>BSBN01000798.1:0-4800000 GCA_027924645.1 Cunninghamia lanceolata
CTACATACAACAACTTGTACATACAAACATTGCATCTCAGCATATACATGTGACCTTTGTATATTGTTTTGTACATGACCCTTGTATGTGCAAACATACAATGCGAACATACATACAAAGAATGCATACAATCACTTCTACCTATATAAACCAAAATGCAATATCTTTTCAGGTCCGGGGTTGTATCTCAGAAATGCATATGCCATTATATATGCAATTGTATGTGCAAAGATACAATCACATATACATACAATTGGTGGACCCCACCCCTTGTATCTCCTTTATTTGGTGCTTTGTATATGCGATTGTATACGAGACACAATCGCCTGATATACAATTCATCTTTGTATCCTGACCTTTGCACATTGACTTTGCATCTTTCCTTTGTATCATTTGACTTACATCTTCCTTTTGAAACGACCTTTGCATATGCGAATACATCGGACCCTCGGGGAGACCTTGGACTTGGTTACCGATAAGGCCTGTCTCGCTGATGACCCTTTGTATATTCATTTGTATATCGCCTTGCATTTGCATCGGCCCATCGGAGAGACCTCAAACTAACCCACCGATGGTCATTGTCAAGCCGGAAATCATTTGTATACATAACTGCATATGCGATTGTATATGCAACACAATATACATACAACAAACCTGATGTACACTCACTTTGTACATGGCCAAGATACAATATACAATTGTATTTAAGATATAATTCGACCAAAAGATAGAAAACCCAAAACAAGGATGGCGTCATCATCATATACATGAAAAATGGCTTAGTATAAAACTGAGAAATCTTTGCGATACAAGGCACTTGAAGACAAAAGATTTATGGGTTTTTCTGGGTTTTCTTCAAGGATTATCTAGGCAAGAGTTTGGGATTTTTGGCAAGGAAGAGCATGGGTAATTGAAGGATTTAAGCTTTGCAGGGTCATTTTCTAAAGGATATTCAAGGAATATACAGGATGAACTATTCAGCTTCAGACAACGGAAAATAGGTCAACATTTTGGTGACTTTTACGGGATGTTTGCCTGCTAAACAAATAGACCAGTGGCCTTAAACATCCATTGGGCATGGAGTCACACAGAGACTCAAAATATACCTTTGACAAACAATCCTGACTTTAGTAACTCAGCATATCAGCAATGAAGAACACTGGAAGACCAAAACAAAACAAAAATGCTGAAAGCAACTCCTCAAACTATGCTAGACAACACTTAGGGAAAATAAAAGGGATCTAAACTATTGTGCAACAACACTTATTGAAAGCAAGAAACCTAATCTACTGATTTACAAGGCAACTCATACCTCAAAACACCTCTTTAGGTGTATCCCATTGACAGGGATAGGCAAATTTTCTCCATCCATGTTTGATAATTGAAATGCATTGTGTCCCTTGCATTCAGTAATGATAAACGAGCCACTCTAGAAACTGTCAAACTTGGAGTGCTTCCCTAGCCTACTTTCAACTCATCCCACTTGAATACCATATCACCCTCCCTAAAAATTTTGGGACTGGCCTTCTTATCAAAATCTCTTTTTGTCTGAAGCTGATGACATTCCATAGCTTTCATAGCTTTAGCTCTGATCTCTTCAAGCTCCATAAGTTGAGCTTATCTGACAACCATGGGGTCTTCTTCTTCAAACATCTCCAGTTGATTCATGACATCAAGTGCTGGCAGCTCCACAGACACAAGCAATCTTGCCTCTTTTCCATAAACTAACATATACGGGGAGTTTCCAATAGACCCTCTTGGGAGTTATTCTATCTGCCCATAAGGCAGATTTTAGATTGGTTTGTCAGGTTCTTTGGTTGTCCTCCATTAATCTTTTGATAATCCTTATGAGATTCTTTTTTGTGGGTTCATCCAAACCATTACCCTGTGGGTAATAATTTGATGAAGTATTCAAATAGATTCCATTCTTCACAGCCCAGTTAGTTATCCTCGATCCAACAAAGGCTAAAGCATTGTTAGAGATAATTGACTCAGGTACTCCAAATTTGGATACCAAATCATGACAAAAGTTTGAAACAACATTCTCATTGGATTCCTTCAAAGCCACTGCTTCAGTCCACCTTGTGAAATAGTCTGTTGATGTAAGTACCCACCTATGTCCTGCACTTGACAGTGGGTTAATGGGACCTATAAAATCAACGCTCCATCTCATGAAGGGTTGCTCTACTTGAATTGGCCGCAGAGGTAAAGTTGGTAGCCTTTCTTTGCCTGCAAAAATGACACATTTTACACACTTTATGGCTCATGCATGGGCATCCTTGAATAAGTTGGGCCAGTAATATCCAGCTCTCATTATCTTCCAAACGGTAGTTCTTAGGGCAAAATGACCCCTTGCTGTTCCATCATGAAACTCATGCAGCACCTTGTCAGTTTGATTATTGTTAATGCATCTTAACAACACCATTAAAATCTTTTTTGAAAAGGATATCATTTATTAAAACATATGGAATAGACTGCAGTCTAAAATACCTTCTCTTGGTTCTATCTAAACCTGTTGGACATTCACCAATTTGCAAAAAATGAGTCATGTCATTAACCCAACCTGTTTCCACTGCTGTATTATCATCCTGATGTTCATCTTCAATGGTCAGAAGCACCTCTTCCTCCTTCTCTATTTCATTTTCAGATCCAGTAGTAAGTTGTTCACTGAGTCCTCTACCTCTGATAAGCTTGGTTATCTTGATATCTACGTCATACTCCATGACTTTGGTAATCCAACCAACCCCTTTTCTCATTAACATCCTTACCTAACAGGAACTCCTTCACGCTAGGGCGAGCAACCATCAAATGTACCTTATTGTTAGAAATAAGATGCCTAAACTTCTTGACACTCCTTACCATTGCAAGGACATGCTTTTCAATGAAACTATATTGCTATTCATACTCCTCCAGTCCTTGACTAAAGAAAGCGATTGGCTGCTCAAAACCTTCACTTTGCTGCTATACCAGAATTGCAGAAATTGTATCCAGACCGCCATAAGCATACAAAATAAAATCTTTGGAGAAATTGGGATTTACCAGAGTTGGTGTAGCCAATAACGCTTCTTTTATGGACTCAAAGCTGAATTTGGCCTCTTTTGTCCAAATGAAAACTATATTTTTCTTTAACATAGAGGTCAATGGCTTCAATAAATTTGCAATGTCAGGTATAAATCTTCGCAGAAAACTAATTCTGCCAATAAACTTTTGCAATCCTTTCTTGTGACTGGGTAAAGGCAGCTCCAAAATAGCCCTTACCCTTTTTGTATCAATGGTAACTCCTTTTGACACAATGTGTTATAAAAGCTTGCCTTCATGCACAACAAAAATACATTTCTTGGGATTGAGAGATATCCCAAACTCTTTACATCTCTCAAATACTTGCCTCGGGTGGGATAAATGTTTAGCTGCATCCTTAGAGAAAACTATGATGTCATCAAGGTACACAAATACCAATTTATAAAAAAAAACCTTTAAAAGCCATATCCATAGCTCTTTGAAAAGTAGAGCCATCATTTGATAGACCAAAAGGCATCCTTTTGTAGGCCATGGTACCCCATTTGGTGGTAAAAGAAATTTTAAACTGATCTTCCTCCTTGACTAATACTTGATTATAACCAGAATATCCATCAAGTAAGGAGAATCTTTCTAACCAACCACTACTTGCAGAATTTGCTCCATTGAGGGCAACAAGTAGTGGTCCTTCAGGGAGGCTCTATTAAGGTCTCTAAAATCGACGCACAACCTAATCTCTCCATTCTTTTTCCTCACAGGAACAAGATTCGAGACCCAAGATGTGTGCTTGATTGAAAAAATGATGTTTCCCTCGATCAGTTTGGTTAATTCTTTAATCATTAGAGGCTCAAGTTTTAGATTTAAAGGTCTTTGTTTTTGCCTCGCAGGTTGCGCACCTGGTTCTAACTCTATAGTATGCTGGGCAATATGAGGGTCAAACTTCCTTAAGTCTGAGTATTCCCAAGCAAACACAGCCTCAAACTCTTGACAAAGATCAATAAAAGCTTTCCTATCCTTAGGTGAACAGATTTTACCAATTTTAAGAAGCTTACATTTAAAAATTTCTAGCTCCTAAGAATGTTCTTCTTTGACCTCCATGCTAGTTTTGCTCTTTTTTAGCTGATCATCAGTACCAAAAATGGATTCCAAGGTTACCAATCCTCTGGACAACTTATTAGTCCTTAACTGAATGACCTAATCATCATCATATTGTTGTTTGAGTTTGTTTTGATTGATCAAAGAAAACTCATCCTTTTCTAACAGGAAACATAGAATCTACTCATCACTCTCAAAAACCTGCCAATGAATGCTATTGTCAGGGATAGAGGGCCTATCAACTATTTTCACATGAGGCTCTACCTTTTCTCTCTGAATATCACTGGGGATATCGAACTGAGCCCCAACTACAGCTAACCTATCTGCATGATAGTTCTAATTTCTTGGAATAAAGATTAGATTGAAAGTATCAAACTCCTCAATCATATCCCATACCCTATGTTTATAGCATTTTAAAGCATCATTCTTTGTAACATGCAATCCTCTCATCTGATTTACAATGTGTTCGTTGTCCCCATACACCTGCAAACAACTAATTTTCCTCTTCCTTGCCCACTGCAAACCTTGGATCAACCCCTCATATTCAACAATGTTTTTTGTACATGAAAAAGCAAAATGAAAAGCAGAATAATAACTGTCACCTTGAGGAGACACAAGCATTGCACCACCACCAGATCCATTCCTATTCCTAGAGCCATCAAAGTACATTTTCCATACTTCATTTTGTCGTTCTATATACTGTTTTGCATTCTTTACTAGGTTTGGAATTTCTGTTTTAGGTTCATGTAGTATGTAAACCCCCATACCAGTTTCTTGAATGTGTCCTTCAAGATCATCTACAATATTTTCTAAGGCCCACTCCTTTAACAACACCTTTGGTATACTTTCAACTTGCAGTTCTTGAGCAGCAACAAGCTCAGGATCATCAGAAATAATATAATTTGCATTAACAACACTTGGGACATAAGGCTCTATGTGATATTTGGCAAGCAATTCAGATTTTAGGGTCACTTTTGTGCTATATCAGGTCCTAAAAAATATGTGGGACTAGTCCGAGGAGAAATATCCTCCTATCTTGGTTGTGAACTCTCTTGACAAACACATGGCAAAATAAGGAGGTAAATCTATGATGAACACCTCCTGGGAAATAGAAACATTTGGGCAGGTATGCAAAGTGAGACCTAGATCTTTTATCACACCTACAGTGTTAACAATTGTGCCATCTAGTTGGAGTACACCCTTTATAAGGGGCTGGTATTTCAATCCTAATTGGTCTGCAATCTGTTTTGGCATTACAGAGCTACTTGCACCACTATCCACCATGCAATTATGTATTAACTTGTCTCCTATTATTAATGACACATAAAATGGAAGTGGTTTAGCACTCCTATTTGGTTGTTTATTGTTGTCCTGGAATGAATTAGTAAGGACAGCCCTAGCTGGGTCAACAGTTGCATCATTTGACACTTTTAAATCAAACAAGGCAGATTGTAACATGTCCTTTTGACCTGGGATGGATAAGGAATCTCACATAGATATTGTCACATTTATTTTCTTCATATTTTCAATGATATTAAAAGGTGGAGTAACATTTACCTTATTATGTGACTTTGCAGCAGCAATATTAGCCTGCAATTGAGGTTGTTCCCTGGCAGTTGCTTGCGTATTTCTTTGCAAAATGTGGAGAATCTGGGATGTAGAAGGATCAGCATGTCCTTTTCCTTTGTTTGATGCTTGATCTATCTCATAACCCCTCTTTTTAGCTCTTGTATTTGCTGCAACTAAAGTATTATCTCTGTTTACGCCACAGAACTCATCTTCCTGCCAGTTTAAGAAGGCAATATCATTATGAGACTGTCCTTTCTGATTTTTAGTCCCATCATTAGGTGTGATTGGCTGTGAAACTGCCACATTTTACACCATTAGAGCTTGATTTATCAATCCATTTGAATAGGTTGCCTGACTGTGTGGCTGATTACATGGAAGACACCATTCATACTCAGCTACAAGGTTGTTCTAAACAGGGATAAAATTGTTAACTGCATTAATGGGTGTGGGATTGTGAGGCTGGAAAGGCCTCTGGTTCACATTCTGCCTAGCACCCTGGTAATTGCTTTGATAAGGTGGCCTATTAGCTTGATAAGGCTAATTTTGCCCTTGATTGTGTGGCTGATAAGGCTGTCTGTTATGGGACTACTATTTTTTTATGTTCACCAGTTCATTCCCAAAAGTTTGCAAGATATTCTCTATTTTCTGTTGGTTGTTTTTTTATCTCTCTTAACTCTTGTGATGAGCTAGAAACAACAGTCTCGGGATTGGTAGTACTTGGCAATGCTGCTGCAGTAGGTAAAGGGGCAAAAATATGGGATTGGCAAAGGCATTGAAGCTTGAATCTCAGAAAAAATGGGCATTGGTGGTCTAGGTATTATTTTCCCAGCTTGAATCAGCGTTGTTTTATGCTCTAATAGCTATTTCAAATGCATCAGGTAAATTTGTACCTCCCATTGATTGTATAATTACTAAAATGTCACTATTTAGAGCTTTTAAAAAATATAGAAAAGCATACTCTGATGGAGGCCTTACCATGGCAGGATTATGTTCCATGTCTTCTGAAATTGAAAATTGAAATCCATCATTTGCTCCTGGGAAGTTCTCTTTATTGTAGTCAACTGTTCAGCCAGTGATAAGTTATCTGACTTATCATGAAATTGTTTGTTCAACTTATCACCCAGGTCATCCCAAGTTCTAATGGTTTACACTGGTAAACTCCTTAACCATTATAATATCTTTCCTTTAAATGAGGCAGCCAGTAGCTTGATGGCTACATTTTCTTGAGTTATATGATGAACACCACATAGAGAAGCTACGTCTCTAATGTGCTCAATTGGGGTAGTTTGATCCTCCCTAGTGAAATAAGGTAGGCTCTTCAAAGCTTGCCATGGTATATTCTCATGCACTTTCAAATTTAGGGGACTGCCCCCATCAAAGGCCACAAATGGCTGATTCCTTGCCATTTGAATAGCTAGAGGTAGTTTTGCTTGAAATGGTACAGGAACTACAGGTACTACTAGCCTGAAACTTGGTGGGGTTGATTGTATTCTTTTAGAAACTGGCGTCCTTACCACAACTCTACTCTGTCTTCTAGGTGGAGACAGTTGCAAATGATCGAATGAACTCAAACTCTGAGTTTGTATTTTTCTCATAAAATGTAACAACACTGATCTACTTGTCTTTTCTCAGCATGAGTCGCTAGATATGCAGAAAACAACTTCTTTAAACCCTAATAATGCTGGTAGCATATTAGAACCAGCAATATGATCGTAGAGTCCCACTGGGCGTGCCTGAAACTGTTGTCTATCAGATTTGCACCATTGCTAAGTTGTAAAACTTGGCAATCTAAAGAAACATGGAAATGGTCTTGAAGTGTGGGACCTTGCGAACTGAGATCAAACCTCCAAAGAAGGTTAGCTTCCTTAACTAGTTATCACCTAAAGTCTACTGAATTTGCAGAGGAAAAGGGAGAAGGAAAGCTTTCTTTAAAAAAAAAATGAAAGGTAAAACATAAAAAACTTGAAAATAACGGTGATTCACCAAGTTGAATAAAAGAGCCCTCACAGAACTGAGAAGATGCACAGCACAACTAGATACAACAAGTAGACATACACAGATTCAGATGATTTTAGCAGAGGTGAGAGACAAAATGGTTGAGAGGAACAAAAGTTCACAGACAATCTATGTAGTTTCACACTAAACTGAAAATTAGTAAAAGAGGTAAAATAACTTGCATATATTCAATAAGAATGCATGGTTACAGTAGAGGAATGCTCTATTTGGAAATGAAAAGCATATATTCCATAAGACTTCCAACGTCCAACCCCATTTACATCTTAAGCTTATGCATATATAGCATTTACATTTTGACCTAAGTCGGTTATAATGAATTCACCCCATGGGCTCTGTTAGGAAATATCCGCCTTTGAAGGGACGTCCACCTGCAAGAAGTTATGGCATGAGAATATATGGAACAGGGGTAGATGGAAGATATTTTGCATCTTCAATGTGAGCTATTGAATCATCAATCTGCACCCATAAATGTACTAAATATCTACATTTGCATATGCCAAATTGGTCGCTGAAACATCCAATCGATCGAGCTTGCATACTTGCATCAAATTTTGATAGTGAAAATATCCTCCATAAAGTCCGCCGTATGAAAGAGGAGGCAAAACAAGCATATTTACCTTTTAAAGCATGTTGAAATTCGCCAGGGTGAGGGAGATATGAGTGGTCAAAGTTATGGTCAACTACGTCTTGTATCTATTTATCGCTTTGCATCTGCCTTTTGAATATGCTTGTATCTTGCAATTGTATGTACAACTGCAACTGCACTTTGATTGTTGGGTTCACTTTACATATTTATGCAACTTCCCTCCTTTTGCATATTCAAATCGCCTTGCATCTGCTAACATACAATCGCGGGTCTTTACCTTTTGAAACACCTTTTGCATCTTCTGCCCCTGCCACATGTCATCACTCCATTGGTTGTTGAGTTATGCTTGAGACCCATCGCTGAACATTTACATGTTGTATCGGCCATTGAAAAGACCACAGACTAAGTCGCCAATGCACTAAGTCTCGCCGAAATCCATTGTATGCGACCCTTTGTATATCGATTGTATATGAGATATAATCGCCCGTATACATTCATTGCAAAACTCAGAAGATTATCAACTATATTGGAACTTTAGAACATGCCTGGCCTTTGTTTCTTTTCTTCTTTGCATATGCAAATACATTGCACTTCAACATACAAACTGTGGACCCCACCGTTGAGTTTGCCAATTTTCATTTCCCAGTCGGGTCCGCCTTGTATATTGCCTTTGTACCTAACCTTTGTATATCGCATATACAATGCAAAATGTACAAACAAAACTACATACAACTTGTACATACAAACATTGCATCTCGGCATATACATGTGACCTTTGTATATCGTTTTGTATATGACCCTTGTATGTGCAAACATAAAATGCGAACATACATACAAAGAATGCATACAATCACTTCTGCCTATATAAAACAAAATGCAATATCTTTTCGGGTCCGGGGTTGTATCTCAGAAATGCATATGCCATTGTATATGCGATTGTATGTGCAAAGATATAATCACATATACATACAATTAGTGGACCCCACCCCTTGTATCTCCTTTATTTGGTGCTTTGTATATGCGATTGTATGTGCAAAGATATAATCACATATACATACAATTAGTGGACCCCACCCCTTGTATCTCCTTTATTTGGTGCTTTGTATATGCGATTGTATATGAAATATAATCATCCAATATACATTCATCTTTGTATCCCGACCTTTGCATCTTTCCTTTGTATCATTTGCCTTGCATCTTCCTTTTGAAACGACCTTTGCATATGCGAATACATCGAATGCTTAGGGAGACCTTGGACTTGGCTACTGATAAGGCCTATCTCACCGATGAGCCTTTGTATATTCGTTTGTATATCGCCTTGCATCTGCATCAGCCCATTGGAGAGACATCAAACTGAGCCGCCGATGGTCATTGTCACGCCGAAAATCCTTTGTATACACAATTGCATATGCGATTGTATATGCAACACAATATACATACAATGAACCCGATGTACACTCACTTTTGTTCATAGCCAAGATACAATATACAATTGTATCTAAGATTCAATTCAACCAAAAGATAGAAAACCCAAAACAAGGATGATGTCATCATCGTATACATGAAAAATGGCTATGTATAAAACTGAGAAATCTCTACGATAGAAGGCACTTGAAGACAAAAGATTTATGGGTTTTCTTCAAGGATTCTCTAGGCAAGAGTTTGGGATTTTTGGCAATGCAGAGCATGGGTAATTGAATGATTTAAGCTTTGTAGGGTCATTTTCTAAAGGATATTTAAGGAATATATAGGATGAACTATTCAGCTCCAAACAACGAAAAATAGGTCAACACCAACAACATATCCAACCCATATACCAGAATGTCAATGAAGAACATACACATCCAAGTGAGGCTATAGACAAGATTTATACATGGAGCTTTCATTTTGGACTATGTCTAACATAGACTTTGAGGGTGTGCCTTTTTACCACACGCCTTTTTTGTGAATATTGTATTTTATCTTTTAAGCCTTTAAAAAGTAATAAAAACTTTATTCATAAAAGAAACGATTAGTAATAAGTGTTTTAGGTATGTGTCAATCATAACAAATAAGAGATAATAGTAAGTAGTATAATATTTAAATGGTGATGTGACTTTTCACGAGTCACATCGCTACGACATTGATAATAAATGATTGAGACAATGCTCATTATTGTGTTGCATTGTTTTGATCTACACATAGGTTGCAAAAGAACTCAATTTTTTGATCCAACAATATTTGACATTAATGATATTTTTGTTAATTTCTATTAAAAACGTAGATATTTTATTATGTCATAAATAAAAAATAAAATAGATTATTTTTTATTAATTAAAAATACCAATAATAATAATTAATTAAAGAATATCCATCACTATAATTACCCTACTAAAACAGACTAATAACTCATTAGAAAAAAGACAATCCACCTACAAAACACGAATAGAAAGTTAGCTTGTGAACTACCAATAATCTTTTCATCTATATTGCCTATGATTAGCTTTCATAGTCTCATTGACTTATTTCTTTAAAACTTGCCTTCCATGTGTTGGAAAAGTTGTGTTGTACACCTTGCATAAAATGAATTAATTTAATTATATAAAATAAATATTTATTTGTGGTGCATCTTAAGTGATGTGTTCAACCACATTAGATATTTATTTGGGTGCCACTTGTAAACGTTGTATGTGACATTGGGTTAGTTATTTTATGCATGTGGGACACATAGGATAATTAATTGAGAAATTGTTTAATATTGGGCATAAAGTGAAAACTTAGTTGCAAATATTAAATGAGGGGTCGGTGGTTTTGTGTATCCATGGTTTTGGAACACATGGTTTTCCACACTACATCTTATATTTGTGTGAGCTTAATTTTATAAAAGCACGCACATGGTTAGTAGTTAGGGTTAATTGTTGGTTGTTTTGGCTATAGGCTATGAGAGAGGTTGTCATTGTATTAAGTTTCTCTTGTGAATGCATTTTGTGAAGCATGGCATGGGATGTGCACGATACATGCTTGGACACACAGAGGATGCATTAGAGAAGCTTGATGTTTCAGGGGTGTCCATGAGACTCTGTAAGTGTATTGTAATGTTTCACGGTTGATTAATTCATTGAGTATGGATGGTTTTGGAGGCTATGTTTTTCCCTCTTGAGAGTTTTCCTAGAGTATATCTTGTGTTATCTTATGGATTGTCTATTTGATGTTTGCATTATGGTAAATCTATAAACGTGTATGCATTATCTCCTTTTGAGTTATGTGGAATTGTTTTGATTAACCTGTAAATTCCTAATAAGTGGTATTAGAGCCATGTTCATGGTTGAGAGAGGTGTGAGCTCCCTATTTTTATAACCTTTGTTGTGTAGTTTTGGTGTAAAGTTGATTCCATGGCTATGCAAGAAAGATGAGAAATTACAAGAGTTTGTGTAGGTTATTTTGTAGATTTGGGGTTTTAGGGGTTGCAGATTTGGAGTTTTGGGGGTTGTAGATTTGTTAGGTTTATTTTAGATCTGGGAGTCAAAAAATCTTGGCAAAAATGGGTTTCCTGGTTATGTGCTTCATATGAGGGTTTTGAGGAGGAAGTTTTGCAGATGAACTTCTGGGACAAAATTGAAAGGAACCTAGGTGTGCAGAAATCACTTCCTGCACTAATCCAATGAGGAGAAATGAGTGCAAATTATTTTTATCCTTTACAGTTATAGTGTTATTAACCCAACAACAGAGATATTGCAACAATACACATACACACATAAAGTAGACAGGAGAGAGAGAGAGAGAGAGAGACAAGATATACATGGGGAAAACCCTTATGGGTGAAAAAGCCCACACTCCAAAACATAGCTCAAATGTATTCCAGTAAACAATCAAGGTTACAATACAATTTTCAGAGCCATTGCTCTTGCAAGAGTCTTTGACACTCGTATCTGGAGACAATTCGAGAGCATAACAGAAGCTGTCAATCACATAATATATCTCCTCTCATAAGCACCTGTTTATATAGAAGATACAAGGCGAAAATGAGTCCATCTTGAGATGGGTGTCCAACATGGCCCAAAACCCATGCCGAAGGACACTTGTCCAACACTGCAGGGTGTTCATGACACTTGTCATATCACCCCATCCCAAAGAAGTCACCTATTCCCAAGTTAGGCAACGACAAACACTCTTACAACTGTCATAGAATCTGTCATAGCTGTCATATCTTACAGCTGTAAGAGAATATGTCATACACAGGCTAAAAATAGCATATTCTATTACAACATGTCATAACCCTCCTTGGGACACCCAAAGATTCCTTCTTCCAATATGCCTTGTGACACATGTCTTCACCTATCATAGAATCTTCCATTTAGGACTCTTACGCGTCATAGATTTGTCATAGGAATCTATCATAACTGTTTCGGTTAATATTCCCTTACACACTATCCAAGATGCTGACACATGGCAAAATATTCCTACCACTAAGTGGGATGCCTATCTCCTCATATGAGTACAAATTTACATGTTGTCACCTTCCACACAGGATGACACATCATCGTGCCAACTCCCACAAGACGACAATAAGGATTTGCATCCTAATTACAATAATAGGCAATAAATAAATAAATACAATGACATAATATAAGGAATTACCAAGGTTGAGACACCTTAATTCCCAACATTCTCCCACTTGTCAAACACCTTGTAAGAGCCAATGGAAATAACAGGATTTAACTGCTATAGGCCGAGAGGCCCATAGACTCTGAACACCATCTGAACTTCTATGTGCCCACTGGTTTCGTCAATGCATCTGTAATATTCTTCAAAGCGCCTACCTTCTCCAAATTCACCTTCCCATCCTCTACCATGTCTCACATGAAGTGAAACTGTACATCAATTAGCTTTGTTTTGGCATGGAAATTAGATTCTTTGCTAGGCAAATCGCACTTTGACTATTACAACAACTCGTAATATGTCCTGCATCAACACCAATATTTGAACACAATCTCTTAAGCCAAATGCCTTCCTTACAAGCATGAGTTGTTGCCATATACTCAGCTTCTGTCATGGACAAAGCAACCACAGGTTATCGCTTACTCATCCAACTAATTGCACCATCAAACATGAACACATAGGCACTGGTGGATCTCCTGCTATCAATGTCACCCACCCAATCAAAATCCACAAATCCACGAATACAAATTGAATGCAGAGGTCTTGTAGGATTACCATGATAGCATATGGAATACTTGAAAGTACCCATCAACTATCTGAGCACTCTCTTAACTGCATCCTAATGTACCCATCCAGGATTAGCCATAAATCGACTAAGGACTCCCACTGCTTGGGCAATGTCTGGTCTTGTGCAAACCATAGTATACATCAAATTGCCAACAACACTAGCATAAGGTACTTTGCTCATGTCCTCCACCTCACTAGGAGATTTTGGACAATCATTAACAGATAACTTTGTCCCCAGAGAAACAAGAACACACAATGGTCTACAATATGCTATGCTGAACCTACCCAACACGGTATTCACATACTTACTTTGGCTTAACCAAAGTTTTATGTTAGCTATGTCTCTTCTGATTTCCCTTCCCAGAATGTACCTGGTTGCCCCTAGATTTTTCATCTCAAACTGTGCTAACAACTGAGACTTCAAATTAGAAATCATATTCTTACCATTCCCAATTAACATCATATCATCAACATACAATGTAATAATGAGAATGCGATCATTGACAAATTTGTAATACACACAATGATTTGATTTCGATCTCAGAAATCCAACCGACAACACAAAGGCATCAAACTTCAAGTACCACATCCTAGGAGACTGCTTCAAACCATACAAAGACTTTTTCAATTTGCAAACCAAATTTTCTTTACCTTTCTCTATGTAATGCTCTGGCTGTGACATATAAATCTCTTCCTCCAAATCACCATGAAGGAATGTTGTCTTCAAATCCATTTGCTCCACCTCTAAGTCATAAGTTGCTGCAAGAGATAACAGGAACTGAATAGATGTCAGCTTTGCAATGGGAGAGAAAATTTCACCATAATCAATTCCCTCCACTCGTGAATACCCTTTCACAACTAGTTCGGCCTTGTAATTTTCAACACTGCCATTTGCACTGAATTTGTTCTTGAACACCCATTTACATCCAACAGGTTTCTATCCTTCAGGAAAAGGCACCAAGTCCCATGTTTTATTATTTTCCAAAGAAGCCGTCTCATCTTCCACGGCCTCCTTCCAGGAACCTGCATCTTTCATGCCCATAGCCTCTATCACAGTTCTAGGCTCATCAGTGTTAGTAAGCAAGGCAAAAGCACAACTAGAATCAAGTAATGAATAACCAAACCTATCAAGTTGCTTCCTTGTTTGTGTAGACCTCCTCAATGGCTAAGGTTGAGGTTCTGCTTCTTCTTCTGAGCTTTCAGGGTTGCTAGAACTCTCCTCATCATCAGGTCTCACAGGGTATGTCGGTTCAGTCTTCTTAGGGGTAGAAGGAAACTAAACCACATCCTCTTTCTTTTCTGTTTCTTCTAGATGTAGAACAACGAAAGGTGTTAGCTCTCTGAAGATAACACTTCTGCTATACAACACCTTTTTAGCCACAGGATCCCAAAGGTTGTACCCTTTCACACCAACTCCATAGCCAATGAAAATACACTTAACAACCTTGTTCTCCAATTTAGATTGTTTCTCCCTAGGCACATGTGCATATGCTTCACAACCAAAAACACGAAGATGTCTAACTGAAGGCTTCTTACCAGACCACACCTCCATAGGTGTCTTTCCAACAAGAGATGATGTAGGAGACTTGTTTACTAGGTAGGAAGTAGTGGCTATAACTTTAGCCCAAAACTTTTGTTCAAGGCTTGCTCCACTAAGCATACTCCTAGCCCTCTCCATCAGTGTCATGTTCATCCTCTCTATAACTCCAATTTGTTGCGGGGTGTATGGAGTTGTCTTCTGTCTTTCAATCTCTTACTCTTTATAGAACTTATCAAACTTTGCTAAACAAAACTCACCACCGTTATCAGTTCTCAAACACTTAATCTTTTTACTAGTCTGGTTCTCAACAAAAGCTTTAAACTCTTTGAACCAACTAAAGACTTCAGTCTTGCTTCTGAGAAAATAAATCCATGTCCTACTGTAATCATCTAAAAAAGATACAAAATACACAGATTTGGAAATCGAAGGAACACTAACAGGAACAAACACATCAAAATGAATAAGTTCCAACACACCAGAAGACTTGTGAGAACTAGAGTAAAACTAAACATGATTTTGCTTTCCATATATACAATGTTTGCAAAAGTCAAACTTGAGATTATAATCATTTAACCCCTCAACGAAGTTTTTATTTTTCAGGGTTCTAAGACCTTCTCACCAATGTGGCCAAATCTCATATGCTATAACATAGTCTTTTCAACAAGAAGCTTAACTTCCAAAGCATGAGCACCCTTGGGTACACAAGATAGACTACCATCAGAATTTGTTACAATAGATTTCTTCACTACTTGTTTAGATGGTGAGGATGAAGTGACTACAACTCTTTTCTTCGAGTCAAAAGAACTATTGCATTGTGAAGTGCATGCCCCTAGCTGAAACAGAGTACCTCTCCAAGTACCCTTCACAAGCACCATAGATCCTTTAGTCATCTTGCATCCATCCTTCGAAAAGATAACCTACACACTTGTATCATTCAACATACTTACAGAAAGTAGGTTTTGTACCAAGCCTGGGATGTGCATAACCCCAATGATCCCCTTCACTCGTCCATTAGGAATCAGATTGAGACTTTTCCACGACCAACAATCTTCAGATGAGAATCGTCACCCATGTACACTCTTCCACCATCGAACTCTTCATATTTCATGAACCAGCTTTAATGCGAAGTCATGTGGAATGATGGTGGCTAGGGCTGCGATGAAGGAATCACCTGTTAGATTTAAGGCACACAACTGAGAGGGGGGTGAATCAGTTGTATAAAACTTTCTCTTATTTAAATACTTAACTCCATATCGTTAATTAGCAGCATAATAGAAGATCAACCATGAAAGCACAATGTAACAAATCAAGAGCAGAAACACATCAACACATGAGACACCAAGATTTTGACGTGGAAAACCCGATTAAGGGAAAAACCACGAGGTGATTAACCCAAGAATGTATTCTCTATTAGAAGAATAGAAAGAACAAAATGGCACATGCCAATTAGGGCTCACTACCCGAGCACACTGCTCACAAGAGGCTCACTGCCTATAAGAGACTCACTATCTACAAAAGAATAAGTATTACATACTTGAACTGGTAAATAGCATCTTCACCATGTTTGAGTCAGTTCCATTTAAGACCAAACCTTCTGCTCTTCTTTTCGCTCTTCTCCTCGCTACCACACACTCATCTCCACAAGTCCACATCTGAAATGACTTCGCAATCCCTTATTTATACATGACATCAACTTAGGAACAAACATCTAAGTCGGCAAACATCCACAAGAACATCCGCAAGATGTATAATTCATCCGGTTGGCCAGTCACAGAAAGAACACCATCATCCAGAAGTTATTCTTCATTCTGGGACCCCAATTCTAATGCAGACCATAAACATGAACTGAGTATGATCCAAGGACCTCCACAAACTTGCCTGAAACACCAAGAACATCCGCACTTCCTCTACTTACTGAAATCTTTCTCTCTTTCATCCGGAACCTCAAGAACACAGTCTGCCATTACTGTCACAAAGGAATAGATACTTACAAACCTTCAAACCTCAAACCAAACTAGTTGACACACCACACAGACTTCCCCAACACTTCCTCAAATCTGCAGAACCAGAGAATGCATTTCCAGATCTCACCGGACCTATTTGTATCACTCTGTCATCACTGAACATCTACCGGACCCGGTTTCACTTGAACTGCCATAACTTTTTCATATCTTCATGCGGACCTCTGAAATCTCTACTGGAACATCTTAAGACACATATCTACAAACCCTTTAATCTACATCCTCATTCCTTAACTTGTCTTGAGCTTTTACCTTGCTATCATCACTGTTCCTGATTGAGACTAATTTTCTCAGTATCCTCAACATATAACTCATCCAATCCTTATCATTAATGCAATAGAAGTATGTTGACATCAATGACAATACTAGTTAGGCCCATACTTGCAACAATCTCCCCCTTTGTCATTGATGGCAACATATGATGTGAAAAACTGATTTGACCATCAAGACAAGAACTTTTCCTTACTGTCACAACTCCCCCTATCAGCAACAACCATTCACATGTCTTCTCTCCCTTTACTGCTCCCCCTGTGATCAACAACCACTTGTTTTTCACATGTCTTCTCTTCCCCTTTAACATCAATGGCAAAGGGCACATACTTGCAATTCCACTACTTCAGAACCATGCTTGCTGCTCCCCCTGAGTAGCAGCTCCCCATCATCAGTCCGGACCACAAGATGTGACTGTGATATCCACCGGACTGATGCACATCAGTGCACCTTAGTTCACCACCGGAGGGGCAATAACCCTTAACTTCTCCCTGAGATACTCAAAAGAGTCCTTAGGTAGAGGTTTAGTAAAGATGTCTGCAATCTGATCCTTTGAAGGCACAAATTCCAATCTAACTTCATTCTTGTTCACTTGCTCTCTCAAAAAGTGAAATTTGATGGATATATGTTTAGTCTTTGAATGCAACACCGAATTATTGGATATGTTTATTGCACTTGAATTATCATAAAAAATTGTGATGGGCTCCTCATACTCTACTCTGATGTCTCTTAACATCTGTTTCATCCACAAAACTTGAGTACAACTACCTGCTGCAGCAATATATTCTGCTTCTGCAATGGACAAAGATATTGCTTCTTGTTTCTTGCTTAATCAAGAAACCAATCTCTTCCCCAAAAAGAATGCTCCACCACTGGTACTCTTCCGATCATCCACATCACCTGCCCAATCAGCATCTGTATATGCATGAAGAGAGAAATTATGATCTTTAGGATACCACAACCCATACTCAACTGTCCCCTTCAGATATCTAAAAATCCTCTTGATTTCCATAACATGAGATTCTCTAGGATCAGCTTGGAATCTAGCAACAAGACCAATAGCCTGCATAATATCTGGTCTAGTTTGAGTGAGATACAACAGTCCTCCAATCATTGACCTATATTTTGTCTGATCAACCTTGGGAGAGTCATCATCTTTGCTCAACTTGCATCCGGTTGCCATTGGAGTGTTCATTGGCTTTGAGTCTTCCATCCCAAATTTCCTCAATAATTCTTTCACATATTTTGACTGAGAAATGAAGATTCCTTTCTTTGTTTGAGTGATTTGTAGACCCAAAAAGAAATTTATTTCTCCAAGCATGGACATCTCAAACTCACTTTTCATTTGACTTGCAAAAGTTTTACACATACTATCTCTTCCTCCAAAAATGATATCATCAACAAATACTTCAACAATTAAGATATTTTCATGATCAATTTTGAAATACAAATTACTGTTAGCAATACCTTTGTTGAAACTAATCTTCAAGAGATGCTTATCCAATCTTTCATACCAGGCTCTTGGGGCTTGCTTCAGTCCATACAGTGCCTTTTTCAATTTGTAGACCATGTCACCATGATCAGACAATTGAAATCCATCTGGTTGCTCAATGTACACTTCTTCTTCCAAATTACCATTTAGGAAGGCAGACTTGACATCCATCTGATACACCTTCAAGTCCTAAAAGGCAGCAAATGCAAGAAATAATCTGACTGCTTCAATTCTTGCCACTGGAGCAAAAGTCTTCAAAATCAACTCCTTCAATCTGAGAGTAACCCTTGCAGACCAATCTAGCTTTATTTCTGATTACTTCACCAGCTTCATTCGGTTTGTTCCGGAAGACCCATTTGGTTCCAATCACATTCTTGTTTCTAGGTCTGGGAACAAGATCCCAAGTGTGGTTTTTCTCAATTTGCATTAGTTCTCCTCCATTGCTTTTGACCAATTTTCATCATTGCAAGCTTCATTCACTGTCTTAGGTTCAATCTTTGAAATTAGACAATACTCATCTGAATTTTGAGAAATTCTTCTCCTTGTTTGCACTCCTTTGCTTTTGTCACCTATGGTCTGATCTTCAGAGTGGTTTAGAGTTACATACCTTGGAACTTTTAGAGTTTCTTGCATCTCTAACTCTTGATCAATCTCATTGAGACTTATCTCTTCTTCTTGACTTACCGATCAGCTTGACTTTGTTTCTCAGAAGAGGCTTGGATACTTTGAATCTGAACATCATTATGATCATCTTCATCATACTCATGAATTCTTGAGGGTCTTTCAATTTCTTTATCAACCTTCACATTTACACTTTCTACAATCTTTCTCAATCTCTTGTTGTAACACCAGTATGCTTTGCTTTGAGTAGAGTAACCCAAGAATATTCCTTCATCACTTCTAGCATCAAACTTTCCTAGATCTTCATCCCTTTTAATGTAACATCTGCTACCAAAAACTATGAAGTATCTCACAGTGGGAGTAATGCCAAACCAAAGTTCATAAGGAGTCTTACCGGTATTGTTTCTAATTTGAACTTGATTGAGAGTGTAAACTACAGTGCTGACAACTTTTGTCCAATAGATCTAAGGAACATTTGCTTCCATCATCATGGTCCTGGATGCTTCCTGGATGGTCTGGTTCTTTCTCTCAACTTCTCCATTCTGCTGTGGAGTTCTAGGGGCAGACAACTGTCTCTTTATTCCACGTTTCTCACATAAGTCTATGAACTCACCAGATGTGAATTCTCCACCTCTATCAGACCTCAGACATTTCAATTTTAATCCAATTTTATTCTCCACCATGGCCTTGAATATTTTGAATTTCTCAAGAGCTTCTAAATTTTCTTTCAAAAAGGTTACCCACATCATCCGAGAATAGTCATCAATTAGCAACATGAAGTATCTATCACCTTGCACACTCCTGATTCTTGCCGGACCACATAAGTCAGTATGAACCAAGTCTAATAATCCGGTAGAAGATTGTTCCTTGCTTTTGAATGAGATTCTGCTTTGTTTTCCCAACTGACATTCTTTGCACAAACTATTTGTAGGTTTTACCAATTTTGGAAGGTCTCTTACAGCCTGAGTATTGCTTATCTTGATGATATTATCAAAGTTCACATGACACATTCTTCTATGCCATGACCAACTCTGATCAACTTGAACAAATAAATAACTTTTATCAGTACCAGCCAAGTGAAAGATGTTACCTTTTGTTTGGGTATCAGATGCAATCTCTGTTCCAGAACTTTAAAAAATTATGTACTTTCCATTCTTGAATCTAAGATCATAGCCTTTGTCCACCAATTGTCCAACACTGAGAAGATTGTGCTTTAGTCCTTCAACATACAGTACATTACCAGTTTTGTTCTTTCTATCAAGAGAAATAGTTCCTCTACCTCTGATTCTGCCACTAGAATTATCTCCAAACTTTACAATTCCTCCTTCATACTTTTCCAAATTTAAGAACTTATTCTTGTCACCTGTCATATGGTGAGAGCATCCACTGTCAATGACCCAATCATCCTTTGCTTCAACTTGGGCAGCCAAAGCTCTTTCTTCAACTTTATGATTGACAGATACAAAGGATATTGGTTCCTCTTCTTTGATGGCAATAAACACCCATTCATTACCGGATTTGTTTCTTGTCTCTAATTCATCATCTGTTACTCCTTCATTATCATCTTCTTCATGAACATAGTAACAATTCTTTTGAAACTTTGGTCTGTTAGGATTTGGTCTTGAAAATCTTTCCGGACATCTTGAGGCAAAATGACCAATTTTATTGTTGTTAAAACACTTAAAAGGTAATTTCCCTTCATACTTATCGGATCCTCTTGGCAATCTTTTTGCAATAAGAGCTTCAAGATGAGTAGTTTCAGCTTCTTCTTCTTCCAAGTCTTTTCTTACTTTTTTATACCATGAAAGGTTCCTTGAAGAGTTTTCTCTCGAATACTTACCAACCAATTGATCTCTTGTGACTATTGTGTGAGCTCTGAATTCTTTGATTGCAAAAGCCTTGATTTTATAAGAGGCAGGAAGGGATCT
Source organism: Cunninghamia lanceolata (assembly GCA_027924645.1). Classification (NCBI taxonomy): domain Eukaryota; kingdom Viridiplantae; phylum Streptophyta; class Pinopsida; order Cupressales; family Cupressaceae; genus Cunninghamia; species Cunninghamia lanceolata. The sequence goes on from BSBN01000798.1 coordinate 21,359, forward strand.
GAGAACTTTGCCAACGATCTCTTCTTCACTCAGGGTTCCACTTGCATTTCTAATTCCACAAACCAGCTCATTCACTCTTGGCATAAAAGAGGTAATATTTTCATCATCTCTCATCTTTAGTTTTTCAAATTTCCCTTTTAGACTTTGTAACCTTGCACATTTAACAAACTAATCTCCTTCATGCAAAAGTTCCAGTTTATTCCAAATCTCAAAGGCAATTGGTAGATCAATAACATTTGAGAGCTCTGAGTCAGATAATGGGCTTAGAAGAGCCTCTTTGGTCCGCAGATTGTTTTCAGCATCTGTGATTTCATTTAGGGTTGTCGGACCACCCTATGGAGGTACATATGCTTTTGTAACCATGGACCAGTATGCAAATCCCATACACTGTAAGTGACATTTCATGTGACCTTTCCAAAGAGCAAGGTTGGTTCCATCAAACTTCAGACTATCCTTCTTGTAAGATGACATCCTGGATCTCCTCAAGCGGTTAAGCTCCTTTTAGAGGAACTTAGCTCTGATACCAATTGTTAGATTTAGGGCACACAACTGAGAGGGGGGGTGAATTAATTGTATAAAACTTTCTCTTATTTAAATACTTAACTCCACATTATTAATTAGCAGCATAATAGAAGATCAACCATGAAAGCACAATGTAACAAATCAAGAGCAGAAACACATCAACACATGAGACACCAAGATTTTGACGTGGAAAACCCGGTTAAGGGAAAAACCACAGGGTGATTAACCCAAGAATGTATTCTTTGTTAGAAGAATAGAAAGAACAAAATGGCACATGCCAATTAGGGCTCACTGCCTGAGCACACTGCTCACAAGAGGCTCACTACCTACAAGAGACTCACTGTCTACAAAAGAATAAATATTACATAATTGAATTGGTAAATAGCATCTTCACCATGCTTGAGTCAGTTCCATTTAAGCCCAAACCTTCTGCCCTGCTTTTCGCTCTTCTCCTCACTACCACACACTCATCTCCACAAGTCCACATCTAAAATGACTTCGCAATCCCTTATTTATACATGACATCAACTTAGGAACAAACATCTAAGTCGGCAAACATCCACAAGAACATCTGCAAGATGTATAATTCATCCGGTCGGCCAGTCACAGAAAGAACACCATCATCTGAAAGTTATTCTTCCTTTTCAGGACCCCAATTCTAATGTGGACCATAAACACAAACTGAGCATGATCCAAGGACCTCCACAAACTTGCCTGAAACACCAAGAACATTTGCACTTCCTCTACTTACTGAAATCCTTCTCTCCTTCATCCAGAACCTCAAGAACACAGTCTGCCATTACTGTCACAAAGGAATAGATACTTGCGAACCTTCAAACCTCAAACCAAACAAGTTGACACACCACATAGACTTCCCCAACACTTCCTCAAATCCGCAGAACTGGAGAATGCATTTTCGGATCTCACCGGACCTATCTGTATCACTCTGTCATCACTGAACATCTGCCAGACCCAGTTTCACTTGAACTACCATAACTTCTTCATATCTTCATGCGGACCTCTAAAATCTCTATTGGAACATCTTAAGACACATATCTACAAAGCCTTTAATCCACATCCTCTGTTCCTTAACCTGTCTTAAGCTTTTACCTTGCTATCATCATTGTTCTTCACTGTTCTTGATTGAGACTAATTTTCTCAGTATCCTCAACATATAACTCATCCAATCCTTATCATTAATGCAACAAAAGTATGTTGACATCAATGACAATACCAGTTAGGCCCATACTTGCAACATCACCATCATCTTGTGACTTGTCAGAATCTGAATCTGGGGCATTCTTCTTCTTCTCTTTTTTTTCCTCTTTGAATTCCTTTCAGAAATGTCTAGTTTTGCCACAGTTCCAATAGAGAGCCTTAGACTTTCTAGGAGATTTAGATCTCCCATGGGATTTGGATCTACCCTTCTTAGCTTCCTTGTCCTTCTTTTTCCCTTTCTCCTTGGGTCTTCCACAAACTGCAAGAGCCTCTTTGGATGCCTCAGAAGACTTTCTCTGCATCTCTTTAGATAAAAGTGAAGATACCACTTAGTCCATTTTGAAAGTGGATGTGGTGCTCCCAATAGCCATAACAAGATGGTGCCATGAGTTTGGCAAAGAACAAAGCAAGGTCATACAGCGATCCTCCTCCATCTTCACACCAACAAATGTCAATTGAGCAACTAACATGTTGAAAGCATTTAGATGATCTACAACAGATCCTCTATCCTCAGAGAATGCAACTTCTTTCTTAGAAAAAGCTTGTTCACCAGGGATTTGGCCTGATAAACATCACCCAGCTACTTCCAAAGGTCTTTCGTCGTCTTCTCCTCATGGACATTCAACATGACAGAATCAACTAGACCGAGTCTTATGAGACCCTTCGACTTTCAATCTTTGAGATCCCAATCAGCTTGTGCCATTACGATTGGTTTTACATTGGATACGATTTCCCATAGGTCTCAATCAACAAGCATGTCTTCCATCTTAAGTTTCCATAACTCAAAATTTTTGCCATTGAATTTCTCCACCTCTAATCTTCCGAATGTGTTTGCCATCTCTTTTCTTACAACAAGATTACATAATACTCTGCACAAAGCTCCCACTCAATCTAAGATTAGCTCAAAAAGCCCATACCCAACAACTAGGACCAAAGGTGATCAAGCTTTGATACCAACTGAAAGGAAGCTAGGTGTGCGGAAATCACTTCCTACACTAATCTAATGAGGAGAGATGAGTGCAAATTTTTTTTATCCTTTACAGTTACAATGTTATTAACCCAACAATAGAGATATTGCAGCAATACACATACACACAGAAAGTAGAGAGAGAGAGAGATGTGGGGAAAACCTCACACTCCAAAACACAACTCAAATGTATTCCAGTAAACAATCAAGGTTACGATATAGTTTCAGAGCCAATGCTCTTGTAGGAGTCTTTGACACTCATATCTAGAAACAATGCGACAACATAACAGTACCTATCAATTACATAATACATCTCCTCCCATAAGCACCTGTTTATATAGAATCTATACAAGGCAAAAATGAGTCCATCTTGAGATGGGCGTCCAACATGGCCTCATGGCCTAAAACCCACGCCTAAGGACACTTTTCCAACACTACAGGGTGTTCATGACACTTGTCATATCACCCCATCCCAAAGAAGTCACCTATTCCCAAGTTGGGCAATGACAGATATGCTTACGAATGTCACAGAATCTGTCATATCTTACAGCTGTAAGAGAATCTATCATACACAGGCTAAAAATAGCATATTCTATTACAACATGTCATAACCCTCCTTGGGGCACCCAAAGATGCCTTCTTCTAAGATGCATTTTGACACATGTCTTCACCTGTCATAAAATCTTCCATTTATGACTCTTACGCATGATAGATTTGTCATAGGAATCTGTCATAACCATTTTGGTCAATATCCCCTTACACACTATCCAAGATGTTGACACATGGCAAAATATTCCTACCACTAAGTGGGATGCCTATCTCCTCATGTGGGGACAAATTTACATGTTGTCACCTTCCACGTAGGATGACACATCACTGTGCCAACTCCTACAAGATAACAATAAAGATTTGCATCCTAATTACAATAATAGGCAATAAATAAATAAATACAATGAAATAATACAAGGAATTACCAAGGTTGAGACACCTTAATTCCCAACAAAAATGGACCTTGCCATTGAGTCCAAGAGGTCTGAGAGGCGAGGAAAAACATATAATTTTCCCTAGTTTGACCACAGGGGCTTGAAGAAGATTTTTTACCCCTCCTCGATTTGATGGTACAACCGTATGACCTCATCATCAGTGTGCAGCTACAATGAGAATATATATAGTACATGCGCTTGGAAAATTATTTTCTATAGTTGAAAAAGAAAGAAAAAAATTATATAAGTCTTGAACTATAGATATGATTTTAAAATCAAGATTTATTAAAAAAAATCAAGTTGCCTAGCAAGGGTTCACAAACCCCGTACTAGGGCCTGCGACAGGTTGAACAGGCCATTGTTGGGCCAATGTCAGCTGGTGCGCCTCATGGCCCTCAATCTTGGCTCCTAGCCAGTCCAACAGGATCGAGCCTACAGATTGGCCAAGCTGTCGGGCTCACGAACTGACAGCCAGCCCTATAGGGGGGCTAACAAATTTTCAAATGGACTTTAAAACTTTGTTTTATATTACTTTTTTGGTCTAGATTCAAAACTTTGGAGTTTTTGGAAATTAAAAAAAAAGCTAAATTCATTCGAGGTCCACTATACTTGCCACATCATCTGACCTCGCCACATCACCTGATGACATTAACCCTGTGCCACTCAGCAACCTAGTCCTTGATGAGATTAGCATTGTACCAGTTATACAGACATGTCCCTAAGGGCCCTTTTTTAGCCCTGAGATGACATTTTCTTTTGGGGGCATAACTTTCACCCATGATGTCAAATTTTTGACTTGTTATAGGTGTCTGAAAGCTCTCTCCGAGAACTACACAATGGTTTAGGTTTGGTTATCAAATTTTACTATTTGTGTTAGGATTTGGTGCTTGAAGCCAAACATTGCTTCAAGATAGTTTTATGCTCATAACTTTTGCATACATAATCAGATTTTTGATTTTGGATATGCGTTGGAGAGATCTTGCCATGTACTATAGTTTGTATCATGTAGATTTTTAGTTTGGTCTGCAAAGAGAGATTTGTACTTGTTTGAGCACTTGTGGGAGCCTGAGATTTAGGGTGATTGTGAGAGCATTCGGATGGATTTTTGGCACAAACTTGTGGGAGTGCATGTTGTTATGAGACCATTATCATGGTATAGCAGGTTTCAGATTTGGTACTTCTAGTTATAGGTTTATAGGTGTTTTTAGAGTTTAGACTTTGATGGAGACAAGTACACAAGTTGTCTTCTAGTTGAGGATGTGGTTGATACACATGTGAGACTAGGAGTCTCGTTTTAGTGGGAGTTGAATACAGGTACAGAGATGATGATAATTATGGTGTAATGGATATGTAGGTACATTGGAGCATTAGCACAACATGATCATGTATGTGATTGAAAGGTATTGGTTATGATGTTTGATTCATGTTTATAGGTGGTGGTGTGGTGTAGTTTTAGGAGGTTGTTCTTATATCCTGGATGCTTGATTAGTTCCTTAACTATGGTTACTCATTTGTGGACTTGTTGGCAAATCAAATCTGGTGTTGGTTTGGTGTTTGAGTCTTGAGCCTATAGGTTATCTTCTTTGATATCTCGACTTGCAGGTTACTAATGTGATGATGAGTTTGCATGTTGCATTTATTTTGGATCTTTGAGTTATGTAGTTTTATGGGTAGACCACCCATTTGGTTGTAGTGGGATGACTCGAATGTGGACTATCTATATCCATGAGATTGATTCAATGTTGATCGAAACTTTGTTAATTGGCCTTGTCTATGGTCATTTGTACATTGGTATGTTGCATTGGGATGAGAGGATTGATGATTAGAGTGTTTGGATAGTCAGCTATTGGGACTTGTAGTATGTTTATCACGATGTCATGGATAGCTTGTTTACACAGTTTTGTGTTACCTTTTGACAATGATGATGGTTTTGTCTTCTTAGCTTGGAGATCTTGGTTCTACTTTGGTTTCACAAGAAAAACTTAATACAATGACAACATCTCACACAACCTACAGCCAACCCCAGCTACTAACCATGTGCTTGCTTTTATAGAATTAAGCTCACACAAATACAAGATGCAGTATAGGGAAAACCATGTGTTCCAAAACCATGGATCTACACAAAACCACTGACCCCTCATTTAATATTTGCAACTAAGTTTTCACTTTATGCCCAATATTAAATAATTTCTCAATTAATTGTTCTTTGTGTCCCACACACATAAAATAACTAACCCAACGTCACATACACCATTTACAAGTGGCACCCAAATAAATATCTAATGTGGATAAACACGCCACTTAAGATGCACCACAAATAAATATTTATTTTACATAATTAAATTAATTCATTTTATGCAAGGTGTACAACACACCTTTTCCAACACATGGAAGACAATTTTTAAAGACATAAGTCAATAAGATTGAAGGCTAATCATATGGCAATATAGATGAAAAGATTGTTGGTAGTTCAAAAGCTAACTTTATGTTCATGTTTTGTAGGTGGTTTGTCTTTTTTCTAATGAGTTATTAGTTTGTTTTAGTAGGGTAAGTATAGTGATGGTTATTCTTTAATTAATTATTATTATTGGTATTTTTGTCAATTTCTATTAAAATGTATATATTTTATTTTTAACAAAATAAAATATATACATTTTAATAGAAATTGACAAAAATATCATTAATGTCAAAGATTGTTGGATCAAAAAATTGAGTTCTTTTACAACCTATTTTTAGATCAAAACAACACAATACAATAATGAGCATTGTCTCAAACATTTATTATCAATGTCATAGTGATGTGACTCGTAAAAAGTCACATCACCATTTAAATATTATACTACTTACTATTATCTCTTATTTGTTATGATTGACACATACTTAAAACACTTATTACTAATCCTTTCTTTTATGAATAAAGTATTTAATACTTTTTAAGAGCTTAAAAAGATAAAATACAATATTCACAAAAAAAAGGTGGGTGGTAAAAAGACACACCCTCGAGGTCTATGTCAGACATAGTCGAAAATAAAGACAAGAGTCTAAAGGGGCCAAACCCAAACATCAAAAGATAAACAAGCTATTAAGCAATAAGAGCAACACCAACAGGAGGAGGTCTTTGTCATCTAGTTTTCCCCAAACACCACTAAGGACTAAACTATCATCAATAGGCTCTCAGCCAATGAAAACACTCTCCTCCTTTAAAGAGTCATCTACAGGTTGTTGAGCATGGATAGAAGAGTAGCTAGCTCCATGTGAGGAAACTTGTGAAAATATAACCACCTAGGAGCACCATGCCCATGAGAAGAGGCGGATGATAGCCAAAGAGGCTGAGACCAACCACAGATTACATGATCCCTAGACCCCAGAGGTTGACGACCATGGAATTGAGATCCTTGATCACATCTAGTAGATTAGCTACAACCATGTCAGCATCCTCGAGGAGGGGAAGAGGAAGTAATTGGAACTCTAGTAATTGTGCAAGGGGAATTGCTCCAGTGGCCAAGAATCTCGTGTAGATGCACCACTTCAAGTGCAACCTCATTATCTCATACCTAAATCTTCATAAAAACATTAGAGCGAATCATAGCTTTAGTATACAAATAAAAATAAACATTAGCCGACCAACCTTAAATGAGAGTTGAATTTCTATCTTTCTAAATATTGAAGAAAAAATTTGCCCTAAAAGCATTCTAGATATGGGTATATTTGAACAGGAGATAAGGCCACTCTCCAAGCAAAACCATATGCCATGAGAAGGAGTCAAGTTGAAAAGGCCTAAAAAATTATTTATCCAATTCCAAGCTTCTTGAGCTCTGGTGTAGAACCAAAAGAGATGCTTGAGAGTCTTAAACTATCCATAGAATTGACAATATGGGTTTAGAACTCCCAAATGAGTCAAGCGAGAACCAAGTGGAAGACCTTGGTAGAGAATGCACCATGAAAAATGAGCTAACTCAGGCTTAAGAATGGTTGAGCAATTAGACTAGAACTGACGGTGGCAAATGCCAAGAGAAGACTGAAGCTGCAAGGGGTGGTTTAACTATTCCACCATTGGGATATGAGGAGAAAGCCACAAGTATACTTTGTGAGGTCTATAATTATGAAATGGTGTGTCAAGATACCATTTCCAATCTTTCTACCAAGGCTTGAGAGACCTAACTATGTAGGAAGGTGTGGCATCAATAATAGACTGAAAAGTCTCCTAATTTGGATTGGAAAGCTTGAATTTTTTCTTGGCCTCAAGCCAAGGAAAAAATTCTCAGTAGCTTTGTTAATAGATAAGGAAGAAATTTAATCCCTCTTTAAAAAAAAAAAGCATGAATCCCAAGAGCTTTGGCAAGAGGATGGTCTTTACTAGAAAGAACTAGAGACCACTAAATAAATTGTTGATTGATTGAGATGCCATTTTGAAAGCGATTACTTTCCTAGAGAAGCTAGGGCTTAATAGAATCCCAGGCTTTCCAAATGTTCTTTATAACAAATGTGATTTGAATATGGACAAGTTCCCTCATGGTGAGGAGAGTACTTGGACATTGAGGCCTTCCCAAGTTGGACACCTAGAAGGCACACCAGAAAGGATACAATGCCTAGTGAGAACTTTCCAAGTATCATTCCCTTCCAAGGCCCTCATAATCCATTGAGCATAGAGTGCAATCCCTTAGCGACAAGTTGAAAGTAATCCTAAACCAACAACATCATGAGGGAGACAACAAAACTCCCAAGCAACATAATGAAATCCTTGATGCCCAGATAAAGAGTTTGAGTAGCATCTCAACTTTTAAATAAGATCCCTTTAAAGGTACCCAGTAAGAGGAGTAGTAAACATGAGTGGTAACAAAATTTTTAAAACAAATATAGAATTTGTCGACTTGAGAGAGGCTTGGTAAATCAATAGCACATTTTCTTCTAAATTATATCAATGATAGCTTGCCAGACAACAGTAGAAGAGGCCTTAAAAGTAAAGGGTATGCCTAGAAAGTGAAAAACCTCCCCACAATTGATCCATTTCCAACCACTGAATACTCGAACTAAAGGCTTCGCAGAATACATCAAGGCAAAGAAGAGCCTATTTGACATCTTTTCTATTCTCAATAAGAGAGAAGAGAATCGTTGACAAAATGACCATTAACCAAATACTTAGAGAAAACCCTAACTACGATAGAGGTTTCCTAAAAGAACACTTACAACAATGGAGAAAAACAATGATTGATATCAAGAGTATAATATATTTCACATACACTTTTGATAACTACTTCCTAAAGAATAAAAACTGATCATATGTTGTTTCCCTAACTACCTCTATATCTCTACACTTGTAGAGAAAACTGCCCAAAATGACCAACCCATAGAATGCCTCTGAAACATACATATATAGGAGAGAAAATCAACACAACAGATGGGTGCCAATTACCTTCCCACCTGCACTAGCATTAAATTTCACCCACTCCCATAAATTCCTGCAACTAATTCCATCTACCGGCCACCAACCTATACATCCTCTTCAATCTTGCATTCATGGCGACAGGTAGTAGATGGGCGTTTAAAATAAAAAGCCCACCAAAATTGTCTATAAGTTTTTACAACACTTTAAAATATTTTAAGAATAACTTTAAAATATTTTAAAATATCACATTTATATTTCGTGCTTTACATTTTTACATTTCAAATTGCCTTATCGGCAAGATTATTCTATCGTGAACCTTTAACTTTCCTTTCCTTCTCTATCTCTTTGGTGATTTTTCCTTCTTTGTCAGCCCTTTTGCCTTATCGGCAAACTGTGATGTCGATGAACCTTTCAGTTTGCTAACTTCCTTATCATTTCTTTTTTCAGCCTTTCTTCTTCTTTCTCTTCTGTCAACAAATTCTCCTCATGGCAAACTATCCACTTTATCCTTGTCTCTTCGTTCCTTTCTCTCCCTTTGTCGACAAACCTTTTGATTCGTGAACCATCCCCTTTTTGCGACAAAGATGCTTTGTTTCTTTTCTCTTCACTTCTCTTCATTAGTACTTCGCCCTATTGGCAAACTTTATCATCGGCAAACCTTTTAGTTTGCGAACTCACACGTTTGCCAGTGAAGCTGCTCCTTCTCCTTCATTCTCTTTATTTCATCGTTCATCTTCCGTGGCAAATACTTTAGTTAGAGGACTTTATCAAGTTTGCGAACCAAAAATTTTGCCGACAAAACAATACTTAACAAAATTAGAAGACAAAGACTTGGCAAAACACTTGAGGAAATCAGGAAATTGGCAAGTTCGCGAACAACTGAACCAGCCGATAAAACTAAACATAGGCACCTTTTGAAGATTTTCAAAAGTAAAACACTTGGCCAAAGACTTATACAAACAATTGTAGACACTAAAATTTGTCCATGTCTTGTCTACACCTAGTCGACATGACCTTGTAATGTTTTTCCCTAGGTCATAGCCTTATCCCACTTAATCACCTTTCCAATTAACTAAATAAATCCCATTTGTTTAGTTAATAATACCCCTTCACATGTCTCACATAATTCAAATAAATATTTGAATTAATCCCTCACCTTTCGTTTCATTCAAACAAGTGTCACATGCTACATCTTCCACTTAATCCCTTCACATGTCAAACTAATTTAAATAATCTTTTATTTAAATTAGGTCTCATTTATCCTCCATCACACACTTGTAACATGACTACAATCCCTCTCGAAGTGGGAAACCCTAATCAACCCTAATCGATCTCAACCATTCATATCATACAAAATAACTCTCAATCACGGTCGTTCATTTGAATTAACCCTCTTCTATAAATCAACCCTCTCATAAGCCATTTGCATGATCAAGTCTTCAAGTAGCCTCATGCTACCAAAATCAGTCTAGAATCATCAAACAATCTAGCTTTTCAATACCATTATGTTGCTGAAATCCTGAGCAACCAGGAATCCCCCATTATCAACCCTTCGAAGTCTTGCATTCTCATGCAAGGTTGAGAAGAGCCATGGAGGTCAATCAACACTAGTTTGGACCGATTTGCATTTCATTTATGTTTTGCATTTCCATTCTAGTTTGTGCTTCATGGTGCTAGTTAGGGTTTTATTTTCTGCAATTTTGATTCTTGCCCTAGATTTTGCCCTGACGACATTTGGTGAACCCGATGTGAACATGCAAAAATCTAATGTTTTTTGTTGAGTATTGGTGATTAACTTTTGTAGGTGACCTCCTAGCCTGAAACAGACCTCGCCGTTGAGTCCAGGATGTCTAAGAGATGAAAATTGACATAAAATTTGACATATTTCGATTACTGGAAAAAATTTGAATTTTTTTTAGTTTGGCCCTCTTCGCAGGGCCGTACCATATGGATCCATATGGCTACTGCGCAGGGGTCCATGTCGAAGTCACTGGTTTTCATTTTGATCTGGCATCGATTAATGTTTTTATGTTTTGGGTGATATCAATTTGCATTGTATGTCTTATAGGTTTTAAATTTTGCTACTTGCAAGATTAAGGGTTAAAGTTGCAGGTTTATTTTAATCTTTGTTGACCACTAATAGAAACCCCCATCGCCACCAAATTTCCTTTGGCATGTAAAAAACCTTAAGTCCCATTTCCTCGACCGTCACTGGTTCTAACCCTAGCATTGCCACCTAAACTCTAAACACTTCTCTGTAACCTTAACGCCGCCTCCTATAGAAAATCCCTAATCATTCACCTAAAGCCCTAGGCTCCCTCCAATTTCTTCCTACATTTGAATACCCTATGTCATCACTTCAAAACCCCTCTCTGTCGCTTCAGCCAAACCGTTGGCGACATTGGTCGCTACCAGCATCTTATGGTCACTGCCTCATCGACGGTTCTTAGTTAGTCTGCTTTTCAAAGCCCTTCCCTAGCCACTTAGCAATTTTAGAATTGCTTATCAAACCTCTATTTCTAGGCTTAAATCCTTGTCTGCTAACACTTAGTCGTCAGTCCCTTTAGCTTGTGGTCCCCTACGTGACCTGGGGGCTCACCTATCGGCCCCATCATCTTTTATTTTCTTTTTTATTTTTCTTTTGATGTAGCCCCTGGTCATATGGTAGACCAGAGGATATTCTGAAACTTAATTGCTAAAACAAACTGCTAGGGCTCTAACTGTCCTATGTGACCACCATGTACTCTAATCGTTAGCGGCTAAGTGAAACAGTCAGGGTTAGCCTCTTGCCTCCCATGTGCCCTAATAGGGCCTTTTTTTTCTTTTTCTCATAACTTTCACATACAGAGGTGAAATCACGCAAATGAGGGCTCGTTGGAAAGAGGACTCGGCGAACTTCGTAGTAGTGGAGATTTTATTAGGTTACTATACCATTTTGATGCCTTTTTACAATCAAAGTCAAAGTTCATTACAAACTTCAAATGAGCATAACTTTCGCATTTTTTTATCAAATTTTTACAATTTTTTTTAAAGTGCTTAGAATTTCACATATTTTCTATTCATGCAATTCATTTTTCTATATCTATTCATTTGCATCAGATTACATCATATTCTTGATTTTTTGCATAACACTTCCATGTGTAAGTTTACTTATTTCTTTTTCAATTTTGTGGCTTGCAGGTGACCTCACGAGGTTGGAACAACGTTTCTATCAGCATAGACATTAGATTGCAAGTGAAATAATCAGGTGCACTCCTCCTAATCTTCCATTTCTCATTCAATCAAATCAAACATTACTTGTCTCACACTTCAATTTGGGCTCTTAAAACGAACATTTGTCTTCATTACACATTCAAAATTGGGCATAAAACAAACAAGTGTCTTCTATTCACATTTTAACTTAGGCATAAAAAGAACCAGTGCTTGAATTGTTTGGTGAATTTGCATGCGATTAGGGGTGTGCATGCTCTTCTCATGCACTTTGTGCGATCTTGAAAATCAAAAACACCTCTCATCCATTCATATTCACAACACGCATTTAAATTTCTTAAGGGCAATTTACAAGTGTGAGTGTGAATCGAGTGATAGCTCACTTGGTTTGCTTTTGTTTACCCTATCTTAGGAGGCCTGCTTGGAGACACACCACTCCAAGGGATGACCTCAACTGAGGTTGAATTGAAAGACACCCTCAGTGGAAGTTGAAATCTTGTCACTCTTGGCTAAGCCCCAAATAACTTTATACCTTTGGGAAGTGAAGGTGAAGGGTGGGTTACCCCTTTCTCCCGGATGTGTGGCAGGATTTCACTCTCATGGCATTTCCCTAGTCAACCTTGTGTTGCCTAGCCTAAGACCTAATTGGCCATATCCCACTTGACTAATTCTAGGGCTTGTTGATGTGTCTTCCATGTGTGCTTGTTTAATCATCATCATATTCTTCAAATTCAAAATTCAAACTTGCTTATGTGTCTTGCGTGAGTGATTCATGTTTGTACATGTGTGATCATTTGTTTAAACATTGCCAAATCAAGCTCTAAACACCAAACACATACATACAAGTCATCCTACACATTCCTCCCAACACATTCAAATCCAAATCACCTTCTTCCTAGTCAAACCCAAATCATTCTAATCATTAGACATCATCCGACCAATCCAATCCTAATCATTCCTAATCACATTCTAATCATATCTTTTTCATTCATCCTTCATCCTAATCATCATTTCACATTAGTCTCATCCTAATCATTCCAATCATATCCCAATCATCCTTCAATCTAATCAAATCAAATTCATCCTAGTCATCATCCTAATCAATCCAAGTCACCCAATATTGTCATTCCACATCATTCCTAATCATTCTATCCAAATCATTATCCTAATCATCATTTCACATTAATCCCATTCTTAATCATAGTCTAATCATATCTTCATCATTCAACTTTGATTCTAATAATTCCTAATCTCCAATCACTTCATTCCACATCATTCCACTTCAACCTAGTCCTAATCAACACTTGTCAAAATGGTCTTAATCATGAATAAGCCCAATCCCAATCCTAAGCCCAAAATTGTAGTCCAAGAGGGTCATCCCTCTAGTGCAAACAATGAGACAAATAATAAGCCCAAAATCACAATTCAAGGGGGCTATCCCTCTAATCATGAGATAAACCCTAAGCCTAAGATCATAATTCAAGGATGCCCTCTCCCTAATTCAAATAATGAAACAAAACCAAGACCAAAAATCATACTTCAAGAGGCCCCTCCTACGTCCAATGATGACATGAACCATGTTGCATACCTTGAGGAACAAATCAACATGCACAAGATTAAACACATGTGTGACACTGTGCCCACATTCGAAAATAGGATCCTAGCATCTGAACTCTAAAACCTCCTTCAAACACTTCACCAAGAACCCCAACCCTTCGATCAACAAACCATACATCAACTTCAGGCCCTCTTCCAAAATTTCCAACAAATCAAATCACCCCAAATACAACATCTCTTAGTTCAAGCTCAATAGTTCGTGGCCACTTGTTAAGTCCAACAAACACATCATCCCCTATCCATTCATTATCAATCAATGCCACCTCAACCTTATGTGTCAACCCCCTCCACTTCATACCAATCTAATTCATCCACTTCTTCCCATGTCAATGCCACATCAACATACCAAGTTACTTCACAACAAGCACATGTGAACTTAAGTCCTTTTTTGCAACAAGTCCAAATGCCTTCATGCTCTAATGCCACCTTTGACAAGGGAGACATCAACCTAGTCCATGCAAGTCATTCACTACCCTTACCATCCTCTAATCTCCCTTTAACTCCATGCCCAAAGTTTAAACATTACAAAATTAAACATGTGGAGTCATCCAATCTACTACTTCACCCAATCCTTTCAATCCTTCATCCAACCAAAGTCCAAAACCTAAGCCAACACCCTCCATTCCTTTTATCCCTCCACCATGGGAACTTTCCACACCACCTAATCCTAAATATAAGTCCATGTCATCTACCCTCGTTATCCATCCACTATATTGTCCTTCCACACATGCCATTGCAAAGGATGTGATCCATTGGCTACTAGCTAGGAAAAACCTATTCCCATGTCAAACACCCATTCATGAGCCTATCAAAGAACCTTTGAATATCATGCCTAATTTTCCACCTCCATCATGTGGTCCGCAACCTATTGAGCCTACATTTCCTAGTCAAGGTCCATCATGCCCTCATGTTGTTGATCACAAAGAACAAACCAAGCCTCTTCTAGAGCCTTCAACTTCCGCTTCCACTAAAAGTCAAGAGATATGTCAAGAGCATTATCCTAAGCATGAGGAAACATTACCCCTTCATCCAAATCAAGATCAAATCATCTCCATCCATCCCATTCATAGCATGCCTAATCCTATTCATGATCACGCTCCCATATATGATCAAGATCCTACATATGATCAAGAAGACCATGATGAACTCCTTAATCAACTCTTTGCATTCCATGTTCAAGAGCTTGCCATCTCACCAATTCATGATCCAACCACTTCCACTTGTCATGATGAGATATGTGCCTCCCAAGAACACATAAACATAGAAGATCAAACAAATAAATTGGATCTCAGTGAACACAATGATAATCAAGCTCCTAATGACCCTTCTTCCTCCACCACCAACCCCATTTCAAATCCACCATCATATCCTATCGGTTTATCCACTTTTATTCATGAGTGTTCTTCCTTAGGACAACAACAACCATTATCCACTTTACCTTCTTCATCAAATAAAGAACTCAAGTCTAGTTCCCAAACTACACCTAGTCCCATAGTCAATCGCATGCTCCAAAAAATGAAATACCAAGGTAAAGGCTTAGGCCTTCATGAACAAGGTCTTATGGAGCCGATACATGTCAAAGTCCCTTCTCGCTCATATGGCCTTAGATACACACCCCAAGGACAACAATCTAACGATGTTGGTAGTTCCCCAATTCCTCCTAAGTCCACCACTTTCCATCGCACACCCTATCATATTCCAAAAACATATGTCACCATTCCACCTCCATCATCCTACAAATGTCAAAAGCATGTGACCATAAAGTTTCCACCATCCACTTTACCTCCACTTCTTCCAACTCCGCATATCCCTCCACCCACTTTGCCACCATTTCTTCGAACACCTAACATTCCTATCATCCATAAATTCCCTCACACTCCGAATCATGACCAACAAATGCACACATTGTCTAAACATAAAGCTTCCACTCATTCCACCCACCACATGGGATTCAAAAATAAACATTTGGATGCCCCCACTTGTAAATCCAAAAATCCTAAGGATCCTAATGCCTTAGGGTACAAATGCAAAGAATCAAAGCAAAATCCCTCTAAAAAGCTACCCAAACCCATACCTTCAAAAGTAAAGTCCAAAACTAAAATGGTTTGGCTCGCTAAGAAAAAATTAATCAAGTCAAATGAGGCATCCACCTCTCAAAAATCCCAACCATCCCCTTCCATCCAAAAATATCAAATTCCATCAACCCACAAGTCAAGCAAAAATCACAAAAATACTAAGTCTATGTGGGTACCCAAATGCTTAAATCATCCATCTCCCAAGCAAACATCATCATTACTTCCTACACCACCATCCACTCAAAAGCTTCCATGTTCAATGTGGTGTGTGCAACCGTTGGTCATGATTCCTTTCCACATACCTCAATCTCCCCATCATTCAATCATTACCCTACATATCTACCTTATCACCTCCCTATGGTCCATGCTTTTGCAAGTCATTCATCCATCCTTCCATAAGTCCTACATAATCCACATCATAATCCACTATCGTCCCCTCCATAATCCACATCATAATCCACTTTCGTTCCCTACATAATCCACATCATAATCCACTATCGTACCTTTCATAATTCACTATCTACTTAATCCATATCACTTTCACACAATCCCTTACCAACATCAATGAGAATAATGACTTGACCTGGTCAATGCGACATCCCTTTCCAATGGGACATTATCACCTTTCATGGCACTAGATATTTGAGTCCCTCAATTTTATATTCCACCTGTCCCATTCAAAATTCAAAAAAAAAAAAAAAGCAAAAAAGAAAAGAAAAATAAAAAAAGTAAAGAGAAATCCCTTCATCAAATGGTGAAAAACTGGTAAACAGAAGCCTTGGGTAAGTACCATGATGAAAATCTCGTAAATAGGCGTCATGTGTAGGTTGATCTTCTATGTTATCTACACTAGGGGCACCTTGTCTCATCCAACATATAACAATCATCTTATCATTTCCTATCATATCTTACCATACTTATCCATTACATACACACATACCTATCAAGTCCATCCATTCTCCCTTCCTCTTTTGATCCTAATAAAGATTGGGGGCACAGTGTTGACAAATGTTTTGGATGTCTCTTGACATACCTCATCCCTTTCAAATCAATCATGTCACCATCCTTCATCATAAGCCTTGTCATGTCAAATCCTAAGCATACTACCTACAATGGGGCATGTTATTCATATGCGACATAGTCCTCGAGATCACATCCTTGCTCTCTTATGCAAACATTCATTGTTGGAAACAAGGTAGATAACTAAGAGGGGGGGTGAATCAATTTTCTTAAATATTCAACTTTCTTTTCTTCTTTAACAATTAGTGCAGCATCAAAACATATAATCATACATAATCATGAGAGCAGAAAAGAAATCAACACACATAACACAAGGATTTTTTACATGGAAAACCCTATTAAGGGAAAAACCACGGGGTGACTAACCCAAGATTGTATTCTCTGTTAAAAGAATAGGAAGTACAAAATGACACTTGCCAATTAGGGCTCACTGCCTAAGCACACTGCTCACAAGAGGCTCACTGCCTACAAGAGACACACTGTCTACAAAGTTTAGAGAAGGTAACCAGGTATTTGAACTGATGAGAGACATCCACATATGCTGAGGTTCAGTTCCAGTTAGCCTCAATATACTGATCTACTGCACTTCATTCTTCCTCTATTTTAGTGCTGCTTTTCTGTCACATACCGGACTTGTACTGCAGCTTCCACACTTATCTTTATCTTTGCTCGCACACTATGTCACCATATCCTCACCTTCATACCGAAATCCATATGGTATATATATCCACATCAAGGATCTCAACATCTTTCTAGTCGGCATCTGGAATACTCAAGATTTTCCCAAGACACTGATCTGTCGGCTGAATCCATGCTTACTATGTGACGTGTATCAAGGACATAGACATAGAAGTCATCAATCATGTTGGCCAACCATGTATGATCCATCAAATAGCTTGATCACCATCAATTTCTCATCCAGATTAAGGTCTGATGCTCTGCCGGTCAGTTCTTCCTCAGTCTACTCTGCCTGTCAGGAACCCAACACTTAGATGCTCATATCTTTTCACTCATTCATCACCGGAGGCTCAATCTTTGGAATGTTGTAGTCATGGTACTCCTCTTGACTTGTCCAAGTCTGCAACTTGCTGAGTTAGACCATCTGAGAGATCTGGACCTGATTGTCAAACCTTGTTGTATGCTCTGTTCTTACTCACCGGACCAAAACACTCTTCAATCTATCTTCTGGTATAGACATACTATGTGTTGTGAATGTGTGGGATAGACTTTGTTGCCATCAATGACAACACTCATGAAGCCACACAGTGTCTCTTGCCAACAATCTCCCCCATTGGCATTGATGGCAACACTTAGTGAAAAATGACTGTCGTAGCAAACTCCCCCTTGCTAATGCTCTGTCTTATGTACACTTTTACCGGAGCTCCCCCTTAGCTGGATTCCACATTTTTCACTACTCCTCACTCCCCCTTTGACATCAATGACAAAGGGTAGAATCTGCACACGAAAATTTACAAAAATCAACCTATACATAGCCGCATAATTATATATACAAGTTATACTTACATATACTTAAGTATGTCCGCAAAAGTGGTCTTCAACTGGACAAATTCTATTTCCCAACTCTGCTTCATCCTATCCAAAATTGAGATGTGACCGCTCAACAAAAATGCAAAGGCTTCTCCCCTTCTTAAGTCTGTCGGATCACTGGTCTGAGCTGTGGTCTGAGCATCAATTAGGGCCTCATGCATGGCCTCTAACTTAGGGATAATTATCCCTCTGAGTTCACTCATTCTACTTATTATGTTCTTCATCTCCTTTTCAAGCCTCTTTATCTCATTTATAATGGTGAGAGCCTGGCACTCTTGACTCATTATAGATGTGGTGAGAGGATCAAAATTTTGAGATAAACTTGATAGTTTAGCCTCTTGTTCTTCCACCTTTTTTGCAATGTCTTCTATCACTGAGGTCCAAGATAGACATAATTTGTACATTTCTCCACCATCTTTAAGAGCATTTTCTAGGCTCTTTATCCCAATATCCAGGGTTCTCCTATCATTAGCTACGAGTGCCTATACTTCAAAGAATCTCTTTCCCAAAAATTATTTTCAGACTTTCTCTTTTGCCGATTTCTCTAAGGAATCAAAATGGGTGCTAATAGAATTAACAAGAGATTTCAAATTACTAGATGGAGAGGCTGAAAGATCCTTTTGGAAGGATGGCATGATCTTCTCTAGCATTTCGGATGCAATTTCTATCAGTTCACAGTCTTCCATGTGAGACTTCAGAAGCTTTTCTTTTGCTTTAGCTTGAGCAAAAGATTCTATCTTCATTGTCTAAACCAGAGAGAGGGAATCAAAATTGAGTGGTACTTGGAATAGTTCCAATTCATCTATCTCCATCATTTCCTTGGTCAAGAAATTCTTCACTGCTTCTGCAGTGTCTCTTGCCAGAGACTTCTTTCCTTTTGCAGCCTCGGAGCTGTCATCAGAGATCTTCTCTGTTTGTTCTTCTTCTCTTCCCTTTTTCTCCTCTTCTTGACTTACTTTCTCCTCTTTTCTTCCTTCTCCTTCAATTCTTGAATCTGCAGTGGCATCTGGAGGAGAGATGTTAACTTCTTCATAAATTTCTCTTATGGAACAGAGGAATTGAAGTCCTTAATCTTTTCCTTATTCATCTCTTTGGACTCTTCTACATTTTCCTTAGTGGATTCTTATTTCGATGTACTTAATCCTTCGACATCCATGGTAGAGGGTTCTTCATCTATTTCCTCTATAACAGGGAGATTGAATCTCATGAAGGCATTTCAGAGGATGTCTTATGTTTCTTTAGCCACCTGATCAATCTCTCCAAGCATAAGCTTGTTCATTCTTGCTTTGCTCTGGAACTCATCCTTGTGGTCCTTAAAGATCATGGTCATTTGTTTTGAAGTAATGGAAGGATAGAGTTGAATTGCAATCTACTCCCGGATCTCTAGGTCCTTTGCCTTAGCATTCTCCTTTCTCATTTCAAGTTCCTTTTCTAGACTTTTGGGAATCAAAGAGATGATTTCAATTAATGCTTTGTTATAAATGTTTAGGTACCTGACTATGGCATCTTCCAAGATTTTCTTGTCAGTATCACTATATTCATCATAAAATTCAATGTCTGGTTGCAGATTCCCATCCACTATGACTGCCTTGATGATATCATCAATAGAGAGAGTAGGCCTTTCAATAAATTCTTTTGTCCCTTCTTCTTTGTTTTTACCGATAGAGGATTCCACAGATGTCTTCTTTTTCTTCTTTATTTTCTTAACCTCCTTATCAGTCTCTATCTCTTCATCATCCTTTTTGACTTATGTAGGACCTTGTAGCCTTGGTTTTTGTTCTCTTTTCTCCCTTTCCGGATGTCTTGGCTTCTAGTTTGGAGGATTTTGAGCTCTTAGAGGTGGTAGGTGCAAAACCCTTTGAGGATCTAGTTCGGGAGGGGGCTTGTACCAGAACACTTTCCTTTTCTGTTTCTTGTCTCTCTTTCTCTGCTCTTTCTACTTTCTCTCTGTTTGCATCAATTGCCTCCTTTGATATGCCATATTTCTTGGCAATTTCCTGTACTTCCCTTCTCACTTTTCTTTTCATCTATGGTTGTCTCAGTTCAACATGTATTTTTACACTTAATTCTTGATAGGTTCCAAACCTTTCTGCCTCAGGGTCCTTAGGCTGACTCAACAGATGTTGGACATGCAGCTCTAGGATTTTCTCATCTACCTCATAGCCCATTGGCATAATCCAAACTGTTCTGGGCTCCACTGCCTGCATTAGGCATTGATCAATGTCTACCATAAAACACATTGTATCCTTGTATTTTTAAACTATAGCTTGGGGAATTCTTTCTCTAGCCTGCATCATACTTTGGAAGTTCTTGAAGTATTCCCATAGTGTTGTACTTTGAGCCTTGGCATCACCAAGCCCATACATATAATCTCTGATTTGTATGGCAACCGGTCTGTCATTTTGCCATACCCAACCACTTGATTCGGGTAGCTCATTCAAATAGTAAAAGAAGAGACATAGTATTAGGCCACCATACTTAAATGAGTTCTTCTTATCCTTCTTAATTTTCTGCAAGTTTTCTAACAATTGGTTCAGGAGAAGGTTGCATAGGTCATAATCTGCATTTTCTCTTAGCATCTGATATGTAGTGTATATTGTAGTTCCGGACATAGAATTCTCCCTGCTGGAATGATATATTTTATAGCCAATTATCATAGAGGCAAATTTGATAACCGAATCTGTGATATCTTCTATTGTCATTGCTCTTTTGTCAAACTTTGATCTGGTAGCCTCACTTACTGTCTGATTCTTGACAGATTTGAGAGTAGGCAACCCACTGGATGAGTGCAATCCGGTTATTGCCCTAATGGCATTTCTTTTTATCTTGAATGCCCTCACCAACCACATGAAGTTGTCATGTATTCTGCTAAGAACATACCAGACCCATTCATCCTCTACAAAATAAGGAAAGTGGATGCAATGTCCAAAATGCTTGTCCCGAAGGGCCTTGTATTGAGGTTTAAGTTTAAATGTTTCATCTATTAATTGCTTATGATAGATATCCATCAGCTTGGATTCCCCAAATTCCTCAATATTGGTGTGTATGTATACCCTAACATCTTGTACGTGCAGAACCCCATGCAGAATGCTAGAGAAGGCGCTCAAGGGATCAACTTCTAGGGATTTGTAAGGATGTTTCTTGAACTTTGGGCACAGCCTATCAGTGATCTTAATAACATTTGGAGTAGCCATCTTGCAAAAGATTCAAACAGAGATATTCAAGAACATAAATACCTTTTTATGCTTCTAAGGTTCACAATATGAACTGAAAAAGATCGCTGGTTGAATCAGATTTTGTGGTTGATCTCTGAGAGGGTTGAAGCAATCTTGTTGCAGAGCTCTTTCTTTCTTCTTCTTGAATGCAAATGTGCAAATGATGAATAAAAGAACCCTTTTATCTCTGTGTAAACCCTAATTTTATATTGCAATAAATGCACAACTTAAGTCATTCCGGTTGCCTTGTTCTGAGAGAAATCTTTCTGAATCACTGAGATGCACTTGGAATTATTTTTAGTGATAATTGACAAAGTATCTCCTTTCCTCAAATCATCCCATTTATCTGCAGATCAAGATATTTCAATTCAGAATCACACCGGATCTAACTGTGAAAATCCTACATTTGCCAGATGGCTGTCAAACCAGATCAATCTTGGATGATTAAACTCTTCAAAGCTCCTTGCGGATCTATCCTAATTTTACCAATGGTTATTTAGATATTTCTCTCAGAACCCTTTAATCCGCAGCATTCCATGTGCCAAATTTAGGCACCAATTGACTGGCTGGGGGAATTTATTTTCCTTTGTGACTCCCCCTGAGCCAAAGCTCATCTTATTTGGTTTCCAGAAGGAATAGTAGCACCAGATTCTGGTGCGGATCCATCCCCAACATTTTATGTACTTCTCTTCACCCAAATCTTGTTCATCTCCCTTTGAACTTCATCTGCATTCACTTTTTCTTTTCCTTTGTCTTGATTTTGATTACGATGCACCGGACCCTTTTTACCCTGATTCTTACTTTTGCAGAATTTGGCAATATGACCAGATCTATTGCAATTGTAGCAAACAACATTTCTTTGCATATTTGACTGATATCCTCTTGATCTGCATTGATTAGCCATATGTCCCATTCTATTGCATGCAAAGCATCCACCATTGAATGAATTGTTTATTTGCATATTTCTACATTCATGAATTTTGTG
The DNA here is from genome assembly GCA_027924645.1 of Cunninghamia lanceolata. NCBI lineage: Eukaryota > Viridiplantae > Streptophyta > Pinopsida > Cupressales > Cupressaceae > Cunninghamia > Cunninghamia lanceolata. The sequence continues at coordinate 44,105 of BSBN01000798.1, forward strand.
ACCATACCTTTTGTAGTTAAAACACTATTCGGAGAAGGATGAATTAGTCTGATTCATTCTTCTTCTGCACTGATTTTCTTTATGATCGAAGTCATTGCAATTGTAGCAGTATCCATTGAAGGATGGATATCTTTAAGCATTTGGTTGCCTTACTAGAGGTCTTCTAGGCCTGTTCCTTGGATTTCCTGATCCAGAGTTCTTCTAACTGGATCCAGGGCTTTCACCTTTCTAATACCCTAAGCCATGCTTGTCATCGACCCTCTTTTGGCTTTCAAGAAGAACTTCAAGTTGAGCAGAGCTTATCTTGAATTTCTCTTTGTATTCATTTGTTGTTTGAAGATCCCTTTTAAGAGTGTCTATCTGATTCTCAAGTTGTTCTTCATTATCTCTAGCTTCTTGAAGATCAGATGCCTGATTATTCTATCCATTTTGTGGCAGTCTTCTGACTTCTCCTTGAGAGATTGTTTTAGATTATCTTCAATTTTTCTTTTCTCTTCAATTTCTTGGGTGAATTTCATAACCCCTGATTCCATTTCATGTCTTACCATAATGACCTCTTTTGATAGCTTCTCACATAACTTGTTTTTCTCATTCAGATCTTCATTAGTATCATTGGCTTCACTTTGACTTGCAAATTGTTAAAGTAGTTCCTTTCTCTTTTTCACATAGATACTCAGATTTTCTTTTAGTTCATTTATGAAATCATCAGCTTGATTGAGTCTTTCCCTCAAGTTATTAACTTCAGAGTGAAATTGCTCAAGATCATCTAGGGCAGACTGAAGTTGTTCCCTCATACCATACATATCCATTGAGATTCCCAAATCTTCCTCAAGCTGTTAGGCTCTGTTTGGAGGAACTTTGATCTGATTCAAATTGCTGGAAACAAGGTAGATAACTGAGAGGGGGGGTGAATCAGTTATCTTAAATATTTAACTTTTTTTTCTTCTTTAACAATTAGTGCAACATCAAAACATATAATCATACATAATCATGAGAGCAAAAAAGAAATCAACGCACATAACACAAGGATTTTTTAAGTGGAAAACCCTGTTAAGGGAAAAACCACGAGGTGACTAACCCAAGATTGTATTCTCTGTTAAAAGAATAGGAAGTACAAAATGGCACTTGCCAATTAGGGCTCACTGCTCGAGCACACTACTCACAAGAGGCTGACTGCCTACAAGAAACACACTACCTACAAAGTTTAGAGAAGGTAACCAGGTATTTGAACTGATGAGAGGCATCCACATATGCTGAGGTTTAGTTCTGGTTAGGCTCAATATATTGATCTACTGTACTTCATTCTTCCTTTGTTTTAGTGTTGTTGTTCTATCACATACCGGGCTTGTATTGTAGCTTCCACACTTATCTCTGTCTTTGCTCACACACTATGTCACCATATTCTCACCTTCATACTGAAATCCATCTGGTATATATATCCATATCAAGGATTTCAACATCTTTCTAGTTGACATCTGGAATACTCAAGATTTTCCCAAGACACTGATCTATCAGTTGAATCCATGCTTACTATGTGATGCATATCAAGGACATAGATATAGAAGTCATCAATCATGTTGGCCAACCATGTATGATCCCTCAAATAGCTTGATCACCATCAATTTCTCATCCGGATTATGGTATGATGCTCTGTCGGTCAGTTCTTCTTCATTCTACTCTACCTGTTAGGAACCCAACACTTAGATGCTCATATCTTTTCACTCATTCATCATCGGAGGCTCAATCTTTGGAATGTTGTAGTCATGGTACTCCTGTTGACTTGTCCAAGTCTGCAACTTGCTGAGTTACACCATCTGAGAGATCTGGACCTGATTGTCAGATCTTACTGTATGCTCTGTTCTTGCTTACCGAACTAAAACACTCTTCAATCTATCTTCCGGTATAGACATACTATGTGTTGCGGATGTGTGGGATAGACTTTGTTTCCATCAATGACAACACTCATGAAGCCACACAGTGTCTCTTGCCAACATTCATTCCGTACATTATTGCCTAGCCATCTTATCCATTCATCCAGTCCTCCACCATTCTTACACATATACTTGGTTTTCCCTTGTCATTGGTATCTAGCAAAAAAGGCTAGCAAAAATGTCATCCAATGCCACTTTCTGAAACATTTCAAAAAACACAAAAAAAATGAAATATTCCAAAAAATCAAAACATTCCAAAAAGTTAAAAAAACCCAAAACATTTCAAAAAAATCAAATATTTCCAAAATCCAAAAACATCCAAATATTTCCAAAAATCCAAAAACATCAAAATATTCCCCAAAACACAAAAAAAAGTCAAATATCCAACAAAATACAAGCAATAAAATCAATCCAAATCACTTCATCAAGTCATACCAAATCAAATTCATCTAATCAAATCACTTCTTCCAATTAAATCAATCAATCCACTCAATCAATTCTTCGCATCCATCTATTCAATCACTATAATTCTTCAAATCCATTCATCAAGTCTATCTCATCAATTCTTCAATTTCATCAAATCAAATCAATCACTCCTTATCCAATCATTTCAATCAACTCATTCCAACTCACTCAATTCACTCAAATCAATCTAACTCATTAATTCAATCATTCAAGTCAATCTAGTCAATCTAATTCTTCCAATCATTTCAATCAACTCATCCAATCAATTCAATTCAATCCAATCATCCTTATCAAATAATTCCAAGAAATGATCCAAATGCATGTCATTATCAATCCATGTCAATCAAGTTTATCAATCTTGTCAAATTATCCAATCACATTCAATGGTCTTGATCCTAATCTTGACGTAAACCAAATCATCAATCAATCAATCATTAATCAAATCCTGGTGTTGCTTGCATGGCCAACAATACTAGTGTCATCCAATCAATTGTCTTAGACAAGATGTTGCATTGTCAAAACTAGAGTAGGCCTACGTCTTAGACGACATGTATCATTTCCTAAAACTCGACATCATTATCCATTATTATCAGCAATCAATCACTTAATCATTGGTTTACAGCTTGATAGGGGCAATACCTTGTTTGTTTTTGTATCATTTGTGCATGCTTGCTTGTGTGTGTTATCATTTTTTTCTTGCATTTGCATTGAATCCGACCCAACTAATATTCATATCTTGTATCTAGACAAGGTTGTATTACGCTGGGGCACGAGACACATCATCACCCTGGTCCTTATACCTTGGTGCATAACATCTAGTGCTATATCAAACACCATGGTTGCTCACCTTCATTGCAGCATAACGCATCCTTCACTTCTTCTAGCCATTCCCTTATCTTTCTTCCTTGACCAATCCCTTTTCATTTCGAGAGCCTACCCGTGTTTGTCCAACCCGCCTATCCTCTCGAGGGGGCATCATCATCATATCCTTTTCCTCTATCCATACCTTAGCTTATTTGAAATGATGTTACTTGACATATATTGCATCATTTCGAACATCATATCAAAGAGGGGCAAAATGTAGACACTAAAATTTATCCATGTCTTGTCTACACCTAGTCGACATGACCTTGTAATGCTTTGCCCTAGGTCCTAGCCTTATCCCACTTAATCACCTTTCCAATTAACTAAATAAATCCCATTTGCTTAGTTAATAATACTCCTTCAGATGTATCACATAATTCAAATTAAACATTTGAATTAATCCCTCACCTTTCATCTCATTCAAACAAGTGTCACATGCTACATCTTCCACTTAATCCCTTCATATGTCAAACTAATTTAAATAATCTTTGATTTAAATTAGGTCTCATTTATCCTCCATCGCACACTTGTCACATGACTACAATCCCTTTTGAAGTGGGTAACCCTAATCAACCCTAATCGATCTCAACCAATTATATCATTCAAAATAACTCTCAATAATGGTTGTTCATTCAAAATAATCATCTTCTATAAATCAACCCTCTCACAAGCCATTTGCATGATCAAGTCTTCAAGTAGCCTCATGCTGCCAAAATTAGTCTAGAATCATCATACAATCTAGCTTTTCAGTACCGTTATGCTGCTGAAATCCTGAGCAACCAACAATCCCCCATTATCAACCCTTCAAAATCTTGCATTCTCATGCGAGGTTGAGAAGAGCCATGGAGGTCAATCAACACTAGTTTGGATTGGTTTGCATTTCATTTATGTTTTACATTTTCATTCTAGTTTGCACTTCATGATGCTAGTTAGGGTTTAATTTTCTGCAATTTGATTCTTGCCCTAGATTTTGCCCTGACGACAACACTTAGACATTTTTTTGGAAAAATAGGGCAAACATAAGGATCTTATAGATTTTACAATTTTAAAACATGGAATATGGGAGTCCCAAGACATGGGACATGGTTCCAATTTCTAAAGACTTTGAAAATGGGCTAACATGGTCTTGTAATAAAGTAATTATGTGTTTTAAAAAATTGAGTCTTAATGGCCGTGGGTTTGTCAAATTACCACTCAATATGAGACCATATTGGAAAGTATTTTGAAAGGACAATGTTTGATAAAGGCTCCACTGGCAAGGAATAAAAACTAGCAAAGGAAAAGAAATATTAAACTGACAACACAACTTGATCTAGATGCTTGAGTACCTTGTTAGACCACACTCAAAGATTACTCCACTTGTACCACATCATATGATCTCGATGGCAACGAAGATTGGGATAAAAAAGCCTTGATTATTGTGCATAACAGACCAAGCCTCTCTTTTGCCAATTGTCCAATGAACAGGTAATGCCCCACATTTATCATAGGCCATTTCTATCATATTAAAATCTTCACACATAACCCAAGTGGTGGTAGGCATTAAATTTATAATCCACTGCCAGAGGCTAGATCTCTCAACAACAACGTTCGAGACATAAACATTAATAACTCCAAAGGAATGATTATTAATGTTCAAAAGAGTCCACAACACATAGTTATTGGGGTCACATCCGTGGTCAATAAGGCGTTGATGCCATGTAGGAAAGATAAAGGTGACAACACCACTACAACCTACTTCATGGTTGCTACATAAAAATGACTAGAAAGCCAAATAACACGGCAAGTTGCAAATAGCAAAAAGAAAAAACCTCTTGCAAACAAAGAATGCCCAAACCTAGAAAATGAATTCAAGCATCTCAAACAAAATACCTCTATGAGAGGTCTGTTAGACCTCAAATATTTTAGGAGACACAATTTGTAACTGAGTGTTGAGGATCATCTACTCGTTATCCAGCTCATCTAAAGTTGAGTAACTATTCTATAGAAAGACTTCATTTGAATTGAAGCTACCTATCTGAATGGGAAGCTTGGTAGGTTATTATTTTTCTGGCACATATTCTCCATCTTTCAACTACCCCAACAGATTGTAGGACCTCCATTGCATAGCTAGGGGAGGGGAAGTACGTCAGAAAATGATGATTGGTGGAAGGGACAACAACGATGCTACTAATGGTGCTTGAATAAATTTTACCTCAACAGGTGTCTCCCCATGGGGAGAGATGATAGATTTCCTTATATCTAGATGTTTTGAAACTATTATTGAGGCATGGCCCTAGAGCTTGAAGAGTGCTTAGGGGGAGGGACATTGTTACCAAAACTTTTATCTTTGTGACTAACCATTGTAGATCAACCTTCCACTTTTTTGATAGGAGGTGACAACCCAAAAGTAGGTTGTGCATTAGTTTTAGGAAGGGGGAGGCCAAATGGCAATCCTCGATCTTATGTTCAGAAGATTAACACTAATAACAAGTGTTAGACATGTTAAGATAGAGAATACATTGAGCATACCTCATCTATCTAATTTGGATATCCATGGTCTCCTTTAAATCCTTGGAGAGATCCATCTCTACACAAACCCTCTTATGGGGACGAGCCAAGTAGAACCTGTCTAGTTAGACACATAGCATAGTGCCTATATATGAGGCTATTTGGCTCCAAAAATTCTAGCATGGCAAGGGTAACCTAGGAAATTCAACCCAGACATGGACCCATAAAGCTTTCTTGTCGGAGACAATGAAGTCTTAACTCCAAGGTTTGAGAACAAGCAAGAAAGAGATAATAAGCTAGGGACCATAGTCAAGGATAGCCTCAACATGCTTGGCTTTAGTAAAGCGAAAAAACCTTTGGTAAGGTTTTGTATGACTTTAACACGAATCCCATGCAAGACCAAAATATTTTTGATCGAGTCTTTCAATATGCTTTTAGGGGGACCCTTCCCACAAAATACCTTATTAAAGTAAAGTTCTCTAACCAATGGCATGCATTGTCAAATTCTATAATGGGAAGAACAACATCTTGAGGTGTTTCAAGGGACATATGGTCTTGTGGAACACCTTGGGAACAAACTTCTTGGGCCTCTTGAGTGGGGGTGCCATTGTTATCTGTCCTCAAACCTTCAACTTCAGCAACAACTATAGAGTTACAAAAGGTCAAGGCCATGTAAAGGGGCAAAAAATACTTGTAGTTGTGGTAACCTAAAATGTACCACACTAAATATAGAAAAATAAGACCAACTCCTACTTCAAAATGAAGCAGTATGATATTAGGGGGACCCGATCACAATACCAGCAAAGCCAAGACCGAAACCCTGGTAGAGATCTCTCCCCCCTCTATTGCCAAAATTAACCTATTTTTTAATTTTTCTAAATTGATATAAAAAATTAATTACATCATGTCAACATCCTTCATTAATTATATTTACTATAAATATTATACTATAACTATTATTTGAGACATGTCAATACTAGTCCGGCCAACAGAACCAGAGTTAAAAGCAAAGGCACCAAAGGTAAACAGATTATCAATGACACCCAGGCAGAACAAGACAAGAAGATGGATGATAACACTTTCGAAGACAAGATTAACTTTTTGAACAGGGAATGGCAGGAAATTAGTGGCTTGAAAATTTTGGCAAAGAAGTAAATTTTCTTTATTGGTATGTAGTTGGTCTTTCTAGTTGTAACTGGCTCTGCTCCCTCTTTCTTCATTTTTAGCTATTTTGGTTTGTTCCTAGTTTGTTTTACTTCTCGTAAAACTTGTTTCGCTTGCTTTTTGGCTTTTTGTTAATGGGTTCGGGCTCTTCTCAATTATCAATTTCAAAACCATTATCTAATATTTACATATCTTGTTATATATATTTGATTGTTATTATCGGTAAACGTAATACTCAATATAAATTTGGGTAATTTGACAATTACCATAACTAAAGGTTTAGAAAATTATATGAACAATCAAGACATATATTTATAATATGAAATTCTAATCTTAACACTTAACTTAAAAGCGAATAAACTAATTAATTTCTTGTTTAGCAGAAAAGTTATTTCCATCAAGTAGCAAGGTAACTATAATAATCAATATTGCCTTGTACTTTTAATTAGTTACTATTAGCTATAATTTCTAACATGTTATAGTGGCAGAGACTGGTCACCACACAACACTTGTTTATGTAGGTGTAATGTTCCAAACTGAGAAATTATAATTTAAATCATGATACACTAATAATAATATCAGCAAACTTCTGCAACACAAATTACCAAAATCCATTACAAACTAAACAAACTAAGCAAAACTACACTGTTGAAAACTGTGGAAAACAACACCAAATCAAACCCCAACTGATAAGAACAACTCCTAGATGCTTGGAATCGATTCCAAATGACCATGGAATAGAAACACACTCCATGAACAACAAAAATAATGTACAACACACTGGAAATCATGAAAACTACAACAAAACAACTTGCAAACACAATACTGCAAAAACTCTCAAAATTGCACAATCCTTTGAGGCCCAATGTAATCCCTGGATGGAATTACTCTCTATAACCAAAGTTTTTTTGTCCTCTGATCACTTGATACTGATGGGTTTTCACACACAAGCCTCCAACTCCAATAGGTTTTCATTCACTGAAGAAAATCTAAGCACACGTGCTCAAACAAGAAGACAGAGTTGTAAAATGATCAAAAAGTCATGAAAGAAAATAATTGCATATTTATAATATCTCCAAATCTAAATGCCCCTCTCTTGGAAAATAAATTAAAATAATTTAATTTCTAACAAATTCCCTCCAAATATGCTCACCAAAACAGTTCATGCAAGATTCCTGTCTAAAAATAGAAAATAACTCCCACTATGACAACCTGTCATAGATGTTGTCATAGAATCTTGTCATAAAATCTTCTAAATTCACTCTTGGGAGTTATAATTACACCTCATTAAATCCCGTGCCCCCACTTGTGCAATTAAATAAAAATATTTAATATTTAATTGCTCTCAAACATAATAATTCCTTAATTTGCAGGATTACAATTAAAATATGAAATAAAATATTTTCCCTTTTGATTTACATTAGCTCATGGGAAAATAGGAATGGACTAATAATTTCACCAATTTAATTTTACTATAAAGGGGACATGACAAATCTCCCCTCCTCAAAATTGCTTGTCCTCAAGCAATTAAAATGATGATGCTTCAGAATTATGTTATGCTGCAGATAAAGCCTTGATCTAGTACCTGTGAGATGTTGCAATTCCTACCATAGAACACTATGAAAAACTGAAGAATTAGATTCATTTATGCCGATACCATGTACCCAATAAGAATATCCATATAATCTGATCTCTTGGATTTGCAATACTTTGGTGCATTCTTTCCAATACTCAAACTGAACTACATCCTCCCACAAAGATTTGGTAAACTCGCCAAATGCAGTTTTGTCCATCTTCCTTCTTAGCATCCTAGAAAATCTCAGAGTAGTGAACTTGAGCTAAGTGACATTGATGCAGCAATCACCAAGGTATAAACAACTTATCCATGCTATCAATTGATATGTAGTATGTCTCCATTTATTTTCCATCAATAGCCTTCCTTTCACAACTTGCCTTTCTAGTTGTGTATATGCACTGTCACCAAGAAAACTAAACCAAAAGCTCTTGCAACCATTATAAAAAATATAAATCTGATTTATGTAGCCTAAAGAATGGTTACAATAGAAAACACATCCTTCATACTAGTGGATACCTTATCATGAAGACCAATACCTTCTTTACCTTGAATTTGTGGAGACACTCCTTGCAGGATATATCACAAACTGCTACAAACTTTGCCTCTATTTGAAAGATGCTTGATGCAAACTTAGGATCTGATTTGGAACTGTAATGGAACATATAAAGAATAGGAAATGTTATCATATACCAGCATACCAAATTCCACCAAACTCTAGATGTTGATTTTGCAAACCACAAGCCCTTTTGGTGGTAATCTATGCACTTCTTGAGTTCAACTAGAACAAATTAATCACCCAAAGGTAATTTCAAAATGAAAGTAGAAAATAAGTTTATTGCATCCTCTATTATATTGGGTGACTTAATGATGTGCTTAATATTTTCCACCTTGAAAAACTTACAAGACAAACTCCCACAACAAGTCAAATAGTGTCTTGGATCTCTAGCTAGGAAAGCACTGTCATTGGGCAACTTTTACCTGAGACTTCTAATACATTTGGTGATGTTATGCATCTAATTTTTTCTACTATTAGGACTGTTATAATAGTCATTACATCCTCTACCACAGCCATTGCATCTTTTGCAAAAATATCTTCTATTCACCCCTTCAGCGTTGAGATACATATCATGGAAATGCATAACAATAGACCCATTCATTATGTCATCTTGTGAGTAGTCATTTTAAGCTCTTGTATTGATCTATAGGATCCAAAATATAGTAATGGAATGATCATAAAGTAGAAACATTCATTCCATGGAACTTTGATCTCCACAAAGAAAATCAACAACATATTTTGTTTGAAGATGATGTATTCCCTAGAATCATTCATTGGCACATTCTTGAATTTCCTTGCAAATCCATTCAAAATGTTAGAGACAAATGTATCATCAACAAAATCTAACACGAGGAAAAAACTTTGACCTTCATGGATGGTAAGAGGATACCAAGAAGCAAACATCCTGAAAAGATTATCTACCTGTTAGGAATTGCATGTAGAAGATATCAATTAAATGCAAATAAATATTAAATAGAGGAATGAAAATTCACAGAAATAATAACAACAAGAGACAAGTTTTAACGTGGTTCACCCAAACTCAGGCTACATCCACCAACAAAGAGTCCAATATTATTATCCAGCAAATCAAACCGATTACAACCAGCAATCCTTGCAACTCAATACCGCTGCAAGTGCTACAATACAATATCAACAGAAACCCTAACCCTTAGTTGCTTTTATTAAGCTTTATGTCAGTTACAAAATAGGGTTTTTTATGTCAGCTAATAGAAAAATAACTCTGAATGCATTTATAAAATAATAAAAAATTGTTTGAGGTTTCAGGGGTGTTGCCCCTCGACCCCACCCTATATCACGACAGGGAGTGCACCAAGGGCACTACCCCTAGACCCTGCAAGGGGCGCCACCCCTTTATCTCGTCTTGGGGGCATTGTCCCTTGACCCCGTCTTTGGGGCGCTACCCCCAAAACCACGCTGATAAATGTGGGGAAAATTTAACCTCTGAGTCTAATTAGGCTTTATATAACAACACTAACCACATCACTTGAAATAGCCCTCTTTGTGGCCCCAAACTCCCACAGTACCAAACCCAATGGATTCTCCATTCAATGTAATTCATCACATGGCTATCACGAGCAAATTGAAATTTAAATATTTTCAAAGACAAACTAATTTTAAAGATCTTATCACACCTTGCACGACTTTCCTCTGAAACTTTGAACTTCATGTTATCAAGTTTCTTAATTTCCAATCTTTGTAATGAAAAACAAATAATTCTCTTTCCTATAGCACCACAAATTATAGTAGATCCATGTGAGAAATATGATATATTAGCTTCATGTAGAGAATTAGTTACCTTTTCAACTTCTTCCAACTCTTCTTGTGAAATTTCTTTGAGCATGCCTTGAGTTCCTAAAGCTTGAGTCAAGAGTGTGATGCCAAACTCCCAAAAATGTGCCTTATTGAAGGAATCTTGTTGTTGAAATACAACAATAGCTCTTTCCAAATTTTCCAAGACATCTTTCCAAACCCTTTTAGAAATCAAAATATTACAAACACCATAGAAACCAAAATTTCTCACCCAATTCTCCTTGAATCAAAAAATAAAATTTTTGCGTAAGAACTTGTACTTCACAAGCTTCCTACAAATGGATGACTGAGAGTGGCATATTACCAAATCAAAATATATGAAAAATTTAGAGTGTTTGCAACCAATGGCATGTTGGATTCTCCACTCCAAAGATGAACCTAGAAGCATATATTTGGGAACTCCCCTTTGTTGATTTGGAAGTAGTGAATTGGTAAATAGAGATCTATGATGTCCATCAAGGAAAATCAGAACTTGCATACTCTTAATCAACAAACAATTTGTTGCCCACTTTGCTTCTCCTATATCACCATACTCTTCTACACATGGATGTGTGAATCAAAGATGTAAACAACAAAACATGAGTTGATTACCTCCATAGAGCTGTCATATGCCACAAGTATTGCATTCCAATGCATGTCAAGAATATGGATCCTTGTTAAGTATGAAAGATCTATCACCCAAAGATCTTTCAACCTCAAAAACATTACAGCTCCTAGACCCATGATATAGAATTCTTTACCAAACTCTTGTTCATTCCAAATGATAAACAATATTCTTCCCTTTAGGATGCTATAAATTTGAAGTAAATCTCTATTCATGAATCCTCCATTTTGAGAGTAACTTTAAATCCAAAACACCAAAGAATATTTAGTCACAAAATCTTGAAAACAAAAAATATTCCAACTTTCCTTACCAAGACCTTGCTTAAGGCAACTCAAGTTAATCACCTCCTCCTGGCTATCTCCTATAATTTTATCTTCAATAATAATGCTTGGATCCCATGAATGTTCTATAAGTTGTGGGCATTGATCCTTCACAAAGTGGTTAGTATGCATTAAGGACTTTGTGTGATACCAAATGCAATGGATGGTAATTTCAATACTATCAATGTTGGCTCTTTCTATCTTGATCTTCAAAACATCACCTAGATCCCATGTGAAAACACAATTTTGGACTTGACTCAAAGAGTCCTCGTGCCCTATACTGCAAGTTGTATCACTCGCTCTATCATCCTTTTTAGCATGATTTCCATTATGAAAAGAATTTTGTAGTGACATAGAAGGAGACAAATCTGAAATTTTTCATACCTTAGACTGCAATCAAAATGGTCATCTACCTTTGTTAAAAGAGGAATTATTGAGATATCCTCAACAACTCCATCCAAGTGGCTCAAATTTTCTGTGCTAGGGCTAACCACAATGTTCTCCCCAAGTGTATATCCATCTACAATGATATTCTGAAAATAAATCCTTGGCTCATTCTTAAAACCAGCATGCTCTTCTACTAAAGCTACTGACAAGATAGTCTGAAATACTTCTTATTCCACCTTCTTTTCTTCCTCTACTCTGGTAACTTCTGAATCTTCTTCTAACATTTTCACTTATTCTTCCTTGTGTTCCACTTCAATTGGATGGATGCAACATTTTTGTTCTTCCTCCTTGTTTGAATCAAAGCTATCTTGAATATCAACTTTCGTTTGTTCTTCTTGATTTTTGATATTTGTAGCCTTTTCCATCTTAACTCCTTCCTTTCTTCTTCTCATGAAATAATCTTCAAATGATACTTTGAATTTTCCCTCCGAAAGGCACTCTTTAAAAGTTTTGAAAACCAATCCTTCTTCAGGCAAATCTTTCCTAGTGAGTTTTGCATATTCATAAAAAGTGAGGGCTGCCATTGAAATCATACATTTCATATAATATTCATCAAACCATATTGATATTTTGGAAAATAAAACATCATTTTCCAAACTCCTCAAAAGAGATTTGAAGAACCCTCCCATGATCAACAAATCAGTACACTACAGGATGCTAAGATCTAGGCTCTGATACCACTGTAATATTCCAAACCGAGATTTTATAATTTAAATCAGATCTAAAAATGATTTTAATAAACTCCACCAAAAATACATCAAATTGACTAAGACTAGCTAGCTAGTCATACATAAAAACAACACGAATTAGGTTGTAAACTCCACAAATATATTTATTGATTTTCCTAATATAAATAGCGTATAATCAGGTCTGATACATTAATAATAATGGCAACAAACTTCTACAACATAAATTACCAAAATCCATTGCAAACTACACAAACTATACAAAACTACACTGCTAAAAACTGCGGAAAACAACACCAAATCAAACCCCAATTGATAAGAACAACTCCTAGATGCTTGGAATGGATTCCAAATGACCATGGAATAACAATTCACTCCACAACACAACAGTAACACTGCACAACACACTCGAAATCACCAAAACTGCAACAGAACAACCTACAAACACAATACTGCAAAACTGCAGAAACTGCACAATCCTTTGAAGCCCAATGCAATCACTGGATGGAATTACTCTCTATAACCAAAGGGTTTTCATCTTATTATCACTTTATATTTATGGGTTTTTTTCCACAAGCCTCAACTCCAATGGGTTTTCGTCCACTGAAGAAAATCCAAGCACAAGTGCTCAAACAAGAAGGTTGAGTTGTAAAATGATCAAAAACCTCCTGAAAGAAAATACTTGCATATTTATAATATATCCAAATCCAAATACCTCTCACTTGAAAAATAAATTAAAATAATTTAATTTCCAACAAATTCCCTCCAAATATGCTCACCAAAATAGCCCATGCAAGATTCTTGTCTAAAAATAGAAAATAACTCCCACTATGACAACCTGTCATAGATGTTGTCATAGAATCTTGTCACAACTATCATAAAATCTTCTAAATTCACTCTTGGGAGTTATAACTACACCTCATTAAACCCCATGCCCTCACTCATGCAATTAAATAAAAATATTTAATATTTAATTGCTCCCAAAAATAATAAATTCTTAATTTGCAAGATTAGAATTAAAATATTAAATAAAATATTTTCCCTTTTGATTTATATTGGCTCATGGAAAAATAGGAATGGACTAATAATTTCACCAATTTAATTTTACTATAAAGGGGACATGATAGTAGGGTGTGTTGGTACTCATAAAATTTTGCTCCCAAACATGCATTATTTTTGCCCCAAAATCCCAAAATTCCCAATTTATGCCTTTGCAATTAAAATCCCTCATATATACCTGTTCAGAGAGATATTTTATAAGGTTTTTTAGTTCAAAATTCTTCTATGTATAATGTCTTTGTTTTTCCCTTTGAAAAATGAACATTCAAGGCCTTAATTGACAAATCGGGAAAAGTGCAAACTGCCGAACTAGTTTGGAAGTTCGCCTTTTTCCCAATCTGCCGATGAGGCAATGATAAGGAAATAGGAGAGATAAGAAAATAAAGTGAGTTGGTTGTTTTATCGGCAAGTTATGAAGTTCGTGAACCCGCCGGATCATCGATCAAAGAGATTTTTGATTGAAGAGAAAGACAAGGCAGGATACGCAGAAAATTTCTAAGACAAAGAAAGAGAAGTGCAAGTGTGTTGACAAAGGTAATGGTTCACGAACTCCAAAGTTCGTTGATTAAGGGATTCACCAACAACAAAGGGACCACAGCATAGGAAATTTTCTAAGGCAAAAGGTAAGTCAAAATAGTTCACCGCAGAGCATTTTTGTCGATAAAGCAAATAGAAAAGTATGAAAATGGCTAAGGCAAGTAGGAAAGATAAAGAACAAAAGGCTTTATTGGCAAACCAACAGAAAATTGAACTTGCCAAATAATTCAAAATTTCTAAAATTTGCCGATAAGGCAATTGGTCGACCAAGTGGAGAGAAAATAGGGAGCTTCTTCCATGGTTCGAAAAAGGTGAAAGTTGCTGACAAACGAAGGGAAAAGTTTAAATAAAAAGGTGCGAAGGGCGAAGTTTGTGAAAAGTGAAATTTGCCAATAAAGGGCAAATGTGAGAAAAGACAAAAGAAGATGGCAAAGGGCTTGGTTCGAAAAAAGAAAGATTCTCTGATAATGCGAAAAAAGTGAAAAAATGCAATGAGGCAAGCCTTGGTTGGGTGAATGGGTAGTTCACGAATTGGTGGGTTCGCTGACTTGGTTTGCCGTGGAGCATTTTCACCAACTAAAGGAAATAATGAGAAGAAAGGGACAAAACAAGTTAAGTTCGCAAAATTGAAAAATTGTTGATAAGGCAAAAAGGAATTTGATAAAGAAGACAAGGTGGAGACAAGTCCAAAGTTCATGAAAATGACAGTTTGCCAACAGAGTAAATAGAAGAAGGAAATGAAGAGGTTTGTGATAGGGAATTTTGCCAACTGAAAGGAAAAGGGAGCTGCCCTACACGCAGAGGGGTACAATTAGAGATAAGAGGCCTAAAATGGAAAATTGGACAACATGTTTAATGTGTTGTGAAGGCTTTGAAGGGGTAATTTCCTAAAAGTGTGCCATGATTGTAGGATTTGTGCAGGGAGATTTGTATCTAGAAATTTATGATTCTACATAACAGTGTCATGCAGGTGGTTGACATAGTAAAATTCTTCAATGCACAAGTACATTTGAAAGACAAATTGGATATGTCAGAGGTTGCAGATGTCAGGAAAAAGGGTTCAAACCTTCCCTCTTTATTGTTTTAGGTACAGTAAGAGTGCAAGCAATCTTCTTCTGACATTTTCAGAGTTGATAGAGAATGGGCAAGCTTCCAAACATGCATACTTCTTGACATTGCAGTGGGGTTGAATTTAATGTGGCCTGGGTGTACTCATTGATTGAGTACAATGCTTGGATTGATGGAAAAAGTTTGAATTGCTATATATGCATAATTGTTTTATGCATGAAGGGTCGGTTGGTCAGTTGGGCAATTTTCTTAGCAAGTTTTGAGCTCCAGATGGCATATTAGAAAAGGTATGTAATCTATTTTGCAAATCCTTGTATTGAACCATTATTTTTATCCATTATTGTAAATGTTCTTTTTAGCAAACTTAATTGCAGTTACAATTTGCTCTTGCCACATTTTGTGGTGTGAATGTAAGCATTGATTTGAATGAATGTGATAGTTCTTAAATCATTTCCAAGGATTTGTAAATGATCCTTTCAATATTACATGTGGAAGAATATGGTATGGTGTTGGATTATTAAGTATTCTCAGTGATTTGGTACTGATTTTCATGCATTTGATTTATTGAATAGATCGCTGTACATTTCCTTGTAGTTGTTTTTCATCTATTGAACATTAGACTCTGCAACCCAATGGATAGGCACCATTATGAGTAGCCTTAGATCACCCAATATCCAAAACAAAACAATATTTTATGTTTAAAAGTAATTGTAGTTTTTATGCATCCTTTGTGTAGGATTGCCTTTATCAGGTATACAGGGGTCTTGTAACAACCAACTGTTCTTAGTTTGGTGATAAATTTGGGACTAAGAAAGCGATTTGGGTTTGGTTGTTCATTTGGTTTGAAATTAATACTTGCTTGGGTATATCCCTTGAGAGTTTAAGCTGAGCTCAAAGAACATAGGAGCCTACCCACCCCTGTTAGTTGGCCAAAATCACCCATAACTTGTTGATAAACCTCTTTCTATCACCATGATGACAATCCCTAGCCTGGGTGATTAGAAATGTTTTAGAGTTTTGTGTTGCAGTAATTTTGGGAACCAATAGGGTGTAAGCAAACAAAGGCATTCTTTATAGACTCCATGTTTTCATTTCTTAGGTTTTCTTTAATATTTGCTTATTTATATTTTTAAGGTAAAAACAATAAATGATCTAGTTATGAAGATGTAGCTCAAATATTAGAGTGCTCATTTTGTAAAGTTGGATTTAAAAGAATGGTTATGACAATATGAAGAGCAAGAATCCTCTTAAATCTTTTAATCTCCCCTTATTTATATGTCATTGTTATCTAGGAAGTTGTGGAATGGGCTAGAAATTCCAACTAGAAAGCACTCTTCATCAAAATTGACTTTGAGAAAGCCTGTGATAGAATTAAGTGGACTTTCAATCATATCCATGCTTATTTCTCTTGGCTCTGGCTCCAATTTATATAGCTACTTCAAATGCTTTTTGTGACTATTGTTGCCTACCGTACAATTAATAGCATCCAGTCTAAATAATTTGGCCTATTTAGGTCCAATTGGTAAGATCACCCTCTCATGCCTTTGCTTTATGCTTGGCTACCAAAGGCTTTGACTATATTCTCACTAACATTATCTCACATTAAAGAGTTAATGAGATCCCCCCTCCTAGAGAGAATTCCCAGCAATTGTTCAATGGTCATTTTGTCGATGACTTGTTCCTCATATTACTTGAGGATGAAGATAATGTTAAGAAATGTTTCAAGTGTTTTAACACTTCTACTTAACTTCTAGTTCCAATATCCAAATGGAGTAAAATACAATATTATGAGCAATCCTTCTCTCTTCCTTCATCCTATCTTAATTCTTTTGGTTGCTTATTGACCATAGGGAGATCTTCAAGTTTCTAGGGATCTCTTTCACTTTCCAAGCATGTCAATCTACATTGTGGCAATTGATATGTCATTGATAGATTGGAGAAAAATCTAGCATATTGGATTACTAAGCCACTTCTTCCTAGTATGTAATTTTCAAATATGCTCTAAAGTTTTTGCTACCACTCACGTTTATTACTCTTCATATTGGGTTCAATCCAAAGCTTCATATCACGAGATTGACAAACTTTTGTGGGGATTTACATGGGCCAATTCAAACTACAACAAAGGATTTCATAGAGTTGTGTGGGATATATAGTGGTCTCCTGTAAAATTTCAAGCTAAATCATTGGTTTTGATTCCTTAGATACACTCTCTTAAGTTCTACGAAGAGGGTTACACATTTGCAAGATTTATACTCCAAGATTAATTTTGCTTGGTTCTCTTGGTCATAGGCTCTAAGGTGAAGTTTAATTTAAACATTACAGACAAATAGACTTTTCAAATGATAGTTGAGGTCATGCTTTCACACACTTGCACAAGATTTTGGTGCATTTTACTAAGCCTCGGTGGAAGGATTGGAAGTGGTGTGTTAATACTCCCTTTTGCAATTATACCCATATAAGAAGATATAGATGGTTGTCATTACATTTATCTGTGATTTAAAAGCTAAATTCTAAGTGGTATGTATATTTTCCTTCTTTTATGTGGGATAAATTCTTTCAAAACGTTTGGAAAGTGGTTGTGGAACCCAAGATTGCTTGCTTTGCTTGGTATTTACTTTACTAGTATCTCGATTCTTGAGTGGATCAAAGGAAGAAACCTTCAAGTTAGCAAATAAGCTACAAGAATTGTAGAATAGGCATAAAATAATCCTGGTTAAGAATATGAATGCATGTTTGAGAAAAGAGTGCACATTCAAGAAAAAACTAGGAGACTTTCTATTATATGAAAGATCTATATAGTGGTTTGTACACAACTTTACTATTAATATGAATGTCTATGCATGTAACTAGTACAAACATGCAATTATTAAAATAGATAGTCAGTTAAGCCTTCAACAAGAGGCCAATAAATGTATTGCACGTATAGTGTGCTTTTCAAATGTCAAACTCATATAGCATCAAATAATTAGCACGATCATGTGGTGTAGTTGTGGCCACATGCTAGATGTGTGTGGTGTTGAATTGAATACATTTGAGTGAGTTTAGGGATGGCCACATGTAGGGTCATGTAATGACATGCACAATTGTGTATGAAGAGTCACACAAAGGATTATGTAAAGTTGTGTTGGGCAGAATAATGGGTCATTGATTTTCTCGAAGACTAGTTGTGAGTTGAGACAGTGTACAAACTAGACAATGTACAAGGTGGTGGTTGATGCATTCAGGTCATTAACCCCTTCTTGAGAGGTGATGGTATCCATTGCTTTGGTTTATAGTGAAGGAAACTATGTGCTAGGATGTTCTAGATTATACCACTTTGCCTTGTCAACATACAGCTTGCCTTATGTTGGGTCCCAAAACCAAAGCTCCACTTCCTAGGATAGAATCACACTCACAAGTCTAGGGTTGTCATCATGCAAGCATAATCAGTCCATCAACAAAACACAGATGGTTCAAGGTCAACTCTACGGGAGTGGGTTTCATCCTTTTCACTTCGAACTCAGCTAGGCTCTAGAGGGATATTCCAAGGGATATACTTTAACAGGTATTGAGTTTAAACCAAATGAACAACCAAACCCAACTCGTTGTCTTGATCCCAAAACTGTCATTGAACCAAGAACAATTGGTTGTCACAAAACCCCTATAACAAATTGCGTAAGAATGGATGCACATGAATGATGGCTCTTCCCCCAAACCACTAGTAAATGTTTGTTTTAAATGATATGAGATCGGTCTGATGGAGCCAAGACCAGTTCCAATCCAACTAGGCTACAAAGTCACAAGTGACAAAAGAAAATAATGGAGGGGAAACAAATAAAAATTGATCTAAGCATATACTATATCAAATTGCAGGTTTTGTGCTTCAAACATACTTAGTAATCTAGAACAAACTGCATGCATTCAAAATTAAAGAATGGATGACAATTACAAAGCCTGTAATATATTTAAAATGCTATCACATTTTCAAATGCCCAATACAAACTTATCAACAAATGTGATAAGAGGAAAACCCTAAATACATACAAACAATCATGGAGACATTCTTTGCACAAA
The DNA here is from genome assembly GCA_027924645.1 of Cunninghamia lanceolata. Taxonomy (NCBI): domain Eukaryota; kingdom Viridiplantae; phylum Streptophyta; class Pinopsida; order Cupressales; family Cupressaceae; genus Cunninghamia; species Cunninghamia lanceolata. The sequence goes on from BSBN01000798.1 coordinate 63,755, forward strand.
CCCTACTACACACTATCTTTCATCTGTTTCATCACCCATAACTTCTTTGCAACTGGACATGTCATGATGTGGAGCCCTATAAGTATCTCTGAACCTGCACAACCTCTAGACACCACCAGAGAACTAACCCTTGAAAATGAGTATCAAACTCACCTTTATAGCCTTCACAAATCAGATATGAGGATGAAATGAGTGGGAAAACCACCAATAACCCTACCAATTGCAATAAAAGAATAAATTTCAACTACCCATTTTGCATTAATGGCAATCTTGAAATTTGTTGGTGTGTTTCCCCACGTTTCTAAACAGTGGAAGAAGCAGGGAGGGCAAAACAGTTGGGCCCCGACCAATCAGGATTCCACTAGGCAATTGGCCTCTGAAAGGGTGAAGAAGGAAACCCCAATCTCCAAAGTCTGAAAGGAACAAAGGGAAACCATTAGATTTTGGAGATCGAGTTTTCACCATACATCGTGCATTTGGAAGAGAAGAAAAGGAACTACCTAATTCCCCAATCCTGAAATACTTAGAAGAATTTAAAGATCGTCAAGATCAAGCATCAAACCCTTTTGCTAACACCTATAACCTGCAAGCAAACAAGAAACTCTTTAGAGTCTGCTACCTGAACATTTGGCACCCAGAGAAGAGATCAAGGATTGGGCCTCGGGCCCCTATCATTCTACCTTCAAAAAGGAAAGAGGAAGAGAAACCTCCCAATCTCGAACACCTAAAAGACTTAGAAACATTTGGAGCTTGTCGAACTTCGAAGATCAGGCCCTTACCTTTCCATCTTCAAAAATGAAAGAGGAAGAGAAACCTCCCAATCTCCAACACCTAAAAGATTTATAAACTTTGGAGCTTTATCAAACTTTGGCAATCGGGCTTTCTGCCCATTGCTTGCTCGGAAGAAGGAAGACTATCACCCTGACCTCTGAGATTTGAAACACTTAGGAAATTTACAAATTAACAAGGTGCAGTTTTCGAAGCTGATAGGAATGGCATGATGGAAGAGAGAACCCCAAAACTCCGAAGCTCCGAAAAAGGCAAAAAATACAAGGGAAAATCTAGGAAACTTTGGACTTAGCTTTTTTGTGGGCTTCTTCCTTGCACTTAGAAATTTATGGGATTTTCTGGGAGAAAATTCCCTCCATTTAAGGTGTCTCAGATCAGATATAAATGATGGGTTTAGCAACAAAGGCACAAAGTGGGAATTTTCATGGATTTGGCGCAAAATAATGCAAGTTTGGGGCATGGAAAATAGGAGTCCCAACACCTTGACTATACAAAATAGTTGATGAGTACCTATATTGATATGGGTGGTTGTGGTATCAATAATGGAATCTTTCATGGCTATATTAACATGAACAAGATCCAGGACTATGAGATGATGAGACTATGCGGGCTCCATATATAGAAGAAAATATGGCTTGAAAAGCTTTATGTTAAAGATGAAATGTTAACCCAAATATCATGAAATGTTAAGAATGAAAGCATTCTCACCAGCTACACACAAAATTATGTAAGGATCATGGCATAGTGGTTTGATCTTTTGATGAGGAAAATGAAACTATTCTTTCTATAAATGTAGCAAGACCTTATCACCGCCTTGAAAGGTGTGAGGCATGTGATGGGCATCGTGGCATATCTTTTTGTTGTTGATGTTGAAGAATTTGTTGGACTTGTCGATGGTCTTGTATACATTGGATGGAGCATTGTGCTTTATCCACTTCTTTTCTTTCATTTGTGTTGTTGGCAATAAAATGTATGCCCACAATCTATACTATGTATGTCAGATAAGTTAACTCCAAGGTAATGCAGTAAGAAGGAAATAAGAAGAGTGTGGTAGGTAACATATGCATAACATAAAAATTCAAGCAAATTTACACATTTATTAACACCATAAGATAGGTCTACTCATATTACTCTTAATACAATAGACATCCTTTACCACAAGCATAGATACACACATTAAACATGCTTGGGTAGCTTTCCCTATAACTATCTTCTTCTTTCTAACTTATATTTTTTCCTAATCTCTTATCTATTAGTCTCTATTATTATGTTTGTCTCTATCTAGTATATATATATATATATATATGTATATGTATATGTATATATATGTATATGTATATACATATATACATATATGTATACATATATACATACATATATACATATATACATACATATATATGTATGTATATATATATGTATGTATATATGTATATATATATATGTATATATACATATGTATATATATGTATATATACATACATACATACATATATACATACATACATACATACATACATATATACATATATACATATATACATACATATATATACATATACATGTATATATATGTATACATATATATATATATGTATATATATCTATACATATATATGTATATATATGTATACATATCTATACATATATGTATATATATATACATATATAGATATATGTATACATATATCTATATATGTATATATATATACATATATGTATAGATATATATACATATGTATGTATAGATATATATACATATATAGATATATGTATACATATATCTATATATGTATATATATCTATACATATATATGTATAGATATATATATATGTATAGATATATATATCTATATATATATATATGTATACATATATATGTAGACATATATCTACATATATATGTATACATATATATATCTATACATATATATCTATACATATATATATATATCTACATATATATATACATATATATATATGTATATATATATATATATATGTATATGTATATATATATATATATATATATATATAGATGTAGATATATATATATGTATAGATATATATGTATACATATATATGTCTATATATATATGTATACATATATATGTAGACATATGTCTACATATATATGTATACATATATATATATATATAGATATATATATCTATACATATATATCTATACATATATATATACATATATATATATATATACATATATATATACATATATATATATATACACATAGAGAGACATGTTCTTCACCCTTGAGATGTCTCTTGAATGTGTTGTATGTCAAATGGAGGTTCCGTACCTAACTTGCAATGGGCTTGTTTCTCTTTATCTTATGCAAGTAGTGGTGTAGTTTTCCCTACCAACTCGTGTCTTTGTTGTTGAGGAAGCACATTATGAGATGTCAAAAGGTGCTATTGGTTGGAACCCAAGACACGTCTAAAAAGGTTGTGCCTCATAGATTTGTGAAGTGCTTTGTTGTAGATATGTTAAATGTAGGGTATGTTGTCATCCCGTGTGCATGGGTGAGTGTTATTATAAATGTATAGTTGAACACCTTTGTATGTCCATTAGTTTAAGGATGAAAGGTTGTAGAATGGTCTAATTGCGTGTCTAAAATAGTCTAGAGAGTTCGCCAAAAGGTGTTGACAAATCTAGGGTCATGGTTGGATACAATGGATGTTACAAGCCCAAAATATAGATTCAAACATGATTGAATAAAACACATGCAATTTTTGTCACTATAATAGTATTTTTGCAAGTGACTATGATGGTAATTTTTTAAATTTGTCAACCACAACAAATACATAATTGTTTTAGCATTTGGTGGTAGGGAGGTCGCTTAGGAAATCCACGTTGATTAACTCACATGGGCTCTAAGGAATTGCTAAAGGAGTGTAAAGACCTCCCAAAATTATGTTCATAGGTTTTGTGATACTACATGGTATGCATGATTTGATGTGGCACTGAATATTGGGAAAGGTGTCTCAACCTTCCATCCTATTGTTAAGAATTAAAAAATACAATTTTCAGGCTATGGAATAGAAAAACTCAATTTATGAGCTATAAATATCATTTTTTGCCCTAATGTTTTTTTTTCCAAATGAGTCATCATCATTTCTCAATGTGGGAGGCCACAAATTTTGATCTAGGAAGCTGATTGAGCCCAATTGTTTTAATTGTAGAGCTTGAAGAGATCTATGCCCATGTAGAAGTTGGGCCTCCCACATTGAAAATGTAAGAAAATCTGACACATAAGAGAGTTGTAAGAGGGAGTTACACTTGTTTACCAAATCATGACATGTGTTATGACACATCATAAGGCATATTTTAATGGAGATAATAGAGCCAAAATGGATTGCCCAAGTTGGTGAGTGGATTATGACGAACTTATGGCAGATGGAAGGAATGTGTTATTTTTAGTTTGTGGACTCATCTTGGGATTTGAGTGTTGGATTTTTAACTAAGAATTTGGGCACCACATTTTGGGTGGCTTTATCTCATAGTTTCTAATTACCTTTGATGGTTTCATATATTGCTTCTCCTATTTATTGGGTGCTTGAGATGCAGTTTTTTTTATAACGAGTTTTGTAGGTATTGTTATGCTGTCAAAATTACTCCAAATCTCTTGTTGGTGTTATTCTTGTAAGGATTAGACTTTGTAAGTGTGTCATATCCTCTGATCTTACTAAATAATACATTAAATTACTCTGGAGTGTGTGGTTTTTCTCCCAAAAATGTTTTCCCCATGTAAATCACTATGTTATAATATAGTGCTTTTTGTTTATTTCCTTGTAACTATAAGAGTAATTTAATTTTTGCACATACCTCCTCTCATATATTAGTGTAGGAAGTGTATTCTACACCTCTGATTCCTTTCATTTAGTGTCAAATACTGATCACCTCATATTCTAGGTGTTAGGAACAAGGGTTTTTTGTACTAATCTTGGGTCGAGTGGAAGCTTATATAGTAGATTTTGTTACAAGAAAATGGCAAGCGCATTAAGGATAGAAATGGAGAGATTCTTGGGCACAAACTTTGAGCATTGGAATCTCAAGATAGAGGATATGTTCGTGGATATAGATCTATCGGCTATAGTATATGGATCCAAACCTACTTCTATGTCACAAGAAGACTAAGACAAAATTGATAGAAAAATGAAGGGTCTCATTATGCTCTATTTGGTAGACTCTATATTGTTGAATGTACACAAATAAGCCAACATTGTAGCTCTTTGAAATAAGTTGGGTGAGATTTATTAGGCTAAATCCCTACTAAATAAACTTTAACTGATAAAAAAGTTGTATACCCTTTAGATGGAGGATGAGGATTTTAATGGTTGAGCACCTAAATGCTTTCAACATGATTGTTACCTAGTTGCACTCCATTGGAGTGATGATGGAGGATGAGGATTGTTGCATGATTTTGTTATGTTCTTTTCTAGATTAATGGGATCACTTGGTGACGACAATTGAAAGTGTGCGCACATTATTGTCATTGATGTCAAGGGATATCATTGGTTGTCAAGATGATGTCAACATGATGAAAAAAGAATGTAGAAATGGTGTCTGACATGGTTGCAAAATGTTGTCAATGTTATCACTACAAATTTGTCAATATTTTGTTAGTTACAGAGGATTTCATATTAGGTTTTCATCATTCTAAAACCCTAAACCCTTAATATTGTTTAGGTCTATGGGAACTTTTGTTCTAATCTTTAGGTGATTTAGTATCAACAGTTATCGTAACTTAAATTGTCACTTAAGTACCTTTTGTGTTGGCCCCGTTTCCCAGTGGTTATGGTGCAGTGCACCTAGAGTAATCTTTAAGTCAAAAATTTATAAATTTGTTTGTAAAAGGCAAAATGAGTTTCAAAATAATGTAACAGAGTCTTAAAAAGGCATAGGTCGGTAAGTGGGGGGTGATTTTAGTCATTTTATGTTAGTGGAGTTTGAAAATAGTTAGTTTCATTTAGTGGTCTGTGGTCATAAAAAGCACAATAGTCTATTTATAGAAAAAAAACATTTTTTTAGAGAAAAGAAAGCAGTCATGGCTATTCTAAGCCATTTCCCATGATGGGAATATTGTAGGAAGATAAAAACAAGTCAAATACATTGTAAAAAAGGTAGAGTGGTCGGATGTATGGTGATTTGATGAAGTTTTGAGTAGGAGAATGAAAAAAAATATTGTTTGTTGTCCCTTTTCTCTATTTTTCTCTTTTTTTTGTGGTTTCTCAGTCTGTTGCAGACCGTACCATGAATTTGTATGACATAATTATGCCATGAAACCAATTGGATGTGATAGAGGGATGAGCTAACTATGCAATTCCGTTGGTTTGAGGTCATTTCATTGATTTTTGTGAAAGTTATCACGTTTTTGCTAAAAATTGTCCAAAACCCTATTTTTTTACTACAACAGTCTTGTTCACGACCATTGCACGCATTTGTACGGACATATATAGGGGAAATCCATATATTTCTGGAAATAGGGTTGAGATACCTTTCCAATGGTTCTAGTCTGAGGTCTTGGTTCAATTTCTAGAAGGAGCAATTGTTTTTTTTTCTAAAACTGCCTGTGTCATTCTAGCAAACCATTGATTTGGGGGTTTTAGAGAGTTTTGTTGTTTTCCCACTCCATATTGCTGTGTTAGAACCCAAAAATGGGTGGAGTGAGTTTATAATGGTATGTTTTCTAATGGGTTTTGCATGCAGGAGCAGGGGATAAGAAAAAAGGTGAAGATTTGAGTCATGAAGACCTCATTATGTCATGTTAAGGCAAACTAGAGTTGGAGAAGTGAAGTTTTGATCATAAAACAAGTTGAAATAATCTTAGACCATAAAACCTCTGAAATTCGTCTATTTGGAATGTGTCTAATCTCACCAAAGTGGAATTTTGGTTGTAGGCTAAAGATTTTGTGTACTTCCTTTGTAAAACAGGGCTAATTGCCCTCTTGGATAGCAGGGATAGTCCAAATTTGAGGTCTATGCTACAAAACAACCTACCTTACATGTTTAGTATGTTGTATAACTCCATAATGGGTACTCAAAGAGGTCATTTGTTAGTGGGTTTTTCATTTCTTATGAAAGTTATGCTTCAAAAACCTCTCTAACAAGGCTACAAGGAGATAGGTCAGTCTGTGAAGGAGGTGGTACAAGGAGGTATCCCCTGAGCATTTTGATGGTTTTGTAAGCTTGGGACAGTCAAACCTATAAGGTCTAGGGTCCCTAGAAATTTTGTAAAGGTTCCCATGTATATGAACCTATAAATGGTGATATTGTGTTGTGTTGAAGCCATGGAGTGTGAGTGGACAGTCAAGTCCAAATTGAAGTCAATTGTTGTTGTTTGGTCCACCGAGGCCTAGATGAGTTGTTTGCCCTGCCATTCCCTATATCCTCTTCCCCCTGTGTTGTTAGTTTGATCCTTTGTGGTCTTGTGTTAGTGAGCTCTGCATCAAATTGGTATCAGAGCACAGTTAATAGGTCTGTGAAGTGTTGAGTTGAAGAGGCAATTTGTCAAGATGCCTCCAAGAGCAAGAAACATGGCCCAAGAGATGAATGAGCTGAAGGAGAAGCATGCTAGAGAGTTGAGGGAACTGAAGGAAAGAATGGCTACCCTAGAACAAAATCAGAGAAGAGGAGTGGCTCTAGGTGATGAGATTAAGTCTAAGGAAGAAGAAGAAGCTGAGTATGAAGATGTAGAAGAAGAGTTAGACCCTGAGGATCAGAGGATGGTAAAGTTGTTGAGGACAATAAAAGAATACAAGCACAAGATGAAGATAGATGTGCCAAAGTTTGGAGGAAGCCTAAATGATGAAGAGTTGTTAGATTGGATTGCAGCATTGGACAATCATTTTGAGTGTGAAGAAGTTCCAGAGGATCAGAAAGTGAAGATTGCAAAGACCAAGCTGACAGGTCATGCTTTGTTATGGTGGAATTATCAGCAGTCAGAGAGGAGAAATCAAGGAAAGGCAAAAATTGTTTCATGGGACAAGATGGTAGCAAAAATCAAAGGTAAATTCTTGCCTGAAGATTATGAAGTTCAAATGTTTAAGAAGCTTCAAAGTTTAAGACAAAAGGATATGGATGTTAAGACATACATTGAAGAGTTTTATAAGCTGGGTATAAGGTTTGGTCAAAATGAAACTGAAGTACAAAAAGTTGCTAGGTATATTTGTGGTTTGAGATTTAACATGCAGGATGAACTGGTGTTGGCAAATCCAAGGAGTGTTGAAGACTATTATCAGATGGTAGTTAGAGTGGAAGAGAAGCTGAAGAGAAGACAAGATAAGACAACCAGAGGCAGAGGCAATACCTCTAGAGGTAGAGGATCTTTTAACAGAAAGCAAGTCAGTGAAAGTCAAGAAGACATGAACAAGGCACAAGGACAAGGTGTTGATTTCAACCAAGGACAAAATACAGATTTCAGAGGTAGAGGTTCTAGAGGCAGATTTGGTGGTGGAAGGAGTGCAAATACCTTTGTAGGTAAGTGTTACAATTGTCAAGAGTTTGAACACCTAGCATATAAGTGTCCTGAGAAACAAAATTTTCAAGTGATGGTGAAAGGAAGAACGAGAGGAGGACTCAATTAGTCCAAGAAGAAGAGTGTGGTAGTTCTAGTTACACAAGGTGTGATGCTGAAGCAGGAGAAGCATTGATGCTGAGAGAAAGAGAACTACTGAAGACCTCCAAGGAGGAGCTAATTTAGAGGAGAGCATTGTTTAAGACAACTTGTAAGAGCAAGGACAAGGTATGTAAAGTGATAGTAGATTCAGGTTGTACGGACAAAATGGTGTCTAGTGAGATGGTAGATAAGTTGAAATTGAAGAGAGTTCCTAGGGAAGTTCCCTACAAAATTTCTTGGGTGAGTGATCATCAGTCCATTTTAGGGATTGAGCAAGCATTAGTTGAGTTCAAGATTGGAGCATATGAGGATAGAGTACTTTGTGACATCCTACCAATGGATTGTTGTCATGTGATACTAGGAAGACCATGGCAATTTGATAGGTTTGCAGTCTATGCTGGAAGAGCTAATACCTTCACTATCAAGAAGGATGAGAAGACTTTTGTGCTACTACCATTAGAGGAGTAATCAAGAGCAGCAAATATGATTATGTTTGGCAAGAAGGAGATAGTGATGTTTGAGGAGAGTAAAAACAAGGAGTGTGTAGCCTTTTCAAGGCATGAAGTTGATGAGACAACAAAGAGTAAGTATGGAGTTGATTTGCAGCCTGTTGTAAAGAGAAGTGTCTTCATGTGGAAGAAGGAGGTGACTGAAAATGAGAAGTATAAGAGTGTGGAGCCTATGGTAAGGCAAGAAGTGAGTGAAGGAGTCTTAGTAGGGACAATCATGTGCCCTGTAGTGAAGAAAAGACAACCAAGAGAAGCTGGTGCAACAGTTGATAAGATAACAAGGACAGTGAACACACAAGTTGCAGGTCTAACAGAGGTTGAGAAAGATAATGAAAGTGAAAAGAACAATATGAGACAGTGGTTTAAACAAGAATTTGAGAAGACAAGTTTGAAGATAGCTGAGAGAAGCATAGTTGCTGATGAAGGTGACAAGGTTAGAGGACCAAGAGTGGGACAATCCACAAAGAGTGCATATGGTCAAACAACAAGAAATGTTGGCAAGGATGCCATGGACAATGAAGATGGACCTGATGAAGACAAGCACGGAGAAATGAAGGACAATTTGCAAGAATATTTCCAAGGGACTTGGAAAAGTTTCAAGTTAGGTTGTATGGTGCAGTGCACCTAGAGTAATCTTTAAGTCAAATTTTTATAAATTTGTTTGTGAAAGGCAACATGAGTTTCAAACTAATGTAATAGAGCCTTAAAAAGGCACAGGTCAGTAAGTGGGGGGTAATTTTAGTCATTTAATGTTAGTGGAGTTTGAAAATAGTTAGTTTCATTTAGTGGTCTGTATTCATAAAAAGCATGACAATCTATTTATAGAAAAAAACATTTTTTTAGAGAAAAGAAAGCAGTCATGGCTATTCTAAGCCATTTCCCACAATGGGAATCTTGTAGGAGGATAAAAACAAGTCAAATACATTGTAAAAAAGTCCGAGTGGTTAGATGTATGGTGATTTGATGAAGTTTTGAGTAGGAGAATGAAAAAAATTACTATTTGTTGTCTCTTATCTTTATTTTTCTCTTTTTTTGTTGTTTCTCAGTCTGTTGCAGACCGTACCACAAATTTATACGGCATAGTTATGCCATGAAACCAATTGGATGTGATAGAGGGATGAGCTACCTATCCAATGCCATTGGTTTGAGGTCATTTCATTCATTTTTGTGAACGTTATCACATTTTTTTCTAAAAACTATCCAAAACCCTATTTTTTTTTACTGCAACAGTCTTGTTCATGACCATTGCACGTATTTGTACGGATAGATATAGGGGAAAGCCATATATTTCTGGAAATAGGGTTGAGATACCTTTCCAATGGTTCTAGTCTGAGGTCTTGATTCAATTTCTAGAAGGAGATATTGTTTTTTTTTCTAAAACTGCCTGTGTCATTCTAACAAAGCATTGATTTGGGAGTTTTAGAGAGTTTTGTTGTTTTCCCACTCCATATTACTATGTTAGAACCCAAAATTGGTGGAGTGAGTTTATAATGGTATGTTTTCTAATGGGTTTTGCATGCAGGAGCAGGGGATAAGAAAAAGGTGAAGATTTGAGCCATGAAGACCTCATTGTGTCATGTTAAGGCAAACTAAAGTTGGAGAAGTGAAGTTTTGATCATAAAACAAGTTGAAATGATCTTAGACCCATAAAACCTATGAAATTGGTCCATTTGGAATGTGTATAATCTCACCAAAGTGGAATTTTGGTTGTGGGCTAAAGATTTTGTGTACTTCCTTTGTAAAATAAGGCTAATTGCCCTCTTGGATAGCATGGACAATCCAAATTGGAGGTGTATGTTACAAAACAATCTACCTTTCATGTTTAGTATGTTGTATAACTCCATAATGGGTACTCAAAAAGGTGATTTTTTAGTGGGTTTGTCATTTCTTGTGAAAGTTATGCTTCAAAAACCTCTCTGACAGGGCTATAAGGAGATAGGTCAGTCTGTGAAGGAGGTGGTACAAGGAGGTATCCCCTGAGCATTTTAATGGTTTTGTAAGCTTGGGACAATCAAACCTAGAAGGTCTAAGGTCCCTATAAATTTTGTAAAGGTTCCCATGTCTATGAACCTATAAATAGTGATATTGTGTTGTGTTGAAGCCATGGAGTGTGAGTGGACAATCAAGTCCAAATTGAAATCATGTGTTGCTATTTGGTCCACTAAGGCCTAGATGAGTTGTTTGCCCTACCATTCCAAGTATCCTCTTCCCCCTGTGTTGTTAGTTTTATCCTTTGTGGTCTTGTGTTAGTGAGCTCTACATCAGGTTACTGGATCAGACAATATTTTATTTTATGGTTTGTGAAGGAGACTAAAGTGAAAGCACTTCAATGTTGATCCAACGGTGCACGTTGATCTTATAAGATCAACGGCTAGCGCATATGCATAAAGGAAGAAAATGAATGCTTTTGATGTTTGCGTTGGTGCGAAATCATGCCACATGTCGAGCTTTTGCAAGTCCGCAATGAAGAAATAAATTTTCTCCACATGTCAGGCTTGCAGATATGGAGATTGCAGGATGGCCACTCCACACAACTACATGATGCTAACAAGTTGCAAGCTCTGAATGCAAGTGACAAATACAAAGACAAAGACTTTTTGGTTGTGTTTGAGGTGGCAAAATTAATGTCGTGGCAACTTTTCATTGGCTAAAGACTTTTCAAAGGGCAGGTGCATGATGAAGGACATGTATCCACTCAAGATGGCAAGAAAGGTTAGATCAATGGTCAACATTTAAAGTTAACAGATGACTATTTCTTAAAGCCAATATTTGACTGGCAATTATAGAGAGGAAGCTGATTCGAATGCATTGATACAAGATTGTTTCTGTAACAGTTGTGATGGAATGCAAAGTAGTAAAGGGTAGTTGTAACTGTGAAATAGTTACTTTCTGGTGTCGATTTAGTAGGTAGTTGTTAAGGATTGAATAGGGGATATATACACAAGGAATTCAATTGCAGAATGTTACTCAAATCAACATATTTTTACACAAGTAGAGTGTGAAGGATTTGCACAAATGTACAAATGTTCAAAGGTGTGTGCAAAGAGTATTGAGAAAAAAGGAGACTGTGTTAATGAGAACACAGATTGCAGGGTGAGTTGAGAGAGAGGAGAAGATTGTGTTCATGAAAACACAAGGCAGAAAAGGAGAGCACAGTATATGAAATGAAAAGGTGCATTTCAAGTTAGTGAAGAACCATTGTTTGCATACCAGAATTTGTAAGGGTTCAGGGGTTGGTGCCTCATTGTATTGAGTTGGTGCTCAATTAAGGTGTATGATGTACCTATAGGTTGGTGCCTCAAAACATTATCTTAGGTGTATGGTGTACCTGTAAGTTGAAGCTTACAAAACATTTGTAAAAACTCTATTTATTTTGTGAGGTTGGATTTGAGCAATAGACTCAAGCAATATTCTCACAGTGGTTTTTCCCATTTAGGGTTTTCCACATACATCTGGTGTTATGTGATTTGTATGTGCTCTTGAATATTGTCTCTTGGTTTAATATTGTGAAAAAATAACATACAGTGATTCACCCCCGCCTCTTAGTGTATTGGTGTTCTTTCAACAATTGGTATTAGAGCCTAGGGTTCCTCGAAGAAAGTTTAACCACTTGAGGAAGATCTAGTCTCAAGAACACTATGGCAGGACATGAGGGTTCTTCTTCAAATAAAGAATCATTATTTGATGGAACCAATTATGCTTTCTGGAGCATCAGAATGGGGACTTACCTTACCTCTCTTGGATTTGATGTATGACAATTTGTTGTAAATGGATACACAACACCAACAAATACTCCCACTACAGCTAATAAGAAAGATTGTGAAAAGAATGCCAAAGTAAAGAATGTTATACTATGTGGTCTAATCAATGCAGAATTTGTGAAAGTCATGTATTGTAAATTTGCCAAAGACGTATGGGATAAGTTGCACAACATCTATGAGGGTGATGATAAAGTGAAGCATGAAAAATTGAAAACTCATAGAGGAAAATTTGAGACCCTAAAGATGAAAGATGAAGAGAATATTGCAGGCTACATGCTCAAAGTAGATGTGGTAGTGAATGCTATCAGAGGTCTCAGAGAGGATGTAGAAGAAAGGTGGTTGTAAAGAAGGTTCTAAGGTCTCTCCCACAGAGGTATGACTCTAAAGTCTATACAATTGAGGAAGAAAAAGATCTGAATAAGTTTTCTATGGATGAATTATTTGGGTCACTCACAACATATGAGATGAGAAGTGAAAGTATAGGCTCGACAAAGAAAGAAGCATCATTCAAGACTTACAAAGCCAAGGAGATTGAAGAAGATTTTGAATCAAGTACTAGTTCAAGTGAAGAAGAAGCAAATTTCGTTAGAAAACTAAAGAAAGGCTCTCAAAAATATAAAGGTAAACTACATTTCAAATGTTTCAATTGTGGAAAAATTGGTAATTTTGCATCTAAATGTCCTTTAAATGATAATGAAAAAGGGAATAGTTCTAGGCAAAAAAATTTCAAGTACAAGAAAAGGAACTTTAGCAAAAAGAAGATAAAGAAATCAGTTCTTTTGATGACTGCTCATCAGTGAGTGAAAGGGATGAAACTATATTCATGACTATTGAAATCAAAGAAAATGAAAATACTCCTATAGAAGATTGATGTGAAGACTCTAATGAGGAAGATGAAGGTGAAGTTGATTTGGAACATGAAGTGGTCTTTGCACTAACTGATCTAAAATATGAAAGAAAACAAAATGAAGAATACAAGTTAAAGATTGAAGAAGATGAAAAACTTGTAGTAAACTTAAAGTTGCAGCGAGTAGAATCTAAGAGAATAGAGGAAGTTACTAGTTTGAGTTTGAAAACCAAACTAGAAGAATGTCAAAAACTAGAGGCTGAAGTTGTATTTATAAGGAAAGAATTAGAGAAGGTAAATACACAATTAAATAGAAGCCTTAAGTTTGTGAAGAGCTCTGAAATTCTTGATGAAATAATTGGTTCTCAAAGGTCCTTCTCTGACATGCTTGGGTTAGGCTATGTGGAAGATAAGAGTTTCAAGGATGTTGTCTCTAAGAAGAATGGTGAAGAGAAGACTATCAAATCTGCTACTCTTTTTCAAAAAGCAATTGAAGAAAAAGGTGAGTCAAGTTCTACTATGCCTAAGAAGACAAAAGAGCCTAAAAGAGTCCTATTGCTTCTAGGAAGCCTGAAGTGTCCAAGAAGAATAAGAGAACTAAAGATCTTAAAAAGGAGGATGATGGATTCACCAAAGTTCACAATTCAAAGAGGAGATTCAAAGACCAACCTAGAAGAAAAACCAACTTTAATGATGCTTTTTATGGTTACTATTTTTCATGTAATCAGTTTGGACATAAAGCAATAAGCTACAAAATTAGACCTAGGAGAATGAATAGGCGTGATTTTGTAAGCGAAAATCCTTTTGCCCCTTTAGTTGATATGAATGACATTTGCTATAATTGTAACAACTATGGACATATTTCCAAGTTTTGTAGAAGTATGTTTATATGACCATCTAGATAGGAGAAAAGAAGATTTACTAGTCCAAGGCAAGACAGACCTACACAATCCTCTACAAGTCAAAAGAAAGAATCTACACCTCCTGCTTAAGAGAAAGAACCTTCAAAGCCTTATGAAGAAAAGAAGAAAAGTTCAAAAAGGCATTGGATAGAAAAGAAGAATGAATAGTCCATGATAATTCAAACAAATTTCCATGCCAAAGGACAAGATAATCCATGGTTTATAGATAGTGGTTGCTCTAGTCATATGAGTAGAGACAAAATCAAGTTCATCAAGTTGGAGAAGTGGAATGGTGGTTCTGTAAAGTTTGAGGACAATAACACTACCAAAATAGCAAGGAAAGGCACATTATGTGTGGTTGGCAACACTAATATTAAGGATGTGTTGTATGTAGAGGGACTACAACATAACTTGCTTAGTGTCAGTCAAATGTGTGACAAGGGGTACAACTTGTTATTTCATGCTAGTGGATGTGAGATAAGAAAATCTAGCTCTAGTAGACTTGTTGCCGAGGCAAACAAAACAAACAATAATCTATATCATTTGAAAGAGGTGAAAAGTGGAAGATCTCTGTTAGGACAAACTGATGAAAGTTAGTTATGGCACAAAAGGATGGGCCACGTCAACTTTGATCATTTGGTGAAGATCAACAAGAAGCATGTGGTGAGACATATGCCTAGTATTGGTAAACTTGCAAGTACCTTCTTTAAAGAATGCCAAGAATGGAAGAAAACAAGGGTCAGTTTCAAGACAAAGGAATATTCAACTTCAAAACCCCTTGATTTGATACATATAGATAGGTGTGGACCAACTATAACCAAGAGTCTTAATGGAGAAAGGTATTTCATGTTGCTTATAGATGATTATTCAAGAATGACACAGGTAACGTTTCTTAAAGAAAAATCTCAAGCTCTTGAAAGGTTTCAAATCTTTAGGGCTATGGTTGAGAATGAGATTAGTTCAAGGATAAAATGCTTAACGTCTGACAGAGGTGGAGACTTCACTTCTAATGAATTTGATCACATCTCTGAAAAGCATGGGATTAAAAGACATTTCTTTGTAGCTAAGACACCTCAACAAAATGGAGTTGTTGAGAGAAAGAAAAGAATTGTCTAGGAAATGGCTAGAACAATGTTAAATGAAGCTAAACTACTTGATAGATACTAGAAGGAAGCAATTCGTACTGTTGTTTACATTCTTAAAAAAGGTCAGTTAAGAGTAAACCATGATAAGACTCCATATGAATTATGGAAAGGCAACCTGCATCTATGAAGTACTTTAGAATATTTGGACCTAGATGTTTTATAAAAAGGGATGAAGATGCCTTGAATAAATTTGAGACAAGGTTTGATGAAGGAATATTTCTTGGTTATTCAACTACAAGCAAAGCTTATAAGTGCTACAATAAAAGGTTACAGAAGATAGTTGAATGTGTGAATGTTAGAGTAGATGAAGACTGTTCTCAATTGTCACATAAAAATGACATGTATTAAAAAATCTTTGCTTATGACGAAGAAGAGGAAGTTGCAAAAGAAGAGTCACAAGAGGAGAATGATGTTGATGAATAAGAACAGCCAAAATCTACTCCAAAGGCTCCACCCAAGTATGTGAAAAGAGATCATTATGAGAATCAAATGATTGGAAACAAAATTGATGGTGTCATGACAAGGAAAAAGCTTACACAACAAGAATAGGTAAACTATTATTTATTGTTTGAAATAGAACCTAAATCTTATGAAGAATCCAAGAAAGATGAGAGTTGGATTAAGGCCATGAAGGAAGAACTTAGTCAAATAGAGAAAAATTAGACTTGGGAACTTGTTCCAAGGCTTGCTGATAAGAATGTCATAGGCACAAAGCATGTGTTTAGAAATAAATTGAATGAAGATGGGCAGATAACTAGAAAGAAGGCTAGATTAGTCTGCAAGGGCTATGGTCAGGTTGAGGGCATAGATTTTGAGGAGACATTTGCACCTCTAGCTAGGCTTGAAGCCATTAGAATGTTTCTTGCATATTCAGTTTATAAAAACTTCAAGGTGTACCAAATGGATGTAAAGTTTGCATTTCTCAATGGCTATCTGGATGAGGAAGTTTATATAGAGAAACCTAAAGGATTCAAGATGATTGAAAACAAAAAATATGTGTACATATTGAAAAAGGCAGTGTATGGTCTAAAACAAGCCCCTAGGGCATGATACTCCAGGCTAGACAAATATCTTCAATAATAAGGCTATAGAAAAGGTATTGTTGACAGCAATCTGTATTTGGAATGTGAAGGTAAACATATGTTGATTGTTATTGTCTATGTTGATGATATGATCTTTGGCTGTAATAGTGATAAGATGTGTAAAGCCTTTACTAACACAATGCAGAAAGAATTTGAGATAGTGCAAGGAGAATTAGCATTTTTTTGGGTTTATAGGTCAATCAGTTAGATACAGGTATTTTCATTTCTCAGACTAAGTATGTGAAGGAAATTCCAAAGAAATTCAAGATGGAAGATTGCAAGCTAGTCAGTACACCTATGGTCATTGGATGTAAGCTTAGCAAAGATAATGAATCTGCCTTAGCAAATCAAACTTTGTACAGATCCATGGTTGGAAGTCTCTTATATCTTACAGCAACAAGGCCTGATATAATCATGCAAGCTATCTATATGGTCATTAAATTTCAAGCTGCTCCTAAGGAGACACATGTTAAAGTTGTGAAGAGGATATTCAGATATTTAAAGAGTACATTATATTATGGTGTATGGTATCCTCTTGGTAAAGACTTCACTTTGACTGCATGCATAGATGCAGATTGGGCTGGTTGTGTAGATGATCGAAAGAGCACTAGTGGTGGTGCATTCTTTCTAGGAGACAAAATAGTAGCGTGGTTGAGAAAGAAACAAGACCTAGTTTCATTGTCAACAATTGAGGTAGAATACATTATTGTTGTATCTTGTTACACTAAGTTCTATGGATGAAACAAACTCTGCAAGATATCAAGGTGGAATTTGATGGGCCAGTCAACATTCTTTGTGATAATACCAGTGCAATAAACATCTCAAAGAATATAGTTATGCATTCAAGGACCAAGAACATACCTGTTAAGTATCATTTTCTTAGGGAGAAAGTTGTTGAACAAGAAGTAAAGTTGGAATATGTTGCTACAAAAGAACAGCTGGCATATATACTTACAAAACCCCTGGTAACAATTTTGATGGAATGCGAAGCAATAAAGGGTAGTTGTAATTGTGAAACAATTACTTTCTAGTGTTGATTCAATAGGTAGTTGTTGAGGACCGAATAATGGATATATACACAAGGAATTCAATTGCAAAATGTTACTCAATTGAGCATATTTTTACACAGGTAGAGTGTGAAGGGTTTGCATGAACGTACAAATGTTCAAAGGCACGTGCAAAGAGTATTAAGAAAAAAGGGAGACTATGTTAATGAGAACATAGAATACAAGGTGAGTTGAGAGAAAGAAGATTGTGCTCGTGAAAACACAAGGCAAAAAAGAAGAGCACAATATATGAAATGAAAAAGGTGCATTTCAGGTTAGTGAAGAACCATTGTTTGCATACCAGAATTTGTAAGGGTTTAGGGGTTGGTGCCTCAAAACATTATCTTAGGTGTACGGTGTACCTATAAGTTGAAGCTTACAAAACATTTGTAAAAACTTTTTTTATTTTGTGAGGTTGGATTTGAGCAGTAGACTCAAGCAACATTCTCACTGTGGTTTTTCCCATTTAGGGTTTTCCACATACATCTGGTGTTATGTGATTTGTGTACGCACTTGATTCTTGTCTCTTGGTTTAATATTGTGAAAAATTAACGTACACTGATTCACCCCCCTCTTAGTGTATTGGTGTTCTTTCAACAGAAAGTACTTCCCCTAAACTCAAAATGGATGAAGTAGTTGCATCGTTACTTTCAAAGGAGATGTGGGGAAAAACTTTTGAATCTACCAAGGAGGCCCTAGTTATTCGTGGAAAACTGAAAGAGAAAAGTAAAAATAAGGATAAGAAGGGAGACATTTCTAGATCTAGATCTCTTGGAAAGACCAAGGATAAATGTTGGAATTGCAACAATCATGAGCATTTCAAAATAGATTGCAGGGAGGAGAAAAAAAGAAGAATGATTCAGATGATGAGTTTGAGAAGTCTTCTCAAGATGATGGTGGTGCCTTTGTCATGGCCCTAGAAACACAATCATCATAAGGTGTGCCTTTGCAATTTGAGTGTAGTAAGGAGAAGGTCGAGGTGAGTTTGTAGCACCCTAAACAATGACTACTAGTTTAGAAGTTTCTTATGTATCAGAATGAAGATGAACCACAATTTTTGATTTCACGGGTTCTTGTGTAGGACCAAAAACATAAATTTTTTAATCAATTATTTAGAAGGAGAATGTTTTGAGATAGAAGGGGAAGAAGTGATGGATGAAGTCATCAAGGGCTTCATCTAACATGTCAAAATCTTCACTAGCAAAGGGATTGTTAAAAGTTGTAAAGGTTTGGATAAATAGATCTGACATGGTCGAATAGTTGTTTGCATCAAACAAGAGAAGAGTGGAAGTACAATGATAAGAATAATGCAAGTGAATGAAGTCAGGTTCACCAAAATGTAATATGGGAAAATGGGATTCTAATTAAAATATATATGTTTTCTAACTGGAACTATTTTCCAAGGTATTACATAAGGGTCTAACCAGCTTCAAGGAAGAGTATTTCACTTGTATCTGTAGACACCTAAAATTCACCTTACCTTTATGCCACTACTAACATCTCTATCTTGCGACATCTTTGATACTTTTGTCTTAAGACCCTTCTATGTCCAATTAATTAAATAAATTATATTTATTTAATTAATTTAATTTTACTACGTCATTCCTATCCTATAATTAATTAAATAATTATATTTAATTAATAATTCTCCACCTACTTTGCACAAAAATCTTAAAAAACAGCTAACTCCATCTACACTCTTTATTTCACCTCTCAGTCCTAGCCAACTACATGAGGATATGTCGTATCCTTCCCATAATGTCCTCTCACTTAATCTCATCCCTGTCCATTCATTCTTAATCACAACCATTCATCCTTGATCCATGTGTTGATCCATGTCTCATCAAATCTAACCATCCATCTATAATCTAATCCTAGCCATTCATCCTATCATCCTAAAGTCATATAAATATCACTCTCAATCTAGCCTTTTGAACTAATGAAGAGACTGATGATGAGATCTAGAATTTCACAAAGGAGCAAGATTATGTTGGTTTATTGAGTAATCCACATTTGAGGAAATTTCACCATATCAAGAGAGCATATCAAGTGGAACAAGGGCACACTCTACTTCCACTCTAGGAGGAGTAAGAGTGATTTAAGGTGAAAGTATTGTGTTTCTTGAATTATCTTCTGTGTTTCATCTTGTCATTTTTCTACTCTTCAATATCCAAATAGGAAGAGCAAAATAACTCTAGCTAACCCTATGATTGTTTTATACTTAGAAAATAATTATCTTCGATAAGTGTTGGGTGAATATTTTGTCGTCAACTCACTGACGACAAAATGGTTATATCAACCACAGTGTGATGAGGTAAAAATCTCCTCTCAGCAAGGGGAGGTTCCCTTTTTTAACTGCTTTTAAACTTATCTATTCTAACACTAATCTTCAGGGTGAATCCATATCATCCATTTCTCTTTTTTCAGAAATGATGTTTACAATTTAAAATAGCAATTTCACAATACAAATCACAATAACCAAGAAACTCACGAAAGCACAAAGTCTATCATTGCTCCTTTTGCTAATTTAAAATTTAGAACCGAATAGGATAAGGTGCAGCCCAAAGTCTTCACCAAATACTATGATAAAAGCACACGATCATAAAAGATAGTAGCAGCTCAAATTATTTTCAATATCTTTTACTCCAAAACATAAAATCACAAACCCAAAGATAATTATTGCAGCACAAAGTCTCCCAAATTAACTTTAGAATATCTCCCAGATTATCCAAACTCACACTACAATTTGATCAAATAGATAAGATAGTATAAGGAAAAGGACATAAGAACAATTTCTAATACACCACAAGTTATTCCAATACAAATATTGAACGATCGCTTGCTTTTCTATTCACTTGATAAAATATGATTTACAATTTGAACACAAAGTCTCAAAATGCTCTTCAATTTGGCAGAGTTTCGCTTCAATAACTAAAAGAGAGGCTCTCTTTATTTACAAGGAGGAGCCTAGAGCAAAAATAGGGAAATCCTAACTACTTTGACTTATTCAAACAAAAGAGTCCTATTTGACTTATGACTTCTTTTGTCTCATATGTAATTACCTTTTGGAAAATTACACATGAGTATGTCCATAACAAAATTCAAATTACGTATGCAAGAATCAAAATAAACTAAGGTATTGAAAAGGAACTTCAACGTCCTCCATTATTCTTCTTCAAAAAATTCTGATATATAGTTTGCATTGCTATTCACACACATAAGGCTTGGCTGTATTCTTTGAGATAGTACAGGCCCAGAGAATTGCATCTTTCACTGCCTTTATCGCCTTCTCATGCTTGTCAAGGTTGTCCTTCAGATTTTCAAAAGTTGAATGCTGATCATAAAGACTGTCCATCGAAACCACTGTAGGCACTTCATCTTCAAATTTTTGTTGCACCATTTTCTCAAAAGCATCTATCATTTCCTCCGCTGAAAGAAACTTGTGACCTTCACCTGTTAGAGTGCATGGGAGTTCTTCCAACCTGTGTAGAAGCAAGACATTGTTGTCTTCACTATTTTCACGTGCTCAGCACAAGTCATCAAGTAAACCCTTTATTACATTGATGTAGTGGACAAGAGATTCCTTGGTCTTAAGATACGACTCTCAATTCGAGATGACCCCAATGGTTATCAGATTCTTTATTTTGATCTTCTTCATATCAATCCACTCTTCTAAGATTTCGTCCTGATCTTGTAGTTCTTGAGAAAGTAAAACAATAAGATTATCAAGTTCAGCTTTTGCCTTGTCCATCTTCCCTTTTCTTTCCTTTGTAGTCTGCAATAGAACTCTTCCTTGTGCTAAGAGATGCTCCACAATATCACCAACTACTCTCCCTCTGGCTTGAGCTTTTTCCACCTCTTAAATTAGAGGATCTTCTACCATTATTGCCATAGGCTCCACAATCTTAGATGATTTTACTATTTTCTGGAGAACAACGACAAATTGTTCTACTTTGGCTTTATACTGCTCTTTCTCATTTTTGACTTCATCATATTTCTCAAGCAAGGTGCTGGCAGTAGTTTAAAAATTTGCCTTAATGCCTTCATGAGTTAGCTTACCTAACTCAACTCTTGAGACAACATAATCATTCATATCAAAATTATCAATAGTAGCATCCTCTGGTGGCTTGGCAATTTCTGCATATCTGATTCCTTTTTCATTAACGAGTCTGGAGATAGTCTTGGGCTTCTTCTTCAGAGTCTTTGATTTAATAGGCAACAACTTCTCAATATCAATTTCATCTGGTGAAATAGCTTGCTTCTTTCTCTTAGGAGTATATGCAGACAACCATGGAGGAAGCACAGAAGCACCAACATTTAGAGACGAATCCACTACCTGTTTTGTTAGATCCATATTTACACCTATTATGGTAACAATAGGACTAGTGTTGGTAAAAACTACACCTATGTCAACAAATTTCTCTGAACCATCCAGAAGATGTTCCAAAATAGATTGTTCACCAATATCAAAAGACAGGGAAGATAAACTTGGAATGGAACCAGAAGAATCAAATATAGCTCCAAAACTTGTTCTTACAAAAGTAGGGGTATTATCAGAAGAAACAACAAAAATAGGTGAAATAGGAACATTGGAAAGTAATGGAAAACTACCAGAAACAGGAGCATGAGGAAGGGGTGTAGAAACTTGTGATTATGTTGGAAGATTCTTCTTAGGAGACTGATGTAGATCACCAAGTTGTTCCTGCTCTACATTCTCATCCTTACCTTGTTCTGTTTCACCTTCCTTAGCAGGCTTTTCAGACATTTTTGCTTGTTGGGCATCTTTAGATTTCTCAATATTTTGTTGTTCAGTTTCAACATCCTCAACCTCCATCTGCTCAACATTTGTGTCTTCAGCACTTGATTCAATGACATTAGAAGTTCCTGCGACCTCTTTCTTCTTTCCTCCTTTAGATACAAATTTGATTTTTGGCTTATGTACCTTAGAAGAAGAGGGAGTGTCACTTTTGTTCTTGGTCTGGTTTTCCACCTTTTTACCTGTTTGCTCTTGGACCTCTACTTCTGATCCAGTAAGAAATTCTTTCAAACTAATTCCTTTGCTCTCTAACCATACATTTGTGTTAGCCAAGATTGGCTGAAACCTTTTCCTTATTGAGTTCTCCTCTTTGACTGACCATTTGACCTCTGGAAGGGGTGATGCCTCAACATTCTCAATATTGTATTTGGGATCTAAAATATTTCCATCATCTTCCATTCCATCTGGAATATCTGCAAGGCCCAGCTCTTCGATCTGACTTAAATGAAGTCTGCAAAAGTCTAGTTTTTTGATCTCATTTTGTGTCCTAAGATCAACCCAAATATCTTCAACCATAGGCATGTGGAAAGTTGACTTTCTTTTGATTTTATCCTATACCCTCCTCAAATCAAAACGATCTCTTTTCTTGAAAGTCTTCATTATGACCAGTTGCATCTTAGAATCAACTGTTTTTGCCCTGGTAGCTGACTGGACTGAGTACCTTCCAATTTCTATAGGAAACTTAATTCTTGACTTTTTCAGCTCCATTTGTTTATTGTGCACTACAATCAGCTACCTACATAGTTCCATGAGAACAATCCTGTTATTGGGATACCGTGGAAGTATATATGGATAACCAGGATAATATCCTACTCTGAGATATGTGAAAGTAGGAAACTGTAAGAACAAGCAGCCAAAAGAATTCACCACTTGCCAAGATTCATCCGATACTCTTTTATGCACCAGTTCATTATCCCACAAACACATAAACACTAAAAAGAAAGCATCATTAACCCTACGGAAATGATGGATTGATCCTTTTAGAGTAATTTGAGGATAGTACTCATAAACGGGAACCAATCTCCTATCACCAACCTGAGTGAGACCAGGAAAACTCCTCATGCTCGTAGCAGCATACCCTAGATATGAGGTCATATAAAACTTGAAGGTAGTATTGACTCTCACCAATTGCTCATGCAAAGCATTACTGATTTGTTCTCCCCAAAAGATTTTCTGTGTACCCCGAAGAATCATCTTGATGTATGTGTACATCCATTCCTAAAACTTGGATGAAGAAGGGAGACCTCTGATATGACTCAAAAGTGTAAACAAGTCACAAACCTCCTCAACAAAGTCACTCCTTGGGAGATCTTTTGGCCATCTAGTCAAATTACTCCAAGGATTCTTCAACCACTTACTGTTTATGTATTTTCTCAAGGCTTCCACATCTTCATCATAATCCCTTTGCCCTTGAGCAAAATCAATTTGTCTAATATTTTCAATAGGAGGACACATGAAGATCTTGTCAAGAAATTCTGCATCCAATCTCATAATCACATTCCCTTGGGAATCTGACACAGTCCTAATATCCTTGTTATAATGACTGGCTATCTAAAGAACAAACTCAGGGTTATGGGTAGCAACATGAAAAGAGGCAACCAAGTGAATGTTGCTGTTGATAATCTTCTGCATGTGTCTGGATGGATTTGTCTATTTGGTTCTGTCTACGAACTTTGTCATATCCACATGTCATATCTCTGTATCCCTGATCTCATCAACATTAGATTGCACTAAAGTGACAGGGAAGACCCCTTGGTATTTATACTTCATCTTAGCTTTGGATGGAGACGGATCTGTCATCAACTTTGATGAGGAAACTAGAAAAGGTGTTTACCACAGATGTTTGTCGAAAACTGCCAAAAGCCATGATCTCGCAATTAGGGGAAAAATGGGTAAATTGGGGTTACTACAATTTGATGATCATGAACAGGGAAACATGCGTTGAAGGGCTTGAGAGCATACAAATTGAAGCGAAAGGTGAAAGCGGGTGAATAGGCTTTGAAACGAAAAATTTCCCCATGTTAGGAAAATTTTCAGAAAAATGTGCATGGGCGGTCAAATTGACCACTCCTGCATGAAGGACCATTTACTTATCATGTAAATTCGGTCAATTTGACTACTATTGCATGTAGGGAAAAGTGAATTTTCATGTATGTGCAAGGTCGGCGAAAAGGGTTGCCATTGCATGTGTTTGGGAAGATAAACATGTTTGATGTAGGGGAATAAGCAAGTTTAAGGCACATGTCTAAGCAGCGAAAATGTCCACTAGTGCATATTGGAGTAGAGTCGGTCAAAAAGACCGCTATTACATATGTTTGAAAATCGCAAGTTATTATGTGAGAGTGGGGGTTTCTGTCACTTATGCACATTGGGGGGTAATATAAAGTTTAAGGGAAGACCAAACATATAAGGTTCATGTAGGGGCGGAGATTTTCATGAACTATCAACATGAAAAATGTGAGGGTAAAAACGTGTATTGGCAGCGGTAAAGACCATCAATACATGTTAAGGAGAAGACTGTCAAAACCTAAGTTTTTAACATGGGCGGTAAAAACCCCGACCCATTTAACAATGCATTCAAAACAAAACAAAAACTAGGGTTTAAAGAAAAAATGGCAAAAAATATGTATACAAAGGATACGATTTCAACTAATCCATAAAAGAGAAATTCTAAGAAAACAAAAGTATAGACGCTTAACTCACATGAAACCCTAGCTTTAAAACAAAAACAAGAATAAAAAAATAAAGACTTACCTAGCGAAAATGCAAAACCCTAAATGCAGTCAGGAAACAAAATCCACTTAGATCCAAAATCCACGTGAGTGTCGTGAAGAAAAACTGGTATCAAGGAGGTATCAAGCTCGTTGGAGGTTGCAAAAATAAATAATAAGCAAATCAAGACAAATATAAAACACTTTAAAAGGCTTTAAAGTTGCACATTAAACATGGCACGAGTGCCATTAATTCCAACTTCAAGTTCGTTGATTTTCCAAGATTTGCTCGAGCAACAAAAACCCCCGACATTACATATGCCTTCAAACACGCCCAAGCGGTGGATATGACCGCCTTTGCATATAATCGACAATAACAAGAAACATATGTCCCAGCAGCAATTTTAACTGCTATCGCATATGAGACAATAACAAACATGTAAGAGTGGTGAAAATCACCGCTATTACACATAAAACAACAATGAACATGTAAGAGAGGTGAATTCGACTGCTATTACACGTGAAGACATGTAAATTTTCTAACACCCCAAAATAGTCAAAAATTGATTATTTGACAAGCTTACGACCTAGTTGATTTTCACGATTTTCGAGGAATCGACCTAGGGGAATGTCGCAAACCATTTCAATAATGTTAGATGACTAGGCGCAAGGCCAAGAGGACTTGTCTCAATTTGCAAACTTAGAGTGTAGACTACGAAACAGACAATTTTCGTAGGGTTAGTAGGGGTTGTCTACAAAATTGAGCGCAACTAATTTTGAGAACAACAATAAGCTAAAGCACAAAGGTATAACAATCAAACTATAGTTTCTAGAAAATAATTATTGAATCACAAAAATAATTTTAGAAATGAAAAGAGGAGTAGAAGAGGCATCTAGCACCAAAATGGGAGAGTCTCAGCCTAGGATGCAGTGCATCGCGCTATCGTCCATACACCAAGAAAATAGAGAAAATCTTCAATAAATGTTCCAATTTTGATTTAGTGAGTTACCTAGTTTGCACAACAAACCAAAAAGGAAACCCAACAATATTCTAGATAATAAAACCTACTGGGAAACACATTGAAATAACTAATTTAAATGATGAAAACAAGGAATGAAAGAGAGAAACAAAGAGATAAAGACTATCAAACCTCTGTACTATTGAATCTCCTCAAAATACCTACAACTACAAAGATCAAGGAAAAATTGTTGGGATTGTTTGGGAGCTTGTCTTCAGGTCAAGCCCTTATGTTGGTCTTTCAACCTCCATGGATAGTCAATGTTGGACGAGATTAAAAACAAGTGTGCGCTCTTATCTCCTAAGTGTGTCTAGCAAAATAACAACAGTGACAATAAATAAATGCTATGAGTATTAATCCTATTTTACGAGGAAGAATATTGTGGTGTGCATAAAGGGCAATAAGGTAATGGTCTAAACCACAAGTTTTCTAAGAAAGAGATAATGGAAAATGTAATAAGCAAGATAACAACGTTAGATCTTCAAAATAAAATAAAATAATGTTACCAAGCTTGCAACAACAGAGGAGGCTACAAGCTCCTTGAGGACTAATAAGATGCATAACCAACACTAATCCTTTGTGAGAGCCTCCACGATGACCACGCTGCGATTGTGAAACCAATAGAAACTGAGAAAGAGAGATGTTGCAACTCAAGGAGAGCACCAAAACCAACAATAGAGAACCAAGAGTTCTTTTTTGCATGCCAAAGCCTTTTCCAAAAATGAGTTCAAGAGGAGGTAAAAGAAGTGAAAAGATTTCAAGAAATGAGTTTATATAATGGGGAAGAGAGAATCCAAGGGTGAGAATGCTTATAGAGGTTGTTTCATTACCAAATGAGTGTTACAACTGACAGAGTCAAATGGTAAAGTAGGAAAGAAACATTTTTTTAATTTTGGAATCTTTGGTATGCCAATGCATTGCATGGACATCTGTGCCTTGCTCTAACATCCTAGGAAAATTTTGCAATGTTTTAGCACGTGTTTCCAAAAAATTAAGAAAGATAATCATATGATACGAAATTTGGCAAACTTTAGTGAAGGGTGAAATAGGTCAAGGTTAGACTCAAGTGGTCCTAGAAACATGCTATGAGAGCCAACACTAAAGCGGGCCAAAACATAACATTAAATTACAAGGGCACGCAATTTTCTATGTTACAATATTGACAAGTGGCATATTCTTGTCGTCATTTCAGCCCGTGACTCGATTCCTATCTACACCTATTTTATCTCTACATACACTTATCCCCACACATTTATCATTTTCTACCATTTATCCATTACCATCTGAACTTACTTTTGTACATTCGCTCTATGCATAAAAATCGCCATTTTAGTCCCAAGGTTCATTTTTGTACCATTCAAGATAGACTTGGTTCAACATTAAGGAATGTGGAAATGAATCCAAATTTAAATGTTCAAATTTATATTTTAACTTTCCTATCCCTTTTTGCTAGTTGTTATGAACTGACTTGGCACATGTTTGTGCAAGATGGTGCTATGTCATGCTATTTAAAGACATTCATACGTGCATTTAAACATCATCTAGAAATAAGAGGTGATTACAAGGAGAATCATTTGAGTACATTTTTATTTCTAAGGGACAAAATTAGATCCATGTCATCTACATGTTGTCTTTCATATCACTCATCACCATTAATCTGACTTGCAAAGGGAATTGACCTAGAGAAGAACACACTCGCCTATCAAGTTGGTAATCTCCCCAATAGTGTCCCTAGACACCACCTTGACACATTTAGCTACCAAGAGAACAACAAGTGAGTGAGTTTTCAAGTCCATGTTCTAATTGATTGATCCTACACATCCACATGTGAATTTGAATCCACATTGCTTGGGATCAAACTTGTTGTGCTTAAATTTGAACCACATAGTTTTATAAGATCATATAGATTCTGAGAGCCATTAGATCAAGGACATTAATTTATGGAGAAAGCTAAATCAACTCAACATCACATTTGCACTATTTTCCATTATTGGTTCTATAGCTAAGTACACCTACCCTCGCATTTAATTTATAAATATTTATTATCTAACTAACTTATTTAATCTGAGTTAACTTATGCTTATTGATTTGTATTTATTTAATTAGCCTAGACCTATCAATACAGTGAAATTGTCCAAGGGATTGAGCTTAATTGGTTAAAGCATTGAGTTCTCATTGTGGAGACCCAAGTTCAAATCCCAAAGGGACATCTAATAAGTGGATTTCTAAGTTGCAACTCCTAGTCTTTCATAGGTGGTTTCTAATGTGGTTGCTCAAAAGGAGCTTGTATTGGTTTTGTGGTTGTGCTTGCAAGGGCTTGTATTGCCCTCATGTTGATGCTCACTTGAGTAGAAGATTTGTAAATGATTAGCAATATAAAAATATGATGAAAATATTTTCATTACATAAATTGGTGAGCCTAACTTGTCTTAAACCCCTCAAGGTTTTGCTTTCTACATACTAGTTTACATATCCAAAATTTCTATTTTATTTCTATATCTTATTAGGGTCTCATTATGTTTTTGTGTGATCATTTATTTCTCTACATATTTTAGGGTTTTTATTATATTTCTTGATCTCACTCCACACCCTTCCCACCCTTGTGTTGGCCTTAGGGTTCATTCCATGCTTGTTTCAAATTTGATTATTGGCTAATTTTTTTATGATTTTTATTAGGCCTTTGATCATTTTTATTCATCCTTTTATCCTTACAATTTTGAGTATTACTTGCATGCCAACGTCTCTTCCACCTCATCTTGCTTTGCAAAGGAATACACAATTAAGTCTTTTCATGGCTCAATCTAATGCAAATGGTGTACTCGATGATATTTACAATTATTCCTCAACCATTTGGAACGAGGATATATATTATCGCTAACACTTCTTGTGATAAAGATTTTAGAGAGCTTCTTGTATCTGGATAGAGTATCACAATACAAGTTGTATCACATGGAGATCTATCTCATTACTAATTCGTGTGGAATTGTATCACATTACATGAATGTATCATTTAGATCTTTATCACATACCTTATTGCATGGAATCTTGCTCACATTCCCATATCATGTGGAACCTCGTCACATGACCACGTTGTGCTAACACATTTCACAACACTGCATTGTTGGTGTAATATTATATTTCACCTAGGATAGTTTGTCTTGGTATAATATTACTCCTATTTTATTAATTTTGCACAAGATAATTCATTCCTCACCAAGGTATCTAGTAATGACATGTGTCATCCTTGATTCGAAGTCATCAAGTGTCACCTTGTTCTAATCAGGGGTCACCTCTGTCTCACTTTGATTGAGTTGAGCAATCTCTTGATTGGGAGTTAACTTATGATCTCCTGGAGACATGTCATCCTGACTCACTTATCCAAGCATACTATATATTTGTACACTATTGTTTGAGTTGTTGCTTAATAAATCAATTAATAAATATAATAGAATTATTATGGATTTCTATTTTAGTGTTCTCCAAATTTGACTCGCCACTATTGTGCATGACTCATCGATGGCAATCACACTCATGGTTCACTCTGAACAAATAAAGTTGACCATTATTCTTTATAGGATAATAATAGGTGAGGTGGTGGGGAATTAGGGGGCTACCTTCTTCACGAGGAAGGAGTGTCATTTGAATGATGAGGATATTTGATGGTTGTAATGATATGGTGATGTAGGAGCATCCGGTTGAATTGGCAATCGACATCAACCAAATAAAATTTTAGTTTGATTTCTTCCAACTTTGGTTTGTTTTGGTCACGTTTGACGTCTCTTTGCATTCAAAAAGTTCTTCCATGATCAGAAGGGCAGTTTTCAACTTTTTGTCGAATCGCAGTTTTCATGTGTCGTATGCTGATTTAAGGAAACAATTGTTTCCAGAGATTTTGGAGAGTTGGGATAAAATTCTTTCAGGGGAAGATTCATGAATGTATTTCTCATTTAATGCAACAAGTTTTGTGGTCAAAATCCTTAGGGTTTGGGAGAATTTAAAATTCTCTATTCATTGCTGGCGATTTACGAGAAAATTAATTTCTGGAGTTTTATTAGTGCTAGAGAAAAATGACTTGGTGGAAAGCTTAGGAATGTTGGTTTGAACATCTATGCAAGTTTTCAAGTGATTCTGAGCTTCTGACAAAAATTTATGGCTGCAGTCAGTTTTCAGCCTTGGCACCTGTCACAATTGCACAATTGAAGTTCTCCAGCTCATTAAAGTATAATTTAGATTGGTTAATTTATTCTAGAGAAGACTGTTTAAAGTACAAGATATTGATTTGTGAATGGGCTATGAAATGGTGTCAATTTAATATATGATTTAAAAGCTTTCTATAGCACCTTATCACACCTTTTGGGAGAAAATCTAAATTTCTTTTAAAAAGACAAATTCAATATAATTAAAGGCTTCAATGTAAGGTTTTAGTTATAGACTCTATCCTCCTCATTGTCTACGTGGCATATTATTCAAATTTGAACCAGCCTTGGTGCCACGTGGGACCAATAGTAATTATACAAATTAAAAAGTAAAGAACAACTCAATAATGAATGCTTTGTAATGCTAAGAAAGGGCATGGTAGTTTGGAAGAGATTATATATGTTTTTAATTATGTTTTTATTAAAACACCAACATAGCTGGAGTGACACCTCATGGACAGCCAAAGTGCGAAGTTTAACCTTTAAAATGCTCTCCAATAGAGGAAGAAGGGGCGGCCTGCATAAGAAAGAAGAACACAGATAATTGGTAGTGAAAGAAGTTGAATTGGAAGGAGGTTCGCTGCTGATATACATTGCTTTTGGAAACCAGATATTTGGGGAATATATAAGAACACACTGCCAGAGAATAGGAGGAGGAATGTGGAAAGAAAGAGAGAAGGATCAATCAGAGTAGGGTGTGCAGAGGAATGCTAATCCAAGGTGAGAATTTGAGAGTGTATGTAGATATTTCCTGAGAGAGAGAGAAGCCATTAATGGTTGAGAATACAAACTATTGTATTGCAGATTTTTAGTTGATTGTGAGTAAATTTGAATAAAGTAAATCAAGAATTAAGTAGTCTTGTTGCCATTCTTGTTTTGTGAAGTTTGGTTTTGTGTTTGTTTTTGTCACAGGGGTGAGGTTTGTTTTCATCATATGGGGGTGGTTAATTTTTTCACGTGTTGTGTCAAGATCTCGATGAACATTTTCAAGGAAGGTATTCAGACAGGGCTTCTATCTCAAACATGGCTTCTAAATGCACTAATTCAATAGCCAATCATTGATCATTTTGTCATTGAATTTGTTGTGTGGTTCAGGTTTATTCTTCTTTAATGATTTTGAAAGTCGGTGAGTTTTCCTGTAATTATCTCAAGGTGATCTCTATCTGATCTTCTCTAACCCCTGGGCACATAGGTGTGGTATGCCACGTGTATTCAAGAGTGAAAGAAACATGACTACAAGTTTCCTCAAAGTGTTGGTTCAAATGCTTTTGATTGGTTGTGACTTGTGAATGGTTTAAATTGTTCACATTTGTTGGTGTTGAGTCATGTGATTGTTGAATGTGCAATCTATGTGTGGGAGTGCTTAGCTTTAATTCAAAGGACCTAAAAGTTAAATATTTTCTTTTCAATATTTTGCAACGAATATTTATGGTTATTCTAGGCATGAAAACAATGATACAAATGAATAATCTAGGATTAACCTAAATTGAAACTAGAAGTGGTTTTAAATTATGCTAAACATGGAAATGAAAATTACTATGATAACTAATGAAGCTTAACATTTTTTATTTTTATTTTTGTATTTTTTTTGGTATGTTTTGAATCCTAAAACAAAATGATTTTCAATGCTCTACTACCTTATGAAATAAAAGTGTTCTTGTATTTTCTAATTTTATATGTTGTATGCATATGAAAATAGACTATTTTATGCTACAATGATAAACCAAGTGCAAATAACAACACCATTGGATGCTTCTTTTCTCTTTTGTTTTGGATGCAATATAGAAAAACATGCAAAAAATAAATATGGTTGATGAACAGTCGATTCAATTATTTTTTCTTTGTTTTCTTGCAATCTAATCAATGTTTTTACAACTTGAAATGAGAAATAAAAGTATTGACTTTTCAATGTAAATGTTAATAAAAGTGTGTATTTGTTTTGTTTGCTTGTGGATGCTTGGTTTTTTATCAAATTAGTTGTTGTTTGTTAAAAAGGCGATCAATTGTTTGCTAATTTTGATTGCTTGTTTGAATGGTTTGAAAATAATATGTTATTGTTTTGGAATTGGTAATTGTAAAGGGATGAAATAATCGAGTCTAATATATTGAAACTAAACTAATCTAAACCTAGAGACTAATCTAAATCTAAATCTTGCAAGTGAATGTTGCAATTCCAAAGAAATGAAACAACTATCCTAACTACCGATCTCTACTTTGAACTATTAGATTAAGAAAATTATTATAAAATAGACTAAATGAAAAACCCCACACCTAGGATTTGAGACTATCCAAGACATGGAGTCAATTATTTTTGGCAAGATCATCATCTGAGACCCAACTTGGCAACCTTTTTCTCTTCTACAAGCTTTGGGTACTCCTGTTGCTAGAAGGGATGTAGAGAAGTACAAAACTAAGGTTTAGGGAGAAAAAAAATAGAATAAAACATTGTTGTAGTAGCAAATTGTGAAGCTTTGAAGCTTGTAGATGACGAATCGTGAAGCCTATATCTATAAGAGACTTAAAATCTAGCAAAACTTATGAAAATAGATAGACTTTTGAGTTTGATCTCTAAAATGGATACTTAGACCTATTTCTATATGTGGGTATAGAGAAGCACGGACAAAACTTTTTGAGAAGAAGAAATAAAAAGACTAGTATAAAGCTTTTTGGAAAACTATTAATAAGATTAAATCTATGATTAGAGAAGATAACTAAGAGTTTCTTATGTTGGTCATGTTCAAAGGTGAAGTTCCAATGCCAAATTTAGTGAAATAATGGTGCATGCAAGAGAGTCACATGGGTAATAAAAACTAGATGCAAGATCACTGATTTTACCAGTATAGGATCACTAGGATGAACATCAAATTATTGAGGCAATCTAGTTTAGAAAGGTTGATTCCATTAATAATCAACTAAAAGGTAATTTTTCAAAGGCAACAAAGCATAAACACTTGGAAAATGACCAATAAACGTGTAACAAAATGCAAGAGAGGTACTATGGGTTGACTTAACACTTCCGTCAAGTTTAGATTATTTGGGAGAAGGTTTTATTACGGTCATGTGGTTCGTTTGTTGGGCCATCAAGTCATCATTGGAATTACCATGTATACTTGTCCATTTTTAGGCACTTGCATGTTATGTGACTAATTCATAGGCATTAGGTCCTTGGTTTATTTTATTTATCACAAAATCTAACATGCATCACACATAGTATTTCATATCACTTCTTGTACACATAGAATTATCCACCCCTTCTCTCTACTTTTCATTTTCATAAATAATCAAAGTTGTTGGCTCTCAAACATGTATCTCCACTTATCCTAAAGACTAACACCAAAACCCAAGGCTAAGGAATGTTAACAAGGGGTAATATGCAAGATTTATGATCAGATAATGCACAAATAGACCAATGCTTATGAGTGGGTAAACTCACCTTCACCTTTAGGCATCTAAAAATCCAATGAGGTATTCCCCAAGGTCTGAAGAGAAATAAACAATAAACACAAGATCTTGATAGCCATACCTAGGGTGTTGTGAATTCTTAAAGGTAGTCACTAGATTCATATCAACACTGGTTGTAAATAGAACTACTAGACCTCTAATAAGTAGATAGATACACACTTGCACATGTAACAAAAGGTAATAATAGTTTTACATCACCATATGTGAATTCCCTTAGCTAGACTTAAACATGTGCAAGGTGGAAACATACTTTCATTATTTTCTACTTGTTTTTATCAACTTTAGGACATCATAAGATACATCATAATTTGCAACATTGGATCATGTAAGCACGAAAGAACCCAACACTACTCCTATAACAAACATGGGAGATGAAATTAAATTGAAAGTTGTTTTGTCTCTCACCGATCATAGGTTTGTGCCTATTCCATTGGGATGCAAAGTCAAAACTTACAAAGGAAATAAAATATGCATATATTTAAATAGATCCAGGGGTGAACAAAAGTACAAACCAGGGAGATTAGAAACCTTGCATATCAAGGCATGCTTACACATCCATTGTTAGGCTTAAAGAGCTCATAGGCATGAGGGAAATGATTATTTAAAGTTCTTACAATACTTTATATCCATGTCAAGCAAACCAATCCTCGTGACAAACATACCAACAAATGTGATATGAGAAACATAATAGCATTACATCTCTAGGTAAGAACTTCTAGGTGATAATGGAGACACCAGTCAACACAATGAATCATGCACATAAAATATATTCCCACAACTTACAAAAATGTCATCTTGACTTCTTTAAATCTAACATTTCACTATTTAAATCCCTAGAACATACATTGGCGATATTGTGAATGAAATTGACTCAAGAGACTAAACTTAGTTACATCTTTCCCACGTGCATATATAGCATTAAATTAAAATTTAGATTAGAAAAAACCACATGGATGTAGAAAAATAGGTGGCATCAAATCAACATTATACATTTGCCATAATCAAGATACATCTCTAAGCATTGGAATTACATTTTTCGTAAATAAAGATATCAGCCTTTGATCATGGTTTGGTAGCCAAGATCATTACTTGAGTGCAAGCTAGATCAACATCCATCTCACACTAGCTCCATGCATTGAACCCACACATAGCTTCAACCCATATCCTGGCCATGCCTTTGCAATAAGTGTAGGAATGAGTAGAAAAACAAATGCCAGCATTAGGCCCTATATTTAACTTACACACAACTCTAAATGTTTATACAATGTCAGTCATAACCCCACAGGGAGTTAGTATGCTTGATCGTGCCACCAAGGACAAGGAAATTGCACCATGAGTCAATAAATTTCAATCCTTCTAGCAAGAATAAGAAAGTCTTGATTTATTAGAGTACACAGGGCTAGCTAGGGCATAGGCAAAATGACACTAGCAAAGCCTCAACCACTAATAATAAAGCTTTCAATAGTTTGAAATCAATTAGGCATGAGCCTCGTTTTATCATGTTTGAGTTCTGGCAGTGATCCATGGTCATGGAGAGTGAAAGCTACATGTTTAAATCAATGACTAACATGCATCCATGTGGGCATAAGAAGCATGGACTAAAATGCCTTGGATGAGCATGTGGCATATATGATACCATCGTAGAGCATTAAGAAAATGACAAGGGGGGTAAATCCCAGAACACGCAACAACACAGATTGCTCACAGAAAATATGAATTTTTGTTTATTGAATTAAAAATAATTTACATTACAAAAATTGGGAGGATGAAATCTTCAATAGGTTGCAACACATTACAACTTCCTTTCTTTTGATTCTGGAACCTCCTGCCCTCTGTAGCTTCAAATCTGCTAGGGTTTCTATTTTCTCTCCTTTTCACAACTCACCACTTTCCACCCTTCTCTCTACTGCCAAAATATTCCCAAAAAATGGTCATAAATAGCTCTTTTTTTGCCTTCTAGACAATTTTTTGAAATTTGCAACTCCCTCAAAAATTAGATCAACTTTAAGGAGCCATAACTTTTGATTCAAGTGTTTGATTGGCAAACTATTTGATGTGTTGGAAAGCTCATGAAGAGATCTATGCCCTTAGAATTTTCTCTCATGGTTCTACCCATTTTTTAGGTCGTACAGGGCCTCTAAGTGCCTCATATTTAACTTTGAAACTTTTTAGGAGATTTTAAAGAAACAAAAACTTCAATATCTTTTAGCCCATAAGTAATATTTGGCCAATTCCTCAACCAAAGGTTATATCTTTCAATTTCAAATCTTTGAGTAAATTTTTGCTTCCATACATGCTTAAATGCAAACTTTCTAAAAATAACAATTTGTTATTTTTAGTAGGTTGGAAAAACTAAAGGTTTTGCATCATTATTCAAGTGATTGGGTATCCGAAAATACTAAAATTGAAAAGAACAAAAACTAAAATAATCATTTTTTGGGGTTATGCAAGATTGCCCTTACACCATTGGATGATCTTGCATCAGACACCCAGGGTAATTTGAGAAGTGACCTTATTGTATCTCAGATGTTCAAGGAAAACCCAAATAGTCAACCTTTGCCTTAGACAAGCATGAAGAATTTTTTACAGGCCTTCCTTTCCACTTAACCAAAAATTCTTCATATTGCTTATTCCTGGTACTTCTTGCACAACTATCCAATATTTCTTCTATCTCCTCCTCTGAAGTAGGTGCTAGGATACTCCACTATTCTTTTGTTGTTCCATCTCTTATCCCACCTTCACGATACTCTGTTAAATCAAAAATGTTGAACACCATGGAAAAGTTGATTCCACTCGGCAGCTCTACCTCATATGCATTTCCTGAATCATGCTTCTTTAGGATCCTACATGGTCCAATTTTATTCATCTTCAACTTATTATATGTCCCCATTGGGAACATTTATTTCCTTAGGTGAACCATGACTTCATCACCAACCTTGAATTCCTTAAACGTTCGCATCTGATATTCCTTAACCTTATACTAAGAATTCATCTTATTAATGTGTTGTCGTACCTCTTCATGCAAGCTCTTCAGGTGCTCTTTAAAGTCTTCAACCTCGACACTACTCTTCTCTCCTATGTCTATCTTTCTCAACTTAGAAACATTTTTTAGACTACTCCCATATATAATTTGGAATGGGGATTTACTAGTACTCCTATTGACAGAATTATTGTATGCAAACTATGCCTGTGGTAATATCAAATCCCATCCCTTGGGCTTATCTCCTACTAAGCATCTCAACAGGTTGCCCAAACTTCGATTCACTAGGTCTGTCTGCCCATCAGTATGCAGATGATGTGCAGAGTTGAACTTCAACTCAGTCTTCAACTTCTTCCATAAGGTCCTTTAGAAATACCCAACAAAGTTGGTATCCTGATATGAAACTATGCTCTTTAGAAGACCATGTAGTCTAACCACCTCCTTGAAAAATAATTATGCATCATGAACAACATCGGTATTCTTTTGACATGGAATGAAATGTGCCATCTTTGAAAACATGTCAACCACCACAAATATTGAATCATGCCCTCTCTGTGTTTTCGATAAACCAAGAACCATGGCCCCTCTGGTACAAGTAATGGCTGGTATAGCCTACCTAGTATTCTGACTCATTCCTTTGGCCATCTACCATATTCTGCAACCTTGCACAAACTTCTTCACATCTTGGTGCAACTATGGCCAATAATAATTCTCACTAACAAGAGCAATGGTCTTATCTTGACCACACTATCCTGCCAACCCTCCATTATGCTTCTCCTTAACCAGGTTCTCTCTCATAGAACTCCTCATAATGCACAACTGGCTTCCTCTAAACAACATACCATTTTGGATTATGTAATCCAACCATCTCATCCTATCCAGGGTAGTAGGCTCTGAACAAGCTTTCTAGGCCTCTACAAAGTCTAGATCTTCAAGATACAAGTTCTTGAGTTCATTGAACCCAACAACCTCTATCTTCATCTCTACCAACAAATTCTTCCTTCTATTTAAGGCATCTACAACTCAGTTGGACTTCCCACCCTTGTGCTTAAAAAAAAAGTATAACTCTGCAAAAACTAAACCCATTTTAAGTGCCTCTGATTTAACTTTCCTTGACTGTTAAGATACTATAAAGCCTAATGATCAATATATAAAACAAACTCTTTCAGCAACAAATAATGTCTTCATTTCTTCAAAGCCTAAACTATAGCATAAAACTCCTGGTCATAAACAAAATACTTTTTCTTTGCATCATTAAGCTTCTCAGTGAAATAGGCAATGGGCTTACCTTCTTAGCTCTAAATAGCTCCTATAGCACTACCACTAGCATTGCAATCTACCTGAAATACCTTGTTAAAATTTAGAAGTGCCAAAATAGGTTGCTCTGTGACTTTTTGCTTTAATGTGTCAAAACTCTTGGTTGCTCCTGTAGTCCATTTAAACTCTTTTCTATCCCCTCTCGTTGTCTCTGGTAGGTGTGTACAAATGCTACTAAAATTCTTGATAAAATTTCTATGAAAACTTGCCAGACAATGAAAAGATCGTACCTCTGTAACATTCCTTGGAGTAGGCCATTCAACGATAGCCCCCACTTTCTCTGGATCCATTCTAAGACCCTCACTTGAGATAACAAATCCTAGATACACCAACTCCTTCACGAAACTACATTTCTTTGGATTAATCAGCAACTTCTCTTCCCTTAACTTCTCAAAAACTCTTCGAACATGCATCAAGTGTTCCTCCAAAGTATTACTAAAAATCAAAATATAATCTAAATAAACAATGACAAATTTTCCCAAAAACTCTTTTAATACCTCATTCATGAGCTGCATGAATGTGCTCGGTGCATTCGTTAGCCCAAATGGCATGACTAACCACTCATACAAACCCTCCTTTGTTGTGAAGGTTGTTTTCCACTCATCTCCTTCTCAAATCTGGATTTGGTGATATCCTCTCTTCAAATCTATCTTCATGAAGTACTTTGCTTCACTTAGACAATCCATTATGTTATCCATTATGGGTAATGGAAATCTGTACTTGATCATGATCTTGTTGATGGCTCAAGAATCTCTACACATCCTCCATTCTCCATCCTTCTTTGGTGCTAGTACTATAGGTACTACACATG
This sequence comes from Cunninghamia lanceolata, assembly GCA_027924645.1. Classification (NCBI taxonomy): domain Eukaryota; kingdom Viridiplantae; phylum Streptophyta; class Pinopsida; order Cupressales; family Cupressaceae; genus Cunninghamia; species Cunninghamia lanceolata. The sequence continues at coordinate 102,787 of BSBN01000798.1, forward strand.
GACCTGGGCTCTCCCTTATCAGTCATTTCCATAACAGCTTGTGAACTTGTCTATTCAACTCTTCATTCTCTATGAGAGTCATTCTATGGGCTACCTTATTTGGTAAACTAGCTCCTAGTATCAAATCCATTTGATGACATATCTTCCTCACTGATGGTAAACCTTCCATTACATTATCAGAGACAATGTCCTGAAATTTTTCCAACAAATCTAAGACTTCTGCTAGTACATCTTCACATTTCTCCTGGTTGATCTTAGGAATCAAATGCAAAGCAGTGATGCTCATGCTTCATACCATCCAAAAATTTCCTGCCATCTACTAAGCAAATTCTAGTAGTACTACATATATCTTTTCTTCCACCTCCTTCAAGGGCTTCAACTTATGACAAACTCCATCGTTTGTCAGGGAATAGGTGTTTGCATGGCCATCATGGACAATGCAGCTATCATACTACCATGACCTTCCCAATAGCATATGACATGCATCCATTGGTATGATGTCACATGACACGTCATCATGGTAGTCTCCAATCTGAGCTTGACTAAACACTGCTCATTGACCGAAGCTCTATGGACCTTTTGTAACCATGCAATTTGATATGGGTGTGGATGCCTTCTCCTTTTCAACTTCAACTTATTAACCATCTCTTACGAGACAAGATTATTAGTGCTTCAACTATCAATAATAATATCACAACATTTACCTTCACACTTGCACCTTATGTGGAATAAAATCTTCCTCTGATTAGGTTCTTTCTCCTCATTTAACAAGGTTCTTCTGACAACTAGGGTTTCTCCCCTTTCAACATCTTTAGAATGCTCAGACTGAGTATCTTCATCTACATGTGCAACTTGTGCATTACCTTAAGGTCTTCTATTTGTCCTTCCTTGATGTTGTGGACACTTGTAGGCTCAATGTCCTTCTTCTCCACATTCAAAACAGGTTCCTTTGAAGCCTCCTCTTCCAAGTCCTTGTCCAAGTCTTCCTCTTCCTCTTCCTCTTTGCTCACCATTATTTTGGTCACGAGGGTGCTAGGCATTATCTCTTCTCTGATTTCGACCGGTGCCTGCTTCTTCACTTTTCTTTTGATCTTCATTTTGGCCTCCATAGGATCTTCCACTAGTCCTTCTGCCATGACCTCTTCCTCTTTGTTTGCTTTCAAAACTTTTGTTCAGCTTCTCTTCCACCTTCAGGGCAAATTGGTATGCATCTTCTACGGTGGTCATTCTGATCAAGCTCAACTCCTCCCGAATAATTGTCCTCAACCCATTAATGTAATGGGCTACTTTATCCTTTTGGCTTCTACATGGCCTATTATGATAAAAATCTTATAAAACTCTTTTCTATACTCCTTAATGGACTTGTTACCTTGTTTCAATCCTTGCAGCTTCTTTAGAAACTCCAACTCATAGTCCATATGAATGAACTGCTTCTGTAGTTTGTCCACCATCCAATCCCATCTGGTAATCTTTCATTTTCCTCTTCTATTTCTCTCTAATGGGACCTCTTTCCACCAAATGTTGGCATGACCCTTCAACTTCGTTTTTGCAAACTTGACTCATTCTGGATCCTCGACCTCTTCATACTCGAAATATTCTTCCATATCATTTATCCAATCAATGAGCTCTTCCATATTAAATTCCCTAGAATAGGTAGAAACTTCAATCCTAGGCCTCTTTCCAATCTTCAAAATGGCCCTCAACAACCTAACTTGCATAGGATCTCCTACAACATCTTGTTCTTTTTCAGATAGATCTTGTTCATCGTCTTTATCTTTGCTTTCTTCTCTTATTCTTTGCTCAAACCCTCTTTGCAGTTACTCTTACAATGCATTGATTTTCCTTTACAAGGCTCTAAAACCCGCTTTTATCAAAGCATTTCTCCCACCATGATTGCTTTGTGGAGGAATTTTTATCCCTACAACAAACCCACAACCTCACGTCTTGGTGCAAACTGTCTCATGATTGGCGATCTATCTACATACTTAGGAACCCTTGCTCTGATACCACTTGATAGGGGGGTAAATACCATAACACACAACAACACATATTGCTCACACAAAATATAAATGTTCTTTTATTGAACTAAAAACAAATTACATTACAAAAACTGGGAGGATGAAATCCTCAATAGGCTGCAACACATTACAACTTCCTTTCTCTAGATTCCATAACCTTCGACCTTCTATAGGTTCAAATCTACTAGGGTTTCTATTTTCCCTCCTTTTTCATGACTCTCCACTTTCCCCCTTATCTCTGCTACTAAAAAATTCTTGAAAAATGATCACAAATAGCCATTTTTGGCACCTCCCAGCCAATTTTTTTAAAATTTGCAACTCCCTCCAAAAATAGGTCAACTTCCGAGAACCATAACTTTTGATCCGAGTGTCCAATTGATGAAACATTTGATGCGTTAGAAATATCTTGAAGAGACCTACACCTTTTGAATATGCTCTATTGATTCTGCTCATTTTTTGGGCCTTACAGGGCCTCTAAGTGCCTCATATTTGACTTTGAAACATTTTTAAGAATTTTTAAAGAAACCAAAACTTTTATATATTTCAGCTTCCACAAGTGATGTTTGGCAAATTCCTTCACCAAAGGTTATATCTTTGAATTTTTAAGCTTTGAGTAAAATTTTGCTTCCATACATGCTCAAATGTAAACTTTCTAAAAATAACAGTTTGTTATTTTTAGCATGTTCAAAAAATTGAAGGTTTCACATCATTATTCATGCAATTGGGTATCTAAAAATACCAAAATTGAAAAGAACAAGAAACAAAATCATCATTTTTTGGGTGATGCAAGATTGCCCTTACACCACTAGATGTTCCTGCATCAGACACCCAGGGTAATTTGTATTGTTCATGCAATCTATTTGTGCATTTTTCATGCATTGTTGTTTATTTAAATAAAAAATTTAGAAAACATTATTCACCCACTATATGCTCTCGCCTCATCCTCATGGGATCTTAGTGATAAGAAGGTGTTGAATAGTATTAGTTACTCACTGCACCCTCACGAGACTTTGGTGATAAAAAGTGGGAAAATATTTATATTAAAATTTATTGAGGTGATTACAACACACTTACCTATCAAGTTGACAATATCCCTAATGATGATTATAAACACTATCTTCACACATTTAGCTATTGGTAGGATAATAGGTGAAAAGGTTTTCAAGCACACATTTTTACAGGTTAATCTTGTCCATCAAAGTTTAGCTTTGCATGTTAGATAGAATATGCATTGCTTGAGATCAATCTTACAATGCTTGGATATATACAATAGAATTTTTATGGATCACAGTATTTTATGAAAGCCATTAGATTGAGGACATTGATTTCCATCCAAAGGAGAATCAAACCGACACTACATCTACGCCATTTTTCTATCATTGTTCTTAGAGATAAGTAGCTCTAATCCTCGCATTTTATTTTTTAGTATTTATTATTAACCTAATTGATTTTATATAGGTTAATTATTCTTATTGATTTGCATTTATTTAATTAACCTAGATTTATTTATGTGGTGAAATTATTTTCATTACAAGTATACACCTCTACTACAAGAGGTTGTCACATTATTGAGAGTACACTTGCTATGCAAGTGATTCATTGATAAACATATTGATTACAAATATATTGATAACATTTGAGTACATAGAAATCAATTATACACACACACATTTGTAATGGTGAAATTTGCATACTCATATCATTTCCCATTTGGTATTGTGTCCAACTTAGTGGAATGTCCCTAATGCAATAAAATGTTGACAAATAGCATACTCTTATGCTAGGTTTGGCTCATGGCTTGATTTTTGTGCACACCCATTCTATCCCTATTTATACATATCATCACATATTTGCCATTTATTTGTTAGAAATGAAGGTGCAAACCACACAATGGAAATTTGATTCAAACTTTATTATCCTCTAAACAATGTAGAATCAATCAAGATTGCAACAAAAATCAAAACCATTACACGAAAGTAACATGCACTAAGAACTGAACACATAACACAATACGTAATGTGGAGAAAACCCTTTCAAGTAAAAAACTCCACCAAGAAAAGAGGCTCTAAGTTGTATTATCTTCAAATATGAGATTACAATACATGCATTTCTTCTCTCCTTCAGTCTTCAATCCAGCACCGCCTGTTTCTCTTTAATATGATAAAAATGTAGTACAAATATCCTTATAAAAGGGGGTTGCCTTCTAGGGCAAGATAATTGACAAAATATTGACCATCGGATTTGTGACTTAATGACGAATGGTCCAGATTCACAATAATAAAATATAAATAAAATGAGGTTTCGGGGGTGCTGCCCCCAAACCCCTGGACCCCCTGCTGGGGGGATGATCCCCCTAGACCCCTCATAGGGGGAAACCCCCTGCAACCCCCTATCGCGGATGAATGAGCGTCGTGTACTGGATATAAACATACAGCTGAAACAAGATCGTTGCTGGTGAAACCTTTAATCCCTTATGGGTGATTTATAAACAATATTAAGAGTAATTAATTACATAGGATTTATAAGGTTGATGGCACCTTAATCCTAACATTATTTACCATTTACCCATTTCCCATTTGCACTTACTTTTGTAAATTCACTCCATGCCTCAAAATCATTATTTTAGCCCCAAGGTTCATTTCCATGTCACTCAAGATTAACTTGGTTCAATCTTGAGGCATACATGAATAAACCCAACATTCATCTTCATCTTATGATCCCTATGAGTGTCTAACTATTTACTTTTCATGCTGACTATGAGTTTTTGCATACTTTGAAATGCATGCTCATGTTAGATTTGCACGCACATTAAAGTAGGGGAAATGTAATGGTGAGACTTGCATACCCATGCCATTTCTCGTTTGGTTTTGTGCCCACCTTGGTGGAATGTCCCCAATGAAACAACATATTGACAAGTGACGTGTACTTTTATATGCTAGCTTTGTCTCATGGCCTGGTTCCTATCCAGGCCCATTCTATCATTGTTTACACAAGTATACCCACACATTTGTCATTTATCCATCACCACTTACACACACTTCCTACATTCACTCCATGCCATGAAATCACCATTTTAGCCCCAAGGTTTATTTCTACACACTTGAGATTGACTTGGTTCAATCCTGAGGCATATGAGAATGAATCCAAAATCAAAATCATTAGATTTAAATTCAAACTTTCCCCACCCTTTCTACTAGCCATTATGGAATGACTTAGCACACATTTGCGTGACATGTTGTTATGTCGTGATATTTAAAGACAATCATTTGTGTGTTTAAACATTCATCCAAAAATAAGAGGTAATTACAAGTAGAATCATTAGAGCACACTTTGACTTATAAAGAGAAAAGGAATTAGAGCTATGCCATTTGTATATAGGATACTTGTATGTTGTTAAATATTGTCTTGGATATTCCTTATCGTCATTAATATGGCTTGCCAAGGGGGTTGACCTAAGAGATCAAAATCACCTATCGAGTTGACAATCTCCCCAACGGTGTCCATAGACACCACCTTGATACACTCAACTACTAGGAAAGGTAGGACAAGTGACTTTTCTAATGCACATTTTGTTAGATTATTTTCACGTCACATACTAGTTCTACATGCTAGATTGAGCCCACTTCACTCAAGATTAACCCCATAGAACTTAAGACTAAACCATAGAAAATTATGAGATTGCACGAACTTTGATGCATCTATCATACCAAGGACATTAATTTATGGAAAATGATGAATTGATTTAGCATGATATCAACAACATTTCTCTACTATAGGTTCTAGAAGTAATTACCCTTAACCTCACAATTTATTTCTACATATTTATTTTGATTATTAGTCCCAACTAATTATACTTAGAGGTGTAACTATAGTGGCAACAAGGGGTGGATTGTAATGGTGTGAGTGTGTTAATAAAAAAAAACCCTTAACTTAAATTTGATAGCTATTACATGTCAATTTACAGTTTGTTTTCTAAATCTTGTGCATGTTTTCTATGATTTATGACATTACCATTGAAAAATAAAATAGCTCTTCAATAAAAGATAAAGCAAATAATGTCCAAAATAAAATAGCCCTTAACTAAAAGTTAAAACAAACAATGTCTTTATGTCTTTGCTTCCCTATTTAATAGATTTCCATGAATATATGTAGTTTAGATATATATGAAAAATGATATTTATATATAACTATTATAAATGAAAATATTTTATTTATATTAACCTAAGCTAATTAAAGGATTATATACAATTATACAAATTTCAACTTAAATTAATTTATAACAATGCAAATGATATAGTAATATATGATAACATGTATATGCATAGATGCCTTGGATACATCTATCTAAAAGATATTGAGAGATCAATCTTGTCTATTTATTTTATGTCATTAATTTAATATAAACTTTCCAAACCTCATACTTTTTGACGTCTTTTTTTTAATGTAAAAACATGGTTTAGGTCCAGGAACCATATCAAAATCAGGCTTTCACCTAGAGTCCAAGGAGCGTAGTGTGTTAAACTGTTAATGAGATATGTAATAGTGAGCACCCTATACTGAAAAATTGTCTACCCATACTCTAGTTGCCATATCGAAGTTCTACCTGAAAGGAAGCTAGGTGTGCGGAAATCACTTCCTACACTAATCTAATGAGGAGAGATGTATGCAAAATCTTTACAACCTTTACAATTACAGTGATGTTAACACAACAACAGAGATATTACAGTAATACACATACACACAGAATGTAGACATAAGAGAGAGAGAGACAAGATATAACATGGGGAAAACCCTTTCGGGTGAAAAACCCCACACTCCAAAACTTGCACAATGTATTATCAAAACAAAGAATGTTTACAACACACTTACAATGCAAGTCTTCTCAGGAGTCTTCGACACTTGTATCTGGAGATATTCTGGTAGCATAACAGTATCTGTCAATTACACTATGCATCTCCCATCCAAGCACCTGTTTAAATAGAGTGTACAAGGCAAAAATAGAACCTTCTTGAGATGGGCGTCCATCTTGGCCTCATGGCCCAAAACCCACACATAAGGACACTTGTCCATCATCACAACATGGATTTTACACTTGTCGTATCACCCTATTCCAATGTGGGCGCCTATTCCCAAGATGGGCTATGATAGATGGTCTTACGCACCTTACAATTGTCATAGAATCTGTCGTAACTAACATCACTTATAGTTGTAAGAGAATGTCATACACTGACTAAAAATAGCATATTCCTCTTACAACATGTCATAACCTCCCTTGAGTGCCCAAAGATGTCTTCCTCAAAGATGCTCTTTGACACATGTATTCACCTGTCATAGAATCTTCTATTTTTGACTCTTACGCGTCATATAATCTATCATAAGAATCCGTCATAACTCCTTACACACTGCACAAGATGCCAACACATGGCAGAAAAGCTCTACCACGATATGGGCTACTTATGTCCACTTGGGATGAGTTGACCATCCCAGTCACATTACAAGTGGAGTGACAACTCACTATGCCACTTCACACTAAATGACGAAACATAATGTGTAACCCAAAATACATCATAGGCAATTAAATAAATACATAATCAAATAATTAATGCTAGGAATTACCAAGTTTGAGACACCTTAATTCCCAACATTCTCCCACTTGTTGAACACCTTGTAAGAGCCAATAGAAATAACATGATTTAACTACTATAGGTTGAGAGGCCCATAGACTCCAAACACCATCTAAACTTCTCTGTTCCCATTGGTTTCATCAATGCATCCACAACATTCTTCAAAGTGTCTACCTTTTCCAATGTCACTTTTCCATCCTCTACCATGTCTCGCACAAAATGAAACTGTACATCAATATGCTTTGTTCTAGCATGGAAAGTTGGATTCTTTGCTAAGCAAATCACACTTTGACTGTCACAACAGATAGTAATCTATCCTGCATCAACACCAATATTTGAACACAATCTCTTAAGCCAAATGGCTTCATTGCAAGCATGAGTAGCTACCATATACTTAGCTTCTATCGTGGACAAAGCGACCACAGTTGCCACTTACTCATCCAACTAATTGCACCACCGAACATAGTGAACACATAAGCATTGGTGGATCTCCTGCTGTCAATGTCACCTGCCCAATCAGAATCCACAAATCCACGAATACTTACAAAATGTGGAGGTCTTGTAGGATGACCATGATAACATAGGGAATACTTGGAAGTACCCTACAAATATTTGAACACTCTCTTCACTGCATCCCAATGTACCTATCCAGGATTAGCCATAAACTGACTAAGGACTCCCATTGCTTGGGCAATGTCTGGTCTAGTACAGACCATAGCATACATCAAGCTGCCAACAACACTGGCATAAGGTACTCTACTCATGTCCTCCATCTCAAAAGAATACTTTGGACAGTCATTAACATATAATGTTGTCCCCAAAGAAATAGGAACACACAATGGTCTACAATCTACCAGGCTAAATCTATCCAACACGGTCTTCACATACTTTGGCGTAACCAAAGTTTTCTATTTTCTCTCTCTTTTGATTTCCATTCCTAGAATGTACTTGGCCACCCCTAAGTTTTTCATCTCAAACTGTGCTGACAACTGAGACTTCAAATTAGAAATCATATTCCTACCATTCCCAATTAACAACATATCATCAACATACGATGCAATTATGAGAATATGATCATTGTCAAATTTGTAATACACACAATGATTTGATTTTGACCTCATAAATCCAAGGACAACACAAATGCGTCAAATTTCATATACCACATCCTAGGAGATTACTTTAAACCATACAAAGATTTCTTCAGTTTGCAAACCAATATTTCTTTACCTTTTTCTATGTAATGCTCTGGCTGTGACATGTAAATCTCTTCCTCCAAATCACCATGAAAGAATGTTGTCTTCACATCCACCTGTTCCACCTCTAAGTCATAAGTTGTTGCAAGAGATAACATGAACCGAATAGATGTCAGCTTTGCAACGAGAGAGAAAATTTTACCATAATCAATTCCCTCCACTTGTGAGTACCTCTTTGCAACCAATTTGGCCTTGTACTTTTCAACACTGCCATCTGACTGAATTTCTTCTTGAACACCCATTTACAGCCAATGGGTTTCCATCCTTTAGGCAAAGACACCAAGTCCCAAATTTATTCTTCTCTAAAGAAGCCATCTCATCTTCCATGGCCTCCTTCCAAGAACCTGCATCTTTCATGCCCATAGCCTCTGTCACAGTTCTAGGTTCATCAATGTTAGTGAGCAAGGCAAAAGCACAACTAGAATCAAGCAGTGAATAACCAAACCTATCAGGTTGCTTCTTTGTTCATGTAGACCTCCTCAAAGGCTGAGGTTGAGGTTTTGCTTCTTCTGCGCTGCTAGAGCTCTCCTCATCATTAGGTCTCATAGGGTCTGTCAGTTAAGTCTTCTCAGGCGTAGTGGGAAACTGAACCACATCCTCTTTCTTTTATTTCTCTTCTGGCTGAAGAACAACGGAAGAAGGTGTTAGCTCTTTGAAAATAACACTTCTACTATACAACACTTTTGCGGCCATAGGATCCCAAAGCTTATATCCTTTCACACCGACACCATAGCCAATGAAGATATACTTAACAACCTTATTCTCCAATTTTGACCTCTTCTCCCTAGGCACATGCCCCTAGGCACATGAGCATATGCCTCACAACCAAAAACATGCAGATGTCTTACTGAAGGCTTCTTACCAGACCACACCTCCATGAGTGTCTTACCAACAAGAGCTGATGTAGGAGACTTGTTTACCAGGTAGCAAGCAGTAGCAACAACTTCAACCCAAAACTTTTGTTCGAGGTCAGCTCCACTAAGCATACTCCTAGCCTTCTCCATCAGTGTCATGTTCATCCTCTCTGCAACTCCATTTTGTTGCGGGGTGTATGGAGTTGTCTTATGTTTCTCAATCCCATGTTCTTTATAGAACTTATCAAATTATGTGGAACATAACTCACCACCATTGTCAGTTATCAAACACTTAATTTTTTTACTAGTCTGATTCTCAACAAAAGCTTTAAACTCTTTGAACCAACTAAAGACTTTAGATTTGCTTGTGAGAAAATAAATCCATGTCCTTCTACTATAATCATCTATGAAAGATACAAAATATATAGATTTAAAGATTGAAGGAACATTAACTGGACCAAACACATCAGAATGAATAATATCCAACACACCAGAAGACTTATGAGAACTCGAGTAAAACTAAACACAGTTTTGCTTTCCATATATACAATGTTCACAAAAGTCGAAATCGAGATTACAATCATCTAACCCCTCAACAAGGTTTTTATTTTTCAAGGTTCTAAGACCCTTCTCACCAATGTGGCCAAGTCTCTTATGCCATAACATTGTCTTCTCAGCAGGAGCATGACTTCCAAAGCATGAGCACCCTTAGGTACCCAAAATGTACTACCATCAGAATTTGATACAATAGATCTTTTCACTGCTAGTTCCAATGGTGGGGATGAAGTGACTGCAACTATTTTCTGAGTCAGAAGAACTATTCCACTGTGAAGTGCATGCCTCCAACTGAAATAGAGTACCTCTCCGAGTACCCTTCGCAAGCACCATAGATCCTCTAGTCATCTTGCATCCTTCTTTCAAAAAGACAACTTGCACACCTGCATCATTCAATTTACTTACAGAGAGTAGGTTTAGTGCCAAGCCTGGGATGTGCATGACCCTAGAGATCCCGTTCACTCGTCCATCAAGGAATCAGACTGTGATTCTTCCATGGCCAACTATCTTCAGATGAGAATCATCACCAAGGTACACTCTTCCACCATCGAACTCTTCATACTTTGTAAACCAGTCTCGATGTGAAGTCATGTGGAAAGATGCACCAGAATCAATCAGTTACACATCATCAAATGCACGGGTGGCCAAGGCTGCGATGAAAGCATCACCATCATCTTGTGACTTGTCAGAATATGAATCTACGACATTCTTTTTCTTTTTCTCCTCTTCGCATTCCTTTCAAAAATGTCCAAATTTACCATAGTTCCAACAAAGAGCCTTGGACTTTCCAGGAGATTTGGATCTCCCATGGGATTTGGATCTACCCTTCTCAGCTTTCTTGCCCTTCTTTTTCCCTTTCTCCTTGGGTCTTCCACGAACCACAAGAGCCTCTTTGGTTGACTCGGATACTTTCTCCGCATCTATTCAAATAACAACGAAGACACCACTTCATCCATTTTGAAAGTGGATGTGGTACTCTTGATGGCCATAACAAGATGATCCCATGAATCTGACAAAGAACAAAGCAAGGTCATACATCGATCCTCCTCCATTTTCACACCAACGAATGTCAACTATGCAACTAGCATATTAAAAGCATTCAGATGGTTTGCAATGGATCCTCCATCTTCCATCCTTGGAGAATATAGGTTCTTCTGTAGGAATAACTTGTTTACCAAGGATTTGGCCTAATAAATATCACCAAGTTTCTTCCACACCTCCTTCGCGGTCTTCTCCTCATGGACATTTAACAAGACAGAGTCATCCAAATAGAGTCTCACGAGACCCTTGGCTTTCTGATCCTTGAGATCCCAATCATCTTGCGACATTGTCGTTGGTTTTACACCAGAAATTGCTTCCCACAGGTCTCGATCAACAAGCATGTCTTCCATCTTAAGTTTCCACAACTCAAAATTGGTGCTTTTAAACTTCTCCACCTCTACTCTTCCGGATGTGCCTGCCATCTTCTTCCTCCAACAAGATTTCAGAATACTCTGCACAGACTCCCACTCAATCTAAGATCAACTCAAAAAACCCCTACCCAACAACTAGGACCAAAGGTGATCAAGCTCTGATACCAACTGAAAGGAAACTAGGTGTGCAGAAATCACTTCCTACACTAATCTAATGAGGAGAGATGTATGCAAATTCTTTACAGCCTTTACAATTACAGTGATGTTAACACAACAAAAGAGATATTACAACAACATACATATACATAGAATGAAGACATAAGAGAGAGAGAGAGACAAGATATAACGTGGGGAAAACCCTTTCAGGTGAAAAACCCCACATTCGAAAAATGTATTACAAAAACAAAGAATGTTTACAACACACTTGCAATGCAAGTCTTCTCAAGAGTCTTTGACACTTGTATCTAGAGATATTCCGGCAGCATAACAATACCTGTCAATTACACTATGCATCTCCCATCCAAGCACCTATTTAAATAGAGTTTACAATGCAAAAATGGAACCTTCTTGAGATGGGCGTCCATCTTGGCCTCGTGACCCAAAACCCATGCCTAAGGACACTTGTCCATCATCACAACATGGATTTTACAGTTATCATATCACCCCATCCCAAAGTGGGCGCCTATTCCCAAGACGGGCTATGACATATGCTCTTATGCACCTTACAACTATCATAGAATCCGTCATGACTGACAGCACTTACAGTTGTAAGAGAATTTGTCATATACTGACTAAAAATAGCATATTCCTCTTACAACATGTCATAACCTCCCTTGGGCGCCCAAAGATGCCTTCCTCATAGATGCTCTTCGACACATGTCTTCACCTGTCATATAACCTTCTATTTTCGACTCTTACGCATCATAGAATCTATCATAACACTTACGCATCATAACTCCTTACACACTGCACAAGATGCCAACACATGGTAGAAAAGCTCTACCATAATATAGGACACCTATGTCCACTTGGGATGCGTTGACCATCCTAGTCACATTACAGGTGGAGTGACAATTCACTACACCACTTCACACTAAATGAGGAAATAGGATGTGCAACCCAAAATACATTATAGGCAATTAAATGAATGTACATAATCAAATAATTAATGCTAGGAATTACCAAGGTTAAGACACATTAATTCCCAACACTACCCTTGCATGTCCAAAACTAAACATAAACATAAGTATCAAATATGGGACAAGCAAATTATGTAGGCCCACACCCCTGAGCATTACAACAATTATAGTTATGACAAGTCTGACTATCAATTCTAGTACCTTCCTCCAAGACAATGTCATCCTCCGAGTCGCATCCATAGGAGAGAGAAGTGAGCGGGTGATCGAGCAAGGTCACCCCTAGTTTCACAGGGATGTGGTCTAGTGCCACTAGGGTATCAAACTATATGTCTTGAATATCATTTAGATGCCCCATAATGTAATCCATGTTTGTTTTAGCCAGTTGTGAGTTGTCAACTGAGTCATCGTGTAGAAGGATGGAGCACGCTGCCACAAAAAGCATGGAAGTTGTCTAAATCGATTGAGTTGTTGCAAAAACATTCCACCTCCCCTGTTTATGTCTATGATCCAGCAGAAGATTAGCCATAGTAGAGCGTATATTAACCCCTGGCTCACCATCAACCTTCTTCGAGAGCTCCATAATTCTCACCAACCAACTTCTAAGAGACGTGTCCTTTATTTCCTTGTCAACAGAATTGATGAAACTTGTAGTCGCTTCCTCACCCGTGACCCTTTTTTCCTCCGACGTTTCCCTTCCTCTCTCACAAACAACTCCACATCAATCACCTTCTTCCCACCCACATGACTACTCCCAGCCGCCCTCCTCAATTGTCGTCTCAGCTTGCCATAGATAACTTTCTTCCCTTTCTCTATCACACCATCCACCAACGATCCCTTCCCGCCCTCACCACCACAACCAGATGCCATGATACACGTAGCCCCAACAAACACGAAAGACATCGAAGATGTGAAGCAAAACACGGAAGAGACACCTAGATAGGGACGTTGAGATCGGAAGGGAAGTAATACTTCCCATGGATCCAACCTAAAACATCTATCCGATAGAAACTCCCACTCTCATCTGCCATCGCCAAACATACCTTCTAATTATTGCTATTTATCTCACACATTCCCACTGATTTGACCCATTATCAGACAAACTTTTTGACGTCTTTTGAATAGATATATTTAAGTATTGTTTATGTAATACAATTATTTACATTGCAACATTTAAATATTCTAAAATGTTTAAAAATATTTAAAAAAGGAAGAGAAATAGTCCACACTAATTAAAACCTGAGATTTAGGAGTTTCTTTTGCAAATGAACTTTCCACAAAACCTGTAAGTTTAAATTTAATTTGGTCGTTAGGTATCATGGAACATTGTCTACCCGCTACAATAACAACCGTCAAGTGTTCCCGCCACATTTTCTCTCTGTTCCCTGCATTTCTCATTTATGGTTAATGCCCGCCAAACTTAAAAAACACGAAGCATAGAAAACAGAAAACCCAATTCTCATATCCTCTTTTGCAAAGTTCCAGTATCGATCACAGACAGCTGCAGAAAAAATGGAGAAAATGACCGAATATGAGCGCAAGAGGCAAGAGAATATTGAGCGCAACCAGAAAATGTTAGCAGATCTGGGCGTCTATTACACAGCTCAGGACCTCCGCTCAGCCGCCAAAAAACCAAAGTAAGTTTATCATTTTGCCCCCCATTAGGCATGCTTACTGTTTGACCCCCCTTACTCGAAATGGTATGCAGTAGAAAATGTTTTTTTATTAAAAAAATCTATTGGAGTCATGGGCTCCAGTTATATTTCTGGGCTTGGTGAGGGAGGGGATTTGGGAGAGGAGGGGGACTCCGAAGAATGCATTGCCATAGCAAGACCGCTGCCTCTAGGTGGTGTATTGATTGGCAAGGCTTGGAATCATTCTAAGCTTGGTCAAAGATCGAAATGGAAGGCAAATGGGAAAATAATATCCTAGGTGGTGTATGGATTGGCAAAGCTTGGAATTATTGTAAACTTGGTTAAATGTCGAAACCCTAAGGCGAATGGGTAAACAATCCTCTTGTTGGCATCTGCAAGTGCGTTCTTATACACCAAATTGGTGTCTCACTTGCTGGTGACTTAAAACACCAGTCCATGACTACTCAAGGTGCCTAAGAACACACGGGAGTAGAACCTGGACTTATGACATGAATATTCATCATTACCCACTACTTGACTCAAACAATTTAGGACTAGGAGAAAGTATAGTAACTTTGTAGAAATGATTGTTTATTTTTTATTGGTAAATCTTAGAGAAGATTTTGGGGTAGGTTTTACATGGCTTGAAGCAAGCTTTTGCTAGATGTTTAAGGTTTGTAATTATTGCCGTGGCTCTCCTTTGCATCCTTCTGGACTTTGGATTCTTGCTGGGGCAGTCGCCAGTCCATACTGGGACTATCCTGGTTAATAAAACAAATAGTATATTAGCTATTGAAGTTCATACTCAATTAAAGAAAAAACAAAAAGCTAAAGGTGGTTTTTTAGATCACAGCCAAGTCAGATGCCATTTTCGATGTTCTATTAAATGAAAATTCCAGGGAAATCTTAGGTGAGGTTTTGGCCACCTTGTACCATGCCGGAAGAAAGCTGTTGCTTTGAATTCTTGTTAAAGAAGTTGTCCAAACTGGCAACCACACTGGTCAGTGCCAATCAATACCAAACAATCTATTGTAGTCCATACTCAATTAAAAGTAAAAATAAAACCTAAGGGCGATATTTTAGATCACTCTCATGTCAGATACCATTTAGTTGCTTAGAAGTTTTGTTAAAAATATTCTTGGGAAATATCAGGTAAGGTTTTGGGCCGCTTTTGCTTGGCCTGGGTTAAGCTGCTAAATTTTCATGATTTATAAATTAGATTCATGTTAAAATTAAGGTGAAGTTAAAAGGTAATTTTTTAGGTCATTTATGGCATCCTCCTTGTGAAGTTCAGTAAGGATTTCTTACCATTTACCTTATATATTATTCTAATGTTGTAAGGGAAGCTAAAGGTAGTTTATGTTTTTTTGGTTGCTGCAAAGTGAGATTCTAATTTGGTGTAATTCTGGCCCTCGTGTTTCAATCTCATCACCAAATTTGTGAGTAAACCTAAACCTTACCAATCCCCCTACATTCCGAGTAATTCATGCTAGTTACATCACAAATTTGCTATGTGTCCACTGAAATATGGATTATAATTTATTTTAGTGGGCATGCAGTTTTAAAATAAACTCTTTAAACTCTGTTTCACTTCCCACTTGGTTTAAGGCTGTGCACTAGGTTGACTGCAAATATTTTTGCAACTATTGACGTCCTTTTAGGCCAACATGGCGTGTAGTAGATAAGGTGTGTTTGCTTATCTAAAATATTGTTTTTAAAAGTGTGTAAATCCATTTAATTTAATTTCATATTCTTGATTGAAGTTTAATATACTGATCATGACTGCAAATATCCGTATGATCGAGCATAATATCATTATCTGTGTTATATTGCAGGTTGGAGGCCAAGGGTTTTAAGATCTCAAAACGAGAAAGAGAATCAGAGCCTACAATTATCCGAAGATCCTTGCGCACGAGGGGAATTTCACCTGAAACCCTTAAGGGTTTAGAAATAGACAGTCCCTCTTCTAAGTCCCAACACAGAAGTTTCCATGTGATCACTCCTAAAGACTCAGTCTCACAGAAGAATGGTCCCCTGAGTTTTGCTGAAACTTATGCAGAACACCAGGGCAGTGCATCTAAGGCTCATTACCTTGGTTGGCTAAAAGATCTCACGGATAATGTGCCTTTGACTGATTTAAAATGCACAAAACCCAGTCAGCTTTCAGAGGGTGGAGAGGCTGACTATAGCCCGGGAGACCTAAAGTTGGAGTCTAAGAATATAATTAAGGTTTGCTCGAACAGGATTTTTTGTGTTGAGTTTTTGCCTTTTAAGGAAAAGGTAATAGTGGTGAGCGGAGATAAGGAAGGACATTTAAGCTTGTGGGATGCTGATTGCAGCGAAGAAGATGGAGATGGGCTTCATATTTATCGTCCCCATTCTTCTCCCATAAGTGGCATTGCAGTCGAGCCCTTTTCTTTAACAAAGGTCTTGTATTTTGTTTTTAATTTTATTGTCCAGGAACATTCTTTTTTAGTTCATCAAGGGAGGTGTAAGGTTTCAGTGGAACAGAGGTTTAAATTTGAAGGTTAAACTCCTTTCTTTTTAGCACATTGGAGCTTCAAACCTGTGCCTTTTGCCTAGTGACACCCATCTCAACTATTCAGCCCAGCCTAACAGATTAACAGTCAGCGTTTATGTTGTTTACCATGGTTTTGTATAAATAAGGATGTGTTTTGGTTGTCCACTGAAAATGATTTACATATTTAGTAAACCTCTTAATTAAGGCCTTTGCATTATTGTGTATTGTGAATTCTCCTCGCTTTGGATATAGAATGATTGAATGCAATTTAAAAAATGTTGATTTTCTAAAGTATTCTCATTTTACACCTTTCTGAAAGTATCTTTTACTGTGTTGAATTGTTTGTCATTCATATGCGCCCTCCTCCTTGCCTTTTGCCATTGTATAATACATTTAGTAAAATTATCTGTCAAGGCTTTCACATTATATTATAATGGAAATTTTAGCTATGTCCCTCTTCTTTTTAGTTAATTTTACTATCCAAGTGTCCTTATACACTAGTACTTCTCTTTTAAAACTGATTGGACTTTGTGAGTCCTATTGACCTAGTTTGGTTATTCATGGACATTAATGTAATTTCTGTCTTTCTTCTTTTTATTTGCATATGGAATGAATGAATACAAACTCAACTGTTGAATTTATAAAACATTCTCATGTTATACCTTTTCTTTTGGAAGCCGCTTCCTTAAAACAATGATTGAAGCTTAAAATATTGAAGCTGCTGCCTATCAGAAACACCTCTTCTAGAATACTCTGCAATTTCCAATCTTTCATATAGCCCAAAATAATAACTTGGGAATCTCTTTCCACCACCAATTGTTTACAATTCAAAGATTTAGCCCGTTACATCCCTTCAAGAAGTGCTACC
The DNA here is from genome assembly GCA_027924645.1 of Cunninghamia lanceolata. Classification (NCBI taxonomy): domain Eukaryota; kingdom Viridiplantae; phylum Streptophyta; class Pinopsida; order Cupressales; family Cupressaceae; genus Cunninghamia; species Cunninghamia lanceolata. The sequence continues at coordinate 120,662 of BSBN01000798.1, forward strand.
ACTTCAGCTTCATCGTTCAATTTAGCCACTAGAAAAAAGGAGCCACCTTTTACAAATGCACAAGATTGAGATTGAAAGACCACCTCAGTACCAATTGGACCTGGATTACCTTTAGCAGCACTATCGAAATTAAGTTTAAGGAAACCCTCCTGGGGAGGCTGCCATTGGCATGCAAGCCTATTCTTATTTTTAGCCATGAACCCTTTAACTTGTACGAAAATTGGTTTTTATGTTACGAGAAAAAATTCTTTTGGAAAAACTTGTGTGCAAAGCTTTATTACATCATCATTTTGGATCACATTCCTTGATCTGTCATTAAGGTGAAGTGATAAGATTACAGTGTAGAGATCCTTATTAGATAACTTTATCATAGTACATAAGTTGTAAATCTTAGGAAAGTATTAATTAGAAATATTTTAATTAACTTGATCAACAAATTTGATAATTAATAGGTTTTGAATGAGCCATCAGGCTTAGCTTATAACATCTAGTTGTTTACTTGCACCACCTAATTAATTAATCCAGCCTCTAATTAAATTAAATAAATAAATAACTAATCTTGTGATTCCTCGGTGCTCAAATCTACTCTTGTTGTGATAAATACTAGTCTCCAAGAGTTGACTTGGATCTAGAACTCACCTTGATTCATGATGTTAGGCTATGTTCTGGTTGCCACTGCCTCCCTGAGCTTCTACTTGTAGAAATGATCCTCCTTTATAATGATTGCAGCACTTTCAATGCAAATATGGTGTTTGGTCCCATTGGAATGCTCTGTCAAAGCTTATTTCCCCACGTTGTTTAGACAAATTTTATCAATGTGCTCTTTGATTCTAGTTGGAGTGGATCTACCTTTCTCCCTCATGTATGATCTCTTGCAAGAGCATTTTATGCAATAAACCCCTCCACTCAATTTCATTTCAAGCCAATCCTTGAAGCTTACGGTGCAAGAGCATTTTATATGTTGCTTTTTTTGTTCTTTTCTTGATTTGTTTTGCTTTAATGCATTTTATGGCCATTTGGACCTCTTGTATTTTGTGTTCTACGAAAATGGCTATTGTGCTTAGAACACGTACAAAATCGTTGAGTGCAACATTTAGGCCAAAACAAAATTTGGCCATTTCATGACTATTACTTGAACTGGCATCACAAATAAGAAAGCCATGCTAATATTTTGTCAAAATACGGAAAAAGTCTGTTGCTTTAGTAGTCTAGCTTCATATGCTTGTATCCTGAATGTTTCATGGTGTGGCAGTTTGAATTTTCTTTTTGGAACTGAAACTTGGTATCTAATATTTGTTCCTTGATTTGGTTTCACAGTTTGCTGACCAAATCAGGATGTTGGTGTCTTGTTTGAAAATGCTTAATGATATTGTTTAATTATATTAAACACAGGTAGCCTAGTGAACTAGCAGACTGGCTATGGAAATTTAAAATAATTCTCCTGCTCAAACAGATGTCAACCCTAGTATGGGTCTTGGGCGTGCCGCAGCAAATGCACAGAATCAGTGTAGGTTACTAGGTGAGGAGGGCCATGAGGACATAGGGCAGACATGAGTTGCATTAGAGGCAGTGTTGAGTTCTAAGCTATCAGGTGTGAAGGTGCCTGAGGCACCTATTACTCCTAGCAAACTGTGCAATGATGTGGGCCCTAAGGAGAAACAAGGAATTCTTGCAAATTGAGAGTTGGTACAGGAGGTGGATGATGGGGAAGGAAAAGATGCAAAAGAAGGGTTGGTATCTCAAATGCGCCAGATGAATCTAATCCCTTGCTTTGATGAGTTTCCAATCCTTTCACTGGTTTGGGAAGTAATTAGTGAGGAAGAGAATTTTTCGAGTTGAGGGCTGATTTGTAGATTTAATGGTTTATGGCATAGGCTACCTGATCTGCATGTGGATGGCAAAAAGTTGGCCTGAAAACTGAAAAGATCATTAAAGATATATCCTAGTGCTTAGTTTTTTTTTCATGTTGCTGTGTCAATGTGTGGAAGATAGAGTGTATATATTAGCAAATGGGCCTTGCTTCTGGAATAAATCAGTGTTGTTAATGAAACTGTGGTTTCCAGAGTTTAATCAATGATTGAGTTGTTCTCGGTAATGCTGGTTTGGATTAGGCTGCCTTATTTGCCACTTCAATTTTGGGTAGACGCTTATTTTCCTGGGATAGGCAATCTATTAGGGTGCTTCTTGTTGATTGACCCAAAAACTAATGGATTAATCTGTTCTATTTATGTTGGGATTCAAGTAGAGTTGGATATTTCTAAAGGTTTGTCAGTGGAAGTTTAGTTGCGGGTAGGTGTGTGCATTTGGAAGTAGGTTTGGATTAGGCTGCCTTATTTGCTGCTTCAATTTTGGGTAGACGCTTGTTTTCATGGGATAGGCAATCTATTAGGGTGCTTCTTGTTGATTAACCCAAAAACTAATGGATTAATCTATTCTATTTATGTTGGGATTCAAGTAGAGTTGGATATTTCTAAAGGTTTGTCAGTGGAAGTTTGGTTGCAGGTAGATGTGTGCATTTGGAAGTAGGTTTTGGACTATGAAAATATCCCTTTTAGATGTAGACAATGCTTTCAGGTAGGACATATTACTGCAGAGTGTTCAAAGGAGAAACCTAAAAAGGTGAAACACATGACATAATGGCAGGGGACTAGGTTCTCTCATTTGTCAATTAAAAGGGTGGATTCGGATTTGTCTACTGAAGAGGATGATGGTAGGCTAGGTGGTAATGAGGTGAAGTGGTTGACTAATGCAACTATGCGAGATTGGGCGCTGATTCAGGCTACTCTGTGGCATTTGTTGCCACCTAAATACACTGAAATGGTTAGCCTATCTTAGCCTCAATACGTACAAACTTAGGATCAATTTTCCTAAGGGTAAATAGAAAGCTTTTGTTAGTATGGTGGAATTTAAAAAAGCCTGAAAATCCCGTTTTATTCAATGAAAGGCAATCAATACTTCATCCTTTGTCTCCTAAACAGCTGGTGGGAAGCATTGTGAGGCCAGGATGGCCATCGGCTCTTTCGAATGAAGAAGAATGGGAAGTTCCTTCCTATTTTCAAGAATCCTTTCTAGCAGCGATCAATCAACCATTAGTTGACTCCTCTTATACGAATTATGAAGTGGATGAGGCTTTGTATGGTTGGAAAGAGGTCAAGTCAAGGAAGAAATCTGTTAAGTTTCAGCCTGCAGGCCATACAGTGACAAGATCAAGAAGCAAGAAAGGAAAAGTGCAGTGTCTTCTGTTACAGTGAGTTAGTAGTTCTGTGTGTTTTATCCTTGTTAGTCGGTTTCTGTTTGTAGTTGGGTGGGGCCCCTGTATATTGATCCCCCAATATTATATTAAAAAAATATTAATCCCAGTACCGAAAGTTTTGGCCTCTCTGGTGTTACTTTTTAGAGTTGATGATTCTACCATCAAGCATCCCCATTGGCCTGTCCAACTGTTTTTGAGATGGGGTGTTGACATGTAGAGGACCCTGTCAAAATCTTGACAGGCATAGGACCTTGATATTTTGTACATTCTGTGCCTTTTGGCAGGAGCACCACATTGCTGTGGTGTAAAGAAATAACATATGAGATTCCCCGTGGTAGAGGTTGGGTGCAAGAATTGGGTGAATTTTATAGAAATGTTATTTGCTAATCATGCCATCTAAGCTGGTTTTTTGTACTCACTAAAAGAAATCGCTAACTCAAAAATAATAGCATATGCCATCTGATTAATAATTATCTTGGAGTATCCTACAACAGCCATCTTCCCATAGCCTCTGCACAAAGCCAACTTTATCCACTTAATGAGAGCATCACTTCTGCCTTATTGGTAATGCTTAAATCCCAGATCAATTACAAACACTTGTAATTCCCGTTCCCAACTCTCTTTAGAACTTTTCTAACCAAATTATCCTGGATTCCTTCTCCTCACTTCAAAGTATTTAACAAAATCATCAGTTCCCTATAGATCAATTTGGCTTGGGTTGTGCTAAATAACTAATACACTTTGAACTGCCCTTATCAGATAACTTATACCACATGGCAATTCCTCTGAAGTTATTGTGCTATGCTTGTTCCTATCGATTTAGTTGGCAATGGATATGTCTAATTTTCCATGTCTTGTATGGTTTTATGCTATTGGCTGTATTTTTGCTGCTTATAGGTGCTTGATGGTTTGATATTTTTATCGTGCCTTCCCTGGCTTGGTTTTCTTTTGAATATTTTGAAGTTTCATAAATGGAGGGATGGTTTGATAGCTGAGCTGAACTTGAACTCCATTTGCTTTCTAATAATTTGGTTCTTCATCTGAGCAGATAGATTGTTTTTGCCTATGATTTCCATTAGTTTTCTCATTTCTGTTGAATAATGGGTTAAGTCACTAGTTTTACTGTCATAATACTCAACAATATAATACCTTGCTTTGGAGTGACAATAAGTAGTCACTAAAATAGCTTAGCATACGTTTCTTAGCTAGAAATTCATATAAACTAGCACTTGCACCTTTGGAGGTTCAAGGATACGCTGATAGGAAATTTGAGGTAAGAATAAATGTTTTAATAATACATAAATGAGAAATGATATGGATATGCAAATTTAACCATTAAATTAATAAACATTTTTTTATATAGCATAAGGATGAATAGAACATTTATAGACATAATACTTCCATGGTCTATATCAATGATCAAGAATACTTCTAGATGTTAAGTATGTAAAAATAATTACATCAACATTTCAAATCACATTCTATGTGCTATTATCAAGATATAAAGAATAAATAAAATATTTATGATATTACTTTCCATTTCTAATGTCACCCATTCACAAAATAAGAATAGATGTATATTTTTTTATGGATTGACGTAAATAGAGAATTAAATGTTGTTTATAAGTCAAAATCAATACTAAACACTTTAATATTTTATTTATATATTTAATCTATAAGATAAATGGTTACACATTGTTTATTTATGATTTTATTTGTGAACAATTTAAAAGATTTTTAGTCCTCGAAGCAAATTCAAAGATACACCATTTTTATAGTAGAAAATTAAATGATTTGTCAAAACCAACCCCTCAACATCCAAATGGTGCTATTTTGAGTGGAAAATATTTGGAACATTGAGATTTGAAGAATTAGACGCACATCGTCTTTTTCCTTCTGAATATTCTTTCTGTTTTAGATAATCAGGGAGGAAGCAGAATACATACCCAAATGGTTGTACTAAGCCCTCTGAGCACGTGTTTCAGGTGAGAGCTAAACACGCGAAGCATAGTTGTAATGATAGGTTAGAGAACTATAAATAAAATGTAAATAGCCCTATTAAAAACGTCAACTCTGCATATAAGTTTTTGTTTTACAAGCATAGAGAAAAAAATTCTCTGATACTACAAAACAATGCCTAAAACCTAATGGGTCTGATAAAGCACCTAAACTGCAAATGCAAAATGGAAAATTTTGGCCACGACCTCTATTTATTGATGACTCAGACTTGCCACTATTTGAGGCCTGAGAATTCATAGAAGGAAAACCACAGGATTTGTAATATTTTTTGAGTTGGCTTGGGTTTGTGTAACTCTCTGCAAGCATAAACGGTTCCTATTTATAGGAAAAATAACATGTACACTTTATCATTTACTGTATTTAGTGGGTTGGTTGGGAGGTGTCATGTGATTCGGTGCTTCCACATTTTTGTATTTCCAACTATAATCTCTGATAAAAATTCCTCTAAATGTGTCGGTGGATGTCCTTTTGATTCAAATCTTCCATTTGACTCAGGTATGAAGGCTGTGGCCAGGCAGTGCTTTTGGCTTACATTGCATTTACTTGAAAATTTCTATAACCTTTTCAACAATCCTTATTATGTGAATCTTGCAAACCAGGCATTCCATGATTTTGATTTTCCTCTTCCCACGTAGTAGGGAGGATGCTGACAATCTAGTTACACACCTGCCTCTTGCAATTGCTTGACAGGCTGCACTAAATTGTTCAGATCTGTTCCTCTGTGAATTATTTTGTAGTCCAAACCCTATAGGCATCCGTATAAAATTTGAATCCATCACAAGCCAAAGGCAGAAAGTAGAAGTAAAAGAATGAAGCAAATGCGATGTACCTGGTTAGGGATAGCCGACAAAACATTGTCGATGTACCATATAAGTAGATTGAGGGACAAGCTAGAAAGGCCAAGGGTATAAGAAGAATTGCGACTACCAGCACTTGAAATTTCGTTATTGGGAGTGGTACTCGTTGAAGAATTGCTCATCTTGTTGCTATTAATTGGCTCTGTCAATCAAGCTGAAAAGTTAAAGGGGGAGAATATATAAATAAATCAAAGATATAGCACGCCTTATTATGATCAAACAAATTAACAGCTTACTGAAAAAGATATCTTGATGAAAACATAGCAAGGTACCTTAAACTTTGTTGATAAATGTCTCTTTAAATAAAAAATGATATGTACAAAACTGGCCTCAAAGCAATAATGGGAGTACACAACCACTCTGCCCTAATATTAAAACCATCAAATGAAATGGAACAAAAAGGAGGAGGCCACAAACAACAAACGGAACAAGTATCCGAAAGCATACACAGTTTAGTAGGTGAAGGCAGGATTGAAACTACTCGAGAGAATATAAGAAAGAAAGGCAGGCTTCAAAGTAGAAACAGTACATCTTTAAATATATATTGGAAAGGCTGCTGAACAGTAAACATTATGTTGATATTACTCTTCAATCCACTGGTATTCTTTATTTGCTATCTATCGAATGGTCTTCTGCAACTGCTGTATTATTTTGTACAATAGTAATTGTATTCGTGTATTTATGCACAACCTAGGCAGTGGCAGAGAAGCATAAATGCATAGAAATACCTGCCAGTTGTGAACAAACTGCATTTAGGGTGATGAATTCTGTGTTGATTTTCCATAGAATTTAAAATCATGAGTATGCATGCCAGCAGTGAATGAGATAGGATATTAAATTTAATCTTTAAACGCACAGATTATGGCTTGGATTGCCTTCATTATTATAGAATTCAGATTCATGTCATGTGAAAGGAAGTAAAACACTTGATGAGATACGATTTATAAGATTTCACGCATGCGATGGATGGATGGCCTCAAACTTCCCTTGAATCCACTTAAATGCATCAAGCAGCCAAATCCAAATAACTTAAATGAACAGCCCCAAATGAGAGTGAAAAGATGAAATGACATGCATGACCTGTTTTTGGGTGATATTTTCCAGTTTGGCAGTGTGAGACATCAAAGAATGAAATTTACTTGTAGAGCAATTAATATGTGTGTGAATGGTGCGTGGCAGCTGTGTCTGTGGCGAGGAGAATGGAGGCCAGGCGTCCCAGAAATTAAAGCAAATCAATATAAAAAAGTCCCCAGATCTGATAACAAATTCGCTATCTCTTTCCCCGTATTAATTCTCGCTTCCTTCAGCTCACCTCAAATCTTGCAATTGGATATGCTCACCTGAGTTATTTGCTTTCAACCGTTTTCCCTTTCCTTTAAAAAAAATAAAAATTCCGGCAGGGGATGAAACTTTTTCTGGCACGATTTACTTTAGAAAATTTTCCAGTGAAATTTTTTACGGCGTGAGACAATTCCGAGCACTATAATGCTCACATATAAAAGCCTATTGGCTAATTAAATATCAGCAAAAGCTTACCTTTTGCTACTGGTTGGCCTAGTTTCCATGCCATTTAGTTTTATTTTGACACTGTATTGAAAAAATCTCCAGTAGGAAATTATTTGTTATTACTGGTGACAAATGCTAATATGGTTTTTTTTACATGCAGGTCCTTTCTTGCAGCTATGATGGCTTCATTCGATCTATGGATATTGAGAAGGAAGTATTTGACTTGGTGTACATGACAGACGATCTCATTTCTGCCATCTCATCATCTAGATATCAATCCATCTATTTTTCGGAGGGGTACGGGACAATGAAGGTGCTAGATAAGAGAGTAGGAGGTGTTTCAAATTCATACTGTTTACATGAAAAGAGAATAAATTCTATAGATTTTCACCCACAGAAGTCACATGTAGTGTCTACCAGTTCAACTGACGGCAAGGCATGCATATGGGATTTGAGAAAGATGAAAAAGACAAATACTGAAAGCTTGGCTACTGTGCAACATATGAGAGCAGTGCATTCAGCTTACTTTTCTCCTAGTGGAGACATACTTGCAACCACAAGGTTTGTAGTAATCAAGCTACTGTAGCTTTTGTTTTATTCAGAAATGTAATGCCACCTAATTTTCATTTATTAAAGGGCAGAAAGCACAAAAGCTCTTTTCCAAATAAGAGTTCTTATTGCCGAATTCAATTTCTTGAAGGTTTGATTGATTTACACTTTCATGATTTGGAAGCATTCAATACAATTTTGAGTCCTTTTGCATCTGGAGTGATAGATATTTTAATTTTTTAGGGGAAGGGAATGGATATGAGGTCCTTTTCTTTTCACTATAGAATATACTTAAAACTCTAAATCTTTAAAACCTTAGAAGCTAGTGAGTATAGTTTGTTGTTGATTAACTTTATTCTTTTTGAGGGGTAGACTTGTTAATTGATAAAATCATCGATGCATTCTACAGTTGCTTTAATTTTGCTCTAATGTGTAATCCATGATGCACTGATTTTTGCACCCAAAGTTTATTTGATCAAAGCTAGATGGTAATTGAATCATGATCTTGGGATTATACACTGCAGCTATGACGACAAGGTGGGATTGTTGAGTGGACTTGATTCAGCAAATACAGCTATGATATATCATTACAGTCCATCATCAAGATGGATTTCTTCTTTTAGGTATGATACCAATCGTTGGTCACGATACGATCACAAATTCAAGAATTGTAATTCTGTTAATTTGTGCAAGCAGATATATGTATGGGTGGCCTGTAGTGCGGCCATGGAGAGTTTGCATGTTGGTTCCCTTCTAAAGTGGCTTGTTTTCTGTTTGGGATGTTTCTTTAGTTTGCATTTTTACCATGATTGCTATGATGGCTTTCACTATAGATATACTGAATTTTGCTTACTTGTTACAAATCTGTATTCTATTTTAACCAATCCTTATAGAAGAAAGTTAGATGCTTATAAGATCTAATTGGTACGATCAAGCAGATTGACAATCATTTAAATTCCCTTATTAGAGTTTCATTGTAGCCATCATCAGTGAGTCTATTTTGAGGAAGTAGGGTTCATTCAATTTTGGATTTTCCATAGGATAGGTTTTATCATTAGTGTTTTTGGCATGTATCTATGTGCTTAGATCTTTGTTGTGGAGTTTTCCCCATGCCCGTCCATCCCGCCCCCTCCTCCCCATTCCCCCCACATTCCTGAGTGAGATGACATGATCCATCATGCATATTTTCTGATTAGAGTCCCGAGTAAAACTACTTGAACTTGGGCCAACCTATTCTCAGTTGAACGATATGGCAAAGACATTAAAGCTTATACAAAGTTTTGATGAATTGCATTTCATCAATTTGTTTAGTTTGATAATATATTGGTACTTGCTTTCATAAAGACACGAACAACGTGACCAAGATATCAAATAGTGTAAAAAAGACATTGATCCTCTTACAATATCTTTTAGGGAGTGCAACATGTTGGATAGTGTCTATGTAAATGAAGTTCACCATTGATGTCAACTTTTCTCTATTGACCTGTAACATCTTTTTCTGTTGCCATGGATTTTCTTTGTGAACATAGTTGTGTTTCAAAGGATTTTTTAAATAGCAGAAAATAGCAGGATGCTTCTATCCATATGGTGTACAACAGACTTGGCGAGTCCCAAGGCGGGGGTAGGGTGAACCAAGGCCTAGAGACTTAGGACTTGGGTGTGTGGGTCAGACTCATTGAACCCGACGAGTCATGTCGCTGAGACTTGGCCAAGCCAAGGGTGAAAATAAAAAAAAAAAAATAAAAAAAATTGAAAACTCAAAAATGTAAAAGTGTGAAAGGCATTTTTTGAAGGGTTTGGAGGACTCTTGGAGATTGGTTAAAAGCAATTAAATTGTGAAAAATGGCAAAAAATAAAAATAATTTTTGGTCATGCCTGGTGGAAAAGCAACATTTTTTTTATTCATTTGATTTTTTCCCAATTAAATTCAAGTAATTGAATTACCTTTATACTTTTGGTTTACCAAGTCAATTTCTATCCTAAGTAATGCTCCTACTGCTGTAGCAGCATTTGCAGACTTGTTTAAGATACAAATGCATAACTCCACATCTGTGTTCCACGACATTTTGGTGATGGGGATGGTGGGACGACAGGGGATGTGTTTCGGGGACGACGGTATATGAAATTTTCAAAATATATTAGAGAGAGAGAGAGAGAGAGAGAGAGAGAGAGAGAGAGAGAGAGATGTGTCAATAATTGACAAAAACAATATCAATATGTGAATAAATCATGACAGCAGTAGTATAACAGCAGTATAAAGTAGTATAACAATAGTATAAACAACTATAAAATTAATCGTGAGATTCATGACAGCAGTATTAAAGCATTGCGTTGTTCAAATTCTAAAATGAAAGTTAAACTCAAAGTCTCAAACTTCAAAATACAACAATCTATGCCTCATTCCTATTCTCGTCAAATGCCTTCGTGAAAATGTTTGTGACTTGGACATTTGTGCTGCAATGGATCAACTCAATTGGTTAATTTGTTTATTCTGCACTTGTTCCTTGATATGGTGACACCGAACCTCTATATTCATTGTTCGATAATGAATGACTAGACTTTTTAATAATGCTCTGAAGGTATCAGATGCTTTTGCAGAATCAACTTTATATCCAAAAAACACATTGGACCCTCAATTGAAAGCATAACCTGATGTTGATTTTCTGTTTTGAATGACACTTGCATCTGTGAATGATTTTAATTAGATAATTTATTCCCACTAGGACCAGATTACACCTACTTTGTAACAACTTTACTTAAAATTGACCCCAATACAAAATAAATCAATAACTTTATGACCCCTAACTAGAGTCTACTGACAATTTAACTTACAAAATAAACAATACAAAATTATTTGTTTAAACTTTAACCCCTTTCTTGTTTATTTAGTAATCGACAATTCCTAAATGATATTTAAATATTTCAAAGCTATTCTTGTCAAATGCCTTCGTGAAAATGTTTTTGACTTGGACATTTGTGCTGCAATGGATCAACTCAATTGGTTAATTTGTTTATTCTGCACTTGCTCCTTGATATGGTGACAATGAACCTCTATATGCATTGTTCGGTAATGAATGACTAGACTTCCTAATAGTGCTTTGAAGGTATCTAACTTTTTTAATAGTAGAAGTGTGATTTTTTTAAAATGATGTTTTTAACTTTGGTTGCCGTTGGGGAACGGTTGAGGGATGTCTGAGACGTCCCCAACTGTTTCGGGGACGGCCATGCGTCCTCTAAACATTTCCCACCGTCCCCTAATTTGGGGATGCGGTTGGGGACGTTTCTTTTTTGTTTTTGTTTTTTGGGGATGCCAAGGGGACATCTTGTGCCACATCCCTGTCCCGGAAATGTCATTGGGGACGGGGACGTGCCTGTGAGGGTTAGGGACGCTTCTCCGTGTATCCTTGCTCCACATAGAGCTAGTGATGCTGGGCTAAGCAAAACAAGCTCCTCTCTACTACAGTTCATGACTCCATATTGCGATTTTTGTTTTTGATGCCACAAATATTATAATCCATGAGTTTTGTACACTTAAAACATTTGAGAATATTTATGTATTAAAAAATGATAATTCCTTCAACTCATATCTGCTTTTGTATTCATGATGTATACTTGTGTATGTGATCAAAGCGGCTTCTAATTGATAAGTTTGTTATGTCTTTAAAGTTGATTTATTGAAGGGTGCATGGTAAAAGCTTTAAATCCTTAAAAAATCTCTATATTTCATGGTTTTTTTCAATTTGCCGAGTCTTGGCTAAGTTTGGGCACTGAATCAGAGTCAGAGTCGAAAATCAGCTTGTTGAATCTGAGCCAAGTTCGATTCCTGTAACTTGTAATGGGAGAATGGGGCATTCTTATATATGTAATGAAGGTCTTTTATTGCTATGCCCCTAATCCTATAGTGTGCATATGGTTATGAATAGTTGGCTTATGGCTATCTTAACTTTTAATTAAGTTATATAATCATTAATATAGTCTTATATAGGTAGTTAGGTCCATAGATGGAAGACTCTCTGAGTACTTGGCGAGTCTTGAAAAACTCGCGAGTTTTCTTGGTGTTTATTTTCCAGAAAACTCGCCGAGTTTTTGGCACAGACTCCTCTTGCATTGTTAAGTTTTGAAGAAAAAACGTAAATCTCTTGCATTAGACATTCCATCTCGATAGAAGATATTGAATAAGATTCTTGAGTGCACTGAAATTCTTTAGCCTTGTTGTGAGAAGGTTCTCCAAATAGCCCCTCGAATGAATAGAAGAAGTAATTTGACTCATCATCATCCCTTATGCAATCATGGTCTTCTTGCACACCAATAAGAACTAGAAGACCTATTTGATATTTGGATACTTGCATACCCTCATCTTCTTCAAACAATATATGACATATTGGTGTTATTGCACTTTTATCTAGTATTAAATGTTCTCTTTCTCAGTCAACAATCCTTCATCAATCTCAAAAAACTTGAGCAAAGTCGACAAAACATGCAAAATTTCTAACTCCTTTCTATAACCCTAACAATGCAGGGAGAGTCATGATATTCTAAAAATACTATTGCTTCATTTTGAGAGGCAGGCATTGGAGGAGGTGGGTGCAGGAGGAGATCTACGATTGAATGACATTGATGAGGCTAAGGAGTAGTCATTTCCATCTACTACCAAGATGGAGGTCGAGCCACTGCCTTCCTTGCCAAACGAGGAGCCATAGTAGACTCCAAGGACTAGAACCTTTACCTCTCCCATAGTTTTCAGTAGATTAGGGAAGAGGAAGATGTAAAATGTTGTATTTACTTTTAGTTTTATTATTTTCATTTTGTCAGCTATCTATTGTATTAGGCTATTAGCCATCAGGATTCAGCATGAGGATGTGATTTTGTACTCAATTTGCATTCAAATCAATCAAATTTAATAGAAAACACTTTTGTACTCATTGGATACATATTGTCATTGAATTGTGCAAAAAACATGTGTTTCTAATGAAATTTAAGCAATTTTTAAAGTTGCTGAGCTTTATTTGAGTCGAGTTTTTTTGGGCTTGACGAGTTTTTGCCGAGTCTGAGTTTTCCAATTATGGTTAGGGCGACCTGGATGGCATCCATGGCAAAATATGGTATATATAGTAGGCAGAGGTTAGTTACTATCATCATATTGAGTATTGTGTTCCTATTGAAGACTATGGGAGGTATCACGCTCGAAGTGGATTAGGAGGTTTCCCCCTTGAAGTGGTATATTATTATCAAGTATTTGCGGCATATTTCCTATTATATTCTTTTATTGTGCAAGTTGTTTCATTACATTTATTAGGTTGGGTAGAAATTTAGACTGAATAATCTATTTTGTTAAAAAGTTATAAATAAATATTCTATTAAAAGTTAAAACATTCTTTCTACTAGAGTCATGAAGTGCATTAATAAGATGGATTAATGGGCAAAAAATTACTGATGTTACTTGATTGAGCAGTTGTTTGAACTTTTGAAGTGTGTTAATGTGTCTCTTCATAATGAATGCATGCTCTTGTCTCTCTTTGCAAGGTTTTGTGGGATTTGGATGGGGAATTGAATTTGCAGCTGATCAAATGGGATGAGATATGTCAGCTTGGGGTTTGCAAGGAACCTCTTCACTAGGACATTTGCTTGTTTAGTTTATTTCTAAAGACAGTGTGAAATATCCCAAATAGGATATGGCCTAAATTCTGATTTTTAGTTTTTTGATTTCTGCCCTAATTTTCTGCACTTTAGTTTTCTGCTCAAAACCCTAATTTTCTGATTCTATTTCTGCTCTTAAATAATAATTCCAGTGAACATAAACACATCCAAACATGGCAAAAAATGATGGCAAATGATACCACAAGTTGACATTCATCATAGGCATGAATTACACCATGAAATACACAATGTAGGGCAACCAAAATTGCAACAAGAAGTCTGATTTTCTGAATTAAACTCTGCTGCTACAAACTGATGATCTGGTCTGATTTTTTACAATGGACCGTGTTGTGACCAAATCACACATCGCCCCATTGCAAATGGGGACCCCCATTTTCTAAATAGGATTAGTCGTTTTTTAGGTTAGTTGTTTGTATTATCTCAGAGTTGGTCAGTTGATAAGCTTGCAAATGTGGTATAGAGCATTCCTTAGGTCATATTGAGAGGATCCCTTGGCGAGAATGATGTTTTGAACTCAATATGCTTCAATGAGTGAGGATCTACAAAGAAAAATGGCTAAGTATGCACTAGGCGCATATTGTCATTTGTAGCACCTTGAAAGTGCGCCTTGAAGGGACGAGTGATTCAACTAGTCAACAATGAGCGCCCTGAAGAGTTAAGACTCCAAGATGATTCTAAATGCCCAAATCTAACCCATTCATCCATTTCAAGCCAAGGCACATTTCTACACGTATATGACCTCATTGTGGCTCCTTGGGAGGAGATTAGACATAATGAAGGTAAGGTGCATTTTCTCATCAAAATCACTTCATTTTGGCTCCTTGGAGATTGGATGTTATGAGGGCTAGGATCTAACTCCCAATTGAAGAGTGATCTCTTGCAAAGTCAAGACAAGTAAATGAACCTATTTGATTGTCAAAAAGTAATCTATCTTGACCCCAAAGTTGATCAAGCATATCAAATTGAGTATATTAAATCTAGGCGCTACTTTTCATCAAAACAACCCTACATTTGCGCCTAGAGAGAAATCAATCTAGATTTACAACTTTTGAGGTTTCTTGGTCTTGATGAAGTCTTTTAAAAACAATTACAATGATTGAAGGTTGAGGTAAGTGAAGAGAGTCCTTATCTAGCCTAGGCTCCAATTCATGTCCAAATCATCATCAATATGCGCCTAGGAATAAGGAGGCTAAGAGTCTTGAATTTTGAAGACACCTTGGAGTAAGAAGGTTCTAAATAACAATGCCTTGGTTGGAAGAGACATGAGATCATCACAATCCATAAGAGCAAGTTAAGAAGTTGAGGTGCACTTTTGCCTTTGAGGAGTACATTTTGGGTGCCTAGGAAGGAATCATGTTGAAATCATCAATTTTGAGGTTGTGGGAATGAGACAAGTTCACAAAAGCATATATAGGTCTTGAAAATCATGAAAATTGGAAGTGAACATGACATCAAGATAAGGCGCTATATTGCACCTTGAACATCATCAAAGGGCGCCTTAGAAAACTTGTCAACACCTTGTCTATGCTAGGCACCATTTCTTGTTGTTTCTGTCATTTTGAGCGCCTAAGTATGTGATTGGTGGAAGAGGTCAGTCTGAGTGATTAACATCAAGGAGATATTCATCAAGCAACTTGAGGAAGTTTGAGTCTAAAGATACTTGTATTGAACCTCAAAAGAGTTTGAATGCATGAAAAATGAAGTAAGTATCTTCAAGTAGCATAGGCGCTATTCTTTGTCTTTCTACCCAATTTAAGCTCCTTTAATATGAAGGGCATGAAACATCGAAATTTAGCTTATAGATGATGAAGGGATCTCTTGGAAGCTTTGGAGGATGATTGAGAATGTTTGAAGGTTTAAAAAAAGTTAAGAATGCTAGGCGCCAATTTACACCTTAAACATCATGTATATGCGCCTAGATCAAGGTGAGGGAAAGACGACATTCAAAGCTGCCCAATTGGCACCTAAGGTAAGGAAAACTTGGAGCATTCTAAGTATGAAGTTTGGATCAATGGATAGTAAACAAGAAGTTTGAGTAGATTAAGGCGCTCATTTCAGTCTATTTACACCAATTTCAGCGCCCAAGTTTAAGAGGTATCTATCCAATATTAGGCGCCTATTCATCCCTATTCTACCTCAAATCAGCGCCTAAAGATCATTGAAGTTTTTGGGAGTTAAAACATGTTTCAAAACATTAATAAAAGTCCTCTAAAACAAGGCGCCCTACATGCCTTCAACAAACCCATTTTGGCGCCTAAATATGAGAAGGTTTTAAATTTTGAAAATTTTAAAAAATTGATTTAATGCTGAACTTGGCCAACTTAACCTAGCCGACCTGCTTATTAAATGAGGTAAATTGCCTATATAAAGAGGAGCGCCCCATCTCATTTCATCATTGTTCATTGCAATTCACTCGAGGAGCGATTTTTGGAAGGAAGAGCAGCATTATCCATAGCAGATCTACAATTGCTAAAGTCTGATTTTTTGTCATTTCAAGCTGATATTTTATCATTTTTTACAGAAATTTGCATTATTTCAGTCTGAAAATTGTCAAAAGGCATGTTTCAGCTGCATTTAACTTATAAAATGGTCTTTCACTTGTTCAAATTTTCAGATTTTCATAGTGTTATAATGCAAAAATCAGTCCTCTGAAAGTAATTTTATTATTTGAAGTCATTAATTGGGGTATAGTGTCTTGTAGGTAAATGGGCATGACTGTGAAGGAGCGTCAAGTGATGATCAAGATGGATGCCAAGTCTACTCTACCGGAGTCCAAGATTGAAACGCATTGGAAGGACATAGGCGACACCAACATGGGGCATGCCAACTTGGAGGAGATTAAAGACTTCTTGTTCATGCCAACAAGGAATGAAGACATCAAGGCTATTGTCAGGAGTGGCATCATACAAGCAGCTTGTTTCCCGCCTGCCTTACCTAGCACTGAATTGGTGTTAGAATGTGCAAGACGTTATGATTCTAAAGGAAGGCGAATTGTGGCCAAGGATGGGACTGTCCTAGCCTACTTGCAAAGAGAAGCTATTCAAGAAGTCTTCAACATTCCAAACCAAAAGATAGTGTTCATTTGCCCTACAACTGCATGGATGACATTTGAGGCCAAGCCTAAGCAATACATGCAAGAAGTGAGAAAGAAGTGGATGGCAGATTCGTCAACAAAGATATACAATCCCGAAGATCCAAAGTACCACAAGGCGGATTTCAAGCAAGAGATAAGTTAGTTTATCATGTTTTTGAATAGAGTGATAGGTAGGTCTCAATCATCTACTTTTGAAGGATGGATGTATACATATCTTGATCATGTGTTTACAAAGAATAAGATGATTGATTGGGCCGGGGTTATAAGTCATTGCATAAATGAGCAGTTAGAAAATTTTGAGGAATCTAAGTCCTTCTACATGACTTCTTATCTCATCTACATACTAGCAAGGAATGTGGTCTACAAGGGATTAACTGCCGAAGGGCAAGTTGGCACTAAGTCTAATCAAGTCTTGTCTTATGAATGCTATACTCAGCTTCATCTCGAGAACATTAATCACTACAAAAGGTTGAATGATGCATTTGCCATACATATAGTAAGAAGGTTGCAAGGAGAATTGCAAAAGAGGTTAACAAATGTTGCTATGGCCTTCATTGAAGAATATGGACGATTTTACATCCAATATGATAAGTTCACCTATATCAAAATTCAAGGCTTTACATCCTACCCGTATAGATTGCCAAGGTATCCTACTAATAGGATGGTACTATTGGAAGTATCAAGACAGTTGTTAGAGTTCCATAAGATGCAGAGGACAAGGATGAAGGCCGGGGTTCAATTCCCTCTTAAGCTCGGAAAATACTATTCATGTCCATCATTGCAAGCAACTGAATACTCTGAGACTGAGCTTCAAGCCTATCACTTACACCTTCATGATTCAAGGAGGGAGAACTTCAATCCACATGGAGCAATCAAGCAATCATATTCTTCCTATCAACATGTGGAGCAACTTGAAAATCATTGGGCAAATGCACTTGGAGATGATAATATCAGATTACAAAAATGTTCAAGATTGAGATGGGACTTGGTAAGGGCTACAAAAGTGTTGAGGATACCTAACCATTTAGATGATGAAGAAACTCTTTCCGAGGATGAACATAACAAAGTCTGAAACCTTCCATACACAATTGACTGGACTGAAAGAGAAAGAGCATATGATGATGAATTGATCAAACCTATCATTGCCATCACTAAGGAGCGTGCAAAACATCAAGTTCAAGTATTGATTAATGAAGGAAAGAGGCTTACCTATAGGAAGATGGGAGAAATTGAAGAACAAGTACAACACAGTGCACCTAACAGAGACTCACAAAGCAAAGAGAATGATAGAGATTCAAGTCAAGCAAAGAAAAGGAAAAGGCTTGAATATACACAAGGAGAATCAAGTCAAAAGAGGAAAAGGATAAGTATTGAGACTGCTTCATCTAGACAGCCAGGATGTACTCCAAGAGATATTGACATGATTCCACATGAAGATGAAGTTGAAGGGTAGGACATTCCATTTGAAGCAACACCTTCGAGCCCGCATGACACTGAGGTAATTGATGAAGAAAATAACAACAATCAAGAAGAAGCCGAAGAAGAAGCATTGCCGATGCAAGGAAGGCAAGTACAAAGACAAAGGGATCTTTCATCACTGCCGGAATGGTTGCAAGAAAGAATCAAAGAAAGTTGTGAAGTACAAGATTATCAACCTATTCCGATTGAAGAGATACTTGTTGATGTATCTAAGGAGAAACAAAAGAAGAAGGCAACAACTCTTTCTAAAATAACTCAAGATGAAGCTGGCACAAGAAGAGTTCATGTAGCTGTTCTGAGAGTTGACAAGAATATAGAGGACATTGTACTTGAAGACTATGATATCAACACAATTGATTTGGGTCCTTTAACTGGAGCACAAGTAAAGGAAGAGCTTCAAGATTCAGTTACTAATGCTAGAGCCATGATAAGACAGGAAACAGAAGGAAGGATAAAAGTTGAGCAAAGATATCAAGCATTAGAACACTACATACAACACTTGATGCATCCCATTTGTCAACAGGAAAGAAACTCCACTCCACCCATTCTTTTGCCGGATATAGTTGCACATCTTGAAGAATTGAGATCATCATCTCATAGGTTGAGAGATTGGATGAGGAGGTTGAAGGAAACAACATTTGAGTCTCTTGAAGATATCATGCAAGTGTATGATAAGGTCCGTAAGCTCAAGGAAAAAGTACTTGCATTGTTAACAACTTGTGCTCAATTCAGAGTCATCAAGGAACAATATATGCCACATTTGAAGAGTTTGATGGGAGCTTCAGTTGATGAGTTGATACATATTGAGGTTATTGAAGGAGTAACATATGATTTCTCTTAATGGTACTATTGCTTTCGTAACAAAGGTCAACTACTTGATAGAGTTGAAACAGATATGTCAAGAGTGAGAAATGTCATTCAAAGGATACAGGTCAATATACACGCATCATTGATGAAGATATGTAATCCATTTGGAGATGACTGTTGATCACATGAAGGAACAAGTTCAAGCATTCTACTTTCAAGAAGATGACATCTCAGATGAGAGACTTGACAACATATTCTCACTTGCCATCCATCTTGGTGCCAACAAAGCTAAAATGACCGATTGGGAAGAAACACTTGGCGCTTATACAATTGATGTACTTGAAGTGGAAGGAACCACTAAGAACGTGCCAAGTGTACCTCTTGATGACATCAAGCAAGTGGTGTCCAGATTCATTGCACTTCATAGCAGTAGTAAAGATGTTTCACATGGAGATTCCTCATAGGATATGATGTGTCATCCTTATCTTCTTGGGAAATGTGCCTTTGTTCCCTCTTTCATATGCTAAAAATAGTAGTTTGTTGTAACCGCCTACTTAGGTGGCATAATCTGATCCATTGGCTTTGCCAATCAATCTTGACCATTCATGTATTTTTGAAGCCTATATAAGGGCTCCTCTTGCTTTCATTTGTAAGTTTGAGACTCTGGGAAAATTGTTGCAAGAACTCTTTGAGAATAATACAAAATTCATTGGTTTGGTGATTTTGTCTATGTTTCAAAGTGTTGCATGGTTTCCGATTCTTCAAGCGAATATTAAGTTCGATTAAGTTTTCTTTCCAAAGTGTTATGTTAGTTGATGGAAGTGATTATTATTGTTTCATGGTGAAATCTATATGTTCATACCATTTGTGATTTGTGGTTTGCAAATTGCAGTGTATGGTTAGTTTGAACAAAGTGAACTTAACTTCGATTATTTGTGTTTGTTGAACCTTCATGAATATAAGTGATTTGAACATCTTTTATTACCCTAGAAGACTGCATCAACCTTGTGTAGTTGTTTAATTTGGCAAAACAAAGTTGGTTGATTTCACCTGACCAATAATTATTTCTTACATCTAGGATTAGAATAGTTTCCCTAAACCTTATATCTTTTCCATTTTTTATCTATCGTTGTTAGAAATTAGGATCAAGAACTTCATTGCTATATCATACGTTGAAAGTTGTAGCACTTAGAAATTCCAAGTGTTTACCTCTAGCAAGTGAAACAATCAAATTGTCAGAACAATTGTGTAAGTCCCTTTGTGATAATCAACAATATCACATCAAGTCACTGAGTTAATCCCTCGCAAATCATAAGAAAGGAACCTTGAAGTTATTTCACTGGATCACATAGCTTAGCCTTTGAAGAACTTTATTCAAGAGAGAGTGGGATACTTAGTATTTTACTCTATTGTTGACTAGTCTAAAAACAATCATCAATAGACCGTAGGGCACAAACAGGTCAAACAAATGCCTAGAAATTCTGCACTACAAATCAGATTGATAAGTATGATTGTACATACCAATTACAAGCAAAATAGATGACAAAACATCAACCCTACCTAGGCGAAATCTCTAGGTGGCCGCCTAGGGTTTGCTGCTCCAAAATATGCCAAATTTGCCCTCGAAAGTGGGCGCTCAGATCTGCTCCAAAGGGATCTTCAATGCTGCTCCAAAATGATGTTCAAATGCTGCTTCAAAATGATCTTCAATGCTGCTCCAAAATCCTCCAATTCCAATGAAGTGCAAGTGTGAACTTCGTGTGAATTCACCTCCAAGATGAGATTGGGTTTTCGTCCTTGGAATATGCTGCCCTAAAGTGCAGCCAATAGTAAAAACTCAAATTGCAAGAAATGATGTGAATGAATGATTTGGAATGTCCTCAAAACATTTCTTATTTATAGCCTTCCAAAACATTTCTTATTTATAGCCTTCCACAAGTAACCTCTCAAGGCCGACCTCCTTATGCTAATTTCTTTTATTTCATTTTATTATTTTCTTCTTCTAGGGCTGACCTCCCTCTAGGTGCTCAAGTGCACAAATAAGAATATTTTATTTTCTGGTCTTCCCTCCACCTTGGCCAACCTAGACAAGGTACTATATTTTTTTCTTATTTTATTCTTTTATTTCTTCTTTCCACACTCCAAGTGGGCGAACCATTTAGGCATGTGTTATATCATATTTTGACCTCCATTCAAGTCATCCTCCTCAAGGTAAGAGACCATAAAATATTCTTATTTTTCCATCAACATTTTTCCATAGTTTCTCTATTTCCCATTCTCCAATTGGGTTGCTCCACCTTAGGGCAATTTATTTTATTAATGATGACTACATAAAAAATACCACAAAAATATGCCAAGTCATCTCCCATATTCATTTTGCCCTGCAAAATTAGCCAAGTGTGAAAACTCGCCAATTAGGTCATTCCCCGACCCCTTCGGCTTAGCCTACGGGAATGGAAATAGGCTAGCCACTTCATTAAGTGATCACTCCAAAATGGGGACATGACACAATGAGTAAAAGGGGTTGAACATGCCCCTAGTTATGATGTTAGTAAAGCTAGCAAAGAAGAGAGATGAAAGAAATTTGCAAGAGGGCTTAACTTTACAATGAGGTGAAGCAACATTTTATAAAGTAAAGAAAGTTAGTATTACAACTACCATTATTAATGATATAACCTACTACAACTTACTATTTTAATAACTATACCTAACTACACTTAACTACCAACCTAATTAAATACACCTTTATTACATTAATATTCTAATACCCCCCACCCCCTTAATGACTAAACCAGAAACAACACCAAACTTGTCCCGAAATTTGACAAAGCAACGATGACCAAGTGGTTTAGTCATTTTAAATCGATAGTTTGCTCTTGAGAAGAACAAAAGTGGAGGGAGATGTCTTCACAATCCACTAGTTGTCGAATGTAGTGATGATGAATCTTGATAGGTTTGGTCTGAGCATGATACACTGGATTCTCTACCAATTCCAATACTCCTTGATTATTGCAAAAAAGTGGTGTTGGAGTATGCTAAGGAAGCTAAAGATCTGTTAAGATTCTGCATAACCAAATTGCTTTACAACTGGCACTCACAACTGCTTTGTATTCAACTTCAGTGGATGATAAAGCCACTGTTTGCTAAAACTTTCTCTACCAATGTTCCTGAACCCAGGGAGAATATGTAGTTGGTTGTAGATCGCCGAGTATCCATAGATCTTGCCAATCATAGTTTGTATACCCAAGTAACGTTAAATCTTCTGTCCTCTAGTAGAGTATGCCAAAGTCAAGAGTACCTTTGACATAGTGCAAAACTCGCTTTGCGGCTATTGAATGAGTGAGCTTCGGTTTCGAAAGAAATCAAGAGAGATAGCTAATAGTAAAGCGAATATCTAGTCTAGTGGTTGTTAGAAATATCAAGCTGCCCACCAACTGTCTATAGTGTGATTCATCGATCGAGGCTGATCATCAGAGGTTGACAACTTCAACCCGACCTCCATAGGTGTAGAAGAAGAGTTACAAAGTACCATCCCAAAACACTCCAAGAGACTCGTAGCATATTTGATTTGAACCATGAAGATGTTGTGATCAGATTGCCAAAACTCAACCCCCAGGCAGTAATGGAGGAGGTCTAGATCTGACATGTCAAAATTGCACACAATTCTGATTTTACTTGTTGAACTGCAGTGTTTGTGCTATGATGGCAAGATCATCAACATATACAACAACAATTACAATCTCATCACTATCACTTTTGACATAAAGATTTGGATCAGAAAGACTCCTTCTAAATCCAATATCTTTTAGGTGTTTATCAATTTTCAAATACCAGGCTTGAGGAGCGTGCTTAAGTCCGTATAGGGACTTAATTAATCTGCGAACCAGATGTTCATGTCTAGGAACTTGAAAACCCTCAGGCTGCACCATGTAGACTTCTTCATCCAAGTCCCCATTTAAGAAGGCGCTTTTAACATCCATTTGATAAACCTTCCAACCAAACTGAGCGGCAATGGAGAGAAGTAATCGGAATGTGACCATCTTTGTAGTAGGAGCAAATGTCTCTTCAAAGTCTATACCTTCTTGTTGTGAATATCCTTTACCAACGAGATGTGCCTTGTATTTGTCCAATGAACCATTAGCTTTGCATTTGACCTTATAGATCCATTTGCAACTAATGGGTTTTTTACTTGGAGGCAATTCAACCAACTCCCAAGTCTGATTTTTCATCAATGCATCATATTCAACCTTCACAGTGTCATGTCCCCATTTTCGGATTGAGCCATCATGGAGTTCGTGGTTAGCCTATCATCCATTCTCGTAGGTTAACAAGATGGTAAGGGAATGATCCTGTGACTTTGGCTTGGTCTTGATACAACATTTCCATCATTTAGCCTTTCGAGCTTTGCACAATCTTGTCATCGAGATGTCTTCATGGAGACTTATTTGGGGGCCTTGCCAAATCATCTTTGCATCTACAAAGCCTTGGGTTTCTTGAGAGGCCGACTTAGGTAAGGAAAGCACTGAATTCGTCATGAGTTGGGGCCGACTTGGCTTGAGGAGGAGTTCTAGGCTGACTTGCACAAGATAAGTAGTCTTGGCGCCCATTTCAAAGAGAAAAAACAAGATGAAATATTAACTTGGAGCCAGCCGACTTGTATAGGACACTCTAGGTGCCACTTTGGGTATCTTCTAGAAGCACACATATCAAGGGGAAATCTGGAACAAGGAAGGGTATAAAAGCAAGGTTTGGAGCTGCATTTTGGCATCACACCGTCGAAGATTCTTGGTAAGCTTTCCTATCTTATTGGCTGAGAATTCCGATTCTTGGTTCAAGTGTTGAGGAGATGGCCCCTTGACAAGGAATGTAGATGACCCCATTCGCCTAACATCAGATCTAACACTTGCAGATCGCTTAGAGAGATCATTAGAGACTATAATTTGGGAGAACGGAGATTGGTAACAGCAGCAAAGAGGTAGCGAACCTGAGGAAATCCCTTTGCCACCCCTTCTAAGGACAGCAAACCAAGTTTGAGGGCAGCAAAGCATCCTTGAGGATCAATGAACTAGGGCAGACCCTTCGCCACTGTATAGACTGGATTTGCCACCCAAAGACAACCTATCTTGGCCAGCGAATAGGAGGTGAGAAGAAGAAGATACATCAGTATCATTATGGCAGCAAATTAGGGCTGAAAACATAACATTTGCTGTAGCCAATCAATCAGGCTTTAAGGCTCTATCCATTTCATGTTCATGTTTGATATGATATGTAATTGAGGACTGATATTATTTGATTGTAGTCATTCCATTTTGAAGACAATAATATAAGCAATATTCATTTCATATTTCTATACTTTATTGTTCAGATTTGTGGTGCTTTGATATCTTCTTGGAATTGTTGTGTAAATACCAGTTAGGATCATCACACACAGCAGTTTCCCATTCTGTTTTCTCTTTTACCTCAGAAAACTTTTGTGGTTTAGAAACCTGAAAATATCAGAAGATAGGACAAAATGACTATGCTCAATAGCTGAACTAGTTACTGTTGGGCCTTTTCTCCCAGGGCGTTCACTTGATGTAGGAGTTCATCCACATGTACACCTTCCATAGTGGAATAATACCATTTTGATTTCTGGTGTGTCTCAGGTGAATGCTGCGAAGGCAAGTTCTCTAGAGTGTTACTTGGAGTGGAAGCATTTTTAGTTCGTCTCTAATAGACAAGCGGTGTAGAACCAGCCACAGATTGACTTGCAAGCTGACTTGATGAACTAGAGGGTTCCTCATTCAAAGGTTCCATAATACTAGGTTCAAGATGTTCACTGACTTCTTGTTGAATATTTGTAAAATATGGCTTTGTTTCTTTTACATCAACATCCTGACTAACAATTACCTTGTTAGTGGAAATATCAATAAGCCTATATGCCTTAGGCTTTTCACTACAATCAGCAAAGAAATACCTTATGCTTTTGGAATCTAATTTGTCTTTTTCGTTCAGGAACCGAGTGTATGCGTTGAACCAAAAATACAAAAAGAAGTTACCTTAGGTTTGTGACTGGTCCAAGCTTCCTCTGCTGTGATTTTCTACAAAGCTTTGCATGGACATTTGTTCAGAATGTAGACCGTTGTGTTAACAACTTCTTCCCAATATTGGTAGGGAAAGTTCCTATTGTGCATCATGCACCGTGCCATTTCCATGATGGTCCTATTGCGCCTTTCAACCACTCCATTATGTTGCAGAGTGTATGGTGTTGTCAATTGGCATTGAATACCTTCTTTTTCATATAATTCCTTGAATTGAGTGGAGGTCAATTCCCCCCATTATCGGATCGTAGAGTCTTAATATGATGCCCTGTGAATGTTTCCACCAACACCTTGAACTCGAGGAATGCACCATAGCATTCAGACTTCTTTAAGAAGTAAACCTACATCTCTTTGGAGAAATCATCCACTAATAACAGGAAGTACATTGATCCATTTACAGTGGGAGACTTCCAGGAAGGCTCAGAAGGATCTGCATGAATGAGATCCAAAAGACCCTTAGCACGCCATGCATCTTTTGTAGGAAACAGTTTCCTCTTTTGCTTTCTAGCCAAACATCCAACGCACAAATCTTGTTTTTCCTATATTGGGGGCAGCTTGTGAATCATATGGGCTTTGTTGAGTTTAGCCAAATACTGAAGATTTAGGTGTCCATACCTTTAATGCCAAAGGACACTGGTATTATCTTTTACAACTAAGGCATGCAAATTAGTTGTAGCAGGATCAACTAACTTATATTGACCTCCCTACCCAATGCTGATGGCAACAACCATGTCCTATTTCACATCTGATACAATGCACTTCTTTCCACAAAACTTGACTTCGATGTTAGGGTTTTTAGTAAGTTGACTAATAGATAGCAAATTCTTGTTCATGACAGGAACATAACAGACATTGTGTATCAGAAATTTCAGAGTATCATTCAATACAACCCTAACATGTCTTATCCCTTCAACAACATGTGGTCTACCATCACCAAGTGACAGTGTATCTTATGACTAGAATCAACTGTAAGCTTTACATACCGGTCTTTGTGACATGTGAAATGTCGGTATGCTCTTGAATCAAAGAACTAGCATTTGCTGTCAGCACTATCTAAAAGAGATGCCATGAGTGCAAACTTGTCATTTGAACCATGCTCTTCGTCGACATCAGCCATATTAGCTTAACCATGCTTCTTTCGAGATAGATTGTATAACCTTTTCCTTCATTCCTTTTTAATATGTCCAAATTTGTTGTAATAAAAGTATTTCATTTTTTTTTTGGATGAAGTGGAAGAAGTGTTACCAAAAGAATTCTGAGGTTTGTTGCCAAGTGAGTTATGAGGTTTGCTCTTATATCGGGCAGCAAAAGCACTTTCTGTGGACCCAGATGTAGATTCCCCTATCTACTCGCGTCTTCGGTCTTTCTACAAGAGATACTGACTCACCTTATCAAAAGTCAAAGTTTGACTTTCAGCCAATAGATTTAGTGATTCCATAAAGGTCTCATAGAAGGGCGAAAGGCTGTTAACGGTCAGAGCAACCATGTCTTCCTCGTCCACTGGTTTATTGATGGCCATAAGCTGATCACTTAGGCCTTGATTTTTAGGAGGTGTTTTGACAATGACCCACTCATGCAATTTTGTAGAAAATAATAGATTCTTCAAGTACAAAACTCGACTTTTCTCAGAGACCTGATACTTGTTTTTGAGGTGTGTCCATAGTGTAGATGCAGATGTGGCATTTTGAACTTCAGGGATTAAGTCATCAGACATTGACAACTTGAGTAGCAGTAGTGCTTCTCTGTGACGCTTGACAAAGTCATCTAGGTAGGTTACAGGCTTGGATTCGGTGTCAAGGATAATATTGTCACACATACTCTACTCAACGATCGTGAGTATTTTGTGACTCCAGATGTTGTAATTTTTCTCGGTGAACTTTTGTGTCTCCGATAACACCAAATTTTGGATATTTGCCACAATCCTAGAAAATTATTTAATTCCCGCAACCCTCTAAAATCTGACCCAAAAAATATTTTTCTTGGAAATTTTAAATTGACCTCACAAATTTAAAAATCTGCAAATTTAGGCACCTTAGATATTAGAAAACCCCCGCTCAAACTAATATTCTGAAAACCCAAAAAAATGAGGGAAAAATAAAAAAGGTGAATACCTAAATTTTTTTATGGAGATCCATGCCCTGGCAGCCACTGAAACTCACCTTGCTCACTGAAAACAAGGGTAAAAACCCTAGCTGCTCCTCCTCTAGTCCAAAAAATGTGCCCTAATATTGCGAGTTTGTTAAAAATCAGACAAAAAGAATCTTCAAAACCTTAGTCGTGTCCAAAAAGGTGAATTTTGCTGATGAAAATTCCTGCCCTAGCAGCACGTCCCTTTTTTTTCAGTATTTTATGGATTTTCTGCCACCAAAAAACCTGAAAAAACAATGGCTTAGAGAAAAACGTGATTTTAAACAGAAATCTGGTTGTAACTTTATCAAAATTAGCAAAAAAAACTGTGATTTTAGTAAGAAATATGGCATGCAAATTCAGCAGAGTTTAGGCGTGATTTTGATGGATATTTGGATGTGATTTTGCTCAAAAAAGAGGATGTGAATCCTTCCAGATTTTGGGCACGAATTTTACCTTATGCAGGCTGCAAATTTACAGGAATGGACTGTGATTTTTAACTAAAAAGTGGGCACTTTTTGATTGAAACCCTAGGCGGGATTTTGATTGGAACCCTAGGTGAGTTTTGATTGGAAATCCTAGGCTCGATTCTGGAAACCGTAGCTGTGAATTTGGAAACCCTGGCTGACCTTGCACGACCTCTTCCTGACCTCCTTTGCACGAAATCCTAACACTAGCAACTTGTTGGCTTTGATACCAATGTTAGTAAAGCTAACAAAGAAGAGAGATGAGAGAAATTTGCAAGAAGGCTTAACTTCACAATGAGGTGAAGCAACATTTTATAAAGTAAAGAAAGTTACTATTACAACTACGATTATTAATGGTATAATCTACTGCAACTAACTGCTTTAATAACTATACCTAACTACATCTAACCACCAACTTAATTAAATACACTTTATTACATTAATGTACTAATATCTGAGAGGCTTAGTTAAGTGGTATAACAATTAGTCAAGGCTTGTTTATGAATATTATGCATGTTCTTAATCATATATCCTTGCCTTGTGGGCAATTGGGAGCTTCTATATGGAATCTTTGGGCACCTTGGACTCATTGTTTGAGGAACTACAATTGTCATACAGTTTTGCTATGTCTATCCCAATCGAGTTTAAATATTTTTTGAGTTTTTCATTTCCAATTTGTGTGTGTCTATCAGAAAGATGGGTGGCAAGCAATGTCAATTGATGTGATTGGTAACGTTACAATTCAAATGATAAGTGGTTGGTGTGGTGATAAAATAATGATATCGTCAATTAAAAGGTTTTGGATGGGAGCATATGCTAGGATCGATAACAGCTGGTGAACTTGTGGGCATATGATCCAATAGGTAGTGAAGCAGGATGCATTTTCATGAGTGAATAGATATCCGGTTTTTATTTGAAAACAATGTCACAAAGCTTCATATGGTCCAAAATGATATGTTTTGTACCCTTTTGAGAAGTTCCGTATAAAGATAAGATATAAATATCACAAAGATTGGGTTTCCATTATAAGAAAAGTTGATGGCAGGATGCTGATTTTTCTATTGGCTTCTTAGCAATATATGTTGTAACTTGCACCCTTTCATTGGTGCCTTAACAAATTTTAGTTGGAACATTGAGTGGATATTTAATTAGTGCCTAATAATATTGTTTACTTAAAAGCTTCTTTTAAACCTATCCCAAGAAAATTTTATGAAAGTATTATCAGCAACATAAGTTTGTTAAATACTGTTATTATACCATATATAGTTATTGTACTTGTAAAAGTAAAATTATTGGGATAATAAATTCAGTAAATGGCAAATCATCTGTGGAGGCTTCTTGGTACATTGTTTCATGGTCTAAACACACTAACTTTCATCCACTATTTCTTTCTTATATTTTCTGCTTTAAACTAGCAAGCATAATCACTAGGAAACACAGGTAGAAGGATGTTACCTATACCCACATATCTTGGTGACTGTATTTAGCTATCATCTAGCCATAGTCTTATTCAAAGACTTCTGTACCCCACTTCTAATTGTTGTTCCCATATCAGAAGTCTCTGGGTGACTATGCTAGCAATAATTTTTCCCAATTATTCTTAGAATCCTTAATATACATTACATTTCAATATCAAATAGATTTCCAATCTATAAGATGGAGAATTTGGTTTCATCTGAAAGCAGTAGCTCGAGGCTTCCAGATAAAAATGACATTCTGTGCGGTTCAATGCCAAAGTAATACATTGGTCTGCTAATGGCATAGAATTCCATCCTTAAAAGTGGTAGGCAATCTAGAAGGTCAACTGTCAAAGTATCTTGTGAGTTGTTATGTGCACAACATTTGCCACTCATGCCCTCACCTTAGGTGTTTGTGAGATTTATACTTGCATTTCAGTGCTATTTATAAATAAGTTAACCTTCACCATGTCCAGGCAAAACAGTATTGCAAGGGTGAACCTCTGATCTGGTTCGGCATTTGGCATAGAGCTCAAAATTGTAGCTTCCATCTACTTCTGTTCATTGGATCATTAATCGTAAGATGGTCTACAAGCAGAAGAACAAATGTGATAGTAGAAGTTATCTGGTGCCAATGTCAACATTTAAAATCATACTAAGAATTCAGTTAACCTATAGTAACAGAATCAAAGTTTTGTGTGGCTTCTATTGATTATCTGGCTAAGATGGCAGTTGTTCAAATATATTCTCTTGTATTACTTATCTTGAATATATTCTAGTATATAATTCTTCAACACATTTAAAATTTGTGAATATGCCAATTCAAATAAAATTGCTAGTGAAACCAATATACATAAGACCAAAAGCTGGTGTGTTACAGTTATAGGTTGCCATCAACATCCTTTTTTCTTATATGCACTGTTTACATGTCCAAATTCATGCCTAAGCTACTGAAAATGAAATCTTATACTTGTGTGATTCCCTTATACACAAGCTCAAAGGTATATGGCTCATTCAACTTCTATTTTCTTCTGTAGACTAAGAGCTATGCTTCAAATTGGCTTATCACAGAACAAGAATGTTTGCCTTCTTGTTAGAAATGAAATTAGTATTAAAGAAAAGAAGAGAAAAGAAAATATATTGATGCTCACAAATGATAAAAATAAATCAATGGGACTGAAATATACAACAGGGATAATATCAAAGGACTAGGGCCAAGTAAAAAAAGGAGACCCTCGATAAAGAAACAAATACAAAAGGAGGCTAACATAGAACAAGGGCAAACCCCTAAACAAGTACAATAATAAAAGATGAGGGGGGAGATTTCATAAGGTGTTTTGCAATTGAAATCCTTAGGTGTTTTTGTTTTGAGATGTGTTGGACGAGCCAAGGACAATGATGCAGGAACATTCTAGACCTACAAGCAATTTGGCATCAACCAAAAGGATTTCCTTTATATTTGTTTGTGTTTTGCAGTTCACAGTTCTTTTAGAGTCATTTTGGTTTGCCATAGTTATCAATTTATGCAGTCAAACCTCTGAGATAGAATCAGCTGTGCAGTAACGCATATACATCAAATGATCATGACCAAGAACATCAACAGAGCATTTAGAAAATGTCCATGTGTTTTTGTATTTCATATTATATCGTATGAGGTGGCTTGCCAAATCAGCTTTTAGGATGTCTACAAGGTGTGTGTCATGATTTTGGGCTTTGCATCAGTGGCTAATGTCATTAGTATATTATTGGTCCCAGGTAGGTTCTTGTTAAAATCTGCATCAAGTTTAGAGTCATATAACTTGCTGCATAAGAGAAGAAAACCATTTGCATGTTTCAAAGATATGCGTCCAATTTCAAGGCAAACTTCAGGGAGAAATCATTTAATATCGGTTCCATGATCATTAGACTAAGTGCATGGGGGTTTGTACTACATTTTTGGTTGGCACAAACTTACTTCACCAAACCTTCGTTATAAAAAGGTGGTAGAATCGTTGAGAGCAGCAGTGGGCAGGACAGAGAGAGGATGAAGTTGAGGTCCAACAATTGAGAGAAGAGCTATTGATGATCTGTTAGCTCGAGGAATCTAATGTTTGGAGTCACACTCTTGTTTAGTGCATCTTTTGTATTGTAATCTAAGATTGAGGTTTAGATCTGTTGTAACTTGTAAGCCCAAAGGCAGATGATTTTGATGTAATTTGAGCTTATGGAATAATAAAGCATTGATTCAGTTGTCATATTGTTGTTATGATATTTGATTTCCATTATGAGTTTTTGCATAAGGCTGCATGGTTGGATAGTCTTTCATTGGACCTTATATTCATGACTATGTTAGATGGTATTAGAGTGGGTATAGTTCCTGCAAAGTGTATGATACATTGCAGAGGAAGATAACAATAGAGCGAGTTTTGAACCTTAGAGATGGGAAAAAAGGAAGCGGATTAGAGTGAATTGTGAATCTTGTAAGTGGAATCTGGGTATAGTTAGGGGCTTGAAGTATTTTGTGTGAACATCCTCTAGATGTTGGGTAGAAGATCTTCGAGGTATTGACAGTTGTTGATAGAGCATCGAGTGTAAAGAATATAGCATCAGATTTGTGAAGCTTGAACAAATAGACTGCTGATTGAGAGCAATTTGCAATGGAGCAGAGTAAATCAAGAAGATCACACTACAGATAGAATGTCGATAATGAGACAATTTGGTAGTAGTGTATTAATGCAAGTGTGAGATGTGATTTGAAAAGATTTATGAAAGAAATGGGAGGCAATCTACCTGAGGTGTGAATTGTGAAAATAAGGGGAGAAGACATTTGAAAGCAAACTAGCTTTCAATGAGAAAAATTTGTCAAAGGTGAGCGGATTGAGTGTTGAAATTTAAGGCAATTTTCAAGTAAGAAAATTTGATGGTTAATTATTATCTTGAAGAATAGAGAAATGAATACAAGTCTTATAGTTAGGGTTGCTAGTTTGAAAAGGGCCCTAGAAAAGAAATGGTAAAAGTTAGAATTGATGATGAAGAATTTGGTAAATAGATTGGATAATTTGTAGCCTATGTTCCACCAAGTTTCCAAGACGGGGATGGTAGGGGATAGTGGGACGTGTTTCCAGGGCAGATTTTTTGGGAGGCCATTTTTTGTGGAAGGACTATTAAAAAATAGGGAAAATTTAAAAATATAGGAAATTTCAAATATTCATGTGCATTCATTATATATACATTATAGAACCTTAATACATAACATTAGAGTTGAATCAAGATTTTACATGAGAGTTGACAAATGAACTAACAAAATTCAATTACGTTGATTGTTAGTGTGCACATATATTGTATAAAAATTACAACAAAATGCTCAAAGGCTACAAGTTTCAACTACAAAATGACAAAATTATAGAAAATATGCTGCTGCCCTAATCAACATCTACTATTATTGCATCAAAATTTGAGTCTAAGTCTAAGTAACTGCCACTCTGAGGGATTGCCTCATCCAATGTAACCCCAACTAATACCTCGTGTCTCCTCATCAACCTATTTGGCATCTTCAGGATCAATATCCCAACATTTGGTTGGATCCTGATGATGCCTAGGAGTTTGTTGATCATGAAGTCGGAAGGCACGATGCACAACCACCAACTTCTCCATTTGTCAAGAGGTAAGCACATAGAAGCAGATATCTTTAAAATATCCCAATATATTCCGATATATCGTTTCTCAGCAGGGTTCCCAACATTTTCTTGAAAATATTGTGAGTTTTTCAAAATATCTTTGACCATGACTTCGACCAAAATTTTCACCAATATATTGCAAAATTATTGGTGATATCGCTAGTAATATCTCAATAAATTAGTTTTTTTCTATATCAGCATCAGGTCTGCAATTTTTTTATTATTCTACTCTGAAACTTTTATAAACGTGTTATACACCTTGAATGGTGTAAGTAGCTGTTAAGATTTAGAAGTGCTATTATTGTATATCAGTTAGATCTGTTGCAAAGGGACAATGGCAATTATTGTTCTCATTATTTCAAAATGAATATAGTTATCTATAGTTGTGAAGACACTTGGTATAATCAGGTTTGAAAACCATGTGAATAGGGAACATGACTTGTTATTGTGATTAGTTATTATCATTGTTGCCTTTGACAACAACAAACACTGCTGTCATTATTTATGATTCGTGAGCATAGTCAATACTAGACAAAACTGTCAAATGATTATGCTATCCTTTGACTTGTTATTATTGCATCATAGATGTTAGTGCCGCTGTTGACTTGCTGCATTTCTACTTATCAGTGGATATTGTTGTCATCACTTCATTTGTAAACATGGTTGTATTATTAAGGTAATTGTCTGGAAATTTTCACTGTTACATATCAGTTGTTAATAATGTTGTACCAGTTGAGATTGTTGTCATCATGATTGTCTTTTAACATAACCATCCTTCTGTGATTAGTAATGTTCTTATGATCACTTATTAGTAGCATTCTGTCATTATTGTGATCTATACATTCTTAATCAGTATGGTGTTCATAATCATTGTTATCAGTATTGTGATCAATTAATATGGGCATCAATACTGCTATCAATATTATAAGAAATATTACTGATCAAAATGATTAATATGAAATGTCGTTAAGAGAGGACATTACTGCACTAAAACACTTGCCACTGTTGTAAATCTATGTTGCTGAATTGGCTATTTACCCTACCGATTTCGGGTACGAGACGTCCCAGAATCGGGTACCATCGAAAAATGCTACGGAATCGACCATGTTTTTGCATAATACACCTAGAAACGTCTCATGACTGCGCTGGGCGATTCTGCGAGTTTTTAACGCTGACGTGGTGTTTTTCCGCCATTTTTGACACAATTCTAGGATGCGACGAGGTTTTTAATGATCGATTTTTAATTTTTCCATTCCGAAAACCCTAGCCGAATTTGCTTATTTTTCATGACTCCGGCGAAAAGAAACAAAACATGCCGCCGCTGCCCTAAAACATACGATTTTTAATTTTTCATATCTTAAGAGGTTAAAAATTTCGTTGTTTTAAAAATTTCAAGGAATACGCTGATAGGAACAACCGATGACATTAGAAAATTTCCCGACATTTTACGACGTAGACAATTCTGAGCACTATAATGCTCACATATAAAAGCCTATCGGCTAACTAGTTTTAATTTTTTAATGATTTAAATTTTAAAACTGTCTTTTAATAGTATTATTATTTATTATTTAATATTTTAAAATTTACTATATTAAAATTCTAGTCACCCAAATCAATATTAAAATTAAAAAACCTGTATATATTATATGCTATTTACATAGTATATTATATTATATACTATTTACATAGTATATACATAGTTAAATAATAAATAATATATAATATAATTATTATTATATTATAATTATATACTATGTAGTATATAGTATTATTATTAAGACAAATAACGTACATATTCATATATTTATAACTAATATACATATACTATATACTAATATACATATGTATATACTATAGTATAGTATATATATGTAATTAGTTATATGTCACAAATATCTATATATATATATATTTATGATTTTCATATGTTTTTGTACGGATGTACCCAAACGTACCCAGCGTCCAATTTTTTGCTGTACCGGTGTACCGTACCCTTGTAACCGTACCCGTTCCGGTACCTGATTTGTCAACTTAGTTGTAAATGTAAGAGGTTTTTGAAGAGGTTAGGGAGACTTTTGTTGTCAACCGTAGTTACTATATTGTGTATAGATTAGTCCCTTGGACTTGATAGTTAAGGAGAATGTAATATCCCAAACGGATACTGCCCTAAATTTCTGATTTCCAGCTTCTGAATTCTGCCCTAATTTTCTGCATTTTTGTTTTCTGCTCAAAACCCTAGATTCTGATCTGATTTTCAGATTTCAATCAAACAAGGACA
This sequence comes from Cunninghamia lanceolata, assembly GCA_027924645.1. Classification (NCBI taxonomy): domain Eukaryota; kingdom Viridiplantae; phylum Streptophyta; class Pinopsida; order Cupressales; family Cupressaceae; genus Cunninghamia; species Cunninghamia lanceolata. Next base: position 155,949 of record BSBN01000798.1, read on the forward strand.
GCGAACACAAAAGTAACCAAATGATCCAATAACAAAGCAATTACAAATCCTTATGATTAAATCTTCAAACATGGACTTATCCAACCAATCATATCATCAATTTGCAAGTATAAACATGGAACCAAAATCTGATTTTCTGAATTGAACAACTGCTGCTATAAATCAGAATTCTGAATTTTGCAAGTTATATTCAAAACATAGGCCAATCATGCCCAACAATATATCAGATCTGTGCTGTTACCAATCAGACCTAATAGTAGGCTGACCTATGCCATAAACAATAGCAAATTGACCTTAAAAAATGATAGGAAAGATCTCCAAGTGCTGCGCTCCAACTAGGGCTTGAAACTCTAGGTCTTCACTCCTCAAAACACGATGGAAATCCACTCCCAAGCATGCACTCAGGTCTGAATTGTCTGCTGCTCCAAAGAATGATGTCAAATTCGCCACGGAAGACGACAAACATTGATGAACAACTCTCCCAAAGGTGGCGCTCAAGAATAGGGTTAAACCCTATGCAAATTGTCAACAATCCACCAAAAGAAATCACCTCCAATGATGGGCGAATCAGGTCTGCTCCTCTGCTGCTCTAGATTAACAACTAAATCATGCACAAGGACCACCAAAATCGCCTCCAATGCTGATCGCTCCACCTCCAATGAGTGGCGCTACAAACAAGGACAATTCCCAATCCAAAGATGATCAATCCACGCCCAAGGATTGCCTCCAAGAATGATCTCCAAATCTGATTTGCAATCTGCTCCTCTTCTCCAAATGATACCACTGAAGTACAAGTAGACCTCCGTTATGAAGTCTTCCCAAGATGAGATTGGGTTTTCGTCCAACTCACCCTTTATTGTCACTTAAAAGTGCAGTCCAAAAGGAATAAAATAACAAGTCCAATGATAAGTCAAATGATCCAAACAACTTGCTTATATACATGTTTTCCCTCCTCTTTCTTAGTTGGCTGACCTCCTTTTATTTCATTGGATCTCCACAAAATAGGCTGACACAAGTAACAAACTTGGCACATAAATCTAGAATAGTTTTTTTTATTTACTTAATTCCTCCCTAGGTTGACCCATACAATGATAGATCTTTTTATTCTTCTTCCTTATGGCACCCAATTTCAAATTAAAGATTTGAAATCATTCCTTCAAAAGATATGGCATCAAAGTATCTCATTAAAGACCAATTTTCCACGCTCCACCTATCTCTAAGATGGTTTACTCCATGTGTAGGAAAATTATTTTATTCAAGATAAATGCATCAAAGGCATCAGAAAAAAATGACAAGTCATCGCATGTACTCAAATTGCCTTCCAAAATTCGTGAAGTGTGGAAGACTGCCGCTTAGGTCTTTTCTTGTGATCACTCCAAAAAAGAGGACATTACAGTCCTCCCTTCCTAAGATTGCTTGTCCTCAAGCAATGACAAACTTGCATCTTGCAAAATAGCATCAAATGACAAGTATCTCCATCCAATCAAATGTCTCGTGATTACACAACTCCTCAATCTGTGGCTGCAACTCCCAAAAACAATATGAAGAATGCAATGCGAAGCGAGCTTTGGTGGCAAAAGCCATACACACTAGACTCAACTTGGTCCTATCTTCCAAACTCTAAAAATATACTCTCAACCACATGTGCCAATACCTCCAAAACTCCAAACGCTCCATCCATGAATGCAAAATCCATAGAGGACCAAATGCTAGACCAACACGAAGCCCTGAAGAAAGCCATGCCTGTCAACAAGTGATGAAGAGTGTAAACTTTGAAATACAAACACAAGTCTCCAAGCTTCCGTTGCTCCACTTTGATACAATCATCAATGCTCCGTGAGTTGTGAAGCAACTCATCAAGATCCCAATGGAAAGGTGTGTCAAACATGCCACCACCTGGATCCCAAATCAGTATATCATCACATCCGGTAAACATGAAGAGATGGAAGCATCTCAAAGTGCTAGCAACACCAAACAACTCTCCAACTCCTGTAGATCTCCCGTGGATGTGAAGAGTACCCATCATAGGTGCAAGAAAGTGTATAACAACTCCTCCTAGGTTGTTGATGTGGAATAGAACAGCAACTTCATGATTGAAAATCAGACCTATGTGGATGCAAATAACATCGCCAAGATCATAGGATGATAGAATATCAACCCTATACCACTCTCCAATGATGAGGAGAAGATGCAACTCTCCTCCAAACTCTTGAACAGCCGCTGCCCTGCAAGAGTTATGTAAGAAATCCATGTTCCATGAAGTAAAACAACCATCTCCTATCAAAGTATGGAGTAGAACTCCATCAACTAGGGCTGGAACACCAATGCCATCATGCTTTCTTCCATACCCTACACCACAGTCCAGCTGAAACACAAACATTAGTGACTCAAAATGAAATAGCATAGTAATACCTCCATACCTAGGATCATAGTTCAGCTGAAACTCCATTCCTCCAAGTGTATGCCACACAAAGGCAAGTGTCTCCATCACAAATTCTTGAAGTAGAGCAGCTGCAAACTCTACCAAAGAGTCATCAGCATGATGAGACTCATCACCAACAAACTCTCCAAGTGCTCCATGAATGATCAAAGACCAAACCAAATCTGCATCACCCACATCTCTATCCACATATGTAGTCATAACACTAGTGGCTGATCCACAAAGTGTATGCTCCATAATGCCATCCAAGTCTATGTGTAATATCCCACTCCTGATAGGATATCTAATTTTCTGGATGTTCTTTGATATTTTTTGCAATGTTTGATACAACAATATAATGCAGCGAAAAAGAAAATATTGCAATGATAATATTTTATTTAAAACATTACATCCCATAGGGAGTGAATGGCTGAAAATTCCAGATTTGAATATCTTCCAAAATATTCATTATTTGGCCAAATTATCAAAGACCTAGTTGATATAACATCCCCTATTATTTAAGCAATCAATACCCAGAAAATCATATTGGCAAAATATGAAGATTTTTACATACCCAGTTTGCTGTTATGAAAAGTATAGGTTTGATATGAATGCAACAGCAACAATAATTTTGATTTTCAATCAAGAATCTTCTCAAACCCTTGAATAATTTGTAGATAATCTCTTCAATAATGTACCATATGATTCCCACGTGCCAAGAGAGTATGCACAACTCAACAATTAAGATATTCAACAATGATAATCTTCAATCTGCTATCAAACCCTTATGAAAACTTTTGATCTACAAATGATTAATCTTCAAAACTCTTGATATATTCTCCAATGAAATCTTCTCTATTGATGCACACATTGGACCTTTGAATGAAGCCCACAAATAAGCAGTTCTTCAATGGATCTTTCATCACCTCATAATTGTAAAACCATGAAAAATTTTTGCTCTCCAATGGCTGGAAGTAGACAGAATGGTTGAAACCCTTGGTCTCAAGCTCAAATCCCAAGAACATACAAAAGACAAGTCAAATGATCATTCAATAATGAGGTTGATTTGCTTTTTGATGCCCTTTTATAACTTCTCCAAATGAAGTGTATTTAGTTTGCCTTTAAAGTCCACTTTTTAGGTTTTTAATAAAAAACTTTATTATAAGTCTCATAAATGGGTGCTCCAATCATTGAAATATTAAATGTACTTTAATTGATTTTAATGATGGGTCATGGCCCCATTGAATATAAAGTGACTTCAAAAACTTTATAATATACCTTTTAATCATTTAAGTGGCTCCAAACTCAACATTAAATTATAAAGTTAAATGATAACTTTATAATATATCATTAATAAATACAATATCATTAATGCCACTTAAAATATTAATATCTCCTTACTTAAACATCATTTTTCAATTTCGTCTAAACTTGGGGGTTCACCATAACACCTTTTATGCATCCAACCATCTTACCAAAAATAGCAGGGGTCCATCTCTATCAACCTCTGTTGGCTAAAAATAGCAAGAGCCTCCAATACGGGACCAGAGACCTCTAAACAACCTTATCATTAGTTGAAATTGGGGAACAACACTGAAATCACCACATGACCAAATACCCTGCTATAAATAGAAACTTTGGAAAGATGACTTACTATAAATAGTAAGTGTGTAGAACTGAGTCCAACGAAGGCCAAACTTGAACCCATACTGAGCTCTGATGGAGAAAACACACTGATCTCTGCCAAAAGGGACCCTCTAACCATCTGAGTTAGCCTACGAGGGCTAGTGATAGGCTAAACCATCATAAAACAGGATCACACTAAAAAGGGGACATTACAGTCCGCCCTCCCTGAAATTGCTTGTCCCCAAGCAATCTCAACAGCAAAGTTAACACCACTCCACCCAGATCCCAAGGAAAGTGCTGTGTAACGTCCCTCATGTTACCAATCAACTCTTGTAACACCATCACAAGTACAACTAATAGATCTTGTTGAATCAAATCAACCCCAACACCAGGTGTCGTAGGAGCATAAGCATTAAGTGGAAGCAACTCTGAATATCGACAATGTTTGCTTCCCATAACTGCGCAAGCTAAGCTGTCATACACACTCTCTAGCATATGCGCAACTGAGCTATGCATCTGAAACAAATCATATACATAAAGATCAAAAGTGCAACTACAAGTAATCATCGTCATATACACGCTGCAAAACTCAACAGTGAACCTTGATTGGAACCCCAATGCACACAAAGGATTCCTCAACATACTGGAGAGTATCCCACAACTAATGCCCGGATCCTAAATGAATCTGTAAGGAATTGCATCAAAATCTCGCAGAAAACAGCTGCAGCCATAGAACTTGCCAAAACTTAGCAAATTGTGCAATTCTGCAGCTGAAATAAACATATCACTTCTGATGTCAATCCCTGGGTCCTAGTGCCAAACTAGAAGTCTGTCACAAAGCGCACCTGTTGACTTCCACTGTACCATTCTACATAAACCACCGACATCGCACCAAGAGTGGTGGAACACCTCATCAGGACCAAAATAGAGTGACAAATCAAACACTTCACCACCAGGATCCCAAGACAGAATCAACAATCCACTACCAACGACAACAGGTGGCACCTACTGCACCATACTAATTTGCCAAGAGGCTGCTCCCTGATACTGAGACCTATGGGTATGGACCCACAATGATAATTATTCTGGGGCAAATTGACAACCTTGCACGACATGGCTTCCTTTTTTGTGAAGGGAAGCATAACATACTAGTCATCCATCCCACCCCTAAACGTCATCTAGAATAGCAAGTCCACTGTATGTGGGCTGAATGGAAAACCAAATGCATCCCACACAATGTAATCATAATGTGATGCACTAACCAACTCCTCTGGGAATCTTGAATCAGCACTAGGATTCCACAATGCACTGCCCGCATCAAGAATTGAACAATGCAGATCGATGTGTGAATAATTCACGCCAACATGCACAATCGACATACCAAGCTCAACAACCCCATACTGAATATACTCTACACAAGTGTCATCATCATGCTCAACTGCTGTGACGGTAGTGCATCTAAAACCACTAGAGCAATTGTCTCCGCAAAGTGACTGATTACCAGCAATATGAAAGGGAGAACGAGACAAGGAAAACCCATCAGCACTATCTTCTCTCCCTATGAACTCCCTGGCAATATTGATAGCCAAATCTCTATCCAAGGCTGATTTGCAATCAACATCATGTCCACCTATCAAGTGTGACAAGGCAACCACCTCCTGGTTGCAATCAGCACTAAATTGCGAAGAACTCTCCTCATAAATATGCCACTCTGAATCTTCCTCTTGCTCAATCAATACAAGAGGCTCTACACTCTCATATGGAGTGTCCCAGACTAAAGAACTCATGCCACTATCATCCATCTGAATTGGGACTGCCAAAGATGATTGTACTTCAATTGTGGATGAAGAAGCTTGTGCAATGCTCAACTCCAAACAAAGTTCTTCAATCTGATTTTCTGTTGCTTGAAGAGTCAACTGAGTGCTCACCAACGTACTTTGAGCAACCTCAAGCTCACGAATTAACTTATCCACTTCTTCCTTCCCACTCAATGCACCTGAATAGATTTCAGCGAGATCAAGGAGGTGATCTCGATCGGAGAGGAGATGCATATAGTTTGATTTCATTGTAATCAAAGCCTCTTTGATTACCAGTAAGTGTGGTTGGGAAGATTCTTCTTCGTTACCTGTTTGACTCCTCACAAGCTGATCATGCCATAGCTGATTTTCAATCAGCTTGTGGATACTATCAAAGTGAGTCAATGCAGCCTCAATCTGGTCTTCATTGACTTTCAATTGTTTTTCCAAACTGTGAGAGGAATTCGCCTTCTGAAACAAAGCTGATTCACACACTAAATCCTCACATTGAGTCTGGAAATCTTGTCTTGTACTGCTGTCCACATTCATGTTGTCAACTGAACTAACAGATTCAACACTCTCAATGTCATCTTCATGGTACACTTGTTGATTTGGAACTTGGGCAGCAGTAATTCCAATCAAAGGATCATCAATGTTTGGTGCCAAAACACAATCCAACTCACTGGTCACTGTGTGAGCATCACCAAACACACCTAACTCAATTGTAGATGACAAAGATACTTCATCGAGTGAAGTAGGATCAGCAGTAGTATCACTCACCGAATCAACCAAAGAATCCATCTCATCCCTTGATTTGTCAAGGAAAATCTCTAAGTTGCCCACAAAGAAACTCGTGAAGCTATTACCTATAACATTATAGGATTCTTTGTCAACACCACTAGTTGTATCTTCTTGCAGAAATGACACAACACACAATCCATCCTCAGTGTTGTTAGCCAAAACACTTGAAGAGTCCTTATAGGTAGACAGAAACACACCTTTGTTCTCTTCTTCCACCATAGGGCTGTCATAGGCTAACTGATTTTTGTCTTTATCATGAACATGGATAGGCTGAAACAAATGTCCTTTCTTCTCTTGTTTTTGTACATTTAACTCTTCACATAATGCATCATTCTGTTGCAATGAACCTGTGTTGCTTTCTTCATTGTTTGACTCTTTTTCTTGATCAAAACCACACTCCTGTTCAAGCCTTTCTGGTACATCTATAAGCTGCAAATCATCTTGCAGCAATTCACTTTTCATCCCTCCTTCCTTTTCTTCCTTCCTTCTCACAACTTCTACTTCCTCTTCTTCAGGTCCACCCAAGAACTGATTGAAAGTGAGAACATCTCGGATTTTCTTAGGAAGAGATTGATATTCAATAAATCTGGTATTAATATAACTATGAAACTCCATTACCTCCATAGTTCTAGAGGTAGAAGGCATATCTATCAACTGCTAACACCACAAGCTGGCAGAATCAAGTGTTTTGAAAAAAACTAACATGCAATCACAAGTACTAACATGCAACTACTGATACCACACATGCCACCACTGAGCATTGACATGCAACCATTAAAACTGACATGCAAGTGCTGTATCACTAATATGCAACCCTTAGAATCGACATGCAAACATGAAGTCCCTGACATGCAACTGAATATTTCTGAATAACCCAACAAGATGGTAGGAAACTTGGCTCTGATACCACTGTAATATCCCACTCCTAATAGGATATCTAATTTTTTGGATGTTCTCTGATATTTTTTGCAATGTTTGATACAACAATATAATGCAGTAAAACAGTACATCTGATAGGGAGTTAATGGCTGAAAAATTCCAGATTTGAATATCTTCCAAAATACTCATTATATGGCCAAATTATTAAAGATCCAGTTGAGATAACATCCCCTATTATCTAATCAATTAATACCTAGAAAATTATATTGGCAAAACATGAAGATTTTTACATACCCAGTTTGCTGTTATGAAAAGTATAGGTCTGATATGAATGCAACAGCAGCAATAACTTTGATTTTCAATCAAGAATCTTCTCAAACCCTTGAATAATCTGTAGATAATCTCTTCAATAATGTACCATATGATTCCCACGTGCCAAGAGAGTATGCACAACTCAACAATTAAGATATTCAACAATGATAATCTTCAATCTGCTATCAAACCCTTATGAAAACTTTTGATCTACAAATGATTAATCTTCAAAACTCTTGATATATTCTCCAATGAAATCTCCTTTATTGATGCACAAATTACACCTTTGAATGAAGCCTACAAATAAGCAGTTCTTCAGTGGATCTTTCACCACCTCAGAATTGCAAAACCATAAAGAATTTTCGCTCTCCAATGGCTGGAAGTAGACAAAATGGCTGAAACCCTTGGTCTCAAGCTCAAATCCCAAGAACATACAAAAGACAAGTCAAATGATCATTCAATAATGAGGTTGATTTGCTTTTCGATGTCCTTTTATAACTTCTCCAAATGAAGTGTATTTAGTTTGCCTTTAAAGTCTACTTTTTAGGTTTTTAATAAAAAACTTTATTATAAGTCTCATAAATGGGTGCTGCAATCCATGAAATGTTAAATGTACTAAGTGATTTTAATGATGGGTCATGGCCCCATTGAATACAAAGTGACTTCAAAAACTTTATAACATACCTTTTAATCATTTAAGTGGCTCCAAACTCAACATTAAATTATAAAGTTAAATGATAACTTTATAATATATTATTAACAAATACAATATCATTAATGCCACTTAAAATATTAATCTCTTTAATTAAACATCATGATAACTTTATAATATATTATTAACAAATACAATATCATTAATGCCACTTAAAATATTAATCTCTTTAATTAAACATCATTTTTCAATTTTGTCTGAACTTGGGGGTTCACCATGACACCCTATATGCATCCAACCATCTTACCAAAAATAGCAGGGGTCCATCTCTATCAACCTCTGTCGGCTAAAAATAGCAAGAGCCTCCAATATGGGACCAGAGACCTCTAAACAACCTTATCACTAGCTGAAATTGGGGAACAACACTGAAATCACCACATGACCAGATACCTTGCTATAAATAGAAACTCTGGAAAGATGACTTACTATAAATAGTAAGTGTGTAGAACTGAGTCCAACGAAGGCCAAACCTGAACCCATACTGAGCTCTGATGGAGAAAACACATTGATCTTTGTCAAAAGGGACCCTCTAACCATTTGAGTTAGCTTACAAGGGCCAGTGATAGGCTAAACCATCATAAAACAGGATCACGCTAAAAAGGGGACATTACACTATGATGTGAGCCTTCAAATGGCTCTCCAAAAGAGGTGACACCAAATCCTCATGAACCAAGCTATGTGAACAAACAAAGAATTCTGAATCATACTTCTCACCGTACTAAATTGATTGCTTCACTTGCTTGGCCACCATACAATGCTCATGCCTCATATGCCACATGCTTTGAACCTTTGTCTTTTCCATGTCACGGTGAACTAAGTCGGTCCTCTTGTGTCTTGGATACACAAATAAGACCTCATGTTTGACTCCCAAATGAGTGCCAACAATAGAAGAAGACTTCTTACTATCTTTAACAGAGGCTATATTAATCAATGAACAAAGAAAAATAGTTATGTACAAAGAAACAACGGAGCTGTTTATAAAGAGAAATACACGGCTAAGAATAGCCAAAAGCAAAAAGCCAAGAAGATAAGGATTGACCATTAGAAATAAACTAACTCTAGTTTAACACCCTCCTATAATGGTCAATCGGTCAACAACACCAAGATGCCCTCGAAATTTGATAAACTTATCCGGACTTAGAGATTTGGTGAGAATATCGACAGTTTGGTCCTCTGTGGGAATACACTGCAATACAACAGAGGCATCGTCAACAAGCTGGAGAATAAAGTGACAATGAAGATCAACATGTTTTGTCCGCTCATGAAAGATAGGATTTTTAGCAAGTTTCAACACCCCTTGATTGTCACAATACAAAGATGAAGGCCCAGCTTGAGGCATGTGTATATAAAGCATCCTGTAGAGCCAAACTGCCTCATAGGCGGCTTTAACTCCACCCCTATATTCTGCTTCTGTGGAGGAAAGAGCCATTGCCTATTGCTTCTTGTTGGTCCAAGTGACTGCACCTGTGTCCAAATTGAAAACATATCCAGAGGTAGATTTTCAGTCATCCACAGAACCTACCCAAATTGGAATCGGTAAAATCGATCAGCTGAGGATCTTTGCACCTGCCATACAGAATGCCAAAGTCAGAAGTGCCATGCACATATCGCAACACACGCTTGGCCGCAACCTAGTGTTCAGTTTTAGGAGCCGTCATGAAGCGAGAGATGTAGCTGACAGCAAAACTAAGATCAGGGCGAGTGGCAGTGAGATAGATGAGGCTACCCACTAATTGCCTGAATGCTGATTCATTTTCTACAGGATAGTCGGAATTAGCAGAGAGTTTCAGACCGCGCTCCATTGGTGTAGAAGCCGGTTTACAATTTGTCATTTGGAATTTGTCCAACAGACTCCGAGCATATTTCGATTGAGAGAGAAAGATGCTGTCAGATTGCTGCCATACCTCAATACCTAAGCAATAATGCAAGAGGCCCAAGTCTGTCATGTCAAATGTGTGGTTGAGATCATGTTTGATTTGATGAATCAATGATTCAGAGCTGCCAGTAATGATCAAATCATCAACATACACAACAATGAGGAGTCGATCATCAGCATACTGATTGACATACAGATTGGGATCAGATGGACTCCGCTGAAAGCCATGATCAAGAAGATATTGATCAATCTTGAGATACCATGCCCGTGGAGCTTGTTTGAGGCCATAGAGAGCTTTCACTAGTTTGCATACTTGATGTTCCTTCCCAGCAACCTTGAAGCCAAAAGGTTGCGTCATGTACACTTCTTGCAACTCTCCATTGAGAAAGGCACTCTTGACGTCCATTTGATGGACTTTCCACCCAAATTGAGCTGCCATAGCAAGAACAAGCCGAATGGTGCTCATTTTTGCTGTAGGAGCAAAAGTTTCCTCATAATCAACACCTTTTTGAAAATAACCTTTGGCGACCAACCTAGCCTTATCTTTATCAAGAGTCCCATCAGTTTTGTACTTGACTTTGTATACCCATTTGCAACCAACAGGTTTCTTCCCAGGAGGAAGATCGGATAAAACCCAAGTATTGTTCTTTAGAAGACTCTGGTGCTCAGCTTCCATACCCTGTTCCCACTCAGGTACACCTTGAGCCTCAGAATATGTTTGAGGCTCTGAAATGCTATGAAGATTGGCCATGAGCACAAAATTGACCGAATTTTGCTGTTTGCTCTTCTTCCGAGCAGATCTTCCCTCGAGGAGTTCGTTATCATGAAGGTCACCAATGGTTTTGGCCCATCATTTCGGCCGGAGAGCAGATGAACCAGCATTTGAAAGAGGAACTGCAGAGTCATCATCTGAAGGAGTCGGGTCGAGATCAGGAGGATCCAGAATATCCTGAGGAGAGGCGGGTGGAGAAATACCAATCGGAGATGCTGGCAAAACTGCAGGGGCCCTCCCATCCGAGGAAGCTAGAGGAATGCAAACACCTAAATCAGAATCCGTCAAAGGCTGATCCTCAAGAGAAGTAGTAGAAAGCAAAAAAGGTCTAGTAGTCTCATCAACTACAACATCACGACTGAAGATAAGACGATTAGTGTCTACATCAATCAATCTGTAAGCCTTATGATTTTCACTATAGCCAGTGAACATGAGTTTCTGGCTTTTGGAGTCCAGCTTAGTGCGCTTGACATCTGGAATCCAAACATGGTCAGTGGAGCCAAAAACTTTCAGATGATTGACACGAGGTTTACCTCCAGACCATGCTTCTTCAGGAGTCATTTTTATGATTGCATAGGTGGGGGATCGGTTCAGAAGATAAACAGCAGTGTAGACTGCTTCAGCCCAGAACTTCTTAGGAACACTTCGATGTTCTAACATAGAACGTGCCATCTCGGTAATAGTGCGATTACGACGCTCAACAACACCATTTTGCTGAGGTGTGTAAGGTGTAGTAAGTTGACGTTTGATGCCATGTGTAGCACAGAAATGAGTGAAGTTAGAGGAACAAAACTCCCCCCCATTATCAGACCGAAGAGAGACAATTGGGCACCTTGACTCTTTTTCCACCAAGGCTTTGAACTGCTGAAATGTATTGAGCACATCAGATTTCTTTTTTAAGAAATACACCCACATCTTTCTGCTGAAGTCATCAACAAAAAGTAGAAAATATCTGCATCCAGTGACTAAAGAAGTGTTCATTGGCCCACATACATCAGCGTGGACCAATTGCAAAACCTTGGATGCTCTCCATTTATCACCGTCAAGAAATGGAGTCCTATGTTGTTTGCCAACTTGACATGCTTCGCAAATGCCAGGAAGTTGTGTCTGAATTTCAGGAAGACCGCCATCCAGATTCTCCCTAGCTAACTGAGACAAATAGTGCATGTTGAGATGCCCATACCGTTGATGCCAGAGTTTACTGATGAAAGTGTTCCTGGCAACCATAGCTTGCTCTGGAGAATCACCAGAATCCATGAGTCTATATAGACCATGATCCTCAAGAGCCTGGACAACAGTGGTACGTGTCTCACGGTCCACTATTTTACATGAGTGCAGGCTGAAGACAACATCCAGATGAGGTGAGTGTCGCATGATCTGACTGACGGAGAGAAGATTGAGCTCCATGTCAGGAACGTAGTACACATCAAGAAATATTAAATTTCTTCTACCAGACTGAATCTGCACTGTGCCTTTTCCGATAACTGTATACTCTTCGCCTCCTCCAAAGACGACAGAGTCTCTGAATGGTATATACTCAATGAACCAATCTCGCCGATGTGTGAAATGCTGGGAGGCACTTGAATCGATGTACCAGGCAGAAATTTTGATAGAGTCTATTGGTCGTTTGGCCATAAAGGCAGAGACCTTAAATTCCTTCTTCGTAGTATGCGCAGAAAAAACCGTTGGCGTTACGTTTCTTGAGGCATGAAAAACCAGATATTGGAAGATGGCAAGGAAACAGATGGTAAGATGTTCAAGACCAAAAAACTGGCTGAAAAAATTGAACACAGATTCCAATATAAAAAAGAAACAATTCCTATAGATTCTTGACATGATGAGAGTCACAAAAGTAAAATATCCACGAACCGCCGATAGAATACCCATGTAGATGATTAGAGGTGCGACCTAGAACCGTCGGCAGAATACCCACGAACCAGAATAGGCAGCGATTGGAAGTCTTCAAACAAACGGCACTAAAAAAAAATACTGTCAATGTAGGACTCTCAACTTTCGTCCATACAAATCATAACCACAGACGGTAGAAAAAATGCGTGCCTGAAGAAGTGATGAAAACACGTGCCTGCGACCAGAGAAGGTAAACCTAGAACGCAGGCAAAAATCATGGGCAAAAATCGCCGGCAAAAATAAACGCGGGTAGAAATCGTGACGGAGAGGTGCGCCAAGAAAATAACCGTGATTTAACCAGATAAAAATTGTGACCCAGAAATCCTTCTCAACCCTGAATCAAATCCGCCGATCACAAAAAACTTCAGGATGATTGGAAACCGCGAACGGAATGACGGGTTGCAGAAAAACGCGATTAGGGTTTTCAATGTAGAAAGAACTGCAACACAGAAGAAAACGCCTTGCGAATTGAATAAGGAATACCAATCCTTGCAAAACACGGGTGAAAGGCAAAACACCTATCTAAAACAGAACACCCGCACGAAAATGAAAAAAGAATTGCAGAAGCCCTCAACCTGGGCTCTAATACCATGTAACAGAGGCTATATTAATCAATGAACAAAGAAAAATAGTTATGTACAAAGAAACAGCGGAGCTGTTTATAAAGAGAAATACACGGCTAAGAATAGCCAAAAGCAAAAAGCCAAGAAGATAAGGATTGACCATTAGAAATAAACTAACTCTAGTTTAACACTATCATCCTCATGAGTAGGAGCTGCCAACTCAAGATTATGCAACAACCAAAGACTGGTCTTTGTTCACCTCAAACATATTCTTCCTCCTTGTTGCATCAAGTGCCGATCTAACATGAGTCTCCCAAGGGAAATCACAAGCCTCAAGGCTGATCTTCTTGGCTGTTATATCATTATGATATGAAGATAAGGGACTGCTGTCATACAACAGAAAATCAGCCCTTACCTCATGCCCTAGTGTGATGTCTTCCACTATCTCAATCATCTCTCCTTCCTTGAGTGGATGGTTATCAACAAGTGCTGGTCCACGAGACGTCGCCAAGTGAAAATCAAGTGTACCATGTGTCACAAACTCTGTCCCATGGCTGCAAGCTGAATCTTCATGTGTATATGTCTCTTCTACCTTCATAACTTCATCATAGGACCCTTCAAGTCCTTCCTCCACGTCTCCACTTTTTGCCATCTTTAGGTTGCATTGTTTTTCATTGGATGTGGCTACCATAGAAGTCTGAAATTCTACTCAGTATGACGAAGAGTGCGCCATGCTCAACTCCCAACAAAACTTTTCCACATGATCTTCTGATTCTATAAGGGCCTCTTGAGTGCTCTTAAAAGAATCCACTATAGCATTAAGCTCAAAGGTGAGCTTATCCACTTCATCTTCTATTCTTCTCAAAGCATCAGCATAAATCTCATCAAGTGTGAGCAGATGATCTCTATCCGCAAGTAAGTGTAGGTAGTTTGTCTTCACTACCACCAAGGCCTCCTTGAGTTCGTGCAAGTCATCAAGAGATGGACCACCTTCAAAACCGTCATAGTTCCCTAGAGCCTTCCAACACAAACTTGCCATCATCTTATGAACATGGTCAAAATTTGTTAGGGCTGCCACAATCATACCATCACTTACCCTTAGTTGACCTTCCAAATGATGTGCCTTATGGTACCCAATGTTCCTATGCAACATTTCTGATTGGTCGTCATCATCATGTACCTCCAAATCAGCTTCTTTCTTGGCCTCTTCTCCATTACATCCATTTGTGAAAACTAAGTCATCATCATGCTCAATCAAAGGGTCACCATCAAAGTAATGAGTAGAGTCTTCTACATCATGATCTTCCTCAATGGCTGATCTAGAAAGTGTGTCAACAACTATGATATCCTTAACCTCCAAGTGATCCTCCGTATCTTGCAATGTCAAATCAATCTTATCCAAACCTCTTTGTTCACCACATATTGAAATTTCTAAATTGCTCTCATATGTATGAGCAATATCCATCTCAAAGACACCCAAACCACAATTTGATTCCTTGCCAAGATGAGGTAAAGGTGATGAAGCAATGCTAGGCTCAATTAGAGGAATATCAAACTAACTCATACCTTCTTGTAGCTGATCTAACAGGGTTGGTTTGACAATCTCCACAATGGTATCTTCTTCAATCTTCATGTGCTCTTCATTTGTAGCTTCAATAGGTGAATCTTCTTCAACTTTGTCCTTATAGCGCTGAAGTGAATTCTTGGCTTCATCTTCTTTAGGGCTTGGAGTCCAATCTTCAATGCATGTTGACTGATTTCTACCTTCCTCATGATCACTAGTGAGCTGCGAGTCACAAACAAGCGATTCTTCTTCATCCAAATGTATTGCTATAAATTCCTCTTCATCCACCTGCTCCTTATTGGCCAAGAAAGGTTTCAGCTTCTTCTGACACTGAATAATCACCCTTTTAGCTAGGTCTCTTTTAACTGATACGATTCCATGGTCATCCTTATTCCTGTTAGCCGATAGAATAGAAAGAAGTGATTATGGCACATCATCACTTTCATTAATAGTCAAAACCATAATGCTTTGTATGGCTGCAAATAACATTATCGGCATGTTCTTTCTTGATTGTGACAAAGAAGTGGAGAAACATTATGTCGATCAAATCATTCAGTCTCAAATCCAACATAATATTATTCAATATGGTTTTTATGTAATGTCCCCATTTTCGGCTTGATCATCAAGTGAAGAATGGATTAGCCTATTCCTCATTCTTGGAGGCTAATTCTAATGATGAGGGAATGAATTTGGGTTTTGACTAACTCTGTGTGTAGTTTTGCAGGTACAATCAAGGAGTTTCAAGTCATAATCCTCTAAGTCATGTGCAAGGCGCATATTTAGTCCAGAACTATCAATTTTGGCGCCTAATTGGAAGGTTTAATACAAGGCACTAATTCTTGCAGTTCCACTTCAAAATTACGCCTAACATGAACATCAACTTGTTTTGACCTCATTCATCAAGGCGCTTGCTAGAGGGAACATTGAGTGATCACCCAGGAAGTATTAAGGTAATGATGAAAGTTAGAAGAAGGTATAATTTACCTAGGGCGCAAATTTCATGTTGAACTCACCAAATGTGCGCTTTGGATTTTGAAGGCAAGAATCAAGAAGATGTAGTCATCTATTAACCAGTTGAGCATCATTTGTACTTGATCATTCACCAAACATGTGTTTGGGGTCATTGAAAGAGCCTAATTGAGGTAGGCGCACTTTCTTGTTCTCACAACACCCAGAGTGCGCCTAACCTTCATGAGGCGCCAATCCAAGTTCAACACTTCAAATGGGCGCCTTGATCTGAGATTGGTTGTTTGGACCATCGAATGAGTAAGGAACTTCTTCAAGTTGATCAAGTGAACCTCACTCTCAAGAAGATCAAGTGGAAAGTTGGAATTGTCAAGTAATGATGTCTTGATACCTAGGCGCATATTGGGCCAAGAATCCTCCATTTGAGCGCCTAGCATGGATGATTGATAGATTGAAGACTTTGAAGTTAGGAGAAGTCACTTGGATGAACAATCAAAGTTGAAGAGGGAAACTCCTAGACTAGGCGCATGTTTGGTCAAAACTCCTCAATTCTGGCACCTAGGATTGAAGTCTATGTGAGGCGCACATTTTGATGGAACACTTCCATTTTGGCGCCTTGATTTGAAGATCACCTTGGATACTCTAGAGAATGCGCCCAAGCTGTAGATTTCTCCGGACAACATCAAAGGAGTTAGATTGAATAGATCAAGTGTCGGAGACACCTTCCGGAGTAGGATAAGAAGTGAGGTGCACTTCTTGGGCATTACATGCCTCATCTAGCGCCTAACCTCAAGTGGCGCCTTGATCAACTCCAATGAGTGCCTCAGGAAGATTGAATGAGTTGAGTGTCAAGACACTCTTCTGGATCAAATTGACAACATTGGAAAGCTCTTTCCAAGTTAGGCACAATCTCATGATGCAACCTCCTCAACTGGCGCCTAGAACAAGCAGGGCGCATTTTCATGTCCCAGACATCTCAACTTGGCGCCTAGACAGAAGATAAGGTAGTTATAACCACCTGGACTCTCATTGGTCGACAAGATGACATTGGGATCTGTTCCAGTTCATTGGGTAAGGTTGCTACCTCATGATGAATTGTCAGATGGAATATTCTCCTTGGATATACTTCTTGGAAAATGAGCCTTGGTTCTTTTTTGTGCATTGGAAAATGTGCCTTCATTGCCTTGAGGGCACTATAAAAGGAGGAGAACACCTCTCATTTGGATATCTTATCTTTGGCAAATTTTCTCTCTGCAAAGCTTTAAGCTTGTGTTCTTGAGGCTTGCGAGTTTCAAGTAGTTGGGGTGATGCTTCCTCAACAGTGATAAGGTGATGCTCCCTTGTAGGCATGAGTTTTCTATAGTCCATGAATTAAGAGAGATAGTGCTTCTGGATTAAACTATGTATGTTTTTGCTTCAAAAATAAGAACGTTTCAGATCATGCACAATGATCCATCATCAGGAAGAGGAGAAAATGTGTATTGGATAGCAAACATGGCCTTATAAAGGAATTGCAGAGGGGGATATAACAAGGAACGCAAAATGAAGGGAGGGGATGGGGAAAAAGAAAATAAGAGATGAACTAAATTAAAACTTGAAGCATGTGAACCCACATAAGCAAAAGTATAAACACAAAACATAACAAAACCAAAAAGTATATGTAGAAAAATATATATGAGTAATATATAATAACAAAAAAAAACATACACAGTTTAATCCAGAAGCAAGATCTCTCTTGATGCTCCCTTGTCAAGTTGTGAGGTGTTAACACATAGTTGACATCATTGTGCTCAATAGAGATTGTTCATTTGCGAGGTCATTGTATACATCTAGGCTTTAAGGCCTTTCTTTGTAATCAATTGAATAAGATTGTATATTCATGCCATTGAGGGCATCATCTATTGTAATAAGACATTTGTATTGATTTGAATCAAGTAATAATACAAGTGCCCAACTTCAAGTTGATTCATGTAAGTTGTCATTGTTATCTTTCATGAATGATGTTAAGTAGATTGAGCTATTGAAGAGTAAAGTGCATGTAAATTTGTCTAAGTAAGTAAAATTTTAGTTAAGTATAGTTGGGTATCTTACATTTTACAAAAGTTTCAAGTATAGCAACCCTTCTAAAAAAGTGAGGACATGTGATATCATCAATAGCCTGGAAACTATCCACCATCAGTTGAATTACATCTTTCAATGTGTTATCATTGTAAGAAGCTTTAGGTGTTGAAATTCTCATGATTTCGCTTAAACATGAAGTAGCAAGAAGTCTTACCTCATTATCATTGTGTCTTAACAACCTTTGCTTACCCAAGGAAGATGTTGCAGGAATCAAAGCTGCTCGCATTATCTGAGAGGGTGACTGATCCACAATGTGAAGACATTCTTCTACTTCCTCCAAAGTGCTGAGAAGAGCATCTTTTGGCTAGGATAGATGTTCAAGTTTATTACCTGCTCTATAAGCTTCTTTCCCACATCTTTTTCACTGAATGATGCCATAATTCATACCCCAGAAGAATCAACCTTTGACAATCCTCTGAATGATAAATCACTGTTGAAACTGATATACCAACTACCCAACAGGCTGACAAGATTCACGGCTCTTATACCACTGTAGTATCCCAAACGGATACTGCCCTAATTTCTGATTTCCAGCTTGTGAATTTTGCCCTAATTTTCTGCATTTTTGTTTTTTGCCCAAAACATTAGATTTTGATCTGATTTTCAGATTTCAATCAAACAAGGACAGCAAGCACAAAAATAACCAAATGATCCAATAACAAAGCAATTACAAATCCTTATGATTATATCTTCAAACATGGACTTATCGAACCAATCATATCATCAATTTGCAAGTATAAACATGGAACTAAAATTTGATTTTCTGAATCGAACAACTGCTGCTATAAATCGGAATTCTGAATTTTGCAAGTTATATTCAAAACATAGGCCAATTATGCCCAACAATATGTCGGATCTCTACTGTTACCAGTCAGACCTAATGGTAGGCTGACCTATGCCAAAAACAATAGCAAAATGACTTTAAAAAAATGATTGGAAAGATCTCCAAGGTCTGCGCTCCAACTAGGGCTTGAAACCCTAGGTCTTCACTCCTCAAAACACAATGGAAATCCACTCCCAAGGATGCGCTCAGGTCTGAATTGTCTGCTGCTCCAAAGAATGATGTCAAATTTGCCATAGAAGCCAACAAACATTCATGTACAACTCTCCCAAAGGTGGCACTCAAGAATAGGGTTAAACCCTAGGCAAATTGTCAACAATCCACCAAGAGAAATCACCTCCAATGATGGGTGAATCAGGCCTGTTCCTCTGCAGCTCCAAATCTACAACTAAATCATGAACAAGGACCACCAAAATCGCCTCCAATGCTGATTGCTCCACCTCCAATGAGTGGCACTACAAACAAGACCAATTCCCAATCCAATGATGATCAATCCACGCCCAAGAATTGCCTCCAAGAATGCTCTCCAAATTTGATTTGCTGTTACATCCCTTTTTGTTTGAACAATTAAATATTAATTATGTTGTTAGTTGAGAACAACTGTTTTCATATGAATGTGAAATTGTTCGTTGAAAATGTATATGATGATTTTTCATTAATTGCAAATATTTTATTATATGAAATGGATTGATAGAAATGATATTAAATATTATTTGTACCATGGAAATGATTTAACCTTCCATAATTGTCTAAGTGGTTGTAGGACAAAACAGGTGGCTAAGAAAAAGAGATATCAACAAGGAGAGGATAATAATTGGAATCGATTAACAATAATTTTGTAATGTCCCGTTTTCTAGATTGATCTTTTACAGTTGACCGTTGGCCTATTCCAGAGACCCGTAGGCTACTCGGAGGTTGAAATTGGGGTTTTATGTTTTGGCGGTTGCTTTTGTTCGTGGATTGTGGTTTGGTTGGCAGTTTCTTTCCGGGTTTGTTCTCCTTAGTCCCTGTTGGTTACGGCTATTTTTAGTAAGTTCAGGATTGGCACCAGAACAGGATTTTGAGAGTGGGGTTGGATTCGTCTTGTCAAGACCTTTCCAACGAGCTATAGATCATTGATTTCCGACATCATCTTGGCCTCCGTTTTAAAGTCTGTAAATTAAATATTATTATTTAATATTAATGTTGTTTTAAAAGAGGGGACTTTAAGGTTGAGGATGAAAAAGAATTGAAGAGGATTATATTATTTTCCCTCTCATGTTTTATCTCATATGCAAGAGGATTTTAGAGACTCCCAGTTGGAAAAGTATAAAAGGAGGAAGAGTGCTCTCATTTGGGCATCCGAAATCTTGATAATGTTATGCTGCCGTAATGGTTTTGGGACTGCTTCGAGGAATGAATGCCTCCTAGCCTGGGCTCGCTTCGTGCTTGAGAGATAGCACCTATGGAGAGGTTTGCTGATAGTAGTGATTTTGTAGTGAGGTTTGCATTGTAGCTTGAGTTTTGTTTGTAGTTCAGTTATTTGCATTTTATGTCATTTTTTGGAGTTGCTGATAACAGGGCTGAATCTGTAGTTTCATTCATAAATCTGAAAATAAGAAGGCATTTGTTCTGGGTATTTCATATTTCCCTTTGTCTATGTTGGGTGCTCCATTGTGCCAATTTACAGAATTTATTATGAAGAATCTGATTTTCTAGAAGAAAATCGCTCTTCTTGCCGGCTGCCCCTCTTTGGAGTGCATTAAAAAGCATGCTAAATAAATACTTGGGTTTAAGAGTGGTCTATAGTGTGTAGCTTGGTTGCCATTGTCATAGGAGTGCATTGCATCAGATTTGAGGTCATTTAGTTGAGAAATGAGTGAGGTGTGAGCATTTTTGTAGGGTTTTATGTTGCTGGTTTGGTTTTTTGAAGTTGCTGATCCGTCATTTCAGTTTGCTAACTTCTATCATTTGAGTTGGGTTGGAAGTCTCTAATTATTGTAAGCTGAACAGTAGTACTGTCAGCACTTCATACTTCTTCTCATATTTGCTTTATAATACTTTGCATCTCCGTCATATGGTAGCTCCAATTCCACTTCGGGTTGGAAAGCACATTCTTGACGTCGAGTTATTTCAGCATAATAGTTGGTAGGGATCCTCTGACCATATGCTCGTCATCATCAGGCGCATTCTTGGTTAGAGTTCTTTATATCAGCATTGCATCAAGACCCTCTGACCATATGCTCATCGACATCCGGCGCATTCTTGGTTAGAGTTCCTTTATCAGCATTGCATAGAGATCCTCTGACCATATGATCACGCCATCCTGGTGTACATTCTTGGTTAGAGTTGAATTCCGCATCGTTTGGTTTAATTGCTAACTTCAACGATTGTGTATTGCTCTGCTTGTTGTAATTGGAAAAGTGAAAAAATTGGCTTGGTATATTTCAAATTTAGCCAAAATCCTAAAGTTATCGTAGCCTTGGCCAAGGCGTATGAGTATATAAATATATTTAAATAAAGAAAAAGATTTATCTTATATGTTTATCTAATAAATTACCTTGGGTCTCACCTTGTGGAGTGTTTGAAGTGTATGAAGTGGTCTTGTTTGTAACTTCTAATTCTTTCCACTACATGGAGCGGTTCTATTTTGATCGATTATTCTTTCTTGGCATGCATCTTTACCTTCATATAGGAGAATAGAGGGAACATCCGCCATTCTTAGGGAAAACATCCTTATATTTTTACTTTGAGAAAAAGGGATGGAAAAGAAAAGGAGTTCAAGTGGTAGTTCCATTGAAAAAACATCATCTTTCATCGTGCTTACTGTTGGCGTCTTACTCTGTGAAGTTTCATTGTATTGTGCATTCTTTTTGCAGTCAATTGATACCAACCTAGTGGAATAAATCAGTTGTAGCTAGTAATCTCGGCTTGCAAAACATCTACCAGGCAAGATCTTAAGTCTTTTGATCTCTTTGATAAGAGCTCGTTGATCTTAGCATTTTGTATTATCTTCCGAATGATATGAAATCTGAACTTCCGAATTCAATCACCTGAAATCTGTATCCGTATCTTCACTAATTCTGTTCTGAGATTTCTTCCACCAAGACACTTTTATTATATGATCTATGTATGATATGCAGTCATATATATATATAAACAAACTTTAAAAGTTCCATTGTTGTTTTGTCAGCCTGAGTATCTTTATGTGATGATATTAAGAGTCTGTTGTATTCTTGTGAACATACTTTTGTCTATGAGTTGCTGTTTTGTTTTTAATGTGAGCAAAGATTGGCAAGTAAGACATGTATGATGTTATAAAGAAAAACCTACATTCCAAAAAGAAAGAAGGAAACATTAAAATAACAACAATGTTGAGCAAGGTGAATGCTGACGACACAGTAGTGTTAGTAGTGTCAGATATATGTATATATAAATATACTAGAAAATCCTTGGCCAAGGTTACGATGCAGATAGGCATCTATCAGCGATCAAGTACCAGATATACCTCTAATTAGAATGATCTTTCCAGTTAGGAGGTACCTATAGGGAAGGATCGATCAGGAGGTATAGGTCTTGACACTAGGCTCAAAGGTACATTGTTGTTAATTGATTCTTGTTATTACCCTCGTGAAGGGTTGGGTTTCTTCAAATGAAGAAGTACGGGAGACCAGTTGGTCTTGGTTGGGTGGATAAAACCCTTGTTGATATCTCTTTTTTCCAAAAACAATCCAGAAGAGGATCTGCAAACAAATCAGCAAGAAGCTATTCAAGTTGTACTTTTCTTAATCTCCTTTCTTTCTTAAATATTTGAATTTCATTGAAGAAAGTTAGTTAAACTATTTAGTTACGGGTATTTTGTTAGAAAGTTTGTTTCAGCTGAAAAGAAAGTTAGTTGTGATTTAGAACTTTATTGCATTCAATGCTAATTCATATTGGTTAGTTAATTTTTTTGCTGAAATTCTATTATTAGATAAATTACTATTTTTCTTCAATTAGAGAGGGTGTAACATATTGTATCAGAGCTACCAGGTTTTACACTGAACCTTGGGGCTCATCGTGCTTAGAACATTGTAAACAGTTAATAATGTCTCTTCAGGATGGTTTTGATAAGACAAACACCCCGAAAAAAGGTCCGAGACCCTATATCCCGCCGACTATGGAAGATCAGACTATCGTATGATTACTCAAGTTGTTCACCTCCAGCAGATTCGGAGACAATGGCTGAAGCTTTGCAAAGACTTCGGAGGGAAGGAAGGAAATGGACAATCTCGGGAAAAGAGAAAGTAAAGTCTGCCATAATTGTTGAAGTAAATAAGACCAAAAAATGAAAATCAAACTAAACCAGAAACATCTAAGGGAGATCGAGTTCCGACTCTTGGATATAAACTTATACCATATTCAGAGTTTAGTGATCAGGAGGAACCTGTCACTGATAACGAAGATGGTTCAGAAAACTGATCACAGAAAGTGATGATTATCTTTTTGTATTACAATAAAATCTATCATAGGAAGGGATAGAAATTTTGTAATTATCACAGGAAGTGACAGAAATTTTGTATATATCACAGGAAGTGATAATCTTTCTTTATTAATACATGAAAATTTTGTACCATTTGCACTTATTATGAGTTTCAAATGATTTTTTTTTTATGCAAAGGAATAATCCTCAAGTATAGTGGAAAAACTACTGAATAACAATAACTCACAGCCCTAAAACTAATTAAAACTCTTAAATTTCTTTGGGAACTTCATTGGAATGGAATATTCCAGAAATGAGTTCAGGGAAGATCAGAACAATGGTCACATGGATAAACTGGATCAACTTTTAAACATGATGAAAACAACTCAGAACAAATTAGCCCACCTAATGTGTTTCATAATTTCTTATCTTAAGAAATATTATACAGACTTTGAGCATATGATTGATTGGAAATCATTGCAGCTATGGGACCCTGGGGTGATCACAATAGAGCCACTCTGGGTACTCGAGACACATAAGCTGCATTTACGTAATTGTGAGGTGGTGCAATGTAAGGTCCAGTGGGACCAGTATTCAAAAGAGAATGCCACTTGGGAAGACTCTAATGAATTTCATCAGAAATTTCCTTACTTATTTCCAAACAATTGAAACTGATGTGAAAACTATGTGGTTAAATTTTCTATTGCTTATTGATAAATAACATCAAGGATGATGATTCTTGAGGGGAAGAATATGTTACATCCCTTTTTGTTTGAACAATTAAATATTAATTATGTTGTTAGTTGAGAACAACTGTTTTCATTTGAATGTGAAATTGTTTGTTGAAAGTGTATACGATGATTTTTCTTTAATTGCAAATATTTTATTAAATGAAATGGATTGATAGAAATGATATTAAATATTATTTGTATTATGGAAATGGTTTAACCTTCCATAATTGTCTAAGTGGTTGCAGGACAAAACAGGTGGCTAAGAAAAAGAGATATCAACAAGGAGAGGATAATAACCGGAATCGATTAACAATAATTTAGCCAAAATCTTAAAGTTATCGTAGCCTTGGCCAAGGTGTATGAGTATATAAATATATTTAAATAAAGAAAAATATTTATCTTTTATGTTTATCTAATAAATTACCTTGGGTCTCACCTTGTGGAGTGCTTGAAGTGTATGAAGTGATTTTGTTTGTAACTCATTTTTTCCACTACATGGAGCGGTTCTATTTTGATCGATTATTCTTTCTTGGCATGCATCTTTACCTTCATATAGGAGAATAGAGGGAACATCCGCCATTCTTGGGGAAAACATCCTTATATTTTTACTCTGAGAAAAGGGAGGGAAAAGAAGAGGAGTTCGAGTGGTAGTTCCATTGAAAAAACATCATCTTTTTATTGTGCTTATTGTTGGCATCTTACTCTATGAAGTTTCATTGTATCGTGCATTCTTCTAGTAGTCAATTGATACCAACCTTGTGGAATAAATCAGTCGCAACTAGTAATCTCGGCTTGCAAAACATCTACCAAGCAAGATCTTAAATCTTTTGATTAGTTCGATAAGAGTTCGTTGATCTTAGCATTTTGTATTATCTTCCGAATGATATGAAATCTGAACTTCCGAATTCAATCACCTGAAATTTGTATCCGTATCTTCACTAATTCTATTTCTGAGATTTCTTCCACCAAGACACTTTTACTATATGATCTATGTATGATATGCAGTTTTATATATATATATATAAACAAGTTTTAAAAGTTTCATTGTTATTTTGTCAGCTTGAGTATCTTTATGTGATGATATTAAGAGTGTTGTATTCTTGTGAACATACTTTTATCTATGAGTGCTGTTCTGTTTTTAATGTGAGCAAAGATTGGCAAGTAAGACATGTACGATGTTATAAAAAAAACCTGCATTCCAAAAAGAAAGAAGGAAACATTAAAGTAATAGCAATGTCGAGCAAGGGTGAATGCTGATGATATAGTAGTGTCAGATATATGTATATATAAATATATTAGAAAATTCTTGGCCAAGGTTACGATGCAGATAGCAATCTGTCAGTGATCAAGTGCCAGATATACCTCTGGTCAGAATGATCTTTCCAGTTAGGAGGTATGTATAGGGAAGGATCGATCATGAGGTATAGGTCTTGACACCAGGCTTAGAGGTACATTGTTGTTAATCGATTCTTGTTATTACCCTCGTGAAGGGTCGGGTTTCTTCAGATGAAGAAGCACGGGATACCAGTTGGTCTTGGTTGGGTGGATAAAACCCTTGTTGATATCTCTTTTTCCCAAAAACAATCCAAAAGAGGATCTGCAAACAAATCAGCAAGAAGCTATTCAAGTTGTACTTTTCTTAATCTCCTTTTTTTCTTAAATATTTGAATTTCATTGAAGAAAATTAGTTAAATTATTTAGTTACAAGTATTTTGTTAGAAAGTTTATTTTAGTTGAAGAGAAAGTTAGTTGTGATTCAGAACTTTATTGCATTCGATGTTAATTCATATTGGTTAGTTAATTTTTCTACTGAAATTGTGTTATTAAATAAATTACTGTTTTTCTTCAATTAGAGAGGGTGTAACATTTGCAATCTGCTCCTCTTCTCCAAATGATGCCAATGAAGTACAAGTAGATCTCTGTTATGAAGTCTTCCCAAGATGAGATTGAGTTTTCGTCCAACTCACCTTTTATTCTCAAGGGATTTCGTCCTTGGAACAAGCTGCTCAAAAGTGCAGTCCAAAAGGAATAAAATATCAAGTCCAATGATGAGTCAAATGATCCAAAACAACTTGCTGATATACATGTTTTCCCTCCTCTTTCTTAGCTGGCCGAACTCCTTTGATTTCATTGGATCTCCACAAAATAGGCCGACCCACCTAACAAACTTGGTGCATAAATTTAGAATAGTTTTTTTTTATTTACTTAATTCCTCCCTAGGCCGACCCATACAATGATAGATCTTTTTTATTCTTCTTCCTTGTGGGGCCCAATTTCAAATTAAAGATTTGAAATCATTCCTTTAAAATATATGGCATCAAAGTATCTCATCAAAGACCAATTTTCCACGCATCAGAAAAATATGACAAGTCATCCCATGTACTCAAATTGCTTTTCAAAATTCATGAGATGTGGAAAATTGCTGCTTAGGTATTCTCCTATGATCACTTCGAAAAACGGGACATTACAGAGAATGGTAGGGTTAACAAGTATTTACATTAGTTGTGTTGTATTGCATTAAAGGTTCATTATCATTCTGGCAATCATTTATTAACATCGTTAAAGAGATTTGTATTACATTATTTGTAATCAATGATCTCAAAATTAATGAGAAAAATCCATATTTCAAAATTCATGGTCTACACTTTGTTTACTTTCATGCTCCCACTTTCTATGCAATTAATATGGCTTTAAATGTTAAAAACATCAATTATTTCTCTTTTATTTTTAAAATTTTTGTTGCATTTTTGGGTCCTCGGTTTTTTCTTGATAATATCCCGAGAAACTGAAAATATTTTTATCTTTTGGGATGCCAAGAAATTGTTGAGAACGATATTTGCTTCTATGGGTGAGCCTATTCCTCTTGATTGATCATATGAAGTTGTAAACATTTAACATGATTGAGGGGTGATGCCCCTTATGAGGGGTTTGGGGGTAGCATCCTGTTGATCATGATGTCAGTCATAAACAAACATAGAATAAAAATACACATTAACCTTTATTCATTTTGAAAGATACAATGAATTCAAAGAATTCATGATCCCAAGTCTCCGGTGATCAGGTCTTAATCTTCTGACGTTACTCAGAGGTTGATGTGCGTTGCTGTTTCCATTTTGGGGCCTTACGTGGATTTCATCTGTAAGATAATGTTTCCTGTAATGATACTGCACAGATAGTTATTTTTACACAAGATATGCTTCAAATATAATGTCTATCTTTGAATCTTTGCATGATATTTATCCTTTCTGACATGCTTTACCCTCAAATATGCTAAATATGTTCAGTTATCTACGAGATGTCTACATATTTGTACTTGTTTGCTTAAGATTATCAACTATTCGCGATTATGATGGTGAAATGTTCTGAAATTGAAAGAAATTGAAAGAAAACTTCAAATTAATGTTGAACCTTCAGTTATTGATCCACATACACACTTGATACTGTCACTAGGAGAAGAAATCAAACCATATGTTCACCAGGATGTTCCATAGCTAGATATAGTTGATGCAAACTTCAGAGGATGGTGAATGAAAATAATACATGCAAAATGATGAGCACTCCAAGGGACGCAGCAAATCAAAGCACATATCCAGAATTCAGACGCAGATTACTCAAGATTTACGAAGATTTGTAATCAAAATGCTCTTCTCTTTCATTAAGTATGCAAAAGACATGTACATATACAATAGCTTTGAAATGAGTCCTGAATACTTCAGCAAATAGATTTCAATTAAGTTTCGAATGAATGAAAATGAAACATCCCTGCACCTTTTATAGAATAAGGTAGGAATCAGTTACAAAAATGATCTACGATCAAGATTTATCTATGAATATCTACGGCGAATATTCTTCTTTGACCTGGTCAACATTATCATGTGGCACAGGTTGCCAGCTGGCAACCATCTGAAATACTTATTTTCCTTAAGTGTCAGATGCTGATATCTGCTTTATGTTGCATCTTTATCTACCCGTCAAATTCATGCTCTTCATCATCAGGTGCATCACTTGCTGTATCTTCATTATCTTGATGACTGTGACTTTGTATATGAGCCTGCATAATTACCCTGACATTCTCATACAACTGCATTATTTTATTTATTTCTCCACCATCTTGAGTTTTTGCTTTGATAATGGCATGTTTATGTGCTTGGTATTTACTTCGGATGTTATCCAGTTTATTCCTTCTGTTGTATAATGTCTCATTGTAATTTTCCACTTTCACCTTGATCCTCATCAGTCTATCCATGACTTCTTCTGTCAAGTGGCCTAGTGGATCATCAGCAACGAATTGGAAGTTATTATGTAGAGCTTTGATTGCAAACTCCTCATCTTGATTTTCTATCTTCCCTTCCACCTTCCTTCCAACATTTCCAAAATATCTGCTTCAAAAGACATCATATCATGTAGTTTCATGCTAATTTCTCTCAGCTTATTGTTGCATCTTTTAATTACATCACATTCAAATTGGATGTCTTTATACCATATATCTATCAATAATGCATTGTTATTATTCAGCACTTGATTATGTATAAGTATCTGAGGATTGATCTTCCTTATTTCATCCAGGACAGCCAATGTCTTCTCCAATTGGAAAGACCTTTTCCCTGTCTCCATCTGCAATTTATCTACCTTCTTCATAGAGCCACTAAGGGAATTCCACCTCTTCAAAGAGGCCTTTACTACTTCCTCTGCTGTGTCAAATGTGGAGTACATCCACTTTCTCAATATGGATGACTCATGTTTCATGAGATCCAACTTATTTACCTCCTCTTGGGAAATAGCAGTTAATGGGACTGCATGATCAGTTGAAGTATCCTCAGGGTTAATTAACCCTTTTATATATGTATGCAACTGAGCAATGTGCTCTTTGTGTTGCTTATTTTTATCCTTTCTCTTTTGACTCTCTGGATTAATGAATCAATTATGTCCTTTCCTTCTTGACCCTCTTGGTCTTCGTTAGCAAACCTTAAATCTACTGGGCTGATCTGGAATTCATCCAGAGTGATTTTACCTTTCTCTTTATCCACAGTAGGGAGTGCTACCTGCGCTGTCCTCCTACCTGTTGTAGGATCCCTTCTAATGGCCGAAGTCAACCTAGCCTTCCTCTTTGGCTTTATTAATATTTCTGAAAATAATGTAGATATATCAAATTCTTGAACTTCCATACCTGTTTCAGTGCCAATTTCTCTTTCCAGCCATTGAGGAACTTGATCTTTTGTACCTTGGTTTCCTTCATTATCATGATGATCACCTTGATCTCCCGTAAGTGCATCTGCTTCTGACGGAGAAGGTGATTTTCTTTTTTCTTCCTCATGATGCTCTTCATGAGAGTGATCTTTTGGTACATCTTCTTGAAGAGGAACCTCTTTTTCTGGAGGGTGATCCTATTGATCATCATGAATATCATGACCCTGATCTTTTGCTTCCTCCATTCTAACTTCATCCACTTTATTGATTTCCTCATCTTGAGGTATGTTTGCATCAGCGAATATTATTTCATATACTTTAGGTACCTCTGCTTGATCTTGCCTCATATCTTTCTCTGTACCTGAAGTATATACCTCTTCCTGAGTATTCAGATCATCATGACTTGACTTTTCTTTATCTCCTGAGGTCTCTTGAGTCCGGAGGACATCCTCATTTGATATGACCTTTTCCTTCTCACCTTTTTCTCGGACTTCCACTATCTCGGGTTCATCAGCTATATCTTGTTGTGATTGACCCAAATCTGGAGTGTGCATTTTTACTTCGATCAACTTTATTTCTTCAGTTTTACCCACCTCATCAGGTGCATTAGTCTGATGCTGAGCACTCGCTTCCTTTCTATATGAAAGGTCCACCACTTCAGGGTTGGTGACCTGCTTAACTAACTCATCTAGCCTTATCTGCTGTGCAATTTTCTCGGGGCTTCTTTCTTTTTCTTGTTCAACTTGTTTTTCTCCAGTTCCTTTTACTGATGGGGTCCCAAAGGGAGTGATGTGGGTGTTTGCAACAAGTGTTTCCATCTGTTGAGCAGTTACATCTTTAACCACATCATCATCAGACAAATCTACTGTTTCCTCTAACGAGACAAGACCACCGAAACTGCTTTAGAAGTTTCTTTGAATTGCTCTTCGGCGTGTTCAGTTTTAAATTTCACAATGGTAGGAAGTGGTACATTGTGTTGTAACTCCCTTTTAAAAACTTCACTACCTGCCCCTCTTAGCATAATGGGGCCTTGCTTTATTTCACCCCTCATGGATGTTCTTGTTTTCTTCGGTGTGGGTGTCGTCACCTGAAGTGCCTTTCTTTTCCTCTTGAATAATATAGGGCCTTCTTCTTCCTCAGGCTCCTCTTCCAGAGGGATATCTTCTTCCATTTGTTTCTATGAAGCTTGACCTTCCTCATAGGTCTCAGTAGTCATTATATCTGCTCTTTGGATTCTCTTGGACTTTTGTTTATCCAACGGAGGAGGCACAGATGATGCTGAAGCCTGGCCTGAAGCTGATACTTCCCCTGATGCTACCGCTTCCTTAGCTGTGGCTATTATTCTCTCAACAATGACCCCTTTGGGTTCTTCTTCAGTTTTCTTGCCTCTAGGAGGTCTTTTGCTCTGTTTTTGCTGAGGTGGCAACTTGTCTCCTTTGGATTTCCTCTTCTCATTCAAGAAATCATCATACTCATCACCAGAGAGTTCTTGTCCTTTCTTTTTGTTATCAACTGTGAGGGCCACACCCTTTTTCTTTAGTACATTTACCTGTTCATCCACCCAAGCTTGGGTTAGCTGTAATATCCTGCCCGTGAATGGATCCAAGGAGATGTCCTCTTGCATGGTAAGATCCGGGGTTGATATGGTATCGTTATATATCTTCTTCTCTTCATATTCTTCAGCCATTCTCATTCCATCATCTTTCTTCATTTGCGCTGGGATGGAAATGCAACCAAAGGTTCTGATTTGGTTAATTGTTAACCTTTGATACCTTCTTCGAGCTTCAGCCTTGTCTTCACAATCTGCCCAAAAATCTTCAAGATGTCTTTGGTGAATGGGCTGTCCCATGATCTTCTACATCCTTCCATAAGGATCATATGCTCTTATCAATGGAAATGGCTGTAACTTCATCATTGTTAAGCCAGCTATGGCTTTCTTAATATTTTCACTATCTGGGCACATATACCAGCACAAGCATCCAGTATTGTTACAACCTGTCTCATGAACTCCATTAACACTACAGCATCAGTTGGATATCTTGGGAGCATGAGAGGGTAGTCTGTAAACCCTTCAGTCCTAATGTATGAAAAAGTTGCAAATTGAATGAACCAGGCTCCATGCCTGTATATTACCTCTTGAGCTTCCATGCTCAGTCTCTTAGTTCTGTCTTCCTCCATGGTCCTCACTAGATGCATAGAGAATGCATCATTCACCAATTTATACTCCTGGAGGTAGTTAACTCTTTGCAGCTGGGGATAATAGTTCCAGATGTGTGCATCATTGGTAGTACCACCAATCCTACCCACTGTAGTCAATCCATTAAATGTACCTTTATAGGCACATGCATAAACAATGTATGAGGTCATATGGAAAGCACATTCTGTACCTCCTAGGTTTTTCAGTTGCTCATCCAGAGCATCACTTATCATTTTGGCCCATAATGGCCTGCTATCAGTGTATAGGCACATCAGGGTGACTTCATACATCCAATCCCTGAAACTTCCAGCTGTTGGCTGGCCTGTTGCTCGGCTGAGTAAGGCGATCATGAACTGATACTCATCATCAAAGTCAAATTTATATAAATGAACATGCAACTTGGCTGCGGCTGTATAAGGATTGTTTTTAGCCCTCCATCCGTACATTCTCTTCCTAGCAGCCCTCTTATTAACTTCATATTTTGTTTGTAGCTTCTTCAGGTCAATACTGACAACATTCTTACCCAGTGGCAAATTGAACATGGTGGAAAGGCCCTTGATAGATAAGTCTGCATATACTCTCCCATGTTTCTCTACCCTCCTTGTTTGGGGATTATAATTTCTGGCACTCAATAACCAGCTCAGGAGCTTCCATGGAGTATGGAAAACTGGCTGCATTCCACATCCCGGACACAAAAACGGATTCAAGCAGAACATCTTCATTATTAATGTTGATCTTGTCTGCCCATGCAATCAAATCTGTATTACCCTGGTGAGTGTCCCCTATAATTCCGTACTTGAATTGCACACCCTCAGGCTGTGCAAACATTGGCTTAACAAATTCTACCTCGGACTTCATCAATCTTTTGTCTGCCATGATCTCTTGCAATGACGAGAAAGGATCTCCAGATTGATACTTCATCTCATGCATGCATATATTTTACATCTTGATGGCATCATGTGTATGTTTATTAAACAGTTATTTCATTATGATATACATAAATCCTAGCTCCAAATCAGTGAACATTATTTTACCTGGATATGCATAGAATAACAGCAAGAGGGTTTCAATTACTTACCTGGTGTGCTTATCCCTTTGAATTACAGTGATGATTATATGAGAATAATCTTGATACCGTTGATAATCACGCCCTTCGTTCTGATTCAAGCTGTATACGTCTGCAGGTGGTTCGTAGGAAGGTTTGGGAGCTTGGCTCTGTATAAAAACTGATCTTATCGCAAGTTAAGTGCATAATGACGTGAATTCATCTTAAACCCATTTATTTGGTCATTTAGGGCACAATCTAATTAAATCAATCTTAATCATTAAGTTTTTGCACGGAAACCTCCAGAGGTTGCCAGGTGTGACCATCGCGTTAACCATCAGCGGGAAACACCTACCGCGTTAATGAGCATTCAATGTCGCGCGACAAGAAGAGGAGGATGATCTTTTGAAATATCGGGTGATATTTTGAATATCAGGGGATATTCAAAATATGACCGTCTCGTAATATGACTCTCCGTGTCTTAGCGGGAAACATACGTTGGTAAATCGGGCTATTTTCGGACCATCGGGTCATGTTATAAAAGATCAGGAGATGTTCAAAATATCGGGTGATATTTTGAAAAGGATGATGACCCTATGCACTGCTTAAGTGACCCTTCTCGGAATATCATGATGACGTCACCATGATATTGGTTTCGTCTATTGTTGAAGCACTATAACGTCATCGTCATGTTTAATGAAAGGGTGATTTTAGGAAATATACCTTCGCGAGGTAAAAATGATGATGATGTCATCAGGATAATGGCCCTAGGGTGATATTTGGCGACAGGATGATATTTGAAAGATAAGGTTATATTCAAAATATCGAGTGATGTTTCGAAATATCATCCTCACGGAATACATGTTGTTTGATGGGTAAGTATCACAACCACCTAAAAATGACGTCCGCAGGTCGCAAACAGATAATTTATCGGGTGATAAATTGGATCAGGGTGATCTTTCATAAGATAATTGATATTGGGAAATATGATGATGACTTACCTCCCCGTTTATGAATATCAAGTTTGACCAAGATTTTGACCGTTCATAACTTTTACATCCTAAGGAATATCAGGGTGACGTAAAAGGCAAACCTTCATGAAATTTAATGCTCTTTCCAAATTTGAGGTTAATGAAATGAAATAAGAACTTTGACAAACTAACCTCATGATGATGACTTACCCAGCTTCCATTATGTAGGACCATCTGCATTGACTTACTTTTACCAGACCGCCAACAAGAAAACACACAAGCAAAGCCAAAAAAGTTGGGTCCCTGTTTTGCCAGGTCAAAATGGTACATGATGTGTAACCACACAACACATTCCTATCAAGGTTGAGGGGCACCCTAAACTAAAGCCTTTTAGACCACACAAGTCTTTAAGGCATATGCCATTTTTCAGAATTTTATCATTTTTTTGTTAATGATGTTTTTATGTTCTTTTGCCTTCTTCTCGTTGCCATTCTCTTCTCTTCTCACAAGTGTTCACTTTCTTTATCTTCTTCTTCACAATATGGAAAATTGCAAAATGAGATTATTTTTTGTTTTTAGTTATTAGTGTGGCTTTTTAAAGTTTTGGGTTGATGTAAAGGGGTGTGGGAGTACTTGTGGGGCCCCCATTTTTTTTTCTCTCCCAATTTTACGTTGTTTTGTTAAGTTGCATTTTATGTTGACTGGGATGTAGGGGATGGCTAGCCATCTTTGGGACGACCCAAACATCCCTTGGCCATCTTGGGGATAGCTAGCCATCCGCTACTATCCCTTGGTGTTTTTTGTCTCAAATTGGCTGTCTTTGAAACATTTCTTGTTTTTTTTTTTAAATTGGGTATGAGGTCAAATAAATAGGGGACACGTCCCTGGTGTACATAGTTTGCAGCATAAACTAGTAAGAGGAAGGGAAATTGTAATGTCCCCTTTTCTTAGTGAGTTAGTGTATACTTGGTTCCTGTAGACTAACCAATGTGGTTAGGGAACTCTGGGAGTTCGTTTGGTCGGGTTCTGATATTCTGGCCGGGACTTACTATTTTTAGTAAGTCGTGAAGTTATCTATTTTGGGAAACTCATTATTGGAGGTGGAGCGTTTCGACGAGACCTTTCCAATGGTCTATTGCTCGTCAGATTCCGAGTTTGTTTGCCCTTCCAAATTAAAGTCCGTAAATTAATATATATATTTAATTGCTTGGACTTTATATTAAAGTGGTGACTTAGCAGAAAATAATTAAAAGACAAATTAACTCACCCATGGACTTGGACGCCTCATGTGGGGAAATAAAATAAAGTTTTTTAAAAAGCATTTTCCCTCCCAAAAAGGGGTCGACCTTCAAGGAAAGATTGTAAAGGCACAAAGTGAAAAGCATTCTGCATTCTTGATATTACATTTTATGCTTCTATTTGCTCTGCAAATGAGGGTTTGGGGGATTTCTTCCAGCCAGGGCTTTTGGTGACGAAAACCACCATTGGTATCAATCTTCTGCAGGTGTGAAAGATCACCGAAGGGGATTTGGGAGAAGCCATACTCAGTGGCTGTATTTGTGCTTCAGTTGGATACATTTTGATGGAGTTTCGGAGGAGATTTGTGTTGCATCTTCATAGTTTATTTGCAGCTGAGAGGAGTTAATGACTGATTGCATTTCAGATTTGAGAGGGTTTGGGACTGTTTTCTTCTTCATTGCTGGCCGTACCCTTTTTGTTGCTGTATCTCTTGCTGGCCGTACACCCTAGGTTAACTGTACCTCTTCATATGTTGGCTGTACATCTTGGCAGCCTCCTTGGAGTTCGTTGGGGTTGTTCATCTCTGCATTTTGGTTTGTTTCAGTCTTTTGAGGCTAGTGTTATTGTAGCAGATCATTTTCTTTGCCTTGCTGATGTATTTAATGCAAAACTCCATTATCATGTTGCCGGTCCATCAACAACAGAAATCTGAAGGTGCTTATTTTGAAATGGGTATGTGATGGTAATTCATTTTATGCCATTCCATGAACTGGGTCTTCATTATTTAGTTCATATCTGTTGTAGGTTTTTTGGGTTTTAGTTGCATGTTATATTTCTTTGTATTTCTGGCATACACATCTCAAGAAAACACAAACCCCCTTCTGCATCTTCTATCTAGTTTTGAAAGATCATAGAAAAAAAGAAAAAAAATATAATATTAAATAAAGATAAATCAAAAGAACAACAGGTGCAGGTTATTACAGAAATAAAAGCAGATACAGACTAGAAAAGGAGTATTAGGGAAAGGAGAGATCTCAAGGATGGTAAAATGTTTATTTTAGAACAAAGTGATGCAAGGTGCAATAACTCAAAAGAGTTATAGAGGATGTGCAGTTGGACAATCGACATCTAGAAGAGTTGAAGACAAGTTGCCTTGTAGGAAGCAGAAGATTGCAGGAAAGATCAAGAAAAGTCAATGTAATGTAGAAGTTATTGATGTTGAAAGTAAATAAGAAGGATTGTTTGATATGATGAAGAAATTTCAAAGTAGATTTGAGTATTGCAGAAAAAAGATGAAAAAGTGTGTCATATGTCCAGTTCAAAAAGTGAAGAAGATGAAATAATGAAGGTGGCATTAGTAAAAGTTGACACAACTTGTGTACATAAAAACCCGTTTTCCAAGATGATAAAGATGAGATTGAATCTATGAAGAATATTCATGTGGGACGCCCTTCTTGTGCTTATCTTTTCTTACAAATGCAATGAACTTGGACATGTGACATGGCGAACTTTGATTGATCCATGATGCATAGATGCCAACTTAGCATTTCTTGAGCAAATTTTTGGATTTTCAATTTCTTGATGTATTTTCCCAAATTTTATCTTCTTTTCTTGGTAAAGTCTTGAAACTGGATTTTCACTCTTGGAGTTTTCAATGTGAAACTTTGGAATCTTGTCCTTGTTCTTTACTCCTTGTTGTCATCTTTTCTTTCCTTGAATTTCTAGATATAATTTCTAGGTTTCTTGACAATCTTGCTCATTCGTCTAACTTTTATTGTGATGCTCATGTAGGATTCTGACACTGGATTGTTGAAGTAGACGAGATGACTTCGATGCCAATTTTTGGAGTAGACCTCATGATGTTTGCTCTTGATCTTCTTTTGATGGATGAAGTGGAAGGCTCTTGAAAATGGAAGTGGTCTTCTGGATTCTCAAATGGTGAAACTTGCAAGATGAATGATGAAGTTCTTTCACTCCAGCGATAAGTTTTCCTCTAGAAGTTGGATGATGGTGAACTTGATGATGTCTTGATGAAGTGCAGTGTTTTGGTGATGACGCCTTCTTTGGATGCAAGGCGGATGAGCTCGCCTCTGGGTTTTTCGATCTTCCTCTTGATCTCATCCATATTGGTGTGTCCCAAGTTGGTGTCGCTCAAATTCCTCCACCTTGATGTGATCTTTGTCTCAGGCATAAGTCTGTTCATGTCGCTCTTGATCAATGTTTGGCGTTCATCATCAACCTACAAGTGAAAACACCTTAAGTTAGAGTGTTGACGTGGTGCTCAATATAAAGGGTGAATAATGATGAATTTCATCATCCTAGCCAATGTGGGATAAATAAATGATGATCTTAAAACAATCTTTAATTCAAACTTCTGCTCCTAATTCATTGCTCTGCTCTGCAAGTCTGCTTTTTCAGTTTTGAATTGTTATAAAAATGAAGATTTGATTCTCCTTTTATAGCGCTCACACTCACACCTCATAGTAGATTGGCTTAGTTGTAATTTTCCTTTTATTCAAAATCAATCTTTTTTCCCTAAGGCTGACTTGACCTATGATGTTGGTGGATTTCTCATGCAAGATGAATTTTGGAATTTCCACTTGAGTGTGGAATTTGCGCCATTTGAGCGCAATTTCCAGCCTATTAAGGAATTTGCAAAATTTTCCTTAGCCTTTTTCTTTACCTTTCAAACTTATCTTATTCCTTTAGCGCATATTCTAGCATGTTTTGGAGTGTTTCTTGGTGCAAATTTTTGGATTTTTCTTTCTTAGCGCAAACTTCACTTAGCTTTGGTTTTTCCACTTTGCAAATTTCACCCCCTTTTGGACAAAATTCTTTATCGCTTATTTTACTTACCTTGTGGATTTCGCAATTTTAGCCTCCACTTGGATTAGATTCCACATCGCATTTTTAGAGGCATCAAAGAGAATGCTAGTCGCACATTTTGAAGGCCCAAGGAATTTCACACTTTTGGGCACGTTGAGGATTTATTCCTTGATATTGTCTCTTGACTTAGATTTTTTTTCCTCATCGCAATATGGATTTACCTTCAATCACAAATTTTGGCAAGCCATGGATTTTCACATTATTGAGGGTGCTGGGGATTGATTCCACATCGCACATTTGAGTGGATCATGGAAAATTCTTGTCGCATATTCTAGCGCCTCATGGATTTATTCATCGCACATCTCACTCTCTTGAGGAATTTCGCATTTTTTGCCTTGTCTCGGATTGAATCTTCATCACTCATTCCTTGAATCATGGATTTTGCATTTTGAAGGTCCCTGAGGATTTCACATCTTTAGAGGGATCAAGGACAATTCATGTTGCAAATTTCATGATGTTAAGGAGAAAATTTCAAGTTGCAAGTTTTAGCTCTCCCAAGACTCACATTTTTCGATAAAATTTTGGTGCACTCCTCATCATCCTAAGGATCTTCCACATTGCATTTTCCTCATACCCTTGGAATTTGCGATTTTTTCTCATGCTACTTGTTCGTTTTCATTGATTCTTTCATGATATCTCATCATAAACACTTTGGTGTCATCTCCTCCTCTCCCTTGAAATTGTGACTTTTGGGCGGACTTTCCTCATACCTCTGGAAATTTCGGAGTTTTGGAGAGGTCATGGAATCTCCTTGTCGCAAGTCTTGGAAAACATTCTTTGTCGCATTTTTTATGACTTATTGGAATTTTGGATTTTCCACCATCTCGTGGATTCATTCCTCATGTCGCACTTTTCATTACTTGCTGGAATTTCACAATTTTAAAGGAGTCAAGGATAATTCGCATGTTTTACTATTCCATGGACAAATCTAGTCGCATCTTTCACCTCCTCTTGGAATTTCACATATTTCGTGATGGCTTGGAATTTCACATTTTCCTCATGAGCATGGAATTTGCGATTTTCCAATACTTAGTCATTTTTCAGTACATGGAATCACGTATATTTCAAAATATATTTAAGTATATGTTTGAGATAGGTTTCAGATCCATGAGATTTAACATGCAGATTTTAGATTTCTGAGGATCCACCAGTTTTCAGACTTAGTTTTTCAGGATTTCAGGATATCAGGCTTAGTCAATTTTAGGATTCTAGGATTGATCTCAGTGTTCTCAATTGCACTTTGCTTGATAGATAACTTCCTGATTTCTCATTTGCATGGAGATTTGGCAAGACTCAAGACTGCGACTCTCTAAACTACCGACAAAACAAAAGCGAAAATTGGGGGTCCCCATTTGCAAAGGGGCGATGTGTGATTAGGTCACAACACCACCTAGTAAAATATTTGGAAATGGTGACCTTTTGAAGTGTCCAACTAAAAAGCCCTTAGGATGATATGACAGAAGTATTTTGGTGTTTTCGAGAAGCAAGTGGAGCATTGTGGAACATAATAAGTGGTTTGAAAATTAGAAGTTTTGATCGTACTGCACAATTTCTTTGTGTGGATTGAGCATTCAATATTGCAAAAGACCACTTGCAGTGTTTCTTTATTTTTGTAGGGTGTAGAGAGTAATTTTCATTGTATTGTAAAGGCTATTTTCAATATGTAGTGGCTTAGAATGAATTTAGAGTTTAATCTTCTTCATTTGTTATGAGCCGTGACCGTTGTAATTTCATCATCAAGGCTGCATATTATTAAAGATTATGCTTCATCAAACATGAAAAACAATGAAGTTTCGCTAATTAAATTGATTATTTTAATCAATATATTAGTTATTGAGAAATAAATTAAAATCACTACAATTCAAATTGTGTCTTGAGAAAGATTTTAGTGGCTTAGTATACTAAAATCTCTTTCCAACAATAAATATTAGCAAGTCATAAATGAGGAATCCTCCCTCTTCACTAAAATTAAATGACAAATAGTGGGATATAAAATAAAGTAAATTACATCCTACATGTTAAGTGTTAAATTAATTGCATGCAAATTTAAAGAAGAAAGTTAATTTTATAACATTTGGATGAAGATGGAGGTGGAGATAATATTAAGTCATTCTTTTGCAAATCTCTTGCTCCCATTTAGATGAAGAATAATGAATAAGAGGACACAACAAATGGGATCTAAAAACATTTTTTAAAGATAAAAGCATCATCTCTTCTCCACTTCTGGGAAATAGGTAATGTGCAAGGTTGTCAGGAGATCGGTACTCGTATTGGTATGGGAGACTGGTATCGGTATTGATACGTCTGTTTTTGAAAAATAGGAGACGAGGGTACTTGGAGATGCCATCTGTTTTTTTAATATAATTTAATAATTTATTAATATGCTAACATTAAAATTGAAAATATCATAACATTGAACTTTCAAAACAAGAGTATTGGTAAAGTTTAACATTAGTTTTAAAGTTTAAACACACAAATGTCAAAGAGTTCATACTACATATTGATATTACATATTAAAATTCAGAAATGTTGATAGCCCGATAGGCTGATACGCATACAAAAAACAAAAATCAGAAATCATAAATCTTTTGACTACACTTCTATGTCATCCATTTCTAGGTCCTCAGCTATGATGCTCTCCAAATACTCATCACTCTCAAACTTAGGTTCCTTTGTTGGCAGTAGAATTGGGGGTAAATCACTGAGGCCAGCTGCTTCAACCACTTTATCCACCAAGGTTGCAACTTCTCCATTAGTTCAAATTTGGTCCCATTTTGCTGAAGGACTCTTCTTGTACCCAAGTTCTACACGAGTACACTAGTTTCTCTGCTTTCTTTCACCCTAATCGGTTCCTCTTCAGTGAATGAATAAAACCATAAGTACTCTAATTCCTCTCACAAGATGAAGAGCTGGCTACTTGTGAGAGCAATCTTATTGCAAATGATTGTAATTCAGGGGTTTCACCTCCATGGTTCCACCACCACTCTATAGGGTCTTTCTTTGCATGCATATCATATAAGGCTTCCACGGAAGAAAAATCACCATGCCCACGTGGAAACTTATTCCATTGAGTCCTCATAATTGAAGCATCCTCACCTCGGCCATAAATCTTTTTTATTGCAGCCCAAAATCCCTTCATTACCTCTCTATCCTCATATGGAGCCCTCTTTTTGGTCACTTGTAGATCAATCCATTTAGGATTTAAGACATAGGCAGCACAATGAAGGGGTGTGCTAAGTTTGTTCCATCTTCCATGTACCTTTTCTTCTATCAAAGGATAAAGAGAAATATCTCTTGCATCTGTTATTTTCTTAATTCTTTCACACATGGAATCTATTTTTTCATAAATTTCTGCCAAACATGGCTTGTCTGAATTTGCAAATCTGATCACCTCACATATGTGCTTAATAAAGTCCACAACAAATTTAACATTTGCCCAAAAATGGTCATCAAGGACCATACCTCTCACCTCAACTGCAATATCTGATGTAGATTGTCTCCAAGTTGTCCATGCATCACTAACTACTGTGGAACACAAAGCTCCTTTGACTTCACAAAGACACTCACGAAGAATAAAATAAGAAGTAAACCATGTATCAGTAGGTTTGAGAAGTTCCACCTTGGCAAATTTTCAATAAATGACTTGTGTGTGGTGATGGTTATATGAACATTTGTATTTTTTTGCCCTTTTCAATGAGATCTGAGATCCATTGGAACTTGCCAATATCTTTGAGTGCATTATTCAACGAATGCACACAACATGGTGTCCAAAAATATATGCTTGTGCTTTTTCAGCACCAACATGCCTGTTGCTTTACAAACAGGGGCAACATCTGTAACAACTTGGACTACATGTGATGCCCCCACCTCCTCAATGCCATCACATAGCTGGTTATGAGGGAACTCTGCATTTTTTCTTGCTTTGAACAATCTATTGCCTTCAAAAAATAAGGTCCTTTGCTGCATTTTACCATGATATTAAGTAGTGGTTGGTTTCTAGCATCTGTCCACACATCCATCACAATATTGCATCCTTCTGTAGATCACACTCTTTTCATTGGTGCGGTTTGTTGCTGTAATCGAACTTTTTTTTTATCAATTAGGGTAGTGCGAAGCTTTTCATACCCAAGTGGTTTATACCCAGATGGTCCATTATTGATAGCTTGGACCATCTCCCCATAGAAAGGTGAGTGAGCAACATTAAGTGGTATTCCATTTGCATAAAAGAAGTGTGCAATCATTGCATCAACCGTTTCTTGACCTTGCACATCAAATAATCTTTCAATGGGGTTTGAGCTGCCAGTGTGTGGTCTCTTGCGAGAATATCCTACTGCTACATCTTCTATTGTCAACATTTCTAGAAGACACATCCACCTTTGAGTCTCTATTTTGATTTTGAGTTGTAGCAGTTGCCCCTGTCGTTGAAGCATGAGAGCTCAAATTACATACTTTCCCATCTGCCCTTTCTTGATCCCTAATAGCATCATATTGTTTTACCTCATTTGGACAAGGATCAAAACCTTTTCTAGGTATTTGAAGGAAATGAGTCCTCACCCTCGTGTAAGTACCCTGCCATGGCATTTGATAAAGCTTACATGTGCTGGTGGCTATTCCACCCGACCCCTTTGGCCCTGGAATACGATCACAATACTTCCACAGTGGGTATGAGCCTTGTTTTCCCCCACTTGACATATCTCAATCTATAACAGAACGAGAAAGACAAACATTAAATGTAAAACAGTTAAAAAAAAATTATTACAGTCAAAAAATAAAAATTTAAAACATGTTTTTGGTTTATTGGTAAATATTACAGTCATTAGTCATGGCATTAAAAAAAAACACCAGTAATTACTGGTAAATACCAAATATAAAATAATAAAATAATAATTAAT
This sequence comes from Cunninghamia lanceolata, assembly GCA_027924645.1. Taxonomy (NCBI): domain Eukaryota; kingdom Viridiplantae; phylum Streptophyta; class Pinopsida; order Cupressales; family Cupressaceae; genus Cunninghamia; species Cunninghamia lanceolata. Next base: position 198,694 of record BSBN01000798.1, read on the forward strand.
ATTACAGATAAAATTATGAAGAAATAGAAGCTTCACAGTTAAAAAATTAAAAAAAAAGTATACATTTGTAATTTACCAGTAAGTTAAACAAAAAAACAAAAAAACCAGTAGGCAGTATATATTTTCGAAGCCCTAGTTTAAAGTCTTAATTTTAAACAAATAAATAGGTTAAAAAAACTAGAATGGGCCTGGCCATGGCGAATGCATTTGCTTCAAAGCCCTAAAAAAACAAAAAAAAGTCCAAAACAAAACACGAAAATCACCAAAACAACACTATGAAATTTGGGTAAAACGTAAATACCTATAATGGTGACGTTTGTGGTTGATGTTGTAGGGTGTTTAGATGCCTGAAAATATCTTGGACGAGTCAAAAAAAGCTTGGATGAGTCGTGCGGTCTGTTGAAAGCAGCAAAATGTTGTTTGGAACAAAAGTGAAAAAGGCCCCGTTACTTGGCTGCGGGGTACTTGGAGATGGGCGGGGTACTTGTCTTGCCTTCTCCTGGGATGCGGGATGTCTTTGCCTACATCTCAGAGATGGGAGACATGTCCCTGTCTGGGAAACATGTACTAGGTAGGGTGAGACGTGTCTCCCTGCAACCCTGGTAATGTGTAAGTGTTATGTTTTTCATGGATAAAAACTGTTAAGTCTATAAAAAAAATGCAATTACCATGCACTGTGCGACTATAATTTCATATTTTGGAGTGAGTCAGTTTTGAAGACCACTGGAAGAATATATGTGTGGAGTTACAATAGATTATTGAAGGTACTCTTGAAGTGGTTGAATCATGAATTCCTAGGAGAGAAATATTTGAGAATAAAATAGAATGATCTTTCTTCTTTGTATTTGCATGGATTAAGTTGAGAATGAACTTAAAACGTGCATTGTATGAGACTTCATAAAATGAAATGAAAGCTCCCCACACTGGATTTTACCCGATTTAAACTTTTGCTGAATGCATTGATAGAACTTTGAGGTTTCCTAATAGAGTGAAGGATGTGAGAGAATATGGTCCTCTAGAAAAGATATTGGTAGTTTGATAATGGTGAGAGGCAAGCTGTCACCATTATCAGTTGTGGGTGCATGATTGCAAGTTGCAGGTACTTGGTGAAGAGCATAACAATGTTGGAGTGTGAAAAAGGTGGATTTTACTTTAATAAAAAGTGTTTTTAAACACTATTACAATAATAATAATAACTATATTAACAATAATAATAATATTAATCCAATTTTAATAGTAATAATCCTTTGTTATGAGCCGACCCTTGATTGATGTGCACCAGTTTTGGCATTCAAACACTTAGCTGACTCATTCCAGACTTGAAGCCGACATGGTTGATTTCTCCTTGCGGCCAGGTATAAAAGGAAGATCATTTTTCATTGTTGGATATGCATTATGTTTTGATCATTTTGCAGTTTTGCAAGCAACAATCATTCCTTGGAGACGAAAACCTCTTAAGGATTTCAATCAGATAGGATGAAATCCCTGCCCGATTTATTGCAGTAAATTCCATGCTTAGGGGTTTACAAGCACTAATTCCATACTTGTTGGCAAATTCTGGACTGAAGGCTGTTCAAGCAAAGGATAGAAGAACACTACTAGATCTGCCCGTGAGCAAACACTGAACTCTGAGCAGGGGAGGTCCTATTACGTGCGTTGCTAAAGAGGAAGATTTCCTATGACCTGAGTGTAGTGCATCCACCAGGGAGATTCACTGAGGCGGATTTCATACTAACAACTTGGAGGTGTCACTGACACTCTCCAAGGCACAATTGCTAGCCTAGGCGACCCTTCCCAGATGCAAGATCTGCAATGAATTAAGGCAGCGACAGTATTCTGTGTTGCAGGGATCTCCAGAGTGGCGTGGGGTCTGTCCATAACGACCCTGTAGCTCGTAGATCAAGGCAAATTGTAAGTCAACAGTTGCTGATTACTTAAGGCAAATTGTAAGTCAATCAGCAATATTATTGTATCAGAATTCAATAAGATATGCCATATTATATATATATCTGCGATCTGTGCCCGAAGTATTATTTGCTTACATTGAGTTCGTGCTGCATCCTGAGTAGTTATTGTTAAGTAAAAGAGTGCTGTGTATTGTTTGTATGCCATACATATAACCAAATCAGATCTGATACCATCTTATTTTTAAGTGGTGGATATTGGGAAGTCTAGTGGAGGTTTTATTATTTAGCTGGGACATTTCAAAACCAACTGAAGGAGAACTTCTTATGAAAAACAAAGAGTGGTGTTTTTGGATAGAGTGGAGCTTTTTAAGCGACAGCAGTAACGTAATGTGATCAAGAGAAGTAGGCTACACATAAAGACAGGTAGAAGTGGCAAAGAAGGAGAAAGGAGATGGCAGAAGAAACTCTATCGTGATCAAGGAAAAAGATATGTCAAATATCAGTATTGATACTGCATTAGTTTAAAAACTTCAATAGTGATATCTGTAAATTTATGTTTTCACCAAGACATTGTTTGCCATTGTTGCAGCCTGGAAGGCTTCTCTATGTACCAAACACAAGTGAAGAAAATAAATCTCATCTTTCTCACAGGACAATAAGTTATCATAGAGAATGTTAGTATAAGACTAGAAGATGTCTTTTATGATATACTAACAAAGTGCTTCGTAAATAAGAAAATGGTCATGGAAAAGTCAAAGGTTATTCTGTGTTTGTATAATCCTTGTAGGCCTCCTTGAAAAGGAGATGGCATTAGATGAAGAGGCAGGAGTGAGTGCTTGAAGTCTTATTTGCAGTAGTTAAGAAATGTATTCTTCTCCTCCTTAAAACATTCAAATGAGGGGACATGTGGCAACTTCCCATGAGATGTATGATAGGAGGCAGCTATAACTGTCAAAAAATCTTGCATTGCCAAGACTGTAGATAATTAGAATGGTTCTACTCCAAGCTTGGTAAATGGCAGAGTTCATCATAACTAGGTCACCATTAAGAAGAGGAGGCACAAGCATGAAGCAGGGGATTGTTGCTTTTAGGCATTAGGATCCTTTGCCACATCTTGTAAGAGGAGAAATAGTAGCACCTTGTAGTGCAGAGAGAGCGGAAACACAAAATGGTGAAGCCTTTGATGAAGGGCCACTATTAATATGTTTTGGGGTTACTTTTATACACAACAAAAGAAGCCTGTTGCTTAAGAGGAATAACTTTGCGTATAAGTGATTGGTGAGTGTAGATATCGTATCACATGGCTTCAAAGTGAAAAATAAAATTGATGAAGATGTTGTCTTAAAAAAGTGTGCTCCAAGGGTTGTAGTTTGACTTCACGGTGGAGAAGATAAATATTGTAAGCTTGGAGTAAAATCTACGAGATCAGAAGCTCCAAAGGCTGATGTGGACCACAATCCTCCTTGCTTTTCTTTGAAGATATGGTTGATGGTTATAGCAAGAAAGTGATTGATGTTGGAGCCAACTTCAAAACTATTCTTGGTAATGCACATCCTTCAGGCAAGGATTCTTCTATGGAAAGTATGGATTTAGGATTGCCATATGAATGGATGTTTGAAGTTTGAACTATAAATAGGATAATCTTCCAAAAGTAAAGAGAAAGTTCGTTTGACAATCAAATTCATTGTGCGTCTTGCAGTAGCAATGAGTAATGACTATTGGATTCTTCTGAAGTTCGTTCTTTTTGTGATGGAAAGGTCTATAGGCATCTGTGTATGCTCTGATGGATACTTTAAATTCTAAAAGAGATAGGTGTTTTTGCTAATACCTTGACCCCTAAACATGTTTTACTCGAGAGTTTGCCTTTGAAGTAGTGGTGCTCATCATCCATTTCTGATTCAAGCATAATCTATTCTTGTTTGGGTTCAGTGGCACCATAATTTGAGTAATGGGAAATGAAGATGGAACACAAATTGCTTAACGAAATGCATCACCATAAAGAGGGCCATGCCTCTTATCAATAATTGAAATTTATTCTTCGGAATTTTTTTTGCAAAATGCATTTTTATTATACAAGGAGAATGAGAGCCCAACAACCTGGTGCCCACTCAAAAGGCACTAGAAGGTAGAGTGAGCCCCCTATAACTTGTTGGCTGCGCCTGGAGAGGCCCCACGACCTGGCATGATGTTTTAATTAGGTTTTGAACCTATGACCATTGTCCGTGTCTTTCAATGGCTCAATCATTTGGTCTATGCCTAGGGGCTTTCCAGAATACAATATTATAAAAAGGAGTGAATTCTCAATAATTTGGTCACTTGCATCCATTGAAGAAGAAAATAATTGGGATTCCTCTAAAAGTGGTACATTGTGGTTCATTACTCAAAGATTAAAGACGATGGATTTAGTTGAAGAGCAGGCCTTTCTAAACTAAAGGGTGCTTGTGATCTTGGGTTCAACTCCGTGCAAAGAGCTTTCCTTCAAATAAATTATCTTTCACCATAAAACATCCATTGCTACCATCACTGTCCCAAGAAGAAAACTACCGGCTTTTGATTGAGACTATTGTCAAAAGGAGTGAACATTCCTTACGTGATCTATTGTTGATTCAAGGGTGGATTTATCAACTTAAGTTGTTTGGTGCTATAAAGTCACTTAAATTGTTTGGTTGGTTTTGAAGATCACATTCACTCAGTTCTCTAAAATATTATGGGTGAACCTTTTTCAGTATATACAAACCTAGCATTCCGGAGGGAACTCTGTCATTACTCCTTCGAAGATGCTGTTTTTGTTTTTGTTTAATCTTTAATATTGAATGTTAGGATGTAATGTCCGTTATTGGGCTTAACTGAAAATACATCCACACTTAGCTAAGAATACTTGCAACAATTAACTTAGTCAAATGAAAACACGCAAATACACATATACTCAATGGAATGCCAACTTCAATTGCCTTATCCCTTGTTCAATTGATGCAGTTACAAACAATGGTTCGCTGTCTTTTATGACAGTCACATTCAAACATGAGATCAGACTACCAAGTGATTACAAATGACTTCCAAATTACAATCCAATTGAAAGGGTATCATTCAGAATAGTTCCCAGCCTTCTATGATATCTATTACTCCCTTAAATGTAATTGAAATCTGACTGTATATGACTGTTGCAAAGGCCTGTTGTCACTGTTTTCAATCAGCAAGGCGAATAGGACTATATTTGACACCAAACCCTCTTCTATACTCCAGCGATGGGCTTCTTAACTTGAGCAATCGATCTAGAAGGGACAACAATGAAGTGTGGTGCCACTATGCAATGAGTACCACCCCTTTGTATGACTGTAGCAGCTTTGGAAGTGGCTGCAATGACTGTTGCCGAGTGATATGAAACTGAAACTTTTCCAAATCTTGCAAATACTTGATGCAAACTCTCCTACAATGCCTCCCAATGATGTAACTCTGATGGAATGCTTGTCCAATACCTGCAATAATCCCTAATACCTGCAAATTGAATATCAATGGTGAAATTAGATACAATAACACCTCATAAAGCATAGGGGGTCATCATCCCATGAGAATCGGAATTCACAAGCTTACAAAATGAAGAAATCATACCAAATCCAGACATGTCTTGCAATGAGGCCAAGTCCCCTATTTATTCCTCCTTCTCTTGCATGGGGTTTGATGCTTGCTTCTCTCCCTCTAGGCGAATGACCCTTTGCTTTGGCGAATGCATAGGTAGTATGTCTTGAATGCATTGTTTATTGCATAGGGCATTGAGCTCATGCATCTTCAAACCTTGACCTCACATGTATCGACCCATCTTAGTGAATGCACATCCTCATTGGCGAATGTGTCAAGGGCTGTTTGGGATACTTCATTGTCTTGGCCGAAACCCCTTGCATGGGCGAAAGCACCTTGAAACTCCCTTCTCTCCTTGATCTAGGCCGAATGCCTTGGAATAGGCAAATGATGTGATACTATTTTGCAAACCTTCTTCTCTAACTGTTGATACCTTGAATTTGGAGTCTTTTTCCATAGGTGAATGTGTCTTCTAGATTCTAGGCCGAATTTCCTTAAGCAATGAACTTTGGTGGAAGATATCTCTTTGGCCAAGGGCTTCCAATCTAGCCGTTTGGATTCTTTTATAACAATTTAACTTTTCCCTCCACAATGTTTTGAATTCAAATTTCCCCTTTCTTAGCTGGGGCCCATTTCTCATGGGAGCGAATGTACTTAGACCTTCAAATAGGTCTTCCCTATGTCAATCACCCATATGTAGCCGTTTTGGGTTCCTTGTGTGAAGATCATTTTGAAAGAATATTTTTGAAATTTGAATTTAATTCCCTCCAAGTCGATGCCCTTGATCTTCCTTAGCTTGGACCTATATCCAAATAGGCGAATGTCCCCTTTCATGATCTTTGTTATAATTTGCATTTACCTTCCTTGTGGTTGTTGGGTCTTATTATAGCTTGGACCTATAATTTGAATTCCCTTTTTGCTTGATTGGACTTAACTCCATACAAATCGATTAGGAAAATGCAATTAAAGATTTCATTTTCTTTGGCCCAAAATTGGGGACATGACATAGGAAATGCTACATCTTTATACAAGACTTTTTATAAATATGTGCATGAAACTGTAAATTTCATCATTATGCATTTCTCATAGGTAGTTGGAGAAGGCAAGTGTAAGAACCCTGTCTAATTCTGTCTTGAAATTAACCTTGCTGATCTGAATTTCTAATTTGTTTTTCTTTCAAATCACTTAGGGTTTTCAAATTTTGTTTTCACCAATATGTTTGCAATGTAATGAAGATGGAAAGGTTGCAATATGACAAACAAATACTACCAAAAGATGACTGAAATGTAATTATATCAGCTCACATATACATCCAAAAATCAATGCAAACATAACAAAACATACTTGGATCGAAAGATTGGCTTCTTTATTGAAATGTAGTTGGTTGATTACAAAATGAAGAGATCTAATATGAAAATCAGACTACAATGTCAATGCAAATGGAGTCCAAAGATGACCCAAAACATGTACAATGGATATCCAATGAAGTCACCACATGTGCCAACCAATAGATGATGAAAACCAATAACGAATGAAGCCAAACAAAGTCTGTTTTCTGATCTGTAGCTGCTGATGCAAAGTCTGAAGTCAAAACCTTCGCTGTAAGGTACCAAAAATGCCTCCAAATGGTAGCCGCTAGGTCTAGGGTTGGAGTGATTTGACCTAATATGCAAAATGTCATCAAATGTCATCAAAATATGCCATTAAACCCTCAAATCTGAATCTGATATGAACCTGTAGATGTTTGAAACACAATTCCAGCTAGCTAAATGATGAGGACAATCACAAATATGACCTGCAATGCCAAGCACTTCAATGCCGAATGCTCCAATATCAACCTATGAATGAAATATCATTAAAAACATCTCCAAATCTGAATTACAACCTTCAAACCCTAGTTGTCGTCATCAAACCCTAGCTGATTGAAGCTTGAATCCATCAATTAACCTGCAAATAAGCTCAATAATGGCTTCTAAGTGATACCATCTCCCATAGTGAATTGGGTTTTTGTCCAAATCACTTCTATCCAAGGGTTTTCGTCTTTGAACACCGTTAAAACTCTGTTACAGCTAAGAGAAGCTCTCTAAAATGCAAAAATCCAAATGATCAATAATATGAAAAATGGTCCAAATGACCTTTTATACTTTTCAACTTGGGCACCCAAACAAAGCATTATTTTATTATTTTTGAAGTCCACCGCCAAAATAAAATAATATTTAATTATTTTATTTTATTTTCCTCCAACTTGGACTTCCCACATAAATAATAATAAAATAATATTATTTTATTTTATTTTTCTTTTCTCCTTTGAGCGGCCACCTTTGTCTTAATAAAATAATATTTTAAATAATAAAATATTATTTGTTGTCTTTTGCCATCCTTTTCATTTTTTCTTTATTTTTTCTCTTCTTCATCATGAGCGCCAATTTTGTGGGATTTATTATAATATTTTAATAATAAAATATTATAATTCATTCTTCACTCCAATATTCCATTTTTCCATCTTTAAATTATCTTTTCCATCTTCTCACCTAGGTTGTTCTTCCTCTTGGCATAATATTTTAATATTTTTGGCTTATAAAAATAATATTACAATATCAATAGCCAAATATACAATTTATCCTATAAAATAAAATTAGTTGAGCCACTAGAATCTAACATTCCATTCTCCAAGCCTCCAAAGTCCTAGCTCAACCAATAAACATTCCCTTACCAAACCTTGCTCAAAAAGGGGACATTAGAGCAAGTCTTGCCTGTGAATAGAGGAGCGACTACAGTCCTGCATACTGTACCTAAACAATTCATTTTTGAATTTTTTTAGGGATAACACCTAAGCCGCAGATTGTTTTCTTGCTATGCATTAGTGATGTTTGGTAGATGTGAAGAAGTGAAAATGGTTACCTTCACTAAATAGGATAATTCTTAGGTGAACCAAATGTATCATGAAGTGAAAACGGTTGCCTTCACTAAATAGAATAAATATTAAGTTCACCAAATGTATCATGAAGTGATTTAATTTACATTAAAGTAGCGGCATACATATTCAGTTTTCTGGCTGCAGCTGACAGATACATATACAATGCAAAAGTGAATGTAGTTTTGGTATACTAGATTTTTTTAATTTGAATCGAAAAAATCATACCAAATTCATACAGACTAAATTTTATTTAATACTAATTTATATTATCAGAAACAAAATGACCAGGGGTTATGGTGTTCCAAATTTGTTTCTTGAAAATCCTGTGTTTCTTAGGCTGTATTTGGCCTGAGACAAACGACCAACCAAATTACCAAAAGACAAAATGTAAAAAAATGAAAAAGAAATTCTCTCCATAATCCATTAACCATTCCAACATATCCAAAATAACTGTCTTTTTATCTCAGCTGGAGCTCTACATTGAAGTAGACTTCTGTTCAATGATGATTCAGGTAGCAATTCAATGCAGGTGCCTTTTTTGTGTGTGGAGGCTAGCTAAGCTATCTTTTACAGGCACCAGGTGCAATGGTGTTGAGGGGTTGCAGCCTTTGGAGAATGTGATGCGGGTTCTTTCCCAGAGTAGATCCAAAAATACATTTGGAATGTGCGGGTCATTAGTATTGTTACTACTTGCCACATATTAACAGTGTCAGCTTTCGACGAGATACTTATTCTATGTATGCCTTTTTGGATTTTTAAGACGAGCTAGTATTTTAAGATTCAGTTAGTCTCTGATAAGATTACTCACGTCACATTAGACATCTATACATGCACTTCTTATGACAGTGTGGGAGAGCGTAGCAAAGAGGTATTTGCCTACAGTCCGATTTTCACAAACCAGTCATTAACGCCCCCAGCCCCTCTGAGCAGGGATGTCAACATCCAGCATGGAATTGCACATTCAGCTCAGTTAATACATTCAGGGAGTTTACAAATAATGGTGCACAGCCTGACGATGCAGTACTAGATCAAGATGTATATGTGGGTACATCCATAGCAATCTCTTGACATTATGTACTCTTCTTATATACATAAATTAACGTATTGCAGAGTAGTTACAATAGACATTATTTATTGTTGATTCTTGTGCAATATTATTTTCTGTGTCATTTACCATTTCTGCAATTCCATTTATACTATAATCGTCAATATGATTCGCTGTTGTTTATAACATCTCTAGTTTCCAGCAGTCTACAGTTCTTTCCCCTGGATATTCCTGGGTTACAGATCAATCACTCTCCTGTTGGGGTGTTTTACAGATATTCTTTTAGTATTTTAATTGAAACATGTTGTCTGTTGAAACTTAAAAATTATGGGAATTAGAGTTGAATGTAAATATCATCTTTGTTTCTAGGCTGTATGGATTCGACATGATTTGACTATCTTCATAAAACTAATATTTGACATTTTAACCTTACATTTTCAGGATATATGTGATATTGACATCTAACAGAGGACAAACTTGTATGATTGGGCATTCATCTTCCAATTTGCATTGTTTTAGCCTTTTCCACATAAGCTATATTTAGTGTTTGCTTGTTATGCATTGCGCATCCATGATATTTGAAATCTTTGAAGATAATGCTTACCCTTAACGAATGGGGTGAAACCTCAGGAGATTCAAATGGACTATAAAATGACAAAGTTTAAATCAGATTAGCTTGTTGAGATAGGATAGCCGCATCTTCAATGCAAAAGCAAACACATCATTGATATATTAGAATATTTTCATCTAAATGCAGAGAGATACATAGAGTTTGTACTACATAGAAGTTTTTTTATTATTGACTGTAAGCTGTTTGACTATTCTGTTTACAGAAAAGCTTGCTTGATATGGTTGTTTTAACTGCAAAGTAGTGCCATTGTGCAACACAAGTTTGAATATAGCTGTAGTATAAAAGGTGCATTGCAAATGTGACCTCAAGTGGTGGAGAGGAATGCAGAAATGCTAGTAATTCATCAGAATAAGAAATATTGAGTACATGTGCACTATGGTGTTGTAAATTGGTTTCTTCTCATTATTTAATCTGTATAGGAATGCTTTTTTGGCCATTTATCAAAATGATGTGAAATTTCTAAATGGGTTTTCTTATCTCTCTTGCAGAGCAATATGGGGATGGGATGATCGATATATTTTCATCGGTAATATGGACAGGGGTCTTGACGCAATCTGTACAGAATCAAAAACAACTACTACTTTATGTAGCCCATTGCTGACTACAATTCCTACTAGATTGGCTAAGCATCCTTTCCACTGTGGGACATTGGCTGGTGGGACTGGAGGTGGTAAGATTTTTGTCTGGCAAAAGATATAGGAGCCTCTTTTGACAATGCTCTTGAAGAGCTTGTAATGCTGATACTAAAATATAAGAGCTTTAGGTATTTTATTTGTGAGATGCCCTATACACAATATATAATCCATGAGTTCTTTTGGCAAGAATAGCTGTCTCTAGGAATGTACATCATTTACAGTGGCTAAGTTGAGCCAGTACATATCCACCCTTTTGTCAACAAAAAAAATGGCAATGGGTTACTCGTGTTTTTGATGTTCCAATAGTTATATGGTTATTGTAATATTAGTACATGAGCAAACCGAGACAAATTTACTGTCAGGCAAATGTGTTAATATGTCACTTAGAGACCTGAGATTCAGATTAGATCACAGTATTTGGACTTGCCATTGCATTTAGAAATGTTTGTTGCACATATTTACCAATTTTTGTACAGGTATAGTGGGGCATATTATCTCTTTCCACATTATTGATTTTAATGATAACTTTCTCCCATTTCTGTTTTGTCACGGCACTGCAATGATATGTTGTGCATGAAGGCTTACACGCTTCCTTACAGCTTTGATTAATATTAATGCAACGTTGCTGTTATTAACATTTCTCAAACGTGGAACGTGAACATATGTTTGCAATAGATTGATTGTGATTTTGCAATTATTCATTGAAAATCATATGAAATCTACATAGTTGATTCTAGAACAGACAGTCACTTGATAAGATACTGCTTGCAGTCACTCGAACAATCTTATCAACTTGGGGAACTACAATAACTGTAAAAACATGTGTTTACTTACGTTTTTACAGCAGAGCAGAGTTCATCTGACAGGTTTGTTTTTTGTTTTGCATCAACCATAATATACCCACAAGTTAGAAAGAATTAACAAATGTTGGAAGGTTATTTCAGAGCACAAGGGCTGTATGGATGGCTCAAAATTAATAGATCAATAACGTCCCATTTTGTATTTCATTTCCTATACATGTCATGGAAGCAAACCACAATTGATTAAAATGGAGAATAGATTACATTATTTTAATTTGTTTTTTTTTTTTGTTATTTTGGAATGAAAGCATTAAAAAATTAGTCATACATCTAGTTATCATTTCCTTTTAAGTTTGAATCCATTTACCATGATATAGAGTTGAGAATAATGTTCACAATTCATGCAAATTTCATTAATCACCAAGTTTTCAAAATATTCTTTGTTGAGAGAAAACTGCATCCTCATCTACTTGCCACATCTCAAGGTGTGAAATTACTAGTCTCCTCAACCTCATAAGCATTCAGGCATAGGCAAAGTTTTCTTTGTATGTTTGAGAACTGAAGATCATAGCCTGCAGCATAATGGTATGATTTTTGATCCATCTTATTTACTGTAGCATGTGCTATAACCTGAATAAGAAATTTCATGGTAACATAATTATTTTCATCTGTTGGTGCTTGATAATATGTATTTGGGACTTTTATTTCAGAGGCCAAAAGAGAAAAGTTGTGGTTTAATCCAATTATTATGTCGAGAGACATTCTACAGTCACAATGGGGTGGAGATGATAGCACTTTTTTTCCATGTAAATATATAGCAAAATAAAAATAAAAATAAAAACAAAAAAAGAAATTGGAAAAAATAAAAAATAAAAAATAAAAACCAAAAAAGAAATTGGACAATGTAAATATATAGCAAAAAAAATAAAAATAAAAACAAAAAAAAAATTGGAAAAAATAAAAAATAAAAACCAAAAAAGAAATTGGACAAAATAAAAATAAAAACCATGAAGTATAGAAAGGTGAAGAAAATTAAAAAAAAAAAAGAAATTGGAAAAAATAAAAAATAAAAATAAAAAAAGAAATTAAAAACCATTGAAAAAAAGATAAAGAAAATCACAAAAGGTATGGAAAATGCAAAAAAAAATACATAACATCTAGATACTATAGATATATTTTTTTAAATATAAATATACTAGTAATAAGTGCATTGCAAAATGAATGATATTCTAGATGCGGAATATCTTGGAGGGTATTTCCTACATGTTCCACATGATGCAAAATGGATTGACCTTTTACAAATAGGTGATATTTACCGGTCAATTATAATTTGCAAGCTTGTGCTTGATTGGGCAAATGTCTTTTCAAGCTTTATGCTACAGCCATTGTTGTACACCTCGTGGCTAGAGGCTAAGCTAGATTGAAGACCAACATATTTGCTATCATATTCTATTAATCTTATGTAGCCATAATCAAGAATGCTAAGTACAGGTCTTATGAGGACTATTCTCACTAGATTGACTTGAAGAAAGACTTCAATTTGGCTCTGAGGTTTTTTTGGCCATGTAGATAAGAAAGTAGAATTAAGACAAACAACCTGCAAAGGACATGAATTACTTCGGCACAGCATTCTAGTGGCCTATAGGGAACATTAGAGATCCAATCTACACCCTTCCCTTCAAAACCAAAGGCAAGGGGTAAGTTGTTATGAAGGCATTGCCAAAAATGATAAAAGGGAATGGAAAGTACAAAAATTCGTAACTCGGTAAAACCTGGCAAGTTCAATTTTGACTTGGACTTGATAAAAACTTGGCAATTGACAAAATACTTTCCTTGAAAAAACATAAATTTCATGCAAAAGACAGTTACAAAACGTATGAAATGAATTTGTAGCAAGTTGGGGAAGTGTTTTCTATTAGATTTGAATAAAAAAGGTTATTGCTACGGTCTTGTCCACATTGGTGTTGGGGATCTAATAAATATATAAATCATCATGAGTTTTCTCTACACTTTGCCCAAGCGCCATCCAATTGAGATTGCTTGGAGATTTAGCCATTAAAGCTATTGAATTAAAATATCTTTCAGAAGGTTTAAGTGTCATGAGATTCAAATAAACTAGCAAAGGATTCAAACCCTATTGTAGTTGTACTATGCAATGAATGTGCCAAATTTATTGGTTGGCACAATTGAAAGGAGACACCATTACTCTAATGGTCATTATTACAAATGTTGTTAGAAGTATACAAATATAAGTTCTATGGAATTTATAGATACATTTAAGGTAAAATTTTGAAGTCCATGGAATTTGTAGATGGGGGGCTAAGTTGTAGACTCCATTACTCTGGTGGCCAATAAACAAACAATTGCTAGAAGTATACAAATATAAGTTTTATGGAATTTATGGATTCATTTAGCATAAAATTTTGAAGGCCCATGGAATTTTGTAGATGTTGGGCCAAGTTATAGACTCAAATTCACTAAGTACTCGCCCACGAGTAAGTGGATGAATGGTTTGCTTAGCTTACAACTTGCAAGTATTTTTGAGTTTTAGTCTATGGGTAATGGTTTATTGATTTTAGGACAATAGTAAGACAAAGAATATATTTGGTATGTATTAGCCTCCAAGGTTGTCAAAGGGCCCACCTAAATATGATCAAGCAAAATACAATAGAAGAAGAGGGGCAATGATAAATTGACACTGTTGAACTTACATGCAACAAGGAGGAAACCTAAAGTCTAGGTTATAGATTGACAAAAAATAAAGATCAGCAAAAAGGCAGAGAGAAGGATGGAAATTGTAGTTTGGCTCATTCAAAATAGGCAAGGATAGAATATAAATAAAAAAGAATACTTGTGGAGCTAGCAATAGCCTTTGGTTGCAAGGATTGGTTATGGGCACCCTTAATTTACCATGTAATGGAATTTGCAGTCAACATGGGCCGCAAAAAGGCCTAGTCTGACCATACAACTACAAATTTTTAATAGCCTCAAAAGAGTGTGTTTAGTGCATTAATCTGTATAAATGAAATGGAGAGAAATCCTTTGGGTGTGAGGGTCATGTTTCTAACCATTGCTTGGTTCCCATTAAGTTGAAACAATGAGAAATGGATGCTTTGTAGGAGTCCAGGACAACACTGAGAGGGGGGGGGGGGTGAATCAGTGTTGTGTAAATTCTCAAATCTTTTTGCAAATTTTAACTTTCAAGACACAAGGAGAGAAATATATCATTGATTTGTCAAACACATGCACATGACTGAGAATGAAGAAAGAGAACAAAACCTCATGAGCAAAATATTAACATACACACATACAGATAAAAAACAATATGAGACATAACACAAATTTGCACGAGTGGAAAACCCTCTAGGGGTAGAAAAACCACTCCAAAACTGCCTTACTGGCTTTATCAAAAAACCTCACTGGTTATACAAAAAGTATCTAGAAGCACCAACTCCTTATGGAGCACCAACTGCAATACCACACATGAGCACCCACTCCCTACACAGATATGCCTCACTAGCAAACAAAAACAAGCCTCACTGGCATACAAAAACTCACTGGTCATTAACCAATCAGATGAACAAGAATGAGTTCAATTCAGGGGGTTACCCTGATTCACTGAAATGCACAACACCTTGAATATTGCTATTATCAACAACACATATTCTCCTTCAACTTTACACAAATTCTTCAATGTCTTCAATACAAAATCCTCTGCAATTTGATGTGGTTTACACCTGCAATAATTAATTTTCATCTGCAAAAATATTCCCCTCTGAAAACAAATCATCTCTACAAAAGATTGATATATACTCCTGATTGATATTTAGCCTTCAAATCTCTTTCATTTTTCAACTGTCAATGAACTATCTGTAAACAAACAATCTCACTACAAAAATATAATCTCTGTAAATATATCACTGCAAATATATAATCTCTTCTATTTTTCTAAAACAAAAAATCTACATCTTTCTTCATCTTTGTTTTCTTCATCAACACACACTATATAATTTCAACCTCCATGAACTCATCATCTGTATGTTTCATTTTTGTCTCCAAAGATGTTGCATCAATGCACCTGAAAAACCATTATATACAAATTGAATGTCCTTCTACCTGCAAAGAAAACATCTTTTCATATTCCTCTGTGCCAATTCAATTCTTCAATAACCTCTTCAAATTCTTCTCCTTTTATCTACAAAAAAATCTCCAAACAAAATCATATAATATCAAACCCCATTTAAAAACTCTTTCATGTTCTCTGAGCATAAATAAAAACTATTCAATTTCCCCTTGCAAATGTCTTCACAAGATAAATTTTTTTCAATGAAATATCAATCTTCAAACACTAATCCATCTGCAAAAAATAAATCATCTCTCTGATCCCCTTCTTTATGAGACAAAAATATTAAAAGCATCTTTATTGAAAACTTCACACAAAAAAAGATGCTAAAAATAATTAATCTCCTTATATTCTTCTTCCAATGTCACAAAGGGGTTTGAAAAAATAGAAAATTAAAAGTTTCTAAACTTTTAAATCCATTTACTCTCTTTAAAAAAGATAACCCTTCGAATTCAATGGTCTTATTTTCTTTCCTTAAAAAAATGCACTAAAGACAAGGCACAAATCGTGCTATGCATCTCATAAAAATAAAGCATTTCCAACATATTCAGTGGTCTTTTAATAGTCTTCAAAAAATTCAAACTAAAAAACCACTCAACACTCATTTAAACTTATTCATTGATATGCTTTGCCGCCCAAATGCTCATGGGAGAGACCGAGGGTGTTGGTTGAACTAAGAAAGGGCTGGTCATATACTATGACATGTGACCCCTCTAGCAGGTGGCATAAGTGGAATAACTTGCTCTCGCAGGTCAACATCAAATTAAAACAAAAGTAACCTTGGTTTATGACGGGTGCAAAAAAATGAACTTAGGTTTTTAGGGCACCACAATGACACTTAGGATTTTAGGAATAAAATTGAAGACTTAAGATTTAGAAATAGAGCTCAAGGCAAGATATGAATAGTTTATCTCTTCATACACTCCAAAAGGCCAATGTTCTGTACCAATCTCTGCAGGCAACATCTATCATAAAGCAATTTTCAAAATAGTCAACAGGAATTTTTGTCATGAAGGCAACTCGTTGTTCAAGGTCTGATGCACAAACTCAATGGACATGAAGACCCAATAATAAACACCAATAGTGAACAACATCTTTAGCTCCAACTTAGATACCAACACCTTTAGTGACAACCAACTTTATTAATATTGCACCATGACTTGAATGAGTTATTCTTCATGACCTCTTATGAAACATCAAATGAACTCCACAATGAAGACATTAACTCAAACACAACCCACTATTACTGACCTCAACACATTTGATCTTGACAACCTGTTTTGACCTCATTAGGCATGATGTGAACTACAACATGAGCATGATGAACCAAGACCCTGAAGTATGAATAAATTCACAACATCAATATTGCAACAACTCAACCAAGGCACTCAAACTGCACTTTACTACTTTTGACATCAATGACAAACACATACTCAACATGCTTGTGCTCCAAAACCTATATTTTTCTATCATTGATGATAAAAACAAAAAATAAAGTGTGAGTTGGTGATGACAGTGCCCCTCAGGGCAAATGTGATTTTCCTTCAACTAAGCTAGTTGGATAGATCATTTTTGACAGTGGGACAAAATTCTACCAAAAACTAACAATGCTATAAGCTGGATTTGAAAAGAGGTCTACTAAAGAGGATCTAGGTAGGTAGCAACAACAAACAAAATTTAGGGAAGATAAGCCTAAAACAACTTAAGAGCTTAAATGAACAAAAATGAAGTGCAAAACTTGAATTGTAAATGAAAGGCCTTCGGTTGAGGATTGAATTAGGCTCAAGTTTCTCACAAATGTTTTAAATCAGTTTGTTATTGTCTAGTTTGATGACAATAGAAAAGAGTCCTAAATGTCCAACTAGGTCCAACAAAATGACAAACAAACTAATTAACAACTCACAAATGGCTCTTTGATTGGTGTATTAGAAGCATGGCTGTTAAGCGAAATCATACTGAAAAATAGATGCCAAGGGATCAAAACATGGATGACATTTGGGTTTTTATAGGTCAAATTGAGCCATCCTGTGCCTTCATAAACTTGTTTAAATTTTCTAGTGATCCCAGGTTCTTTAATTGGGTCTTTTCAGAATTTGCAAGGGTAAGCCTGTAGGACAAATGCATAATATATAGTTTTGAGAAAGTAGTAACTTCCAAATTAGGACAAAAATAGTGACAAATTCTAATAGTAAACTAGCATCATCATATTAGTCCAAATTATTTTAAAGCAAGTGCTAAAACTTTTTGAGTACCTATTTTAAACTTCATTTTTGATGAGTAGAGGGAACATAACCTTTTGAGTACCACTTCAACTTATTGTGGGGTCCCAAAATGTTTTGAACATGTTCCTTCTCTGTAGTAAGCGATCTACCCCAAGGATGCATCTCTAACATTTTGATAAAGTTTTGGGGATAAAGGACGTACCAAAAATGTTTCAAAAAAATGGTGATGCCCTAGGACATTTACCCAAGGTGGGGGGTGTTCCTTGGGATGTTCCCCTATTTGGGGACCTTGGGGGTGTGCCATGTTGTCCTTGGCATCCTTATGATGTCTTGGGGATGCTAGGACTTCCCTTGCAAATCTCTACTTTAAATTGGTTAGAAGCAAAAATGTTCTAACAAAAAAAACCCTAATGCTTTATGGGTGGCCTAGAAGGTCCCCCAAAATTAAAAAAAATATTCTATTTCCAAAAATCCTAACTTGCATTCATTTCTCTATTTTTGTCTTTTGTTATTTGTAGTGACAATTAACTTTTGCAACCAAAAAGGAAAACTAAAAAAAGAGGAAGAAGGAAGGAGGGAGGAGGATGAAGAAGATTAGATGCATAAAAAGGAGACAACACTGGAAGCATAGAATAAATCTACTTGTTATTAGATGCTAGTGTTGGCAATCACTTATTTGGTAGAGATTGAGAATGCAGTCAAATCTATTAACCCACAGAAGATGTTTCCACACTATAGAACTAATGCACAAGGTGTTTCCATACTATAAAGGAAGTTGTAAGATAAAATCCTAGTAGTGTGTTACTAGATACAAGGATCCTATTGTGGCACCCCTTATTTACCCTCATTGGTGGGCAACTCATCACATATGGTCCCAAAAGGATGACCTCCATTCATACTTTTGTAGACAATTATATGTAGAGGTCCACTTAGGTATGAGTGCAAAGTACACATCCATTCTCACTTACATTGGAAAGGAGAGGGGAGAGGTATAATATGTGACGACCTTGAGCATTATTGAATAAATAGCCCACCTTTTGTGGATAAGATGCATTTAGTTGGCCCTTAACCTCTAGGTGTTTCCATTGCATTTTGTAGGTGATGCAAAGTTCACTGTGGTATCCGTGAGAGAGGGATGGTATGAGAGTATGATTTCTATCATGCAACATGTGCAATGTATATCATTTAATCATGATGGTAGTAAGTTTCCAAAGATCATCAATATGTGATTGCAATTGACACTTGAAAATTTGTTAGACATATATACAAAAATGATGCAATAGATGAGGGATGAGGCCTTTTTACTCCTTGTAGACGTCAATGATATACTGTCACATCCCTTGAAGGCACCCATTTTAACTAGTTGTGGATTGGTATGCTAACCAATTGGCCAATGGTAAGGTGCATGGTGGCACAATTATGTAGTTCAAATGGAGGAATATAACAATGCTTACTTCAAGTATAATGTCGATGGTGTTCATCAACACCCTAGTTTGATGCTAGAATGAGGACGTAAATGATATCATCTTCTAGTGTCGTCAATTTTATTCAAGATCCCATCTCTAAAGGGTATTTTGCTATGTAATTATTAATATACAATAATAATCTAAATTTTAATAACACATTTTAACAATATAAAATATTTAATTTAAATTGTAATACAAATATAAATATATAAATATTATTAATAATAAAAAGGTAATCTAACCTATTAACATTGCATGGTTTTGATAAACTAAAATGAAAAAAAAGGATAACTACTACAAAAGTGACCAAAATTCTTGTCTAGTACAATGTACAAGGATTGTGTGCTTGCACTCCAAGTTGTCTAGAATGAATTTGTACCCTATGTGTTTGAAAATCGAAGCACCAAGAATATAGAGCCTCCAAACAACTTGATGGGAATTAAATTGATTTGAAAGAAGTTGGGTGAGAACCAAACTATGTTGGGTAAAAACAAATTCATAAAGGGGGAATGGATGAGAGGTGACAAGGGAGCAAAGTATTTTTCAACTACTTTCTCTCAATCCTACATGCCATTCTATCTATAATTTGGTGCTCAAACTATTGCTCATTACTCTCATTAATGTCCTAATTTCTTCCTCAAAATGGATGAGGTATTCAGTGCAAAGTCAAAACCATTATGAGCATTCACAAATCAAAGATTTGAGGTTTCCCATATGAAAGGAGGTTCGAGCAACTGGCCTCTCATTGCATGCATCAGATTTGTGGACACTCCTCTATAAGGGGATTTACATGAGAATTGCAAAAGTCTTTACTTGATTTGGTGGAAAAAGGCATGGATGAACATGATTTTGAAAGTCTTCAATTCACGATGAAAGATGTTAAGGTTTTGTTGATGGGAGTAGATTTTAGTGCCCACATCAGAAATATATTCAACATCATACCTAGTGTTGATGAGTAGATTTCAATGCCTACATCAAGAATATCTTTAGCATCATTCCTTTAGTTAAGTGCACTCCTCTTTCACAATTACTTTCCTAAAACAATATTTAATTATGAATTATTCACTCACATCTAGAAATAATTCATCTAGGTCAATTTCTACTTATGTATTAATGTTTTTATCTCTCTCATATAAAAGATTATATATTTCTGAATGGAAGGGCACGGGTTAAATGATGGATGTGAATTGTTTATCTTATACACGACATTTTGTCAAGCAAATTTAAGTGCCTTGTGCAAGACTTATTACTCCTTAAGGCTTTTTGTCACATGACTCTTGTGCCTTGTCCATATTCTTATATTTTACATAAGTGGTATTGATCCATAAAAAGAGTGTTATTGGTTCTAATGTTGAGGTTTACTAGTAGATTATTGGCCATAAACTCTATGTTTAAACCTAGATTTCAACACTCACTATGCTATTATCTTTCATTACAATTGTAAAATAGTGGGTACACACCATAACAAGTGTTTGTAAACTCTGTTAGGTTGCTTTTATGATTTTATAACTAGGTTAGGCATCATCCATCCTATCGTCTTCTATGTTCTTAGCTACTCTAAAATTTGTTGCCTTATTACTTCGACAATGGCATGAGTGAGCTATTGTTAAATGAAACCTAGGAATATATATGTTACCATGATGGTTTTGAGTATTGTGGGTCATTTCTGAACCATATTAGGGCCTTGCTTAATGGTTTCCTTGTAAATATTTTCTTATGTGGATAAAATTAATGAGTTGGTGATAGACTATGATATACATATCCACAAACTTGCATAAATTGTATGCAGACTTTGATATATATATATATATTATGCTACCAATTATAAATCTGGGTATCAAACTCATTGTGTGGTGCCTAGTACTACAGAGAAAACTCATTCTGCTTTATTAAGGGCTTTGGATTAGAACCTCTCTCACATATGCTAGGTCATGCAAATGTGAAAATACTGAGATGTCTATGAAATTGGAAACAAGAGGTATCATTCAGGTAAAGGCTGAAGCACCTCAATACATGACCACTCGAGTACTTGTAACTCTAACCTCCAATGACAAATCCTCTATACTTGATGCTGCATAAGTTAATAAAGATTTTGTGGTTTGTGAAGGATTGGATGATTTAGAGAATTACTCCCTTGCGGTTGTATTAACTCCTTTTAGTCACTTTGATTTTAATGTTTCTATAAGATTGATCCTATAATAAGATCTAGGTAGGAGAATACAAGATCTCTAGATTAGATTTGCTACTTATTGGTTGATTGAAACCTTGTTGCACTTTATTGTCTATGGAAATGATATGATTAGCAAACAAAATCCTTGAATTATAATGTTATTGTGGATTCTAAGACGTGAACCTACTATTCAGTATACAATGATAACTAAGTTACAACTGTACAAGGGATAGTGGTACTCGACCCTAACACAATGTGCTAGAATAAATAATTATTTATTAAGTTTTAAAGATTAAATAGAATAGCTTACGAAACATATTTTAAGTTGTAGAATCTTTGGTTGAAGAGCTATAAATGAGAATAAGGATAAATGGTTAGATCCTTCTTGCTTGTTGAGCTTGGTAACACCCTAATAAAGGGTACAAGAAATGACTTTATCAGAGATGTTGAATTCATATCTATGGTAAGGAATTATTAGAAGGCCAGTGACTTGAATATTCAGCACATTTTGCTTGATCTTGGCACATGAGTTCTATTTGTATCGATTGATAGTTATCTAGCTTTGGGAATGTAAACAACTTAGTTGAGCTTTGGGATATCAAGACCATGGTAGGAATGTGTCTCCTAATTACCTTGTCATATAAATATCAGAAGGTGATGACAAATTTATGAGGACGGCTTAGGCACTAGGTAACCCTTGACACATATACATTCAACTTGTGTTCTTTGTATTTAGTTATTAGATTATTATGATGGATAATTGATGAAGTGATTATGGATCATTGTTCCTATTATCTTTAGCTCAATTTTTTGTGATGTCTTGAAAATATAATGAGCTCATTAGAGTGTTCCAATACCGAGTTGTTCCCATTAATTGTAGGAGAGTATATTGGACTTTGACTATGGATCATTCAATACAATTTGAAGATATCTTTTATGGTTGATGCTATTAGTTAGTTATTGATTGAAACATGTTATCAGAGGATTATGTCATGCAAATTGAACATAAATGGTATGC
This sequence comes from Cunninghamia lanceolata, assembly GCA_027924645.1. Classification (NCBI taxonomy): domain Eukaryota; kingdom Viridiplantae; phylum Streptophyta; class Pinopsida; order Cupressales; family Cupressaceae; genus Cunninghamia; species Cunninghamia lanceolata. The sequence goes on from BSBN01000798.1 coordinate 221,204, forward strand.
CATAGTTATATGATAACATAGTGAAGATTAATTAGGGAATATATGTGTTATGAAGAATCTAAAGGTAATAAAAGCTGATACTTATGGTTGTGATAAGATTAACTCATCAAGCTGACACATTTTGAATAGAATATGGTAAGAGGTAAGTACTTTTTATTATAATTATGGGTTGATTGGTATTTTGTTGCATTTACCCTATGTATATTCAATGACAATAGTTTTATTGTCACCATTCCTTATTCTTTAATACTTAAGCTATTTCTTAATTTTGGTTGGTAATTCTTCATTGAACATCTAGTTCAGCTATTGACTATAACTATTGGAGTATTTCTAAGAAGTTAGAATTACCATTGTTGGAAACACTGTCTTTTGGGCATGGAATACAACCTCTATTATACTAAACAATAATTATTTGTTGGCTTGACTTCTTATCCTAATCTAGTAAGGTTGTTATGTGTAAATCCATTTTGAATGAAAGGGATGGAAGTTTTTGGTACGAATTATAGAGCCTTTAATTCCTTAGAAGGGATATACATAGGCAGGGACATTTCAAATGAACCCCCAATGAATAAGTCTAGGGATATGGATATGTCATGATATAGAGAGCTTGTCCTATATAGTGCATGAATGCAAGTAGTGGCATAAAGTTTCTACCATTGCCTTGGTTTGGCAAGGCATCTAAGCCAACATTTCAAAATTGAATTAAACTATTATACAAATCCTTGGTGGCACAATTTAAAGTGAAAAACATCACTAGGACAATTAAGAGCTAGAACATGTTAATTGGTTTGGCCATTTTATTCATGTTCCATGTAATAGACAGTTTACCAAGATGTGCAATGTGTTATGCTTTCATATACTCAGTATGATAGAAAAAAATAGTAACCAAAGGTGGTTATTTCATATACCTACTATTAGTCATTCACATAGTGTGATGAAACATCTCATGGATCACTTGATGGATCAATACATCATTAGAATGGATTAGGGCATCCTGATCCCTATTGTGAAAGATTATGTTTATCAAAGGACTTTTGATATTCATTTACTATAGTTGTATAAAAGTACACCTTATTAAATGGTTAACGTTAAACAATAACATGGATCTATAAGGATGGATGATCTTACTACTTTGAACTAGTCTAGGTTAGAGGATGTTGAATGCATGCTACATGTTGAAGTTAGATATTTCACTCTTTAATTGTAGCTTAGATACATAATCTAGAATACAAAATTAACTTATAGATTATTTAAATTGAGTAAGGTGATCTTCCAATATTGGATTTCACCAAGCATGATGATTTTTATCAACTCTCTGACACACATACTCATTGGGATATTGGCTCACAACCATTTACCATTTCACATTCACATAGGGTGGGTCACTCATTCAAATGATGTAGGAAGTTGTAGACAATTTTCAGCATGAGCACTAGGATAGTATCAGTGTGAATTGGATCAAGTTTTGGATGCCATATGTGAGAGATACATCTCCACCCATAGATATGAGTACATTAATCTAGGAGAAATTTGTTATTAACTTTTAATTGTGTCGAAAGAAAAATTAAATTAGATTTAAATCTGTATACACATAAAATTGGCTCTAGTCGAATTAAATAAATATTTAATATTTATTTTATTCTTATTCTTCTATCAATAAATAAATATCTTAATTTATTTATTTGGTTCATATTCATCATATTCTTTTAACAATTAAACATCTAAAATTCCTGTAATGCCATATCTAGTTAAATAATCCTAAATTACATAATTATTTCCTCTAAGACAAAGTCCTATGTCTAAAATCCACATCATCTCATCCTTGTCATTTCCACATCATTGGACACCTCATCATGTTGCTCCAATAATTAAATATTCTTAATATTCAATTAGTCATTTATCCCCTCAACATATGCCCTATTTATTCTCAACCATCAAACATGGTCAAAGACACTTGTCTTCTAAATCCTATATTCCATCTCACATTCCAACAACCAAAGGCTCCTTCCTCGTTCTTCTCATGGTCTTCCACCTTTGTCTCAATGGTCCTTGTGAGTAGCATGGCATGTGGCTTATGGTTCCATGCATTCCTCCACCTTGTCATCGTAGTAGGAACATCTTCCACCTTTATCTCCCTCATCCCAACCAATTTGATATTGACCATACATGTGACAAGACTCATTCTCCAACTGTGGATCTTTTGACACTTAGATTTGAGCCCTCCTTGGCCTATAAAAGCAAGGTCCCCACCTTCATTTTTCATCACAAGAGCTATAGTACTTACATGCATAAATTCCATCAAGTATCCAAGCGTGCCTTTGCCCCCCTCATTTGCATAATCTTCATTGTTGCATTATCATCTATCTTCATAGTATCATCTAGTTGCATATCATTAGCTTCATATCATATTCAATATCATGGCTGTTATCATTAGCTCAATATCATCATCACTAGCATAGTCTTGCATTTTAGGATTGTTACATTGCATTTGAATCCACAAATCCCATTCATCTCATTGTCATCTTGAAAAGCAAAGAAGTACAATTCTGAGAGCAACATAATTATCAACAAGATCATTGAGAATATAGGAGACAGTGGAACACAAATGATAAATTAGTTGGCAAGGCATAAATCATGTTTTATGTATTTTTCCTAGTTTCATTGGTGAATTGAATTTGAGTAGGAATTCTAGAGTATTTGTGATATCTTATTAGGGTCTTACAGTTGTTTCAAATTATCAATCACAAAATCTATCCAAGTCACATCATGTACATGTAATTCAACTGATTTTCAAATATTGTTTGTGGAAGATAGCAAACAAATCTAGGAGTAGGTTATGTCTTGTAGTACAAATGTCAATGTTATTCTTATGTAATTTTATTTAATGTTTTAAATTTTTGAATATAAATTATAAAAAAATAATCTTAAGTAAATTTTACTAAATATTTAATTATATATTTACATTGATCTTTGCATATCACATAGTAGTGCACATTTAAGAAGATTGTATATTTGCTTAGTGCTCAACCACCATTGCAAAGCCATGACCATATGGTGTTGATAGTTGACATGAGTAGTAGGATGTTGATAAACATTTGAATGCTTCCAATGGACACTCCACGATATATACATACATACACATACACTAATACTATTTTTGTTAGAGCAAGATATTCTAGATTAGATCTAATTTATTTGTAGATTTTGCATATTATATTTATAACAATGGATTTTATGTGTGAAGAAATAAGATAAATTTATTTACTAAAATTAGGCTATATAAATTAATTAGTTTAATTTAGAGTTATGATATATATTTGTTGGTGAAAAATCATATTTCACTTTTACATAAGTTAATTAGGGAGATTCTTTTTAGGATAATGTTTCCTTTTTCATACTGGAGAGATTTATGGCGAGTGACCTAAGCTTTCCTTTCCCACATTGTCCCTATTTGGCAAGTGGCTATCTTTTAGGAAGGTTAGTTGTCTTTATTTTTTAGTGCTTGAGATATTTATGGCATGTATCATCATCTGCCAGTTTTGTCTCTCTCCCATTTTAGCAAGTGGTTGCCTATTTATGTAACTCCAGTATTGTAAGTGTGAAGCATATATTCGAATGCATTTGGCTTGTGCATTATCCTCTTGCAACTCTCTTTTGTAGAAGTTTTCCTACAGATGATCTTGGCTGCTGTGAGGCCTTGTGTGACTCTAACATGGTATCAGAGCCAACTTCAGTCAGTTTCTTCTCAAATCAGAGAGGGTTTTAGCCATCAACATTTAATAAATGCATCCTAGAGCAAAATAGACCTCACGGTTGCACTCAGAAGGTGTCAAAACCCCTATTTTTATATAAGGTACTCTATATTTTGCTGAAAAAAAAGTTTTGGGCATTTTTGGGGTTTTTGTTTTTGTGCAGGAAAAATCCGTACGACCACCTCAATTTCTGTGCCAGATTTTTTTGTATAGCTGTCTTGATTTTTGTGCCAAATTTTTTGAGCTTATTTTGATTTTCGAGTTGCCTCTATGTGCGTACCAAAATTTTAAAATTTGCCTCAATTTTTGTGCCACTTGATTTCTATCTGCCTCGATTTCCATGCCGCTCAATCTTTGAATCTGCCTCGATTTCCATGCTGCATTCTTGTGTAGGCCTAAAAAAATAGTTTTCTTCCAAAGGCCATAAATTGAGCATACAGACTCAAAAATTTGCAAACGAAAAAGTGTTGGAAAACTAGTTCTGAGCACTATCCAGTAATGCTAGTCTTTTTTCTAGATTTTTCTATTTGAAACCTATTTTTGCTGTTTGAAGTCAAAGCATCATTTTTGGCTTCCGAGCTCTGTTCTTGTGCCCAGAATCTCTATTTTTTAAAAACAAATAGGCGTTGGAAAGGTATCAGAGAGCTCTACACAACCATCTATATAATTGTTTCAGATTCAGTCCCAGGTATCTTTTATTCAATTTGTCAATTTTATGGCTTCTGTTGGATATCTTGGACATGCTGCCTCCTAGAAAGTTTCTGTTTGCTTTGATAGGCTTCTGTTATCAACATAAATCTATTTGCATGTTTTGATTTCTATCATTTTGAGGAGGTATCATGGGTTTTGCCACTCATTCTTCTATAGTCAATCTGACTAAGGACAATTATGAGTCCTGGCAAAGAGGCATCCTGACACATCTCAGGTGGTTGCATCTTTTGCCTCATCTTTATGGGCTCATACTTGAACCAGAGACACCTATGAAGAAATCTATTTGGGGTTATAATTAAAATCATGTTGGAGGTTTAATTTGTACCACTGTTGATTATGATATTGCGTGTGATCTTCCCATCTATGAGAGCCCACACACACTTTGGACAAAAAATTGGGAGTTGTATGGAGACCCTCATGTCTCACCATTTCCAAATGATCCTATAGTAGATTGCCTCATTCCACTTGATGATGCAGATAATATACCTTCTGATGATGATACTTTAGAGGAGATTGAGTATATGGCATGTCTTGAATGTTCAGAGATAGAGACCTCTCTTGCTCCCTCTTCTCCTCCTATTGAGATCACATTTTATTCATCACCTGTTGCTACTTCAAAATTCAGTGTTGCATCATCATTGTCTTCTAGTAATTCTGTGTAACAAGTCAATATCAGTCTTTCAAATCCACCTCATTGGGATTCCTATCTTGTAGACATATCATCTCTGTTTGTGGATTCTCACATTGCTGATTTGGAGGACATATTTGAGGGTTTATCTCTCTTGTTTGATGCTATCTCAATTGGCTTTGCATCACCACCTTCATCTTCTATGTTTCCAGATGTAGTTTAGATCATATCCTCTCCTGATTCTTCTCTAATTGGGCAGACAGTTTCTATTTTGGATAAGACATATTTTCCCAATATGAGGTCACTTGAGTTGCATTCAGAGGCACACATTTCAATATGGGTTCCCTATTCATCTAAGATGTGGGAATGGCTTCTACATTCACCAATGGATTTGTTTCTTTCGAAAGGGAGAAATGTTGTTTACAGATAGTGGATTGGATTCTATCTTCAAGATCTCTTCATTGGTTCTGGAGCTTCTTCTTGGAGGGGATTCATATTCTCTATTCACTCTCTCTTATGGGGGGCACTCATGATTATATTCTTATGATGGATTCATTCCATGGGGGTCTTAATGTCCTTCTTCCATCACACGTTCTTATACTTGTTGAAAATGAAGGTAGAACTGCTGCTATGAACTTTAAAATTTTGTGTAGCAAAGATGAAATAACGATTAACTTGTAACAATTTACTCAACAATTGATTTGCACATTCAATTCAATATAGAAGAGAAGAGAAGATAAGAACTTGCACAGTATTTACGTGGAGAAACCCTTTCGGGAAAAAAATCCACACCCAAAGATATTTCCTACTTGTATTAAATCTTGTTTGAAATGATTACATTTAATACTTGAAATTTCTCTAAGTCCTTAATGCACTTCAAAAACTTCTTACTTTTTTCTCTAAGTCTTTTTTCTTCAAATCAACTCTCTGGAAAATGCATGGGGTTTTCAATTAAATAAAAGCACCCTCTTTTAATTCAAGAACTTCTTAACAAGAGCTTGAAACTCAAATTATAATCAATTACATTTGATAACATAGCTTCCAAAGCTCATGCAAAAATCAAGCTCACTTAAATTAAAAAGACTGAACTCAAACATAGTCCAAACACTGAGTTAACTGATCCTCCAAGATGTGGGCGCCCAAGTTGGCTAAAAATAGCTTTCCCATCATCAAACTTATCACCAAGTAAAAACAACATTGGAAACTCCTCTATTTGGGCATCCATACTTGCCCAATGAGTTTCTGTTAACTGAAGTGATCAAATACACATCAAAATCATGCAAACAAGATGCAAGATTGATGTCCCCAGGTTATATGAAATATCTTATTCTGTACATGCAAGTGACATGCAAATACTGGATCCAACATGCAACTGATACCCATTACCTAAAATTCTGAGAAGTACCATCCTGCAACTTTCAGGAGTTGGAGTGTCTTGCAAGTAATATCTTAAAACTGACATGCAAGCATTTTCAACAGCATACAACTGATACCTATTTCCTGAATCACTAAGATGTACCATCCTGCAAGTTTCTAGAGTTGGAGTGTTCTACAAGTAATCTCACAAAACTGACATACAACTATATGCAAGGTCATATAACTGACATGCAAGAATATGCAAGGTCATACAAGTCCATATGACTGACATGCAACAACATGCAAGGTGATACAAGTCCATAGGAGTGACATGCAACAACATGCAAGCACATGCAAGTGACATGAAACAACATGCAAGCATATGCAAGTGACATGCAACAACATGCAAGTGCATATGAGCAACATGCAACAACATGCATCAACATGCAACAACATGCAAGTAACATGCAACAACATGTAAGTACATACAAGCTGCATGCAAAAAATATGCAAGTCCATGCAAGTTATTCTGACCACATGCAAGCAATATCCAAATCATGCATCTCTAACATTGTAGTTAACTCCAACATTATATCCATTTAAGGTGTCTCAACATTATCCACTCATGTACATAAAAAAGCACAACTCCAAGTCTAAATATAAGTCCCCATCAAAAAGGGGCACCCAAATTTAACTCCCACTTACTAGGAATTATCAAATTCTCAAAATAGACATAAGATAAGTCAACAAAGTCTTCATGGCCCCCACTCTAAAAATGGATGCCCAAGTTTGAAACTTATCAATTAGGAATTGATTGCAAAAGTCACAGTGATATAATTAATAAATAATTAATCTCTCAAAGTCTTTATGTGTTGGCGAACACATTCCAAGAACTTTGGAGACACATGAATTGGTTAGGATTGCAAGTTAATGGCAACTTATCCCAATAGTACTTTCCTTTTTATTTTTTCTCTCATTTGAAGAGGAGTTTTCTCCCACTGGGTTTTCTCCTTTCTCCACCTTATGAGAGATTCTTATTTGTAAATGGGTACCTAACATGGCTTTGTTGCTGGGACCCATCTTTCTTTCTTTCTTTTTAGCTTGTGTAATCTCCCTAAGTTACACTTATGGGGGGGTGCTGGTGAAAATCATATTTCACTTTTACATAATTTTAGATTCTTTTTAGGATAATGTTTCCTTTCTCATATTGGAGAGATTTATGGTGAGTGACCCAAGCTTTCCTTTCCCACTTTATCCCTATTTGGTAAGTGGCTATCTTTTAGGAAGGTTAGTTGTCTTTCTTTTTTAGTGCTTGAGATATTTATGGCATGTATCATCATCTGCTAGTTTTGTCTCTCTCCCACTTTAGCAAATGGTTGCCTATTTATGTAACTCCAGTATTGTAAATGTGAAACATATATTCAAATGCATTTGGCTTGTACATTATCCTCTTGCAACTCTCTTTTGTAGAAGTTTTCTTGCAGATGAGCCTGGCTCTTGTGAGTCCTTGTGTGACTCTAACAATATTATATAATAGAATTAAAAAAGTTAGAAATAAATAGAAATAAATTTTTTTGGTTGATTTCAATGGTCAATAGATAAGTTCTTTCATTGTTTTGATCATGATTTTTGAATCACAACTTCTTAGATGCAATGATTCAAGTAGAATGATAGATTTTTAATTGGACCATTCTTAGAGTTTGGCTAGGTCAAATCATGTGCAAGAAATAGATAAGTGTAATAGATTCAACTTAGTGTTCTAATGTCTAAATCTGAGTAAGGATTGATGGTTTTTAGTAACACCTTTGGTGAATTTTCTAAATCACGAGGGTCATGTTCTCCTTAGTTAGACCCCTAGATGGACTAATATAATAATTGTGAACCAAAATTAAGGATAAACAAATGTGCAATGTCTCTAGTATGATGACACAACTAAGATGTTCTATGATGCTCTCATGTGAGTACACTTAGATATAGATATCTCATGATAATACTGGATTGGGGCATGTTCTTAAACACACCAGTCTAGCATGTAATTTCAAATAATCTGCACTTTAGTCAACTTATAACTATTAATAATGGATGAAAACATGGTGCCAATTTAAAAATTTGAATTTAAAGTTTTGGGATATGTAGAAATGAAAAACACATTAGTTTTTGTATAAAGGACTCTCTACTTAAAATGGACCCAAAACAAATACATACACATATATACATATATACATACTTATTTTGTTTGATTTATATACATATACACATATATACTTACTTTTGTTTAATTTATACATACATGGATTTGAACTTTTGTTGTTTTATATTTGTTAATTTTGTAATATTATAATTATGTGAAAAGAGTTTTTTTTGAGTCCAAATTTGCGGTTTTACCATATTAAAGTGCAACTTAAAAATTTTAATTTATATTTTAATAAAATTTTAATAAAAAATAATTTATTTAAATATTTCTATCAAATTATTCAATGAATAATTAGGTTTTATTGGTCTAATAAATTTACTAACACTTGAAAAGAAAAATAATATTTTTTTGGAAATCTAGGTTAATTGAATTAATACAAATAAATAAACATAATTAACTTAGATTAATTAAATGTGTATTGGGAATAGTAACTTTAATAAAGTACCTTGAGAATTGAATGAGATGGATCATGATACATAGTTTAATAATCGAAGAATGATATCACATGGATAAGGATCTAGAATTTATTTGTTGTTAAACCTTGAAAAGAATGCCTCTCTATCAGTGTAAGTGATTGGAAACTTGTGTTGCAATTCTACCCTATCAAAGGACAAGTTTGCAGGTTTGGAATGTGTTGGTAATTTTTTTCGAATCGGCAAAGGGTTTGCTAGTTCCAATGCACGGGCAGATTCGGTCAACAGACACAGGAGGTTGTGTGAGCTGCCTCCCCTTCACTTCTAGTTCTTCCACACCAAGGGGGGTATCCCTATAGCTAAAGATTTAACACTTTGACTCACCCAATGACATGAAGATTTAGCTTTGTGATAATAGGCAGAATACTCTCATGTATGGACCAAGATTTGAATGACAAATCACAAGTTTAGCAACACTCTTGGACATGTGTGTCTGGTTATGGATGAGAGTATGCAGGGGGTTCCTAATCCTACTCCTACAACTAACAGGTTGGGATAATGGAATGATTAGTTTGATGGATTGGATGCAAGACAGGGGGTTTTGGATCATAACTACTTCACAAGAACAGACCGGTGCCTTATCCCAGGGCAAGGAGTCAACTAGACGTATACATAAGAATGGCTTGCAACTGTCATTCGAGTTTCAAGGGGTTAAGACTGGTGTTTGCCTTACAACTACCACCCAAGGATAAGTATTCAACCGTCTCTACTTACAAATATCCCAGTTGACATACAATCTTCTCCACACTTAACCTAAAACAATTTAATCCACTCCTTGAATGGAAGTTAGAGATTAGGCATGTGATATAGAAATCTATACCCAAGAATCTGAGAAACCCTTAGCAACTAGATTCAAAAGAAGAAATGCATACAATAAGTGGAGACAGATAGAAAAACACATGCAAGAAGCATTTTTCATATACAATGACAAGAAACTGAACATATGTGCAAGATACACTTCAGATGCAACTCGTAAACTCCACAGAGATACAACACACAAGAAACGCTCTGTTTTTCGTTATTCACACAAAAAAAATGCCCAAGTCTTCAACCGTTAAAAAGAGTGACACAATTTGGCCTTTATACCAAGACTATAAACTCAACAAAATTAATTACAAGGCAAATCAAAAATTCATCAGATACAATGCATGATCTAAATGGTGCTCAAAATTGAATGCGGCAGAGGGACAAAGAGGAAGGAGTAGGTAGGTTCAGGATCTGCACCGCCGCCTGAAGATTTTCTTTTAAATTTGGTAGTTCATCTGTCATTTCATCCATCAATGCATCTGAAAAATGCCATCAATGCCCAACTACCCACAACCATTGCAGTTCCACTTGTCTATGAAGTTTTTCCCGCACAAATTGGTGCAGACACACAGAAAGTCCTTCCTTCGTCAAGCATTCAAAACGGGGCCATCAATCTCCCCCCATCGCTGAGATCCAATGGCTCAAAAACCTACAGAAAAGCCAAGAGCCAATGATATCGTGCCACGTAGGTGGCTTTTTCCTCTATCGCTAACTTTTCCATTCACTATTTTGCCATTTCGTCCTTGTATATGCAAGAACGGATGCATATACAATCGCCACTGTTCACCCTTCAAAAATCCCTTGTATATGCAAAATGCATATACATCTGTTTGATATACAAGGCGGACCCCAAACCTGTTTAGAACAAATTAAAATTCAATTTGGGTCCGGCTTGTATCCTCTTTTCTTGCATATTTCCTTGTATATGTGCATGTACATTTGCCTCATACATACAAGGCAGATTTCAAATTTTAATGAGGCATGCTGAAGTTGCTTTGAAATCCGGCTTGCATCTTAACCCTTGTATCTTTCGAATGTACATTGGCACATACAAGTGCCCAATATACGTGCTGCGGACTTGAAACATTATTGACTGCATTTAATTTTCAATTGGGTCTGGAATGTATATTTCCTCATTGTATATTGGCTTGTATGTGCAAACATACAAACAAATGCACACACAACTGGTGGGCCCCATCACTTGTGTCTCCCCTGCGGCACTGTAGCAAATGTATATTTGTACCTTTGTATGTGCTAATATACAAACACAAATATACAAACCCTCATATACAACTGCAGAATATGCGACGAAATATTCTAGGAATGTATCTAAACGCAAGCATACATTCTCTCCTGTATATACAAACAAGGAATCTTTCCTGGAATATGCTTGCAATGTATCTTTTCTTTGTATGTTTGAAATGCATGCTGGCGGCTTCGTATGTAGCTTGATATACAAGACCACTTGTACATCACACTGTAGTAGAAGTATGTCCACCACCCTTGTACATTTTTTCTTTGTATCTCTACATGCAACCTGATATACAAAGCGGGAATATTCCCAGGAATCTGCGAAAGATTCCCCTTTGTATATGCACATTCCAAAGCCCGATATGCATATAAAATGCATATAATTGATTTTTTCAAAGGCTGATGGAGATTTTGCACCCGCCAATGCATATTTTACCTGCATGTATATACAAATACCTTTGTATATACAAAGACACTTGTACCTTAACTGACTTTTTGCATTTCTTCAACTGCAGAGGCCGGAAGTGTTAGAGTTTTTTAGATTTTTGGGAAGGTGCTTGCATATCTAAATGCTTGAAACCTGAATACTTATGCAGGCACCACCAGTAGCTCAAGCCTAAAACCCTAAACATAAACGATTACTAACAGAATGAATTCACAATTATAAATCTATACTCGTGCTTTAGATTTGTCTTTGCAATCTATAGAGTTCTATCCTACAACTTCACCCAATACACAATCTTTTGCTCTACCTTTTTCTAAAACTTTGGGGACTGGTGAGATTGATAAATACCTTGTTATGTTGTCATATGATTGAGCTATTAGGACACTGTGCCTTGATCAACCCCTTGAAGTAGATTATTTACTCTTTTAATTGCACCAAATTAAAATTTATCACTATTGATTTCTCTATAGAATGATTAACGATTGTCTTATTTGATTTATTAGTAGATGATTAAAATAAATGTATCAAATGTCTTTAAATATTAGCACATAACATCAAATTGTGACACAAGTGTGTTTGGTCAACTCAAGGTAGAAGGGTAAAGGGGCCCATTCAACAAAAAATAAATTTTAAATTTTAAACAAGATAGAGACAAATCCATGATCGTGGACTTGCCATGGAATGGAATAATGGTTAAATCTAGGTGGTAGATGGATAAATGGAGGCATATGCATAGATAGGTGTGTGATAAATGGGTCGATAAGTCAAATGTATAGAAATGTGTGTAAATGAATAGGGTAGGGCTAAATTATAGGGATATTTGTATGTATAAATAGATAAAGAGACAAGATGAATGAACACAACTTTGTAAAATATTCCACCATTTATCATTGTGTATATGTATTAAGACATTACCTTAAAATAAGGACAAAACTAAATGGAAAATGGCATGGGTATGCAAATTTCATCTTTACATTTCCCCCCAATTTGAGGTCCATGTGAATATAAAATAATCATGTATCTCAAAATATGTAGCACTCACAAACATGCATGTAAATTAAATATTTAGGCACTTAAAGGATATCTCCATGGGGTCCACATAAAGTAATGGACCCTACGAGGATATTATCATGTGTGTTCACATTTTGTGTACATCTTTTTCCATAAGAAGCATGTCTATAAGTACTTGTGTCTATATGCATATCACATAGGAAAATTAATGAGAAGATATGGCCCTTGGCAATTAGTTGTATCCATATGATAAAATGAATTATCATAATAGGATAAACAATACGTGAAAAGTAAATGCAATCTAAGCATATAATTATAAAATCATGCAAGGATATAAACATTTAATCATGTAATCATATAAGCATTAAATTATATGACAATGTAAACATATAACAATAAGTGTAAAGAATGTATCATGTAAGCACACCATGGACTATGGGTAGTGTTTGTGAAAAATAATGTTGTTCCCAACATCATAAATGAAATGGTGGTGCAATTTGTAGACACCTAAAATACACTCTCACATTTTAACCTAATGCTATCACATCATTTAATCACATATCCCTCTTTCCAACATTAATTAAATAAATCACATTTATTTAACTAAACTAACTATTTTTTCCACTGATTAATTGAATAAGTTGTATTTATTTAATTGATTAATTTAACCATTCTTCTAATGTTAATTAAATATACTATATTTATTTATTTAATTAATCTAACTTTTCATCTAATGTTTCAACACTAATTAAATAAATTGTATCAAATCATTCTTCAACATCCCTCTATGGATCAAATAAATAGACAATATTTATTTAATCAATCCAAATCACCCTTCATCATTTCCATTAGTTAATTAAACAAACCAAGTTTATTTAACTAATTAATCTTGCACATTCCTCAACCACTTTATTTAAAAATAAATAAAGTCAACTCACACAAATCTCCAAAATGTATCTTTTTGATCTCCACCCTCCATTTTCCTCAATCCCTATCTTCTTCACTTGCACCTATCACAATCCTCCATTTGTTAACATCTGACTTCCCAATGCAAATGGGTCAATCTCAACCCTTCATCATTAGATTCCATTGATAGCTAATCAATCCCCATCGTTCAATCCAAGATCAAATCCAAATCATCCATGATCCCCATAAAAATCTATAAAACCCTCATCTCCCGAGTACTTATCAAGCATGTTCAGGTGGAAGAAAAACAAGGATATGTTGTAGGATTCTTGAGAAACTACATTCCTCTTCTTAATAACAACAATCTTGAGCACATCCAAGGCATCAAGAAGGTGTTGGTGAGATATTTTTATTGTCTTTTCATTATTATTTTGCACTCTTTTGCTCAATCAGAGGCATATCTTAGGTTTGAGATAAGTTCTTTGCTTTCATTGCATTATTCCTTGTTTGTCTCATATCTTAGTATACACATTTTGACATGCTTGGTGGGACCACATCCCTATCTAATTTTTGTGCTTGTAGGCTCTTCTAAAGTTATTTTGTATGTTTTTCATGCATTTTGTCTATCATTCGCAACTTGGTGTACGTACTTTGTCAAATGATGTATTCACACATAGCTTTGGCATATCTACTCTACGCTTTAGCACATCCACACTCTATCCACTATTTTTAATCTTTTGGCATATGTACTCTATTTAATAGTGTATATGCACCTGTTGTAGCATATGCACTCTCAGTCTATTTTTATATGTTGGCATATGCGCTCTGTCTAATAGCATATCTGCTCATGCCGTAACGTATATGCTTTCTATTTTATAGGTTTAGCATATCTAGTCTGTAAAACAATGTATATGCTTTATCCATAGTGTATGCACTTTGTGCTTTAGCGCATCCACTCTCTATTTTTCTTTTCTAACTTTCAGTGCATGAGCGTATCCACACTTGTCGTAGCATATGTGCTCTGTGTAACAATATATGTGATTCTATTATATCTTTTTCTTATTTGTTAGATTGTTCTTGCTAACACTCATCATTGCATATTGTATTTTGCTATTTGTTTCTATTTATTGACATCTTTCTTTGCACTTTTACTAATCCAAGATAAACAAATAACATAAACTACTAAGTTGTGGTGCTTGTAGGTCTGCTTGTCAAAGGAAATTCTTATAATCAAAGGAAATTCTTATAAAATTATGTTTGTTTTCTCATTTTTATTTTAATGTTAATGAACATTGCTTATTTGGCTTGAGTGTAAAGTAGATGTGTATGCTCTTTTCTTGCATCACAAGGTGGGCTTTAGAATCAAAAGCATACTCTTTCACATTTGTCCCCACAATTCCACATTTTTGTTTTAAGGTTAATGAACATTGTGTGTCATGCTCATGTGTAAAGTGAGTGAGTATGCTCTTCTCTTGCACCAAAAGGTGACCTTGGGAATTAAAAATATTCTCTTTTCACTTTTGTCTCCTAAAAGACTAGCTAGCATATGTTATTTCATCGCACCACAAGGTGATCTTGGAAAAGAAAGGACTATCCCCTTTCTTTGTTTCATTTTAGGATGCCTAATGACTTGGATTTAATCACCAAGCATTCACACAAACTTCGTGTGTCAGCAAGGTATATAAATTTCAAGGAGTTATTGTTTTGAGCTAAGTTAGCGTCCTCTTTAGAGTTCACCAAGTGAAGGAGGGTGGTTACACTCTTAGGCCAAGCCATTAGACAACACCCTTGTCACATGGATTTAGGCCTCCTATACTGCAAGGTATATTGAGGACTCAATAATTCATTGTTCAACTTAGCATATGAATGTTTTAGCCATTCATAAATTATGATGCACTAATAAGTGGTTATCCCTAGGAATTTACTCACATCATACCTTTGGAACTAGAATAGTAGGCCACAAAAAATTCATGTGGTTAGTGCTATAAGATCATGGGCCAATACTATTTATGACTAAGTCCAAGTATATTTGTGAGCTCGTAAGTAGAATACTCCTACTTGAACAACTAGGTTGTTCTTGTGTTTATATTGTTTGCACATTATGTTAAACCTGTCAAAACATCCAAAAATCTAAACAAAGTAAAAAAAAAGAAAAATATTCAGAAACCCAAGTTTTGTAAATCCAATAAATTCAAAGTCTTGAAAAACTCTAAAATACACAATCCAAGTGAATCCAAAGGTTCCAAATCCAAAGTCAACCATCTAGAAGATCTTAGATCTTGCAAATCGACCCAAATTCCCAAATCTAACCAATATCCAATTTCCAAAATTCCTAAAATAAAAAACCAACCCCAATCCAAAATCCAAGAAAAATATGAAATCTTTAAAACTCCAACCATCCAAAATCAATCAAATCAACTCAATCCCAAAATCAAGTATTTAAGGACCTAGATCTCTTAAATCAATTCAAATCCTCAATCCAAAATCACATTACCTAAGATCCTAGATATTACCAAAACTAATAAAAACCAAACCCAACATCCAAAATCAATCCAAAATCACATTACCTAAGATCATAAATCTTACCAAAACCAAACAAAATCACTCCAAAAATGAAAAAAAAATCCAAGTTCCCACCAATCTCAAAATCCTCAAATTACACACATCATTTTTATGCCTCCTGCGAGCATTAAAGAGATGAACACACAAGGATGGTTAGACAAGACTAATTCACCCTAATTCATTAATCTGAGTCAAATCAATACTAGGCTAAATAGCAATGCACTAAACTAGCTATATTGCATCCTATCCACTATGCAATGCTCTTGATTTGTCCTAAGATATGATAGATTATATGCAAATTTCTATTACTATTACCATGTCAAGTGCTCAATGAGATAGAATTTCATTACATTCAAATTTCTTGTTGGAAATGGAGGGAAGGGCTCAATTTATAGATTTTTGGAGGTGAGGATGTAGGGCTAGGATTAAATTTGAGGATCAAGGGCTCACATCGATTGAGGATCCTCAAGCAAGGAGAATTGGATAAATGGCACAAGGGGATTGCATGAGGGTGATACTCCAAGATTTAAGGAGAGATCAAGGGATGATATTGAATGGTTGAATGGATGGATGGCTAGGATTGGGTAGGTGTATGACATGTAAGGCCTCATTTATTAAAAGGCATGGTTTGGATTTCATGAGGAATTTAAAATTGGGAGGGGAGGACAAGAGTAATTTTAAATTCCATGCAATAGTGCCACATGTAATTTAAAATTTGGGGAATAGTGGAAAGGACAAGTATGACAAAAGGAAGATTTTTCCATACTTCCAAGGTACCACTTGTCATGTACATGCATGTACATGAGATGACAAGTGGCATTCTAGAAGCATGGGAGAAAGGGGTAATCTAGGTTTAAGTTTAATTAACCCATGTGCACATATTTAGAAGAAATTAATGATTGATTACAAAAGTAATTAAAAATTGACAAGTTAGGTAAATAAATAAATATGTATATTTATTTAATTTTTTGGAAATGAATGTAAACTATGGTCTTTAAATGGATATTTGATTTTTAGACTATAGTAGAAGAAAATGATTTTTTGTGACAAGAAGAGATGAGAAAATATTAATTAAAAAATTACAAATTATTTAATTAACATATGTGTTGGATGGAATAATAAAAATGTTCAACCATTGTGTAGATGATGACAAAAGGTGGTTGTGACCATTTTCAGATGTCTACATTTTTCCCTTTTTGATGTGGCATCATAACTATTAGGTGTTGACAACATATTAAAGAAAATTTGGATTTTAAATTTGCCCTAGTCAACCTATAGGAAACGTAAATGAGGTGAGGTGATGCCCCCTCGAGAGATCATCGAAAAAAATGAAAAAATAAAATTTTTCGTCGATGTCTCAAAAGAGGAAGGAGTGTTGGTATTGTTTTGTTATTGATGTCAACAATAGTTTTGTAACGTTTCTCTGAATAATATTTACTCACAAGATCAAGATTGACTTTGTGTCATTGAAATCATGGCAAATGATTGGTGGGTTTAGAAAACCAGGATATCATTGTGCCTTGCAATCATGTCACATTTGCAACATGAGTTTAAAGGTTCTTTAGCATCAAGAATTCAAGTTTGATCACTACAAGTATTTCTGTTTCTCACACATTTGTATAAGTTTTCTCTACCAGTCAGGGTTTAACATTTATGTTTGTTTGTGGTCCTAAAACCCTAAGGACCTAATTCTCTCCAAGAGCAAAGTTCTTGTTTGTTTCAAGTTCAAAGGATTCCCTATTCAATATCATGATATCTTCTGGTTCATCCTCTGCAACAAAGGTTGTTTGTAGAAGCTTCTAGTCAATGATCTTTGGTTGCATATTAGGGTTTGACAATTTGAAGACCTAAATCCTAAAGTCCTAAAAACCCTAAGAACCTAAAAGAAAAGTTGCTTTTGTGATGGGCTCCTTTATGTTTTAATTTATTGGTGACTTGTTATCACCGGTCACTTGTGACTTAAGTGATAACTTAAGTCACCTTCAACATGGAGTGATCAGCCCCGTGACCTAGCAGTGACCATGTTGCAAGGTGTGTGCCCTTGGTCTCCTTGTGTTGTATAACACAACGCTTGGGTTCGTGACAAGGCTCAACCACCTCTCGTGGATTTATTAACTCTAGCGGTTTATCAAGCATTAACAACTTGATCCTTTGGTGTAACAGTAACCATCTTGCTAACAATTGGTATCAGAGCCTAGGTCACAGGTTTGAACCCATCGCTTGCGTTGGAGGAATTGTTGCAAGGTGTGTGTGCTTGGTCTCCTTGTGCTGTGTAGTGCGACACTTGGGTAATGACAAGGCTCAATTACCTCCTGTGGATTCATTAACTCTGGTAGTTGTATCAGGCATTAACAGGTTGATTTTTTGGTGCAACGAGAATCATCTTGCTAATAGACAGACATGTCCAAGGTTGGTTTATAAATGGGAACCCAAGATTGCATGGATGGTGTTGCTTTAATCTATCAATGAAATGAAAGACATCATCAATGATGGCATTTCAAACACTTAACAATTATTTTCTTGAGTGTACTATTTGACATGCAGTTACCCATATTACTAGTTTACAACAGTTTCAATAATTTTTGTTAACTATTTTTGGATGCGATGGCTTTAGCAGTTTCAACAAATGTATTAGGTTTGTATCTTGAGGTTTTACAGGTGGTGTACCTATATAAATCAAGTATATTTGTTTGTGTGAGGTTGTTGATAAAGTTTTGTTGAAGAATCATTCATTAAAGTTGATGGTAAGAGGACTTCATTAGAATGAAGGGTATGAACTTGGTAGAGTAGTAAGTGAATAAATGTGTGTTGCAGAAGTTATATTTGATCTATGATGTCATTGTAAACAGAGTAGTACTCTATACATTTTATTTTTTGTAATTGGAGTAGGTGCTCCTAAGTGAATTGGAGTTGGTACTCCTAATGTTATAAGGAGTTGGTGCTCCTAAATCCTAGTGGTAAACTGTTTAATCAATGAGATTTGGTCAGTGAGACCTAATAGTGATTTTCTTGTGAGTTTGGATTGGTTAAGCGAACCCAACCAACATTTCACACGGTGGTTTTTCCTTTTTTAGGGTTTTCCACATACATATATGTGTCATGATGCAATTTGTGTGATTCCATTATTTTGATGTGTTTGAATTAATTATTTTTACAAGTATTGATTTATTGGATGAACTAGTTTTTATTGTACCACTGATTCACCTCCCCTCTCAGTCGTCTAGTGTATTCCAACAATTGGTATCAAAGTAGCAAGTTCCTTGCAGAACTTTAATAAACTTAGGTTGATCTTGGTAGTAGAATACTATGGCTAATTAGAAAGGATCTTCTACTGCTAGAGAACCTCTCTTTGATGGCACAAATTTTGCTTTTTGGTGTATTAGGATGGAGTCTTACTTATCCTCTTTAGGATTTGATGTGTGGATGACAGTAGAAAATGGGTATACTGTACATCCTCAACCACCTACTACTGCAAATGAAAAAAAGTCTATGAATGCAATGCCAAAGCCAAGAATTCCATTCTTTGTGGTTTGTCAAATGAAATCCTAGCTAAGGTTATGCATTGTAAAACTGCAAAGAAAGTTTTAGACAAATTAGTTAGCATTTATCGAGGTGATGTCAAAATTAAAGAAGCCAAGTTGCAAACTTTTAGAGCAAAATTTGAAGGGTTAAAAATGAATGGAGAAGAGAAGATTGCTGATTATCTTCTAAGGGTAGATGAGACAGTTAATTCCATTAGGGGTCTTGGAGAGGAGGTGAAAGATTCAGTAGTGGTCAAAAAGGTCTTAAGATCATTGCCTTCTAGATATGATTCTAAGGTATTTGCAGTTGAAGAGGCAAGAGACTTGAATAGACTTTCTTTAGATGAGTTACATGGTACATTCACTCCCTATGAAATGAGAACACACAATGAAGAATCCACAAACAAAGAAGATGCTTTTAAGACTGTGAAGAAGTGCAAGGAAACAAATTCTGAGTCTGATGACATAGATGTAAAAGAATCAAATTTTGTTGGAAAGTTGAAGAAGGGATCAAGGAAGTACAAAGGAAAAATTCCTTTCAAATGCTTCGATTGTGGCAAAATAGGACATTTTGTTGCCAAGTGTCCTTATGGTGAATTTGAAAGTGATGTAGAAGATGATGGAAAGCAGGGCAAAAAGAAATAATATAATGCTAGAAGAAAGTACTCTTTTAAAAGGAAGAAGAGTCTATATATCAGAGATTTTGATGTGTCTGATAACAACTCTGAAGACTTCATTAATGAAGGAGAGATCTTGTTTATGACTACTAGAAGTTCAAATGAAGATCAAAGAGATAAACATGACAATGAATTTGATAAGAATGAGCAAATTGAAGTTGATGAAGTTGACCTTGAAGGTAAATTGATTTTTGTCCTAAGGGAAATAAAAATATTGAAAAAGGAGGCCTATATACAAAAAGACCAAACTTTGAAAGATAGTGAAAAAATGATCAACACAATCAAAGAATTAGATCAACTGATTATCAATCTAAAAACACAACTTGAAGGAAGTAAAAGAGTTGAAGAGATGACCAAGACAATGTTAGAAGTCAAGATAAGAGATTGTCAATGTTTGGAGGAAGAAATTGTTTCTTTGAGGAAGAAGTTAGAAAGGTTTGACAGTACGAGTAGATTGGAAATTTTTTTGAGTAAGCAAAAGAGTTATAAAGATATGACTAGTCTGGGATATGAGATAGGCCAAAGTTCAAAAACATGTAATCCTCAAAAGAAAAAAGTTGAGCAAAGCTATCAAACTCCTTCAAAAGCTGATCAAAATTGTCCAATCAAGAGTGCTGATGCAAATGGTTTTACAAAAGTCAGAAATAAGAAGTTTATAAGACCACCTATTGCAAGAAGAAGCACTCCATTCAGGTTCAATTCATACTTTTATGGTTAATGTTTTTATTGTAATCAATATGGTCATAAAGCTAGTGATTGTAGGGTTGTTCTTAGAAAAAGATCTAACTTTGTTAGAAAAAATCCTTTTGATATCTTGAACAATCTAAGATGCTATAACTGTAATAATTTTGGTCATATAGTCAAGTATTGTAGACCTAATCTTGATGAACAAGAAAAGAAGGGTGATGCTCATCCCATGAAGAATATGAACCTTACAAAACCTGATAAGAAGAACAAATGAAAAATAGTATGGAAGAAAAAAGAAAAAGACATGAAAGTTGAAAATCAATGTCAGTACAAACTGCTCTGCATGATAAAAAGAAAGATCTATGGGTCATAGATAGTGGATGCTCAAATCACATGACTGGTGATAAGAGCAGATTTGAACAAACCAAACTTGAAGACTATATTGGAGGCTCTGTCAAATTTGGAGGCAACACTTCCATTCAAATTAGAGGCAAGGGAACTCTGTTTTTAGATGAAAAAACACCTATTCATGATGTCTACTATGTAGAAGGTCTGAAACACAATCTATTGAGTGTTAGTCAAATTTCTGATAGTGGTTACTACATTTTATTTAATGCTCAAGGTTGTGAGAAAGAAAAATCAGGGAAAACAATGGTAGAAGGTATCAGAACAAAAGGTAATGTATACAGTCTCAAAGGGACTAAAAATAAAGATGGACATGGAAGAATCTACCTTATGGGACATGTGGAGGAGAATTGTTTATGGAATAGAAGGCTTGGGCACCTAAACTTTGATAATCTAGTCAAAGATAGTAAAAATTAGAATGTTAGAGACATGCCTCACATCACCAAACCTGTCAATAGCACATGCAAAGAGTGTTAGCATGGAAAACATACCAAAATCATTTTCAAGCCAAAAGAGCATTCATCCACAAGATCATTTCAGTTAGTACATATAGACTTGTGTGGTCCTACAAGGACAAAATATCTAAGTGGAGAAAGATATTTCATGTTATTCATTGATGATTACTCAAGGATGACTTGGGTAACATTTCTAAAACACAAATCAAAGACATTTGAAAGATTCAAGATTTTTAGAAAGCTAGTTGAAAAGGAATCAAACCAAAAATTAAAAGCTTGAGGTCTAATAAAGTTGGATAATATACTTCAAGGGAGTTTGAAAACTATTGTGAGCAACATGGCATCAAAAGACATTATTTGGCCTCAAGGACACCTCAACAAAATGGCGTGGCAGAAAGAAAAATAGGACAGTTAAGGAGATGGCTAGGACAATGCTAAATGAAGCCAATTTGTTAGATATCTACTGGAAAGAGGCAGTCCATACACTTGTATACACCCTAAATAGAGTCTAATTGAGGGTAAATTCCAAGAAAACTCCATATGAGCTTTGGTGCAGTAAGTCAACTACTGTGAGTTATTTTAGAATATTTGGTAGCAAATGCTATATTAAGAAGGATGAAGAAGGTTTGGGTAGCTTTAAGTCTAGGAGTATAGAAGGAATATTCCTTGGATATTCCACTCATAGAAAAGCATACAAATGTTTCAATAAGAGGCTAAAAAGAATTGTTGAAAGTACTAATGTCAAAGTTGATGAACAATGCTAGCTTGACAAACAACAGTCAGAAGATGTTGAAGATGAATCTAAATCAAAAAAAGAAATAGAAGTTCTAAAAGAAGAGTTGACACTTGAACAACTTATTGCAACCTGTTTAGGGTGAAAATTGGATTTGTTAATCTTTTGATACTTAGATGTTAAAATCCGCCTTTCCACTAAACATTGAGTGATCTAGGGTCGAATGGCCAGCATTATCATACCATAGGTCACATTTAGATGTAGGGAAATTTGGAATTAGGGAATTAATTACAATTTATCCTTCTTCTATGTCCAATTGACCATTAAAACCCTAATTATGCAAATACGACAACAAATCAGTGAATCACAGAAAAAGCTCTTACAGTCAGGAACAAAATACAGAATTATAGAGTACCTTTTTTCAGGGTTCCAAAGCGGAATAGTCGGGGACACTGGAGCAGGCATCCAAGTCCAAGGTACCTACTTTTTTGGGCAATCTGGACCTCCTTCAGATGCTGATTAGCCCTGTAACTTCTATTTTCTAGAATCTGTCTGTGGAGGACACTGGAGCGAGCACCCTAGTCCCAAAAGTGCTCTTTTATTTGTATTTTCTCTAGATCGTGAATCCTTGATGTCTTCCCAGCCTTCCTGTAACTCTACTTTTCTCAGGTGTGACACCTATAACCTGCAATCACAAGACTTGGTTTGGGGGTTGTGGCATTTAGAGGTTTGCCTCAGTCAAACCCTAGAGGACACTTAAGTCTCCAAAGACCGTTGTCAGATGGAGAGGGCATGCCCTTGTGAGGCAGAGGCCAAAAACCAAAGGAATCAATGATTAAAACATAAAGATATGTCACCTTGTAGTGAAGCTTTCATGGAGGAAGATGCTCTTCATGCCATGAAGGAATTGATGCTCAAATCTACAAATATCAACACATAAAACACACAAGTCTTCTCTTGCAACACAATAGAAAGACTTGAATCACCTTTAGGATGCAATGATCATCTAATAATGCTCTAGTTTACAAATGAATGCCTACACATGTTTATATATGCATCTACAAGCATTCCTGCCAAGATATTAAAATTCAAACTTTATCGTGTCGGCAATATAACCAAATAACGGTCATAAACTGACACCCAAAAATTGGGGCTGCCCCAAAATAGGGTAGGACTAGGGCGTGGGTGCCCATGTCCTCCCCCCCTATTTTGGGTAGGGCACAACTCAAGGGGTCCTCCTAGGTCCCATTTGTCATGTTACCCAGGTCTCATTCCATCGAGATGCCAAAATATGAACTAAGATGTCCTAAATGCACTTAAAAGACCCGAGAGCTAAACCTTATGAGGGAAAAGCCCCCAAGGGGACATTTTTTGACATTACATTTAGTCCCCACTTTAGTGTATGTATAAACGTGAGACCAATACATGCATTAAAGTAAGGTCACAAACACAACAAACACATCAAACATGGAGAAGACACACCAATCACATGGAAGATAGTAACAAGCATGCAAAACATGAAGAAGGCAATTATAGTCATGCAAAACACATAGCAAACAGTTAATGCATAGAAGACACATTAATGCATGGAAGACATAAATGATATCTTTTCTTTTCTTTTTGCTCATGTATATATGAAATGCAAATGCAAGTACTGGAAAGTAAACAAACCTCCCAAAATGCAGGAAACACTACTCAATGGCACTGGTCCCTACATATGGGGCAAAACACACGTAATACATGCAAAACCTCCCAAGATGCATGAAACACTACTAAGGTGTTGGTCTATGCATATGGGGTAGCAAACACGCCATACAAAACAAGCACGCCAAACACACACACTTGAAGACATGGAGAAAACACAGCAGACAAGCGATGGAGTGTACCTCTTTCTAGGTCCAACACCATCTTAGGCACATTACAAGCACACACTGACGATTGGGATTCGCCACAACGATCATTGAAAACATGCTTAAGGGTTGAGTTAGTCACAGAATTGCTCCCCGCCTCTTCAAAGGAATTTTGAAAATGACAGGATGATGCAATCTACTCTGAGAAATACACCATCCTTGCCTCCGTAAAGGGATTAAGAAAAAGGATATGCTCGATATCTGACCTTCACAGAGGGATTACATGATTGATTGATTGATTGCAAACAAACTCAGGATGCAAGATGCACTACTCTGGTGCAAGTCTTTGCATCTGAGGACAAACACATTGCTAACATCTATAATAGACAACTTACCTTATATATGCCCCCACCTTAAGGTGGTTTATATCAGTTATCGATATGAAGCGCATTAAGGCAGGAAGAAAACATAGAAGGGAACATCAACTTCTGCAAAGCCCATGCCCCCTAGAGGTGACATGTACTTTACGATTGCCAAATGTTCCCAAGTCCATATATGCCCCCACCTTAAGGTGGTTGATATCAGTTATCGATATCAAGTGCGTTAAGGTAGGAAGAAAACACACAAGGGAACATTAACTTCTGGAAAGCCCATGCCCCCTGGAGGTGACATGATTGATTGATTGATTGCAAACAAACTCAGGATGCAAGCTGCACTACTCTAGCGCAAATCTTTGCATCTGAGGACAAACACATTGCTAACATCTATAATAGACATCTTACCTTATATATGCCCCCATCTTAAGGTGGTTGATATTAGTTATCGATATCAAGAGCGTTAAGGTAGGAAGAAAATACACAAGGGAACATCGACTTCCGCAAAGCCCATGCCCCCCAGAGGTGACATGTACTTTACGATTGCCAAATGTTCCCACAAACACATCCTTGCAAGAAACATGTTAGTGTCTACAAAATCATGATAACAACAACATCAATGCATATGATTAACCACACAAAGAGCCAAGGTTATACAACAAATTCAGAGTTTGAGGATAACCATGGGGCTATATAATGAAGCTCTTTGAATCAAGTACCACCAAGGCAAGATTCAAAGACAAACAAAGGTGCATAGAGTAGCAGTATTTTTAAGGTATGTAAATGTGATAGAAACATCATCAAATTCACTGCACGGAAAGCACGAGTGCTTCCACTAGCCAAGTGTCAGATAAAATATACAACCACATCATCATATTAGGAACTATAGTCCATTTTTTGATTGCTCTTGAAAGGGACACTAGGTCCACATTAGTATAAATGTTTGTTGTCATTTTCCTGCTAGGTGGAAACATTAGAGGAAGGGAAACAATAAATAAGAGAGGAGGAACAAATGTCTTAGGAACAGTCATGTAGGAGGGTGCCCCCAATTCACCAACCATGACACTATGTCTATCAGACATGACACACAACAATGAAATCAGAGAGAGAGGCAATATAGAAGAATGATGACACAAATAGAAGAAGGTCACAATAGAGGCGGTCTCCTGGTATCCTGAACCTTACGGGAGAATCCAAGGTCATCCCAGGAGGCCTAAACAACACATAACACATCATGGGGGAAGCACATCATGAGAGAGATAAAGGGTTAGAGATACTTACCTGTAGGATCTTCATATTATTTGTTGGAGCTTGTGAACCTCTTGGAGAGGTATTCGATCATGTTTGTTGCAAAGTTTGAGTGGTTCTTATGAAAGTCTTGTTTGTTATCATATGATGATTGTTCTTTAAATCCTTGTTTTAATGAGGCTTTTTTTTCTTATGAGGGGGAGAACCACTATTATTTTTGACTATTGATTGTTGTCTTGCTCTCTTCTAATTTTTAGTGAGTTTTCATTGGTAAATCTTTCTAGAACAGTAGCAGGATTCATCCTGTACCATCTTGCTCATCTGTATCAGTTGTTGTTCTTTCTTTCAAAGGTATATTGATTATCTCCTGATCCATATAACGATAACATAGGAGGAACCTTAGCATAAATTTTGTTTCTTCGTGGACGAGGTGGGTTATCCACTTGTTTCTTATCCACTTCAATCATCCCCAAGATACTATCATAGTCCAAGTAATCATCCTCATCTATTTCCACTAAAACTTGTTCCACCATATTATTTTTAGTATGCTTAGGTAAAGGATTAGTGAAGATTTGTAAATTCTGATTTGGCGGAGCAACTAACTTGTTTCCATTATCATTCACACCCGATACCTGGATGACATTCGAATCAATAAGGTCCTGTATCTCATGTTTAAGACACACACATCGTTCAGTGTCATGTCCTTGTATTCGATGATAATGACAAAAGGTATTAGCATCAAAGTAAGGTCCTTGTTTTCTGGGATCAACATGCTTGATCAGGGGAAGCTTCAGAATGTTATTACTCACAGTTTGATTCATGATAGAATGATAGGACTTAGATATCAGAGTAAACTTCCTCGGTTGATACGATTGTTTCTTTGGATTGTTTATAGCAGACACATTTGTATTTGGTCCATTGATCTTGATGAAACACCTGTTATTGTTCCTTTTAAAGTTGTTTTGTGATAATCTACCCATGGATTTTCCAACTTGAGCCAATGAGTTTTGGTTTTCATACTAACTAGATAAAAGTTGATAATCACGAAGGGTGGTGCATAAATGTTGAAAGGAGTTATACTTCATCAAGAGAATTTTATCATGAATATTAGGTTGTAGATTTGTAATGAATATATTTTGAACATCCTTATCTTTCATCTGATATTGAATCTGAGCATAAAGGCCTTGATACCGACTAATGAATTTAGTCAACTTTTCTTTCAGACCTTGTTTGCATTGAACTAAATCAATAAGAGTGACTTGGGGTCTGATATTTGCTTGAAAATGTTGTAAAAATTGATCAATCAATTGTGAAAAGGATTGAATTGAATTTGGAGGCAAAGATCAAAACCATTCTAAAGTAGTATCTTTGAGAGATCACAAGAAAAGTTTTTCTAGCAAATCCTCTTCAAAATAGAAATCACCATAGCTGTGAATGTTGCCACGTGGATATTGGGATCACCTTTTCCACCATATTTTTCAAAGCGAGGAGTCTCAAACCTCTCAGGCATAGGAGTTCTCAAGATTGCATAGGATAATGGATTACGGGCATGATATGTCGGTAGACTAGGCTGTGAAGAATTTGTCAAGTTTGTTACCTTTTGTTGAAAAGCAATCATGCCCTGTAAAAGTTGGTTTAGGATGGCATCATTTGGAGATGCGGTTTATTGTGAGGAATTGGACCCAAGGTGAGGTGGTGAATGAGCTCGAGGTACAATATGTGGAGGTTAAGAATATGTTAACGGTAGTTGGCCATATTGATATGTGGAAGATGGTTGCGAGTATGTGATAGGTGGCTGAGAATAGGTGGAATAGATAGGAGGTTGAGAACAATTATTCATAGAAGATGTCCCTTTAGAAATCAAATTTTGATAGTTAAATCCCACAGCTTTGTAATTTGTTCCATTAGATACTCCAATACCAGTGGAACCATTACTACAAGCATTTGCATTAGTTGTCAAGATCATTGATGTGAAGCTAGATATTCTCGTAGTCAGTATAGGTGCTGAAACTTGTGTATGGGATGGTGATAGAGTGTTCTTTATCACTTGTGCACATTTGGTCACTGGAATAATGTTAGTTTGCATGATATGTGTTAGACCATGAAGTTCATTAACACACTCTTGTCCCTCTTTTATCAATTCTCCTATATTATGAATTACAGGGACAACTTCTTCAGCTATTCTCTTAGTTTTCATGAATGATTGGAACTCAGCTAAGTCTTTATCCAAATTTTATCTTTGCTCATCAGATACATATCCTGTCACATCAATAGTATCATCAACATCATGAAAGGTTTGTTCTTCCATTGTACTTGTAATAGGTATAATGTCTTGTAATGTTTGGGTTTCTCCTTTTGTAAAGAAGGTGTTCAAAGTACCAACTTCTTCAAGAGCACTAAATCCCATGTGTCTGATGCTTCTTCTTAAAGGAATATTTCTCTTAGGATAGAAAGTTATTAAACTAATGCAGCAATATTCTCACTCTCAACACACTCTTGATGCAATTTCAGGATACTGCCAAGTCGAAGTATAGTGAAAATATGTCAAAATAAACACTTTTTTCACTGAAATTCAATGCAAAAGAGCATAACAAAGGGTGTTGTGAGGAAGATGATGATGGAAAATGAATAATATCAGTAATTAAATCCACTTGATGCAAAAATACCCAACACAACATGCTTTTAGTGCACACTAAGTCAAACCCTAGTGAAAGTATAGCAAAAATAGGCTATTTTTCACAGTTTTTCAACTCCAAGACCTAGCAAAAGAGGTGTTGTAAGGAATTTTAGGGGATAAAATGAATAATATCAATAATATTAGTCATATCAATCCATAAAATTGATCACAACATGCTTGGAGTGCAAACTAGGTCAAACCCTAGGGCATAAATTGTCAAAATGTGTAGTTTTTCGCCAAATTTTCACTACAAGAGCCTATTAAAAGGGTGTTGTGAATATTTTTATGAGGGGAATATAATTATTACCCTAATAAAATCAAATTAATTCAAAAATATCTTTCACAACACACTTGTAGTGCAAATTTATGAAGTTGATAAGGCCAAAATTAGTGAAAATCATTGTTTTTGAAGCCCTAGGTTTGAGATCTTGGGACAAAATGTTATGTGAATGGTTTGAAGTTTGATTTTTGATGTAAATTACATACTCTCAGATCTGAAAATGATTTTCAAGATTAACATGCAAAATGCTCATGCAAATTTAATGAAAATGCATCAAAATTGCTAGTTTTTGTTGAAATTTTCAATGCAAAATGCAAATAAATTAAATATAAATGCAAATTCAAACTTAAATGCAAGACTACAGCCAAATGAAAATTTGAATGAGCCTCTTAAATTAGTATAAAAATCTGATAAAATATTTTGCCTACAAACCCTAGATTTTGGAATTACTAGGTTATCTAAAAATTGTCAAAATTCCACAAAACCCTAGCAATTAAATGATGAAAATGCAACACAAATTTCTGATTTTTAATTTTTTTTTTGTAGTTTATATCAGATCTGATGCAAAAATTATGAATTAGGAATTGAGGAAGAACTGACACAATTTAATAAGCCCAACAATGCAATTTTTTTTTTGTATTTTTGTATTTTTTTATTTTTTTTGAAATTTTCCAAATGCAATAAGGTAAATGCCTATATGAATGAATGAAATCACACCAAATATGTAGACAGACACTCAGCAAGTTGCAATTTAAGTCCAATACGTCGGGTTCACCAAAATGTTTAGGGTAAAATTGGATTTGTTAATCTTTTGATACTTAGATGTTAAAATCTACCTTTCCACTAAACATTGAGTGATCTAGGGTCAAATGGCCAACATTATCATACCCTAGGTCACTTTTAGATGTAGGGAAATTTGGAATTAGGGAATTAATTATCAATTTATCCTTCTCCTATGTCCAATTGACCATTAAAACCCTAATTATGTAAATACGACGACAAATCAGTGAATCACAGAAAAAGATCTTACAGTCGGGAACAAAATACAGAATTATAGAGTACCTATTTTTAGGGTTCTGAAGCAGAATAGTCGGGGACACTGGAGCGGGTGCCCAAGTCCAAGGTACCTACTTTTATTTTTCAGAATCTATCTACGGAGCACACTGTAACTTCTATTTTTTAGAATCTATCTACGGAGCACACTGGAGCGAGTGCCCTAGTCTCAAAAGTGCTCTTTTGTCCATCTTTTCTCTAGATCATAAATCCCTGATGTCTTCCTAGCCTTCTTGCAACTCCACTTTTCCTAGATGTGACACCTATAACCTGCAATCACAAGACTTGGTTTGGGGGTTGTGGTGTTTAGAGGTTTGCCTCAGTCAAACCTCGGAGGACACTTAAGTTTCTGAAAACTATTGTCAGATGGAGAGGGCATGCCCTTGTGAGGTAGAGGCCAAAAACCAAAGGAATTAATGATAAAAACACAAATATATGTCACCTTGTAGTGAAACTTTCATGGAGGAAGATGCTCTTCATGCCATGAAGGAATTGATGCTCAAATCTGCAAATATCAACACATAAAACACACAAGTCTACTCTTGCAACATAATAGAAAGCCTTGAATCACCTTTAGGATGCAATGATCATCTAATAATGCTCTAGTTCACAAATGAATGCCTACACATGCTTATATATGCATCTACAAGCATTCCCGCCAAGATATTAAAATT
This sequence comes from Cunninghamia lanceolata, assembly GCA_027924645.1. NCBI lineage: Eukaryota > Viridiplantae > Streptophyta > Pinopsida > Cupressales > Cupressaceae > Cunninghamia > Cunninghamia lanceolata. Next base: position 251,934 of record BSBN01000798.1, read on the forward strand.
CAAACTTTACCGTGTTGGCAATATAACCAAATAGCGGTCATAAACCAACACCCAGAAATTGGGGCTGCCCTAAAATAGGATAGGACTAGGGCATAGGCGCCCAAATCCTCGCCCCTATTTTGGGTAGGGTACAACTCAAGGGGTCCTCCTAGGTCCCATTTGTCATGTTATGTAGGTCTCATTCCATTGGGATGCCAAAATATGAACTAAGATGTCCTAAATGCACTTAAAAGACCTGGGAGCTAAACCTTATGAGGGAAAAGCCCCCAAGGGGACATTTTCTGATGTTACACAACCATGGTAAAGACTCCCTCAAGAACTATACAAAGAGATCATCTTGAAGAGAAGATTATTGGAAACAAAGATGTAGGAGTACAAACTAAAACAAGACTTGCTAAATCAAATGACCAAGCTAATCTTTGTTTGTTATCAGTAATAGAGCCAAAAAATTAGACTAAGGCTAGCAAAGATAAGTGTTGGATCAAGTCCATGGAGGAAGAACTAAGTCAAATTGAGAAGAACAAAACTTGGGAACTAGTTCGTAGGCCTAAAGACAAGAATATCATTGGAGCCAAATGGGTATTTAGGAACAAATTAGATGAAAATGGTAAGGTTGTTAGAAACAAAGCAAGACTTGTTTGTAAAGAATACTCTTAGGTTGAAGGTATTGACTTTGAAGAGACATTTGCACCTATGGCTAGATTTGAGGCTATAACAATGTTTTTAGCCTTCTCTGTCTATAATAACTTTAAAGTGTACCAGATGGATGTGAAATCAACTTTTCTGAATGGGAACCTGAAAGAAGAAGTCTATGTGGAGCAACCTGAAGGTTTTCAATGTGAAGGAGGACATCATTATGTTTATAGATTAAAAAATGCCTTGTATGGTTTGAAGCAAGCCCCTAGAGCATGGTACTCTTGGTTGGACAAGCATTTGAAAGAGTAAGGATTCCTTAGAGGTGGAGCAGATAACAATCTATATTTCAAATCAAAAGGTGAGGACTTACTAGTTGTTGTAGTTTATGTGGATGACATCATATTTGGTAATAGTGGTGATGATATGTGTAAAGCTTTTCCCAACCTCAGGAAATTAGAATTTGAAATGTCTATGCTTAGAGAGTTGTCCTTTTTTGGATTGTAGGTTTCACAACTTGATAAAGGTATCTTCATTTCCCAAACTAAGTATGCAAAGGGGACGCTTAAGAGGTTTCAAATTGATGAATGCAAACCAGTCAGCACTCCCATCATAACCAGTTGCAAGTTGAGCAAGTTTGACGATTCACTTGATGTAGATCAAACTATGTATAGGTCCATGATAGGTAGTTTGTTATATTTGACAACATTTAGGCTTGACATCATGTAGGCACTGTGTTTGATAGATACATTTCAATCATCTCCCAAAGTATCTCATGTGAATGTAGTGAAAAGAATCTTTAGATACCTAAAAGACACATTAGACTATGGTTTATGGTATCCTAGGACCAATGACTTTACATTACTTGCCTATAATGATGCTAATTGGGCAAGGTGCATTGATGTCAGGAAGAGTACTAGTGGTGGAACATTTTTCTTAGGTGGCAGATTAGTGTCAGGCATAGCAAGAAGTAAGAGTCAATGTCTTTTTCAACTGCATAGGTAGAATACATTGTTGCTACTTCATGTTATACATAGGTTCTTTGGATGATACAAAGTCTTCAAGACATCAAGGTAGAAGTTCATAAACATGTCTCGATTCTGTGTGATAACACTAGTGCCATCAACATATCCAAAAATCCTATTATGCACTCAAGAACTAAGCATATTGCTATTAGATATCATTTCTTGAGAGAGAAAGTACTAGCAAATGAGGTTGCAATGGACTATGTTGCTATTAAAGACTAGGTGGTAGACATTTTTACCAAGCCTTTAGCCAAGGATGTGTTTGAGAATTTGAGACAAATGTTAGGTGTTCAATCTCTCTCTTTTATCCACTAGATCAGAGTTCTGGTATAGTTTTAGGGAGAGTATATGATCCTTATTCTACATATCTAAAACTAGGACAGTATAAGTCTCTTAGTCAGGGCACCCTTTGTCATTGATGTCAAAGGGGAAGTAAAGAAAATGATAGTATCAGATGCATTCTTGATTGACAGTGTTCGTAGCAATGCATAACAGTCTATAGCAGTGTTTGCATACATGAATGTTTGGAGAAGTTAGTGCAACAATGTTTGGGGAAGTCAATGATGTTTGGAGAAGTTAGTGTATAGCAATGTTTACACACATGAATGTTTGAAGAAGTGAGTGTTTGTTGTTTGTTTGTATCAGAGTTGCAAATGTTTTTATTTTTTTGTATTAGTCTGTATCAGAGTATTTGCACATAGTGATACGGTTGTGGCACTGTTAACAGTGCATGCTATAGGAGCTGTCATACTTCATGGATGCTTGTGTGGTTGTATCACATTTGTAATGACATTAGTTGCAAGGTTCAGTGTACAGGAGCCAATGATATCAGGTAGTCAACAATAACATGTAGTGATCATTCATAGTGTTATGGCATGTAATTTCATCAGTATATGTTCAGTGCATCATTGATCTGTGTGTTGCATAATCAACATCAACATGACATGTCCATCAATGTCCAATGATCAACCAGTTTGCCAAACATGACACTGTCAGATAGGGGGAGGTTGTAAAGTGCATTTGTTGCAAAGGTAAGTGTAGTGGTTGTATATGTTGACATCAATGCCAAAGGGGGAGTTTGTTAGAATTATTTTGTCATTGATGTCAACAGTAGTCTTGGTAACATTTCTTTGACTAATAGTCATTCACAAGATCAAGACTAACTTTGTGTCATTGAAATGATGGTAAATGATTGGTGGGTTTAGAAAACCAGGATATCATTGTGCCTTGCAATCTTGTCACATTTGCAATAGGAGTTTAAAGGTTCTTCAACATCAAGAATTCAAGTTTCATCACTACAAGTGTTTCTATTGCTCACACATTTGTATAAGTTTTCTCTACCAGTTAGGGTTTAACATTTATGTTTGTTTGTGGTCCTAAAACCCTAAGGGCCTAATTCTCTCCAAGAGCAAAGTTCTTGTTTGTTTCAAGTTCAAAGGAATCCCTATTCAATATCATGATATCTTCTGGTTTATCTTCTGCAACAGAGGTTGTTTGTAGAAGCTTCTAGTCAATGATCTTTGGTTGCATATTAGGGTTTGACAATTTGAAGACCTAAATCCTAAAGTCCTAAAAACCTAAGAACCTAAAAGCAAAGTTTATTTTGTGACATGCTCCTTTATATTTTAATTCATTAGTGACTTGTTATCACCAGTCACCTATGAATTAAGTGAAAACTTAAGTCACCTTCAACATGGAGTGACCAGCCCCGCAACCTAGCGGTGACCAATAGGGCCAAGGTTGGTTTATAAATGGGCACGAAAGCTTACATCGATGGTGTTGGTTTAATCTATCAACGATGCGAAAGACATCATCAACGGTGGCATTTCAAACACTTAACAGTTATTTTCTTGAGTGTGCTATTTGATGGGCAGTTACTCGTATTACTAGTTTACAACAGTTTGAACAATTTTTTGTTAATTGTTTTTGGATGCGATGTCTTTAGTAGTTTCAACAACTGTATTAGGTTTGTATCCCAAGATTTTGCAGGTGGTTTACCTATATAAATCAAGTATATTTGTTTGAGTAGGGTTACTGATAAAGTTTTTTTGAAGAATCATTCATTAAAGTTGATGGTAAGAGGAGGACTTCATTAGAATAAAGGGTATGAACTTGGTAGAGGAGTGAGTGAATAAATGTGTGTTGCAAAAGTTATATTTGATCTATGATGTCATTGTAAATAGAGTAGTACTCTATACATTTTATTTTTTGTAATTGGAGTAGGTTCTCCTAAGTGAATTGGAGTTGGTGTTCATAATGTTATAAGGAGTTGGTGCTCCTAAATCTAGGTGGTTAAGTGTAATAAGTGAGATTTGGTTAGTGAGACCTAATAGTAATTTTCTTGTGAGGTTGGATTGGTTAAGAAAACCCAACCAACATTTCACATAGTGGTTTCTCCCTTTTTAGGGTTTTCCACATACATATATGTGTCATGGTGCATTTTGTGTGGTTCCATTATTTTGATGTGTTTGAATTAATTATTTTTACAAGTATTGATTTATTGGATGAACTAGTTTTTATTGCACCATTGATTCACCCCCCTCTTAGTGGTCTAGTGTATTCCAACAAGGAGGAATGATAGGAATCAAGGGTAGAAAGAATTAGATTGATGTGGGAGAAAACAAAGAAAAAAGGCAAGATCAAAGGTTAGGGGGAAATGTGAAGGACTGGGGGGAAAATTAGGTCATAAATGAAAAAATAGGGTCACTTAGGATATAAATAGGGGATCAGGGGGCACATACCCCTCATTTATGTATAGCCAAGTGTAGAAATTTGATTAGAGAAGAAAAAGGTGATTCAGAGGAGATGACATGTGAATTCCACATGAGGAGCATCAAGGAGAGTGCATGCATGAGTACTTGTGGCCTAAAATGTAGGGGTAAATAAGGAAGATTTAGCTGATAAAGGGTGGGTTTAGCACTTAGGGGTCACGAGTAGTGCTTAGATTGTAGAGTTTGGTGCTTAGATAGGAAGTAGTGCTTACTCTTGCAATTAGCGCCTGTGTGGGCAATTAGTGCCTATTAAGGTGGTTTAGTGCCTAAAAAGTAGTAGGAGGAGGGGCAACGATTAGTGCCTAAACATCATGGTTTAGCACCTACATGCCATTTAGTGTGGAGATCACTAGGATTAACACCTATGTGCCTCATTTCACCTAGGGCATAGGGTTTAGCACCGATGCACTATTTAGCACATGCGATAGATAAATCAATGGCTATGCACGTTTCAATGCATAGATATGGGGAGTTAGTGCCTAAGTGTAGTTCAACACATATACATGAGGAAGCAGTACCTATGTGCTATTTAGCGCTTAAACGCCTGAGATTAGCACCCAACTATAAGAAAAAGGTTTTAACAAGATTGACTTTGGATGATTGCAAGATGATGAGGATGTCTTGCAGTCGAGGGAGTGACAATCACCTACCTGTGTGCTGTGGGAAAGACTGGATGGAACCAACAAACTATTTTTGTAGATGGTGGGATTGCACTAGATTGCCGAGATGCCTGAGATACGTGCACATCAGGCGATGATGACAACCCTTGTTGAGAGGTGGAAAAGTGAGCGGTGTACCTTCCAGCTTCCAACAAGAGAGATCACCATCATGTTGGAGGATGTGTAGAGGATACTGCGTATCCCCATTCACAAAGAGAGGGTGGTGTACAACCACAAATGGGGAGCTGGATATGTGGAGTCTATGTTTGTACCTATAGTGGTACTATTTGATGTAGGGAGGATGGGGATGGTATGGTTCTAGTCTATGGGTAGATTATATGCTTTTCCACTATTTGTGGTAGGGGTGATAGCTAGTACACTTGTGACAGATAGGAGATCATGGGGATTTTTTGGTTGGATGGGCTATAGTGTTGCTACAGATGATGAGAGACAAGGTGGTATATACATAAGGGCCCTATGTACTAGCCCATTTATATCATGATATGGACATCGTGGTATACCAACATGGGGTGATTTTGGGATGCAGTGTGACACTACTTCATATATGGGCTTCGAAGCACATCACCATTTCTAGGATGATTATAGTTAGGACACAGGAGAGGAGGCATGCCTACGTGTTTGATTATGAAGGAGTTCTATGACACCATAGGCTGGGGGACCTTAGTTATTGGAGGAGAGTGATAGATGACATTCAAATAGTGATATGGAGACCATGGATTAGATGTGATAGATGGTCAGGAGATAGGATCTAGTTGGCATATGTTCGACATTCTTGATATTTGATGGGGCATATTGAGTAGATCATCATTAGATACATGCTAAATCAGGTGTTGCGACAGTCTAGGATTGCCCAGGGGGTTCCATAGAAGGAGGCTATATTCCCATGAGTACAGTTAGAGGCATTGATGTACCGATCGATCCATAATCGATGATAGCAGAGTTTGAGGGCTTGCAACTGAGGTCCTAGGATTTGCAATCGGATGTCATAGATACAAGTACTACTGATGGTTATGATGCATGGTGGGCACGTGAGCGACCTATTCAGCTCACGATGCCAATAAGATAGGTGGCAGTGAAGGGAGGAGATGGGGGTGAGGAGGAGGAGATCAAGGACGAGGATGTGGAGATGGTAGAGGTGGAGGTGGAGTGGAGATGGTAGAGGTAGAGGTGGAGAGTGACGATGGTCAGGGGGAGATGAGGAGGTAGGTGATGATGACTAGGAGGTGGCTAGACTACAGGCACAGGTAGATCAATTGCAGGCACAAGTGGTGTAGCTACAGGTGTAGGTAGCCCACTTGTAATCTCAACTTGCACAAGCCCAGGGTGATGGACAGGTAGTACAACTACAGACACATGTGGCGTAGGTACAAGGTTAGGTGGTGAGGTGCCAATGAGAGTGGGATGAGGCACGTCAAGCTCTGGGGCTACCAATGACCGATGTACTCAGGGGGTTGTAGGTGTTGGGATAAGGTACCATTAACCTTATAAATCTTAATATTGTATTTATTTCCATTTATTATATATAATTTGTGTTGGAATTAGTCCAGACAATTGAGAGGGGGGGTGAATCAATTATCCCACAAATTTAATTTTTTTTGGTTTTAATCTTCCTTCACAACTTACAATCAGATTAATGATGTAAACATTAAAGCATGAATCAACAACACATGAGCAGAAACAAATTGAACACACATAACACTAGAATTTTTACGTAGAAACCCAGTTAAGGGAAAACCATGGTGGGGGTTAACCCATAAGATTCATACCCTATTAAAAGTACTTAAAAGAAATGGAAAGGCCCTTGCCTTCAGGCGCACTGCCTAGGGCTCACTGCCTACAAGATTTTTTTTGTTTAATATAGAAAGAATGAACTAAGAGATAGCATCTTCTTCATGCCTGATTCAGTCCCATTGATAGCTCACAAAAATTTTTCTCTACCCCCAAACACTTCTCCACTATATCCTCATCCTTTACTGCACTTGTTCTTCTGCTCCTCTTCTTCTCTACTATGCTTCTGTACCTTTCTTAGGATTTTATCATTTTTGCACAATGACAACTTTCCACAACTCATCCACAAGTATTTATATGCTTCATCAACCTTGGAATGATCATCAAGATCAGCTTGACACAACACTGATCACTGTACTCTCAGCCAAAAATAGCTAGGACTTGAAGCTTCTTCGATCAACACACTACGCTTCAGAGAATTGCTTTTAGATCATCCGCAACACACTTGAATCATCTAGTCGGCCAAGACTAGGAAGAACATCAACACCAAGGAGGAAATCTTCAATAACGAGTTTAATCTTCAATGTAGACTTCCAATACAATAGATACATGATATAGAGACCTCCATAAGCACAATTAAATCATCAGGAACCACCGCACCACTTTAGATCACTAGAATCACTTGCATCTTTATACTGGAACTCAAGAACACTGACTTCCATGACTATCACACTAGAAGGATTACTTGCGGACCTCCAAATCATGAACCACTTAAGTTGAGGATACACACTAACTTCCCAAACATGCCTCTAGATCCACAGATCATAATATTCCAATGCAGATCACTCCAGAGCAAATCTTTGTCACTCTATCACTTTTGAACAATTGTAAAATCTAGTTCTACTTAGATGGCCATAGCTTCTTCAAATCTTCATGCAGACTTCTCAAATCTTAACTGGAGCTATTTCAGATAGTCCTCTACACAACCATATGGTTTGCAGACTCTGATCTTCATCCTACTGGAAATGCGGAGTAATCTTCTTCACTGAACTGCACTATATTCATTGTCTTTTACAAAGAGATGTGTAACTGACTTGTCTTTTATGGAGAGGCTAATTTTCTCAATATCCTTAACATACAAGTCTTCTAAACAGGTACAGTTGACATCAATGACAACAAGGATATGTTGACATCAATGAAAACACCGATTAGGCACATATTTGCAACAATCTCCCCCTTTGTCATTGATGACAACATATGATGTGAAAAAATGATTCCACCATCAAGAACAAAACTTCTCCTTTCTCTCATCACTTCTGCAACCACTTTCTTCACTGCTCCCCCTTTCATTAGCAACTAGTTTTTCACATGACTTCTCTCCTCCTTTGGCATCAATGGTGAAGAGCACATATTTGCAGTTTCTTCTCCCTCTTTCTGTTTCAGACTTCAATCTCAAAATTTTTTATACTGATTACTCCCCCTGAGTAGTATCTCCTTAACATCAATCCAGATTACAAGACGTGACTATGAATTCCATTGGATTGATGCACACTAGTGCATCTTAGTTCTAAATAGGAGGGGTAATAACCCCTAGCTTCCCTCTAAGATACTCAAAAGTATCCTTAGGCAGAGGCTTGGTGAATATATCTACAATCTAATCCTTTGAAGAAACAAACTCCATTTTGACTACATTCTTACTTACCTTCTCTCTCAAGAAGTGAAACTTGATGGATATGTGCTTTGTCTTTGAATGTAACACCAAATTCTTTGAGATGTTTATTGCACTTGAATTATCACAGAAGATTGTAATAGATTCTTCAAACACAATTGTGATATCCTTCAACATTTGCTTCATCAACAAGACTTGAGTACAATTGCTTGCTGCTGCTATATACTGTACCTCTACAGTAGACATAGATATTGCCTCCTACTTTTTGCTCAACCAAGAAACCAATCTCCTTCCCAAGAAGAATACACCACCACTAGTGCTTTTCCTGTCATCCACATCTCCTACCCAATCAACATCTATATATGCATGAAGAGTGAAGTCATTATCCTTTCGATACCATAATCCATAATTAGATGTTCCCTTTAGATATATAAAAATTCTTTTGACTACTACAACATGGGATTCCCTAGGATCAACTTGAGATCTAGCAACAAGTCCAATTGTATTAATAATGTAAGGTCTGGTCTGAGTCAAATAAAGTAGTCCTCCAATCATTGATCTATACCTTTTCTGATCTGCCTTAGGTGAATCATCATCTTTACTCAGCTTGCATCTGGTTACCATAGGAGTACTTATTGGTTTTGAGTCCTCCATTCCAAACTTTTTCAACAATTCTCTCACATACTTAGACTGAGATATGAAGATACCTTTATCTGACTAAGTGATTTGTAGACCTAAGAAGAAATTTATTTCACCAAACATGGACATCTCAAATTCACTTTGTTCCTGATCAGCAAATTTCTTACACATGCTTTCATTTCTACCAAAAATGATATCATCAACAAATACCTCAACAATTAAGATGTGCTCATGATCAATCTTGAAATAAAGATTACTGTTAGATGTGCCTTTGCTAAATCCTAGCTTTAGCAGATACTTATCTAATCTTGCATACTAGGCTCTTGGGGCTTGTTTAAGTCCATACAAAGCTTTCCTCAATCTGCAGACCATATCTTCTTGATCAGACAACTGGAATCCTTCTGGTTGCTCAATGTAGACTTCTTCCTCTAACTCTCCATTCAGAAATGTTGACTTGACATCCATCTAGTAAACTTTGAAATCTTTGAATGCAGGAAATGCAAGAAATAATTTGACTTCTACAATTCTTACCACCAGAGCAAATGTTTCTTCAAAATCAATTCCTTCTACTTGAGAATATCCTTTGCATACTAATCTTGCTTTGTTTGTCACAACTTCACCATCTTCATTCAATTTATTCTGGAACACCCATTTGGTTCCGATTACATTTATTTTTTTCAAGTCTAGGAACAAGATCCCAAGTATGATTCTTTTCAATTTGGATTAATTCTTCTTCCATTGCTTTTACCCAGTTCTCATCATTACAAGCTTCATTCACTATTTTTGGTTCAATCTTTGAAATCAAACAATACTCCACTTGATCTTTAGGAATTCTTCTTCTAGTTTGAACACCTTTATTCTTGTCTCCTATGATTTGATCTTTAGAATGATTCAACCTTACATACCTGGGGGTTTTGGGAGTTACTTGAACTTCTGATTCTTGAGCTTGTTCCTCAACATCTGCACTGACTTCTTGAGTTACTAGATTTTTTGAATCAATCTAGATCTGAGTTTGAGTTTGAACTTGCTTTCCTTGACTTTGACTTTCATCTTGATCATCTAAATCATATCCATAGGGCCTAGAAGGTCTTTCTTTGCTTTCATCAACTTTGACATTAGCACTTTCAATAATCTTTTTCAGTCTTTTGTTGAAGCACTAGTATGCCTTGCTTTGGGTAGGTAAGCCCAGAAATATTCCTTCATCACTTCTTGCATCAAACTTGCCTAGATCCTCATCTCTTTCGATATAGCATTTACTACCAAAAACTCTAAAATATTTTATAGTAGGAGGATGACCAAACCATAGTTCATAAGGTGTCTTACTAGAATTGCCTTTGATCTGCACCTATTTAAGAGTGTAAACAACAATACTCACAGCTTCTCTCCAATAGACTTTTGGAACATTTGCCTCCATCATCATGGTCCTAGCATCTTCTTGAATAGTTTGGTTCTTTCTCTTCACAACTCCATTTTGCTGAGGAGTCATAGGAGTAGATAACTATCTTTTTATTTCATGCTTTTCATAGAATGTATCAAACTCACTGGAGGTAAACTCTCCACCTCTGTCAGATCTTAGACACTTTATCTTCACACCAATCTCATTCTCCACCATAACCTTGAACACCTTGAATTTGTCAAGAGCTTCTAATTTTTCTTTCAAGAAGGTTACCCACATCATCTGGGAGTAATCATCAATTAGCAACATAAAATACCTGTCTCCTTGCACACTTCTAATTCTAGCAAGACCACATAGATTAGTATTCACAAGTTCCAATAGTCCACTTGAAGATTGTTCTTTACTCTTGAATGAAGTTCTATTCCTTTTACCCAATTGACATTCTCTACACATGCTATTAGAAGGTTTCACAAGTTTTGGAATATCTCTCATAGCCTGAGTAGAACTTATCTTGACAATATTATCAAAATTCACATGACACATTCTCCTATGCCATAACCAACTCTGATCAATCTGAGCAATCAAACAACTTTTACTAGTACCACTTAGATGAAAGATGTTACCTTTAGTTTGCATACTTGATGCAATCACAGTTCTGGAGCTTGCTAAGATTATGCATTTTCCATCCTTGAATTGGAGATCACACCCTTTGTCAACCAACTGTCCAACACTGAGAAGAATATGATTCAGTCCTTCTACATATAGAACATCATTAGTGTTATTGTTACCATCAAAAGAGATGGATCCTCTGCCACGGATTCTACTAGTTGAATTGTCTCCAAACTTCACAATTCCATCTTCATATTTTTCCAAACTTATAAACTTATTCTTATCACTAGTCATATGATGAGAGCATCCACTATCAATTACCCATTCATCTTTTTCTTCAACCTGAGCAGCCAAGGAACTTTACACATTTATATAGCTAGTAGATTCAATAGACACCAGATCTTCTTCTTTGATAGCAATAAACACCCATTCATTGCCAGAATTACTTCCCCTATCAGATTCATCATCAGTGACTCCTTCTTTAGCTTCTTGGACATAGTGACATTTCTTTTGACCCATTGATTTGTTAATGTTTGGTTTTGAAACCCTCTCCGGGCATCTTGAGGCAAAATGACCAATCTTATTACAAGCAAAACATTTGAAAGGCAACTTTCCTTCATACTTACCAGATCCTCTTGGCAATCTTTTGGCAATAAGGGATTCAAGTTCTGCAGTCTCAATTTCATCATCTTCAAGATCCTTCCTTGCCTTCTCAAATCTATTTGATCTTCCTGAAAAGCTTTCACCCGGATCATATCTTTGTTTTCCATATACATTGACCTTAAATGCAAATTCGAACTTAGGAAGAGAATCACCAAACCCACTCATTTCAAATGCTGAAAGCTTACCAACTAACTAATCCCTTGTAACAGTTGTCACAGTCCTAATCTCTTCAATGGAAATAACTTTATTCTTGTATGCCGCAATTAAGGATCTGAGCACTTTGGCAACAATCTCTGATTCTTCCAATACTCCACCAGCCTTCCTGATATTGGTCACAAGTTCATTCACTTTCTACATGTAGGAAGTAATGTTTTCATCTTCACTCATCATCAACCTTTCATATTTATCCTTCAGGCTCTGTAGCTTGGCACATTTGACATATTTATTACCTTCGTACAGATTTTCCAACTTTTTCCAGATTCATGAGTAGTTTTCAATTCTAGGATATTTGTCAATTTTGTATTAGTTAGGGCACTCAACAATGCTTCTTTAGCTTGAATATTGTATTTAGCTTCCCTGAGTTCATCTAGAGTTGAAGGGCCATTCTTCAGAATCTTATACTCATCCTTAGTTATCAACTAAAAGCCATCACCCATACATTGCAAATGACACTGCATGCACACCTTCCAAAGGGAGTAATTTGTTCCATCAAATCTTGGACTTTCCTTCTTGTAAGTTGACATCTTAGATCTCCTTAAGCGGTCAAGCTTCTATTAGAGGAACCGGCTCTGATACCAATTGTTGGAATTAGTCCAAACAATTGAGAGGGGAGGGGGTGAATCAGTTGTCCCACAAATTTAACCTTTTCCACTTTTATCTTCTTTCACAACTTACAATTAGATTAATGATGTAAATATTAAAGCATGAATCAACAACACATGAGCAGAAATAAATTGAACACACATAACACTAGAATTTTTACGTGGAAACCCAGTTAAGGGAAAACCATGGTGGGGGTTAACCCACAAGATTCGTACCCTGTTAAAAGTACTTAAAAGAAATGGAAAGACACTTTCCTTCAGGTGCACTACCCAGAGCTCATTGCTCAAAGAGGCTCATTGCCTATAGGAGGCTCACTACCTACAAGATTTTTTTTGTTTAATACAGAAAGAATGAACTGAGAGATAAGATCTTCTTCATGCTTGATTCAATCCTATTGATAGCTCACAAAACTTCTTCTCTACCCCCAAACACTTCTCTACTATATCCTCATCCTTTACTGCTCTTGTTCTTGTGCTCCTCTTCTTCTTTGCTATGCTTCTGTACCTTTCTTAGGATTTTATCATTTTCGCACAAGGACAACTTTCCACAACACATCCACAAGTATTTATATGCTTCATCAACCTTGGAATGATCATCAAGATTGGCTTGACACAACACTGATCACTGTATTGTTGGCCAAACATGGCTGGGACTTGAATGTTCTTCGATCAACATGCTACGCTTTAGAGAATTGCTTTTAGATCATTTGCAACACGCTTGAATCATTTGGTCAGCCAAGACTAGGAAGAACAACAACACCAAGAAAGAAATCTTCAGTAACGAGCTCAATCTTCAATGCAGACCTCCAATACAATAGGTACATAATCTAGAGACCTCCACAAGCATAATTAAATCATCAAGAACCACCGCACAACTTCAGATCACTAGAATCACTTGCATCTTCATACCAAAACTCAAGAACACTGCCTGCCATGACTGTCACACTAGAAGGATTGCTTGCGGACCTCCAAACCATGAACCGCATGAGTTGAGAATAAACACTGACTTCCCAAACATGCCTGTAGATCTGTAGACCATAATATTCCAATGCGGATCACTTTGGAACAAATCTTTGTCACTCTATTAGTTCTGAACAACTGCAAAACCTGGTTCTACTTAGATGACCATAGCTTCTTCAAATCTTAATGCAGAACTCTCAAATCTTAACTGGAGCTACTTCAAATAGTCCTCTACACAACCATATGGTCCATGGACTCTGATCTTCATCCTACTGGAAATGCGGAGTAATCTTCTTCACTGAACTACACTGTCTTCATTGTCTTTTACAAAGAGATGTGTAACTAACTTGTCTTTTCCGGAGAGGCCAATTTTCTGAATATCCTCAATGTACAAGTATTCTAAATAGATACAGTTGACATCAATGACAACAAGGATATGTTGACATCAATGACAACACTGATTAGGCACATATTTGCAACAATTTGTAATTATCCGTAAGGAGATGTACTAGTTTCACTGGAAGGGGTAATTTCAGAGTAACCAGTGGTAATTATAGAGTGACTTTTACTGTTGGCAAATGTAAAAACTCAAAGTAAATGAGGGTAGGCATGCTCCCTTGGAGAATATACTATTTTTGGCATGTATGACAACTGTCATAATGTTTGGTAAGTGAATCTATGATAATTGCAAGTTGTCATAAGATTCTGAGATTCTATGACGCATATGACAGATATGTTAGATGTATATTTGCTATATTTAGTGCAAGGTTCCTATCTTGGAAATCTACTCTTTAGTGGAATCTATGATGGTTATGATGCATCATAAGATGTTGTAAGAGGCTAGATTTAGTCTTGGACCCCAACCTTTGCATGACTATTTTTGGACAAGTGTAAGATGCTTGTAAGATGGTAATTAATGTTTACAGGTTGGAGAATCTGAGGAGAGAGAAGGTGAATGCCTAGAATAGAGTGGAAAACATTTCTATAAATTTTCCATGTATTTGTTTCTGCAATACATGTTTTAGGTACTTAGGTGCTACCAAAATGCTGTCAGATTAAAGACTGGTGGAGAGAGTTGAAGTGTTGTTGCATTGTATAATCTTGTTGAGATTAATACAAACATTGGGCCTCTTTACTGTGTGGAGTTTTTTACCCAAAAGGGTTTTCTCCACGTTAAACATTGTGTTATGTGTTCATATTTCTAATTTTGCATTTCTGTGAAGCGTAGTTTTGTTTATGTGTTACAATCTCCATTAATAACACATAGTTAAAGATTGCTAAAATTGATTTTGAATCAGATTTCCATTGAAGTAGTGTTGCTTTCATTTCTAACATTTGGTATCATATCCTGGCCAGCTTTGACTCTTGGGTGGTAGTGTGGAAGCTGTAGCTATCTTGGGAGATTTGGTTGTGTTTGTTATGTAGATCTTGTGTTGTTATTATGGTTGGATCCATCGTTGCATCAACCTCTTGATTAGACATTGAAAAGTTCAACAAAATAGGGTATGAGTTGTGGAAGCTTAAAATGGAAGATTTGTTGGAAGAAAGAAACCTATGGTTGGCTGTTCAAAAAGAGAAGAAACCTAATGATGTCTCTCAAGATGAGTGGGATAGATTGGATAAGAAGGCATGGGGAAACATCTGGTTGTGTCTTTTAGACTCTATCCTATTGAATGTCACAAAGGAGGAGACTACACACAAGTTGTGGAATCGGTTGGGTGAGATCTATCAAGCCAAGAGTATGGTAAATAAACTTTATTTAAAAGAAAATTGTTTTCCATGAAAATGTGAGAAGGTGAATTAGTTGCAGAGCATTTAAATTCTTTTAATTTATTATTGAGTTAGCTTGATTAAGTAGATGTTGAGGTTAGCGAGGAAGATAAATGTATCTTACTTCTTTGTTCTTTACCTGAGTATTGGGAGAATGTTATCCTTGCTATCATTGCTAACCTTGCAGATTCGAAGTTGGATGCTCTTGTTTGAGTGCTACTATCACAGGAATTGAGGAAGAAGAGTTCAGATAGTTCAGGTGATGTTCTTAGTATCAGGGGAAGGTCTAAGGAAAGGGGACCTAAAGGAGATCAAAAAGGGGCTAAGGAAAAGTCCAAGGGTCAGTCTAAGACTCCTAGTAAAAAGAACGGAGTTAAGTGTTGGAACTGTGGTAAAAGGGGACATGTAAAGGAGTGCATAAATCCCAAGAAATAGTGGGAGAGTGCTTCAGATAAGTCCTTGAATGCAGGTGAAGAAGTTTTACTTTCTGCATGTAATCTTCTTTCTAATGATCACTGGTTAGTTGAATTAGGATGCTCATTTCATATGACCCCACATAAGGAATGGTTCTCCTCATATGAAGAATATGATGGAGGTAATAGCTACCTTGGTGACAACTCTTCATATCTGATTGTTGGGAAAGGAAAGGTATTGTTGTTTTAGTGATGGGAGGATTAAAACCCTCCCTAGTGATTTGTATGTTCCTGGATTAGCTAGAAATCTAATTTTAGTTTCAAAGTTGAATGATTTAGGAATGCATGTGACATTTGACAAGCATGGCTACAGATTGGTGAGAGGGAACTTGAAAGGGAAGAGATTCGAGAACTTGTTTAAGCTTGAAGCCACTTTAGTTTGTAATGCCTCCTATGTATTTGATGCCACTACTAAAAAATACATGTATGTTGTGGCACCGTAGATTGGGCCACAAAGTAATAATGTATTAAAAACTATTAAGAATAAAAAAATGTTGGATGGTTTCTCCTATTCTGATGAGCACTTTGATTTCTGTGAGCATTGTGTGTTTGGTAAACAAAATAGAAAATTATTTCCTTCAGGAAGCAAAAGAGCAAAAGAGAAGTTAGAAATTATTCATGCGGATGTGTCTGGACCTGTGGATAATGAATCTATCAGAAAATCTTGTTATTTTGTAACCTTGATTGATGATGTATCTAGATTTACATGGATTTATTTTAAATTTGAAGTTTTCACTAAGTTTAAGGAATACAAAGTCTTAGTAGAGAACCAATCAGGTTTAAATATAAAATTTTTAAGATTTGACAATGGAGGGGAATATTTCTCTAAGGAATTTGATGAGTTTTGCAAGCATGTAGGTATAATCAGACAAAAGACAACTCCGTATACACCACAAGATGGTGTTGTAGAAAGGATGAACCGAACAATTATGGAAAGAGCTAGAAGTATGCTTAGTGATGCATAGTTGGATGAATGCTTTTGGGCAGAGGTTGTGTGTACTATTTGCTACTTGATAAACATATCTCCTTGTAAGGCTCTTGATTCGACACCTTATGAAGTGTGGACAAGTAAGAAACCTTCTGTTTCACATTTAAGGGTTTTTAGCTGAGGCTTTTGTTCATGTGCCTAAGGAAAAGTGATCTAAGTTGGATCCAAAGGCTAAAAAGTGTACATTCATTGGATATGGTGATAATGTCAAAGGTTATAAGCTTTGGAATCCACTAACCCACAAGATTATCTTTTCTAGAGATGTTATTTTCAGGGAACTTAGAGCTATTTCTAAACCTGAGTAGCCAAAAGAGAAAGAAGAAAAGATAAAGAAGGTTATTGGGGGGTGAAGAAGAAGATTCAAGTAGTTCTGATGAAGATGAATCTGTTATTGTAGAAGAAGTTGGTGTAGATGATCATGCAGAAGAATGAGTAGAGTTTCTTACTCCACCCTTGAGGAGATCCACAAGACAACAGAATCTACTTGACAGGTATAGTCCACCAGATTTCCATTGTGTATATGCTTTATTGAGTACTAACGATGAACCTAGATCCTACAGGGAAGCTATTTCTACAGATGATAGTGAGTCTTGGCAGCTAGCCATGCAGGAGGAGATGATGGCTTTAGACTCTTATAACACCTAGGATCTTGTTTGTTTACCCAAAAGAAGAAAGGCCATAGGTTGTATGTGGGTCTTAAGGAAGAGGTTTGGAGCAGACAGGTCATTGGAGAAGTACAAGGCTAAACTAGTAGCCAAGGGCTACTCCCAGAGAGAGGGAGTTGATTTTGGTGAGATATTCTCTCCTGTTGCTAAATTGACTTCTATTAGATTTCTCTTATCCATTGCTATAGATTATGATTGAGAGATTAAGCAAATGGATGTTAAGACCCTATTCTTGCATGGAGATCTTGAAGAAGAAATTTATATGGAATAACCTATAGGTTTTGAGGTAAAAGGAAAAGAACATTGGGTTTGTAGGTTAAAGATGTCTCTTTATGGTCTAAAATAGTCCCCAAGAATGTGGTATCAAAAGTTTGACTCATTTGTTTTGAAATTGGGGTTTGTTAGAAGTGAGGAGGATCACTATGTTTACATTTATTGTGTTGATGATTCTATACTAGTTATTTCTTTGTATGTTGATGACATGTTTTTCAGCAATACTAAGGGTATGATCAGTGAGCTTAAAGCCTAACTTTCAGGTGTATTTGAGATGAAGGATCTTGGTGCTGCAAGGTATATTTTGGGTATGGAGATTAGGAGGGACAGAGTTAACAAAAAGCTTTGGTTGTCACAAAGTAGTGTGAATACTATTTTGCAGAGGTTTAGTTTGTAGGACTGTAACCCAGTTAGAGTTCCTTTACCCACTGGTACTAAGATTTCATTAGATATGTGTCCAAAGACTGAGGATGATCTTGAGGATATGTCTAATGTGCCATATGCTAGTGCTGTAGGGAATTTGATGTATGCAATGGTTTGCATTAGACCAGATATTGCCCAAGCAGTGGGAGTTTTGAGTAGATTTATGTCTAACCTTAGTAGACAACATTGGAACTATGTGAAGAGGGTGTTTAAATATCTTGTAGGTACTCCCGATCATTGTTTGGTTTATTCTGGTACTGATAGTACTGATTAATCTTTGGACATACAGGGTTTTGTTGATGCAAATTGGGCAAGTGACTTGGATAGTCGAAGGTCCACTAGTGGCTACGTGTTTACTTCGTTTGTAGGTGCAGTTAGTTGGATGAGTAAGAGGCAGTCCATAGTTTCTTTGTCCACCACAAAAGCAGAGTATATGGATATTACTCATGTCTCTAAGGAGGTAGTCTGGTTGAGGATACTATGTACAGGTATTGGTTTTGATTGCAGGATCATTCAGATTGGTTGTGATAGCCAAAGTGCTATTTATTTGGCTAAGAATCCCATGTATCATGCTCAGACTAAGCATTTTGATGTTTAGTATCACTTTGTTTGAAATTTGGTCGCAAATGGAGAGATTGAGCTGAAGAAGATAGACACTCAGGAGAATGTTGTAGATTCATTGACCACTCCTATGAGCACAGATAAGTTCGTATGGTGTAGAGAGGCCATAGGCCTTGTTTCTAGTGCCTGATTATTTTTCATTTGATTTCCTATGGGTTGATTTACAATGTATAATGTCAAGTGGGAGAATGTTGGGATAAGGTACCATTAACCTTGTAAATCCTAATATTGTATTTATTTCCATTTATTATATGTAATTTGTAATTATCTATAAGGAGATGTACTAGTTTCACTGGCAGGGGTAATTTTGGAGTAATCAGAGGTAATTACGGAGTGACATTTATTGTTGGAAAATTTAAAAACTCAAATTAAATGAGGGTAGGCATTCTCCCTTGGAGAATATTTTTTTGGCATGTATGACAACTGTCATAATGTTTGGTAAGTGAATCTATGACAGTTGCAAGTTGTCATAAGATTCTGAGATTCTATGACGCATATGACAGATATGTTAGTTGTATATTTGCTATATTTAGTCCAAGGTTCCTATCTTGGAAAGGTACTCTTTTGTGGAATCTATGATGGTTATGATGCATCATAAGATGTTGTAAGAGGACAGATTTAGTCTTGGGCCCCCAATCTTTGCATGGCTATTTTTGGACAAGTGTAAGATGCTTGTAAGATGGTAATTAATGTTTACAGGTTAAAGAATCTTAGGAGAGAGAAGTTGAATGCTTAGAATAGAGTGGAAAACATTTCTATAAGTATTTTCCATGTATTTATGGTTGCAATACATGTTTTAGGTACTCAGGTGCTATCGGAATGCTGTCAGATTGAAGACTGGTGGAGAGAGTTGAAGTGTTGTTGTATTTTACAATCTTGTTGAGATTAATACAAACATTGGGCCTCCTTCCTGTGTGGAGTTTTTTACCCAAAAGGGTTTTCTCTACATTAAACATTGTGTTATGTGTTCCTATTTCTGATTTTGCATTTCTATGAAGCATAGTTTTGTTTTTGTGTTACAATCTCCATTAATAATACACAATTAAAAATTGCTGAAATTTATTTTGAATCAAATTTCCATTAAAGTAGTGTTTCTTTCATTTCTAATAGTAGGCTTTATGAGATGTGGCCATTAGAGAGGCACAACATTATAGGACTCTCTATGAGTGTCTAGTGCCTGTTGAGTAGAGGGAGAGTTACAGGAGTTGATCACGGGCTTCTACTTCCCAGAGGACAGGGAAGTCAGAGAGATTCATGCAAAAACCATCTCAGTAGAAGACACAGGTGCCAGTACATGCAATAGTGCATCAACCCATGGGGCCACCTCCACCACAGATAGTAGGGCCATCCTGTTGCAAGTATGTGCCTAACCGGTGTTGATGCCAACATATCAGTATTGTCATTGGTGTCAACTGTGCTCTTATTTTGATGCTTTCTTGTAATGAGTTAGATGCTTTGTAGTTGCCTATGTTAGTGTTGGAGATCCTGATATTAAGGATATTGAGAAAATTTGCTCCTCTGGTGGAAACAGCGTGTTGCAGAGTATCTTTGTCTATAGAAGAATAATCCAACAGATTGCTTCACATTTCTTGTAGAATGAATATATTTATTTGTGGATTGGATGTTATTTAGATCTATGTCTAAAGATGCTATGTTCCTATTATCACCCAGATTTGCACTCTTCACATGCAACTATGACACCTCATGCAACCTGGAGTAACATTGGAATGATCTTGAAGTGTGGGACCTTGTGTTATGAGATCAGACCTCCAGAGAAGGCTGGTTCCTTGCTCCAAGCCTATTACTTAGAGCGATGATACTAAATCTAGTGCTAAAAGCTTGCAGGGGAAAGAGTTAGAAGGGGAACTGAAGGGAAAAAAGAGGCGATACACCAGATTTAGTGAGAGATGGTGGTCATAGTGTGAACACAACAATGATTCTTTTGCTACTGAAGAAAGATTTGCATAGATTTAAGGCTAGTTTGAGGCTTTGGTATGAAAGCTAAACCTGTAGAGGGGCCATTTTACCCATAGAACAAACTAAAAATTCAAATGAAACACTAAAATTCAGAGATAAAAAAGGCAAAAATCAGCATCTATTAATCATGAAGGCCCAGAAAACTGTTACAATGTAGAACATTTCATAGTAGAATTACACCCATTTAGCTAATTGCACTCATTGGCGGTTAAAGGAAGACAGCAGAGGCCAGATTCAGGCATAGTGAGTCACATTCCCTTATCCTCGCAGTTACACTAAAATGGACTGACTACAAAAGGAATTTGGCAGCATAACAACCCCAAAAATACCATCCCCCCTTTTAAAAGATATTTTACACTAATTAAATAGGTCAGATTCCTGCCAGAAAACAAGGAGTCGCTCATTCACAGAACTGAGGCCATAAATGCCAGCAGCAGGAGAGTATAGGTAGAGGCATGGCAAAGGGACAGGGGCCATGCTGTCGTAGGAGAAAACACAAAAAATGGTAGCCAGGACATGAGATAGGATAGGGGATGGAGAAGAAACCCCCAAAGTCTCCGTCCGATGCACATAAATTGGTCTTGCAAGACAAAGAGCCCATACACCATGAATGCACCTATAGAAATCCACCAACCGGAGCCACTGTGAGGAGAAAAAACCCCTCAAAACTTCAAGGTGGCTGCTGAAACGTCCAATCAACCCAAAATATGCAAAGCCAGATCGGGAAAATGAAAACTGGAAAGTCCCCCCAAAAATCTGCTCAAATGAAAGAGGAGGCAAAAGCAAGCATTTTTGCCTCTTACATGTCGAAATTCACTGAAATGGGGAAGATATCGGCGGTCAAAGATCTGGTCAACTGCCTGTATATATCACTTCTGCATCTGTGTATATATCGCTCTCTAAAAATACCTCAGATCCTGACTTTGCATGCTTTGGAAACTTTGTATGTATCTCCGCATTTTGGCACCAAAAGGCTTCTGCAATCGCTCTCAAAAAGCATTTGAAACTGCCTTGCATATGCAAGAGCCTTTGTATATGCATCCGCCGCTGCCACGTGGCACCTCCTGATTTGCCATTGAGTTGGTCTGTTTTTGGTGGCACTGGGAAACTACATTTTTCCTTTGTGTATCGCATGTACATACAAACATACAATTGCATATACAATGCACTGTGGAGTTGAAACTACATCATCTGCATTTGATCTTTTCATGAAATCCGGCTTGCATATTGAAGTGCATTTTGGGTTGTATATGTGAACATACAACCACCAATATACAAGCGATGGGCCCCGGCCTTGTCTTCCCTTTTGTATCTTCTTCTTGCATATCAACATATACAACACTGATATACAAGCCGCGGACCCGAAACTCTTTATGAAACCATTGAAAAATGCAATCGGGTCTGGGTTTGTATGTTAACTTTTATATATGCAAATATACAACTGCATATACAAACCACTGTAGCATCTTTTGAATGTACATGACACTGCCTTTTTGCCTTTGCACATCTTGACTTGCATGTTTACTTTGTATATCGCCGATATACAAAAGCTCCTATATATTGTGGACCCCACCTCCTGCATATTGGCAACATACAAATGCCTTTGTATATCCTTTCTGCAGCAACCTTTGTACATTTCCTCGCGGCACTGTAGCAAATGTACATTGGGGCTTTGTATGTCAAATATACAATGCAATATATAAACCTGCCGACATACAAAGAGGGAATCTTGAGGAATATGCCCGCAATGTATGCTTCCCTTGTATATTTTCTCTTGTATATTGTGAACATACAAAGCAATATACAAGCCTTTGACATGCAACCGTGGAATCTTGGAAAGAATATCCCTAGAATGCATCTTATACATTGTATGTTTCACTTGCATCTTTACTTGTATATCGCCGATATACAAACCCGGAATATTCCTGAGAATCTGTGAAAGATTCTCGAAATGTATATGTCTTTCTTTGGCCCGATATACATTCAAAAAATGCATAAAACTTAAATTTTTCAACATTTCCTAAGGCCGATAGAGATTTTCAAGCCCGCTAAGTGCATATTTGAACTGTATGTTTGACCAAACTTTGACCATGGATAACTTCTTTATTTGGTCAAATTTCAGGGTACTGTAAAAAGCAAACCTGCCTATTTTTTCAAGCTCTTCACAATGGTTAGGTTTTCTAGGCAAGGCTCACTAGGAAATTTGGCATTTGCTTTATAGGGACCTCCTCAAGGGATTTTTAGGGAAAATGCCAGGTGGACCATTTGGCTCTGAACAGAGGAAAAAATGGGTCAACAGTTCCAAGTTTGATCCTTCGGTATGAAGATTTGAATGAGTTATGTTCACTAGAGTAAAAATTGCTTTTTCTGAGTATTCATTGGTGACAGGGAGAAAGTATTTTGCTCTGCAATCTTCCGTAGTTAAGTATTTTAGTCTGTGGTTTTGGAGTCAAGTTTGTAATGATGATAAGTGCTCTCAACTCCAATGGTTCATGATTTGGTGGTCTGCAAATGATCTTTTCCTTATGATAGTAGATGACAGTGTTGTTCATGTGCTTTGGTTTGAAGAATCTTCTTGACAGAGTGGCTAGAGATTGTGCAGTTCTTCTTGGTGATTGCAATGTGCTTGTGGATGTCTCCTGATTGTGTTCCTACCTTTGGATTGGTCCGCAAAGAGAAATTTAGATAATGGATGAAGACTATTCTTAGAAGACTTAGTGCTAACACTAGTCTTAGCCGACTTGGTTGTTTCCACTACTTGCAGAGATGCATTAAAAATTGTGGAAGCGTGTCGTGGCATGGAAGAATGCATTTGAGTCCCATCTAAGGCATAACATGATCCACATACATCTTTTCCTTAGCTAGTTCTATTTAGGCCCAGACCTATTCCTATGTATGTTTGTAATGCCAACCTTGGAGAATGTTCCAAAGGATGATGAATGTAATGCCGACTTTGATGTACATTCCAAGGTTGATGAATTGTATAAAAGTATATAATGTAGTTGGAAAAAAGATGTCCAAGTGTGAAGATGAAGAGATAGTGTGAAGGTGTAAGAAGAACAGAGTAGAGTTGTTATATTATGCTTAAATAGAACTGAACTAAGGCATGAAGTAGATGCCATCAAATCAGTTCAAATCCTTGGCAGTGAGCCCTAACTTTTGCAGTGAGCCCTAAGGCAGTGAGTCTTTGATTTTCAGTATTGTTAAAACTTATTTAGTTTTATGGGCTAACACCCACTGTGGTTTTTCCCTTATAGGGTTTTCCACATAAAAAATTTGGTGTCTCATGTGTCTCATGTGTTATTGTGTTGAGCTTCTTATTTTATGCTTTCATGATTAAATCTGAATAACAACAAATAAGTGTTTGATGTGTTGATGTTCATAAGTGTTCAAAGTTTTAGGGACAATTGATTCACCCCCCTCTTAGTTGTCTGGTACATTTCAGCACATCCCAGGCATGGACCTCACAGAGGGACAATTTTACCTAGGGGCTGATGTAGACAGTTTTTTGACATGTATGCCCATGGGCTAATTTTGTATTTTGATGGCTCTGCAAATCCCATGTATGTACATTGTATAATGATCATTTTTTGTTATTGGGATAAGGTTTCATTAACCTTGTAAATCCCAATATTGCATTCATTCCAATTTATTATTTGTAACTACCCATAAGGGAATGAGGTAGTTTCACCAGCAGTGGTAATTCCAGATTTACTAGTGGTAATTATGGAGTGACATTTATGGTTGGAAATTGTGAAAATCATGAGTAAATGAGTGTAGGTGCCACCTTGGAGGAATCAACTATTTTTAGCATGTATGACAACATCATAAAGTTGGTGAGTACATGTAAGAGAATCTATGACAAGTGGAAGTTGTCATAAGATCCTATGACACTATGACAACTTATGACAAGTAATTAATAGTTGTAAGATGTTATGTTTAGCTCTAGGCGCCTATATTGGGAAGATGCTTTCTAGGAGAATATATGGCTATTATGAGATGTCATAAGATGTTGTAAGAGACTATTTTTGTCCTTGGGTACCCAACTTTGTATGGATGACATTGGACAAGTGTTATGAGCTTGTAAGAAGTCATTTAATGTTTACATGTTGGAGATACTTAGGTGAGAGAAAGTGGATACCTAGATTGGAGGGAAAACACTTCTATAAATTCATTGCCATGTAAGTGTTCTAGCATGACAATTTTTTGTACATAGGTGCTGCCGGAGTGAAGGTTGGAGAGAAGGAAGTGCATATATTATGTTATTCAATTTTGAAAGATAATACAACTTGAGCCTCTTTTCTTGGTGGAGTTTTTTACTTGAAAGGGTTTTCTCCATGTTATATCGTGTGTCATTCTTCTATGGTGATTTATTCCTGTGTTGTGATTTGATTTCTAAATGCAATCTCTATTGATAATACACTATTTAAGATCCTAAAACATATTGTAATCAGATTTCTGTTTAAGTAGTTATTGCCTTCATTTTCTAACATTTGGTATTAGAGCCTTGTTGATGATGATTATTAGTCATAACAACATGCATAAAAATTTGCACAACAAACCTTTATTATCTTGAAAAGTATGATCAGTTTAGAACGAACTAATGACTCCAAGTCTCCGTTGATCAGGTCATGATCTTTTGACATTACTCAGAGGTTGATGTGACATGCTATTTTCCATTTCAAGGGGTCTTACATTGTCTGTATGATCAATTATGGAACTATTTACTGTAAATTCACTTCACAAACAAGGTTATCTCTACTATGCTCTATAGATCATGGTTATATTTATAAGTTTGATCAATTCTTTTTAGTATTTACTGTCTTGAATTAGTTTTATGCTTCTGCACTATGTTTTCAATCAAATGATGTGCCTATAAGTAGATATTTGCATGATTATCCATGATATTTGTCATTTTTAACGCGCTTTCATTCAAAATATGATTTGTATGTTTAATTATTTATGAGATATAGGCATATTTTATGTTTAGATTGTATGCTATTTGCAATTATGAAGATCATTTGTAATGAAATTCAAAGAAATTTATAGAAATACTTCTAAATTTGGTGAACCTTTAGCTGTTGAGTCACATACATTCTAGATACACTCATGAAGAGAAGGAATCAAACCATAATTTCACCAGGTTGTTCCACAGCTAGGTATAGTTGATGCTAACTTCAAAGGAACAAGGAATGAAAACAACACATGCAAACTAACAAGCACTCCAAGGGACATAGCTAATCAATGCATATATCCAGATCTCATTCACTGACTACTCAAGATTTACAATTATTTGTAATCTAAACAACTTCTCTTTCATTAAGTACTCAAAATACATGTACATTCACAAAAAGCCTTGAAATCAGTCTTGAATGCCTCAGCAATCCAATTTCAATTAAGTTTCTAATGCTTTAAAGAGTGCATTCCATCCCCTTTTATAGAATAAGGATAGGAGGCAGTTACAAATGACCGACGATCAAGATTTATCCATTCAAATTAATGACCAACATTTTCTCATTGACCAAGTCAATATCTTCATATATGGCACAAGTTGCCAACTGGTAACTATCTAGCAAAACTCATTCACTTGTAAGTGAATTATGCATATGATTCTATTATCATGCATCTTTACTTACTCTTCATCTCCTCCTTCTTCTTCACTTTTATCTTCTCCATCATTTATCACATCATCGTCATCTTCACTATCACTGTCACTTTGATGCAGATCACCCCTTATGTGTAGCCTTATGGTTACCCTGATGGATTCATATAACTATACTATTTTGTCAATTTCACCTCCATCCTGAACCTTGGCTTTCATTCCGACATGCCTGTGGGAATGAAACTTTGCTTGAAGGGCATCCATCTTACTCTTCCTACTATTCAACATTTCATTATATGCTTCTACCTTGACCTTTATCCTCATGACTTTGTTTATTACCTCTTCTATCAAATGGTGCAAGGGATTCTCTGTAGCTTGCTTAAAATTATCATGAAAATCCTGAACAACAAAATCAATATCTTTATTTTCTATTTTCCCTTCCACCTTTCCTTATAGAGCCTCCAAGGTTTCTGCCTCTTTTGCCATAAGATCATGCAATTTGACACTTATATCCTTGAGTTTGCCACTGCACCTCTTCAATATGTCACACTTAAATCTAGTGTCCTCATACCAAATATTGAGTAGCTGGGAAGTGTTATTATCTAGTATTTTTTTATCCATAAGAATCTTTATATCAATTCTCTTCATTTCTCCCAAAGCATTTAGGTGCTTTTCTAGTTTGAAAGATCTCCTGCCTACTTCATTCTATAGTTTATCTACTTTTCTCTTCAAAGCACTAAGAGAATTCCACCTTTCTAGGGAGGTTTTCACCACATCTTTAGCTTCAAAATTAGAAGAAATAAACCACTTGTCCATTAATTGTGCCTTATGCTTCATCAGATCTAATCCGATAACTTCTTCTTGGGATATAATTGTTAATGGAGTGGCTGTAATAATAGGTGTGTGCTTAGGATCAACTAATCCTTTAATAAAAGAATGTAATTGAGAAATGTGCTCTTTATGTTTCTTATTCTTATCCTTTTCTCTTTTCACCCTTTGTGTCAATGAATCAATAATATCTTTACCCTCTTGACCTTCCTGATCTTCATTTGCAAAACCTAAATCAATATCCATTATCTAAAATTCATCAAGACCTATTTTGCCTTTCTCCTTCTCAACCGTTGGCAAGGCTACTTGGGCCATTCTCCTACTTGTAGTAGGGTCTCTTCTTATTGTAGATGTAAGCCTTGCCTTTCTTCTAGGTTTCATCATACTTTTAGTAAATAATATAGAAACATCAACATCATATACCTCATCCATTTGTTGAAGATTTATTTCTTGTTGCAACCAATAAGGGACATCACCCTTGGGCTCTTAATGAACACCTTCTTTATTTTGAGTATCCTGGGGCTGTGTGTCAAGCCTTACCCTTAATGTTGAATTCTCTATCCTTGGCTCTTCTTCTTGTACATTCTCATGAGGAGACTCTTGTTGAGATACCTCCTGTTGAGGGATTTATTCTTGTGGAGGAGGCTCTTGTGAAGTATTCACATTTTGATCTTGTACCTCCTTCAACAAACTTTCCCTAGGGGTTTCTTGAACATTCTAACTTTGCTTGTCATGTAGCACCTAGGCTTCTTGAGAGGATTGTGTATTTTGACCTTGGGGATAACCCATATCACCCTTGGTCACCTTTTCTGTATCCTTTTCTGGACCTTCATCATGTGTTAGATTTTGCTCCTTATCCTTAGATGTGTGAGCTTCTCCCAGGCTCAATTCTTTTTCACCTGATTTCTCTTCTACTCTTGGGTTATTTCCTTGATTACCTCCTTTAGCATGCAACAATAAAATACTTTGATCTTGATCAGCACCCTTATCAGGTATCTCCTGATCACCCTTACTCTGAGGTTGTGCCCCTAACTTTTCTTGTTCTATAGATGCATTGCATTGGTATATGTTTTGATTGGCTGTCACATCATCAGCTTCTATATGCATTGTATTTTGAACCTTTTCAGGCCCTAAAGGCTAATGATTATCTTTATTCAGGTTCATATCACCTTGGTAGGTTAAACCTATCACTGCAGGCCTAGTAACCTACTCTACTAGATTGGTCAGCCCTATCTGTTGGGCTACCTCTTCAAGATTATCCTGCTCCATTTCATCCATTTTATCTTCTATTTGACTAGTCACCTTCTAGACCAATGGGGTCCCATGAGGGGTCATCCTATTATTAGATACTAAGGTCTCCATATGTTGAGTGGCCACATCTTGAACTACCTCATCATCCAACAATTCAATAGTGTTATCAAGTGGAAAGGGGGACTCTTTACTAGCCACGTGTGTTTTCTTTTCTATCTGCTCTTCCATCTTTTCAGTCTTAAATTGAATAATGTTAGGAATGGGGACATCATGCTGTAGTTCCCTCATAAAAGTTAAACCACCTACACCCCTTAACATGATAGGGTTAGTGTTGACATTTCCCCTCCTTGTCATCCTTTGCTTCTTTGGTTGTGGCGTTTGTTGCACTTTCTTTCTTTTTTTCCTTGTTATTAGCAAATCATCATCTTTAGGTCCCCTATCTAGCTGTTCTTCCTCCAAGGGATTTTCTTCCACTAGTTCATCTTGTAATGGCTCATTCTCCATTTGTTTCTCTATATCTTCAAGAATAGGCTTTGCTACCCTCTTGCCTTTCTGTTTATCAAGGGATTGTTGTGATGTAGATGCAGGTGCAAATGTTGATGCCCCGTCACCTTTTGATGAAAGTCTTTTAATAATCAACCCTTACTGCATAGGATCAACCTTCTTGCCCTTGCTTGGTCACTTTTGTTCCTCAGTAGGTAATCTTTCTCCATTACATTTCCTCTTTTCAATGAGAAAATCATCATATTCTTCTTCTGATAGCTCTTGTCTTTTCTTTTTATTATCAATAGTGAGGGCCATACCCTTCTTCTTCAATTTATTGACCTCAACACTTACCCAACTCTGGGTCAATTGGATGACCTTTTGCATTATTTGATCCAATGAAGTCTCCTTTGGTTGTGTCAGATCAGGAGCTAAGATAGTATCATTATATACCTTTTTATCCTCATATTCATTAGACATTATCTTTCCGTCAACATCATGCAACTGTGCAGGCACTGGAATGTAGTCAAAAGTCTAGATCTGATTGACAGTGAGCCTTTGATAAGTTCTTCTCTTGACCTCTGCTTCATCATCACAATTAGTCTAATAATCTTCAAGATGTTTTTGATGTATTTGTTTCCCTAATAACTTTTGTATTCTACCATATGAGTCATATGACCTAGCTATAGAAAATGACTACAGGCGCATGAGCCTTAACCCTCCAATGGCATCTTTAATGCTCTATCTGTCAAGGCATATATACCAGCCCATGTATACTGGGAACAACACAGGAGGAATCTTCTTCTACTCCAAATGAGATTCAACTAAAGTTGATACTTATCTAACAAACGCCATCAAGATGACCCTATCAGTGGGGTATCTTGGTAACATGAGAGGTTGCCCCTCAAATCCTTCTATTCTTATGTATGAGAAGGTGGGGAATTGGATAAACCAAGCCCCATGCTTATAAATAATGGCTTGAGCCTCCATGCTCAATCTCTTGGTTCTATCCTCCTCCATGGTTTTGACTAAATGCATTGAAAATGAGTCATTTATCAATTTATAGTCTTGGAGGTATGTTCTCTGTAATTGTGGATAATGGTCCCATATGTTTACATCACCAGTATTGTTTCCAACCCTGCCCACTATTTGTAAGGCATTAAATCTACCCCAGAAAGCAAAGGCATAGACAACATAAGAGGTCATATGGAATATACAAGCTTTGCCACCCAACTTTCTCATCCCTTCATCTAAGCAATCACTAATGATCTTGGCCTAGAGGGGTTTGTTTTCTGAATACAGTACTATTTGGATGATTCCATAGATCTAATTTTCAAAGTTCCCAGCATGTTATCTGCTGATGATCCTTCTTAACAAGGCGATCATATACTGATACTCCTCATTGATGCAGACAACCTAGTACTGAGAAGGACACTTCAAACCTATAATGAAATGACTCTCAATGTTCACTATCTTTAACAAAGATTAGACTTCTCATAAGATAGGGTTTTAACTCAAAACTATGCATGTTCATGACACAAAGTGAGGGGACTTCAGGACACATCTCACAAGACTCCTAACTCCACCTAATATTCCACCATCTCCACTGTACAGGACCTATAGGACAACAATCTCTACTATGCCTTTCATAGGCAGTCATAACCTTACTACTCCATTAGTATGATAGTCACAATATCCTTCTTATGGTGGTCTCTATTAAGACAAACTCAATTTCATACAACATGCCAAATCCATAACATGCCAAATCTATAACATGCCAAACATCTAATGTCTTCCTTGACAAATCAATAACATGCCAAACATACCTAGTTTCTTCCTTGTGGTGACTGTCTCCTGGGAGAACTGATAGAGACAGAATAAGGCAAAGTGGACTGATTTCTCAGAGGAGTCTCTTCCTATCTCTTGTCACAGGATCATTGCTAGATCCAGACCATCTTGTACCATTGATAATGACTAATATTTCACAAGGATTCCACTCCCACAGTTGATGGCCATCACCTAATTGCTACTGTCCTTCTCTAAGTCCCAACACATGACTCTGTAGGGTCATCTACATGGTAAACTCAACCCAAACCATCCTCCTACCTCCAAAACCTTCACAAGCCCTTGCATTAACTACTATTCAATCCATTCCACTGATCATAAACAGAAAAGATCAGTGGAATGAAGAGGATTCCATCGAACTAATCAGAAAAACCCTAACTTAGGGTTTCCAACCTACTTGCAGAGAAAGGAGAAATACAGAGATATAAAAGAATGTCAAGAGCCCAAACAACTTGTAGATGGAAGGTCACTCACCAACCTAACTCTCCATCATAAACACCAACCACCACTCGGCCGTACATGTATAGGGCATGCAGGAGAACAACAAATTTCTGACTGTAACAATAGGTTTAAAGAACAGTTTGTTACTCTACAAGCATAACATATCTTACTTCAATCTCAAGGGCCCAAACTCATCTCAATGGGTAGTCAATCCACCAATCTTTACTCCCAATCATCCAACATTCCACAACAGGGCCGTACTATACAGTAGTACGGGTTCAAGTGCACAAGAATTTAGAAAAAATATAGAAAAGGGCAGAAAATAGAAGTTTTTGTTATATCTTTCAATCCACCGGATGTCCCTTTAACAATGAACCTTGGTAGGCTTAAAGTAAGCCTCCTACATTTGCATGAAGTCATTTGGGAGTGGTTGGGGTCAATGAAATTGCCCCAACCATCGAACTTCTTCTTGATTTCTAACTGCAACAACTAATCATTTAGCATTACATCTCTTGTTTGGACTAGACACAACCTCCAAACAAGTTTACAACTGTCATTAGGTGTTCTTTCTTATGCCTTAGGCTCTTTCACTATGCCTTAGGTTCCTTGTTATGCCTTCATAGGCTTACAAGCATGAAAACTTATATGACTGTCCCCTAGGAGCAAGACTTACAAAATGACTGTCCTCCTTAGGACTTACAACATGAGAGTAGGTTTTAGTTATTTGGACATAGTCCTTTTACAAGCATGGCTTTCAAGCCTTATTAAAACATGGAGATGGTGTCAAGGACCTTATTAAACCAAAACAAACTTGAAGATCAACCAAAACCTAGAGATCTTGGTGCTCCTACACCACTCATCAAAATCAAATTTGTACAAGTAAACTGGTAACTTAGCAGAATTTGTGTATGTATTGTTCTTGGACCTCCATTGGTACATGGTTTTCCTAGCTTCTTTCTTATTATTATTGTACTCTTTCTCCAACCTACTTAGGCTCACACCAACTACTTTATTCCCCACAGGCAGATTGAATGTAGCAGTGATGCCCTTGATTGAGAAGTCTGCATAGACTCTACCATGCTTTTCCACTCTTCTATTCTCAGGGTTATAATTTCTCACACATTCCACCACTAGCTCAGTGGCCTACATTGCATATGGAAATCCCACGGTGTGCCACATACAAGTTATGAATATCTTATCCAATATGGGATTATCACTTTCGTTGTCTAATCTCCTTGTCCATGCATCCAAATCTATCTTCCCTTGATGTGTGTCATCTATCACCCCATATCTGAATCCTACTCCCTTAGGATGTAAGAACATGGGTTTCAAGAACTCAGAATCGGATCTATTCTTTCTGATCTCCATTAGATCCTGCGATAAAAATATGCATTTCTTACCCTAGGGTGTTTGTATGGGGAGGCTCAAGAATATCATGCATTTCATAGTCACTATTTAACATTTCAATTCATTTCATGCATCATCATGCAGATTAACCTAATAAATAACCATTTTACCTAGTGATTTTTAGTAAACGATAATGGAGAGGGTTTTAATTTACTTACCTAATATTTGCTTTTCCTTTTTTGCTATACGACTGATAACGGGATAAATGCAGATATGCAATTTCATCTATTCCATTCTGTTACATTCAATGTCACTCTCCATTGGTAGATGACTGTGAGGTGTTGACTTTTAGAGCTCTGTAAACTTTAATTATTGCAAGGTAAATGTAAATAATCCCTAAATTTTACTTTTAAACTGATCAATAGGACAAATTAGGGCGTATGTACCATTTTGATTGAATCCATCGATCATCCGCATGAAGTTCGTAGATGTTGCTAAGTGTTAGATTTATATTTGAAACTGACGGGGCTCCATCTACCTTTGGGCTCATATTTAATGCTAGAGGGTGATCTTTGGAAGAATAGGGATATTTGAAAATATGACCTTAATGGAAAATATGACCCCCTATCTCGCGGGATAATCATTCACTAAAGATCAGGGTGATATGGTCAACCTTTGACTACTAAGCAAGATTGGGTCATAAAGTTAAAGATAAGGGATATTCAAAAATATCCAGGTCTTTTGATACCCACAAATATCCTCCTCACTCGAGAATACAAGGGTAACATCATTGTCATATGGACTTTAACAATTATTTGTGAAAGATGATGTCATGATCATTTTGCTAAACTGAGGGATATTTTGAAACATGACTTCTTTGGGGATAAATCATGATGACATCACCATGCCATTTATTTTCTCTTGTTATTGAGTTATTGTGACGTCGTCATCATATTGAGAAATATGACAGATATTTGGATATATGACCCTCCGTGGGTCGAGTGAAATGATTACGTCGTCATCAGGGTGATCTCTTTTATTCATTGGAATTGAATGACGTTATAGTCATATTTGTGTAGGGTGATATTTGTGAAAGGGTGATATTTTGTAAGATGATGAATATTAGGAAATATGACCCCTCTGCAAATACATGAAATTCTTGACAGGTAGATACTCATCCTTATTTAAGTTTGACGTTTGTGTATCAAGGATCAAATAGACATTGGGTGATTTTTCTAAGTCAGGGTCATGTTAACGAATGTGACTGATATTTAGAAATATGACCCTATGAGAAATATCCAGGTTGACCGATCTTTGACTCAACCTAACTTTCTACCCTTAAACAATATCAGGGTGATCCAAAAGGCAAACCTACTTAGAATTTTATACTCTTTCCAATTATGAGGCTTGTGATAGGAAATGCTAACTTGGGCAATTGACCCCTCCTTGTGATGCGCATACCTAAGCGAAGGTGACATACATGACTGAATTTTACCAAACTGCCCAAAGCAAGAAAGCAAGCAAGCATAAATAAAAAGTTGGGTCCCTATTTTGCTAAGGCAAAATGGGGCGTGTTGTGTAACTACACAACAACTTGCCACCCAAGAAGGCAACCAAAATTCAAATGATTCAAGTGATGGGATCACATTCTAACATGATATTCTAATTCTTTCTGAGTATGAGTATTATGACTTTTCTAAATGATATAATGTTCATTATTGAAATAGTACTAGCAAGGGATCAAGTGTGTGCAAATGATTAATTATCCTCATCTTGAAAGTAAGTTGAAAACATGAGTAACTGGTGTTAAGCTACATATTTTGGATTCATCCCTCATAGCCAACCAGGATAGAGTCTTGTTGCTAGTAGGTGTCCGTAGCCCCGACAAGGTTATCTATACAATCCCCCTAAGTAGAGCCCCACTGCCAGCAGGCGTCTATAGCCTCGGTAGAGTTACTTAGATGGCCTAATTTTATCCCTTTAAGATTTTTAATGTTTATCTTTTTGTTCATATGATATCATCATGTAAGCTCAATATGCAAGGTGTGATCACTTGCTAATTTATGTTGGAGATTGTAATGGCAGAGAGGGAGTCCCTTTAGATTTTTCACTTAACACCTATACTAATGTGTTCCACAAACCTAAGGCTGTTAGGTGAGTCATTGTGAAAATCTCCTCAATTAAGAAAAGGCACCATGATGAAAAGGATATCACAGACCTAATCAAAGATACTCCTCAAAATGAGTCACAACCTATATAGGAACTTGTTCTCATCACTTAAATCCTAACAATTTGGTTGGTTTCTTAGGGTGATAAGATGCATCATCTTGACTAACCAAAACAAATACTCAACAAAATGAACAAACAAACACACGAACAAAACAAAACTGTACAAACAACTATACAATATTCACATTATGATACAAATGACTTACATGACCTTATTTCAGGCTGGAAAATAATGTTTGAGGAATTATCCATTAACTGGTAATGTGATATCCTCACCGGTTAGAGTCTTAAGTCTATAGGTACTATTTGTTGCAAGTATGGGCCTAACTAGTGTTGTCATTGATGTCAACATACTCCTATTGCATTGATGTCAAAAATTGGATGAGTTGTGTACTAAGAATATTGAGAAAATTAGTCCTATCAAAAGTAGAGAAGAACTGTGAAGACAGTGAAGCTCTATGAAGTGAAGATCCCAGCTATATGAAGATCAGAGATTGCACATCAAAGGGTTTGTAGATATGTGTCTAAAGATGATTGAATCAAGATTTGAGAGGTTCGCATGAAGATTTGGAGAAGTTATGGCCATATGAGTAAAACTGGTTCTAGCAGATGTTCAGAGGTGACATAGTGACTCAAATAGGTCCGGTGAGATCCAGAAATGCAATATCGTATTTTGCAGATTTGGTGGAATGTTTAGGAAGATAATGTGAATTGACAACTCAATTGGTTCATGATCTGGAGGTCTGCAAGCATTTATTCTAATGTGACAGTGATGATAGACTTTGTTCTTGAGGTTCCAGATGAAGATGTGAATGATTTCAGTAAGATGAAGTAGTGTGGATGTTTTTGGTGATTTAGGCAAACTTGTGGGGGTCTCTAGATTTTGTCTAGTTTGTGTTGGTGGTCTGCATGGAAGATTGAGCTTGTAATTAAAGATTTACTTCTGAGTGATGATGTTCTTCCTAATCATGGCTGATCAAATGCTCTACACATCTTGCAGATGATCTTGAAGATGTTCTGCAAAGCATGGCATGCTCCTCATAGAAGATTGAAGTCCCAGATATGTGTGGCCGATAGTATGGTGATACACATGAAGTTCTTGTAACAAATCAAGTTGTATTTTTGTGATTGCTCTGCTAACTTTGATGATCATTCCAAAGTTGATGTCATGTATAAATAAGAATTTCAAAATCATTTCAAAGTATTTGTGAAGATGAGAAAGTGGTAGAGAGGAGGAGAGAAAAAAGTAGAGCAGAAGTGCTGAGCTTAAATGGAACTGACTCAAGCATGGTGAAGATGCTAATCTCTAGTTCAAGTATGTAATATTTATTATTCTGTAGATAGTGTGTCTCTCGTAGGTAGTGGACCTCTTGTGAGCAGTGTGATCAGACAATGAGCCCTAATTGGAAAGTGCCATTTTATTCTTCTTATTCTTTTAACAGAGAATATAATATTGTGTTAGTCACCTCGTATTTTTTCCCTTAACCAGGTTTTTCACATTAAAATCTTGGTGTTATATATATTAACATGTTTCTGCTCTTGAATTATTGCATTGTGCTTCCATGGTTGAATTGTTATTATGCTGTTGAAATATAAGAATGATTTAAGTGTTTAAAGAAAAGAAAGTTTTGAGACAATTGATTCACCCCCCCTTTCAGTTGTCTATCCTAAAACCAATAATTGGTATTAGAGCTAAGTTCCTCTAAAAGGAGCTTAATCACTTGAGGAGATCTAGGATGTCTTCCTACAAGAAGGATAGTCTGAGGTTTGATGGAACTAATTACACTCTTTGGAAAAGCCGCATGGAATGTCACTTGCAATGTATGGGAATGCAATATTGGACCATAACTTCAAAGAAATATGTTCCTCCAAAGAATGGTCTGGCAACTATAGATGAAATCAGAGATGCTGAAGATAATCTTCGAGCTAAAGAAGCCTTACTAAGTGCCTTATTTGATTTAGAACTGAAAAATGTTATAGATTTAAAAACTGCATATGAGATTTGGGAAAAACTGGAACTTCTGCATGAAGGAGACAAATATGTTAAATGTGCCAAGCTACAGAGTTTGAAAGGAAAATTCAAAAACTTGAAGATGAATGAAGATGAGAATATCACTACATTTATGCCAAAAGTAAATGAGCTTGTTTGTGGCATTAAGTGTGCTGGTGGAACCTTGGATGAAGATGAGATTTTTGCCAAAGTCATCAGATCCCTACCTCCTTACAAACACAAGGTTGCTGCTATTGAAGAATATAGATCTTTATCAAATATCACAAGAGATTAATTGGTTGGAAAATTAGTTGCATTTGAATTGGCTGAGTTTGAAGATGCCCCCCCCAAGATCGAATCTGCATTCAAGGCTAGTGCTTCTACAAAAGGCAAACAAAGGTATGATCTAGGAGAGAACTCCTCAAAGAAACTATCATGGTATGAAAAAGCAAGAAAAGATCTAGAAGAAGATGAAGCAGAAGCTGCTCAACTTGAAGCCCTTATTGCAAAAAGACTGCCAAGATGATTTGGTAAGTATGAAGGAAAATTGCCCTTTAAATGTTTCAATTGCAACAAGATTGGTCATTTTGCTTCAAGGTGTTCAGAAAGATTCTCAAGAACTAATCCTAATTGATCAAGATTTTAAAAGAAATGTTACTATGTTCATGAAGATGATGATGATGAAGGAGTAATAGATGATGAATCAGAGACATGAAACAAATCTAGAAGTGACTGGGTGTTTATTGCCATCAAGGAAGAAGATCCAATGCCCACTGAATCTGTCAATCATAAATAGGTAGAAAGAGCTCTGGCTGCTCAAGTTGAAGAAAAGGATGAATGGTTCATTGATAGTGGATGCTCCCACCATATGATTGGTGACAAAAACAAGTTCATGGATATGGAAAGATATGAAGGAGGAGTTGTAAAATTTGGTGATAATTCTACTGGCAGAATTAGAGGCAGAGGGACTATTTCTTTTGATGGAAAGAACAAAACTAGTGACGTACTGTATGTTGAAGGTTTGAAGCACAATCTTCCTAGTGCTGGGCAGTTAGTGGATAGAGGCTATGATCTTTGGTTCAAAAATGGAAAATGCAAGATCTTTGAAAGTTCTAGAACAAAGGTTGCATCTGGTACTCAAACAAAAGGTAACATCTTCCACTTGATTGGTACTGGAAAAAGTTGTTTATTTGTTCAAATTGATTAGAGTTGGTTGTGGCATAGGAGAATGTGTCATGTAAATTTTGATAATATCATCAAGATAAGCAACACTCAGGTTGTAAGAGATCTTCTAAGACTGGTGAAACCTACTAACAGTTTGTGCAAAGAATGTTAGTTGGGTAAGCAGAGTAGAGTCTCATTCAAAAGTAAGGAACAATATTCTACCAGATTTTTGGACTTAGTACATACTAATCTATGTGGACATGCAAGAATCAGGAGTTTGCAAGGTGATAGATATTTCATGTTACTAATTGATGATCATTCCCAGATGATGTGGGTGACTTTCCTAAAAGAGAAATTTGAGGCTCTTGAGAAATTTAAAATATTCAAGGCTATGGTAGAAAATGAAACCGGGTTAAATATAAAGTGTCTTAGGTTTGATAGAGGTGGAGAATTCACATATGGAGATTTCATAGAATTCTGTGAGAAACATGGGATAAAAAGACAATTATCTGCTCCAAGGACTCCACAGCAGAATGGAGTAGTGGAGAGAAAGAACATGACCATCCAGAAAGCATCTAGAACCATGATGATGGAAGCAAGTGTTCCTCAGATCTACTGGAGAGAAGCTATAAGCACTACTGTCTATACTCTTAATTGAGTACAAATCAGAAGCAATATTGGTAAGACCCCTTATGAACTCTAGTTTGGCATCACTCCTACTATGAAGTATTTCAGAGTCTTTGCTAGTAAATGTTACATTAAAAGAGATGAAGACCTTGGCAAATTTGATGCTAGAAGTAATGAAGGAATATTCTTGGTTATTCTACTCAAAGCAAAGCATACTGGTGTTATAATAAGAGATTGAGAAAGATTATGTGAAGGTTGATGAAGGCATTGAAAAACCCTCAAGGTTTTATGAATATGAAGAAGATAATCAGGATGATGTTTTGGTCCAAGAAGTTCAAGTCCCTTATGAAATTCAGATCTAGACTAATCCAGGGAATCTTGAAATATAATAAGAAGAGATAAGTTTCAATGAACTTGTCCAAGAAATATAAGTACAAGAAATTCACAAAACTTCCAGATATGTAAGACTGAATCATTTTGAAGACTAGATCATAGGTGATAAAATAAAAGGTGTTCAAACAAGAAGAAAGATTGCTCAAGACTCAGAAAAGTATTGTTTGCTTTCAAAGATTGAACAAAAAATGGTAAGTGAAGTATGCAATGATGAAAGCTGGACTAAAGCAATGAAGGAAGAATTGATGCAAATTGAGAAAAATCACACTTGGGATCTTGTTTCCAGACCTAGAAACAAAAATGTGATTGGGACCAAATGGGTCTTTTGGAATAAACTAAATGAAGATGATGAAGTAGTCAGAAACAAAGCCAGATTGGTCTGCAAGGGTTATTCTCAAGTAGGAGTTGATTTTGAAGAAACTTTTTCTCCAGTGGCAAGAATTGAAGCAGTCAAATTATTTCTTGTTTTTGCTACCTTCAAGGATTTCAAAGTATATCGGATGGATGTCAAGTCTGCCTTCCTGAATGGTGACCTGGAAGAAGTATACATTGAGCAAACAGATGGATTTCAATTGTCTGATCATGGTGATATGGTCTGCAAGTTGAAGAAAGAACTGTATGGACTCAAACAAGCCCCAAGAGCCTAGTATGAAAGATTGGATAAACATCTTTCGAAGATTGGTTTCAACAAAGGTAATACTGATAGTAACTTGTACTTCAAGATTGATCATGAAAATATCTTGATTGTTGAAGTATTTGTTGATGATATTATTTTTGGAGGAAGGAATAGTATGTGCAAGAATTTTGCAAATCAAATGAAAAGTGAATTTGAGATGTCTATGTTTGGGGAAAAGAATTTCTTCTTAGGTTTGCAAATCACTCAAACAAAGAAGGGAATCTTCATATCACAGACCAAATATGTGAAATAATTGTTGAAATTTAGAATGGAAGATTCAAAACCAATGAATACTCTCATGGAAACTAGATGTAAACTAAGTAAAGATGATGAATCTCCTAAGGCTGATCAGAAAAAGTACAGGTCAATGATTGGAGGACTACTGTATCTTACTCAAACTAGACTTGATATTATGAATGCTGTTGGTCTTGTTGCAAGATTTCAAGCTGATCCTAGAGAATCTCATGTCATTGCAATCAAGAGAATTCTTAGATATCTAAAGGGAATAGTTAAGTATGGTTTATTGTATCCTAGGGATCATGCTTTCTCTCTTCAGGCATATACAGATGCGGATTGGGCAGGAGATGTGGATGATCGGAAGAGTACCAGTGGTAGTGTATTATTTTTGGGGAAAAGATTGGTTTCTTGGCTGAGTAAGAAACAAGAGGCAATATCTCTATCCACTGTAGAAGTAGAATATATTGTAGCAACAGGTAGTTGAACTCAAGTATTATGGATGAAGCAAATGCTAAGAGACATCAGAGTGGAGTATGAGGAACCTATCACAATCTTCTGTGATAACTCAAGTGCAATAAATATATCAAAAAATCTAGTGTTGCATTCAAAGGTAAAACATATATCCATCAAGTTTCACTTTCTGAGAGAGCAGGTGAACAAGAATGAAGTTAGATTGGAGTTTGTGCCCTCTAAGGATCATATTGCAGACATCATTACTAAACCTCTGCCTAAGGACTCTTTTGAGTATCTTAGGGAGAAGTTAGGGGTTATTACCCCTTTGGTTTTGAATTAAGGTGCACTGATGTGCATCAGTTTGGTGGATCTCACAGTCATATCTTGTGATATGGATTGATGATAGGAAGCTGTTACTTAGGGGGAGTAGTCTGTATGATTTTGATTATGCAAGTATGTGCCCTTTGCCATTGATGTCAAAGGGGGAGAGAAGACATGTGAAAAACAAAAGTGGTTGCTGATCAAAGGGAGAGCAGTAAAGAAAGAGAATACATATGAATGATTACTATTGATAGGGGGCGCTATGCCAGTTAGTGAGGAGAAGTTCCTATCTTGATGGTTAAAATAGTTTTTCACATCATATGTTGCCATCAATGACAAATGGGGAGATTGTTGCAAGTATGGGCCTAACCGATGTTGTCATTAATGTCAACATACTCCTATTACATTGATGTCAAGAATTGGATGAGCTGTATGCTGAGGATATTGAAAAAATTAGTCCTATCAGAAGCAGAGAAGAACAATGAAGATAGTGAAACTCTATGAAGTGAAGATCCCAGCTATATGAAGATCAGAGAATACGCATCAAAGGGTTTGTAGATATGTGTCTAAAGATGATCCAGTCAAGATTTGAGAGGTCCACATGTAGATTTGGAGAAGTTATGGCCATATGAGTAAAACTAGTTCTGGTATATGTTCAGACGTGACAGAGTGAATCAAATAGGTTCGGTGAGATTCAGAAATGCAATATCCTATTCTACAGATTTGGTGGAATGTTTAGGAAGCCAATGTGAATTGACAACTCAATTGGTTCATGATCTGGAGGTTTGCAAGCATTTTATTCTAATGTGACAGTGATGATAGACTGTGTTCTTGAGGTTCCGGATGAACATGTGAATGATTTCAATAAGAAGTAGTGTGGATGTTTTTAGTGATTTAGGCAAGCTTGTGAGGGTCTCTAGATTGTGTCCAGTTTGTGTTGGTGGTCCGCATTGAAGATTGAGCTCGTAATTGAAGATTTACTTCTGAGTGATGATGTTC
The DNA here is from genome assembly GCA_027924645.1 of Cunninghamia lanceolata. Classification (NCBI taxonomy): domain Eukaryota; kingdom Viridiplantae; phylum Streptophyta; class Pinopsida; order Cupressales; family Cupressaceae; genus Cunninghamia; species Cunninghamia lanceolata. The sequence continues at coordinate 293,604 of BSBN01000798.1, forward strand.
TTCCTAATCATGGCTGACCGGATGCTCTACACATCTTGTAGATGATTTTGAAGATGTTCAACGAAGAATGGCATGCTCCTCATAGAAGATAGAAGTCCCAGATATGTGTGGTCGACAATATGGTGATACACATGAAGTTCTTGTAACAAATCAAGTTGTATTTTTGTGATTGCTTTGCTGACTTTGATGATCATTCCAAAGTTGATGTCATGTATAAAGAAGAATTACAAAATCATTTCAAAGTATTCATGAAGATGAGAAAGTGGTAGAGAGGAGAAGAATGAAAAGCAGATCAGAAGTGTTGAGCTTAAATCTAACTAACTCAAGCATGGTGAAGATGCTAATCTCTAGTTCAAGTATGTAATATTTATTATTCGGTAGACAATGTGTCTCCTGTAGGCATGGGCCTCTTGTGAGCAGTGTGCTCAGGTAGTGAGCTCTAATTGGCAAGTGCCATTTATTCTTCTTATTCTTTTAATAGACAATACAATCTTGGGTTAGTCACCTTGTGGTTTTTCCCTTAACTAGGTTTTCCACGTTAAAATCTTTGTGTCATATGTATTAATGTGTTTCCGCTCTTGAATTATTGCATTGTGCTTCCATGGTTGAATTGTTATTATGCTGTTGAAATACAAGAAGGATTTAGTATTTAAAGAAAAGAAAGTTTTGAGACAACTGATTCACCCCCCCTCTTAGTTGTCTGTCCTAAAACCAACACTATCTCCTAGGATTTCTAAAATTTGAAAAGGACCTATCTAAAGTTTGTTGAATTTACCATGGTCACCTTTCCTTTCATGTGCTTTATCCCATGCTAGGACTATATCTAATATCCTAAAAGCCTTGATCCTAGCTCTTTTGTCAAACCAACATTTGATAATACCCTGATGTTTAGCAAACTGATTAATTGCTCTATTTCTTTTTTCTTCTAGATGCATGAGTTGAAGTAACCTGACTTCTTGTTTGTTATCTATGCCTAGATATTCTTGTGTAAATTGTAATGTGGGGATCTTCAGGTTAACAGGGAGGATATGATCCACCCCATACACTAATTGATAAGGAGAATTTCCTAATGTAACCTTCAATCTAGTTCTATCCACCCACAAGGCATATTTTAATAGGGTATTCCACTCCCTAGGGTTCTTCTCTATCAATTTCTTTATGGTATTCAATAAGTTCTTATTTGTTGACTTTGCTAGGCCATTCCCTTGAGGATAATAATTTGAAGAGAACTTTAAAAGGATTCCATGATCAAAAGTCCAAGTAGATAGTCTTAATGATGCAAAGGTAGGTCCATTGTCACATACCAAAGCATAAGGAACTCCATACCTGGTTACTATATTGCTTTCTAAGAATTTGATCACATCATCTGCATTGCATGTCTTACTACTAACAACTTTAGTCCACCTAGTGCAATAATCAATGACAGTCAAGACATACCTATGGCCTGAAGATGATGGTGGATTGATGGGTCCTATGAAATCCATGCCCCATTGAGCAAATAGATGCATCTCCATCACTAGGTGCAGGGGTTGAGTAGCATATCTTTCTCTGTTGGCTACAACTTGACATGTATGACAACACTTAATATGTTCAACAATGTCTTTAAAGATAGTAGGCCAGTAGTATCCTGCTCTCAGGATAGCATGAGTAGTAGCTAGATGTGATCCATGTGCGGTTCCAAACTTATCGTGCAATTTTGCTAACACTTTATTTGCTTCTTGCCTTTCTAGGCATCTGAGATATATTCCTTCATAGTTCCTTTTGAAAAGGACTCCTCCTTTCATCATATATTTTTGTGATCTTATCTTCAAGGCACTCCTCTATGAGGCCTACAATTTTGATGGACATCTCCCAATAATCAAGATATGCCTGATATCTGAATACCATTCTTCAGTTTCTCTAGTGTTTACCACATATTGGTGATTCATGATATTAGGATCAATTTCTAATATCATCTAGCTCAAAGCTTGTCCTCCTACTAACCTCATGGGTGTTATATCCATATCATATTCTTGGAGGAATGTTATCCACTTAGCCCTCTTCTCACCATGATCACTTTGCATTAAGAGCATTTTCACTGCAACATCTGTTACTACAACAATTATTTTACTTCTCAAAATGTAGTGTCTAAATTTCTTTAATGTTCAGACTAGAGAAAGAGCCTGTCTCTCAACATCCATGTATCTAAGCTTTGCATCCTTGAATGGGAAGCTCATAAAAGCTATAGGTTTTTCTTCCTTAGCCTCATTTCTTTGTGTTAATACTATTGTAGATGTATGCTCTGAAGCAAATGAATAAATGTAGAACTCTCTTGTATAATCTGGACTGATCAGAACATGGGCACTAGATATGGCTTTCTTGATGTCCTCAAAAGCTGTTCTGGCCTCAGGAGTCCATTCAAATTTGGTATCCTTCTTAAGCATTGCATTCAGTGGCCTAACAATCTCTGCAAAGCCAGTAATGAATTTCCTAACAAAGTTTATCTTACCAAAGTATGATTTAAGCTCCTTCTTACTTCCAGGAAGCCGCAGCTTCATGATTAATTCTACTCTTGTAGGGTCAATGATGATCCCATTCTCTATTATCAGATGACCTAGTAACTTACTTGTGGTTACTCTGAATATGTACTTCTTGGGATTTAGTGATATACCATACTATTCACACTTTTTAAGCACCTTCCTAAGGTCTTCTATATGATCACCTCTCTGCTTGGAGAAGACTGTCAAGTCATCCATGTAAATGACTATGCACTTACCAATTATCCCCCTGAAAGCTATATCTATTACATGTTGAAAGGTAGCACCAACATTTATTAGTCCAAAAGGCATGCGCCTATAAGAAAATATACCCCACTTAGTGGTGAAGGCAATTTTCAATCTATCTATTTTATCTACCATCACTTGGTTATACCCTGAAAAACCATCCAGAAAAGACATCATCCATGCACCATTTACTATTTGCAAGACCTCATCCAGTGAAGGTAAAGGATAGTTATCCTTTTCAGAAGCTGTATTCAAATTTTTGAAGTCCACATAATTTGATATCACCATTTTTCTTCCTTACAGGGACCAAGTTGGCCACCCATGTGGAATGTCTCATTGGAAATATGATTCTGGCATTAAGCAACTTCTTCACTTCTTCAAAAATGATAGGTTCCAACAAGGCATTAACATGCCTCTATTTTTGTCTAAAAGGTTTGGCATCTTCCTTTAATGGTATAGTATGGGTGATGATCCAAGCGTCATAAGTTTTCAACTCATTATAGGTCCAAATGATAACATGGATATAATATTTAAGTGCTTGGGTTATCCCTACCATTTCTTCTTCTGTACAAACTTTACCAACTAGGACATTCTTTATTTCCTCATCTTGTCCTATATTGACTGATGAGTATTCTCTTCCATCAGTCTTTGGGAGATCTTTCTGTTTCAGCATATTATACAAATTAAATGCTCTTTCTAACTCTATCATCCCTTTAGGTATCTTGTTACTAGGTAGATCCACGATCTCCTCCTCTTCCCAAATATGATCTTCCACATTTCTTTCATCTATGATCTATGCGTCAAACACATCTCTATTTGATATAAAATCTAAAATGTGTTGGTCATCATAAAAAACTTGAAGATTGATGACATTATCTGGTACGGAGGGTACTGATATCAATTTGACTAAAAATCTCTTTAGGCCAGATATGGATAATGGTTCCAAAGTACTTGCAGCTTGAGCTAGGGCATCTTCTCTGTGATTTTGTTCTCTAGGCACATGGGTGATGTTGAATGCATCAAAGTCTTCTATCAAATCCCATACCTTATGTCTATAATTAGACAACCTTTTGTAATTACAAGAGTATATGCCTCTTGTCTTACCACCAATTCTGAGTCTCCATAGACATGCAAAATCTTTACTTTTTTCTTGAGTGCAAACAATAGCCCATGAATTAAAGCTTCATATTCTGTTACATTATTTGTGTATGGGAATTGTAATCTATATGCTGCTAAATAGGATTTTCCAGCTGGATCAATAAGATCTATACCCACTCTAGCTTCTTGTTTTGAATTAGATACATCAAACCTAAGGATTCATGGCTTATCTTCAGTTAAAGGCTTATCAGGACCTTCTCTTTTCTTTTTAGCTTTGGCAGCTGCACCACTTGATATCCATTTCAGTTCTGATGATTCATTCTTTTCTACTTTCTTTTTCTCTGATTGATGTAGAACTGATACATCTCTATTCCTTTTATTTGTAATGCCATGAGCATTAGTATCTATTTGTATTTTAACACTTTTCTCTTCATCATTAAGCATGCTCCTCCTATCAGGTAATTGATCCTTTGAATAAAGCATCTCTTATTTTTTAGTATGTGCAAGCATAGTGAGCAAGTAGTCTCTAAGTGGGGTGCTTCATGAAATCTACACCAACCTCTGATTAGAGCATTTTGTAGAGGATTTTTCTGCAACCTCATCCTCTAAATTTGTCTCAACAAGAATTCCTCAAACCTGGTTAGGTTACTCTCTTTGTCTTCATCTGACACTTCATAATCAGACTCAATCAAATAATCAATCCCTGGGGTGATGCTATTTTCACCATTGGAAATATTTTCATTGCACACTAGGATCTCTTTTGAACTATGAATGTAGCTTTCATCTTGATATATAATTTCCTCTATACCTATAGATGATGAACAAGAATCAGTATCACTATAACTATCTGTATGACTTACCTCTAATAATGACAATCCTTTCTCACTACATGTCTATTCCAGCTCCATCATATCTAGACAAGCATCACAAGTTTTTTCAGAATGTGCCTCTTCATGCAACCTACACTAGCCTTCAATCAAAACATCTTCATTAGATATATTTAACATTTGACAACGTTGCATCTCTTTAGATAGATACAAGCCAAAATTTCTAAAATGATCTAACTCATCACTATCATATGAACCATGATTAGACTCTACAATTACTCTATCATCTTGGTGATCATCATTATGAACATGAATATCATACATGAGGATCTCCACTATCTTGACCGTTTGGGGTCTGATGGTGTAGACTCCAGGTTCAACATCCACGTACATGATCTCATTGGTTTTATTATACTCAGTGATCATATGCTTCATGCAAGGTTCAACATCTATCCTAATCTGATTGGGAATCCCTTTCCAAGGTAGCCACATGTGATTGAAATCAATAGACATGTATCCATTAAGTGTCTTTGACCAATCCCTGCTAAGCAACATTCCATATGTATCAGGGATATCTACTACCTAGATATCAATGTAGTATTAAATCCTTGGATTTGATGCTAATTGCATATGAATGTGAGTTAACTCTCCTACAACACTTACTTCAGTTTTGTCTATGTCACCTTCTTTAGTGACTTAGTTGGGTGTAACCCTAAGGCATTGCATATGGTCAATGACATTACATTGGTAGACGCACCTGAATCTACTAAGTAGTTATGCAAATTCTTACTAAACATCCTTATGGTAAGGAGAAATGGAGGTGACTCAATTTTATCACTATAAAGGGTCATGTGTGAAGTTTCAATAGCTTGGACAGTAGCTAAAGTTTTATGTTTAGCATTATTATCCTTAGTTGCATGATCTTTACTCAGAATCTGGCTTGAATTAAGGGGATGGCTATCTTCTTTTAGTGTAGGATCATCTAAGGATTTCATGAATGCCTTCTTAATAGCTAGGGTTTTAAGTAATTCTAACAATGACAAGCTAATTTTGACCTTTTTCATTTCATCTGCTAAGTATGTGACCAATTTATTAGATTCAGGAGGCTGGTTATTAGCTTTTGGAATTGTATTCTGTGGTGCTAAGTATTGAACATTAACCTTAGGAAATCTAGGGTTATTGCTTGCCTTTGGATTAGGAGGAGTGTTAAAATTGTTGGGGGCGAAGATGTGGTCAGAGGACCATAAGGTCTATTTGAGTTATTCCTGAGGTTATAATTGTGTCTACCCTGATATTGCTGCTGATAAGCATGCACTTCCTCATGTTCAGCTGATGGCTCATTCTCATCCTTAAAAGGAAAAACATAATTCATTTCAAAAGCCATGGCTGACTCTTCACATGCTAAAGTATATTTCTCTTGGGTTGAGGTTAATTTTTGATGAGGATTCACATAACTTTCTAACATAAGGGCAGAGTCACATCCACAAGGGACAATTTCATTTCCTTCCACAAAGGGAGGGTTATCTGTAGGATTTGATACTTTAGCCTGAAATATACTAGGTGCTATCCTAAACTGAGGACAATCCACTTCAGCATGGGCGTTGGTGTAATGGATTCTACACCAATTTGTAAGAGTTGCTTCTACTAAGTTCACCCTAGTGGTCTGCTTAGGTTCATTAGGAGGTTGATTATTTAAGGGTGATGACAGAGAACCATTATTTGGCCTAGTATTCCATACTATAGGTTGTCTAGGTACATTGTTGTTGTTATTGTTGTAATTCCTATCATTGTTATATCGTCTATCAGAATATCCCGATCTGTCATTGTTATATCCTTTGTTCTAATTTGATTGGGAATAAAAATTCTGACCCCTCAAATGAGTGATTTCAGTTGCCAACTTTCTTAACTATGCTGATATCTCTTTAATTTCTTCCTTTTCTTCTTGAACTTTAGCTACTACATTCTCAGATTGAGGTTTGAAAAAGGAAGAACCATTGTTGTTACTACTCTATCCTACATCCTGAGGTACTTGTGCATGTCTTGGATATTGCACTATTCGGCCATTTCCATTTGGAGGTGGCATGATGCTAAGTGGAGGCACTTGTAAAGGACCAGGCATTACAGTTGGAGGTATCATAGCTCCATTGGTCTGCTATTGAGAAAGATATGTAGGGCATGTAGGAGGTGCAGGATATGTGGGAAATGCTATGTTTGGTGTCAGAGTAGGGATCAGTTGCTGATTAACTTTAATTACTTCTTTGAAAGCTCCTACCAGAGTTGTGACACTAGGATGTGTCCTCCTGATAAACATAGAAGTCAAGGGATCTAGTGTTGAGTAATACATACTCCTAGCAGCTTCATCTGCTATAGTATAAGGAGCTACTAGCTTTGAAAGCATCTTTTGGAATCTAGCATTAAAGTTGGCAATAGGCAATAGGTTCTCCTTCAAATCTCTTGATCATGGCAAATAGGTGATAATTCATTGAAGGATCTATATGTTTCTTGAATCTATCCTTAAAATCTTTCTCTAAGGCATCCCATGAATTAACTGAACCTTGACCAAGACTGATATACTAATTATATGCTTCTTCCCCCAAGGAATATGGAAATAATCTGCATACCACATCTTGATGTTCAATCCTTGCTCTAGAACAAGCTTCCTTGAATTTTCTGATATGATCATCAACATCCTAATATGGATGACATTTAGGGCAAATTTTATCAAGATTTTTAGGTAAAGGATGATATGCAGTGAAGGTCAAAGGTGACTCTGCAGCAAAGAACGACATTGTGACTGGTGGTTGTTGGACTGGGGGTATGACTAATGATCCAGGAGGTGTTTGAAATGTAGGGGGAGACACAGAAGGTGTGAGAATATATCATGATGAAGATGCAGATGCACCTGAGTTAGGGGTGTGATGAATGTTTGTAGTTCTAGGTCTAAGTCCATGAATAGGCAATTCTTCAAGAAGCCCACCAGATTTGGACCTGGTATTTGGCCTGTGAGCTAGGGTTCCAACAATTTATGGAAATTTGACATGTTTTTCTGTAAAGATCAATAGAACTAATCAAGCAAAAGAGTTATTTATGATTAGAGCTTGATACTGACTGGATATTTATGCAATATTTGCACAAAACTTACAAATGTGAGTAGGTATAAGACTTCTGGACACAGATATCAGGATATCAAGTAACACAAGTAAATTACAACAAAGATTTAGTAGGAAGGCTTAAATAATGACTCTATTTTAAAAGATAACAAGAATTGACTGTAAAGTTTGAGATATCTATGCTCAATTCTAAAATATTTATGGTGAACAGATATGAAATAATACAGAACTAGAAAATCTTTGGAGGCACACTCAAAGCATGAACAATTATGATAAGCTTTGAAAAGAGTACCGTGTATGGATGCAGAACTACGCATATGTTACTGATTCACTCGTGAGACAAGATATAGACCCTCCTTCTAGCTCCAATTTATGTTGATGATGATTATTAGTCATAACAACATGCATAAAAAATTGCACTACAAACCTTTATTGTCTTGAAAAGTACGATCAGTTTAGAACAAACTAATGACTTCAAGTCTCCGTTGATTAGGTCATGATCTTCTGACATTACTCAGAGGTTGATGTGACATGTTATTTTCCATTTCAAGGGGTCTTACATTGTTGTATGATTGATTATGCACCTGTTTACTGTAAATTCACTTCACAAACAAGGTTATCTCTACTATGCTCTACAGATCATGGTTATATTTATAAGTTTGATCAATTCTTTTGAGAATTCACTATCTTGAGTTAGTTTTATGCTTCTGCACTATGTATTCAATCAAATGATGTGCCTATAAGTAGATATTTGCATGAATATCCATGATATTTATATGTACTTACATGATATTTGTCATTTTTAACTTGCTTTCATTCAAAATATGCTTTGTATGTTCAATTATTTACGAGATATAGGCATATTTTATGTTTATTTGCTTTAGATTGTATGTTATTTGCAATTATGAAGATGATTTGTAATGAAATTCAAAGAAATTTAAAGAAATACTTCTAAATTTGGTGAACCTTTAGCTATTGAGTCACATACATTCTAGATACAGTCATGAAGAGAAGGAATCAAACCATAATTTCGCTAGGTTGTTCCACAGCTAGGTATGGTTGATGGTAACTTCAAAGGAACAAGGATTAAAAACAACACATGCAAACTGACAAGCACTCCAAGGGACACAACTAATCAATGCATATATCCAGATCTCTTTCACTGACTACTCAAGATTTATAATTATTTGTAATCAAAATAGCTTCTCTTTCATTAAGTACTCAAAAGACATGTACATTCACAAAAAGCCTTGAAATCAGTCCTGAATGCCTCAGCAATCCAATTTCAATTAAGTTTCTAATGCTTTAAAGAGTGCACTCCATCCCCTTTTATAGAATAAGGATAGGAGGCGGTTACAAATGACCAACGATCAAGATTTATCCATTTAGATCAACGACCAACATTTTCTCATTGACCATGTCAATATCTTCATATGTGGCACAAGTTGCCAGCTGACAACTATCTAGCAAAACTCATTCACTTGTAAGTGAATTATGCATATGATTCTATTATCATGCATCTTTACTTACTCTTCATCTCCTTCTTCTTCTTCACTTTTATCTTCGTCATCATGTAGACACCCAAAATTGACTCATTATCATTAGCATTCAGACATTGCATTATCCATTATCTATATTTATCTAACACACTTCAGCAATATCCCTAACACATCTATTTCTTCTATTAATTAAATAAATTCATATTTATTTAATTAATTCATTAGTTATTTCTTCTATTTTCTCTAAGCTATAATTAAATAATCTTTAATTATTCAATTATCTTCATTCTTCTATTTTTAATTAAATAAATTTTATTTATTTAATTAAAAATTCCTTTCATGAACCCACTTTCTAATTAATTAAATAAATTTTTATTTATTTAATTAATTTCTCTTATTATTTATCTATGAGCCGACATGTGTGCCTCTTTCATTTAAAAAAAAGATAAGTGGTACTACATCCTTTATTTAATATCTTTCACATGTATTTTTTATGTACACGGTAACACATAAGCCTTATCTTCCCTCCACTTGTCATCTTCACATTCACCTATGTCTATCATTCAATCTTAGCCATTCAGATAGCCAACAAATCTCCATCGTTGATTGATTTTGGTTGAGTTCTATATAAACACCCTCTCATTCCATACTACATCTAATCCAACATTCATATAGCATCTACATTATCATCCTGAGCATATTGAGCACTTTAACATCCATCTAGCACATTAACTTCATCTTCCATCCATCATGGCAGCTTTGATCTTCATAATTGCTCATTGTTGAGGAAGCAATCCACATCATAAATAAGGAATCATACAATCTAGGTGATATTGTTCTTGAATTGTATGCTTTTGATTTCATTTGGATTAGATTCTTTGATGATGGTAGGGTTAGGTTTTCATGGCTATGCTTGATCTTATTAACCTAATTTTTACCTATCACATTTTGGTATGCCCGGTGGAACCCACGTCCTTGATTAACTTTGGTATTTGAAGTTGTTTTTGTGAAGATCATATATTTTGAGCACTTACAACAAGTTCCAATCACTTTTGAGTGAAAAATGATCACTGTCTGAATATACACATCGCTTCTGCGCTAAAAATTGCCGCCTTTAGCATTCCTGGATTGAGCAAACAGTAGTCACTTATTGTCTGTTTCACATCACTTATAAGCTAACAGTGGTCTCTTATGATTTAATTTGAGTCACTTTTAACCTAATAGTGATTGCCTTTAGCTATCTGAATCACTTATTGCGAAACTAGGGTTTTTGTTGCATTATGTTTTTCTTGCAGATCTGAGTCACTTATGACCCGTAACAATCACCTTTTGCTTTTTCGCATCGCTTATGAACTTTATCAATCCACATCTGGCATTATTGGAATTGCTTCTGATCGGTAATATCTCACCTGTGGCAGAATATAGTTTGCTTTTGATCAATAGTTGATCACTTCTGGTAAACTGTGTCATTTTTAGTCCTTATCATTTACAATTTAGTTTTCTTGGTTACTAATTGGGTATTTGTGCAGAATCTTATTGATTGTCTAAGAAAAGGAGGTTATCAAACTACTAACATATCTGTTGCAGCTTCGATCGGTACAAGACTTGTGATTTTTTGCTAAATTAGGAACATTTGGGCTTGGTGTTAAAAAAGAATCATTGTTTGCTCCATGCTTGATTTGTCTTTTTTGATTGATTGCATGTGCTTGATTGTAACCCAAATTTAATAACAAAAGTATCCTCTCCCCTTGCCTATCAAATGGATCTTGGGTGTATGAGAACTTGTTATTATCTTTAGAGGACCTGCCTTCTTGGTGTGAGAAGGGATACGACCCAAGCGGTAACGGGCTAAAATCAAGTCCTTCTGAACCACTATATAAGCAAAGTGTTTGTGTCGAAAGCCACAAACAATGGGTGTTGTTGTGTTATACCAACAACCAACCTCCCCCAAAACCCTCCAAGGTGTAAGCTTTGAAGGCTGGGAGGCTCCATAATGGAGAGTAGCGCTACCGCATGTATAGCCACCTGAATGGATGCCCTTATTAGCAACTTTGTGTAGTAGCCAAAAACCTTCTATTTGTTGACGCAAAAGGTGGGACCTTTGAAGCCACTCCAATTCACGTGGTTCTTAGAAGAGATAGCAGGGACTATCCTAAGGTTTGGTGGGGGGACAATCCTTGGGAAAACCTAGATCTTGGTATGCGTGAGAAGTGTGTGCCATGGAGAGGAGCCGGTGCTACCAAGATCCTAAAGTTATCCACTTTGAATAAGCACAACTAGGGGACTCAACAAATACAGTCCTTTCCTAGCCTAGGTTGTACAAGTTTGTGATTGTTGTGAGTGTGAGTGACTGTAATTACTACTTTCTTGTCAAAAAACATAAATCAGACATATTTTCTAAGACAGTCACTTTTGAGCTTAAACTGCCCGCATACAGATAACTAAATCACTTTTAAACAATAGTAAGTCACCTTCTGCATAAACTGGATCACTTTTAAACAACAGACAGTCACCTTCTGCATAAACTAAATCACTTTTAAACAATAGTAAGTCACCTTCTGCATAAACTAAATCACTTTTAAACAATAGTCAGCCACCTCTGGTCTAAATTGTGTCGCCTTTGATCAACAGTAAATTGCTTTTGATTCAATACTAGCTGCCTATGGAAAATTAGCTCGCCTCTGGCTAACATTGTAGCTTGTTATCTAAACCAAAACTAGATCACATTTAAGGTATTACTAGTCACTTTTGGCCTTTTCTGAGCTGCATATGAGCTATTACCTATCACCTATGGTCAAATACCAGTGAATCTTAGTGACTCAGCCAAATTACCTACAATTCCAACTTGTTCAGCCTCAATATTAGCTTTCAGACCTGTCTCTGATCATTAGCAGATACTTGGACTTTGTCTCCTACTTTGAGTTTACCAACCGATTGAACTTTGTGTGCTTTTCATCTTTTTGAGATCCCAAACCAGCAAACCAAACATCAAATCAATCAACCTGATCATTCAACAAAACATCATCTTTTGGCTTTAGCTTTAGCAACATCAGCAACATAGAAACCTTAGCAAACAACTTTTCCTTTGAGTGTGTGAGCTATTCTCTAGGGAAGTCCAACCAAGCAACCCAACAACAAAGCAAATAGCCAACCAAGCAACCCAACAACAAAGCAAACAACAAACCAACAACCAACGACTAGCAACCAAACAATCAGCAAACCATCATCTTTTTGGGTCTCAAAACCTTGACAAGCTAAACTTTAGTTTTCAACATCATTCATCATGCCTCAAACTAGGAGTCAATATAGAACTAAAATGAAAGTCAAATTGCAAGGTGAGATGGAGGCTAAGATGCAACAATCTAGATCAACACCTCTTAAAGACGTGACTCAATTTATGACTGGTATGCCTCCTCACATGTTTATGCCCCATGGGTTCACCATTAGAGATTTATCTTCACAACAAGTGCAACCTCAAACATTTTTGGAGACTTATGAGGAACAATCCCAAGAAGACTTATCAGAATTTTGAGATACACATGTATGGGATCAAGTTGAGAGACTTGTCTTATCTGAGCCTAATCGTTACTTCTTGTAACATGCTCGTATGTGTGCTAAATTACCAAGAAATTTTGACATATCCACTATTAGAGAGCACGATCCAAACACTCCTGCTGTTGTTGCAAAGGGACCATCCACTATAGTCACACCATCCCATACCATATCACAAACTCCATCTTCCAACAGATCTCTTTCACTACCTATTGTTACTTCATTTGATCCACCACACTCAGAGTACACTCTAGAACCTTTGATAATTCCAACCAATGTGCTCCCTTTCATTTCACAAAATCTTAACATTCTACCTTTCCATGTTCCTCAACATACTCGTTCTCCTACCATGACCGTTTCCATACATCAAGTAACATAGGATATCCATGTGGCCCAAGTGCACGTGCCCCAAACATCACAAGCTATCCCCATATCCCCTAGTGCGCAAACTTCCAGAACTATCCAAACAACACCAATGGTCCAAGCTTCACAACCATCTCATATTCCTACTACTGCTAATATGATCTCCACTATCTCCACAAATTTGTCCAATCCATCATACAATCCCAATGTTAGTCTTATTGATATGAGTGACCCGCCCATTTTTTCTCAAGCCAATCCTAGCACTACGGTCACTTATGTTGAGAAACTTACATCATCTTCTTACAATCCTTCACAAACCATCAATCCATCTTATGCTACCCAAGGTTTACCTATTGTCACCCAACACATGACATATACCAATCCTCATGTTGTCCAAAATACAAATCCAAGTGTCCATCCTTCTTTTGCATCCACCAACCCTTCCATCACTTACCATGTCACAAACCCAACTCCAAATTCACAACCATTAACTAATGTCAATCCATCTCCCACTTTTCATGTGATGCAAAATCTTGGTGCTAATTCAGCACAATATACCCAACCACCACTTGTGTCTTAAGGACAACAATCTTCAACCACATATGTGTCACATACTAATCCTTTGACATATATTGTGAGTACGCAACCTCAACAAATGGTCATGACTTCATATATCCCACAACAACAACTTTAATACATATCATACCATGTTTCACCCCCTTTGCAACAACAACAATTATCTCTAGTGGATGTTCAACAAATGATCAACCAAGCGGTAGGACAAAGCAAGTGTTAGACTTAGGACATACAACTGAGAGGGGGGGTGAATCAGTTGTACAAAACTTTCTCTAATTTACACACTTAAATCTTCTGAGTAATTAGCAGTATATTAAATATGAAACATAATGCATTCAAATCAAAAGTAGAAACTTATCAACACATAAGACACCAAGATTTTGACGTGGAAAACCTAGTTAAGGGAAAAACCACGGGGTGATTAACCCAAGAAAGTATTCTCTGTTAGAAGAATAGAAAGAATAAAAATGGCACATGCCAATTAGGGCTCATTGCCCAAGCACACTGCTCACAAGAGGCTCACTGCCTACAAGAGACACACTATCTTAATAAGAAGTAAGTATCACATACATGAACTGGAGAATAGCATCTTCACCATGCTTGAATCAGTTCCATTAAGCTCAATACTTTTGCTCTGCCTTTCGCTCTCCTCTTCACTACCACACACTCCTCACAACCAAGCTCACTTTGAAATGACTTCACAATCCCTTATTTATACATGACATCGACTTAGGAACAATCATCTAAGTCAGAAAACACCTACAAGAACATCCGCAAGATGTGTAATACATCCGGTCGGCCAGTCTTAGGAGGAACACCATCATCCAGTGGTTATTCTTCAAATGTGCATTCTAACTTCAATGCGGACCACCAACATGAACTAGACACGATCCATAGATCATCACAAGCTTTTCTAAATCACCAAGAACATCCGCACTTCATCTGCTTACTAGAATCCTTCTCTCCTTCATCCGGAACCTCAAGAACATAGTCTGTCATCACTGTCACAAAGGAATAGGTTCTTTCGGACCTTCAAACCATGAACCAATCGACTTGACACTTCACAAGGATGTTGTCAACACTTCCTCAAATATGCAAAATGGGATAATTCATTTTCGGATCTCACCAGACCTATCTGTGTCACTTTGTCACCTCTGAACACCTGCTGGAACTGGTTCTACTTGAGCAACCATAACTTCTTATGATCTTCATGCGAATCTCTGAAAACTTGACTAGAGCATCTCAAGACTTATATCTACAAACCCTTTAAACCATATCCTCTGATCCTCAACCTATCTTGGACTTTTACCTTGTTGTCATCACTGTTCTTCACTATTCTTGATTGAGACTAATTTTCTCAATATCCTCATCACACAGCTCATCCAATCCTTCTCATTAATGCAACATGAGTATGTTGACATCAATGATAACACCAGTTAGACCCATACTTGCAATAAGCTCCCCCTTTGTCATTGATGGCAACATATGATGTGAAAAACCATCAAGACAAGAACTTCTCCTTACTGTCACAACTCCCCCTATCAACAACGACTATTCACATGTCTTCTCTCCCCCTTTGACATCAATGGCAAAGGGCTCATACTTGCAACTCCAATACTTCAGAATCATACCTGCTGTTCCCCCTGAGTAGTAGCTCCCCATCGTCAATCCGGATCACAAGATATGACTGTGATATCCACCGGACTGATGCACATCAGTGCATCCTAGTTCATCACCGGAGGGGTAATAACCCCTAACTTCTCCCTGAGATACTCAAAAGAGTCCTTGGGAAGAGGTTTAGTAAAGATATTTGTAATCTGATCCTTGGAGGGCACAAACTCTAGTCTGACTTCATCCTTGTTCACTTGCTCTCTCAGAAAGTGAAACTTGATAGATATATGCTTAGTCTTAGAATGCAACACTGGATTTTTAGAAATATTTATTGCACTTGAATTATCATAGAAGATTGTGATAGGCTCCTCAAAATCTACTTTAATATCTCTTAGCATCTACTTCATCCACAAAACTTGAGTGCAACTACCTACTGCTACTATGTATTTTTCTTTAGTTGTAGACAAGGATATTGCCTCTTGTTTCTTGCTTAGCCAAGAAACCAATCTCTTTCCCAAAAAGAAAGCTCCACCACTTGTACTCTTTCGGTCATCCACATCTCCTACCCAATCAGCATCTATATATGGATGAAGAGAGAAATCATGATCTCTAGGATACCACAGACCATACTCAACCATCCCTTTTAGATATCTAAAGATCCTCTTGATTGCCATGACATGGGATTCTCTAGGATTAGCTTGGAATCTAGCAACAAGACCAACAACTTGCATAATATCTGGTCTAGTTTGAGTGAGATACAACAATCCTCCAATCATTGATCTGTACTTTATCTAGTCTACCTTAGGAGAGTCATCATCTCTTCTCAACTTACATCCGGTTGCCATGGGAGTATTCATTGGCTTTGAATCTTCCATCCCAAATTTCTTCAACAGTTCTTTCACATATTTGGTCTGAGAAATGAAGATTTCTTTCTTTGTTTGAGTAATTTGCAGACCCAAGAAGAAATTTATTTCACCAAGCATAGACATCTCAAACTCACTTTTCATTTGATTTGCAAAAGTTTTACACATACTATCTCTTCCTCCAAAGATGATATCATCAACAAATACTTCAACAATCAAGATGTTTTCATGATCAATTTTGAAATATAAGTTACTGTCAGCAGTACCTTTGTTGAAACCAATCTTCAAAAGATGCTTGTCCAATCTTTCATACTAGGCTCTTGGGGCTTGCTTTAATCCATACAGTGCCTTCTTCAACTTGCAAACCATATCACCATTATCAGACAACTGAAATCTATCTGGTTGCTCTATATACACTTCTTCTTCCAAGTCACCATTTAGAAAGGCAGACTTGACATCCATCTGATATACCTTGAAATCCTTGAAGGCAGCAAAGACAAGAAATAATCTGACTGCTTCAATTCTTGCCACCGGAGCAAAAGTTTCTTCAAAATCAATTCCTTCTATTTGAGATTAGCCCTTGCAGACCAATCTGGCTTTATTTCTAATTACTTCAACAACTTCATTTAGTTTGTTTTGGAAGACCCATTTGGTTCCAATCACATTCTTATTTCTAGGTCTGGGAACAAGATCCCAAGTGTGATTTTTCTCAATTTGCATCAACTCTTCCTCCATTGCTTTGGTCCAGTTTTCATCATTGTAGGCTTCATTTATTGTCTTAGGTTCAATCTTTGAAATTAGACAATATTCATCTGAATTTTGAGCAATTTTCCTTGTAGTTTGCACACCTTTGCTTTTGTCACCTATGATTTGATCTTCAGAGTGATTCTGTCTTACATACCTTAGAACTTTGGGAGTTTCTTGTACTTCTACTTCTTGATCAGGCTCATTCAGACCTATCTCTTCTTTCTGATTTACCAGATCAGTTTGAATCTGACTTTCAGGAGAGGATTGAACTCCTTAAACTAGAACACCATTCTGATCATCTTCATCATATTCATAAAACCTTGAGGGTTTCTCTATTCCCTCATCAACCTTCACATTTGTACTTTCTATCATCTTTCTTAGTCTCTTGTTATAACATCGGTATGGTTTGCTTTGAGTAGAGTAACCCAAGAATATTCCTTCATCACTTCTAGCATCAAACTTGCCTAGATCTTCATCTCTTTTGATGTAACATTTTCTACCAAAGACTCTGAAATATCTTACAGTAGGAGTAATGCCAAACCAAAGTTCATAAGGGGTCTTACTGGTATTGCTTTTGATTTGAACTCGATTGAGAGTAGAGACTGCAGTGCTGACAACTTCTCTCCAATAGATCTAAGGGACATTTGCTTCCATCATCATGGTCCTAGATGCTTCCTGGATGGTCCAGTTCTTTCTCTCCACTACTCCATTCTGCTGTGGAGTCTTACGAGCAGACAACTGTCTCTTAATTCCATGTTTCTCACAGAACTCTATGAACTCACCGGATGTGAATTCTCCACCTCTATCAGACCTCAGACATTTCAATTTTAATCCGGTTTCATTCTCTACCATAGCCTTGAATATTTTAAATTTCTCAAGAGCTTCTGATTTCTCCTTTAGAAAGGTTACCCACATCATCCGAGAATAGTCATCAATTAACAACATGAAGTATCTATCACCTTGAATACCCCTGGTTCTTGCCAGACCACAAAGATCAGTGTGAACTAAGTCTAATAATCCGGTAGAAGACAATTCCTTGCTTTTGAATGAGACTCTGCTTAGCTTACCCAATTGACATTCCTTGCACAAGCTGTTAGTAGGTTTCACCAATTTCGGAAGATCTCTTACAACCTAAGTATTTCTTATCTTGATGATATTATCAAAATTCACATGACACATCCTTCTATGCCATAACCAACTTTGATCAACTTGAACAAATAAGCAGCTTTTACCAGTACCAACCAAGTGGAAGATATTACCTTTAGTTTGAGTACCAGATGCAATCTCTGTTCTGGAGCTTTTGGATATCTTGCATTTTCCATTCTTGAACCAGAGATCATAACCTTTGTCCACCAACTATCCAACACTGAGAAGATTGTGCTTCAAACCTTCAACATATAGAACATTACCAGTTTTGTTCCTTCCATCAAAAGAAATAGTTCCTCTTCCTCTGATTCTACCAGCAAAATTGTCACCAAACTTTACCACTCCTCCTTCATACCTTTCCAAATCTACAAACTTATTTTTGTCACCTATCATATGGTGAGAGCATCCACTGTCAATGACCCAATCATCCTTCTCTTCAATTTGGGCAGCCAGAGCTTTTTCCATAGTTTTAAGATTGACAGATACAGATGACATTGGATCTTCTTCCTTGATGGCAATGAACACCCATTCATTTTTGGATTTGTTTTCTATCTCTGATTCATCATCTATTACTCCTTCATTATCATCATCTTCATGTACATAGTAACAGTTTTTTTGGAACCTTGGCTTGTTAGGATTTTGCCTTGAAAATCTTTCTGGACACCTTGAGGCAAAATGACCAATCTTATTGCAGTTAAAACACTTAAACGTAATTTTCCTTCATACTTACCAGATCCTCTTGGCAACCTCTTTGCAATAAGGGCTTCAAGTTGAGCAGTTTCTACTTCTTCTTCCAGATCTTTTATTGCTTTTTCATACCATGACAATTTTATTGAAGAATTCTCTCCTGGATCAAACCTTTGTTTACCTTTGACAAAGGCACTGGCTTTGAATGTAGATTTAGTCTTGGGGGGTCATCTCCAAACTCTGTCATTTCAAATGCAGCCAATTTCCCAACCAATTGATCTCTTGTGACCATTGTATGGGCTCTGAATTCTTTAATGGCAGTAGCCTTGATTTTGTAAGAAGCAGGAAGGGATCTGAGAATTTTACCAACAATCTCATTTTCATCCAAGACTCCACCAGCATTTCTAATTCCACAAACCAGCTCATTCACTCTTGGCATAAAAGTAGTAATATTTTCATCATCTCTCATCTTCAATTTTTCGAATTTCCCTTTCAGACTCTGTAACCTTGCACATTTAACATATTGGTCTCCTTCATGCAAAAGTTCCAGTTTATTCCAAATCTCAAAGGCAGTTGGTAGGTCAATAACATTTGAGAGCTTTGAGTCAGATAATGCACTTAGAAGAGCCTCTTTGGTTCGCAGATTGTTTTCAGCATCTGTGATTTCATTTAGGGTTGTCGGACCACCCTGTGGAGGTACATACTGTTTTGTAAACATGGACCAGTATGCTATTCCCATACACTACAAGTGACATTTCATGTGACCTTTCTAAAGAGCAAAGTTGGTTCTATCAAATTTTAGACTATCCTTCTTGTAAGACGACATCCTCGATCTCCTCAAGCGGTTAAGCTCCTTTTAGAGGAACTTAGCTCTGATACCAATTGTTAGACTTAGGACATACAACTGAGAGGGGGGGCGAATCAGTTGTACAAAACTTTCTCCAATTTACACACTTAAATCTTCTGAGTAATTAGTAGTATATTAAATATGAAACATAATGCATTCAAATCAAAAGCAGAAACTCATCAACACATAAGACACCAAGATTTTGACGTGAAAAACCAGGTTAAGGGAAAAACCATGGGGTGATTAACCCAAGAAAGTATTCTTTGTTAGAAGAATAGAAAGAACAAAAATGGCACATGCCAATTAGGGCTCATTGCCTGAGCACACTACTCACAAGAGGCTCACTGCCTACAAGAGACACACTGTCTTACAAAGAAGTAAGTATCACATACATGAACTGGAGAATAACATCTTCACCATGCTTGAATCAGTTCCATTAAGCTCAATACTTTTGCTCTGCCTTTCGCTCTCCTCTTCGCTACCACACACTCCTCACAACCAAGCTCACTTTGAAATGACTTCATAATCCCTTATTTATACATGACATCGACTTAGGAACAATCATCTAAGTCGGCAAACACCTACAAGAACATCCGCAAGACGTTTAATACATCCGGTCGGCTAGTCTCAGGAAGAACACCATCATCCAGTGGTTAGACTTCAAATGCACATTCTAACTTCAATGCAGACCACCAACATGAACTGGACACGATCCATAGATCACCACAAGCTTTTCTGAATCACCAAGAACATCCGTACTTCATCTGCTTACTGGAATCTTTCTCTCCTTCATCCAGAACGTCAAGAACTCAGTCTGTCATCACTGTCACAAAGGAATAGGTTCTTCCGAACCTTCAAACCACGAACCAATCAACTTGACACTTCACAAGGACATTCTCAACACTTCCTCAAATCCACAAAATGGGATAATGCATTTTCGGATCTCACCGGACCTATTTGTGTCACTCTATCACCTCTGAACACCTGCTGGAACCGGTTTTACTTGAGCAACCATAACTTCTTTTGATCTTCATGAAACCTCTAAAAACTTGACTAGAGCATCTCAAGACTTATATCTACAAACCCTTTAAACTGCATCCTATGATCCTCAACCTATCTTAAACTTTTACCTTGTTGTCATCACTGTTCTTCACTGTTCCTGATTGAGACTAATTTTCTCAATATCGTCAGCACACAACTCATCCAATCCTTCTCATTAATGCAACATGAGTATGTTGACATCAATAACAACACTGGTTAGACCCATACTTGCAATAGAAAGAAGGCATTTTCCTTAGAAAACATACGCGCTTATCCATTTGACAAGTCACTTCATATGACATCGTTTCCACCACATTTTGAAATTCCACAATTTGACAAGTACAAAGGAAAAGGAAATTTGGAAGACCATCTTAGAGCATTCTTTGTGGCATGTCTTGATGTTGCTCATGACGATACATATCTTTTGAGACTATTTCCTTAAAGCTTAGCAGGACAAGCTCTTGAATGGTTCTCTCATTTACCTCTGGGAATTAAATCTTTTGTGGAGTTAGTAAATAAGTTTCAATCATAGTTTTCTTTTAACATTGAACATGAGGTAAAAATGAATGACCTTGTCAACAACAAACAGCGCAATGGTGAAGCATTTTCTTCATTTACTCAACGATGGCATAATATGGCTAGCAAACTATCATGGGAAATACCTGAGAAGCAACAACTTAATATCTTTGTTCAAAATCTTCATCCTGAGCTGTCATTCCAACTACAATTGCAAAGTGCTAGCACCTTTGATGAACTTGTTTCCAAAGGAACCATCATTGAATGAGCTTTAATTACTAAAGGCACTATCAAGATTTTTCGCGATAACATAGACTATCCCCAAAACTTCAATGATAAGTCTTGCTTTTGGAACAAAAATAACAATGTTGTCAATGGCGGTGTTGTGGACGCAAAGAACATACAAACTATGAAAGCTCCCATTAACATTCAAGCTGCTTCTACAACAACACAACCTTTTCAATGAACTCGACAATGACAAACTTCAAATCCTCGCCAATAATTTACACCATTAGTAGAACCTATGGAAGTTGTCTTTTGAAAGCTTCTCCAAGTGGGTGATATTATGTTACTGGATGCACCACCCAATGGTGAACCACTTTTCAAAGCTCCTTGGTATAAAGAAAATGAGTATTGTGATTACCATAGAGTTAAAGGACACAAAACAAATGGTTGTATATGCTTAAAGTATGTTATCCAAGATTGCATCGATCAAGGTTTAATCAAAATTACACCTTCAACAACTCAACCAACACAGCAACCAACATCAAACTATGATTTAGATGCTTTCAACAATCCACTTCCATCTCATGACAAATCAAGTAACCCTCATGCTGGGAATGCCATTCAGTACAACTATGAATCATCTACAATTGGCCGCATTGACCATGCTCGCATTTCTACCATTACTATCCAAGGTAAACCTGACTGTGCTATAACCACTCAAAGAGGTCAAGTTACAATTCAGGGAGCACCTGTCCATCCTCCTCGACTGTTCTCTAACTATAATATCCTAGATCGCCTTGGCAAAACACTTGCACATTATAGACACCCAAAATTAACTCATTATCATTACCATTCAAATATTGCATTACAAATCATTTGCATTTATCTAACACACTTTAGCAGTATCCCTAACACATCTATTTCTTCTATTAATTAAATAAATTTATATTTATTTAATTAATTCATTAGCTATTTCTTCTAAGCTATAATTAAACAATCTTTAATTATTTAATTATCTTCATTCTATCTATTTTTAATTAAATAAATTTTATTTATTTAATTAAAAATTCCTTTCATAAACCCACTTTCCAATTAATTAAATAAATTTTATTTATTTAATTATTATCTTATCATTTATCTCATAAGCCAACATGTGTGCCTCTTTCATTTAAAAAGATAAGTGGTACTACATCCTTTTATTTATTATTTTTCACATGTAGTTCTTTTTATGTACACAAGCACACATAAGCCCTATCTTCTCTCCACTTGTTATCTACACATTCACTTATGTCTATCCTTTAATCTTAGCCATTCACATAGCCACCAAATCTCCATCATTGATTGATTTTGGTTGAGTTCTATATCAACACCCTCTCATTCCATACTTCATCCTAATCCAACATTCGTATAGCGTCTACATTATCATCCTGAGCATATTGAGCATTTGAGCATCTATAGCATTCTTTGAGCTTATCATTATCATCCATCCATCATGGCAACTTTTATCTTCATAATTGTTCATTGTTGAAGAAGCAATCCACATCATAAACAAGGAATCACACAATCTAGGTGATATTGTGCTTGAATAGCATACTTTTTGATTTCATTTGGATTAGATTCTTTGATGATGGTAGGGTTAGGTTTTCATGGCTATGCTTGATCTTATTAACCTAATTTTTTACCTATCACATTTTGGCACACCTGGTGGGAACCACGTCCTTGATTAACTTTGCTGTTTGAAGTTGTTTTTATGAAGATCATATTTTCCGAGCGCTTATGGCAAGTTCCAGTCGCTTTTGAGCAAAAATCCATCGTTATTTGCATACTTGCGTTGCCTCTACACTAAAATATGCCACCTTTAGCAATTTTTGGATTGCTTATAAGTAGACAGTGGTCACCTTTTGTCTTTTCTACATCACTTTCATACTAACAGTCATTGCTTTTGCATTTAACCGAATCACTTTTGATCTGACAGTGGCCGCTTTTATATAATTGTATCACTTTTTATAGAACTAGGGCTTTTGTTGTGTATTGTTTGTTTGCAGATCAAGGTCGCTTATGAGCCTTATCTAGTCGCCTTATGCCAGATCTCATCACTTATGAACTTTAACAACCCGCATCTGGCATTTTTGGAGTCTCTTTTGATCTGTATGATTTTGCCTGTGACATAATAGAGATCACTTTTAATTGATAGGGAATCACCTCTGGTAAACTGTGTCACTTTCAATCTGTATCATTTGCAGTTTGTTTTATTGGCTACTAATTGGGTATTTGTGCAGCATCTTATCGATTGTCCAAGAAAAAGAGGTTATCAAACTACTAACATATCTGTTGCAACTTCGATTGGTCCAAGACTTGTGGTTTATCACTAAATTAGGAACATTTGGGCTTGGTGCTTAAAATGAATCATTACTTGCTCCGTGCTTGATTTATCTTTTTTGATTGCTTGCATGTGAATGTTTGTAACCCAAATTTAATAAAAAAAGTATCCTCTCCCCTTGCCTATCAAATGGATCTTGGGTGTATGAGAACTTGTTATTATCTTTAGAGGGCTTGCCTTCCTAGTGTGAGAAGGGATACGACCAAAGTGGTAATGGGCTAAAGCCAAGTCCTTTCGAACTACTATATAAGAAAAGTGTTTGTGTCGAAAGCCACAAACAACGGGTGTTGTTGCGTTATACCGACAACTAACCTCCCCCAAAACCCTCCAAGGCGTAACCTTTGAAGGTTGGGAGACTCCATGATGAAGAGTAGCACTGCCGCATATATAGCCACTCGAATGGATGCCCTTATTAGCAACTTTATGTAGTAGCCAAAAACCTTCTATTTGTTGACGTAAAAGGTGGGACCTTTAAAGCCGCCCCGATTCATGTGGTTCTTAGAAGAGATAGTAGGGACAATCCTAAGGTTTGGTGGGGGACAAGCCTTACAGGAAACCTGGATCTTGGTATACGTGAGAAGTGTGTGCCGTGGAGAGGAGTCAGTGCTACCAAGATCCTGAAGCTATCCGCTTTGAATAAGCACGGCCAAGGGATTCAACAAATATAGTCCTTTCCTAGCCTAGGTTGTACAAGTTTGTGATTGTTGTGAGTGTGAGTGACTACACTTACTATTTTCTTGTCAAAAATCACAAATCAGACATCTTTCCTGATAGACACAGTCACTTTTGAGCTTCAACTGCCTGCATATAGACAACAAAATTGCCTTTAAATAGTAGTTAACTGCTTTTTGCCTAAACTGAATCACTTTTAAACCGTAGTCAGCCGCTTGTTACCTAAACAGAGTCGCTCCTAAACAACAGTCAGTCACCTTCTGTCTAAACTGGTTCACCTTTAAACAATAGTCCATTGCCTTTGGTCTAACTCGTGTCGCTTCCGATCAATAGTAATTCACTTTTGAGCCAATAGTAACCACCCGTGAAAAATTAGATCGCCTCTAGTTAACACTGTAACCTACTGCTAGAACCTAAATCAGTCCACATTTGAGCTATTATCAGTCACCTTTGGCCTCTTCTGAGTCACATATGAGCTATTACCTGTCGCCTGTGGTCAAATACCTACAAATCTTAGTGCCTCAGTTGAATTAGCCACAGATATAGCTTGCTTAGCTTCAGCATCAGCTTCCAGACCTGTCTCTGATCATTAGCAGATACTTAAACTTTGTCTCTTGATTTGAGCTTACCAATCAATCGCAATTCATGAGCTTTTCATCTTTTTGAGATCCCAAACTAGCAAACCAAACATCAAACCAATCATTTCAATCGATTAACAAACCATCATCTTCTAGCTTTAGCTTCAGCAACATCAGCAACTTAGCAACTCTTATAAAACAACTTTTCCCTTGAGTGTGTGAGCTATTCTCTAGGGAAAACTAGCCAACAACAAACCAACCAAAGTAAACCAATCAACCAAACACATCAACAACCAAGCAAAACAACAAAGCAAACCAACCAACCATATAGCAAACTATCACCTTTCTTTGGGTCTCAAAACTTTGACGATCTAAACTTCAGTTTTCAACATCAACATCATGCCTCAAACTAGGAGTCAATATAGAGCTGAAATGGAAGCCAAATTGTGAGATGAATGGAAGCTAAATTGCAAGTTGAGATGCAACAATTTAGATAACACCTCTTAAGGATGCAACTCAATTTACAATTGGTATGCCTCCTCATATGTTTATGCCTCAAGGCTATACCATTGGCGAGTCATCTTCACAATAAATGCAACCTCAAACATCTTTGGAGAATTTTGAAGAATAATCTCAAGATGAATTATCAGAATTTTGGGACACCCATGTGTGGGATCAAGTTGAGAGACTTATTATATCTGAGCCTAATCACTACTTCTTGCAACTTGCTAGCATGGGCGCTAAATTACCAAAAGATTTTGACATATCCGCTATTAAAGAAAAAGATCCAAGCACTCCTGTTGTTGTTGCAAAGGGACCATCTACTATAGTCACATCATCTCCCATAATATCACAAGCTCCATCTTCCAACACATTTCTTTCATTGCTTATTGTTGCTCCATTTGATCTACCACGGTCGGAGTACACTCTAGAACCTTTGATAATGCCAACCAATGTGCTCCCTCTCATGTCACAAAATCTCAACATTCCACCTTTCCATGTTCCTCAACATACTCCTCCTACCATGACTGTTTCCATGCCTCAAGTAACACAAGCTGTCCATATCGCCCAAGCACAAGCACTCCAAGCATCACAAGCTATTCCCATATCCCATAATCTGCAAGCTTCCCAAACTATCCCAACAACACCAATAGCCCAAGCTTCACGACCATTAATACACTTTCCATCATCTCCACTAATCCCTCCATTACACCATATAATCCCAATGTTAGCCTTATTGACACGAGTGATCCTCCTATCGTTTCTGAAGCCAATCCTAGCAATACGGTCACTTATGTTAAGCAACTTACATCCATGCCATCATATTCTTCCAATCCTTCACACACCATCAATCCATCTTATGCTACCCAAGGCTTGCCTATTATCACCCAACACATGACATATACCAATCCCCATGTTGTCCAAAATATAACTCCAAGTGTCCATCCTTCTTTCACATCTACCAATCCTTCCATCACTTACCATGTCACAAATCCAACTCCAACTTCTCAACCATTCACTAGTGTCAATCCATCTTCCACTTCCCATGTGATGCCAAATCTTGGTGCCAATTCATCACAATATACTCAACCACCGCTTGTGTCTCAAGGAAAACAATCCTCAAACACATATGTGTCACATACCAATCCTTTGACATATATTGTGAGTACGCAACCTCAACAAATGGTCATGGCTTCATATATCCCACAACAACAACCTCAATATACACCATACCATGTTTCACCCCCTTTGCAACAACAACAATTATCTTCAGCGAATGTTCAACAAATGATCAATCAAGTGGTAGGACAAGGCAAGAAGACATTTTCTCTAGAGAACATATGCGCTTATCCATTTAACAAATCTCTTCATATGATACCTTTTCCACCACACTTTAAAATTCCACAATTTGATAAGTACAAAGGAAGAGGAAATCCAGAAGACTATCTTAGAGCATTCTTTGTGGCATGTCTCAATGCTGCTTATGACGATACATATCTTTTGAGACTATTTCCTCAAAGCTTAGCATGACAAGCTCTTGAATGGTTCTCTCATTTACCTATGGGAATTACATCTTTTTCAGAATTAGAAAACAAGTTTTGATCACACTTCAGTTTCAACATCGAACATGAGATAAACATGAATTACCTTGTCAACAACAAACAATGCAATGGTGAAGCTTTTTCTTCATTTACTCAACGATGGCATAATATGGATAGCAAGCTATGATGGGAAATACCTGAGAAGCAACAGCTTGATATCTTTGTTCAAAATCTTCATCCTGAGATGTCACTCCAATTACAATTGCAAAGTGCTAGCACCTTTGATGAACTTGTTTCCAAAGGCACCATCATTGAACAATCTTTAATTGCTAAAGGAACTATCAAGATCTTTCATGATAACAAAGACTATCCTCAAAATTCTAACGATAAATCTCGCTTTTGGAACAAAAATAAGAATGTTGTCAATGACAATGTTGTAGACGCAAAGAACATACAAACTATGAAAGCTCCTATCAACATTCAAGCTACTTCAACAACAACACAACCTTTTCAACGAATGTGACAACTACAAACTTCCAATCTGCTCCAACAATTTACACTATTAGCGGAACCTATGGAAGTTATCTTTCAAAAGCTTCTCCAAGTAGGTGATATTATGTTACCGGATGCACTACCCAATGGTGAACTGCTTTTCAAAGCCCCTTGGTATAAGGAAAATGAGTATTGTGGTTACCATCAAGTTAAAGGACACAAAACAAATGCTTGTATGTGCTTAAAACATGTCATCCAAGATTGCATCGATCAAGGTTTAATCAAAGTCACACCTTCAACAACTCAACCTACACAACAATCAACATCGAACTATGATCTAGAGACTTTCAAGAATCCACTTCCATCGCATGACAAAACAAGTAACCCTCATGTCGGGAATGCCATCTAGTACAACTATGAATCATCTACCATTGGCCACATTGACCATGCTCGCATTTCTACCATTACTATTCAAGGCAAAGCACCTGATTGCGCTATAACCACTCGAAGAGGTCGAGTCACCATTCAAGGCGTACCTGTCCAGCCTCCTCGCCTGTTCTCTAACTATAATATCTTGGATCACCTTGGAAAAACACCCACACACATATCTATTCTTGAGTTTCTTCGCACTTCTCCTACTCATAAAGCTATCCTTAACAAAGCCCTACAAGAATCTTCTATGCTTAATGATATTGATATCACACAATTCCAATCTATGGTCTCTAGCATTGCAACCCCTTATCACTTAACCTTCTTTGACAAAGATCTTCAGCCCTCCATTCATCCTTCACACAACGAAGCCCTCCACATTGAAGTATTTGTTAAACAATGCCGTATCAAATGAATCTTGGTAGATGGTGGAGTTGGTCTTAATATATGTTCTTTGAAATTAATAAAACAATTGGGATATTCTGAGAAAGATGTTGACACCTCCAAGATTATTACTATCAGAGCATATGATGATGCCGAGCAAGATACTCAAGGGATTATTTTCTTGCCTATCCAAGTGGGTTGGTCACCACAGAAACCCGTTGTTAGGTTCTTGATATTGACCTTCCTTATAACATCATCCTTGGTCATCCATGGATACATGCCCTCAAGGCAATTCCTTTTACATACCATCAATATCTTAAATTTCCACATAATGGTGTTGAGATTACTATTCAAGCCGATCCCAATCCATTTGAGTTTTGTCATGCCTTTCAAGCTAAATATCAGAGTCCAAATTGCATTCCTATCAACATTGAGGCATATCCATCTTCATCATATGTAGACCCATCTGACCTACTCAAGCCATCATCTAGCAAAGCCACCTCCAACCTCCGTATCAAGTACACCAAACATGGCCCCAGTGAGTACACACTGCAAGAATCTTGTTGTGTTGGTACCCTTCCATTGTCTCCTAAATCCTATGGTAAGCCTTCTACATCCAAGCGAACTTCATCTCCTGCTGTCATCAAAGCTCCCCCCACAGTATTCATTAAAGGTAGATTCATTGATGATGAAGACATTGATGATATAGATTCTTGGATATTCTTTGATGAAAATGACCAATTCCAACTTGAAGTAGAGAGATATAACAATGGCTTCTGCATCATAAAGAATATGGGCTATAAAGGACATGGTGGATTGGGATCATAGGAACAAGGACCTACCGAACCCATTATTGTGTCTACAAATTTTAATAAGCAAGGCCTTGGTTATCAGCTGGAGGTACCGCGACTCAAAGACATTAAGTGTATTTCCGATATTGATGCTGGACCTTCCTCGGTAGGAGAGACTTCTAATTTGGATACTACCAATGATTCTTCCCTTCATATTATTGACCTTTTCCAAGAACACTCCATCTTCATGATTTCCACAGCCTCCTCTAGCCATAACAATTCCTCCATTAACCTTTCACTCGTATATCCTGACCTCGTCGATTGGGACCAACAGGGGGCACCGATATTAGATACATTTGAAAATGATGAAGATATTGTAGAATTCACGGAATTACGACAAGGTATTCGATTGGGGGATCATAAAGTAGGTTTCATGATGGATCTACCTAAACTAGCATATTTTGGTGGAAGTATCAAATCCTTCAGTCGCAAAAGTGAAATAAACAAAATCAAACAAAATAGGTCACTAGGTGAAAACTGAAAGGCACCTCTTAACCGTGAAAAAGTAAAAATAAAGGATGTATCCAAAGGTGAAAACCTCTCTGAGGAACCTAAGGATGGGGGATTTGATATCCTTGTTACCATTGATTATCATGAGAAATCAACCGTCCTAGTTGAACAATCACAAGACATGAACTTGGGTATAGAGTAGAATCCAAAGATCACTTTTTTGGCAGCATCACTATCAGAGCAAGAAAGAAGAGACATCACAACATTTTTTATGAGAAGATCTATAAATTTTGCATGGACTTATGCTGATATGCCGGGTCTAGATCCATCACTTGTGGTACATCATCTAGCAATACAAAACTTGTCAAAATTTTTTTGCACAAAATGCATCCACAAGTAGCTTTATTGGTCAAAGCAGAAATACAGAAACAATTAGAAGAAAAGTTCATAAATCCTATTGATTATCTAGAATGGGTTTCAAATTTGGTACTTGTAGCAAATCCTGATGGACGCATTCGTTGTTGCACAGACTTTAGAGATCTTAACAAAGCATGTCCTAAGCCAAGCATAGACAACATTGTAGATCTTACAGCCGGACATGAAATGCTATCTTTGATGGATAGATTTTTAGGGTATAATCAAATTAGAATAGTAGAGGAAGATCAAGATAAAACATCCTTTATTTGTCCATGGTGTTGGATTTAGGGCAGACAACTGAGAGGGGGAGGGTGAATCAGTTGTACAAAACTTTCTTCTAATTTAAACACTTAACTCCACATTATTATTCAACAACATAATAGTAAATCAATCATGGAAACATAATGCAACAAATCAAGAGCAAAAACACATTAACACATGGGACACCAAGATTTTGA
Organism: Cunninghamia lanceolata; assembly: GCA_027924645.1. NCBI lineage: Eukaryota > Viridiplantae > Streptophyta > Pinopsida > Cupressales > Cupressaceae > Cunninghamia > Cunninghamia lanceolata. The sequence goes on from BSBN01000798.1 coordinate 324,227, forward strand.
CGTGGAAAACCCGGTTAAGGGAAAAACCATGGGGTGATTAACCCAAGATTGTATTCTTTGTTTAGAAGAATAGAAAGAAAAAAATGGCACATGCCAATTAGGGCTCACTGCCTGAGCACACTGCTCACAAGAGGCTCACCGCATACAAGAGACACACTATTTACAAAGAAATAAGTATCACCTACTTGAACTAGAAAATAACATCTTTACCATGCTTGAATCAGTTCCATTTAAGCCCAATACTTCTGCTCTGCCTTTCACTCTCCTCCTCGCTACCACACCCTCATCTCCATAAGGACACACTTAAAATGACTTTACAATCCCTTATTTATACAAGATATCAACTTAGGAATGATCATCTAAGTCGGCAAACATCAACAAGAACATCCGCAGGATGTGTAACTCATCCAGTCGGCCAATCTCAGGAAGAACACCATCATCTGGAAGTTATTCTTCAATTGCGAGCTCCAACTCCAATGTGAACCACCAACATGAACTGGACATGATCCAAAGACCTCCACAAGCTTGCCTGGATTACCAAGAACATCCACACTTCATCTGCTTACTAAAGTCCTTCTCTCCTTCATTCAGAACCTCAAGAACACAGTCTGTCACAAAGGAATAGATGCTTGCGGACCTTCAAACCACGAACCAATTGAGTTGACACTTCACAAAGACTTCCTCAACACTCCCTCAAATCCATAGAACAGGATAATGCATTTTCAGATCTCACCAGACCTATCTGTATCACTCTGTCACCACTGAACATCTGCCAGAACTAGTTTTATTTGAGTGGCCACAACTTCTTCAGATCTTTATGTGGACCTCTAAAATCTCTATTGGACCACCTTAAGACACATATCTACAAACCCTTTAAACTGCATCCTCTGATCCTCATCCTATCTTGGACTTTTACCTTACTATCATCATTGATCTTCACTATTGTTGTTTGAGACTAATTTTCTCAATATCCTCAGCACATAGCTCATCCAATCCTTATCATTAATGCAATAGGAGTATGTTGACATCAATGACAACACCGGTTAGGCCCATACTTGCAACAATCTCCCCCTTTGTCATTGATGACAACATATGATGTGAAAAACTATTTTAACCATCAAGACAAGAACTTCTCCTCACTGTCACAACTCCTCCTAATAGGAACAACCATTCACATGTCTTCTCTCCTTTTACTGCTCCCCCTTTGATCAGCAACCACTTGTTTTTCACATGTCTTCTCTCCCCCTTTGACATCAATGGAAAAGGGCACATACTTGCAATTTCACCACTTCAAAATCATACCTGCTGCTCCCCTTGAGTAGCATCTCCCCATCATCAATCCAGACCACAAGATGTGACTATGATATCCAACAGACTGACGCACATCAGTGCATCTTAGTTCATCACCGTAGGGGCAATAACCCCTAACTTCTCCCTGAGATACTCAAAAGAGTCCTTAGGTAGAGGTTTAGTAAAGATGCCTACAATCTGGTCCTTGGAGGGCACAAACTCCAATCTAACTTCATTCTTATTCACTTGCTCTCTCAAAAAGTGAAATTTGATGGATATGTGTTTAGACTTTGAATGCAACACCGGATTCTTAGATATATTTATTGCACTTGAATTATCACAGAAGATTGTGATAGGTTCCTCATACTGCACTTTGATATATCTTAGCATCTGCTTCATCCACAAAACTTGAGTACAACTAGCTGCTGCTGCAATATACTCTGCTTCAGTTGTAGACAGAGATATTGCCTCTTGTTCCTTGCTTAGGTAAGAAACCAATCTCTTCCCCAAAAAGAATGCTCCACCATTGGTACTCTTCCGATCATCCACATCTCCAGCCCAATCTGCATCTGTATATGCATGAAGAGAGAAATTATGATCTCTAGGATACCACAGACCATACTCAACTGTCCCTTTTAGATATCTAAAAATCCTCTTGATTGCCATGATATGAGATTCTCTAGGATCAGCCTGAAATCTAGCAACAAGACCAACAACCTGCATAATGTCTGGTCTAGTTTGAGTGAGATACAACAGTCCTCCAATCATTGACCTATACTTTGTCTGATTAGCCTTAGGAGAGTCATCATCTTTGCTCAATTTACATTTGGTTGCCATTGGAGTATTCATTGGTTTTGAGTCTTCCATCCCAAATTTCTTCAACAATTCTTTCACATATTTGGTCTAAGAAATGAAGATTCCTTTCTTTGTTTGAGTGATTTGTAGACCCAAGAAGAAATTCATTTCACCAAGCATGGACATCTTAAACTCACTTTTCATTTGATTTGCAAAAGTTTTACACATACTATCTCTTCCTCTAAAAATGATATCATCAACAAACACTTCAACAATCAAGATGTTTTCATGATCAATTTTGAAATATAAATTACTGTCAATAGTACCTTTGTTGAAACCAATCTTCAAAAGATGCTTATCCAATCTTTCATACCAGGCTCCTGGGGCTTGCTTCAGTCCATACAGTGCTTTCTTCAAATTGTAGACCATATCACCATGATTAGACAATTGAAATCCATTTGGTTGCTCTATGTACACTTCTTCTTCCAAGTCACCATTGAGGATGGTAGACTTGACATCCATCTGATATACCTTGAAATCCTTGAAGGCAGCAAAAGAAAGAAATAATCTGACTACTTCAATTCTTGCCACCGGAGCAAAAGTTTTTTCAAAATCAACTCCTTCTATTTGAGAGTAACACTTGCAGACCAATCTAGCTTTATTTCTGATTACTTCACCAACTTCATTCAGTTTGTTCCAAAAGACCCATTTTGTTCCAATCAGATTCTTGTTTCTAGGTCTGGGAACAAGATCCCAAGTGTGATTTTTCTCAATTTGCATCAGCTCTTCCTGCATTGCTTTAGTCCAGTTTTCATCATTGCAAGCTTCATTCACTGTCTTAGGTTCAATCTTTGAAATCAATCAATACTCTTTTGAATCTTGAGCAATTCTCCTTGTTTGTACTCCTTTGCTTTTATCACCTATGATCTAATCTTCAGAGTGGTTTAGTCTTACACACCTGGGAACTTTGGGAATTTCTTGCACTTCTGATTCTTGATCAGGCTCATTGAAACTCATCTCTTCTTCCTAATTTTTTAGATTAGTTTGAATCTGACTTACAGAGGAGGCTTGGGCTCCTTGAATCATAACACCATTCTAATCATCTTCATCATATTCATAAAACATTGAGGGTTTCTCAATTCCTTCATCAACCTTCACATTTGTACTTTCTATCATCTTTCTCAGTCTCTTGTTATAACATCGGTATGCTTTGCTTTGAGTAGAGTAACCCAAGAATATTCCTTCATCACTTCTAGCATCAAACTTTCCTAGATCTTCATCTCTTTTGATGTAACATTTGCTACCAAAAACTCTAAAATACTTCACAGTAGGAGTAATGCCAAACCAATGTTCATAAGGAGGCTTACCAGTATTGCTTCTGATTTGTACTCGATTGAGAGTATAGACTGCAGTGCTGACAGCTTCTCTCCAATAGATCTGAGGAACATTTGCTTCCATCATCATGGTCCTAGATGCTTCTTGGATGGTCTGGTTCTTTCTCTCCACTGCTCCATTCTACTGTGGAGTTGTAGGAGTAGACAACTGTCTCTTTATTCCATGTTTCTCACAGAATTCTATGAACTCACCGGATGTGAATTCTCCACCTCTATCAGACCTCAGACATTTCAATTTTAATCCGGTTTCATTCTCTACCATAGCCTTGAATATTTTGAATTTTTCAAGAGCTTCTGATTTTTCTTTTAGAAAGGTTACCCACATCATCTGGGAATAGTCATCAATTAGTAACATGAAGTATCTATCACCTTGCATACTCCTAATTCTTGCCAGAACACAAAGATTAGTATGAACTATGTCCAATAATCTGGTAGAAGACAGTTCCTTACTTTTGAATGAGACTCTGCTCAGCTTACCCAACTGACATTCTTTGCATAATCTATTAGTAGGTTTCACCAATTTAGGAAGATCTCTTACAGCCTGAGTATTGCTTATCTTGATGATATTATCAAAATTCACATGACACATCCTCCTATGCCATAACCAACTCTGATCAACTTGAACAAATAAGCAACTTTTACCAGTACCAACCAAGTGGAAGATATTACCTTTAGTTTGAGTATCGGATGCAATCTCTATTCTAGAACTTTCAAAGATCTTGCATTTTCCATTCTTGAATAGAAGATCATAGCCTTTGTCCACCAATTGTCTAACCCTGAGAGGATTGTGCTTCAATCCTTCAACATATAGTACATTACTGGTTTTGTTCCTTCCATCAAGAGAAATAGTTCCTCTTCCTCTGATTCTGCCATTAGAATTATCACCAAACTTTACCACTCCTCCTTCATACCTTTCCAAATCTATGAATTTGTTTTTGTCACTTGTCATGTGGTGAGAGCATCCACTATTAATGACCTAGTCATCCTTTTCTTCAACTTGGGTAGCCAAAGCTCTTTCTACAACTTTATGATTGATAGATATAGAAGATATTGGTTCTTCTTCCTTGATGGCAATAAACACCCATTCACTTCTAGATTTGTTTCCTGTCTCTGATTCATCATCTATTACTCCTTCATCATCATCTTCCTCATGAACATAGTAATAGTTCTTTTTGAACCTTGATCTATTAGGATTTGGCCTTGAAAATCTTTCTAGACACTTTGAGGCAAAATGACCAATCTTATTGCAGTTAAAACATTTGAAAGGCAATTTTCCTTCATACTTAGCGGATCCTCTTGGCAGTCTTTTTGCAATAAGGGCTTCAAGTTGAGCAGTTTTAGCTTCTTCTTCTTACAGGTCGTTTCTTGCTTTTTCATACCATGATAGTTTCTTTGATGAGTTCTCTCCCAGATCAAACCTTTGTTTACCTTTTACAGAGGCACTGGCTTTGAATGCTGATTTAGTCTTTGGGGGGAATCTCCAAACTCGGTCATTAAAAATGCAACCAATTTACCAACCAATTGATCTCTTGTGACAGTTGTATGGGCTCTAAATTCTTCAATGGCAGCAACCTTGATTTTATAAGAAGTAGGAAGGGATCTGAGAATTTTGCCAACAATCTCATTTTCATCCAAGACTCCACCAGCATTTCTAATTCCACAAACAAGCTCATTTACTCTTGGCATAAAAGTAGTGATATTTTCATCTTCTCTCATCTTTAGATTTTCAAATTTTCCTTTCAGACTTTGTAACCTTGCACATTTGACATACTTGTCTCCTTCATGTTGAAGCTCTAGTTTTTCCCAAATCTCAAAAGTAGTTGGTAGGTCAATAACATTTGAGATCTCTAAATTAGATAATGCACTTAGAAGAGCCTCTATAGTCCACAGATTGTTTTCAGCATCTGTGATTTTATTTTGGGTTTTTGGGCCACCTTGTGGAGGTGTATACTTTGTTGTAACCATGGTCCAGTACGCCATTCCCATACACTGCAAGTGACATTTCATGCGACCTTTCCAAAGATTAAAATTGGTTCCAGCAAACTTCGGACTATCCTTCTTGTAAGATGACATCCTAGATCTCCTCAAGCGGTTAAGCTCCTTTTAGAGGAACTTGGCTCTGATACCAATTGTTAGATTTAGGGTAGACAACTGAGAGGGGGGGTTAATTAGTTGTACAAAACTTTCTTCCAATTTAAACACTTAACTCCACATTGTTATTCAGCAGCATAATAGCAAATCAATCATGGAAACATAATGCAACAAATCAAGAGTAGAAACACATTAACGCATGAGACACCAAGATTTTGACGTGGAAAACCCGGTTAAGGGGAAAACCACAGGGTGATTAACCCAAGATTGTATTCTCTTTTTAGAAGAATAGAAAGAACGAAATGGCACACGCCAATTAGGTCTCACTGCTTGAGCACACTACTCACAAGAGTCTTACTGCCTACAAGAGACACACTGTCTACAAAGAAATAAGTATCACCTACTTGAACTAGAAAATAACATTTTACCATGCTTGAATTAGTTCCATTTAAGCTCGATACTTCTGCTGTACCTTTCACTCTCCTCCTCACTACCACACCCTCATCTCCACAAGGACACACTTGAAATGACTTTGAAATCCCTTATTTATACAAGATATCAACTTAGGAATGATCATCTAAGTCGGCAAACATCAACAAGAACATCCGCAGGATGTGTAACTCATCCAGTCGGCCAATCTCAGGAAGAACACCATCATCTGGAAGTTATTCTTCAATTGTGAGCTCCAACTCTAATGCAAACCACCAACATGAATTGGACACGATCCAAAGACCTCCACAAGCTTGCATGAATTACCAAGAACATCCACACTTCATCTGCTTACTGAAATCCTTCTCTTCTTCATCGAGAACCTCAAGAACACAATCTGTCATTATTGTCACAAAGGAATAGATGCTTGTGGACCTTCAAACCATGAACCAATCAAGTTGACACTTCACAAAGACTTCCTCAACACTCCCTCAAATCTACAGAAGAGGATAATGCATTTCCAGATCTCACCGGACCTATCTGTATCACTCTGTCACCACTGAACAACTATCAAAACTGGTTTTACTTGAGCGGACACAACTTCTTTAGATATTTATGTGGACCTCTAAAATCTCTACTGGACCACCTTAAGACACATATCTACAAACCCTTTAAACCACATCCTCTGATCCTCATCCTATCTTGGACTTTTACCTTACTGTCATCACTGATCTTCACTGTTCTTGATTGAGACTAATTTTCTCAACATCCTTAGCACATAGCTCATCCAATCCTTATCATTAATGCAACAAGAGTATGTTGACATCAATTACAACACCGGTTAGGGCCATACTTGCAACACATGGGGCACATATTGCTAGGTTGTAATGTCTTTTGGTCTCAAGAATGCTGGAGCTACTTATCAACGAGCCATGACAGTTATTTTTCATGACCTTTTTCATACTATCATGGAAGACTATGTTGATGACATCTTGGGAAAATCTAAGACAAGAGAAGGACATCTACAGGTATTAGCATAAATCTTTGATCTATTAGAAAAATATCAAGATAGATTGAACCCAAAGAAATGTGTATTTGGGGTAACATCTGGAAAAGTGTTGGGATACATTATGTCTCAATGAGGGATAGAAGTGGACCTAGCTAAGGTAAAATCTATCATGGAAATGCCTTTTCCAGCAAATCACAGACAACTCTGTAGTCTACAAGGAAGGCTACAGTCTATCCACAGATTTATCTCATAACTAGTAGATAAATGTCATCCATTTCAACATCTTCTTTGTAAGGGTGAACCTTTTAAGTGGGATGAAAAGTGTCAAATGACTTTCGATAAAATAAAGGAATATCTAGCAACACCTCCTGTGTTAGTACCTCCTGTACTTGATCGTCCATTATTGCTCTACATATCATTAACAACAACAGCATTGGGTGCCCTTTTAGCTTGACATGATGATTCAGGAAAAGAACAAGCCATCTACTACATTAGCAGAACTCTTGTGGGATATGAACTCAATTATTCATCTAGGAAAAAGCATGTTTAGCATTAGTGTTTGCTTCTCAAAAGTTGTGACACTATATGCTAAACCAAACAACCAAGCTTATATCTAATGTGGATCCACTCAAATATCTTCTTTCTAAAGCAATTCTCATAGGAAGATTAGCAAAATGGGTCATGATCTTAAGTGAATTTGATATATAATATGTGGATAAAAAACCATCAAAGGACAAGTCATTGCTGATCAATTAGCTACAGCCCCATCACAGATATTCATCCAATATATCCAGAATTCTTCGATGAAGGATTATTCAATTTAACTTCTCCAACACGATGGCAGTTATATTTTGATGGATAATATACACAACATGGATCAGGAGCAAACATGTTGTTTGTTATCCCTCAAGGAGATTGTATACCTAAATCATACAGAATTGCGTATGGAAGTACAATGGGCTATCAAATAGTTACAAGTCTTTGGCAATTCTCAACTGGTTATCAAATAGGTTTTAGATGAATATCAAACAAAAGATGAAGCTTCTTCCATACAAGGTAATGGTGGATGATTTCAAGAAGTATTTTGACAATATCACTTTTGAACAAATCCCAAGACTATAGAATAGAGCAGCAAATGCCATGGCTATGATTGGGTCTCTTCTAGACATGCCATCTAATACACATAAATGTGAGTTTTTGGTAGAACAACTTTTGATTCTAGCATTTGAAGTTCCACTGTCTGAGCTTATATGTGATATTGTTTGTCCCAATTCACCGTGGTATGAGGATTTATATAAGTATCTCCGTAATCAAACCTTTCCACTTCAACTATCTAACACCCAATGCAAAACCTTTATTTGTTGAGCCTCTCGTTACACTATCTTGGGAGACACCCTTTATCGCTGGAGTCTTGATGGTATCCTTCTTAGGTGTCTTGATTTTGAGGAAGCAAAAGTGGATTTACGTGATGTACATGAAGGTGTCTGAAACTCACATTCCACTAGCCCTGGCCTTGTTAAGAAACTTCTACTAGCAGGATACTATTGGCCAACCATGGAAAAAGATGCACAACAATTTGCAAAGAGATGCCTACAATGTCAGAAGCATGGAGATTTAATACATGCACCAGCACATGAACTTTAGCCTATCATTACTCCATGGCCTTTTTGCAGTGGGGACTTGATCTCATAAGTAAAATCCATCCTACTCATTGAATGGTCATAAGTTCATTATCACTGCCACTGAATATTTCACAAAGTGGGTGGAAGCCATACCAATGACTTATATCACAGGCAAGCAAATATCTAAGTTTATTCTACATTATATCATTTGTTGTTATGGAGTTCTTGAAGCTATTATCACAGATAATGGTCGTCCCTTCAAGAATTAAGAGGTTAGAGATCTTTGCAACAAGTTCCATATCCAACATCAATTCTCTACTCCTTACTATCCTCAGAACAATGGCCAAGCTGAAGCTTCTAATCAAACAACTCCATCCTCAAAAAGATGGTCAATGAAGCTAGTCAGGATTGGCATCTACAACTCCATCCTGCATTATGGGCACATAGAACAAGTATCAGAACTCCCACTGGAGCCACACCTTATGCTCTTGTGTATGGTACTGAAGCTATTTTGCCTATTGAGGTTGAGATCCCCTCATTGCGAATATCTCTACAGTATACTATCTCAAAGGAAGAATATCAAGTATCCAGACTCCATGATCTTGAGCTTCTAGACAAATGACATCTTACAACACTCAACCATCTCCAAGTCTATCAAAATTGTCTACGTCGCAGCTACAACAAGAAAATTAGAGAACGTAGATTTCAAGTCGGAGATCTTGTCCTTAAAGAAAATTAAAGGAATCAGCGACATCGGGAGAAACAAAGAAAGTTTGAACCAAATTGGCTTGGTCCTTTCATCATCATAGCAGTTTATGGATTAGGTGGATACACTCTTTCAACACTTGAAGGCATTCCCTTGGATGAACCAGTCAACAACATTCATCTCAAGAAGTTTTATCCTTAAATCTTAGCTATTCCAAAAAAAAAATCCATCCAATAGTGAAAACCACTTTGTGGCACTTTGGATAACAAAAAAATAATATAAGATAAATAATCCATCCTCTAGTGAAAACCTGGTAAATAGGCACTTTGGATAAGTATCATAGTAAAAACCTAGCAAACAGGCGCTATGTGTAGTGGCCAGCCTCCATCATCTGCTTGGTTTGTTTGATCATCACTATTCTTATCATATTTTGCCATCCTATCCTACATAATGCATATCATAATCCACATGTCCTCGCAATAAACAACTTTTCTAGCTTCCCTTCTATCAATGCTAGCTATCATACTTGAGACATTGTTGCGATAACTATTTCTTTTGGCACCTTAGCATCTTGACCATATGCCTTCATTATCATCACTTCTCCATAATAAACCTCATCTTGTACTGGAGGCATTTGTTGATTCTTATTTGGAAGTGGATATTGCTATCTCTAGATCATAACACATCAAACACTTTAGCTCACATCACAACAAACTTTTAACTTCAACCATAGCGTTCATCCAATGACAAACGTGGCACAACAATTTGTAACTAGGATTCATATCTTTGCAATCTATTCACATTCATCTGACAATCGCAAAACATCACCAAAGCAAAGCATTCAAGCAATCATCACTCACCAGCATAATAAGCAAGAACTACATCCTAGCTCTATCGTTAAAGCCTTGATCCCGTACCTACAGGGTATGTAGGCAATTTGAGATACGAAGGAAGCACTTTGATTTAGGCTAAGATGATAGCTTCTTCTCTTCATCATCCATCTTTCATCTTTCTTCTAATCATCCTTTAATCTTTCATCTCACTTTCTTCTATCTTTCATCACTTATATCATCAATAAAACCTAGAACTACATATTCATCATGTCTCATCTTCATCATAAATGTGCTTTGATCCCATGGATACAGGGTATGTAGGTAGTCTAGAATACAATGGAAGTTTCTAGTACTCAATCACAGATGATCCACCCCATCTTCTACATTTTCTTTCATCTTCCATCTTCTTCTCTTTGATTAGCTCAAGCAGGAAGCAAACTATGTGTATACTGAAAGCTCAAGCACTTTAACCAATCAAGAATAAGCTAGAAGCTATTTTGTCTGCATGCCTTAAGCCAACATTTGCTATAGCATTTTATCAACATATTTAGCCTTCAATAGGATGCAACTTTCCTCTTAACAAGGCACCAGCTTAATCTATCCAAAAGCACCTAAACTTGGCAAGAGAACATGATGAAAGCTTCTTTTGATTATCTTTTGTCCCTTTTTTATGCCTTATCAAGACTACCTTGATCTATCATATCTTGGTACATTGCGATGAAGTAAGGAATGGGGCATGGTCATATTGCTTTCATATGCCGTGTTTGTGGGATGATCTTATTCTCTTCCTATGCATATTGGTATCTTGTATGTGTTGGGATTAGCATCTTACATATCAATATCTCTAGCATCTCAGAAGATAAACAATCTCTTATGCACCTGAGACTATTCTATGTCAGGACTAACTCCATACATATGACCAGCAAGGTGTCACTATGTGTAGTGGAGATAAGCTCAAACCATTGCTTGTAGCGTAAAAGTCCATCCCGAAACACTAGCTGTTATTCATATCTTGTACATGTCGGCTCAACATCTTGACCTCATGTGTTCAGACAAGGTTGTAACATGCTAGTTACGCATTGGATATCTCAACACCTTGGTCTTCTATACCTTGGTGAATAACATCCACATGCTATATCAAACATAAGGATTGTATTTCTTTTCATTTTGAGAAATTACTTAAAAAAATGCCCATCATACCATCTATTCATCCTATTATTTGCCTATATAGTCCTTAGCCAAGATCAATCATTTCCATTGTCTTTCGTCCATCATCTCCTATCCTGCAAAACAAGTGTGTTAGACATACATAAGTCCATCATATATCATCTCATTACCATCTATCTATATGTATGAGTCCATCCATATCATTACCATTTACATATTTACATTATTATACATTTTCCATTCATATCATTTGCATAAACATCCATACATAATCCATGAAAATACATATACAACATGCATAACCATCATAATACCAACAGTGCATCCATGACAACATCATATAGATCAACAATACTCCATCATATATATGTGTGTGTGTGTGTGTGTGTGTGTGTGTGTGTGTGTGTGTGTGTGTGTGTGTGTGTGTGTGTGTGTGTGTGTGTGTGTGTGTGCGTGCGTGCGTGCGTGCGCCAATATACAAGTGTCTACGTACACAAGCTGAGCCATAAAGATGTATGTACAATCGGCTGCCTCATTATGATACAATATAATATACATCAACAAGGTAGCCCTAGTGACTATTGGCAGCTCCCTTGCCCTGACCACCAGCACTAGATCCTGTACCTGCCCCTCTATCTCTCGGTGGCCCCATCATTGAGGCTATTGATCAAGATCCACCTGACCTCCGTGAACCTGAAGCCCCTAACCTGCTCCTGAAGCTAGGCTACCTCTGCTCTGCTGGCACAGCCCCATAGTATAATCCACTGTAGTACTTAGCCTCACCCTGTACTCTCTGAAGCTCTACCTGCACCTATGTCAACTATGTGGCCAAGTAAATCATAGCTCGATCTATCCCCAATGCAGCCACTACTCTATCCCACTCACTGGTCATCCCTTGTAGCTACTGCACAACTATATCCTTCTCTACCCGCAAACCATCTCTCTCTGCTCTGATAGCCTGGACCTGCTGCACCCCAGTATCTCACTCTAGTCTCATCATCTGCTCACTCTATCTCACTACATCTCTCTCCCCTATCATCCTAGCCAATACACCATCATCCTGTCCATCTCCAACATATGCTGTCAACTCTAACTGAGCCTGGTATGTCTGAGCCTGCGCCCTTGCATGCCGCAAGCCAATCACCATCTAATGCCTATCTATCTCCACCCTCCTCAACCTCATCTGTGCTCACTACCTCCATCTCCTCTCCTCTCTAATCTACCTCCGTAGATGCTGAATCCCAATATCATCACCTGCTAATATCTATCCCTGAGGCTGTGCAAGTATCTGAGGCTATCCTGGCATCTGTCCTTGCATTTGTATCCTTAGCATTGCTGGTATAATAGCCTGCACTGGTGGATCCCATCGTTACCTCCTCCTGACTGGCCTCTCCATCCCAATCTCCCCAATCTCACGAACTCTCATCAACTGAGTCGGTCTAGCCATCATCTAGTATGCATCATAATCTGGCAGCATGCCTGGATCTGCATGACCCTATCCCCATTGCCATACAATTGGCTGTATCCCATCTCTCTCTACCAAAGCCATGTCAACCACCACCTCTGGCCCCCAATCAAATACTTCCTATCTCTTCCTCCCAAAAATGGCATCACAAGCACACATAAGCCCTATCTTCTCTACACTTGTCATCTATACATTCACTTATGTCTATCCTTTAATCTTAGCCATTCACATAGCCATAGAATCTCCACCGTTGATTGATTTTGGTTGAGTTCTATATAAGTACCCTCTCATTCCATACTTCATCCTAATCCAACATTTGTGTAGTGTCTACATTATCATCTTGAGCATATTGAGCATTTAAGCATCTATAACATTCATTGAGCTTATCATTATCATCCATCCATCATGGCAGCTTTTATCTTCATAATTGTTCATTATTGAAGAAGCAATCCACATCATAAACAAGGAATCACACAATCTAGGTGATATTGTACTTGAATTGCATACTTTTTGATTTCATTTGGATTAGATTCTTTGATGATGGTAGGGTTAGGTTTTCATGGCTATGCTTGATCAACCTGATTTTTTACCTATCACACACATATATCCATTCTTGAGTTGCTTTGTATATCCCCTACTCACAAAGTTATCCTTGACAAAGCCTTACAAGAATCTTCAGTGCCTAACAATATTGATATCACACAATTTCAATCTATGGTTGCTAGCATTGCAGCCCCTTGTCATTTAACCTTTTCTGACAAAGATCTTCATCCCTCCATTCACCCTTCACACAATGAAGCCCTTCACATTGAAGTGTTTTTCAAACAATGCCATATCAAACGAATCTTGGTAGATGGTGGAGTTGGTCTTAATATATGTTCCTTGAAATTAATAAAACAATTGGGATATTCTGAGAAAGATGTTGACACCTCCAAGGTTATTACTATCAGAGCATATGATGATGCTGAGAGAGATACTGAAGGGATTATTTACTTGCCTATCCAAGTTGGGCCGGTCACTACTAAAGCCCATTGTTAGGTTCTTGCTATTGAGCTTCCTCATAACATCATCCTTGGTTGTCCATGGATACATGCCCTCAAGGTAGTTCCTTCTACATACCATCAATGTCTAAAATTTCCACATAACGATGTTGAGATTACTATCCATGCTAATCCCAATCCATTTGAATTTTGTCGTGCCTTTCAAGCTGAATACCAAAGCTTGAACCATATTCCTATCAACACCAAGGCATATCCATCTTCATCCTATCTAGACCCATTCGACTTACTCAAGCCATCATCTAGAAAAGCTTCTTCCAACCTCCATATCAAGTACATCGAACATGGTCCTGGTGAATACACATTGCAAGAATCTTGTTGTGTTGGCACCCTTCTCTTATCTCCCAAATCTCATGGTAAACCTTCTACATCCAAGCCAACTTCATCCCAGCTGTCATCAAAGCCCCACCCACAGTATTCATTAAAGGCATATTCTTGGATGATGAAGACATTGATGATATCGACTCTTGGATATTCTTTGATGAAAATGACCAAGTACAACTAGAAGTGGAGAGATATAACAATGGGTTCCGCATCATAAAGAAAATGGGCTACAAAGGACATGGTGGATTAGGATCACATGAACAAGGGCCTATTGAACCCATTATCATGTCTAAGAAGTTTAATAAGCAAGGCCTTGGCTATCATTTAGAGGTACCGCGATCTAAAGACATTAGGTGTATTTCTAATATAGACACTGGACACTCCTCGGCAGGAGAGACTTCTAGGTTGGATCCTATTGATGAATCCTCCCTTAATATTATGGACCTTTTTCAAGAAAACTCTATCTTCATGATTTCCACAACTTCTTCTAGCCATGACCATTCCTCCATTATCCTTTCACTTGTATATCTTGACCTCGTCGATTGGGACCAACATGTGGCACCAATATTAGATATATTTGAAAATGATGAATCTATTGCAAAATTCATGGGTTTATGACAAGGCATTCCATTGGGTGATCACAAAGCAGGTTTCATGATGGATCTACCTAAACTAGCATATTTTGGTGGAAATATCAAATCCTTCAGTAACAAAAGTGAAATAAATAAAATCAAACAAAATAGGTCACTAGGTGAAAACTGAAAGGCGCCTCTTGACCGTGAAAAAGTAAAAATAAAGGACGTATCCAAAGGTGAAAACCTTTTTGAGTGCCTGAGGATGGGGGATTTGATCTTCTTGTTGCCACTGATTATCATGAAAAATTAACAGTGCTAGTTGAACAATCACAAGATATGAACTTGGGTACAGAGCAGAATCTAAAGATCACTTTTTTTGGCAGCATCACTATCAGAGCAAGAAAGAAGAGACTTCACAACATTTTTTATGAAAAGAGCTATAAATTTTACATGGACTTATGTTGACATACCGGGTCTAGATCCATCACTTGTGGTACATCATCTAGTAGTAACTCCTAATGCAAAACCTGTTAAACAAAAATTATGCAAAATGCATCTGCAAGGAGCTTTATTGGTCAAGGCCGAGATTTAGAAGTTGTTAGAAGCAAAGTTCATAAAGCCTATTGATTATCCAGAATGGGTTTCAAATTTGGTACCTGCAGCAAAACCTGATGGACGAGTTTGCTGTTGCACAGATTTCAGAGATCTTAATAAAGCATGTCCTAAAGATGACTTTTCATTACCAAATATAGACAACATTGCAGATCTTCCAACTAGACATGAAATGCTATCTTTGATGGATGGATTTTCAGGGTATAACCAAATCAAAATAGCAGAGGAAGATCAAGATAAAACATCATTCATTTGTCCACGGGGCACATACTGCTGGGTGGTAATGCCTTTTGGTCTCAAGAACGCTAGAGCTACTTATCAACGAGCCATGAAAGTTATTTTTCATGACCTTTTTCATACTATCATGGAGGACTATGTTGATGACATCCTAGGAAAATCTAAGACAAAAGAAAGACATCTACAGGTATTAGCACAAATCTTTGATCGATTAGAAAAGTATCAAGTCAGACTGAACCCAAAGAAATGTGTATTTGGCATAACATCTGGAAAACTATTGGGATACATTGTGTCTCAACGAGGGATAGAAGTGGACCTAGCTAAAGTAAAAGCCATCATGGAAATGCCTTTGCCAGCAAACCTCAAGTAGCTCTGTAGTCTACAAGGAAGGTTACAGTCCATCCACAGATTTATTTCACAACTAGTAGACAAATGTCATCCTTTTCAACATCTTCTTTGCAAGGGTGAACCTTTTAGTGGGATGAAAAGTGTCAATAGGCCTTTGACAAAATAAAGGAATATTTGGCAACACCTCCTGTATTAGTACCTCCTGTTCTTGACCACCCATTATTGCTCTACATATTATCAACAATAGTAGCATTGGGTGCCCTTCTAGCTCAACATGATAATTTAGGAAAAGAGCAAGCCATCTACTACATTAATAGAACTCTTGTGGGATATGAACTTAATTATTCATCTATGGAAAAAGCATGTTTAGCATTAGTGTTTGCTTCCCAAAAGTTGTGACACTATATGTTGAACCAAATGACAAAGCTCATATCTAATGTGGATCCACTCAAATATCTTCTTTCTAAAGCAATCCTCATGGGAAGATTAGCAAAATGGGTCATGATCTTAAGTGAATTTGACATACAATATGTGGATTGAAAAGCCATAAAAGGACAAGTCATCACTGATCAATTAGCTATAGCACCCATCACAGATATTCACCCAATGTATCTAGAATTCCCTGATGAAGGGTTGTTCAATTTA
Source organism: Cunninghamia lanceolata (assembly GCA_027924645.1). Taxonomy (NCBI): domain Eukaryota; kingdom Viridiplantae; phylum Streptophyta; class Pinopsida; order Cupressales; family Cupressaceae; genus Cunninghamia; species Cunninghamia lanceolata. The sequence continues at coordinate 340,827 of BSBN01000798.1, forward strand.
ACTTCTCTAGCATGGTGGCAGCTATATTTTGATGGATCTTACACACAACATGGATCAAGAGCAGGGATATTATTTGTTTCCCCTCAAGGAGATTGTATACCCAAATCATATAGGATTGCATTTCCATGTACCAATAACATAGAAGAGTATGAAGCTTTAATCATAGGATTATGCATGGCAGTATAATGGGCTATCAAACAGTTACAAGTCTTTGGTGATTCTCAACTAGTTATCAAACAGGTTTTAGATGAATATAAAAAAAAAGATAAGAAGCTTCTTCCATACAAGGTAATGGTTGATGATTTTAAAAGGTACTTTGACAATATCACCTTTGAACAAATCCCAAGACTACAGAATAGAGCAGCAGACACCATGGCTATGATTGGGTCTCTTCTAGACGTGCCATCTAATACACATAAATGTGAGTTTCTGGTTGAATGACTTTTGATTCCAGCATTTGAAGAACCACAGTCTGAGCTTATATGTGAAATTGTTGGTCCCAATTCACCATGGTATGAGGATTTATACAAGTATCTATGTAATCAAACATTTCCATTTCAATTATCTAACACCCAACACAAAACCTTTATCTGTCGAGCCTATCATTACACTATTTTGGGAGACACCCTTTATTGTCAGAGTCTTGATGGTATCCTTCTTAGATTTCTTGATTCTAAGGAAGCAAAAGTGGCCTTACATGAGGTACATGAAGGTGTCTGTGGCTCGCATTCTGCTAGCCTTGGCCTTGTTAAGAAACTTCTATGAGTAGGATACTATTGGCTAACCATGGAAAAAGATGCACAACAATTTGCAAAGAGATGCCTACAATGTCAGAAACATGGAGATTTAATACATGCACCAGCGCATGAGCTTCAGCCTATCACTACTCCATGGCCCTTCTTACAATGGGGACTTGATCTCATAGGTAAAATCCATCCTACTTCATCAAATGGTCATAAGTTCATTATCACTTCCATTGAATATTTCACAAAATGGGTGGAAGCCATACCAATGACTTATATCACCGGCAAGCAAATATCCAAGTTTATCCTACACTATATCATTTGCTGCTATGGAGTTCCTCAAGCTATTGTCACTGATAATGGTCGCCCTTTCAAGAACCAAGAGGTTAGAGATCTTTGCAAAAAATTCCATATCCAACATCGATTCTCTACCCCTTACTATCCTCAGAGCAATGGCCAAGCTGAGGCTTCTAACAAAACAATCATCAAAATTCTCAAAAATACAGTCAACGAAGCTAGTTGGGATTGGCATTTACAACTCTTATGGGCATATAGAACAAGTATCAAAACTCCTACTAGAGCTACACCTTATGCTCTTGCGTATGGCACTAAAGTTATTTTACCTATTGAAGTTGAGATCCCCTCACTGCGAATATCCCTACAACATACCATCTCGGAGGAAGAATATCAAGTATCCAGACTCCATGATCTTGAGCTACTAGATGAGAGGCATCTTATAGCACTCAACCATTTCCAAGTCTATCAAAATCATCTACGCCACAACTACAAAAAAAAATCAGAGAATGCAAATTTCAAGTCAGAGATCTTGTCCTTAAAGAGAATCAAAGGAATCAACAACATCGTGAGAAATAGGGCAATTTTGAACCAAATTGGCTTGGTCCTTTCATCATCACAATAGTTTATGTATTAGGTGCATATACTCTCTCAACACCTGAAGGCATTCCATTGGATGAACCAGTCAACAACATCCATCTCAAGAAGTTTTATCCTTGAATCTTAGCTATCCCATAAAAAAAAATCCATCCAATAGTGAAAACCACTTTGTGGAACTTTGGATAACAAAAGAATAATAGTATAAGATAAATAATCCGTACTCTAGTGAAAACCTAGTAAATAGGTGCCTTTGATAAGTACCATAGTGAAAACCTGGCAAACGGGCGCTATGTGTAGTGACCAACCTCCATTATCTGCTTAGTTTGTTTGATCACCACTCTTCCTAGCATACTTCGCCATCTTATCCTGCATAATCTATATCATAATCCACATGTCATTGCAATAAACCACTTTTCCATCTTCGCCTTTGTCAATGCTAGCTATCATACTTGAGATATTGTTGCGATACCTATATTTTTTGGCACCTTAGCATCTTGTCCGCACACACTCTCCATTGTCGCTTCTTCATAATAAACCTCATCCTGCACTAGGGGCATTTGTTGACCCTTATTTGGAAGTGGATACCGCTAGCTCTAGCTCATAACACATTGAACACTTTAACTCACAACACAACAAACTTTCAACTTCAACCATAGCGTTTATCCAACGACAAACATGGCAAACATCTACAACTCAGATTTGTATCTTTGTAATCAATTCAAGCTCAACCAACATCCAAAAACAACAAAAACATCACCAACACAAACATCCAAGCAATAAGTTGATTCTTTCAACATCACTCACTAGCGTAATAAGAAAGAACTACATCTCAACTCTATCGTTAAATCTTTGATCCCATGGATATAGGGTATGTAGGCAATCTGAGATGTGAAGGAAGCACTTTGATTCAGGCAAAGACGATAGCCCTCTTTTCATCATCCATCTTTCATCTTTCTTCTGATCATCTTCCAATCTTTCATCTCATAATTCTTCTATTTTTCATCACACACATCATCAATAAAACCCAGAACTACATATTCATCATGTCTCATCTTCATCGTAAATGTGCTTTGATCCCGTGGATACAGGGTATGTAGGCAGTCTGGAATACAAAGGAAGTTTCCAGTACTCAAGCACAGATGATCCACCCCATCTTCTTCATCTTCTCTCATCTTCCATCTTCTTCTCTTTGATTCACTCAAGCAGGAAGCAAACTTTGTGTATATTGAAAGCTTAAGCACTTTAACCAATCAAGAATAAGCTAGAAGCTATTTGTCCACATATCTTAAGCCAACATTCACTATAGCATTGTATTAACATCTTTAGCCTTCAACAAGATGCAAATTTCCTCTTAACAAGGCCCCAACTTAAATTCATCTAAGAGCACCTAAATTTGGTAAGAGAATGTGATGACAGTATCTTTTATTTTATCTGTTGATTTATCTTTTTGTCCCTTTTCTATGCCTAATCAAGAAAGCCTTGATCTATCTATATCTTGGTATGTTGCGATGAAGTAAGGAATGGGGCATGGTTACATTGCTTTTGTATGCTGTGTTTGTGGGATGATCTTATTCTCTTCCTATGCATATTGGTATCTTGTACGTGTTGGGATTAGCATCTTACATATCAATATCTCTAGCATCTGAGAAACTAAACAATCTCTTATGCACTTGAGACTATTCTATGTCAAGACTAGCTCCATACATATAACCAACAAGGTGTCACTATGTGTAGTGGAGCTATGCTCAAACCATTGCTTGTAGCATCAAAGTCCATCTTGAAACACTAGATGCTATTCATATCTTGTGCATGTTGGCTCAACATCTTGACCTCATACGTTCATACAAGATTGTAGCATGCTAGTTTTGCATTGGATATCTCGACACCTTGGTCTCCCATACCCTAGTGCATAACATCCACATGCTATATCAAAAATAATGATTGCATTTCTTTTCATTTTGAGCAATTACTTTTAAAGCTGCCCATCACGCTATCTATTCATCTCATTATCCACCTATATAGTCCTCAACCAAGATCAATCATCTCCTTCCATCGTCCTTCTTCCACATCTCTTACCCTGCAAAACAAGTGTGTTAGGCATATATAGGTCCATCACATATCATATCATTACCATTTACATATTTGCATTATCATATATTTCCATTCATATCATTTGCATAAACTTCCATACATAATCCATGAAAAATACAAATACAACATGCATAACCATCATAATATCAATAGTGCATCCATTACAACATCATGCAAATAAGAAATATGCCATCATATATATATATACATGTGTCAATATACACGTGTCTACATATACAAGCTGACCCATAAAGAATGTATGTACAATCGGCTCTAGGCCTCATCATGATACAACATAATATACATAAACAAGGTACCCCTAATGACTACTGGTAGCTCCCTCACCCTGACCACCACCATTGGGGTTCTGCACCTGTCCCCCTATCTCTCGGTGGCCCCATCATTGATGCTACAAATCAAGATCCACCTATCCTCTATGAACCTGAAGCTCCTAATTTTCTCCTAAAGCTAGGCTACCTCTACTCTGCTGGCACAACCGCATAGTATAAGCCTCTATAATGCTCCGCCTCACCCTGTACTCTCTGCAGCTCTGCCTATACCTGTGTCAACTGTGTGGCCAAATACATCGTATCCCCATCTGTACCTAAAGTAGCCACTACTCTATCCTACTCACTAGTCATCCCCTATAGCTGCTGCATAGCTGTATCCCTCTCTGTCCATAGACCATCTCTCCTCTCGGTCCATAGACCATCTCTCTCCACCCTCATTGCCTGCATCTGCTGTATGGCAGTATCTCTCTCTAATCTCATCATCTACTCACTTTGTCTAGCTGTATCTCTCTCTCTCTCTCTCTCCTGTCACTCTAGAAAGTGCACCATTATCCTACTCATCCCCAGCCTACACTCTCACCTATAATTGAGCCTGGTATGTCTAAGCCTGTGCCCTAGCATACCATAAGCCAATCACCACCTGGTGCCTATCCAACTCCACTCTCCTTAATCTCATCTGAGCCCGTTGCCTCCATCTCCTCTCCTCTCTAATCCTCCTTTGTAGCTACTGAATCCCAACATCGTCACCTCCTAATATCTATCCCTGAGGCTGTGCAAGTATCTGAGGTTGTCCCTGCACTTGTCTCTGTATCTATATCCCTGGCACTATCAATACAATAGCCTGTGCTAGTGGAGCTCATCATCACCTCCTCCTGACTAGTCTCTCCATCCCTATATCTCCTATCTCTCCAATCCATGCCAGCCGCGTCAGTCTTGCTATCACCCAATATGCATCATAATCTGGTAGCATACCTAGATCTATAGGACCCTGTCCCTACTTCCATACAACTGGCTGTAGCCTCTCTCTCTCCGCCAAAACCATGTCAACCACTACCTCCAGCCCCCAATCAAACACCTCCTGTTGAGTCCTCCCAAAAATGGCATCACCAACTGGTACTGCCTATGGTAACCTGAATTGTCTCAAAACCCTCTCAGGAAAATAGCACTCTATAATGTATATCCCGCATCTAAAAACATATCTCGCCTTCCTAGCATAGACAAGCTTAGTATCCTCCTCATCCCATCTCTCACATCCCAACCATGGCCTCCATATAAATCTATCTACCTCATCCAACATCCTCCGCCAATACACTAGTCTTTTGCGCTGCTGGTATGTCAATTCTCCTCTATACATCCTAGCATAAGGCTCTCCTGCTGCTCTCAACACCCATCCCTCTGATCTCGTCACTGGAATATGCTCATATGCCCACACATGCAAAACTGTAACTCCTACCAACATACTAGCTCCAAACATATATGCACGATCATGCAGGAAGTGATAGAGTTGTCCAAGTACACACTCCGCCCATGCATATCTCATCCCATAGGAAAACATCCCCTCCATCCTTGTCCCCCATCCTACTAGAAATCCTCTTGCCCATCTGTCTCCAACTAGCCATCTAAGAATAGCTACTACCACTCATTGCAGTCTGTCACATAACTCCTCCATCCTCACCATAGGAATCTCTGAGCCCTCTGCTCCAATGTCTGGTGTCCCATAAAATCTCCTGAATGCAGCTAGAACCATATTAGGATCATAATCTACTCGGTCTCCATCAATAGGAATACACAGAATTCAGAACACATCCTCTAGTGTGATCGTAGCCTCTCCTGTCGGCAACAAGAAAGAACTATGGTCGCTCATCCATCACTCCACCATCGCTGTCATTAATCCTTGATGTGCCTGCACCGGCTCCAATCTAGACACATGCTCTAATCCTAGGATCTCTAACACTAGCCGCTCCTTTACATCCAACAATCTCACCAACTGCAAATCTCTAGGATGCGGCTCTCATGATAACAAAGGCGGTAGTATATCCTGCATCATTTCACTCATCATGTCAGTCCCTTGCACTACATACAACTTGTTGCAAGTATGGGCCTAACCGGTGTTGTCATTGATGTCAACATACTCCTATTGCATTAATGATAAGGATTGAATGAACTATTTGCTGAGGATATTGAGAAAATTGGTCATAACAGGAACAGTGAAGAACAATGAAGACAACAAGGTAAAAGTCCAAGATAAGATGAGGATCAGAGGATGCGGTTTAAAGGGTTTATAGATATGTGTCTTAAGGTGATCTAGTAAATATTTCAAAGGTTTGCATGAAGATCTGAAGAAGTTGTGGCCACTCAAGTAAAATCGGTTCCGGCAAGTGTTCAGAGGTGACAGAGTGATAAAGATAGGTCCGGTGAGATCTGGAAATACATTGTCTTGTTCTATAGATTTGGTGGAGTGTTTAGGAAGTCCTTATGATTTGTCAACTTGATTGGTTCATGGTTTGGAGGTCCGCAAGCATCTATCCCTTTGTGATAGTGATGACAGACTATGTTCTTGAGGTTCCAGATGGAGGAGAGAAGGATTTCAGTAAGCAGATGAAGTGTGGATGTTCATGGTGATTTAGGCAAGCTTGTGGAGGTCTTTGGATTGTGTCCAGTTCATGTTGGTGGTTTGCATTGGAGTGTAAGCTCGCATTTGAAGAAATACTTCTGGATGAAGGTGTTCTTCCTTAGGCTAGCCGACTGGATGAATTACACATTTTACGGATGTACTTGTAGATGTTTGCCAACTCAGATGATTCTTCCTAAGTCAATGTCTTGTATAAATAAGGAATTGTGAAGTCATTTCAAGGTGTGTTCGTGGAAGATAAGTGTGTGGTAGCAAGGAAGAGAGCGAAAGGCAAAGAAGATGTATTGGGCTTAAATGGAACTAATTCAGGCATGGTGAAGATGCTATTCTCCAGTTCATGTATGTGATACTTATTATTTTGTAGACAGTATGTCTCTTGTGGGCAGTGAGCCTCTTATGAGCAGTGTGCTCAGGCAGTGAGCCCTAATTGGCATGTGCCATTTTGTTCTTTCCATTCTTCTAATAGAGAATACAATCTTGGGTTAATCACCTCGTGGGTTTTCCCTTAACCAGGTTTTCCATGTCAAAATCTTGGTGTCTTATGTGTTGATGTGTTGTTGCTCTTAGCTTAATGCATTATGTTTCCATGATTGAATTGCTATTATGCTACTAAATTACAAAGTGGATTTAAGTGTGTAAATTGGAAGAAAGTTTTAGACAACTGATTCACCCCCCCTCTTAATTGTTTGTCCTAAATTTAACAATTGGTATCAGAGCCAAGTTCTTCTAAAATAAGCTTAACTGCTTGACGAGATCTAGGATGTCGTCCTACAAGAAGGATAGTCCAAAGTTTGATGGAACCAATTTTAATCTTTGGAAAAGTCATATGAAATGTCACTTGCAATGTATGGGAATACAGTACTGGAACATGGCTTCAACAAAGTATACTCCTCCACAGGGTGGCCCAAAAACCCAAAATGAAATCACAGATGCTAAAAACAATCTGTGGACTATAGAGGCTCTTGTAAGCACCTTGTCTGATTCAGAGCTTTCAAATGTTGTTGATCTACCAACTGCTTTTGAGATTTGGCAACAACTAGAACTTCTGCATGAAGGAGACAAGTATGTTAAATGTGTAAGGTTACATAGTCTGAAAGGGAAATTTGAAAATCTAAAGATGAGAGATGATGAAAATATCACTACTTTATGCCAAGAGTAAATGAGATTGTCTGTGGCATTAGGTGTGCTGGTGGAGTCTTGGATGAAGATGAAATTCTTGACAAAGTTATCAGATCCCTTCCTGCTTCTTATAAAATCAAAGCTACTGCCATTGAAGAATTTAGAGTTGATACAACTATCACAAGAGATCAATTGGTTGGTAAACTGGCTGCATTTGAAATGACTGAGTTTGGAGATTCCCCCCCAAAGACTGAATCAACATTCAAAGCTAGTGCCTCTATAAAAGGTGAACAAAGGTTTGATCTGGGAGAGAACTTTTCAAGGAAACTATCATGGTATGAAAAAGAAAGAAAAGACCTAGAAGAAGAAGAAGCAAAAACTGCTCAACTTGAAGCTCTTATTGCAAAAAGGCTACCAAGAGGATCTGGTAAGTATGAAGGAAAATTGCCTTTTAAGTGTTTTAATTGCAATAAGATTGGTCATTTTGCCTCAAGATGTCTGAAAAGATTTTCAAGGCCAAATCCTAATAGATCAAGGTTCCAAAAGAATTGTTACTATGTTTATGAAGGAGATGATGAAGGAGTAATAGATGATGAATCAGAGACAGGAGACAAATCTGGAAGTGACTAGGTGTTTATTGCCATCAAGGAAGAAGATCCAATGCCCTCTGAATCTATCAATCATAAAGTTGTAGAAAGAGCTCTGGCTATCCAAGTTGAAGAAAAGGATGATTGGGTCATTGACAGTGGATGCTCTCACCATATGACAGGTGATAAAAATAAGTTCATAGATTTGGAAAGGTATGAAGGAGGAGTTGTAAAATTTGGTGATAATCCTGCTGGTAGAATTAGAGGTAGAGGAACTATTTCTTTTGATGGAAGGAACAAAACTAGTAATATACTGTATGTTGAAGGATTGAAGCACAATCTTCTCAGTGTTGGACAGTTGGTGGACAAAGGCTATGATCTTCGATTCAAGAATGGAAAATGCAAGATCTTTGAGAGTTCTAGAATAGAGATTGCATCCGGTACCCAAACAAAAGGTAACATCTTCCATTTAGTTGGTACTGGTAAAAGTTTTCTATTTGTGCAAATTGATTAGAGTTGGTTATGGCATAGAAGAATGTGTCATGTAAATTTTGATAATATCATCAAGATAAGCAATTCTCAGGCTGTAAGAGATCTTCCAAAATTGGTGAAACCTACAAATAGTTTGTACAAGGAATGTCAATTGGGTAAACAAAGAAGAGTCACATTCAAAAGCAAGGAACAATCTTCTATCGGATTATTAGACTTAGTTCATACTGATTTATGTGGTATGACAAGAATCAGTAGTGTGCAAGGTGATAGATACTTCATGTTCCTAATTGATGAGTACTCCCAGATGATGTGGACAACTTTTCTGAAAGATAAATCAGAAGCTCTTGAGAAATTCAAAATATTCAAGGCTATGGTAGAGAATAAAACTGGATTAAAATTGAAATGTCTGAGGTCTGACAGAGGTGGAGAATTCACATCCGGTGAGTTCATAGATTTCTGTGAGAAGCATGGAATCAAAAGACAATTGTCTACTCCTAGGACTCCACAACAGAATGGAGTAGTGGAAAGAAAGAACCAAACCATTCAAGAAGCATCTAGGACCATGATGATGGAAGCAAATATTCCTCATATCTATTGGAGAGAAGCTATCAGTACTGCAGTCTATACTCTCAATCGAGTACAAATTAGAAGCAATACCGGTAAGACTCCTTATGAACTTTGGTTTGGCATCACTCCCATAGTGAGGTATTTTAGAGTTTTTGGTAGCAAATGTTACATTAAAAGAGATGAAGATCTAGGCAAGTTTGATACTAGAAGTGATGAAGGAATATTCTTGGGTTACTCTACTTAAAACAAAGCATAACAGTGTTATAAAAAGAGACTGAGAAAGATTATAGAAAGTACTAATGTGAAGGTTGATGAAGGAATTGAAAAACCCTCAAGGTCTTATGAATATGATGAAGATGATCAGAATGGTGTTCTGATTCAAGGAGCCCAAATCCCTTCTAAAATTTAGATTCAAACTGATCTGGTAAATCAGGAAGAAAAGATGAGTTTTAATGAGCCTGATCAAGAATCAGAAGTGCAAGAAACTCCCAAAGTTCCCAGGTATGTAAGACTGAACCACTCTAAAGATCAGATCATAGATGATAAAAGAAAAGGTTTACAAATGGGAAGGATGATTGCTCAAGATTCAGAAGAGTATTGTCTGATTTCAAAGATTGAACCTAAGACAATGAATGAATCTTGCGATGATGAAAATTGGACTAAAGCAATGGAGGAGGAGCTGATGCAAATTGAGAAAAATCACACTTGGGATCTTGTTCCTAGACCTAGAAATAAGAATGTGATTGGAACCAAATGGGTCTTCCGAAACAAACTAAATGAAGTTGGTGAAGTAATTAGAAATAAAGCCAGATTGGTCTGTAAGGGTTACTCTCAAATAGGAGTTGATTTTAAAGAAACTTTTTCTCCAGTGGCAAGAATTGAAGTAGTTAGATTATTTCTTGCATTTGCTGCCTTCAAGGACTTTAAAGTATATCAGATAGATGTCAAGTCTACCTTTCTGAATGGAGACTTGGAAGAAGAAGTATACATTGAGCAACCAGATGGATTTCAATTATCTGATCATGGTGATATGGTCTGCATATTGAAGAAAGCTTTGTATGGATTGAAGCAAGCCCCAAGAGCCTGGTATGAAAGATTGGATAAGCATCTTTTGAAGATTGGTTTCAACAAAGGTACTACTGACATTAATTTGTATTTCAAAATTGATCATGAAAACATCTTAATTGTTGAAGTGTTTGTTGATGATATCATTTTTGGAGGAAGAGATAGTATGTGCAAAACTTTTGCAAACAAATGAAAAGTGAGTTTGAGATGTCCATGCTTGGGGAAATGAATTTATTCTTGGGTCTGTAAATCATTCAAACTAAGAAAGGAATCTTCATTTCTCAGACCAAATATGTGAATGAATTGTTGAAGAAATTTGGGATGGAAGAATCAAAGCCAATGAGTACTCCCATGGTAACCAGATGTAAACTGAGCAAAGATGATGACTCTCCTAAGATTGATCAGAAAAAGTATAGGTCAATGATTGGTGGATTGTTGTATCTCACTCAAACTAGACCTGATATTATGAATGATGTTGGTCTGGTTGCTAGATTCCAAGCTGATCCTAGAGAATCTCATGTCATGGCAATCAAGAGGATTTTTAGGTATCTAAAAGGGACAATTGAGTATGGATTGTGGTATCCTAGAGATCATAATTTCTCTCTTCATGCATATACAGATGTGGATTGGGCAGAAGATGTGGATGACTAGAAGAGTACTATTGGTGGAGCATTCTTTTTGGGAAAGAGATTGGTTTCTTGGCTAAGCAAGAAATAAGAGGTAATATCTCTATCCACTACAGAAGTAGAATATATTGTAGCAGTAGGTAGTTGCACTCAAGTTTTGTGGATGAAGTAAATGCTAAGAGACATGGGAGTGGAGTATGAGGAGCCTATCACAATCTTCTGTGATTATTCAAGTGCAATAAATATTTCAAAGAATCTGATGTTGCATTCAAAGACCAAACATATATCTATCAAGTTTCACTTTTTGAGAGAGCAAGTGAATAAGAATGAAGTCAGATTGGAGTTTGTGTCTTCCAAGGATCAGATTGCAGATATCTTTACTAAACCTCTACCTAAGGACTCTTTTGAGTATCTCAGGGAGAAGTTAGGGGTTATTACCCCTCTGGTGATGAACTAAGGTGCACTGATGTGCATCAGTTTGGTGGATATGACAGTCATATCTTGTGGTCTGGATTGATGATGGGGAGCTGCTACTTAGGGGGAGCAGCTGGTATGATTTTGAAGTGTTAGAGTTGCAAGTATGCGCCCTTTGCCATTGATGTCAATGGGGGAGAGAAGATATGTGAAAAACAAGTGATTTCTAATCAAAGGGGGAGTAGTAAAGGAAGAGAAGACATGTGAATGGTTGTTGGTGATAGGGGGAGTTGTGTCAGTAAAGGAAAGTTCTTATCTTGATGGTCAAAATAGTTTTTCACATCATATGTTGCCATCAATGACAAAGGGGAAGATTGTTGCAAGTATGGGCCTAACTGGTGTTGTCATTGATGTCAACATACTCCTGTTGCATTAATGATAAGGATTGGATGAGCTATGTGCTTAGGATATTGAGAAATTTAGCTCTAATCAGGAACAAAGAAGAATAGTGAAGACAGTGAGCTAAAGATCCTAGCTAAGATAAAGATAAGAGGATGCGGTTCAAAGGGTTTGTAGATATGTGTCTTAAGATTCTCTAGTAAATATTTTAAAGGTCTGCATGGTGATCTGAAGAAGTTGTGGCTGCTCAAGTAAAACTAGTTCTGGCAGGTGTTCAGAGGTAACAATGTGACACAGATAGGTCCAGTGAGATCCAGAAATGCAATATCCTATTCTGCAGATTTGAGGGAGTGTTTAGGAAGTCCATTTGGAGTTACAACTCAAATGGTTCATGATCTGGAGATCTGCAAGCATCTATTCCATTGTGACAGTGATGACAGATTGTGTTCTTAAGGTTCCAGATGAAGGAGTGAAGTATTTTAGTAAGCAAATGTAGTGTGGATGTTCTTGGTGATTCAGGCTAACTTGTGGAGGTCTTTGGACCGTGTCTAGTTTGTGTTGGTGGTCCACATTAGAGTTTGAGCTCGTAATTAAAGAATTACTTCCAGATGATGGTGTTCTTCACAAGTCAGGCCGACCAGATGAGTTACACATCTTGCGGATGATCTTGAAGATGTTATGTGAAGTTTGACGTGTTCCTGGAAGAAGATTGAAGTCTCAGATTTATGTAGCCGATAGTGTATTGATCTGCATGAAGTCTTTTGTAATTAGTCTTGATGCATTTATGTATTTTCTCTGTAATGTTTTCTAACATAGATGATCATTCCTAAGTTGATGCCTTGTATAAATAAGGAATTGTAAAGACATTTCAAAGAGTGTGTCGTGGAGATGAGAGTGTGGTAGCAAGGAGGAGAGTGAAAGGCAGAGCAAAAGTATTGGGCTTAAATGGAATTGACTCAAGCATGGTGAAGATGCTATTTTCCAGTTCAAGTATGTGATACTTATTATTTTGTAGACATTGTGTCTCTTGTAGGTAGTGGACCTCTTGTGAGCAGTGTGCTTGGGCAGTAAGACCTAATTGGCATGTGCCATTTTGTTCTTTCTATTCTTCTAACAAAGAATACAATCTTGGGTTAACCACCCCGTGGTTTTTCCCTTAACTAGGTTTTCCACATCAAAATCTTGGTGTCTTATGTGTTGATGTGTTTCTGCTCTTAATTTAATGCATTATGTTTCCATGATTGATTTATTATTATGTTGCAGAATTACAAAGTGGATTTAAGTGTTTAATTGGAAGAAAGTTATGGACAATTGATTCATCCCCCCTCTCAGTTGTCTGTCCTAAATCTAACATGAGCTTCTCCCAGGCTCAATTCTTTTTCACTTGATTTCTCTTCTACTCTTGGATTATTTCTTTGATTACCTCCTGTTACTAATTTTTTGTTCACACTAAAAAATTATTTTGACCTAAGTGTAGTTGTTCAAAAGGAATAAAAGAAAAATTTGAGGTTATTCATTTATTGAATAGTTGATATCTTGACAGAGCATAAGTGGTATTGAGTTGATAGGATAACCCATTAGTCTAATCAAGACTGATGAGCCATCATGTCAAGAGAATATAGTTGCCATGGTATGAATCATTCAAGAAATACAATTGTTTTAACATGATGTTATCTTTAAGGATTTATAAGTTAGATTGATTATTCAGTTAATTAGATTTGAATTAAAAGAAGAAAGATATTTGTATTAGACTATTATTTCATGCTATGTTTTGAACATACATTCAATATCTGTTACTTTATCCTATGCATTGATTGAAAAGAAATACACAGACATCTAGTGTATAAGATAATTTAACTGACCATGTTTAAAAGAAGTGTTCAAATGTGTCCCACACAAGCTATGGGAGTAACTAGACTAAGCAATTATAGACATGCAAGATATACATCTGAATAATAAAAGAAATAATGTAAACACATGATAAAAGAAAACATCCATCATTGCCTAAGCAAGGAGGTTGTCTTGTTGGTGTTGGTCTTCAGTCTTCATCTTCAGCCCCATCACCATTTGAACCTGCAAAAAATTGAGGACAGTCCTATTAGAGCTCCGGATGTTTAAAGTTATTGCATGCTTTTATCAAACAGATACATCAACTTGTCACATCATGCAATTCATATGAAGGATCAAATTAGACATGTTCTACAAATCATAAAAAAACCATGAAGAAGATCAATCAATACCATCAGGTATATTTTTTATGCTAACTTGTTTGTTCACTGTACAGGTATAGGACACGTAACATTGCTGATTTGAAGACAAATAAACATGTGGATTAAATGTGGCTCCCACAAACGTTTGAGCCCAACATGTTTTCTTTTTCATTTGAAAAAGAGTATTAGAAAGGACAGGATGCATCATTCAAGTTACATCATGCATCATTAATCAACTTACAAAGAAGGTATGTCATCATGACATTTATTACAATTGATTAAAACAAACCAGATCAATTTAGAATGCCTGAATCAAGTTGGCAAAGTGCAGAAAATAGAATTGCAGCCATAAAAGGTATTTTTCTCTTTCATATCATTATCAGAGTACTTTGTTGCTGTCATGTTTTATGTCATAGTTCACAAAATTAGACTTAAGAAATGATAGAGATATGAAAAAGTGATGAATAGTAGACTTATGATCAAAGCAGTCAAGGACAGAAGAACACATATGCCAATCAGATCTCAATTACATTTAAAAAAGAATGATTAGCTACAAGAACTGTCATTGTTTATGCATATGATGTTGCATGGAAGGCAAATAACCAAATAAAACTGATACATGTCATTTTATTCACCAATCATATGAGTGTTCATATTATAGTCTGATGAGACAATAAGAAAAATATCATACTACATGCATTCATAATGATCAAATACAACTAAATCAAGTGATACAGTTATGCCTTTGAAAGGACAGGATCATACAGGTTCACCATTAATAGGATCTGATAAAGATAATTGACAAAAGTAATGAGATCAAGTGAATACCAATTTTAGACATGTACAGGTATATACTAATGAAGGACAACCTAAAAGTTTTTGAGGAATGACAAAGGTATGAAAAGGAGATGAATAGTTGTTCATGATCAAAACAATCAAGATACAGGTTTATCATGGAGAGAATCTAATAGGCACTCATCAGTTAAAGACAACAGACACATCAAGAAAAGATCAAATAAGTGGTATATACCATGTTTAAAAGAGAACATAAATGACATGCTAAACTTGCTATAGGAGTGTCTGAATGATAGGAGAATAAATGCATCTACAGGAAGTGGAACAATAGAGACTCATGATATGCCATATATATGCTACAATATGACTACCAAAAGAAATACAAGTTATCATCATTTCTGATCAATATAATTATGATAACCATTTGCCAGGTTGAATAACAAAAGAGGACATGAATGAAGAATACATGCCATAGAGTTTTTGAGTGCTCAAGAAGGTAAAAAGGTATGAAAAGCTATAGATTTAGAGAAGTAAGTCTCAAAGATAACATATAACATTTGTACAAAGATATAAGAGGAAATAATACATACTACTACCCTTAATGGAGAGTGATATCTATCTTGATAGAATAGAAACGAGGAACCATGCTTAGGAAGAAAAGAAAATGCCACAGTGTTACAATGAAATTCAAATATATGTGGATTGTTAGTGTTTGAAACCCTAGAAGCTTTTCTTATATACAGTCAAACAAGTTAATACAGTGAAAGTTCTGCCATAGCCATGACCAGAAGGAGGAGTTTTTATGCCTTTTCAAGAAATCCTCATTTTCGTCAAAACCCTCAGTTTCATCTCATGAGCACAGTGAAGGAAGAAGAGTTACAGAAATGTTCTATAAGCCTGGCCGTAACATAAAAGGGGGTTTTAACAAATACCCATATAATTTTTCCAACAAACCCTAGTGTACTTTTACTTTATAGTGAAAAGATGAAGAAAAGTATCTTAACATCTTAATCCATGCTTGAAAGAAAAGAAGTAACAAACACCCATATGGATTTTGATGAAACCCTAACATCATTTCTGCATTTACAAGGAAATAATGATGCTACAGTGTGTTTCTAGTATGGCTGTGCCTGGAAATGATTTTTATAGTCAAAACCCTTATTGTAGGATGAAACCCTTCCTCATTTTAACAGAGGATAGTTAAAAGAAATCTCAGAGCAAGTGTTTACAAGTGTGGTCGTGCATAGGAAATGCATTTGTATGCATTTTTTGAAGAAACCCTCATTCTGTATGTAGAAAAACCTTCAAATTTCATGACAAGAAGTTAAAAATATGCTACAAGTGTCCATGGC
Source organism: Cunninghamia lanceolata (assembly GCA_027924645.1). Lineage (NCBI taxonomy): Eukaryota > Viridiplantae > Streptophyta > Pinopsida > Cupressales > Cupressaceae > Cunninghamia > Cunninghamia lanceolata. The sequence goes on from BSBN01000798.1 coordinate 357,103, forward strand.
CATGAGCATACAAAAAGGAAAAAGCATTCAAGATACCCATATAAAGAAAGAACGAGACTCTTGTCTCTTTAAAACATACAATGAAAGAAAAGTATTGATAGTAAAGAAGAGCTACCTTTGAATGTAGAGAGGAAGACTTTCATGGCCGTGACCTCCTTTAGAAGGTCTTTTATCATTTCTTTCACATTTCTCACATTGTTTGAAGATATTCAACACACAGAGAGCAATAACATATCAAAGAAATGCTACAGAAGGAGCATAGAGAGAAGAAATGGTCACGACCATTAAAGTGGAAAAAGCCTCACATAAATTATGAAGGAAATACCAGTTAAAGACAAAAGATACAACGCTTACCACTTCTTTCCACTCCTCAATGCAAGAAATCATGGAGTTTGATAGAGAAAAGTCAAGAGAAGCCATGAAAACTAGTCAAAACCCTAATGCTATGGAGTTGCAGAGCGGCAGCCAACAAAGAGAAAAGAGTGAAAGTGAACTAAGTTTAGGGTTTCATCATATTTTGTTCGAAGCTTCTTTGTTTTTGAATTCATCAAATACATTATTACTATATCCAAAATGTCGATCGAGGTCAACAACAATCATAATGTAATCCCTAGTGATTATCATAAGGAGTGGTCGACAGGAGGGGCATCTTGTATGTCAAAAGGTGGTCAGTAGTAGTAAGGGTAAGGCTTATGCCTTATGATATTCAAACAAACTTTTCTTTCCATGGAGGCCAAATACCACATAGTCAAATGATGCTCAAACCAACACATGGTTGATATACCATATCAAGATTCCTCATAATAACCGATTGCATGCAATGGCCAAATCTAGTCAAAGTTGGTAATATTTATGCCTTGTAGAATCATCATTTAAAGTCAAATGAAATAGATGTATAAGAGACAAAATGGGATTACAAAGTGGAAGACAAGGAGTTGACAAGGTCGCAGAGATAAATTTTTGCATAAAGGAGGTAAGGAGAGAGTATAATATATTTGGCATGTTAATGCATATGGCAGAGTAGCAAGTTAGGACTTTTTGCATGATGTATATGTGAAATAGTAAGCTATTTTTGCATGGTGATTGGAGTTATAAGGCAGAGCAAGAATATTTGTTTTCTTTTGAATCAAATATGGAGTTATAAGTGTAGTATGAAATGCCTTATTTTTATGCATTTTGATAAAGTATATGGAGAGATAAGGGTATTTTTTTCCCCAAGGCATATTATCATTCAAGTGGGTATATTTTCTCACAAGGAGCTATAAGGGGATTGTATTTGTCTTTAAGTCCTATTTTTTTGCTAAAATCATGCAAATTAGGAATATGTATTTGGAGTGATAAGGAGTTATATTTTTCATGCACGATTTTACAAATAGATTAATTGTAAATAAATAATAAAGTAATAGGTTTCAATTACTTTATTATTTTTCACAAATTGTAAGGTCAAATAAGTACAAGTTGTAACCAATAATAAAGTAATTTTTAAAATTATTTTATTATTTACTCACAATCAATTTTGCAAATGCAAAATCATGTAAATTGATGAGTTGAGTTAACTAGGCCATCTACGGGTCTTTTGCATGATTTGAAGAGTATTTTTAGGGTTCTTGGTCAACTTTTCGGTCAAGCATATGGAGAGGTCCAAATTGGAGCTATTTTTGCTCAATTTGTGGTAGTTTGAGCCCTTATTTTTAGGGATTTTTGAGTTTTCTTGTGGAGCACCTTGGAGAGATTATTTTTAGAGGTAGTTAGCTACAAGTTCATATTTTGCATGCCTCTTAGTGAGAGAAAATATATATATTGTAAAGCAAAAGCTTATTTTTGCTGGTTCTTACCTTTTTTCTCTTTTTACAGTTTGGAGAGAGAAGAAGGTTTTGTAGCTCACTTTGACAATTTTATAGAGAAATCACAGCAGGTTATAGGTTAATTTCTTTGTGTTCATGCAATTTTCCTTTGTTCTTTGGAATCAAGTGTTTACCTTTCCATTTAATGCAAATTGTATGAAGTGATTTGATGAAGTTTTACCTGTGTTTAATTATTAAACCTTTAAAATTATTGTCTCACTTTTGCTTGGAGTATTAAGCATATTGTTATTACAAGTCTTAGGTTGTGTTAATGGAAGTTATCCTTTTTATGTTGTGAAAGTCCTTTCTCCTTCATAAAAAGCCCATTTTCAAGCCTTCCTTAAAAATACTTTTGTGATATTTGTACCAAGATTGGATTGTGTGAGTCAGATTTCTGAGTTATATTGTGAACTAGATTACATATTCTTTTATCTATATTAGGTGCATCACCAAATTTTATAGTTTTATTTCTTTATAGTTTCTTTCTTCCCTTTTTCCAAAATAGAAAATCATACATTCCAATAGAATATTTTAAGGGAACCAGCCCACAATTTGGAGGTCTAATTTTATTATAGGGCACCTACAACTTGAAATTAGTCCCATGTTACACAAAATTGCAAAGCTTTTCCAGCCTTGCATATGGGTGCAATTCCCAGTGATAACACCTCATTTAGCATGCAACAATGAAATACTTTCATCCTGATCAACACCCTTATTAGGTATCTCCTGATCACCCTTACTCTAAGGTTGTGCCCTTAACTTTTCTTGTTCTATAGATGCATTGCCCTTGTCTCTATTTTGATTGGGTTTCACATCATCAGCTTCTGTATGCATTGTATTTTCATCCTTTTCAGGCCCCAAAGGCTGATCATATCTTTATTCATGATTGTATCACCTTGGTAGGATAAATCTATCACTGCAGGACTAGTAACCTACTCTACTAGATTGGTCAACCTTATCTGTTGGGCTACCTCTTCAAGATTATCTTGCTCCATTTCATCCATTTTATCTTCTATTCAACTAGTCATCTTCTGGACCAATGGGGCCCCATGAGGGGTCATCCCAGTATTAGCTACTAAGGTCTCCATATGTTGAGTGGCCACATCTTGAACTACCTCATCATCTGACAATTCAACAGTGTTATCAAGTGGAAAGGGGGACTCTTTACTAGCCATATGCATTTCTTTTTCTATCCGCTCTTCCATCTTTTCAGTCTTAAATTAAATAATGTCAAGAATGGGGACATCATGCTGTAGTTCCCTCATAAAAGTTAAACCACCTGCACCCCTTAACATGATAGGGTCAGTGTTGACATTTCCCCTCATTATTGTCCTTTGCTTCTTTGGTGGTGGTGTTTGTTTCACTTTCTTTCTTTTCTTCCTTGTTATTAGCAGATCATCATCTTTAGGTCCCTTATCTAGCTATTCTTCCTCCAAGGGATTTTCTGCCTCTAGTTCATTTTGTAATGGCTAATTCTCCATTTGTTTCTTTGTATATTCAGGAACAGGATTTGCTACCCTCTTGCCTTTCTGTTTATCAGGGGATTGTTGTGATGTAGATGTAGGTGTAGATGTTGATGCCCCATCACCTTTTAATGAAAGTCTTTTAATAATCACCCTTTGCTGCACATGATCAACCTTCTTGCCCTTGCTTGGTGGCTTTTGTTCCTCATCAGGAAATCTTTCTCCATTAGATTTCCTCTTTTTAATGAGAAAATCATCATATTTTTCTTCTAATAGCTAGTCTTTTCTATTTATTATCAATAGTGAGGGCCATACCCTTCTTCAATTTATTGGCCTCATCACTTACCCAACTATGGGTCAGTTGGATGACCTTTTTCATTATTTGATCCAATGAAGTCTCCTCTGGCTGTGTCAGATCAGGAGCTGAGATAGTGTCATTATACACCTTTTTATCCTATCTTTTTGTCATCATCATGCTACTGTGCAGGCACTAGAATGTAGTCAAAAGTCTAGATCTGATTGAGAGTGAACCTTTGATAAGTTCTTCTCTTGACCTTTGCTTCATCATCATAATCAGTCCAATAATCTTCAAGATGTTTTTGATGTATTTGTTTCCCTAATAACTTCTGCATTCTACCATATGGGCCATATGACCTAGCTATAGAAAATGGCTACAGGCACATGAACCTTAACCCTCCAATGACATCTTTAATGCTCTATCTGTTAGGGCATATACACCAGCCCATGTATACTGGGAAAAACATAGGAGGAATATTCTTCTGCTCCAAATGAGCTTCAACTGAAGTTGATACTTGTCTAACAAACTCCATCAAGATGACCCTATTAGTGGGGTATCTTGGTAACATGAGAGGTTGCCCCTCAAATCCTTCTATTCTTATGTATGAGAAGGTGGGGAATTGGATAAACCAAGTCCCATGCTTATAAATAATGGCTTGAGCCTCCATGCTCAATCTCTTGGTTCTGTCCTCCTCCATGGTTCTGATTAAATGCATTGAAAATGAGTCATTTACTAGTTTACAGTCTTGGAGGTATGCTCTCCTCTGTAATTGTGGATAATGGTCCCATATGTTTACATCACCAATACTATTTCCAACCCTGCCCACTATTTGTAAGGCATTAAATGTGCCCCGGAAAGCATAGACATATACAACATAAGAGGTCATATGGAATATACAAGCTTTGCCACCCATCTTTCTCATCCCTTCACCTAATAAATCACTAATGATCTTGGCCTAGAGGGGCTTGCTTTCTGAATACAGTACCATTTGGATGATCCCATACATCCAATTTTCAAAGTTCCTAGCATGTTGTTTGCCGGTCATCCTGCTTAACATGGCGATCATATACTGATACTCCTCATCAAAATCAAATTTGTACAAGTAAACTGGTAACTTAGCAGAAGCTGTGTATGTATTGTTCTTAGACCTCCATTGGTACATGATTTTCCTAGCTTCTTTCTTATTATTATTGTACTCTTTCTCCAACCTACTTAGGCTCACACCAACCACTTTATTCCCCATAGGCAGATTAAATGTAGCAGTGATGCCCTAGATTGAGAAGTCTGCATACACTCTACCATGCTTTTCCACTCTTCTATTCACAAGGTTATAATTTCTTGCACATTCCACCACTAGCTTAGTGGCCTCCATTGCACATGGAAATCTCGTGGCATGCCACATACCAGTTGTGAATATCCTATCCAGTATGGGATTATCACTTTCATTGTCTAATCTCCTTGTCCATGCATCCAAATCTGTCTTCCCTTGATGTGTGTCATTTATCACCCCATATTTGAATCCTACTCCCTCAGGTTGTAAGAACATGGGTTTCAAGAACTTAGAATCAGATCTGTTCTTTCTGACCTCCAAAAATATGCATTTCTTACCGTACGGTGTTTGTATGGGGAGGCTCAAGAATATCATGCATTTTATAATCACTATTTAACATTTCAATTCATTTCATGGATCATCATGTAGATTAACCTAATAAAGAACCATTTTACCTAGTGATTTTTAGTAAATGACAATGGAGAGGGTTTTAATTTACTTACTTGATATTCGCTTTTTGTTTTTTGCTATATGATTGATAATGGGGTCAATGTAGATATGTAGTATCATCTGTTCCATTCCGTTACGTTTAGTGTCACGCTCTACTAGTAGATAACTATGAGGTGTTGACTTTCAGAGCTCTGTAAACTTTAATTATCACAAGGTAAATGTAAATAATCCCTAAATTTTATTTTAAACCAATCAATAGGACAAATTAGGGTGTATGTGCCATTTTGATTGAATCCATCGATCATCCACGTGAATTTCATAGATGCTACCAGGTGTTGGATTTATATTTGATACTGACGGGGCTCCATCTACCTTTGGTCTCGCATTTAATGCCAGAGGGCGATCTTTGGAAGACCAGGGATATTTAAAAACATGACCCTAATGGAAAATATGACCCCCCTATCTCGTGTGATAATCATTCACTAAAGATGAGGGTGACATGGTCAACCTTTGACTACTAAGCAAGATCGGGTCGCAAAGTTAAAGATAAGGGATATTTGAAAATATCTGGATCTTTTGATACCCACAAATATCCTACTCACTCGAGAATACAGGGGTAACGTCATCGTCATATGGACTTTAACAATTATTTGTGAAAGATGATGTCATGACCATTTTTCTAAAGTGAGGGATATTTTGAAACATCACTTCTTTGGGGATAGATCGTGATGACAACATCATGCAATTTATTTTCTCTCGTTATCGAGTTATGGTGACGTTGTCGTCATATTGAGAAATATGACAGATATTTGTATATATGACCCTCCGTGGGTCGGGTGAAGTGATTACGTGGTCATCGGGGTGATCTCTTTTATTCGTTGGAACTGAATGATGTCATAGTCATATTTGTGTAGGGTGATATTCATGAAAGGGTGATATTTTGTAAGATGATAGAATTTAGGAGATATGACCCCTCCGCAAATACATGAAATTCTTGACAGGTAGATACTCATCCTTATTTAAGTTTGATGTTCACATATCAAGGATCAAATGGACATCGAGTGATTTTTCTAAGTTAGGGTCATGTTAACAAATGTGACTGATATTTAGAAATATCATGCTATGGAAATATTCAGGTTGACCGATCTTTGACTCAACCTAACTTTCTACCCTTAAACAATATTAGGGTGATCCAAAAGGCAAACATGCTTAGAATTTTATACTCTTTCCAATTATGAGGTTTTTGATAGCAAATGCTAACTTGGGAATTTGACCCCTCCTTGTGATGCACATACCTAAGCAAAGGTGACATACATGATTGAATTTTACCAAACCGCCCAAAAGAAGAAAGCAAGCAAGCAAAAACAAAAAGTTGGGTCCCTATTTTGCTAAGGCAAAATGGGGTGTGTTGTGTAACTACACAACAAGCCTGACTAACTTTGACTCTTGGATGGTAGTGTGAAGATTGTTTTGCTACAATGGGAGATTTGGTTGTATTTGTGTTTTCATATATTGAGTTGATATTATGGTTGCATCCACTGTTGCTTCAACTCTCGATTGGACATTGAGAAGTTCAATGGTATGGGGTATGAGTTGTGGAAGTTGAAAATAGAGGATTTGTTGGAAGAAAGAAATCAATGGTTGTTTGTTCAAAAAGAGAAGAAGCTTGATGATGCGAGTCTAGATGAATGGGAAAGGTTGGATAAGAAGGCACGGAGAACTATCTATGTCTTTCAAATTTTGTCCTGTTGAATGTCTCAAAGGAAGAGACTACACATAAACTCTGGAAGAGATTTATCAAGCCAAGATCATGGTAAACAAGCTTTATTTAAAGTGGAAATTTTTTTCTACTAAAATGAAAGAGAGTGATTCTATTGCAGAGCATTTGAACAATTTTAATTTACTTTTGAGTCAACTTGATTCTATAGATGCTATAGTTGCAGAGGATGATAAATGTATACTTTTACTTTGTTCTTTACATGAATCTTGGGAGAATGTTATCCTTACTATTTCTTCTACCCTTGAAGATGTGAAGTTGGATCATCTTATTGCAACTTTGTTGGCACATGAGATGAGGAAGAAGACTTATGAGGTTAACATTGAGGCTCTCAATGTGAGGGGAAGGTCCAAGGAAAGAGGACCAAAAGGAGATCAGAAAGGGTCCAAAGACAAGTTTAAGGGCTGATCTAAGACCTGTGGAAAGAAGAATAGAGTTAAGTGTTGGAATTATGAAAAGAGGGGACATGTGAAAAAGAAGTGTAGAAACCCAAATAAATAGTAGGAGATTGCTTTTGAGAAGTCCTCAAATACAAGTGAAGATGTTTTACTTTCTGCATGTAATGTTGTTTCTAATGATTACTTGTTAGTTGAATCAGGATGCATGTATCACATGACCTCACATAAAGAATGGTTTTCGACATATGAAGAGTATGATGGAGGTAAAGTGTACCTTGGGGACAACTCTACAAATTTGATAGTTGGGAAAGGAAAGGTATTGCTGTGTTTTAGTGATGGGAAGATTAAAAACCTCTTTGGTGTTTTGCATGTTCCTGGATTAGCTAGAAATTTGATTCCAATTTTGAAGTTGAATGATTTGGGAATGCATGTAACATTTTATAAGCATGGTTGCAGATTAGTGAGAGGATATTAGGTGATAGTGAAGGGGAAGAGTTTGGGAACCTTGTTTAGGCTGGATGCCACTACAATTTGTAACTCCTCTTATATTTTTGAGGCTTCTAAAAACACTTGTATGTTGTGGCATCATAGATTGGGCCACACAAGTAATAATGTTTTAAAAACTATTAAGAATAAAGATTTGTTGGATGGTCTCTCTTATTTTGATTAGGACTTTGATTTCTGTGAGCATTGTGTGTTTGGAAAATAAAACAAAACTTCATTTTATTTAGGAAGCAATAGAGCAAAAGAGAAGTTAGAGATTATTCATTCAGATGTGTTTGGACCTATAGATAATGACTTTATCAAAAAATCTCATTATTTTGTCACCTTCATTGATGATGTATTCAGATTTACATGGATTTATTTTATGAAACACAAATATGAAGTTTTCACTAAGTTTAAGGATTTTAAAGTCTTAGTTGGAAACCAACCAGGATTAAAGATAAAAATATTAAGATCTGATAATGGAGGGGAATATTGCTCTAAGGAATTTGATGAGTTTTGTAAGCATGTAGGTATAATAAGACAAAAGACAACTCCGTATACACCACAATAGAATGGTGTTGTAGAAAGGATGAACCATACAATCATGGAAAGAGCCAAAAGTATGTTACGTGATCCATATTTGGAGAAATGGTTTTGGGTAGAGGCTGTGTGTACTGCTTGTCACTTGATTAACATAACTCCTTGCAAGGCTCTTGATTTGACACCTTATGAAGTGTGGACAGGTAAGAAACCTTTTGTTTCACATTTAAGGGTTTTTGGCTGTGAGTTTTTTGTTCACATGCCTAAGGAAAAGCAATCTAAGTTGGATCCAAAAATGCAAAAATGCATCTTCATTGGATATGGTGAGAATGTTAAAGGTTATAAGCTTTGGGATCCTCTAACCAAAAAAAATATTTTCTCTAGAGATGTTATTTTTAGGGAACTTAGAGCTATTTCTAAACCTAAACAACCAAAAGAGAAGGAAAGGTGAAGAGAGTGCATTTTGACATAGAGCATGAAGGTGCACCTTAGGAAGAACATAATGATGGATTGGACGGTGAAGAAGAAGAAGAAGATTCAAGTAGTTCTGATGAGGATGAATCTATTTTAAGAAGTAAGAGAGTCTCTCACTCCACCCTTTAGGAGATCCACAAGACAACAGATTCCAGTTGACAGGTATAGCCCACCAGACTTCTGTTGTATATTTTCTTTATTGAGTACTGATGATGAACCTATATCCTATAGGGAAGCTATCCATGCAAATGATAGTGAGACTTGGAAATTAGCCATGCAAGAGATGATGGATTTAAATTCTTGCAACACTTGGGATCTTATTCATTTTCCCAAAGGAAGAAATGTCATAGGTTGCAAGTGGGCCTTCAAAAAGAAATTTGGAGCAGACAGTTCATTGGAGAAGTACAAGGCTAGATTGGTAGCTAAGGGATACTCCCAGAGAGAGGGAGTTGATTTTAGTGAAATTTTCTCTCCTATTGCTAAGTTATCTTCTATTAGATTTCTTTTATCCATTGCTGCATCTTTTGATTGGGAAATAGAGAAAATGGGTGTTAAGGATACATTCTTGCTTGGAGATCTTGAGGAGGAAATTTATATGCAACAACCTATAATTTTTGAGGTAAAAGAAAAAGAACATTGGGTTTGCAGGTTAAAGAGGTCCCTTTATGGTCTGAAACAGTCCCCTAGAATGTGGTATCAAAAGTTTGACTCATTGTGTTAAAATTGGGTTTTTTTAGAAGGGAGGAGGATCATTGTGTTTACATTCATTTTATTGATGATTCTATATTAATCATTGGATTGTATGTTGATGACATGTTATTTTTCAGCAATACTAAGGGTATGATCAGTGAGCTGAAAGCCCAACTTTTAGGTGCATTCAATATGAAGAATCTTGGAATAGGCAGGTATATTCTAGGTAGGGAGATCAAGAGGGACAGATGTAACAAAAAGATTTGGTTGTCACAGAGTAAGTATGCGAATACCATTTTGTAGAGATTTAGTATGTAGGACTATAACCCAGTTAGAGTTCCTTTACACATTGGCACTAAGCTTTCATTAGATATGTGTCCAAAGAATGAGGATGATTTTGAGGATACGTCTAATGTGCCATATGCTAGTGCTGTAGGGAGTTTGATGAGCTAGATATTGCCCAAGCAATGGGAGTTTTAAGTAGATTTATGTCTAACCCTGGTACACAACATTATAATTATGCGAAGATGGTGTTTAAATATCTTGCAGGTACTCCTAATTATTTTTTGGTTTATTTTGGTATTGATAATGCTGATAAAACTTTGGACATATAGGGATTTGTTGATGCAGATTGGGTAGGTGAATTGTATAGTCAAAGGTCCACTAGTGGCTATGTATTTACTTTGTTTGGAGGAGCAGTGAGTTGGATGAGCAAGAGGCAGCCCATGGTTGCTTTGTCCACCACTGAAGTAGAGTATATGGTTGCTACTCATGTCTCTAAGGAGGTAATTTGGTTGAGGAGACTATGTACATGTATTGGTTTTGATTGTAGGGTCATTCATATTAGTTGTGATAGACATACTACTATTTGTTTGGCTAAGAATCCTATGTATCATTCTCAGACTAAGCATGTTGATATTTAGTATCACTTTGTTCTAGAAATAGTTGCAAGTGGATAGATCGAGATGAGAAGGTAGACACTCAGGAGAATGTTGCAGATTTATTGACCAAGCCTATGAGCATAGAGAAATTTGTTTGGTGTAGAGAGGCCATGGGCCTTGATTTTAGTGCCTGATTATTTTCATTTGATTTCCTATGGGTTGATTTACAATGTATAATGTCAAGTGGGAGAATTTTGGGATAAGGTGCCATTAACATTGTAAATCCCAATATTGTATTTATTCCAATTTATTATTTGTAACTACCCATAAGGGAATGAGGTAGTTTCATCGACAGTAGTAATTCTGGATTTATTGGAGGTAATTATGGAGTGACATTTACGATTGGCAATTGTAAAAATCATGAGTAAATGAGTGTAGGCACCACCTTGGAGGAATCAATTATTTTTAGCATGTATGAGACACATCATAAATTTGGTGAGTACATGTAAGAGAATTTATGACAACTACAAGTTGTCATAAGATTCTTTGACCTATGACAACTTATGTCAATTAATTAATAGTTGTAAGATGCTATGTTTAGAACTAGGCACCCATATTGGGAAGACACTTTCTAGGAGAATCTATGATAGTTATGACATGCCATAAGATGTTGTAAGAGATCATTTTTGTCGTTGGGTACCCAAATTTGCATGGCTGACTTTGGACAAGTGTCATGAACTTGTAAGAAGTCATTTGATGTTTGCATGTTGGAGATACTTAGGTGAGAGAAAGTGGACACCTAGATTGGAGGTAAAACACCTCTATAGATTCATTGCCATGTAAGTGTTGTTGTATGACAATTTTTTGTACACAGATGCTACTGGAGTGAAGGTTGGAGAGAAGAAGGAAGTTGATGTATTATGTTATTTAGTTTTCAAAGATAATACAACTTGAGCCTCTTTTCTTGGTGGAGTTTTTTACACTGTTGGTGTTCCTAACTGATGGTTTGAGTTTCCCTAAAAAGTAGCCACCTTTTATGCTTAGGATTCTTAGGTCAGTGGCCAATGAACATGAGACAATTATTTGTTCTCCTCTGCACTTTAGGCTCTACTAGATCTAGGGGGTGTTCCCTTTCTTCAATATCTATATAACATTCCTTATTTAACCAAATATTGACAACTAAAGCAGATATGTTCTCCTATATGAAGACCAAAACTGTAAAATTGATTTAAAGTGGCTAGCTTTGGAAACTAATTCATTATATGACTCAGAGAACATGAAAGTAAAACCCTACTCCTACAAACTAACAAGTTGATTTTAATTTTTCTTTTTAATATGTGTGATTGTCTAATTGTGGGTATTTTGTGAAATAAGCCCAACCCTAATCGGTGCCAATCCTAGGGTTTGGAGTCAATCTCTTACAAATGTAGACTCATTCTCACAAGTATCTCAAACATACAGATTTAGAGGATTTTCTATGTTCCCCGCCTTACAAAAAATAATCCACAAATGAGTATTTCCAATAACTCTTCTTATAGATATCCTTGTTGCAAAACAAACTTCCCCATATTTGACTTAAAGAATTTTAATCTAATCCTTGATTAGAAGTAGAAAATAAGACATGCAATATAGCAAATGTATATTTATGAATTCAGAAACCCTTGGTATCTTCCTTCAAAAGAAAAATGCATGCAACACAAGAGACAATTACTGGAAACATATGCTCAAACACATTTTTCATATAAGCTCAACTTGAAACTGATAAAAATGCTCATAAAAACATACATTCAATAATGCAAAAAAATGAACTCACAATTCAGAAATAAGGCCAACCTCCAGAATTGCTCTGTATTTTTATTATCAAAGTTTCCCAAATCTTTCAACAACCTTACAAAGTAGTACTACACGTTCTTTTATAGACACAAGAATGTAGTAGTCAATATTCATTATCCAATGTCGGATACATGAATCTTACAATACAAGCCACCACCCATAGGCATTGAGAAAGAAATTCAAATTACACATATATATGAAAGAGAAAAGACAAAATAAAATTTATCTTGGAGATTACAAAAATAGTTGGAAAATGCATTATCCTTTCACATGATTGGATCTTCAATCATCCAGGACATACTTCTCCATCCAACCTGTATATAACTATTCTATGGGCCATTGAAAAGGAATTAATTTTTCTATTTTATCATTGTAACATGTGTACCTTGCATCCAATAGAATTTTTGACTCTTTACAAAATGTATCCAAGCTCAGTTCCAAGGTGTACAACTTGTCCAATGTAGAGTTGAAAATGCTCAAATTAGGATCTCCCTCTACACAACTCAAGGATACCAACTGGCTAGCTAGATTTTCATGGTAAAATTTTCACCTATCCATAGCTCTTATCTGTCCATCATTTTCTAAAATCTTGGCATTATCTTCTTGTCCATCTCCTCAATGAGTTGTCTTTTTTCTTTCAAAACCTTCTCCAATTTCAATTGGAAGGTGACCACCTCCTCCAATATCAACATGTCAAGAGTCAATTTTATCTCTGGTGGGGCATCCATGGAAAACCTTGATCATTTATGCAAGTTCCTCACTTCTCCTATTCATGGCAACCATAAGTTCTCCTTGTTTTTCTCATGCTAATCCTAAGCTGTTCTTATGCTTGAATATAACTTATAGGTGTCCTCAGTCTTGGCTATAATCTTAGACAACCTATGATTTCTCAAAATTATAACTAACTCCTTGACAATAGTTTTATTTTCATCTTTCAAATTCCTCACCTCCTCTTTCAGCTCTTTTATTTATGAGAGCATAGCCTCCTTGTCTATTGGAAATGATTCTACAGTTTGTATGAGAATAGGAACACTCTAAGCTGAAGTACTTGGAGCTAACATCAATTTCTCCTTATATTTATTCAATTATGCTATATCTTGTCCATGTTTCAAAAGGAGCTCATCATGGTGTCTTTGCAACTTATTTGTTATAGCCTTAGTAAATTGGGTTGTTTGAACATTCAAGCTTGCAGCTTGAGGGAATGGAGTGTCTGACACTCTCTTTATTATAACATCCCCCATAAACTCTCCCAAACCAATGCTCAGATTATTATTATTTGGATCCAATGCCCATATTTCCATGGTTTCAAACCTAGGATTAAATCCTGTACCTGAGAGTGCCTTCTCTACTTGATTATCAGATTCATCAATATCATTCCTTAAAACTGTATCAAAAGCAATGGAATTTGCTAAGGTCCAATGTGGAAGCAATAGTAGATCACTTTTCTCTACTAGATCTCTTGCCTCATCAAGGGTCATATTACTAATGTCTTGACTCACTTCACTCAGTACCCTTTGAGTTATATCCTCATACTTCTCTAGGTCAGCTCCACTCGTAGCTTCTTCTATCTTCTTCTAGAACTCCTCATTCCTGACCTTCAACACATATCCTTTGAATTCAGGGGTGTTTATGAAAGCATCATCTTCTAAAAATTATGAATAGGCCAGTACTCTAATATCCTTTGTATCAATTTACTGACCAGTAATTGACCTTGCCAGCCTATTATCAGGAGAGACACAGGATCTTATTCTTACAGGTGAATTCACCTAATGGGACATTTATTGTTCTTGTTTATTTATCTTCTCTTCCAAATCTATCAATTCAACTTCCTCCTCATGTTCCAAATCAATGATTTTTACCTTCTTGACAGGAGGTGCATTAGGTGATTCACTTCTTTTCCTATATGCCCTGCTTGAACTACCTGGGTCATATGTAGGTCTCTCCTCTCTCACTAGAGCACTTTCAATCAAATCATCTGCATTATAAAAAATCTTCTAGATCCTTGTTATTGGATCAATTTCTTGTACAAATTTTCTTGTATATGCAAAGTTCAGATTCTTTCTCATCCTTTCTCCCTCCATTATTGTCTCCCACCTTTTCCTCAAAAAATACACTTCTCCCATTGTAGCACAATTTCTCATAATATCTTCATCAAATAAAACTTGGTGGGTAAACTAAGGTTTGCTAATACCAAGCCTCACCTTATTTATGAATCCCTCAGAGTCAAATACCCTTGGCTGCTCAAACCCCATTCTGTAAACCATTAGCACTAAATCAATTTGATCTAGGCCATTCTTATTAGCAACCATAAAATTACAAAATTTGATGGAGGTAGGAAAGAAAGATCCTTTCTTGTGCAATCTCAAATGTTCCTTATCAAACTCATTTAACTATCTAATTATCTCCAAAAATGCTATTCTCTTTGGCCCATATTTTGGTAATATACATAAGGCAACCTTGCTTCCATAGACTCTGATGTAGGTGGTATTAGTATGCAAGAACCAATCTCCCCAGTTGTACTGAATTCCTAGCTCTGGGGTCCTATCCAAAGGTCTCAAAAAATCAAGTACATTAGGGTGCATCCTTTCACGTTTAGGCTGCAAGAATACCAACATCCTTATGATAAAATGCTCCTCAAAAATAATATAATTTGCATCTGTACAATGCATATCCATCATGCAAGTCCACATCTGTACATGGAGCAAGTTACCCATTGGATCTTTTTCATTAACATGCAAGTCTTTATGCCACAATCCTAATCCAGCATACAAAAACATGTGACACATCATTGAATACCACGTTAACTCCACTTTTGCATCTACAATATATAACTTGTTCTTAATTTTAGTCAATTATTTGTGCATTTTATCATATATATACATTGCATAGTCAAAAGGCTCTATAGTTGAGATATCCTGTATGTTTACTGCCATTATCATCAATGAAATTGGCATTTTATCTAGTGCATCTCTCCCGAATACTTGACATAGAGTATGATATGTCTTCGCAAAGTAATGTATGAATTATGACACATCAAATGGTTCCTTCTCCTAGTCTGATATCTTGACCAATTTTCCATCAATGCCCTTTAGTATTTGCTTGGGCAACTTAAAGGCTCTGTATCCATGCTTAACTCTCTTATACTCTTCCTTCAAAGTGCCCAAGATTAATTTGCTTGCTGGAGGTAGGGTTTAAGCCAAACACACTTGAGATGTAGGCTTTTTTTGCTTTGATTATGATAATATTATTCCCCACCAATACTTGTTTAGATGCATGATTGTACCTCTGTGTAACTACCCTCACAAAATCTAGATTTAGAAATACATTAGGGCATATCAATTTGGCCAAGTCTAAGTTCTAGGCATTGCAAACTGGGGCCTTGTATTCTCTTTTGTCATACTAGTGCTTGAACAAAATCCATCTTGGCACAGGCAACTAGGCATCCCAACAATCATAGCACAAGTCCAAAAGTTTATCATTTGGCCTGCTAGGACCATGTACGTTCACAGGCCTCTGTGAAGACCCAAGGCGTTGGACCATTAAATCTTCATCTAAAATACTTTTTGAGGTGGATGATTGGCTTACTTTTCTCATTTTGAAATTAATTTGCACAGAATAGGGTTTCTCTTTTTTCTATTGACGCTTAAGACTATTCACAAAATGATAATTCAATTGAAAAAGTCATGACTGGTGAAAGAAACTTATTGGTTTTCTTGCTCTACAAATGCTTTATAATCTACGTATTTTCTCGTTTAGTCTTCACCATGTGCCAAAACTCTTTCCATGCTGGTAAAAATGATATGAAAAACCCTATTTTTCATCCTTAAAGAATATTTCAATTTAGGGCCAGCTGCATCAATGCACGTCACTTTGGACTTTACTGCAATTCATGTTTTAGAGCTGCTTGCAACATTCATTGCAGTAGGTTTAAATTTTGGCCATTGATTTAAGCTTCTCTCTGTCAGATCGACGGTCATGAGTTACCGTCTAGATTTGAAAATTTGAGCTCTTTCATTGAAAAGTCATTAGCCAATGAAATAACTCCATGTCAGATGTACTTTTCCTACTAACTCCTCTACCTTTTGTCTGATATGGACACGTGGCTTCATTTCACAGTAGCACAGTGGGAAGTGGGCCACCACCTTTTGGCTCTGCGTGAGTGCACTAAAGCCTCCACGTATCCTTCCTTTTGCAAGCCTTTATTCTTCCTTTGAAAGCTAACCACGTGTCACAATCTCGCAGCCACATGGTGAATCTTCCCTTCTGACAAGATTCCTCTATGCCTTTGCACTACTGTTAGATCCTTTATTTCTTGTAGCTCACTTTTTACCTGACACCTGGCAATACCTCCTTCGTTGATTCATAATCCTTGATCCTATGGCTGTAAGCCCAAGCATCCTTGACAGCTGTTTGCATTTTGTAGCCCCATAGTGGGACCATGATGTCACCTCTAGCTGTTATGCGAGCTCATGATATCATGCCATGTGGTAGCTCTGGTCCCTACAAAGACTTATGACTTAAGACTTTAAAAAGGAAATGACATTTACAAGCAATAATAGGTAAGTATAAGGACTCAGGTTTGGTCACTTTATGACTTCAAGGACTCAAGGTTATAACTTAAGTGACTAATAACCTAGGATAAATAGTCAACATGAAATTATAACATAAAGTAAAATAAGACCATGGGACTTAGGGTTTAAGGGGAAATAAAAATGAACACTTGTAGATTACAACTTAACACTCTAGACCTAGGTAGGTACCACTATTGGCTCTGGTTGGGGATGTACAATTCACTGGATTGCAGCAAGGACCAGAAAGACTCTGAGAGTAGACTAGAACTAGGATTGACACAAAACACAAAAAACAATTGCATAGGAATTTACACTATATACACTTGTATATAACCTACTTACAATGTTCACAAAGAATAACCTACCTATGAAAAGTAGGGTTTCTGGAACTGTCCATGCACTTGCAATTCCTAAAATTCACCATCAAGACTCTGAAGGAAATATAAGTCTTCTCCATGGGTGTTTCTTATCAGATAAGGGCCAATCCATAGGGATTCAAACTTGCCATGCTTGCCCTTATCTTAACTCCTGGCATTCCACATAAGAACCATGTCATTCACCTGAAACTTCCTCTCTGAGGCCCTTTTTTCAAACAAGTAATTCAGTTTCTATTGCCTCTTTAGATTGGTTCTTTGTGCTTCTCTCCTTGCCTCATGAAATGCAACCAATTAGTTCACCCTTTCTACCATTGGATCTTTTATATCATCATCATTTTCTTGTATAAATTTGTAAACTGGAAAGAGATTATTTATTGGCAACTTCATCTTCAGGCCATATACTAATTCAAAAGGAGACTTACCACTGGCTTTCTTCACTATCTCCCTATTAGCCCATAGTGCTAATTTCAATTTAGAGTCCCATGCCTTCTTATTTTTATCAATGATCCTCTTAATTATCTTCATCAAGCTTTTATTGTTGGACTTGACCTAGCCATTACCTTGAGGGTGATACGGTGTGGCATATGATCGATTAATACCATACTCATTGTAGAAATCTACAAATTCTCCTAATCTGAAACACATTGCATTATCTATCACTAATTTTTCTGGTACCCCAAATCTAATGATTATATGCTCCAAGATAAGGTCCAATACCACTTTGCTTGCATCTTTCTTTGTTGGGATGGATTCTATCCATTTGGTGAAGTAATCAGTAACCACAAGTATCCAATTGTGTCTGCCACTTGAATTCTTTGCTATCTCTCTAATGAAATATATTCCCCACTATTGGAATGGAGCATCTACTGTCACAGTCTTGAGGA
This sequence comes from Cunninghamia lanceolata, assembly GCA_027924645.1. Lineage (NCBI taxonomy): Eukaryota > Viridiplantae > Streptophyta > Pinopsida > Cupressales > Cupressaceae > Cunninghamia > Cunninghamia lanceolata. The sequence continues at coordinate 375,339 of BSBN01000798.1, forward strand.
GCAATGCACCAACATACTTCAGCTTCCCTAAGAATCACTAACATGAATCACAAGTTCTCACCATTTTATGTACATTAGAGAAAAGTGTTGGCCACCAGTATCCTGACCTAAGAATCTTATATGCAATAGTTTTGGCCATGTAATGTCCACCACATACCCCTTTATGCATATCAGTGAATTTTTTTAGCCTGATCCTGATCTACACATCTTATCAATACATCATCAAGATTTCTCCAATACAACTCACCCTGAATAATGACATATTTAATAGCCTATAGCTTCAAAGTCCTCTGATTGTCATTGAGATGGGCTAGGCAATTCATAGTTTGCAGGTATTGAGCAATGTCTTTGTACCAGTCAGATTGTTGTACACTACATACTTGATTTTCAGCTACATTCACTTGACAGGCTTCTAAATTTTCTTCTACCATCAACTTAGCCAAACCTTGTCCCCTTACCAGTTTGGTTACTTGGATATCAATATTAAGCTCTTGAATCTTATTGATCCACCTACACCTTCTCCTTGTTACTTCTTGCTGTGTAAATATATCCTTGACTGTAGAATGGGGAACATAAGCCACAATCTGAGCTCCAACTAAATAAGGCCTAAAATTCTTAACTACCTTGACCAAAGCATAAGCTTGCTTCTCCATCATATCACATTTTAACTTTGCAGTCTACAAGGATTTTCTAAAGAAAGCAATTGGCTACTCAAATCCATCATCATTCTTCTGTAACAAACATGCAACAATTGTATGGAAGCAAGCAAAATAAAATAATTGAAAAGGCTTAGTGAATTCAGGAAACTTCAGAATAGGGGCAGTTTTGATGGCTTTCTTTATGTCTTGAAATAACCTAACTGCTTCATCTCCCCATGTTACAGTCTCACCTTTCTTCATCATCTTTGATATTGCTTTAGTGATTTCTACAAAATTGGGAATAAACGTTTTGACAAAATTGATTTTCCCAAAGAATGATTGAATACCTTTAACTGTCTTGGGCATCTGAATTTTGTCAATCATGACAACCCTTTTTGGATCAATCCTAGCTCCATCCTTGGACAATATATGCCCCAAAAGATTTCCCTCAGTCACTCTAAAGGCACAATTCTTAGGATTCAGTGAGATGCCATACTCCAATGCTCTAATGAAAATCTGTTCCAAATGCATACAATGTTGTTCTTCCTTCTTTGAATAAGCAGTCAAATCATCTTGGTATACATCCAATATACAATCAATTAATTCTGTAAAGGCAACATGCATTACTCTCTAAAAAGTTACACCTGCATTTGTCAATCCAAATGACATTCTCACATAGACATAAGTTACCCATGGAGTGGTGAAAGCAATCTTAAATTGCTTAGATTCCTTAACTTTCACCTAGTTATATCTAGAAAATCTATCCATCATAGATAAAATCTCACACCATGTCACCTTTTGTAACATAGCTTCCATGTTAGGCAATGGATAATTATCTTTCAAAAATGATATATTCAAATTTTTGAAGTCCACACACAACTTGATATCTCCATTCTTTTTTCTATCTAGGACTAAGTTTGACACCCAAGTGGAGTGCCTTATGGGCTTTATGATTCTAGCATCTCTGAGCTTCATGAGCTCTTCGTACATTTTTGGAGCTAAGGTAGGATTAATGGGCCTCTGCCTATGTTTGAATGGCTTAGCTCCAGGCTTCAAAGGGATTTCATGCTAAAATAAATCCTCTCTATAGGCCTTCAAGTCCTCATATGACCAAGCAAAGACATGTTTATACTTCCTCAACAATGCTATCAACATTGCCCTTATGTGCGGGCTGAGTTGCTTTCCAATATAGACCTTCTTTGGGGCATTGTGTGTATCCAACTTTATCTCTTCCAAATCCTCCTTGTTTGTGGAAGATGTCTTAGCTACAAATTGATCCCTATTATCAAATGCTCTTTCTAGAGCTACCAACCCTCTTGGAATCTTGTTAGTCTTGAGTTGTATTACGTCTTTTTCAAAAAGAGTTTCTTTCCCATCTACGACTTCCACAATATTATGAAAGTCTATCTCTTGATTTTCATACTTATCCATGCAATTCAAAAATATTAACAGGTCCTTGTCATCCTCAAAAATCTGCCAGCTACATATGTTGTCTGGGACTGCAGGTCTAACTTTGATCTCAACATGTGCACTATCTGCCACTGTGATATCATCTGGACTGATTGCAACATTGGCTAGGAAGTCTGCCAAAACATTCCTAGACCTTTCTACCCAATTTATTGAGAATGCATCAAACAACTCTATACAATCCCACACTGCATGTTTATATTGCTTCAGCCTTTTATATTTAGAAGCTTATTTACCTCTCACCTAAGAGAAAATTAGTTTTGATTCTCCTCATACTTTAAGAAGCTTAATCCCATGCTTAATTCTAACATTCAATCCTAGTAGAAGAGCCTCATACTCTACAATATTATTCGTACATCCAAACTTCAGAAGGAAAGAGAACTTAAATATCTTACTAGTTGCGGAGACAAAAACTACTATAGCACTAGAGCCCTCTTTAGAGCATGTACAATCAAAATACATGGACTGGAGCCCTTTCTTAATCTTTCAATCTTTCCAATTCAGCATCAATGAGTTTTTTCTTATTTTTATTTTGATCATAGGATAGCACTTGAAAGTTATCAAGGTCAATATCAACAAAATAGACCTGCTCATCTTGTTCAGGTTCTTCAACTGATTCAGATGATCTTTCCTCTCTGTCCAATTTGACATCTCTTCCATTCATAGGAATCATAACATATGACAAATCCAATTACATGCTTCATCCATCCACTGCTACCCATCTCCTTAACAGTAACATCCCATATTGTGGCTTGATGTCAACCACAATCACATTCATAATATAGGTCTTCTCAGGATAAGCAGTGAGCATGAAGTCTACATTTTTCATGATTCCAATAACTGGTACTTCCTTGACATCCTTGGAAAAGCACTTAGCACATGCCTTATCTATTTTCAATCCAGCTTATTCCATGATAGCCAAAGGCATGATATATATTGATGCACATGAATCAAGCATATAGTTCCTTATTACCTTCCTATTGATAGATACATAGAATGACTCTACCTGTGATGGACACTTTGTCAGGGTTGTCCCTAAATACACTTTAGGAATTTCTTCTTCATCAGTCTCCTTTTGTTGAGCTTTGCCATGACCCTTGGTAGCTTGATCTGTATGATCATGTATCCCTAAAATTAAAGATAGTCTTGTATTCTTCAATCTTCAGCATTTTAAGCAATGGGACTAAAACTTTCATCTAGGATAATGCTTAAGTAATGTTGAATGGGACATAATATTGTATAATAGTTGTACTCTACCCCACATTTCTATTTCTCTCATGAGTTTGTGCAGCTTTAGTACCTATAGCATTCTGATTACTACTCACCCCCTTGGAATTTTTACTTTTATCCTCATTTTGAGTCACTTTATTGTTTAAATTTCTTGTGTTATAACCCAACTTTTCCTTAGAATCCTTCCTACTATAGTTGCTCTTCTTCTTCTATGACTTAGATCCTTTTGAGTTAATCTGAGGCTATTTCACAAATATGCTTCCTAGTTTACCAGAGTCACCAACTTTAGCCCTGCTTCTAAGATTATAATTGTTCTTAACTTGAACCATTGTAGTGGCTATTAGGGCTCTGATCTCCTCATCAGAAGGTCTCCTCAGATTCACATTCAAAATGTGTGAATCCTGAGCATAAACATACTAATATTCATCTTCTTCATCTAAGAAAATTTGCTGGCAAATTTGCTCCTTATGATACCTCTTTTGAACCACATCAAAATCTGCATCAACCTCATCAAAAGAAGAATAATCTCCACTAGTAAAAAGCATATTAACACTATCATCTTCAACATAATGGGGCTCATTACATTGATTGCAATCATTATGAAAGGACTAAACAATCATACACTATGATGATGAATGAGGCATTTGACACACCATGCACTAGGGAGTATCTTTAACAACATTAACATTCTTCTTTAATGGATCAGAAGTTTCCTTACCGTACTAAGATTTTTGATTATTATTATTATTGTTCAAGACAGGGTTACCATTATGCTAGTTTGTATTGTATGACATATCATACAATTGTGGTCTTTTCTCTAGTCTCTAATAATTTTTCTTTTCAGAGCCTAATCCTTTCTATGTTCTTGCAAGCTTATAACTTAGGTCTTTAAAGGTATTTGTCAACTTATCCAACTTATCCTCAGATGTGGAAGCACTACTTCGAGTATTCTATGTCCTATTGTTTGGATTCTAGAAAATTCTCACATTATCCCTCCTATTACCTTTTCTAGATGCTTTCTTGTTATTCTCAATGTTAGTTACAATCCTAAAGGCATCTATGAGACTAGCTAGACTCTTATCTCTCAATTCATAAGTTGTTTTGACATTAAAGGCATTATTGTACAAGACCATGCACACTGGTTCACTTGGTTTCATGTGAGGTGGAAGTTTATTCAGTACCCTGGTAAACTTGGCATTAAAATCAGAAACAAGTTCATTTGACCCCTTATCTATACTGGTGAATTCATTTATTATGAAAATAGGGTCAGTCTTATCTCCATATTGTTCTCTGAAAATTCTCATGAAATCATCCCATGATGCAATACTCTGATCAGGCAAGTTCCTATACCATTCTCTAGCTTCTTCTACTAGAGACAACATAAACAACTTCATGAAAACATCCTCATGTTCAACTTCAAAATTATCCATTGAATTGAAGAAATCTTTCAAATGATCCTCACCTGACACTGCATTGTTACCTAAAAATTTAGGCAATTCAGTCCTAATATCATTATCAATGGGATTGGGATACCCAGGGATACCAGTAAAATCTAGTTGTCTATACCTTTCCAGCTGCATGTGCCTCCTACCAAATGCATTTTGATTTTGATTTGCATTCTAGTTTTGGTTTGCATTAGCATTTCGATTTACATTACCACAGGCATGTGCATTTTGATTTCTTACATTGTTTTGAGGTACTTTGTTATTATTAGCCTTTTGCCTTTGATTGTTTTGTGGATTCTGATTCACGTGCTGATCAAGCCTTTGATTATTTCCAAATATATTCTGATTATTCTGTTGGTTTTGAACAATATTGACCTGTTGATTACCCACTATTTTTGCATTATTTAGGGTTGGACCTGCATTCTGGTGAGCAATTATTAGAGCTCGAACCCTTTGTCTCATTTCATCTCTTATTTTCACAGCTTGCCAATAGTCAAGCTCAGCCCTGAGGGTCCTAATTTCTTATGATAATTGCTCTTCTCTTGGCATTGAAGAGGATGGTCTAAATGTATTGAGGTTATCTGTATCCCTTGGTGACTCTGTATCCTCAAACCTGTCTGGTGGATCCAAAAAATGATGTTCTTGAATGACACTAGATCCTAACCTCAACCCATCACTCTGTTGTTTGTCATAAATATCTTGGAAGCTAGCTTCTGTAGCTGAGAATGTTGTTGTTCATAGGACCTAAATTCATTCTTCATAGTGTCACTATTCTGAGGTTTTGGGGACCCTTCTTGGTTGGAGGGACTACCCCCTTTCTTTCTGTACATCATTTTTTACAGTTCTGGGAACAAGGGGTTTTGCAGGGATCTTCTTCCTTGCATGCAAACTATAATATCACTGGCTAGGAGATAAGTTCAGAGTCACCACCCACAAATGGGAATTCAGGTTAGATCCTAGGTTCTTTATAATCAACTCCCTAGCAAAGTTACCAGTCTGTTTGTGTTCCCAACTGATGGTCTGAGTTTCACTAAAAAGTAGCCAGCTTTTATGCTCAGAATTCTTAGGTCAGTGGCCAATGAACATGAGACAATTATTCGTTCTCCTCTACACTTTAGGCTCTACTAGCCCTAGGGGGGTGTTCCCTTTCTTCAATATCTATATGACCATTCCTTATTTCACTTGATATTGACGAATAAAGTAGATATGTTCTCCTATATGCAAACCAAAAGTGTAAAATTGATTTAAAGAGGCTAACTTTGGTAGCTAATTCATTAGATGGCCTAGAGAACATGAAACTAAAACCCTACTCCTACAAACTAACAAGTTGATTTTGATTTTGATTTTTAATGTGTGATTGTCTGATTGTGGGTATTTTGTGAAAATAAGCCCAACCTTGATCGGTGCCAATCCTAGGGTTTGGAGTCAATCTCTTACAAATGTAGACTAGTTCTCACAAGCATCTCAAACATACAGATTTAGAGGATTTTCTATGTTCCTTGCCTTACAGAAAATAATCCATGAATGGGTATTTCCAATAACTCTTTTTAAATATATCCTTGTTGCAAAACAAACTTCCCCATATCTGACTTAAAGCATTGTAATCTAATCCTTGATTAGAAGTAGAAAACCAGACATGCAATATAGCAAATGTATATTTATGAATTCAAAAACCCTTGGTATCTTCCTGTTTAGGGTAAAATTTGATTGTTTGTTTACTTTAGGTTAGGTATCACAATTTCACCGCTAAGCATTAGAGGACAAGGATCGATCTTGTGAACAAGCTTCTAATCACTTTGCCTCCTTTTTATGCTCACGTGGTTGTAGAACCTAAGGCCCTAATCAAGATTTTATCAAGTGTTTTCCTTTCAACCAAGTAAAACCCTAATTATGCCTTAACTTAGTAATATATAGAAACTGATGAAGTAACTGGTAAAACTAATCATAGAAGTATAGAGAGAGGGTTTCAGAGATAGTGTAACTAGATTTTGAGGGTTGCATGGACTAGGCCACTTGCTCTAGTGTCCCGAAAGTTCCTGGATAGGAAAATCTTCTACACAGGGTGTCTGAGACTACTAAAAGGCTTACAGATCTTGGATAAAACACCTGGTTGGACTAGGGTGCCCGCTCTAATGTCCCACAAGTCTCATATTCCAAAAATCTAAATGTCTACAATGACTACACTCGCAATATACTCCTTTCTGTAGCTTCTTTTCACTGACACCTGCAAAACACGATATGCACCTACAAAAGAAGGAAATTGTTGCGGCCATATAGGAGCTTGCCTCAGTCAAGCCCCATCTTCAATATTTCTACCTTAATAATAGCTAGAGGAAAAGATTTGTAGAAGTGTGTGCAAACCTAACAATGTGTGTATACATAAAAATCAAACCCTAGATGTCTCAATCAAGGGAAGATCAACAACTTGCTTTGCATCAATAAACACATATAACTTCACCTCAAGGAGATGAGATAAATGAAGCTTGCATGAATAAGAAGGCGAATTAGCAATGTCTGTGGAGGATCTCCAAGCTTGCTATTGGAGGCTTCAACCCTTCTCCCTATCATGCATCATATATAGGAGGACAATTTTTGATGTTACATTTAGCCCCCACTTTAGTGGCCATATGACACTATGTGCATATGCAACTAAAAGAAAGTAATTGCATCAATCATGAAAAGGATACACATAAGGATACTATAGAGGAAGTTGAAGTGTTATCACCGAAAATGAAGAAGCCCCCAATTTTGCAATCCTACAAGACCACAAAGTTAGGTACCGCATCTTACAAAAGAACACTTGTTAGAAAAATCAGAACCAAATCAACCTGCAACCACCACCAATGAGTCAGTATCAAAACACTAAGGGGGTTGAGTGATGAGATATGGTGAGGGAGGAAATCGAGGGAGATATATGCCCCCTTATTTCTACTTGCTTAGTATAAGAGTAGAAACAAGGAGATATCCACACACGTCAATTTCAAGGGAAATGTGTTATGGGAGTCATTTGAAGAAACAACACTCAACCATAACACACTGGGTAAGAAAGAGTGAAATCAAGATTCCAGTGCAACAAACAACATTGAAATTGGAGTTCAATAGCTCAACAAAAGGGCTCGAGAGTGAAAGAAGGCACTTTTGCACCTAGTTAGGGATAGGATTTCTCACTCACTTTATGTAAAAAGGAGTTGTCACTTATCACTTAACTCATTCTTGTTTCTTATCATTGTAGAGGGAGAGAGAAGGAGAATAGGAGAACAACCATGTCAAGGCGTTATCCATACCATCCACCATGACTGGAGATGCTCTGAGCTTGAGTGGCAGAGAGATGCTTTGAGGCCAAGGTAGGGTCCTGATTCCATCCTTCTGTCATCTTTTGTTGTACTTTTCTTTCATGTTTATTGATGTCTATGCTAATAGGGGAAGGTGGATAGGGTTCCTAGATAGGGGTGCCTGGGTCCACCTAGGACGCCAGAGTCTCTCTGGGGCGCCCTAGTCCCACAAGAGTGACAGTGTCTCTCTAGGATGCCCTAGTCTTCTTGGGGCACCCTGGTCCACAGAGGACACAGGCCCTAGGCACATACATTCTATTTAGTTCTTGATAGCTTATTTTGGTTTCCAGAGGGGACTATGATGCTCTTGCTTTCTTTTTGATCTACAAGATGTCCTTGAGATGTGGGAGCACATAGGTGGTCATCTAATGGCACTTCTGCAAGAGCACGCTAGCACTTTGACTGCCGTAGAGAGAGCATTTACAGATGGTGGGCCTATGGTGGGTTTTTGATATGCCCACAATCAGATTCCATTGCGTGATGCTTATGACACTGATGGAGAGATGGGATGTATATACCTCCACATTCCATTTACCAATTGGTGAGATTACCATCACACTAGAGGATGTATTCAGGATCCTTCGACTATGTTGGTTTACAGATTTTATCCTTTAGGAATAAATGCAGAAAATGACTCAAGATGCCTAAGAATAAGAACAAATAGTACCAACAGTTGGAGAAGTTGTCATTAGATTGACAACTTTCCTCTGAATTTTAGAGGTACATCTCCCTCTTATGATATACAATGAATTAAAATGTTGGGTATGTTTTTGACCATAAAGCAGGAAAGGCTCACTAACATATACACATAACCATGAAAGTATATGTAGAAGATTAAAACTGAAATGAAGGAGATGCAGGTTAAATGACTCACAGTTCACCCACCCTACAAGCCCAATTGGTAAACAAGAAAAGATGAATAGCAGAACATTTTCAAGAGATGATTTTATCATGAATTCATAGATTTAGAAATAAAACATTACACAATATGATGTAACAAATATAATTTTAGAGAACTATCACAAAGACAAAAAGGACATCAGCAATTAAAGAGAGTATTGATAAATTCAAAGATTCAAAAATAATTCCCTTATTTCTCCAACATATAGGTTCAAAGACTCTACATCTGACATAACAAACTGTGCTTGAAAAATAAAAATCTACTCCCTCTTCCTTCCATTGTTCCCGAGCTGAAAAAGATCATCCCCACAAAAGTCTCTCAATTACATATTTATAGGGTTTCCCATTTAAAACCTTTCGGTTACCGTAACTCCTTCTTGAAAGGGAATAAAAATATTGTGATTTTCTCCCTTTGATTTCTCGTGCATATAACTGCTTCTTGAAAAAAATAAAATTTCTCACTTGTCTTAATTTGTAAATTTGTTTGTTCAAATCACCCTTTAGGATTACTTGGTTTAATTTCATCATATGAGTGGGTATGGCCCACCTTCTTTAAAATTGATAGAATCATGGATTATTACATATACTACAAAACTTATTTTAATTTGAAGACCTTGAGAATTCTTTGATGGCTTCTAATATTAATTCATGTCTTCAAATCTGCACTGTTTGATACAAGAAGTTCATATATCTTATCTGCCCAACCTGCATAGTAGAAAATTAGTTGCACTGTCATCAAAACTTCAATTTTGCTAGTGAGGTTTCCCATGGTCCCGTGTTTTCAAAGTAAAAAATGGATAGTATATATGATCTTTCATAGGTAGTCATTTTTTTTTCTCTTCAAAGCTTTCTATCAAACTATGCCATGACTTAGCTATTTCAATTTGTATTGTAGTAAAATTTGCCTTATTCCTCATTCTTGCATTTGCATACATTGCTGCTAGAGTATTTCTATCCATTTGATTTTGTGCACATCCTACAACATGACTCATAAGACAACATTTTCATAAGGCATTGCATTAATCATTCCATGTGCGTTGTCTATTAGGGCACTTCAAACTATTTTGTTCATAGGCTACGATCGAGTTGCACTCCTTCATCTGTATATACTTAAAATTTTCTAAATCTTTTTCAATAAATGCTTTGCATTCTGTCATTCTCATGTCATATGAGACCACATTTCACTAAGGCTTCCTAATTTTCAACTATAATAGCTGACAAAATCTGTAATAGAATTCTCGTTTGGGAGTAGAATACTAGCAGAAGTTCTTGAATTTGATGTTACGCCAGCCTTGAATCCACACGCAGTTTTGGTTACACTACCTTTAACACCCATAAAAAGCTTATATATATACCATGATCATTGTATGGAACTATGTTTCTTGATGTCATTTGGTCAAATAGTTTACACGGCCTAGTCCGTATTTCTACATTTTGCATACATGTTAACAGAGTACTAACACCTTGACTATAAGGGAATGGGCTGGTAATGGTGATGAGTTTGGTCTTCACTTGCGAATTGCGATCTTTGCTTTCCACAAGACAACAATTTCTTTAGAATTATTTGGAGGATGCTAGTGATGATTGGGAACTTTGGATTTACAATTTCCATTATCTTTGACCTCAAGAACATCCTGTAATCATTGCTTTCTATTGATCCATTCTGCACGTGGCTCCACCAAGCACATCATTGATTCCACTTTGCATTCTTCAATGGCCATCCTAACTTTGCAACCTTCCTCTAGATTCACATAGGCTGGGTGGCTAAGGATATCTGTGTGCCTCCACAATAAAATGCAAGTATAATCTCTAACAAAACTTTAGTTCAATTACACTATGTTAGGCACAAACGATTGCAACATATCTAAACAATGGATAGCATGTCTTCTTCCTTCATCATATCCAGTATATTAATGATCTAAGTGTTCACTGTATCTATATCAATGTAACTTTAATATGGAGGTCTACACATACATGTCCATCAGAATGCTCCCAACCTTTCAAAGAACTATCATTGCGTTCCTTGAGACTTCATTTCACCTCAGGTCATTCACTGATCTTAGTGTCGTCCTAGTTGAGAGAGAAAGAGATGGCAATGTTGAAGGAGTCAGGTGGTCAGGGATATGCAGAACTTCTGAACCATGCAAGGAGTTTAGAAACCTTCAAAACCTCTGACTATAAAGGGAGTCAGAATGTCACCACTTTTTTGAGTTTTGGAACTTCTGAAATCCCTGATAACACAAAAATTGTGCATTTCTCAAACTTTAGAACCACAACTCTTTGGAGTTATAAACTAACAGATCACCCAACTTAGGATGCTCAATATATACTCTCACTTGTTTATATTTTTCAAAATTGGTGGGACCCCCACACTAAAGAATGACATATTTTTACAAAGTTGTCCATTTTAAGACATTAAACTTTATAATTGACCCTATAATGAATTCTATCTGGAGTTGTTCAATTGGTGCAAAATAAATCCTGTTAATAATACTCTCCTTTCCTGAAACCATGCCTTAGCCTAAAAAAACAAAACCTCCATATCTTTCACATATTGGCTCCAATTTGTATAAAATTTGGATAACATAATAATTGGATAGAGCAAAGCAAAAACTAGAAATCTTTTAAGCCCCAGCAATTGAAAAGTAGACCTTTTACTCAGTTTGTGAACCATGGACTAGAAAATGTGAGTTGTAGATTTTGTAATTGGTAAAGCATATTGGCTTAAAAATAGGGCCGTTCAAGCAAACTAAGGTGAGGATCATGCTCATAAAAGGATTTCCTACCATCTTTAATAGATTTGCAAAAATAATTATTTTTCAAAATGTGGCAGATTAAGGCAGACAAAGGGGAATGCACAGAAAATTTGAAAATTCATGGGTTCAAATTTTGAGGCAACAATGGGCTCTGATTGGGGACGAGGAATGAGAATGATGAAGTAAGGGACCCAGAACCTCATGCATGGACTAGTGCAAAAATCCATTGGGTAGTAGAGTCAAAAAACAGAGAGGACAAAAGAAGCTAAAACAAGCCAAAAATAGAGAAAAAACATGAAAGGGAACAAAACACTACCAGCACAACAAAAAATCCTACTATGTACATGGTCAGGAAGACCCTACCTAAGTTGGCTTTAGGATGGTCATGTGAATCCATTGACAGGCTGGGAGAAGTAGCTACCAGTATGAAATAATGCATGGTGAATGAGGAGCCCGTAAGAAACCAATAGCCAATTGATGATTATCAGAACTGGAGCAACATGTAAACACTCTTCTGATTAAATCTGAAGCTCCACCAACCACTCTTTATTATAAACTCTTGCAATTAGATGACTCACATCATCATTTCCAAGCATGTGATTATTAGCATCTGCCTATATAACTCCATCAGGATGCACTTGATTTTGTAAGTAAAGAGAAACCAGCCCCCATATTGGACAACCCACACAAACATCATAAGATAAGGACCTTTCCCTAGCTGCCCCAATATTTTTCTGTATATAATCATCCTCTATAGCAGACAAATTGACATTCCATTCCTGAAAACAACCACTTGAACCATTAGATGACCAACTATCAGCCATGTATGTATCATGCAAAACTTGAAGTGGATTAGACTAAAAATCTGAACCACAAGCAATATTTTCATGAGGCTAAAAATCAATCCCAACTGGAACAATCTCATCTTTCTCTGTGAGATTTGACTCAACTGTTTAATGGCACACTTTATCTTCTTTATCTATAACCTACAGATTAGACATGATAACCTCTTCCACATACAGGAACTCATTTTCACTGGCATTAAGACACCAGTTTGGAATATACACAATTTGGGATTCAGCACATCCATTCATTTTATCACTTTCAGTAAGGCTATCATCATATTCCAATTTTTGTTTAAAAATTTTGGTATCCAGATTTTTAAAATGAAAAGATTCAAAAGAAATATCATTCCTAACCTCCTCTTGCAGCCATAATTCTGCATTATCTTTCTCAAGAAATGTGAAGGCTTCATATTTAGATTGTGTGTACCTTGGAGAAAAGACCTTCAGCACCTCATCTTTATGTTGTGTAGCCTCAGATTGTTCCTCATTGCTGGGAAAAGTAAATGATTCCATTTCTGCAATAGATAAGGATGACAAAACAATACCATTTGCATGATCCTCATTACTACTAGCATCACAAAGGGCTTGTTCATTTTCTACACTACCTGAAGGGCTTTTGGGTTCACCATTATTTTCTTCATAATGAAAATAAAAGGCTTCCATCCTTCTATCCACATGAGGTTTAATTTCTACACTATTTATCTTATCTTTACCAAAGTGTTTTGGATCAAAAATAAAAAGATTATAGTATTTAGCAGAAAGAGGTTGTGCATTTTGAAAACTCACAGGCTGGAAACTTTGTTTATGCATGATAGATCTTTCCACAAGCTCAACATTCAAATTATTTACAACCTAATTTGCTTTCCAAAGGCCACTTAAAATCAAATCATCTTCTATTTTTATAGCCTCTCATTGTGCAATTTTAATATCATTCACTTTACTCCATTTCAACTCAAATTGAACATCAGGATGCAAAGAGGAAATAAAAATGCAAAGTTGAAGTTGCTTACTTGGTTGAATGAGTGCAAGAAATTTTTTGAGCAGCCAATCGAATCTATCCACAAAATTTCTGATGGATTCACCTTTTTATTTTTGGATATTGAAAAACTAATTCAGTAAAGAAGCTTCATCAACAGGCCCCTTATATCTTGCCAAAAACTTCTTTAATGACTCCCAATCGGTCATGCACTTCTCTTCTAAATAACAAAACTAATCTATTTCAGGCCCAATCAAAGATTCAATAAATAATCTTACAAAAACATTTTCTTCACTTACCCCCAAAATACCACATGCAACTGTAAATGCCAAAATGTGATTTTATGTATCCCGAGAGCCTTCTTCGCTGAACTTTGGAAAATGTTTTCATGATCCTTCTAGCAATGGTGAAAACTGCGACAAAAAGAGAGGTCCAAAATGATTTCCCCTGGCTAAGGAGAAACCACTGCCATCATGCAAATCTGAAAAATAAATTAGTAGGAGTCTTTGATGGAACCAAAAGCTTCTGAATTTATTTTACTTCATAGAATCACCAGCCTCCATCCTCGAGGAGGCACCCTCAAATTTCTGGGAAAATAATAGCACTAGTCTTTCAATTTTGAATCCCCAGTAGAGTCGCCAAAAATCTATTGGTTTATAGATTTTGTCCGTCAGGTATAAATGTAGAAAATGACTCAAGACGCATGAGAAGAAGAACAAACAGTACCAACAGTTGGAGAAGTTGCCATTAGATTGACAATTTTCCTCCAAATTTTAGAGGTACAACTCCCTCTTATGATATACAATGAATTAAAATGTGAGGTATGCTTTTGACTAGAAAGCAGGAAAGGCTCACTAACATATACACATAACCATAAAAGTATATGTAGAATATTAAAAATAAATTGAAGGAGATGCAAGTTAAATGACTCATAGTTCACCCACCCTACAACCCCAATCGGTAAACAAGAAAAGATGAATAGCAAAACATTTTCAAGAGATGATTTTATCATGAATTCACAGATTCAGAAATAAAACATTACACAATCTAACATAACAAATATAATTTTGGAGAACTATCACAGAGACACAAAGGACATCAGCAATTAAAGAGAGTATTGATAAATTCAAAGATTAAAAAATAATCCCCTTATTTCTCCAACATATAGGTTCAAAGACTCTACATCTGACATAACAAACTATGCTTGAAAAAGAAAAATCTGCATCCTCTTCCTTCCCCTGTTCCCGAGCTGAAAAAGATCATCCCCACAAAACTCTCTCAATTACATATTTATAGGGTTTCCCACTTGAAACCTTTCGGTTACCGTAACTCCTTGAAAGGTAATAAAAATATTGTGGTTTTCTCCCTTTGATTTCTCGTGCATATAACTGCTTCTTGAAAAAACAAAAAAAATTCTCACTTGTCTTAATCTGTAAATTTGTTTGTTCAAATCATCCTTTAGGATTATTTGGTTTACTTTCATCATATGAGTGGGTATGGCCCACCTTCTTTAAAATTCATAGAATCATGGATTATCACATATACTACACAACTTATTTTAATTGGAAGACCTCGAGAATTCTTTGATGGCTTCTAATATTAATTCCTGTCTTCAAATCTACACTATTTGATACAAGAAGTTCATATATCTTATCTGCACAACTTGCATAGTAGAAAATTAGTTGCACTATTATTGAAACTTCAACTATAGTTGCTTGCTAGTGAGGTTTCCCATGGTCCCGTGTTTCCAAAGTCATAAATGGACACTATATATGATCTTTCATAGGTAGTCATTTTTTGTTTTTCTCTTCAAAGTTTTGTATCAAACTATGCCATGACTTAGCTATTTCAATTTGTATTGTAGTAAAAGGTGCCTTATTCCCCATTCTCGCATTTATATACGTTGCTGCCAGAGTATTTCCAGCCATTCAATTTTGTGCACATCCTGCATCATGACTCATAAGACAACATTTGCTTAAGGCATTGCGTTAAACATTCCATGCGTGTTGTATACTAGGGCACTTCAAACTATTTTGTTCATAGGCTACGATTGATTTGCACTCCTTCATCTGTATATACTTAAAATTTTCTAAATCTTTTTCAACAAATGATTTGCATTATGTCATTCTCATGCCGTATGAGACCACATTTCACTGAGGCTTCCTAATTTTCAACTGTAATAGCTGACAAAATCTGCAATAGAATTCTCATTTGGGAGCAGAATACTAGAAGAAGTTCATAAATTTGATGTTACGCCAGCCTTGAATCCACACGTAGTTTTGGTTACACTACCTTTAACACCCATGAAAAGCTTATATATACCATGATCATTGTATGGAACTATGTTTCTTGATGTCATTTGGTTAAATAGTTCACACAACCTAGTCCATATTTCTACATTTTGCATACATGTTAACAGAGTACTAACACCTTGACTACAAGGGTGTGGGTTGGTAATGGTGACGAGTTTGGCCTTAACCTACAAACTGCGGTCTTTGCTTTCCACAAGACAACAATTTCTTTAGAATTATTTGGAGGATGCTAGTGACAATTGGGAACTTTGGCTTTACAATTTCCATTATCTTTGACCTCAAGAACATCCTACAATCATTGCTTTCTATTGATCCATTCCGCACACGGCTCCACCAAGCACGTCGTTGATTCCACTTTGCGTTCTTCAAGGACCATCCTAACTTTGCAACCTTCCTCTAGATTCACATAGGGTGGGTGGCTAAGGATATCTGTGTGCCTCCACAGCAAAATGCAAGTATAATCTCTAACAAAATTTTAGTTCAACTACACTATGTTGGGCGCAAACAATTGCAGACATATCTAAACAATGGATAGCATGTCTTCTTCCTTCATCATATCTAGTATATTAATGATCTAAGTGTTCACTATGGCTATATCAATGTAACTTTAATATGGAGGTCTACACATACATGTCCATCAGAATGCTCCCAACCTTTCGAATAACTATCATTGTGTTCCTTGAGACTTCATTTCACCTTAGGTCATTCACCGATCTTAGTGTCTTCCTAGCTAAGAGAAAGAGATGGCAATGTTGAAGGAGTCGAGTGGTCGGGTATGTGCAGAACTTTTGAACCATGCAAGGAGTTTAGAAACCTTCAAAACCTCTGACTATAAAGGGAGTTAGAATGTTGCCACTTTTTGGAGTTTTGGAACTCTAAAATCCCCGATAACACAAAAAACACACATTTCTCAAACTTTAGAACCACAACTCTTTGGAGTTATAAACTAACATATCACTCGACTTAGGATGCTCAATATATACTCTCGCTTGTTTATATTTTTCAAAACTGGTGGGACCCCCACACTAAAGAATGGCATATTTTTACAAAGTTGTCCATTTTAAGACATTAAACTTTATAATTGACCCTATAATGAATGTCATCCAGAGTTGTTCAATGGGTGCAAAATAAATCCTATTAATAATTCCCTCCTTTCTCGAAACCATGCCTTAGCCTGAAAAAACAAAACCTCCATATCTTTCACATATTGGCTCAAATTTACATAAAATTTGGATAACATAATAATCGGACAGAGCAAAGAAAAACCCATAAATCTTTTAAGTCCCAACAATGGAAAAGTAGACCTTTTACTCAGTTTGTGAACCACAGACTAGAAAATGCAAAGTTGTAGATTTCGCAATCAGTAAAGCATATTGGCTTAAAAATAGGGTAGTTCAAGCAAAATAAGGCTTGGATCATTCTCATAAAAGGATTTCCTACTAGCTTTAATAGATTTGCAAAAATAATTATTTTTCAGAATGTGGCAGATTAAGGCAGACAAAGGGGAATGTATGAAAAATTTGAAAATTCATGGGTTCAAATTTTGAGGAAACAAACTTCCAATCTGAGGAGAGATAGTGAGGGTTGTTGGACATCACTTAGAGGAGTATACTCGCAAGAGTCAGCTGTACTGCTTGGGTCTCATTATTTCTCAGGCAGAGGGAGGACACATTCAACTCTGGTTGCTAGAGTAGGGATGTAGAGACATTCCCTTACTACAGAGGATCATGATTGTCACAGTCACACTAGCCATTGCACCAGATGGATGAGGCACTCACCCTCATGGGGGTCTCATTCACACTATCAGAGAGATGGAGGAGCATTAGACTATCAAAGCATGGGGGTGTAGTATGCTTGTACACCTATATCACAACTTAGGGTGATATGTCCACTACGAGATGTAAAGTCTAATGGTCTGCACATTATTACAGGTCTGGGATTTTGAACACAGCAGATGCACATGAGTGATGTGTTATCCCATAGAGGCAGCGTTCACCCATCCATGTGTCTATGCCTATCCACTAGTCAGGTGTTGGAGGCATGGAAATCTATTATATTAGAGAGCGGTATTTGATAGATTACAGCCTGGTGACATCATCTAGAGACTGTATTGTGGCTTCATCATATGGCCTGGAGAGTAGAGGTAGTTAGCTCGAATGTAGAGGGATCGGCTGATGGTCGGTTGCCTCAATCATATTGTATCTTGGTTCTACTTTGATAGGGTGGCATGATAGTTTGGATAGGTATAGGATGTTCCTACAGTTCATCCAAGCTATACATGTGTAGCTCAGAGTGTAGTCAGAGCTAATACTGTTTGACGACTGACTATAGAAGATGTACCACTTAGCGACGATGAGGGTCCTAAGGATGTAGATATGGTATCAGGTATAGATGATGTCAAGTGTACTTGAGCATATCAAACCTGGTGGCACACATCATGGCCTACACCTATCTTTCCACTCGGGTACCCTACAGGGGATGCCTGACCTTGGGTTGGTCACACTAATGACATAGGGGTGGAGGACGATATCAGTGACTTTGTAGGATACTACAATCTTGAGGAGGGTATATAGGAGGATGAGGATGAGTTTGAGGTGGTCCCATCACAGTACGTCTTTAGAGCGAGATCGTGACAGAGCCAGCAGGAGGCAGACACTGACAAGGAGACTGAGTCAAGATTGCAATCCAAGGCTCATGGTCCTACTCCCATAGGCAATGCGAGGCCTAGTCAGATAGAGTGAGGAGAGAGTAGCACGCCTATGCCCCTAGTTGCAAATCATACAATAGAGCTTGTCACACCATTATTGATCCAAGGTCCATGCTAGTGAGATGGAGATCTAGGTAAGGTTTGATTTATTGTTTTATGTTTTAGTATAGTTTATTATTTCTGATTTTTATTTGGGAGTCTAACATCTATCCCATTCTTTGTTTTGTAGTTGGGAGAGATGCATGGAAAGACTTTGTGAGTTGCATCATAGGAGACATATTACCGACAGATGCCTCAGAGTAGTAGGTGTAGGTAGATTATTCGCCACGATCATCTGTTGGGCAGCATGCTAAGTTATTTATGTCTGTCGTCAGATACAGACTGCTACAGAGGCCATGCTAGAGAAGTTTACATGAGAGAGGAGTTTTGATAGAGAGATGAGCGCTGAGGCCAAGCTCAAGGCACAGCGAGAGTAGATGGTAGTGGTTCCTACATCAGAGGGAGAGCCAATTGTCAGTGAGTTCTTACTGCAGGAGGTCCAGCAGGCAAGAGCTGACAGAGATAGGGTTTAGGCTAAGAGACCGGTACCAGAGGATGTACCAGGAGGCACATGAGAAGATGATAGAGATGAGAGGTGCGATCAGGGGGTTATGATTGCGAAGTGTCTCTAGGAGTCATTCATGGTCCATAGCCACACGTGGTCAGGCTTCTGTCACTTGTGCACCACGAGGGCCTAAGGGTACTGGTGATCAAGGCTCTGCTATGTGATTCATAGACTTTAGGCACTACGACATCCCATTTTGTTTTTAGGGATAGTTGATTCAGATGTATACATAAAACTAAGATATATATATGATGTTTATTTCCTTTTATCTATGTGTAATGGCTTTTGATCTATCACATGTGATTTTTGTAAAAATGCAACTAGTGATGATGTCTAAATGCTATAATTAATACTATTGTGATATACTAACAATTCCAAAAAGAACATGCCATAATAAACACAATGATTAATTATTTTACACATAATTGTAATTTCCATGCTATATTTAGTTATTGCAAAAGTGATCTAAGCAATTACTACTTAAACACGATGCAACAATGATCAACTGAACAAAGATATAATACAAAATGAATTAAGACAAAACAATACTATTTTGTCAAAATTGAAGCTAATCTATGTGCTAAATTAGCTTAGGAGAATTTAGCATTAGATCTTTAAGCATAAAATCTTTTGAGGTGCGCCACATTAATAGGTTCCTTAAATGGCATACCTTGCTCATCGGTTAGTTTATACACTCCGGATCCAAAGGTTTTAGTGATTATATACGGTCCAAGCTAATTAGGGCTAAACTTACCTTTTTCACCAGGCGGTGTGTTTACATTGCATTGATTTTCATAGAGAACCAAGTCCCCAACATTAAATGAACATTGTATGACTTGCAGATTCTAGGCTTGTATATTCCTTTTTGATAAGCCTTAAGATGTTCAAGAGCATTAATATGTCTTTCATCAAGCATCTCAAGTTCCTGTAATCATTTCTCTCGTTCTATGTCAGCATCCACGATGTCTCTTAGGGAGATTCACAAAGAAGGAATTTCTAACTCCAAGGGCATTATCGTATCTGTGCCATAGACAAGATTATATGGTGTGTTACCCTTAGCTGTTCGAACACTTGTTCTATAGGCCCATAGTGCATAGGATAGTTACGTATGCTAATCTTTTTGATGTTTATTAACAGTTTTTTGTAAAATCTATCTAATAACCTTGTTTGAAGCTTCTGCTTGGCCATTTGATTGAGGATAATAAGGCGTAGAGAAGTGATGTCGTATATGATATTTTTCGAGGAACTTTTTCACATCCTTATTCTTAAATGGCATACCATTGTCCAAAACTAAGGAGGAAGGTATTCCAAATCGAGAAATTATGTTATCTTGTATGAATTGATAGATTACATCGATGGTCGTGGATCGCAAAGGGACCGCTTTGATCTATTTTGTAAAATAATTAGTAGCAGTAATGATAAATGTATGTCCTTGAGAGGAGGGCGGGGAAATTTTACCTACAAGATCCAAGCCCCAGATAGAAAATGGCCATGGTGAGACCTGGGCATGAAGCACTTGAGTAGGAACATGGATTAGGTGTTTATGTTGTTGACATTGTTGGCATCTCTTGACATAAGCAAAGGAATTTTGTTCCATATGCTGCCAATAGTACCCCATAAGTAACAATATTTGCACCAACAATATTCCACCAAAATGCCCTCCATAGGCACCAGAGTGAGCTTCTTCTAAAGCTATTGAAATCTCTGCATTACTTAAACATCAGAGTAAAACACCATTATAACTTCATCGATACAAAACATTTGATAATATAATGTATTGCGCTGCTAGTTTGCGTAAATGAAGTCGGGCATTCTTAGATGTCGAGTCTAGAATGGTTCTGTTGTGTAAATAGTTGAATATGTAGGAGAACTATTCATTAGTGTATGTATTACCACAAAGTTTCGAATTTGCAACTATAGGGCTTTCAATTACCGGTGTCTTAAGATTATGAACAATGAAGGTAAATTCCTCAGGAGAACCATTAGGGGATATAAGGGAAGCTGCGCTTGCCATTGCATCCGCATGCTGATTATCTTTCCTAGGAATGGTATCTATCAAATATGATTTGAATTGTTTTAAGAGAGATAAAGCAAACTCACGATACTGAGATAACTTATCATGCTTAGTTTGATATGATCCCGTTATTTGTTTAACAATTAATTGAGAATCATCATATATTGTAATGTTTTTAATATTCAGAGCCAAGGCTACAAGAAGTCCAGCAATAAGAGCTTCGTATTTAGCTATATTATTTGTGGATAAGAAATCTAAGTGGTAAGATAAGGGAATTAGCTTACCAACGGGAGGTACTAATATAACTCTAGCCTCAGACCCAGTTTGACATTTTGATCTGTCAAAGTATAACTCCCATTTTTCATCCACAGAGATTGTTAAGATTTGTTCATCAGGAAAAGAATCAACATTTTGTATGGAAAAGGGTGAGGGAGCTTTAGCTAATTGATCAACTATCACTTGTCCTTTAATTGTGTTTTGTGAAATGAATTTGAGATCGAATTCTGTTAACAACATAACCCATTTAGCAAGGTGACCTGATAAATTGATTCTTGTGAAGAGATGTTTCAAAGGGTCAAATTTTACCATTACATGTAGTTCAGTATTCAAGAGGTAATGTCTAAGCTTTTGAGCAGCAAACACTAAAGCTAAGAAATGCTTCTCTATAACTGTGTATTGCACTTTATAATCGAGCAAAGTTTGACTAATGTAATAGACAACACATTCTTTGCCTTCAACATTATGTTGCACTAACAAAGTTGCTAGGGCATTGTTAGATGCTGAGATGTATAATAGAAATGGTTTATTAGAAACAACAGGTTGCAAAATAGGTGGATTAGCTAAGTAATCCTTTAAGTCATCAAAAGCTTTTTGACATTCAAAATTCCATTGAAAGCGAGAATCTTTCTTCAATAGTTGCATAAAGGGGCAGGTCCTATCCATGAGTTGTGAAACAAATCGACGAATGGCCTGTATCTTTCCCTGCAAACTACGAAGTTGAGTTATGTTCTTAGGTATTGGCATATTAATAATTGCATCTATCTTTTTCGTGTCAACTTCTATACCTTGATTTGAAACAATAAATCCCAGTAACTTTCCACTGTCCATGCCAAAAACACACTTTCAAGGATTCAATCGCATATTATATTTTTATATGCACTCAAATATTTGTCAAAGATTTGTAACATGATCCTTATGATGGATAGACTTTGCTAGGATGTCGTCAACATAATCTTCTAAAAAATTGTCCATATAGTCATGAAATATAAGAGTCATTGCATGTTGGTAAGTAGCTCCTACATTCTTAAGTCCAAATGGCATGACTACCCAACAAAATGTACCCCAAGGTGTTATAAAGGTTGTTTTATACTGATCAAGAGGATTTGATTATATCTTGAAAATCCATCCATAAAAGATAGCAACTCATGTCCTGCTATGGAATCAACAATCATATCGATATTAGGGAGTGGAAAGTCATCTTTCAAAGATGCCAAATTTAGATCTTGGAAATCTGTACACATTCTTATATGACAATTAGGTTTAGCAATGGCAACAATATTTGAGATCCACGGAGAGTAATCAATAGGTTGAATAAAGCCAGCTTCTAAGAGTTTTTCTATTTTAGTTTTAACAAGCAAAGCAATCTTGGGATTCATCTTACGAATCTTTTGTTTGAAAGGCTTAAGATCTGGTTTCAACATGATATTATGCATTACAATATGAGGATCTATACCAGGCATGTTTGAATAATTCCAAGCAAACAATTCTGAGAATTCATTCAACAATTTAGTCATTTCTTCTTTTTCTTCCGCATTTAAATAATCACCAATAGGGATAACGTTTTTAGAATTATCCTTATCCAAAATGACATCGATAGTCTTTCCGTTTAGGAGAGTACTATGGTCTGGGGGGATTGTAGGTTTGTAATTGTTCTTCAAGTTCTTCATTTTGCTCTACTGTAGCAGTTATTATGTTAGTAGTTTTTCCAAAATATGCATCATTGTTTAAACAATAAGGTAGGCCATGTTTATGGTGATAACGAGGAATACCATTATAAGCACCTAAGAATTCCATTATTGCTTCATCTTCCATAAACATATCTAATGGAAGTGATCTAGGAGGACAATTGATGTCAATCATCGCCAGGAATATCAAACTAAGTGTTGATATTGTATTCACATTTAGAGTAGGACGTTTGCGGGCTTTGGATTCCTTAAAGGGATTGTATCCAATGCCACTTGAGTAATGCTACGATGCAGATTCTATAGGGACTTTGACTCCTTGTTGATTTATACCACAATCATTACCTACATAGTCACAATTTTTATAAAGGATTCGAAATCCTCTGTCATAGAGAGAGACCATTTCTTTAGATGAAGGCGAAGCTTCATATGTCTCATAATTAGTAGTGTAACTCAGAGAATTGTCTTTATTTGTCACCAAAGAAGTCTTATGTTTATCATTCGAAACATGTGATGTGATCAATGCAATATTTGATGTTTTAGGGATGGGGTTTTTAAGTTTATACTCTCCTGTGGAAGAAGATGCAAAATCTAACGAACCCCAATCGTCACCAACAAATGCATTCGATTTCTTGGGCTCTTGCCTAACATTTTTAGAGGCAAGAGGAGCTAACAATTCGGCTTTCAGATTGTTTAAAATCTTAGGACGAACAACATGTTTATGCACTTCCATTTGCAAACAATTGTCAAGTTTAGGATCTGAATGGATAGTATGGAATTTACCTTTAAATATAAAATTAATCAAATGGTGTAAAGTAGAAGGAACTGCTCCTAATGAATGTAGCCAAGGTCTACCTAGAATCATGTTATAAGATAGAGAACAAGGCATGACATGAATCAAGGTAGGCACCATCACAGGTCCAACTTGTATAGGTAAAGTTATAGTGCCCATAGATTGTTGTCCAACATTGTCAAAGCCATGGATGCTTAATGATTCCGGTTTGATGGCAGATACATCAACTTTAACCTTATGCAATAAATCAATACCACAAACATTAAGGGCTGATCCATTATCAATCATTACTCTCTTAACTAATGTTTTGTTGATTGTAATAAAGATAACCAAAGGATCATACTGCTTCTAAACCTCGAGAGATGGTAACTCATGTTGTTGAAATAAAATATTTGTTTTCGTTGCACACATACAATCTAGTAAAGCGGCAGCATCATTTGGTTTAATAGTAGGAGGAACAATCACCTTTTGTAAAGCTTCTTGTAGCATTCCATGGTAAGTAGGTGAAGTTTGTATAAGTTCCCAAAGAGATATTTTTGTAGGAGTAGCATGAAGCTGCTCTACAAGATCATAGTGTTTACCACCTTTATATGTTAAATGAGGTGCTTGAGGAAGCATAGGTTGAGAAGCTGGTAAAGATATCGAAACAATCATTTGTTGTGTACTTTGTCTATTATTCCGAGTGTTATATGCATGAGCAACCACATTATGATTATTTTGTGAGTCTTGTTTCACTATTTGTTTTGCATAATCATAAATGTAATCAAGAGATTGCGAAGGAGGTGAAAGACCTTTAACATCAAGCACAAGTTTAGAGGGTGTTTGAACCACATTTGCACATAGAGTAACCACAATTTTTAGTTTTTCAATCTCTTCTTTAGATTTAGGCAAATAAATCGTATTTACAAATCTTTGAAATACTGATAGCTTAGAGGTTGTAGTGGAATGTTCAATCAAGATAAAGTCTGTAAGGGCTTCATCTAACATATCAAAGTCATCATGACTAAACGGCTCATCATAAAATCTTGAAAAAATAATCTGACATTCAAACATGCTCTATTTAAATGAAGATTTAAATGCTCAATGATGACCTTTGCAAATGAAATACAATATCCAACAATAAATGCTAATTTCCAACTCTTTTAGTGAAAAGATAAAGAATGTAATCACAATCTAACATATGCAAATTTACTAAAGAGGTTTTCCAATCCAATTATGCTTTAGAATAGAAAATTATTTCAGATCTAAAGTTTAAAAGGATGCAAATTCTTTAAAGCTCGGGTTCACCAAAATGTTTAGGGTAAAATTTAATAGTTTGTTTACTCTAGTTAAGTATCACAATTTCACCGCTAAACATTGGGAAGACAAGGATCAAGCTTGTGAACAAGCTTCTAATCACTTTGCCTCCTTTTTATGCTCACGTGGTAGTAGATCTTGAGGCCCTAATCAAGATTTTGTTGTGTTTTCCTTTCAAGCAAGTAAAACCCTAATTATGCCTTAAATCAGTAATATACAGAAATTGATGAAGTAACTGGTAAAACTAATCACATAAGTGCAGAGAGAGGGTTTTCAAGATAGTGTACTTGGATTCTGAGGGCTGCATGGACTAGGGCACCGGCTCCATAGTCCTGAAAGTTCTCGGACAGGAAAATCTTATGCACAGGGTGTCTAAGACTACTAAAAGGCTTCCAGATCCTGGATAAAAGACCTGGTTGGACTAGGGTGCCTGCTCCAATGTCCCGCAAGTCTGAGAATGCAAAAATCTAAAAATTTGTCACAACTGCACCCGCAATATCCTCCTTTTTGTAGCTTCTTTTCGTCGAAACCTACAAAACATGATCTACACCTACAAAAGAAGGAAATTGTTGCGACTATATAGGAACTTGCCTCGGTCAAGCCCCGTCTTTTGTATTTCTACCTCAACAATAGCTAGAGGAAAAGATTTGTAGAAGTATGTGCAAACCTAACAATGTGTGTATGCATAAAAATCAAACCCTAGATGTCTCAATCAAGGGAAGATCAACAACTTTTTTTGCATCAATAAACACATATAACTTCACCTCAAGGAGATGAGATAAATGAAGACTTGCATGAACAAGAAGGTGAATTAGCAATGTCTATAGAGGATCTCCAAGCTTGCTATGGGAGGCTTCAACCGTTCTCCCGATCATGCAAAGGGTGTACAAACCCTAGGAAGAGCAAGATAGACTCAAGATCTTGATTCCTAACCCTTATCCATTGTCTCCAAGATAGCAAATAAAGAATACTTCGAAGAGCTTCAACAAGTCATTGATCTTCAATAGCAGTTGTAGCAGAGTTTTGGCATCAAGCTTGCATAAGAATTGTGTGTGATAAAATGATTTGCAAATGTCTTTTTATATCTAGCTTTAGGGAATTCAAATTTTGAAATAACATCTCGATGTCGCACGAAAACTGAGCATTTGAAAATGGAATCCTAAGGCACTCGGTGGGAATTGACACCCTGCTAAAATTCAAAATCTCGTGAAACCAGGGAGGACTAGGGCGTGGGTGGCCAAGTCCTAGACCTCAATTTCAGCCCAAATCTATATTTTTGGGGGTCCTAGGGACCCAAGTCTCAAATCTCTTTTTGGGTTCTATCAATAAGTTACCTCAAAAAGTGAACAAACTTCTCCTAGACTAAGTCAACTAGGGTTTCGGGAAGGCTGAACAAGAAAAGGTTGAGAGGTCACCAAGAGTGAGGAGCTAAACTGAGGGAAATTGCACCATTCCATACAAGAGGACAATTTCTGCATTACACTTACTTCAAAAGAAAAATGCATGGAACATAGGAGATAATTACTGGAAAAACATGCTCAAAGGCATTTTTCATATAATCTCAACCTAAAACTGATAAAAATGCTTATACAAACATACATTCAACAATGCAAAAAAAATGAACTCACAACTCAGAAATATGGCCAACCTCCAGAATTTCTTTGTATTTTCATTATCAAAGTTTCCCAAATCTTTCAACAACCTTACAAAGTAGTACTACATGTTCTTTTATAGACACAAGAACATAGTACTCAATATTCATTATCCTATGCTAGTTACATGAATCTTACAATACTAGACACTGCCCATAAGCATTGGGAAACAAATTCAAATTACACATATATGTGAAAGAGAAAAGACAAAATACAATTTATCTTGGAGATTACAAAAATAGTTAGAAAATGCATTATCCTTTCACATGATTAGATCTTCATTTTTCCAGGACATACTTCTGCATCCAACCTGTATATAACCATTCTATGGGCCATTGAAAAGGAACAAATTTTGCTATTTTAGCATTGTGCCCTGTGTACCTTGCATCCAATAGAATTTTTGATTCATTGCAAATTGTATCCAAGCTCAGTTCCAAGGAATACAATTTGTCCAATGTAGAGTTCAAAATGCTCAAATTAGGATCTCCCTCTACATAGCTTGAGGATACCAACTGGCCAGCTAGATTTTTAAAGTAATTTTCCACCTATCCATATCTCTTATTTGTCCATCATTTTCTAAAATGCTTGGCATTATCCTCTTGTCCATCTCCTCAATGAGTTGTCTTTTTTCTTTCAAAACCTTCTCCAATTTGAATTGGAAGGATACCACCTCCTCCAATATCAATAGCATGTCAAGAGTCAATTTTATCTTTGATGGGACATCTAGGGCAAACCTTGAACATTTATGCAAGTTCCTCACTTCCCTTGTTCGTGGCAGCCATATCTTAATCATGTTGTCTAAGTTCTTATTTTTCTCATGTTGATCCTAGGTTGTTCTTATGTTTGAATATAACTTCCATGTGTCCTCAGTCTTGGCTATAATCTTAGACAACCTATGATTTATCAAAATTGTAACTAACTCCTTGACAACAATTTTCTTTTCATCTTTCAAATTCCTCACCTCCTCTTTCAACTCTTTTATTTCTGAGAGCAGAGCCTCCTTGTCTGTTGGAAATGATTCTACAATTTGTATGAGAACAAGAACACTCTAAGTTGATGTACTTAGAGCTAACATCAATTGCTCCTTATATTTATTCAATTCTACTATAGCTTGTCCATATTTCAAAAGGAGCTCATCATGGTCTCTTTGCAACTTATTTGTTACAGCCTCAACAAATTGGGTTGTTTGAATGTTCAAGCTTGCAACTTGAGGGGCTGGAATGTGTAACACTCTATTATAACATCCCCTATCAACTCTCCCAAACCAACCCTTGGCTTATTAATATTTGGGGCCAATGCCCATATTTCTAGGGTTTCAAACCTAGGATTAAATCATGCACCTGAGGGTGCCTTCTCCACTTGATCATCAGATTCATCAGTATCATTCCTTGAAACTATATCAAAAGCAATGACATCTACTAAGGTCCAATGTGGAAGCAATAGCATGCCACTTTTCTCTACCAGAGGTCTTCCCTCATCAGGGGTCATCTTAATGATGTCTTGACTCACTTCACTTAGCACCCTTTGAGTTATCTCCTCATGCTTCTCTAGGTCAAATCCACTCTTAACTTCTACTATCTTCTTCTAGAACTCCTTAATCCTATCTTTCAACACATATCCTTTGAATTCAGGGGTGTTTATGAAAGAATCACCTTCCAAAAGTGTGAACAAGCTAGTACTCTAATATCCTCTATATCATTTTGTTGACCAGTGATTGACCTTGCTAGCTTGCTATCAAGAGAGGCATTGGGTCTTATTCTTACAGGTGAATTCACCTTTTGGGAGATTTCTTGTTCTTGTTCATTTATCTCCTCTTCCAAATCTATCAATTCAACTTCCTCCTCATGTTCCAAAATAATGATTTTTACCTTCTTAGCATAAGGTGCATCAGGTGATTCACTTCTTTTCCTATATTTCCTACTTGAACTGCCTGGGTCATATGCAGGCCTCTCCTCCCCTGCTGGAGAACTTTCAATCAAATCATCTACATTATAAAAAATCTTCTGGATCCTTGTTATTGGATCACATTTTTTTGCAAATGCTCTTGGATATGCAGAGTTTAGATTCTTTCTCATCCTTTCTCCCTCCATTATTGTCTCCCACCCTTTCCTCAAAAAATGCACTTCTCCCATTGTAGCATAATTTCTCACAGTATCTTCGTCAAATAAAACTTGGTGGATGAATTGAGGTCTATTGATGCCAAGCCTCACCTTATTTATGAATACCTCAAGGTCAAATACCCTTGGCTACTCAAACCCCATTATGTAAACTATCAACATTGAATCAATTTGATCTAGGCCATTCTTATTAGCAACTAGAAAATCATAAAATTTGATGGAGGTAGGAAAGAAATATCCTTTCTTGTGCAATCTCAAATGTTCCTTATCAGACTCATTCAACTGTCTGATTATCATCAAAAATTCTATTCTCTTTGGAACATATTTTGGTAATACACATGGGGCAACCTTGCTCCCATAGACTAAGTTCCAAGCATTGCAAATTGGGGCCTTGTATTCTCTTCTGTTATACTAGTGCTTGAACAAAATCCATCCTGGCATAGGCAACTGGGCATCCCGACAATCATAGCACAAGTCCAAAAGTTTATCATTTGGCTCGCCAAGACCATGTACGTTCGTAGGTCTCTATGAAGACCCAGCGAGTTAGACCATTAAATCTTCATCTAAGCTCCTTTTTGAGGTGGATGATTAGCTTACTTGACTCATTTTGAAATTAATTTACACATACTAGGATTTTTCCTTTTTTTATTGACGCTCAAGACTATTCACAGAATGATAATTCAATTAAACAAGTCATGACTGGTGAAAGCAACTTACTAGTTTTCTTGGTTTGCAAATGCTTCAAAATCTTTGTATTTTCTCATTCAACCTTTGCTGTGTGGTAGAATTCTTTTCGTGCCCATAAAAATGACATGAAAAACCCTATTTTTCATTCTTAAAGAAGATTTCAATTTAGGGCCAACTGCATCAATGTGTGTCACTTCGACCTTTACTACAATTTATATTTTAGAGTGGCTTCCAATGTTTGTTGTAGTAGGTTTAAATTTTGGTTGTTGATTTGATCTTCTATATGTGAGATCAACGGTCATGAGTTACCTGCTAGCTTTGAAAATATGAGCTCTTTCATTGAAAAGTCATCAGCCAATGAAATAACTCCATGTCAGATGCACTTTTCCTGTCAACTCCTCTACCTTTTGTCTAATGTGGGCACGTGGTGGGAAGTGGGCCACCACCTTTTGGCTCTGCACGAGTGCATTAAAGCCTCTGCGTATCCTTCCTTATGCAAGCCTTTATTCTTCCTTTGAACGTTGGCCACATGTCACAATCTTGCAGCCACATAATGAATCTTCCCTTTTGACAAGATTCCTCTGTGCCTCTACGCTACTGTTAGATCTATTTCTCGTAGCTCACTTTTTACCTGACACCTAGCAATGCCTCCTTTGTTGATTTAGAATCCTTAATCCTATGGCTATAAGCTTGAGCGTCCTGGATAATTGTCTGCATTTCATAGCCCCATAGTGGGACCATGATGTCACCTCCAGCTGCTCTGTGGATTCACAATATCATGCCATGTGGTACCTTTGAGCCCTACAAAGACTTATGACTTAAGACTTTACAAAGGATATGACAATTACAGGCAATAACATGTAAGTATTAGGACTTAGGGCCGGTCACTTTATGCTTTCAAGGACTCAAGGTTATAACTTAACTGATTGATAACCTAGGATTAATAGTCAACGAGAAATTATAACATAAAGTAAAATAGGACTGTGGGACTTAGGGTTTAAGGGGAAATAAAGATGAACACTTGCAGATTATGACTTAACACCCTAGACCTAGGCATGTACCACCATACCCAAAAGGGTTTTCTCCATGTTATATCTTGTGTCATTCTTCTATGGTGATTTGTTCCTATGTTGTGATTTGATTTTCAAATGCAATCTCCATTGATAATGCACTATTTAAGATCCTAAAACATATTGTAATCAGATTTCTATTTAAGTAGTTGCCTCATTTTCTAACATTTTATGCATATATATGAGATGGCATTTTTGGTGGCAATCTATGGACCTTTTTTTATGTTTTATGGATGATGTGATGTGATGGTTTGTGACATGGATTAGGATGTGGATTATGCATGATGTATGACATGGATTATGATGTGGATTAGACATGATGTTGTTAGAAGAGCACTAATACACTGAGAGGGGGGTGAATCAGTGTATGTTAAAATAAAATTAGTAGTCAAGAATTAAATGCACACATAAACCTCACGGCACACAAGGAAACACCAGATATATGTGGAAAACCCATAGTGAGAATTTTTCTTGAGTCTACTACTCAAATCTAACCTCATAATAAAAGATTTTACAAATGTTTTGTAAGCAACAACTTACAAGTACATTGACACCCAAGACAATGTTTTTGAGGTTCCAACCTTCAGGTACACTATACACCTAATTGAGAACCAACCTAATACAATGAGGCACCAACCCCTGAATCCTTACAAATTTTGATATGCAGACACTGGTTCTTCACTAACCTGAAATGTACCCTTTTAATTCTTATATAGTCCCACCCGCACTCCTGCACTCTATGTTTTCATTAACACACTCTTCTGCACTCTATGTTTTCATTAACACACTCTTTTCCTCTCTCTATGCTCTCTGCATTCTCTGCCCACTTTAACAAAAACTCCTACCCTTTCATTGCATTCCTTGAATACTCTCTATACACTATGTTCTTATTAACATAGTCTAATTTCTCTCTAGATGACACCCTTCAACATTTATACATCAACCCCTACTTTTGCAAGCGTCTATTTTTATATTTCCATGAGAAGTAGTTGCACAACCACAACTTGTTACAAAATTGAAACTATTTTAGAAAACTAAAAATTGATAGAATAGTTACGTAACTACATCAATTAGTTTAAACAATTGCCCAACAACTGATCGGTTATGGATTTGAATTATCATCCCAACCATACAGACCCAAGATTCAGTGCAGTCTATCAGTGAAATATGTTCTTCATGAACTTGGTCTCTATTGCCTCTATTAGCAAAAATCCATTTTCACAAACTCGACTTATATTGGCTTTGTCGGCAAAATGTCTCTTTTATGAACCTTTGCCTTTTATGCAATTTTTGCTCTTGTTAGCAAAGTTTCCTTTTTATGAACTTTGGCCTTTGTCTTCTTTAACAACAAAAGCTCATTTTTACGAACTTAGCCTTTTGTCACTTTTATCAGCAAAAACTATCTTTTATAAATTTGGCCTTTATTGCCCTTTGTCAGAAAAAATCTCCCTGTTTCAAACTAGGGCACCTTCCTTCTCTATAGGCAAAATATTCATTTTACGAACCATCTCTTTGAATACCTTTGTCACCTCTATCACAAAAAATATACTTTTCCAAACTTTAGTCACAAAGGCCCTTATTGGAAAATGTTACTTTTCACGAACTTGAGCATCTTTCCTTCCTTATCGGCAAATTCTCAATTTTAAGAACCTCAGCCTTTAACTTCACCTCCCTTTGCCTTTATCGGCAAAAAAAATGTCATGCCCACATTTGCCATGTGGTTATGATCAGATAACCACATGTTATGACCACATTCCATGTGGTCATGACACGAATTATCAAAAACTTTTCCCACCTGACTCTAAAAACCCCCTCACGTGCATCAAGTGTGCTCGATGACACACACACGTAACATAGTTGCATCCACAACCAATGTTAGACATGCCACCTGAAGGTGGGGAAGTTACTCACAACTAGGATAATGCAAAACTCATTCGCAATCCCTATGAGATGATATCCACTAAGGGGGTATGCATCACGGGGTGTGACGCTAAAAGGATTGGTTTTCCGCTTCAAAATCCGATCCTAGGGTTTACTAGATAAGTGGAATGATTTTGATGTGAATCAAAATCTAACCCTAGAAATAACTACAACTTTAAAATAACATTAAAATAATGTCACTAACATGATTTCTAACATAAAACATTTACAAATTTCTAATGCAGAAGATAATGAATCGATTTAAATTATATAACATACCCATCTAAAGTCTAGGAAAAATTTGAAAACATAACAAGGTAAAGGAGAATATTTCTCTAATGATTTTGACAGCATAACACCATCTCATCAACTAAGGGAGATTTGAAGAATAAATTAAAATTAAAACTTGCATAATACCCCTTATAGAATTTAAACAAAATTAAATGCTTAAATTAAATTTTTACTAATTACTTTCCACAATTTTAAATCAACATTAAACAACTTACCCAAAATATAAATTGAAAATTAAATAAACATAAAACTAACTAATTTAATTACATCAATACTCTAACATTAAACTGATAGCTTAATCATAAGAGCAATAGGGTTCATTTAGTTAATTTTACACATTTAATTCACTCACATAGATAAAAGGGTAAGGAAAGATTAAAATAACTAAATAATAAATCCAACATTGAAACCCATCCACTAAAGTCCAAAACTCACCACACACACACTAAGTGGGTTTAACAAATTAAACTAGGTTTAAGATTGCATTAGCCCACTAAACATTTAGGGAAACTCAAAACCCCTAACAAAGTTTATAAAAACATTCCTAAATAATATTTGCTCACATCTCAACTATTTGCCATTGGCAAGTTATAGGTTCCTAGGAGGAGAGCAAGTGGGAAGGTACTTTCCGAAGTGGTAAGTATCTTCCCCAATGAGGATTATTTATTTTCTAACACACTTTCTTTTCTACAGGTTTATCTAATTTATTTTTCTCTAACAATTTGTTTCCTAACCTTTCTCTCATTCACATGTTTCAAAGAGTTTTCTATTTGTTTACTAACAATATCCTAATTTGTTTCTTCTAAAAAATAGTCCATTGTTTTCCTCTAAGTAATGTATTTATCTCCCTAAGTTTATTTTTAATCTTCTAAATAACTCTTTGGTTTAAATATAAAAATGCACACAGGGAATTTATTTTAATCATATATATATATATATATATTCTAATTGTTATTAACAGAGAATAGATGCACAAAAGATATATATTTTTTACAGTATACAGACATTAAACACAATGATATTTTATTACAGTAAGCAAAGCAAATACACAGTAAGTATATATCATAGCATATATATATATATTGGTCCCTAATAAAAGGGCACATAGAGATGTAATAGTACAGGGGCGAGAATTTATAGCAGGGTATAATTTATATTATAGGGAATATATATCTCAACAGGACCGAATGTTGCAAGTAGGGCATCGCCATTAAAAAAAAGGCAAAGGAAAGGGGGGTGGGCATGGGGCTCCCGCCCCACCCACAGGGCCTCAACCCTGTGTGTGGGACAAAGGTCCCAAACCCCTACCCTACGCCCAAAATAGGCTACCTTGGCCCTACGCCCTACACAGGCCGGGCGGCCCCAAAGGTTTTCTTCTTTAAAAAAAAAAAACTTCAACACAACAAAAACTTTCATTCATTTAAACTTAAAACAAATTTTGAATTCTACTTTATTTTTATTCTTTACTAATACTTTTTTAGCATATAAATAACATAAAACGTTTAGAATATATATATGTGTCTGCTAGAAGAAAATTGGTCTCTGCATTTGTGACAGTGAATTAATTTATGACAGTAAGCTATAATGTAAAAAAAATACAGCAAGTTAAATCTTCATATATATATATATATATATATATATATATAGAGAGAGAGAGAGAGAGAGAGAGAGAGAGAGAGAGAGAGAGAGAAATGTAAAAATAATTATCCATGCCTATATATATTTTTTTATCTAATAAGGAGATAAATATATTTTCCTTTTAAACAAGAGGGTTTATTTATTTATTTCTCTTTTAAGTCATACAAAATGTTGAAAAAACCATAAATACTCTTTACTAGTAAACATATAAATAACTTAGTAATAATTTATTTTCAAGCAAAACTTCATACACTAAAATGACAAGTTTAGGGAGTGAGAGAGATATTTTTCTTTTATACGATACATCCACTTTACATAGTTACAAAATTATTGAACTCAAAGGAAACCATTCATATCATTGAAATCACGAAAGTATTACAAGTATTAGAAAACGAACCAGACACATCTTAAGAGAGATTTGACTCTCATGATAACAAAAAACTATTATAAGCCCATTTAGGCCAAGGCAACCTCATTTCCATAACTTTTACAACTCAAACAAAACCAATGAACTCATAGTTTCTTCCAAACTTCAAATGTCCTCCATAAGCAACTGAAAACTACAAAACACAAAAATAAGTTTTCCAAGTCCATGGAGAGCTAACCTCCCAACCTTAGGCCTAGAAGTAGGCCACCCCCAAGCTAGGAGGCTATTAAAATAACCATGTTGAAACACAACAAGGGTTACAAAACACTTGAACACCCTCCCATGGATATTCACATAACAAACCCATTTAACAATGGGTTTTAGGGGTGAGAGAGTGGACAACTCTCTACTCAAGGGGAACCATAACAACAACTCAAATCAGTCTCAAACTCAAGGCCTCTTTCCATTAAAACTGTCATGCCCGTATTTCCCATGTGGTCACGACACACAACACCTGTGTCATGTCCACATTTGCCATATGGTCATGACATGAATTACGAAAAACTTTTCTACCTATCCCTAGGAACCCCCTCGCACACGTCTGTGTGCTCGGTGGCAATATGCATAAGGCATAAATATGTCAACATAACCACGATGATAAAATCCGTCTAGGGGGGGTATGTGACATGAAGTGTGTCACTTTTAGGGTTAGACTGATTTAAATCTGAACCCCTAATTTCCTAGGTGTGAAGATGATTTCGCCAACTTCGAGACTTAACTCTAACTTAGGTCAGAACGTAAAAGAAATAAGGATTAAGTAAAATGATGGTAAGATGGGTGCATGATTAAAGTGGAATGATGGAATAAGCTAATAAATTAACATAGAAATTAAACCCTAGAAATCTAGGAAAAATCTGACAGCATAACGTGTTTTTGATAAATGTAACATAAATTTTAAAATAAAACACCAATAAGGAATTAAGCAAAATTTTAGAACAAAAAAATTAAATTAAAACTTAAGAACAAATTTAATATAATTTTAAATGTAAAATAAATAACCTGCCAAGGTCGAATAAATTGACCTTGCATAAAAAGGTTAAAAATTTGAAAATAAAATAATAATTAATGACAAGATGCCAAAATTGGATTTCAAAATTGAGTCTGTTAATAAATATAATTCGACATTACATTTATTAAAGAACTCAGACTAATGAGGAGGAAGGAGATTGAAATACTCCTTCCCGTAAAATAATAATAAAATAGATAAATAAATAAAAGGATCAAAATTCCGCTAGGGAAAGAAATAAAAATTAATATCTCAACAAGATGAATTTAAGTCAAGGGGAATCAAAATTCTTCTCAAATTGAATAAAATTTATCCCCAAGATAAAATATATAAAAATATAACTCAAAAATATGCAATGAAATAAGGAAGTAAATTCCCCATTTAAAATAAAACCCAAATTGAAAGAGCACAAGAATTAAAATAAGGACAAAATAAAATAGAGGATTTTAAAAGTAAATAAAAATCAAATCTCCTCACACACTACTCATAATAAAATATTATTTTCTAGATTGGAAAAACCCTAATCTTATTATAACACTTGGTTTTCAAAATAGAATGCCCTAAAGTATTTTATTGTTTCCCTAATCCTCTATCTAATCTCTCTTCTTTCTTTTGTTGTTTTTTTTTTTGCCCCTTTGCATGCAGGTTAGGGTTTGAAATGATCCATGGAGGCCATGGATGGAGGCTACCTCCCACGGAGGTAAACACAGTGGGTTTTAAAAATTATAGATATATACATTTATTCTATTTTATTTACAGAGAGAGATTTGTGTGTATATATATACAAATCATTATATATTTAATGTATATCAAATGGTAAATACTACAGGATTGAGGAGTGGTAGGGAGAGACGAAGCTGCCATCGCTACCGTTGGAGAACCACAGAACGGAGGTTCAAAGGGTCGCAGGGTGTAGAGAAGACCGTGTGGTAAGCACGACAAGGGGGAAGGTCAGGGGGTACGGCGCCGAACAGAGCGGAGGGGCTGCAGAGGTTTCAGGGGTTTGGGGGTGTCGAGGGAGGCGGTGACTCCACCCACATCCCTTAATACAATGACGGCGGGACTGTGGGCACTGCAACCCACAGTCCACACACTTTTTTTTTTTTTACAACTCAGAAACTATAAAATGAATAGTCCGCCTTCTGTATATTTCAATTTTTCTATAATTTGTTTAAAGTAATTTTTGGCTCAGCTATATATTATATATATATTCGTAGAAAGATATATATACAGTTTATTAAAAAGCAATCCCATAGTATTTATATTTCTTCATCATTTTGTTGTATATAAATATATATGTATACAGTTGTTATATATATATATATATATATATAAGTGTATATACACATTATATAATATATACAACAAAAATTGTAATATATAAATTTTCTCCTATACTTTTTTTTTTTTTTCTGTATGCACACAGTGGTAAAGAACAATAAAAGACAATAATAGATTTCTAAAAGAATGAAGAAACTAAGTAAAATTGTATATTTCTACATAAGCGTAAATATATACATTTCCATAGCATTCATTTTCTCAACAATGTTGAAATAAATAACAGATTACTAACATTCCCGCCTATCTCCAATCCTTTTTTTTTGAATATTAACATTTCATTTCTAAATCAAAATAAATAGATGACCTAGTATTAAATTTCTTTTTGAACACATTTAAATAGAGATATATATATATTTTGTTTCTTTTCTGAGAAGAAGCTATGTGGTAGAATATGCATTCACACATAAATTTTCTAACATCAACTAAATTTCAATAAATTTTTTTAGTGCAACAAAACAGATATTTAACCTCAAATTCCTCTTTCATATATGCAATCAATTTTAAACAACCATTGATGCATATTTTTTTTTTGTAAGGAACAATGACAGAAAAATATTTATATTTATTTTCACATGCATTTCTCAACACAATGCCAAACCCATAATAAAGAGAAAAAACAACTTTAAATAAAATAACATAAAATTTACATTGCAATACTTTTCACAACCAACTCCAAGGGCATAAAACTTACCAAAATAAAAATACAATAAGGCCATAATGGCCATGGCTCAACAGCGAATAAATACTACTAAAGCTACACAAAAAAATGGGCTTCTCATCCACTCCATTACTTCAAAAATGCTCCTGCAAGTAAAACACAACAAAAAAACAACCCAACCACTTCGAAATGTCCTCCTCCCTACCATAGACCCACAAGAGGGTCACCCCCGAGCTAGGGAGGTAGGGATTCACATGGGTGCAACACTCCACAAGAAATATCAACCATATCAACACAAGAAAATAGCCCCAAGGGTAAACACATAACTCAACTCATGAAAATGAGTTGATGAGGGTAGGGAATGGACCCCTCTACTTCAAAGGCCACCCAAATACTAAAATACCAAGCTCATGGCCTCAAGCCAAAAATCTCCAAAACCACAACTCTCTATAAAATCACAAAATAACCTCCATGGCACTCTTTCCATTCAAATAATCTCCTCAACAAGTAAAAGCCCTCAAGGCATAAATATCACAATGTGGGAGTGACTTCAAGGAGGTTCCTTTCCCCTACCCAAACAAGTTGAGCCTTACCTCCAAATGGAGGTGATCTTACCATACTCCCATCCCACACAAAAATAAAGAAACAACAAACAACCAAAAACTCAACACAGCACAATAAATAAGGGTGAAGAAACTTAGTTCATGAGGCTTACCTTCAAATCCCTATAATGGAAGCACGTTTGGTGATGAGCTCCAAGCTTTCCCAAACCTTCCAATCTTCAAGAATTTCTCTAACTTCTCCAAAATTTCTCCAAAAATAGAAAGAAAACTCCAAAGTGCAAGAACCCCACACTCCTCAACAAGAGGAGATAATATAGGCCATTAATTTTGGCCTTGAGGAATGAGAAGGTGACACTTGTCACCTTTTCCTTCCTCCTCCAATGCCACTTGCAAGGGAGAGGAAGTGTGAGGGTGACAAGTGTCACCCTCCAATTCCATCTCAATCCTCACCTTATCCACTTGTGCTCACATATGTGTGAGAGGATAGGTAGTGAGGTGGCATTCCCACTCAAACCTCCAAGAGGATAAGCGATGCCATATGGCATCCTCTTATTCTCTCAAAGAGCCATCTCCCTCCAAGATGCTCTCACAAGTGTGTAAGAGTCTTGGAGGAAGATCCCACACACTTGGGAGTCTTGGAGACCTCCCAAGTCCTCCTTGGGAAAGGATTCCCAAACTTTGGGAAGGGAGATGAGTCTTTCCCCAAGCATGACTCATCTCCCACCTTCCCTAATTTTAAATTTCGTCACTTTGACTAAACCATAGTTTAGAGTGACCAAAAATGAGTTAATCCAAGGGTTAGTTAGTCAAGTTTGACCCTAGACCCATAGGTAACCACCTAGGGTAAATTTTGGGACACTAAGGTTCACCAAGGGGTCATAAATCCACTTTAAATGGCCTCAAAAATAAAAACAAATACCAAGTGGTGTAAGTCAAATAAAATTATATAACACTTAATATTAATATATTAAACAAAGGGGTACTAGGCCAAAATGATTAAAAATTAAATCAAGCACTTAAATCACATTCAATTTCAAACGTGATCCTCATCCCTCTTGGGGAATGGATTAGTTTTACAGGGGATAACATTGGTTTGAATTCTACCTCCAATTTCCCATGGCTAGGGAATGTAAAACCTACACATCTCGATCAAGTGTCAATCATATCATGAATAATCATAGCCGAAGCCACTGGAATTAAATTCAAGCCATCGAATACAACAATAATCAACTATAACATAAATCTAAATTAAACTACATTTTTTCTATCACATTTCAAATAATCCTCATCACATAAATAACTAGAAATCACATCACAAAACATCATCTAATATATCTTGTATGTCAAATCACAAAATAGCATCAAATATGATCAAATCAAATCCCATATGTCTAATCAAAGTCATATCAAATCTAGGAGATATAATCAAGTCTGCATAATGAAACATAGTCTTGAAAAAGTCTGATAATGTCATCAACTGAAATGCATAACGATCAAAATAAGGAAGGAAAAATAATCAGCCTCACATCCTCCCCCCTAAGACTAAACTTCCTCCTGGAAGTCATCAAAAAGGTGAGGATAGAGTGCCCTCAAGCTAGTTGCATCCTCCCAAGTCGCTGTGACCTCATCATAATGATCCCATTGGACCCTAACCTGGTCTAGCTCTTGACCTTGAAGGCCTAGCATCCGACGAGACAATATGCAAATTGGCTCCAAAGCCAATTGCCCATCCGCCTCTACCTGTAGAGCACTCCAGTCCAGTACATGAGATAAATCAAATAAATATCACCTCAAAATTGAAATATGAAAGACATTGTGGATATGTGACAGGCTAGGTGGCAACCCTAGATGATAGGCAACTGGTCCTATCTGCTCCAAGATCTCAAAGGGTCCTACAAACCGTGGTGCGAGCTTAGAGCCCTTTCCATAACAGATTGGACTCTTGTGTGGCCACACTCTAAGGAATACCATGTCACCCACTTAGAAGCTCTGATCAGTCCTCTTAGCATCAGCATACTTCTTCTGCCTGTCCTGTGCCTCCTAAAGTCTTTTCCTAATCAGTGTGACTTGCTACTCCATATCCTAAACTAGCTCTGGACCAATGGCAACTCTATCCTCTATCTGATCCCAACTCAATGGTGTCCTGCATGGTCTACCGTATAAAGCCTGAAGGGGAGGCATACCCAATGAACTGTGATGCCCATTATTGTAGGAAAACTCAACCAAATATAGATACTCCTCCCATCTAGACTGACGGCCCATAACATACATCTGAAGCATGTCGTCCAACACCTGATTCACCCACTCTGTCTATCCATCTGTCTTGAGATGATAAGCGGAGCTAAAGTTGAGATGTGTGCCCAACGCCTGCTGTAAGGCTCTCTAGAATGCTGAAGTGAAAAATGGATCTCTATTAGAAATGATGTGGTGAGG
Organism: Cunninghamia lanceolata; assembly: GCA_027924645.1. Classification (NCBI taxonomy): domain Eukaryota; kingdom Viridiplantae; phylum Streptophyta; class Pinopsida; order Cupressales; family Cupressaceae; genus Cunninghamia; species Cunninghamia lanceolata. The sequence continues at coordinate 416,418 of BSBN01000798.1, forward strand.
TACTTGATGTAATCTCACAATATCATCTAAGAATACTCTCGCCACTGCTGGCACATTGTATGTCATGCGTACAGGTAAAAAATGTACTACCTTGGTCAACTTATTGACTGTCACCATGATGGCATCATGGTGATGCGAAGACATAGGAAGACCAACAATAAAATCCATGGAAATGGTATCCCATTTCCACACAGGTATCTCATGTGGATATAAAAGACCCGCTAGATATTGATGCCCAGCCTTGACCCTCTGGCACTCAAGGCATTGAGAAACAAACTCTGCAATATCACATCTCATACCCACCCAATGTACAACTATCGTAGGTCAGCATGCATCTTCTTCACCCTCAGATGTGCCACATATGGTGCTCTATGAGACTTTGATAAGACTATAGTACGTAGGTCACCTGCGCGGGGTACATAGATGTGCTATCGATGACGAAGTAACCCATCTACCTCAAGGGAATACCCTGCATACTTGCCTACAAGGGCCCTCTGTGAACTGATCTCCTACTGCACCTTAAGAAACCACTCATCCTCTGGCAGATGCTGAATAATGCATCCTCTTAAGTCCACACTCAGATTCAAGGTCAAGAGCTCGTGGTACCTCTGACTCAATGTGTCAGCAACCATGTTCTCCTTCCCTTTGATGTAGTGGACATCAAAGTCATACTCGCAAAGGAACTCCATCCAATGCCATTGACAGGCATTCAGATTAGGTTGTGTAAAGATATACTGAAGACTGTGGTGATCTAAATTGAGCTCAAAGCAATGACCCAATAAGAAATGCCTCCAATGAAATAGAGCATGAACCACTGCCACTAACTCCAAGTCGTGTGTGGGGTAGTTTAGCTCATGGGTTTTGAGCTTTCATGACTCATACGCGATCGCTTTACCACCCTGCATAAGTACGGCTCCCAATCCCTCAAGTGATGCATCTGTACAAACCATAAAATCTATTACAGGATCAAGAATCGCTAAAATAGGAGCGTTGGTAAGACACTCCTTGAGGACCCTGAAGGCCCTCTCACACTGCTCAGTCCATAGAAAGCTCTTCCCTTTCTACTAAAGGGAAGTGATGGGGTGCGCTATCCAAGAAAAACCCTCAACAAAGTGACGGTAATAACCAACTAACCCCATAAAACTCTTGACCTCTATCACACTAGTGGGTGTTGGCTAATCCATGATAGCCCTGATCTTCGATGGATTTACTGAGATTCCATTGCCAGATAGGATATGCCCCAGATATTGAACCTCTGTCCTTAAAAATACACACTTCGCCAAGTTCCCATAAAGATTCTGCTCCCTCAAACACTATAGAACCTGACGAAGGTGCTCCTCATGCTCCTCCTTGGTCCGTGAATAGATCAAAATGTCATCGAGGAAAATGATCAAGAACCAATCTAAATAGGTACGGAACACCCTGTTCATGAGACTCATGAACATTGCAAGGGCGTTTGTCAAGTTGAAGGGGACCATGGTGAACTCATAGTAGCCATATCAAGTTCGGAAGGTAGTCTTATGGATGTCAGCCTCTATGATACATAGTTGAAGATAACTGGACTTCAGGTCAATCTTAGAGAACACCCTGGCTCCCTTCATTTGATCGAAAAGATCGTCAATCCTGGGCAGAGGATAACAGTTCTTCACCGTTACCTTAATCAACTGCCTGTAGTCCTTGCACAATCGAAGAGACCCATCTTTCTTCTTCACAAAGATGACATGAGCGCCCCAAGGTGAAATGCTCAGTCGGATGTGCTCCTTCTTGAGAAAGTCCTCCAATTGTAACTTGAGCTCAGTGAGCTCATATGTGGTCATCCTATAGGGTGCATGAGACACTGGATCGACACCTGGCACTAAGTCAATGTGAAAGTCTACCTCACGATGGGGTGGCATCCTCGGTAACTCCGTTGGAAACACATCAGAAAACTCTCTAACGATGGGATGATCATCCAAAAATGCCTCATGCTCATCATCTGATCTGTCGCTCATTGTGATGGCAAACATTTGACATCCCTTCCACATGCAGTGCTTAAGATACTAAGCAAATATCATACACACTACTATGGGCTTTTGAATGCCCACTATCTCAATTGATGTGCCATGATCATCTAAGCAGCTAATCGCCTTTCGGTGACAATCTAGCTTGGCTCAATGAGCCGCAAGCTAGTCCATACCCAACACCACATTGTAGGATCCTAATGTCATGACTCTAAGGCCACATACTATGGCAAAGGGTCCCAAAGCAATCTCATAGTCGTGGACTAAGGCATCTACTGTCATCTTGGCCCCTGAGGCCAACTCAACCACCCACCTATCACCCTACCTAGAGGCCATCAGTTGGCAACGCTCCACTAATGATGGAGATATGAAAGAGTCAGTAGCACCAGAATCAAAGATAATAGAAATGGGGGTACCCCCACTCATACCTAATGTCTCAATCACTGATACCTAAAAATTAGCCTGTGGTTATCAATCGTTACGAACATACAGTGGAATCTACCCACATCACCAACAGTCTGCTTAGATCCTCCTGTACGAGGCTGTCCCCCTGCTGTAAAACCCTATGGACACTCTCTAGCTAGGTGTCTAGCTCCACCACAAACATAACAAGGGCCCCTAGCTTGTACCTATCTAGTCTGAGTCCTACTTGACTGTTGTTGTCCTGATTTACCAGTAGATCCCTGTGAGCCCCTATAAGACTATTGTGACCTCGTGGGTCCCGTAGGTGGTCCCTGCTATTGCCAACCTCTATTATGTCCCCCATGTGCCCTTTGTTGTGTCCTAGCTCTCTACTGCTACTGCTGTGGGGGCCTAGGAGGTAAGGGTGCGGAACTGAATCCTCCCCTATGAGGTGGCTATGATGGTCTATGAAAACTCTGCTGATGCTACTGCTATCCACGATTCTAAAACTGAGGGCATGAACTCTTCCCTCATCCCTAAATCTCCTCAGCGATATATGCCTTCTCGGTAGCATCACTCAAAGTCTGGGGGTTTGCCATATGAACAGGCCTTACTATACTATGGTTCAGTCCTCTGATAAACTTATGAACCAGAAGTTTCTCGTCATGGAGATACTTTGCATAACGGGATAACTTGGTAAATCTACCCTCATACTGTGCCACTATAAGTCCCCCCTGTTGAAGGTCATGAAAGTCATCTATACGACGCTACCTGTAATGATCTGATAAGTATCGCGCATTGAAGTGCTTAATGAAGGTCTCCCATGTGAGTGTCTAATGAAAGGTGACGCTTGCACTCCTCAGTGCGCCACTAGGTAGCTACTGCATCTCATAATAGGTGTATTGCCACACGGGCCTTCGTGTTGCCCTTGTAAGGATGCAATGTGAAGTATCTGTCTAAGTTGATAAGCTAGGCCTCTGCTTCAGCTCCCTCTGTAGTCTCGACGAATGTAGGAGGGTCCTCAATAAATCCCTAATGGGGTCTCCTCTATCTCTGTGCCTCCTGATAGGCTCATTGTATAATAATCATAAGGTTTGTGAACAATGTGCTCTACTCGTACTGCCTCATCATGCCTATCATGACGTGGAGGGCTCCTGCTACGGGCCTTGTCAGCCAAACCAACCTCCTCTGTCGTCATCTATGGCACCTCAACATAAGGCTCCACACGTGGTGCCCCTCATGGTTCCATGCGGGGTTCCACACGTGGCTCAACATGGGACTCAGCTCGTGGCTCCACGCGTGGCTCCTCTCACAGATCCTCACGAGGCTCAACACGTGGCTCTATGCATGGCTCAACTATAGCCAGTGGAAGCCTATCCAAAACTACCTGTAAAGCCTGTAATATCTATGGCCCAATATCTGGTATGGATGGTGGTGCCTGTTGTGCCTATAGGACTAGCTGATCATGTCCCTCAGTTGAAGAGTCAGTGTGAATTTCAGGGGATGGAGTGCGGCGGGACTGTGCTCGTTGAACTCATCGGGGAGGCATCCTACAAAAAATGAGGTAACCACAAATTAAATCAAGTTGCAGAAATAATAATGTACCCAAAACAAGCCCAGTGTTTAAACTTAGGCCCTGATACTAAATGTCATGCCCGCATTTCCCATACGGTCATGACATACAACACCAGTGTCATGTCCACATTTGCCATGTGGTCATGACACGAATTACTAAAAACTTTTCTACCTATCCCTAGGAACCCCCTCGCACACGTCTGCGTACTCGGTGGAAATACACATAAGGTGTAAACATGTCAACATAACCACGATGATGAAAGCCGTCTACGGGGTATGCGACACAAAGTGTGTCACTTTTAGGGTTAGACTGATTTAAATCTGAACTCCTAGTTTCTTAGGTGTGAAGATGATTTTGCCAACTTCGAGACCTAACTCTAACTTAGGTCAGAACGTAAATGAAATAAGGATTAAGTAAAATGATGGTAAGATGGGTGCATGATTAAAGTGGAATGATGGAATAAATGTGTATATACACATTATATAATATATATATAACAAAAATTGTAATATATAAATTTTCTCCTATACTGTCTTTTTTCTGTATGCACACAGTGGTAAATAACAATAAAAGACAACAATAGATTTCTAAAAGAACGAAGAAACCAAGTAAAATTGTATATTTCTACATAAGCATAAATATATACATTTCCATAGCATTTATTTTCTCAACAATGTTGAAATAAATAACAAAATACTAACATTCCCACTATCTCCAATCCTTTTTTTTGAATATTAACATTTCATTTTTGAATCAAAATAAATAGATGACCTAGTATTAAATTTCTTTTTGAACACATTTAAATAGAGATATATATATTTTGTTTCTTTTCTGAGAAGAATCTATGTGGTAGAATATGCATTCACACATAAATTTTCTAACAGCAACTAAATTTAACCTCAAATTCCTCTTTCATATATGCAATCAATTTTAAATAACCATTTATGCATATTTTTTTGGTAAGGAACAATGACAAAAAAAATTTATATTTATTTTCACATGCATTTCTCAACACAATGCCAAACCCACAATAAAGGGAATAAACAACTTTAAATAAAATAATAGAAAGTTTACATTGCAATACTTTTCACAGCCAACTCCAAGGGCATAAAACTTACCAAAATAAAAATATAATAAGTCCATAATGGCCATGGCTCAACAGCCAATAAAATACTACTAAAGCCACACAAAAAAATGGGCTTCTCATTCACTCCATTACTTAAAAAATGCACCTGCAAGTAAAACACAACAAAAGAACAACCCAACCACTTCGAAACACCCTCCTTCCTACCATAGACTCGCAAGAGGGTCACCCCAAGCTAGGGAGGTAGGGATTCACATGGGTGCAACACTTGACAACAAATATCAACTATATCAACACAAGAAAACAACCCCAAGGGTAAACATATAACTCAACTCATGAAAATGAGTTTGATGAGGGTAGGGAATGGACCCCTCTACTTCAAAGGTCACCCAAATACTAAAATACCAAGCTCATGGGCTCAAGCCAAAAATCTCCAAAACCACAACTCTCCATAAAATCACAAAATAACCTCCATGGCACTCTTGCCATTCAAATAATCTCCTCAACAAGTAAAAGCCCTCAAGGCATAAATATCACAATGTGGGAGTGGCCTCAAGGAGGTTCCTTTCCCCTACCCAAACAAGTTGAGCCTTACCTCCAAATGTAGGTGCTCTTACCATAATCCCATCCCACACAAAAACAAAGAAACAACAAACAACTAAAAACTTAACACAACACAATAAATAAGCAAGGGTGAAGAAACTTAGTTCATGAGGTTTACCTTCAAAGCCCTATAATGGAAGCACATTTGGTGATGAGCTCCAAGCTTTCCCAAACCTTCCAATCTTTAAGAATTTCTCTAACTTCCCTAAAATTGCTCCAAAAATATAAAGAAAACTCCAAAGTGCAAGAACCCCACACTCCTCAACAAGAGGAGATAATATAGGCCATTAATTTTGGTCTTGAGGAATGATAAGGTGACACTTGCCACCTTCTCCTTCCTCCTCCAATGCCACTTGCAAGGGAGAGGAAGTGTGAGGGCGACAAGTGTCACCCTCCAATTCCATCTCAATCCTCACCTTATCCACTTGTGCTCTCACAAAAACTTATCATACTCCAAATACACAAGGCACTCTTTCCATAACCATAAATCCTAAACTTCATAATAAGGCCCATTGCCATCAAAACTCCTCCAAAAGATGAGGGTACCCCAAGGAGGTTCACACCTCTCTCACCCATGACAAGGTGAGCTCTCTCACATGGAGAGATCACCAATACAACCGATAAAACCCACACAACATAAAACTAAAACTCAAGAGTATTATAACCATAACACATGCATATATACATAAGCAAAAAGAAAATAATAGAAGTCTTGAATCCTTGAGAGCATACCTCTCAAGCTCCAAGTGCAGAGGGTGATGGTGAAGAGCTCCTAAGAGTCTTTTCCCCAAAATCCTTCCAAGTATCTCCAAGTCTTTATCTCCTTCCCCAAATCATAAATAAATGCAAAAAGAAAGAACCCTTCCCTCTTCTCAAAGAGAGATAAATAGGCTTTTCTCTCAAGTCCTAATGAATGAGAAGGTGACACTTGTCACCTTCTCCTTCATCCACACAACCCTTCTCACAACCCCGCAAGAATGAGGAGATGACACTTGTCATGTCCACATTCAACTAAGCTACACACTCTCCCCCAAATTCTCTCGCACATGTGTGAGAGCATAGGGAGAAGGGATCACACATGGGAACCCCTCATGAATGAGGAGGTGACACTTGTCACATTCTCATTCAACTATGCTACACTCTTCCCCACATATGCTCTCACACATGTGAGAGCATAGGGAAATGGTCTCACACACATGAAAAGACTCTAGAAACTTCTAAAGCACTCAAGACAAGGGTAACCTTACCCTAGGTGAGTGGGGTTAGTCAAGGTGAGATGGTGACTTGCCAACCACCTTGCACAACTCCCAATTTCGTCACTTAACTCAAGGGCTAAGTTAAGGTGACCAAACAAGGGTTACACCAAGTGGTAACATGCTAACAATGGCCCTAGACCCTAGGGGTATGACCTAGGGTCATTAATTGACCATAATTAATACAAGGGAACTCATAAATCCACATAAATAGGGATCAAACATTTAGCACCAAAATTGTGCAAACTAAAATAATATAACCTTACAACACTTCAAGGAAATAAATAAAAAAGAGTGAAACTTACAAAAATATCATAAATTAATTTAGACAACATAATACATCATTCTCATTCACAAATAACCTTTGTCCATCTTGGAACTAGGTTGGCTTCACATGGCTAACACATGGGGTTATTTGTTTGACCTCTAATTTTCCATGGGCCATAGAAAATTTCCTGCACACTTACACACACACGTTAATAGCATGAGATATATACAGTCAAAGTGAAATGAATGACACACACAAGATCGCATAATCACATATATTCTCAATTATAAACTCATGCTAACATTCACATGATTATCAAATCATTCGCATTTCACAAGGTATAATCAGGATCAAATACTCCATGAGATTTCATCAATTCTATCATCACTAAACATTCTAATTGCATCTAATTCAACATAACATTAAACATCATAGAATCAAATGAAATCTAACATGCAAGCTATAACATCAACATATCATAAATCATCTAACTAATCAAAGCATAAGATATAGTAATAAATGTCTAAATATAGAATCAATAGTCCCCAAATGTCTACATGTCCATCATAAAGTCCATACGATAAGTATCATGAGCAAAAATATAAGGTGAGGAAAAAGTAGGCCTCACATCCTCCCCCCCTAAGACTAAACTTCCTCCTAGAAGTTAGAAAAGAGGTTAGGGTAGAGTGTCCTCAATCATGTAGCATCCTCCCAAGTAGCCAAAACCTCATCATAGCGGTCCCACTAAACTTTGACCTAGTCCAGCTCTTGACCTTGAAGGTCCAACATCTTACGAGCCAAGATGCGAATTGGCTCCAAAGCCAGCTACCCATCCAACTCTACCTATAAGGCATCTCAATCCAAAACATGGGTCACATCAGAAACATAACACCTCAATACATATATATGAAACACATCGTGGATGCACGATAAGCTAGATGGAAAAGCAAGATGATAAGATATAGGTCCTGTCCACTCCAATATCTCAAATGGTCCAACAAATCTAGGTGCAAGCTTAGAGCCCTTTCCATAAATGATTAGAGTCTTATGCGGCCACACTCTCAAGAACACCTTGTCGCCAACCGAGAAGCTCCAATCCAATCTCTTGGCATTGACATACTTCTTCTGATAATCCCATGCCTCCTACAATTGTTGCCTAATCAAAGTGACCTACTTCTCCATGTCCTATACCAACTCAGGCACAATAGCAACTCCATCCTCAATGCGGTCCCAACTCAATGGAGTCTTGCAAGGCCTGATAGGGAAGCATACCTAACAAGCTGTGAAGCCCATTATTGTAGGCAAACACAACTAGATACAGATAGTCCTCCCTGTTACAAGTATGAGGTGAGCCAGTGTTGTCATTGATGTCAACATACTCATATTGCATTGACAAGAAGGATTTGATGAGCTGTGTGCTGAGGATATTGAGAAAATTAGACTCAGTCAGGAACAGTGAAGAACAGTGATAAGAAGAAGGTAAATGTACTGTGTAGGATGAGAACCGGAGGATGCGGATCAAAGGGTTAGTAGATATGAGTCTTGAGATGCTACAGTTAAGATTTCAGAGGTCCGCATAAAGATCTGAAGGAGTTGTGGCTACCGGTATAGAACCGGGTCCGGCAAGTATCCGGAGGTGACAGAGGATCACAAAAAGGTCCGGTGAGGTCCGGAATTGTATTATCCTAATCTGCGGATTGGAAGGAGTGTTTGGGATGTCCTTGTGATGTATCATCCTGATTTGTGTATGATTTGGAGGTCCGGAAGTACCTCCTGCATTATGACAGTGGCGACAGACTGTGTTCTTAAAGTTCCGGATGAGGAAGACAAGAGATCCAAGTAAGCAGAGGAATTGCGGATGTATCCGGACATTCAGACAGGCTTGTGAAGGTTCTTGGATCATGTTTAGGTTGTGTTGTTGGTCCGCATTGATGGTAGAGCCCGGAATTGAAGTTATTCTTCCGGATGAAGTTCTTGCTCTGTGTAGCCGACCGGATGAGTTGTTCATCCTACGAATGTTCTTGTGATGGCCGACCGGATGTGTTATTCATCTTGCGGATACTCCTATGGTTGTTTGCCGACTTAGATGCTTGTTCCTAAGTCGATGTCTTGTATAAATAACGGGTTGTGAGTTCATTTCAGTGTGTGGTGTGAGGATGAGTATGATATAGCGAAGAAAGGTGCGAAAGGCAGAGCAGAGATTGTTGGGCTTAATTGGAACTGATCCGGACATGGTAGAGATGTCATTCTCCAGTTCAAGACTGTGATTTTTATCACTTTGTAGACAGTGTGTCTCCTTGTAGGCAGTGGGCCTCTTTGTGAGCAGTGTGCTCGGGCAGTGAGCCCTTATTGGCATGTGCCATTCATTTTTCTTTATTCTTCTAACAGAGAATAATTCTTGGGTTAATCACCCCGTGGTTTTTCCCTTAACCGGGTTTTCCACGTCAAAATCTTGGTGTTCAATGTGTTGATGCTTATCTGCTCTTATGTTTATGTATTATGCTTCCATGAATGATTATTTGATATGCTGCTAACTAACAACAGAGAATTAAGTGTTTGAAATAGAAGAAGTTCTATACAACTGATTCACCCCCCCTCTCAGTTGTATGCCCTAGATTCAACACTCCCATCTAGATTGGTGATCCATCACATACATGCAAAGCATGTCCTCTAAAACTTGATTCACCCTCCCAATCTGTCCATCTATCTCAGGGTGATATGCTAAATTGAAGTTGAGTCGAGTGCCCAACGCCCAATGTATTGCTCTCCAAAAGGCTGATGTAAACAATGAATCTCTATATGATATGATGCGACGAGGAACTCCATGAAGGCTCACTATATCATTCAAGAATACCCTCACCACTATAGGTGTATTGTACATCATACGTACCAGAGAAAAATGTGCCACCTTGGTCAACTTGTCAACTATCACCATGATGGCATCATGGCGTTGAGATGACAAACGTAGACCAACTATAGAGTCCATGGAAATGGTGTCCCATTTCCACTCTGGTATCTCATGGGGATAAAGAAGTCCTGATGGATGCCCTCTAGAACTCAAGGCAATGAGCTACAAACTCTGCTATATCACATCTAATCCCTTCCCAATGATATAACTGTCTCAAATCGGCGTGCATATTCTTCACCCCAGGATGTGTTGCATAAGGTGCTCTATGAGCCTCTGATAAAACCATTGAATGAAGATCACCTACAAGGGGAACATAGATGCAAATTCAATGTCAAAGAAGTCCATCTGCCTCAAGAGAATATCCTACAAACTTTCCCTTAAGGGCTCTTTGTGACTGAATCTCCTATTGAACCTCTAGGAACCACTTGTCCTCTAGTAGGTGATGCAAGATTCACCCTCTCAAGTCCACACTCAAATTCAAGGTTAGGATCTCATGTTGCCTCTAACTTAAGGCATTAGTAACCACATTCTCCTTCCCTTTGATGTAATGCACATTAAAGTCATACTCGCATAAGAACTCCATCCAATGCTATTGGCTGGTGTTTAGATTCAGTTGCGTTAAAATGTACTGAAGACTATGATGGTTAGAGTGTAACTCAAAATGACATCCTAAGAGGAAGTGTCTCCATCCAACAAGAACATGAACCACTATTGCAAGATCTAAATCATGAGTAGGGTAGTTCAGCTCATGGGTCTTAAGATTTCATGACTCATACGTGATCACTCAACCATCCTGCATAAGGATTGCACCTAGTCTCTCTAAAGATGCATTAGTGCATACCATGAACTCTATTGCTAGATTAGGTACTGCAAGAATAGGAGCACTAGTGAGATTCTCCTTGAGGACCCCAAAGGCTCTCTCACACTGCTCTATCCACAATAAGTTCTTCCCTTTCCATTGAAGAGAAGTGATAGGGTGAGCTATCCTAGAAAAACCCTCAACAAACCATCAATAATAACCTAATAATTCCATGAAGCTCCTAAAATCTGTCACACTGGTAGATGTAGGAAATCCCTAATCACTCTAATCTTTGATGGATCTACTAAAATACCATCACTAGATAGAATGTGATCCAAGTACCGAACCTCCATACAAAAGAAGGCACACTTTGCCAAGTTGCCATAAAGCTGTTGATCTCTCAAACACTATAAAACCTGTTGCAAGTGCTCCTCATGCTCCTCCTTAGTCCATGAATATATCAATATGTCATTGAGGAATATAGTCACAAACTGATCTAGGTATGTGTGAAATACCCCATTCATGAGACTCATGAAGACAAAAGGGGTGTTCGTTAAACTAAAGGGTACCACAGTGAAATCATAGTGATTGTAACAAGTCTGAAAGGTGGTCTTATTGATATTCGCCTCTATAATATGTAACTGATGGTAATTGGACTTTAGGTCTATCTTAGAGAACACTTTAGCTCCTTGAATCTAATCAAACAAATCATCAATCTTAGGCAAAGGATAACGGTTATTCACTTTCACCTTATTCAGCTGCCTATAATCTATACATAGTCGAAGAGACTCATGCTCCTTCTTCATGAAGATGATTGGTGCACCCCAAGGTGAGACACTAGGTCAAATGTACCCCTTTGCTAGCAACTCCTCTAGCTGAAGCTTGAGCTCTGTAAGCTCATGTGTGGTCATCTTGTATGGTGCACGAGACCCTAACTTGACACCAGGTACAAGATCTATGTGAAAGTCTACCTCTCTATGAGGTGGCATCCCTGGAAGCTCAGGTGGAAAAACATCTGTGAAATCCCTAAGGATAGGATGGTCATCAAGTGAAGCCTCTGGATCATCCTCTGATCTATCACTAATCATAATCATAAATATCTGACATCCCTTCCGCAACAATGCTTAATCTATTTAGCAGATATCATGACTACTGTTGTGGGTTTCTAAATGCCCACTATCTCTACTATTGTGCCATGGTCATCGAGGCAACCTATCACCTTTTGGCAACAATCAAGCTTGGATTTATGAGTTGCAAGCCAATCCATGCCTAACACCACTCCATAAGACCCTAAGAGTATGACCCTAAGGTCTACAACTATAGTGAAGGCTCCAAGTGCTAGCTCACAATCTCTAACCACTAAATCTAAGACCATCTTGGCCCCTATGGCTAACTCGACCTCCCACCTAATGTCCTTCCTAGAGGCTACCAGCCTACAATGCTCCATTAATGATGGAGAAATAAAGGAGTCTATAGCTCTATAATCAAACAACACAGTAATAGGAACATCTCCAATAGTACCTGGTGTTTTGATGACGAAAGCTTGAAAGAAAGCCTATCAGTTATCAACCACTGCAAATACATTATGGGATCTACCCATGTCTCCAGTCATCTACTCAGAACCACTAGCACATTATCCTTCTACTATAAAATGTTGTAGACACTCTCTAGCCAAGTGCCCTATGCCACCACATACGTAGCATGGCCATCTCATCTATATGTGTGTTGACTGAGTCCTGCTAGACTGCTGAGCCCTAGGCCACCCTATACTACTCTCTAAACCTCTAAAGGATTGTTGTGACCATGCAGGTCCTACAATCGGTGCTTGTTGACATTGGTCTATGTGTGGACCTTGCGAGTGCCATACTTAATTTTGACCACCCTACGCTCTCTGTTGTGGTCTTGACCTCTGATGATGCTACTACTGCTGCTGTTGTTGCTACTGTGGAGGCCTAGGAGGTAAGGATACAGATCTAAAACCACCCTTCTGAGGTGGTGGGGGCCTATGAAATTCTTGGTCTTGATGTTGGCTACGGTCCTAGAACTATGGACATGACTTGTCGCTCCGCCCATGGATCTCCTCTATAATATACACCTTCTTGGTAGCCTCACTCATAGTCTAGAGATCTGCCATGCATATTGGTCCTAATATCCCATGATTCAAGCCTCTAATAAACCTACTAACAAGAATCTTTTCATCATGGAGATACTCATCGTAACATGATAACTCTACAAATCTACTCTCATACTGTGCCACAGTGGACCCCCATTGCTGCAAGTCATGGAACTTGTCTATGCGGCACTGCCAATATTACTCTAAAAGGTAGTGAGCATTATAGTGTCTAAGGAGAGGCGATGCTTGTGCTCCTCAGTGCCCCACCATATCACTATAGTGTCACATAACAAATAGACTGCAACTCGTGCCTTTGTGTTTCTCCCATAAGGATGCAACACAAAGCACTTATCCAAACTGATAAGCCAAGCCTCAACCTCAGATCCCTCTGTAGTCCCCATAATTGTAGGTGGATTTAGCCGAAGCAAATCCCTAATAGGTTCTCCATGGTCGCAGTGTCCTCAAACCAGTCCCTCTGCCTCATCCCATTGTCCATACCCAAAGGGATCGTAATGAACTAACTCCACTATGACCTCCTCCCTGTGATCCTCATGGTGTAGTGGTGGACTCCTTCTGTGCTCTCTATGGGCCGATGCGTGACCCTCATCTGATGCCACCAAAATCTCAACATGTGGTCCCTTCATGACTGGTGGTAACCTCACCAATACTTCCTACAGTGCCTGAAGTATCTAGGGCCCAATGTCAGGAGGTGCCTCTAGAATTTGACCCTTAGATGGTGAAGTAGCTCATGAATTGACTCCTCCAAGCTCACTAGCATGTGAGCATCCTCTCTTAGACCTAGGTGGCATCCTACATGAACAAGGTGCCTAAAATTAAAACAAAATTAGGGAATAAATAATGTGCCCTCAATGCCCAATGTTTAAACCCGGCTCTTATACCAAATATCATGCCCACATTTTCCATGTGGTTATGACCCAATAACCACATGTCATGACCACATTTTGTCATGTGGCCATGACACGAATTATCAAAAGCTTTTCCACTTAGACTCTAAAAACCCCCTCGCGAGCATCAAGTGCATTCGGTGACACTCATGTAACATAGTTGCATCCACAACCAATGTTAGGCATGTCACCTGAAGGTGAGGAATTCAATCACAACTGAGCAAAACTCATTTACAATCCCTATGAGACGATAGCCACTAAGGGGGTATGTGTTGTGGGGTGTGATGCTAAAAGGATTGGTTTTTTGCTTTAGAATATGATCCTAGGGTTTACTAGATGAGTGAAATGATTCCAATGTGAATTAGAATCTAACCCTAGAAATAACTACAACTTTAAAATAACATTAAAGTAATGTCACTAACAAGATTTCTAACATAAAACATTTACACAAATTTCTAATGTAGAAGATAATCAATTGATTTAAATTAAATAACACACCCATCTAAAGTCTAGGAAAAATTTGATAGCATAACGGGTTAAAGGAGAATATTTCCCTAATGATTTTGATAGCATAATGCCATCTCATCAACTAAGGGAGATTTGAAAATTAAATTAAAATTAAAACTTGCATAATACCCCTTATAGAATTTAAACAAAATTAAATGTTTAAATTAAATTTTCACTAATTACTTTCCACAATTTTAAATCAACATTAAACAACTTACCCAAAATATAAATTGAAAATTAAATAAACATAAAACTAACTAATTTAATTACATCAATACTCCAACATTAAACTAATAGCTTAATCATAAGAGCAATATGGTTCATGTTGAAGTACATGACAACACTGAGAAGGGGGTGAATCAGTGTTGTATAAATTTTTATAACTTTTTGCATCTTTTAAGTTACAAGACAAAGAGAGAGGAAGACATCAATGATCTGTTAAACACATATGCACAAGTATGATAATTAAAAGTATGAATAAGGACCTTAAGAGTAAATCATTAGGGCACATGAACACATGAAGACAAACAAGAAACATAACACCTAATTTGATGAGTGGAAAACCCTCAAGGGGAATAAAAATCACTCTTAAATGCCTCACTAGATTAATCAAAAACCTCACTGGTTACAAACAACTCTCACTAACCATACAAGCCTCACTGGCTACAAAGAGATCTCATTGATCATACAAGCCTCATTGGAAAAAAACAATAATTTTGGACACAAGAAAACAATTCAGGGGGTTACCCTGATTCTCTACAACACATTCAACCTTATATCTCCTTTTGTATATAACCAATACATATATCAAATACCACATTTTCAAATACAAAATCAGGACTCCTTTATCCTCTATGTTGAAATCTCTGAACCTATGCCAAATGTATATTTCAAGCCCTCTCAAACATTGAAAGTCTCATTTCAATTTGAGCCATTTAAAACCACAACCACATATCATTCTTTCTTAGTCTAGAAATCAATTGCTTTGCATATGTGCTTCATAATGTCTTCACAAAATGTTCTTGAGTTACCTGCAATATTATCTCATATATCTTACAAAAATCACAACATACTGAAATAATGTTTTCAACTCATCATATCTCAAACCTCCAAAATCACTCACATAATGCACCTACAAATTCATTGTATAAAAAATAGAATGTCCTTTCACATCCTTCTCCTCTCTACATAAATCATCTTCAAAATTCCATTCACTTGCAAAAATAAAATCAAATATATTTCTTCTTTGTATTTTCATTTTCCCCTTCTCAAAAACAAATCTTCTATTCCTGCAATAAAAATAATCCATTATAATACACTTGCAAAAAATAAGACCATATCCTTCTTTGCAAAACCATTCACATTCCTCTTAGATTTATTTTCTTCTTCTCAAAAAATAACTCTTCAATATTTTTCAATCTCTTCATCTTCTCCAAGAAAAATAAAAGACCATAAATGATATCCATTAAATAAAATCTTCAATTGATTTTTTTTGACAATCAGTCCTGTCAAGAAAAATAAATTCATTTATGTCCTCCACTGCTCAAAAAGCTTCTGCATTTTGATAAGAAAAGAAGACAGAAAAAATCCTTAAACATTATTCTCAAAAAGAATAATATCTCTAAAAAAGAAATTTTCTTTCCTTAAAAAACTTCTTCTTTATGACATTCTTGCCATGAGAGGTGAACATAAAAATAGAATTAAATCTCCTACAAAATCTGCTTTGAGATCTAAACAACACTGCCTTTTTAAATAGTCTAAATTAGTCATTAAAAAGTAAGAAAATTGTAGTCATAAGAGGATGATGGCCACAAGCACGTCAAAGTGCATACTGGAGAAGTAAGGGTCGAGATTCAAATATAAACCCTTGATTTAATAGAGCATGCTCACTTCATTTTAAATTTGAGCCTTTGATTCACATTTTCCACCCACGCGCTTATGAGGAAACCGGTAGCAACAATTTGACTAGGATGAGGGGCCAATTACCTGACGGTGGCAACCCCCTCAATGTTATAACTTAAGTTACAACCACCTGTAATAGGGAGTCATCAAACGAATATAACATAAAGTGCAAATAGAGATGACGAGCTACTTAGAAGTTTTTAAAATATGATTTAAAACATTTAACTTAGGGTTTAGATCCCTTAGCACTATCAACATATCAAACCCTAATCTCAAGAATGAAGTCTTATAACTTTTGCATGACACTTTTAAAAACTTTACAGGGCTATCAACTCATCAGAGAAGCTCTGAGATAACCAAATGCAACTCTTAATACATGAAATATAGATGGTCAATATAAGGAGAAGAAATTTGTAATGAAGACCACTATAAACCCTTGGTTTGAACCAATATATTAACTGCATAATAAATGCAACAAGAGCCCCAACAATAACACTTTTACAGCTCATCTTTTCAGATATCTTATCCACCATCAACTCCTATATACTTATGCATAAGCCATTATCAAGAACCCTGAACAATCATAAAATTTGAGCCAACATGAAAGAATGAACCAACATGATGAGTTCTCTGCAACTAATCTATAGGCAACATGAGCTGCAACTTATTATCATAAACCAAACTCATTATAAACCAACTCCTTGTGAGTGAATTCAACTCAACACAGTTCCATGACCAAAATCAATAAGTTGAACAATGTAAGATGAACATTCTCTGCAAGTATCCATAATGAAATCCTCTGCAAGGATCATAACAAACCTATGAAGACATCAACTAGAAACAAGCATGTATCTCTACACTGTATAACCAAACATGATAAATACTTGTCAACCATGAAGATCAACACTATATTTTATCAAGACCAACATATGTTGATTGAGAGCATGACAATCAACATGAAGCACCATGATTTCATATCAACCTTTGATGTTTCTTTTATCTTGATTGATAATGATCTCCAATACCAATTCAACATCTAAATGGTAACCTTGTAACCTAGATTGTATATGATCTCCTGATTGAATGTTATATATATCCATTCTTACCTCATGACCTTTTGACACCAATAGTCTAGCTTTAACAACACCCTCAACACCTTTTTGACATCAATGACAACCTTCCATTAGTTCATTTAGTTAGTTCTACACATTTAATTCACTCACATAGATAAAAGAGTAAGGAGGGATTAAAATAACTAAATAATAAATCAAACATTGAAACCCATGCACTAAAGTCCAAAACTCACCACACACACACTAAGTGGGTATAATGTCCTACTTATTTTTTTAATTTTTTTTATGAATGCAGCAGCAACAAAACACATATAAACATGGAAATTCAAACATAAAACCACAGATGAACATATGTTAGAATAAGAAATTATTTTTTGTCTTCCAATGAGTCTTTGTACAAAAAAAAAGTGCAAGTACTGGTAAAATGCAAACCACAACAGTCTAATATGAATTCCAACCTAACATAATGAATGTTGGAAACCACTGAATTACTCACCCAATGCTCACCAGGTCTCCAAATGACCTTAAACCAATTGCAAATGACACGTTTGCCTTATGTTCCCAGGCTCCAATGCAAAAAAAACTAGCTAAAGATGGCAGAAATATTTCTACATGAACCCCAATGTACTCTCTAGACTAGCCGTACACCTCTAGAGGGGTGAATTTTTGTAGCAAACTCAATAGTTCATGAAATCTCCTGAAAACCTAGGTAAATGGTCACCCTAGGATGAGGATCAATTGGGTCAAATACATAGAATGAATTTTGTCTTCATTTTTCCTCCACGAGCAAATCTTTGTTTCAGCCCTATCAAAACTAGTAATGCCGGAATGATGAAAGCACCATGAAATCTTACTGAAATCTTCAATATGCACTTGTGTAACCTTTGTGTGAAGCTGCTCTTGAATGATCAGCTAGGGATTATCTCTCAAATCTGAAACAGATGTTAACTATGAGGGTTTTCATCCTCAAAGCCTTGGGATCAATGGACAAGCCAACAACATAACAATATCAGCAAATATTCAACATATTGAAAAGAGAAGCCCTCACATCCTTTTATATTTTCTTCCTTGAAAGCTTTGGGAAACTTCTCCAATATGGGTGCCACACATGAGAGGAAACATTCTTTTAAAAAATTAGAAAAAAATATTTCTTTCCATCGTTTTCTAATCTTTCTTTTTTTCACTTTTCCCTAGGATTAGAAAAAAACACTTTATTTCCTTTCTTTTTCTAACTTTCTATAGGATTAGGAAAAAATAATTTATTTCCTTTCTTTTTCCCACTTTCCCTGGGTGTTCCCCTTTTTGGCATAATTTATTTATTTATTTAAATGCTCACATGGCCCCCTTTTAAAAACAACTTTAAGTTGTGACTCCTAGGCATAGGGGTACAACTTAACTTTACAACTTTATAATATTTAATTATGCCAAGGTTACCTTTTTATAAATAAAATAATAAAGTGCCCATATTTTATTATTTTTATCCATCCCAAGCAAGGACTGCCAAGGAAGAACTCAATGTCATACTCTGCCATTGATCATGCTGCCAGAAATAGTACTTACTAAAAAATAGTAAGCTCAAGAAAGTCCTCAGATGCCAATGCACAATATATCACCCTGAAGCTCTCTAAAAATCTAAAAGGAATCCAGTAATCAAACTGCCATACACTGACAAACAAATCCCTGAAAGCTTAGAAGAGATCACCATAGAATTGGAACCCCTAATTATTGCCTTCGACTAGCCTACGGGCCTCCGAAATAGGCTAACGGTTAATCATGGCTATCATTGATGAGAAAGGGACATTACAATCCACCCTTCCCAAGATTGCTTTCCCTCAAGAAATCACAAATCAATCCGCTGCTCCACTCTAATATTTCTGCCATAAAACCACAAAGTATGAAGCAACTCAATAGAATCCATGTGTAACAATGCACTCAACAAATCAATACCTAGATCCCAAACTAAAATATAGAACCTATTGTATGAGATGTGGAAGAAATATCTCAACCAAACACCATGAGACAACCACCCATGAAAAAAGTCCAACAAAAAGATGTATAAATGAACTGTCATATGCCAATACATCAACACATGAAGTCTCTCAACATCGCTGATATAACCCAAGCCAACGATAAGAATGATATCATTGGTGTCATCAAACAAATGAAAACCAAAGAAATATATCTCATACTCCATGCCCACCCAATAGATATACCTCCACACACTCCCAAGCCACTGCATAGCTGGTGTAGACCAAGGAAAATCTAGAAGTGCCATATGAATCCAACTAGGGTAGTCACTAAACCATGATGAATCTATGAATATGAAGTCACCAATCAATAAATAAATTGTTGTCATGCCATGAGGAATAGATGACAAAACCAAATGTGTAGTGCAGATGTCATCAATACTCACCAAAGATAACTCTTGAGTGGCTGATCCACTATAAGTGTCATCAATAAAATCAACATCTTCATGAGTGAATTGATCAACAACAACTACAATTTCAAAATTATAAGACTTTTTCTTATCATCATCCATGGAGTGGTGAGTGTCACAAACTTGTTGAACATGAAGCTTGGCTTGTTGTGCTATCAACTTAGCTCTCGTTGCCTTGTCAAGCCATCCTTCAAACATTTCTTGGGACTATTTTATCTCAATTGCTCCGAATTGTCTAAAATCAGTCCCATAATGTGATGCATCATATAAATTACCATGACCAATGCATGCATCTTGTGTACCAATCAAAGTAGAATCAATATCACTCATTTCCAAATGATTAGTAGCTGCAATATCATGAGAAAGTGAGGATATACCACTGCTATTTAAAATAAAAAAACTAGGACTGAATCTTTCCCTTTTATCCATGCTTCTCAAGTCATCCATGTTAGAGCAAATGAACATACTCTTACTTGTCCCATCCTTTATCTCATTCTTAAGTACCTTAAACACAATATGTTTACCCATGTGAGTAAACTCTAACATCATCTTGTTGAAGTCTTGGACAAACCTCCCAAGAGATTTCAACCATTGGATACCTAACACCACTTTATTCTCCTTAATGTTGATAATATCAACTACAAACTTAGGATTAGAGAAATCCTACTTCTTATCATGTATGGAGTGGTGTATGTTACGAGTTTCTTTGGACTGATTTATTGTTGTTGTTCTAAAGTAAACATATTCAGTCCTCTTGGAAGAAACAACATCAAAATAGCCATGCTTAACCAATGCATCATGTAAATTATCATTTGGAAGCTCATTGTCACCAATTACTCCTTGAATAGGGGTTGCAAGTTCATGTAAATGAAGAAGTATAATGTTGCTGTCCCCAACTAGATATTTAGGACTGATTGTACCTTTTCTTTCATTACCCTAGAAATCTTTAATGCAAGAGCACACTTGCATACACTTGGCAGCCCAATGTTGTAGCATATCAAAATTTTAAGTTATGACATCCTTATACTCAATCAAAGTATCAACATCATAAGGGTGAGGAATCAACATACAAATTGATTCATATTCTTTTCCCACTATTGTTATAAATTTAGATTGTTGGCAAGTAGAAGTTCCCACCATCACCTCATGCTTATCTATCTTTTCATGAATGTCTACCATGCTACATTTCTTGTCACCACCATCTAGCTTGGATTCATGCTCATGTAATGTCAAAATATTGCTGTCCCATTTTCTAATCCATACCATCACCTCTATAAATGATATGTTTTCCCTTACTAGCAAACTCCAAAGTGTAGTATGTAGGACAAACCAAACATTATCAAAATGCAAGATCTTCTTAGTAAGCAACCTCTTAGTCTCCCTAATCAGCTCTCTAAGGCACAATGCTTCATATGATCTTAACAATTGTCCTTCCATTGTAGATGATACATGACTAACCAAATTGAAATCAATAATGTTCTATTCTACACAATGGATATAACACTTGTGGCTGATCCATCATGTGTGTGACCAATATCATCATTGTTTTGAGCCTTCAAATAGCTCTCTAAAAGAGGAAAGTCATAAACCTCATGATGTAAAGTAGATGCCCAAACTGAATTTCCAAAATCATTCCTCCTTTCTTCTTCACACAACTCAACATGCTCTTCTTGTGGGCTTACCTCAAGAATTTCTTCCCTTGTATACTCAACATCCACACATTCTTCTTTTGAAAGAAATAAGGATCTAATGTGTGATTCTCTTTGTCTTCTTGCATTATCTATCAGATTGCATCCTTCCTTGACTTCTTGTTAGTGTTGTCTTGCTTGGGTAGAAAGCATCTTGGCCTTCTTAGCTCTTAGAAACCACCCATCACACAACCTTTGTGTCCTTTTAACATCTTCTACAGTATGGTGAGTAAAATCAGGATATTTGTGGTTTGAATACACAATAGATATTTCATGTGTAACACTCTCAACTTGAGCCCCAACATAGTAAGACTCACTAACACTACTACCTTCATGTGAAATGGATATTACCTCATGATTAGAACTGCTATTGTAAAAGTCAAAATAGGTGGCATACCTTGGTGTCATGTTTACAAAATCTCTAGTGGGCTGATCCCTGACTGTAATCTCTTCCACTATGTGATCAACATGAAGACTCAACGGCGTACTATGTGTCTCCTCTTGATCCAAAGTTTTTTCTTCTTTAAGACTCCTACATGATAACTGATTTTTGCATTGATTGTGTTCACTTATAGGCTGCAAATTACAAACAAGTAATTCCTCTTTCTTTCCTTGTTCTTGTACCTTTAGCTCTTCATTTTTCCCAATGCTTTCTTTACTATCTTTTGATTTTTCTTCCTTTCTTTACTGCTAATATGGACTTGTAAACATCAAGTCCTCTTCATTCTCATTTGGTATACCCAAAAATTGTGTGAATGAAAATATATCTTGTATCTTTTGAGGAAGAGAGTGATACTTATCATACATGGCAATAATGGCTTTATTCTTTTGCAAGGCATGAGAACTCTTAGTTGTTCTTGTAGATGGAGATGAACCATTATTGTCAATTTTGGCCTCTACATGATTGGGTCTAATTCCTATATTTAAATTCTGTAATGTGGCTGTGAGCTGCTAAAGGGCTATGGCCATTTGTTGTTGCCTTGTTGCAAGGCCTCTCATAACATCTCGAGCCTCATGAGCCTTATGGTTGGCATCATGTTCAGGATTGTTATTCCTTCTGTCACCCATACTTTCTGAATGATCTGGTTGTTGTCCCTCTATATCTGAAGGCCAATGTTCCCAAAGTTCCACTTCTTGTTTCCTCTATCTTTCAAGGTATCTTCTTTCTTTGTCACTCTGATGCATGAACAACTGACTAATACCCAAAGGCTAGCAAAATTAGTGGCTCTGATACCACTGTAATGTCCCACTTATTTTTTATTTTATTTTATGAATGTAGTAGCAACAAAACACATATAAACATGGAAATTCAAACACAAAACCACAGATGAACATATGCTGGAACAAGAACTTATTATTTTTTTTGTCTTCCAATGAGTCTTTATACAAAAAGAAAGTGCAAGTACTGATAAAATGCAAACCACAACAGTCTGATATGAATTCCAGCCTGACAGAATGAATGCTAGAAACCACTGAATTACTCACCCAATGCTCACTAGGTCTCTGAATGACCCCAAACCAATTGCAAATGACACCCTTTCCTTAGGCGCCTAGGCTCCAATGCAAAAAACTAGTTGAAAACCCCAATTTACTCTCTAGGCTGGTTATACACCTCTAGAGGAGCAAATTTTTGCAGCAAACTCAATACTTCATGAAATCTCCTGAAAACCTAGGTAAATGGTCGCCCTAGGATGAGGATCAATTGGGTCAAACACCCAGAATAAATTTTGACTTCATTTTTCCTCCATGAGCAAATCTTTGTTTCAACCCTATCAAAACTAGCAATGCCAAAATGATGAAAACACCTTGAAATCTTATTGAAATCTTCAATATGCACTTGTGCAACCTCTGTGTGAAGCTTCTCTTTAATGATCAGCTAGAGATTTTCTCTCAAATCTGAAACCGATGTTAACTATGAGGGTTTTCATCCTCAAAGCCCTAGGATCAATGGACAAGCCATCATCATAACAATATTAGCAAATATTCAACATATTGAAAAGAGAAGCCCTCACATCCTTTTATATTTTCTTCCTTGAAAGCTTTGGGAAACTTCCCCAATATGGGCACCACACATGAGAGGAAACATTCTTTTAAAAAATTAGAAAAAAAAAATATTTCTTTCCATCCTTTTCTAATCTTTCTTTTTTTCACTTTTCCCTAGGATTAGGAAAAAAACACTTTATTTCCTTTCTTTTTCTAACTTTCCATAGGACTAGGAAAAAATACTTTATTTTCTTTCTTTTTCCCACTTTCCCTAGGCATTCCCCTTTTTGGCATTATTTATTTATTTATTTAAATGCTCACATGGCCCTCTTTTAAAAACAACTTTTAAGTTGTGACTCCTAGGCATAGGGGTACAACTTAACTTTATAACTTTACAATGTTTAATTATGCCAAGGTTTCCTTTTTATAAATAAAATAATAAAGTGCCCATATTATATTTTTTTGTCCATCCCAAGCAAGGACTGCCAAATAAGAACTCAATGCCATATTCTACCATAGATCATGCTACCAGAAATAATACTTAGTAAAAATAGTAAGCTCAATAAAGTCCTCGGATGCCAATGCATGTATATCACCCTGAAGCTCTCTAAAACCCCAAAAAGGAATCTAGTAATCAAACTACCATACACTGACAAATAGTTCCCTGAAAGCTTAGAAGAGATCACCACAGAGCTGGAACCCCTAATTATTGCCTCCGACTAGCCTATGGGCCTTCAGAATAGGCTAATGGTCAATCATGGATATCATTGATGAGAAGGGGACATTACAACGGGTTTAACAAAGCAAACTAGGTTTAAGATCACATTAGCCCACTAAACATTTAGGGCAAATCAAAACCCCTAACAAAGTTTCTAAAAGCATTCCTAAATCCTATTTGCTCACATCTCAACTATTGCCATTGGCAGGTTATAGGTTCCAATGAGGAGAGCAAGTGGGAAGGTACTTTCCCAAGTGGAAAGTATCTTCCCCAATGAGGATTATTTGTTTTCTAACATATTTTCTTTTCTACAGTTTTATCTAATTTATTTTGCTCTAACAATTTGTTTCCTAGCCTTTCTCTCATGCACAAGTTTCAAAGAGTTTTCTATTTGTTTACTAACAATATCCTAATTTGTTTCTTCTCAAAAATAGTCTATTGTTTTCCTTTAAGCAATGTATTTATCTCCCTAAGTTTATTTTTAATCTTCTAAATAACTCTCTGGTTTAAATGCAAAAATATACACAAGGAATTTATTTTAATCACATAAGTATATATATATTCTGACTGTTATTAATAGAGAATAGATGAACAGAAGATATATATTTTTTATGGTATACACACATTAAACACAGTGATATTTTATTACAGTAAGCAAAACAAATACACAGTAAGCATATATCACAACATATATATTGGTCCCTAATATAAGGGCACATAGAGATGTAATAGTATAGGGGTGAGAATTTATAGCAGGGTATAATTTATATTGCAGGGCATATATATCTCAGCAGGGCTGAATGTTGCAAACAGGGTAGCACCATAAAAAAAAGGCAAAGGAAAGGAGGGGGGGCACGGGGATCCCACCCAACCCGTAGGGCCTTGGCCCTGTGTGTGGGACGGGGGTCCCAAACCCTAGCCCTATGCCCAAAACAGGCCGCCTCGGCCCTGCGCCTTGCATAGGCCAGGCGGCCCCAAAGTTTTTTTTCTTTTTTTTTAAAACTTCAACACAACGAAAACTTTCATTCATTTAAACCTAAAACAAAATTTGAATTCTACTTTATTTTTATTCTTTACTAATACTTTTCAGCATATAAATAAGTAACATAAAACTTTTAGAATCTATCTATCTATCTATCTATCTATCTATCTATATGCTGGAAGAAAATTGATCTCTGCATTTCTGACAGTGAATTAATTTATGACAGTAAGCTATAATGTAAAAAAATACAAGTTAAATCTTCATATATATTTAACTTGTATTTTTTTTACATTATAGCTTACTGTCATAAATTAATTCACTGTCAGAAATGCAGAGATCAATTTTCTTCCAGCATATATATATATATATATATTAATTTATGACAGTAAGCTATAATGTAAAAAAAATACAAGTTAAATCTTCATATATATATATATATAAAGAGAGAGAGAGAGAGAGGTACAATTCAAAGGGTAATGTAAAAATAACTATCCATGCCTAAATTTTTTTTTTATCTAATACGGAGATAAATATATTTTACATTTAAACAAGAGGGTTTATTTATTTTTCTCTTTTAAGTCATACAAAATGTTTAAAATCCCATAAATACTCTTTACTAGTAAAAATAGAAATAACTTAGTAATAATTTCTTTTCAAGAAAAACTTCATACACTAAAATGACAAGTTTAGGGAGTGAGATATTTTTCTTTTATACCACACATCCACTTTACATAGGTACAAAATTATTGAACTCAAAGGAAACCATTCATATCATTTAAATCACAAAAGTATTACAAGTATTTGAAAACACACCAAGGACATCTTAAGAGAGATTTGACTCTCATGATAACAAAAAACTATTACAAGCCCATTTAGGCCAAGGCAACCTCATTGCCATAAATTTTACAACTCAAACAAAATTAATGAACTCATAGTTTCTTCCAAACTTCAAATGTTCTCCATAAGCCCCCGAAACCTACAAAACACAAAAATAAGTTCTCCAAGCCCATGGAGAGCTCACCTCCCAACCTTAGGCCTACAAGTAGGCCACCCCCAAGCTAGGAGACCATTAAAATAACCATGTTCAAACAAAACAAGGGTTACAAAACACATAAAACACTTAAACACCTCCTATGGATATTCACATAACAAACCCATTTAACAATGGGTTTTAGGGGTGAGAGAGTGGATAACTCTCTACTCAATGGGAACCATAACAACAAAAACTCAAATAATGCTCAAACTCAAGGTCTCTTGCCATTAAAAATTATCATACTCCAAATACACAAGGCACTCTTGCCATAACTATAAATCCCAAACTTCATAATAAGGCTCATGACCATCAAAACTCCTCCAAAAGATGAGGGTACCCTGAGGAGGTTCACACTTCTCTCACCCATGACAAGGTGAGCTCTCTCACATGGAGAGATCACCAACCCAACCCATAAAACCCACACAACATAAAACTAAAACTCAAGAGTATAATAACCGTAACACATGCATATACATAAGAAAAAAAAGAAGGCTTGTATCCTTGATAGTATACCTCTCAAGCTCCAAGTGTAGAGGGTGATGGTGAAGAGCTCCCAAGAGTCTTTTCCCCAAAATCCTTCCAAGTATCTCCAAGTCTCTCTCCTTCCCAAATCAACAGTAAAATGTAAAAAAGAAAGAACCCTTTCCTCTTCTCAAAGAGAGATAAATAGGCTTTGCTCACAAGCCCTAATGAATGAGAAGGTGACACTTGTCACCTTATTCTTCATTTATACAACCCTTCTCACAACCCCACAAGAATGAGGAGATGACATTTGTTGTCACCCCATTCAACTAAGCTACACACTCTCCCACAAATGCTCTCACACATGTGTGAGAGCATAAGGAGAAGGGATCACACATGGGAGACCCCTCATGAATGAGGAGGTGACACTTGTCACTTTCTCATTCAACTATGCTACACTCTTCCCCACATATGATCTCACACATGAGTGGGAGCATAGGGAAGAGGTCTCACACACATGAGAAGACTCTAGAAGCTTCTAAATCACTCAAGACAAGGGTAAACTTACCCTAGGTGAGTGGGGTTAGTCAAGGTGAGATGGTGACTTGCCAACCACCTTGCACAACTCCCAATTTCGTCACTTAACTCAAGGGCCAAGTTAAGGTAACCAAACAAGGGTTACACCAAGTGGTAACATGCTAATAATGGCCCTAGACCCTAGGGGTATGACCTAGGGTCATTAATTGACCATAATTAAAACAAGGGAACTCATAAATCCACATAAATAGGGCTCAAACATTTAGCACCAAAATTGTGCAAACCAAAATAATATAACCTTAGAACACTTCAAGAAAATAAATCAAAAAGGGTGAAACTTAAAAAAATATCATAAATTAAAAGACAACATAATACATCATTCTAATTCACAAATAACCTTTGTCCATCTTGGAACTAGGTTGGCTTCACATGGCTAACACATAGGGTTATTTTTTTGACCTCTGATTTTTCCATGGGCCATGGAAAATTACCTGCATACTTACACACATTAATAGAATGAGATATATATAACCAAAGAAAAATGAATGACATACACACACATAAGATCACATAAGCACATATATTATCAATTATAAAAACATGCTAACATTCACATAATTCTCAAATCATTCATATTTCACAAGGTATAATCAGGATCAAATACTACATGAGATTTCATCAATCCTATCATCACTAAACATTCCAATTGCATCTAATTCAACATAGCATTAAACATCATAGAATAAAATGAAATATAATATGCAATCTATAACATCAACATATCATAAACCATCTAACTAATAAAAGAATAACATATAGTAATGAATGTCTAAATACGAGATCAATAGTCCCCAAATGTCTACATGTCCATCATAAAGTCCATATGATAAATATAAGAAGCAAAAATATAAGGTGAGGAAAAAGTAGGCCTCACAACCACCAAAGTGCAAATTAACATTCATTTGTGTCTTTTGTTGCCTAGTTGGCGAATTGGTGAAAAGACTAACTTGTGAATAAGTTTGCAAAACACCAACTTTCCTGACAAAAACAACCTTGCACTTCAAACATTCTTTTTCCATGCCTCCTTTGTCAGTGAATCAGGGAAAAATAGAACTCTTGAACTTTTGAAGACTTAATCTTTTCAAAAGATGTCATTATAGGCTTTCCTTCTCAAGCCTCTATTGACTAGTCGACAAATTGGCAAAAAATCAAACTTGCGAACAAGTTCGCAAAAAAAATACTTTGCTGATATCATAGGACTTCTCACTTCAAATACCTTTTCTCCATGCCTCTGTCAACGAATCACCAAATTGACAAACTGGCAAACTTTGTCACTTACGAACTAACCTTTTGTCGAGACTTAACACATTTGCTCTTTTCCATGTCTTCAACAAAAGCACTTCCCCTTTCTCTACTGTCAATGAATCAACCAAAATTGAAACCGGTGAACTAGTTAGTTTACAAACTAAACAAATCTTTGATTGGCTATAACTTAGCCAATTTTCACCCAAACTTCACAAAAATGAAATTGGGGATACCCATTTGGGTCTTTAACAAGATGAAATCTTCAATGTGGATAAACAACCTCCCTTAACATCAATGACAATAATGCCAACAATCTTATCAATTTGTTGACACAACTTATCCTTTCTTTCACATTAATGACAACAATGCTAACAATCTCCCCCTTTGTCATTTATGACAACACCTGAATCTAAATAGGCAATGACAAAACTATTGTCCATGGTCTTCTCCCCTTGCTGCATTACTCCCCTTTTTGAATTACTCCATGCTCTCAGTGCCGACTACAAAATTCTTCCCCTTTGACATAAATTACAAAGGGATTCAAAGAAAAATACCTTATCTGTGAGGACAGTGCTAACGCGCTCTCCCTGAGGACAATCATCATACAGGGCAACTGTGGTAGTAGGGATAAAAAATACTTTGATAGACTCCTCCTGGATGAATACATTCTGTATTCAATTGGAGATAAGAGAAGGAACAACTCCTAACTTTTGCCTGAGCTATTCAAATGTGTCCTTTGGAAGGGGTTTTGTAAATATATCTACCAACTGTTCTTTTGTAGCAACATATTCCAACTTGAATTTCTATTCAACAACTTTCTCCTTGAGAAAATTGTACTTAATGGATATGTGCTTGGTTCTTGAATGCATAACTGGATTCTTTGAGATATTTATTGCACTGGTATTATCACAAAGAATGTTGACTGGCCCATTGAAATCTAGCTTAATATCTTGCAACATTATCCTCATCTGTAACACCTTAGTGCAACAAGATACATTAATTATATATTCATCTTCAACTATTGACAAAGCAATTGAATTTTGTTTCTTACTTAACCATGCTACCAATCTATTTCCTAGAAAAAATGTACCACCACTAGTGCTCTTTCTATCATTCACACAACCAACCCAATCTACATCTGTGTATGCAATCAAAATAAAGTCATCACCAATAGGATACCATAGACCATAATCCAATGTACTCTTCAAGTATTTAAATAGCCTCTTCACTGCTTTGACATGTGTCTCCTTAGGAGCAACTTGAAATCTAGCAACCATGCAGACAACTTGCATGATATCATGGATTTGTACAAAGTTTGATCTGCTAAAGCAGATTCATCATCTTTGCTAAGCTTACACCTAGTGACCATAGGTGTACTGATTGCCTTGCAATCTCCCATCTTGAATTTATTCAGAGTTTCCTTCACATACTTGGTTTGAAAAATGAAAATCCCTGTGTCTAATTGATTGACCTGTAAACTAAGGAAAAATGCTAATTCTCCTAGCATTGACATCTCAAACTCTTTCTGCATAGCATCAACAAACTCTACACATTTTGTCACTATCTCCACCAAATATTATATCATCAACATAAACAATAACAATCAACATATGATTACCTTCAGTTTTAAAATATAGATTGCTAGTAGCTATACCTTTCTTATAGCCTTGCTATTGAAGATATTTGTCCAACCTAGAGTACTAAGCCCTAGGAGATTGTTTTAGACCATATAGTGCTTTTTTTAGTTTGCACGCATAGTCTTTGTTTTCATTCACCTTGAATCCTTTAGGATGCTCTATATAAACTTCCTCGTCCAAATAGTCATTGAGAAATATAGATTTTAGATCCATCTGGTACACCTTGAAGTAATTATAAGCTAAATATGAAAGAAACATTCTAATTGCTTCAAGCCTAGCCATAGGTGTAAATGTCTCATCAAAATCTATGCCCTCAACCTGAGCATAGCCCTTGCAAACTAATCTAGCTTTTTTTCTAGTTATCTACCCATCTTCATTCAGTCTATTTCTAAACACCCATTTTGTGCCTATGCCATTCTTATTAGTAGGCCTTGGAACAAGTTCCCAAGTTTGATTTTTCTCTATTTGACTAAGTTCTTCTTTCATGGCCTCAATCCAACTTTCATCCTTACTAGCTTCTTCATAAGATTTAGGTTCTATTTTAGACAATAAAGAATAGTTTACCTGTTCTTGTTGTACTAGCTTTAACTTTATCCTTGTCATGACACCATTAGTTTTATTTCTAAGAATTTGATTCTCAGAATGATCTCATTTGACATACTTGGGTGGAGCCTTTGGAGTAGATTTTGGTTGTTCTTCTTCATCAACATCACTCTCCTCTTGTGACTTTTCTTTTGCAACTTCTTCTTCTTCATAAATAGGAACTTTTGAATACAAGTCATTTCTATGTGACAACTAAGAGAAGTCCTCATCCACTCTAACATTCACACTTTCAACTATCTTCTACAACCTTTTATTGTAGAACTTGTAGGCTTTGCTTATAGTTGAATAACCAAGAAGTATTCCCTCATTAGACCTTGTCTCAAATTTATTCAAGGTATCGTCATCCCTTTTTATAAAACATCTACTTCTAAATATTTTAAAATACTTCACAGATGCAGGTCTACCTTTCCATAATTCATATGGAGTCTTATCATGATTAACTCTTATCTAACCTCTATTAAGAATGTAAAAAATAGTATGAACTGCTTCCTTCCAGTATCTATCAAGCAATTTGGCTTCATTCAACATTTTTCTAGCCATTTCTTAGATAGTTCTATTCTTTCTCTCAACAACTCTATTTTGTTGAGGTGTCCTAAATGTCTTTTAATTCCATGCTTTTCATAGTACTAATCAAATTCATTAGAAGTGAATTCTCCACCTTTGTCTGATCTTAAGCATTTTATCCTTGACCCAATTTCATTCTCAACCATATCCCTAAAGAATTTAAATCTTTCTAAAGCTTGAGATTTATCTTTAATAAAAGTTACCCATGTCATTCTTGAAAAATCATCTATTAGCAACATGAAATATCTCTCTCCATTGACTCTTTTGGTTCTGGTTGGTCCACACAAGTTTGTATGTATTAGTTCAAGAGGTTTTGAAGTTGAATATTCCTTTGTCTTGAAACTGACCCTTATTTGCTTCCCTTCTTGGAATTCTTTACAGAAGGTACTTTCTAGCTTTCTAATACTAGGCATATGTCTGACTGCATTCTTCTTGCTGACCTTCACTAGATGGTCAAAGTTAATGTGGCCCATCCTTTTGTACCATAACCAACTTTCATCAGTTTGCCCTAATAGAAATATTCCACTCTTCACCTCCTTCAGATGGTATAGGTTGTTGTCTGTTCTATTTTCCTCAGCAATAAGTCTACCAAAGCTAGCTTTTCTTATCTCACATCCACTAGCATGAAATAACAAGTTATTGTTGGCAAGAGACATTGCTTTGCCTGATAAGTGTTGTCATTGATGGAAACCAAGATCATCCCAATCATTCGCATAACACAAATTGTTCATACCAGAAGTTAGATTTAGAATTTGTCTAAGTCTAGGTAGTTAGGAACAGAGCAGTAACAGGGTCTGATATTTTAGTCCAGATCTCTCCAGTGGAAATTCATGATTAGCTATGGATCTGGGGGAGTCATATGCATTGTCAAGACAGTCACAATCTAGATTTTTCCCTCCGATGATGGATTCAAAAGATATTAGCTTCCGAGTTCCAGGTTCTAGTTTGACAGAGCAAATAGAGGAAGAACAAGCGGACCTTGCAGAAGATCCTGATTCCGGATGTATAGAAGTCATTTGTTGGACAAATGGTGATGATTAGTGATAGTAGCTAACATAAGTGACATTTTCAAGAGAAATTTTTTGTCCGCACCTTAAGTTATGCAAAGATCTAGCCAACAGAGCAGAGCATTCATAAAAGTTCTAAGTGTTGTTGAAGCCGACTTATAGAATGATTGTAGATCTTGTTGTGGATATATATAGCTGATGAAATTGAATGATTCAGGTGGTGTGTATGTGTGAATAAAGTGTATATGAGAAGAGTAGAAATCTAAAGTGTGAATGAGGGAAGAATAGTAAGAAGAGCAGAGAAAAGATGAAATGTGTAAGATCAGTTTTTGTACTCAACTGGAACTTAAATTCTTGCATGAGTAGATGCTATTAGTCAATTCAAATTTCTATCTTTCTCTTGTAATATTTTCTTAGGTAGTGAGCCTCCACTTGAGCAATGAGCTCTAGGCAATGAGCCTCCACTTGAGCAGTGAGCTCTAGGCAGTGAGCCCGAATGCATGTGCATTCCCATTTTGTAACAATACTTTTAACAAGGTATTAATTTTTGTGGATTAACCCCCAACGTGGTTTTTGTTGGCAAGAGACATTGTGTGGCTTCATTAGTATTGTCATTGATGGAAATAAAGTCCATCCCACACATCTACAGGACATGGTGTGTCTTTACCAGAAGTTAGATTGAAGAAGTGTTGTGGTCCAATAAGCAAGAATAGAGCACGCAGCAAGGTCCAACAATTAGGTCTAGATCTCTCAAAGGAAGTATCTCAGTAAAGTATAGATTTGGGGAAGTCAAGAGGAGTACCTTGACTGATATATTCCAAGAACTTAGCCTCTGGTGATAGAAGAGTGAACAGATATGAGCACTTGAGTGTTAGGTTCTTGATTGGCAAAGCAGACAGAGGAAGACCTAACCAGTAGAGCATCAGACCTAAATCCGGATGTGATATTGATGGTGATTAAGTTTTCTAAGGTGTCATTCATGATTGGCCGATATGATTGATGACTTCTATAAGCATCTCTTTGATCCACATTACTTGGTATGCAAAGATTCAGCTGACAGATCAGAGTTTGGGAAAATATTGAGTATTCAGGATGCCGACTAGAAAGTGGATGAAATCTTTGGTGTAGATATATATACCAGATGGATTTAGATATGAATGTGTGTGTCAAAAATGTGTGAATAAAAGTAGAAGAGTAGTGTGGAAGCAGTAAGGCAGGTCCGATATGTGACAGGATAGTAGCACCAAGAAGAGGAAGAATGAAGTGCAGCAGATCAGTGTTTTGAACCTAACTAGAACTGAACCTCAGCATATGTGGATGCCTCTCATCAGTTCACGTATCTAGTTTCCTTGTATAATCTATTGTAGGTAGTGAGCCTCTTATGAGCAGTGTGCTCGAGCAGTGAGCCCTAATTGGCAAGTGCCATTTTGTACTATCTTATTCTTCTAATAGAGAATACAATCTTGGGTTAATCACCCCATGGTTTTTCCCCTAACAGGGTTTTCCATGTCAAAATCATTGTGTCATGTGTATTTCCATTTCATGATTATGTTTTCTTATTTAATTTGATGCTACATTAATTGTTAAGGAAGTTTAGAAAGCTGAAATAATTAAGATAACTGATTCACCCCCCTCTCAGTTATCAACAGTTTTTCCCCTAACCCAGTTTCCATGTCAAAATTTTGGTGTCAAGTGTGTTATTTATGTTTTCTGCTCATGTGTTATTGATTGATGCTCAAATGTTTATATCACTAATTTGACTATAAGTTGCAAAGGAAGATTAAAGGTAGAAAAGATGAAAATATATGACAACTGATTCACCCCCCTCTTAGTTGTCTGGACCTAAACAAACAATCGGTATCAGAGCAAGGTTCCTTTGAGAAGCCTAATAACTTGAGGAAAGATCTTGGAAGAAGGTTTTAATGGGTTCACTCAAGGATCAACTTCAATTAGCTCTAGAAGAGCTTGTTCAGTCTAAAGCAAAAATTAGTAATCTGAGAAGTGAACTTAAAGATGCTGATGAGACCATTGAAATGTTAAAAGATAAATTAAAGAAATCTATGCAAAGGAAAAATGAGCTACTTCTGTAGCTATCCAGCTTACCAGAAGAAAATGACATAAATGAAGCCTTGGAAGAAAAGACAAAAGAATGTAAGAAGCTATCAAAAGAAGTTGATGTTTTGAAAATTGAAATGGAATCTAGGGTGATGAGGCAAACCAAAGAAAGTGAAGATAGGAATAAAATTGAAGAAGATTTGAATCAAAGACTAAAAGAAAGAACTAAAGAATGTTGTAAATTGGACAAAATAGTTGGCCATCTAGAATCTGATTTATGAGAAAGCTAAGAAAATGAAAGAGAACTTGAAAGGAAAATAGTCATTTTTAGACATGATCTAGAATTTGCAAATGAATATAAGGATAAGTTCAAGATAAACTTAGCAAAATTAGAAGCACTGCTTGAAGGATAGAAAAAGGTTGATGACAAGCATGGTCTTGGATATGAGAAAGGTGAAACTTTTAGATCTAGACAAAAAAAATTTCAACCAAGGAATAGGAGAAACAAAACTAGAAAACCTCTGGTAAGATAGCCTAATGCTCAAAGATATCCATAATTCAATGGAAATTGTTTCAATTGCAATAAATTTGGTCATAGAGCTACTCAGTACAGAAACAAAGGAAATCAAAATGGCACATCCTTCTCCGGACAATGCTTCAAATGCAAGAAGTATGGTCATAAATCCAATGAATGTAGAAGTATGAAAATGAATAACTCTAATGGAAATTCTTTCAATGGCTACTACTTTACTTGCAATAGATATGGACACATGGATAATTAGTGCAAATCAAGAGGAAATCAAGTATACAAGCAAAGAAATGTTGTATGCTTTAATTGGAATAAATCTAGTCATATTGCAAGATTCTGTAAGAGCAGGAACAATGGAAGAAGAGGTCAGATAAATAGAAAACCAGATGAGTAGAGACAAGAAAAAGGAAAAGGAAAAGTTGATATGAATGAGATTCAGAATAAGACAAGTAAGACATGGGTCAACAAGACAATTGTGAACAATAGTAGTGGGTCCGCACTAGAATCCGGTGCTAAAAATTCCTCTGGGAATTGAATTAGGAGCTTTGGCTTAGGGGGAGCAACACCGTAAATCAAATTCCCCTAGCCAGTAAGTGAGTGCTTGGATTTGGCACAATAAGAAAAGGTACCTTGGATTGTCTCAGATCATTTGGAAGAATTCTTGGAAGAAAAGAGGTGGATAGGAAAATTGCAGAATAATTTATGAAAAACTATTCAACAAATAAACCAACCGGATGCATTAGGGCAGAGCATTTATTACAAAGACAAATTAGGTGTTGTGGAGCATAAAAAGGTCATTCTTTCCTCATTTAGATCACTTTGCATCAGAGAAAAGCAAGAAGAAGAGAAGTGAATGAGTTCAGAGCTGAAAATTCTCAAGAATTAAAGAGCGAAGAGGTGTTGATAACTGAGAGGGGGGGTGAATCAGTTATCCTAACTATTTCTTCTTTTGAACTTTCTTATTAATCAAAGCATCATTGAATCAAACAAACAAACATTACCATGAAATGAAAAACACATGACACAGTATTTTTGACATGGAAACCCGGTTAAGGGAGAAAACCATGAGGTGATTAACCCAAAGATTATTCTCTGTTAGAAGAATATGGAATTACAAAAATGGCACTTGCCAATTAGGGCTCACTGCCCGAGCACACTGCTCACAAAGAGGCACACTGCCTACAAGGAGACACACTGTCTACAAAAGAATGTTTATACAATACTTGAACTGATTGGAAGCATCTACATATGCTGGAGTTCAGTTCCGGTTAGGCTCAGTATACTGATCTGCTGCACTTCATCTTTCCTCTGTTCTTTATTCTACTTTCCTTTCACATACTGAATCTTTCTTACTACTTCTGCTTTGTTCTACACTTCTTCGCATACACCATCATACAATCACACCTCTCACTACTAAATCCATCCTCTATATATATATATCTGCACAAGTAATTTCATCACCTTTCTAGTCGGCATCCGGAACAGTCTATTTTCTTACAAACTTTGTTCTGTCCGCTGAATCCTTGCTCAATAAGCAATGCGGATCAAGCATATACTTGTAGATATCATTAATCATGTCAGCCAAACATGATTCATGCCTTCACAACCTTTACCATCAACAGTAACACATCCAGAAAATAGTCTGATGCTCTGTCAGTCAGTTCTTCCTCTGTTCTCACTGTCTCTTAGGAATCCGGTACTCAACTATTCATATCTTTTTCCTTGTCCATCACCGGAGGCTAAATCCTTGGAATATACTACTCAAGGTAGTCCTCTTGACTTCCCCAAATCCGCATTGCACCGAGACACTTCCTCTGAGAGATCCAGACCAATCAGTCAGACCTTGCCACATGCTCTGTTCTTGTTCACCGGACCACAACAATCTTTATTCAGACTTCTGGTAGAGACACATCATGACTTGCGAATATGTGGGATGACCTTTGTTGCCATCAATGACAACAACCATGAATCCATATAGTGTCTCTTGCCAACAAGAGGATCTTCAAGCAAAACTCTAATCCACAGAGCAAGGTATTTCTTCTTTCTATGAAACCTCTTGAATTCTCAATCTCTAAAAATGGCTACACCTTTTCTTGTTAATGTTACCGAGAGGCCCCGTCCTAAATTCAAGAAGCATCCCTATAAATCTATTAAAGTCGAGTCGCTAGGTGCCTTTTCGAGTGTTCCATATGGGTGTTGGCAAGAGACATTGTGTGGCTTCATTATTATTGTCATTGATGGCAGCAAAGTTTATCCCACACATCCACAGCACATAGTATGTCTATACCAGAAGTCAGATTGAAGAGTGTCTTGATCTGGTGAGCAAGAACAGAGCATGCAGCAAGGTATGACAATCAGGTCTCGATCTCAGTTAAATAAGAAGAAGAAAGTTAAATAATTAAGATAATTGATTCACCCCCCTCTCAATTATCCACCTTATTTCCAACAATTGGTATCAAAGCCAGGTTCCTCCAAACAGAGCCTAACAGCTTGAGGAAAATCTAGGAATCTCAATGGATATGTATGGTATGAGGGAACAACTTTAGTCTGCCCTAGATGATCTTGAGCAATCTCACTCTGAAGTGAATAACCTGAGGGAAAGACTCAAACAAGCTGATGATTTCAAAAATGAACTAAAAGAAAAATTGAGTATCTCTATGAAAAAGAGAAAGGAACTTCTACAACAATTAGCAAGTCAAAGTGAAGCCAATGATACTAATGAAGATCTGAATGAGAAAAACAAGTTATGTGAGAAGCTATCAAAAGAGGTCATTATGGTAAGACATGAAATGGAATAAGGGGTTATGAAATTCACCCAAGAAATTAAAGAGAAAAGAAAAATTGAAGATAATCTAAAACAATCTCTCAAGGAGAAGTTAGAAGACTACCACAAAATGGATAGAATAATCAGGCATCTGGAATCTAATCTTGAAGAAGCTAGAGATAATGAAGAACAACTTGAGAATCAAATAGACACTCTTAAAAGGGATCTTCAAATAGAAAATGAGTACAAAGAGAAATTCAGGATAAGCTCTACTCAACTTGAAGTTCTTCTTGAAAGCCAAAAGAGGGTAAATGACAAGCATGGCTTAGGGTATGAGAAAGGTGAAAGCTCTGGATCCAATTAGAAGAACTCTGGATTAGGAAATCCAAGGTACAGACCTAGAAGACCTCCGGTAAGGCAACCAAATGCTCAAAGATATCCATCCTTCAATGGATACTGCTACAATTGCAATAACTTTGATCATAAAGCAAATCAATGTAGAAGAAGAATAAATCAAACTAATTCATCCTTCTTCAGACAGTGTTTTAATTGTAAAAGGTATGGTCACAAATATCATGAATGTAGAAATATGCAAATAAACAATTCATTCAATGGTAGATGCTTTGCATGTAATAGAATGAGACATATGGCCAGTTAATGCAGATCAAGAGGATATCAGTCAAATATGCAAAGAAATATAGCTTGCTACAATTGCAATAGATCCGGTCATATTGCCAAATTCTGCAAAAGTAAGAATCAGGATAAAAAGGGTTCAGTGCATCATAATCAAAATCAAGACAAAGGAAAAAGAAAAGTGAATGTGGATGAAGTCCAAAGGGATATGAACAAGATTTGGGTGAAGAGAAGTATAGAAAATCTTGGGGATGGATCCGCACCAGAATCTGGTGCTGATATTCCTTCCAGAAACTAAATAGATGAGCTCTAGCTTAGGGGGAGTCACAAAGAAAAACAATTTCCCCCAGCCAGTCAATTGGTGCCTGAAATTGGCACATGGAGTGTTGCAGATTGAAGAGTTCTCAAAGAGATATCTAAATAACCCTTTGGTAAAAATATAAAAGATCTGCAAGGAGTTTTGAAGAGGTTAATCATCTAGGATTGATCCGGTTCAATAGTCATCTGGTAAAAGTAGGATTTTCATAGTTAGATCCAGTATGATTCAAATTGAGACATCTTGATCTGCGGATAAATGGAATGAATAGAGAAAGGGAGATAGATTGTCAATTATCACCAAGAATAATTCTAAGTGCATCTCAGCGATTCGGAAGGATCTCTTTCAGAACAAGGAAACCAGAATGACTTAAGGTGTGCATTTATTGCAATATGAAATTAGGTTTTACATAGAAATATAAGGGTTCTTTTGTTCATCATTTGCACATTTGCATTTGAGAAGAAGAAAGAAAGATCTCTACAACAAGATTGCTTCAACCCTCTCAAGGATCAACTATAGAATCTGATTCAACCAACGATCTTTTTTGGCTCATATCGTGAACCCTAGAAGCATAAAAAGGTATTTTTGTTCTTGAATATCTCTCTCTGAATCTTTTGCAAGATTGCTACTCCAAATGTTGTTAAGATCGCTGATAGGCCATGCCCTAAGTTCAAGAAACATCCTTACAAATCCCTAGAAGTTGATCCCCTAGGCACCTTCTCTAGTATTCCACATGGGGTTCTACACGTAGAAGATGTTAGGGGATACATTCACACTGACATTGAGGAATTTGGGGAATCCAAGCTAATGGATATCTATCACCAGCAATTAATAGATGAAACATTTGAACTTAAACCTCAATACAAGGCCATCCAGGATAAGCATTTTGGATATTGCATCCACTTTCCCTATTTCATGGAAGATGAATGGGTCTGGTATGTTCTTAGTAGAATACATGATAACTTCATGTAGTTGTTGAAGCCCTTTAAGATAACAAAGGATGCAATTAGGGTAGTAACTAGTTTGCACTCATCTGGTGGGTTGCTTGCTCTCAAATTGGTCAAAAACCAAACAGTAAGTGAGGCTACCAGATTAGAGTTTGACAAAAGGGAAATGAAAATAGTAGATATCACACATCTGGATATCAAATTTGCCTCTGTGATAATTAGCTACAAAATATATCATTCCAACAGGGAGAACTCTGTATCCGAAACTATAATTTATACTGCTTATCAGATGCTAAGGTAAAATCTAGACTATGATCTATGCGAGCTTCTTCTGAGCCAATTGTTAGAAAACTTGCAAAAGATAAAGAAGGATAAGAAGAACTCATTTAAGTATGGTGGACTTACTATATGTCTCTTCTTTTACTATATGAATGATCTACCTGAATCTAGTGGTTGGGTATGGCAAAATGACAAACCAGTTGCCATACAAATCAGAGATTATATGTATGGGCTTGGTGATGCCAAGTCTCAAAGTACAACACTCTGGGGATACTTCAAAAACTTCCAAAGTATGATGCAGGCCAGAGAAGGAATTCCCCAATCTCTAGTTGAAAAATACAAGGATACAATGTGTTTAATGGTAGACACTGATCAATGCCTAATGGAGGCAGTAGAGCCCATAATAGTCTGAATTATGCCAATGGGATATAAGGTAGATGAAAAAATCTTGGAACTACATGTCCAACACCTGTTGAGTCAGCCTAAGGACCCTGAGGCAGAAAGGTCTGGAACCTTTCAAGAATTGAGTGTGAAAATTCATGTTGAACAAAGACAACCAAAGATAAAAAGAAAAGTGAGAAGGGAAGTAGAGGAAGTTGTCAAAAGATATGGCATTTCAAAAGAGGCAGTTGATGCAAATAGAGAAAAATTAGAAAGAGCTGAGAAGGAGAGACAAGAAGTAGAAAAATAAAGTAATCTGGTACAAGCGCCCTCCTAGACCAGATCCTCTAAGAGCTCTGCACCTGCCACCTCTAAGAGCTCAAAATCCTCAAAACCAGAAGCCAAGACATCTGAAAAGGGAGAGAAGAGAATGAAGACAAAGGCCACAAGGTCATACAAAAGCTAAAAGGATGATGAAGAAATAGAATTTGATGAAGAAGTTAAGAAAATGAGGAAGAAGAAACATCCAGTGAATCCTCTACCAGTCATAACAAGGAAGAAGAGGCAGAAGAATTTGTTGAAAGGCCTACTCTCTACATTGACTATGTCATCAAATTAGTCACTATGGATGGGAATCTACAACCAATGACTGAATTTTATGATGAATATAGTGAAGCTGACTAGAAGATCTTGCAAGATGCTACAGTCAGTGTATCTAAACATCTATAATAAAGCATTCATTGAAATCATCTCTCTAATTCCCAAAAGTCTAGAGAAAGAACTTGAACTAAGAAAGGAGAATGCTAAGGCAAAGGACCTTGAGATCTGGGAATAGATTGCTATTCAACTCTATCCTTCCATTACCTCTCAACAAATGAACATGATCTTCAAGGACTGCAAGGATGAGTTCCTAAGCAAAGAAAGAATGAACAAACTTATGCTTGAAGAGACAGATCAAGTTGCCAAAGAAACAGAGGACATCCTATGGAATGCATTTAAAAGATTCAATCTTCCTGTTATAGAGGACATAGATGATGAACCTTCTGCCATGGATGACAAAGGACTAAGTACATCAAAAGAAGAATCTACTGTGAAAAATGCAGAAGAGCTAAAGGACATAAGTGAGGAGAGGAATAAGGACTTGGATTCCTCTGTTCTGAAAGAGGAAGTCCTTGAAGAAGTAAACATCTCTCTTCTGGATCCCCCTACAGACTTCGAAACTAAAGGAGAAGAAAGAAAAAGAAGAGAAAATTAGTCAAGAAGAAGAGGTAAAGGGAAGAGAAGAAGATAAAAAAGAGAAGATCCCAGATGATAGCTCTAAAGTGGGAAAAGGAAAGAAGACTCTGTCTCTAATAAGAGACACTACTGAGGCAGTAAAGAGCTTCTTAAACAAAGAAATGTTAGAGATAGGTGAACCAGAATTATTTCAAGGACCACTCAATTTTGACTCCCTCTCTCTGGTCCAGACAATGAAGGCAACATCTTTTACTCAAGCTAAAGAAAAAGAAAAGCTTCTGAAGTCTCACATAGAAGACTGTGAACTGATAGAGATTGCATCCAGTGTGCTAGAGAAAATCATGCCATCCTTCCAAAAGGATCTTTCGGCCTCTTCATCTGGTAATCTGAAATCTCTTGTTAATTCTGTTAGCACACATTTTGATTCTTTGGAGAAATCAATAGAAGAGAAAGTCTAAAAAGAGTTTTTGGGTAAGAGATTCTCTGAAGTATAAGGATTCATATCAGATGATAGGAGAAATCTAGATATTGGGATAAAGAACCTAGAAAATTCTCTTAAAGATGGCAGAGAATTATACAAATTTTGTTTATCTTGGTCCACAGTTGAAAGGAAGCTAGGT
This sequence comes from Cunninghamia lanceolata, assembly GCA_027924645.1. NCBI lineage: Eukaryota > Viridiplantae > Streptophyta > Pinopsida > Cupressales > Cupressaceae > Cunninghamia > Cunninghamia lanceolata. The sequence continues at coordinate 458,527 of BSBN01000798.1, forward strand.
GTGCAGAAAACGCTTCCTACACTAATCTAATGAGGAGAGGGCTATGCAAATTCAACTTTATCCTAACTATTACAACAATGTTAAAACATTAACATGAGATATTACAGCAAAACACAAGAACCAGAAAGAAGACAGAAGAAGAGAGACAAAATACACATGGGGAAAACCCTTACGGGTGAAAAACCCCACACTCCAAAACACAACTCAAATGTATTACAGTAAACAATAACAGATTACAATACAGTTTCAGAGCCAATGCTCTTTCAAGAGTCTTTGAATGTCGAATCTGGAGATATTCTAGCAGCATAATAGTACTTGTACCAAAGTTATCCATCTCCCATCCAAGCACCTGTTTATATAGAGTTTACAAGGCAAATATGGAACCTTCTAGAGATGGGCATCGATCTTGGACTCATGTCCCAAAACCCATGCCTAAGGACACTTGTCCAACATCCCATCCTGAAGTGAGCACCTAGTCCTAAGATAGGTTATGACAGATGCTCTTACACACCTTACAGATGTCATAGAATCTGTCATACACTGACTAAAAATATCATATTCCTCTTACATGTCATAACCTCCCTTGACAGCCCAAAGATGCATTTCTCTCATGTAGAGATAGTCACCGACACTTGTCATTAATTAAAAATTGTTTGAGGTTTTGGGGGCACTGCCCCCAAACCCCCGTTAATTATTCAAGGGGGAAACCATGGCTGCCAGAGTCACCAAAATTTACCCTGCTGCATATACACAAGGTGCTGACTATGCTAACTCAACATGCGATAAATAAATACAACATTAGGAATTTGCAAAGGTTGAGACACCTTAATGCCCAACAACAGTGACAGCAGACATTGCAAAGAAGGTGGAAGAACAAAAGAGTAAACTGTCAAGTTTATCTCAGAATTTTGTTCCTCTCACCTTGTCCATAATGAATCAAGAGTGCCAGGCTATTGCCACTATAAATGAGATAAAGAGGCTTGAGAAGGAGAAGAAGAATAGAATAAGTAGAATGAGAGAACTAAGAGGGATAATTATCCCTAAGTTAGAGGCAATGCATGAGGCCCTAACTGATGCTAAGACCACAGCCCGGACCAGTGATCCGACAGACTTAAAAAAGGCAGAAGCTTTTGCATTTTTGTTAAGTGGTCACATCTCAATTTTGGACAAGATGAAGCAGAGTTGGGCAACATAATTTGTCCAGTTGAAAACCACTTTTGCAGATATACTTAAGTATATGTAAGTATAACTTGTATATATACTTATGCGGCTATGTATAGGTTACTTTTTACAAATTTTGGTGTGCGGATTCCACCCTTTGCCATTGATGTCAAAGGGGGAGTGAGGAGTAGTGAAAAATGTGGAATCTAGATAAGGGGGAGTTCCAGTAAAAGTGTACATAAGACAGAGCATCAGCCAAGGGGGAGTGTGCTATGACACTTAGTCATTTTTCACTAAGTGTTGCCATCAATGCCAAAGGGGGAGATTGTTGGCAAGAGATACTGTGTGGCTTCATTATTGTTGTCATTGATGGCAACAAAGTTTATCCCACACATCCATAGCACATAGTATGTCTATACCGGAAGTCAGATTGAAGAGTGTCTTGATCCAGTGAGCAAGAACAGAGCATGCAGCAAGGTCTGACAATCAGGTCTGGATCTCTCAGAGGGTGTAACTCAGCAAAGCGCAGACTTCGTGATGCAGGAGCATCCAGTGGTGTAAGGGCAATCTTGCATCACCCAAAAAAAAAAGTGTTTCAAAATTGTTGATGTTCTACCCATTTCTTCTCAAAATCTGTGGTTTTGGTCCCATAATTGCCTGAATAATAATGTAGAACTTTTAGTTTTCCCAAACTGCTAAAAATAGTAAACTGCTATTTTTAGAAAGTTTGCATTTGGGCACAAAATGAACTCAAAATTTACAGGAAGTTACATAACGGAAATATAAGACCTTTGGTGAAGGAATCATATGAAGATCATTTGCGAGCTGAAAGATATTAAAGTTTATGTTTCCCGAAAAATGCCTGAAAATTATTCAAACTCAGGTTTGAGGCACTAAACAGCCCCGTACAGGCCCAAAAATGGCTAGAATCAGCAGAGCTAGTTCTTAGCATGTAGAGCACTCCACGAGCATTTTGATGCATAAAACGGTTCGTCAATTAGAGTCTTGGATCAAAAGTTATGGCTCCTGGAAGTTGACCTATTTTTGGAGGGAGATATAAAATTCGAAATTAGGTTGTTGGCCGCCAAAAGGCTATTAATAACCATTTTTGGGAACCCTGGGTGGTAGGGGAGTTAAGGGGGCTAATTTAGGGGTTACAGAAGGTGGAAGATTCCAGAGCCTGGTGAGGGTAGCTGTAGTGTGTTGCAGCCTGTAGAGGACTGATTCCTCTGATTGTAATTAAGCTTCTGTAATGTAATGAGTTGCCCAGATCAATAAAAGAAAGTTCTATCCTCTGTGTTCAATTTCTATTATTGTGTGTTTTATGATTTACCCCCTTCATCAAGTGGTATCAGAGCGAGGGTTCTTGAGTGTGTAGATAGATCGCCGACCATGAGGCAATTTGCACTAGGACCTGAGGTTGTGGGTTTGCTGCGGAGACCAAGATGCCTCCACGAAGAAATCGTGTTGGGAGGAATGCTTTGATAGAAGAGGGTTTTAGAGCCCTACAAAGGCAAATCGATGCATTGCAAGAGGAGCTACGAAGAGGGTTTGAGTCGAGGACAAGAGAAGAAAGTGAAGATGAAGTTGAAGAAGAGCTATCTGAGGAAGAACAAGAAGTTGCTGAAGATGCTGCAGAAGTAAGATTATTGAGGGTCATTTCGAAGATTGAAAAGAGGCCTAGGATCGAAGTTTCTACATATTCTGGAGATTTGAATCTAGAACAGCTTATTGATTGGATCAATGACATGGAGGAGTATTTTGAGTATGAAGATGTGGAGGACCCAGATCGGGTTAAGTTTGCAAAAACAAAGTTGAAGGGCCACACCAATATTTGGTGGAAGGAGGTCCAATTAGAGAGGAATAGAAGAGGAAAAGCAAAGATCACCAGATGGGATCGGATGGTGGAGAAACTAAAGAAGTAGTTCATTCCTGTGGACTATGAGATGGAGTTGCTGAAGAAGCTGCAAGGACTGAAGCAAGGTAACAAATCTGTTAAGGAGTATATAGAAGAGTTTTATAAAATTACTATCAGGACAGGTCATGTAGAGCCCAACAAGGAGAAGGTAGCTCATTACATTAATGGGTTGAGGCTGAGTATTCAAGAGGAGTTGAGCCTAGTCAGAATGACCACCATAGAAGATGCGTACCAGTTTTCCCTGAAGGTGGAAGAAAAGTTGAACAAAAGATTTGATAGCAAGCAAAGGGGAAGAGGCCAAGGTGGAAGGACTGGTGGAAGACCCTATGGAGGCCGTAATGAAGATCAAAAGAAAAGTGAAGAAGCAGGCACCAATCAAAATCAAAGAGGGGATAATACCTACCGCCCTCGTGACCAGAACAATGGTGATCAAAGAGGAAGAGGAAGAGGCAGACTTGGGCAAGGACCTGGAAGAGGAGGTTTCAGAGGAGCCTGTTTCCAATGTGGAGAAGAAGGGCATCGAGCATATGAGTGTCCGCAACATTAAGGAAGGACAAATAGAAGACCTAAAGGTAATGCACGAGTTGCACATGTAGATGAAGATGTACATTCTAAGCATTTTGAAGATGCTGAAAGGGGAGAAACCCTAGTTGTCAGAAGAACCTTGTTGAATGAGGAGAAAGAACCCAATCAGAGGAAGAGTTTATTCCGCACAAGGTGCAAATGTGAGGGTAAGTGTTGTGATATTATTATTGATAGTGGAAGCACTAATAATTTAGTTTTAGAAGAGATGGTTGACAAGTTGAAGTTGACAAGAAGAAAGCATCCACATCCATATCGGATTGCATGGTTGCAGAAGGACCATAGAGCTTTGGTCAATGAGCAGTGTTTAGTGAAGTTCAAGATTGGTGACTACCATGATGAGGTGCTGTGTGATATCATACCGATGGATGCATGTCATATGTTGTTGGGGAGGCCGTGGCAATATGATAGGAGCGCTGTCCATGATGGCCATGCAAACACATATTCCCTAACAAAGGATGGAGTTCGTCATAAGTTGAAGCCCTTGAAGGAGGTGGAAGAAAAGGTATGTAGTACTACCAAAATTTGTTTGGTAGATGGTAGGAAATTTTTGGAGGGTATGAAGCATGAGTGTCATTGCTTTGCATTGATTCTTAAGATTAGTCAAGAGAAATGTGAAGATGTACCAGCAGAAGTTTCAGATATGTTGGAAGAGTTCCAGGATATTATCTCTGATAATGTACCAGAAGGTTTACCACCAGTAAGGAAGATAAGTCATCAAATGGATTTGATACCAGGAGCCAGTTTGCCAAACAAGGCAGCCCATAGAATGACCCCTGCAGAGAATGAAGAGCTGAACAGACAAGTTCAGGAGTTGTTGAGGAAGGGACTGATAAGGGAGATCCTAAGTCCATGTGTGGTACCTGAAGTACTAGCACCAAAGAAAGATGGAGAATGGAGGATGTGTACAGACTCTCGAGCCATCAATAAGATAACGATCAAGCATAGATTTCTATTGCCAAGAATGGATGACATCATGGACTGTTTGATTGGAGCCAAGTACTTCACAAAAATTGACCTGAAGAGTGGGTATCACCAAATCCGTATCAGAGAAGGGGATGAATGGAAGACAGCCTTCAAGACAAAGGAAGGTTTGTATGAGTCGTTAGTCATGCCATTTGGGCTAACCAATGCACCGAGCACATTCATGCGGCTCATGAACGAGGTATTGAAAGAATTTTTGGGAAGTTTTATTATTGTTTATTTGGATGATATTTTAATTTTCAATAAGACTTGGGATGAGCATTTAATGCATATCAGAACAGTTCTAGAGAAGCTAAGGGAGGAGAAGTTGTTGATTAATCTGAAGAAATGTAGTTTTGCAAAAAAGGAGTTGGTATACCTGGGATTTGTTGTCTCAGAGGAAGGTCTTAAGATGGACCCAGAAAAAGTAAAGGCTATCATTGAGTGGCCTACACCAAGGAGTGCAACGGAGGTAAGATCTTTTCATGGTTTGACAAGTTTTTACAGAAAGTTTATCAAGAATTTCGGTAGCATTTGTGCACCCCTAACTGAAACAATGAGAGGGGATAGAAAAGAGTTTAGATGGACTAAAGGGGTAGACAAGAGCTTTGATACATTAAAGTAGAAAGTCGTAGAACAACTTGTTTTGGCACTTCCAGATTTCAATAAGGTATTTTAGGTAGATTGTGATGCCAGTGGTAGTGGTATAGGAGCTGTTTTGAGCCAAGAAGGTAAGCCCATTGCCTATTTTAGTGAGAAGCTTAATGATGCTAAGAAAAAGTATTATGTTTATGATCAGGAATTTTATGCAATAGTTTAGGCTTTGAAGAAATGGAGACATTATTTGTTACCAAAGGAGTTTGTTTTATATACTGATCATCAGGCTTTGCAGTATCTTAATAGTTAAGGAAAGTTGAATCAAAGGCACTTAAAATGGGTTGAGTTTTTATAGAGCTATACTTTTGTTTTGAAGCATAGGAGTGGGAAGTCCAACAGAGTTGCAGATGCCTTGAGTAGAAGGAAAAATTTATTGACAGAAATGAAGATAGAGGTTGTCAGGTTTGATGAGCTCAAAAGTTTGTATCCTGAGGATCTAGATTTTGCAGAGGCCTGGAAAGCTTGTTTGGAACCTGTTACTTTGGACAGGACAAAATGGTTGGATTTCATAATCCAAGATGGCATGTTGTTTAGAGGAAGCCAGTTGTGCATTCTGAGGAGTTCCATGAGAGAGAACCTGATTAAAGAGAAGCATAGTGGAGGATTGGCTGGACACTTTGGTCGAGATAAGACCATTTTAATTGTTGGTGAAAATTATTATTGGCCACAGTTGCAGCAAGATGTGAGGAAGTTTGTGCAAAGTTGCAGAGTATGTCAGATGGCAAAAGGAACAAGTCAGAATACAGGGTTGTATCACCCATTACCTATACTAGAGAAGCCCTGGGATGATATCAGTATGGATTTTGTTCTTGGTTTACCAAGGACATAGAGAGGACATGATTCTATTTTTGTGGTGGTGGACATATTCTCAAAAATGGCACATTTTATTCCTTGTAAGAAGACTAATGATGCTGTTCATATTGCAGAGTTATTTTTTAGGGAAGTGGTGAGACTACATGGTCTACCAAAAAGCATAGTTTCAGACTGAGATACCAAGTTTGTTGGTTATTTCTAGAGGACATTGTGGAAGAAGTTGAAGACAAACTTAAAGTTCAGTTCTGCACACCATCCACAGACTGATGGACAAACTGAAGTGGTGAATAGGAGTTTGGGTAACCTACTGCGATGCTTGGTAGGAGATAAGCCCAAGGGATGGGATTTGATTTTACCACAGGCAGAATTTGCTTACAACAATTCTGTCAATAGGAGTACTGGTAAATCACCATTCCAGATTGTATATGGCAATAGTCCAAGAAATGCTTCAGAGTTAAGGAATCTGGATACGGGGGAAAAGACAAGTGCCGAGGCTGAAGACTTTGCAGAACATATGAAGAATTTGCATGAAGAGGTGAGAAAGCACATTAATAAGATGACTACTCAGTACAAGGCTAAGGCAGATCAGAAGAGGAGGTATAAGGAGTTCTAGGTGGGAGATGAAGTCATGGTTCACTTGAGAAAAGAAAGGTTCCCTATTGGAACATACCATAAATTAAAAATGAAGAAATTTGGATCATGCAGAATCTTGAAGAAGCATGATTCCAGAAATGTATATGAGGTAGAGCTACCGAGTGGGATCAACATTTCCCCTGTTTTTAACATCACTGATTTAACAGAATATCATGAAGGTGGAACAGAGGATGGACCAACAGAAGTGCAGTGGAGTATTTCGGCATCTACTTCAATAGAGGAGATAGAAGAGATCTTGGATAGCCGTGTGGGAAGGAGTACTCGAAATAGGCAATATGAAGAATATCTAGTGAAATGGAAAGGAAGGCATGTTCAAGATTCTTCTTGGTTGTCTAAGGCAGAGGTTGACCATTTGGGTTTTCCTCACACAAACACCTGAGACGTGACAAGGTCACTTCTCAAATTACCCTGGGTGTCTGATGCAGGAGCATCCAGTGGTGTAAGGGCAATCTTGCATCACCAAAAAAAAAAAGTGTTTCAAAATTGTTGATGTTCTACCCATTTCTTCTCAAAATCTATGGTTCTGGTCCCATAATCGCTTGAATAATAATGTAGAACTTTCAGTTTTCCCAAACTACTAAAAATAGTAAACTACTATTTTTAGAAAGTTTGCATTTGGGCACGGAATGAAGTCAAAATTTACAGGAAGTTACATAACAGAAATATAAGACCTTTGGTGAAGGAATCATACGAAGATTATTTGCGAGCTGAAAGATATTAAAGTTTCTGTTTCCCAAAAAATACCTGAAAATTATTCAAACTCAGGTTTGAGGCACTAAACAGCCCTGTACGGGGACAAAAATGGCTGAAACTAGCAGAGCTAGTCTTAGCACGTAGAGCACTCCACGAGCTTTCTGACACATAAAACGGTTCGTCAATCGGAGTCCCGGATCAAAAGTTATGGCTCTCGGAAGTTGACCTATTTTTGGAGAGAGATGCAAAATTTGAAATTAGGTTGTTGGCCACCAAAAAGGCTATTAATAACCATTTTTGGGAACCTTGGGTGGTAGGGGAGTTAAGGGGGCAAGTGTAGAGTCAAGAATAGGTGGGAAAATGGAAACCCTAGTTGATTTGGGGGTTACAGAAGGCAGAAGAATCCAGAGCCTGGTGAGGGTAGCTATAGTGTGTTACAGCCTGTAGAGGACTGATTCCTTTGATTGTAATTAAGCTTCTGTAATGTAATAAGTTGCCCAGATCAATAAAAGAAAGTTCTATTCTCTGTGTTCAATTTCTATTATTGTGTGTTTTATGATTTACCCCCTTCATCACTTGGGAAAGTTAATAGGAGTATCATGTCTACTATATTCTAGAGATTGAGCCTCTGGTGATGAAAGAGTGAATAGATATGAGCACCTAAGTGTTGGGTTCCTAACAGGTAGAGTAGACTGAGGAAGAATTGACCAGCAGAGCATCAAACCTTAATCCGGATGAAAAATTGATGGTGATCAAGCTTCTTGAGGGATCCTTCATGGTTGGTCGACATGATTGATGACTTCTATGTCTATATTTTTGATATGCATCACATAGTAAGCATGGATTCAGCTGACAGATCAGTGTGTTGGGAAAATCTTGAGTATTCTAGATGCTGACTAGAAAGATGTTGAGATCCTTGATGCAGATATATATACTAAATGGATTTCGGTATGAAGGTGTGTGAGTTGAGTTAGTATGTGTGAGGAAAGGTAGAGAGCAGTGTGGAAGCATCAATACAGATCTGGTATGTGACAGAACAACAACACTAAGCAAAGGAAGAATGAAGTACAGTAGATCAATGTATTGAGCCTAATCAGAATTGAACCTCAGCATTAGCAGATGCTTCTCATCAGTTCAAGCATCTGGTTACCTTCCATAACTTTGTAGACAGTGAGTCTCTTGTAGGTAGTGTGCCTCTTATGAGTAGTGTGCTCAGGTAGTGAGCCCTAATTGGCAAGTGCCATTTTTTACTTCTATTCTTTTAATAGAGAATACAATCTTGGGTTAGTCACCCCATGTTTTTCCCTTAACAGGATTTTCCACGTAAAAATCCTTGTGTTATGTGTGTTGTTATCTTTTCTACTCTCATGTTCATGTATGATTATATGTTTTGATACTATACTAATTGTTAAAGAAGAAAAGAAAGTTAAATAATTAAGATAACTGATTCACCCCCCTCCCTCTCAGTTATCCACCTTGTTTCCAACAATGGGGTTTTACATGTTGAAGACATTAGGGCATACATTAAATGCAATATAGAAGAATTTGGGAATCTAAAACTACTTGAGTTGTTTAAGAGCCATCTAAAAGATGACAATTATCAATTGAAACCTGAATTTGAAGCCCTTGAAAGCAAACAATTTCTGCAAATGATTGACTTTTCGTCTTTTGATGAAAAAGAATGGGTTCGGTATGTGTTAAGCCAAATGCACGATGAGTTTATTTGGCTATTAAAACTGTTTAAGATTACTAAAGATGTTATCAGAATTGTGACTGGATTAAATACAATCGGTGATTTACCTGCTTTAAAAGTTGTGAGGAATGAAATTGTTACTGATGCAACTATAACGAAGTATGACAAAAGAGAAATGACAATAAATGACATCATAGAACCATATGTCAAGTTTGCCTCTATTATCATTGGCTATAAGATCTATCACTCCAACAGGGAGAATTTAGTTTCCAAGACTACAATAAATGCAACTTATGAGATGTTAAAGAAGAATAAAGACTATGATCTGTGTGAATTACTACAGAATCAGCTGATAGAGAATTTGAGTAAAATCAAAAGAGACAAGAAAAACTCCTTCAAATATGGTTCTTTGATCATATGCCTATTCTTCTATTTCATGAATGAAGTGCCTGGAGTGCAAAGTGTACACTAGACAAATGACAAACTAGTGGCAATCTAGATAAGAGACCACTTGTATAGCCTTAGAGATTCAAGTGTACAAAAGACTGCAATTTGGGGATATTTTAAAAACTTTTAGACTCTAATGCATGCAAGGGAAATAATCCCTAATTCAGTTGTAGAAAAGTATGAAAATGAGATATGTTTTATGGTCAACATAGATCAATGTCTGATGGAAGCTGTGGAATCGAGAACAGTATGGATAATGCCAATGGGCTATGAGGTGGATGAGGAAATTCTAGACATGTATGCTCAACATCTTCTGAGCAAACCTAAAGACACCTCTATTGAAAGGTTTGGAACATACAAAGAACTAAGCTTAAAGTTACATGTGTAACTCAGACACCTAGAAACAAAAAGAAAAGTGCACAAGCAAGTGGAGATGTATGTGGAGAGCATAGGTATAACAAAAGAAGCAGTGAAGGTAAATAGGGAAAAGTTAGAGAAAATTGAGAAAGAAAAGAAAGAAAATAATCAAGGAGGTGCTCCGGTAGAGACCTCTACCAAAACAACAACAACTAGGAGCTCTGTTGCTACCCCTATTCCTCCTAAAACCAAAGCAAAATCATCCAGTGAAGAAGGAATAAGGAAGAAAACCAAGGCCACTAGAATCCACAAAAGCACAAAAGATGAGTAGATAGAAATAGATGAAGAAGTAAAAGAAATAAGATTCAAGAAAGCCAAAACATCAAAGACCTCTAAAGACCAACCTTTTGGAAGCAACAAAGTGAGTAAAAAGCAAGCAACTGGTAAGGTCACTATGTCTATTGATGAAATTGTAAAAACAATCACTGTTCATGGAAACTTAAAGCCTATCAAAGCTTACTATGATAATCTTGATCAAGAAAATAAGAAAACTTTGGAAGATGCCATTATCATATATCTAAATAAATTCAATAGAGCCCTGTTGGAAATTCTAAAAGAACTTCCTAAAAGTTTAAGGAAAGTAATGGAAATGAGGAAAGAAGTAGCTAAGGATAAAGACATAAAACTTAGAGAGTATGTTCTCTCCACCTTGTGCACTGTGTTGACTAGAAAAGAAGCAGATAAAATCCTCAGTAAAGTTAAAGAAAAATTTAGAAGCAAAGTCTGGATGAACAAACTAATGCTTGGTGAGACTGAGGAAATTGCAAATGAAATAGAGGAAATTTTGAGAAAGGCCTTAGACAAAGATAAATACTATATTATCTTAGAAAAACAAGTTGAAGAAGACAATCCTCCTGTTCCGGAACAAGAAGTTCTTGAAGAAGAAACTAACAAGAGAGTTAATGATCAAAGTACCACTCTAAATCCTCTAGAATTAATCTATGAGGAGACCAATGATGGACTTGATTCATCAAATCTAAATATTAGAGAAGTTCAGGAAGAGAAACTACTCAATTAGGAGGATATAGAAATGGTAGACAAAATAGTTAATTCAGAGGTAACTCCTCCACCTGATCACTCTGGAAAAGAAGAGGCTATTGCTACCACATAGAGCCCTCCGGATCAGATAGAAAGTGGTGAGAAAACAAGTAAGATTCCCTCTGGAGAAAACATAGAGAAAAGTAAAATAGAGAAAGAGGAAGAAAAAGGAAAGAAGGATAAGGTAGAAGAAGATGGTGCAAATGTTGAAGAACCTAAAGCAGATACTGAGAAATCAAGTGAACAAAAGGATGTTTCTGAATTGGTTGCAAGAGACATTGTAGATGCAGTAAAAAGTCTTCTTGAAAAAGAAATAATTGAACTTGATGAGCCTGAGCTACTCCAAGGACTAGCCAATCTAGATGCTCTCTCTGCAATTCAATTGATGAAAATAACATCATTCACTCAGGTAAAGGCTAGAGAAAAGATGTTAAAGTCCCACATGGAGGACAGTGAGCTACTGGGGCTTGCAATCAAAATTTTGGAGAAATTAATACCAACCTATCGGAAGAATCAAAATGATTCCCCCTCTGGGCATATAAAAAATCTTATAAGTTCAGTAAACCCACATTTTGAGTCTTTTGAACAATTTGCAGAGGCAAAAGTTTAGAAAGAGTTCTTGAATAATAAATTTAGTCAAGTTAAGAATCTAATAAGGAGTGATAGGTTGATACTAGGCATTAGCATAAAGAACATTCAAAATGCTCTAAGTGATGGAGGAGATATCTATAAGTTTTGCCTATCATAGTCTAAAGTCAATGAGGATATTGAGAAGAAGATAAAGGAACAAGAACAAAAAATATTAGTTCTATTTCAAAATTTTAATCCTCTAACTGCCTCTCCTATAAGCTAGGAGTGTCAAGTTATTAGCTTGACAGATGTAATAAAGGGACTTGTAAAAGAGAAAAACAACACTATGAAGAGGATGTGTGAACTCCAGGGATTGATTTCCCCCAAGTTAGAAGTCATATTTAATGCCCTATCAGAAGCTCAAAATGCACTTCAGACCAATGATCCATTAGATCTATCAAAGATAGAAGCATATTCATTTTTGTTAATTAGGCACATCTCAATTTTGGATGGAATGAAGAATACTTGGGCCTCTAAACTTGTGCAATTGAAAAATAGTTTTACAGATATTCTCAAGTTCATGTGCAACTTAATGATTATTTGTATATATGCAGCGTTATACATAGAAGTTTTTGGAGAATTTTGGCTTATGGACCCCCACCCTTTGCCATTGATGTCAAAGGGGGAGTGAAGAGTAGTGAAAAATGAGAATCCAACAAAGGGGGAACTTCAAAACAAATAGAGAAGCACAAGTGCATGGAGTAAGGGGGAGCTACATTAGACATTTTTCACTAAGTGTTGCCATCAATGCCAAAGGGGGAGATTGTTGGCAAGAGACACTGCTTTTCTTGATAAGTGTTGCCATTGATGGCAACCAAGATCATCCCAATCATCTGCATAACACAAATTTTTCATACCGGAAGTCAGATTTAGACTTTGTATAAGTCTGGATAGTTAGGAACAGAGTAGTAACAGGGTCTGATATTTTGGTCCAGATCTCTCTGGTGGAAAGTCATGATTCGCTGTGGATCTGGGGGAGTCATATGCATTGTCAAGTTAGTCTCAATCCAGATTTTTTCCCTCCGATGATGAAGGATTCAAAAGATATTAGCTTCTAAGTTCTCGGTTCTAGTTTGACAGAGTAGACAAAGGAAGAACAGGCCGAACTTGCAGAAGATCCTAATTCTAGATGTATAGAAGTTGTTTGTTGGACAAATGGTGATGCTCAGTGATAGTGGTTGACATGATTGTGATTTTTAAGAGAAAGTTGTGGTCTGCACCTTAAGTTATCCAAAGGTTTAGTCGACAAAGTAGAGCATTCATAAAATTTCTAAGTGTTGTTGAAGTTGACTGATAGAATGATTGTAGATCTTGTTGCAGATATATATAGCTGATGAAATTGAATGATTCAGGTGGTGTGTATGTGTGAATAAAGTGTATATGAGAAAAGTAGAAATTTGAACTATGAATGAGGGTAGAATAGTAAGAAGCGCAGAGCAAAGATGAAATGTATAAGATCAATCTTTGTATTCACCTGGAACTAAAATTCTTGCATGAGTAGATGCTATTAATCAGTTCAAATTTCTATCTTTCTCTTGTAACATTTTCTTAGGTAGTGAGCCTCCACTTGAGCAATGAGCTTTGGGCAGTGATCTTGAATGCATGTGCATTCCCATTTTGTAACAATACTTTCAACAGGGTATTAATTTTTGTGGGTTAACCCCTATTGTGGTTTTTCCCTTAACTAGGTTTCCATGTCAAAATTCTAGTGTCAAGTGCATTATTTATGTTTTCTACTCATGTGTTATTGATTGATGCTGAAATGTTTATATCACTAATTTGACTATAAGTTACAAAGGAATATTAAAGGTAGAAAAGATGAAAATATATGACAACTGATTCACCCCTCCCCCTCTTAGTTGTCTGGACCTAAACCAACAGTTATACCCCTTTTCACACATTTGGCTGAAACTGAGCAAATTATGTTGTAATCCTTCTACATACAACACATCTTGAGCATTAGTTTTACCATCTATGCATAATATGCCTTTTCTAGCTATCTTAACAGTGGTGTTATCACCAAACTTGATAGAACCATCATTCCATTTCTCTAAAATAGTGAACTTGATCTTATCTCCAGTCATATGACTAGAGCATCCACTGTCTATCACCCAAGGATTGCCTTGTCCTTTGGCATGAAAAGCTATTTGGACTAACATGGACTTTTCATTCTTCTTTTCTAACCAACATCTTTTTGAACTTTTCTTCTTTTCCTCAAAAGGCTTTGCAGGTTCTTTCTCCTGAGTAGGGAGTGTACATTCTTTCTTTTGACTTGCAAAGGGTTGTGTAGGTCTTTTCTATTTTTGTATAGAAGTATGTGCAAGTCTGTCTTGCCTTGGAGGTGTAAATCTCCTTTTCTCCTATCTAGAAGGTTGTATAAACATACTTCTACAAAACTTGGCAATATGCCCATAGTTGTTAAAGTTATAACAAATATCATTCATATCAACTAAAGGGGAAAAAGGATTTTTTCTTGCAAAATCATGCATATCCATTCTCCTAGGTCTAATTTTGTAGTTTATTGCTTTATGTCCAAACTGATTACATGAAAAATAGTAACCATAAAATGCATAATTGAACTTGGTTTGTCTTGCAAGTTGATCTTTGAATCTCCTCTTTGGATTGTGAACTTTGATGAATCCATCATTCTCCTTTCTGAAATATTCAGTCTTCCCCTTCTTCCTGGACCCTTCAGGCTTCCTAGAACCAACAACACTCTTTTTAGGCTCCTTTGTCTTCTTAGGCATGGTAGAACTTGACTCACCTTTTTCTTCTTGACTACCTTTTTGAAGGGAGAAACATTCTTGACAGTATTATCTTCTACATTCTTCTTAGCGACAACATCCCTAAAACTCTTATCTTCCTCATATCCTAATCCATGCATGTTAGAGAAGGACCTTTGACACCTAAATATTTCATCAAGAATTTTAGAACTCTTCACAAACTTAAGGCTTCTATTTAATTGTATGTTTACCTTTTTTAACTCCTTCCTTAGAGAGACAACTTTACCCTCTAGTTTGTTCTTTAAATCCAAACTAGTTATCTCTCCTATTCTTTTACATTTTACATTTTCTTCAATCCTTAACTTGTGTTCTTGATTTTGTCTTCTTTCATATTTTAGATAAGTTAGTGCAAAGAACAATTCACCTTCCAAATTAACTTCACCCTCTTCTTCCTCATTAGAGTCTTCACAACAATCTTCTATAGGAATATTTTCATCTTCTTTGATTTCAATAGCCATGAAGGAAGTTTCATAATCTTCACTTGTTGAAGAACAATCATCTAAAGAACTAATTTTTTTGTCTACATATAGACTCTTTTTCTTCTTATTAAAGTTTCTCCTTTTAAATTTTAAAACTTCTTGACTCCTAGAACTATCTCCCTTTTTATTTTCACCTAAGGGACATTTAGAGGCAAAGTGACTAATTTTTCCACAATTAAAATATTTGAAAGGTAGCTTACCTTTGTATTTGCTAGAGCCCTTCTTTAATTTTCTGACAAAATTTTCTTTTCTTCATTTGAACTGGTACTTTTTTTTGAATCTTCTTCAATCTCCTTGGATTTGGTAGTCTTGAATGTTGCTTCTTTCTTTGTTGATTTAGTATTCTCACTTCTTATCTTGTATACTGTGAGTGACCCAAATAATTCATCCATAGAAAACTTATCCAGATCTTTTGCTTCCTCAATTGTAGAGACTTTATAGTCATACCTTTATGGGAGAGACCTCAAAACATTCTTTACAACCACCTTATCTTCTACACTCTCTCTGAGACATCTAATAGTATTCACTACCTCGTCTACTCTAAGCATGTATTCTACAATATTCTCATCATCTTTCATCTTTAGAGTCTGAAGTTTGCCTCTATGGGTTTGCAGGTTTCCTTGCTTGACTTTATAATCACCCTCATAGATTTTGTGTAGATTATCCCATATGTCTTTAGCAGATTTACAATGCATGACTTTTACAAATTATGTATTGGTTAGACCATGCAGTATAACATTCTTTACTTTGGCATTGTTTTCACAATCTTTCTTATTGGATGCAATGGGAGTAGATGTTGGTGGTGTGTAGCTATCTAAAACAGATTGCCATACATCAAATCCAAGAGAGGTTAGGTAAGTCTCTGTTACTATGCTCCAGAAAGCATAATTGGATCCATCAAATAATGGTGCTTTATTTGAAGAAGAACCCTCATGTCTTGCCATATTGTTCTTGAGACCAGATCTTCTTTAAGTGGTTAAACTTTTCTTCAATGAACCCTACACTCTGATACCAATTATTGAAAGAACCCTAATACATTGAGAGGGGGGTGAATCAATGTATGTTAAAAACTTTTAAAATAAAACTAGTAGTCAAGAATTAAAGGCATACAAGGAATTACTAGATATACATGGAAAAACCTAAAAGGGAAAAACCATGGTGAGAATGTTGCTTGAGTCTACTACTCAAATCCAACCTTACAATAAAAGTTTCTACAGATGTTTCATAAGCACCAACTTATAGGTACATTGACACCTAAGATAATGTTTTGAGGCTCCAACCTTCAGGTACACTATACACCTAATTAAACACCAACCCAATACAATGAGGCCCCAACCCCAATGAGGCACTAATCCCTGAATCCTTAAAAATTCTAATATGTAGACACTAGTTCTCCACTAACCTAAAATGCACCCTTTCATTTCTTATATAGCCTCACCCACACTCCTGCACCCTGTCATTTTTACAAACTTAGCCTTTTGTCACTTTTATCGGCAAAAAATATCTTTTATAAACTTGGCCTTTATTACCCTTTGTTGGTGAAATCTCCCTTTTTCAAACTAGGGCACCTTCCTTCTCTATTGACAAAATATTCATTTTACGAACCATCTCTTTGAACATTTTTGTCACCTCTATCGGCAAAAATATACTTTTCCAAACTTTAGTCAAAAGGCCTTCATTAGAAAATGTTATTTTTCACAAACTTGAGCATGTTTCCTTTGTCAATGACAAATTCTCAATTTTAAGAACCTTAGCCTTCAACTTCATCTCCCTTTGCCTTTATCAGAAAAACACCAAAGTGTGAACTAACATTCCTTTGTGCCTTTTTTCGCCTAGTTAATGAATCAGTGAAAAGACTAACTTGTGAATAAGTTTGCAAAACACCAACTTTCTTGACAACAACAACCTTGCACTTCAAACATTCTTTTTCCATGCCTCCTTTGTTAGCAAATCAGTGAAAAATAGAACTCTCAAGCTTCAGAAGACTTAAGCTTTTCAAAAGATGTCATTACAGGCTTGCCTTCTCAATCCTCTATCAACTAGTCGGTAAATCGGGAAAAAAATCAAACTTGCGAACAAGTTTGAAAAATAAATATTTTTCTGATATCATAGGACTTCTCACTTCAAATACCTTTCTCCATGCCTCTATCGGTGAATCGCTAAATCAGTGAACTGACAAACTTCGTAACTCATGAACTAACCTTTTGCTGAGACTTAACACATTTTCTCTCTTCCAAGTTTTCAACGAAAGCACTTTCCCTTTCTTTGTTGTTGGTGAATTGGCCAAAAGTGAAAGTAGCGAACTAGTCAGTTTGCAAACTAAAGAAATCTCCAACTGGCTATAACTTAGCTAATTTTCACCCAAACTTCACAAAAATGAAACCGGGGTTACCCATTTGGGTCTTTAACAAGATGAAATCTTCAATGTGGATAAACAACCTCCCTTAACATCAATGTCAACAATACCAAAAATCTTATCAATTTACTAACACAACTCATCCTTTCTTTGACATCAATGACAACAATGCTAACAAATGTTTGGTCATATCTATGATGATTGATTTTGTATGTTACTTCTATATGGATGTTTGATATGGTTATGATATTTTAGATGATTCTAGGGAAATATGTTATATATGTTGATAGATGCATACTTATGATGTGATGTGTTTGTGATTTTATGTATGGATTATGATGCAAATTATACATGTTATGGATGTCTTTCTATATATATGTATCACAGATTATGCGTGTATGTAGGATTATGATAGCTATGTATGAGAATGGTTGTTTGGTTTATGTGATATGTAGATGATGATGATTATTAAAAGATGCTCATATATTATGAATGTAATGAAAAGATGATTAAATACATAAATATTTATTAATGCAATAATTGTATGGATAATGGATTGTAACAATGAGGTGGATAATGCTTAGATTACTAAACATATATTATGGTTGCAAATGAAAATGGATAATAAAATGGAAAGATGAATATAATATGGATAATGAAATGCAAAAATGAAATGATAATGAAAATATCCTTAGATTAATAAATATCTAAAACACAATAATGATATGCATAATGAAAATGGATAATGAAATCATGGTATAGACAATGAAATAAACTAATGGTATGAATAATGGATAATTCTTAGATTAATAAGCATTTATTATGGATAATGAAATGCCATGATGAAAGGGATAATGAAAATGAAATAAAGGGATGGATAATGAATTGTAACAATGATATGGAAAATGATACCTAAGTCTGTGTTGTATGTGAGAGATGGGGTATGCAAATGGTTATGTAATTGGTAGGTTTCTTTACCTTTTTATTGATCATGATACATGGGTCCTGAAAATGGTCAAAGGGGAATAGTGTAGGTTGGGTGAAGGGGAATTATATGAGATGGATAGGTAGATATGATAGGAAGATGATAGAAAGGGGGATGTGTACATGGGATAATTTGGATAGGATAAAAGGTACGGGATGGAATTATAAGGGAGAGGGGATGATGGGAAGATCACCTCTATGAATCTCGGAGCTAGAGGTGATGATCGGGATGAAAATGAATGCATGGTGTAGGTACCTATAACAAAGGATGTGGTTGTGAATCCACACTTTGTAGGAGATACCAAACATCAAGATTCCTATGGGGAAGGGGAGTTTTTTAATGTGTTTGAAATTCTGCATATACTATGAGTACTTATGTTGATATAGCATGAAATTTTGTGCGCCAAGTTATAAGGAACCAAGGTGACAATGTATTCCACATGTAAGACTTGACTCTACAAACAAAAGGATGATCTTATGCATGCCTAACATGATACAACCTTGTCTAGACATGTGAGGAAGAAAACTTAGAGCCTAAGTCCTTGGTGCACAAAAGGCAATGAACAACCTTAGATGCAAAAGGATGATTGGTATGCAAAAATTTGTTTCAACACACACAAGATACAGATATTAAGTTGGAGTAATAAGAGCATCCAAAAAACACAACATACAAAAAGAATGACCATGCCCATTCTGATTTCTTCGCAACACACCAAGATATAGAAAAATCAAGGTAGTTTTGAAGTAATCAAGAAATGAGACAAAAGATAAAAATCTACAAACAAAAGACCAGCTGACCAATCATACAACCATCATATCTCTTTCCAGGAGTTGTGTGGATTAATAATTCTACCTATTGTAGGAAGGATACATCCGTAAGGCAGGGGTTGATGATGATTTGGATAGTTCAGATGATAGGCTAAAAAATACATGTGCAATATAATAGGTCTAGAATGATCTTGTTGTTTGTGACTTTGATGTGAGCATGATGCCTTGTTGGGTATGCAAAATATGTTTGTTGAGTGAGTGTCAAAACTAGGGGAGGATGACAGCTCATATAGGAGGAACAACCCAAAAAGGTTGGAAGGGTGGCATCTTGTGTACATGCATACTGGACACATCCTTCATATTCTAGACTACCTACATACCCAATATCCATGGGATCAAGGTACACTAGGATGCAGGTTGTGATGTATGTAGTTTTGGTAGGTTGATGAATAGGATGATGGGATGGTTGGATGTAGTGGGTGGAGTGGATAGAGGATGGAGTTGTTAGTTTTCATATGATACCATGGTATCAAAATCATGGTAGGAGGTTGAGAGAAGAAAGGGTGATCAGTGAAGAGTGGTAGAGGGATAAGGCTGTGTGAGAGACAGATTGTGTGTATGAATCAACTATGGGTTTAGTCAAATGGTAGAGGGTGATTGCTACTTTTTTGTTACTCACTCTTTTGCTGGACACATACAAAATGGTAAGGGAATAGTTAGATGCTATGAGATGTGTGGTTAGAGTTGTGGGGGGTCAAAGAGATGATGAGTAGCACTTTCTCAATATGTACCAAATGGGATATTTGGAGGATGAGGGGATGGTGTGAAATCACTAGTACAAAAAAGCAATATATTACTAAAAACATTACTACAAACTTCTTATAAATGACCAAACATGGTCACGTGACCATTAGTAGTTTATTGCCAGTCATTTATAACATGACCAAATTGAGACTAAACCATTTTTAGTCATTTATTGGTTGTTTTGATTGATCGATTTGGTAGTATATTTAGTCATTGATTGCTGCAATCTAGTCACTTATTTAGTCTTTTTTTTTACTAATATATTTAGTCATTGATTGTTGTTAACTGGTCACTTATTTAATCATTTTTATTCACCGATTTCTATCCATTGGTAGTGTATTTAGTCACTAATTTTAATCATCATTTTGATCAATTTGGTAGTATATTTAGTCATTTTTATTTATTGATTTAACACTAGTCATATATTTAGTCATATTTATTCATTGTTCACTAATTTTTGTCAATTGGTAGTATATTTAGTCAATTTACTTATTAATTCATGTCAATTAGTAGTATATTTAGTCATTTTGAAGCTTGCAATCTATGTAGATTTCCATCTGGCATTAATTGTTCGCTTCGCACATGTCTTTTTGATTTTATTCATTGAATGCTCTGTGAGAGGAGTGTTGCAAGCTGAGCAATATAATCCACATTTGGATCTCATTTGCCTTGCTTTTATTTCCCTGCTGGCTTGAATGACTTCAATTCATTATGTTGGCTCGTGTGATCCTATTTTTATGCAAGAGATGATGGTATCTATGTCATTAATTATTTCATTCTTGCCTCTTCATTTTGCTCTTGCTATGTATCTGCAATCTCTATCTATCCCCGCAATTGTCAACTTCATTTACTTGTTCAATCATGGGAACAACCAATGCATAGAAGCATTGACTCAGATTTCATGGCTAGGGCCTTCAAACTACTCGATGAAGAGCTAGTGGAGGATGCTTTGATAGATGTATGTGATAGATATTTTCTACTACAATCTAGGGTATGTTATGCTTCACATTTGGTATCTCATTTTCTCTCAAATGCAATGGACTTATTTCATCAGGTTGATAAGGTTAAAAGGATAGCATCAATGTTTGTTCATGACTATCTAGTCCCAGATGTCAAGCTATTTGAGGCTTTTGCTACATATAATATCCATGATGGCTCAGCCTTGCTAGGGGGACTCTTTCTCCATGAAGATATCATTAATAAACCTAGTTTTAATTGTGTTTATCAAGCGATGATTTTAAGTTTGCAATCAGGTAACAAAGAGCTCTTTGATAATTCACTGTAGGTTCACAAATATGCATTTGGAAGGTCCAAGAGGGAAAGGATAGAGTAATTATTCAATGCATGGAGTTTCTTGTCAAATTTCCAACCACCAGTAGTTCCCTTCACCAATGATGACACAGTCCTTTCTCAAGAGAATCCAACTGGGGGTTCATGGCTTTAGGGTTGTAGATTTAAATATGGACAGCATGTGAACTACTCTTTCTGTTTAAGTTTTTGGCTTCACTATAACTTTGATTTCCTTTTTGGCCAGAAAGGGCCTTTTAGATCTGTAGCTTTGTTTAGGGCTCTTAGTTAAAATGCTCTGTTATGTTATCTTTTTGGCTAGGAAGGGCCTTTTTTGTAATTTGTAAAAATGTTTTTATTAATATTAATATATTATGATTTTCTAAACATCTTTACTGATTCAAAAAAAATGTCAACCCTGGTTCATGTGTTATCTTGTGGAGAATATTGGTGATGCTAAATGAAACAATCTCAAAAATAGGCTTGCACTATAATAATGTGCACCACATTAGATATCCATTAATAATGAAGGGACATCCATCAAAGCATAATAATAGGGAATTTTTTGTCATATGTTGTAGTTACTTTGTCATATGTTGTAGTTACAACAGGAAAATAGTACATCACGTCCCCACAGCGGCCTCAAGTGAGGCTTGTGGTATGGTGGTATAAGGAGTTTAAGTTATGTAAGTGTTGAATACCATGGCCCCATGACAATTTCAATGAAGGAGTACAATAGTGTGGTGAAAGGCTTCAAGTTATGTTTAGTATACCACGGTCCCACGATGGTCAAAGAAACAGTTGTTGGTACTGTGGCAGGGAACAAGTCATGGTGATATAGTTGAATTTTTGAGACAATATTTCTAAAATGGAGATAGAAAAAACTATGAACTTTCTTAGATATAGCCAAACCATGATTTACACCCTCTACATGTTCCATAGAGTTGTCTTTATGGTAGAGATAAGTCAAGGGATAGTAGTTTGTAGTCATTACATTTCATGAAGGAGTGGGATTCTAAATAATTTTTGTTGACATACCCCTGCTACCAAGATAAGAATCATGTGAGGATCTACCTTAAGGCAATAAAGAGATACAGAGCTATGCCATGACTTACACCCCCTTGACAGTTGAACAAATATAATTAGAAGCAACAAAATAAAAGATCATTAACCATGCTTAGACATTCACTTTAATTTTGTATCTATGGCCCATTGGCTCCAATAGTTTCCATCCTATCTTGTTTCTATTGTTGATTCTGTGTGTTCCTCGAAGTCATAAAAGTAGACACAGCAGGCAACTCCATCATAGACAATCGATAAAATCATGAGCCCCCAAAGCCAAAGCATTGGAAGGCCTCACTTGGTTCAAAATTGATAGTCATGACTTAGCAAATGACAGTCAATAGAACGGTAATAAAATCCTTGGTTGACACTTCACATGGAAAATCATTTTTTAAAATAAGTCAAAACAACAGACAATCACTACTAGTCTCATTTTTTCAATGCCTATTGGTATCCTAGATGATATCACCATTAATAGCATTTTGTGTATTGTGTCTAGATGTATGATCTATTTTAGGTATTATCTCATCTCCGGGGTCATCTACCTGTCTTAGTAAGATATATCATTTCTCTTTGTCAAGCTATCTTAGTGAAGCCTCAAATTAGTTTTTATTTTTGCCCATAATACTCTTCATTTGTGTAATAATGTTGGCCAAGGTATTGGTAACGAAGTTGCCAAAAACATGGTGATATAGTTAAATTTTTTAGACAATATTTCTCATTGGCCTGATCAAATCAAAAAACACTTTTTCTACCTTTTCTCCACTATTCTTTTATGAGCTGAGTAATTTCAAATTTGATTGTTGTCATTTGCAATGGATTTCTATTGCATTTTGATCTAAAACGTTTGATCCATTGTTGGATTGTTGTCACCTTTACAGACATAAAAATGTACCTATTCTAATATTTTGAACTTATGACAAGTCAAAGTGGGTTGTGCTCATTTAGCAGTTGGTTGAAATGTAATTTGAATGTACTACTTCTTGATGTTCCCCTTGAGTCATTATCATTTTTGTTTATCATCTTGCTTTTTGACTAGCAACAAACATGTGATGCATTTGTTGTGATGTCCTACGGATGGTAGCTTTTTCCAAATTATTTTCAAACTATTTTGAGTTCTAGGTGTACACCTTGTGGAGACTTATGGCATATTTCTATGCTTAATTTTTTTTCCAAGGTTACAGTGAGCTGATAAATGCAATTATTCCAAAGGTAGTGGAAATAATTTTGGAATAATTATCTAAGTTCTCTTTTAATGTTCAGATTTGTGTAATTTTTTATTTTGCAGATTTTTAATAGCCTTGTTTGACGAGTCTTGGAAATTGGTTTCAATTTACAGGGTAAAGCTTCCATCTGGAGCTAAGAAGATTGTGCCAAGTAGTTGCAGAGCCATGATTGGTCAGGTTACTAGTGGTGGAAGGACATAAAAACCAATGCTCAAAGTTAGCAATGCATATCACAAATATAGGGTCCAAAGAAACTGTTCATCCAAGGTTCATGGTGTGGCAATGAATCCTGTTGAGCATCCTCATGGTGGTGGTAATCATCAACACATTGGGCATGCTAGTACTATGCATCATACAGAGAAGGCTTAGTATGTACACATAATCATAATTAAACAATTATAGAGCTCTGATTATTTAAAAATGTCATCTTTTTGTTTTTTTTTTTTCCTTTAGGTTGCTTTGTGTCAAAAATTTATGGGGACCAAGTTGTAAACCATGCTTTCTATTATTGTTTCTTATCATTAGTGGTTTACTCTTGATTCAAAATTTTGGAAAAGACTTCAAACTAGGTTGTAATCCTTGTTTCCTTGTATTGTTAGTCAAGGCAAATAATAAACTCAAAAATCAATAGAATTTATTGTTTTAACAATGCCTTGGAAGACTTTAACAAGCATAGACAAGGTAGTGAACTGTTTGAAAAAATGCCTCAAACAAATGTGCTCTCATGGTGATGGAATTCTATGACAAGCACATTGAGACCACATTTCTTTGAGGCATTTTTTTGAATAGTTCACTGCCTAGTCTCATGGTGATGGAATGCCATCACAATCCATAGCAAGTTGCTTGTCATGGCATTTGCTTGTAATAGCCCTCATGATCTTGGAGATGTATCCCCACCCTATTATATATGAACATATATGCATACTAAACCTAGCTTTACTACTCCACCTACACCAAAAGTAGCTTAAGTGTTGACTTAGTGGCAAAATTGCAATGTTCAAGATGTCAACTAACAAAATGACCATAGATAGGCATTTTATCAAAACATGTAAAGCTTGTGTGAATTATGATATATAAAATATCAAAAAACCATAGCAGAACTCTTTTTTCCTAATTGTTTTGGAGGTTTTGTTTGTTTCAGCATCATGCATAAGAGACTTTTTAAGACAGATTTTAAAATAATATTTTCAAACCTTAACTAATACCATGATATGTGAATTTATCATTTTTGATCCCCCAAGTGAATTTTAAGCTTATCACATGAACATCATGAAACAACAAAAAAATGAAAAATGAATATGATAGGCAGAGAGTGTTCAGGAGTTGAGTTACTTTACATCAGAAGGATCAAAATTGGCACCAAGGTTACTAAGTTTTGCATGAGCCTCTGCATATTCCTTGAAAAAAATTTAAAATTCAATCAGCACTTTCTTTATTATTGAAAGGAAATCAACTATAGGCATCCTCTAAAACTTTATTTTAGATGCGTATATCCTTCACTGAGTTGAATTATCTAGCAAAATGTTTCTCAATTTTCTCAAAAAGGAGAAAAAGATTTCCTACAAGACTTAAGCTATTGGCTTAGCATTATTAGTATGTTATGTCAATGGAAAGATTGATTCTTTTGACATATTTCATCAATATTCTTCAGCTTCTTTGAACTTGCATAAGTTGACATCAAGCTTTGTTGGAGTTCAAGATGGATTTTAAAATGCCCAGTTTTGCAAAAATAAGGGTAGGTTAAAATGGATTATTCTTTTTGAGCTTGAAGAACCAGAAAGAAAGAAGGAAATTATATTAACCACCACAAATGACCAGAGTAGGTCCATGGGGACTCTAAAGTACAACTAGTGAAAGAATCACCTTGAATCTAGGATCTTCAAAAAGAACAGTGTCAGTCAGCAATACCAGAAGATCTAGGTCCCTCCTCTCTTTTATGTCCTTCAAAAATCAAGAAAAAAAAACTTTTGCACATTCATGATCAAGGCAAATTCTAGTACATGAGGTTCAATTTAGTTCTACTATGTACCTTAATATAAGAATTACCAAATTTAAGCCACACTACTGTCCATGATTGACCTTCTGGTGCCCCAGGACCATCTTTTTGCATAAAAATAATCACATGGTTATTCAAATTTACACTTTTCTAGACTACAACACTTTAGGAATTCCCACATTCCCTAATTGTCTTATTATGGAACCCTATAATTAAAAGTCAGTTGCCAACATGTTAACATTCACCATATATGTTGAAACTTTATACCCAAATGCCAACCTTTTTTACAAGTGCAGAAATAAGAAGACTACCCCAATCAACCTACACTCAAAGTACTATATTCATTTATATTTACCTACTAAGGATTATATCAAAATGCCCTAGGAGCATACCAAGTGGTGTCAGTCTATCATAGCATCTACTAATTTCTTGGCTTGTATTTGCCTTCCAAGGCAATAATGTGTGGCCATAATTATTTGATTTCTCAGACCTGTGGCTATCCTATTATTGAATTGTATTAGTGAGAGCCATTTCTCTATTTGTCTGAATTTGATATTATATATGGCCACTGGTTTTATCAGTAAAATAGTATAGTTTAGTTATGTATCCAAATATTATAGCTAGTCATATGGAAATATGGCATATGGAGATAGGGGTGTCATTTTAAAATAGGATATAGGAATATATGAATAATGGTACATGTTATATCCCATTTAAATATAAGGCTCCAGAGCTGTAGGTAAAGGTACAGGGGTAGAACTAAAGTTTCCTGGTGACTATGCTTTAGAAGATTTGTTGAAATAGATAATAACTGCCCTAGAATTTTTATCCAGGAACTTCATCATCAATTTCCAACACCAGGATTGACTTTGAAAGAAAAAATGCTCTAGATTTATTAGGTTACCATGATAAAGATTAAATCAAAGACTGAGATCTATTTAAAAACCACTGTCATGAAGATATTAAAGATGTCACATGTAAATCCCTAGCAGTTGGAGTAATGATAACAATGCCAAAGAAGACAGTGAGCTAAGGTAGATTTCAGAGATCTCCACATTATCTAATCACATGCAAATACATCATTTATTTATTTTTTAAAATTAAAAGAAATCATTCTAAACCCTATATAGGATACATTGATACTTCAAAAGCATCTGAAGGAATTTGAAATTATGCAAATATATGTTAATTAAATATCGGAATTACAAACAGTAGCGCAAACAATGTAACCCTTGTTGAGCAGAATAAGAATGAGATAAGCAACAATGAATCCTATGCCTCTTGTCATGCACATCTCCTTACCATTCTATGTCATTCTTTAATGAAACACTTCTCCATTTTGGTGGGCTATGACTAAAAATAAGTTTTCAACCAAGGTTCTAGAGTATGTTTATTAAAATGAAAACTCCATTTTGGCGGACTACACCTGAAAATAAGATTTGGATGAAAGTTTTAGAGTATTTTGGTGGGCTATTGATTCTTTATTCCTTAAATGATTTATTCAAATGGATTGTGACTAAATAAATGACTAACTATTTGGTCATTTTTATGTGTGACTAAATATTTTTTTAGTCAATGACCAAATTAGTCATTTATTTACTCATTTATAGCTGAGTTGCAAAAAATTAGTAGAATTTAGTCATTTTTAGTTGTTGTGACTAAATTTTTTAGTCAATTAGTCATTTATTTGCCAAAATTCTACTAGTGGAAATGGAAGCTCAAATAGTGGGGAAGGAATCTCAGATAATGGGGATGGAAGCTCATATAGTGGGGATGAAAGCTCAGGGAATTTGGTGGTTGATGGAGTGGGTGGAAATGATGTTTGGAGTGATGATGGAAGGAGGATGAATAGTGGATTTGGTTTGAGACTGATCATGATGCTTGCAAGCAGGTTTTCATCATGGTACTTATCCAAGGTGGCACAAGAAGTGGTTTTCATCATAGGACAATTGATTTTTGTTTACTATTTTTGACCTTTTATTTCACTTTTTTGAATTTTTTTTGTATTTTTGATGGGGTATTTAGAAACCTATGCATGGAACCGCTTAAGATGGATGACATTCACGGGTTATTCAAGCTCTTCACCTTCAAGAAAGGCTAGGTGATATCCCCTTGAACCATATTTAGAGATAATTGTTGGCAATATGTGTTGTCATTGATGTCAACACTTAGAATAAGGTCAGCAATTAGTTCGTGATGCAGTGGTGGTGATGTTGATGTTCATGGTTAGATGTCATGCCCTGATAAGTGATGCTCCTGATGTTCATAGTGGGTTGTTGATGTTCATGGTTGGATGTCATGTCCTGATAAGTGATGCTCCTAATGTTCATAGTGGGTTGGTGATGTTCATGGTTGGATATCATGCTCTGATCAGTGTCAAGCCAAGTAATTTTGGGTATGCTTATGTTCAACAAAGATGATTTAATGATAAAATATTAAGATGACAATTAGAAGAACTAAGATGAATGATGAAATATTAAGATGGGAATTAGAAGCACTAAGATGAATGATGATACATTAATTTATGCTGAGGATGAGAGGATGTTTCTGAGGGTCTATGGAATGTTGTATGACCCTTCCTATTGTTCCCAAGGATGGATGTGTTGTTATATGAAGGTTTTGGCCTCCAGAAGTTGGTGAAGATTTCTGCCATAAAGATGTGTCTAAAAGATTATCTAGTAAAATGCTCTGCATTCCTTCACATTTGAAGATGTGGTCATGTAGTTTAGAAGTTAATTTTAGTGTGATAAAGGTGCTAAATCCAAAGTTTCAGATCATTTGTTCTTTTGCAGTAAAAGTTATGAGAGACAAAGTTCTAGTCTATACTATGATAGAATTGAGTGATGATAAAGAATGTTTGGAGTGCTTTGCATTCCTCCACATTTGAAGATTTGGTCATGTGGTTAAGAAGTTAAGTTTCATGTGATGTAAAAGTGCTAAATCCAAAGTTTCAAATCATTTGTCCCTCCATAGTAAAATTTATGAGAAAGGAGTTCTAGTCTGTGCTCTAGCCGAATTAAGTGATGATAAAGGCTATTTGGAGTGCTCCACATTCCTCCGTAGTGATAGATATGGCTATACAGTTTTGAGGATATGTTCAAAACAATGTATGAGTGCATCCATATGAGTTTTAGGTGTCTTGGAGGTCTACAAGCTTAGTTTTCAATTGACAGTTGTGATACAGATAGTTTTGGATGCCTAGTTGTTCCCAGGACATATGCTAATAATGTGTGCCAACTTGGTATGGCATGAAAAAGTACATAGACTGATGGAAGATGGTCTTGATGATCTTGAGTTGTCTCCAATTTCTTCATAACATTTTTTTTCTCTCTCCAGAATTGGTTGAGGTTTAGAATGATGGTGTTACTAGGTTATGCTCTTGCCTAGTAAACTGAGGAATGTTTATGGTGTGTGGTTCAAAGTTCTTCTTGTGTGGAGTTCAAGGGGTGTTCAAAGATGTTGTATGAGTCATTTTGACTCATTTGGAAGAAGAACAAACAATGTTTAATCACTCAAGGGTGCCACCAAGATTGTGAAGACTGATGTGCTACAAGCTTCATACTTTCTTGCTTAAGGGTGACCTAATTCAAATTTGTAAAGCATGCAGATGTTGTTCATTGAAGGATGATGTTGTGAAGGATGTTTAGGATTGGACTAAGAATGTATTAGGATTTGCAAGGTGTGTGTTCTCTTTTGGAGTAGTGTGTTGTTCATGATAGGGCTTGTCCTCTACATGTCTCATGTTGTGTGATCTCTGGATGACTTGTAAATTGTAATATTCTTGTTGTATTGGCTGACATGTAATGAAATCAATGTAATGTCATGTATATATTGTAAATCTAGTTGATCTAGATGAGGTATGATTACGAAAATGAAAATATGAAATTATGAAGAGCAAAGCATGAATATCATGTGCATTGTGATGTGTGATTGAAGGAGAAAGAGCATAAGTGTTAGAGGCTGTCTTGATTCATCTTGAAGATATTTTTGTGATAGGAGGGAAGTGAAGAGTGTGTCTAATTGATCCAATCAACTGAAGAAGAAGAATTGCAATCATCAAAGGTGTAAGCTTCAATGTCAGTTTTTAGACAGTAGAAGGACTATAAACACTATAATCATTTTTTAGTTTGTTCTTAGTTCAGGGAGTAGTTGCTTCCTTGGGTTGTATCCCTAAAAGAAAGTCTATGGGGATTTGTAGCCTCCTTGGGAGTGAACCTAAAAGGTTTCTTTAGGGAGTAGTAGATTCCTTAGGTTGTACTCCTAGAACAAAGTTTGCAGAGAATAGTTGCTTCCTTGGGTTGTAGCTCTAAAACAAAGTTGTATTTTGAGCTTCATCTATTGTGAGTTAATCCTCACCATGGTTTTTCCCTTCTTGGGTTTTCCACGTATATCTGGTGTTATGTGTTGATCTTTCATAGTATGTTTATGATGTAATGCTTAAGTTTTAATCTATTCTAAAGGTCTTGAAGTTTATTTAGATATTGATTCACGCCCGTCAGTATCCTAGTGTGTTCAACAACAACCACATAGGGGCCCAACCAATTAGGTTCAAACTTTTCCTTCTTGTCCCATTCTAAAAGATTCTTTTGATTTTCTTTTAGGACTAGGTCACCTACTACAAATTCTCTAGCACAAAGCTTCTTATTATAGGATATACGAAGCTAGTTCTAGTATGCTTGGAGATGATTCAAGGCATTGAGGTGTCATTCATCCAATAGCTCTAACTCTTGTAGGTGTGCAACATGGTATTCTTCCTTAGTGATGATACTACACAAGGAGATGCATAGGGAGGGAAGTTTGATCTCAATTGGTAAGATGGATTCAACTCCAAATACAAGTGAATTGGATCCATCTGGGGTGAAAATACTAGTGGGGTAGGCCCAACGGGCGGGATGAATGTGAAGGTGCCAATCACAACCAGTTTCATTGATAAATTTCTTGAGGATTTTGAGTAGGGTCTTATTAGTTGCCTCAGCCTGGGTATTTCCTTGAGGATAATATAGGGTGGACCAATGATGTTGAATATGGAATTGTTCACAAAGGGTGCAAACATCATTATTTTTGAAGGGTTTGCCATTATTTGTGATAAGAGTGGATGATATACCATAATGAAAAATGATGTGGTAGAGGATGAATTTAGCGATCTGTGAGCCAATGGTAAAAGTGAGGGGAATTTCTTCAACCCACTTTGTGACATATTCAATGGTGGTGATGATGAGTTTATGGCCATCAAAGGAGAGAGGATGGATCTTACCAATGAGATCTAAGCCCCATTGAGAAAAGAGCCATGGTGTTGTGATCAGTTGCAATTCGTGAGAGGAGTGTGAATGAGGTCCTCATGCTATTGACAAGGCTTGCATTTCTTCACATACTCACATGCCTCATGTTCCAATGTTGGCCAATAATATCCTATGTGTAAGAGCTTTTTAGCTAGGATAATACTGCTTGTATGAGCACCACAAATAGTTGTGTGGACTTTGTGTAGTGCGAGCGAAGCCTCTTCCATATTTAAACATCACAATAGAGTGTCATCATAGCTTCAAAGATAAAGGGTGTTGCTAAGGATAGGGTCATCCCACAATAATGGGTTATACTTTTTGGCCAAACTTGACATTGAAATCAACATTTTGAACTAAAACTTCACTTTCTAACACCTATACAAGCTAAACCGTTAGGAATTTGAAGATGATGTGAACTAGTGATGTGTGAGATTTTGTTTGTAGATTCTAAATATTTAAAAAATAATAATTTGGAGTTAAATTGTAAAAAAATTTGCGTCTCCTTTGATAACTAGTTTTTAATAGTAAACAACATTTTTTAAAGTGATGTGTATTCTATCACACATAACTTTTTTTCTACAAAGGATAAAATTCTGATTCTTTTGAATTTAGATTGGTAACATTGATATCTAGAGGATGCATTTGGTTTCATAATGTTTTGTTGAATATATTTTTCAATTAAGTTTTGAAGTCAAACCAATTATAATTTAGACATAGGCATATTCTGTCCAACATAACATTTTTTGTATGTATCAGAATTCAATTTTTTTTTGTTGGAATAAGGACATCAATACCCAGAGGACATATATTTTTTAGAATTTTTTGTCTATTTTCCTATTTTATTGTATGTGTGAAACAAAGACTAGTGATTTTTTTAGTGGCTAATATTCACCAATTAGCTAATAGTTGAAATTGGGGATTCAAAATTTGGCTAATAGTACAAGCTATAAGGTGACCTAAATTGCCACATTTTTACAAAATTTTATTTTAGTCCTAGTTAAATCGCCAGAACATTTATTTTTCTATACTTTTAAACTCAAAAATTTGCCACAATATTCGATACATAGTTAAATAAGATTCGCCTAAATTTAATAAGTTTTAGTAGAAAATGAAATTAATTCACCAATAACATTATATAATTATCGGTTACTTTAGGGCCATATCACTAATTTTTAATTGCCATCTTTGATTTTATCTATAATATAACAGTTGTGGTTGTATTCCATGGGTTAAAATGTACCCACAGAGCTCCAATGCCCATCGACCCTGAAATTATATTTGGGTCATTGATCTCAATTTACAATCTAATAGTTGGGGTTAAATTTTGTGGGCTAAAATGTACCCATGAAGCTCCAATGCCCATGGGGCTGGAAATTGTATTTGGGTCATTGATCTCAATGGAGCTCAATGAACCAAATATAATTTGGTCCATGGAATAGAACTCAAACCATTAGATTATAAATAAAATCAATGGTGGTAAAAAATAATTTAGGGCCAATTTAAAATATTCAATGTTTGGTTTAAAATATTAAGGAATTATAGACACGAGCACTACACCTTAAACTAGTCAATCACTGCCACCTTCATCCCTTTACTTTTCCATAGGAATTTAATTTATTTTTTAGGAAGGATTTGCCATGGTAATTAATGCATTTTCCTATTTTTTGTCAAGATTCGCTAGGATTTTCTACATATTTCTAGTGATTTAGAAAAATTTGCCAATACAATTAATATTTTTTTTCAAAAAAAGGAAAGATTTGGCAATAGAAATTAATATTCTTTTAAAAAAAAAAAGAAGATTCACCAAGATTTTATATATTTTTTCAGGAGGAGTTTCTTAAAGTTATCACTGACAAAGACCTTGATGTTCATTAAAAGACCTACATTCACAAGAAATAAAAAATAAATATAACAATCAAATTAAATATATTTAAAATTATACTTTTTAGGAAGCTTATAATAAGGAATACATACTTACAAAACATAAATTTTAAATGAATTCATTTGATCCCCCAAAATGTAAATCAAAAGTGGTTTTTTATCAACATTTTGATAGGTGTAGAGGAGACTCCATTATAGGTATGGTTTAAAACTAGCAGGGTTCTATCCAAGGGGGTTTGAACCTAAGGGGGTTTGATCAAGCCCTCTTCAATTAAAATCTTTTAAATGGAACCTTTTGAAGTCTTAAATCATTATATTTTCTAAAAATATGTGATTTCAGCAAAAATCAGGATGTCCCAGAAAGTGTAACCCATTATTGTGGCAGAACCCGATAGTGTAGTGTGAATGATGTAGGAGCATCCTAGGTTGAAGACCAATCTTGCATCAACCAAAAAACACATTTGCTTTCTTTTGTTTTCTTGCATTTTAGTTGCAATTCAGTCATTTGTAGTTTCAACATTGTCTACTGCATTCTATCGGATCTTCATTTTAGAGATCATGGAGAAGGATTTAGGATCTATACTATGTCATCTACATCATATTAAGATTTCATGAGATTTAGATTTATTTGCAGAGAGTTATCACTATCAAAAGATCATTAGCTTTCACAAAGTAGAGTAGTCAACATTCAATTGAAGCATGCAAGCTTTGTGGAGCAATCCCATGACTTGCGGAGCCAAATGAAAAATTCCACAAGGTAGTTTGGGACCAGATAGACCTTCGTTGAGAACTACATCAAGTTTCATTCATTTACAAAG
Organism: Cunninghamia lanceolata; assembly: GCA_027924645.1. Lineage (NCBI taxonomy): Eukaryota > Viridiplantae > Streptophyta > Pinopsida > Cupressales > Cupressaceae > Cunninghamia > Cunninghamia lanceolata. The sequence goes on from BSBN01000798.1 coordinate 491,916, forward strand.
CATTACCAAGAGTTGTAGGCCAACCTACACATTTCCTGCATGTTTCATCATTCATTGGAGTTTGAGATCTCTTAAGGCTGGCACAGAGGATTCCTTGAGCTTGAAGATAATATAAAAGCATTCACAACATTCATTAGGAAGCAATCCATTATGATAGAACATTCTTAGTCTTTGATTGTAGATTTGCATAAAGGCACTTCAAAGCTATATCATTCATGTAATTTGTAATCTAGGAATCATGCTTGTGAGCCCTAGATTGTAGCCCACATGTTGTCGACATATAAGCATTGTAATTGTCTGATACATTGAGCATATGAATCTTCCATTGCATTCTATTCTTGTGTTTTTTCCATTGTGTTTACTCTAGCTACATGGTTGGATACTCCCTTCTCAAAACCCTCCATCCATGACTGCACCAAGTGGTATCAGAGTGAAGTTTGCGAATCCTTTGGGGGAGAAGGCACTCTAGAAGATCTTATGGTGAGTAGATCTCTGACCTGAGGAAGTCTACTTGTGTTTGTCAACAGAGCATCGATTATGAGGTAGTTGCATCCCTATAGTTAGATCACTAAATTGAGGTAGTTGCAATGGATCCTAGGAAGAGATGTCATCAACGAGAATGCCTATTATGGCCAATGTTGCTGGAAGAATGGAAAAAATGATAGAGATGATGAGAACAATGAAACTTAGATTGGATGTTGTAGAAGAAGATAGAAGAAGAGGACTAAACCATAGACATGAAGATGAAAGTGATGATGAAGAATTTCAATTAGTTGAATAAAATGAAGAAACCCTTGAAGAAGAAGAATCAAATTAGATAAAGATGTTGAAAGCTAATTCTAAGATGGGTAAGAGACCTAGAATGGAGATATAAAACTATACCAAAAATTTAAACCCTAAGGAATTAATGGATTGGGTAAATGACATGGAGGAATAGCTTGAATATGAGGAAATTAAAGATCTAGAAAGAGTAAGATTTGCAAAAACTAAGTTAAAAGGACATGCTACTATTTGGTGGAAAGAAGTTTAATTAGATAGAAATAGGAGAGGAAAGGAGAAACTTATAAAATGGGATAGGATGGTGACAAAGTTGAAGAATCAGTTCATACCTCCTGACTACGAGTTGGAATTATTGAAGAGATTGCAAACCTGAGACAGAAGGAGAAATATGTAAAGGAGTACACTGAAGAATTTCATAAGATGATTATCAGGACTAGACATAGTGAAGCAAGCACAGAGAAAGTGGTGCAGTAAATAAATGGATTGAGGATGAACATTCAAGAAGAACTAATTTTGGTGAGGATGACAACCATTGAAGCATACCAATTTGAATTGAAGGTTGAAGCTGATAAGTTGAATAAGAGACATGAACAAAAACAAAGAGCTAGAGGAGGCAAATTGCAAATAGGTAGAACATATTCCAGAAGAGAAAGACCTTATGCAAAGAAAAACAAGGAGAATAGCACATATGGGAAGGAAGAAAGAGATAACAGTTCATACTAGAGAGATGATAGAAATTTCCAAAGATGTTGCAGAGGGAATCATAATTCTTACCACAATGAAGGATACCAGAGAGATGAAAGATGATTTGATAAGATATCACTCAGAGGAACCTATTTCAAGTGTGGAGGTGAAGGACATTGAGCATTTGAATGTCATCAAGGGAGTAATAGCAAAAAGATAAAGAACAATGCAAGAGCAACTTATGTGGTGAAAGAACCTATTAGCTCACCTAGTTCAGTGGGAAAATTGGAGAAAGGAGAATCATTACTCATGAGGAGAGCCTTATTTCAAGATGAAGCAACTGAGGAACCACCACAAAGGAAAAGTTTGTTTCAGACAAGATGCAAATCAGGAGGTAAATGTTGTAAGGTTATCATTGATAGTGGTAGTATAGATAATTTAGTTTTAGACGAGATGGTGATGAAGCTAAACTTGGAAAGATTGAAACATCCAAATCCCTACAAAATAGCATGGATTCAAGATGAACACAAGGTACTAGTGAGTGAACAATGTTTGGTGAAATTTCATATAGGATCTTATGTTGATGAGGTATTGTGTGATATTATGCCAATGGATGTATGTCATATATTATTGGGGAGACCATGGCAATATGATAGAAAGGCAATACATGATGGGATAAAGAATACTTATACTATTACAACAAATGGGAAGAAACATATCTTGATACCTTTGGAAGAAGAGGAGAAAAGTGAAGTATGTGGGAATGCTAGAATTTGTTTAGTAGATGGAAGGAAATTTTTAGATGGATTGAGACATGAGAATATGTTTTTTGCTTTGATTCCAAAGAAGTACAGAGCCCTAAGTGTAAAGCCTACTACCGCAAAGGAAGAAGAACCACCGTTGGAGGAAATAACTGAATTGTTGATAGAGTACAAAGATATCATTTTAGAGAATGTATTTGAAGGATTGCCACCAATTAAGAGTATCAATCATCATATGGACCTTATACCTAGAGCTAGTCTATCAAACAAAGTGGCACACTAGATGACACCAACAGAAAATGCAGAGATGAATAGACAAATACAAGAGTTATTGAGGAAAGGACTGATTAGAGAAAGTTTAAGCCCATGTGTGGTGCTTGCAGTACTAGCACCAAAGAAAGATGGAGAATGGAGGATGTGTATAGACTTGAGAGAAATCAATAAGATCATTGTCAAGTATAGATTTCCATTACCAAGGATGGATGACATCATGGACTATTCAAGTGGAGAAAAATATTTTACAAAGATAGACCTAAAGAGTGGATACCATCATATTAGGATCAGAGAAGGAGATGAGTGGAAGACTACATTCAAGACAAATGAAGGATTGTATGAGTGGTTAGTCATGCCTTTTGGATTAACTAATTCACCAAGTACTTTCATGAGATTGATGAATGAGGTTTTGAAGAAATTCTTGGGTAAGTTTGTTATTGTATACTTGGATGATATTCTAATTTTTAGTAGAATAAGAGAAGAACATTTGTGGCATATTAGACAAGCATTTTAGAGGTTGAGAGAAGAGAAATTGTTGACTAACATCAAGAAGTGTAGTTTCATGAAGGAAGAATTGGTATATTTGGGATTTGTGATTTTTGCAGAAGGATTGAAGATGGACCTTGAGAAAGTTAGTGCAATTATTGAGTGGCAACACTTGTGAAAATTGGAGAGGTAATACCTTTTCATGGACTAACCAGTTTCTACTAGAAGTTCATTAGAAATTTCAGTACTATATGCACACCAATGATAGACACCAATGATAGAGACAATGAGAGGTGAGAGAAAGGATTTTAAGTGGACATCAAGAGCACAAAGTAGTTTTGAATTGTTGAAGTAGAAGGTGATAGAGCAGTCAATATTAGCGTTACCAAATTTTGATAAAGTATTTCGAGTTGATTGTGATGCCAATATAAATGCAATAGGGGTAGTGATAAGTCAAGAAGGGAGACCAATAGCATATTTTAGTTAGAAGTTGAATGATGCCAGGACAAGATATTCAGTCTATGAGCAAGAGTTCTATGCAATAATTCAAGCTTTGAAGAAGTGGAGACATTACTTGTTGCCAAATGAATTTGTGTTGTATCTTGATCATCAAGCTTTGTAGTATTTGAATAGTTAGGAAAAGTTGAATCAGAGACATATGAGATGGGTAGAATTCATGTAGAGTTACACATTTGTATTGAAGTACCAGAGTGGAAAGTCAAACAAAATTGTAGATGCATTGAGAAGAAGGAACTTGTTGACAAAGATGAGGGTAGAAGTACTAGGATTTGAAGAACTTAAGCATATGTATGAAGAAAATATTAATTTTTTAGAAGCATCGAAAGCATGTAGGAACCTATTGTAATAGATAGAAGCAAGTGGTTGGATTGTTTCATTTAGGAGGATATGTTGTGTAAGGGAAATCAGTTGTGTGTATGTTGAACACACTAAGATACTGGGGGGTGAATCAATATCCAATCAAACTTCAAATCCTCTGAAGAAGATTACAACTTAAGCATTACTGTAATAACATAAACATGAAAGATCAAAACAATGCACATCAACACATAACAAAAGATATACATGGAAAACCCAAAAAGGAAAAAATTGTGGTGAGGATTAACTCACAATATATGAATGTCAAATAAAAACTTTGTTTTAGAGCTACAACCCAAGAAGCAACTACTCCCTGCAAACTTTGTTTCAAGGATACAACCCAAAGAAGCTACTACTCCTTGAAAATTTTGATTTAGGGTCACTCCCAAGGAAGCTACAAATCCTTGAAGAATTTGTTTTAGGGTCACTCCCAAGGAAGCAACTACTCGCTAAATTGAGTACACACTCATAAAAGATTATAGTATGACAATCCTTCTACTGTGTAAAAACTAACATTGAAGTTCACACATTTTATGATTGCAATTATACTTCCTTCTTCACACTTCCTTGATCATTGTCACAGATATGTCTTTAAGATGAATCAAGACAACATCTACAACTTCTTCTCTTTCTCCTTTAGTCACACATCATAATGCATTCAATCTTCTCCTTTTGCTTGTGAACTCTATCAATCAATTTGTAATCACACTTTTCCTAACTCAATTTGATTTACAATTTATACATCATATTACATGAAAAATACATTTACAAGTCAGCCAAACAACACACAACATGATATGTGTAGAGGACAAGTCTAAACAAGACTACACATTACACCAGCAGAAGACCCATGCCTTGCAGACATCAACACTTTCTTAACTAGGTCCAAAACATTCTTCACAACATCAAACATCAAGAAATTACATCCACACACTTTGCTCATTTAAAAATAAGACAACCTTAATCAAAGATGTATGAAACTTGAAGCATAATGGCCACAACAACTTGAAAACCTTGTGTGGTACTAGAAACAGGAAAGATCTTCATGAAACTCTTCTAGATGAGTCTACAAGACTCATACAACATCTCCAAACACTCTTTTACCTCCTCACATCAAATATTTTGTGCCATACATCTTCAACCATGAATTATGGGAATAACAAGTCATCTGGAACATACTGCAATATATTGTCATTGAAAAACTAAGCTTGCAGATCACCAAGAACCTTGAAACAACAAGAAAGAATGTAATGAACATCCATAAACAAGTCCACAAAACCACAAAGGCAAACATTCACTTATGAAGGAATGCACAACATTCCAATAGGCCTTCAACACCATCTTACTCTACCAGAACACATGTTGGTATTCTATCATACATAAGTTTCACAACGGAAGGACAAATGATTTGAACCTTTGGAATTATCACCTTTACATCACCCTAAACATAGTTTCAGAACCACATAACCATAACTACAAATGTAGAGGAATGCAGAGCATTCCATTATCCTACTGAGAACATCTTCACATAACCAACACTATCTTCACACTGTCAAAAAGAAAACACCCTTCTAGTAGTCCAAACACCATGAAACTTGTAACATACATGATTTAAAACTATATTAATCTATCTTCCAATCCATAAAGGCACAACATAAAAAGAATGAAAATGTGGAGCAATCTCCTAGCCAGTCTTCAAAGATAGTCATCCTATAGTAGAAAACTTTCACCAACTTTTGGAGGACAAACCTTCTTTATATTGACACATACATTCTTAGGAACATTAAGAGAGATCATACAATATGCTTTAGGCCAATAGTAACATCTTCTCATCCTTAGCAACACATTTTATCATCTTGGTGCTTCTAATTTCCATATTAATGTATCTTCTTGATGATTCTAATTCCCATATTAATGTATCTTCTTGATGCTTCTAATTTCTATCTTAATATGACTTCATACTCAACTCTGCATTGATCAAGGCATGACATCCAACCATGATTTATATCTTTTCTATTGGATAGGACATGACATCTAAACATGAATACAATCACACATCCATGACAGTGTTGACATCAATGACAACCTTGGGAACCATATGTGTAACAATGTCCCATAGTTTAACTACAGCACATAGTTTAACTCATATTGCTTTAACTTCCTTGACTCATATGCAACTACTTGCTCATTATGCATTAACACTCCTACTCCTCTTGAAGCATCAATTATAACTGTGAAATGACCATTAGGATTTGGTATGGTTAAGATAGTTGTTGTGAGATTTTCCTTTAACACTTGGAAATCTTGCTCACACCTTTCTTTCCATTCAAACTTTTTACCTTTCTTCTATAGTGAGGTAATTATTGCTTCTATTGTTGAGAATCCTTCCACAAACTTTCTATAATATTCTACAAGTCCCATAAAACTTCTAATTTCTGTCACATTTTGAGGTGCAGGCCATTCCATTGTCACCTTAATCTTCTTAGGGTCAACTGCAATCCCTTCAACTAAGATCACATGCCCTAGATAGTGCACCTTATTCTGATAGAATGTACACTTAGATATGTTACCATAGAATTTTCACTCTCTTAGGCATTGTAAGACTATCCTTAAATGTTTCTCATGCTCTTCCACTGATTTAGAGTATATCAATATGTCATCAAGAAATATCAACACAAAATCATCTAAGCAATCACTAAATATGCTATTCATCAAATTCATGAAGCTTGCTAGAGCATTAGTCAACATGAATGGTACTACTATGAACTCGTAGTGACCATAGTGAGTTCTGAAAGATGAGATGCACAATAAGATAAGAATATAATGATAACAAAACAAATTGTGATAAAAACACTAAAGTTCACAAATACACAATGTACCAAAGATCATGCAAAAAAATAAAAAAGTTGGAACATTTCTCCTCTTTAATAGGGATTCTAACAATGAATCATCAGAAGCATATCCAACTAATTAATATGGATTGTAGACATGTCTGCAACTAATTAACATGAACTATGGAAAAAAACATATTTAGTATTACTTGATTAAACCAAAACAAAGACATGCAGTCTCCTTTGGTAAGCTTACATAAAAATATTTTAGTGGGAGGCAGAGAGAAGACGAGTTAAGGTGTTCATTTGATGTTGAGGAAGGCAAGTGGATACAACATGCTTCCTTCTCCATCTTTTGCATCAAAGAAAACCATGGCCCTATTTTCATTCATGGTTGCAACCTGCACTTTCAATGGCCTTCCCCACCCATAGTTAATCTAATAAATTGGAAACCTATGAGAACTTACCAAATTACAAGTACAAATCCATGCAAATTCAAGAAACAAATACACTAAACCACTATCAAGAGATTCTAGCCAATCTACCATATTATTAATCTACACTTCGACAGTATAGGAATTGACAAGCTCCTATATAAGGCCCGCAACAAAGCAAAGATTGTTTGCAAGAAACATTTTTGTTGTTGTACATATAATACCTAGAGACAAGCAGTTATCAAAATAAATCTTAGCCAATGGGGGTTTTAAACAGCCTCTATAGTTGGCCAGAAGTGAGAATATAACAGGCTCTTCGTCTGCCATTTCACGTGCCCTAGTTAGGCATCTCTAAAATTGTGTTGTTACTACAATGAAAGAGCTCAAATCCCTGCTCTGATGTTTCAGGTCTTTGATCATTATTTCTATAAAGCAGAAGTTTGATTATGTGGGTTCTGTATTATGGCCTAGCCATTTTTGAATACCCACTTCACGCTTCAATGCTTCTTTACTACTGCTTATTTTTTCTTTCTCTCATTGTAGGGCATATGGTAAGAACTTGTAAATTTCAGCCCCTATGATTCCATTGATTTCCACTTCATGGGGTTTGTATGAAATGGAAATGGGCTTCTTGTTTTCTAGATTGAAGATTGTTGTATTGTGCAGGGGAGGACTCCAGACTGGGAGGCCTCTGCTACACTCTGCCCATGATTTCATGAAATGCCAAAACAAATTTCCATCTGCTATAATATGATGAAGGGTGGTTCCTATACATATTCCCTCTTCCTTGAAACATGTAACCTATAATACCCATTCTTCCAAAATTAAGGTTAAGATCTCTTCATAACAAGATGGAAAAACATAAATTGAATTAACCGTCCATATGAGCATTACAAGGAAAAGTTTAAAATAAAAGGCTTCTGATGATGTTGTGGATATAATTGTAAAAATACAAATATTTGTTGGTGGCAAGATTTATTCTTGTCCCATCTACTCAATGTGTATTAGGCGACAGTTTTATGGGGAAGTGGCTTCCTAAAATATGTCAGTGGGTGTTGAGAATTTTTAGGAGTTTTTATAAACAAGTGGATTTTTGGATTTTGTAACAATAGGAAAGTTTATAACTTTAAGTTCCAAAATTTCATGGCGCTGGTCATGGTGGTCTCATAAATTTTTTTAGCAATAAGGAATGCTAAATCTAAAAAAATATAGAACCTAAAGGCATTCCCTTAAAATCTAAATCTAAAAAGTAGGGGCTCCTATTTTTTTCACAAGATTCTAATTTATCTTTTAACATAATTTTCTTCTTCTCATGAGACCCCCGCTCTACAAACATAATTTATCCTATGTTTGGAGTAAAAGAATATGGGAGTAAATTCTTCTTCCATATGTTTACATAGTTCATAATGATATGGTATAAAGTTTATGCATTTTCTATCATATACTTATATTCTTTATTGATAGATCATAAGGATAGATATGAATTTTCTATCATATACTTAAATTCTTTATTGACAGATCATAAGGATAGATATGAATTTTCTATCATATATTTATATTCTTTATTGACAAATCATAAGGATAGATATGAATTCTATATCATATACTTATATTATTTATTAACAGATCAGAAGGATAGATATGAATGATATTTCAAAATTAAGATGAAATAGTTGAATTTTCAATAGCAAAGCACGAGTTTAAGGATAGATATGAATGATATTTCAAAATTAAGATGAAATAGTTGAATTTTTAATAGCAAAGCACGAGTTTAGTGACTTTGGGTTTAAGGTGGCTTATAACATATGAGACTACCTCTTACTTTGAGTATGCAGGGGGCACCTAACTGTGTTTCTAATATGAGGCATGCATACCCTAGCCCTTGAAGGATTTGAACTTGTGGCCTCTCTTTCAAGAGGACAAGTTTTTCACCAATAGGCCATTTCAAGTTGTACCAAAATTTAAACATTTGATGTGGTTATATCAAAACCTAAAAATATTTTTTGGATAGTTGTTTCTAAAAACTTATCTTATAATTTTAGGAACCTTAAAAGCCTTATGTATATTTTAGAACTTTGTTATAGAAAATATAACCAAATATGTAGAAACATTGAAAGGAATTCTTCTCAAAAAAGTCAAACTTAGACTGTGCACTTCAATTCCTATACTACATACTAGAAAAGTATTGAAGAGATGTGCATACTTGTACGGAGAGGAAAGGTCTATTGCAATTGTGGTCCTGTAAAGGGTGGGCCTTGGGGATGAGGTTTTGGAAAAGGGGGTTATACTGAAACCCATCTCTTTCTAGGTAGTAGATGGGTATATCAATTGATGCTTCTATTAATTCCATGCCCTCATCATTACCATCAACTTCTGCTCTTCCTGATTCTCTCTTGTCTAACTGATCAGCCAATGTATAGAAATACACCAGGACTGAGGCGATGCTTTTCTTTAATCTCTCTACTATTGAAGAATATTAGTTTTCAGGTGATATTCTATAGAAAAGAATCCTCTGAACATTATTTATTGGTAACTAGAGAAGATCAAGGTTGGAGAGAAACACTGGGTGCCTCTCTATTGGGACTATTTCTGCACCTGTACTTGGGCTTGTGCTTCTTCCATTGCTGCAACTATTTCCTCTTAATTACACGATTATGTCTCATTTTTCATTCTATTGCATACATTTTTAAAGTTTGTTTATTTGTTTATGTTTTAGGAGGTGTCCCTAAACCATTTGTATGTTGTATTGAAGACACCCCTTTTGTTTTTTCTAACCCTTCAGCAATACAAAATACACCATTTTTCTATTTTTGGGACCTTTTAGCAATAAAAATATACCATTTTTCCTTTTTAATTTTGGACCCTCTAGCAATATTTTTTGTGGGGCCCTTTATCAATGTAAAATACACCATTTCTCTTTTTGGGTGGCCCCCAAAAAAGAAAAATGGTGTATTTTGCATTGCTAAAGGGTCCCACAAAAAGAAAACGGGTGTATTTTGTATTGCCAAAGGGTCCCACAAAAAGAAAAAGGGTGTCTTGTTTATGACAACTACTAAAAATAAAGAAATAAAAAACTCAAAAAATGCATGCAATACAAATAAAAAACTGTGTGATGAAGAGAAATAATGGAATATATATAGACTAAAAAATGTATTTTGACATTTTCTTTCATTTAGTTTTGTGTTTATTTTGAGGTAATGTTTTGATATTTGTACATGATGAAAATGGTACAATCTTTTGTAAAGTTGGGCCTATTTACTTAACTTTTATTTGATCCTTAGCTACACATGATCCTACGCTAATTGACACATCTTATTTCTATGTGCATGCACTCCTATATGATCCATATAGTGATCCTTAGATTGCCTTTGTGTTGTCAAGTATGTGGTCACGGGGTCACTCCTATGAGTGTAAACTCGAGGAACCTAAATTCAAATTTAGCTAATAGCACCCTTCGCCCCAAAAAGTGCAAACTTGAATTGCCTAAATTTAAATTTCAAATTTCAAATATAGCGAACTGACCCCCTTTATCTTTCAATAGATTGTACATGTTTGTGTGATCTACTGTCACATGCTTATATAAAAAGGCATTCATTTTCTCTTATTTAAGACATCAAACAATCATTAGAATCAAGATCTTTGATTCATTCTAAAATATTTAGAAGACAAAATCAATAATGACACATTTGGATTTAGTGTTTAAAAAGAGTAACAAATCTAATTTCTAAGTATTTATCTATTGTCATCAATTATTAGTCAAAATTATTGATTCAACAATCTTACATGGTTTAACATGTCAAGAAATAGTGGAATCTTGTAATGCCCCAAGCTTTCAAATAGGACATTAGCCGAACAAACACTGAACCAACAAATTTTTCACATTTGCAAGTGCAACATTTACATGTCACATTGCACTCACGCACACATAAGGTGTTGCAACATGTACAACAACACCTAAAAAGACATCACCATTGCACAATGCAAGGTGGTACAAGTGGAAGACTTCACCCATCATGTGACAACTCACCACGATGACCAAGAGAGAGGTGGAGCTCACTCCATGATGAGGATTAGATACATGTCCATGACCTCTCTCCCTCGCGAACACATGGAGTAGGATGAGAGTGACATCCACCTCAGTCTATTCCATGATGGCACAAGACATCCCAAACACAAGGGTAACGCTCACCCACGGGATAATCCAACTAGGAGGTACGATTCCTCAACCAACTAGAATGGTAACTAGTCAAACTCATGTAAAGGCACACATCCCAATGCAAAGGAGGGAATAATCCAAGAGTGCATATCACATCATGGAAATGACACCAAAACACCTATGAGGCTAAAAATAGTAATCAATGCCAAAGATGATTCATTTTAACCAAAAACATTAAGCTATTGAACCAATTATGTCCACATGTGAAAAAGGACAAAAGCGATACAAAAGGCTATGCATGTTCGACACCAACGTCGACACATGCCAAAATAAAATATAGGACCCTCACCACCTATGTGGGATGAATATGATCCAACACAAACATATCCATAAACATCAAATATAACATCAAATAACTAAGTCTAAACATGTTAACATAGCTAGATTCTAACATGTAAAATATATCAAAACATGCCAACGTCCTCACAAATCGAGGTGTGGAAAAATACAAGATGATATCCAATAATTACAATATTTGAAGGGCTTCATCCTAAACATAGATGAATCAGAGCCAACATCATAAATCAACTCAAAGCATTAATTACATCTAATTACAAGGGTCTTAAAAGACCTACATTACAAAGGTTACAATAATCAATAATGATAAAATACAAGTGCATAAACCACCCAAAACCAACATGCTCTCCAAGGTGCAACAAGGCACAAAGCACAAGGTAAACCACCTACAATAAGATCAAGGAATCCATCCAGCACCTGAAGATCATCATGAAGGACCAATGGGGGAATGTTGCTCACCTCCCAACCATATTGCCATCGTCGAGTGCAATAGATGTCTACGCAACTCTAGGAAACCCTCGAGTTACAGAGAAGGTGATCATGGCAAACCCACTAAGAGCATCTCACACATCCAGGGTATACAAGAAACATATGGAATACATGCCAATCAATGCATACAACACACATGACACAACTGCCAATATAATGCATATAAACAACACATGGTACAACTACCATCCACTTGCATTCAAGTAACATATGGCACACTTGCCAAAATATAATAGAATGGCATAACAACATTCAAGCATAAGGGCAATAATCACACCTTCAATGCACACCAAACGAGGCATAAATCATAATCCATCATAAACACATACAAGCATGAATCAGACATCACAATGCACATACAATCACATGGTAAACATCACACATTGAGTCAGACTTTGATGGTGGAAGAAGGAAGAGAGACTGATGCAGAGTGGCACAAGGGAAGCAACACACAAAGGTTTACTCTATTGTCCTTTGCCCACTCACCCACTTCAACTAGCCTTCAACCAACCAACCAACCAAAGGCACATACAAGGCATATGAAGGATTTGATGTCCAGACTATTGTCCAACCCCTAAGGCTTCTCCAACACCTTAAGACAGATCAACAAACACCTTCTATGTAGTTGGTTTGATCTCCAACTTCACAAAACTCTTCAACCTACACCTTGACTAGTAAGGCTACTAGCCCTCCAAACAAGGTTTTCTCAACAAAACTTGACAAAATCCCAAAGGTCTAGGCAAACAAATGATGGAATTGAACACCTTTTAGGGGACCCTAACAAACCTCCAAATCTCCTGCTCCAACTCTACTCCAGCAATCCAAAACGCCTACTAGGTCTCTAGGCCTAATTGATCAATTTAGGCTAGGTTACAAAGCAAGTGCTCAAAATTGGGTGCATAGGTCAGGGGCAGGAACTTGGAATGACTCTACCATCCCCAAACAACACAAATCCACCATTCATTCACTCATCCTCTTATGGTTTTGTCAAATACAACAATAAATTGCATAAATTCAGTCAAATACATAGAGATATTTGACCTAGGGCATCACATTAAAAATAGTAAACTGTATTTTCTCAGAAAATGCTTTTGGAATCAAGTAGTATACACCCCTAGCCTGCATTTCACCAAGTGGCATGAAATTTCATCGGTGGAAATGCATTCTAGGGCCAAATTTGTGGGACTGCCCTAGAAAACAGGGTTTCTAGACCAGTTTTGAAAGAAAATTCAATAACTTTTGACTCCGACCACTTCAAGACCTCAAACTAGTTGCATTGGAACCCTAACTCCAAGAGCTTTCAGAAAAATATCATTTTCACACATGAAAAGTCCGTACAGTCCATACACAGCAAGAAAAATAGCGAAAAATAGTCAGTTTTCTTGAATTTTGTGCCCAAATTCCGTACAAAAACTTCCTCCCCCGTACTGGAGTCAGATATCCACCATATTAACCCATCCAAGTTGGTTTCCAACTTCTACAACAGCATTTAACTGCCCAAAGTGGTTTTTGAACCGACCCAACACATAACACCTTTGACAACTATGGTGTTTTGCATTAACACAAGGAGGTTGATTTGTTTGGCTTGTCCAATGGAGTCCAAATGATCAACACACTCCTTCCAACATACTAAAACATTAAAACAACCAAAAAAACTTGAAAACCAATCCTTAGACCTTCTAGGCCTAATTGGCACAACAAGGATCCAAGTGGACTAAGCATGATTGAGGTTTATAGGGTCACCTCAATCATCTTGACCACACAAAAGGGACCATACAAACATGGCTAAAGCCTTATTACCACACATACAATCAAAACAAAACATAGCTTATCAAAATGCATAAAAAAAATGCTTGAGGTGTCAGACTGCTCCTAGGTGCCCTGCACCAGAGACCTAGGTAGTTAGAACATGGAGTGTCAAACAAGGGCAATACTCACCTCGCGGTAGAACATGAGGGTATAAACTCCTCATAGAAACTAGACACTACACCAAAGATTGCTCTTTACACCCAAACCCAAGCAAGGCGGACACTTCACCAGCACATGCAGTTTGGTGTAGATGATCTTATTATTAAATTTTATTACCCAATGTGTTTAAATGTTATTCTTGATTAAAAATTCCATTCGATAAATTCCAATGACGTCTTTGGGCTGTGACGGATGATGGAAGCCACTCCTTTCCTACCTCTAGACCTCTTCCTAAACACCCATAGCACCAATTTGACCAATTGGGCATGGCACGGATTTTGAGGTGACAAAATCACAATTTTGACAAAAACACAACATATTCTCAAAAGATGCAAAATACCATTCTAATTGGGAGACAACTCATCCCACAAACTAAAATGTCAAGGAAATACATACAAAAATAATTTTCAGGTTTTCAAAAATAGAGAAATAAGTGGCACACCAAAATGTCTTGAAAAATAACATAGTCTCACAAGATGCAAAATCACATAATATGAAGGAGTCAACTCATCCCTCAAAGAAAATCATAAAGGAAATGCGTAGAATTTAGTTTTCATGTTTTCTAAAAGTGCAAAATAACCATAAGAGCCTAAAAACTCTATTGGAGCTCTCTTTGGCACCTTGACCAAAGCTTGACCAATTTTCTAACTTTTGTTTTTCAATAGCTATGGATGATTTGACAACTACCCATTATAGATAACATGCCCAACAACCAATATATGCAGTAAAAATGAGTTGGGGATTTCTGCAGAAAATTTGCTAGGGTTTTGTCTGTATTTTCATGTTTCCAAAAATGAAAATACATAAAAATAAAAGCATACATAGCTGAAATAAATTTTCTAAGCTTCCTACAACTAAGCAAAGCCATCTTCAACCATTCTAGATGGTGTGGCATAAAGGAATCAAAATAAAACAATTTAAATGAGAAGATTGGAGAAACTTACCTTCCAATACAAGAAAAATCCAAGGAAAAGAATGAGGTTGAATGTCAAATTCAATCCACACACAACAAGCAAACACCAAGCTCTTGAATCCAATCCAAACTCCAAGCAATTCCAAGAAAAACTCCCTTCCAAGCAATTAGATATCCATTTTTCAAGCAAGCAGGTTTCAAACAAAGGAGAGCAAATTTTGGAGAGAAAAAGAATAATGAAAAATACATGTCTTTTTCCTTTTATTCCTCCAAAGACACTATTCCTTTTTTTTCATAATAAAATAATCCTTTAAGTGATTTAATAAATCAAATCAAAATTATAGATTTTGCACATTAAACAACTTAATTCAATAATTAAATAATTGAATATCTCTTTAGCAAATCAAATAGGCATATAAAATAACACATTAATAATTCCATTTCACTATAAACACCCAATTAATTCACTCAAAGCAATAGGGGAATAGTTAGTCAAACAAACTCAACTATTCCAAATAGGTTATTGCCATATAACTCAGTCTCATTCTGAAAAGTACAAACACGCCATACTAGGCATTTAGTTTTCACATTTAATGCAATTTCTACCTTTTTACAAAAAAATATCAAATTTCATAATTAAATCGAAATCACTCAAATTTGTTCCATAGGCATATAATGATGCAACAAACATTTTAACTAAAGAAGAAATAGTAAATTCCAAATTAAAATCATTAATTTAATCCAAAAACACAGAAAACATGTTTTTTTTCAAACCATTTTAAAATAAAGTGCAAAAATGCTAAGGAAACATATGCAAATGATTCCAAACACACATCATGGGTTTCCACAACATAAGGATAAGGATGAGATGGCTTAGTGTCCCATGTCAACCTTCTCCACATTTCCCACATTAGTTAACACTTGTAATTACCTGAACGCTCAAGTAAACCATCAGGCATACCTACTCCATACATAAAATAGTCTAAGCACATCATAATACCCAACATGGCATAATCTTGCATAAGCATCATAAACATGGGTCGACAATCAATCAACATCATAAAATTATACATGCATAAATCAACTAACACAATCATACTGAAGACATCACATCCATCCAACATATTACACAATTGAAAACAATGAAGCTGAAGCACTACAATAATCTAACACAATCATAACATATGCATCCCATAATGCATAGTTAGAAACCAAATAACAAAGCTCAACCCCATCAGAAACACCTCGATGGTCATGCAGAATTTACACCCTTAAAACCCATCAATGGCACCATAGACCTCATCAGCAAGTTCGGTGTAATGCATCAAAGCATAATAATCACATAATACACTGATACACACTTAGAACATCATATAACACATAAATCAAAAAGCACACAAGGCACAAACTAGGGTGGGCATTACAAATCTTATCAAGTGCAAACCAACAAATCTACCAACCCCTTTTACTATGGGAGATTACATAGTTTATTTGTCGAATTACATATATAATTAAAGGTTGAGAGTTTGTGACTATAGAATAGACCTAGATCGACAAACTTGACCCAAAACAAAGCAGAGAAGAATGTTCTTATTCTTATCCATACATTCAACTATCAAAGCCTTTTTTGACTCAGAATACACATATTCAAGAGTCTTATCCATTTAACATTCATTCTTTGGTCATAAAAATAGAAAATAAATCCTTTTATATTGACTTCTATTTATAAAAGACCATCAAATATTTAAACAAGTATTACATTACAAAGAATTCCCTACCAAGGGTTGTAAATATGGGTGTGACTCAAATGCTCAAAATAAAATAAAATAGAAATTATTGTTGTTTGCACACCAAAGAACTACTAACTTTAAAATAATCATTACAATTGTAGTTGCTAACATTTGTCTAGTAGAATTGTGTAAATGATGGATATGAGAAGACAATGTAAACATAATTGTGGCAAAGGAGTGTTGAATCTCGTCATATTCATTTTCACTCGATATAAGATTTGGTTGCTTCTAACCTAACTCATTAACATAAATTTGTTGTGAATCTATTATTCAATGCAAAATTAGCCCAAACATGAAGGAAAATCCAATTCATATCAATGCATTAATGTACAAAGTAGTTTAATTTTAAATTGGATGATAATCATTTTAGAGCTTCCAAAGGCTTGTTAATCGGGCTACCAATTTCTTGGGCCCCTTGCTATTGACTATATTCTTCCAAGGGGTGGGGTTGGAAACAATTGTTAGACTGTTGTCAGGGCAAATAAACCTAATGCTAGTTGCTGATGATTTGTAACAAACCCTCTAAAGATGTAGAATTCCTATTTTCCCTTCCAAGGATAAATTGTTGTGGGATAAAGACAAGGCGAGATCATTCTCTATTAAGTCTACTTACAACTTGCTTTCAGAATTCATTGAGGACTCTAGTTTCTAGGGTAAGGTCAGGAATCACAATCTTATCCCTAAGGTTAACCACTTCTAGTGGTTAGTGATGCATAATAAGATTCTAACTATGGACAATCTAAAGATTAAAGGCTTCCAAATTTGAAATAGATGTGCTCTTTACATGAAGGAGGAGTTTGTTGTGCACTTGCTACTTCATTGTGAATTCTCTTGGGAGCTTTGGGGTTTGGATCTACAGAACTTTGGCATCTCCTGGAGTATGAACCAAGATCTTCCCTCCTTTATTAAGTGTTGGTTCACTCCTTTTTCTCACCCTATTTGCAAAGAACTCTAGGTTCATATTCCTCCTATTCTAGCGTGGGGTTTGTGGAAGGAACACAACAATAGGTTGTTTAGGGATAAAGCTAAACCTACCAAGGAAGTCTTTTGTATTTTCTCTAAACTTCTAGAAGAAAATATCTCTAACAACACTTTGAAATCTGTAGAGTCCCACCCCAATAAGACTGAAACCAATTGTAACATCAGAAAATGTCCCCTTGGGGGCTTTTCCCTCATAAAGTTTAGCTCCTGGGTTTTTAGTATACATTTAGGACATCTTAGTTCATATTTTGTCATCCCAATGGAATGAGACCTGGGTTTCATGGCAAATGGGACCTAGGTGGACCCCTTGAGCTATATCCTACCCAAAATAGGGGGAGGACTTGGGCACCCATGCCTTAGTCCTGCCTTATTTTGGGGCAGCCCTAATTTTTGGGTGTCAGTTTGTGACCATTATTAGGTCCCTTTGCCGACATGGTAAGTTTTGAATTTCAAAATATTGGCAGGAGTACTTGTAGTTGCCCATATAAGCATGTGTAGGAATTCATTTGTAAACTAGATTTCAACTAGATGATTACTAGCACGCTATTGTGTTCTCAAGGTGATTCAAGGCTTCTATTATGTTGCAAGAGTAGACTTGTATGTTTTATGTGTTGATATTTGCATATTTGAGCATCAATCTCCTCATGGCATGAAGAGTATCTTCCTCCAATGGAGCTTCACTACAAGGTGACATATCATTGTGTTTTTATCATTGATTCCTTTGGTTTTTAGCCTCTGCCTCACAAGGGCACACCCTCTTCATCTAACAATGGTGTTCAGAGACTAAAGTGTCCTTTGGGGTTTGACTGAGGCAAGCCTCTAAACACCACAACCCCCAAACCAAGTCTTGTGATTGCAAGTTACATGTGTCACATCCAGAAAAAGTGGAGTTGTAGGAAGGCTTGGCAAGCATTGGGGATTCAAGATCTAAAGAAAAGTTAGACACAGGAGCACTTCTAGGACTTGGGCACTTGCTCCAGTGTCCTCTATAGATAGATCTTGGAAAATAGAAGTTACAGGGCTAATCAGTGGCGAAAGGAGGTCTAGATTCCCTAAAAAAGTAGGTACCTTGGACTTGGGTGCCCTCTCCAGTGTCCCAGATTGTTCCACTTTAGAACCCTAAAAACATGTACTCTGTGATTTCGTATTTTACTCCCGTCTGCAAGAGCTTTTTTCGTAATTCATTAATTTGTTGTCGTATTTGCATAATTAGGGTTTTAATGGTTAATTAGACATAGGAGAAGGAAAAATTGATAATTAATTCCCTAATCCAAGTTTCCCTTCATCCCACAGTGACCTAGGGTATGATAGTGCTCGCCACTTGACCCTGGATCCTTGAATGTTAAGTGGAAAGGACAGTTTTAACATCTAAACATCAAAGATTAACAAAATCCAACTTTACCCTAAACATTTTGGTGAACCCATGTTTTTGGACTTAAATTGCAACTTTCTAAGTGTTTTTCTTCAGATTTGGTGTGATTTCATTCATTCATATAGGCATTTACTTTATTGCATTGAGAAAATTTTAAAAAAATTTAAACATTGGAAAAATACAAAAAAAATTGCATTGTTGGGCTTACTAAATTGCATCAGTTCTTCCTAAATTTTCCTAATTCATGATTTTTATATCAGATCTGATATAAACTACAGAAAAATCCAAAAAAATAGAAATTTACATTGCATTTTCATCATTTAATTGCTAGGGTTTTGTAGAAATTTTGACAATTTTATATAACCTAGTAATTCCAAAATCTAGGGTTTGTAGTCAAAATCTTTTATCAGATTTTTCTACTAATTTTAGAGGCTCATTCAAATTTGTATTTGGCTGTATTCTTGCATCTTAGTGTGAATTTGCATTTAGATTTAAATTATTTACAATTTTGCATAGAAAATTTCAACAAAAACTAGCAATTTTAATCCATTTTCATTAAATTTGCATGGACATTTTGCATGTTTAACCTTGAAAATCATTTTCAAATCTAAGATTATTTAATTTCCATCATAAATCAGACTTCAAAACACTCATATATCATTTTTTCTCAAGATCTCAAACCTAGGGCTTCAAAAACAATGATTTTCACTTAATTTGGCCTTATCGACTCTCTAAACTTGCAATATAAGTGTGTTGTGAAAGATATTTTTACATTAATTCACTATTATTAGGGTAATCATTTTATTCCCCTCATAAAAAGCTTCACAACACCCTTTTATTGGGATCTTGTAGTGAAAATTTTGTAAAAAACTACACATTTTGACCATTTTAGCCCTAGGGTTTGACCTAGTTTGCACTAAAAACATATTGTGTTAGATATTTTGACACCAAGAGGCTGTTATTACTGATATTATTTTTGGTCCATCAAATTTTCCTCATAGTACCCTTTGTTATGCTCTATTACATTGAGTTTTTGTGAAAAAGTGCCTATATTGACATATTTTCACTATATTTTGAAATCGCATCAAGAGTGTGTTAAGAAGGACACTTCACTATTTTGGATTGATATCAAACATATAACTTACTACCCTTGATCAAAATCCTTCAACAATCCTTTGTTCCAATCATTGGCATTGAGACCCAGTTTGAGCATTGTGTGTTGTATGCTTTTGCACAAGCTTTATGACACGCTATCCTAAAAACAATATCCCTTTGAGAAGAAGTAAAATGTTAATGGGATCTAGTGCTGAAAATGACATTCCTACCTCTAACAATCCTTTGGATACCTTCTTTACAAAGGGAGAAACTCAAATTGTGCAAGATATCATACATCCTCCAAACATAATGGAAGAACAAATTTTTCATGATGTTGATAATACTATTGAGGCAACAGGATATGTATCTGATGAGCAAATAGAAAAATTAGATAAAGACCTAGCTAAATTTCAATGCTTTATGGAAAATGAGAGAATAGCTGAAGAAGCTATCCCTACAATTCATAATATAAGAGAATTGATAAAAGAGGGACAAGATGGTGTAAATGCAATTTGTGGCCTAGCACATATTGTACAAACCAATATCATGCCAGTGACTGAATGTGCACAAGTGATCAATAATACTCTATCACCATCTCATACTCAAGTTTTGACACCTATACCAACTACATGAATATCAACTTTTACAACAATGATCTTAACAACTAATGCAAACACTTGTAGTAATGCTACCACGGGTATTGGAGTATCTAATGAAACTAATTACAAAGTTGTGGATTTTAATTATCAAAATTTGGTTCCTAAAGGGACCTCCTCATTGAATAATTATTCTCAACCTCCTATCTATTCCACTCATTCCTAGCCACCTATTACATACTCGCAACCATCTTCCACATACCAATATGGCCAACTATCATTAACATATTCTCAGCCTCCGTGTATTGTATCTCAAGCTCATTCACGTCCTCACTTCAGTTCCAATTCCTCACAACAAACTGTATCTCCAAATGATGCCATTCTAAACCAACTTTTACAGGACATGACTGCTTTACAACAAAATGTAACAAACTTGACAAATTATTCGCAGCCTAGTTTACCGATATACAATGCCCATAATCCCCTTTCCTATGCAATCTTGAGAACCCCAATGCCTGAGAGGTTTGAGACTCCTCACTTTGAAAAATATGGTGGAAAAGGTGCATATTCATGTGGCAGCATTCACAACTTTGTGTAGCAATTTCTATTTTGAAGAGGATTTGTTAGCAAAACTTTTCCTGCAATCTCTCAAAGATACTAACTTAGAATGGTTTTTCTCTTTGCCTCTGAATTCAATACACTCCTTTTCACAATTGATTGATCAATTTTTACAACATTTCCAAGCAAATATCACACCCCAAGTTAATCTAATTGACTTGGTTCAATGTAAACAAGGTTTGAAAGAAAAAGTGACCAAATTCATTAATTAGTATCAAGGACTTTATGCACAGATTCAATATAAGATGAAAGATGAGCATGTTTAGAATATATTTATTATAAATCTATAACCTAATATTTGTGATAAGATCCTCTTGATAGAATATAACTCCTTTCAACATTTATGCATGACCCTTCGTGATTATCAACTTTTGTCTAGTCAGTATGAAATCAAAACTCATCAGCTCAAGTTGGTCAATCCATGGGCAGATCATCACAAAACAATTTTAAGAGGAACAATAATAGGAGTTTCATCAAGATCAATGGACCAAATATGAATGTGTCTTCTATAAATAGTCCAAAGAAAGCATCATATCAACCAAGAAAGTTTACTTTGATATTTGAGTCTTATCATTCTATCATGAATCAAGTTGAGTAACAACATTCTAAAGATTCCCCTGATCAACCCCGTTGATCCTAGTAAACAAGGACCCTACTTCGATGCTAATGCATTTTGTCATTATCATCAGATGCAAGGACATGACACCGAACGATGTATGCATCTTAAACATGAGATATAGGACCTTATTGATTCAAATATCATCCAGGTATCAGGTGTGAATGATAATGGAAATAAGTCAGTTGCTTCTCCGAATTAGAATTTACAAATCTTCACTAATCCTTCTCCTAAGCATGCTAAAAATTATATGGTGGAACAAGGTTTAATGGAAGTAGACGAGGATGACTACTTGGACTATGATAGTATCATGACTATGATTGAGGTCGATAAGAAACAAATGGATAATCACCTCGTCCACGAAGAAACAAAATTTATGCTGAGGTTCCACCTCCATTATCCTTATATGGATCAGGAGATAATCAAAATACATCAAAAAAGCAAGAACAACAACCAATATAGATGAGTAAGATGGTACAGGATGACTCCCTCTAAAAATTGGAAAAGAGCAAGACGACAAGCAATAGCCATAAATAATAGTGGTTCTCCCCCTCACAAGCAACAAAAAGTCCCATTTAAACAAGGATTTAAGGAACAAATATCATATGATAACAAGAAAGACTTTCATAAGAACCACTCAAATTTTACAATAAACATGACTAAATACCTCTCCAAGAGGTTTGCAAGCTCAAACATATAATATGAAGACCCTATAGGTAAGTATCTCTAACCCTTTTTCTCTCTCGTGATGTGCTTCCCCCGTGATGTGTTATGTGTTGTTTAGGCCTCCTAGGATGACCTTGGATTCTCCTGTAAGGTTTGGGATACCAGAAGACTGCCTCTATAGTGACCTATTTGTATCATCATTCTTCTAAATTACCTCTCTTTGATTTCATCATTGTGTATTATGTCTTGCGGACATAGCATCATGGTTGGTGACCTGGGGGCACCCTCCTACATGGTTGTCCCTAAGACACTTGTTTCTCCTCTCTTATTTATTGTTTCCCTTCCTCTAGTGTTTCCACCTAGTGAGCGGATGACGACAAAAATTTATACTGATGTGGACCTAGTGTCCCTTTTGAGAGCAATCAGAAAATGGACTTAGTTTCTATAATGATGATGGGGTTGTATATTTTATCTGACACTTGGCTAGTGGAAGCACTCGTGCTTTCTATGTAGTGAATTTCATGATGTTTCAGTCGCATTTACAAACCTTAACAATACTATTGCTCTATGCACCTTTGTTTGCCTTTGAATCTAGCCTTGGCGGTACTTGATTCGGAGAGCTTCATGATATAGCCCCAAAGTTATCTTTGAACTCTGAATTCATTAGATAACCTTGGCTCTTTATGTGTTTAGTCATATGCATTGATGTCATTTATCATGATGTTGTAGACACTAACATGTTTCTTGCAGGGATATGTTTGTGGGAACATTTGGTGATCATAAAGTATATGTCAGCTCCAGAGGGCATGGGCTTTGTGAAAGTCTGTGTTCCCTTGTTTGCTTTCTTCCTACCTTAATGTGCTTGATATTGATAACTGATATCAACCACCTTAAGGTGGGGGCATATATAAGGTAAGATGTCTGTTATAGATTTTAGCAATGTGTTTGACGTCAGATGCAAAGACTTGCACCCTAGAGTAGTGCATCATGCATCCTAATTTTGTTTGCAATCAATCAATCATGTAAGCCCTCTGCGGAGGTGGGATATCAAGCATATCCTTTTTCTTAAGCCCTATGCAGAGGCAGGGATGTTGTATTTCTCAGAGTAGATTGCATCATCCTACCATTTTCAAAAGTCCTTTGCAGAGGCGGGGAGCGGTTATGTGACTAACTCAACCCTTAAGCGTGTCTTTGACGATTGTTGTGGCAAAGTCCAATCATCGGTGTGTGCATGTAATGTGCCTAAGGTGGTGTTGGACTTAGAAATAGGTACACTCCATTGCTTATCTGTCATGTTTTCTCCATGTCTTCAATTATGTGTGTTTTAGCGTGCCTGTTATGTGTGGCATGTTTGTTGCCCCATATGCAGAGACCAGTGCCTTTGGGTAAGTGCTTCCTACATTTTGGGAGGTTTTACATGTCTTGTGTGTGTGTTGCCCCATATATACAGAGACCTGCACCTTCAGGTAGTGTATCCTGTATTATGGGAGGTTGGTTTACTTTCTAGTACTTGCATTTGCGTTTCATATATATGAGAAAAAGAAAAGAAAAGATATCATTTCTATCTTCCATGCATTAATGTGTCTTCTATGCATTGACTATCTACTCTATGTTCTGCATGACTGTAACTGTCTTCTCTGTGTTTTGCATGCCTGTTACTATTTTCTATGTGATTGGCATGTCTTCTCTGTGCTTGGTGTGTTTGTTGTGTTTGCGACCTTACTTTAATGCATCTATTGGCCTTGCATTTATACATACATTAAAGTGGGGGCTAAATGTAATGTCAGAAAATGTCCCCTTGGGGACTTTTCCCTTATAAGGTTTAGCTCACAGGTCTTTAGACTGCATTTAGGACATTTTAGTTCATATTTTAGCATCCCGATGGAATGAGACTTGGGTTTAATGGTAAATGGGACCTAGGTGGACACCTTGAGCTATACCCTACCCAAAATAGGGGGGAGGACTTGGGCACTCATGCCCTAGTCCTACCTTATTTTGGGGCAGCGCTAATTTTTGGGTGTCGGTTTGTGACTATTTTTAGGTCCCTTTTCCGACACGGTAAGTTTTGAATTTCAAAATCTTGGCGGGAGTGCTTGTAGTTACATATATAAGCATGTGTAGGCATTCATTTGTAAACTAGATTTCAACTAGATGATTACTAGCAAGCTATTGTGTTTTCAAGGTGATTCAAGGCTTCTATTGTGTTGCAAGAGTAGACTTGTATGTTTTATGTGTTGATATTTGCAAATTTGAGCATTAATCTCCTCATGGCATGAAGAGAATCTTCCTCCATGAGAGTTTCACTACAAGGTGACATATCATTATGTTTTTATCATTGATTCCTTTGGTTTTTGGCCTCTACCACACAAAGGCATGCCCTCTTCATCTGATAATAGTGTTCGGAGAAAGTGTCCTCCAGGGTTTGACTGAGGCAAGCCTTTAAACACCACAACCCCCAAACCAAGTCTTGTGATTGCAAGTTACAGGTGTCGCATTTGGAAAAAGTGGAGTTATAGGAAGGCTTGGCAGGCATTAGGGATTCAGGATCTGAAGAAAAGTCAAACATAGGAGCACTTCTAGGACTTGGGCGCTCGCTCCAGTGTCCTCTGCAGATAGATCTCAGAAAATAGAAGTTATAGGGCTGATCAATGTCGGAAGGAGGTCCAGGTTTCTTGAAAAAGCAAGTACCTTGGACTTGGGTGCTTGCTCCAGTGTCCCTGACTATTTCACTTTGGAACCCTAAAAATAGGTACTCCGTGATTCAATATTTTACTCCCATTTACAAGAGCTTTTTCTATAATTCATTAATTTGTTGTCGTATTTGCATAATTAGGGTTTTAATGGTCAATTGGACATAGGAGAAGGAAAAATTGATAATTGATTGCCTAATCCAAGTTTCCCTTCATCTCACAATGACCTAGGATATGATAGTGCTCGCCACTTGACCCTAGATCCTTGAATGTTAAGTGGAAAGGAGGGTTTTAACATCTAAACATCAAAAGATTAACAAAATCCAACTTTATCCCAAACACCAATATTATTAATAAGTGGAGTGTCCCACTTTACATTTGCAAGGTGGACAATTCCAAGAAGATAGCTCACAAAAACACTAAGTGGGTTCCCCCTTCTGAAGGATGGATGGTGGTGGTGATCACCTATGTTTAGGGTTTTGAAATTAGGTTGCAGATATCTATTCTTGTCCCTTCAAGCCCTTGGTGCCTTAGGCTAGGTTGTTCCTCGACCCACATGTAGTGTTTTACCGCTTTTTCCTGTCACACTTGAGAAAGTGTTAAGTTTTTGAATGTGCAATTGCAAATGTATGTTGGCAGGTTTCTAAAATCTCAGTCGGCTTTTGAAAATTGATAAGAAATTGAATTATATGCATTTTAGATGCATATCAGGTTGCATATGCAAAGGGCAAATCTGTCGTACATTCTCAGGTATATTCTGCAGTTGTATGCATTTCCAAATGCGTATCGGGATTACAAGGAAAAATATACAAGGATGGAATATACATCGCAGATCCCTGGAATATTCACTATTTGTATATCAAGTCTGCATGTATATTTGGTTTGTATGTTCAGACATACAATGGTTAGATACGTTGCAGGTATATTCCAGAAAATATTCCTTGTTTGTATGTGAAAGGGTAAATGTATGTTTGGACATACAAAGGTCATATGCAAGGCAAATATGCAAGGCAGCGGGATATATATTTGGTGGGGTCTACCGCTTGTATATTTGCGGTTGTATGTTTAAACATACACCCAAATATACAAAGGATAGGATACAAGCCGGACCCAAAAATATTTCAAATTTGTTCTATGGGCCCCTGGTGTCCGTTGCTTATATGTATGTGAGTATTGTATGCCGTGGATATACAAGGTCCAGATTTGAAAGTTTTTCAAATCCAATGGATAAGCGGTAGGGATCCGCGTTGTATGTATCTCACATTTGTATAATGCAACATAAAAGGAAATGTACAAAGAAAGCAGGATACAACCCGGATGCGAAGACAGAATCTAATGCAACGAATAATCTTCTGGCATCTGTTAGATGTGTAAGATGCTTGTATGTGCAGGTATACAATGAGGATATACAAGGGATTTTCGAAGATGAACAATGGTGATTGTATATGCATTTGCTTATGCATATATAAGGGCGAAAAGGGGCAAAAAGAAGTGAAAAGTCAGCGATAGGAACATGGAGTGCCTACGTGGCATGTAATCATTGGTTCTTGGCTTTTTTGTAGTTTTTAGCACCATGGATCTCAGTGATGGAACCATGATCGATGGCCATGTTTTGAACCCACAGCGTAGGTGTTTTCCTGTGTATTTGCAATCATTTTTGAGTGGGAAAATAGCAGGTGCATCTGCTATTGCATTTCAAAGGGGCCTGTGGGTAGGTGAGGCAATAATGGTGGATTTGCAGAGGATAGTCGATGGAGTTGACAGGTCGGCAACCCGATTGAAGATGAATGTCCTTGAGTAGCAGTGCGGATCCTAATTCCATCTGCTCATTCCTCTTTGTCTCCCCACAGCATTGAATATTTCTGAGCACCATTCCTCATACATTGAATCTGGCAGATTTTTGATTTTTGCCTAGTAATTAATGCTGAGTATACAGTCTTGGTATAAAAGCCAAACTATGTTACCCATTGTTTGTTGTTGAAAACTGGACAACTTTTTTGGTGTTGTAAGAAATATAACTTCGTTGGTGGCTCTATTCTAGGTATTTTGTGAGTTTATGAGTTGTATGTTGAATGACTTATATACAGAATTCATCAATTTCATGTTAATATTAAATGAGTAATGCTTCATTGCATGTATTTTTTTATTTGTCTCCAAATTGAATGTGTTCTTCTAAATCTGAATATCTAAGGGATATTAGTGATTCTAGGATATGGGCTTTCCATGTTGAATGCTTAGTCTTTTACTTCTGCTCAAGGAGTAGATTAATTGTTTTGGGTTAAGTGTTGAGAAGAATATATTGCAGTAAGGATGTTTGTAAGCAGAAATAACTAAATACTTTGTCTTGGGTATTGTCTGTAAGGCAGACATTACATAATCCCCTTGAAATCTGATTGTTGTTTTAGGTCTGTGATAAACATTCACATATATATGTCTATTGACTCTGAGCCCTGAATAGGCACTAATCTGGTCTTGTATTAAGGTTGCAACCCAAAGTCTCAGTTTTGCATCCAAACACAAAATTAAACTTAAACTTTAAATCAAACCATTAGGACTTTAGAAGTAGTTTTAGAACCAAAATCCTCTATCTCACAACTGAAAATAGGCCCAAAGTTAGCCCCTTTGCACTTATCTCACAGTTTTGGTCTACATAAGAGAGAATTTATCTGCTTTGTATCAACATCCAAGCAAGTTCATGTGTATCTGTTATAGATGTTGAGTAGGGAATACCTGCCTTGGTTCTGCAGAGCCTAAGGAAGAAGAGGAGATATTTATAGAGTCTATCTCCTATACTGTTGGCCCCTGGCCCAGGAATCTTATTGATCAATGATGGCTACCTTGTAGGGATACCTGGGAACAAGCATCCAGTCTAGGAAAATAACCAACAGATTTGGTGACTCCACTGGGGACGTGAAGTGAAAGTGTTATCTTTTCATCCCTGGTAAATTTTTAACAATTCCTAGTTATAGGTGGCGACTTCGAACCAATCTCCCAACCGATAAAGTAAAAATTTGTATTCTAGGGAGAAGATCCCTGCGTAATTCTCTGTTTGAAGAATTACTCAGAAAAATGATGTACCGAAAAAAAGGGGACTGTTCAAGCTAGTCAAAAGGGTTCTCCTAGAAGTAATGATAATATTCAGGACAATCTAGGATCTTTAGAGCGAACAATACCTTATTTTTCAAACACTGAGGCTGAAATCTAGAATGTATATGAAAGACAGCAGGGTAGTGGATTAAGAATGAGATCAGAGGTGTTTCAGGAACGCCCTTTCCATGATTCCCCTGATAGATTTGAAGAAGATGAATCCCCAAGAGATGATAATGATGATCATAATATAATGAAACCATCTTCTTCCATGCCCAGAGAGGAGGAATTAGCTGGAGAGATTAAGAGCTTAAGAGCAGAATTAGAATATCTACAGGTAGTAATATCAGAGATGACATGAGACAAAAAGTGCAAGCACTAAGAGTTACTTAGAATGATTCAATTCCTACCCTTGAAAATGCAAATATGCAGAGAAATCAACAAAGAAATGAAGTCTAGGATCAGCATAATGATCAAAGACAAAATGCAAATAATGCTAGAGTACCATTAAATAATGTAAGAAATTAGAGTGCATATAGAAATGTAAATGTTAATTAGTTTGGTAGACAGCCGATGCAGCTGGAAAGATTTAGACAGCTTATTTTTTATGGCATCCCTAGTTACCCAAATCCTATTGACAAACATGTGAGGCTGCAAGTACCTAAGTTTTCAGGAAATAATATTGTGTCAGGAGAAGACCACTTAAAATCTTTTCAAAATATCATTGACAACTTTGAGGTTGAGCATGAGGATGTTTTTATGAAGTTATTTATGCAATCCTTAGTTGATGAGGCCAGAGAATGGTACAAGGGTCTACCTGACAGAAGTATTTCATCATGGGATGACTTGAGGAGAATATTCAAGGAACAATATGGTGACAAAACTGATCCTAGTTTTTTCATAAATGAATTCACTGGCATTACCAAAGGATCAAATGAGAAGGTTACTGATTTCAACGTTAGATTCACTAAGGTGTTGAACAAATTGCCACATCACCTAAGGCCTAATGAACCTATGTGCATAGTGTTGTACATAAATGCTTTTCATGCCAAGACAACTTATGGATTAAGAGATAAGGGTCCTCACAGCCTCAGAGATGCCTTCAAAATAACAACAAATATTGAAAATAATTGAAAAGTGTCTGGTAAGATAAACAGAAGAGATGATGTAAAAATTTTGCAAAATCCAAATACTAAATCTCAGAGTGTTCAGGGCAATGCATCTACTTCTAAGGATAAATTAGATAAATTGACAACTATTGTCAAGGACCTGAACTATAGAATGGCTAAAAATAAAAAAGGGGTAGGTCTTGACAGGCAAGTTTACCAAAGGCAAGAAAGAAGACCATCATTACATGATATGCCATATAATACCAATTGGCATAATGGTAAACCCATTCTTCCAAACAGTAACACAAATCCAAGAGCTCAACATGTCAAGGAAACTCCTGATCCTTTGAAGAAAGCTGTCAATATTGTTAATGACACCCCATGGTGCATAATATGTCAGATACCTCACTCATAGTCACAATGTATGATTGCTCAGTCTCTATATAATAATGCTATTGCTTGTGATGAATGTAATGAGCCACATTGTGTGGAAAATGACAATGTCAATATGCTATCTATAAACAGGGAGTATCCTTCCCAGGATGTTGATGCAAGCACAAATAATGAGATTCAGGTCTACCAGCAGTTTCCTTGTGATGAAGATGATGAATATAATTATGCTTATGCTCAGGACTCACACAATTTTTTGAATAACCTAAGGAGACCATCTGACGAAGAAATTAGAGCCTTCACAGTTGCCGCAGTTGCCCAAGTCAAAAGTAATTACAATCTCAGGCGTAAAGCTCAGGTGAGTAACTCACACCAACTAGAGAATACTTTTGCAAGTCAGCCAGTGCACAGTCATGAAGGGACTGAAACACAAAAGAAGCAATGGAGCAATAATAAGAAAAATTTTAAGCAAAAAATAGGTCATGATTCTCAAGGACCAGAAAATAGAATTCCCCAGGTTGAGGACCAAAACAAAAGTTTTCAGATTAAAGATGACAGTCAAGGAGCCACAAAAATTAAAGTTGGATCATATCAAAATAAAAATAAAACTATGGACCAGGCTACAACTGTTATACAAAATTATGCTCTATTTGACATAACTCAGGTCTTGTCCCAGGTAAAGGTTTCTGTTCCATTAATGGAGTTGATGAAAGTTGAAGAGTTCAGAAATAAAACATTATCCCTGACTTCAGGAGTACCCTATCAAGCTAATCAAAATGATGAAACTCAGGGTAAAAAACAAGCTATGTTTATTGAAGAGGATGAGGTCCCTGAAGTTTATTTGGGGATGACCATGACAAAATGCCCTTCATAGGTTGGGCCATTCTATATCTCCCTTGTTATTAATGGAAAAGTGATTAAGAATTGTATGCTTGACTCAGGGGCATCAACGAATATCATGCCTTTGGCCATTATGTAGCAAGTTGGGTTAAAGATAGACAAGGCATGTGGAAAATGCTATGCCATGGATGCTAGGGAAGTACCTGTCATTGGAATTATGAAAGATGTAGATTTCAGACTGGCAGCATATCCTGAGAAGACCTACAAAATGAACATAACAGTTGTTGATATCAAGCCACAATATGGCATGTTGTTGTCAAGAAGATGGGCAACATTGATTGGTGGGAGTATGCAATTGGATTTGTCATATGCTATGATCCCTATGAATGGAAAGGATGTCAAATTGATTAGAGAAGAAAGATCACTGGATACAGTTGAGGATTAAGAGTCAAAGGAGCATATTTGTTTTTGGACACTGACTGCGACAATTTCAGGGTTGTCTCTGATGATAAAGGGGGTAGAGAGGGAGATATATGCATTCAAGAGCTTGACCAACTGGGTCTCTAGACCATGTTTTTCAATGGAGCTTGTTCAAAGGAAGGCTTTGGTGCTGAAATTATATTTCTATCTCTGACTGGTAAGCTTCTAAAATTCTCATTCTTGCTGAAGTTTGCCTGTACAAATAATATTGCAGAGTATGAAGCTCTGTTGTTAGGATTGAATGTTGCTTTGAAGCATGGAATCAAGATGCTTAAAGTATTTGGCGATTCAGAGTTAATTGTTTCCCAAGTTAGAGATAAGTATGCATAAAAAAATAAGAGGTTAAAATAGTATAAGCATGCTGTATGGGATACAATTGAATTATTTGATGCTTTTTCAATAAGCTGGATAGAGAGATCAAAAAATGTCAGGGCAGATTTTCTAACTAATGTAGTCATAAGGCCAGATGATGTTATTCTGACAGATGTTACAAATGTTGAGGTTAAACTTAGACCTGTAGTGCCAGATAATATATGTAGCTGGCAAGTGTTTGATGATGATAAAGAATTGTTGAGATTTCTACATTGTATTGATGAGTATGAGAACCAGGAAATGGATTTTCAAAACTTTGTAGAGGTTGTAGATGGAAAATAAACTCTCTTAGGGAAGGAGGTAATTCAACTCAAGACAAATAAAATCCCTAGAGGGATGGTTGCTTTAGAGAGCTTTTGACAAAAGGGACCAATTTGTTACGAAGGCATCTCCGACAAATAAGAATGATTTAGAAGAGATAAACTTGGGGACATTTCAGGCTCCCAAGAAGGTATACATTAGCAAGCAGCTCAAGCCACATATCAAAATTATGTTGATTGCACTACTGAGAAAATATAAGCATGTTTTTGCTTGGTCGTATGAGGACCTGAAAGATTATAGAGAAGATTTATTTCAGCATGAAATCCCTTTGAAGCCTGGAGCTAAACCGTTTAGACAAAAACAAAGGCCTATCAACCCAACCTTAGCTCCAAAAATGCAAGAAGAACTTATGAAGCTTAGGGAGGTTGGAATAATCATGCCTATCAGACACTTGACTTGGGTGTCCAACCTTGTTCCGGTTAGAAAGAAGAATGGTGACATCAGACTTTGTGTGGACTTTAGAAATCTAAATTTATCTTCTCTGAAGGACAATTATCCATTGCGAAACATGGAAGCCATGTTTCAGAAGGTAACTGGCTGTGAACTTTTATCCATGATGGATGGATTTTCAGGATACAATCAAGTGAAAGTAAAAAAATTAGAACAGTTCAAAACTGCCTTCACCACTCCATGGGGAACTTATGTATATGTGAGAATGCCATTCGGACTGACAAATGCAGGTGCCACATTTCAGAGGGCTATGGATGTTGCTTTTGCAGGATTAATTGACTTAATCTTGGCTGTGTATCAAGATGACTTAACTGCCTTTTTAAAAAAGGAGGAGCAACACTATATGCACTTGGAGAAGATTTTTATTAGAGCATTAGAGTATGGCATCTCACTCAACCCAAAGAAATGTGCTTTTGGGGTAATGGAAGGAAAATTGTTTGGACACATTATTTCCAAGGATGGAGTCAGGATTGATCCTGAAAGGGTGGCTGCAATTGACAAAATTCAAATCCCTAAAATAGTAAGAGGTGTTCAGTCCTTCTTTGGACAAATTAATTTTATTAGGAGATTCATTCCTAACTTTGCAGAGACCACAAAAGATATCTCTAAGATGTTGAAGAAAGGTGCAACTGTCAAATGGGAAGATGAAGCAGCTAAATCATTTTAGAACATCAAAGAGGCTATAAAGATGGCTCCTGTACTAAAATCTCATGATTTTTCTAGGCCATTTCAGTTATTCTCATTTGCTTCTTTCCATACAATTGATGCATGCTTACTACAGAAAAATGAGGAAGGTTTTGAACAACCTATAGCTTTCTTTAGCAGGTCATTGCAGGCTGTTGAATTGAAGTATGACATCATGGAGAAGTAGGCATATGCACTAGTTAGAGCAGTCAAACATTTTAGGCCATATTTAGTGGGCTCTCAGACAGTTGCCTATGTGCCCCATGCAGCAGCCAAAGATATATTTACTTAGCAGGAAGTAACTGGGAGGAGATGCAGATGGATAAACAAATTGCAGGAGTTCAACATTGAAATACAGATCACAATATTGGTAAGAGGACAAGGTTTAGCAAAACTAATGACATAGTCAAATCTAGAGGCATGCAAGTGAATGTAGTGCATAATGAAATTATAAATATGTCAGAATCTGAATGGTATAAGGACATTGTACATTATTTGCAAAATCTAAATTGTCCTACCCACCTCAGTGATGATCAAAAGAGGACTTTGAGGCTACATGCTATTAAATACATCATTGTTCAATGAGAACTATATTGGAAAAATCTTGATGGTGTATTACTCAGATGTGTAGGTGAAAATCAGGCTAAGGATATTCTAAGTGACATGCACAATGGAGTGTGTGGTGGACACTATGTTGCCTATACAACAGGTGGGAAAATTCTCAGAGCTGG
This sequence comes from Cunninghamia lanceolata, assembly GCA_027924645.1. NCBI lineage: Eukaryota > Viridiplantae > Streptophyta > Pinopsida > Cupressales > Cupressaceae > Cunninghamia > Cunninghamia lanceolata. The sequence continues at coordinate 525,812 of BSBN01000798.1, forward strand.
CTATTGGTGGCCAACTCTCTTCTCATATGCACAAAAAATGATAAGAAAATGTGATTCTTGCCAAAGGTTCTCAGGAAAGCTAAAATATGAAGGTGCATTGCCCCTTAGGACTATAACTGTAGAAGCTCCATTTCAGCAATGGGGAATTGATTTTATAGGGGAAATCTCAGAAAAATCAAGTGGAGGACACAGTTGGATTTTGGTTGCTACTGATTACTTCAATAAATGGATTGAAGCCATTCCAACTAAAAAGGCTACAAGCAAAGTGGTGATGAATTTTATTCTAGAAAATATTATTATCAAATTTGGAGTTCCAACCAAATTAGTCAAAGATAATGCAATGTGCTTCAGGTCTGGTGAATTTATTGATTTTTGCAGCAATTATGGAATGAATTTGTTACATGCATCACCATATCATCCACATGGAAATGGTCAAGAAGAGTCAAGCAATAAAAGCCTCATCAAGATTGTCAAAAGGATGGTAGGTAAAAACAAAAGGGTTTGGGATTCAAAGCTGAAAATGGCATTATGGGCTGACAAAATAACTGTGAAGAAAGCAACTGGAAGGTCACCATTTGAACTAGTGTATGGTGTAGTAGCTAAATTGCTTGTGAACAACCTCCTACCAGTCTATAAATTCATACAGGAAAATGAGGAGGAGATTGAGGACTCAATGATTAGAAGAATAAATCAGCTGGTTGCACTGGATGAAGTGAGAAGGGAGGCACAGGAAACAAATATCAAGAGACAACAAAAGGTAAAATATTTGTTTGATAAAAGGGCTACAGAAAGAAAGATTTAGATAGGTGATTTGGTCCTTGTGTGGAATGCAAGGAACCAGGATAAGGGCAAGCACGGTAAATTTGAACCCTTATGGGTGGGCCCGTACCAAATCAACGACACTCATGGAGAAGATTCCTATTTTCTCTAGGCCCTAATTGGTGAACTACTGGAATTGCCTATGCATGGACAGTTCCTGAAACCCTACTTCTCATAAATGGGTAACTTTTGTGCACACTGTGAACTAGATGTGAATATTTTGTACATGCCTTGTATAGTCGGTCGTGTTTTGAGTTTTGGGTTTTGTCTGGTCTGCCTTGGAGTAGTTTGGTTCTCATTGCAGTCTTGTGTCTGCACGTCCCCGGTCGGAGCCACTAGTGGTGATCACCTATGTTTAGGGTTCTGAAATTAGGTTACAGGTATCTGTTCTTGTCCCTTCAAGCCCTTGGTTCCTTATGCTAGGTTGTTCCTCGACCCACATGTAGTGTTTTACCACTTTTTCTTGTTGCACTTGAGAAAGTGTTAAGTTTATATTCTAGGAAAGATTCCTTGTTTGTATGTGAAAGGGTAAATGTATGTTTGGACATACAAATGTCATATGCAAGGCAAATATGCAAGGCAGTGAGATATACATTTGGTGGGGTCCGCCGCTTGTATATTTGTGGTTGTATGTTTAAACATACACCCGAATATACAAAGGATAGGATACAAACCGGACCTGAAAATATTTCAAATTTGTTCTATGGGCCCCTGGTGTCCACTGCTTGTATGTATGTGAGTGTTGTATGCCGTAGATATACAAAGTACAGATTTGAAAGTTTTTCAAATCCAATGGATAAGCGGCAGGGATCTGCGTTGTATGTATCTCGCATTTGTATAATGCGACATACAAGGAAATGTACAAAGAAAGGGGATGCAACCCAGATGCGAAGACGGAATCCAATGCAGCGAATAATCTTCTAGCATCTGTTGGATGTGTAAGATGCTTGTATGTACAGGTATACAATGAGGATATACAAGGGATTTATGAAGGTGAACATTGGTGATTGTATATGTATTTGTTTATGCATATACAAGGGCAAAAAGGGGCAAAAAGAAGAAGTGAAAAGTCAGCGATAGGAACATGGAGTGCCTACGTGGCATGTAATCATTGGTTCTTGGCCTTTTTGCAGTTTTTAGTGCCATGGATCTCAGTGATGGAATTATGATTGACGGCCATGTTTTGAACCCGTAGCGTAGGTGTTTTCTTGTGTATTTGCAATCATTTTTTAGTAGGAAAACAACAGGTGCATCCGTTGTTACATTTCAAAGGGGCCTATGGGTAGGTGAGGCAATAATGGTGGATTTGCAGAGGATAGTCAATGGAGTTGACGTGTCGGCAACCCAATTGAAGATGAAAGTCCTTGAGCGGTGGTGCGGATCTTGATTCCATCTGCTCATTCCTCTTTGTCTCCCCACAGCATTGAATATTTCTGAGCGCCATTCCTCATACATTGAATCTAGCAGATTTTTGATTTTTGCCTAGTAATTAATGCTGAGTATACAGTCTTGGTATAAAAGCCAAACTGTGTTATCCATTGTTTGTTGTTGAAAACTGGACAACTTTTTTGGTGTTGTAAGAAATATAACTTCATTGGTGGCTCTATTCTAGGTATTTTGTGAATTTATGAGTTGTATGTTGAATGACTTTTATACAGAATTCATCAGTTTTATGTTAATATTAAATGAGTAATGCTTCATTGCATGTATTTTGCTATTTGTCTCCAAATTAAATGTGTTCTTCTTCTGAATCTGAATATCTAAGGGATATTAGTGATTCTAGGATATGGGTTTTTTATGTTGAATGCTTAGTCTTTTACTTCTTCTCAAGGAGTAGATTAAATATTTTGGGTTAAGTGTTGAGAAGAATATATTGCAGTAAGGATGTTTGTAAGTAGAAATAACTAAATACTTTGTCTTGGGTATTGTCTGTAAGGTAGACATTACATAATCCCCTTGAAATCTAATTGTTGTTTTAGGTCTGTGATAAACATTCACATATATATGTCTATTGACTCCAAGCCTTGAATAGGCACCGATCTGGTCTTGTATTTAGGTTGCAACCCAAAGTCTCAGTTTTGCATCCAAACACAAAATCAAACTTAAACTTTAAATCAAACCATTAGGACTTTAGAAGTAGTTTTAGGACCAAAATCCTCTATCTCACAACTGAAAATAGGCCCAAAGTTAGCCCCTTTGCACTTATCTCATAGTTTTGGTCTGCATAAGAGGATTTATCTGCTTTGTATCAACATCCAAGCAAGTTCATGTGTATCTGTTATAGATGTTGAGTAGGGAATACCCCCCTTGGTTCAATAGAGCCTAAAGAAGAAGAGGAGATATTTATAGAGTCTACTTCCTATACTGTTGGCCCCTGGCCCAGGAATCCTATTGATCAATGATGGCTACCCTGTAGGGATAACTGGGAACAAGCACCTAGTCTGGGAAAATAACCAACAAATGGAGCTGCTAAAGGGAACTAAGGATTGGCCAGTAGAGGTGGGTCTTGAGATCGGCTAAGCGGGATATTTTGGCTACATATGCTAGGGGGCTGGAAGACAATTCTAACAATGTGGCTGAGGTTGTGGTACTCCTGTGGGGGGGTAAAAGTGGCCTTATCCCTTGGAGTCAAAAACCTCCTGATTGAAAGAGACTCAAAGCTAATCCTTTATGCTATTCAAGAGAAACCCAGAGTTGGTTGGCATGTTGTTGACATCATACATGGTATTAGACAACTCCTCTTGGGGCTTGATGCTATTGATTTTGGACATACCTATAGAGAAGGTAATCATATAGCAGACACTATGCCTAATATGGGAACAAATTTATTCCCCAAGAGGAGCTGGAGGAATCTTAACAACATCCCTAGAAGCATAAGAGAATGCCTTTGTTTGGAGACTCAATCTTGATTTTCTATAATGATGTTCGAAAGGCTTCCTCAGTTTAGAGAATATATTTTGATATATAATATTATGTCATGCAATATGATGATAAGGGAATTATTGATGGTGTAGAGGGGGGTTGGTACCATGAGTGGCAGGATGACATGGGATAGCCTACTGAAGAGTGAGGAGTGCCACATCACTTGGGGCTAGATCAACATGTTCATGTGGTTATCACCTAGGTGGACCATGGGGATAATTCAAAATTTGGTGGCACACACCCCAATGACATATTGCACAATTCTAATAATTATATTAATAATTATTTGAAAGGGGGAGATATTCAGAAGGACAGGTCGAGTATTACGAGCAACTGATGAGTGCCAGGTAGCACCCATGAAATACACTGTTTTACCCCTCTTTTTCCCCCTTCTTATTCCATTGTCTTGATGACTACACCTAAATAGGCTAACAAGATTGTTCTAATGATGATTAATAAGAGATGAATTACTTAGAATCATGATTTTTGATTGAAGGACTAATGTGCATTAAAATATGCAGAAATCTTCTCTTTTTGAATCAACAGGTGCAAGTGTTCGGGTAGACAATTTTGTGCATCTCTGGAGGTAGTCCTAATGATCTCTAGAGCTAACATCAAAATGCCATGACTGGTCTTCAATGTTTTCCAAATTGATTGGAGAGATTTTTGGGATAAGGAGGTGAATCATCTCTAGAGTTGGATTGAAGCCATGAGCATCTCTGGAGTTGAACAAGGAAGTCACAATCATATCTCTGGAGCTACAGACAGAAACATACATCTCCGGTGCCTCTTTAAGACATTATAGATTTCTAGCACAGTTGTCGGTCAGAAACTTCTAGTAGTGATCGAGATGCTCTTGATGTTACTCAAATCATCACCTGAGTAATTGAGGGCATACCATAGTTAATTGCTAGATGTTTTATTTCTTTTTGATTTTGCATGAGTTATTGATAAACTAATTTAAATACCTATATTTCAGGGCCTCACTACCCAAGTGTATTTAAAACTAAGACCCAAATTTAGTATGGACTTCTGTTCCACTAAATCTATTTTAATTGCATGGATATTTATTCTGTAGTTAGATAGTTAGTAGAATAAAGAGATTGATATTATCTCACAGATGAACTAGTAGTTAGGGAAAGTGATATCTCATCACTGATTGAAATATAAATTTACAAAGGCAGCAACAGAAGGGATGGCAATTATTTTTCTGATTTCTGTAATCTTATTTTGACATATACATTTTCTGAATGCAAAGCTAATGGAATTGGACTGAAATTGAGTTGTGATATTATCTTCTTGTGTTGATTCTTTACTTTATTCTTCATCCCTAAGGGTGTGGAGCAAGGGCCCACTCTCACCAAGGCAGAAGGCTAGTACCATTGTTTTGTTATTTTAGATTCTGTTTAAGGAGATAGTTACTATTTTCATAGATAAATACATGTTTCAGTTGAAAGGAATAATATAGATTTACTTTAAGCAATTCATTATTCAATTTTTGTTTTCAATATTCTTTGATTTCATTTCATAGTAGATAGATCAATAGTATTATTTTCTTTAATCGGTAAAGATCATTAGAGTTAGCTAGATAAAACTGGCAACTATAGGATTCCTAATTATAGACAGCCATGGACATAGCCCTAGATTTGACAAAAGAAATATGATTAAATGATGAGGAACAACGACCCTTGTCATTTTTGGTGTCATTGTCGGGGACTTCTTTGTCATTTAAGAAAACTTAGCTAAATAGTTTTAGGATAGATCTATATGGTTAGAGCTAGAGATTCGAAAGGAAGATACATAAAACAAACACCCCATCAACAAACTATAGAAGAAAGTAGAGGGGTGGCACAAAATCTTGTTGAAGAAAGAAACCTAGAACCTACCTTGGAAGCTGCACCTCAATTCAATAATCCTTTAAACCCTCCAAATCTTCCACTCGTTGACTATATCCAAGAATTACAACAAAAATTCTAGGCAAATCATTTGATAGAACCTAATTCCTTAGAAACTCATATAGAATATCAAGGAGAAGAACCAATATCATACATGGATGATAATTATGATAACCATGAAGATGAGGAAAATCAGTTTCCAAGAACCTTCTCATATCCCATTGTTTTGGTTGTTGGAGACAATGCCCCTATGAAAAATATTTCACCTACACACTTGCCAAATTTTAGGGGTCTTGCTTCTGAGGATCCAGATCAGTTTTTGTTTGAATTCAAAGTGGTATACCAAACTTATGATTATGGATTAGATAACCAAAAACTCAAACTGTTCCCTTCAACCCTGAAGGATTCTACAATAGATGGTTCATGGGTTTACCCCAAAACTCCATCCATTCCTGGGATCAGATGGAAACAAAGTTTTTAGGGAAATACCAAGATTACTATAGAGTCAGTGATAAAAATGAGGAATTGTTCAAAATTAAACAAAGAGAGGAAGAAACCTTAGAGGACTATGTGGATAGGTTTAACTTCACTTTGAGAAGGTATGGCAACCCAGTAAATCACTCCTTGGCTAAAACCCTATTCGTAAAAGGATTAGACAAAGAATCAAAACATGCATTGGATCTAATGGGAAAAGGGAATATCAATAAAATGGATATGCTTGCTATAGAAGAACTTTGCAAGAACTATACTAGAACCCAAGATGGAGTGAGAACACCCAAATCCTTCAAAGGGAAGAATGAAATAGGACAGTTAATGGAGGAGATTGCAAATCTAAAAATAGATATTCTAGTTCAACTAAATACCACACTAGATGGGATCAAGAAAAAAGTAGAACAACTGAACCACTCTCCATCTATTGTCCTAGGTGTAGAAACAAACATCTGTTTAGAGAATGCCCTTTAGACAAATTAGAGATCTATCAGATCTGTGACAAGGAACATCCTACTAGTCAATGTAGTCAACTTCCAACCCTAAAAACGCTGAGTAAGAAGAATACCATTATGGAAGAGGAGTTGAACTATGTAGGACAAAAGCAAGCTAAAAATTTCTCTTATAATCAGTATCTAAACTAGCCTTCTTACAGGGGTCCTTCTAATTGGGGAAATAATCAATGGAATCCAACTTGGCATGAGCCTCAGAATAATCCTCCTTGGGGAGAACAAGATTGACCAAATCAACAATGGAAAAACTAACATTGGCAAAATCAAGCCTGGGGGAATCAACAATGGCCACCACAGTTCAGATCGCAAAATATGCAACCTCAATGGGGTCCTCAACAAGGATATAATCAACAATGCCAGGGTCAACCTAGATGTTTCCAACCTCAACAAAAAGCATTACTAACTGGACCCTCCAACACACAAGGTCAGTCACAAAATGAACCAGGTAGCTAACCATCCTTACCAGCTCAACCTATACCAAACCCACGAAATAAGCAGGGAGCAGTTGTTTACATGACAGAACAAGAAAACATGGTTGGTATTAATGCTATATATTCCAATAATCTCTAGCTACATTCTGGGAAAGCACTTCCAAGACCATCTCCTCCAACTATAGTTGAAGTAACCAATGAAGAGGAACCTAAAAATCCATCCACTCAGCTTCCAGAGGAGATTACTATAGAAACAATGCTAAAAGAATCATCCTTGGATAACTCCAGAGATCTTCCCAAAAGAATGGCTTCAGAGAACATCCCTGGAAACATTTCTAATAAGAGCTCCAGAGATGCTACGGAGATAGAAAAACTAGCACCATATCCAGAATGGCTCAAACAACATGTTCCCCAGAAAAAGGTCTTACAAAAACAAGTCCAACCTACCCTGGAATCAGAACTTTGACAAGAAATTAGACAACTGAACATTGAAATTCCACTCCTTCAAGCAATCAAAGATGTGCCAAAACTAAACCGATTCATCAAACAACATTGTGTTAAAACTTAGGGCATGAAGAAAAACTTTCCTTCTACCATATAGGTGGAAGGTAAAGTAGTATATCTACTAATGGGAGAAATGCTCCTCCCAAAATATGGAGACCCTAGAAATCCTATCATAACTGTTTACATCTCAGGGGTAGAAATTTCAAATGTTTTGGTTGATCTGGGAGCAACAATAAATGTAATGACAGTTCATACAATGGACAAATTAGCCTTAATAGGTATCCAATCCATGTCTACAATCCTTCAACTTGCTGACTAGTTAGTATCTATTCCAAAAGGGGTGATCACTAATGTTCCAGTGGTGATAGAATCATGGGAATTCCCAATAGAATTCCTAATATTAGAACCTAGAAACCAGAGGAATGCTTAATCATTGATTTTAGGAAGACCATAGCTGGCTACAGTAGTAGCATCTATTGATTGTCGAACTGGGGATATGGTCATTTCTAATGGGATAGATTTGAAGAAAATATCTTTGCACCCTCTAGCTAAACCATCAATACATTATACAGGAAGAGTATCAGTAGATGAACCAGATAACATGGAAAATAGTGCCTCATTAGCTATGGTTACGATCAAAGAATATTTGGGTGAATTAGAAGAATAAATCAACTATGATACAACTAAAGATATCACCCACATTATAGTCAATGAGGATATAATGGAGCTAGCCCAAGATTCTAAGAGAGAACTTCTCACATCTACTCATTGTACCCTAGCCAATATCATTCCTTATGGAGAGACCTTTTACAGAGACTTAGCCACATTCCACATGTTGCTTCCACATTCTTGCTCCCTTAATACCATGACTCCAATATATGGATTGACTACATCTATGGATTAGATCACAAAATAGGTCATGATTTTACCTGAGAAAACATTGAATATCAACACCAGTTAGTAGAAAAATAGGATGAAGAACTTATCAAACTTCTAATTTCCCATTCAATAGCTTTTGCTTGGGAATACCAATATATAAAGGGCATCCCACCTAAGATCTGTACTCATCATATATACACTAAAGATGTCAAACCTGTCAGACAACTCCAGAGAAGACTGAATCTTGCTTTAAAAGACATTGTTAAGACTGAAATAGAAAAATTACTGCAAGCAAGGTTTATATATCCAATCTCAGATAGTCAATGGGTCTCACCTTTAGTCATAGTGCCTAAAAATAATGGGAAATAGAGAGTGTGTATTGACTATAGAGAGCTAAACAAAGCTACAAAATAGGATTACTTTCCCTTACCATTCATTGACTAGGTGCTAGACAACCTTGTAGGGAGGAAATATTTCTCTTTCCTAGATGAGTTTAGTGGATATAACCAAATCCAAAGTAGCACCTGAAGATCAGGATAAAACTACTTTCACTTGCTCTTGGGAATCCTTTGCCTACAAAGTTCTTCCATTTGGACTATGTAATGCTCTAGCTACATTTCAGAGGCTTGTTTTAGCCATTTTTGCTGAACTAGCTAATGAATGCATGAAAGTCTATATGGAGGACTCTACTGTGTATGGGGACAACTTTCAAGAAGCTCTCGTAAACCTAGAGAAAGTACTAATATGCTATGAAAAGAATCAACTATCCCTGAGCCATGAAAAGTGCTTTATGATGGTAGAGGAAGGAATTGTATTGGGACACCACATTTCAACAAATGGGATCAAAGTGGATAAAAAAATAGAAGTAATCCAACAATTGCCTTCATCTAAAAATCAGACAGATGTTAGAAGTTTTCTGGGTCATGTAGGCTACTATAGGAGATTTATAGAAAACTTCAGCATAATATCTGCTTCTCTATTTACCTTACTTAACAAAGACACAAAATTCTTATGGATAGAGGATTGTTATTCAACATTTGAAACCCTCAAGGAGAAGCTTATTGTCACACCTATTTTAAGAGGACCCAACTGGACTCTACCATTTCACATACAAATTGATGCTTCAAATGAGTCCATTGGAGCAATTTTAGGACAGAAGGAGGAAGGAGAAAGTATGTATGCCATCTATTACATCAGAAAAAACCTTACCTCTACAGAAAGGAACTATACCACAACTAAAAAAGAATTCTTGGCAGTCATCTATGCTATAAACAAATTCTAGCATTATATCACTGGCTACAATATATTTGTACATACTGATCATGCAACCATCAAATACTTAATGAATAAACTAGTAGTGGGTGCAAGGATAATTATGTGGTTATTGCTTTTGCAAGAATTTGAAATTACCATAGTTGATAATCTAGGCAAATTTAATTTGGTTCTTGACTTTCTGTCAAGATTGCATATAGGTGGAGAGAATCAGCCAGTGGAGGATAGATTTCTAGATGAACATCTTTTTGTTGTCTCCTCTACTGCACCTTGGTTTGATGACATAGCTAATCTTTTAGCTACAGGCTTGTATCCATCCCATTTTACCTCAAAATAAAATAAACACTTAAGGAAATCTTATCTTACAAATGCTTAAATGGTTTGCTATTTAAATATGGTCTTGATTTCATTTTATGCAGGTGTCTAAAAGTTGATGAAATTTTTTAATGTCCTAAGGGCATGTCATGATGAACCATTTGGTGGGCATTATTCTTCACACAGAACCATCCACAAGATTCTGGAAGCTGGTTACTACTGGTCCTCTATTCATAAGGATACCAAGAAGTTGTTGGAATCAAGGTGGATAATTGAGAGGGGGGATGAATCAGTTATCTTAAATATTTAACTTTTTTTTCTTCTTTAACAATTAGTACAGCTTCAAAACATATAAGCATACATAATCATGAGAGCAGAAAAGAAATCGACACATATAACACAAGGATTTTTATGTGGAAAACCATGTTAAGGGAAAAACCACGGGGTGACTAACCCAAGATTATATTCTCTATTAAAAGAATAAGAAGTACAAAATGGCACTTGCCAATTAGGGCTCACTATCTACAAGTTATAGAAGGTAACCAGATGTTTGAATTGAAGAGAGACATCCACATATGCTGAGGTTCAGTTCCAGTTAGGCTCAAAACACTGATCTACTACACTTTGTACTTCCTCTTCTTTAGTGTTGTTGTTCTGTCACATACCGGACTTGTATTGCTGCTTCCACACTGCTTTCTGCCCTTTTTTGCACACTATATCTCCACACGCACACCTTCATACTAAAATCCATCTGGTATATATATCCACACCAAGGATTTCAACATCTTTCTAGTTGGCAACTGGAATACTCAAGGTATTTACTAAACACTAATCTGTTGGCTGAATCCATGCTTAAAATGTGATGCATATTCAAGACATAGAGTTAGAAGTCATCAATCAAGTTAGACAACCATGTATGATCTCTTAAATAACTTGACCATCATCAATTTCTCATCTGGATTAAAGTCTGATGTTCTGCCAGTCAGTTCTTCCTCAGTTTGCTCTGCCTGCCAGGAACCCAACACTTAGATGCTCATATCTTTTCACTCTTTCATCATCGGAGGCTCAATCTCTAGAATATAGTAGTCATGGTACTCCTCTTGACTTTCCTAGGTCCACACTTTATTGAGATACATCCTCTAAGAGATCTAGACCTGATTGTCAGACCTTGCTGCATGCTCTGTTCTTGTTCACTGGACCAAAACACTCTTCAATCTAACTTTCAGTATAGACATAGTATGCTCTACGGATGTGTGGGATAGACTTTTTTGCCATCAATGACAACAATCATGAAGCCACACAATGTCTTTTGCCAACAAAAGTATGTGCAGCAATGTAACCAATGCCAAAGGATGGGACAACCAAACTTCACCTAGAAGATGCTACTGCATCCTCAAGTAATGATGGAGCCATTTGAACAGTGGGATCTAGACTTTGTGGGACCAATATCTCCACCATCATCAACCAAAGAGTACATTCTTGTATGTATAGACTAAGTTACTACAGACATTGCAATTTGCAAGAGAAGAGAAAGTTGTTGATTTCCTTTATAATAAGATTTTCTTGAGGTTTGGAGCCCCAAGATCCATAGTTTCAAATAGAGGACCTCAGTTTACTTCACAGGTAATTAGAGTATTCACAGACTTATATCAGGTTAAACACATAAAATATTCACCTTACCATCCTCAAGCTAATGGGCAGGTAGAGGTGACTAATAGGGAACTTGAGAATATTCTAACAAGGACAATAGCCATGAATAGAAAAGATTGGGCTAATAGATTACCTAAAGCAGTATGGGCGTACAATACCACTTGGAAGTCCACAACCAAATTCTCACCATATTAATTAGTTTATGGTAAGAAGCCCATTCTCTCTATAGATTTTAAACTCTAGACACTCAAAACTACATTAGATATTGGTCTACCATTGTCTATAGTCCAACAAAATAGAATTCTTCAGTTCAATGAGTTAGATGAAATCCAGACAGAAGCCATTCAACAAACAAAACTGGTTTAGTATCAATGAAAGAAATGGAATGACCAACACATCAAGAGGAGGACATTTCAGCAAGGTGATTGGGTTCTTCTATATGATTCTAAGTTCAAGGAATTCAAGGGAAAGCTACAAACTAATTGGATGGGTCCTTATCAGATAAAGGAAAATTTTGAGAATGGGACAATTTTGCTAGAACCCATTGATGGAAGTACAGACACATTCTTAGTGAACGGCCACAAAATTTGACTCTATAAAAGGCCATCAACCAAGGAAGAATTCATCAAGGATTTGAGATTGATTACGGGGGACACATCCTCTATCATAGATTTGGACTGAAAAAAAAGAAGGTTGAAAACCAGCAAATGCCAACTTTCTTAAAAAAAAGAGAGAGAAGGATGGAAAACTAGTAAATGGTTGTCTTTCTCAACCAAAGGGATTGAAAACTAGCAAATGGAGGTTCCCTTCTTCTTGCCAAATAAGAATAATCAAGCTATGGAGGTAATCAAGTGCCGGAAGTTACTCAAACACACCTCCGGCACTTACAAATTAGGAGCACCTCCAATGCTCATAAATCAGGAGCACCTCCAGCATTCATAAATCAGGAGCACGTCTGATGCTCAAAGACTAGGAGCACCTCCAGTGCTCCATCAATAAAGAGCCATTTTTTAATAAGAATAAATAAGGAGGGGACCCACCTCTCCAAGCATAAAGTAGAGATGCCATTTGATGAGGTCATCATGACTCATCCTCATTTTATGACAAGGACAAACATGATGTCAACATGCATATCATTAGCAATTAAGAAAAAGTCATCATGCACGCATACGTAGGTCATCACGAATGACTGCACTGACATCACTTTGTTGCAAGTATAAGGTAAACCAGTGTTGTCATTGATGTCAACATACTCATATTGCTTTGACAAGAACGATTCAATGAGCAGTGTGCTGAGGATATTGAGAAAATTAGCCTCAGTCAGGAACAGTAAAGAACAGTGATGAGAAGAAGGCAAATGTACTGTATAGGATGCGAACTGAAGGATGCGGATTAAAGGGTTTGTAGATATGGGTCTTGAGATGCTTCAGTTAAGATTTCAGAGGTCCGCATGAAGATCTGAAGGAGTTGTGGCTGTCGGTGTAGAACCGGTTCTGGCAAGTATTCAGAGGTGACAGAGGATCACAAAAGGTCCGGTGAGGTCTGGAACTGTATAATCCTAATCTGCGGATTGGAAGGAGTCTTTGGGATGTCCTTGTGATGTGCCATCTCGAGTTGTGTATGATTTGGAGGTCCGGAAGTACCTCTTGCATTATGACAGTGGCGACAGACAGTATTCTTGAAGTTCCGGATAAGGAGGATAAGAGATTTCAGTAAGTAAAGGAAATGCGGATGTACCTGGTCATTCAGGCAGGCTTGTGAAGGTTCCTGGATCATGTTGAGGTTGTGTTGTTGGTCCACATTAATAGTAGAGCCCGGAATTGAAGATATTCTTCCGGATGAAGTTTTTGCTTTGTTTAGCCGACCGGATGAGTTGTTCATCCTGCGAATGTTCTTATGGTGGCCGACTGAATGTGTCATTCATCTTGCGGATATTCTTATGATTGATTGCTGACTTAGATGATTGTTCCTAAGTTGATGTCTTGTATAAATAAAGATTTGTGAGTTCATTTTGAAGTGTGGCTTATGTGGAAAAAGATGAAGTAGCGAAGAGAAGTGCAGAAGGAAGAGCAGATGTTTCTGGGCTTAATGGAACTGATCCAGACATGGTAAAGATGTCATTCTCCAGTTCAAGACTGTGATTCTTATCACTTTGTAGACAGTGTGTCTCCTTGTAGGCAGTGGGCCTCTTTGTGAGCAGTGTGCTCGGGCAGTGAGCCCTAATTGGCATGTGCCATTTTGTAATTCCTTATTCTTCTAATAGAGAATAATCTTTGGGTTAATCACCCCGTGGTTTTCTCCCTTAACCGGGTTTCCACGTCAAAATACTGTGTCATGTGTTTCTTATTTCATGATGATATTTGTCTGTTTGATTCAATACTGCTTTGATTAAGAAGAAGGTTCAAAAGAAGAAATAATTAGGATAACTGATTCACCCCCCTCTCAGTTATCAACAATTGGTATCAGAGCGAGGTTCCTCTGAAAGAAGCTTAACCGCTTGAGGAGATCTAGGATGTCATCATACAAAAAGGATAGTCTGAAGTTCGATGGAACCAATTTTACTCTCTGGAAGGGTCGCATGAAATGTCACCTGGAATGTATGGGAAAAGCATACTTGGCCATGGTTTCAAAACCATATGTACCTCCAGAAGGTGGTCCGACAACTCTGAATGAAATCACAGAAGCTGAAAACAATCTACAGACCAAGGAAGCTCTTCTAAGTGCATTGAATGACTCAGATCTCTCAAATGTTATTGACCTACCAACTGCATATGAGATCCTGACTAAACTGGAACTTCTGTATGAAGGAGATGAGTTTGTCAAAAGTGCAAGGTTGTAAAGTCTGAAAGGGAAATTCGAAAGATTGAAGATGAGAGATGATGAAAACATCACTACTTTTATGCCAAGAGTGAATGAACTAGTGTGTGGAATTAGAAATGCTGGTGGAACTCTGGATGAAAATGAGATCGTTTGCAAAATCCTTAGATCCCTTCCTGCTGCCTACAAAATCAAGGTTGCTGCTATTGATGAATTCAGAGCCCACACAACTGTCACAAGAGAACAATTGGCTGGCAAGCTAGCTGCATTTGAAATGACCGAGTTTGGAGATGATCTTCCCAAGACTGAATCTGCTTTCAAAGCCAGTGCCTATGTGAAAGGCAAACAGAGAATTGATCCGGGAGAAAACTCTTCAAGGAAGATGACATGGTATGATCAAGCAAGAAGAGATATGGAAGAAGAAGAAGCAGAAACAGCTCAACTTGAAGCCCTCATTGCAAAAAGACTACCAAGAGGATCCGGTAAGTATGAAGGAAAACTACCCTTTAAGTGCTTCAACTGCAATAAGATTGGTCATTTTGCTTCAAGATGTCTGGAAAGATCTGCAAGGTCTAATACTAACAGACAAAGGTTTCAAAAGAATTGCTATTATGTTCATGAAGAAGATGACAATGAAGGAGTAACATATGATGAATCAGAACTAGGAAGCAAATCCGGAAATGAGTGGGTGTTTATTGCCATCAAGGAAGAAGATTCAATACTCTCTGAATCTGTCAATCACAAAGTTGTTGAAAAAGCTTTGGCTACTCAAGTGGAAGAAAAGGATGATTGGGTTATTGACAGTGGATGTTCTCACCATATGACTGGTGACAAGAATAAGTTCTTGAATTTGGAAAGGTATGAAGGAGGAATGGTAAAGTTTGGTGACAATTCTGCTGGCAGAATCAGAGGCAGGGGAACTATTTCCTTTGATGGAAAGAGAAAAACAAGTAATGTACTATATGTTGAAGGATTGAAGCACAATCTTCTCAGTGTTGGTCAGTTAGTAGACAAAGGCTATGATCTTCGGTTTAAGAATGGAAAATGCAGAATCTTTACAAGCTTCGGAACTGAAATTGCATCCGGTACTCAGACAAAAGGTAATATCTTTCATCTGGTTGGTTCAAATAAAAGTTGTTTGTTTGTTCAAATTGATCAGAGTTGGTTATGGCATAGAAGAATGTGTCATGTAAATTTTGATAACATCATCAAGATAAGCAATACTCAGGCTGTAAGAGATCTTCCAAAATTGATGAAACCTACAAATAGTTTGTGCAAAGAATGTCAGCTAGGTAAACAAAGCAGAGTCTCTTTCAAAAGCAAAGATTAGTCTTCTACCGGATTGTTGGAATTAGTACAGACTGATCTCTGTGGTCCGACAAGAATCAAGAGTCTGCAAGGTGATAGATATTTCATGTTGTTAATTGATGATCATTCCCGGATGATGTGGGTTACCTTTCTAAAAGAAAAATCTGAAGCATTTGAGAAGTTCAAAATCTTCAAAGCTTTGGTAGAGAATCAAACCGGATTAAAACTAAAGTGTCTAAGGTCTGATAGAGGTGGTGAATTTACATCTGGAGAGTTCATTGACTATTGTGAGAAGCAGGGTATAAGGAGACAATTGTCTGCTCTTAGGACTCCACAGTAGAATGGAGTAGTTGAAAGAAAGAACCGGACCATCCAGGAAGCTGCCAGGACAATGATGTTGGAAGCAAATGTTCCTCAAATGTTCTGGAAAGAAGCTATCAGCACTGTAGTCTACACTCTAAATCGAGTTCAAATCAGAAACAATACCGGTAAGACCCCCTATGAACTCCGGTTTGGCATCACTCCCACTGTGAAATATTTCAGAGTATTTGGTAGCAAGTGTTATATCAAAAGAGATGAAGATCTAGGAAAGTTTGATGCTAGAAGTGATGAAGGAATTTTCTTGGGCTACTCCACTCAAAGCAAAGCATACCGGTGTTACAATAAGAGACTGAGGAAGATGATAGAAAGCACTAATGTGAAAGTTGATGAAGGAATTGAGAAGCCCTCAAGATTTTATGAATCTGATGAAGATGACCAAGACAGTGTTCAAGGAACTCAATCCTCTCTGGTAAGACAGAGTCAGCCTGATCCGGTAAATCAGGAAGAAGAGATAGGTTTGAATGAGCCTGATCAAGAAGCAGCAGTGCAGGATACTCCCAAAATTCCAAGGTATGTGACACTAAACCACTCTGAAGATCAGATCATAGGGGATAGAAGCAAAGGTGTGCAAACTAGAAGGAATGTTGCTCAAAATCAAGATGAATGTTGTCTGATTTCAAAGATTGAACCTAAAACAGTAAATGAAGCCTGCAATGATGAAAACTGGACTAAAGCAATGAAAGATGAATTAATGCAAATTGAGAAAAATCATACTTGGGATCTTGTTCCCAGACCTAGAGACAGGAATGTGATTGGAACCAAATGGGTCTTCCGGAACAAATTAAATGAAGCTAGTAAAGTAATCAGAAACAAAGCTAGATTGGTCTGTAAAGGCTACTCCCAAATAGAAGGAATTGATTATGAAGAGACCTTTGCTCCCGTGGCAAGAATTGAAGCAGTCAGATTATTTCTTGCATTTGCTACCTTCAAAGACTTCAAGGTATATCAGATGGTTGTCAAGTCTGCCTTCCTAAATGGTGATCTGGAAGAAGAAGTTTACATTGAACAACCGGATGGATTTCAATTATCTGACAATGATGATATGGTCTGTAAGTTAAAGAAAGCATTGTATGGATTAAAACAAGCTCCAAGAGCATGGTATGAAAGGTTGGATAAGCATCTTGTGCAGATTGGATTCAGCAAAGGTACTGCTGATAGTAACTTATATTTCAAAATTGATCATGAAAACATTTTGATTGTTGAAGTGTTTGTAGATGATATCATTTTTGGAGGAAGAGATAGTATGTGCAAAACTTTTGCAAATCAGATGAAATGTGAGTTTGAAATGTGTATGCTTGGTGAAATGAATTTCTTCTTGGGTCTGCAAATTACTCAAACAAAGAAAGGAATCTTCATTTCTCAGACCAAATATGTGAAAGAATTGTTAAGGAAATTTGGTATAGAAGATTCAAAACCAATGAACACTCCCATGGCAACCGGATGTAAGTTAAGCAAAGATGATGACTCTCCAAAGGTAGATCAGACAATGTATAGATCAATGATTGGTGGATTGTTGTATCTCACTCAGACCAGACCAGATATAATGCAGGCTGTTGGTCTTGTGGCAAGATTCCAGGCTGATCCTAGAGAATCTCATGTTATGGCAATCAAAAGAATTTTTAGGTATTTGAAAGGAACAGTTGAGTATGGTCTATGGTACCCTAGAGATCCGGATTTCTCTCTTCATGCTTACACAGATGCAGATTGGGCAGGAGATGTAGATGATCGAAAGAGCACCAGTGGTGGAGCATTCTTTTTGGGGAAGAGATTGGTTTCTTGGCTAAGCAAGAAACAAGATGCAATATCTCTGTCTACAACTGAAGCAGAATACATTGCAGCAACAAGTAGTTGCACTCAAATCCTATGGATGAAGCAGATGCTAAGAGATATTAAAATTGAATATGCGGAGCCTATCACAATTTTCTGTGATAATTCAAGTGCAATTAATATTTCCAAGAATCTGATATTACACTCTAAGACTAAGCACATATCTATCAAGTTTCATTTCTTGAGAGAACAAGTGAACAAGGAAGAAGTCAGGTTGGAGTATGTTCCCTCCAAGGATCAGATTGCAGATATCTTTACTAAACCTCTTCCCAAGGACTCTTTTGAATATCTCCGGGAGAAGTTAGGGGTCATGGCCCCTCCAGTGATAAACTAGGATGCACTGATGTGCATCAGTCCGGTGGATATCACAGTCATATCTTGTGATCCGGATTGATGATGGGGAGCTGCTACTAAGGGGGAGCAGCTGGTATGATTCTGATATGTTAAAATTGCAAGTATGAGCCCTTTGCCATTGATGTCAAAGGGGGAGAGAAGACATGTGAAAAACAAGTAGCTGATGATCAAAAGAGGAGTAGTAAAATGAGGAGAAGACATGTTGCTGATAGGGGGAGAAGTGACAGAAAGGAGAATTTTCTTGTCTTGATGGTTTTTCACATCATATGTTGCCATCAATGACAAAGGGGGAGATTGTTGCAAGTATAAGGTAAACCAGTGTTGTCATTGATGTCAACGTACTCATATTGCTTTGACAAGAAGGATTCAATGAGCAGTGTGCTGAGGATATTGAGAAAATTAGCCTCAGTCAAGAACAGTAAAGAACAGTGATGAGAAGAAGGCAAATGTACTGTATAGGATGCGAACCGGAGGATGCAGATTAAAGGGTTTGTAGATATAGGTCTTGAGATGCTTCAGTTAAGATTTTAGAGGTTCGCATGAAGATCTGAAGGAGTTGTGGCTGTCGGTGTAGAACCGGTTTCGGCAAGTATTCAGAGGTGACAGAGGATCACAAAAGGTCCGGTGAGGTCCGGAACTATATAATCCTAATCTACGGATTGGAAGGAGTCTTTGGGATGTCCTTGTGATGTGCCATCTCGAGTTGTGTATGATTTGGAGGTCCAAAAGTACCTCTTGCATTATGACAGTGGCGACAGACAGTATTCTTGAAGTTCCGGATAAGGAGGATAAGAGATTTCAGTAAGTAAAGGAAATGCGGACGTACCTGGTCATTCAAGCAGGCTTGTGAAGGTTCTTGGATCATGTTGAGGTCATGTTGTTGGTCCGCATTGACAGCAGAGCCCGGAATTGAAGATATTCTTCTGGATGAAGTTTTTGCTCTGTTTAGCCGACCGGATGAGTTGTTCATCCTGCGAATGTTCTTATGGTGGCCGACCGAATGTGTCATTCATCTTGCGGATATTCTTATGATTGATTGCCGACTTAGATGATTGTTCCTAAGTTGATGTCTTGTATAAATAAAGATTTGTGAGTTCATTTTGAAGTGTGGCTTATGTGGAAAAAGATGAAGTAGTGAAGAGAAGTGTAGAAGGAAGAGTAGATGTTTCTGGGCTTAATGGAACTAATCCGGACATGGTAAAGATGTCATTCTCCAGTTCAAGACTGTGATTCTTATCACTTTGTAGACAGTGTGTCTCCTTGTAGGCAGTGGGCCTCTTTGTGAGTAGTGTGCTCGGGCAGTGAGCCCTAATTGGCATGTGCCATTTTGTAATTCCTTATTCTTCTAATAGAGAATAATCTTTGGGTTAATCACCCCGTGGTTTTCTCCCTTAACCGGGTTTCCACGTCAAAATACTGTGTCATGTGTTTCTTATTTCATGATGATATTTGTCTGTTTGATTCAATACTGCTTTGATTAAGAAGAAGGTTCAAAAGAAGAAATAATTAGGATAACTGATTCACCCCCCCTCTCAGTTATCAACACACTTGACAACACGACATTCTCAAACCACTCATCAAGAATGATTGCAAGGTTTGTGATGACAAGGATGCTAACACCATTTCAACACCACGTAGAAGCTACTCTCGTGCCAAGTCACATCAAGCCTAATCAAAGCCATGGTGTTGCAGCTAGGTACATTGGGCCCTCATCATTAAGATTGATTTAGGTGCTTCTCTCTAAATTAAGCATTAGTTATAAATTGTCTTGTCGTTTCTATTTTTGGGTGCCATCATTATGACACATCCTCCTGTCATTATTTCCCTTCTAAATTCATGCATGCCGCCATCTTTGCTACACTGTCACCATGTCTACAGAGTGTCCCATCACTCTGCATTAATTATAACTGCATAAGCACACTAACCAATTTCAAGCTCCTTTCCCATAATTCAAGCAGTGAAACAAACTGACATAATAACCCTCATTCAAGATTATAAAATTCTCTAAAAATCCAAGTCTATTAGTATAGTCCTCCGGAGCCTACAGAGTGAAAAGAGGAAAGACAGACCACAGAGAGAAGCAGATATAATTTTAGAGATGGGGATTAAGAAGAAATTAGAGCCAAAAAGTATAACAAGTCTTTTGCAAGATGATGTTGTGGTAGACATTCTTAGGAATGCAGGGTGGTTGGAGTTCTTGGAGAAATTTGAAGGTTTTCAAGAGGATATTGTTGATGACTTCCTACGAAACCTAAGAGATAATCAAACAATTGTTAGAGGAGTTCAAGTCAATCTCTCTGCTACCACCATCAGCCATATCTCTAGATTTCCAGAACAAGGTGAGTGGTTTTACCATCTGAAAACCCTATATGCTAATTTAGTTGGAAAATTCTCTATAGAAGGTGAACTTGAAATATAGTTGCATTTAAGCAAGAATGAGGTTAAACAAATTCTTAGGTCTTCACTTCCAAACCCACGGAAATCTATAGCATTATGGTTGATGAAGTACTTTACATGTGATGGTCAATTTTCTATAGTTCTAGGACCTATAATCAAAATGTTAATTTTTTTGAGGCATGGAAATGCACACCCAGAATTTAGCATAAATATTCCAAACTTCATGTACTCTACCATTAGGGCACTTGCAAAAAAGTACCAACAGGGAAAAGGTCTTATGAAACACCATGGCCTCATTTTTTTGGTAGTAAAACATCACTTCCTATCTCAAGCTGATGGGGAAGCATTGTGGCAAACATTTTTGGATAACAAACCCTAGGACAGAGAACTAGAAAGTGCAAAGGAAGTGGGCGAGGTTTCCTCTACCCAACAAGAAGAAGAGGCAGAACCTTCAACTTCCTCTCTAGCTATTGAGAAAGGTAAAGGTCTAAAGCCCTCACTGGAGGCAACTTCATCTGCTACCCCTATTTCTGACAAAAAGAGAAAAGGGAAGGAAGTTAGAGAACCTGCTCTTGAACAAACTCCATATATGACTCTCTCAGCAAGGTGGAAGATGGCCTTGGCTGAGGAGTCTACTCCAACAAAACCAATAGAGGAAAGGCTAGGTCAGAAAACAAAAAGAACTCCAAAGGAAACTGACTATAGCATACATTAATAGGTTGAAGAAGCATCCCATGACTTAGATGAAATCCCTCTAGTGAGAAAGAAGAAACAAATAGAAGTTTCCCCAGAACTATCTGTTCATCTAGGTTCTCATAGTCCAGCTGCACAACATTCCCCTGCTCCAGAGATAGAACAAAAAGAAACTTTTACTATTTCCTCTGATTTTGAGGATGATATACCTGCTCTGGAGGCACCTACTCCACCTATGCTACAGAGAAACAAAAGGAAAAGGAAGCTAACCTAAGCTAAAAAAGATACTGCTCTCCTAGCTGAAGTTATCTTAGGTTTCAAAACTTCTAAGGAAAAAGCTAGACCTTCATCAGTACCAGTAGTTACAGAGAAGACTCAAGAAGAAACTCAAGACAAGGAGGCTATAGAAGAAGTTGAAGCAAAGTAAATGGATGCAGCTGGCAGTGAAGAGCCAATAGCTATGGAAAACCCTGATGTAGAGAAAACATAAGAAGAAACAGGGACTCATTCTCACCCCTCTAATCAAGAGGATATTGAAATTTCAAAAGAACAACAGATGTTAGAAGAGATTAATAATCTAAAAAGATTATTATGGGGGAAAAAATTGATTATCATGAACCTCAAGAAGGTCATGAAAGAAAAATAAATGTTGCAAAAGTAGGTGATTTAAGGGCTACAATTAGAGCTCCAAAATAAACAACAAATAATTCAGGAGAAAGATGTAGAATTAAGAGACCAAGAAACAAAGGTAACCCAAAATATCAAGGATAAGGAGGAAGAAATAGTTAAAATCATCAAGGAAAAGGACGCAAAGGCAGTACAAAATAGTTATGATCTTACCAAGGCCAGAGACAATAGTCTCACAATAATTGCAGCAATGGTTGAGAACGTACAGAGTCAAGAAAAACAATTAACATGGGCCAACAATAAAATAGATGACTAAGAACAATATATTCATGAGTTAATTGGCCTAGGGGAAACCATAGAACAGGGAGTGCAAATAGATCCATATGTGAGTCCAATTCCAATAGATATTCCCAAAGCCCTATTCCATTGGGAAAGGAGATGTAGAGAATATGAGGCTTCTAAGCCCATATTGCAATTACAGAGGGCATTTATTGCCATGTCAAAAAGAGTTTCATCTGAAATCCTGTCTTATAGGACCCCAAGTGGAAGTTATGGTTTGTTCTTACAAGAGAGAGTTTTGTAGAGAAAACTGTCTTTAGTGCTGTCTAATCTTACTGAGAACACAAAAATAGGGGAGGGGTTCATGGAAGCATATATGAAAAGTTCTGATGAAGACAAAAAAATTCTGTGTGAGTTATATTTGTATGGTTTCTGTGTAGATGATATGACCTTCATTATCAACTATTTTATAGGGGAATGTCAACTTAAGGCATTTATGTCACTGATGAGAAATCATCAGATTTGGAATGAGAGAATGGAGGCTTATCTCAAGAAGGATGTAGAAACAAGTCTTTTCATCAGAAAAGAATGTCCAAACCCCCATGCTTTCAAGGTCTAATTTAGGGCATATGTCTACCACCTAGAAAGTACAACCAAGATTTTGCCATTGTATCTAAAACATCTGCAAGAGTGTTCCATTGATTTTGGTCTTTTCATGAACAGTTCAGCTAATCAAGTGCTTGCAGTGGCAAAGAAACGGTGGAACATTTTAACTTCAGAGCAGAAAATGAGAGAAGTGGTGACTCCTACTAACTTGAGACTATTTATGAGAAAGGCCAGGTTAATATCCAAAATGATGGATAAATACTAACAGGAGTGGATAGGTGGTCGTTTCAAACCCCCTCTCATCATTGAGCCACTACTTTTCTAGGATGAACAAATGGAAGATGATAAATTGCAGGAATGGATGAAGCAGGTTGATCAGTAAAGGGGAAATGGTAATATAGACCACACCACTTGGGCAACTTATGCATAGGACTATAGCTTGACTGATAAGATATTCCACCAGAATAAGTCCAGATTGTGAAAAGCAGGAGGACCTGCTAATCCTTAAGTATGGGGGGATGATGAGTACCAGGTAGCACCCATGAAATACACCTCTTTTTCTCCCTTCTTATTCCATTGTCCTAATGACTGCACCTAAATAGGCTAACAAGATTGTTCTAATGATGATTAATAAGAGATGAATTACTTAGAATCATGATTTCTGATTGAATGACTAATGTGCATTGATTTGATGGAAATATGTAGAAATCTTCTCTTTTTGAAGCAACAGATGCAGGTGTTTGGGTAGACAATTTTGTGCATCTCTAGAGGTAGTCCTAATGATCTCCGAAGCTGACATCAGAATGCTATGACTGGTCTCCAATGTTTTCCAAATTGATTGGAGAGATTTTTGGGATAAGGAGGTGAATCATCTCTGGAGCTGGACTGAAGTCATGAGCATCTCCGGAGCTGAACAAGAAAGTCACAATCATATCTCTGGAGCTACAGATAGAAACATACATCTCTGGCACCTCTTTAAGATAGTATAGATTTCTAGCATAGTTGTTGGTCAGACACTTCCAGTAGTGATCAGGATGCTCCTGATGTTACTCAAATCATCACCTGAGTAATTGAGGGCATACCATAGTTAACTACTGGAAGTTTTATTTCTTTTTGATTTTGCACGAGTTATTGCTAAATTGATTTAAATACCTATATTTCAGGGCCTCGCTACCCAAGTGTATTTAAAACTAAGACTCAGATTTAATATGGACTTTTGTTCCACTAAATCTATTTTAATTGTATGGATATTTATTTTGTAGTTAGACAGTTAGTAGAATAAAGAGATTGATATTATCTCACAGATGAACTAGTAGTTAGGGGAAGTGATATCTCATCACTGATTGAGATATAAATTTACAGAGGCAGCAGCAGAAGGGATGGTGATTATTTTTCTAATATTTGTAATCTTATTTTGACATAGACATTTTCTAAATACAAAGCTAATGGAATTGGACTGAAATTGAGTTGTGATATTATCTTCTTGTGCTAATTCTTTACTTTAGTCTTCCACCCTAAGGGTGTGGAGCAGGGGCCCACTCTCACCCCCAAGGTAGAAGGCTAGTACTGTTGTTTTGTTATTTCAAAATCTGTTTAAGGAGATAGTTACTGTTTTCATAGATAAATGCATGTTTTAGTTGAAAGGAATAATATAGATTTACTTTAAGCAATTCATTGTTTAGTTTTTGTTTTCAATATTCTTTGAATTCATTTCACAACAGATAGATCAGTAGTATTAGTTTCTTTAATTACTAAAGATCATTAGAGTTAGCTAGATAAAACTAGCAACTATAGGATTCCTAATTACAGACAGCCATGGACACAACCCTAGATTTGAAAAAAGAAATATGATTAAATAATGAGGAACAACGACCCTTGTCAGCAACCATTAGAGTAAATTTAATAAATGCAACCACACTTGTGAAGCTAGAAAGATCTCTACTAGCTTTCGAGGCCTCTAGTTGTGTTTGATTTTATAGTGTATCCTTCTTTTGGGGGTTTTGAATAGAATATCTATGGGGGGTGACAAGGTGCACACTGAACCATCTTCAGGTGCTGAATTTAAGGCCAATACTATGCTATGCAACATATGCTATGAAAGCAACATCACTCCATTCTTGGAGTGTCTCAATGGCTATGACAAGAGCCTCTCGGTGCAATTTTCTATGACATAGGATGACTTAAGGATGGTTCATGTGGGAAGAGTCTAGTTCAAGTTCAACAAAGACACTATTGCTCAAGCCATGAGCTTAACTTGTGATGGGAAACATCTAAAGAAGCAAACCAAGGTGCAATACTAGGAAAGTATGAACTAGTTTTGCAAGGAGGAAGAGAAACCTGTTTGTCTGCAGGGTGGTTTTGAGCATGACAACTTAATTCCTCCTTGGGATAAGGTATGTTTCCTCATAATGAAATATATAACTCTAGAGGGTCATTTTAGATGCTTTTATCACTGCCATTTTGCCCTCTTAAATCACTTTTGTCATAAACCACTCATTAATTTCACTTTTTACTTGTTGACTTCCCTTGAGTCTTTCGTGAAAGTGGCAAAAATTGTTTGTGCTAATAACCATAGCATCGTTTTTGTGCCCTTACACCAAGGCTTAATCTTTCACCTGTATCATTTTCAACTTGTATTGTGTCCCCCTAAACCTATTAGGGCTTGCCTGGTTGAAGAAGTTTAGGATGACCAATTTGATGACAATTTCCCATTAATAGTCAAGTATGGTGGTAGCCCTTCTAAGGATAAGGTTAGCCAACCCCCTATTAATTGTACTTCTGCCCCTCTTGGCCCCCCTAAACCCTAAGGTTCCTTCTACCGAGTCTCCAGCCCCCATTCCCATAAGAAGAAAGTTGTTAAAGCCTCCCCGAGTTCTAAGAAAAAGAATTCCTCCTCAAGCCCATCTATGTTACCCTCCCCTACAAGTGGTGTGTCTACTAGGTCCCCTGGCCAATCCCAAAAGGTGGCGACTGAGGGCCTTTGTGACCTCAAGAACAACCCTTCTCATTCTAGTGAGAGAAAGTGGGAGAGGGATATGAGTGGGTTGTCTGTGATCGAGAAGTCTATAAGGAAGAAATTTAAGAACATGACTACTGGGGTGGAGGCTAAGGAGCTCTCCCCTAATGATAATCACAAGGATGTCAATCAAGCGATAGTTGAAGAGGAGGTTTTGAAGGGGAAAGAAAAGTGGTCAAGGATAAGAGCAGTGCTGGTACTCTTGCTAGAACACCCAACATTCACTACTCTAGTAGGCTGGTAGGTGCTAAAACCTTGGTGGTGAAAATCGTGGACTACTCATCTTCCTCGAACCCTAAAGAGGAGATTAAAATCAAGGAAGTGAAGCTTACCTCAGAGAAGGTTGATTTCTAGGAGGGAGCTAGTCTTTTCAAGAGGAGATGAATAACTCCTTTTATGATACTAAGGAGGAGGATGTTGAAACTAATTCTAAATGTAATGTTATGGATTCTTTGATTAAGGAGGTTGCTAGTTAGGACAAATATGAAAGTTGTAGTTTGATCAAAGGGGAAATGGCAGAGCTGAAAGATAGAATGACCTCTCTCGAAGACAAGATGAGGGTAAGGGCTACTTTGTGTTCTAAAGTTACACATCGGGCGGATACTTCATTGGTGGTCCTGCAAGACATTCGAGGTGGCAAACATGGTGATGAGAAGACCTCTGGGAGAAAAGATGAATTACTTGGGTTCCTTGTGGAGGACTGGAACATGCTTCTCAAATAGTTTATTCTTGTGTCTTTCTATTTGCTTTTTGTTATGGTATTGTATAAATTCTAGTATGTTAATTAGCTATTAGTGTGCTTCTATTCAACTGCTGGTGGCTTGTTTGCCTATTTTGATACCCTTTTGGAATTTTGTTATATGGATGTGCACCCTCATTTGCAACTTACCATAATAAAAAATAATACCTAAAATAATATAAAACTAAAGTGTAAAAATGTAATACCTTATAGTTTTAAATTTAAATTTAATTAAATGCCCTAATAACAAGGTGTTACATATAACTTTAAATTATAAAAGTCTAAATTAATATCTAAATTAATGAATTCTTAAAGCTAGCACCACCTTATAAACTAATTGTATTACAAAATTTAACTCTAGAATAAATATTATTTGATTTTAAAAAATTATGATAAAAGTTCAATAATTAAAAAGTAATAATTTCCACTCATAACACTATATAGATATCGAACAATATACCAAATTTTTAACATTGAACAAGCTGAGATGCAAAGTAAGATGAGAATATAATGATAACAAAACAAATTGTCTAATCAACAAGATCACTTAATTAATTAATTGATTGAACAATCTCCATGCAAAGTAAGATAAGAATATAATGATAACAAAATAAATTGTGATCAAAGACTAGAGCAAATTAATTGTCAAAACAACAAGCTCCATTGCCACTAGAATAAAAGAACCTTGAGAATCCTCACATGCTACAATAGGCTCATTTGATGCAACAGGGAGGTTTATCTTCAACAAGATACACTCGCTTTCTATCACTTTCTAGCTTTCTATTGCTTTCATGTATTCATGGCTATTCTTTTGTAAGAAAAACATTAGACTGTATTGCCATTTTAGCATGCTTCTTTTTTCTAAACTCTGAGCTTTTGTATGTTGTAATCTTTGACAGTATGTATATTGTGATCTTGCCTTTGACAACTATTTTCTTTTTTCTGATGTTTAGGATTGTTGTTCTACTTCTTTGTAGCCTCACTGATGTGATTTCCTTCTACTTTGATCAATTAAAAAAAAGACTAAATAAAGTTCAAAAATACATAACATACAAAAGATCATGCACCAACAATATAAAGAAAAGTTGGAACTGTTGGCAAGAGACACTATATGGACTCATGAATGTTGTCATTGAGGGAAACAAAGGTAATCCCACACATCCGCAAGACATGATGAGTCCTTACCAGAAGTTAGATTGAAGAAGTGTTGAGGTCTGGTAAGCAAGAACAGAGCAGTCAGTAAGGTCCGACAGACAGGTCCAGATCTCTCAGTAGAAGTATCTCAGTGAAGTGTGGATTTGAGGAAGTCAAGAGGAGTACCTTGACAAATAGAATCCAAGGATTTAACCTCCGGTGTTGAAAGGATGAAGAGATATGAATACTAGAGTGTCAGGTTCCTGATAGACAGTGCGAACAGAGGAAGAACTAATTGGCAAGACATAAGACATTATTCTGGATGTGTTACTAATGATGGTAAAGGTTCTTAAGGTATAAGTTATGATTGGCTGACATGATTGATGACTTCTACAAGTATATCCTTGATCTGCATTCCTTGCTATGCAAGGATTCAGCCGACAGACCAGAGTTTGAGGAAAATATTGACTATTCCAGATGCTGACTTGAAAGGTGATGAAATCACTTGTAAGGATATATATACATGATTGATTTAGATGTGAAGTGTGCGTACATGTAGTATTGGTGCGAAGATAAGCAGCAGAGTAGAGTAAAGTTAGCAAAAGAGGTCTGAAATGTGACAGTACAACTGCATCAAAAGAAAGTAAGAATGAAGTGCAGCAGATCAGTTTATTGAGCTTAACTAGAATTGAATCTCAACATGTGTGGATGCTTCTCATCGGTTCAAATAGTGTGTTACCTTCCTTTTTTTGTAGACAGTGAGTCTCTTGTGGGCAGTAAGCCCTAATTGGCATGTGCCATTTTTTGTACCTTCTATTCTTCTAACAGAGAATAATATCTTGGGTTAATCACCCCATGGTTTTTTCCTTAACTAGGTTTTCCACGTCAAAATCACTGTGTCATGTGTGTTAGTAGTATTTCTTTTTCATGGTTATGTTTTCTCATTTGATTTGATATTGCATTAATTGTTAAAGAAGTTCAAAAGGCAAAAAATTAAGATAACTGATTCACCCCCTCTCAGTTGTCAACAATTGGTATCAGAGCTAAGTTCCTCCCAACAAAGCCTAACAGCTTGAGGAAGGTCTGGGGATTCAAATGGATGTGTATGGTATGAGGGAGCAACTTAAGTCTACCCTTGATGACCTTGAGTAGTCAAATTTTGAAGTCAATGAATTAAAGGAAAGACTCAAACAAGTTGATGATTTCATAAAAGAACTAAAAGAGAAACTGAGTCTCTCTATGAAAAAGAGAAAGGAGCTACTCCAACAATTGGCAAGTCAAAATGAAACAAATGATACAAGTGAAGATCTGAAAGAGAAAAACAAGTTATGTGAAAATTTATCAAAAGAAATCATCATGATAAGACATGAAATGGAATCAGGAGTTATGAAGTTTACTCAAGAAATTGAAGAAAGAAGAAAATCTGAAGATGACCTAAGACAATCTCTCAAAGAAAAATCAGAAGACTACCACAAGACGGATAGAATAATCAGACATCTTGAATCTGATCTTGAATATGCTAAAGATAATGAATAAAAACTTGAGGATCAAATTGTCTCTCTCAAAACGGATCTTCAAACAACAAATGAATACAAAGAGAAATTCAAGATAAGCTCTGCTCAACTTGAAGTTCTCCTTGAAAGCCAAAAGAGGGTAGATGACAAGTGTGGCCTGGGGTATGAAAAAGGTGAAAGCTTTGGATCCGGTCAGAAGAACTTTAGATCAGAAAATCCAAGGAACAGGCCTAGAAGACCTCCGGTAAGGCAGCCTAATGCTCAAAGATATCCATCCTTCAATGGATACTACCACAACTGCAATAACTTTGGTCATAAAGCTAATCAGTGCAGAAAGAGAATGAATCAGACTAATACATCCTTCTCCGGACAGTGCTTCAACTGCAAAAGGTATGTTCACAAATCTCATGAATGCAGAAATATGCAAATGAACAATTCATTCAATGGTAGATGCTTTGCATGCAATAGAATGGGTCATATGGCAAATCAATGCAGATCAAGAGGATATCAATCAAATATGCAAAGAAATGTTGTTTTCCAAATTTGCAATAGATCCAGTCATATTGCAAAATTCTATAGAAGCAAAAATTAGGATAAAAGAGGTCCGGTACATCATAATCAGAATCAAGATAAGGGAAAACAAAAAGTGAATGCAGATGAAGTTCAAAGTGAGATGAACAAGATTTGGGTGAAGAAAAGTATAGAGAATGTAAGGGATGGATCTGCACCAAACTCTGGTGCTGATATTCCTTCCAAAAATTAAAAGGTGAGCTCTGGCTCAGGGGAAGACACAAAGAAAACTATTTCCCCCAGCCAGTCAACTGGTGCTGGAATTGGCACAAGGAGAGTTGCAGATTAAAGGGTTCATAAGAGAAACATCTAAATAAACTATGGTTAAGATTTGGAATATCCACAAGATATTCAGATCTAGATTGATCTGATTCTTCAAGTCATCCGAATAAGGCAAACCGGAATGACTTAGGTCGAGCATTTCTTGCAACTTGGTTTTAGGGTTTGCAGAACAATATAAGGGTTCTTCTTATTAAACATTTGCTCATTCTACATTCAAGAAGAAGAAAATAGGTGCTCTACAACAAATTTCCTCAAGCCCATCAAAGATCATTGCAAAAGTTAATTCATCCAGAAATCAATCCAACTCGCTTCGTGAAAACCTAAATGCACATAAGGTATTTTCTGTTTTTAATATCTCTCTGCAAAATCTCTTTAAAAGATGTCTACTCTGAATATAGTGAAGATCACTGATAGGCCTCGCCCCAAATTCAAGAAACATCTCTACAAATCTTTGGAAATAGATCCCCTAGGAGATTTTTCAAGTGTATCACATGGTGTCCTACACATAGAAGATATTAGGGTTTACATTCACGCTAACATTGAAGATTTTTGAGAGTTCAAATTGAGGGATATCTACCACAAACAACTAATAGATGATTCATTTGAGCTCAAAACCTAATACAAGGGCCTCTGGAACAAGCACTTTGCACAATGCATACATTTCCCCTGTTTTACTGAGGATGAATGGGTCAGGTATATTTTGAACAGAATACATGACAACTTCATGTGGTTGAATGGACCATTAAAAATCACAAAAGATGCCATTAGGGAAGTTACCGGATTACACTCACTCGGTGGGATTCCTGTTCTTAAATCTATCAAGAATCAAACTGTGAGTGAGGCTACCGGATCAAAGTTTGACAAAAGAGCAATGACAGTAGATGACATCTCTGATCCGGATGTCAAGTTTGCCTCCATGATCATTGGATACAAAATATATCATTCTAGCAGGGAGAATTTAGTACCTGGAATGACCATCTACACTGCTTATGAAATGCTAAGAAAGGATGTAGACTACGATATTTGTCAGTTCCTTTTAAACCAACTCTTGGAGAATCTACAGAAAATAAAGAAAGATAAAAAGAATTCATTCAAGTATGGTGGATTGATATTGTGCTTATTCTTCTACTTTATGAATGAGCTTCCCGGATCTAGTGGCTAGGTGTGGGAGAATGATAGACTAGTAGCTATCCAAATCAGAGATTATTTGCACGGACTTGGTGATGACAAAGTACAAAATACAGCTCTTTGGGGTTTCTTCAAAAACTTCCAGAACATGATGCAAGCTAGAGAGAGAATTCCTCAATCTCTAGTTGAAAAGTATAAAGACACTATATGTTTTATGGTAGAGACTGGTCAATGCCTAATGGAGGCAGTGGAACTAAGGACTGTCTAGATCATGCCTATGGGGTATGAAGTTGATAAACAAATTGTGGAGCTATATGTACAACACATGCTAAGTCAGCCAAAGGATCCAAAGGTAGAAAGGTTTAGAACCTTTGAAGAGCTAAGTATAAAAATCCATGTGGAACTTAGACAACCAGAGATGAAGAGAAAAGTGAGAAAAGAAGTAGAAGATGTTGCCAAAAGATTTGGCATATCAAAAGAAGCACTTGATACTAACAGAGAGAAGAGGGAAAGAGCAGAGAAAGATAAGGAAGAAGCTGAAAAGGAAAGTGATCTGGTAGAAGCCCCCACCCAGACAAGATCCTTTAAGAGGTCTGCACCCACCACTGACAAAAGTTCAAAGACATCAAAACCGGAAGCAAAATCATCCTATAAAATAGAGAAAAGAACTAAGACAAAGGCCACAAGGTCTTATATCAGTCAAAAAGATGAAGAAGAGACAGAATCCGATGAAGAAATCAAGAAGAAGAAGAAGAAGAAGAAAGTATCCAGTACAGATAAGGTGGCAGAGGCAAAAGAATTTGTTGAAAAGCCCACTCTGTCCCCAGATGATGTAATCAAAGCTATTACTATGGATGGAAACCTGCAACCAATAACAAAATTCTATGATGCATATAATGATGCAGATAGAAAAATCTTGGAGGAAGCCACAGTTAAGTACTTGAACATATACAATAAAGCCTTGATTGAAATAATTTCTCTAATTCCTAAAAGTTTGGAAAAGGAACTTGAAATGAGAAAAGAAAATGCTAAGGCAAAGTACTTAGAAATCAGAGAATAGGTAGCTATTCAGCTCTAACCTTCAATTACTCCAAAACAAATGGATATGATCTTCAAAGATTTCAAGGATGAGTTCTGGAGTAAGACTAGAATGAATCAACTCATGCTTGGAGAGACAGATAAAGTGGCAAAAGAAACAGAAGAAATCCTGTGGAAGGCATACTCAAGATTCAACATTCCTATTATAGAGAACTTGGATACTGATCCCTCGGCTTCAAATGTTGAAAAAGAATCTACTGAGGCAATGACAGAAGAAGTAATGGACTCCGGTGAAGGTAAAGACACGGGCTTAAAATCCTCTACTCCAGAAGAGGTGGCTCATGTACAAACAAATATCTCTCCTCTGGTTTCCCCTATAGTCTCTGGATCTAAAGGAGAAGGAAGATTAGAGGAGAAAGAAGAAGAAGCGAAAAGAAGAGAAGAAAGTCAAGCTAAGAAGAACATAAGTGACTGTGCTGAAGAGAAGAAATCTATGTCTCCGGCAAGAGACACTGCAGAAATTGTCAAGGATTTCTTAACAAAAGAAATGTTGGAGATTGATGAACCGAAGTTACTTCAAGGTCCAGTAAACTTTGACTCTCTCTCTCCGGTTCAAACAATGAAGATAGCTTCATTTGCCAATGCAAAGGCAAAAGAAAAACTTCTGAAGTCTCACATGGAAGACTATGAGCTAATAGAAGCTACATCTGGCACTTTAGAAAATATCATGCCATCTTTTCAAAAGGATCCCTCAACCTCCTCATCAGGTAATCTTAAATCTCTTATTAGTTTAGACAGCACTCATTTTGAGTCCTTAGAGAAATTAGCTAAAGAAAAGGTCTGAAAGGAGTTCTTGGATAAAAGATTCTCTGAAGTACTAAGTTTAATATCAAATGATAGAAGAAATATGGATATAGGGATAAAGAGCTTAGAAAATGCTCTTAAAGATGGCAGGGAAATATATAAATTTTGTCTATCATGGTCCAAAGCAACAATGGAGATTGAGAAGAAAATGAAAGAAAAGGAGATCCAACTAACAAAACTTTCTCAAAATTTTGATCTATTTACCTCATCCATAGCAAATCAAGAATGTCAAACCATTGCAGTCTTGGATGAAATTAAGAAGCTGGAGAAAGAAAAGAAAAATAGAATCGGTAGGTTACATGAACTTAGAAGAATAATCATTCCTAAGTTGGAGGCCATGCATGAGGCCCTAAGTGATGCTCAAACCACCGCCAAGATAAATTATCTGATAGATCTGAAGAAGGCTGAAGTTTTTGCATTCATGTTGAGTGGTCACATATCAATTTTGGACAGGATGAAGCTAAGTTGGGCAACCGAAGTTGTATAATTGAAAAACACTTTTGTAGACATACTAAAGTATTTGTAGAATGCAACCGGATGATATACTTCTGCTACTAAGTTAAATTTTCAAGAAATTTTTTTTGCGGACCCCACCCTTTGCCATTGATGTCAAAGGGGGAGTGAGGAGCAGTGAAAAATGAGGAATCCAACTAAGGGGGAGTTTCAGAAAATATATATAAAAATAGAGCATCAGCCAAGGGGGAGTTTAGTGTGCCACTTAGTCATTTTTCATTAAGTGTTGCCATCAATGCCAAAGTGGGAGATTGTTGGCAAGAGACACTATATGGACTCATGAATGTTGTCATTGATGGCAACAAAGGTAATCCCACACATCCACAAGACATGATGAGTCCTTACCGGAAGTCAGATTGAAGAAGTGTTGAGGTCCGGTAAGCAAGAACAGAGTAGTCAGTAAGGTCCGACAGACAGGTTCAGATCTCTCAGTAGAAGTATCTCAATGAAGTGCAGATTTGGGGAAGTCAAGAGGAGTACCTTGACAAATAGAATCCAAGGATTTAGCCTCCGGTGTTGAAAGGATGAAGAGATATGAATACTAGAGTGTCAAGTTCCTGATAGACAGTGCGAATAGAGGAAGAACTAACTGGCAGGACATAAGACATTATTTTGGATGTGTTACTAATGATGGTAAACATTCTTAAGGTATAAGTTATGATTGGCTGACATGATTGATGACTTCTACAAGTATATCCTTGATCCACATTCCTTGGTATGCAAGGATTCAACCGACAGACCAGAGTTTGAGGAAAATATTGACTATTCCGGATGCCAACTTGAAAGGTGATGAAATCACTTGTAAGGATATATATACATGATTGATTTAGATGTGAAGTGTGCATACATGTAGTATTGGTGTGAAGATAAGCAGCAGAGCAGAGTAAAGCTAGCAAAAGAGGTCCGGAATGTGACAGTACAGCTACATCAAAAGAAAGTAAGAATGAAGTGCAGCAGATTAGTTTATTGAACTTAACCGAAATTGAATCTTAGCATGTGTGGATGCTTCTCATTAGTTCAAACAGTGTGTTACCTTCCTTTTTTTGTAGACAATGAGTCTCTTGTGGGCAGTAAGCCCTAACTGGCATGTGCCATTTTTTGTACCTTCTATTCTTCTAACAGAGAATAATATCTTGGGTTAATCACCCTGTGGTTTTTCCCTTAACCAGGTTTTCCACGTCAAAATCACTGTGTCATGTGTGTTAGTAGTATTTCCTTTTCATGGTTTTGTTTGCTCATTTGATTTGATATTGCAGTAATTGTTAAAGAAGTTCAAAAGGCAAAAAATTAAGATAACTAAATCACCCCCCCTCTCAGTTATCAATAGGAACATCTCTCCTAAGCATATCCAACTAATTAATATGGACTGAAGACATGTCTACAACTAATTAACATAGACTATGGAAAAAATGTATTTACAAAACCAAAGACATGCAGTCTCCTTTGGTAAGCTTAGGTAAAAAGGTTTTAGTGGGACAGAGAGTGAATTCAAGCAAAAACATTCAAACACCTAAAAGCAGTATCATGCATGCCCTAACTACTTAATGGATTACTAATAGCCTAAGAACAAGCAAATGCAAACAAAAGACATGAAACCCTAGACTACAAGTGTCAATCCTCCATTATTTCTCCAAGATTTTGCAGTACTTTGCTCTCAAATTTGCAGACCTGCGAAGCTCAAGAGTATGTTAATGGAAAAATTAGAGAGATCATGCTCAAATTATGCAAGGGGGAAGTGAGAAATGAGACTCAGAGAGTGATTTTATAGAGGAGTAGGGTTTGAATGGAGGGCTATTATTGCATGTTTGACTTTTGATGAAATGAAGGGTGTAGATTGATTAGGCTTTCCCAATCACTAAAGGACAAAGGATAATTTTAAATTTGAAAATATGATGAGGTGTGTGGGAATTTTAAATTAAATAAATTTGATCAATTTATTTAATTTATTTGAAGTGGGATAGTGCATGTGAACCCATAATTCAACAAATGAGATTTATTTAATTAGGTGAGGGCTATATTTAAACAAATGTTCATTTGTTTAAATTAATTGAGTGAAGATGGCATTGAAAAATGAATAATTAATTAATTAGAAATTAATTATTTAATTATAGAAGAAAAATAGGAGAAAATAGGAGAATGTGGAAGATATTGGTGTGATACCAGTGTTTACAGATTGAGGACATTTTTAGGTGTCTACATTTTACCCCTCTTTGATATAATGTCAATTATGATATTGTATCAAAGAAAAAATTGAAAAATATTCTCTGGACATGCCCCAACATGCCCTAGATGAGGCGGGATAGCTTTATGCCTCCTTAGGAAATTTTCAAATTTTCTAAAAGGTTTTCAAAAATTTTGGGAAATTTCCTGAAAAGTATGGAATGAAAAGAAAAAATGCAGATGCGAGAGAGAGAGATGGTTGAGAAATGAAGACTGGATAGAAGAATGGATTGAGATTTTTCTTTGATAGATTTTTGAGCTTCTTACTTGTAGTTTCTTCTTGTCATCATATAACTTATTATGTCAAGGACTACAAACATAGTGGCAAGTCATAGGCCAAAGTGTAAAGTGTGATCCTCTGTGAAATAATCACATGACAGTCAAGGAATGCCTGACTCAGACTAGTAACCGTGGTACCTTGTCAGAACATGTGATAAGATAACCTTGAGGTATGCAAGTTCTGATGCAAGGAAGCATTCATTCTTTCCCATGCATAGGATGTCTTTGATTCACACCAATTGGAATCTGATGAAGGGAGTAAATCATAAAACACACAATAATAGAAATTGCATACAGAAAATAGAATAATATTTTATTAATATGGGCAAAACATTGCATTACAGAAGATTAAATACAATCAAAAGGATGAATCCCCTACAAGCTGTAACACATTGTAGCTCCCTCTCTCGAGACTCTGGAATTATTTGCCTTCTGTAACCCCAAATTAGTTAGGGTTTCTATTATCCCACCTATTCTTGACTCTACACTTTCCCCCTTAACTCCAATACCCCCAAGGGTTCCCAAAAATGGTCATATATAGCCCATTTTGGTGGCCACTAGCTTAATTTCAAATTTTGCATCTCCCTCCAAAAATAGGTCTACTTCGCAGGGCCATAACTTTCGATCCGACCATTGGATTTTCAATCATAATACCTTTTCAGAAAGCTCTCGAAAAGATGATGGTGTACAAGTAGTACCTAAAGGTAGATTGCTTAGGTTTCCCACCAAATTTTGGGCCCATTTGGAGCTTCTAAATGCCTCAAATTTGACTTTGAATATTTCAATAAGATTTTTGGAATTTAAAATTTTAATATCTCACAAATGACAAATGATATTGAAGTGATTTCTTCACCATTAGCTTCAATTCACCATTCTAGAAGTCCATGTAAGATTTTGTATCCAATCGTGCACAAATGCAAACTTACTAAAAATAGTAACCCTGCCGAATTTAGCCCTTATTGAAAAGAAACAACACATTTTTTTTTGGTTGATGCAAGATTGATCTTACACCCTGGATGCTCCTGCATTAGACACCTGGGGTAATTTGAAAAGTGACCCTGTCACTTCTCATGAGTTAGAGGGAAACCAAAACGGTTAACCTCAGTCTCAGATAACCATGATGAATCTTCAACAAGCCTTCCTTTCCATTTCACCAAGTATTATGTATATTGCCTGTTTCTTATACTCTCAACCACACGGCTATCCAGAATACTCTCTATCTCCTCCTTCTCTGAAGTAGATGCTGGAATGTCCCACTGTGTTCCTTTATCAAGTCCATCATCATAATACTCTGTCAAATCTAAAATGTTGAACACTAGTGAAATATTGATGTCATCGAGCAACTCTACTTCAAATGCATTTCCTGAATCATGCTTCTTCAGTATTCTACATGGTCCAAATTTCTTCATTTTCAACTTATTGTATGTTCCAATTGGGAACCTTTCTTTTCTCAAGTGAACCATGATTTCATCTCCTACCTAGAACTCCTTATATCTCCTCTTTTGATCTGCCTTAGCCTTGTACTAAATATTCATCTTATTAATGTTCTTTCTCACTTCTTCATGCAAATTCTTTAGGTGTTCTGCAAAGTCGTTGGCCTCAGCACTTGTCTTTTCTCCTTTGTCTAGCTTCCTTAACTCTGAAGCATTTCTTGGACTATTGCCATATACAATCTGGAATAGTGACTTACTAGTACTCCTATTGATAGAATTGTTGTAAGTGAATTCCGCCTGTGGCAAAATCAAATCCCATCCCTTGGGCTTATCTCCTACTAAGCATCGTAGCAGGTTACTCAAACTCCTATTCACCACTTCTGTCTATCCATCAGTCTGTGGATGTGCAGAACTGAACATCAAATCTGTTTTCAACTTCTTCCACAATGTCCTCTAGAAATAACCAACAAACTTGGCATCTCAATCTAAAACTATGCTCTTAGGTAGACCATGTAGTCTCACCACTTCTCTGAAAAAATAACTCTATAATATGAACAACATCATTAGTCTTCTTACAAGGAATAAAATGAGCCATCTTTAAGAATCTGTCCACCACCACAAAAATGGAATCATGTCCTCTCTGTGTCCTTGGTAAACCAAGAAAAAAATCCATACTAATATCATCCCATTGCTTCTCTAGTATAGGTAATGGCTAATATAGCCCTGTATTCTGACTTGTTCCTTTTGCCATCTGACACACCTACAAATCTACACAAATTTCCTCACATCTTGCTACAATTGTGGCCACTAATAATGTTCACCAACAATAGCAATGGTCTTATCTTGACCAAAGTGTCTAGCTAATCCTCCACTATGCTTCTCCTTAATCAGGTTCTCTCTCATGGAACTCCTCAGAATGCACAACTGGCTTCCTCTAAACAACATGTCATCTTAGATTATGTAATCCAACCATTTTGTCATGTCCAAAGTAACAGGTTCCAAACAAGCTTTCCAAGCCTCTGCAAAATCTAGATCTTCAGGATACAAACTTTTGAGTTCATCAAACCCAACAACCTCTATCTTCATTTCTGTCAACAAATTTTGCCTTATGCTCAAGGCATCTACAACTCTATTGGACTTCCCACTCATGTGCTTCAAAATAAAAGTATAACTCTGCAAAAACTCAACCCATTTTAAGTGCCTTTGATTTAACTTTCCTTGACTATTAAGAAACTGCAAAGCCTGATGATCAGTATATAAAACAAACTCTTTTGGCAACAAATAATGTCTCCATTTCTTCAAAGCTTGAACTATTGCATAAAACTCTTGATCATAAATAGAATACTTTTTCTTGGCATCATTAAGCTTCTCACTAAAATAGGCAATGGGCTTACCTTCTTGACTCAGACAACACCTATACCACTACCACTAGCATCACAATCTACTTGAAATACCTTATTGAAATTTGGAAGTGCCAAAATAGGTTGTTCTATGACTTTATGCTTCAATGTATCAAAGCTCTTGTCGGCTCCTTTAGTCCATCTAAACTCTTTTCTATCCGGTTTCATTGTCTCTGTTAGAGATGCACAAATGCTATTGAAATTCCTAATAAACTTTCTATAAAAATTTGCCAAACCATGAAAAGATCTTACCTCGAAATCACTCCTTGGCATATGCCATTTAATGATAGCCCTCACCTTCTCTAGGTCCATCTTAAGACCTTCCTCTAAGACAACAACTCCCAGGTATACCAACTCCTTTACAAAACTTCATTTCTTCATATTGATCAACAACTTCTCCTCCCTTAGCTTCTATAAAACTCTTCTGATATGCATCAAATGCTCATCCCAAGTCTTACTAAAAATCAAAATGTCATCTAAATAAACAATAACAAAACTTCCCAAAAATTCTTTCAGTACCTCATTCATGAGCCACATGAATGTCCTCAGTGCATTGGTTAGCTCAAATGGCATGACTAACCACTCATATAAACCTTCCTTTGTTTTGAAGGCTATCTTGCACTTGTCTCCTTCTCTGATTCGAATCTGGTGACACCCACTCTTTAGATAAATCTTCGTGAAGTACTTGGCTCCACTCAAACAATCCATTATGTCATCCATTCTGGGCAATGGAAATCTGTACTTGATTGTGATCTTGTTGATGGCTCAGGAATCTATACACATCCTCCACTCTCCATCTTTCTTTGGTGCTAGTACTGCAAGTACCGCACATGGACTTAGGCTTTCTCTTATCAATCCCTTCCTCAACAACTTCTGAACTTGTTTGTTCAACTCTTCACTCTCTACTGGAGTCATTCTATGGGCTGCCTTGTTTGGCAAACTAGCTTCTGGTATCAAATCCATTTGATGACTTATCTTCCTTACTGACAGTAAACCTTTTGGTACAATATCAGAGATAATGTCTTGAAATTCTTCCAACATATCTAAAACTTCTACTAGTACATCTTCACATTTCTCTTGACTAATATTAGGAATGAATGCAAAGCAATGATGCTCATGCTTCATACCCTCCAAAAATTTCCTACCATTTACCAAGCAAATTTTGGTAGTACTA
Organism: Cunninghamia lanceolata; assembly: GCA_027924645.1. Lineage (NCBI taxonomy): Eukaryota > Viridiplantae > Streptophyta > Pinopsida > Cupressales > Cupressaceae > Cunninghamia > Cunninghamia lanceolata. The sequence continues at coordinate 566,093 of BSBN01000798.1, forward strand.
TAGACCTTTTCTTCCACCTCCTTCAAGGGCTTCAACTTATGACAAAATCCATCCTTTGTTAGTGAATATGTGTTTGCATGGTCATCATGGACAGCACTCCTATCATACTACCATGGCCTTCCCAATAGCATATGACATGCATCCATTGGTATGATATCACACAACACCTCATCATGGTAGTCCCCAATCTTGAACTTCACCAAACACTGCTCATTAACCAAAGCCTTGTGGTCCTTTTGCAACCATGCAATCCATTATGGATGTAGATGTTTTCTTCTTATCAACTTCAACTTCTCAACCATCTCCTCTGAAACAAGATTGTCAATACTTCCACTGTCAATAATAATATCACAACACTTACCTTCACATTTGCACCTTGTGCCAGAATAAACTCTTCCTCTGATTGGGTTCTTTCTCCTCATTTAACAAAGTTCTTCTAACAACTAGGATTTCTCCCCTTTCTGCATCTTTAGAGTGCTCAGACTGTGCATTTTCATCCACATGTGCAACTCATGCATTACCTTCAGGTCTTCTATTCACCCTTCCTTGATGTTGCAGACACTCATATGCTTGATGCCCTTCTTCTCCACATTGGAAACAGGTTCCTCTGAAACTTTCTCTTCCAGGTCCTTGCCTAGGTTTGCCTCTTCCTCTTCCTCTTTGCTCACCATTGTTCTAGTCACGAGGGCAGTAGGTATTATCTCCTCTCTGATTTTGACTAGTGCTGGCTTCTTCACTTTTCTTTGAATCTTCATTTCGGTCCCCATAGAGCCTTCAACTAGTCCTTCCGTCTTGACCTCTTCCCCTTTGCTTGCTGTCAAATCTTTTATTCAGCTTCTCTTCCACCTTTAGGGAAAACTAGTATGCATCTTCTATGGTGGTCATTCTGACCAGGCTCAACTGTTTTTGAATACTTGGTCTTAACCTATTAATGTAACAGGCTACCTTCTCCTTGTTGGCCTCTCCATGGCCTGTCCTGATAGTGATCTTATAAAAATCTTCTATATACTCCTTAATAGTGTTGTTACCTTGCTTCAATCCTTGCAGATTCTTCAGCAACTCCATCTCATAGTCCACAGGAATGAACTGCTTCTTCAATTTCTCCACCATCTAATCCCATCTGGTAATATTTTCTTTTCCTCTTCTATTTCTCACTAACTAGACCTCCTTCCACCAAATACTGGCATGACCCTTCAACTTTGTCTTTGCAAACTTGACCCATTCTGAGTCTTCCACATCTTCATACTCAAAATACTCCTCCATATCATTGATCCAATCAATAAGTTGTTTTGGATTCAAATCTCTAGAATATGTAGAAACTTTGATCCTGAGCCTCTTTCCAATCTTAGAAATGACCCTTAACAACCTAACTTCTGCAGGATCTCCTGCAACTTCTTGTTCTTCCTCAGATAGCTCCTCTTTCGCTTCATTCTCACTTTCTTCTCTTGTTCTTGGCTCAAACCCTCTTCGCAACCCCTCTTGTAATGCATCGATTTGTCTTTATAGGGCTCTAAAACCCTCTTCTGTCAAAGCATTCCTCCCAATATGATTTCTTCATGGAGGCATCTTAATCTCTGCAGCAAACCCACAACCTCAGGTCCTGGTGCAAATTGCCTTATGGTCGGCGATCTGTCTACACAATCAGGAACCCTTGCTCTGATACCACTTGATGAAGGGGGTAAATCATAAAACACACAATAATAGAAATTGCACACATAAAATAGAATGATATTTTATTAATATGGGAAAAACATTACATTACAGAAGCTCTAATACAATCAGAGGATGAATCCCCTACAAGCTGCAACACATTACAACTCCCTCTCTCAAGACTTTGGAATCATCTACCTTCTGTAACCCCAAATCAGCTAGGGTTTCTATTTTCCCACCTATTCTTGACTCTACACTTTCCCCCTTAACTCCAATACCCCCAAGGGTTCCCAAAAATGGTCATATATAGCCCTTTTTGGTGGTCACTAGCATAATTTCAAAATTTGCATCTCCCTCCAAAAATAGGTCAACTTCGTGGGGCCATAACTTTCGATCCGACTATTGGATTTTCAATTATAATACCTTTTCGGAAAGCCCTCAAAAAGATGATGGTGCAAAAGTAGTATCTAAAGGTAGACTACTTGGGTTGCCCACCAAATTTTGGGTCCATCCGCAGCCTCTAAGTGCCTCAAATTTGACTTTGAATATTTCAATAGGATTTTTGGAATTTGAAATTTTAATATCTCACAAATGACAAATGATATTGAAGTATTTCTTCACCATTAGCTTCAATTCACCATTCTAGAGGTCCATGTAAGATTTTGTATCCAATCGTGCATAAATGCAAACTTACTAAAAATAGTAACCCTACCGAATTTAGCCCTTATTAAATAGAAACAACACATTTGTTTTTGGTTGATGCAAGATTGCTCTTACACCCTAGATGCTCCTACATTAGAATCTCGATCACATGCAAGGAACCTAGTTGCCCTAGTCATTTTGCCAAGACAAACCACTCATAGAAATGAAAGAAAAAGGCCCCGCTCTATCCTCACTTCTCTTCATCACTTAGGGACTGCCTTGAGAAGCATAAGAATGAGACTGCAAAACAAACAAGATAGACGAAACCTAGAGTCAATAGCCATGCATATCATTTGCTAAGTGTGTATGTGTTTGTCTGATTGATTATGATAGACTCAATAATGCCTAGTTTTAGGATAGGAAGTATGTTGTATAAGATGTTAAGTCTAGTTTTGACAAAGTCCTGTTGTGTGGTTACACAACACACCCCATTTTGACTTAACAAAATAGGGACCCAACTTTTTTCTTGGCTTGGCTTGTGTTTTTTCTGCTTTTCGGTGGTTTGGTAAAAGTAAGTCATGCATGTGACCCTACATAAGAGGGCTGGGTAAGTCATTATGATGAGGTCAGTTTGTTAAAGTTAATATTTCATATCAATAACCTCATGGTTGGAAAGAGTACAAAATTTCATGCAGGTTTGCCTTTTGGATCACCCTGATATTCCATAGGGAACGAGAGTTATGGTGAGTCAAAGTCTTGGTCAAACCTGATATTCCAGAGAGGGGTCATATTCCTTAACATCAGTCATCTTATGTAAGATCACCCCGATCTAATTTTATCACTTGATAATCATTTGGTCCGAAACTCCGGATGTCAATTTTACATGGTAGTGATATTTACCTGTCAAACAACTTCATATATTTTGCGGGGGTCATATTTCGAATATCACCTGATCTTTCAAATATCACCCTGTCACAAAATATCACCCCAGACCCAATATGCTGATGACATCATCCAATCTTGATGAAGAAAGAAAATCACCCTGATGCTGACGTCATCATCCTTTTTACCTCGCGGAGGTATATTTCCAACGATCACCCTTTCAAACAACATGACGGTGACGTCATCCCAATCTTTCAAAAAGGGGTCACTTTAGTTTTGAGGGGTCATATTAAAAACATCACCTGACATTTTAAGCATCCCCTGATTTTCAAAGCATGACCCGATATTCTCAACATCACCCGATCCCTTGACATCAGTTTTCCCGCTCAATGGCGGAGGATCATATTACACATAGGGGGTCATATTTCATAATATCACCCAATCTTCTAAGGATCACCCCCTCCTCTTGCCTCATAACATTTAATGCACATAAATGTAGTAGGTGGTTCCCGCCGATTGCAAATGTGATACAAACCCCTGGCAACATCCGTGAATTTTGTGCAGAAGATCAATGGATTTAATTGATTTAACCCGGTTTTGCCATAATTTTCCCAATGAATGAGTTTAAAAGTGAATTTCCAAGGTCAGTTTGCATTTACCTTGCGAAGAAACAAGAATTTATAGAGCAAATATTCAAACCCTCGTACGAGCTACCTGCGGACAGACTAACAGCTTGCAGCAGAATAAAACATGTGATTATCACCGGTATCTGAGTCCCTTTTCCATAATCATCACCTTAGTCAAGAAGATAAGCGTTATCAGGTAAGTAAATAAAAACCCTCCTATTTTTGTTTTCTGCATGTCCAGGTAGTATGCTTTTCCAGTGGTTTGAAACTGTAATTATGCATATCATGATGAAATAAAGATTAATAAGTATAATATGCATGATGCCATAAACGTATAATGTTGTATGCATGCATGTGAATGTTATGGTAAGACCAGTCGTGTTTATTGCAAGAATCGATGGCAGACGTCAGGAGGAACAAGTCTGAGTCTGAATTTCTTAAGCCCATGTTTGCTCAACCTGAGGGAGTACAGTTCAAGTATGGTGTCATTGGAGATACTCATCAGGGAAATACATATTTGGTAACATGGTCGTCCAAGATGCATGATGATAAAGATAGTACCCTACTGGACACCATATTTAAATTAGGAATGTGGCATGCAGCTGGATTTCTTTATTCCATGGAAGCTCCCAAATTGATAATAGAATGTGCCAGAAATTACAACCCACAGACGAGGAGAGTGGAAAAACATGGTAGGGTTTATGCAGATTTGTCCATCAAAGGGATCACATCCACTTTTAATCTCCCAGTTAGAAAGAAAGTAGTCAGTATGGATCTGAAAAAGCTGGAAATTGAATATGAAAATAATAAGAAGACTACAAGAAAGAGGATATACCAGTGCAGATCAAAGAACAACACTTACACTGCCTCTGCCAAATTACCAGTGCATTTGTACAAATTTGATTTTGATGAGGAATATCAATATATGATTGCCCTGCTCAGTAGGATGATAGGCCAGCCTACTGCTAGAAGTTTCAAGGATTGGATGTATGGAGTCATCATGATGTGTCTTTATATAGATAATAAGCCATTATGGGCTAAGATCATCAATGATGCTTTAGATAAGCAGATGATGAATTTAGGAGGCCTGGAATGTTCATTTTTCATGACTTCATATGCTGTATATTCATGTGCTTATAAAGGAACATTTAATGCACTTACCACAATTGGAAAGATTGGTGGCAATATTAATGATGCCCATATAAGGGACCATTATCCTCAGTTGTAGAGAACAAACTATCTCCCTGACTACAAATTAGTGAATGATTCATTTTCTATCCATCTGGTCAGAACAATGGAGGAGGATAGAACCAAAAGATTGAGCATGGAAGCTCAAGAAGTTATATACAAGCATGGTGCTTGGTTTATCCAGTTTGCCACATTCTCTAACATCAGAATAGAGGGCTTTGAAGGACAGCTATTGATGCTACCCAGATACCCTACTAACGGGGTAGTCCTGATGGAGTTTCTAAGATAGGTATCAACAATACTGGATGCATACAAACAAAATAAGAAGATACCTCCACTATTGTTTCCAATAACTATAGGGTGGTACATCTGCCCTGATTCTGAAAACATAAAGAAGGCCATAGCAGGTCTGAACATGATGAACTTACAACCATTTCCGTTGGCCAGATCATACGACCCCTATGGAAGAATGCAAAAGATCATGGGGAAGCCCATACATCAGAAGCATTTAGAGGATTTCTGGACTGATTGTGAAGATGAGGCTGAGGTAAGAAGAAGAAAATATCAAAGGCTTACCTCAATTAGGTAAGGACATTTGACTATATTCCAGTGCCTGCACAATTAAAGAAAGATGATGGCAAGATTATGTCAAATGAATATGAGGATAATAAGGTGTATAATGACACCATTTCAGCCCCTGACCTGACACAACCTGAAGACATTTCATTAGATCAGTTTACAGGTGGGGTGCTGCGGTTGACCCAATCATGGGTAAATAAACAAATCAGTATACTAAAGAAGAAAGGTGTGGCCATCACAGTAGACAACAAGAGGAAAAGACAGGAGATTCTAGATGAAGAATATGATGAATTTCTTATTGAGAAGAGAAAATCTAACGGAGAAAGGCTTCCACCTCAGGAACAAAGTAAAAGACCCCCCAGAGGAAGGAAGACTGATAGTGAACCTAAGGGGGTGATTATTGAAAGAATTGATATACCAGCTGAAGGTGCATCTACATCAGGACAGGCATTAGCCTCATCTGCACAGCCTTTGATGGATGAACCAAGAACAAAAAGAATCCTAAGGCCAGCTATGGAGACTAGAGGGGTGCCAGATAAGGGCCAAACCTCACGGTAGAATGTGGAAGAGGATATCATTCTTGAGGAGGAGCTAGTAAATAAAGAGCTTGTAGGAGATGACTCCATGATGGTCACAAGAAAGAGGAAGGCACCGCTGGTGGCATCACCACCTAAAAGATAGAGAACATCTATGAGGGGTGAGATAAGACATGACCCCATAGTATTAAGGGGAGCTAGTAGTGAAGTGTTCAAGAAATAATTGCAACATGATGTGCCACTTCCTACCATCATTCAATTTAAGACTGAGAAGACTGAAGAGCAAGCAAAAGAAGCCACTAGAGCAGGTCAAGGCAGTCCTTTCTCATTGGAGGAAACTGTGGACCTATCAGATGATGAGGTGGTGCAAAATGTAGCATCTCAGTAGATGGAGACCCTTGCTTCCAACACTTGCATGACCCCACATGGTACCCCATTAGCACAGATGGCGGTATTAGAAGAGTTGAAGCAAGCAGAGCAAGAGAAAGAAAACAACCCAGAGAGGGCAGCCCAACAAATCGGGCTTGATAAGTTAGTTGATTAGGTAACTAGCCCTGCAGTGATAGACCTAACATACAGAGAGGATGTAAGTCCCAAACATCAAGCAGATGCACCTGAGAGAATAGAAAATATTGAGGAAGTCAAACAGATAGAAATAGAAAGCAGCATTCTAGACATGGGCCAGCAACAACAAGAGATACCAGCTAAACCCAAAATAGTAGAAGTCTAGCAAAATGGTGGGAATGATAAAGACACATTAGGTGATGATGCCCCCCAAACTCAAGAAACTTCAGGTGATAAAGAAACATCAAGTCATGAGGACCTAAAGACCCAGGAGGTAGATACATTAGGTGCAGAGCAGAATGTGATTCAAGATCAGGTAGCTGCACTTAGTTCGAACACAATGATATCCACAGATACAAATGTGCCTCAGGATGAGGAAATTCCTAAAGTGGATGAAATACAAAAGGAGGGAGTACAAGATCAGGTCCAGGACCAACATGTAGATACACAGCATGATCCTCCCTCGCAAGAAGAAGTTCCTCAAGAGGAAGAAATACCACAGGATCCCCCTCATGATGAATATCATGAGGAAGAAATAAGTAAATCACCCTTTCCATCGAGAACCGAGACAAATGCTGGAGATCAGGGTGGATATGATCATGACAGACACCAAGGATCCAGAGATCAAGTACCTCAATGGCTTGAGAAAGAAATAGGTACATAATTGGGTTTTGAGATTCAAAAATTTGATGTTTCAACATTATTTTCAGAAACCATCATGAAGCCTAAGAGGAAAGCCAGATTAACATCTACAATTAGAAGAGATCCTACTATATGCAGAAGGACTGCCCAGGTAGCACTTCCCATTGTTGAAAAGGAGAAAGGCAAAATCACCCTAGAAGAATTCCATATCACCACAATTAACTTAGGGTTTGCCAATGAAGACCAAGAAGGTCAGGAAGGGAAGGATATAATTGATTCTTTAACCCAAAGGGTGAAGAAAGAAACAGAGAAGAATAAGTAGCATAAAGAGCACATTGCTCAACTACATTCATACATAAAAGGGTTGATTAACCCTAACAATACAGCATCAGATCATGCAGTCCCATTGACTGCAATTTCTCAAGAGGAGGTTAATAAATTAGACCTTATGAAGCATGAGTCAGTGATCATGAGAAAGTGGATGTTGTCTACACTCACAGGAGCTGAGGAAGTAGTGAGAGCCTCTTTGTAGAGGTTGAATTCTTTGCGTATCTCAAGGAAGAAAGTTGATAAAGTATAGACTGAGACCGGAAGAAGGTCATTCTAGTTAGAGAAAGCTTTGGGTGGTCTGAGTGAAATAACAAGGATTAATCCTTAGATCCTAATAAACAATCAGGTACTAGATAACAACACTGCCATGCTGGTAGATATTTGGTATAAAGACATTAGGTTTGAATGTTATGTACTAAAGAAGTGCAGTAGTAAGTTAAGAGATATCAGTGTGAAATTGCACAGCATGATATCCTATGAAGTAGAAGTCTTGGAGGCCTTAGAGGGAAAAGTAGAGGGGAAAATTTAAAACCAAGACATGGACTTTGCCATAAAAGCTCTGCATAATAACTTCCAGCCGATGGCTGATGATCCTCTCACCTACCTGACAGAAGAAGCAATGAACAAGATCATGAGGATCAAAGTTAGGGTGGAGAACTATAATGAAACATTGAGCAACAGGAAGGGTAAATTAGAGACCCTCAGAGATAAATTTCAAGCCCACAAGCATGCCATCAATAAAGCCAAAACTCAGTATGGCGGGGAAATTGAAAGAATAGTAGAAGCATATGAAAATATTAGGATGATAATGTAGGTCCATATACAAGGCAACATTCATCAGGGTGATGATGACACAGAAAGTGATGATCATGATGATCATGGTGATGAAGAAGAAAACCCTAAGGAATAAATGAAGATGCGCCACAAGAGAAATATATGCATTAGGTACTTAAAAGAAAATAAGTTACCTAGATGGTTGCTAGCTGGCAACCTGTGCCACGAGAGATAGTTGACCAAGTCAAAATGAATATGCACCATTGATCTTAATTGATAAATCTTGATCGTAGATCATGTGTAACCGCTTCCTCACCTTATTCTATAAAAGGTCCAGGGATACCTTGTTTTAAACATTCAGAAGCTTAATTGAAATTTGTTTGCTGAAATATTAGGGCCTATTTCAAAGTTATTGTAAACATACATGTTTTTGCATACTTAATGAAAGAGAAGACCATTTTGATTGCAAATCATAGTAAATCCTAAGTAATCTGTGTCTGGATTCTTGATACATGCTTTGATTAGCTGCGTCCCTTGGAGTGCTCATTAGTCTACTTGTATTGTTTTCATTCACCATCCTTTGAAGTTAGCATCATCTGTATCTAGCTGTGGAACATCTTGGTGAAAATATGGTTTGATTTCTTCTCCTAATGACATTATCAAGTGTGTATGTGGCTCAATAGCTGAAGATTCATGATAATTTGAAGTATTCTTTTCAATATCCTTTAATTTCAGAATAATTCACCATCACAATTGCAAGTAATAGATGTTAGGGTAAAATGTGGATTAATCAAATGAACAATATCAAACCCAAATATCAACAGAATAATGAAAACAAGAAATATTGAATGAAAAGAGCAATGAATAACACAATACAAACCTTCCCTGTTTCAAAGCTTCTATTGTTCGCCTATTACAACCGTCCTTTGCTAATGAAGTAGGCCCTCAGTGAGTGCACTCTTTTAGTTGTTTTGTAGGATGTTGATAGTAAATGGCTATGATAATGAATATGCCAAGAAGATGAGCTTCGAAGCAATAATGGTGATCTCAAGCAAATAGTATTGGGGAGCCAAAGGCACGCGGGTAGAATTCTATAGAGTAACAATACGAATAGGCTGGATGATGAGAATGGAGGGATGAAGCTTCTTTTATAGACTTAGAAGAATGAGAATCAACGGTTGAGAGGAGAGATGAAGATCAATGGTTGAGAATGGTTGAGGAATGTGCAACCAGTAGAAATATGACAAGTGTCCCACCTCCATCATGAAAGAGGGGATGTGACAACATTGATTGGAGAGTTAACTCTTTTAACTAAACAGTTAACAAACTTGATTAGTCAGTTGGAAGAATGAATTGTGGAATTGACTAAATTGATTGAGGGATTAACTCAATTGACTGGTTAGTTAACACTTTTGATTGATTAGTTAACTAACTTCTGATTTGAGAAGAAATAGGCCATGTGGGTGAGGGAAAATAAGGTAATTAAATATTTAATATATTTAATATATTTAATTACATGTGCAACCTGATGAGGTGGACAAGGTGAGGTGGAAAAGTGAGGTGTAAGTTTGAGGTGGATTTTTGGAATTAGAACTTAGGATAGAGGAATTTGGATTAATTAAATAATTTATGATTATTTAATTGTGTAGGACATTTAGAAGAATTTTAATTATTTAATTAGGGAATAGTGAATCGATTAAATAAATTTAGAATATTTATTTAATTGGTAGAAGAATGGAATATTTAGAATATTTATTTAGAGTGAATCGTGTCATTTTTAGGCATATACATTTTGCCCCTCTTTGATGCAATGTAGTTTACAGCGTTGCTTCAAAAAAATTGATAGTTTGGTAGTGATACATGCCCCAGTTTGCCCCTAGTACAAGTTTAATGACGATAGGATGCCCCCTCCGGAGATTGGACGGGAAAAAGGGTAAAAGATTTTGAGACGGACAATCTCACAAAGACGAAGGGAAGCTAGGTTACAATGAAGAAATCAGTTGAAGAAAGAGTCAAATGATACGCGATGCAAGATGGAATGATGACACACACAAGCAAGCAAGCAAGTATGCACAAATGACACAAGAACAAACAAGGTATTGCCCCTGTCAAGCGGTAAACCAATGATATACTAATAACGATATACGACAGTGTTGTCATGGCGGGGAACGATATATCCCTAGACCAACACGGCAGGTGTGTTGTCATGGCGGGGAACGATAGATCCCTAGAGCAAACATGAAGGATAGTGTCTGGTTTCAGGAAATGAAACATTTCATGTAAGACACGTGTGTTGGTCTAATTTTGACAATGTTACATCATGTATAAGACAATTGATTGATTAACTGATCGAGTTGGTTTACGACCAGACAAGGATCAAGACCACTGATTGTGATTGGATCATTTGTACAAGATTGACTTGACTTGATTGGTATGGATTAAGGATGGACTTGTATTTTGATCATTACTCAGAGTGACTGGACAAGGATGAAAGATATGATGATAGATAGAAATACTGATTGATAGAAGGAATCACAAGCTTGTATAAACATTGATACTCTGCATTTTGTGGATCTTTTATTGCATGGGATACGGATGTATGGATATATAAATGGATGTATGATGGATGCTTTGCTTTTTGGAGTGCTTTATTTCATCATTGGGCATTTTATTTTTGGTGCATTTTCTGAAATGTTGTAAGTGAATACAAGCATCTAGGTATAATTGAACCGAGATGACCTGAGTATTGCTTACATGGTTTTTGATTTAGCAGGTTAATACAAGCATCGAGTCAAAATTGAATCTAGATGGCCTGAGTACTTCTTGCGTTTCAACAAACAAGGATTGCCCCCATTCATGTTAGACCTTGGATGTCCTCGATGATCTTTTGCCGATCATGTCCTTAGACAAGGTGTCACATTACTACAGCGAAATCCACAGATAGCAAACAAAGAAAATAATCATGCCCCCATCATAGCATCTCTAGCTTTTGGCATCCTTGAGTAGCATAGAAAGACATGATAACAAAAATCAAGATGCTATAACTTAACCATGATTTCAATCCACAAAACATTCTTGCATTTAGATGTGTCTATTTCTTGCTATAAGTTAGATAGAATCAGTTAGAAGACCTTGGGTAGTTGCTTTGTGTTTGAATAGGTTAAGCTATTCCTAGTCAAGATTTCTACTTGGAGCGTGGGTTCTGCTTGCACCTGCTTGCTTGGTGAGAAGATTGCACAATCCTTATTGGGGAGATGGACCCTAAGGGACTGACCTAGTGCCTCAGGGTCTCATTGCTAAATGGCCTTGCCTATGTGATGACGTAGAGGCAACGTAGTTCGGGGTAAACCCTAATGGACCATGGATGGACTTGAAGAAAGACGACAAGAAAGGGAACAAATGGGACCGTGGGAGAAATAGAAGCCTCAAGGGCGCATTAGAATAATGGCCTTGCCTACGTGACAGCGCAGAGGTAACGTAGTTCATGGACTTGGACCATGGACATTGACAAGGGACACTATGCCAGGCTCGCACTGAGGAGATGGTATGGGACAAAACCTTGGTTGACAAGGCCACAAGGAGAGTATCAAGCCATGATAGGTAACTGTCAATTGTTTATTGCGGGACAGATATGGGTCAAATGGGAAATGAGCGAAGGAAGAATGGACTCAGGGTGATTGAATTCCCAAGGATGGAGAAGGCAGTTTATCACAAGTAACACCTGTTTACCAGGTTTTCATCACTTGCTTTTATTTGCATGAGAAGCTAGAAAGTAAACATGATGCCTGCTTGCCAAGTTTTCATCATGATACCTATCCAAGGCACCTATTTGCTAGGTTTTCACCAAAGGACAATTTTTTTGTATGCTTTCTATTTTTTCCAATTTTTTTGTATTTTTGCACCCCCTTGCATTGGGGTTCTCCTAGGTATAGAACCGGCGAAGGTGCATGCTGTTGATTGGATCATCAAACAACTCACCCTTTGATGTTGCCAACTGATATGCCCCCAATCCATAAGTAGCTAGAATCACATAGGGCCCAAGCCAGTTAGGTTTGAACTTGCCTTTCTTTGCTCTATCTTGTTGATTGCGAGGATTCTCTTTGAGAATGAGGTCCCCAAACTTAAAGCATCTTGGGCGAACCTTGTGGTTATAGCTTCTTGACATCATCTATTGATATGCTTTGAGATGATCAAAGGCTTTCTGGTGCCTTTCTTCTAGCAGCTCTAGGTCTTGTAACCTAGAGACTCTGTATTCTTCATTTGATATGAGACCTTTCAACGACACCCTGAGAGATGGTAGTTCAACCTCAATGGGGAGGATGGCTTCTGAACCATAGACAAGGGCATAGGGTGTAGCACCTGTGGGAGTGCGTATACTGGTTCTGTAGACCCACAGAGTGGGATTGAGTTGGACATGCCAATCACGGCCAACCTCATTGATAGTCTTCTTTAGGATTTTCAGAATGGTTTTATTCGATGCCTTAGCTTGTCTGTTACCTTGGGGGTAGTATGGAGTGCAGAAACGATGTTGGATTTTGAAACGCTCATAGAGTTCTTGGACATCCTAATTTTTGAATGGTCTTCCATTATTCGTGATAATAGATGAAGGAATTCCATATCTACAGATAATGTAATTTAGGATGAATGAGGAAATTTGCTTACCTATGACAGTGGTGAGGGGAACGGCCTCAATCCACTTTGTGAAATACTCAGTGGCGGTTATGATGAATTTGTGGCCATTGGAAGAGGGTGGATGAATCTTTCCCACAAGGTCAAGTCCCCACTAGCAAAAGGGCCAGGGTGTCGTTAAAGGTCTCAACTCTTGAGTAGGTGCATGGATCAGGTTCCCGTGTATTTGGCACTATTTGCACTTTTTGACGAACTGATATGAATCCATTTCCATGTTTGGCTAGTAATAACCCAAACGCATGAGTTTCTTGGCTATGGAAGGACCGCTGGAGTGTGTTCGGTAGATCCCTTTGTGTATGTCTCGCAAGGCAGTTATGGATTCTTCTTGTTCTAAACAATAGAGCAAAGTACCATCCAAACCACGTCGGTAAAGGGTATTGGCTATGATGGTGTAGCGAGAGGTTTATCGTATGAAAGTTCACTTTTGGTTGGGAGAGAGGTCAGGTGGGAGAATGTTGTCCTTGAGGTAAGTGTAAGTCTTATTGTACCAAGGTGAATCAGATCGAACTAGGAGGCAAATGGAATGGGTCTCAAGAAGATCATAAGTTGGTTGTCGGATAGTTTCCACTAAGAACTCATACCGTGACTCATTTTCAGGTATTTCTAGAAGAGAGGCAATGGTTGCCATTACATCTGCTGCTTTGTTCTCAATCCTGGGTATTTGCTCAAAGGAGATGGTCCCAAAGTGTTCTTTGAAGTCATCGACCATTCTTTTGTAGGGGATGAGATTTTCATCTTTGGTTTGATACTCATCGTTGACCTAATTGATTATAAGCTGAGAATCACCGTAGACATGCAGTTCTTGGATTTTCCACTTAGTTGCCATCTTGAGACCAATTACCAAGGCTGAGTATTCCGTTATGTTGTTGGTGCATGGGAATAACAAACGGTAAGACTTCAAAATTGTGTCGCCTTGAGGAGTTATAAATAGGATACCTGCCCTCGATCCATGGTTTGTGTAAGACCCATCGAAGTAGAGTTTCCAAGAAGATGTTGACATAGTGAATAAGGATTCATCTGGAAATTCAAACTACATGGGCTTGCTATCTTGTAATGGTGCATCTGCTAGTTGGTCAGCTATGATTTATCCCTTGATGGCTTTTCTGTCCACATATTCGATGTCATACTCACCGAGAAGCGTTACCCACTTTGCTAGGCGACTTGTGAGAGCAGCTTTGCTGAGAAGATACTTCAATGGGTCTATTTTTGCAATGAGCTTAACTGGATGTGCAAGCATGTAATGTCAGAGTTTTTGTGAAGCAAAAACTACCGTGAGACATGATCTTTCTACTTGTGAGTATTGCAACTCGTAGCCCACTAAGGTTCGACTGATGTAGTATACAACTCTTTCCTTGTTCTCATAATCATGCTATGCTAGAAGTGCCCCCAGAGCAGTAGGTGTAGTAGATATGTAGAGAATCAGAGGTCTTCCTTAGATCAGAGGCATGAGAATGGGTGGATTCATAAGGTACTCCTTTAGCTTGTTGAATGCCTCTTCACACCGCTCATCCCACCTAAATGGAATGTTCTTATGCAGGAGATGGCTGAAAGGTTGGCACTTATCTACCAGCTATGATATGAATCTGCGGATGGCCTGCAGCTTGCCCTGTAAGGATCTCAACTAAGTTAGAGTCTTGGGTGGTGGCATGTCCATTATAGCTTTGACCTTGGCTGGGTCTACCTCTATTTTGTTTGCCGACATGATGAAGCCTAGCAGCTTGCTTGAAGTCACCCCAAACACACATTTCTTTGGGTTCAGCTTGACTTGGAATTGGTCCAACCTTTGAAAAACTTTTTCTAGTACATCCAGATGTGAATCCCTTGTGAGAGATTTTGCTAGGATATTGTCGACATAGTCTTCCATAGTTACATGCATCATGTCATGAAATATAGTAGTCATAGCTCTTTGATATGTGGCACCTGCATTTTTCAGCCCAAATGGCATGACATTCCAGCAAAAGGTACCCCATGGGCAAGTGAAAGCCATCTTGTGTTGGTCCTCTGGTGCTATTTTGATTTGATTATACCCTGAGAATCCATCCATGAGTGATAGCATTATATGTCCTGCAGTTAGGTTGACTATGATATCGATGTTTGGCAATGGAAAGTCATCCTTGTGGCATGCTTTGTTTAAGTCTCAAAAATCATTGCATAGTCAAACTCGGCCATCTGGTTTAGACATTGGCACAATATTGGATATCCATTCTGGGTAATCTATGGCTCTAATGAACCCCACATCCAGCAATTTATTGAGTTCTTCTTTGACCAAAAGTGTTATGTGAGGATGCATCTTTCTCAGCTTCTGCTTTATTGGTTTCACTCCTGGATCTAATGGCAGATGATGTAGAATTAGGTTTGGGTCTAGACCTGGCATGTCTGCATACGACCAAGCAAAACTGCCTCTCTTCTTCTTAAAGAATGGTACAAACTTGGTTTTCTCTGGTGGTGTAAGAGATTTGGCAAAGTGGATAATCTTGGGCTGTTCTTCTGTTCCAATATTCACGGGCTCTGTCAGTTCCACAACAATCTATGACCTTTCCTGGTACATATCACTAGGGAGAGTGTCAAGCATTCCATCATTAGGTGCCACAGTTGGGTTTTCACCTTCGGATGCATCCTTTCTTTTTATTGTTTTGTGATCTAACACTACCGCAAGGCAGTTTTCACTGTCAGATCCATTTTTTATCTTGATATTTTTGCGACTGGAAGGCTTGGCACCCCCCCCAAAGTAAGCCATGGTATTCAGTTCAATAGCAAAACCATCTTTATGATCTCCCTTGGGTAAGTGGTCCCTAAGTTCCATATAATCGATGTAAGCATCGTCGTTTTGGAATATATCTAGTTGGGGAGTTCCTTGCAGATCCCAGTCAATAAGCTCAGGATGTAAGAGGGGAAGGGAGTCGGATGATAGACCTAATTCATTGATGGTGTGAATGGAATGTTAGGAGCATTGGTAGGGGTAGTCTTCCAGGTGGTACTTTCCTCCAATTTATTTATTGCAATGGAATTAAAACTTTCCTCGAAAGCCATAATCTCAGGGATGGGCAAATCAGACTCCAGTGGTCTGTCCCATTGCATTTGTCCCTCATGGTAGGGGCTAAGAGTTTGGATGGTGTCAACCTCTTTGTCATCATAGGAGTGCTTTGTTAGCTCGTCCCACTCATACTCATTTGAATCATCTGAATCTGTGTTGCTATCCACTTGGAGTGTTTGGATTGTTTCTACAAGATAGGCATTTTCCTTGGCTTTACCCTTGCCTTTGTATCGTAGGCCACTTGTGTTTCTAGCCGATGAGGATGAAGAAGGTTGTATAGGTTCAATGATTCCTTCTTTTCTGAGGCTGATGGGGCCTTGTCCTTCGTACCCCATCTTGTGCAAAATAATCTCACCTCGCCCATAGAGTTCTGTTGGGAGTCTAGGTAGATCTTGGGGTGTGTTTTCTTCTTTAGCATAAAGCCATTGTAGGAGATCTCACTCCTCTGTTTCATCAGATAAGGTCCCCCATTTTACAAAGGGAGTTGTGGGAGCTACAAGAGGAGCAGATGGCTTTGGAAAATGTTTGGGTTGGCCAAAAGATCTAGGAGACAAGGGCAATTTGGCAAGATTGAGACTGTGCTCAATTGAGTACTCTCCCACTCTAGTTTCTTTTATGGTAACTTTCTGCACTTTGGGTCTTAAGGAGGAAGCTTCAACGGTATGGTCCTGTTGCAGGGTAGGGGAAATGTATGCTCTATTGTTGGGTATGATACACTTAGGTTTTGCACGGAAAGAATTGCAGTGTTGGTAGGGGTTAGGGTCGCCTTGAATGGTGACTTGCTTGCCATTGTGCGGGAATTTAATGCATTGATGATAGGTTGAGGGGACAACCTTCATGGTGTGAATCCACGGTCTCCCAAGTAGGATATTATAAGCAAGCTCCCAATCAAGGACTTGACACACCACATCTTTGATTACTGGTCCCACTTGAATGGGTAGGACAACTGTTCCCTTTGTGGTTCTTTCTTCCTCGTCATATGCTTTGATGGTAATTTTCCTCCTTGGATCAACTCCCTGTTCGAAGAACCCCAGTGCAAGGACTAGCTTTAATGTGCAAATATTTAAACCAACACCTCCATCAATGAGAGCCCTCTTGATGCAGTGCTTGTGTATGAATGCGACAATGTGCAGAGGGGTGTTATGAGGTTGGGATACAGAGAGGTCATCTTGCTCAGTAAATGATATGGAGTTGGAGGATGTCAAATTGCCTACCATGGTCTGAAACTTTTCTTGGGCCAAATTAGTGGGGACAGTGGTTTCCACTAAGGCTTTCTCAAGAATCTCTTTATGAGAAGGAGATAGACGCAATAGCTCCAATATAGAAATGTGAGCCAGAGTTTTCTATAACTGGTCGATGACATTGTACTGATGAAAATTGGATGGATACAGTGATGACCTTGGAGGGGCGGTATTGAGTGTGACTTTACCACTGCAGGTAATTATACTACAACTAGTTCTGTTAGGTCCTGGTTGTTGGGTGGGTGAGATGACATTGACCTGTGAGATTTGCTCAGAAATGCAGCGTATGGTGTAGTCAAATGGCACACTTGCATAGTTGGCATTACTAGTCCCGCTATTCTGATTTGGCCGGTTGCGATTATTGTTGTTGTTGTTACTATTGTTGCTGCTGTTGTTGTGGCCATTGGTGTTGTTGTTGTTATATGGCTTGTTGTGATTCAGAAGTGGATCCCTGTAGGCCACATGAGTTTCATTGGAGGTATGTTGTTGTGTCCCTCCCTGATTTTGATCTAGTATATCTTGGATGACATTTTTAAGGTGGATGCAACTGTTAGTTGTATGCCCCCTTCCTCGATGATATTCACAATAGTCTGTGTCCTTCTAGTAGGGAGGTTTGACTATAGGCTTGTAATCACTTGTTGGTGGTAGAGAAATTTGGTTGTTAGCCAACAGCTTCCTTAGTGCAGACTCTTGAGACTCACCCAACGGTGTGAATTTTCTCCTTGGGTTTGAACTGAACCAAGGTCTGGGCTCCCGAGAAGGTGGTTTGTTGAGTGTACCATTGTTTGTTTCTCCCTTAAGAGTGAATATGGGTTGTTGCTTGGGAGCTTCCGCCTTGGCATCCACTACCCCATCATTGACCACATTCTTGTTCTTGGTCCAAATCTTTGATTTATCCGTTGTGTAATTGGAAGTAGGTGTGTCCTTGTAGATCTTGATAGCTCCTTTAGTGATCATAGCTTTTTCGATGAATAAGCCCATTTCAATGACTTTTGAGAAAGATGTAGGGCATTGTATCTATATTTGATAGCTAAGATCAGTGTTTAGGTTGTGGACAAACATCTCCAATAGCTGCTTTTAGGCATATCGTAAGAACACTTACTAGCTAGTTGTCTCCATCGTTGTAAGAAGGTGGCGAATGACTCACCACTCTTTTGTTTGGTGTTGCATAGATCTAGCATAGATACCTCGTGTTCGATGTTGTAAGAGAAGTGTGTTATAAATTTATTGACAAGTTCATCAAAAGTTCTGATTCCTGGTGGGAGACGTGAGAACCACTCCATAGCTTGACCACCTAAAGATCATGGGAATAGTCTCATCAAGTAGGTCTCATTGTGAGCTACTTCTAAACATGCTGCATTGAATTCCCGGATATGATCTCTAGGGTCCACCTTCCCTTTATATTTGTCACATTTCAGAACCTTGAATCTATAGGGGAATGGTCTCATGTCTAGACTTTTGTCAAAGGGGTAGGGTGCTATATCTTCCAAGGAGTAGTTCTTGGTACTTGTACCTGTCTTAAGGTCTGATATTTGTTGTGTGAGGCTCTCGAGTTATTTTCTCATTTCCTCCATAGGGGCAGTGTGATCAATGGGTCTCTTCCCTCTATCATTTGCATTTGGGTCTATAGTATTCCTTTCTCTTTCATTTGCATGTGGGTCTATGTCATTCATACCCCTCATGATCATTGTCTACATTTTCCATGATTGTACTTATATCAAAGTCTGCGGGGAGTTTAATTCCGAGACTAGCAAGATGATAGAAGTACTTATGAGGGTCGGCATGGAGAACCTTCTCTACTAAATGTTGGAATTTTTGATCTTGAATGTTCCCTTCATAATCTTCGCGAGAGATCTCTTCGTCACTATCATGAGGTGTGACGATACGATTGGATGAGTTGCTTGTTGTACTAGGATCGAGTGAGAACCATGCAAGGTGATGTGGGATGAAGTGGACTAGGTTTAGAAATTTTGGTGAGGTGCCGACTGAGACTGTTGTGAATGGGATATCTAGGACACGACTTGGACAAAGGATTTTCTCGCTCAATGATTTCAAGTAAGACGGTAGCCACTAGTAAGGGTAGTTGATAACTGTCTTACTATATATGGACTAGTCGTTCAACAAGACTACTAGCAAAGGTATTGTGACCTACTAGGCTTACGTGAATTCACTAATGACACGAAAAGGGACCTATGTCGAACCGGTATGGGATAAACTGACTTTGGGACAAGAAGGATTTGGATAGAAAGTGAATGGGACGATTGACGAAAGAGAGAGATTTGGGTGAAACGGATGAAGACTGACTGCAAGGTTGAATCTGATCTCAGAAGGTGAAGCTAGGTTGAAATGGGTGCTCCAAATAGGTAAAAATAATCCCTCAAAAATAGTGCAAGTGTTCACTGTCGTGTATGCGCAGAAACAAATGCACTACAGAAATGAATATATGTGCAGGAAGTCACAATATATGCATTGTACTGGTGGAAAATGTATGCACAGCAACAGTCTGTAAATGTGCAGTAGAGATACACATATGCGTAGCAAGTCGACACAAATGCGCAACAGAAATGGGTATATGCGCAGCTCTGGTTTTTTTGGCAAAATTTTGGACTTTTTTGTTGTTTTTGGTATTTTTTGGCTGGAAAAAGGTCTTCTTGATCTGATTTTATGAATTAACAGCAAGAAAACACAGCAAGCACAAAGAATATTTTAAAGTTTTTCATTGTTTTTGTGGTTTTTTCAACTCTATTTTGGACTAAACTGAACAAAAGCAAGCACAAAGATCCTAGGCGAGAAATGGATTACAAAGGTTTTGGGCCACTAGAACAAGAGGTATTTAATGCGGGCAACTGTTCAAGTGGTTACACGTGCGGCAGCACTACTCTCCATTGTGGAGTCTCCTAGCCTGAAAGGGTTGCACCTGAGAGGGTTTTGGGGGAGGTTGGCTGTCGGTGTAACATAGCAACACTTGTTGCAAGAAGTTTTCACCTCAAGCACAATTTATTTTAAGTGGCTTGGTAGAGCTTGGCTTTAGCCTATTACCACTCAGGGTCGTTCCCACTTGGACAAGGGTGCATCCAAGGGCAGGCCCCTCCTAAAGGTTAAACAAATAGAATGACAAGTCTGGTACTCTGATCACCCAGAAAAGGGGAGAGCATAAGCATATTGTCATTCGTCAAGCACAAAAGACACTGATTAATCCAACCTAGTTAAAAGTAGAAAAACTAAGTGGGCTAATCTACTTGGGCAAGCACAGAACTTTGAAGTGATTTTAGCAAGATAGCATTGGTTCAGTTTTAACCCTAGAAATCAATGGTGAGTTCAGTTTTAATCCTCGTAGCATGAAATAGTTAACTTTGAAGTTTTGGTCTAATGAGATAGCAGTAGTTCAATTTTAACCCAGAAATCAATGGTGAGTTCAGTTTTAATCCTCGTAGCATGAAATAGTTAACTTTGAAGTTTTGGTCCAACGAGATAGCAGTAGTTCAATTTTAACCCAAAAATCAATGGTGAGTTCAATTTTAATTCTAGATAGCAATAACTTGGAAAGTGTTGCAATGCAAGAAACAAATGATCCAGTTACTTCTTCCCTAATTAGAGCTAGGTGAGGATTTGAATGAACATCAGTTTTACTATCCCTTAGAAAGTGAAGTGTGAACTATTTAAATGCAACTATATGGAACTAAACTCAAACTTATCCTGCAAAACAGCTCCAAAAAACACCTGCAAAAAGGTTAGCATTAGCAAACTTTCCTAGAAAAGCACTAAAACCATTGCTTATTACAAATGCACAGTTTCAGTGACTAAATGTGCAGAGATAGTCAACAGAAGCGCAGTAAGAACAAGTGCACTGCAACAGTGCGTAAATGTGCAGCAGAAATAAACAAAAGCACAAAAATGACAGATGCATCGTAACAGTCTGCAAATGCACTGTAATAATGAATAGATGCACAGTAACAGTGTGTAAAAGCGCTGCAAGAATACATAGAAGTGCAGAAATGACAGATGCATCGTAACAGTGCACAAATGCGCTGTAATAATGAACAGATGTGCAGTAATAATAGAAGCATTGTAACAGTGGGTATATGCACCACAGAAATGTTCAAATGCGTCAAAGTAACCTATGCATGACCTTGCGTGACCTGTATGGAACCTGCCTTCAAAAAAGCTCAGATTTTGATGAGATAAAGGGGCAAAGGCCCCATGGTGGGCGCCAAAAATGTTAGGGTAAAATGTGGATTAATCAAATGAACAATATCAAACCCAAACATCAACAGAATAATGAAAACAAGAAAGATTGAATGAAAAGAGCAATGAATAACACAATGCAAACCTTCCCTATTTCAAAGCTTCTGTTGTTCACCTATTACAACCATCCTTTGCTGATGAAGTAGGCCCTCAGTGAGTGCACTCTTTTAGCTATTTTGTAGGATGTTGATAGTAAATGGCTGTGATAATGAATATGCCAAGAAGATGATCTTTGAAGCAATAATGGTGATCTCAAGCAAATAGTATTGGGGTGCCAAAGGCGTGCGGGTAGAATTCGGCAGAGTAACAATACGAATAGCCTAGATGATTAGAAGGGAGGGATGAAGCTTCTTTTATAGACTCAGAAGAATGAGAATCAATGGTTGAGAGGAGAGATGAAGATCAATGGTTGAGAATGGTTGAGGAATGTGCAACCAGTAGAAATATGACAAGTGTCCCACCTCCATCATGAAAGAGGGGATGCGACAACATTGATTGGAGAGTTAACTCTTTTAACTGAACAGTTAACAAACTTGATTGGTCAGTTGGAAGAATGAATTGTGGAATTGACTGAATTGATTGAGGGATTAACTCAATTGATTGGTTAGTTAACACTTTTGATTGATTAGTTAACTAACTTCTGATTTGAGAAGAAATAGGCCATGTGGGTGAGGGAAAATAAGGTAATTAAATATTTAATATATTTAATTACATGTGCAACCCGATGAGGTGGAAAAGTGAGGTGTAAGTGTGAGGTGGATTTTTGGAATTAGAACTTAGGATAGAGGAATTTGGATTAATTAAATAATTTATGATTATTTAATTGTGTAGGACATTTAGAAGAATTTTAATTAAATAAATTAAATTTATTTAATTATGAAATAGTGAATTGATTAAATAAATTTAGAATATTTATTTAATTGGTAGAAGAATGGAATAAATATTTAGAATATTTATTTAGAGTGAGTCGTGTCATTTTTAGGCGTATACATTTTTCCCCTCTTTGATGCAATGCAGTTTATAGCGTTGCTTCAAAGAAATCGATAGTCTGGTAGTGATATATGCCCCTGGTACAAGTTTAAAGACGATAGGATGCCCCCTCGGGAGATTGGATGGGAAAAAGGGCAGAAGATTTTGAGATGGACAATCTCATGAAGACAAAGGGAAGCTAGGTTACAGTGAAGAAATTGGTTGAAGAAAGAGTTGAATGATATGCGATGCAAGATGGAATGATGACACACACAAGCAAGCAAGCAAGTATGCACAAATGACACAAGAACAAACAAGGTATTGCCCTTGTCAAGCGGTAAACCAACGATATACTAATAATGATATATGACAATGTTGTCATGGCGGGGAACGATATATCCCTAGACCAACACGGCAGACATGTTGTCATGGTGGGGAACGATAGATCCCTAGAGCAAACACGAAGGAGTGTCTGGTTTCAGGAAATGAAACATGTCGTGTAAGACGCATGTGTTGGTCTGATTTCAACAATGTTACATCCTGTATAAGACAATTGATTGATTAACTAATCGAGTTGGTTTACGACTAGACAAGGATCAAGACCACTGATTGTGATTGGATCATTTGTGCAAGATTGACTTGACTTGACTGGTATGGATTAAGGATGGACCTGTATTTTGATCATTGCTCAGACTGATTGGACAAGGATGAAAGATATGATGATAGATAGAAATACTGATTGATAGAAGAATGACTTGATAGAAGGAATCACAAGCTTGTATAAACATTGATACTCTACATTTTGTGGATCTTTTATTGCATGGGATACAGATGTATGGATGTATAAATGGATGTATAATGGATGTATGATGGATGCTTTGCTTTTTGGAGTGCTTTATTTCATCATTGGGCATTTTATTTTTGGTGCATTTTCTGAAATGTTGTAAGTGAATACAAGCATCTAGGTATAATTGAACCGAGATGATCTGAGTATTGCTTACATGGTTTTTGATTTAGCAGGTTAATACAAGCATCGAGTCAAAATTGAATCTAGATGACCTGAGTACTTCTTGCGTTTCAACAAACAAGGATTGCCCCTGTTCATGTTAGACCTTGGATGTCTTCGATGATCTTTTGCCGATCATGTCCTTAGACTTAGAAGAATGAGAATCAACGGTTGAGAGGAGATGTGAAGATCAATGGTTGAGGAATGTGCAACTAGTAGAAATATGACAAGTGTCCCACCTCCATGATGAAAGAGGGGATGTGACAACATTGATTGGAGAGTTAACTCTTTTAACTGAACAGTTAACAGACTTGATTAGTCAGTTGGAAGAATGAATTGTGGAATTGACTAAATTGATTGAGGGATTAACTCAATTGATTGGTTAGTTAACACTTTTGATTGATTAGTTAACTAACTTCTAATTTGAGAAGAAATAGGCCATGTGGGTGAGGGAAAATAAGGTAATTAAATATTTAATATATTTAATTACATGTGCAACCCGATGAGATGGACAAGGTGAGGTGGAAAAGTGAGGTGTAAGTGTGAGGTGGATTTTTGGAATTAGAACTTAGGATAGAGGAATTTGGATTAATTAAATAATTTATGATTATTTAATTGTGTAGGACATTTAGAAGAATTTCAATTAAATAAATTGAATTTATTTAATTATGGAACAGTGAATCGATTAAATAAATTTAGAATATTTATTTAATTGGTAGAAGAATGGAATAAATATTTAGAATATTTATTTAGAGTGAATCGTGTCATTTTTAGGCATATACAATAGATAATCAGAAGCAAATAATATGAAATATGCATATATCTCATAGACAATTGAAAATTTGTAGCATATTTAGAGTTAAAGCATGTACAATTGACAATTATCATGCAAAGATCTAAACATAGACACAATATTTGTAGAAATATACTATATAGAATAACCTTTCTATGTAGCATCTTTATAGGAAACAAAATCCTACTGATAAGCAAACGTAAGGCCCCTAAATGGAAATAGCAACACACATCAACCACTGAGCAACATCAGTAGATTAAGAACTAATCCAGAGAGACTTGGGATCATGAATTCTTTGAATTCATCGTATCTTTCAAGATGAGTAAAGGTTGTTGTGTAACTTTTATTCTATGTTTGTTTATGACTAACATCATGATCAACAAGTCCCTACCTATCTAAGGAAAGTGATAGAATTGTGACATTTCGTATAAGACATGTGGTTTGGATTCAAGAATGCCACAAGTTGTGAGATGATTAGCATGTGATGATTGTTAACGTTTGATTTTAGGAATGACGCATGTCGTATAAGGCATAGAGTCCTGGTTTCGATGATGCCCCATTCTATGTAAGATATGTGATAGGGATAGTCGATAGTGACGTGTAATTATCACTATGCACATGATTAGTGATGATTTCTTGGTTGATTGGATAAGTTGTCTTGTTGATTTTTGGGATTATTTTGAGGTACGTGTTGCTCGTACAAGATTTAACTATCTTGATTTGAGTGTCCATTGCAGCAAGGGGACCATTTATTGTGAGGCTGACTCAACGGGCCCTAGGGGACTGACCTAATGTCTTAGGGGCTCATCGCATATGGCCTTGCCTACGTGAAAGCGTAGAGACAAAGTAGTTCAACCAGGTGGACTCTATTTGACCTAAGACCTAAGGGGGGATGCCTCAAGGGGTCATCAAAGATGGACTTGCCTACATGAAAGCTCTGAGGCGACATAGTTCGACAAGGTGGTTTTGAAATAGTTTATTGCTTGGGGTTTTTTTTGGTTTGTTATTTGATTTTTTGTGTTTTTTTGGATGTTTTTTATGTTTTTGGATTTTTGGGAATATTTGATATTTTTGGATTTTTGAGAATATTTGATGTTTTTGGGATTTTTGGAAATATTTGAAAGGTGTCCTCCAATACCAATTTTTAGGATCATGAATTGCCCCCAGTTAGGTATAGAACATAGTTATGACCAAGGCATGATGGGATGGGATGAGGTGCTTTAGGAAAGGCGAGAAGATGCTAAATGTCAACTTATTTCTAGGCCATGAAAAGGACAATGTTGTTTATTATGGATTATGGTGTGGGTTACGGTGCGGATTATGTGGGATTTATTGCAGAAAGCCAAAGACAAGGTAGAGTGATGGTAGACAATGGAGCCAAGATTAATGACACATGGCGCTTGTTTGCCAGGTTTTCACTATGGTACTTATCCAAAGTGCCACCAAAGTGGTTTTCACCTTTGGACGAATTATTTCTCTTTACTATTTTATTACTTTTTTGATTTTTTTGTTTTTTTGTATTTTTTGCACTTTTTTGATTTTTTTAATTTTCTGATTTAGGTATAATATCTTTGAAGGTGCATGATATTGATTGGTTCTGGTAGCGGTTCATCTTTGGGGGTAGCAATTTGTTACGCTCCTGATCTGTATGCAGTCATGATGATATAGGGACCCAACCAGTTTGGTTCAAACTTTCCTAGCTTCTCCCATTCCATTTGATTCTTGGGGTTCTCCTTTAGGACTAAGTCTCCAATATTGAATTGTCAAAATCTAACCCTCTTATAACTTCACCGAAGATGATTTTCATATGCTTGCAAGTGTACTAGGGCGTGTTGCCTTCTTTCATCTAGTAGCTCAAGCTCATGTAGTCTAGATACCCTATAGTCTTCTTCATCCACAAATTGCTTCGGTGATACTCTCAGGGAGGGTAACTCAACCTTGATGAGTAGGATGGCTTCAAAACCATAGACAAGGGAGTACAGTGTGGCTCCAGTGGGAGTTTGGATGCTAGTGTGGTATGCCCATAAGGCAAGATTGAGTTGAATGTGCTAGTCACAACCAACGTCATTTACAGTCTTCTTAAGGATTTTTATGATGGTTTTATTTGACACCTTGACTTGAGCGCTGCCTTGGGGATAATATGGAGTGGTGAAATGGTGTTGGATGTGGAATCTTTCACATAGTTCACAGATGTCTTGATTTTTGAAAGGATGACCATTGTCCATGATAATAGACTGAGGGACACCATACTGACATATGATGTAGTTGAGGATGAACTTGGCGATCTGTTTACTAGTAATGTATGTCATGGGGATTGCCTCAATCCATTTTGTGAAATACTTAGTTGCAATGATGATGATGAATTTGTGGCCGTTGGTGGAGGTGGGATAGATTTTTCCCACGACGTCAAGTTCCCATTGAGAGAATAGCCATGAGGATGTAAGTGGTTGTAAGTCTTGAGCAGGTGCATGCACAAGATCTCCATATATTTTACATTGTCTACATTTTTTGGTGAAGTGATATGCGTCCTTCTCCATGGTGGGCCAATAGTATCTATCTCTTATGATCTTTTTGGCTAGAGTAGAACCAATAGAGTGAGCCCTGCATATACCTTCATGTACTTCGTGTAGGGCCATTTGTGCTTCCTCAATGTTGAGACATTGTAGGAGGGCATTGTCAAATCTACAGAGGTAGAGGGTGGTGCAGGAGCACCAAGGAGACCATAAGGATTTATGTCTTGTCTTCATGTTGTTCATATTGTCTTGTTGATTCAATAAGGTCTTGAAGACCATTTTCATACATTGTAATAAGGGCCATTGCAAATGGATGCCATGTTGTTGTCAGAGTTGAGGCAGTCATAAAGATTCCTGGTTGTAAACCTTTCTAAGGCATGTTGGGAGGTGTCAAGAGGTCTAATGCCTTGTCCAAGGATTATTTTTTTTGTAATGGTGTTTGAAGACTTTGTTTGCTATGCCACCCCACATTACATATGACAAATCATTGTCATTAGTTGCAGTCCATAACATAATAGGGCAGTTCGATGGTTGAAGAGTAGTTATAAACCTTCCCATCGACCAAAACTATCTTCCAAGAGATCTGTCAAGATGTATGTAGGCTTAAAAATCCTTCAACATGATCATTTTAATGTAGAAGCGGAGTTTGAAGTGATTGGGAGGATAAAATAAACAAAGAAGTTTAGTTTTCTACCTAAATTACTATGTAATTCATTGCTGCAGGCTGTACCCTGTTCCTGCATGGATAGATTGTGGAAAGTCACGATGATGGCATGGTAGTAGAGTGAGTTTGCTTCCTTTTGCATTTGGTTTGTGTTCTTGAAACATTACTAGAGCATAGATAATTACATTTTTTTGAAAATGGTTTGAAAAACCCTCATCTAGGGTATCTGATAGAAGTTATGCCTTTTCTCTCCATTCCACTGGTTTGACTCGCTCCTGATCAATGGAATGGATTGTTTTAAGTCTGTTTTCATGTGTTATGATAAGATTTGGGCAGGGGATCTAAGAAGGAGGAAGTTTTGTTGAAGAAACCTAACATCCTCATGTGTTAGGTGTTGCATAAAAGCCTAGAGAGGGAACATCATAAGACCAATCAGTTGTAGTCCATTTTGGAGACCCAAAATCTGAGGAATCCTTGGTTTTATCATGCCCCTGAGATGTCTAAATGATTGGTTGAGTACTATGATCAAAATGGAGGGTGGTTGCTTCACAAAATAGGGCTAATTGGGGCTCTAGGCTACTAGGAGGGGCTATAGGTTAGACTATATTGTCTAAAACAACCCATACCCAATTTGGGATATGTTGTAGGGAATCCAAAAGGGTACCTTAGGATTGTCTAAGATTTGGGTTTACAGACCTATATCAAGAGTTATTGCTGACTGTTCTTCTTTCAAGGGCTTCAAGGAGTTTAGTGGCTTAAAGAAGGAAGTCCTAATTCAAAGCTTGTCTAGCCTGAGCAAATGGTTTGAATGTATCATATGGAATGCCAAACAAGCCTCAACATGATGATTTCAAAAAAACTAACTATTATTCCCACTTTTGCATGATGATCCTTGAATTTGGTTTTTGAGTGTGAGAAGAAAACCTTGTCAAACGGTGGAATCATCAACCTATCCTAAGTCCTCTACATCAGAGGGTGTCACCGATGATGACATATTTGATAGATTAGCATATGAACGATTTACATTGATATGAGGATAGGTCAGGTGGGAGGACTTGATCATGTAGGTATGTGTGGATGTCATGATACCAAGGAGATGTGGGACCAACGATTTTGCACACTAGCTTAGATTCAGGGACATCGAAGGCGGGGACTAGCAGTTGTTCCACTAAGAACTCAAATTGAGATGCATATTTCAAGATATCGAGGAAAGAGCCTATTGTAGCCATTACATCAGCTACTCTATTCTGAACCCTGGGAATCTAATCGAAGACCACTATGTCAAAATATGGCTTGGAACTGTCAACCATTCTTTTCTATGGCATGAGTTTTTCATCTTTTGTATCATATTCATTGTTGGTCTGCTTGATGATGAGTTGTGAATCACTGAAAACTTGTAATTTCTTTATTTTCCAGTTGGCAGCCATGAGTAGTCCTATGAGAAATGCTTCATATTCAACAATATTATTTGTATCAGAAAAGGCTATCCAAAATGCTTTATGGATGGCATCTCCTTGAGGAGTAATGAATAGAATGTCTATGCCTGAGCCATGATTTGTATTGGAACCATCAAAGAATAATGTCCATGTTTTGGGAACTTCTACAACAAAGATTGATTCATCTGGAAGATCTACAATGAAAGGATGATCTTTTGTTGTAGATACCTCTGCCAATTGGTCTATGATCACTTTCCCCTTTATTACTTTGCGGTCAACATACTTTATATCAAATTCACTCAATATCATGACCCATTTAGCCAACCATCTTGTCAAGGCTGCTTTGTTGAGTAAGTACTTCAGGGGGTCAATCTTTGCAATTAGTTTTGTCTAATGATTCAACATATAATGTCATAGCTTTTGGGTGGAAAAAACTATGGCAAGGAAAGCGTACTCAATAGGACTATAATTCAGCTCATATCCCACTAATCTCCTACTAATATAATGGATTACCTGTTCTTTTTCTTCTTCATCATTTTGTGCTAAAAGTGCCCCCAATGATGAAGATGTTGTTGATATGTACAATAAGAGGGGTTTTCCTAGTATTAGAGGCGTGAGCACTAGTGGTGACAGAAAATAATCTTTGATCTTCTGAAAGGCTTCATGGTAATGTTCAGTCCATACGAAGGGCACCCCTTTCCGGAGTAAGTGTTGAAATGGGTGGCATTTGTTAGCGAGTTGTGTGATAAACCTCCTGATTGATTGTAATTTGCCTTGTAGATTGTGTAGTTGTTTAAGACTTGTTGGTGGAGGTATATCCATGATGGCTTTCACTTTAGTGGGATCAACTTCTATGCCTCGGCGAGAAACAATGTAGCCCAGTAGTTTGCTTGATGTAGCCCCGAATATACATTTCTTAGGGTTTAATATGACTTTGTACTCTTCCAGTCATTTGAAGACCTTATCCAACACATCTAGATGAGTGCTTCTGGTAACTGATTTGGCTAGTAAGTTGTCAACATTATCTTCCATACATGTGTACATATAGTCATGAAAGATTGTTGTCATTGCTCTCTGGTACGTAGCTCCCACATTTTTGAGGCCAAAGGGCATGACATTCCAGCAGTATGTGCACCATGGAATATGAAAGTGGTTTTGTGTTGATCTTCTAGAGCTATCCTTATTTGATTATATCCTAAGAAACTGTTTATTAATGAAAGCATTTCAAATCCAGCAGTCAGGTCAACTATAATGTCTATGTTTGGCAATGGATAATCATCTTTTGGACATGCCTTATTCAAGCCTTGAAAGTCTTCACAGATTCTAATTTGGTCATTATGTTTGTGACTGGTATGAGGTTAGATACCCACTCTGGGTAGTCTATTGGTATGATGAAACCCACATCAAGTAGCTTTTTCAATTCCTCCTTTACCAAGAGCACAACATGTGGATGCATTTTTCTTAATTTTTGCTTCACTAGCTTGGCATTTAGTAGCAGTGGCAACTGATGTAAGACAAATTATGGATCAAGCTTGGGCATATCAGCATATGACTAGGAAAAATTGACTTGCCTTACAGAGAAGAAATCTTTGAATTTGGGCTTCTCTTGTTCTATTAGTGACTCAACAAAATGAATGATCATGGGATTTTCTTCAGTACCAAGGTTAGTCTCAACAAATTTTTCCACCAGCAGTGGTGATCTCTCTTACATGATAGGCATAACTTCTGACCCTCTATCGGTGTGTGCCTCAAGGAGGTTTTCACCCTTGGATACATCCTTTATTTTTACTTTTTCACGGTTAAGAGGAGCCTTTCAATTTTCACCTAGACCTTTTTTCTTTTTCACTTTTGTGACTAGAGGGTGGAGTAGATTCTCCAAAGTAAGAAGTGTCATCAAGATCCATGATGTAGCCAACTTTATGATCCCCTTTAGGAATGTCTTCACGAAGTCCCATGAACTCAGCAATAGCTTCATCATTCTCAAATAAATCCAATCTAGGAGGTGTCTATTGATCCCAGTCTATGAGTTCGGGGTGGACTAATGGCAAACCATCATCAGTGTTCATGTAAATTATGGTTATGGGAGTCAAGGTGTAAATGGAAGCATTATTGGGATCCCAGAAGATGCTGATCCTTGCTTCACCATCAGGTAGGTGAGGTTGGGAAGATGTAGGCTCAGGTTCAGGAGGGTCCCTTGATGTCTCGACATCCTTGGAAGTACTTGCATCCCTACCCAAAAGTAACTTAGTACTAGGAGTATTATCTCTTCCTTATGTATACCCTAACCCCTTGTTGCGAGGTCGCATGGTTGGATGGATGGGCTCTGTTCTCCCATTTTTGGTAGGCCCAAGTCCACTATGCTCATTGTATCCTTGTTTTACAAATTTGTAGCCTTTTCCATAGCATCTAATGGGCAGTTGTATGTGCTTGACCTCTTCTTCATCCTCGTAGAGCCACTTAGAGACATCATCATTGCTTAGTTCTCCCCATTTTGTGAAAGTGGTGGAGGTGGCAGAAATAGTCTCTTTAGTTTTGGTTGGGCTAGGTTTGCCATGAGACCTAAGTGATGTCAGGAGTTTGTCGATGCAGTATGTGCCTTCTATCTTATATTCTCCACATCCTTTATCTTGGATTTGAACTTTAGGGTTAAGTGGTAGAGTGAAAGTGGTGGTGGATTTTCATAATGTGATGAGGTGGCAGGTGAAATTCCCCTATTTATGGGTACTCGATGTTGTGGAACTTCTCTTAGGTGGCTACAATATTGAAAGGCATTAGGATCACTAGGTATAGTGATTTTTATGCCGTTGTAAGGGAATTTAATGCATTGGTGGTGAGTGGATGACACAGCCTTCACGGCATGGATCCATGGTTGGCCAAGGATGAGATTGTAGGGAAGTTCAACATCCAAGATGTGAAATGTAGTATTGAGAGTGGTAGGCCCATCTCTTATAGGAAGTGAGATCTTGAGGAGCATTCAACATCATCATAAGCCCTGATGACAATTCTTTCGGTGGGATCCACACATGCTTATGAGTATCCCAATATCACCACTGACTTTAAAGGGCATATATTTAACCCATCTCCACCATCAACCAAAACCCATCTAATCTTGTGCTTATTAATGAAGACCTCAAGGTGTAATGGGTCAGTGTAATTAGTTTGATGTGAGGGTACATTACATTCAGTGAAAGTGACATAGTTTGAGGAAGCTAAATGTCCCACCATGGCCTAGAATTGATTGACATTTAGGTCTGTGGGGACAGAAGATTCTAACAAAGCCTTATCCAGAATGGCCTTATGCTCTGTGGATAGGCAAAGCAGTTCAAAAATGTATATTTGCGTCAGGGTATTTTTCAAGTAGTCCAAGAGATTATATTGGGTCTTCGGTTCTGAATTAGATGGATTGGATGAATTAGATGGTGCGCCTTGCAGTGTGACTTTGTCCCTACGAGTGGTGATGATACACTCAGGATGGGACTTGATGGTGATCATGGAGATGTTATCATCAAAGGCATGAATATTGTTAATGCTGTATTTGTAGGTGACGTTGCTATAATTGATATGGTCATGTGGCTTGGTTCTTGAGGTTGAGGCTTTTCTTGATTCATGATTTTGTAAAGGGTCTTGAAAGATAGTGTGATCAATATTAGAGGAACCTTATGGGTTATCCACAACGACATCCCCTTGGTCAATAAAGTCTTGTATGATGTTCTTCAACTTCTAACAATTAGATGTTTTGTGTCCCTTTATTCTGTGATATTCATAAAAGTCATTGTCATTCCATGAAGGAGGTTTAAAAGATGGGTCATATGGTTTGACCTCTAGTAGTTGAATGAGGTTGGACTGTAACAACTTCTTTAAGATTGCTTCAACAGGTTCTATTAGGGGTGTAAAGTTTCACTGAGGGGTATTATTCTTCAGAGGTAGTTTTCTTTGATTATTTTGAATTGCATTAGCCATTTGTTGTTACGGTTGTGGTTGTTGTTGAATGGATGGCTGATTGTTTTGCACTGACAGTGCTTTGAGTGTGAGAATAGGACCAACCTTATTGATTGCGTTTGCATCTACTACCCCATCATTGGTAACATTCTTGTTTCGAGACCAAAACATGTTCTTATCATAGGGCATATTTTGAGTGTTTTGGTTCTTGTTGAAGATTTTGATTGTACCCTTAGCTATGAGGGCTTTCTCAATGGTTGTTCCCTTTTCAACAACTTCTCCAAAGGAGGTGCAACAATGGATTTGCATTTGGTGCATGAGTTCTTTGTTAAAGTTCTCGATGAAAATTGGTACCAATTGAATCTTAGGAATATGACATGGACATTTTCTAGCTAGGCTCCTCCACCTTTGGAAGAAGGAGATGAATGTTTCCCCATCTTCTTGTCTAGTATGGCATAAGATGGTGACATTCACATTTGTCTCAATGTTATAAGAGAAATGAGATATGAATTTGTCTATGAGTTAGGTCCATGTCCTTATTCCTATGGGAAGGTGGATGAACCACTCAAGTGCTTGACCTATGAGGCTCCTCGGGAATAATCTCATTAAATATGTGTGCTCATATGCAATCTCAAGACATGCTGTGTGAAATTCTCGTACATGTTCTATGGGACTCCTTTTTCCCCTATACTTGTTGAAGTTAGGCACATTGTAGTTTGGTGGAAAAGGTGGCATGTAAATGATTTTGTCAAAGGGATAAGGGCATAAATCTTCCATGGAATATGCCTTCTTTGTGGTAGAGACTTGCATGTTTGAGAAGCGTTGTTTTAGTGTTTGCATCTTGTGTGCCAATGGTTCAAAGGAGGTCAACGATGTGTCCATGACATTTGTGAGTGTGTTTTGATACAGGTTACCCATGTTTAATGCCAATGTGTTTTGGGATCCCAAATTGATAACAAGTGGGGTGGTATGTGTGTTGAAGGGGATGTGTGATGAAGACGTGTTTAGATTTTGGTTATTGGGTATATACATGGTATTTGGATTAATGTATTGGAAGTGGGATGAAGCACTTGTAGCATTTTGGTTTTGGATGTAGTTAGAATTTTTTTTGGAAGAGGATGTTTTGGTCCACTTGTTGTAAGGGATTCGAATGGGTATTTTGATGTGATGCACTAGTGTTTTGATTGACGTTTAGGTGAGACACATGTTGATGATTTTGGGAAATATTTTGATGACTCAAGGTGTGATTTTGAGTGACACCACTGTTCATGTACGTGTTGGGTATGGTATTGCTATTTTGACAATTTGGGTCTACATATTGATGACTCAAAACATTGCCTTCTATAGTCCCAAAATTCATGTTCACATTTGGTATGGTGTTATTGGTTTGGCCTAGGGGTTCCATGTTTTGATTGCCTAAGTTGGTATTTGTTTGAGGCCCAAGGTTCATGTTTGTATTTGATGTGGGATTGATCCCTTGTGTTTGTGCCTGCAAAGTCACTATGTGTATTCTTTGCGTTCTTTTGTTTTAACCGACATTTGTCATTGAGACAAAGGGATTTGTGAAATTTAGCGGTTGTGACATGGCATTTGCATTATTAGTGTCAAATGGGGGAATCATATGGGAGATTATGGAATCTTGTGACATTTCTCCTATAGGAATTGAGGCATGTTCTTGTGTCAGGTTTGTGTAGATAGTGGATGGTGTTGTTTGACCTTGGCCTTGTGCGATGTTGTTTAGCGATGATCCCATGATTGCATTGACATCTACCCATGCGGGAAGTTTAGTGCTAGTTTGTAAGAGATGCATGAGGTAGGTTTGAGCATTAGTAGCTATCATTTCATCTATGATGTGCAACATTCTAGGGTCTTGGGAGGCTTCCTTAAGTTCTTGTTGAGTAATCCCTTGATTGTTTTCTTGCAAAAGGAGATTCTCAAAGGGATTTGGCATGTTGGAGTGAGGTTCAGGTTGCTTGTTAGGTGAGGTTCCAAATCTCATTGTGTTTGTGAGATGGTCTAAGGATTCTCCCTTTCTCTTCTTTTGCAATTGTGTCTCGACCATTTAAGACTCACTAGTTGGTGAAAATGGGTTCGTACTAAGGATGGAAATCCAAAGTGTTTATGCTATATTTTTGGTGTTTTTCTTGGAAGATATAAAGATGCAACTAAGTTTGGAAATGTACGTATGGTAATGACTTAATGGGGATATGTTATGTCAATGTTTTGAGACGTAACTAATGCAATGAGACTGAGACTATACTAGAGGCTAATGGGTATTTAGTCTTTGAAAAGTTTAGCTCCAAGAGCTTACTAATGTCTACTAATGACCTTATCAAAGCACTAGTCAGATTTGTGTTGATGTAGAAGAAATGATTGATTAAGGTGAGCTCATGAGTTGAGACTCCCTTATTAATTTGAAATATGGACTTAAACTAGACTCGTGAGTATTAAGCCCAAATTGTGATTGATTTGGTTCAAAAGATATCAAGGTCTCTTGATCCAAGTTTGTACTTATGATGTAATCAAGCTTTGACAATTTCTCCTTATGTTTCAACCTTAGGAAGACTAATTTTTAGGTACCTCTTTAGATGTCAAGGGCTGAATTCTAAGGTTGGCTAAATGATTTGGACAATATTGGAATGTAATCTAATCCTAAAGGAATGAAGTTGAGTATGCAATGGATGAGTAGAATTAGTAGCTCTAAGATGTTTTGACACAGTTGCAATCATATTTGATATGGAAAGTAGATTTTAAAGGATCCTCTAAGTGTCTTACTATAGATGGATGCATCACAGAGGGGCTCGATTGTAGTTTACAGGTCTGTAGATGCATTTTAGGGAGCTTCAGATGAATTATATTGTTTATTAGATGCATTTCAAAGGTTGCAATTGCAATCTATTTCTCAGCAGATGCATTTCAGTACCCTCCAGATGTGTTTCATTGTTTGTTGGGAGCCTAAAATCAGTTTTCTACGTTTGTTTGATAGTTTGTTTTGGAAAAATAAGAAAACACTTCACACATAGAAGACACTCAACATTCATTTTGGTTGTGACTCTTGACTTTGTAAGCATATGTGTATGTTTGAGGGCTATCCAACCCCAAATTTCCATGGGCCATAATCACAATTCAAAAATAATTCCTACATATGAGACAGTTCCTATTGCCAAGGACATTGGTCAATGACATGACGCTTGGGCCCATAACTTGGTAACTCCTTCGACACAAGGTAGGGACACCCTAGAGTGGAGTGTGTATCCTCTTGTCTTTGCGAGAGAGGATGGTTAGGGGTCTTCTTGCCTAGAAGGATGAACCAATCACCCTTTCCCCAGAAAGCTACATGTTTAGCTTATGCTAAGCTAAGGATTTCTATCCCATCCTAAGGGAGTCCATATGGTGAGTAACTTTAGGGTGTGGAACCCTTGCACTGAGAGTGAGGCCAATAAATCTTAATTATAAAGGGTGGCTTCTAACTAATTTGTCATCTAGTAACAACTCAGGGACTTATCACCTTGCGAGCATCCAACAAGCCACTTAAGGCTTTAACCAATCTTACTAATGGTACTAACAAATACCTCACATAAATGTGGGTAGATTGTAATTTTGGATTGGCAATGTACGACAAAGGCTAATGATAGTTTAGACTTGGCTTTCACCTTATCTATTTATATAGCGGCCCAAGGAAAATTCTACATTGGGTTGCCAATAAGTTCTCCTCATGGATGTGTCTCAAAGAAAGGCCCTATCTAAAGGGTTACAAAAGTGACAAAAGTAAATTCTTTTGATCTCTAATTTCATACGATGATGCAAGGAGAGAGCATACACATATTACTTGGCCACATTAAACAAATTTCATTAACCTTTATAAATCAAATGTGTGGTTTGATTATGAAAATGTCAAGAAGAGATTTTGATTCCCAAGATCACTTAGAGTGTGATGGAAAAGCATACACTTCTTTAAAACATAAAAAAAAATCACAAGACAAAGAAGACAATGATGCAATTTATTTTTCTTTTTACCCCAATGAATGTAAAAGATGCAAATTATTGTTCCTTTTAAGCCAATGAGTGAAAATATGCAGGTTGTTCTTTTTAAACCAATGAGTGTGGATATGCAATTTGTGGTTCTTTTTAAGCCAATTAGTGTGAAAGGAAACATATTATTATCCAATAAATCAAACTGATTACAACCACAATCCTTGC
Source organism: Cunninghamia lanceolata (assembly GCA_027924645.1). NCBI lineage: Eukaryota > Viridiplantae > Streptophyta > Pinopsida > Cupressales > Cupressaceae > Cunninghamia > Cunninghamia lanceolata. Next base: position 603,235 of record BSBN01000798.1, read on the forward strand.
TCTGCCCCTTGACCCCGTCTTGGGGGCACTACCCCCAAACCCCTGCTAAATAATTTGGGGGGACACCACGCCAGTAAAAGTGGGGAAAATTTAACCTCTAAGTTTGATTAGGCTCCATCTAACAACAATCTCCCACTTGGAGACTGATCAGACTCCACAACATATCATCTCCCACTTGGAGACTAGTCATAACACCATTGACCCTATAGCTCCCACTGGAAATAAACACCCTAGACCCTATTATTCTGATTTTATTATTTTTAGTCTTGAAGAGCAACCGATGTTGAAGAGGAGATCAACTTTTCTCTTGTCACTGTCTTTGTAAACATAGCCGTTGGATTTTCATCTATATGTATCTTTTCTAGCCATAACTGTCCATCATCCAATACCAACTGGATGAAGTGATACTTTAGCTGTATGTGTTTGGTCTTTGAATGCAAAGCATAATTCTTTGCAAGATGTATGGCACTCTAACTATCTGTAAACAAATAACTGTTAGCCTGTTGTTTGCCCAGTTCATCCATGAAAGATTGTAGCCATGTCATTTCCTTGCTTTCCTTTATTGTAGCTACATACTCTGCCTCTGTGGTGGATAAAGCAACCACCTTTTGCAACCTAGAGATCCAACTCACCACTGTCCCACCTATAGTAAAAACATAACTTGTAGTACTCCGCCTGGTATTAATATCCCTTGCCAGATCTGAGTCCACATAACCTGCTAAATTAGTATTAGAGCCGTCAAAACATAAGTGTTTAGTGGATGTACCTCTCAAATATATGAGAATCCATTTTACCGCATTCTAATGCTCCAATCCGGAATTACTCATATACATGCTTATGACTCCTACAACATGTGCAATATTTAGTCTCATGCATACCATGGCATACATTCAACTTCCTACAGCTGAAGCATATGGTACCTTGGACATTTTTTCTTCCTCCTCTTGTGTCTTAGGACACATCTCCTTAGTCAATTTCAAATGACTAGGCAAAGGTGTGCTGATAGCTTTTGCATTCTCTATATAGAATCTCTGCAACACCTTTTCAACATAATCAACCTAAGATAGAGTCAATTTTCTATTCTTCTAATCTCTACAAATTGTCATACCAAGGATGTGTTTTGCTACCCCCAAATCCTTCATATCAAATAATTGTGCTAACTATTATTTTAACTCTCTTATGTGATCCATGTTAGACCTTTACAAGCATGTCATCAACATATAAACATAAAATAATGTAGCTGTCATTATCCAACCTCTTAAAATAAACACAATGGTCAGAATTACACTGGTTGTAGCCTTGCTTAGCCATAAAACTATCAAATTTCAAATACCATTGCTGATGTGCTTATTTCAAGCCATATAAAGTCTTCTTCAATCTGCACACCAATTTCTCCTTACCTTTGACCTCAAATCCATGTGGTTGTTCCATATATATCTCCTCCTCCAAATCACCATGGAGAAAGGCAGTCTTCACATCTAGCTATTCCAAAGATAAATTTTCAATAGCCACAATACTTAAAATAGTACGAATAGAAGTCATCTTAACAACCAGAGAAAAAAACTCATCAAAATCAATACCTTTATTCTATGCAAATCCTTTTACAACTAACCTGGCTTTAAATATTTTCTTACCTCCATCTTCCTCTTTTAACCTATAAACCCATTTGTTTGGTAAAGCCTTTTTACCTGCAGGCAACTTACATAATTTCTAAGTCTGATTTTTTAGCAAGGAGTCCATTTCTTCTTTCATTGCAAGCTCCCACTAAACTTTTGTATCCAACTGCATAGCTTCATCATACCCTTCTAGTTCACCAGCATCTGTTAAAAAAATAGAATACAAAGAGGGAGAAAATCTTTCAAGAAGTCTACTTAGCCTTGTTGACTGTCTAACATTCACTGGAGTTTGTGGTATTTCTTGTTGCTATTGTAGAGCATGAGGAACCACTAGAACATCATTATCTGAAGTATCATCCAACACCACATAATCCTTTTCTTTCCTCTCATGCTGCTGCAACTAATCTTTGTACAACACCTTCTCATTGAATACAACATCCCTGCTTCTCACAATTTCCAAATTTTCAACATCCCAAAACCTATAACCAAATTCATCAATGCCATATCCAACGAAGATACATTTTTTTCATTTTGCATCCATCTTGGTTCTATTTTCAGAATCTACATATGCAAATGCTTCACATCTGAAGGTTTTGAGAAAATAATAACTCACCTTCTTACCTGTCCATGCTTTCTCTGGAATACCGCAACCCAAAAGAACTGAAGGACCTCTATTAATTAAATAAACATCAGTATTGACAGCCTCTACTCACATGTTTAAATGCAACCCAACATGCAATCTCATGCTCCTTGCACACTCCATTATTATCCTATTCATGCGCTCAGCCACTCCATTTTCTTGTGGAGTACTTGGAACTATTTCCTACCTTTGAATTCCATTAAAGGAACAATAATCCTCAAATTCTTTGCTACAATACTCACCACCATTATCATAACTGAGACATTTTAATCTTTTACCCATCTCATTCTCAACCAAACTTCTCCATTTCTTAAATGTTTCAAATATATTAGATTTCTACCTAAGGAAATAAATCTAAACCTTCATAGTTGCATCATCTGTGAATGTAACATAATACTGAGAGCCACTGAGAGAAGATACCTGAGTCAGTGCCCATACATCTGTATGCACAAGCTCCAACTTTTCATCTTTCTTTTGCTTCCCATCCTTGAGAAAACTAACTCTCTTTTGTTTGCCATACACACAACTTTCACATAAATCTATATTACTACATTTCAGACCTGGTAAAAAATTCTTAGAATGAAGTACATTCATAGCTTTTTCACTCATATTCCCAACTCTGTTATGCCACAATGTTGTCTCAGAACTTGCAGCAGCTGTTTTAGTCTCTTCTTGTGAACCCGTAGCAATTGTTCCTAATCCTGTTTGTTTTTTCTATGCAACAACTAAAGTAGAAGGAACAATATTCCCTGTACAAAGATATAAGGTGCCTAATTTCACACCTTTTTCTACTATTAAGGCACCTCTTGAAACCTTCCAATTTTTATTATTAAAAGTAACTGTGCAACCTTCATCACCTAGCTGCCCTACTGAAATTAAGTTGCTACTTAGCCTTGGAACATGCCTTACCTCTTGTAGTAGCCAATGATTCCCATTTTGCAAATTAATCTTAATTCTTCCCTTCCCAACAATCTGACAGGGTTTATTATCTCCCAAATAAACCAGCCCAAAATCCCCTTGGACATAATCAAAAAAATTAATTCTATGGGGCGTAGCATGAAATGAGGCCCCTAAATCTAAAACCCATGAATTATCAGCATTATCTAGGGAAAGAATCAAAGCATCATCTTCAGATTTATTACTTACCACATTTACCTCCTTATTGCCTTCTTGTTTGTCTCCTTCTTTATTCTTCCAAGATGAGTAATCTTTTCTTTAGATGACCTGGTTTCCCATAGTACCAACAATCCTTCTGTCCTCTGGATTGGGACCTCTTGTCCTTTGAGTTTCCTCGTGACTTCCCATGACCCCCAGAACCTTTTCCTCTCTCCTTTGATCTACCCCTACTTTCTGTATTGAAAACACTACTTGATGAGATTTTTCATCACATTTCCTCACTAAGGATAACACCAACAACATCATCAAATTTTAAAGTATTTGAACCAGACAAAGTTACTTACAACCATTACCAAGTTATTCTAGCTTTCTGGCAAAGAACATAAAACTAAGAGAGCCTTCACCTCTTCATCAAATTTCACTTTTATAGAAGTTAATTGACTGGTAATCGTTTTAAACTCATTTAAATGATCTATCACAGATCCACCTTCAACATTTTTAGATTAAACAAATGCTTATGAGAAATACCTTATTTGAGGCTGAGGGTTTTTCATACAATTTAGCCAAAACTTTCATCAGTTTATTTGTTGTCTTTGCTTCTATTATAATGAATGCCACAGATGGTGCCAGGCACAACCGAATGGTTCCCAGTGCCTTTTTGTCTAGAAGTTCCCAATCCTCATCGGTCATTGCTGCCAGTTTCTTGGTTATTCCTTCCAATGGCCTTCATAAATCCTTCTGATAGAGATAATCCTCCATCTGCATCTTCCATAACTGATAGTTTTGCCCATTGAGTTTATCTACCTTCAATTTACCCTCGTCTGCCATTGCTCCCACTTAGCCGTGAGACTCCCACTCAACTATGAGACCTTCTTGTAGATGATAATCAAACACAACCTCACTCTGATGCAACTTGTTAGGAATTGCATGTAGAAGATATCAATTAAATGTAAATAAAGATTAAACAGAGGAATGAAAATACACAGAAATAATAACAGTGAAATAATTTTTAACGTGGTTCACCCAAGCTTGGGCTACATCTACCAATAGAGAGTCCAATATTATTATCCAATAAATCAAACCAATTATAACCAGCAATTCTTGCAACTCAATACCGTTGCAAATGCTACAATACAATATCAACAAAAACCCTAACCCTTAGCCATTTTTATCAAGACTTATGTCAGTTACAAAATAGGGTTTTTTTATATCGGCCAATAGAAAAATAACTACCCCCAAACCCCCGCTAAATAATTTGGGGGGAAACCATGCCGATAAAAGTGGAGAAAATTTAACCTCCAAGTCTGATTAGGCTCCATATAACAACATGAAAAACCCTAATGAGATAAGCAGATGAACAAAGGGTTAGCAAAGTAAATAAAGCATCAAAAAATATGATGAAGCCCTACAAAACCAAATGGGTTAGCTGGATAAAGAAAAAAAAGGGATTATATCTAATTTACATAGCTGAATGTGTCATAGAACCCTCCTGATGCATTGCAAACTCTAGAGAATGTGTTATGCCATACTATGCATGCATCAACCAGAGTGGTGGATGCATTGCACAAACCTATAGATGTGTCGTACTGTTCTTGCAAACCCTAAAATCACAAATTTGTTGAAAGTATGGACGATTCATGTGGGGTTCACCAAATGAAGTTAGGGAAAAACATTCAAACACTTACAAATAGTATCATGCATGCCCTAACTACTCAATGGAGTACTAATAGCCTAATAACAAGCAAATACAAACAAAAGACATGAAACCCTAGACTACAAGTATCAATCCTCCATTGTTTCTCCAATATTTTGTAGTACTTTGCTCTCAGATTTGTAGACCTACAAATACAATGAGAAGCTCAAGAGTATGTTAATGGCAAAATTAGAGAGGTAGTGCTCAAATTATGCAAGGGGGAAGTGAGAAATGAGACTCAAAGAGAGATTTTATAAAGGAGTAGGGTTTGAATGGAGGGATGTGATTGCATGTTTGACTTTTGATGAAATGAAGGGTGTAGATTAATTAGGGTTTCCTAGTCACTAAAGGACAAAGGACAATTTTAAATTTGAAAATATGATGAGGTGTGTGGGAATTTTAAATTAAATAAATTTGATCAATTTATTTAATTTATTTGAAGTGGGATAGTGCATGTGAACCCATAATTAAACAAATGAGATTTATTTAATTAGGTGAGGGCTATATTTAAACAAATGTTTATTTGTTTAAATTAATCGAGTGAAGAGGACATTGAAAAGTGAATAATTAAATAATTAATTAATTAGAAATTAATTATTTAATTATAGAGGGAAAATAGGAGAAAATAGGAGAATGTGGAAGATATTGGTGTGATACCGGTGTTTGTAGATTGAGGACATTTTTAAGTGTCTACAGAGAGAAGATGAGTTAAGGTGTTCATTTGATGTTGAGGAAGGCGAGTGGCTACAACTATGCTTCCTCCTCCATCTTTTGCAACAAAGAAAACTATGGCCCCATTTTCATTCATGGCTACAACCTACACATTCAATGGCCTTCCCCACCCATAGTCAATCTCATAAACTAGAAACTTGTGAGAACTTACCACATTACAAGTACAAAGCCCTACAAATTCAGGAGACATATGCACTAAACCACTATCAAGAGATTACAACCAATCTACCATATTATTAATCTGCACTTCAGTTATACGAGAATTGACGAGTTCTTGTATAAAGCCTGCAGCAAAGTAGAGATTATTTGTAAGCAACATTTTTGTTGTTGTATGTATAAAACCCATAGACAAGCAGTTGCTAAAATAAATCTTAGGCAATGGGGGTTTTACACGACATCTACAATTAGCTAGAAGTGAGAATATAACAGGCTCTTCATCTACCACTTCATGTGCCCTAGTTAGGCATCCCCAAAACAGTGTTGTTACTGTAATGAAGGAGATCAAAGCCCCTCTTTGTTGTTTCAAGTCTTTGATCATCTTTTCTATAAAGCAGAAGGTTGAGTATGTGGGTTTTGTATTGTGGCCTAGCCATTTCTGAATACCCACTTCACGCTTCAATGCTTCTTCACTACTACTTGTTTTTTCTTGCTCTCGTTGTAGGTCATCTGGTAAGAACTTGTAAATCTTAGTCCATGTGATCACATTGATATCCACTTCATGGGGTTTGCATGAAATGGAAATGGGCTTCTTGTTTTCTAGTTTGAAGATTGTTCTGGTGTGTAGGGGAGGATTCGAGATTGGGAGGCCTTTGCTACACTTTGCCCATGATTTCATGAAATGCCAAAATGAATTTCCATCTGTTATAATGTGATGAAGGGTGGTTCCTATACATATTCCATCTTCCTTAAAAGATGTAACCTATAATACCCATTCTTCCAAAATTGAGGTTAAGGTCTCTTCATAACAAGATGGAAAAATATAAATTGAGATAACTATCCATATTAGCATTACAAAATTTAAAATAAGATGCTTCTGATGATGTTGTAGGTATAATTGTAAAAATACAAATATTTTGTTGGTGGCAATCTTTATTCTTCTCCCATTGTTAGGCTGCAGTTTTATGGAGAGGGGCTTCTTAAAATATCTCAGAGTGCTGTTAAATTTTTTGGAGTTTTCATAAACAATTGTTTTCCTGGATTTTGTAATAGTAGGCAAGCTAGTTGCTAGTCTCATAATTAATTTTAGCAACAAGGAATGATAAATCGAAAAAAAATAGAACTTCCCTTAAAATCTAATTTTAAAAGTAGGGGCTTCTATTTTTTTTTCACAAGATTCTAATTTATCCTATAGCATAATTTTCTTCTTCTTATTGGTACCCCACTCCACGAACATAATTTATCCTAATGTTTTGTTGTAAAAGAATATGGTAGTAAATTCTTCTTCCATATGTCTACAGAGTCCATAATGATATAATATGAAGTTTATGTATTTTCTATCATTACTCCTTAACTAAGACTTATATTCTTTATTGACAGATCATTAAGGATAGATATGAATGATAGTTCAAAATTAAGATGAAATAGTTGAATTTTTAATAGCAAAGCAAGAGTTTAGTGACTTTAGTTATCCTTAGAATTTTATCTTCCTCTTTATTTAAATTTCTTTTTATTTTCTGGTTGATTAATATTTTCTCAAAAAGATAGATTCTTCATTTCTTTTGATTAATTAATATTTTTTATTTTTATTTTAAAATTGTGTATTGAAATTTACTAACTTCTATCATTTCTTTAATATAATATAAATTTTAAACAAATATTTTATAATTTTAAACTTTTTTATCAATTTTATAACTTCCTTAAAAAAAATCTTTAAAATAACTTAAAACATTAAAATTAAAAACATTAAAAAGTGATACAAATAAATATATAATATGATGTGGTTTTATCTTATAATTTTAGGAACCTTAAAAGCCTTATCTATATTTTAGAACTTTGTTATAGAGAATATAACCTAATATGTAGAAAGAAGCATTGAAAGGAATTCTTCTTAGAAAAGTCAAACTTAGATAGTGCACTTAAGTTCCTATACTACATACTAGAAAAGTATTGAAGAGATGTGCATACCTGTACGGAGAGGAAAGGTCTACTGCAATTTTGGTCCTGTAAAGGATGAGCCATGGGGATGAGGTTTTAGAAAAGGGGCTTATACTGAAACCCCTCTCTTTCTAGGTAGGAGAAGGAGAAGGGTATATCTATTGATGCTTCCATGAATTCCACCCTACCATCATTGCAGTCAACCTCTAGTTTGTCTAATTCTCCTATGTCTAACTGACCAGCCAATGGATAGAAATACATGATGACTGAGGCAAGGATTTTCCTTAAGCTCTCTACTATTGAAGAATATTGGTTTTTAGGCAAGATTCTATAGAATAGAATCCTTTGTGTTGACCCTCAGTTGTTGTCCCTGATGACCAAACCACAACTTGGTACATGTGGCTTTTTCTTGGCTCATTCAGTTGTGATGGTTCCATTGATACATATTCAGTTGACCATGTTGCTTACAGTTTAAGTTTTGATCATGATGTTTACTAGTTGATATAGTTTTTAATTGATATTACATAGCATACACTTGACACAGTTGCATCATGATGTGGTATTATGATTCAGTGGCAGTGATGTTAAATATGTGAGCATATAGTTGGCATACACATGATACATATACCATAATGTGGTATTATGATTCAGTGGCAGTGATGTTAAATATGTGAGCATACAGTTGGCATACACATGATGCATATACCATGATGCATATACTCCTAGTCTTGTTCTTGTTGTGTTCATCTTGGTTTCATTTAGCTTTGATCTCATAATGCTATCATTCTATTGTTTGGCATATATGGTGGGATCTATCATGTTTGGCACTTTGATGCAAGACACATCTTGATTATATATACTTATCCATGCTCCATTTTGTAATGGTTTTGTTGATACATCATCAGTGGTTGATCTACATATGGTCCGTAATGGTCCATGATTCAATCCAATTGATGTTCTATGTGTTTGGTATAATGGTGACATGCTCTCCTCGCATGATTAATGGTGTTTAGTGGCAAAGGCATTTATCTCATACTTAATGTTCATATGTTGTTGACATATGGTGGACACATTACTAGTACATTACAATTTGTTTGAAGACCTAGACATTTTGACTTGAGTTATCTTTGTTCTCCAAGTAAAGTTACAAGGTCTTCACTTTACATTTGCCATGAAAATGGGGTTCGCAGAAGGGACTTGTGCAAAGTTGTTTTAAAAGTTTGAAATAATTTAAAAGGCATAATATTGGCTTGTTTTAAGGTAGTAACATGTTGAACAGGTTTCAATGACATGAGGTAGGTAATAGGTTCGAAGGAGCCACTCGTTATTACCAGCCCTTTTTAGGGCACACCGCAAGCATAGGTAACATGTTTTTATTAGGCAAAAAGTTTGGTTTGTTTTGGAAAGTGAAAAGAATAGGCTATGAGCTCTTCAACCTAGGGTTTCATACCTTAAGCAGAAATGTTGAAGAAATGTTATGGCAAAATCATGGAAGTTTCTGGAATGCACATGGGCTTTTGTAACTGTGACTGTTTGACCTTTCATAGCATCTCCAGGTGACATTGTTATGTTCTTCTATTCAGTCTTTGTTTATGCTTTGTCAATGGTAGTTAAGGGTATGTTATCTCTTGCATTAAGTTCAGTAACAGTAATGACATTTTATCTCTACTGTGAATGATTTATGGTGAATGACTAGTTAGGGTTTTTGAATTTAAACCTCAAAGGAGTTTCTAGATAGTTACAACTGTTACCATGCATACGATGCTAGGTTTGGAAACAATTTTTTTTTAAGAATCCTTAATAGTCAGATTATGTGAATGATGATTCTGGTCAGAACAGTGATTCAATGACATAATGATGGTTTGGTTTATGATTTTATGTGGACAGTCTTATGATTTAATTGTAGTGATCTCCTAATCACGATTATGTGTTACAACTTACAATGAACACCTAACTTTGGTTATGAGATGCACAACATCATCTTGAGGCAGTAGTGACACTTTGATTACTTCTTGTCTTACACACATGGCAGTTATGGATTATATGTTAGTTATAACTGGAAGGGTTAGTTTGACCCTAAACTGTGGTTTAATATTCAGTTATTACCTGAAATAGTTTTATGGAATCAGTTATCTCTTCAAACTATTATGAAATATATCAAAAGGGCATTGAGCAAAAATTGTATATGGTTGTGTATACACCTGATGTAATATTGAAGATAGATGACTGAATGCATTATCATTGATATTAGATCAGATTCTGAGGATCAGTGAAATAGAGTGTCCCTCTTTATTTTTTTGTTTTTTATCCATGATTGTAACATGTATTGAAAAGTCAAGTCAGTGAGACAAGAAATGACCTTCGCCAGTGACGATTGAGTTAATAGCCAGTGAGGCCTGTAATCAGTGAGATTTTTTTATTAAGCCAGTGAGGCACTTTTTTGAGTGGTTTTTATGCCCCAGAGGGTTTTTGATGCAGGAGCATCCAAGGGGCCACTTTGGAAAAGAGATCCAGGAAGGTACGAAAAGATGATCATAGAAATGTAGGGGTAAAATGTCCTAAGGGGCCTGATAAGGACCCTAGGACCAAAATGAATGTAATAAACACCTAGGTAGTTTAATTTTCTTTTGTGGTTCATTTTGGTGTGATGTGTTTCCTAAGGTCCAAGCGACCAAGAATGTGATTAGCTGGCAAGAACCGGGATGTAACTGTGTGGTGAGCGGTTGTAGAATGGTTGGCATTCCCATTGTTGCACCTGCCACCCATGGAGAGTATGTTTTAAGCGTCTTTTGTGATTAGAGGGATATAGAGGTGTGTATGTAGAGGAACAATCAGATTTTAGATTGAAGAAATAAGAATTTCCTTTTGACAGTGAGTTTTATCTCCAGTTCTATAATCTTGTGTATATCTTCTGACTGGCATCAAAGTAGACATTTTCTATTTTGCTTCTGAGTGTAACCAAGCCTGAACGAACCCATCCATGGATGTAAGAGTCTAGTTCGCATGGAGTGGTCCGCAGTAACCTGTACCATATTGGACTAACCCTAACTATGTGAGGGGAGTGCGAGTTCGATGGTGATCACCGTAAAAAACGTAGAGTCGAGACCTCAGAAAGGAGGATGCAAGGGTGAAGCAGGGGAGTCTGTGTAGGCAAATGTGTATCGGCGTAAATATCGGCATCGGTGGAGGAGGGTGAAGTCCTACCAAAGACAACAGTCTGGCCGATGAAGATTGTACATCAAGGAGAGATCCCTCATCGGGATAACAAGCTTGAAGGTTGCCGATAGAGGTCGTCTTACTGACAACTAAGTTGATGGTATGTTTTTCAGCGTGAGAAGTATTATTGGAGCGAAGGTGAAAAGTTACACCGATAGTTAAAAGACTTGCCGATAGAGAGGATATCGGTGTAAGAAGCACCGTCGGTTCAAGCGAATGGTTCAAGCGAACGGTTCAAGCGAATGGTTCAAGAGTTCAAAAGATACGAATAGTTCGTAAGTTCAATGAGTTTAAGAATTCGATGGTTCGAAACTAACAAGTTCAGTGGGTTCAACCGAGAAGTTAAAGGGTTCGAGAGGTTCAATAATTAGAAGATTTGTTCATTTTGTCCGCTTCGCTGCGTCCTCCGCATCAAATTGGTATCAGAGCCAGCAAAAGCTTTGGGTAAACTATTGTGTATCTGAGGGAGAAAAGGGATCTAGTGGAAAGATTCAGAGTTGTCAAGATGCTGCCGAAGGATAAGATGGCTAAGGCAAATGAAGAATTGAAAGAAGCATTGGAGGCAAGAGAAAGAGAACTGAGAGAGAGAAGAGCATAGGATGCTGTAAGAGAAAGAGAGTTAAGACAGGTGAGAAGGGAGAATGCTATAATCTTGGCCAGATTGGAAGCATTGGAGAAGAAAAGAGAGGAACAAGATGATGAGGAAGATGAAGAAGAATATGAGGAGACAGAAGAGAAAGCTCCTGGGGATGAATTCGATCCTGAAGAAAAGAAACTTCTAAGATTGCTTAAAGTAGTTCAGGGTAGTGGAACAAAAGCAACTATGGAGTTGCCTATCTATCAGGGAAAGATGGATAGTGAGGAAGTCTTAGGGTGGATAGATGCCCTTGAAAATTTCTTTGAATGTGAAGAAATCAGTGATGAGAGAAAGGTGAAATTTGCAAAGACGAAGATGAGAGGGATAGCACTTACATGGTGGAGTAGTGTGCAAACAAAAAGAGTAGCTAGAGGTGTAACAAAAATCACTTCTTGGAATAAGATGAAGGACATGATGAAGACTCAGTTTCTTCCATCTAATTATACCATTCAGACAAAGAGAATGAGACAGAATTTGAGGTAGAAGGACATGGATGTGATGTCCTATACTGAGCAATTCTATAAGCTTAGTATTAGAGGTGGAGTGGAAGATGAGGATGAGAAAGTAACAAGATACCTTAATGGGCTTAGGTATAACTTACAGAATGAGATTGGTCTAAGTATACCAAAAACACTTGGTGAATGTTTTCAGTTGGCCATAAGGGCTGAAGAAAGGGTGAAGAGGAAGCAAGAGAGACAAGGATCTGGTAGAGGATCTAGAGGTAGGGGCAAGCCTACTAATGAGGAACAAAACAACAATGAGAAAGGCAAGGAGTCCACTACAGAACAGAGAGGTGGATACAGAGGTGGAGGCAGATTTGGATCAGGTAGAGGTGCATTCACTGGCAGGTGTTATACTTGCAATGAAGTTGCGCACACAACTTTCAATTGTCCAAAATGGAAGGATGTTGAAAAGGGAAAAGATAAAAGACTTCATTTGACACAGGAAGAGGAAAAGAAAGAAGACAAGGCACCAGAAGTAGCTCTCGATTCAGAAACAGGAGAGTGCCTCATGGTGGACAAAGTGCAGCTAGCACCACAGGTATCTATTTTTAGAACAAATTGTTTAAGCCATGGCAAATTATGTAAGATGATAATAGATTCAGGTGCACATGATAACTTAGTTTCCTGGGAGATGGTAAACAAATTGGGATTGCAGACATTTGAGCATCCAAATCCTTACAACGCTACTTGGGTAAGCCAAGGACAACAAGTTAAGGTTAGTAAGAAGGCATATGTTGATTTCTCAATTGGTCCATACCATGAGTCTATTTTATGTGATGTTATTCAAATGACATGTGGGCATATAATTTTGGGTAGACCATGGCAACATTTAAGGAGAACAATTCATGATGGATATACAAATAGTTATTTGGTGCATAAAGATGGTATGAAGTACAGGCTAAAACCTCTATCTTGTGAAGACAAGAGGGACCATATTGTTATCTATTTTGGGGAAAAGGTACAGCTGAATGTACAAGTTAATGCTAGTTGGAAGCAACATGAATAGTTGCAGGGGAAGGCGGATGACAGTCCTAAGGAACAGCAAGTTCAGGACTTGAATTGCATCAAGGTTGGGGACATTGATTGTCCTATAGAGAGGCATGAGAAGGAGGCCAAATAGGAGCCATTGCAAAAAGAAACAAATCAGAAATTTCCAGTGAACAGGGTAGGAGAACTTCAACAGCAGAGTCCTAGGAGAGGACATCAGAATGTGTTTTGTAACACCAACACTAGTTGGAAGAGATATGCAGGTTGGAGAAAAAGGAGGCGGATAACTCTAGGTGAGTTCATGTTCCCTGTCACACAGTAGAGGAATTTTTCAAATAGTTTTCAGACTGGCTGGAACAGAGCACCTAACTCTTGGGACAAGAGTTTCCTTTATCCCGGGAAGTATGATGCGGGAGCATCCAAGGGGCCACTTTGGAAAAGAGATCCAGGAAGGGTATGGAAAGATGATCATAGAAATGTAGGGGTAAAATGTCCTAAGGGGCCTGATAAGGACCCTAGGACCAAAATGAATGTAATAAACACCTAGGTAGTTTAATTTTGTTTTGTGGTTCATTTTGGTGTGATGTGTTTCCTAAGGTCCAAGCGACCAAGAATGTGATTAGCTGGCAAGAACCGGGATGTAACTGTGTGGTGAGCAGTTGCAAAACGGTTGGCATTCCCACCGCTGCACCTGCCACCCATGGAGAGTATGTTTTAAGCGTCTTTTGTGATTAGAGGGATATAGAGGTGTGTATGTAGAGGAACAATTAGATTTTAGATTGAAGAAATAAGAATTTCCTTTTGACAATGAGTTTTATCTCCAGTTCTGTAATCTTGTGTATATCTTCTGACTGGCATCAAAGTAGACATTTTCCATTTTGCTTATGAGTGTAACCACACCTAAACGGACCCATCCATGGATGTAAGAGTCTGGTTCTCATGGAGCGGTCCGTAGTAACCTGTACCATATTGGACTAACCCTAACTGTGTGAGGGGAGTGCGAGTTCGATGGTGATCACCGTAAAAAATGTAGAGTTGAGACCTCAGAAAGGAGGATGCAAGGGTGAAGCAGGGGAGTCTGCGTAGGCGAATGTGTATCGGCGTAAGTATCAGCATCGGTGGAGGAGGGTGAAGTCTTTCCGAAGACAACAGTCTGGCCGACGAAGACTGTACATTGGGGAGAGATCCCTCATCAGGATAACAAGCTTTAAGGTTGCCAATAGAGGTTGTCTTACTGACAACTAAGTTGATGGTATGTTTTTCGATTGAGAAGTATTATCGGAGCGAAGGTGAAAAGTTACACCGATAGTTAAAAGACTTGTCGATAGAGAGGATATCGATGTAAGAAGCACCATCGGTTCAAGCGAATGGTTCAAGCAAACAATTCAAGCAAATGGTTCAAGAGTTCAAAAGATACAAATAGTTCGTAAGTTCAATGAGTTTAAGAATTCGATGGTTCGAAACTAACAAGTTCAGTGGGTTCAACCAAGAAGTTAAAGGGTTTGAGAGGTTCAATAATTAGAAGATTTGTTCATTTTGTCCACTTCGCTGCGTCCTCCGCATCAATTTTCCACTTAGGACAATATCTATGTTATGGTTTGTCATTGATGAGTTTGATTTTCATGTTTATTTGCTTATCATGTATCATCTGTTTTAAAGTCATTTAATTTACTTTGGTCTATATGAACACATACTTCTCTTATATTACTGTCTGAAACAATGATAATGTACATGTTTCTTAGTTCGTCTCTATGTGTTAAGATTCATGATATTGAGTCATTATTTTTAGTCCCTATATTGAGTTGATACATTCTTGACTTTGATCAGTCTGTTTTAGTTGTCCAAATCTTTCATGATGTCATCTACAAACAATGAGAATTGTTTTTGTATCAAAGTTTTGAAATACAAATTTTAAGGTCACAAAGTCTAGTTAAAATTTGTATACCACTGATTCACCCACCCCCCTCTCAGTAGTATTGTACTCCAACACTCTGAACATTATTGATTGGTAACCAGAGAAGATCAAGGTTGGAGAGAAACATTGGGTGCCTCTCTGTGAGAATTGCTCGTGCCATAGTTGAAATTCTCAGCACCTCTTGGGCTTGTGCTTCTTCAATTACTGCAACTATTTCCTCTTTTCTTGTTTTTTATTTGCATTGTATGCATTTTTTAAGTTTTTTTAGTTGTTTATTTTATTAGTAGTTAACCATCTATATGTTGTACTAAAGACATCCTTTTTCTTTTCGTGGGACCGTTAAACCATTTTATGTTGTACTGAAGACACCCTTTTTCTTTTGTGGGACCCTTAAACCATTTGTATGTTATACTAAAGACACCCTTTTTCTTTTTATGAGACCTTTTTTGTATTGCTAAAGGGTCTCACAAAAGAAAAAGGTGTTTTCAAATGGTTTAGGACAACTACTAAAAAAACAAATAAAAAAATTCAAAAAATGCATGCAATACAAATAAAAACATCACTTAATGAAGAGAGGAAACAGTTGAAGTTTTTTATTTTTATATATATAAGGAGAGGGTCCATATGCTGCATCAGAGTTGACTCATTCACGATTGTGCCTCTATCATGTTTTGAAGAATACAATGTCACGGTAAGCATCATGATCATAAATTTCCTCATTGTTGAGGGGAAGGGGGTGGTCACGTTTGCAATGATAGGTCCTTGGAAGAGTCCATGGCGATAGAGGATTTGACCTAGGCCTATGCTTAAGGAGAATGAAAGACCTTGGGGGCTTATTTGACATACAAAATATAAATCAATGTACTAAATAATAAAATAGATCAATAAATGTAGAATATATTAGGTATGGAAAAGGAGATGAAAGAAAGATATCTTAAGGAAGGCACTAGGTGGTTTAAGGTATGCCAAGGTTCACCAATTATATGTGGAAATAAAATGCTTTGACACAAGGATAATATAAATCTAATCTAAAAATCAACAATGAATAACAATTAGATCTAAATCAAATAGAACCAAGACTAAAAGTAAGAAAAGATAGTAATAGCTTTTTCAAAATGATGCATTGATTTGAGCTTTTGATGAGGATTCATTGATCTACTACAATTGACTATCTAGATCTAGTATTTGATGACTACTCTAATATGAATAAAATTACGCTGGTCTCATAGTAGATCGTGTATTGTGGTTATGCCTTTATGATATGGATTAGTTTCTGATCAGTGCAACCTCTTGAAATGTACTTGTGTCTTTTGTACTTGTCAGTAAGAAGTGGTTGTGTTAACAAGCATAATGATACCTGTTGTAGGATGTAGGGTCAACCTTTTACTTCCTTGCTAGTAGTCAAGACCCTTTAGAGTTGAAGTCAGGTTCCATAGATGCATGAAGTAAGCAATGCGATAATGCCTAGTGATGCATAAGTAAATTCTCTAAAGTGTCAATTGATTGAATACTTTCAAGTGTTCTTGTGCTTTTTAAAAGATTATCCAATATAAGTAGTCATGTTTTCCATATGCTCTTTTCTAGATCCTTTGCAAATGAACTAGGATTGTCAACAAATACATGTTCTTAGTCACTCAACTTGAGGTAGTTTGTGTGTGAGCTAATGAGATAGTGATCAACTTCTAGAAAAGTCCACATGAAAGGATGGGCATTGTGGCCTAGTGTATAGACATAAGCATGCTATATGGCCTAGTCTAAGTTGACATGAGACCTAAAAGAGTAGACTAGTCTTGACTAAAGTAGTGGATAAATAAATTCAATTGATGTTTTAGAAAAGAAGTCACTTTGTGTGTCAACAAATCAAATTAAGCAGTACAATAATATATTTACAACAATGCCTAAAGTAATATAAAACTAAAGTGTAAAAGTGCAATACCTTATAATTTTAAATTCAAATTTGATTAAAATGTCCTAATAAGAAAGTGTTACATATAATCTTAAATTATAAAAGTCTCAATTAATGGATTCTTAAAACAAACACCACCTTATAAACTAATTGTATTACAAAATTTAACTCTAAAATAAATATTATTTGATTTTAAAAAAAAATATATGATAAAAGTTCAATAATTAAAAAAATAATAATTTCCACTCCTAACACTATATAGATATCCAACAATATACCAAATTTTTAACATTGAAGAAACTGAAATGCAAAGTAAGATGAGAATATAATGATAACAAAACAAATTGTCTGATCAACAAAATTAATTAAATGAAAGAGGTCCATGTAAAGTAAGATGAGAATATAATGATAACAAAACAAATTGTGATCAAAGACTAGAGCAAATTAATTGTCAAAACAACAAGCTCCATTGCCGCCAGAATAAAAGAACCTTGAGAGTCCTCACATGCTACAACAGGCTCATTTGATGCAACAGGGAGGTTTATCTTCAACAGGATACACTCGCTTTCTGTCACTTTCCAGCTTTCTGTTGCTTTCATGGCTATTCTTTTCTAAGCATAACATTAGACTATATTGCCATTTTAGCATGCTTCTTTTTTTAAACTCTGAGCTTTTGTATGCTGTAACAGTATGTGTACTGTGCTCTAGTCTTTGAGAGCTGCTTTTTTGCTGCTGTTTGGGATTATTGTTCTACTTCTGTGTAGCCTCACTGCTGTATTTATGTAATTTCCTTCTACTTTGATCAATATAAACAAAAAGAGACTAAATAAAGTTCACAAATACACAACGTACAAAAGGTCATGCACAAAAAATATAAAGAAAAGTTGGAACGTCTCTCCTGAGCATATCCAACTAATTAATATGGACTGAAGACATGTCTACAACTAATTTACACGGACTATGGAAAAAACATATTTACAAAACCAAAGACATGCAGTCTCCTTTGGTAAGCTTAGATAAAAAGATTTCAGTCGAAGACAGAGAGAAGATGAGTTAAGGTGTTCATTTGATGTTGAGGAAGGCGAGTGGATACAACTATGCTTCCTTCTCCATCTTTTGCAGCAAATAAAACCATGGCCCCATTTTCATTCATGGCTGCAGCCTGCACATTCAATGGCCTTCCCCACCCATAGTCAATCTCATAAACTGGAAACCTGTGAGAACTTACCACATTACAAGTACAAAGCCCTGCAAATTCAGGAAACAGACTCACTAAACCGCTATCAGGAGATTCCAGCCACTCTACCATATTATTAATCTGCACTTCGGCAGTACAGGAATTGACGAGCTCCTGTATAAGGCCCGCAGCAAAGCAGAGATTGTTTGCAAGCAACGTTTTTGCTGTTGTGCGTACAATACCCAGAGACAAGCAGTTGCCAAAATAAATCTTAGGCAATGGAGGTTTTACACGGCCTCTGCAATCGGCCAGAAGTGAGAATATAACAGGCTCTTCATCTGCCACTTCACGTGCCGTAGTTAGGCATCTCCAAAACTGTGCTGTTACTGCAATGAAGGAGCTCGAAGCCCCGCTCTGCTGTTTCAGGTCTCTGATCATCTTTTCTGTAAAGCAGAAGGTTGAGTATGCGGGTTCTGTATTGTGGCTCAGCCATTTCTGAATACCCATTTCACGTTTCAATGCTTGTTCACTACTACTAGTTTTTTCTTGCTCTTGCTGTAGGTCGTCTGGTAAGAACTTGTAAATCTCAGCCCCTGTGATCCCATTGATTTCCACTTCATGGGGTTTGTATGAAATGGAAATGGGCTTCTTGTTTTCTAGTTTCAAGACTGTTCTGCTGTTTAGGGGAGGATTCGAGACCAGGAGGCCTTTGCTACACTCTGCCCATGATTTCATGAAATGCCAAAACGAATTTCCATCTGCTATAACGTGATGAAGGGTGGTTCCTATACATATTCCCCCCTCCTTAAAAGATGTAACCTATAATACCCATTCTTTCAAAAATGAGGTTAAGATCTCTTCAACATCATCCACTTCAATGGTCAAATAGTCAATAGTAATTTTACATCTCATCCACAACAAAAAGTGATAAATATTTGTCCTATTTTTATTGGCCAAAATTGATTTTTGACTCTTGAAATGGATAATGTTTAAAAACATCCCTTCTGATGATGCTGTAGATATAATTGTAAAAATACAAATATTTTGTTGGTGGCAATCTTTATTCTTGGGTCATCTGGTCAATGGGTATTAGGCAAAGTTTTATGAAGAGGGGCTTCCTAAAATATCTCAGTGGGTGCTGCTGAAAATTTTTAGGAGTTTTCATAAATAAATGGTCTGCTGGATTTTGTAATAAGAGGCAAGCTTAAACTTTTAAGTTCCAGATTTTCATGGAGCTGATGTGCTAGTGATTATTTTTAGCAACAAGGAATGTTAAATCTACACTTAAATCTACTACATAGCTAAATCTAAAAAAATATTGACAGAAATTTAAAAATTATAGATGAAACTCATGAAAGACATCCACATGAAATTTAAATCTAAAAAGTAGAAGTTCCTATTTTTTTTTTTGCACAAGATTCTAATTTATCCTATAGTATAATTTTCTTCTCATGGGACCCCTGCTCCACAAACATAATTTATCCTATGTTTTCTGTAAAAGAATATGGTAATAAATTCTTCTTCCATATGTCTATATAATCCATAATGATATGGTATGAAGTTTATGTATTTTCTATCATTGCTCCATAAGGTATACTTATATTCTTTATTGACAGATCATTAAAGATAGATATGAATGATATTTCAAAATTAAGATGAAATAGTTGAATTTTGAATAGCAGAACAGGGGTTTAGTGACTTTAGTTATCCTTAAAATTTTATCTTCCTCTTTATTTAAATTTCTCTTTATTTTTTGATTGATTAATATTTTCCAAAATATAGCTTCTATCATTTTTTTGATTAATTAATATTTTTAATTTAAAAAAAAAAAAGTGTACTGAAATTTACTAACTTCTATCATTTCTTTAATATAATATAAAATTTTAAACAGATATTTTATAATTTTATTTTATTTTTATTAATTTATAACTTCCTTTACAAAAAAATCTTGACAATAACCAAATATGCAGAAAGAACCATTGAAACGGAATTCTTCTGAGAAAAGTAAAACTTAGACAGTGCACTTAAGTTCCTATACTGCATACTAAAAAAGTATTGAAGAGATGTGCATACCTGTATGGAGAGGAAAGGTCTACTGCAATTCTGGTCCTGTAAAGGATTAGCCATGGGGACGAGGTTTTGAAAAAGAGGCTTATACTGAAACCCCTCTCTTTCCAGGTAGGAGAATGGTATATCTATTGACGCTTCCACGAATTCCACCCCGCCATCATTACACTCAACCTCTGGTCTGCCCGATTCTGCTGTTCTTAACCGACCAGCCAATGGATAGAAATACACCAGGACTGAAGCGAGGCTTTTCTTTAAGCTCTCTACTATTGAAGAATATTGGTTTTCAGGCGAGATTCTATAGAAAAGAATCATCTGAACATTATTGACTGGTAACCAGAGAAGATCAAGGTTGGAGAGAAACATTGGATGCCTCTCTGTTGGGATTGCCGGTGCCACAGTTGAAATTCTCTGCACCTTTACTTGGGCTTGTGCTTCTTCCATTACAGTAACTATTTCCTCTCTTCATCACACAGTTAGGTCTGGTTTTTCCTGACGATCTTTATTTGTATTCCACGCATTTTTTGAGATTTGTTTATTTTTTCAGTGGTTTCTGTATGTTGTACTCCAACATAAAGATACCCTTATCTTTTTATGTGGAACCCTTTAGCAATACAAAATATCATTAGTATCTGCCTTGGGCAGTATTATTAGTCCCTACCTAAAGCAGGGACTAATGTTTTCAGCACGCTAAAACCAATTAATCTACCTTTGAAATCTGGGCCTACGGAGGGGAAAGTTGCTTTTGCTAAGGTTTTGAGCGCATACATTTATAAAATGGATTTTTTTTCTGTTTTTCTGGTTTTTCTCATTGGCTTGTGTTTTTTTCCTGGGGTTTCCGAGATTTTCTAATTTACATAAATGGAGAAAAAACTATGGACGATAGATGGGTTTGTAATGTTTTTAAGGCTGTGGATGTGTCTTTGTAATGTTTTAACTTTATCAGTTGCTGACACGTATTTGGACAGGTGTAGTCGCATGGCAATCACTGACTTTCATTTGCAGAGGACACAAGGCTTTTCCTAATTTCGTAGCTAGTTTTTCAGTGCAATAAGCATTCTCGCCATGGACATACATACTGGCATGGTGTTGCTTTCTCCCTCAATCTCTAGATCTATTTGTTTTTCCTCGCCCAGTTTTGACACAGTTCTTAGTGGATGTGAATGTTGGTGGATATATGACCTCTAAGATTCTGATGATTGATACTGTTGTGATTAATCTTTGACATTCAGAGGCTGTAATATGGCTTCTGTGACTTTTGAAGTATGGTACTGCAATTTTAGCATTTTATTTCTATAGTGAAAGAAAGGGAATACCCCTTTATGATTGCACTATAAATTTGTAGCTTGTAATTCCATGCAAGGACTATTTGGATCTTAAACTAACGATTTTTCAATTTGGCAGGTCGGATGCCTTTAGTCAAGACTATAAATGAGTCATTGACTAGAAGTTGGAAATGAGCAGGGACGCATTTTGGCTGTAAAATACAACTGAAATTTTGAAAAGGTCGTATCATATGAAAGGAGAGATTTTGGACTAACTGTCAAAATTTATATAGGATTATAATGATGTATATGTTTGTTTTTTATATAATGAATAGATAACTGTCATAAAAAAATTGTTTGACAAGCAAGGTTGATTGTCAAATTTAAGCCTTGAGCAGGGTTATATAAGACTGCCTTGGTTGAACAATAAAAGCTACTTTTTCCAGAACTGGTTGTTTTGGTTAGGCATCCTATTTCATCTTAGTTGTACTTCTAATGATTATTGGTATTGTTCTCTCGTAATGTGCTAGTCACTCAGATCAGAATAAATAGAAATCTTGTTTATGTGCATGGTTATTTTGCCACCATCTTAGCTTGTAAAAACCACCTGAAGAATGATTTGTTTTTACCTATGTTGCTATACACAAGGCATGTGAACTGTTTGACAAAATGCCTCAAATAATGGGACGTAATAATATAGTCAAGCTATTCTTTGCAGCATGTGTTTCATATTCTATTTTATTCAAGATAGCCAACTTACATAATCTGTTGTTGAATTGGATGGATAGTTTTGGCAATATTGTTACCATTAGGAGCTGTGATTCGCAATATTGTTTTCCTTTTGCACCTTCTTACTTTAATCTGACTAAAATGTCATTTGTGTTCATGGGGGAAGAAGTGTGGAAATGCTTTTAAAAGTTTTGAGCGTGTTTCTTTTTAGGATTGTATTGGCTTCTATGCCCAGATGCAGAGCATTGGATCACCTTCCCCAGTCAGCTCACATAGAGTTTTACTCCCAGAGACAGACAACTGAGGGAGGCCTCCTTATCACCGGGGGTGTTGGTGTAGCGAATAATGCCTTTGGGTATGTCATTTTTTATTGGGTTACATTAGAATCTGAGCAGGGTCATAGAAATGTGGGTAGTAATCTTTATTATGATTGCCCATGGTGTTCAATTACAGTGGCTGCAGCCTGCACCTTTCTATTTTTAAATAGATTCAACATAAAGTAATTTTTGAGGTTGCAACAGAGCCACCAGGTCTCCTAGACCATATTGTGGGATCGAGAGAACACTTGACTTTACCTTTGACATTGTGTTCTCTATCATTTAAATATAGACCCTTTGACAAAGCTGGTGGTGAATGAGCCTTGACAATCAATCTAATGGTACTCTGTTTTTCATATATCAAGAGTGAGGGGATTGTGGGTATTTCTCATCTTATTATTTGTAGTCAACCATGGCAGGTGATTGAATCAAGTCTTTAAGAAATAACCTCTAAGGAACGGTGATGACAAATGTGCTACTGCCTTTCATATAATGTTGCCCAAGGATCCAGTCCCTCCTTCAGGGCCCAGTCCAGTTCAAAATTCTGATCCACTTTCAGAAGAAATGCATAACAGATAGCATTTTATGCATTTTAATGGTGATATTAAATGGATGGATCCCTTCGACCTGAAGAATTCATGGAAGAAAGAGGCTTACAAGCTGAAGAAATGGTTCGATGAATGGAGATTAGGTAAATCTGCATCTATTTTTGTATGGGGTATTTTTTAGTGGTTCTGGCAAATTAGATTATTTGATGCCTTCGTTTCTCCACAGCGATTATGGTGGAGAAGCCAATATTATTTTCAGCTAGCTTGAGAGCTCTGGTTCATGGATTTTATGTCAAGTACCCTCTTAGTGTTTTGATCTAAATTGTAAATTCAATACATTCTTCAACAAAAACTTGCTTTAGAAAAATAGCTTTTTGTGCACAAGGTGGTGAAGCAATCTATGCACACTGCACAGAGAGCTACAAATACCATTCATGGCGTTAGAATCACTGTCTGATAATATTTGGGATGGAGTTTGGACCTAGTTCTTCATGTGGGGAGTTTTGGTTAGATTAGTAAACACTTGACTTTACCTTTGACATTGTGTTCTTTATCATTTAAATATAGACCCTTTGACAAAGCTGGTGGTGAATGAGTCTTGACAATCAATCTAATGGTACTCTGTTTTTCATATATCAAGAGTGAGGGGATTGTGGGTATTTCTCATCTTATTATTTGTAGTCAATCTCTGTGTTTGTTAGATTATATCACTAACAAATTATAGTTGTGTTGTATGTTCGCAGATTTCCACATTGTCCTGGAATATATAGAGCAGAGCAGGTGGAAGCCTGGAAACCTGTACTGAAGGCTATTCCTGACAAGGGTCGTGTAATTTTCTGTCAGCTTTGGCATGTTGGTAGATTGTAGTTCTATGGCGTCCATGAGGAATTTATTATTTTTTCTCAATATGGACTTGTGTTAGTCTTATGTTTTTTGGGTGGAGTGTATGTGCACAGCTGCTTCTTGTACCTGTACACAATTGTTTTCATGTATGTGGGTCTCTGCAGTTTTATTGATTTTTAAGCTGGTTGATACAGTTTTCATGGTTTCTTATGTGGGAATATAGTACATACAGTTTTATTAATGTCCTGAGTAGTATGTGCAGATATGTGTAACTTTTGGGGGTACAAGCATATCTGTGTGGCTTGTATGTATCTACCAAGCTTCTTCATATTTCAACGTTCCTAAGTACACACATTATTCCTACAAGAACAACACCATTCAATTCCTGGGGCAAAGTAGGTCCTACGTCGTTATTATTTCGGTTGTTAGTAGGAGCCTCCTGCTCCACCATTGCTTTCTTCCATATTATGTGAGACCAGCCCCTTGATATTAATAACATTTCTCAAGAGGAACAGATTCAGAATGAAAATCAGTTGTCTAGCCAGTCCATACCATCCCTAGTCTTCTCCAAATGATGGTCCTTTGGTTCCTAATTCCTCACCACCACAAGGAACAATACCAAGCGACAACGTTTGTGCCGAATCAGTTGTCAAGCACGAAGAAGCGGTTGATGGAGCTTTGGTTCCTGATTCCTCACCTCCACAAGGAACAACACCAAGCAACAAGATTTATCCCCCAACCAGTTGTCAAACATGAAGAAGCGGTTGCCAATGGTTCTCTGTTCCTTGACACTCTAAACAAGTTTCATACTGCTATTGGTACAAAATTCATGTAAGTCATATTATTTTCCTCAGATTTCAAGTACTGTTTGCACCTAGATAAAGCTACTATATGGAGAATTAATAAGTGGCAGTGTTCCATCAGGTTGGATGTTGTTTTATACTAATATAGATTATTCTCAGAGTAGGGGGATCATAGAAAAATTCTTGTTTTCCATTTGGGTTGATTTTCACTCCAAACATTAGAACATTCTTTTTTAAACAAGCATTGCATAAGAGTGTGTTTTTCCTTGTTTGTATGTTTCTTTGAATTTAATGTTGGTTTTTTGGAACCTAGCAATAAATTGTATATATGGAATTAATGATATGTAGTCACCGTTACTTCAGAAGCTTTAAACTTTTGTTCTTTGATGCGAATATAAACCTTACTAAAAAGAGGGGTTAGAAAAAGGCCTGCTTTTCGTTTGGGTTGATTTTCAGCCCAAATATTGTAATAGTTTTTCTTTAACCAAGCATTTCAGGGATCTTTTTACCCTTGTTTTTGGATCCACATTTTAGGCCAAACATTCTTGGTTATAATTAAGTGAATATTTTAGGTGATACCTAACCAACAAATTGCATTGTCGGTTGCCTGTATTTTATGTGAATTTGCTAAGTTCTCCTATCTCTCACAGAGATGGCATAATTCTTTTCAAAATCTTGGGATAAGTTTTATTCAATGTGCTAAAGATATTGAACGTTATAAGTTCAAAGAGTATCAAACAGTAGCCAAATGTATTGGAAGTCATGATATATGTAATTTCATTAAACTTGTAGAAGGTTCCTGTTCTCATGTTCAGACATTGTAATGTTCTTTACTCTTTTATTAGGAAGCTTTATGGTGATGTTTAAATTACACAAACAAATTAAGATTGAGGTTGAAGTTGTACTGCAACATGCTAGTAAATTAGACTAGTAGCATTCTTTAACATTTAGGCAATGCTACAATCATACAAGAAATATTTTAATGCCTTTCATTGCTTGAACTTCCTAATAGGAATATCTCAAATCGACCTCTTGGTATACAAAAATTACTATATTTAGCTATGACCATACTATATGGCATAGTGAAATATATTCTCAATCTTTAACAAAACACATATTCCATACTATATGGCATAGTGAAATATATTCTCAATCTTTAACAAAACACATTTTCCAGGTCCAATGCACATTACAATGTTTTTGCTTTATGCTCCTTGGCATGCCTTTGCTACTCTGCAGCTGGCAGGGACTGCAGCTCTTGTTGCAAATGTGTTTTGAAGTCTTCTTTCATTTAGTTTTGTGTTTATTTTGAGGAAATGTCTTGATATTCATATAAATATGATGATAAATAGTGGGCTCTCTTGTTGCAAATGTATTTTGAAGTCTTCTTTCATTTAGTTTTGAGGAAATCTTGATATTTGTATATGATGATAAATACTGGGCTCTCTTGTAAAGTTAGGTCTATTTACGTAACTTTTATTTGATCCTTATGTATACATGATCCTATGCTAATTGACATATCTTATTTCTATGTGCATGAACCCCTATGCATTTGGCTTATTTGTCTGTTATTCATATTGATTCATACACTAATCATGTGGTCACGGGTGTTGGCAGGACATAGCTGATTGCAAAGAACAAAATGAGCTAAACCTATCGCAAGTGAAATGCGTTACATAGAGCTGATCTGTAGCACATCCAAAAGCCCTCACAAAGACAAGGGACACGTTTCCTTACAATATACAAATAGGAGTAGAAGATAGGATAGAAAAGTAGGCAAGGCAAGAAAGACAAAGAGGAAAGAACGATAAACAGATAAAAAGTTAAGATAGTAATTGGATATTGTATTAGGGATTTATATATATTGAATAAAGAATTGTTATGTGCTGCACAATGAGATATTGAGTAATTGATGAAGTGTGAATGATGTTATGTATGTCAATATATGTATTCATTTAATTTTGTTGGTTTTATCCTATCACATCCTTCTGTAATCTACTGCATGATCCCTGAACCTTCCCTTACCACTCTCATTGAGGTATAAATACAACTTTCAAGAGATTAAAGCTCATACTTTGGTCTATGCCTAGTTATTGCCAATATTTGGTTATATTGCGAGGATCCTGGTTGTTCGTTGCATAAGGGGGGAGGTCAGACCAAATCAAGAAATTAGTGGTAATAAATTGAGGAGGAGTGAAAATTTGGGATTTTTATAAAAACTTATACATGGTGAAAATTAGTGGTAATAAATTGAGGAGGAGTGAAAATTTGGGATTTTTATAAAAACTTATACATGGTGAAAATATTTATTATGAAGAGGTGTAGTAGTACACAGTAAGTGTTATCTCTCAAGGAACTAGGCACTAAGGTTGTGAGACGGCCCACCTTTGTGTGACAAGTTTAGTTGCACTATTAGACCTAATTGTGTTTGATACACCTTGATTTATAATATGGTATATGGACTTATGATTCTATTCGATAGACTATATTAGTTATTGAGGTTGGATTAGAATAGTTAGCTTAATTGCATATATAGATGATAATTTTATTAGAAGATAGTTGTGTTATTACTCAAATAATGTATGAGAGATACACGTCTTGATTTGGATATATTATATGTTGCTCAATTGTGATGATGATGATCTAGTTAGAATTGATTATGTTATATTTTGATTATACATGATAGATGAATGCCTTACCCTTTGGTTATTGCGATTATGATTGAAAATGGATTCTAGTGATCTAAGTCAAATTGATATGTTATATCTATGATTATATTGTCAGGATTATGATGTTTAAAGAAAATTGAGTTAGGAAAATTGAATTGAATTATATCTTAACATGTGAAATTGGTTATCGTTCATAATGTGAAACACTTGTATGATTGTGTGACCTTGTGTGTCATTTAATTTAAGTTGCTTTGGCTATTCATATATGGGATATATTGATGTGTGTATTAGAGTGTGCAGGCATTTCCATGACTAATAGAAATTTAGAGGTCTCTCAAATAACCCTCGTGAATTGAACTCATGACATCTGACCTAGTCCCTATGCTAGACTAGAGTCTTGTTTAATTTTTGAAATGTTGTGATGTATTAATCTTTTGTATTTTAATTTTTGAGTATCCTAAGGTTGTCCTGGGATGGGTAGGATGATAAGTTGTTATCCATGTGTTCAATTTCGAACTTGTTCTTTTAGGACTTTTTAAAATGTGTTATTTGAGTTTTTTATTGATTATTTTATGGTTTGTAGGGCCTTAGGTCAAGTACCTATGGTATAGGTATCTTTTGGACCACAAACCTTTGGTCTTGACCAATATTTGACCACTCCAAATAGCCTTGGGAAAAGAGTGACGAGTTTGGGGTTTGATAAGTGGGATGAGTGATTTGTCACTATTCCATTCCCATTCTCTAAGGTTCATGGAGGAGTTGGGTTGTTCCCAAAGTCTCACACATGTGTGAGCACACATTGTGAGGATTTCATGGAAAGAGAGCCCAAGTACTCCCCACTCCCCAATGCCTCACACATGTGAGAGCCTTTGTGGGGAGATGTGATATTGAGGGTGAATGGGAAGGTGACAAATGTATCCTACTCATTCAAGGGATTTGAATTTGTAAACCTATTTATCTCCCTCTTTAGGGAGAGAGAAGGACTTTTTGTTCATTTTGATCGGGAGGATTTTGGATGGGAGAGAAGGATTTATTGCAAAATTTTGAAGAACTTGTAGATTGGAAAGGGCTCTTACATTCTCTATCATTCCTTGGGAAGCTTGAGAGGTAGGCTCTCAAGATTTCCAAGCTTTACATGTTTAGTAGTTTTACTATTCTTAGCTTGCTCTTAAATGCTGTAAATACATGTTATGATGCATCTTGGTTTATTGTTTCTTTTATGTAAGGATAAGGGTTGTATTGGGTATGATCTCTTCATGTGTGAGAACATGCCTTGTGTGGGGTCTTCAGAGAGGTGTGAACCTCCTTGTGGGAAGACCACTCCTTGAGAGGATTTGGTAGGTAATATGCCTAATTCTTGGTGATTTGGGTATCATGTTTTGGTAGGAAATATGCCTTATTCTTGGTGATTTGGGTATCATGTTTTGGTAGGCAAAAGTGTCTTGGTTCTTTGGGAGCTATAAGGTTGTATAGTAATTGCATTGAGAGGCTATGGTTTTGACATTTGATTGTGAATATGGTTATTAAAAGTTTCATATGTGTATCTTCCCCTTGTAGGAGTGATGTCCACTATCTCCCCCTTATTAAATCCATGCAATGGATTTGGTTATGTGAGTGTCCTAGGGACGGGAGTGTATGGTGTGTTTGAAAGTATGAATTGAATCCCCTTGTGTGAGTTTTTGATCTTAGGTTACTTGAAGGCCTCCTAGCTCAGGGGTGGCTTGCAAGCAAACCTATGGTTGGGTGGTGAGCCTCCATTGGCTTAGTTAGTGTTGTTTGTGTATTATGACATGAATCTTGACTAAGAGAAAAGAAAATGAGGAGAAGAGTATCCTTGTGAAGCCTAGACCTTGTTTAAGAGTTTTGATATTGTTATTGTCACTATGTAAAAGTCCAAGCTTGATGAGATTTGTAAATGGGAAGGGTTGTAGAAGAGAGGTTGGATAAAATCTCTCTTAATAATTTTCTATGTATATGTATTTTGCACTTTGTAAATCTAGTATTTCTAGGAAATAAAAGAATGGAAAGTTTAACTTATGTATTGTTGTCATTTATATGGTGTTGCAATATTGTAAAGAAAAGATAAAATATTTCTTGCTTTATAATTTTGGAAAGAGATTTATTTGTGTTCTCTCTCCCTCTATCTCATTCCCTCTACATTAGAAAAATATTTAAATAAGAAATGAAAAAAATATAGGCCTTAATACATTAAGGAAATATTTCTCTTTTTAAGCTTTAAAAAAAGGTATATATGATGTGTATTAAAAAAAGAAGTATAATATTCTACAAGATTTGTTTAGTTTTTGGATAAATATCCTTGTTTATATATATATATATATGAGAGAGAGAAATGTGTTTATTTAAGTTTCTGATTTTATTATTTCTCTATATTTAAAATAGAGATGAATATTTTCTTTTTAAAATATATATCATTCATATATTAAATGGATTTTTTTATGTTAGAAAACTAAATAAAAGAAGGTTTTATTTTGAAATGTTTTAAAAACAAAAAAGAAACGTTTTGAGGTCGCAGGGCAGGGCCAAAGCCCTAACCTTGTGCCCATCATCAATGGTGGCAAGGGGAAAGGGGTTGGAGGCCCCAACCCATAGTGCCCACAGGCGAGGGCTCAATTTGCAGCCTAGGTAGGTCGTGTTACCGCCTGCATGAGCAGTCAGGTCCCTTTGTATATACAAGGATGCTTGTATATACATGCAGGTCTAATGTGCATTGGCGGGCTTGCAAAATCTCTATCGGCCTTTAAAAAAAATGAGTTATATGCATTTTTGAATGCATATCGGGTTTGAAAAGGTGCATGAACAAGGGGGGATCTTTAACAGATTCCTAGGAATATTCCCGCTTTGTATATTAGGTTGCATATAGATATGCATTGAAAAAATATACAAAGGCGTAGATGCTTTTGCGGCAGGGGAGATACATGCAGTGGGGCCCGTGACATGCAAAGTGAATAGTGCAGCGGAGGTGCATTCGGTGGGGCCCGCGGGTATATGCAGGTGGAGTTGTAGATGTTCAACATACAAGTAAAATATGCATTTTGGACCCAAAGGAGAAGTCAAATGCGGCGGATAAATTTGAGATCCGCCTTGTATGTGTGAGGCGATTGTATATGCAATTATACATTGAGACATGCAAACAAAAGAACATACAACCCGGACACGATGGAGGTATGGAATGCATTGAATAAATTTTGAGGTCCATGGGTTGTATAAAGCACTTGTATATGCCAATATACAAAGGAAAGAGATGCAAGCCAAACTCGAGTAAGTTTCCAATCTGCTTCATAATATTTTGGGGCCCGCCTTATATGCATGTTGCATTTGTATGTGCAATGCGACAAGCATAAGGAGATGCAAGGCCCAAATTTGAATGTTTTTCAAATTCGATGGATAAATGGCTGGAGTCCACCTTGTATATTAAACTGATGCATGTATATGCATTTTGCATATACAAGGATTTTGAAAGGCGAACAGTGGCGATTGTATATGCATTTGAGCATGCATATACAAGGGCAAAAAAGGCAAAATCGAAGGGAAAAGCTGGCGATAGAAATATGAGGTGCCTACGTGGCATGATTTCACTGGCCGGTGACTTTTCAACATTTTTTGGGTGCCGTTGATCGCAGCGATGGGAGTAGATCGACGACCATGTTTTGAACCTGCAGCAAAGGATTTTTCCTGGGCGTGTGCGGCCATTTTTGAGCGGGAAACTTTCAGAGGTGCATCGTTGCTGCATTTTAGAGAGGTTGTGGGTAGCTGAGGCATTGATGACAGTTTGTAGAGGATGATCGATGGAGTTGATAGGTCAACCACCCGATTGATGAAGAAAATCCTTGAGCGGCGGTGCAGATCATGAGGATACATGCTCCCTCCTCTTTGTCTCACTGTGGCATTAACTATTTTGAGCGCCATTTCTCATGCTTTGTATCTGGTGGGATTTTTGACTTGTGATGTAATTAATTTGCTGGATATACAGTTTGGCTATAGGAGGGGCAAACTATATCATTCATTGTGTGTGAAAAACTGGACAAAAATTTTGGTGCTGTAATAAGATACGACTTCATTGGTGGCTTTGTCTTGGCTATCTTGTGAGTTTATGAGTCTCATGTTGTATGTTTTTTCTGCATAAATCTATTGATATCATGCTAATTTAAATGAGTAATGTTATATTGCATGTGTTCTGTTATCTGTCTCTGAATTGAGTGTGTTCTTCTTATGAATCTAAGCATCTAAGGGGTGTTTACGATTCTAGAACATAGGTTTGTTGTGTTGAATGCTTGATTTCTTACTTCTGCTTAAGGAGTAGATTAAACGTTTTAGGTCAAGTGTTGGGAAGAAGACACTGCAATAAGGATATTAGTAAGTAGAGATAACAGGATACTTTGTTTTTGGGAAGTATCTGTAAGGTAGATACTAAAAATCCCCTTGATATCCAGTCTTTGGTATATATTTATGCTGGCCATTCACATGTGTATGTCTATTGACTCCGAGCCTAGGATAGGCACCAATCTAGTTTGGTATTGAGGCTACACTCCAGGTCCTAGTTTTGCATCCAAACACCAAAATCACACTTTAAACTTCAAATCAAACTATTAGGAATTTAGAAGTAGTTTAGGACTAAAATCCTCTATCCACAACTAAACATAGGCCCAAAGCTAGCCCCTTTGCATTTATCTCACAATTCTAGTCTGCATAAGAGAGGATTTATCTACTTTGTGTCAACATCCCAGCGAACTTGTAGATGCATTTCATAGATGTTGAATAGGGAATACCCCCCTTGGTTCTGCAGAGCCTAAAGAAGAAGAGGAGATATTATAGAGTCTATCTCCTGTACTGTTGGCCGTTGGCCCAGGAATCCTATTGATCATTGATGGCTACTTTGTAGGGATAACTGGGAATAAGCATCCAGTCGGATTGAGAAGCAACAAGTCGTAGGCCCCCAAGGGGGACTTGCAGACTATGCAGGTTTGCAGGGACCCTGTGCCCCCATTTCCTTTTAACAGTCAACCAAAACAAATTTACCCTATGCTTTTTCATAAACATTCGGCCCTTATTCTTCACTGTAATATTCAGCCTGTATTTATTTTTGGTGCATATTCTTATATATATAAATATATATATGAAAAACTATTTCAATTACTCTATTATTTCAAAAACATAACTTTGGATGGAACAACTTAGTACTTGAAACTATATACTATTAGAAAACAAATGTAACAAAATCATGAAACAATAATGTTAGAAAATAAGTTTGAGAAGCAAACCTAGTTAAACTAAACAAGTGGGAAATAATCTTTCCTTCGGAAAGAGATTTCCTCCTTGCTTTCTTCCTTTCAATCCTGCAACACAATAATGAACCTTCAGATGTTTTTAAACCATTTTTATAACCTTCTCTTAGGGCTTTTTTTGATTTTCCCTAATGACTTAGTGGTCAAACCCACTCTTAAGATTAATTAATCTCACTTAGGGATTATTAATCTCTTTTACAATGTTCTATAGTTTAGAATTGGTTTTGACTTGGAAATTAATCTTGTTAGACCCTAGAGGGTTAATTTAAATTATTAGACCTTTTATTTATAGAATAGGGTTGTAACTAATTATTGGTTAAAGTTTTAAATGCATTGATTATTTACTTTTTGGAATTCAAATTTGATCAAGCTTGTTATTTACTTTTTTTGCAATTTTTTTAGATATCAATTTTAAGATGATTTTCTAAGGCTTTTAGATCAAATTAAATTGTTAAATTATTCTTGATCTATTTTCCCTCAGTTCTTTTGGACGTGATTCATCTATATTTAAATGTCGTAATTTTTATGGATCAACTTTAGAGAAATTTATGATTAGTTAAATGCATTATGTTTCTGCAATGTGTTTTATTTCATTATTTTAATTCTAGCTAGGGTTTAAACATTGGTTAGGATGTTAGGCCTCAACCATAAGGCAAGATCATATTTTCCCTAACATCTAGGAACCTTAGGGGTTGCCACCTCAAAAAGGGACTCCCCTCATGGAGATGCATGTCGCATCAACTAACCCTAATTAGGTTAGCCTCCATATCGAAGGAGTGTGAAGGGAGTTTGTCACCACCCTTATCTTGAGTTATACCTCCTCACCTTAGTGCGATGTGCCAAATGTCTGTTGCATATGCAATGACATTGGGTGCACATGTTAAATGAGCACACGTGTAGCGCATGAGTGTGTTTTAATATTGAGTTTTATAAAAAAAATGTTAGTTCAATTTTCATATACGTGTGTAAAATGTGGGCATGATAAAGGTGATATCATAGAGAAGGGAGGAGATTAAAAAACATGATTAGGTGTGATGATAGGGGAATGAATAAATCAATAAGGGATGTAGGATGAATTAGAGAAAGAGAATAAAATTAGAGGAAGAAAGAAAAGAGAGAAGGAATGAGGTAGTTAGTAGAAATGATGGGAGATAAATAGTTGGTAGAATCATTGAGGCCATGGTATAGGGACCCATGATACAAGATGAAGAAGTAAGTGTTTGAGAGAAGAGAGTGAGAGAGATATGTCCTAGAGGATAAGGGTGTTTAAGCAGGGGTAGACAACACCAAGAGATTTGATGATGAAATGAAGATGATAGATAAATGGTAAGGACCCTAGAATTGATGGATCACAAGGAAACTATGAAGAAACTCTAAAGAGAGGCAACACCTTATATATTAAGGATATGAATTTGTGATATGAAAGTAGAAAGAGACATATAAGTGAGAGAGAAAGTTTAAATAAAGGGAAAAGTAATAATGTAGTCAATTAGGATTAGAAGAGAAACAAATACCAAAGGATGTGACCCCCACATCAAGAGTCATGATAAGGAGATGAACCTGCTAACCAAATGCCATCTCCTATGTCACTTATATTGAAGAAGACAAACAAGAACATATTTACAAATAATGAAGAAGATAAGGACAAAGAGAGGAACATAAAATATGGCAATAAATAGTAGTGCCTGTATTGAAACCAATGATGATA
Organism: Cunninghamia lanceolata; assembly: GCA_027924645.1. NCBI lineage: Eukaryota > Viridiplantae > Streptophyta > Pinopsida > Cupressales > Cupressaceae > Cunninghamia > Cunninghamia lanceolata. Next base: position 637,719 of record BSBN01000798.1, read on the forward strand.
TAGAGTGGAGAAGACTTATCATACAAAAATAAAAACTTTGTATGGCATAACTATAAGAACTATCCCAAATATGTTGCAATTGGGGATGTTGAGAATTATTTGGAGAAGATGAAGAAGGAAGAATCCTACAAGGAGATTAGGATGGTAGCCTAGATGTTACTTTGACAAGGAATGTAGCAAGATGGTGGAAAAATCTTAAACAAAACATCATCACATGGAAAAATCTAGAGATTGAAATTAAATGTAGATTTCTAAAGAAGGAAGGCTAATCACAAGATGCCTATTTATAAAGGATCTTCCAATCCAAGGAAACATATTAAATATTTTGAGTAGTTCTTGACTAAAAGAGGAACAATGAACAAATTAGTATGGGTTCATTTATTTTATTGGAATTTAGAGTTTGTACCTCGTTCTTAGTATATACATCAAGAAAAAAAGGAGAAAAAAATGACTATGAGAAGCTTAAAAAATGATTTTGTCACATTCTTTATCTTTTGTGATCAAGGTGAAAAGACACATCAAGTCCAAAAAAAGATCCAACCTTTTTTCACATTCCAAATCAAAAATCAACAAAAACAAATTAAGAGGAATAAAACCTAGTAGTGGTATCACAAGAGGCTACAAATAACTATGATCCCATCACATTCATGCCATAAGGAATAGTAGTGGTACTACTGAAAGTTAGTCATCTTCTACACATAAAAACACTTGATCTAGAAGGGATGGAAAAGAAACCTAGGAACATAGAGGTAGAAGTGGAAGACAAAGATATGTTGTTGGTCACTAGAGATGTAACGCCTCAAAGGAAAATGCCAGATAAACTTAGATTCATTGATAAAATCAAGGTAAAAATGAAGACACTTCCCTTAATTTGGAAGTAGGTTAGGTAGCTGAACAAAGGGGTGTCCTAAAACCTAACCCCATTATTGAATAAACAATAAGGAAAAATACATAAAAAATGGAAACATGTCACAACAAAAAAGATGCTTGATGGAAATTTCTACTCACATTTAAATGAAGATCCATAGCAAGCAAGGCCATCATGACTAACCCTTGAGTATAAAGGTTACAAGTGATTTTACTAGGTTGTATTGAGGACAAGACAATATTTTAGGCCTGAGTAGAATGTTAGAAACATACATGAGGTTTTCCAGTACCAAACATGTAATTTGGATCATTTCTAGACCCATATATCCATTACATACCACTTAAATAGCCCTAAAACACTTCTAATATGCTTAAATAAGCTATAAAAGAGTAAAATATCATAAAGGAAAAGGTAGATTCATGGGAAGAAGATAATTAAGTGTTATTATGAAAGGATAATATGGAAAGGCAATATGAAGAGGCATTAAGGAGCTATATAAGGAAGGGAAAAGTGGGAAATAAAACACAAATCATATGAGTTATATGTGTGAGAATAAGGAAGATGATAATTGAGAGTAAATCATGAGGAATGAAATATAATACATGTATAAGCCATTAACGTATATTAATATATGATCTTATGTATATTGGTGCATATATATGTGTGTGTATACTTTCTTATAATTTGGTTTATACTTACTGCATATCAAAGTTCTCCTTTTTTATTGTATCACACTAGGGTTTACTACATATAATATAGAATATAAAACATTAAACTCCAATCTAAATTTTTCTATCAACAATGAGGTCACCCCTGTGAGTGCAAACTCAAGCCACCTAAATTCAAATTTGGCTGATATGCCCTTTTGCTCCCCTAAGCACAAACTTGAGCCACCTACATTTAAATATAGCAAATTGACTCCATTTGTCTTTCAATGAACTATGTACATGTTTGTGTGATCTATTGTCATGTGCTCATATAAAAAGACATTCATTTGATTTTATTTAAGACATAAAACAATCATTGGAATCAAGAAGATCTCTCATTCATTCTAAATTATTTGGAAGAACAAATCAATAGTGACACATTCAAATTTAGTGTTTAAAAGGAGTAATAAATCTAATTTCTAAGAATTTGTCTATTGTCTTCAATTAAATTAGTCAAAGTCATTGATTTGACATCCTTACATGGTTTGACATGTCATAAAATAGTATGGAATCTTTTCAAGTGCAAACCATCAAATCGACCAACCCCTTTTTACTATGAGAGATCAGATAATCCACTTTTTAGATTGTACAAAGGGAAAAATCTAGATATTATCAGAGGTTGTGTTCATGGATATAGAGCGATTTTGTGACTATGTAGACTAGACCTAAATTGGTAAACTTTGAAAAGAAGCAGAGGTGTGGAACACACTTCCTACACTAATCTATTCATCATAACTTCTACAGATTATTTCACAAAATGGGTCAAAGTTGTTCCACTTCGATCCACGACTGCTAAAGTTATCTATCATTTGCTCCTCAATCACATAATTTCTTGAGCACTTTGAACTTCCTTCCACCTTTGTCTATGATAATGACCTACTCCATTTAAGAACAAGGAAGTGAAGTAGTTCCTCAAAAAATTCCATATTCAACAACGCTTCTCTATGCCATACTATCCAGAGTCTAATGGCCAAGTAGAGGCTTCTAACAAAACTATTGAACAAATTCTTCATAAGTATTATGTGGAAAAGAGCAATCTAGCCTAAGGAGTTAAACTATGTCAAACCCTCTTCTACAAACATTAGGACACAAACCAAGATTGGCTTCTACCCAAGAACGAAAGCCAAACTACATGGGTTCTGCCCTTTTGTTGTATATATATGAGTCAACCAAATTCAACCAAGATCAAACAAGCAAGCTAGAGAAAATGACCAAACCCTAGATGACAAAAATTGGATTATAACTAACTGTCGGAGACACACCTCAGAAAACCAAAAGCACAACAGAGATCAGGGAGTAATTCAAAACTTATTCTAGTGTTATGATTCTTTTCAAAATTATATATTTATATACATGTAGTTTTTCTTTTAAAACACAACGCGTTTATTTGTTTAGTATTATTTAATCTTTACATTCTTATTTTACGCTTGTGTTTCTATTCTCGACATGATTCATGATGTCTTGAATGTTAGTTGTAATTTTCATTTTTAAATGGAAATTACCTCATTCTCTTTACCATGTCGATTATTTAATTGTGCAAATAATTATTTAATCTCCTAGTTATTTAATTAAATCTTTACAAATATTTAATTATATAACTTTCTTTGACAATTTACCAATTAGATCTTTATTGTATCTAATTGTGTAAATTTAATTACACATTGTTTAATTAGATCATTCTAGCATTTGATTAAAGACTTTTGTCAAGTTGTTTAATTAGATCTGATTAACATTCAATTAAACAATTTTAATCACATATACAAAGTATACAACATCTCATGATAAAAATGCATATCACTCCAAAAAAGTCAATATCTCATGTATATATCACATATCTCTCAATACAAAATAGTACAAAACCACCACTATATCAAAATATGGCATGTCAAAAATATATATACAAAAATCTGCTATGGTGTATGGGAGTCTGATCCTTCTGGCCTTGGTGGTGGCTACTATGCAAATGGCTCTTGTCATGAGGCTACAAACCGAGATTTACTTCGTGACTATAAGCCCCTCACTGTGCCTCTTAGCTCTACTTCCTCTACCATCAGGCACAACTCACTCTGTTGTAGTTGAGTAACCTTGACTCATAATCTAGTTGTCTTGGTCATCAGACCCTACACCCACGAATGGCCCAGGTCTATCACTAGTATGGCCTAAACTCTATGCAAGTTATCCCTCATGAGATCTAGCTAGCTCTTTAGACCGTCACATGTACTCTCTGTACTCTTTGCTCATGTCACTACCAGGTCTCACTCTGTTGTGATTGAAGTAACATGTGTCACAACTAGGTCTCACTCCATTATGAGTGCAGTCACTTGTGCGACAACCTGGTCTCGCTCTACTATGTGTGTTGTAACCCAGGCTACTACTTGGTCCCACTCTGCCATGATAGCCATAACCTTTGTAGCAACTTAGTCTTAACAAACTTGAATCTCTTCATATGTAGCTCTCAGTTGCACCATGGGCTCAAAAATGTTGACATGTCACCGGGTGGTCTACTGAGGCATATAGCTAGTTTGCACACCCTACTCAGGCTAAACGTTTGACACCATCTTAGCAAGTACTTAACCAATGTAGTCAAGCCACTCTCGTGTATGCATTGCAAAAAACAAACAAAAGTGACATCAGATATCTCATCAAATCATCAGATCAAAATTGAATACATATCTAGTATTCTACTTAAATCCCAATGCAAATATAAAATTCTCACCTGGATCACCAACCTACCAATCAGGATCTAGTGGAGCCATACGCCTCATTGGTGTCATGTCGGCCACACTAACAATCACTGTAGTTGACCCTATCATTGGTATTGAAGTTGGCCTCATAGTAGCAGCATTGCTTGACTCTCATCGCTCTCTTTGACTAAACGCTCTGCTAGCTGATGGTGATACTTGTGCCACTTGAGGTTAGGCTATAGGCCTTTCCTCTACAACGAAACTGCTCTCATCTTGCAATCGCTAACTTCTCACTTACACTAGTACAAGATCCTCATCATCATCATCATCCCTCCTCCTCACTCTTTATCTCCTCTCCTCCCTCCTCCAGACCCTGCTCTGTCAAAAGTCATGGGTTTTCAGCTAGGGTGTTAGGCGAGAAGATACATGTGGTAGTCAAGATGTAGCATGTCGTGAATGCTGGAGTCACCCCTGGATGTCATTGTCATTAGAGAATGGTGTTGCATCCTCCTCCTCACTATTAGTATCACTGAACTCTATGTCTATGATATTGAGACCAAGGCCGATCCCCTGGTCTCACTATGTTGTGATACGAGCACACATAGGTCGACATAGTTGTAGGAATACGCTACACCTGTCTGAACTGCTTCATCATGTGATCATGGTAGAAGGGCACTATGATGCGATCGAGCTGACTAATAATAGCTAATACCTCTGTATCCTCCTCAATTGTTGTGTCTACCTTGCCCATGTGTGTATCCCCCTCTAGGGCTGCCGAATAATGTATGTGCTCTGCAACCAATCAAACGTTTGTCTCCAGTACAATAGATCACCAAAATACATGGCCTCCTCAACCTGTAGGCATGGGATCATAGCTCCATCCAGGTGATCACTGTCGGAACTCCTACCAGACATGTGCACATGATGTGCTTGAAAACCCACACCTAGAGTAAGGTGCAAGTCATGAGGCTCTATCTCTCATAGTGTACATATCATCCCAAATCATGATACAGGTAGGCGAGCATGCTCTGGCCCCATGCAAAAACTATTTGTTGCTCCTCCATCACCCTGACAAGGCCATCATGTAGATATGCACCTCGTTCATCCTATGTTATACAAAGGGAAATGGTAGTGATAAACACGCGATGAACTAGTGGGACATCCCCACCCATCTCTAACCACTGTAGATGTATGTTCCATGAGGTGTCCCTAGGGATGGTGTGACCAAGGGCATACATCTATCCATCCTAAGTGTATATCTCTGATCTTTTCTCTATAATCGCTATGGCTTGACCTCGAATTGGTAGCCATAAGATCTTATATACATCATCTAAAGTGACGATCATCTCTCTCGTCGGAAGATGGAAGACAGAGGTGTCTGCATCCCACCTCTTCGTCAATGCAATGAACATGAGATCATGAAATCACATATTTAGCATCATGTAGACCCAGTATACTCCAAAGGCACGTAGAAGTGCATCATCCTTTAGTGAAAGTGCACTCTGTTTATCTCTTAGCAATGTGAAGATTGTGTCACCACTAGGCTCCTCTATTGTTGGAGGGTACTGCAATCACAAAAATAATTTTCTATCAGTTCTATATCAAAATTCATCAAATTCTCATTTTAAAACTATAACTTTTTCTCTAAGTCCTAAGGATGCTAGCACCCCTATGTTGGGAATTAAGATGTCTCAACCCTTGCAAGTTCTTGAATTTATTTATTTATTATTAATCATTTTCCCATAATTATTTGGAAATTGTTATAATGTATTTTATTTAATAATTGTGCTCCACCAAAATGGGGCATGGGATTTCCAAGGTGGCATTTTTGCCATGTGTCAACATTTTATGGTGAGTTGTAAGGTGTCATCAAAAGGTTTATTTATAGTAGATTCTTATGACATATTTTATGTCAGATTCTATGATAGATTCTTATGATGCATAAGAGCATGATTATATGGAGTTAGTAATTGTGAACCAAGAATCTTGACCAACATTATGATAGTTTATGACGTATATCTTTCTAAAGGAGGTAAATGCTACATTTTGGGCACCTAAGTTGGTGGGTTGACTATGAAAACTTATGACAACATCTTAAATGTGTAAGGAATATTCTATTAATAGTTTGGAAGCCCAAACTTAGCCTAGGTGTTGGAATTTTGTGTCATGGAAATGTGGGTCGTATGGATTTTTACCATGGTATTTTTGGACCTTGTTGGGGCCCATGGTAATGTCTTATGATTTTTTTTGAGGCCCCATGAGTCTATATATTGAGGGCTTGAGACAGTAGGATTGAGGAGAGTTTTATGCAAGGTTATATTGTTAGTTTTCCTCTAGAGAAGCAAGATGTAAATCTCCATGTTAAGGCTTTAAGCTTGCAAGTGTATTTTAACATGTTTGTTGTTGTAGATTAATACATTGGTTTGATGCTTTGGAGTGTGGGGTTTTTTATCGGAAAGGGTTTTCCCCACATATATTGGTGTCTCTTCCCTTTTGTCTATCTTTATTTTATTCTTCTTCTTTCATGTTCTTAAAGTGTCGATTTACATGCCATTATGCTACCAAAATTTACTTAGATTTGTAAGCTACATTATCTTTCCTCTAATGGTTAATGTGATGGGAAGTCAACTATGTTTGTTTCCACTTTAAGGACAAAGTAGTATGTGCTTGCATCAAGTTATTGAATATCTGTTTAAGAAAATTATAGGATGTTGCAAGGTGCATACTAGGTTCTCTTTCCCTTTCACCCTAGATGCTTGTGCCCCTAGATGTTAGCACATCCCTTGGACCCTAGCACCCTTTTCAAATGCTAGCGTATCCCGAGGACGCTAGTGCATAAGTTGGACATCAGCACACCCAACGGACTTTAGTTCCCAAATGGGATGCCACCGCTCCCTATGATCCCCATTTGACATGAAAAATGAGAAAATAATGACTTAAATTTAAATTTTTCATACCTCTTGCATGACAACTCCTTGCTCGACACGTTTTCTGAGGGCATCCAGTTGTAGCAGTTGGAAAGCTTGTCTGCAGTACATTTTTGCTCTCAAAATTCACTCAAGTGCTCAAAAAATACTCAATAGGTTAATTTAAAATGAATAGTAAAAAGTGATTTTTTTTACTATTTATAAAAAATTTCAAATTTTCTATAGCACCTTCACACTAAAACCATCATAACTTGGGCTTGTGAACTTTGATTCACTTTGTTTCTTATGTTGGAATCCTGGTTCCACCCTCTTTCTTGCCATATGCCTCTTGCTTTGGTGTTATTCTATTTAATAACCATGCACAGTGCATAATCATCACCACTATGAAAATTTTCAACAAGGTGGATTTTTTCCCTATTTCTACCCTTTTACTAGATGGCATAAAACACAAGGGGGCATATCTCTACCCTTATTTTTATTTTTCCAAAAAAATTCTCAACGTTATTTTTGTAATGTTTTAAAATTTAGCTATTTTAGCCCTGATTTTTGAACTAACACATTTTTAGTTTTGCAGGATTATTGCCTTTCTAACAAAGTGATTTGCAAGGTTGCAGTACCTAACACTATGGTTTTGCAGATTCCTAGTCTAAGGGCATCATTCTTCCACCTGAAAAATTTGTGTGACCTCTATAGTATAATTTTGGGTATCCTTTGCATGCTTATTTACTTTTAGCATTTTTATTTCTATACTTTAGCATAGTTTATCACCTAGTGTCATCAACCCACTAAATTGGGGGCAAAATCTAGCATAGAAAATTGCATACCCTAGCAATTTCACATTGAGTTTTGACTCACTTTGGTGTCCACACTTGTAGCATGTTTCTAGGGCCGCTTAACCTAAACCTTGGCTTATTTTACCTATCACCAAGGTTTTCCAATGACCATTTAAAACATGTATTTATGTCAACTCTTTAAGAACACACGAAGAATTTGAGTGAATATTCTAAGGACACGAGTACTACATGCAAATGTCTCTACGATGCATTGGCATCCTCAGTATTCCAAAATTTAAAATGTTTGATTCTTCCACCTTTGTTTTGGAATCCATCAATGGTACTATCATGCCCACATTTCACATGCGGTCACAACACGCAAAACACGCATGTTATGTCCATTTATGACATGTAGACATGATATGAACTATCAAAAATTTTCCCTTACTACTCGAAAAGTTTCCCCTCGCACGCGCAAGCATGCTCGGTTGCATATGTTAAAGTCGTCAACGTCACTGTTGTTAACAGAATAATAATCTTACATGCATTTTCTCCAAGTTTGGTCTTTCTATCTTTGTTAGATGGTGATCACTATGTTCATGTTCAGTTTATCTTTCCACATTTAAATTTACCTGTTAATTAGTTGGCCCCTAATTGATTTTATCGGTTTGTTTTCAATATAATGTCATGATTCGAACTGTCAAAAATTTTCCTTTACTATATGAAATCTCCCCCTCACACACGTAAGCGTGCTTGGTTGCGTATGTTTAAGTTGTCAAAGTGATTGTTGCTACGGAATATTCTGCACACATGTGCATGATGATATCGATCACTATGTGTGTAGAATATTCTATAGCAACAATCACTTTGACAACTTAAACATACGCAACTGAGCATGCTTATGCGTGCGAGGGGGAGATTTCATATAGTAAAGGAAAATTTTTGATAGTTTGAATCATGACCACAAGTCGCATGTGGGCATGAACACGCGTGTTTGTGTGTTGTGAACGCATGTGAAATGTGGGCATGACAGGTACATTCAAGTGACAATAAAATGACCCCTATAGCATACTTGACCCTTAGAGATTCCCTCATTCCATGCAAAATGCAAGTTTGAGGAAAAATAACCTCTCTCTTGGCTCACTTGACTTTTTCTTGGCTCTCTCTCTCTCACATGCTCTTGAAAAATACACAACAAATTTTGAACATTGGCTCTTTGGTCTCTCATAAGAAAGCTTTAGTGATTTGGGTGTGGTGCTGCCACGATAATAGGTTACACTTTCTGAGACATCCTGATTTTTGCTAAAATCACATATTTTTAGAAAATATAATGATTTAAGCCTTGAAAGGTTCCATTTAAAAGATTTTAATTGAAGAGGGTTTGATCAAACCTCCTTAGATTCAACCCTCTTGGATAGAACCCCGCTAGTTTTAAACCATACCTATAATGAAGTCTCCTCTACACCTATCAAAATGCTGATAAAAAACTACTTTTGATTTACCTTTTGGGGGGTCAAATGAATTCATTTTAAATTTATGTTTTGTAAGTATGTAGTTCTTATTATAAGCTTCCCAAAAAATATAATTTTAAATATATTTAATTTGATTATTATATTTATTTTTTATTTCTTGTGAATGTAGGTTTTTCACTGAACATCAAGTTCTATGTTCTACACACATGGAAAATTAGTAAATCAGTGATTTTTTTTTTTGAAAAATATCTATGCCCTAAGTATTGATGTCCTTGTTTCAACAAAAAAAGAAAAATTGATTTTCGATACATACAGAAAAAGTTATGTTTTACAAAATAAGCCTATGTCTAAGTTATAATTGGTTAAAACTTAATTAAAAAAATATTCAACAAAACATTATGAAACCAAATGCATGCGCTATATATCGATGTTACCAATCTAAATTCAAAAGAATCAGACTTTTATCCTTTGTAGAAAAAAAGTTACGTGCTACGGAATACACATCACTTTAAAAAAATGTTGTTTACTATTAAAAACTAGTTATCAAAGGAGATGCAAAAAAATTTACAATTTAACTTTAAATTTTTTTAAAAATATATATTTAGAATTTACAAACAAAATCTCACAAATCACTAATTCGCATCATCTTCAAATTCCTAACAGTTTAGCGGCTATAGGTATCAAAAAATGAAGATTTAGTTCAAAATGTTGATTTCAATGTCAAGTTTGGTAAAAAAGTATAACCCATCCTCCACCTATGTAGTTGTAGTAAGGAGATTGTAGCACCTCCATTTTCATCTTTGTGGGATTACATTTGTAGCTTGTGCATTGTGGAGGTTCTCTTCTAGGGCTTTGAAGTTGTTCATGTGAAATCTAGCCTTCAAGGAGCTTGCATCCTCCTCCATTACTCCAAGGACCTAGTAACCTTATTTCGTTGAGGAGAAATAGTTTTTATTCATGATTTTTTATTTAATATATGTTGTTTCATTTGCATTTTGGCAAACTTGTGGTGTAGACCACCACCCCTATTATTCCATTCATACACTAGAGTATTTTATCCCCGTATCTACCAAGGATAATACTCCTAGTTTTATTTGCTTCGTAACTACTATTTATTTCCTAGACGCACTTAGGATGCCCATCACAAACAGCTGACACATTGTCGTGCCGACTGTTCATGTTTTTTTGACCTCCTTTCCTACCAACTTTTGCAGTTGACCTCCTCATTGCAAATCCTTCGACCTATTCAATCGATTAGATTGTCGATTTAATTCTTGCGACCTATTCATTCGGCAAGATTTTTGACCAGCGGACCATTTACAACGTGCCAGCTGGTTAAGCTTTACCCACTTAAGAAATATGAGCGCACACTATTACTCATGATGGCAATGACTCCATACACCCATCTCCTAATGGCAATTACTTCCTATAGGTGTAGAGAAGTCAACTTCTGCACTCTATGAGTTTCTTTTGCTTGTCGAAGTCATTCCACATTCTCTTTGGTAATGAATTTTTTCTTTGCTAACAGTCTCAACACCATATTCTTGAGCAAATTTCTCTACTCCATCAAAGGCCAAATAAATGTGAGCCATCTTCTCCATAACAAGTCGAGCAAGGGAAATGGGATTTGTGATTATTGAAAGACCAGAAACTACTCCACAATATTTTGTGGCACCACCATGATACACGCATCCATTTCAACTGTGCCTTTTGCTGAAAAAACTGATCCCTTACCAACATTAAAAGTTGGATGAGGTTCAAGTTCACAAACAAGTTCATCCACATCTAGAGCTGAATGGGATTGTCAAAGGATAGCAACTCCAATTCAAGGCAATGGCAAAGGGCTAACCTAGGAAAGCTCTCTACACTCTGATGTCTAAGAAGCAATGTCTCCAGCTCATCCATGAAGTGATATCGCCCACCCCATTCTCATGCCCTCTCAAACGCAATTCTTCCTAAATCCCCCTACAACTGCAGATCAATCACATTAAGACGACAGTCAAGACTACGAAGAAGATGGGCATGCTCATCTCCCTGCCTTGTTTGACAAAATTCCTCTATCGTTAATGCTTTGATGGACGTCCATACCCTGTGCCCTGTCCTCTTTAGCAAACCCGTAGCAGCTGGACTCCATTCCTCTGCCATGGCACCAATACTTCTGCCATTAATCTCCCCATAGAAAATGGTTTTCCCCCATTTATTTCCCTTCATTACCCCATTAAAGATAGATCTTTTAATTTAATTTTTTTTATTATTATTATTTTTGCCACATGTAGCCTCCTTCGAGGGGGATTGTGACACCTTAATCCTTACAGAAGGAGAACTATTGCGTCCGCCTGCTTTTAACCAGTGAATAGTCAACTCAACTTCTACCCATTGAATTTTGTTTATTTTTTCCAATAGTTTCTGTCATAATGTCTAGCAGCCTGGAGATCTTCAACTTTTAGCAAAAAAATTGAAAACAAAACAATTTCTTTGCAATGTAATTGGCTGAAATCATTGCAATTATGAGAAGATTTTAAAGAACAATTTGTCTGACACTGTCACATCTATTTGATTTACGTCTTGTTTCATGTTCTGCATGGAGTTGTAATGTTATAGAATATAAGACTTCCAACTGTCCAAGGGTTCAGGTCTTCCATGTGCATCCGGCCACTACTACATTAAGCCTCAAGAATCACCTCATATTCTTTGACTGTGTTGGGATATTCACCCTTGCAATATTTGTGGTTTGAAAAATCATTGTGAAAAGACATGTTGGTATAGAGAATTAAAAAATTGAAATGCAAAACCATAAATCTTCATGTCATATTAATTGTCCATGGAATGTACATATATAATTAAAATACAACTAATTCTCAAAATTGAAATTCTACAAGTAATTCTACAACTACCTATAACAAGTAACTAATCATCAGTTTACACAATGTTTCATTATCCAACATTCTCCCCCATAATGAACATTGGGAAGAGCACCAAGTGAATGCCGATATCATTCCAAGTTTTGTCTTCCAAGTCTACTGACTCAAATCATCTTCACGATCTGCTAATCTTTCCTCTTTCAATTCTCACTCACTGTTGCGTTAGTTCCTCAAATTTTATCTTCAATCGCTTCCTTGTCTTCATCGTGCTTCTGCACTATGCTAAAACAATTCAATTTCTTCACTATTCTTTGCACTTAATTGTTCACTGTATTCAGCTATTTTGTTTTTGCTATTCAACTTTTTTCTTTTTTCTCAACATGAGAAGACTTATGTCTATAAAGCATTCTGAATATACCTATGACCTTTTGCCAATCAAATACATTTATCCAACCACAATTCATTTTCAAACAATTTGTCATAGATTCATTTTTTGATTCTCTATTCCAACATATCTTTTCACAATGATTTGTCAAACCACAAATTTTTCCCAACAATTTGATTTTCTATGTCCTTCTCTATCACAATAGGAATAATACAAAATATCCTTTTATTTTCCTTTACCTCTATACCCGAGACCTTCATACTTAGGCCTAACAACTAACGACTCAATGGACTCTTTAATTCCTTGCCCATGCTTACCCAAATCTTCACCTTTATAACCAATTTTCTTCATGATTTTCAAACCAACATTATCATATAAACAACTAGCTATGTTAGCAAAGGAATAATACAAAATATCCTTTTATTTTCCTTTACCTCTATACCCGAGACCTTCATACTTAGGCCTAACAACTAACGACTCAATGGACTCTTTAATTCCTTGCCCATGCTTACCCAAATCTTCACCTTTATAACCAATTTTCTTCATGATTTTCAAACCAACATTATCATATAAACAACTAGCTATGTTAGCAAATTTTACTGATCCAATATTCTTATTATCTTCAACTTTGCATTTTTTATCCAACAAACCTTCAACTCTATCACACAAATCACATGTATCACACAAAACATCACAAACCAATGGTTTTATCTTCAAACATTCATTCTCTTCTTTTAATTTTGATATTTTTTCTTTTTGTAAACTATTTTCTTCTTCTAACCTTTCAATCTTTTCTTTCATTTTTTCAAACAAATTCAATCTTTTTTCTAAATCTTCATTAACATTAATCAATTCAATTTTAAGTTTAGAAATTTGCATCCATTGTCTAGTATCTTCTATTGAAACTTGTTTCAAATTACTTAATAGTTCATTTCTTTCTATTTCCCAATCATTGCTTTCTTTTTGCAAATCTTTTTCTATCTTTTCTCTTTTAGCTTTTCCCATTTGTAAAACAAATTTACTTACCTCTTGCAACCTGTCATTAAACTTTGGTGACTTTATTTACTTTATTTAACCTTCTCATGAATTCCTGTGCAACCAGAAGTAAACTTGAACACAAAATCAGATTTAAATTTCTTGTTCTGAGCATTCAACTGTTAGATTTCATTTACTCCGAATAAAAAAACATTGTCCACTGTAAAAAAGCTACAAATTTCCACACTAGCCCTTTCACAAAAGTTATTAAATGGTCAAACCAGAATATCCATCTACACAGTTCAAAGCCTCCTTCAGCCACATAAAGTTCCCAATACTACTACCACAACAAAAAAACTCAAGATATTAATACTGCAAAAAATTACCAGTTTTACTAATGAAATTTCTTGAAAACCCTCAATGATGCCACTTTTCTCTGAGCTCGGAATCCTGACTTTTCACCTTTCAAAAACTTCACACATAGTTAAAACTCAAAATCCACAGTGACTTCTCTTCTCATTGCTGCAGACCCTTTTATCATTTACATAGACTTTATTTTTCCTTGGACAGAGATCTTACCTTTTACCATTTTCCTCACTGACGGATCTAAACAATATTTGATTTCCTTAACCTCCACAATCTATAACTTTTCATTGATTTTTGTATTCCACAATGAGGGTATTCTATTATTCTTTTATAATTCGGTGATCCCTTATTTCCACTTTAACTTCAAACAAATCTGAATACATTCTCTGAATACATAAATCTGCTATTCATTTTCTATTTTATTTATTGACAGTAACTTCAAAAAGAAACTCACTGTTTTATTCCATCTTCACACTTTAGCGATCTGACATGTGCAGACTATCGTTTTAAAATCTGTGGCCTCCTTTCACAGCGACTTACTTCAAGAGATATCTTCAAACAAAAAATGAGACTCATGCACTTTGATGTGCTTTCGGCGGCTTCACATCTTCTTGCGGCTCTTTCCCTTAAAACAGATTCATGAGACATTAATTTGTTCCTTCTGTGCAGCAACCTCCTCCTACATTTTTCCTTCACTCATACAAAATATAAGACTGAACCAGAAAACTTCATGTATATTGATTGTCCAATGGAATGTGCATATATAATTGAAATACAACTAATTATCAAAACTGAATTTTACAACTACCCATAACAAGTAACTAATTATCTGTTTACACAATGTTTCATTATCCAACAGACTGAACAGTTTGTAACAGATTCTTCTGCGAGTTTGTTTGGAACATTTGAACATTTGTCTTATCATGGTGACTTTTGCAGAATTTAACTAAGTCTGGATAGGTACAATATTCTTTTCCCTTTTTAAGTTGTTCCCAATTATGGGTCTAGAATCTCATACTGACTGCTAAAAGACCCAATTTTTTGCTTGTCCTTATTCTTCTCTCTTCTATTCATGTCATCATCGGCCACCGGTTTCGCCTCCATAATACATATTCGTATTCTTATTGATGCAGTAGCCATCCTTATTCTTCGTGCTGGTTTCGGATAGTGCATACCGGTGCAGCTCCAGCTCCTTCTTGTCGGGTATTTTCTATTCTCCATTCATCATATTGAGTCAAATAGAATAGTGGCTAAGTTTCAATGCATGTTCGTGAAGATCCCCTGTTTCGTAAGGTGCAGACATTCACGTAGATGAAAACATAAGCTTCACCAAAGTATATTATAAGAATCAATTGTTTCTGTCAACTATGCCATGTTAAACAGACTGCTCTTCTGGTTGTAATATTACTCATTCTCTATTTGGGTACAAACGTTTGATATAAAGGAAATCTGCCACAGAAATTTCATGTTTTGAATTTGCAAGTGTTTTTTAATGGCATATCCTAATCAAATGTGAAACATGTTATTCTTAAATATCATTTGCAAGTGTTTTTTAATAGCATATCCTAATCAAATATGAAACATGTTATTCTTAAATATCATCCACTCAACAGTGAAACGTCAATTTTGGCCAATAAATATAGGACAAATATTTATCACTTCTTTTTGTTGTGAATGAGATATAAAATTACTACTGACTGTTTGACCATTAAAATAGATGATATTTAAGTATAGTGTATGTAATACGCCTAAAGAATCTCAAAGAATATGACACTTTTGCATAGCCCAAACTTCTTGTTTTTTGAGTGGAGATTTTTTGCTGTGATTTATTTTCCAAGTGACCATATAAGTTCTTTCTTTTGATTTTTTTGGAAGTCGGTAGTGTTGATTTACTTCTATGTTTGCATGCTATCAGGTGATTCTCGGAGGAGCCATTCAGGTATTCATGTGCTTCATTTGTGATTTCCTGTTAGTGTTTTTGAGAATCCATACTAATTATTCTTAGAGCAGGATAGATGCAAATGAGGTTTCAGTTGGGCTATCAGAAACATTTATAAAACCAATAAGGATTTAAACAGTTTTAAGGTGTCTAAAGAAAGAAGTACAAAATTTATAACAGTGTCCAGAGGTCACCAAAAGAGGTCATATGACTTCTTACTGTATAATGTTTAATTTAGACCCCATACAAATCCTTTGATACCGAAGAACATTGTTCTTGGGTTGATATATCTACAAACAGTAGTTGCCAAATCTAGAAAGCCATATTCTTTAGAAAATTAATAAACAAGCACAGCAGAAATGTTTGTGTAAAGTGAAACAGTCTACACAGAATACAATTTAAATTAGATTTTGTGTATGATAAGGCCTACCTTCTCCACAACCAAGTCTGGTTCCTTTGTACTGAGTATGATAATGAAGATAATCCTTGTTACTGGGTGGATTAGAGATAAATATGCTTCAATTCTTTGCTCATTTAGCGCAAAAACTAGATAATTATAACTATAATTGACACATCACAAATTATGCCCCAGAATTTTTGGTTTGCTTACAAGATTCTTGATTGCAGCGTAGATTGAATCTGTTCTATGCTGAGCTTGGCCAAACACTTCGCTGTTGTGGCATGTCCAATGGGCACGAAGGCATTCAAAAAATCAACTTCAGAAAATAGTGGCTGTGTAAAGTTAAATACAGGTGGCAATGTAAATTACATGTCACTTCCGTTTTCATATTGGATGCAGATATTCTCCTATGTTGTGTACTCCATGATGAAGTATAATTCTGTCTCCACCATCCCTTTGCTGCAAAATATGTATGTTCTTTCTTCCCAATCTTCCTTAGGAATAGTCCATCTAACATCTAAGATGATGTGATCCAATCTTTAACTGTGCAATTAACAACTTCACTTTCCTCTTAATATCAACTCCCAAATATGTTTTTTTGGTAATGTTCCAAGTGGGGTTAAACTCTTTTGAGATAATAAGCTTTCTTCCAGCCAATTTGCTTTGTCCACATGGCAGAATTTTTTTATCACATATTTCTTAGTTGGTGTTAGGACACTTGCAAATTAATGTCCCACTTATTCATCCACTTGTTGTTCTATTTCATCCATGTCTTCTTCCTAGGGCTTAATTAGTCCTCCACAACCTTTTTGGGCTATTTTGAGGATCTCATAAGGGACTGAAAATTTGATTTTAAAGCTGCTTATGATTAGATGCTTTTGAATTTTTCCTAAGTATCTCCACTTGTGATTAAAACTGCCTTTGTAGTCTCCTGCTATAACTTTGACTGCAGTGTATCACTTCTTTAATGGAGGAAAACTCTCAACCCAAAGTCCTAATTTTTTATATAATTTGAATATTTTTTGAGTTAAGTAAACTGTTATATATATGAAAAAGCAGCCTATACAAATTGCATATTTGCTTCTTTAATGGAGGAAAACTCTCAACCCAAGGTCCTAATTTTTTATATAATTTGAATATTTTTTGAATGAAGTAAACTGTTATATATATGAAAAAAACAGCCTATACAAATTGCATATACATAGAATTTAGAATGAACTCTTTTTTTTTTTTTAATAAATACTTTATATTTAATTTATATTTAAAAAAACAATAAATTGTACATATTTATAAAAAAGAGCAGGGTGGCAAAAATGCACACCCAAAAAGTCAAAACCTTAACAGATCAATAAAAGCCCAAAAATAAATAAATAAATAAATAAACAAATAAACAAACAAAGGACCAAGCAGAAAAAGTTAATCATAGTATATATAAAAGTTAACAAAAAACAGTCTAAACAAATTTGCTTGAAGTGGTATGTGATAAAAAGTATACTATTGTTTGAAAGCAACAATAGTTATAGAAGGATATTTTCACTGTCATTTTGCTCTAAGGCAGAAATTTGTATTTCTATATAAAGGTCGTGGTTCCCATAATCACATTCACCTATAAAAAGACTATAAATTATTTATAAAAAATTCAAACTTCCTTTCTAATATTTTATTCAAATAATATACTATATTAAATATTAATTAATTATTTATAATATATAATTAATTTTGTATAATATTGACAATTTAATTAAAGTGTAATATATTTTTTATTATTATAAATTAATAACTAGGTATTTTTATAAATCAAGTTTCTCTCATTTTTCTTTCATTTTGATAAATTATAAAAAAAATTAAAAGGAAAACAAAATAATTTCAATAAATTAGAGAAAAATTAAATTTAAGATAGTAAATCTAATAATTAGAAAAACAATCAATCTTTCTCTCTTCTTTTTATTAACTATTTTTAAAAATATTTGCAAATGTTAGATGATGATTATTTTATTAACTATTTTCATTGATTAATTAGATTTTAGAGGAATGTCAAATGTTAGATTTTAGCTATTTTAACTGGTTAATATTGTTATTACTCATAGTTAATTTTTAAAAATTCTAAACAGTAAATTGAATACATATTATCCTCATATAAATATTATTATTACTTAGCATTGCAAAATTGCCTCCAATAAAAGGCTTATCGCGCATAATTACTTTCTACATAAATTGTATACATTTTATTTTAAAAAAAGAGAGGAAATGATTACAAGTTTTTAAACTCATTTGAAATGGATTGTTTTCCTTATATAAATATAATCAGTTAATTCATTTCAAAAATAATTTTAAAAAATGAAGGGAAAATGCCCACAAACCCGAATGAGGGAATGATGTTTTGGAGAGCTACGGTTTCCAGTGACTTGTGCTACTGATCTTTTGTGCTACAGGGCCACGGGCTTGTTTAGCCAAGGCTTGGGCCCATGTTTCTTTATTTTTTGATTGCTAGGTTTTGAGAGTAGGAAGGTAGGCGTGTGGATCTCTTCCCACATAGACTTCAGGCACTAGGTGTCTTTTGCAATGTGCTTTGGAAGGCGATGCTTGCATGGTGACCTTTAAAGGTCCAAGGGACCCCCCAAATCTATCTTTTAAAGATGCACTTAATGGGGATGAGCCTTCCTCGTCCGGACATGTACATGCAGTTAATTTTCTTTTGCATACAACAGAGGAGTCCAAAAATGCTCATCTTTGTGGGTTTCATTCTAAACCCAACAATTGCTTGGAGAAAAGAAAAGATTGCCCTGTTTTGGTAATTAATTTGAATACCATTGCAGATGATATTCTGTATTTGATTGAGCATGCATTAATTTGCAAGTTCATGGGTGTCTGTATTTCTCTACCTTTTTTGAGGGCTTGGGTTTAGAAAAATTGGAATCCTGAAGAGGATATGGAAATAATATTAGCTGCAAACAACTACTTCTTTGTAATGTTCTCCCGAATAGCAGATTAAAATTTAATTTTTGAAGGAGGCCCCTACTTTCATAACCAAGTGGGCCTTGTTATCAAACCCTGGAATATAGGGTTTGATCTAGTGGAAGAACTCTCAACTAAGTTTCCTATATAGATTCAACTTCCTTGGCTTCAAATAGAGTTTTAGTGTCAGGACATTCTGCATTCCATAGCGGCAATCTAAGGAAAACCCTTGGGTCCTTCCTGCCTGCCAAACCCTTGATAGAAAGGTAGTCACTTTTGCTTGTACTTGTGTTGAAATTAATTTGAATAATCTGCTTCCTAAATCTATGGAGATTAGATTGGGTAGTATAAACTGGATCCAACAGATTGACTATGAAGCACTTCCATTTCGTTGTCAAGCTTGTCATGAATAAGGACATTTACAAAGAAACTATCCAACAATGGGGATTAGATCCCCTCAACCATCTCCAAAGATGCATGCAACCAATCTAAAGCCTAAAGGAAGGACCCCAACTCAGAATGATGGGCCAAACTCAGATGGTCTCATTCCTGTGAAATATTGGTCAAAGTGAAAGCCTTTGAATTTTCAATACAAAGCTAATCCTAAAGGGACCTTCAGTAACAGATTTGAAGTTCTTGAGAAATTCAAGGATTTGGACACAATGGAGCATGACAATTTCATGGCAGGTCAGGATATGTATTTCTCGGGCTCAGGTAATCCTAATCCCCTAGTTTTGAATCCTTCTTTATGGATGAAAGTGGTATTGATGGAAGGAGAAGTTCATATTCCTAGTCATCTTGAGAAAAATGATAAGGAACATGAGAATGCAAAGATACCCATAAAGGAATAGACTTTGTCCCTATGACAAAGATTCAAATGGATCAAAGAAAGTCAATGTTATGATTAGATCGATGAATGAATCTGGGGCAAAGGAAGATGGCAAAAGGAAGGTTCCTCTTGTGTTAGGGATTTAGTAGAAGAATATTAAGAAAGGGGGAGCTAATAAAACTTCAAAGGCTGGAAGAAAAAAGATCAGGAGAAGGTGAAGGTGATAGGACTCGAGTCACTAGTGGAATCTAGTGTTATTAGGACATTGGATACTTACTTTTGCACCTCTCAAAAATGATTGTGATCTCTTGTAATGCTAGGGGTTTGAGTAGTATTGCTTGACAAAAGGCTACTCAAGACTTGATTCGTGAACATACACCATATATTATTTTTCAAGAGACTAAGCTATCAGTGGAGGATATGATTAGTATCTCTTCCAAGATTTGGAGAAAGGGCCAATGTTAGTGTGTTGGCTCCCAAGGTATTGCTAGTGGTGTTGCATGCTTATGGGACCCTTGTAGGGTCACACCTCATTAGTGGTTGGGAAGTAGAAACTCATTCTTGTTGATGGTGTCTTACTTTGATTCAAGGGAGACTCTTCTCATCACCAATGCTTATGCGCCTACTAATTTTCTAGGTAAGGTTTTGTTTCGGTCTCATATTAGATTTGTAAGATCTCTTGTTCTTGTTTACCCTTAGATTTTGGTAGGAGTTTCAATTCTATTTGTAGTTTGGATGAAAAATCAAGGGAAGTTGGTCATCTTGGCCCATCTTCTACCTTCTTGAGAGATAATGTTTTCTTTCTTAATTTGGTGGATGTGAATCCTAACAATGGTACCTCTTTTGGAAATGTTTTTAAAATTAAAAACTAGTTGTAGGATAAGTTGGATAGGAACACATTCAGAATCAAGGAGGAGGGAATGATCTAGAGGATTTGTTGTGGGAAGAGCCTAGGTGGTCCATGGAACTATCTGAATGGAAGCTTCAGGAGGAGATTTTCTGGAACCAAAAATCTCATGTTGATTGGCTCCAGGAAGGTGATAAGAACACTACCTTTTTATAATTTAGTGAAGGAGTGTAGAAGTGGTAATGTTATTTTCTCACTCATCTCAGCTCAAGGAGAACAATAAACCTCATCTCAAGAAATTTTTGAGGAAATTGTTAGGTTCTGTTGGGACCCAAAATAACTGATACCCAAAACTCTAAAACATTCCTAACTCACCTAGGCTAAGGACTGTTGTCAAGGTGATAGGAAGAGGTTTATCAACAAGTTTTGGGTGATCTTGGCCAACTAACAAGAGTGGGTAGACTCCTCTACACTTCAAGCTCAACTTAAACTTTGGAGGGATATTTCAAAGGGGTATACCTGAATAGATATTCAGTTTAAACTAGATGAACAACTAAAAATAATTGGACAACCAAACCCAACTCATCATCTTGACTCTAAAAGCTGTCACTAAGTCAAGAATGACTGGTTGTCACATAACCCCTATATAGTTGATTCAACTGTGCAAATGTACACGCACAAGAAAGATGGTTTTTTCCCTAAACCACAAGTGAATGATTTGTTTGATTTTAAAGAGTGTTTGGTCCCTCTCCAATATGGACTAGTGCCTATTCCATTGGGCAACAAAGTTATAGAATGCATGGAGGAAAGGAAATACAGTAAAGGATCAATAGAACTAGACATATATTCATGTATATGACTTCAAATAGCTCTTCATATAATGGACATAATAATCCAAAAGAGAACTGCAATAATTCCTATAAAATAAAATGATGGCAAATACAAAGCCTTGTATTAACTTAGATGATGTCACACATCTCTAAACATCTATTACAATCATACTAGCAAATGTAACAAAGGAAAATACATAACTGTGATTATATATTTACCAAAATCATTACAAACTCTTGTGGAGACATACCATTACATTCAAATCTTCTTTACATAAACTTCCTACTCTATACTGAACATATCCCTTCACTATCAGACTAGACAAAACATGTTTTGGTGCCAGAGAAAATCTTTAGGCACTCCCAGACCAAACAATTGGCTCAGCGACCAACCCTAAGAATGTCTCTCAAACATTTATATATAGTAGTTAAGCCCATTGTGTAGCTTCTAGACGTTGGAAAATTCAATCAACAAGCAACCACGACAATGAATGTGGTGCATGGCCAAGTCAGAAAAATTGACAGATAATTTAGGCGCCCATGCCTGACATACCGATTTTGGTCCTTGAGGGGACATGCAAAAAATATGGATACTGAAACACTACACGTTCCCATTAAATAGTAGTACCTACGTATTAACTGTAATCATTGTTTCAGCAACCAACTTGACATCCGCGACTATGCATTCATGGTGGCCAAGGGGGGAGAAAGGTGTTTAAAAACAAGAGCCCACCCAAAGTGTTTGTAAAGCTTTTACAGCACTTTAAATTTTAAAAGCTTTTACACTTTATAAACTCATGCTTTACATTTGATCCTACATTTTAATTTTCCCTTATTGACAAAAAACTCCTAGGGAGAACTCGCCTCCTTTGCACCTTCTTTCACCTTATAGACGAAACTCGCCTTAATTTCACAAACCAAGACCATATTTTCCATTTTGTCGGTAAATCTTCAAATTTTCAAACTCCTCTATATCTCTTTCCTTTCTCCATGCTTCTTCTTCATTTTCACCTTTATCAGCGAATTTGACTTTTCATGAACTTTGCAGGAACCCCCTTAGTCAGAAAAATATCAAAATTCCTAAACTAATCAATCTTTGCCCTTTATTAGCAAATTATCCATTTGCCAAACTTTGACCTCTATCTTGCCTTCTTCATTTGCCTTATCGGCAAATGTGACCTTTTAAAAACCTTGAATTTTCCACATACTTGGCCCCTTTGTCGGTGAATCTACATTTTTTCAAACTAGTCGGCTCCTTCCTCTTCATTCTTTATCCCTGTCAATAAATTTTGCTTTTACTGAACCAAGCCCGAGCCCCTTTGTCGACAACTCCTCCACATTGCAAACCAATGAAAGTGCATTGGATCTTTGTCTTATCGCCTTATCGATGAATATCGAAATACTCAAACCTCTTGCCAAGTTTCAATTTCCCCTAGTTTGCTGATGAAGCCTTTCCTTTATCTTTTCTACCTTAGCCAATTTTGCCTTTGTCGGCAAAAATCTATTTTGCTGAACTTTGACCTCTTTTCTTTGCCTCATGTTTGTCTCATTGGAAAAAAATGTACCCTTCCAAACTTGGCACCTTTTCACTACTTTATCAAAAAATTATCCATTTGCCAAACTTCTCCATTTAAACATTTTCCTTTATCGTCCCTTTCTCCCATCAGTGAACCATGAGAAAACTGAACTTTTCTAAAGTTTGGGACTTTGTCGATTCCCCAACAAAGCCCCTTGCCTTAGAAAACTTCTCTCCACTTTACCTTTGTCAGAAAAAGGTGATCTTTCTGAGCTTTTCCCTTCTTTGCCTTGGAAACATTTTGCAAGCCACAGCTGCCTCCTCTCTCATTCTGTCAGCAAAGCCTATTTTCGGCAAACTTTCTAATTTGCAAACTCAACAAATCATCGATGAAGGCACTTTAATTCCTTTGTTTCCTTCTCTTCTTTCACTGATGAGACACATGCCTACCTTCACTCTTTGTCAGATAATACTATTGTCGATAAACTGGCAAAAAATCAAACTTGCAAACAAGTTTGCAAGTTCAAAAATTTGCTGATTTTCTGAAAAAGGACAAAAATGAAGAAATTTTCTAAGGCAAGAAAACGAAAGGGGGGCATATACTTAAAAATAATCTTTGATCAGATATAAAAGATGGGTTTAGAAATTGAAAGGCAAAAGGTGGGGACTTTGATGAACTTTTTTGGGTTTTCTGGGGTAGAATAAGGCATTTAGGAACTGGTAATTTTGGGCTCCAACACTGGATCTAGTTGGGGACATGTGACAAGCAATTTCATCGTGAGTATCTAGAATATGTCTGGGTAGACCAAGACATAAAATACATGAAGGGACACACAAAAAACACAAAACATATTTACAACATACAGCCACAAAATGACTATATCAAAATTTTGGAACATTGTAGGCCACCCATACGGAAAAAATTGGTGAAGCTACTTGCCTCTATCAAAGACAAGCCTATTGAAGGAGTTGATCTCCCGCAATCCTTTCCTGCACTAATCACCCAACATCAGTTATAAAAATAGTTTGCATGCATACACATATAAAATATAGACATTCATATTATCAGGTGATGATGTAAAAAAATTTTGCCAGGGCAAGGCAACCATAGACAATATGACTCATCATCATGCTTGCACATATAGAAATACTCACCTTCAAATTCCATGTTAGCATGATGAATTTTTGGGCCTACATAAACATCAGCATGATGAGGAACATCAAGCTAAAACATATCCAGCCCAAGTGTGGTTTCATGTTGGGCTATGTCACATGACTGTTCTAATTCTTGTAGCCCAACTACACTACATATGCTAATGTGCTCCTCCATGTCTAAATCAAAGGTATGATTCAGATTTAAATCTACACCATTAGCATATAAATATGAAATTTGAGGCACTTCAAGTGAAGACTCACAATCTTCAAGTTACCTCTTTGTTTTGTACTCCTTGACACACTTTGTTGTGCCATACTTGCTATTGAAAATAAAATGCTGACACACTCCTTCCATATTCATCTCTTCACTATTTCCTTATGGCTGACGTGAATGACAATCTACATGAGGAAGAGAACATACATCGCACCACAAATATAGGTTCTCATATATGTCCACATGATCACCCTCTTCAAAATTCAGGGTAGGCTCTTTGTACCGAAACTCCATAGCTACACCACCAACTATCTCCAATCGGTTTTCACCAAGTGCAACCGCTTCTACATCTATCTCATGCGAATAAGTACCAACTGTTTCAATGTCATCATTAGGGATAAAAGAGGGAAATACACCAAAAAGGAGAGTAGCCTCTATCTCACTCTCAACATCATTTACAAGCACACACTCAGCATAATCAACTTTAAGAATTGATTGAGTGAGCTCTTCATCATTGTGCACACAGACCTCTTTGTCCACTTGATGTCCACATGTAATAGAATCATATGACAATATGACATTTGATTTTCCAATTTCAAGGCTAACAATTCATCAAGCCCACTAAACCCTAATTCATCTTCAAACAGAGAATTATCCATGCACTAATGATAATCTTGAGTTATGCCATCCGACAGATTTGTATGCTCTTCATAAAGGGCATTGTGCCTTATGCTCATACCTTCTAGACAGTCCACAATACCACAAGCAACAAGCTCATATCTCTCTTCACCAGATTGGAAATCATCACTAATTTGTTCATTTTCATCCTCCACTGATGACTTATCCAATTGAATGTAGGTGCAATTACTATTCTTTTCATCTGAATCACCGTCATACACTACAATAGCACCTTCCTCTACTCTCTTGTAATGTCCCCTTCTAGTAAGCCAAAAATTTTCTTAACCTTGCACAATTTCAACTTACAAGAGAGAACATTAGTATTCAATTTTTCCTTTTCATATCATCATTAGAGTTCACTAATCAATTATCAGTCCATATACTTTTCCTCATTTATCCTTAAGGCTTATAACCTTATGATCTTAATCACAATGATTTCATCTTAAAATTAATAAACATAGACATTTCACATTCTTTCATTCACAATTCCCATGCATTATCTAGAGAGAGTTCTTGGTTAGCCCTATCATTAATCAACCCTATCTTCCACATGAGCATGGTTTGTTAAGGCGTTAACCATCCCACACGGAGGCCCAAAGGATTCTCCCAACACCCAGGGTCCTTCACCATTTGGCTCAATGAGACTTCACGCAACACTCGACATTCTTCATCCCATTGAGAGTCACCTACCGTCGGGCATATTTATTATGAGCTCATAATACCATAGGCCCAAGAGCTTCACTCACACTTGGAGTTCTTCGTCTCTTGGCTCAAGGGACTTCACACACACTCGGTGTTCTTCATCCACTTGAGGGTCACGTAGGTCCAATTTTACATCCTTAACTTAACCCCATACTCATAGGTTGATAAGATGATTAAGGATGAGGCTTGAACATCCCTTTCGAACATGTCATGAGTTGTGAGTTATCAATCATGTTTGTTGATTGCCATTCATTGGTATTATATGCTTTTCATCATTCTAATCAGCTTTCTTTTATCATATGTTATTTATATGATAGTCATATCTATCATAGATAATACATTCCATTTATATGTTGTTCCTTCCATATATAATAAACTTTATACAAGTCTATCACTTATTCATATTCGAGATATTTGTAAGATAAATGTTTATTATGTAACAACACATCCTTATGAATTTATTATCATAATATAAACATATTTTCATGACTATTCATATGCAAAGTGTATTCGTTCTATTTACCTTTTATTTCTACATGATCATTTACCATAATAATGAGAACACTTATCTAATTCATGATTTATCTAACATGCCTTTAACTATCTATCTACATGTATAAATTGCATTTATCACAATCAAAATTCTGATATGTTTATTCTAATTCAATCAGTAATAGCATATTGATTTCCTACGCTTACTCATTAATAATGTCATTCAATATTCATATTCTATGCATATGTAATGGTTTATTGATATCATCGATTAGCAGAAATAACATTGATAAAGACAAATTGTCATCCCTGATTATGATTTGTGGACTTGGTAAGAGGTATATGTTATCAATGGTTATTGCTTCTAGACTCTTTCGCACTTCCTGATTAGAATTATAGTCACTTCTTGGCAGAGGAAATTGTTTTCAGATTTAGGGATGATTGAATGTTGTTGTGTGAGATGATGATTGATAGATGATGCCTCGATATGCTTGATCAACTCCCTTATATTCCTTTCATTGGGGCTTTTGGGAGAGTCGCTACCATCCAATCACGTCTCTTAGGATAATCGAGAGTTTAATAATTGTTTGTTTTCCTTAAGTCATGATCGCTTATGGGAAGTGGGCGCCAATCTTGTTTTTTAGTGTCTTTGTCTTATTTCAATTTGTCTTTTATTCCATGTAGGATTCAAAAGAACACTTTGGCGATTAACACTTGAATTCTCCCTTCCTCATACGATTGGCACTAAAGTATGATGGCATCATGGGTATGAATTCATTGATTTTTCACTTGTCTTGGTTATAAGCTGATCATTGTAAGCATTTTTCCTTGCTCGGTTCTTCCTAACATTGTCTTTGTTGTTCTTTACTCTATCATTCCAATCTTTAATTGGAATGAAAGTGATCAATTTGGAGGGGACATGACATCTCCTACACACACAATCATCACTTGACATTATGCCTAAATCACATGAGGCATCCACATCCCTACTGTCTACAATAGTTTGTTCATTACCAGCCATAACCGCATTTGATCATAATGATTTTGCTATCATATCCTGCTTATCATTGTCAACATAATCAATGAACAAGTAGGCTTGTTGCATACCCACTAGATTGAATTCCACCCGTATAGAAACTGGGCTTAAAGTAGCATCATAAGCCCTCAAGTACATGTCAATACACATAAGAAGATCAGTTCTAAAATTTTCTGGGATGTGAGACAGGGCCACTACAAATTTGTGGTTCAGCTCCATGCTAGACTCTCCTTCTTGCCTTCTGATATTTTCTAGTTCTTGGACAAGAAAAACAAGGTCTAGAGTATTTGCATAGTCTTCAAATGCAACCACCAATTGATCCCAGGAAGCAAAATGATGGTCAGGGAAACTAACTAGCCACTTCCATGCTACTCCACATAGAGATCTAACAAAAATCTCATCCACATATCTTCATCTTCAAACTGGAACTTGTCCATGAAATTTGAAAATGCCTCAATGTGTGCCTTTCCATCAAAAACCTCACACCCATGAAATAAATCTTTTTGGGCATGGATTGTTGTTCATAACTCACCCATGAGAGGTCCAGCCGTCTGTATGTATTTTTGTTTTCAATAGGGGGTGGCCGAGGAAGAGCAACTGGGGACAACAGGAGGGGAACCAGACTGTGGCCTAGATTGATGTATCCTGATTTGGCTTTCTAATTCTTTTTCTTGTTGCAACAAAGACTCTAACAATTGCTTTTCTTTTTCAATTTCATACTGTAGCCTGGATGACTCATTTCTATCAGGCAAGGGCTCAAAAAAGTCTAGGTTTATAAAACTAGTAGGGGTATGATCAGAAAATGCATTAACTAGATGGTTAAAGGCCATATAATTCCTAGGGCCTGCAACATAAGAAGATGCATAGGAAGAATCCTCCCTAGGGTATCCATATTCATACCAGCTGGCCATGACCAACTACAAACCACATGTGTAAGAAAAAGGAGAACAAATAACACGTTCCTTTACTGAGAAAGAAACCATGGTCAAAGCTAGAAGAAAAATGTGTACCTCAGTTATAATCTTTTTGAAACATGCACACAGTAGCAACACTTTGTTTCTTTTGACAATAGAGTCGCCACCTTAATGAATGAGGAAATCCCTTGAAGCATGACAATCTTCAAGGCTTTGAAACCAATTTTGGGTTGCTCAAACAAGAAAAGTCTTCAAATCTTTATAACCTAGCAGTACATTAGTGCCAATCTGTTGGTGTAAGTTGAAAAGGATACCAACTTACCCACAACAACAAATTGCACCACTACAAAACTTGTTGTTATAAGGCATGAAAAATGCTTTAGCTACCTAAAACCCAACAACGACACCAATCTGTTGGGACCGAAAATAATTGATACCCAAAACTCTAAAACATTCCTAAATCACCTAGGCCAGGGACTGTCGTTAGGGTGATAGGAAGAGGTTTATTAACAAGTTTTGGGTGATTTGGCCAACTAACAAGAGTGGGTAGACTACTCTATACTTCGAGCTCAGCTTAAACTCTGTAGGGATATTCCAAAAGGGTATATCTGAATAGATATTCAGTTCAAACCAGATGAACAACTAAAAATAATTGAACAACCAAACCCAACTCATCATCTTGACTCCATAAGTTGTCACTAAGTCAAGAATGACTGGCTGTCACATAACCCCTATATAGCTAATTCAACTCTGCGAATGTGCCTGCACAAGAAAGATGGTTTTTTCCCTGAACCACAAGTGAATGATTTGTTTGATTTTAAAGAGTGTTTGGTCCCTCTGCAATATGGACTGGTACTTATTCCACTAGGCAACAAAGTCATAGAATGCAATAAGGAAAGAAAATACACAGTAAAGGATCAACAGAACTAGACATATATTCACGTAAATGACTTCAGATAGATCTTCATACAATGGACATACTTAATAATCCAAAAAAGAATTGCATTGATTACTATGCAACAAAAGGATGGAAAATACAAAGCCTTGTATTAACTTAGATGATGTCACACATCTCCAAACATCTGTTACAATCATACTAGCAAATATACCAAAGGGAAATCAAGTGGAGTCAGTTTTTATCCTTTTTCACATGTCCCTGGAAAATGCAAGTAGGTACAAATTCCCCTAATTTGTGGTTTATCATACCATTTGTTATAAAAATGGGTAAATGTTCCTGTCCATTATGAACAGCAATGGTATGACCAATCATTGCAGGTATAATGGCAGATGCTCGGGTCCAGGTCACTATTATCCTCTTCTCTTTAGTCATATTTAGATTATTTATTTTATTCAACAAATAATTAGCTACATAAGTATTTTTTCTTAGTGAATTGTGATTATATATTTACAAAAATCATTACAAACTCCCATGGAGACATACTATTACATTCAAATCTGCTTTACATAACCTAAACATATCCCTTCACTAACAGACTAGACAAAACATGTTTTGGTGCGAAAGAAAATCCTTAGGCACTCCTAGACTAGACAATTGGCTCAACGACCAACCCTAAGAATGTCTCTCAAACAAGAATATATAGCAGTTAAGCCCACTATGTAGCTTCTAGACACTGGAAAATTCAGTCAACAAGCAGCTGCTGCAATGAATGTGGCATATGGCCAAGTCAAAATCGGTGGATAATTAAGGCGCCCATGCCCTGCATACTAACTTTGGTCCTTATGGGGACCTGTAGAAAATATGGATACTAAAACACTGCACATTCCCATTAAATAGTACTACTTGCGTATTAATTGCAATCATTGTTTTAGCAACTAGTCTGACATCCGTAACTATGCATTCATGGCGGCCAAGGGGGAGAAAGGTGTTTAAAAACAAGAGCCTGCCCAAAGTGTTTGTAAAGCTTTTACAACACTTTAAATTTTAAAAGCTTTTACACTTTATAAACTCATGCTTTACATTTGATCCTGCATTTTAGTTTTGCCTTATCAAAAAAAAAACTCCCAACGAGAACTTGCCTCCTTTGCACCTTCTTTCGCCCTATCGGGAAAACTCACCTTTCACGAACCAAGACCATATTTGCCCTTTTGTCAGCAAATCTTCAATTTGCCAAATTCCTCTATCTCTTTCCTTTCTCCATGCTTCTTCTTCATTTTCGCCTTTATTGGCGAATTTGACTTTTCATGAACTTTACAGGAAGCCCCTTTAGTTAGAAAAAATCAAAATTCCCAAACTAATCAATCTTTGCCCTTTATCGACAGATTATCCATTTGCCAAACTTCGATCTCTATCTTGCCTTCTTCATTTACCTTATCGACAAATGTGACCTTTTACAAACCTTGACTTTTCCACATACTTGGCCCCTTTGTTAGTGAATCTACATTTTTCTGAACTAGCCAGCTCCTTCCTCTTCACTCTTTATCCATGTCGACAAATTTTGCTTTTACCGAACCAAGCCCAAGCCCCTCTGTCGACAACTCCACATTGCGAACCAATGAAAGTGCGTCAGATCTTTGTCTTATCTCCTTATCAGTGAATATCAAAATACTCGAACCTCTTGCCAAGTTTCAATTTCCCCCAGTTCAGCAATGAAGCCTTTCCTTTATCTTTTTTGCCTTAGCCAATTTTGCCTTTATCGGCAAAAATTCATTTCGCTAAACTTTGACCTCTTTTCTTTGCCTCCTATTTGCCTTATCGGAAAAAATGTACCCTTCTGAACTTGGCACCTTATCACTACTTTATTGGAAGATTATCCATTTGCCAAACTTCTCCCTTCAAACATTTTCCTTTATCGGCCCTTTTGCCCATTGGTGAACCATGAGAAAACTGAACTTTTCTAAAGTTTGGGACTTTGTTGATTCCCTGACAAAGCCCCTTGCCTTAGGAAAATTCCCTCCACTTTACCTTTGTTGGCAAAAGGTGATCTTGCCGAACTTTTCCCTTCTTTGCCTTGGAAACATTTTGCAAGCCTCATCTGCCTCCTCTTTCATTCTGTCAGCAAAGCATATTGTCAGCGAATTGTCGAGTTCACAAACTCAACAAATCACTGACAAAGGAACTTTATTTCCTTTGTTTCCTTCTATTTTTCTTCCTATGAGATGCATGCCTACCTTCACCCTCTATCGACGAATACTATTGTCGACAAACCGACAAAAAACTGAACTTGTGGCACAAACAAGTTCGCAAGTTCAGGAATTTGTCGATTTGCTAACAAAGGGCAAAAAATGAAGAAATTTCATAAGGAAAGAAAATGAAAGGGGGGCATAAGCTTAGAGGATTTTATGAAGGGAACCCATTAAAAATGATCTTTGATTGGATATAAAAGATGGGTTTAGAAATTAAAAGGTGAAAGGTGAAAGGTGGGGACTTTGATGAACTTCTAGGTTTTCTAGGGCAGAATAAGGCATTTAGGAACTAGTAACTTTGGGCTCCAATAGGTTCTATTCTTCTTTGTTCACTAAGAATGGTCCTCAAGCTATGGAAGAATAGAAAATCATTCTTGATTGCATTCCCACTTTTAGATGATATGAATAAATATCTCTTAGAGCTTATTTATATGGAGGAGCTTGAGACTGTAGTGTTCTAGATGAAGAATGGTAAGGCTCTTGGACCTGATGGCTTTCCTATAGAGTTCTTTTAGGAATTTTGGGAAATCTTAAGATCAAATTTGTTAGAGGTGGTTAGAGAATCATAGACTAATAAGCAGATACTCAAATCCATTAATTCCACCTTTCTTTCTCTAATTCCCAAAACCAACTCATTAGATTATTTTCATCCTATCACTTTGTGTAATGCGACATACAAGATAATTACTAAGCTCATTGTTGAATGGTTGAAAATATATTTGGCTCCCTTGATTTCTCTTGAACAAGCGGTTTTTGTGAAAGGGCCACAAATTTTGGATGGTATAGTGGTGGTGGCTGAGGCTATCCATTCCATGTCTATTTCCAAGGAAAAGGCCATGTTCATCAAATTGGATATGTCTAAGGCCTATGATACAGTCAAGTGGTCTTTTCTTTGGCACATCTTATTGGGTTTTGGGTTCTACTCTGATTGGGTTAATTGGATTATGAGTTGTGTAACTTCTACTTCATTTTCTATTCTAATAAATGGCATTCCTTCTTCTCTTTTTTTTGCTTCTTGGGGACTTAGACAAGGAGATCCTGTATCTCCTTATTTGTTTATTTTAATGGTAGAAGGACTAGGTTGCTTGATGAAGCAACATAAAGAAAAAGGCTTCATCCAAGGTTGGATTTGGTCTTAGAATATGGTCTCTCAGTCCCACCCACCTTTAGTTTGTGGATGACATAGTTGTTAGGAATTCACAAATTGATCAAACCAATTCCACATAACCCAAAAGGAGACAATGATGCATATAAGTAAAAGATTTACCATAATGCATAGATTAAATAGACAAACCACAATATAACACAAGATATACCCTAGGAAATCCCTAGAGGGAAAAACCCAGCCTCCAAAAGCATCCAAATCAAATGTATTATTCAATAATGATATATTACAATACACTCACATAAGTCTCCATGATCACCTCTTAAACATCAAGCTCCTCCAATGCATCCTCCATGTGTCTAAGCATGTATCCACACATCCCATGCCACGCTTAACAAAATACACTCACAAGAGAAACTCAATACAATGATAGCCTCTCACACAAACTATAGCCAAAACAACCAATAGCCAACCCCAACTACTAACCATGTGCTTGCTTTTATAGAATCAATCTCACACAAATACAAGATGTTGTATAGGGAATACCATGTGTTACAAAACTATGGATACACAAAACAATCGACCCCTCATTTAATATTTGCAACTAAGTTTTCACTTTATGCCCAATATTAAATAATTTCTCAATTAATTATTTTGTGTCCCACACACATAAAATAACTAACCCAATGTTACATAGAACATTTACAAGTGGCACTCAAATAAATATTTATTTTACATAATTAAATTAATTCATTTTATCCAAGGTGTACAACACACCTTTTCCAACATTCTCCCACTTGTTGTATACATTGCATACGAGTCAATCAAAAAATATATCATCATAGGCAAACATGAAACCACATGGATCTCTAGCATGCTCTCATGATCCATCAAGATACATGTAATAGAATAAAAGTAACCACCATCTCGAGAAAGAACTCCTCTCATCCTCTAACATGCCACCTATGGAAGAAAATGAACATGCTAAGGTGAAGATGCACCAATCCAAAGAACATAATCATCAAAGCCAAGTGATAACAAAAGGCTCCAATTTGTTGTCAAAGGCGACTTGAAATAACATCCACAACATATGCTAATACATCCAACCATCCATACCTCATAAGTATCAACAATATTAATAAACTCATGCCAACAACATATCCAACCCATATACCACAATCACAAGCTCCATGTATAAATACTGTCAATGAAGAACATACACATCCACGAACTCCCACTACATGGCTAATGTCAAATCTAAAAATAGATCAAGGCATAAGAGGTCTACCAATCAACACTCAAACCAAGGTGTGGCTAATGTAGTACCAAGAACAATCATAATGATCCACACATGCAACATAAATCAATGCATACTCTCTCACAACATGTCACCATAACTCTCCCAACTCCAACCATATCAACATGAACCTCCAAGAAGTAGCCATAAAACAAAGGGAGAAAACTTGTAAATCATTATGTCCTACCAACACTTCAAAGTGCTAAGTTGTGTCAAGTATGATCTCCTTTACAACCCCAAATGAAAAACCTTAACAACACCCAACCATTCAATCTTATAGATCAAATCAACATATGTATCATGTAACAACATGGATGTAAGATTATCTAACCAAGGAAGATCAAACTCCTAACTGTTCTCAAAACTAGGAATAAGCCTAATCACATCTTCTAAATCCTCATAAATGATATCATAAATCAAACCATATGAACAAGGAGATAACCATGCCAACATCTGTTAAATGAACCCTCTAGAACCAATAACCATAGCTCAAGATCCATATCCATGAGAAGATAACACATAGAGCAAAATGCATCTAAAAGGATGGGTAATACCTTAGATGATAATTTGCCAAATAGACCAAGAGTGTAGAATGAGAATGCTCCTCTAGGATACACCAAGCCACAATGACTCTCTCTAAGAATAATATCCTCTGGGTCCGTAATGAACTCATGTCCATATCCAGGTGAAGGTTCCTCGATCTTCCTAATGAAACCTCCAATGAGTAATCATCTCAACAAATGTATCTAATCTCAAGAGAACTCCAGCCTTACCCAAGTCTCTAAGTATACATGAGCACCTCCAATCGATCAATCCATGCTAACTCCAAATGCAACACCACATTATCATGAAGCTCCCAAGCACATAACCAATGTAGTCAATACCAAGAGAACCACACAAGATCAATGTCAATGCTCCAAATGCATAATCATGAACCCAATCATGACATCATGATCTAACATATCCTCCTAGGAGAACATATGTAGCAATGCACACATCTTGGTCTCAAGAGAACTTGTATCATGCCAACACTCTAATCTAGAATCAAGAGTCCATCAAGAGACAATACCAAACACATCTAAACCAAGGATCAACATCTCCAATCACATGAAGATAACCATCTCCTAAATGAAGATTATCCATGGCCCCAACACAATCAAGGAATCCCACTGTAACATCAAAAACTCCCAAAAGGTAGAGTAAAACCATGATCTCCAAACTATTCGTGTCCTTAAAGTTTTCTAACTTATATTTTACATTAGGAATCAATGCTAATTTATTGTATTAGACAAATATTTGTAATGTATTTTATTTTTATTATCTCCTATCAAAATTCATTCTAATATCTCCTATCAAAATCCATTCTAAGATGTTTCATTTGGAGATGAGTGTAATAATGGTGGAAATGAAATGTTTTGTTGAATTTATGAAGGTTATAAATAAATAAGGACCATATAAAAAAGTTTTAAAAAAGGGTACCTAAGATACATAATAAAATAGGGGACATTTTATAAGGGTATAAAAATTTAAGATGTAGGGGTAGAAATGAAAATGAAGGGTATTATTTAAGATTCCATAATCAATTCATGATTAGTTTACTAAATGAATCCCTTGGATTAATTTAAAAGATCTCCTAATTGGGGGTGAGTGCAGGATCATGATGGGTCAAACACTACCCCTAAGTGGCAATGCAAATGTGAAAAACAAAATTAAGTAACCTCATGTCAAAAATTGAATGAGTTATCTACACAATCTAGAAATAAGTTAGTAATAAAAGTTGTAATAAATTGAATGTAGTTTATGAACTACTACTTTAAAAAAAAAAAAAAATAGTTTGGTGAAAATTGGATATTTCAATGAAGCACTACTAAATTTTTTAGAAAAACGTAAAATGTAGGTGACATTCCAGCCAAAGTATGAGAAAAAGATAATATTTTTCCTCCATGATTTGGATTTAAGTAAATAACACATGAGTAGATGTGACGCATATTTTTTTGAATTTTTTAAGTAAATAAATAATTATTTATGAATTTTGTACTGTAACTTTTTTAAAATATTAAAAATTAATTTTCTAGCCAACCTAACTTGGTCAAAAATATATGAAAATAAAAAATTTTAAATTTTAATGTATACCCAATAAATCCTAAAATGTGAGACATATTGTGGATTTAAAAAAAAAATTAATATGTTGAAAGTTATGGATGTTTTTCAATATTTATATCTATTAGGAAATCAGACATAGTGTATGTAGAAAATCAATAATAAATCGGACATAGCGTATGTAGAAAATCAATAATAATTACCTTTTTAGAATCTTAATAGCTACCTCTATAAATGCTTTTCATTTGATTAAATTTAGTTACAAAAAAATTTGTCAGCTTCAAAGATGAAATTGTAGAAAATTTCAAGATAACACTAAATGAGAGATTTTGCAAGTTTATTTGGCAAGTTTTGAGACTCCCAATTGCCTAAATATGAAGTAATCTCAAGGTATTTTTGGAGGGAATCCATATTTGACCTAGAAATATTAACACCTTTTCCATCCAAATTAAATATTAGTCTAAATGTTAACACTTTTTCATCCTGCAAATTTTTTCTCCATTGCCACTGTTTGGCCCATCATGATCTCACACTCACCCTTGGAGGGATCATATTATCTATTAATTTTATTTTTAATTCATAATCTATGACACATGTGGCACACTTTTGCTCAAATTTTTAGATACAACAATTCCATAAAAATGTACCCCATATACATATACATATATAAATATAAGTAAGTTTGAAACAATATAACCATCTATTTTTAGTCTAAATATAAATAAATAATTTTAATTGGTAAATGTTTACACTAATATTATTAAATAGGAATAAAATGATTGTTGATTATAAGTGTAGAAGAGAAGCAATCATTTTAATTCTTCTTAGGATATGAGCTCTTCCAATTCTTGTTATAATTTTCAATTATACTCTTACAATTCCATAAACTAATTTTAATCTTTATTAAATATTAATATTATTATCATTATTTATAGATAATCATTTATATTGAAATGTTATTTTGACAAACAATAGTTACAACCATAATCTAAATTTGCTTTTCAAGTAATTTTTTTATAACATCTCATTTGAAGTTGTCTTTCAAATATTAAGACATATTTTAATATAAATAAAATCATATAAAAGTTAAATATATATATCAAAATAGTTTTATATAAATTTTTACTCTATTCAAAATCTTCCTAATACAATCTTTGTAAAAGTATAATTATATTTTACCACAAAATTACCATACAACCATACAACCATCAAATTTAGGCTCTAATTACAATAAATAAAGTTCACCTAAATTAGTTATATGTCTAAGGTAGTCATACTTTTTCACTTAAATTTAAATAGTAAATATAAATTAGTTGAATTTAAACAATAGTTGTATTATAGTCAATTTACACAAGTTTACATGGGAAGCTGGGTTCCCATACAGCAGGGCCTAAATTTGACAGTTGACCTTGCTTGTCAAGCAAATTTTTTATGACGGTTATCTATTTAAAGGTGCTCTTAAAATACTATGACATACTTTAATATAAGTAAAATTATATATAAACCAAATATATATATCATCATAATTCTATATAAATTTTCACAATCTGTCCAAGATCTCTCCTTTCATGTGATACAG
This sequence comes from Cunninghamia lanceolata, assembly GCA_027924645.1. NCBI lineage: Eukaryota > Viridiplantae > Streptophyta > Pinopsida > Cupressales > Cupressaceae > Cunninghamia > Cunninghamia lanceolata. The sequence goes on from BSBN01000798.1 coordinate 675,469, forward strand.
TCTTTTTAAAATTTTAATTGCATTTTACTGCAAAAATGCCTAAATACGGCTATAGAGCCATCAAATCTAGGCCCTGCAGTATACAGTGAAGTGAACAATGAGACCACTCTCCTTGAATATAATACTCTTCAATTTTCCACCTCATCCCTTCCAAAAAATGATAAATAGTTATATTGCTTTTATTACCAAAATTTACCTTAAATTCTTAAATTATTAAAATGAGTATGATTTAAAAATAGTACACAAACAAACAACTCTTCTTTCTATTTACACATGCTATAAATGCTGCTACTTTATATGAACAAATATTGTTTTATCTTGAAACAATTTTCCCAAAAAAACTTTCAGCTTTGCAGTTCTGAACGTTTCGTCTCTCTAAATAAGATTATCGTTAGCAAAGGTTTGATGGATCCTGCAAGTAGTCTACAATATACAAACTATACATTTAGTACCATAAAACCTTTTAAATTTGTCAATAAAACAATTTGACATTTCCTTGGTTTTTTATTAAAACAACTGATAGAATAACCAAAGATACAATCTTTTACTGTTTCTCTCAGATAAAAGAAAAATCAATGAGAGACAGAGAGAAGCCGAGTTAAGGTGTCCATTTGATCTCGGGGAAGGCGAGTGGACACAAGTATACTTCCTCCGCCGTCATTTGCAGCAAACAACACCATACACCCATTTTCATTCATGGATGCAGCCTGCACATTCAATGGCCTTCCCCATCCATGATCAATCTCATAAACTGGAAACCTGTGGGAGCTTACCACATTGGTTATACAAACATCTTCGAATTCTGGAAACAAAGACAGAAAACCACTATCAGGAGAATCCAGCCAGTCTATGATATTGTTAATCTGAGTTTCTGAGGTACAGGAAGTGATGAGCTCCTGTAAAAGCCCTGCAGCAAAGCAGAGGTTATTTGCCAGCAGAGTTTTAGCAGTTGTTCGCACAGCACCAATGGATAAGCAGTTGCCAAAGTAAGAGGGAGGCAATGGGGGCTTCACACGCCCTCTGCAATCAGCTAGCAGGCCGAATGCAACATCATCTTCGTCTGCCACTTCACGAGCAATCGTCACGCTTCTCCAAAACTGGGCGGCCACTGCGATGAAGGAGCTCATAGCCCTGCTCTGTTTTTTCAAGTCTCTGATGTTCTCTTCTGTGAAGCAGAAGGTTGAGTATACTACTTCTGTTTTCTGACCCAGCCATCTCTGAAGATTCTTTTGGCCGTCTTCGGTGCTCATTGTTTTGGCCTGCTCTGCCTGCAAGTCGTCTGGTAGAAACTTGTAAATTTGCGCCCCTGTGATCCCATTGATTTCTATTTCATAAGGTTTGTATGAAATAGAAATGGGTTTCTTGTTTTCTTGTTTGAAGAGTGTTCTGCTGTGTAGGGGAGGCTTTGACACAGGGAGGCCTCTGCTAACCTCTGCCCATGATTTCATGAAATTCCAAAACGAATTTCCGTCTGCCATAACGTGATGAAGGGTGGTTCCTATGCTCATTCCCTCTCCCTCAAAAGATGTAACCTGCAATGATCATTGATCATTCACATAACTCAAGTTATTTTTTCAAAAAAAAATTTAGTACATGAGTTGACAGTTTGAAGTTATTGTTTGGAGTTTGGGGTTTAGGGTGTTAATGGTGGAGTCACATTAGTGAGGTTTTTAGTTGTTAAAAAGCATAGGGAAAAAGTTAGACCAAAACATGTGCATCAAGGCATGCATTACCCATTGCCTTATGTGTCACCATATGATTGTCATTTCTTTGACGGGACTTATAAAAATGGATACTTTTTGTCCATTTATTAGAGGAAAGGACCCTATAGATAATTGTGTTCCAATAGCCACTATGGTTGTGCATAGCAATGGCTATTTATTATGACTTTTCCCCATTATATGTATTTTTTCACAAGTCACATCAAAGAAAAGATTGATCATATGGTGACACATAAAGCAATCTGTAATCTATGCCTTGATGCACATGTTTTGGTCTAACTTTTTTTTGAGTGTTTTTTGACAACTCATTGAAGACTAGCTTATGTGGCTATATCCTTGATACTTAGAACCTCAATCAGTAACTTCAAACTTTTAATTCACTTATGAAAGTATGTTGAAATTTTCACAGAACTTTTAAATCACTTATAGAAATATACTGAAATTTTCACAAAATTCAACTTACCACTTAAAAGATCAAAATATGCCAAATTAGAATATAGGACTACTAAGTCATCTACCTATAATTAATTTTATAAGTAATAACCTAAAAAGTTAAAAAAAAAAAAAATCATTGTGGCTATGTATAGGGATATATAGATTTGAATAGGTACAAGTTTATTGAATTTTTAATTTAACATGATATTGAGATCCATTATGTTAGCTTAGGTCTCAATTGTAACGGGTTTATGAAAAAGACATATAAAGAAAACAAATATACAAGTTGAATTCTAACTGATTTCACAAGACATATTACGGAAAAAATAATGATAAGAAACAAATAATCTTGAAAATACAACTAAGACATCTGAAGAAAAACAATTATGCAAATTTTATAATCTTTTGTGGTTAGTCAAATAAACTTAAAAATTAAAAAGGCAAAGAAAAACAGACAAACTGTACAGATTTTATAATCTAATTCCAGCTGAGCTGATCCATAGACAATTCTAGAGTCCAAGGTAAAACAATTATATAAATTTATAATCCAATACTAACTGGTTTATAGAGAATTCTAACGAGACATTAAAAAACATTTATAAAATTATTTTTACAAATTTTATAATCCAATCCTAATTTGATTATAAAAAATTAAGGTATTAAATTACTGTTTAACTGTAAACCTTTTTAATGTTTTAAGCAAAACACCATTTGAAGCAATCTATTCTATTTTAATTTAGAAAAAGGAATGATACTTCAATCTCACAGAATCTCAGCTAAAGAAAGTATACAGAGAGATCATTCTACTTAATTATCATCCACCTTAATCATCAAACAGAATAGCGATTTTATACCTCATTCACAACAAAAAGTGGTAAATATTTGTCCTATTTTTATTGGTCAAAATTAATATTTAACTGTTGAAATGAATGATATTTACGAATAACCAATAGAGATGCATACCTGTACTGAGAGAAATGGTGTAGAGCAGTTGTAGTCCTGTAAAAGGTGAGCCTTCCGGACGAGGTTTTGGAAAAAGGGGTTATACTGAAACCCATCTTTTTCCAGGCAGAAGAAGGGTATATCAATTGATGCTTCTATGAATTCCACGCCCTCATCATTACAGTCAACTTCTGCTCTCCCTGATTCTCTCTTGACTAACCGACCCGCCAATGGATAGAAATACACCAGGACTGAGGAGAGGCTTTTCTTTAAGCTCTCTACTATTGAAGAGTATTGGTTTTCAGGCGAGATTCTATAGAAAAGAATCCTCTGAACATTATTGATTGGTAACCAGAGAAGATCAAGGTTGGGGAGAAACATTGGGTGCCTCTCTGTTGGGACTGCCGGTGCCACAGTTGAAATTCTCTGCACCTTTACTTGGGCTTGTGCTTCTTCCATTACTGCAACTAGTTTACAAGTGGATCAACTTCTAAGAGGATATATAAGCTTAGGGAGGTTATATATCCCCCCAAATGTGCGAATCTCCTTTTATTGAGAATTTTTACAGAACTGCATCATCGTTTTGCTTGTTTTCTTACCTATTGATTGTAGTTGTTTGTCTTTGAATTGCATCGTCATCCAATGTTATCTTATTTGCCTTTTGTTTTTTTTACCTATTGATTGTAGTTGTTTGTCTTTGAATGTTTGTTTAAAAGTTTAAGCCCAAATGAACGACAAACACAATCATACAAGCAGGTTGGTCCAAATCTCCTAAAAAAACATCTAGAGAGTTATTGAAGATCACATTCTATTAATAGAAATACAACCGTTAATCATTCAAAGGAGAATAAACCCCAAAAGTCCATTTAGAGAAAAAAAAAAACTAAAATTTATTTTAAAAAAACAAAAATTTCAAAAAAAAATTTATTTTTATTTGAATATAATTGGTTTCAATTTCTTTTTTGGTTCCATAGTTTTTGTGATTTTTTTTATTTTTCAATTTCTTTTTTGATTTTTAATTTTTTTATTTTTCCAATTTTTTTTTTAATTTTTAGATTTTATTTTTTCCAATTTTCTTTTTGGGTTTTTATTTTTTATTTTTTACCAATTTATTTTTTGGTTAGATAGTTTTTGTGATTTTCTTATTTTCAATTTTTTTTTAATTTTTTAATTTTATTTTTTCCAATTTCTTTTTTAGTTTTTATTTTTTATTTTTTCCATTTTTTTTTTTGGTTTTTATTTTTTATTTTTTCAAATTTTTTTTCAAATAAATTATGGAAAAGAGATATCTATTAGATATATATTTTTAAATATAAATATACTAGTGCATATACAGTCACAGCGGGGTGGGGACGAGAGCACTCATTTTTTCTGCCTAAATTTATAATGTGTTAGCTTTGGCGTTTGTGACTCTTGGGGCAATGGATTGTGCTAATAGTCCATTTGTCGGTTCGAAGGAGTCCTTTTGGGAGGTTCTTAATAAAGGCTTTCCCTCTTCTTCCAATTTGGGGCACGGCATGAGGAGCAAGTTGCTCAGTTTGGAGGTCCTCGTATTTCGAAAGTGAATGGGTGTCTTGAGAGGAGCCAGGAGAGGCCTATTTTGGTGATCCAAGGAGAATCTGTAGAAGAGGATGTGTCATACTTGGCAAATCATGCTTTGATTTGTAAGTTTATGGGGATTCGGGCCTCTTTGCCTTTTATTGAATTTGTCAGATTGCAATAAGGCTTTAGAGGGGGGGCATACTTTCATAATCAGGTTGGGCTTTTTATTAAGCCTTGGCATACCAGATTTAACCCAATAGAGGAGCTTCCTTCTAGAATCCCTGTGTGGGTTCGGTTGCCTGGGTTCGCACTCGAATTTTGGAGGAATGATATTTTACATATGGTTGCATTGTTGTTGGGCAAGTCGGTGGGCCCTTCGCAACAGACGCTGGACAAAAAGGTAATTTCTTATGCTCACATTTGTGTTGAAATTGATTTAAATAATCCTTTGCTGGATTCTCTGGAAATTTAGTTAGGGTCTTCCTCCTAGACTCAACAATTGGATTATGAGGCTCTCCCTTTTAGGTGTCGGGTAAATGCAAGAAGTTGTGTCCACTTAAGGTGGAAGTTTCGGAGTTAGAAAAAAATTTGAAATCGGGGAACCAAAAACAGGATCCCGTTTATATAAAACAGGATCCCGTTTATAGAAAACACGATCCCGAGCCTAGAATCAAAAACGTGATCCCGTTTTTTCCCGGGATCCCGAACCTAGAAGCCAAAAATGAGATCCCATTATAAACGCGATCCCGTTATGTATAACGGGATCGCGTTTATAACGGGATCCCGTTTTATAAAACGGGATCCCGTTTTTAAAAAGTATTAAATGTTTTAAAAAATGGCAGAGACCCCATTTTCAACAGCAACAGGCGACAGGCGAAAATGGGATCTCGAGTTCAGAGACATCCAGCCACTAGGTAAGTAAATTTTTCCACTTCTACAAATTACCCATGAATTGTTTTAAGCTTCCCTTGTTTGTTTTGATGTAAAATACAATCAAAATTTAAATTTTGAATTGTTATTTAGGGTTTAGGGTTTATGAAATTAGTAGTTGATTTTTGATAGTTTAGATGTAAAATACAATTGAAATTTTGAAAGACTGTATCATATAAAAGGTTAGAATTTGAACAAACTGTCAAAATTATGTTTAAAATTTCAAATTGAATAGATATATTTAGACATTTTAGCTGTAAAATACAATTGAAATTTTAAAAATACTGTATCATATGAAATGAGAGATTTTGAACAAACTGTCAAAATTTGAGTTCAATTTGAGTGTTGAATAGCTGTATTTAAACATTTTAGCTATAAAATACAATTGAAATTTTGAAAATACTGTATCATATGAAAGGAGAGATTTTGAACAAACTGTCAAAATTTGAGTTCAATTTGAGTGTTGAATAGCTGTATTTAAACATTTTAGCTAGAAAATGCAATTGAAATTTTGAAACGATTGTATCATATGAAAGGAGAGATTTTGAACAAACTGTCAAAAATTATATAGCATTGGGATGATATATATATTTGGTTTTTATAAAATTTACTTATAACAATGTATGTCATTGTATTTTAAAGGCATTATTGAATAGCTAACTATCATGTAAAAAAATTACAACAAACCATAATAAGACCAATTTATCACATCCAAAATGATGAAGCCATCATGAAACTTATGAAGTGTCAAGACCACATCCCCATTGTAATCATAAGAAAGACTTTTCGACCATACTTAACACCTACATATATGCTTATTTTGGAGAGAAAGAAAGAACCCTTTAGTCCTGAGGCACCCTAGTCTAGGCAAAATAGCAACAATCTATATAAGAAGAAACTTGTGATCGATTAAAATGATACAATAAAAATGGACACTTCCCAAGAGCTCCTCAATTTGACAAACTTCACCTTCCATTAGATACCACTTAGATACAAGACATGACTCCCCTCTCCTTGTTGAGGACATGCTATAAACATCAACCTATGAATAGAAGCTTGGACCCTAAACTCTCTAAGATAGTAGCTCCACTGGACCTTGACATCAAAGAAGGCATATATAACCATGTCACCATGTTAAATATTACGTTGATTTTTTCATGTGGTCTTATGGTGATCTATGCCTTGAGACTCCATCTTTAAAGTCATGCATCATCTTGTGGTTCACCTCAATGCCAAACCTATTCAATAAAAGCTACGCAAAATGCACCCCCAAGTAGCCCTCGTGGTCATAGAAGAATTGTATAAACTCTTGGATGTCCAGGGTTCATTCAGACTATTACTTATCCTAAATGGGTAGATCTAATGTGGTCTTAGTTAACAAGAAAACTAAGGGAATTCATCTTTGCACTAACTTTTGAGACATCAAAAAAGGATCTACCCCAACTTAGATAACTTTTCTCTACCAAACATTGATATGGTCGTGGATCTTGTGCATAGCCATATATATAAAATTTTATCATTAATCTAGATATAATATGGACCAAGTTGAAACATTTGAGTTAGACATGGAGACACCTAGATTATGGAGCTCGGTCTATGTAAGAAAACACCTCCTATAGACTCAACACAAACTTATCCCTCAACCATCTAAATTGTGACTTACATCATTTGATTACCCTGGAACACACTATAGACAACTCTATACAAATTTGGCAAAATATATTTTCTCCTAACAAAAACTTGTATATGTAGAAGTATCTACTACTACATTAGATTTGATATACTTCTTAAAAGGAAAGAGTTGGGACTAACAACTAAATAGAAAACAATAACTAGTTTTGCATTTTCTAGGAAATAGGAAACAAAACTGAGCTAGAACCATCTTGACTAATTTATCTATTTCTAGCTAGATTGAACCCTAATTCTATATGCAATTCCAACCCTAACCCTAACACTAATTCTAACCCTAATCCTAACCCTAATTCTATATGCAATTCAAACCCTAACCCTTATTATAACCCTAATCATAACCCTAACCCTAACTCTACTTGTAATTGTAATTGTAATTGTAACTCTAACTCTAGCCCTAACCCTAACCCTAACGAGCTACTTGTAATTGTAATTGTAACCCTAACTCTAGCCGTAACCCAAACCATAATTGTAGCTCTAATACTTACCCTAATTTAGCAACCCTTGAATTCTAATTCTAACCCTAACCTCAATTCTAACCCTAAGCCTGATCCTAATTGAAACCCTAACCCTAATTTTAATTAATCACAAGTCATGCTACAGGGATTTCTTCTACATATTTTGTATGCATGTGTTATTCCCTTATTGCATGTGAGTTCACCAATTATTTGGAAGTCTCCTGACTGGGAGGCGGGCTTGTATTCAAGCCCTATAAATTTTGTGTTTATAGGTGTTACGTTTAAAGCTATATGGAGACTTGTAATAGGAGGTCTTGAATTTGGTACCAATGATTGTGAGTTCCTTGTCTAGAATATCATGAACCTTTTGAACAAGAGAACCTTGTAGACCATGATGCATATCTTGAAATTTAAACTTGAACATTATCATCATGTGAATGCTTTTAACCATCCTACAACCTCCTATCACCCTTCATCCTCTTATAGGGATATGCCACACAACCTCTCCAAGTTGACCATGCCAAACCCAAAGTCACAATTGTAAGAGGTAAAGAATCTTTTGGCCCCATTCAAGTCCACTCCCTAATAGGAGTGATACAATGCTAATAGGGTTGTGAAGGTAATTAAGTTCTTTATTAGCATGTTGGGTGTATCTAAGCATAACGATGATATAGTTAGTCCTGATTTCATTAATCTTAAGATCATTGAGCTAGAGTACTTAATATATATGGTATAGTTTTGTTCAATCAATAGTGGTAGGGAAAATTAATATACTACAATGACATCAAACATAAACCAATAGGTGTCTTAAGATATATTAGTGGTAGGGAAAATTATAGTGGCCCTAACCCTAGAGTAATAAGTTGAAGTAGTGTTAGAATTACTAATTTAAACTAAAAAACTTTATCCTAGGGTGGTGGGACAAATTACACAAGCCTTACAAAGCCTCTACCACTTCCTTGACATTTTTAACATTGTTCGAATTTGATAGGAGGGATTTATGTCACCTCCTCCTCATCTTAATTCTCATAGTGGATAGAATCATCCAATTTAGCATCAAGACATGAAGGTTTATCTTCATTATCTTAGAAATATCCTCTAATACTTACCCTAATTTAGCAACCCTTGAATTCTAATTCTAACCCTAACCTCAATTCTAACCCTAAGCCTGATCCTAATTGAAACCCTAACCCTAACTTTAATTAATCACGAGTCATGCTATAGGGATTTCTTCTACATATTTTGTATGCATGTGTTATTCCCTTATTGCATGTGAGTTCACCAATTATTTGGAAGTCTCCTAACTGGGAGGCGGGCTTGTATTCAAGCCCTATAAATTTTGTGTTTATAGGTGTTATGTTTAAAGCTATATGGAGACTTGTAATAGGAGGTCTTGAATTTGGTACCAATGATTGTGAGTTCCTTGTCTAGAATATGATGAACCTTCTGAACAAGAGAACCTTGTAGACCATGATGCATATCTTGAAATTTAAACTTGAACATTATCGTCATGTGAATGCTTTTAGCCATCCTACAACCTCCTATCACCCTTCATCCTCTTATAGGGATATGCCACACAACCTCTCCAAGTTGACCATACCAAACCCAAAGTCACAATCGTAAGAGGTAAAGAATCTTTTGGCCCCATTCAAGTCCACTCCCTAATAGGAGTGATACAATGCTAATAGGGTTGTGAAGGTAATTAAGTTCTTGATTAGCATGTTGGGTGTATCTAAGCATAATGATGATATAGTTAGTCCTGATTTCATTAATCTTAAGATCATTGAGCTAGAGTACTTAATATATATGGTATAGTTTTGTTCAATCAATAGTGGTAGGGGAAATTAATATACTACAATGACATCAAACATAAACCAATAGGTGTCTTAAGATATATTAGTGGTAGGGAAAATTATAGTGGCCCTAACCCTAGAGTAATAAGTTTCAAAGTAGTGTTAGAATTACTAATAAACTAAAAAACTTTATCCTAGGGTGGTGGGACAAATTACACAAGCCTTACAAAGCCTCTACCACTTCCTTGACATTTTTAACATTGTTCGAATTTAATAGGAGGGATTTATGTCACCTCCTCCTCATGTCTTAATTCTCATAGTGGATAGAATCATCCAATTTAGCATCAAGACATGAAGGTTTATCTTCATTATCTTAGAAATATCCTCCAAGGCTTTGTGCATATGCTCATGCCACACATTGAAGATGTGGAATTTATCTAAGTAGCAATATAGAAATCCTTAGCCTAACCTTCTAGACCCCTTCAATATCATTGTATAGAAGGTAGATACAAGTAACATTTGATAGCATGGAGGCACAACTTAGGGATTTCAAGTTGAATATAAAAAAATTATTCTTCCCAACAAATGCTAGATGTCTAGGAGCAATTTAATGATTTCTTCCATTATTTGCCTAGTCTAGAATATAATTACCTTTTCTTTTGATATGTTTGAAGGAGATAGATTTAAACAAGTATTCACCAAGTTTCTAGCTTCCAATATATAATAGTTTCCAATAACCACAAGCTTCATCTATGCTTTTTCATATGATCAATGTTGATCTTGGAATCTCCTTCCACACTAAGGGATATCTTGTTTATTTTCCAAGTCATCTTGAGGCCCTGGATATCATGGCCCTAGAATCTACCATATTATTGTTCTTGACACCAAAATCATAAGCTTTAAGATAGGTAGAGGTTTTCCCTTATCATCTCTTAATAAACATACTCCTCCTACTAGGATTACCCTTAGCTACCCATCAAAATTTCAAGCTTAATCCATCCCAATGTAGGTGTGGACCAAAGGGTGTGAATATCAACATGGGTATCTCCTTGTTTTAACCTTATTCAAAGCAACCTTGGTGAATTATGAGCCTAATCAGTGCCTCTTCTAGCATGATCATATATTCCTCTTTACCCCAACAATCACCAAGTTCCTAAATGCACCATATTTCTTTAAAATAACTTCTAAAATTTGGGATGCATATTCACATTTAAGAAATACATGATGATTGTCTAGAGAAGTTTCCTTACTTAAATGCACATTGAAATTTTGAAATATATATTGCCCATTGTATCAATCATTATCATGGTAGTCCTAATAGCTCTCTTACATTTTGAAATTTGTACATGCATGTATACATTATTTGTATGTTTTTAATTTAAATTTATTTCAAGTGTAATTTCTTGAAACATATATATATATATATTCTTGATTTAATTTTAAATTTGTACTGAAGTTTGTATGTTTATATGTATATATATGCAGGTTCATATCTAGATTTTTATATATACATCATGAATCTAGATGATATTCACTTTGATGTTGAGGACTTCCTTAATGCACAAGATGATCCGGCCGCACCCCCACCCCCACCCCCACCCCTAGCGCCAAATGCCCCACCTCTAGATGCCCCACCTGCAGATGACCCGCCTCCACCTCCACCTCCACCCCCACCTGGAACTGACCAGGCTCGCTTGCGAGCCATAATAAATGAAAATGTGGATTCGATACAAGAAAAACTAAATTCCATTCACAGTGAACAATTCATGCCACCTCACGTAGTATGTTTTGCATCTTTGATGCAAAACATTGTAGATTCTGTGAGGTCTATTGACTCAGATTTTGATGGATTCCAAAAATGGAGAGAGGAGAGGAACCAATTTTATGCTGATGGCCTCTCCTATAAGACTATTTTGGATCTTAAAATCACAAAAGCTCATTTAGCACAATATTTTAGACATCCCATTACAAATGAACCTATTCCTGCAAATAAGAAAAGAATATCAATCAGGTGGTGTAGGCATGAAGGAATGTCTGCCAATTTTTGGGATAGATGGTGGATGGTGTTTGATTATCCACCTCATGCTAATTGTGAGGTTCCTTTATATTTTTTGAGAAAATTATATGTAGAGTTTGTTATGAATAAAAAACCCAACTACTTTGATTTTAGATCATTCCAGGGTGTTGGTGCTGGCATGCCACAATAGAGGTTGGGGGCTCGGGTTGATCCCCAATGACCAATGCCTATTCAACCTCTTATTGACCCTCCTGTTGCTACCATTCCTTTGCCCTTTGAGCATCGTGCAGTGGTATCCACACTAGGCACATTGAGTTCACTCTCAGGTAGCCTACATGAGCAGACTTCTATGATGGTAGCTCAAGTTAGAGAGCATGGAGGAGTTGATGATGGAAGTGGTCCTAGTGTCACTCCACATGTGTCGATGCCTCATACATGTACGAGTTGCAATCAGTTGTGTTATGGACCTGATCAGGCAGTTGCACCCACTTCAGCTACACATGCATCATCTGATAATGTGGGCACTGAATCATTTGTTGATTATCTATTTGCTGAGGATCATCCCATTGATCATTCGACACAGGTATATATAGGTTATGTACACATGTTGAATTTAAAATAATTTTTTAACCACGTGTTTTTAATCAACATATAGATGATCAATTAAATTGTAATATTTTAACAATCGAATTGTTTGGTTTGTTTGGTGTAGATGATGGCAACAGGGGTCACAATTGATCGAATTAATTTTTCATCGACACCTATTCATCTCGGGCACCCATTTGGGGTACATTAAATCAATGATTTGTAAATTTGTAAAATTCAGTCTTGAATGTGTGTACAATTAAATATTTATGAACTGGTTCAGGGTTCTTCCACATTGAATCCTCCATCTCAGGGTGTCTTGAGTGCTCCTCCATCATTGGGCATCTCACATGACACTCTTACAGTATGTATATTGTTTTAAAAAATTGTATATATACTTAAATTTTTCTATTTTGATATCAGTGTATCTAAAAACGTGCACATACATATTTAATATTTTATAAATATGTCTATGCAGGTTGACACAACTATGAGGATGGGCATTGTACCACACTTGGATAATCCAAGTTTATATCAGGAGTCGACTACATTTCAGGTTGTTGAAAAACGTATTTAATAACATGTACACTATAAGTCAATTATATATATGTTTTAAAACCTAATTTGTACACACATGTGCTAACTTAAATATAAATGACATTGTAGGAGCTTGTTAGTGACACGTTTCATGATCAACACACAGCACATGCAGAGCAGGAGGACAGAGGAGATGGGCAACCTGATACGGTATAATTTAAAATTTAGATTATATTTAAATTAAACAATTAAAATAAACATTGTGAACTTAAAGTAAATTTCTTGATATATATATATGTGTGTATATATATATATATATATATATATATATATATATATATATATATATATATATATATATATATGTTGACATGTACATTCAAAATTCTTTTTTCTTAAAATATAGCTCGATACATGTCATGGAGCTAAGCCTGTAGAGACAAGTCCTGTAATAGAGGATTCACAACAAGTTCCTCTTACGGTATAATAATTTTTAAATATGATAGTTCTTATAAATTAAATTGAATTAAATCATTTTTAAAATCGTCAAGTATATCTAATTTTAACTTGAACTTTCTCTTGTATTAAATAGATTGATTCAGAGCATGGAGACACAGGTCCAGGTGCACCAGAGCATGCCTCTCAGCCTCACATGGTAATTTAATTTTATGATATAAATTATAAATTTAAAAATTGTCATTAAATTAGATTTGGACTAATCATCTTTCATCTAATTTCATATAAATCTTTCTCTTTTGTAGAGTGATTCAGGTCATCTGAGTAGTTCGCATGGTGTGAAGAGGACTCTTGATGATAGAGATAGTATGTGATAGGTTATTTCAAACATGGGCTATGTATAATTTGACTATTTCATGGACTATTTGTTATATACTGTTTGTCATGGACTTTATATATATATTGTTGTTCACCTGGACTTTATATATTTGACTATTTCATGGACTTTATATATATATATATATATATTGTTGAACATGGACTTTATATATTTTTTTGAACATGGACCTGGACTTTATATATTTGACTATTTCATGGACTATTTGTTATATACTGTTTGTCATGGACTTTATATATATATATTGTTGAACATGTGGACTTTATATATTTTTTGAACATGGACCTGGACTTTATATATATTGTTGAACCTGGACTATATATTTTTACATGTCACACAATAAATGCAATCTTGTCGTAGTTCAAAATCATATACATGTCAAAGTAATAGTCATGTAAAACCATCATGTTAGTTTAGGTGCATCCATATTTATATATATGTTATCCATGCATACATACATTGCATATACATCATAAACTATAAAAGCATAACATCACATACATATGTATATACAAGCATCCCTAAATTTAATCATAAATCAAACACTAATCTACCCATGTGCACGAAGGAAAAGAAATGTAAACATTTGAGATCAACCATAATAAGATATATAGATTGACATCAATAGAAATTATTAATTGTCATATATAAATCTACAAGTGTCAGAGTGTTGATCTAGATTTGCGCTTAATGAAGAAATTGCATTGAAAGAATTTATGTAGTGATGAGGTCCTAATAAAGTTCCTCCATTCATTCACGGTATGCATATTTAGGTCCTGGTCAAATTTTAAGCAATAAAATGGTAAGCAAATCAAAACAAAGCATTAAAAAGTGAGATAAGTTCATGAGGATCTCTTGCCTACTAGGAGGGATCACTCTCTCACATCTTCTCATCTAGAGATCAACTAAGTTATATTAAATGATCCTAGCATGGTTATAGTTATATTTATCCAAGTGCCTTGGTGCTTGAACATCTTGTGTTGATCATGTAATTTAAGATGTCTTAAGGGGTCCTAATTTACGATGTCTTAAGTGGACACAACTTCTTCACCAAATTGTTGATAAAAAAACATGTGAACTATAACTTTGGAACTAGGCCTACAATTTATTAGTGGAGGTGGGAATTTCATTGTAGCATAAATGACACAAATTAAGAATGAAGTTAGTAGAAATCTTCCCCTTTGGTAAATCACATGTGTAATAATGACACCCATCTAGCATTTAAATGTATTGAGTCTTTGTTCCCAAATAGTTTGCACATCATAATCATGGCCTCTTTCATTTCACTAGGAAAACTTACAATTGTGTAATCCTCCACATTCCTTAACTTTTTAAATCCACATTAGGACTAGCCCAATCTTTTAACACTTCAATTACATTATACTCTTGAGACCATTACCTTGCAACTATAACATTGTACCTCAAAGTGGGTTCAAGTGAATTCAACATTTATTTGAAAACTACTTCTCTCACCATTATTATAGTCTAATTTTCTACATTATTGATATAGTCTACATTTATGGTACAATGCCTAAAAGTATCTAGCAAGATATCTAAAAAGTTAAACACATCAAATTTTCTATCCAGCGTATGTAAGTAGGATGCTCTAACCTACCAACATTTGTGACTACATCTCCTTTGTCCTCTAGCTAATCTATGAAGAAATATTATATTAAATTAAATCCCAAGGCCTTATGTGGGTATCATAGAGTGTCCTTGCAATCTAGTAACTTAGATTCCATTTATGCTTCTACACAAACTATTTATAGTTGAATAAACTCTCATCACTTTGGTTCTAGTTGACTTCTTATTTTGTTTCACAGTCTTCTCCACAATAAGATTCATATACATGTATTTGAGAAATAATCATGAGAAATCACTTGATTTGATAAGTTGATTAATAAACAACTTAATTTACAAGACAAAAGATTTCATCATAGATTTAATTCATTAATGCAAATAAAATTGATGGGATATTCCAATATTTTACAAAATGAAACCATTTATTACCTTAATTATCTTGTCAAATCATTGAAATATACTTACTATATCATACTCAAGGTGTCATTCTCTAATTGGACTAAGCTAAAGTGTTCTTACTCTATCATACTCTAGGTGTCATTATCTAATTGGACTAAGCTTAACTTGTCAAAATAAAAAATAATAATAATATAAATCTATACCTTCCCCTAAGCTTGCCCAAGCTCATTAGGATTTGTCAACTTTAATTTCAAATCTTAGTGTAACTACTAAAATGAGAACTTCCCTTAGTCCTTTTAATACGATCTTTAGTGTCCATTAGGACTCAAGGGTATCTCCTGCTTGACATGTTTCATCCTATGAACACAAACCTTGGATGTGAATCAAATTTTAAAATAAGTTTAGGTCTGTAGGAACTTATAAGATCTTAATACTTTACATTTTTAGACAAAAGGCCCTGGATCTCATCTATTTCTCCCCTCCACTTCCTAGCTATGGTCCCATATGGTTCTCCCACAATTTATATTCCTTTGTATCTTCCCTTCCCTCCACTTTGTGAAAGCTAGATTAACTTTAGGATATGATTTATCCCATCCCACTTCCTATCCTATTGTCTAGTTTTACATCATTTCCCCATAACATCGAAACACTCATTTCTTCCTAATTGTAGAAGCCTAACTGCCTTGAAGAAATCATTTCTTTCTTCAATTCATTTCATCCAATTCCCACCTGAAGTTTTGTAACATTTTTTGCAAAAGTTTGCCAAGTTCATATACCCTGTCCCAAGTCAAATTTCTACAACTTCTTCAAAAGATTCCACCCACCCCAAGTACTCCCCTGCATGACTTAGGACCACCATTAATGACTTTCAATGGACATGATATGATGTAATATTTCCTCCAAATTCCTCTTAACATCAGTGGACCCTCAAAAATATGATTTGGGCATAAAGGTATGGGATAATGGTATAATTCAACATGATAATCAAGTGTGTGCCATGTGAAAGTGACACAAGAAAGTATGGGTGGACATTTAACTCTCAAGTGACCAAGGTCCTTGTCCAACATTGCTTGTTGACATTGAACGATCTATATATTATAGTATCTTATTAAACTGAGAGATGGAAAACTAGTTGCAAAGGAGAGACTAAGTAGGAAAAATGAAGGGGGCACTAGGTAAAAATGTGAGGTAGGGAAGGTCAATTTGGGGGTTGAAAAAGATGGTCAAGAGGGGGAAGAACACACAGGACATGCCACCAAGAGTGAAACTACTGGTAGGAGTGTAATTCACACCTACATGACTATGATTAGGACTTATTTATCATCATCAAATTGTCATGTAGGCTTGATGTGATTTTAGTACTTATAGATACCAAATGTTAGGAGTTTCAAGCCACAAATACTAATTCCACATAACCTTAATGAGAGAAACTATGCTAAATAGTATGCAGAATCTATAATACAAAAGAAGAATAAAGCATAATTACAAGATAACACAATATGCACCTTGCGAAAACCCTTTTAGAAAAAACCTGGCCTCCAAAGGACCACAAACCCAATGTATTATCTCAAGAATGGGATTACAGAGATAATACATTTGTAGAGTTCTCCATGTAGAGCTTCAACATAATTAAACAACTTCTTGCATTTGTAGTGTCCACTTAAGGTGGAAGTTGTATGCTAACTTTTTGAATGTCTTAAGGGGTCCTAATTTACGATGTCTTAAGGGGACGTCTTAAGTTCTCAAAATTTGGTAAAGTTGCCGAAGGCAACCAAATTGAAGAATATAATAAATCAAATTTAAAGTAAATTCTAAGTAGAAAAACATGGACATTTAACAAATAAAATACATAAAATAATAATTTTGATAAATTTAATACTGTAGAGTATAAAATTGTGTACATACACATGTATACAAATTTCTGTACAAAATGTGTAATAATGTAATTGTGTATGTACATATATGCCAACTCAAAATAATGTAAATACAAAATGTCGTTATATGCCATCTCAAGAAAATCCAAAACTTGAGGAGAATGTAGCAGGTCTTCATGCCACCTGATATAAAAATAATACAAGCAATTTATCAATATATCTGAATCAAAACATGTATTTTAATTTATATAAAACTATCTAGATATACACAATTTGTACCTGTATTTACAAGTGCCTCTCAAGTTTTTGTTTCAAAGTATTTGATGAATTTGTGATGATGGCCTGAGGATATAAAAGGATAAATTAAATCAATTTCAACTAATAACGCACAAGAAATATCAAAACATGTATTTAATACATATTTAAAACAACAATATAAATCTATTTAACTGTATTTACCTGTATTTACTCATTCCATTGTACCATCTCCATCCTCTCTTTTTTCCAACACATCGATGATTGTCTCATGGTCTTCCATAGAAATGTTCCATAGCTCTTTATTTGTAGGTTTTCTGCGATACCTCTCCAGTTTTATATTTGTTGCCAACACCAAATGTGAGTAGTGTATAATCTTCTTATGTGTTTCATAATCTTCGAATGCAGGCAAACCATTCTTCCTTATTAGGTATTTCCGTAGCCAAGTGCCAACAACCACCACCGAACCTATTGGATAATGATAGGCATCATCAAAGAAATACTTAAAATTTGCTTAAGGGGATCAAAGAAGTTCTTAAAATATGCTTAAGGGGATCAAAGACTTGTTATCAAAATTTGCTTAAGGGGCTGTCTTAAGGGGATCACCAAACCTGTTGGATAAGGAAAGCCATCATCATCTTCTCGAGGTGCTGTTAACTTATGTTTAGTCTCCACACAACGAGCCAACCAATATTCAGTTTCCTCTTCATTATTCTTTGGTGCAACAACAGCATACACATGTCCTGCAAAACAAATTTTGATTCA
Organism: Cunninghamia lanceolata; assembly: GCA_027924645.1. Classification (NCBI taxonomy): domain Eukaryota; kingdom Viridiplantae; phylum Streptophyta; class Pinopsida; order Cupressales; family Cupressaceae; genus Cunninghamia; species Cunninghamia lanceolata. Next base: position 693,845 of record BSBN01000798.1, read on the forward strand.
ATAACTTGCACATGTCCATAAAATTTGACCAATCAACATACAGGCATTCATATGTACACATAAATAAATAAAAGCACTACAAATTAGTAATCAAAGTGAAATAAAATGAAATGATTTGAATTAAATTACCTTCTTGTACAAGGTCTGAAACACGGTCATAATAGTCTGATACAAACAGTTGATCATTGTCTTCAATTGTTGTTTCACTTTGATTGTGTGCTTGTGCAAGTGTCAATGGTCTTTGTTTCCACTCTTCAACCCATTCTGTATTCTCACATGCTTCCCAATCTCCTGAAATACAAAACTGACAAAAACATGCAAGCTCCCTTGTCCAGATAGTCCATGTACTTGCATTCGAACTCCTAAGTGAATGCCATTTAGTAGATCCACTGATTGTCTGGCAATCAAGTCTAGGTAGAATATTTTCTTCTTCAACCAACCAAAAGAATCGACGAACTGTAGAGTACTCGCTTGATCCAGGTGTACATAATCTTGTATTGCACCAATCTACAATCCCACGTGCATCTTTAAATTTTATTGCATCCTCAAATTTTAATTGTTGTCTAGCAAGAATTCTTTTAACACACGCACCAGCTCCATCATGTTCTCTTTTACCATGTCCAGCTTCAAAAAAATTCCACATATGTTGGAAATTATTCTCCTTGTGAACCCTACATAACCAGTAGAACATTCGAGCATTCTTGAACTACCCCGTACAATTATCTAACCATATAAGATGTTCAGTCATCTGGATTCCTCTTTCTCTTAAATTTGTATAAAATATATTGAAACAATATTGAACAAACTCTGACGAGTGTAACCGGTGTCACTCAAATAGAAATGATACTCCCTCAAAACTTTTCTATCATTCTCTACGCTATCATCTGCATGTCTATAAACAATATGAACAAACATAGCAACCTGCACTGAATTGTAATATTGTGATTGAATTTCCTCTTGCAGAGCTAAAGTATAGTTTTCCGCAAAATCAACCACTGATAGTATAGTACCAACTGGAAATGTGTTTCTACATTCATGAAATTGTCCATCAAGCCATTGAGCTTGTTGAGAGTGCTTGACATATTTTGGTACAATTTTACTTTTAAATTCAGATATGAATGCATGCACACTAACCTTTTCTGTAATTAAATCACAATGCTTTCCAAATTTTCCATCTTTTAAAGAATATTCAACATTCTTAAATCTTTTAACATCCACTACTTGTTGTCCAAAATTATTTTCAACACTTTCATGCATACAAACTCTTAACAAAGAAAGATTGCCACAACTAGTGCATTGTCCAGAAATACATGAACTTAAATAAAAACCTTTTTCATTAGATCTTTCACAGAACAAACTTGATATAAACTCTTTTATTGCTTCAGTTGGCATATTAATATCACATTCCTGTATAATCATGTTACGATGTAAAGTACAACGTATATATTGAAACACATCATAATAATAATGAAATTGAACATGCGTTTTACAACAACAAGATATTCGTTCCTTATTAATCTTTACATACCATGGTTTGCATTTTTCAAAAGATCTTTGACTTATTTTAATATTACCAGGTAACACTAATTCATCACAAAATTTTCTATAAAATTCAGTTTGCGTTGTATCTAATAGGTGTTTTGGATGAGGATCGCAAACTTTAGACCCCACTCTTAATTTTAAAACATCTCTAGCATTAGACGATACCCTAGTATTATCATGCCAATATTTTTCGATCAAAGATCTGATTTCAACATTTAGTTTCATGTCAGATCTCGGGAGTCGACCACTAAAACTCCAACATTGGTTAATTGGATCATTTTCTATACTTTCTCTTCTTTTTGCTGCTCTTACCAATGTTTTAGGATGTATTTTTAGAATTCCACTAATATTGCTTATCATTCTTCTATTCAAAGTTGTTTTATTCACTATAGCAGTTGTTATAGCTCGTCTTGCTGTATTTTTATCTTTGGATCGACTCTTACTTCTAATAGACTCAATGGCACTAGCAACAGTAGACATAGCATGTTTTAGTGATTGATCTTTTCTTCTTGGTTTAACAAAAATGCCTAACATTTTCATTACTTTTCTCATTTTCCACATTCTCATTAATTGCATCATTAGTTGACATTGAAATGATAGTTTTTTACGATAAAAAAATTCCTTGTATAATCTATTGGCATGTGTTCTTATTTGTCTCCAAGAAATTTTACCAGGAAGATTATCCAAAACATCTCTTTCAATTTTGAAAAAATATTTCTCATTTTCAACATCACTTCTTAGATTTTCATTTTCATTTTCAACTTCAAAACGATTTTCATTTTCAACAACAAAACGGTTTTCATTTTCATTTTCAACAAAAGGATTTTCGTTTTCATTTTCAACAACAAAATGGTTTTCATTTTCATTTTCAACAAAAGGATTTTCATTTTCATTTTCAACAACAAAACGATTTTCATTTTCATTTTCAACAAAAGGATTTTCGTTTTCATTTTCAACAACAAAACGGTTTTCATTTTCATTTTCAACAACAAAACGGTTTTCATTTTCATTTTCAACAACCAAAGGATTTTCATTTTTATTTTCAACAAAAGGATTTTCATTTTCATTTTCAACTACAATTTGTTTCAAATTTTGATCTCTACGAATATTATCAATCTCAACATTGTTATATCCAGCTTGTTTTAAATCTCCTATCAACACTATTTCCATTTCATTCAAAAGTGGATTTGAAGAAGTACCTGGATTTGTGCCCATTGAAACATTCTCCATAGCATTAATAGATGGATTTGAAGACATACCAGGAGTAGTTTGCATAATCGTATTAGTTTCCACATTCACCTCTTGCAAACTTGCATCATCTATATCCATGGTCTCCTCAATGTTTTTATCTTCAATAGTTGTGGAATTGGATGCTTCAGCATTGTTCATTGATTGAATCTTTACTCTTCTATCTCTTTATCTTTTTGCCTCCTTCACTCTCTTTGCTTCAATTTCTTCAGGAGTTAATAGCTTCCTATCTTTCCTCTTATTACGACTTTGTGATCCCATGATTAAAAAATTTATGAAGCATGTACAAATGAATGTCAAAAACTTGAATGTGTTTCAAGTCCTTCAAACAAGTACCAATTCAACAAAATTCCACTCAAATAACGTCTCCATGATGGCTTCTATCAAAATACCAACAATACTTCAAGTTGATGGACCTACAAAAGAAAGAAATATGCCAAAGAATGTTGCAAGTGTCGCTGTTGGCCGTATTGTAGGGCAAGTTGTAGAAATGACAGTCATAGTACAGTTTTATTAAAAAAAAGGGGCAAATATGAAACGGGATCCCGTTATATAAAATGGGATCCCATTTAATAAACGGGATCCCGTTTACTACGGGATCCCATTTATTAAACGGGATCCCGTTTTATCTACGGCCGATGAAGAAAGAAACAGGATCGCGTTTCATAAACGGGATCCCGTTATTCAAAATTTGAATTTTAGGCTCGGGTTTTGCTTTGTAACCCGCTTCGGAAAATGCTTTGGGGACCCGACCCTGACCTCTGGACCTAGTTTGACCTACAACTTGAAGGCCCTGTCAATGTCACAACAAAATAGTGACTTTGGGCATATATTTAAAGGTCTATTTTGCAGAATATTTTGACGAAATTAAAACCCATTATAGAGGAGACAATGTAGATTCTAAATATGTAATTTTTTTTACAATTAAATTAATTTTTCTATTTTTTAATCAATTTCTGATGAAATATGTTCATAACCTTGAATTATCAGGGTTTTTTAATATTTTAATAACTTTTTATTAAAATATTTTTTTGTAAAAAAAATTGTATGAAAACGTACTTTAGACAATTCTTTTCAATTTAAAAAAAAAATTTCAAAAAATGTTAAGTTTAGGTCATCTTATGCGTGACGTACACGATTTTTTAAAAGACAAAAAATGACCAATAAAAAATTAATAAAAAAAAATTATTCAATAAAAAATTACAAATAAATATGGAAAACGTGCTTCAGTGAGTTACAAAGCTTTTTCCAAAAGGATTTTGAAAAATATGATCATTTAGGTCAAAATATGGATGACGTACACGTACATGGTATAGTAAAAAAAAAGTGACTTTTAAATAGTGGTTTTTAGAAACGCCTATTCAAAATCAATTTCTATCATCTGGGTATTGAAAAAAATTACATATTTGGAAACTAGACTCCAAGTACTACATTTCATATTTAGTGACTTTTTCCAAGATTCCACCGTTAAGTGCTTCAAATTTTTAGGTCAAATGTGACAAATTCTAAAAATCAGGGAAAACACTTCCACTTTTTGGCCAATAAGTGGACACAACTTCTTGCACACACCCTGTCGTATATGCCATGAATATGGACATTTGCAAAAGAAGTGCCCTAGAATTAACCGTGTAGGGACTCAGTCTGATAAGTCTTCTAAACCTGCCCCTCGGATGGATAAGGAGAAAGCTCCGGTTGCAACAAGTGAGCCAAATAAGGAGGGGTTTATCTTAGTAAAGCCCCGGAATAAAGGCAGAGGCCAAAAAAGGACTCTCAAAGATAGGTAGTCGGATGGATTGTTCAATCATTTTAATGCCTTTAGTTCTGAAGATAAGGAGGGGATGATTCTAGCAGAGTTGCATGAAGGGCTAGGCCCCTTGGGGATGGCTTAGGAAGGCTCAAAGGAGGTAGATTTTTGTGATAACATTCAGGAAGTGGTTGTTGGTTCACAGATGGAGACAAATCAGGGGTTGGTGGTGCTAGATGAGGTAGTTGTTGCAGAAGTTGGGATGAATCAGGATTCTCTAGACCAACATTTGGCAAAGCCAACTCCTCCTCAGGTGAGTTGCAATGTCCAACCCTCTCTGGGGATTCAGCAAAAGAGTCTCAAAAAAGTTACTCAGGAGGTTCCCTCTACGATGGGTCGAAAGAAGGATCTAGAGAAAGTTAAATTGACAGGTGAGAATTTGGTGGAATCAAAGTCAGTTAAACCCATTGATTCACACTTTGCTGCCTCTCACAGATGATAGTGCTCTCATGGAAAGTAAGGGGATTGAACAACATCCCTAGACAAAAGGTTGTTCGTGAGTTGATTCGTGTTCATTCTCCTGATTTGGTCTTCATTCAGGAATCAAAGTTGTCAGTTGAAGGGATGTCCAACATAGTTGCTAGTTTATCGGTTAGAGGACAGTGGCAGTGTATTGGGGCTTAGGGTAGTTCTGGTGGAATTGTTTGCTTATGGGATCCACGCAAGGTTACTCCTCTCTGGTGGATTTCTAGTAGATTCTCTTTACCAGTGGCTGCAATTAGTTTTGAGTTGGGAGAGATTATTTTGTTCACCAATGTGTATGCTCCAGTTGATGCTTAGGGAAAGGCTTCTCTCTGGGCCCATATTGGGTATGTTAGGTCCTTAGCACCTTTGTTTCCTTGGATTATGGCTAGAGATTTTAATGCAATTATTAGTTTGGATGAGAAGAAGGGGGTTTGAGCAAATTAGATCCTTCCTCCATGGTGTTTAGGGATAATATTTCTGGCTTAAACCTTGTGGACGTTATGCCTTCCAACGGTTTGTTTACCTGGAGCAACAGAAGATGTGGGACTGATTGTATCTCTGAAAGGTTGGATAGATTTTTGGTTTCTACTTCCCGGATTGGCAATGCTTGGACTACTTCATCTGAAATCTTGGATTGGCAGGGTTCAGATCATTGGCCTATTAAGCTTTCTATTTCTAGGTTTGGATCAGTGAAGAAGTCTTCATTCAAGTTTCAGCTAAGAAGTCTTCATTCCAGTTTCAGCTGATGTGGCTCCGTGAACCTTCTCTTCAGGATTTTATGGTGAGATGGTGGAGTGAAGGAAAGCCAGCTTTTGGTACTGCTATGTATTCTTTTGTTAAGAAGTTGCAGTATGTGAAGTTTTAGCTTAGGAGGTGGAACAAACATTGTTTTGGCAATATCTTCCATGCCAAGGTAGTTGCTCAATCCCAACTTGATCTTATTACTCGCCAAATTAGAGAACTTGGGCTTACTGTGGAAAATCTCAAGGAAGAAACTGAATCTTTTAAGGAATTAGTTGAATGGGAGTTGCATGAGGAGATTTTTTGGAAGCAAAAGTCAAGGATAGACTGGCTCCATGAGGGCGATAGAAATACTTCTTTCTTTCATAATGTTGTCAAAGATAGGAGACATGGGAACAATATTTCCTCCTTGGTGTCATCTCAAGGAGTTTTGTTGTCCTCTGGGCATGAGATTGTAGCTAAGGCCTCTCGTTTCTTTTCTTCTTTGTTTACTGAGGATTCCCCTTTAGCTGTTGAGGAGGAAAATTGGGTTCTTGAGTGTATTCCATCTTTGGTGTCTAATGAGATGAATGAGGCTCTTTGTTGTGCCATCTCTATGGAGGAATTGGAGAAGGTTGTTTTTCAGTTAAAAAAAGGGAAGGCCCCTAGCCCTGATGGTTTCGCAGCTGAATTCTTTCAAGAATTTTGGGAAATTATAAAATTTGATCTCTTGGAGGTGGTTAGGGAGTCACACAGGAACAAGTAGATGTTAAGACTTTGAATGCCACTTTCTTGGCTCTTATCCCTAAGAGGGAAGGAGCTAACTCACTGAATCTTTTTAGACCAATAGCTCTCTGTAATGTTGTGTATAAGATCATTACGAAGCTAATTGTTGAAAGACTTAAACCTCAGCTCAACAGGTTGATTTCAGAGGAACAGGGGGGGTTTGTTGCTGGTAGACAAATTTTGGATGGTGTGGTTGTGGCGACAGAGGCTATTCACTCAATGGCAGTGTCCAAGGAGAAAGCTATGTTCATTAAATTAGCTATGGCCAAAGCTTATGACCGTGTTAAATGGACTTTTCTTTGAAAGGTTCTATTGACTTTTGGCTTTGGTCCTGACTAGCTGGATTGGGTTATGAGCTATGTTATGATGACCTCTTTTTCAGTTCTTATTAATGGAGAGCCTACTGAGTTGTTTGCTGCTTCTAGGGGTCTTTGTTAGGGGGACCGTTTGTCTCCTTACTTGTTTATCATCTTGGTTGAGGGATTGGGGAGACTCATAAAATCTCATGTGACCAAGGGATTGATCCAGGGTTGGAGCTGGGGTGACAATTTGCCTCCTCACTCTCATCTACAATTTGTTGATGACACTGCTCTGATGGGTTTAGCCAAAATTAGTGAAGCAATTAACATAAGGAAGACTTTGGATATTTATTTGGCTGCCTCTAGACACAGGATTAATGAAGACAAGTCCATCTTTTTCTTTAATACTCCTAGGCTTATTCAAGACAAGATTGCGAGTATTCTTAGATTTTAGGTTGGGACTCTTCCTCTTGTGTATCTAGGTATTCCCATTAATTTTGGCACTTTGCCTAGGGGTTTTTGGCAGGATACTTTGGACAAGTTTCATAAGCGGGTTAGTCATTGGACTTGAAAATGGTTGTCCTTAGCTGGGAGAGTTACTCTATTACAATCAGCGATTCAAGCTCTTCCCATGTACATGTGTTTTGTTCAAGGGCCCCCCTCAAGCTTTATTGATGAATTTAATGCTTTATCCAAACAAATCTTATGGGCTAGAAATTTAGATTCTTCAAAGTGGAGTTTGGTCAAGTGGGATTCTGTTTGTAGGCCAAAGCAAGAAGAGGGTCTTGGTTTGAGACTTTCCAATCTTACGAGTCAGGCCTTAGCTGCTAAATTGTACTGGTGGTGGTGTACTTGTCAGGATTAAGATTGGGTCAATATTCTTAACCTAAAATATTTGGGGGCGTGGAGAATGTTGATGTTCCAAGATTCAGCCTCTTTGGTAAGGGATCTATGATTTGGAGTACTCTTAAAAGGGGAGCCAATTTAATCAAGCAAGGGCTCTTTTGGATTTGTAATAAGGGGTCTAAGGCCTTGTTTTGGTTTGACTCTTGGGATGGGTACCCACCTATCTTGTCTATGTACCCGCATTTACAGTCCCTGTGTGATATCTTCCTTGACACGGGGTGGTGTCATGTGGAGTATTTCAAATCTGTTTAGTGTGTGGGTCAAGTGGAGGTTTGTAGATGGAAGGATATGTTTGAGTGGCCACTGGGGGGGTTACTGGTGGATCGAGAGGAGTTAGCTAGGATTCTTGATGGTAGAATTTGCAGTTCCCTAGAGGACAGAGATTTCCTTGCCTGGAATCCTAATTCGAAAGGTGTGTATTTAGTTGCTTCTAGATATCGGGTGTTGGATAGGCAAAAGTTTGGCGTAAAGAACTCTCCCTGGTGGAAGTTTGTGTGGAATAGATTTGGGTGGCCAAAATGTAATTACTTCCTTTGGTTGGTTGCTCATAATCACTGTCTCACTTGGGATAACCTGCAGAAAAGGGGCTTTCAAGGTCCTTCTATCTGTTTCCTTTGCAATGGTGGGGAGGAGTGTCAGGCCCATTTATTCTTTCAGTGTCCTCTTGCCTGTGAGACTTGTCATTGTTGGTGGGGTGCTTGGAAACAGGCCTATGTTCACGCTTCTTCTTTGGTTGATTTTTGGAGTAGTTTGGGCAGGCCCCCAGCTAAGGCTTCCTTTTTGCAAATGGCTTGGAATATTGGTCCTTTTATTTTGTGGCAGTTGTGGCTAGAAAGAAATTGGAGGATTTTTCAGGGAGGAAGTTGGAGGTTCAGCAGCTGTGGTAGAGGATTCTTAGTATGCTTTAGGAGACTTTAGCAGCTAAATGTGATCTCTCTACTAAGCTGGATATTGGGGAGTTGCAGGTGTGCATAGTTTGAGATTAGTTGTTGGAGGCTCTAGCTCTTCTTGGCTCAGGAAAAAGAGCCTTTCTAAAAGTAAGGTTCAGAGAGAGGGAAAGTGGTCACCTCCACCTCCAGGAATCTTTAAGATCAATACTAATGGCTCTTCCAAGGGGAATCCTGGCCATGCTAGGATTGGGGGATTAGGAAGGGATAGCTCTGGCGCTGTCATCTTTTTCTTTTCTTCTTATAAGGGGCATCAAACTAATAACTTTATGGAGGCTCTAGCTATTCTCTGGGCTTTGGAACAAGGATGTGCTCTGGGATGGCGTAGGGTTATTTGTGAGTCCGATTCTCAGATTGTGGTTAATCTACTAAATGAGCGGGTGATGGTAGGTGTGCATTGGCAGCTGGTGTCAGTGGTTCGTCAAATTCTTCGATTGAGTCACACGATGGACTTTGTTTCTTTTGTCCATGTTCCTAGGGAATGGAACCATGTGGCTAGTTACTTGGCTAAGTGGGCTTCATAGCAGGTGGGAGATTGGAATGTGAGTGCTTGGGATCAATTGTCCCATGATGGGGTTCATCATTTAGAAAATTTGATCTCTGCAGATATGGATGGTTAGCTGTGGTCCTTGCTTAGGACTCTAGGGCTAGGAGGTTCCCTGGCTCTGGTTTGGTTAGTTGTTGTGTTGATGATCCTTTTTTGTTCTCTATTATCTCTAAGGGCGGTTGCCCTTCTGATTTTGTACTTGTTGTTTCCTGATTAATAAATTTTTACCCCTCTTTAAAAAAAAAATTGGAGAAAAAAAAAGAAATTGGAATAATTTAAAAATAAAAACCAAAAAAGAAATTGCAAGAAAAAATAAAAGAAAATATGGAAAAAAGATATGCCTCGATGTATTTTAGATATATTTTTTAAAATATAAATATACTAGTTAACTAGCACTTGTAGAGGAAGGAGTGCAATGGTTAAGTCAATAATAGATTACATGTTAACTAAAACATTAGAGAGTAAAAATTGTGAAATAGATTAGAAGATACAATATTTTATTTACCATTTTTATATACATAGAATAAAATCTATAAGTAAGTACATTAGATTTACAATATTGTTCTTCCACAAAAACATGCGTGTACTTCTCATGTTCATCTTTTGCAAAAATTGAGACTGGTCTTTATTTTTTCATGATCTTTTCTTTGTATTTGATGCTGATATTTTTCTATTTGAGTTTACTGGAGGTTTGCATATGAATTTCCTTTTGATCCTGAGAATTCAATAAGAATGATATTCCACACAAATGATTAGATGGATAATCATTGTTATTGTAAGATTATATTTCAAAAAAATATTTCTTTTAAATAAAGTAAACTAATTAAAGCATAAGGCATATTTTGTTGACAAGGATGACAAATTTTCATGGAATGTTTTTTGATTGTCGTGTCCACCTCTAAATTACAACATTATAATAAATTAGTTATGAATGTGTTGTATAAAACATAATGATCAATAGAAGATTTTTATGAGTAATTTAAATTAACAAAGATAGATGCTAACATATCTACACTTGCTATGAAGAGATTAATTGTAGGCAAGGCTCTTCTTTATTTCATAGAATGTTGTAGGGATTGTTTTTACTATTGATATAGCTATAAATGTTAATCCTTGTCTTTTAGTTTTATTATATATTGATTTTGGCCTTATTTAGTGTAAGTCCTTGGGATTTGTGTATAGTAATTGTCCATGTCATGGATAGTGTTAGAATCTGAAAAGATTATTAACCTAGAAAACTAGTGCAAAGAATAGATATCTAAACTATGAATCCAAATGATACGAAATCAAAATAGAAACACAGAGTTAGTCTCCAAGAGAGTAATGCAAATACTAGAAGCAAAATAACATTAAGAGGATGCAAAAGTAAGAGATGCAAAATACAAGCTAGGTAGCATGCTTATATAGACTAGGAAGAGGGAGGAGGTGGCAACACCAACCAATGAGGAGCAACCATCTATCAGACTAAAGATAGCAAAGTATCTTCCCAAGATAGCTAATGGATGCTCATATGTAGGAAGGTGACACCTCGCAACCACTCACCTAATAAGACATGCTTTATTAACCTAAGCGAGATTAATAGAAGTGTAGGAAAAACCTAGGAATATAGGGAAAAAATAAATAACCCACTAGGAAATAAAAACCTACACTAACACCCCCATAAGTGAAGCTTAGGTGGATGTAGAAATGGGTCCTAGCAAATCAAGCTTGATGAGGTACCCATGTACATAAAATTCCCCCCAAAAAAGAGAGAGAAGAGACCCCCCCAAAGTAGAGAGAGTCAAGACTCTGAGTGAGAGGAAGAAGCCCCCCAAAAGATGAAGCATCCCGCACCCACAGCAAAGCTCGCAAATGAAGGAACTTGCTCTCAGTGAAGGGTTTGGTGAAGATATCAGTAACCTGCTTAGAAGTCAGACAATAGCGAAGGTTGATGACATGCCCATGGATGAGCTCCCAGATGTAGTGCATGTGGACCTCAATGTGTTTGGTCCACTGATGATGGACCAGATTCCGTGAGATCTAAATGGCACTCTGGTTGTCACAAAATATGACTGATGGCCGTCTGATCTGGATACCAAAGTCAGTGAGAAGATTTTAAAGCCAAATGGCCTCAATGGCAGCATTCACAGCCCCCTGATACTCAGCCTCAATAGAAGATAGAACAATAGCAGACTGCTTCTTGCTTGACCAACAAACAAGACCTGAACCAAGTGAGAAGTTGTAACCTGAAGTAGACTTGCGATCCTGAGAATCGCTTGCCCAATCTGAATCTATGTAGCCCACTAAGTCAAGCTCAATGCCTTCTACATAGTGAATCCCAAAACTGTGAGTACCCTGAATGTAGTGAAGGATCCGCTTGGCTACTTTCTAGTGCAGCTCATGAGGCTTTTGCATGAATCAAGAGACCATGCCTACAACATATGAAATGTCGGGTCTTGTATGAGTCAGATAAATGAGACTCCCAACAAGCTGTCGGTACAAAGAGCCATCAACAAGAGGAGAAGAACACTGAGCCTCAAGTTTGACTCTAGAAAGAAAGGGAGTTGGAGTAGGCTTGCAGTCAACCATATGAAACCTCGAGAGGAAATCTAGAACATACTTGGACTGGTTGATGGTGATCTCAGAAGCAGACTCGTAGATCTCAATCCTAAGAAAGTAATGCAACAAGCCCAAGTCAGTCATCAAAAACCTATCATGAAGGGCAGTTTTGACAGCCCTAATGGTGGATGAAGAACTCCCTATGATCAGCAAGTCATCAACATACAGAACCAAAAATAGGAGTGAATCATCCTGCTGTAGAATGTAGACATTGGGATTAGAATGGCACCGAGTGAACCCAATTGATAGAAGGAAGGAGTCCATCTTGGCATACCAAGCCCGAGGAGCCTGTTTGAGGCCATAGAGAGACTTTCGAGGACAACACACAAGTGAAGAATCCTGAATCAACGCCTATGGCTGCTCCATGTAGATCTCCTCTTGAAGGTCACCGTGAAGAAAAGCACTCTTCACATCCATCTGGTGTACTTCCCAACGATTAGCTGTAGCAATGGCAAGAACAAGTTAGATGGAATTCATTTGGGCAACTGGCACAAAATTCTTAGAGTAGTCAATCCCAAGAACCTGGGAGAATCCTTTGGCGACCAAGCGAGCCTTATGCTTGTCAACTGACCCATTTGCTGCAAATTTTGTTCAATAGATCCACTTACATCAAACAAGTTTTCTTCCCTTAGGAAGAGGGACAAGATCCCAAGTGTGGTTCCTCATTAAGGAACTATACTCCTCCTGCATAGCTGTATCCCACTTAGTTATACCAGAAGCCTCATGAAAAGACTATGGATCTGAGGCAGTAGCAATGAAGACATGTGGAGCATCTTGGAACTATGAACGAGTCTGCCTGGTGTTTGATGGATCCCCAACCCAATCACCTACGGACTGCAAGGTTTGTCTAGCCCAAAGTGGACCGGGAGATGGAGAATCTGGAGGAGAATCATCAACCTCTGAATGATGACTAGGAGAGGAAGGAGGTGAGTCCTCTGAATTGCTCTCTGCATTGGAAGTGGAGGTAGAAGACTGCTCAGGTGAATCTGACTCATCAAAAGATCTGTCATGTATCCCAAGTGACTCTAATGTCAAAGTAGAAGGAGTTGGAGAAGTGATAGAAAGTGATCTTGAAGAGCCCTCCTCAAACTGAACACTCCTCTCAATGAACAACTCATGTGTAGTAGGGTGAAGCAATCGATAACCCTTCACACCAACAGGATAACCTAGAAATATGCAAGGTCTGCTTTGCGGATCCTGTTGGAAACAAGGTAGATAACTAAGAGGGGGGGGTGAATTAGTTATCTTAAATATTTTAACTTTCTGTTCTTCTTTAACAATTAGTGCAGTATCAAAACATATAAGCAAACATAACCATGAGAGCAGAAATAAAATCAACACACATAACACAATGATTTTGACGTGGAAAACCCTGTTAAGGGAAAAACCATGGGGTGACTTACCCAAGATTGTATTCTCTGTTAAAAGAATAAGAAGTACAAAGTGGCACTTGCTAATTAGGGCTCACTGCCTGAGCACACTGCTCACAAGAGGCACACTGCCTATAAGAGACTCACTGTCTACAAGGATATAGAAGGTAACCAGATGTTTGAACTGAAGAGAGGCATCCACATATGCTGAGGTTTAGTTTCGATTAGGCTCAATATACTGATCTATTGCACTTCATATTTCCTCTTCTTAAGTGCTACTATTCTGTCACATACTGGATTTGTATTGCTGTCTCCACACTTCTTTTTGCCCTTTCTTGCACACTATATCTCACCACACATTACTTCATACTAAAATTAATCTGGTATATATCCGCACCAAGGATTTCACCATCTTTCTAGTTAGCAACCAGAATATTCAAGATATTTACTAAACCCCGATTTGTCAGTTGAATCCATGCTCAAAAAGTGATGCGTATCCAATACATAGAGTTAGAAGTCATCAATAAAGTCGGCCAACCATGTATGATCTCTTAAATAACTTGGCCATCATTAATTTCTCATTCGGAGTAAAGTTTGATGCTCTGCTGGTCAGTTCTTCCTTAGTTTTCTCTACCTATTAGGAACCCAACACTTAGATGCTCATATCTTTTTACTCTTTCATCACTAGAGGTTCAATCTCTAGAATGTAGTAGTCATGGTACTCCTCTTGACTTCCCCAAGTCTGCACTTTGTTGAGATACATCCTCTGAGAGATCCGGACGTGATTGTCAGACCTTGCTGCATGCTCTGTTCTTGCTCACCGGACTAAAACACTCTTTAATCTGACTTCCAGTAAAGACATACTATGTGTTGCGGATGTGTGGGATAAACTTTGTTGCCATCAATTACAACAATAATGAAGCCACACAGTGTCTCTTGCCAACAATCTCCCCCTTTGGCATTGATGGCAACACTTAGTGAAAAATGACTAAGTGTCATAGCACACTCCCCTTGGCTGATGCTCTATTCTTATGTATACTTTTCCGGAGCTCCCCCTTAGCTAGATTCCACATTTTTCACTGCTCCTCACTCCCCCTTTGACATCAATGGAAAAGGGTGGAATCCGCACACCAAAATTTGCAAAAATTAACCTATACATAGTTGCATAAGTATATATACAAGTTATACTTACATATACTTAAGTATATCCGAAAAAGTGGTGTTCAACTGGACGAATTCTGTTGCCCAACTCTGCTTCATTCTGTCCAAAATTGAGATGTGACAACTTAACAAAAATGCAAAAGCTTCTACCCTTTTTAATTCTATCGGATCATTGGTCCGGGCTATAGTCTGAGCATCATTAGGGCCTCATGCATTGCCTCTAACTGAGGGATAATTATCCCTCTTAGTTCACTCATTCTGCTTATTCTATTCTTCTTCTCCTTCTCAAGCCTCTTTATCTCATTTATAGTGGCAATAGCCTGGCACTCTTGATTCATTATGGATGAGGTGAGAGGATCAAAACTTTGAGATAAACTTGATAATTTACCCTCTTGTTCTTCCACCTTCTTTGCAATGTCTACTGTCACTGTGGACCAAGATAAACAAAATTTGTATAATTCTCTACCATCTTTAAGAGCATTTTCTAGGCTCTTTATCCCAATAGCCAGATTTCTCCTATCATTTGCTATGAGTCCTTATACTTCGGAGAATCTCTTTTCCAAAAACTCTTTCTAGACTTTCTCTTCTACTGATTTCTCTAGTGAATCAAAATGAGTGTTGACAGAGTTTATCAAGGATTTGAGGTTACCGGATGGAGAGGCCGAAGGATCCTTTTGGAAGGATGGCATGATCTTCTCCAACATTCATGATGCAATTTCTATTAGCTCACAATCGTCCATGTGAGACTTCAAAAGCTTCTCTTTTGCTTTGGCTTGGGCAAAGGATGCAATCTTCATTGTTTGGACCAAAGAGAGAGAATCAAAATTGAGTGGTACTTGGAACAGTTTTGGTTCATCTATCTCCATCAATTCCTTGGTCAAGAAATTCTTCACTGCTTCTGCAGTGTCTCTTGCCGGAGACTTCTTTCCTTTTGCAGCCTCAGAGCTGTCATCAGAGATCTCTTCTCTGTTTGTTCTTCTTCTCTTCCCTTTTTCTCCTCTTTTCTTGCTTCTCCTTCAGTTCCGGAGTCTGCTGGGGGATCTAGAAGAGAGATGTTTACTTCTTCATGGACTTCCTCTTCCAGAACAGAGGAATCCAAGTCCTTAGTTCTCTCCTCACCTATCTCCTTTGGCTCTTCTACATTTTTCTCTATAGATTCTTCTTTTGATGTGCTTAGTCCTTCATCATACATGGCAGAAGGTTCTTCATCTATTTCCTCTATGATAGGAAGATTGAATCTTTTGTAGGCATTCCGGAGGATGTCTTCTGTCTCTTTTGCTACCTGATTTGTCTCTCCAAGCATAAGCTTGCTCATTCTAGCTTTGCTCCAGAACTCATCCTTGCAATCCTTGAAGATCATGTTCATTTGTTTTGGAGTGATGGAAGGATAGACCTGAATAGCTATCTGTTCCCAGATCTCCAAATCCTTTTCCTTGGCATTGTCTTTTCCGAGTTCAAGTACTTTCTCTAAACTCTTGGGGATTAGAGAGATGATTTCAATGAATGCTTTATTATATATGTTTAAGTACTTAACTGTAGCTTCTTCCAAGATCCTTTTGTCTGTGTCACTATACTCATCATAGAATTCTGTCATTGGTTGTAGATTCCCATCCATAGTAACTACCTTGATGACATCATCAATGGAGAGAGTAGGCCTTTCAACAAATTCTTTTGCCTCTTCTTCTTTTTTTGAACCGGCAAATGATTCACCTGATGATTTCTTCTTCTTCCTCATTTTCTTAATTTCCTCATCGGTCTCTATTTCTTCATCATCCTTCTAGCTTGTATAAGACCTTGTGGCCTTGGTTTTTGTTCTCTTTTCTCCCTTACCAAATGTCTTGGCTTCCGGTTTGGAGGATCTTGAGCTCTTAGAAGTGGCAGGTGCAGAGCTCTTGGAGGATCTAGTCCGGGAGGAGGCTTTCACCAGAATACTTTCTTTTTTTGCTTCTTGCCTCTCCTTCTCTACTCTTTCTACTTTCTCTCTATTTGCATCAACTACCTCTTTTGAAATGCCATCTCTTTAGGCAACTTCATCTACTTCCCTTCTCACTTTTCTTCTCATCTCCGGTTGTCTTAGTTCAACATGAATTTTCACACTCAATTCTTGAAAGGTTCTGAACCTTTCTGCCTCAGGGTCCTTAGGCTGACTTAGTAAGTGTTGGATATGCAGCTCCAAGATTTTCTCATCTACCTCATAGCCCATTGGCATAATCCAGACTATTCTGGTCTCTATTGCCTCCATTAGGCATTGATCAGTGTCTACCATAAAACACACTATATCTTTATATTTTTCAACTATTGTCTGAGAAATTCTTTCTCTGGCTTGCATCATACCTTGGAAATTCTTGAAATATCCCCAGAGAGCTGTGCTTTGAGCCTTGGCATCACCAAGCCCATACATATAATCTCTGATTTGTATGTCAACAAGTCTGTCATTTTGCCATATCCAGCCACTTTTTCTAGGTAGCTCATTCATATAGTAAAAGAAGAGACATAGTATTAGGCCACCATACTTAAATGAGTTCTTCTTATCCTTCTTTGTTTTCTACAAATTTTCTAATAGTTGGCTCAGAAGAAGTTCGCATAGATCATAGTCTACATTTTCCCTTAGCATCTGATATGTAGTATAAATAGCAATTCCGGATACAGAGTTCTCCCTGCTGGAATGATATATTTTGTAGCTAATTATCATAGAGGTAAATTTGATATTCAGATCTGTGATATCTTCTATTGCCATTGCTCTCTTGTGAAACTTTGATCTGATAGCCTCACTAATAGTTTGGTTCTTGACTGATTTGAGAGCAGGGAACCCACTAGATGAGTGCAAACCGGTTACTGCCCTAATGGCATCTTTTGTTATCTTGAATGGCCTTATCAACCACATGAAGTTGTCATGTATTCTGCTAAGAACATGTCGGACCCATTCATCCTCTGCAAAATAGGGAAAGTGGATGTAATGTCTGAAATGCTTATTCCAGATGGCCTTGTATTGAGGTTTAAGTTCAAATGTTTCATCTATTAGTTGCTTGTGATAGATATCCATCAGTTTGGATTCCCCAAATTCCTCAATATTGACATGTATGTATACCCTAACATCTTCTACATGCAGAATGCTAGAGAAGGTGCCTAAGGGATCAACTTCTAGGGATTTGTAAGGATGTTTCTTGAAATTAGGGCTGGGCCTAACAATGATCTTAACAACATTTAGAGTAGCCATCTTGCAAAAGATTCAGAGAGAGATATTCAAGAATAGAAATACCTTTTTATGCTTCTAGGGTTCACGATATGACCCAGAAAGGATCGTTGGTTGAATCGGATTCTGCGGTTGATCTTTGAGAGGGTTGAAGCAATCTTGCTTGCAGAGCTCTTTCTTTATTCTTCTCGAATGCAAATGTGCAAATAATGAATAAAAGAACCCTTATATTTCTATACAAACCTTACTCTCATATTGCAATAAATGCACACCTTAAGTCATTCTGGTTCCCTTGTTCTGACCTTGTTCTGAGAGAGATCCTTCTGTAACACTGAGATGCACTGAGAATTATTCTTGGTGATAATTGACAATGTATCTCCCTTTCTCCAATCATTCCATTTATCCACAGATCAGGATATTTCAATTTTGAATCATACCGGATCTAACTGTGAGAATCTTGCTTTTGCCGGATGACTACCAAACTAGATTAATCTTAGATGATTAACCTCTTCAAACTCCTTGCAGATCTTTCATATTTTTACCAAGGGTTATTTAAATGTTTCTCTAAGAACCCTTTAATCTGCAACTTTCCATGTGCCAATTTCAGGCACCAATTGACTGACTGGGGGAATTTATTTTCCTTTGAAACTCCTCCTAAGCCAGAGCTCATCTATTTAGTTTCTGGAAGGAATATCAGCACTAGATTTTGGTGCGGATCCATCCTCAACATTTTCTGTACTTCTCTTCACCCAAATCTTGTTCATCTCCCTTTAAACTTCATCTGCATTCACTCTTCCTTTTCCTTTGTCTTGATTCTGATTATGATGCACCGGACCCTTTTTGTCCTGATTCTTACTTTTGCAGAATTTGGCAATATGACTGGATCTATTGCAATTGTAGCAAACAACATTTCTTTGCATATTTGATTGGTATTCTCTTGATTTACATTGATTAGCCATATGTCCCATTCTATTGCATGCAAAGCATCTACCATTGAATGAATTGTTTATTTGCATATTTCTACATTCATGAGATTTGTGACCATACCTCTTGTAGTTAAAACATTGTCCAAAGAAGGATGAATTAGTCTGATTCATTTTTCTTCTGCACTAATTTGCTTTATGACTGAAGTTATTGCAATTGTAGCAGTATCCATTGAAGGATGGATGTCTTTGAGCATTTGGTTGCCTTACCGGAGGTCTTTTAGGCCTGTTCCTTGAATTTCCTAATCCAGAGTTCATCTGACTGGATCCGGAGCTTTGACCTTTCTCATACCCCAAGCCATGCTTGTCATCTACCCTCTTTTAGCTTTCAAGAAGAACTTCAAGTTGAGTAGAACTTATCTTGAATTTCTCTTTGTATTCATTTGCAGTTTAAAGATCTCTTTTAAGAGTGTCTATCTGATTCTCAAGTTGTTCTTCATTATCTCTAGCTTATTTAAGATCAGATTCCAGATGCTTGATTATTCTATCCATTTTGTGGCAGTCTTCTAACTTTTCCTTGAGAGATTGTTTTAGATTATCTTCAATTTTTGTTTTCTCTTCAATTTCTTGGGTGAATTTTATAACCCCTGATTCCATTTCATGTCTTACCATAATGACCTCTTTTGATAGCTTCTCACATAACTTGTTTTTCTCATTCACATCTTCATTTGTATCATTGGCTTCACTTTGACTTGCTAATTGTTGAAGTAGTTCCTTTCTCTTTTCACAGAGATACGCAGTTTTTCTTTGAGTTCATTTATGAAATCATCAGCTTGTTTGAGTCTTTCCCTTAGGTTATTGACTTTAGAGTGAGATTGCTCAAGATCATCTAGGGTAGACTAAAGTTGTTCCCTCATACCATACATATCCATTGAGATTCCCAGATCTTCCTCAAGCTGTTAGGCTCTGTTTAGAGGAATTTAGCTCTGATACCAATTGTTGGAAACAAGGTAGATAACTGAGAGGGGGGGTGAATCAGTTATCTTAAATATTTTAACTTTCTATTCTTCTTTAACAATTAGTGCAGCATTAAAACATATAAGCAAACATAACCATGAGAGCAGAAATAAAATCAATAGACATAACACAATGATTTTGACATGGAAAACCCTGTGAAGGGAAAAACCATAGGGTGACTAACCCAAGATTGTATTCTTTGTTAAAAGAATAAGAAGTACAAAGTGGGACTTGCCAATTAGGGCTCACTACCCGAGCACACTGCTCACAAGAGGCACACTGCCTACAAGAGACTCATTGTCTACAAGGATATAGAAGGTAACCAGATGTTTGAACTGAAAAGAGGCATCCACATATGCTGAGGTTTAGTTCCGGTTAGGCTCAATATACTGATCTACTGCACTTCATATTTCCTCTTCTTAAGTGCTACTATTATGTCACATACCGGATTTGTATTGATGTCTCCACACTTCTTTCTTCCCTTTCTCACACACTATATCTCACCACACATTACTTCATACCAAAATTAATCTGGTATATATATCCACACCAAGGATTTCACCATCTTTCTAGTCGACAACCGGAATACTCAAGATATTTACTAAACCCTGATCTGTCGGTTGAATCCATGCTTAAAAAGTGATGTGTATCCAAGACATAGAGTTAGAAGTCATCAATCAAGTCATCCAACCATGTATGATCTCTTAAATAACATGACCATCATTAATTTCTCATCTGGATTAAAGTCTGATGCTCTGTCGGTCAGTTCTTCCTCAGTCTGCTCTACCTGTCAGGAACCCAACACTTAGATGCTCATATCTTTTTACTCTTTCATCATCAAAGGCTCAATCTCTGGAATGTAGCAGTCATGGTACTCCTCTTGACTTCCCCAAGTCCACACTTTGCTGAGATACATCCTCTGAGAGATCCGGACCTGATTGTCAGACCTTACTGCATGCTCTGTTCTTGCTCACTGGACCAAAACACTCTTCAATTTGACTTCTGGTAAAGACATACTATGTGCTACAAATGTGTGGGATAAACTTTCTTGCCATCAATGACAACAATAATGAAGCCACACAGTGTCTCTTGCCAACAGATCCAAGGCCTTGCATTTCTTTGCAGGAATGTGGGCCCATGCAGGAGAACCAAAAACTTGAAAGTGCTTAATTGATGGTTTCCGACCGCTCTAAGCTTCAAAAGGAGTGACTCCCTTCAAGGCTTGGTGAGGAACACGGTTCTAGATATAACAAGCACAATTAATGGCCTCTGCTCAATACTGTGGTTCAAGAGATCTGGAGTGAATCATGCAGTTCACCATTTCCTTCAAGGACCTATTCTTCCATTCTGCAACACCGTTCTACTGAGGATTGTATGGAACTGAATGTTGCAAATCAATCCCCTCTGAAGTGCAAAACCTCTCAAACCAATGGTTGACATACTCACCACCATTGTCAGTGCGCAAAACTTTGATGGCTTTCCTGGATTACTTCTCTACAAAAGTGTTGAAGTTTTGAAAGTGATCAAATACCTCAGACTTCTATTTGAGAAAGTGTACCCAAGTATATCAAGAAAAGTCATCAATGAATGTGAGGACAAATCTAGCCCTGCTGAAAGGATGCTAAAATGGACTAGCCAAATCACTATGAACTAACTCCAGTATCTGTGAAGCTCTCCATGCCTTACTTTTGTCAAACTTTTGATTATGATGCTTACCAAGAATGCAACCTTGGCAAACACTACTTGAAAACTGAATTGAAGGCAACCCTGTGACCATGCTCTGCTGGTTGAGCTGTTGCAAGTAGTAGAAGTTAAGATGGCCAAACCGCTCATGCCATAATCTACTCACATCATTAGAATGAGTGAGCAAAATAGACAAAGGAGGATCAAGAACAAAGTGAGAAAATAGATAGAGCTGTGACTAATGATCTGCCCTCCCAACTGAAACTATAGAACCACTGTGCAACTCACGAATCTCCACTAAATTAGGAATGAAGTCAACCTGCTTGCCTGAACCTATGTGAGTGATATGGTATACCGATAAGAAGTTAGTTGATAATGAGGGCACACAAAGAACATCATGGAATGTGCCATCCCCCATATCAATAGACCCTTTCCCACACACCTCAACAGGAGTGTCATCACCCATCAAAATAGAAGGCATAGTACATGGCTCCAAAGATGCAAGTTTTTCCTTAGATGAAGCCATGTGGTGCAAAGCACCTGAATCAAGAACCCAAGTGGATGGTCAAGAAGCAACTACAACAAGGGCCTTGCCTTTTCCTTTCCCCTTACTA
This sequence comes from Cunninghamia lanceolata, assembly GCA_027924645.1. Classification (NCBI taxonomy): domain Eukaryota; kingdom Viridiplantae; phylum Streptophyta; class Pinopsida; order Cupressales; family Cupressaceae; genus Cunninghamia; species Cunninghamia lanceolata. Next base: position 715,668 of record BSBN01000798.1, read on the forward strand.
TTTTCTTTTGCCTTATTAGACCCCTCATTAGAACTCTGTTTGATAGACTCAAGAACACTAATATTATTCTTCTCAAGAATGTGTGTCAAGTGATCAATTTGTTTCTTCAGACATTTATGTTTATCATGACCGGGTCTTTTACAATAGGCACATTGGACCCTCTCTTTCTTAGGCTTGTCACCCTTGGAAGATTGGGCCTCATTAGTTTCTTTTGAAGCAACCGATATCCGATCCTTCTTCTCCTTGCTATTCTTCTGTTTCTTATCCTTACTATTGTTGTTACTACTTTGTCCTTTCTATTCTTTTGTGCCTTGGTTGGTAGCCAAGGCATGTGACTTAGAGGACTTAAGAGTGCCCATATGGATTAACTTGTCCTGTTCCCGAGTGAGATTGACAGCAAAATCATCTAAAGATGGCATGGTGAATTGAGTACCAAGTGCACCCTTAGTAGCATAGAATGTAGAAACAAACACAAAATATTATGAACTTAGCTTAGAGAGAATACTAAGAATCAATTGTTCATCTTTCTTTTCAATTCCACATTATTTTAACTGCAGCCTTAGTGATTTCAATTTAGTGAAGAAATCCTGGATTGTGTTGAAATTGCCTGGACTTAAACTAATTTGTTCATTTTCCAACATATGACCCCTCATTGAATCTTATGTACCAAATAGTGTTTTTAGCTTTGTCCAGATTTCATTTGGTGTATTCAAAGACTCAATGTGAAAGAGCAAATTAGGAGAAATAGACAAACACAATGTTCCATATGCCTCATCACATTTGTTAAACCACTTAGGCTTATCTTCATCTTTAGTAGGTTCAATTTCAAGTCCCATAGTTATCCTATTTAATCCAGCTTTCCTTAAGTGATTTGTCATGCATGATTTCCACTCAAAGTAATTGTATGGAGTTAGGATGGGGACATTTGTTTGATCCATGATGAAGAAAAGCAGAGAAGAAATGTCAAAAAGAAGAGAACCCAACTAAGACAACCCCCCTTTTCAATCAATCAAAGAACCTCCCCAAGAAAGTATGATTTGGCACTTTATATTAGTGCATTTACAATTGCCACTAGAAAGAAATACTAAGTGGTCTTGATTTCAATGAATTACAAAACCTTCACAAAGAGCATATGCTAAAAATACAACTTTGGCACAATATCTAGAGAAATAAATAGCACCACTATGATCTACTGAAAAAATCATGCACTTTCAAAAAAAGAATCGCCTCGATACGAGGTTGTATGTTAAAGTTATGATCCTTCGAAGTTCCCAAAATGAGAACTGTGCAGTGTCACAACTGAGAATCTATAATTTCTAAAAAATCTCTACATCAAAATCAAAAAACATTTGCACTAGTACATAGAGCATGAAAAAATAGCCAAAATAAAAAAAAATCATGGGAAAGGGAGTTCGTATGAGCAAGAATGGAGCGTTTGAAAACTGCCTTCAAAACTGCAACTACCAATAGAGAGGGGTACTACTATAGCTTTCTGAGTTTAATTTTGCATAATATATAGACTGTATGCCAAAATTAAAATATACCCATATAGTTTTTCTGTGCTGCAAACAAAACCCAGAAGGCATTTTTCTTGTTGATGTATAGAAGATGTTGTTCTAATGTAAATAGAATGCTTTTAGCTACAAAAAATGACCCCAATAACCAAAAAATGATATGCAAATGCTGAATCAGCTATCTAAGACAAGTAATGGCATGTTAGAACCTGTAATATTGATTGAAAACACCAAATATACACGCTGGTTGTTAGATTTGAGCTTGAAACCCCAGTTCCGCAACTATGTATGATGATCTCCGATTTCGGTGAAACGAAAAACAAATCTGACTTTCTCAAGCCTCTTGGACACATTGGAACAACTAGAAATGTTGCCAGTATAACCAAAAATGATGCAATCACCCAGATTTCATAAAACACATGTGCAAACCCCAGAGATTAAAAAAATTTCTGTCAAACTTTTCTAATTCTCAAGATCATCCGAAGATGCAAGAGAAGAGCATATTGGGTTTTTTAAAAAACTATAATAAGATTTATTAGCCCCCCTGAATCTCTCAAATATGGAAACTAAAATCTACTCTTGCACATAGAATAGCTCTTATACCATGTTAGAATCTGAAAAGATTATTAACTCAGAAAACTAGTGCAAAAAATAGATATCTAAACTATGAATACAAATGATACGAAATCAAAATAGTAACACAGAGTTAGTTTCCAAGAGAGTAATGCAAATGCTAGAAGCATTTAATAGTATTAAGAGGATGCAAAAGCAAGATATGCAAAATACAAGCCATGTAGCATGCTTATATAGACTAGGAAGAGGGAGGAGGTGGCAACACTGACCAATGAGGAGCAACTATCTATCAGACTAAAGATAGCAAAGTATCTTCCCAAGATATCTAGTGGATGCTCACATGTAGGAAGGTGACACCTCGCAACCACTCACCTAATAAGACATGCTTTATTAACCTAAGCGAGATTAATAGAAGTGTAGGAAAAACTTAGGATTATAAGGAAAAAATAAATAACCTATTAGGAAATAAAAACCTACACTAACAGATAGTGGTATCTGTCTTCGACTTCCTTGTGATGTCGGTATTACTAGTATAGTGGTTGGATCTTCTCTATCCCATATTAGACCTTTGTATTTTTCAAATCTTATGACAACATACATGGGTAGATCTAGTGGTTTAGAGTCAATTGCATAAACAATATCTTTGACTTCTCCAAGAGATCCATTGACAAGCCCCGTTTGAATCCACAAGTTGGTTGTTAGCATTACTATTTGGTCTATGCACAATAGGACTTCTTGGGGAAGTTGTTCATCACTATTATCAACATTTGATTTATGTTGTGTGTTTACTGCAACACTGAGTGCAATTGGATTATTTAGTAATTTTAGCATTTTTTGTTATGTAATGTGACCTAATCATTTGTTGCAAATAAGTGCATTTCAAGGTCAAATTCTTATTTCTTAGATGTTGTTAGATTTTTGTTTGTACAACTCATTAATACTTCCCAATCATGTTATTTTGGCTCAACATTTCTTATGTTTTATAATGTATAATGAATTGGGTTTGAGTTGGATTGTCATCTTGTTGTCAAAATATTGTTTCTAATGTACCAATATTTGTGAATTTTTTCCATAGCATTTATGTTGTGAGTGTGAAGTATATATATGTTTGTCCTTAACAAGTAGCAATTGGGCAAGGTCACCTATAAGAATTATAGATCTTCCACCAAAGCAAAGGTGTTGTTGAAAGGGAAATGTCTCATGTAATCTACTATCTATTTTTAGTAGTAGCTTTGGACCTATGAAGCTCATGTCATCAATGAGGATGTATTGTATGTTTTTCATGTCTTCTTAAAACATTGTTAATGATTGTCCCTATAATGGTTACATTTTTTAATTGGAATCTTTAAGGCTGCATGTATAGTTGAGGCATGTATGTTGAATGCAACGATTCCTATAGGAGCAAGTGCAAGGAGTGCGTTTAGTTTTTCTGATATTGAATTTTGAAGTGCATTCCTTATGCAACTAATTAGGTATGACTTTCATGTTCCTGCAGTTCCTTGAATGACCATATGTAGTGGTTTCTTTGAAGCACAATCCATAAAGTGTTTTGTAATGATAGTAAGTGCTACCTATTGTTTTGGTGACAACATATAGTTTTGGCCATACAAATGTGAGAGCAAGTGGTTTTTTTGTTGATACATCTTGCTTGTGTTTATGAAGTGAATTGCAGTGTCATGTAAATGTGTGTGAATATTATGGTTGTCCCATACATGTGGTTGTTGTCAAAATCACGTCAACCAAACATTTCAAGTTCATTTAAATTGACATCGTTAGTAAGTCCCATTTGAGATAGTAATTCGCATTCAGACATACTTATATTATTGTTGTGTCTATCTCATTATCAGTATCATCATCCTCTTCATGGTTATCATTAGTTTCCTTTGTGCAATCGATATGCCATACATGGTATTTAATTTTTTCCATGTGCTTCCAATTTTTTATTACTTTTCTTTCTTGAGACTAATATCCATGCTTATGTCATGAAAATGTTTGTATAGAAGTAGATCACTACAACAAAAAGTTTCAAAATTTTCTGAATCTTCTTTTGGAATGGTATAGAATCATGGAAATACATTCACAATTGCTTTTTCTTTCTTTTATTTCCATTTGCATCCTTTTCGAAAAGTAGCATATGAGAATGATTTTGCCGATTCGATTAGTGTTATTATTTCTAGGTTAGGTGGTCGTTGCATATAGGAATGTATGTAGTTAGATTGCATTTCAATCTCAATTGTGGATCTTTCTAGATGATGAAATACTTTTCAACCAACATTTAATGATATAAAATCTCAATTTCAAATAAGAAGAGATAATTTCTGGAGCATATGGCATGTTCTTGTGCTCCTATATCATGATCTACGATAGCCTCTGTAATGAATTTTTGATATGTTGTCAAAGCTTGGTCTCTAGATCCTTAAATTATACATATCCTCGTTAACATATTCACATAACTTTCTAATTTCATTTCATCTTTAGATGCATACTTTGCAATATATCGAAGAACAAGTGTTTTTGAGATGATAGGTTGGTAGTCTATATTAGCTCTCCATATTGAAAGCATTTCACAGTTGTGTATGTTTAATGTGACATCATTTCTTGTTGGTTCATAAGGTTTTTTGATAACATCATCACATGATAGGGTAAAGTTTATTCATTCATTCCATGGAGATTTATATCGACATTCTACATTTTAGCCATTCTTATGTAGGCATGTTCTCTCACTACACTTGGTGTGTCATTGGACACAATTAATCAACTCTTCATAATTATTTGTGGGATTTGTAGAGAATATCTTAGATGTGTTTAGCAAACATGGATCATCTAGTGGAGAGTGATGTATTGTGTTATTTCTTTTAGATGGAGTATGAGGGTTCCAAGCAGTGGTAGGGTGTGTGCAAGAAGTTGAGTCCACTTTTTGGCCAAAAAGTGGAAGTGTTTTCCCTGATTTTTAGAATCTGTCACATTTGACCTAAAAATTTGAAGCACTTAAACGTGGAATCTTGAAAAAATTTAGTAAATATGAAATGTAGTGCTCGGAGTCTAGTTTCCAAATATGTAATTTTTTTTAATACCCAGATGATGCAAATTGATTTATAATAGGTTTTTCTAAAAACCACTGTTTAAAAGTCACTTTTTTTTTTACTATACCATGCACGTGTACGTCATCCATATTTTGACCTAAATAATCATATTTTTCTAAATCCTTTTGGGAAAAGATTTGTAACTCAATGAAGCACGTTTTCCATATTTTTTTGTAATTTTTTTATTGAATATTTTTTTTTGGTTAATTTTTTATTGGCCATTTTTGGTGTTTTAAAAAATCGTCGTGTACGTCACACATAAGATGACCTAAACTTATCATTTTTTGAATTTTTTTCAAATTGAAAAGAATTGTTCGAGGTACGTTTTCGTAGAATTTTTTTTACAAAAAATTATTTTGACAAAAGTTATTAAAATATTAAAAAACCCTGATAATTCAATTTTATGGACCTATTTCATCAGAAATTATTTGAAAAATAGAAAAATAAAACAATTGTAAAAAAATTACATATTTGGAATCTACACTGTCTCATCTGTAATGGGTTTTAATTTCGTCAAAAAATTCTACAAAAGAGGCTTTCAGACATGCTCAAAGTCACTATTTGTTGACATTGATAGGACCTTCAACTTGCAGGTCAAACCAAGTCCAAAGCCAAAGGTTGGGTTCCCAAGCCTTTTTTCTGACCCAAAACCTATAGCAAAAATTGAGTTGGAAATTCAAATTTTATGAAACGGGATCCCATTTTTTTCATAAAAGATTAATATTTTAACCTTATATGAAACGGGATCCTGTTTCATAAAAAGTGGGATCCCATTGTTGTTTACCCGATTTCAAGTTTTTTCTAAGTCCAAAACTTCCACCTTAAGTGGACTCATCTTTGTGCATTTACCCGGTATATTGTTCAAAAAAATTTCTTTCTTTTTCCATGTCTACATGATTTTTCCACTCAAGTGTGTCCATATTCAGTGTAATCTCTAGCCAAAGGAATCCATGCACATGTGCAGTGCCTTGGTGTTTCCATTTAAACCTATACAAATAGTATTTACTACAGAGTAGTTTCTCTATGATCTCCTCCTGAAAGATAGTGAATTGTTGATGTAGATATAGTGATGTGATGTGTAGATTTTTTATTACATTGTCAATGCGATGTTTGTTGGAATGTGATGTATATTTGTTGCAAAAATTTATGTAAATTAGGCTATTTTGTATCTACAACACGTAATGTGAATAATAGAGTTGGTGATCCAATTTGGTTGATCATATTTGTTAATTCACCATGACACTTATTCTAATATGATCTTGTCCCTCATAAAGAAGATCCAAAACGCATTAGTTGCTCAACCAATTATCGATTTGGTAGGTTTTGTAAGTGGATGCGAAAATTTTCAATAGTGGTTAGTGTGTTGTCTTCTACATAAATTTATTAATGAACACTAAGGCAAGTGCTTGGCTTCGATGGTGCATCATAAGATTCAATAGAAAGTATCAAAATATTGGATGCCAAGTCCAAATCTATTGTCATGAAAACACATTAAGTGTAAGGAATATTTGTGCATTTGGACCTCCCTAATTCGGGCTTGCATTTGTAGTGCACTTCCATATGGAAAGAGTGGGAAATGCCATGTCTAATACACCCTCAATGTTATATTCATTTATGGGGGATAAACCAAGTTAATGCCACTCAACTATATTATCATTCTCATCTTCTACTTGTAATGTTTCTTTAATAATTTTCTACTCATGATGTTTATTTGGTAGTCTCATCATGAATGATGTCGAGTACTCTAATTCATCAGTGGTTTGATTTTCATTAGTATTTTCTTCAATGTTTTGTACCAATATTTCTTTATTTTCAGTTTCAATGGTGTAAATCATGTCTGAGATGTTTGTAATTGTATTAGGGAGTATCCCTAGCATCTTTGTAGTATGGGTCATATTTGATCTTATATTGTAATGCTTCTCTAATATGACTTCTACTTACATAGCAATCATAATGCTTCCCATGTGTATGAAATCTTCTAACTATCAGTACATCTAAGTCTCCAAATTGGTGTGGAAGAGATTTTTCTATTGTTTTGATATCTTGGGGGAAGCTAATTGTGTGACCACTATATTTGTATTGTCCACTATGAGCATGCGTTACCTGTAATATTGGATTTACTCATGCTATTAACATATCTTCTACTTGAGTAAGAAATTGCTAAGCACACTTGGTTGTTCCCCTGGGTCCATATTATTAGATGTGGAGAATCTGTGTATACCTTTTTCACTGAAGCATCTACTACAAATAAGTTGGTTGCTTGATTAATGCACATGCATACCAAGGTAGCTTTCTTTACATATAGTGCATGTTTGTAAGTTTGAAAGTGCGTCGATTCTATGCCGAAATTTTTTAGATGTTGCCATGAAGTTTGTGGACCAATTGAATTCCCATTTGGAATTTGAATTTTTGTATTGTGTTACATGTTGTGTTTGGTTTGAAGGACAATGTTTTGAGTTGTTAGTCATTGAGGTGGAACTATTGTTTTCAGTAGTTATTTCTTTGTGTTGCATATTATGATAGACACTTATTTCCTCTTTATGGCATTTTTTTGGCTATTTCTTAGATTGAAATATATGAAGAGAGTGGGAAGGTATTTGCAATTGCCTTAAATTAAAAGCTATATTTCACATGATTATGATATATTATAAACTTATTTTTTTAATATATAAAATTGAAATAACTATTGAAAAAATGATTACAAGATTATTGATTATTTTGTGAGCATGAATTGAACTTTAAAAATTTGGTAGTCTTAGTACACTTTGGTAAAAGCAATAATTTATTAAAATATTTCTGAGCCAAAATTACCAATATATTTTAGACTTTTCAATAAAAACTTATTGACTAATAACAATATTATTCATAAAATTAAAGATTAACATATATAGTTAATACCCCTAAGTCTAAAAATAACTAAGTAATCTTTAAGAAGCATTAAAATTGAATTAAACAACAAATTCTTTATCACATAGACAACATTTATTAAAAAAAAATATGTGAGAAAGTGATATTTAATTTACAATTTTGAAATAGCTTTTAAATGCTTTCTAAAATCCTTCTATTCAAGTAGCCTTCACAGACCATTTGAGAAATACCCACCTGCATGAGCGTTAAAAAAATGTAAAATCTTAAAAAAACATACAAGAGGACATAAATTCGTCCATAACTGATGCAAATAAGTTCGGTGATTTGAATTGAAAAAACATATGGGTATAATCTTTTCTTAGGGAGATTTTTCTCATCAACCAATGAAAAGTGGCATTCACAGGTTGACCAAATACTCCACTCTAATGGGTATCCAAAAATTCGTGAAACATTAGCCAAACAGAACAAAGAACATGAGATCTGATATTTCCTTTAGCTAATGCACATGCTCAGTGATTCCAATATACACACGGGTATAAGCTCAAATATATATTAATCGAAGAAATAATTATCATCATAGAGATATTTTCAGTTACAGTGACTATCATCTTTGGTTGCAATCATCTTTATAGACCATAACATATCAAGTTAATAAATATCTTATCTCGGTGAAGTTAAACCTACTGTTACATATCTGAAAATATATACTGGAAAAGTAATTGGACATGAAAAAATAATAAGCATATGCTTACCCATTGCTCCTCAATTGCACGTTGTTCAAATCGTTGTACCATCTTCTGCGACTACTTTGGTTTGTTAATAGTATTCTGCACAATAGCCATTCTATTGAAGTCTATTTATACAAAACTGGTGTGGTGATAAAGGAATGAATGCAATTGATTGCCAGTAGCAAACAACATTCAATTACACCATCACGTACAGTAAATGGTAGCCAGTAGTGAATCAGATCTAGGGATATTGAAACTCTGCATTTACTCCAGGGACAGCTATCCGAGCTACTCTGGATAGCTGTACATAGTTGTATGATGGTTTGTTTCTACTAGTAAGCATGCCTTCCAGCAGCGAATTAGATCAACAAAGATTAATTTGCTTTTACTGCAAAGATACTAGATTTCATCTTTAACTACCTAGATCCAATTTTCTTGTCACATGGTTTCCTCGACGTTGATATTTTCGATGCCTTGATCAACTATTAAGTTCAAAAGATAATAGGTGATCATGAAAGAATTGTGCTTTCTACCACAAATCTGGCAAACTATAAAAATTTCCAGTGACTAGAAATAAAAAGCGGTGTGAGACAAACATTCTAGCAGATTTTGCACTAAAAGCTCGCACTAAAGAAAAATCCTTATCGGCTAAAAAAATCTTATAAACAACATGTTTCAAAAGTAATTTAAGCACATAACATTCAAGTTAGGGGTCTTTCAACCCACACTTTGGCAGAAAAGGGGGATGATCGTCTAGCCTATTCCTCTAATTAGTCTCTCTATTAGGGTTTTTAGAATCTTATGTGGATTTCCAACCATTAAGAATATTATCTTTTTTTCTTTGATATTGCTACATCCTTAACCTATAGTGTGTTTGTGGCTACCATAACTCTTAGTTAAGTTTTATGATCATTAATATAATGTTATCTAGGTAGTTAAGTAGGCCTGGGGTGGCATCCATGACATAGTTATATATATATATATATATATATATATATATATATATATATATATATATATATATATATATATATATAAGTTAGAGGTTAGCTTATTGTCATCTTATTGTATTCTTATTGGAGACTTATGAAGGTTTTCTGCTTCTAACTAGATTATTATTCTCAAGTAATATCAAGTATTTGCAAAATATTTCCTATCATGTTCTTCTCTTATGTAGGGTATTTCATTACAAGTGGTATCAGTGCATGATCTTGGCACTAGGAGGACCAAGAATCAAGATATTTTTTTTTCCAACTTGAGAGGTCAAATTGTAAAGTGCATATCTCTCTTAGTTTAGGAAAACAAATTATGATTTTTAGATGGTTTTTCAAGGTCATATTAAATCTGTTGCAGCCTGAATTTAAGGTCATTTGGAGTAGATTTGAAGGAGTTATTGTGAAATTAGGGTTTCCACCAAATTCTCTCCCAAGGTCATAAATCAGTAATTTTTTCTTCTAATTTGTAGAGGGTTGATCAAGGACATATTGAAACTACTATATTCCAAATTTGAGGTCATTTGGAGTAGATTTGAATAAGTTATTGTGAAATTAGGGTTTCCACCAAATTCACTCTCAAGGCTACAAATCAACAAATTTATTGGTGATTTTTTTTCACAAGTGAGATCTAGGACATAGTAAGTTATAGTAATTTTTTTAGATCATTTGTATTTGTTTTGTGTGATTTATTACAAAATTGTTTTTCCCCATCATGGTAGGGCCCACCATAAGAGGCAAAAAGAATCTTGTCACACTTGGAAAATATCCAAACAAGGATGATATATAGTAATTGAGGAAATTGGTCCTAGTGACATTGAATCTATGAGGGAAGAAAACACAAAGGTTTAACATGATATTTCAGCATCGACCTGGAGGAGATGAGAGGAGAACTCATTGCATTATAAAAAAGAATTGAAAACTCTATGGAATCTAAGGGATTGTATTCACTTATTAAGAATTGGGAGGATGTGTCTTTTAAGGGACATGAATCTTTTAGGTTTTAATCAAATCTAAAGATAGAGCAAAACCCAACTAATTCTATGGCTAGGCACTTCACACCTAAGGTTGATATGTGCAAGTTTGATGGTAAGGATCTATACTAACTTGGATAAATCATAAGGAGATTTTTTTTGGTGTACATCAAATTCCAGACGGGCAAAAAGTGACAATGACTTCCTTATATGTAGAATAAGAGAAATTCATTTAGTATTGATGGCTATGTACTCAAATGAACAAAAAGGCTCTCATAGTCACCTGGTCAATTTTTATAGAGGAGTTAAAATCACACTATAGTAATAGTGTAGCAGATAACTACTTCAACTAAATAGACAAACTACAATGAATAGGACCCATGAAGTATTATATTCAGTAATTCTATAACCTATCCTTGTGAGTAGAGACAATTCCAGAAGATAAATTGAATGAACTATTTCTAGGTGACCTCAAGGATCACATCGAACATGAGTTACATATGTTTTGTCCTAACTCACAAGGTACAAGAGAAGTTCTTAGTTCCTAGAATATAGCAGTTCAATGTCATAAGAGAGGAATTTTTCAACACAACCATTCCCTTAACCTACTAGATTGACTCCCCAACAAATTAAAGAAAAAATGGGAAAAAAGGTTATGTTTTAATTGTGATAGAAAATATAGTAGAGGAAATAAATGTGTTGAAAAGAAAAATTGTTCTGCATTCAAGGTGTTGGGAAAAGGTGTCTCAACCTTGCATTCCTAATGCTTATTTTTAATAACTTGTTTGTATTTACTATTTTATCTTTAATGGTTTCATCCACACATGGGAAAGTTGGCCTCCCACTTTGAGGTGGCATTATTTTTCATCTTTAGTGTTTTTTGTCCTCACATGAGGAAGTTGACATCCTACATTGAGGTGACACTCTTGGCCATGTCTTAGCATCTTAGAAGGTGTGTAAGAGCATCTTGAGTCATCATGATGGGAGTTACTTATGATATATTATTATGATGTGTAAGAGCATCTAAGAGGAAGATTACATTATAATCTTGGCTAACATTATGATAGGTTTGGACACTTGTTATAGAGCATCTTTGAATGGGTTGAGTGAAGAGAAATTGGGGTGCCCAAGTTTGGGTGTTCAAATATGACAATTACATGTTGTAAGGAATATGCTAAAATATCTTAGAAGACCAAAGACCAAGGGGGCATTGGATTTTTTTCCTTGACCATTTGGGTGCCATAACTCCCTTAGTCTTGCTAATGGTTTTCCAAAACCATGTGATGGTTTCTATTTTGACCTTCTTCTATAAATTGATGCTTGTAGTTGTAGGATATAATAGTTGTTTTGCAAGTCATATGTGTACCATTATGCTATCAAAAATTAGAGGGACAAGTTGATGTATTGATGTAACTATTTTGAAGACTAATACAAGCTTGGGTTTCTTTGGGTAGAGTTTTTTCCTACAAAGGCTTCTCTACGTAAATATTGTGTTATGTTTTACATTTGCTTTCATTGTTGATTTTCATTTCATATATGATCTATCATTGTTTATGAATTTGGATGAACTAAAGAACAACTATCTTGTTGGATTGTTTCACCTTATTTTCAATATTTGGTATCAGAGGATGCCTCTTTCAAAGTGTTTGATTGGGATTTTTACTACACTGATAGTGTGTTGTGTTTTTCTTCTAGTTCTAGGTTGTAGGTGATAGAGATCATAGGTAGCTCATGTTGGTTGGAGATTGAAAAGTTCAATGGCTTAGGTTTTAAAATTTGGAAGCTAAAGATAGATGATCTCTTGGAAGAAAGAGAACATTGGATTGTGGTCTTTCAAAACTTTTGAATCATCTTGAGGATGGGACGGATTTGGAGGATAATAATCTTTATCATCTTTGGCCTAGCCTACATTGTGTCATTTGTTATTAAGTGTACGTTCATATTATTTTCTAGTGTAAAATTATATATTTTCTTTATTGCACTTCTCTCCTCATAGGTTAATAGTGAAATTTTTATTTGACATTCCTTTTAAGATACACTTTTTTTAGATTTAGACATTTGAATTACAAAGCAACAATAGACTTATTCCTTCACCAAGGATAGAGCTACATGTTTTCATTTATTGCATTTACTTTTTATTTTTTAGCATTTACTATTTCTTATTAGACATGTCCTTCATTATTTAATTATTAATCTAAGTTAATTTATAGCTTTGTGGATACATCTTATTTGATTAACCTAAATTAAGAGTAAAGAAAGTATTATTTTTTGTTTGCAATTATATAGGCCTAAAATTTTGATGATGTTCAATATTTCAAAACTTATTATAAAATTCACTTTCTCAAATAAGTGATAGCACCTCTCACATCTATTCCAACATTTAAGTTCACAAATCTTAATTGCTAAATAATTCTAGGCTCAATGATTTAGTCATCAAGGATCCTTCATAAAACAACCCATGAAGATTTATTGCAGGAACTTGTTATGCCTTGTATACATGCCCCATCTTTTTACTTAGTAAATGGGGACCCCCTCTTTCTTGTTTTCTTTTCCTTTTTAAAAAATTTTAACCCCTTTAAGATCTTTGATTTTCTATTTGTGTTGATTTTTGAGACTTTTTCCCTCATCTTTTGCCATTAAATAGGGATCTAGGGTTCGTCGGAACCTTGGAACATATATGATTATTGTTCAGAGCCCTACCCCACTTATTTTTTGAGAAGTTTAGAATTTTGGAGGTTTAGTAAACTTGGGAACTTTGTTCCAAGTTCTAGTTGGTCCCCGCTCCTGCTCATTTTAACTTTTTCTTTTATTTTTTTGTTTACTTTTAGAATCTCAGGGAACTTCGGAACCCATGGACCTAATTCCAAGGTCTGAGGTCCTCCTAATTTTTTAATTCCCGCCGAACTTGAAATGCATTGATGACACACGAGTGGAGTAAATACTTACCTCTATACTCAATATACAGCCTGAGTTGGCCTGTTGGTGAAAAACTTGCCCTCTTGAAAGAGAGGTCACAAGTTCAAATCCTATAGGGGGTAGGGTATGTAGGCCTCATATTTGAAGCACAGTTAGGTGCCTCTTGTATTTTGGAGTATGAGGTAGTCCCATATGTTATAAGCCACCCGTAGAGCCAAAAACAGGCCGCCTGATATCGTGGACTATAAAAGGATCCATTCCATTCCATTCCATTCTGTATCCAAAATTTTTAACCTTTTCGATATTTGAGCAATCATCAAGAGTGATTCTGTGTGTACAACTTAGATTTGCACTCAGATTTTTGAGTTTGTGAAGAGAATTGAGATCCCAAGGTTTGTGAAGGATGTGGATCTATTTATTTTCGACACCATTTCTTCCTCCGTGTCATTTTCCAAGTTAGATCTCATGTTTTTCTTCTTGTTTCTTGATCATTTCTCTATTTCTTTTTGGTTGTTTATTTTTTGGATTTTTTTTTTTTCCTTTGTTCTTCATCATTCTTTTTTAGGTATTGATCTTCATTTTGTTAGGTTTTAGGGTTAGATGAATAAGGGGGTGGGATTTTTGTCTTTCCCTCTTGGATTCTTAGGTAGGTTTTAGCTTTCATTGTATAGATTATAGTAGTCTCAGGATTCAAAATGCTCTCTACACTTAGAACCTCACCCTAGGTCCATAAACCCCTGAAGCCTTGTGACTTAGTGAAATCCTTGCCTATTTAGAGTGTCAAGTTTCATTTGGATAGAGGGATGTTGTCCTAAAGACTATGATTCTTGCACTTCCGTAGTTTCTCCATAAATCAAAGTCAAAACCTTTTACTTAGACTTTTAGGTTCGTGAAGGATCTAAGAACCTTTACACAAATCCTAATGTTCCAATTTCCTCCAGTTTCCTGGACCCCGCTTTGTAGTTGCTAAGGTTCATCATTCCTCCAAGTTCCTGTATCCCGCATTATGAGTTATGAATTTCCAATGTTCTAATATCTTTTGACATTCTGAAACCCACCACTATGAATTACCAGGTCTTGAGTTTGTTCATTTCCCTATCTTCTATAGAGTTATTTCCAATGTTTTATTTTTTTCTAAAACTTTGGACCCCACATTATAATTGTTGTCTTATTTTGATGGACTATGGAATTCTAGGTTCTTTTTGCACCTCCGTACCAAGTTCTAGGTTCCAATGTCCCTTCGAAACCCAAAAACTTGTAATACACTAAAATACTTAAAATATGACAAATTTAGTGAATTTTAGTGGTATATAAGAATTTATTGTTGATTTCTCTAACATTCTAGGTATAAATAAATGACTGACAAGCTAGAAAAAATTCCAGGAATCATTAAGTATGAATTCTAAGAAGTCATCAAGGTATTCAAGCTTACTTTTGTAGTATAGGGGATCACTGATACAGATCTTGGGCATGTGACTTTGGAGCATTTTCACCAAGCTATATTTAGAGATGCACCCACACAAAGGGCAATAATAGTGGCATATTTAGGGCTGACACATGTGCAAGTTTTCTATTAGTTATATAGTGTCCAGAGTTGATCAAGTGGCTTGTGCTCAAGCCTACCATGCAGGAAATAGGAAAGCCAATTATGCACAAGGAAACACTATTTTGGATATAACACTAGCCATGATAAGATTGACATTTGACCTCCCTCATCATATAGAGCTAGTGAAATTGATAGAAGAAGAATATCAAACTACCTTTGAAGATCATCAAATGGATAATGCAAGGCATTTAAATAGATACTGGCTCAATAAAGAGAGGAAATCTATCATCAAAATTCTAAAGAATCTGACTAGGTCAGACTTCAAAGTTGAAGGGATATGATCACATTATTGTTCACAGGGTGATGGGAAAATTAGATTAAAGGATCTACCAACACTAGATGTTTCAGTTCATTAATGTGATTCTCAAGAATCAAGAATTCTTTGATTGGGCGCAATTGGTGAGGGACAAATTGCATGCCCAACTCATTGTATTGTGATGAATGACAAGAAGTTTTCCATGACTTCTTATATAGTGTATTTGCTTGCAAGACACACCTATTTTCCTAGTTTGGAAACAAAAGGAGTGATGGAAGAGGTAGCAGGGCAGAATAAAATATGGGATTTTTATCCTCAATTAAAATTTAAGGAAGCTTCTAAACATTAAAAAATGGTTAATGATGCCTTCTTATATACCATCATTAGAAAATTGTCATGAGATATATAAATGCAAGAATGTTCCTAGAAACAATGTCATTGATTCAAGGATGGGGATAGTGGTTTATTCAATTTCCTAGATCAACATATCAGAGTATTTGGGTTTTCTAGGGAACCTTATCTCTTCCCCAAATATTACAGTGACAAGGTAGTATTATTAGAATTCTCAAGGAAAATTATTGAAGTACATTAAAGTTGCAGGATGAGCCTAAGTCAGGGGTGCAATTTCCATTTGATCTAGGATTTTATTCATGCACAATTATTACTTCTTCCAAGGCATCAGATGAAGAGTTTCTTCAATGAATTTCAAGCCCTATTACTCTAGGGCCAACTATGACACAATTGACAAAATCTAGAAATTATCAGGGTCTATCCATGATCATGAGCCAATACTAGAGGAATTTTGGGCTAATTGCAAAGATGAATTTGAAGTTAGAAATAAAAGTTACTATAGGTTGACTTCTTTCTAAATGAAAGCTTTCAAGATTAGGGAGGATATCTCTCTAGAACTATGTGATGATGGCTATATTCTTAACCCTATCTATGATTTACAAAGGGTTGATAATGACCCACTTCCAAGTTTAAATTGGTCATTGAAGGAGGATTTTCTATTAAATCAATAAGCATAGGAGTGTTAGATTTTACTTTCTCTTGGTTGGATTCTAAGATTGCACACCTAGTTAAAGGGAAGGAAAAGAAAGACAATAAAAGGAAATAAAGAGAAGAGTCATCCTCTGAACCCAAAGTTTATAAGAAAGGTAAAAAAGATATTGTGAAAGAGAAACTGAGAGGAGCAAAGGGTGATGACCCAAGAACAACTACAAGAAGCCTTTTTGAAGGTCAAGGTCACATATCATGCAACCAATATAGGGGTAGTAGCAGGATTAGGGGTTACTCCAATAATGCAGAATCTTCCCACTCAAATCTCTCTTGGACAACTCCCTGACCCTACATCAGTATAAGAGCCAAACCCTCAAGGACCCCTAGAAGAAGAAAGAAAATTAGTCCTATCTCTAGAGAGGACACCATTTCCTACTCATTTTATATGTACTACTTCACCTCCCCCACAAGCATAGCCAAAAATGGGTAACAAAGCTTAGCAAGATCCTGAGAAAAAATAGATGAAGTAGTTGAATAATTGAAAAGAGAACATATTTTGCAAAGTCCATTCCTAGCCCCTATCATAGAAATAATAGAAGGTTTATCTCATTCTCATGATGCCTCTTCTCCTCCAAAGAAAGAGGAAACTAAAGAAATACTTTTGCATGAGGATGTAAATGTAACACATGAAGGAGATGATCAAGTTCAACAAAGACAAGTGCACTTGGAAGAATTCAAAGGTGTATCTATAGATAAATAAGAAGTACCTCAAGTGGATGTTGATAAAGAAACATTGATAGCTCAACAAGGTCCACAAGAAGAGATTACAAAGGTGGTCCATGAAAAGTAATCTCAAGAAAAAGAGAATAAGGGTCAACCCAAAATGGATAGGCCAGAACATGATCTTGAAGAAGAGCATCAACAACAAGAAGATGTACATCAAGAGGATCCTCAACAAAATATCCCATAGGGAGACAAGAATTTGCAAAAGATAAAACTAGGTAGGTCCTGAGAAAAGAAGCAAAAGACAAGCTTGAAAAGGTTATTGATAGAGAGATTGAACATATAGATGAACCTCTACAAAGTGTTGGTCATGAAGAAAAGATCCACAAAGAGGCACCCCAACAAAAAATTATCATGAAAAGGAAGTTCAAGATGAGGAAATTCTAGATCAAGATAAATAGCATAAAGAAAAGGAGTCATAAGAGAAAATTGATCAAATTTACTAAATGGATCTTGCTATGCCTAACTAGCTCAAGTTAAATTTGGAGAAGAGGCAAAAGGTAGTGGTCAAACCACTAGATATCTGGGCCATTATAGTTTAAGTAGAAAGTGGTAGAACCCCAAAGAAACCAAGAACCCTCTCTACCATAAGGACTTGTTAATTATGTAAAATAGCCACTCCCATTGTGGAGAAGGGTGACAGGGACCTGACACCCCAAGATTATCAAATATCTAGGGTAAATTTGGGAAAACAAACTAGAAATGAGGAAATTGCTTCTTTGGGATACATAGTAGACATAGTGGTCACTAGAATGTAGAAAGATAAGTAAACCAAAGAGAAACTAGAGAAAATGAAGGTATTCATTAAGGAGCGCATTACTCCCTTGCCACAACAAAATAATCTTTCATCCACTACAGCAATTTTGATAACCACGTAGGAAGTTGATTCCATGCATAATATGAAAAGGAGATCAAATGCCATTCATAATTAGGTTTTAGGATTTATGAAGGAGGCTAATAAGGTCTTAGACCAATGATGCCAATTTTATAGGCAGGATTCCCAAATTGAGAAGGAAATAGATTCATTCATATAGAGGTAAAAGGAATGATTAAGGTATGCATGAACAAAGTCTTCCAAAGATGCAAGCCTTGGATAAAATGAGTTTGTCTAAATTAAAGATTGAGAGAATTTTACAAGATGAGGAACCATATTTTGTAAAGAAATGTATTAATGTAATATTCTTTAAAATTGATCTTATAGTTGAACATAAGTTAATGATATTTTATGCACAGAAAGAGGTATACCAAGCCATGGTTAATTTTGAAGATTTTGTGGGTTATGTCATAAGTCATGAATTGGTGCAACCAGAAGGGCAAAAAGTTAGTATATTGGACATCATCAAGGAAACCCTCAGGAAAAAAATGGAGGAAGAATTAAATCAAGCTGAGGATTTTTGATAATACTACTTTAGATCGATGTTTAGAGGTCAAGGCTAACTTCACGGTTATAGAAAAGGATCTCTAGATAATTAAAACACAAGTTTATAATATGCATTGAAAGATTTTAAAGATTCAAAATTCAGGTTGAACTAGTTAGATGGACTTGATGAAGACTAGGCGAACAAGTGTTTGACAACTTTTGAAGAATATACTAAAAGACTTGAAAAAACCAAAGATGATGTTGATCTTCAAATTCAAGGATAGAATACATTTTATCTATTTTGGGATTTGAATATTAAATTCAATTTATTTTATTCTTTGAGGCATTGTAAAGATGGGTCCCATTGCAATTATAAAGTGGTGCCTAATTTTGAGGTAGGAAATGCTTTGCATGTACTTGGCTAGGTTATTTACATGAACTTAGTCTTAAAAGATAAAAGTCTTCTTCTAGTTGCATGAAAAGAATTGAACAAGGAGCTTTGCATGACTACCAATGGAATAGTCAATTCTAGTTTGAACTTGGGTGCTAGGGTTTATTTTTCCCTATAAAAGGCCTATGCTAAGCTTGTAAAGGGTTCAGAATTTTTAGATACATTTCTATTAAGATTTTCATATGTTTTAGATTTTCTTTTAGTAGTTAGAGAGGGAGAATTTTTTAAGAAGAGAACCAAGTTCCAGTGTAGCACCTTGGATGAATTGTAGCAATTTTAAATATTCAATTCAATAGAATGGTCCCAACTTCTTCAAATTTTGTTTGCTCATGCATGGTGGAGTGCCTCAAATTTTTCTAAAATAATTGATTTCTTGGTGAAATATTGGATACTTAGATATATATCTTATGTGAATGAGTTGTGTATTTAATATATATAACTTGCATGTAAAATAAAGTAGTTATATGTGTTCATCTCTTTTCTCATAAAATTTCCTTAGAATCTTGCACTTGTGATGTGAATGGTAGAGTTTCAAAATGATCATAACATTGAAAGTTAATTAGATTTCTTAGGTTTTCATTATAAGGATTAAAGTTGAAAGTGCTCACCAAATTTATTGCATAACCTTAACAACTTTTGTTATTTACTTATGCACAAATAGAGTAGTCCTGATTTAGATTAGAAACCATCTAGATTGACATAACCAATACCAGAGCCCTTGAACAAATAAACCATATTGACCATTGAGTTTTCATAGTATAGTTGTGACCCAACTCTCAAGACTTTGGAGATGATTTATCTAGATATCATATATCTTTTCAGGAGGGGTAAGGTTATTTTTACTCTACTTGTGTTGCATGTGTCAATTTGGCCATCTACAAAACAAGTATAGTAATAGTTTATGTAAATAAACTCAAGGATAAATTTGTGGGGGATAAAAAACTATGTTATATAGGATTAGCAAGAAACGTGGTAAGTGTTTTAAGGACAACAAAAGATGGGAGGCCTTTTTAAAGGGATTACATGAAAGGATAATTGAATAAATAGAAAATTTCTTTAAAATCTTAAAAAATACAAAATTTCAATTATTCATATGATAATGCAATCATCATATTCATTATATAACTATATTTTGAATTTCTAAAATAGTAATATTATTTAAGAAAAAAATAAATGACATATCAAAGATGTAAAAGTTGTTCCTACATAAAGCATCCATATGCCAAATAGGTAAATTGTTAGCATAGAATCCTTGTAGCCACATATTGCAAATTACATTTAAGGATAAAATTTGAGCACATAGTTAGTTATATTGGAAAGTGTATGTATTAAAACATGTATACATATAGAGAATCATCTAGTGCACCAAAAGCCCTTATAGATGAGTAGAATGCTTTGAATAGAACAAAATATAAGTACTTTTGCAATTAGCACCCTTGAAGAATTTATGTTTGGTGTGTCTCAAGTAGCACATGGATGAAACTCTGAGTAACCCAAAGAGTCCTTTTTCCATTGCCCTTTTTTATTCTCTAAGTGTTTCATGCATGGTGAACAAAGGTTTCTTATCTTTTCAATTGATTCTATATGTGTTGCCCAGCAATGGGAATAACAGTTTTCTTGTCTTTTTTAATATAGAGATAGAACTTTACAAAATTACAAGTCAAGGGTTTTTATTTTGATTAATCCTTGGAAACAAAAATACCAACACTGATTACAAAAGAGGAATATGTAAAGGAAATAGGTTCAGTTACTGAGGAAAAGCTTAGGGGGACCCTGTTCTTCTTATTGAAAAGAGACAAGGCACCAAGGTTTGTGACTTTCTAACACAAATTTCCCCTATTTCCAAAATATAAGAAAGGAAGGTTTATTGAAGTAGAGGAATCCAATATGGAAAAGAAAATGCTTAAATGTTTTAAAATTTCAAAGATTACATATGAAATCTTAAAAATGGTAGGATTAGGTGTGTCATACACCTTGCAAGTCCTAATATTTGAAATATTTATTTATTTATATTTATTATGCATGCACATATTTTGGGCATCCCACTTGGAGTGGCACTATGTGTCACTTGTAGTTTGTATTTTGGCAATTTGTATTTATCTCTTAGTGTCATGGGAGTTGCTCAATGCAACTTTGATAACTTGTAATGTGTGTAAGAGTTTCTAGAATGGAAAGACCTTGAAAGAGGGAGTAACCAAGTGGAAATTTGACAAACATGATTTTAGGAGCCAAAAATGGAGCACCATATTTGGAGAGTCGGTTATGATTTAACATGTGTAAGTAACCTTCTATTTTATATGGTGGATTTGATGAAAACTCCTATAAATGGAGAGAGCTCTGTAGGTGATCGAGGGTTTGTGAAACCCTCCATGTGCAATCAGTAGAGCTCTCTTCTTGCCTTGGAATGCTCAATTCATGACTATTTGTTGCATTGGATCATATTGGTCTCAAATGGTGTTATAGGATTGTTGGTTGTGGTGTATATTACTTCCTATTTGTTGGTCTTGTTTTGTGTATTCGTTTGGCAGTATTTTTTAAAAATTTTGAATTGAATCCATTGAATCTTCCTGCCTATACTGTAGATGTCACTAGGGTGTCAGGGTACATTCCCCTATGCTCGGGGCTGCCTAATGAGTTATTCCTTACGGGCCATATCATTAATTGATGGGTCGGAAGGAATTAATGGACATTCCAGAAGGTTTTAATGGAGATGAAGGTATTATTGATGAAAACAATAAAATTTAGGGAAGCTCTATGGGGAGATGATGCCAAAACACTACCCGAAGATGTAGGCTTTGAGATCCAGCATCCACTTAGAGCCTATAGTGGAGTTGTCGACGGTGGAGAGGAGAGGAGCAAGGGAGGAGAAAGGGAAAAAGATGAGAATCTTAGCTTGCCTAGGAAACTCTTCTTATGCCCTAAACATGCAAAAAGCATTGAGATATGAAGAAAGTGGATTAAAAAATGTGGCAGTTTTCTTTGCTTGTTTGAATATTGAGAAACTCCCTTCTAGGATGTTCTTCGACAATTGGCTTATTTCAGTTTGGGGGAAAAAATGGGAATACATTTTTCTTTTTATCGAATGATTCGAAATGGTTTATTTGTTATTTTTTGAGTCATAGTATGCATAAAAGGGTTGTAGATAGAAATTACTAGAATATTGGGAAGACTCTCTTTAAAGCCTTTCCCTAGGCACCAGAGATATCATATAAAGAGATAATGTTCTATTCAGTCTCAAAATGGATTCTTGGTTTAAATGTCCCAAAATAAATGTGGATTTTTGCCTTAGATGATAGACCAAATTGGAAAAGTTATTAAAATTGATGAAACTAGGGTAACTCTACCCCATATGAATGCTAGGTTTCTAGTTGCCCTAAAAATTGGTATGCAAATCCCTGATATTGTTGAGATCAATTGGAATAATAAGTGAATTATTTGTGAATTAGTAGGATAATGGGGACTTAACTCCTATTTTTTGTCCAAAATGGAAGGTCACCAGAAGAACGATTGTCTAATAATTAATAAAATAAAAAATAGAAAGGGTTTGAGTTTCAAAAATAGTGAACCCAATGGGAACTAGGGGAGGGAAGTGTTAAAACTAATGAAAACTCTTCTATTAATGGTAACTCTGTATCCATGCATAAAACAACTAAACATGTTGAAATTAATCTAGTCAATAATGTGGAAGACATGTCTGTTGAAAGTAGTGAAGGGGGGTTTCAAAATGATGTTCAAAAATGTGAAGAAGCCCTCACAATTATAATAAACATAGAATATCTGATAGGTTCCAAAGATAACTTGAGGAGTGATGAAACAACTAGTGAAGGAGTTATTAATAGGGCATAAGGAACACAAGTTGAGAACACTAACCCTAACATGGGGATTTTAGAGGGGAAGTATGTTACAATGTTTGAAAACCCTTGTTTTTAAAGTTTAATACAAAAAGAGTCTCCTCAAGAGAGCCTTAATGAGAATGTTGATATTATAAACCTTCCTATCAGCAGGGAAACTATTAAAAATGAGAACCAAACAAAGGATACTTGTGATGAATTTAGGAAAAGTGGACACAAAAAAATGCCCAAGAACTGGATTTAGATAAAATAAGAGAGAGAATGGTACAAGAACAAAGGAAAAAGCTTGAAATGTTTAAAGAGAATTTCCAAAAAAGAAGGCAGCAGATCCCAAAGGGGTAGCAGTAGATAGCTCTAGTATAAGAGATGAGATTGCAATAGAGGAAAGTGAATCCAATCAGACAAACAATGTTGATGAAATACTTGTTGGAAAAAGCAAAGATGGAAATAACAAGAAAGAAGATGAGATTAATAAAAGGAAACACGTTAGTAGAACTAATAGTTCTATTAAACTAGGGAAAAAAGGAAAAGAAGATCAAATCCCCAAATGTTTTGATAGGTTGTATAATGGGAATAAATTTAATTCCACCTGAATGATAAAATGATGAAAGAACTCTATTGTTATAGTTGGAATGTTAGAGGACTAGATTCCCTTGACAAGAAGTATATTGTTAGAGATTTTTGTAACAAGAATAGGAATATGGATATCATGTTTATACAGGAAGTCAAAGTTGTGGGATATCAAATGGAAAACAATTTGAGATTTATTTGGAAGGATGCTATTGCATTTACTTCTAAGCATGAAAAAGGAAAAGTTAGAAATTGTTGCAAGTATGTGCTAACCGGTGTTATCATTGATGTCAACATGTTTGTGTTGTCATTGACGCCAACTGTATCTTCTGATATTGTTGTTTGTTGATTGATTGAGTTGTCATATTAAGGACACTGTTTGAGTATTTTTCTCTGCATTTCTTCCGTATTGAAGACTAGAGTATGAGATTTGGATATAATTTAGAGAAGTGTTTGAAGATACTAAATCTAGAATTTGGTGGTTTGGATTCTTGTGCAGCAAAAGTTCTATTCACTACTTTGAAGACTATGCCTGGCAATGTTTGTAGTGTGATAGGGAGAGTATTTTGCTCTGCATTTCTCTGCAGTTTGGATTTTGGTCTTGTGGTTTTGACTTAAGTTAATAAAGTCCTTAGTTATCTTCATTCCAAAGGATTTGTGATTTGGTGCTCTGAAAAGCAAGTTATTGATTAGCAGAGTTTGACAATGTTTGTTGTGAACTAGTTTGTGATATGTCTTCGAGTGATATTTGTTGTCCTCAAGTGAGATCTATTGCGGTTGGATTTGTTAGCTCCCAAGTGATTCTATGTTGTTTGTGGATGTCACCAGAATGTATTGAAGGTGTGTTCTTGATCCACAAGCTATAATGAAGTTCTTGGAAGCATGTATCTAAGTAGTCTTGATGTTTGCACTAGTTCTGGCCGACTTGGTTACTTACACTTGTTACAGAGGTGATTCATGGATCGTGGAAGTGTGTAAGGATGTGTTTGGGTTTGAGCTAAGCTGTGAAGTGCTCTTCCTTCATTCATTTTCTCTGCAAGATTGTTTAGGTCCATACCTAATTTGAATTATGTATGTATGCCGACCTTGGAGATAGTTCCAATGGTTGTAAATTATATTGCTGACCTTGATGTATGTTCCAAGGTTGATGATCAATATTAATATATGTAATGAATCTATGAGTGAGGTGAGAGAGTGCGAAGATGTGAAGATAAAGTGTATGTGCTGTAAAGGCATAGTAGAAGAGATATATTGCGCTTCAATGTAATTAAACTCAGGCATGTTGTAGATTCTACTATATAAGTTCATGGTAGTGAGCCACCCATCTTGGCAATGAGCCACCCTTTGGCAGTTAGCCACCCCTTGGTAGTGAGCCTTGGGTAGTGAGCCCTAAGGTAGTGAGCCTCTTTGTTATTCGGTATTGTTACTACATTATATTGTGAGCTAACACTCACTGTGGTTTTTCCCTTTTAGGGTTTTCCATGTAAAAATTTGGTGTTCATGTGTGTATGGTGTTGATGTGTTTATGTTTTGATTTTGCAATTCATTTTTAATTTTCATAACAAATTAAGGAGTTAAAGTAAGTGAATGTGAATGTGATTTTGTTTAAAGAAGTTAATGTTTTTGATACAACTGATTCACCCCCCCTCTCATTTGTCTTATTCCTTCAACATAAATTCCATGGTCATTAATAGAAAATGGTTGTAGTCCATTATACAAAAAGGGCATTCCCCATGCAATAGATGTATGTGGGTTATTATAGAGATAGAAAACACAAAAAATGGTTTTTGCTCTATTTATGCTCCAAACGAGTATGGAAATAGAGTTGAACTGTAGAACTAGATGGCTAATGATCTCCTTAGGGTACCTTGGGTAGTAGGAGGAGATTTCAACATGATTGAACAAAAGGAAGACAAATCAAGAGCTAACCCCCATGAATGGAAAGAGAATGAAAAGTTTTTTTGGGATAGAATGAAAAAGATGTTGAAATTATTTGACCCTTTAGAATGGCAAAATGGAAGTAGTAAGGGCATTTGGTTTTCCTAGTGTAATAGTCAAAAAGGTAATAGGAGGATCTACTGCAAATTGGATAGATTTTATGTAGACAAGGAGGTGTTCCAGTTTTAGTGCTCTAACAATAACAATATGGTGCAACTCATTCTAAACACATTGTTTGATCACCATCCAATTAAGGCAGTCAATGCTTTGAAAAACCAGTGCAAATCATATAAGTCAAGGAAAGATTGTAGTTTTAAGCTTAACTATGATTTGTTGTTAGATAAAGATTGCTTGGATGGCATTAGAAGTTTAAGGGAGATAAGTAAAGCTTTGGCAGGTAGTACTACTACCACAAAATATTGGAACAATTTGACAAACTCATGTAAGGTAGTATTTAAAACAATGGGAAAAAATACTCTTTAGATAGAAAAAAGGAGGAATGCTACCTTCAGGAGGAGTTTTAAGGGTAGAAGAGATCATTTAAAGGGATCCTAGCAGGACAGACCTAGTGGAAAAAGTTGGGGAAATAAGACATAGACTCAGAAAGTTTCAAGTCAAGAAGGCTCAAGGAGCTAGGGTCAGAGCTAAGTTGAACTGGTTGGAAGGAGGAGATAGAGGCACAAAATACTTCTTTGAGATGTGAAAGTTTAAAAATCTTAAAGAAAAAATAGGTCCCATATTAGAAGAGGGGTATGGTATCACACTGATGATGAGATAAAGGAAGTTTATAGGAGGTTCTATGAGAACTTGTTTAAATCAGAAGATAATAAGGAAGGTTGTAAGGAAGCACATGAACTTTGTATGAGAATATATAAAAAGAAAATATATGCAAAAATGGGAAAAAAATTAGAAGCTATGTTAATAAAGAAAGAAATTGAAGAAGCTATTAAATCCATGGAGAATGGGAAATCACCAGGTGTGGATGGGCTACCAATGGAGTTTTACAAAGCAAATCTAAGTTGGGTGGTAGATGATCTATATGAAGTCTATCAAAATGTTGTGAAGAATGGGACTTTGGGAAAGGAAATAAAAAGGGGGATTATTAAACTATTGCCTAAAGATGGTGATAAAGCAAACATTAGAAATTGGAGACCTATCACTTTATTGAATGTTTTTTATAAAATCATAGCTAAAGTGTTAGCTTTGAGACTAAAAGACATATTGCCCAATATAATTAATCATACCCAAACTAGGTTTATTAAGGGTAGATATATTTCAGAGAACCTAATTACAAGCTGAGAAGCCTTACATTGGGCTAAGGAAACTAATCAAATGGCAGGCAATCTACTCTTGATTTTGAAAAGGCCTATGATAGGATTGAGTGGTCGTTTATTTTAATAATGCTAAAAACTATTGGCTTTCCTGAATATTACTGTGAGTTGGTTAAAATGTTGTTTAGAGATGCATCTCCTCAAGTTGAAGTTAATGGTTCAATGTCTAAACCATTTCTTATGGGGAGATCTATTACGCAAGGATGCCCACTGGTGCCAGCTCTATTTGTTATTGCCTTAGAAGCCATTTATTACTTGTTGAGAACATATGTTATGGAGGGAGAGGTAAAAGGCATTTTATTGCTAAATGAGGATATGCTTTTGAATGTCCAATTTGCTAATGATACAACTTTATTCCCAAGGATTGAGAAAGATAATGTTAAAAAGATGGAAGATAGTTTGGGTGTCTTCTATCTTGCTTCTAGAGAAAAAACTTATGCCTCTAAATCTATTTTTCTTAGTTGGGATGAAGATGCACCTGACTGGTTAGATAGGACTAAGTGGAATTGGGGGGACCTGTTGGTCATGATGTTAGTCACAAACAAGCATAGAATAAAAGTACACATTAACCTTTATTCATCTTGAAAGATACGATGAATTCAAAGAATACATAATCCCAAGTCTCCGGTGATTAGATCTTAATCTTCTAATGTTACTCAGAGGTTGATGTGTGTTGCTGTTTCCATTTTGGGGCCTTACATAGAGTTCATCATCATGACCCTATTTTTGCAAAGATTCTTCACAGAGAGGTCATTTTATACAGTTGTTTGATCAAATGATATAGTTATACTCAAATATTTGCATGATATTCATCAATAATACATGCTTCAGCTTCAAATATGCTAAATATTTCCATTTATCTACGAAATGTCCACATATTTGTATTGTTTGCTTTAGATATTCAGTTATTTGCAATTATGCTAGTGAAATGTTCTAAAATTTAAAGAAATTGAAAGAAATGCTTTAAATGAATGTTGAATCTTCAACTATTGAACCACATGTATATCAGATACAGTCATGAGGAGAAGAAAACCAAACCATATGTTCACCAGGACATTCCACAGCTAGATACAGTAGGTGCTAACTTCAAAGGAATTGTATGAAAACAACATATGTAAGTAGACATGCACTCCAAGAGATGCAGCAAATCACCACATACATCTAGAATTTACACACTGATTACTCAAGATTTACTATGAATTGTAACCAAAACAGTCTTCTCATTCACTAAGTATGCAAATATATAAATGTATACAAAAAGCTTTCAAATGAGCCCTGAATATTTTAGCAAAAAAATTTCAATTAAGTTTTCGAATGTTAAAAAAGAGGCATTCCTGCACCTTTTATAGAATAAGGTGAGGAATCCATTACAAAAGATCAACGATCTTGATTGTACATGTAAATCCACGGTCAATATTTCCTTTGACTATGTCAACCTTACAAAATGGCACAAGTTGCCAGCTGGCAACTATCTAAAAAACTTAACTTCACTAAGTATCAGATGCTAATATTTACTCTAGGATGCATCATCATCTACTTTGTCAGAATCATGTGCTTCTTCACCAGGTGCATTACTTCCTGAACTTTCATCATCATCATGATGATGAACCCGCATATGAGGCTGCATGATGCTCTGGACCTATTCATATAACTGCACAATTTTATCTATTTCCCTGCCATCCTGAGTCTTTGCTTTGATGATGGCGTGCTTGTGTGCCTCGTATTTGTGTCTACTGCTATCCAGCTTGTTCTTCCTGTTATTTAGTGTCTCATTGTAGTTTTCCATCTTGACTTTGATTCTCATTATTTTATCTATGACTTCTTCTGTCAAGTGAACAAGTGGATCATCAGCCACTGATTGGAAGTTGCCGTGTAAAGCTTTGATGGCAAACTCCTCATCTTGATTCTCTACTTTCCCTTCCACTTTTCCTTCCAGTGTTTCCAACATTTCTGCCTCAATAGTCATCAAATCATGCAACTTCATGCTGATATCCCTCAGTTTATTATTGCATCTTTTAAGTACTCCACATTCAAATTGAATGTCCTTATACCATATATCAACCAACAAGGCTGTGTTACTATTTAGTACCTATTTGTTGATGAGCAGCTGAGGATTTATTCTCCTTATCTCCCCTAGGATGCCTAATACCTTTTCCAATTTGAAAGACCTTTTGCCTGTCTGCATCTGTAATTTATCTACCTTTGTCCTGGAGTCACTAAGAGTATTCTACCAATTCAAAGAGGCCTTTACCACTTCCTCCGCATCATCCAATGTGGATGACATCCATTTCCTTAGTACAGATGCCTCACGTTTCATGAGATCTAATTTATTTACCTCCTCTTGAGAAATAGCAGTCAATGGGACTGCATGTTCAGTTGAAGTATCATTAGGATTAATCAGCCGTCCTATGTAGGCATGCAACTAAGCAATGTGCTCTTTGTGTTGCTTATTTTTCTCTTTCTCTCTTCTCACTTTCTAAATTAAAGAATCAATAATATCTTTGCCTTCTTGACCTTCTTGGTCTTCATTGGCAAACCCTAAGTCCACTGTACTGATCTGAAACTCGTTTAAGGTAATTTTACCTTTTTCTTTCTCTACAGTAGGTACTGCAATTTGTGTAGTCCTTCTCCCAGTTGTTGGGTCCCTTTTGATGGCCGAAGTCATTCTGGCCTTCCTCTTTGGTTTTACTATATTCTCAGAAAATAAGGTAGATACATTGAATTCTTGAATTTCAAATTCTACCTCTGCATTTACTTCTTTCTCCAACCACAGAGGTACCTAATCATGTTTCTCCGCATCATCATGATGTTCACCTTTATCTCCTATTTCTGTCAGCATATGTGATGGAGAAGGTGATTTTCTCGATTCTTCTTCATGATGCACACTTTGATGTTGATCCTGTGGCACATCCTCCTGTTGAGGAATTTCTTTCTCTAGAGGAGCATCTTCCTGAGGTGGAGGATCTTGTGATGTATCTATATGTTGATCATGATGATCATGATCCTTTTCTTTTATTACCTCATCCACTTTTGACTTTTCCTCCTGTTGAGGAACATTCACAGTAGTGGATACTTGGGAAGTCTCCTTGGGTGCTGATGTTGGTTCTGCAACCGCGATTTGTTCTGCACCTGTACTGCTTACTCCTTGAACCTTAGCGGCAGGATCCTCTACTACATCGTTCTCATCCGCCTTCTTTTCTTGAACCTTTTCTATAACAAGTTCTGCTGATGTATCTTGTTGGCTTGTCTCTGAAGTATGGCCCTCTGATTCTGCCATCTTTACTTCCTCTATATGTTGCTCTTTGTCAGGTGTGCCTGCTGGATGTTCAGGACTTGCATCCTGTTTTCCTATTAAGTCTACCACTACAGGACTTGTCACCTCTGCAATTAGTGTATCTAGCCCCATTTCTTGGGCTATTTGTTTTGGGCTCTTTTCTTTTTCAACTTCCACTTGCTTTATCTCCTCCAGTATAGTTTGAACTGGTGGAGTCTTTTGAGGGGTCATGTGTGTGCTTGTAGCAAGGGTCTCCATCTTTTGTGAAGCCACCTCCTTCACAACCTTATCATCTGATAAGTTAATTGTTTCATCTAGTGAGATGTGACCTCCTACTTGTGTCTGGGAGGTTTCTTTCATCTATTCTTCTGCAAGCTTAGTTTTGAACTTGACGATGGTAGGAAGTGGAACATTATGTTGAAGTTCCCTATGCACTTCACTACCTGCCCCTTGTAACAATGTAGGGGATTGTCTTATTTCACCCCTCATGGAGGTTCTTTGTTTCTTAGGTGGGGTAAACACCACCACCTGTGGAGCTCTTCTTTTTCTTTTGAATAACAAAGGGGCCTCTTCTTCCTCAGGCTCTTCCTCCATGAGGATATCCTCTTCATCTGGTTTCCTTGAGGATTGACCCTCTTCTTGGGTCTTAGTAATTTCAGCCTCTGCTATCTCACCTTTCATGGACTTTTGTTTTCTTGTCTGTGGAGGGGATGCTGATCCTAATCCTGATCTTGATGCTACTGCTGCTGCCTCCTCAGCTATAAACACTGCTCTTTCAATAATAACCCCTTTTGGTTCATTATCTACCTTCTTGCCCCATGGGGGTCTTTTGATCTGTTGTTGTTGTGGAGGGAGCCTCTCTCCCTTAAACTTTCTCTTCTCATTTATGAAGTCATCATACTCCCCATCAGGAATATCCTGCCCCTTCTTTTTGTTGTCCACCGTAATGGCAACAACCTTCTTTTTCAATGCCTCTATCTGTTCATCAACCCAGGCATGAGTTAACTGTATGGTCCTGGCAATGAAGGTGTCCAAGGATATATCCTCTTATATAGTGAGGTCAGGTGCAGAGATAGTATCATTGTATATTTTCTTCTCTTCATATTCATCTACAATTATCCTACCATCATCTTTCTTCAATTGTTGAGGAATGGGGATGCAGTCAAAGGTTCTGATTTGATTCAATGTTAGCCTTTGATATCTTCTTCTTCTTGCTTCTGCTTCATCTTCACAGTCAGCCCAGAAGTCTTCTAGGTGCTTCTGATGAATAGTCTTTCCTATTATTTTCCGCATCCTGCCATAAGGATCATATGGTCTTGTTAGTGGAAAAGGCTGCAGCTTCATTTTATTCAAGGTGACCATCACCTTCTTTATGTTCTCCAAATATGGGCACATGTACCAGCCAATGGTGACTGGAAACAAAATTGGTGGTAGCTTCCGTGCATCCTTGTATGTTTTCAACATTGTGGAGCTCTGCCTTATAAATTCCATTAGTATCATTGCATCAATGGGATACCTTGGCAACATGAGGGGATGTCCCTCAAAACCCTCAATCCTCATGTAGGAGAATGTGGCAAATTGTATATACCAGGCTCCATGCCTGTAAATTATCTCTTGAGCTTCCATGCTCAACCTCTTTGTTCTGTCCTCCTCCATGGTTTTTACCAGATGCATAGAGAATGCATCATTTACCAGTTTGTAATCTTGGAGGTAATTAGCTCTTTGCAGCTGGGGATGATGATCCCAAATATGCATAGCATTGATTATGCCTATGACCTTCCCATCTGTAACCAATGCATCAAATGTACCTTTACAAGCATAGGAATAGACAATGCATGATGTCATATAGAAAGCACAATTTGAACCTCCTAGGTTCATCAGCTCCTCATGCAGAGCATCACTTATTAGCCGGCCCCATAGTGGCTTAATATCTAAATATATGCACATCATTATCACATCGTACATCCAGTCTTTAAAACTACCAGCATCAGGCTAGCCTGTTACTCTATTCAACAATGCAATCATGTATTGGTACTCATCACTAAAATCATATTTGAATAAGTGCACAGGAAGCTTGGCGGCTGCAGGATATGTGCTGTTCTCAGCCCTCCATTGATACATATTCTTCCTGGCTTGTTTCTTGTTATTTTCATACTCTTTTTTAGATTTCTTCAGATCCACACTTTTAACGTTCCTGCCCAATGGCAGTCCAAATGTCTGAGAGAGACCCTTGATGGACAGGTCTGCATATATTCTCCCATGCTTCATGACTTGCCTGGTCTCTGGATTGTAATTCTTGCCACATTCAATAACCAGCTCTAGAGACTCCATGGAGTACGGGAAACTGGCAGCATTCCACATTCCAGACACGAATACCACATCCAGCACAGGACTTCTATTCTTATCATCATTCAGCCTAGCTGTCCAGGCTTCTAAATCGGTATTCCCCTGATGGGTATCTGTAATTGCACCATATTTGAACAGGACGCCCCTCTGAGATGAGAAAATGGGCTTACTGAATTCTGCCTCACACTTAGCTAACCTCTTTTCAGCCATGGGTGCCTGCAATTAACAAAATCTTGTCTTACAATGGATACTCACATGCATGTATATAACAATTAATTCTACTAATCATCATGTCTACTGTATCTCTTCAACATTTAACTTATCATGGGGGTGCATAACCAGAACTTCAGATTAACAACACCATACCTGACTATTACAGAAACAACATGATGAGTGTTTCGTTTACTTACCTGCATATGCAAATTTCCTTCTATACCAATAGATTTCTGGAAGTGATCTTAATTCTACTGATGATCACGCACTTCCTCCTGTCCGTAAGCTCGTTTCGTACAAGGATCCCTGGTATGAGAGTATGGAAGCTGGTGCTCTGTAAAAATAATTTTATCGCAAAGTAAACACGAAATGACAGTGAATTCACCCTTTTAACCATGCAATTAGGGTAAAATTATGGCAACCTCTAACACATTTAAAGTTCATTCGTTGATCATCCACGCGGAAACACAGGATCTCGCCAGGTGTTTCATCAGGTTTCGTGGTCGGCGGGAACCACCTACCACCTCCGTGTGCATTAAATGTTAATGGCGGCAATGGAAGCAGGGTGATATTCGTATGTCAGGATGATATTCAAAAGATAGAATGATATTCGCAAATATCGTCTCGAGTTTAATGTGATCCTCCTCTTTCAAATTGGAATAACTATCATGACAAGATCGGGTGATGAACACACCCTTCGGTTATGTTTAGTACATCAGGGGGATATTTTTGATATATCGGGTGATGTTCCAAAGATGATGATGACCGGCCAAGCTCATATGTCTCTATTTTGGAATATTGGGATGACGTCATCCAGATATTTGCGCAGTGTATTGGCGAGGCATCATGACATCATGTCATGATATATGAGCATGATCATATTCAGAAAAAATACCCCGAGAGGTAAAATGATGATGATGTCATCGTCATGTTTGTTTCTTCATTTATCGAACTTGGATGACGTCATCAGGATATTGGCTTAGGCAGATATTTCGCGGCAGGAGGATATTACGAAATATCAGGTTGCATTGAAAAATATGATCCTCACGAGATGCATAAGACCATTGACGGGTAAAGGTTACTATCACCTAAAATTGACGTCTGGATATTCAGACTGCATGATTTTATCGGGTGATATATTAGATCAGGGTGACCTTTTATAATATGACTGATGTTACGAAATATGATCCTCCCCCTATGAATATCAGGTTTGACTCAAACTTTGACCATTCATAACTTTCACATCCTGACGAATATCAGGGTGATGCAAAAGACAAACCTGCATGGAATTTAATGCTCTTTCTAAATATGAGGTTGCTGGAATAAAATATGGAATTTGAAAAACTAACCTCATGATGATCACTTACCCAGCCTTTTAATGCATGATGATCTGCATGACTTACTTTTACCAGACTGCCAGAAAGCACAAAACAAGCAAAAAAGTTGGGTCCCTGTTTTGTCAAGTCAAAATGGGGTGTGTTGTGTAACCACACAACAACTTGCCACCAAAGAAAATAAAAAATTCCAATGATTCAAGTGATGTGATCATATTCATCCATATCATTCTAATTTATTCTAAGCATAAGCATCATGATCTTCTGAATGATAAAAGTTCATCATGGTAACAATGCTAACAAAGGATCATGTGTGTGCAGATGATTAATTATCTTCATCCTGAAGGCAAGTTGAAAACACAAGTAACTGGTGTTAAACTACATAGTTGGGAATCATCCCTCATAGCTAACCTAGATAGAGCCTTGCTGCCAGCAGGCGTCTATAGCCCCGGCAAGGTTATCTATACAATCTCCCTAAGTAGAGCCCCATTGCCAGCAGGCATTTATAGCCCTGGTAGAGTTACTTAGATGGCCTAATTTTATTTCTTTTCTGATTTTTTCTTTAAAATTTGTATTTGATATCATCATGTCAGCTCATTTATACAAGGCATAGTCACTTGCAACTTTAGGTTGGAGATTGTATTGGTAGCAAGGGAGTCCCTTTAGATTTTTCACTTAACACCTATACTTGTGTGTTCAACAAACCCAAGGCTGTTAGGTGTTCCATTGTGATTGATTCACTTTGATCAAGAAAAGGCACCCTGATGAAAGAATATCATAGATTTGATCATGAGTACTTCTTAGAACGAATCACATCCTATGTCTAAATCTAATCTCATCACTTGAATCTTAGCAATTTGTTATTTTCTGTGATGATGAAATGCATCATCTTGACTAACCAAAACAAAACTCAACCAAAAAAAAACAAAACAAGACAAACGAACACACAAAACGACAAAACACAATTGTACAAGCAACTATACAAATGTACAATATGATACACATGACTGTCATGAAGTCACTTTAGACTTGAAAATAATGGTTGAGGAATTGTCCATTGACTAGCAATGGGACATCCTCACCTGTCAGGTTCTTAAGCCTATAAGTGTTGTATCCCAGTATCTCAGAAATCTGAAAGGGTCCTACCCATAATCTATCATATTTGTCATGGTCACCTCTCCTCTCATGTGCTTTATCCCACATCAGGACTAAATCAGATATCCTGAAGGCTTTAATTTTGGCTCTCGTGTCAAACCAGTGTTTGACAACAGCCTGATGTTTTGAAAACTGGTCAATAGCTTGACTTCTTTTCTCTTCCAAGTGCATCAACTGAAGCAACCTGACTTCTTGTCTATTGTCTATACCTAGGTATTCTTGGGCAAACTGCAAAGTAGGAATTTTCAAGTTGACAGGGAGGATAGGATCCACCCCAGATACTAGCTGGAAAGGTGAGTTTCCTAGTGCAGTTTTCATTTTGGTCCTCTCTACCCATAAGGCATATTTCAAAAATGAGTTCCATTCCCTAGGGTTCTTTTCTACTAATTTTCTTATGATATTCAACAAATTTTTATTGGTGGATTCTGCTAATCCATTCCCTTGGGGATAATAGTTGGATGAGAACTTGAGTATGATCCCATGATCAAAATCCCAATTTGATAATTTGGTTGAAGTGAAGGCTAAACCATTATCACTTACCAGAGCATAAGAAGTTCCATACCTGGTAACAATGTTGCTTTCCAGAAATTTAATAACATCATCAGCAGTACAAGTCTTGCTGCTGACAGCTTCAGTCCATCTGGTACAATAGTCAGTAATTGTTAAGACATACCTATGGCCTAAAGAGGATGGAGGGTTAATTGGTCCTATGAAGTCCATGCCCCATTGTGCAAATGGGCGCTCTTCCATCACTGGCTGCAATGGTTGTGCAACATATTTCTCTCTGTTGGCAGCAACCTGACATACATGGCAACACTTAACATGATCAGCTGTATCTTTAAAAATTGTAGGCCAATAATATCCTGCTCTGAGGATTGCATGTGTTGTGGCCAGGGCTGATCCATGTGATGTTCTGAACTTATCATGTAGTTATGATAAAACCTTATTTGCTTCTAGTTTTTCTAAGCATCTCAGGTATATTCCTTCATAATTCTTTTTGAACAGGATCCCTCCCTTCATCATATATTTCTGTGACCTTATTTTCAAGGCTCTTCTTTGGGAAGCTTACATTTTTGGAGGACACCTTCCAGTGATCAGGATATGCCTAATATCTGAATACCATTCTTTATTATCCTCAGCATTGATAATATATTGCTAACTATGATATTTGGATCAATTTTAGATATCATTTGGCATAAGGCCTGTCCTCTTACCAATTTCATTGGTGTAATTTCCATGTCATACTCTTGTAATACTATAATCCACTTGGCTCTTTTCTCACCAGGCTCACTCTGCATCAGCAGCATCTTCACTGCTGCATCAGGCACTACTGCAATCACTTTTCTTCTTAGTATGTAATGTTTGAACTTATTTACTGCCCTGACTAATGCAAGTGCTTGCCTTTCAACATCCACATATCTTAGTTCAGCATCTTTGAAGGGACAGCTCATGAAAACTATTGGTTTTTTTTCTTTTTCCTCATTCCTTTGAGTGAACACTGTTGCAGATGTATGCTCTAAGGCAAATGAATAGATGTAGAAGTCCCTTGTGTAGTCTGGACTAATGAGGACATGAGCATCTGATATGGCCTTCTTTATGTCTTCAAAAGTAGCATTGGCCTCTGCTGTCCACTCAATCTTGGCATCTTTTTTCAGCATGGCATTTAGAGGTCTGACTATCTCTGCGAAACTAGTGATAAATTTTCTTATAAAGTTAATATTACCAAAGTAAGACTTAAGTTCTTTCTTACTCCTAGGGAGTTGTATTTTCATGATAGACTCCACTTTGGCAGGGTCAATGATGATCCCATCTTCAGTTATTAGATGGCCTAATAATTTGCCTGTTGTTACCCTAAATATGCATTTCTTGGGGTTCAAGGATATTCTGTACTCTTCACATTTCTTCACCACACTTCTAAGATCAACTACATGGTTCCCCCTTTCTTTGGAGAATACTGTCAAGTCATCCATGTAGATGACTATGCACTTTCCTATTAAGCCTCTGAAGGCTATGTCCATTGCTCACCGAAATGTAGCTCTAGCATTTATGAGTCCAAATGGCATACGTCTATATGCAAATATCCCCCACTTGGTGGTGAAGGCAATTTTCAATCTGTCAATCTTATCAACCATCACTTGGTTGTATCCTGAAAAACCATCCAGGAAGAACATCATTTTAGCTCGATTTACAATCTGCAGAACTTCATCCAATGATGGTAAACAATAGTTATCCTTCTCTAATGCTCTGTTCAAATTCCTAAAGTCTACACATAATCTGATGTCTCCATTCTTCTTTCTGACTGGTACTAAATTAGCCACCCAAGTAGAATGCCTCATAGGAAAGATTATTCTAGCATTTAACAATTTCTTGACTTCTTAAAAAATTATTGGTTCAAGCAAAGCATTGACTAGCCTTTACTTCTGTCTGAAAGGTTTAGCATCTGGCTTGAGAGGTATAGTGTGAGTTATGATTGATGTGTCATATGTCTTTAGCTCATCATATGTCCAGGCAATTACATGCATGTAATCTTTGAGAGCTTGAGTTATTCCTTCTAACTCTTCTGGTGTGCAGACTTTGCCTATCAGGACATTTCTTTTGTCTTCATTTGGTCCAATATTCACTTGTGAATACTGACCTCCATCAGCCTTGGGAAGATCCTTCTGTTTCAGTATAGTATCCAAATCAAAGGCTCTTTCTAATTCAATCATACCTTTGGGGATCTTGTTGCTAGGCAACTCTAATATTTCATCTTCTTCCCAAACTTGATCTTCCATACTACTCTCATCTATGATCTGAGCATCAAATATATCCTTGTTAGAGATAAAATCAAGAATATGCTGATCATCATCAAAGACCTGGAGATTAGTGACATTATCAGGTACTAATGGTACGGATACCAATCCTACTAAAAATTTCTTTAGACCTGATATAGATAGTGGCTCCAATGTACTGGCAGCCTGGGCAAGTGCATCTGCCCTATGATTCTGTTCTCTAGGAACATGAGTGATGTTAAATGCATCAAAGTCTTCAATCAAATCCCACACTCTGTGTCTGTAATTTGACAATCTCTTATAATTGCAAGAGTAAATTACTCTTACGTGTCTGACAACTAATTCCGAGTCTCCAAAGACATACAGAATTTTCACCTTCTTCTTGAGAGCAAACAGTATCCCATGAATCAGAGCTTCATACTCTGTCACATTATTAGTGTAGGGGAACTGTAATCTGTATGCAGCTAAGTAGGATTTTCCTGATGGGTCAACAAGATCAATCCCTACTCCAGCTCCTTGTTTGGATTTCGATCCATCAAATCTTAGAATCTAGGATTTATCTTCAGCCAAAGACTTGGCTGAACCTTCTTTTGTCTTTGCAGCTCTGGCAGCTACGCCACCTGATATCCACTTTATTTAAGGAATATCAGTATCCTTGGATTGCACCTTTTCTTTCTTTTGTGAATCTGACTCCTTTTTTCTTTTAACATCAGGAGGATGATCCTCCGGATCTGGCACTATATGTCTTTTTAGAATGTGTAAACACAATGAGTAGGTTGTCTTTGAATGAGGTGCCTCATGCAATCTACACCAACCCTTCATCAAGACTTCATGGGGAAGTCTGTGCTGCTATGTCATCTTTTCTACTTCTTTTGCCAGAAAATCCTCAAACTTTGTCAGGTTACTACCTCTGTTTTCATTAGACAGTTCATAATCAGATTCCACAAAGCAATCACTCCCAGGGGTGATCTTTCCTTTCTTCTTAACATTTACCTAGTTGCTTACCAGTATCTCTTCTGTTATTCGAACATGACCTCTGCATTTGCATTTGTCTTCTTCTGTTCCTACAGGAAACAAACATAAGTCAGAATCACTTTCATTATCACTATCTGATGAACTCACCTCTGACGATGATGATGCATCACTATATGTCTGTTCTGACTCCATCATGTCTTTGCATGCTTCGCAAGTCCTTTCTAAATGAGGCTCACTATGTAATCTACACCATCCATCAATCAAAATATCATTAGCAGGTATATTCAGTATTTTACATAGCTTTATCTGTTTAAATAAGTGCCTTTCAAAATTTCTGAAACAATCTCCCTCAGTTTCATTTTTAGAATTAATATCAGGCCCTACTTGAAGTATATCATCCTGATGATCATCATGATGATGATGAAAGTCCAACATCAGGATCTCCTCTATCCTGACCGTCTGTGGCCTAACAGAATAGACTCCAGGTTCAATGTCTATATACATTATCTCATTCGTTTTATTGTACTCAATTATCATGTGCTTCATCCTGGGTTCAACATCTATTCTTATCTAGTTAGGAATACCTTTCCAAGGCAACCACATGTGACTAAAGTCAGTAGCCATATATCCATTCAAAGTCTTGGACCAATCTCTACTAAACAGCATCCCATAGGTGTCAGGTATGTCAACTACTTGGATATCAATGTAATACTGGATCCTGGGATCAGATGCTAGCTGCATGTGTATATGAGTCAGTTCACCTATCACACTTACCTCTGTCTTATCTAGCTGTGTCACCTTCTTTAGGGATCTAGCAGGATGTAGTCCTAAAGCATTGTATATAGACAAGGGCATCACATTTGTAGATGTATCTGAATCCACCAAATAGTTGTGTAAATTTTTGCTAATCATTCTTATGGTAAGGAGGAAAGGTGGTGACTCACTCTTATCTTGGTATAATGTCATATGTGAGGTTTTTGCAGCTTGGGCAGTAGCTGGCACTTTAGATTTGATGTTATTATCTCTAGCAACATGATCTTTACTACTAGACTGGCCTGGAGAATGAATATCCTCTTTAGGAGCAGAATCATCTAGTGATTTCATGAATGCCTT
Organism: Cunninghamia lanceolata; assembly: GCA_027924645.1. Classification (NCBI taxonomy): domain Eukaryota; kingdom Viridiplantae; phylum Streptophyta; class Pinopsida; order Cupressales; family Cupressaceae; genus Cunninghamia; species Cunninghamia lanceolata. The sequence continues at coordinate 755,642 of BSBN01000798.1, forward strand.
CTTAATTGTAGGGGTTTTCAATAACTCTGACAAAGACAGGCTGATCTTGATCTTCTTCATCTCATCTGCCAAGTATGTAACGAGTTTGTCAGACTCATGAGTCAAGCTAACAGCCTTTGATGCTATATTCTGAGGTGACAAATATTGAGCATTTACCTTGGGCAACCCAGGGTTATTGCTTGCTTTGGGATTAGGAGGTGTATTGAAATTGTTTGGAGGTAGAGATGATGTCAAGGGACCAGTAGGTCTGTTGGCATTACTTCTCAAGTTATAGTTATGTTTACAAGGATATTGTTGCTGGTACGCATGCACCTCCTCATGTTCAGTGGAAGGCTCATTTTCATCCTCAAAAGGAAAGACATAATTTGACTCAAAAGCCATGGCAGATTCTTCACATGCATGTGAACGACTTTGATGATCAATATAACTTTCTAACACTAGGGCTGAGTCATATCCACAGGGAACTATTTCATTACCTTCCACCTAAGGTGGATTCCCTGTAGTATTAGACACTTCTGTTTGAAAAATGCTGGCAGCAATTTGAAATTGTGGACAGTCTAGCTCTGCATGAGCATTTGTATTGTGGATCCTGCACCAATTGGTGAGGGCTGCCTTAGCAAGATTGACTCTAGTAGTCTGTTTGGTTTCACCGGGTGATTGATTATCTAAAGGTGATGGTAATGAACCATTATTTGGCCTGGAATTCCATACTCTAGGTTGCCTCTAAGGATTATTGTTATTTCCCCCAGCATTATTAAAATTACTGTTGTTGTACCCTCTGTCAGGATAATTTGGACTGTCATTGGAATAACCACTATTCTGATTTGACTGGGAATAGAAATTCTAATTTCTCAAATGAGTCACTTCTGTAGTGAGTTTTCTTAGCTGAGCAGAGATTTCTTTGATTTCCTCCTTTTCCTCTTGAGCTTTGGCTACTACATTTTCACTTTGAGGCTTGAAGAAAGATGATCCATGGTTATTGTTGGATAGATCAGCACCCTGAGGTGTCTGAGTTTGTGTAGGATATTGTGACATCTGGCCATTCCCATTTGGAGGTGGCATGATACTTAATGGAGGCACTTGCAAGGGTGCAGGCATGACTATTGGAGGTATCATTGCACCATTAGGATATTGTGCAGGATATGATGCAGGATGTTGTGCAGGATATGGTGCATACATGCCAGGCAGTGTAGGGAAGGCAGTATTTGGAGTAGGAGCAGGTGACAAGTACTGACTAACCTTTATGGCTTCCTGAAAGGCTAAAGCTAGAGTTGTGATTTGAGGATGTGCTCTCCTTATGAACATGGAGGTCAAAGAATCTAAGGCTGAGTAATAAATGCTCCTTGCGGCTTCATCAGACACAGTATAAGGAGTAACTACCTTAGACAACATTTTCTGAAACCTAGCATTGAAGTTTGCAATCGGCTCACCTTCAAATCGTTTGATTGTAGCAAATAGGTGATAGTTCATTGAAGGATCAATAGGAGCTTTAAATCTGTCTGTGAAAGCTTTCTCTAAGACAGGCCATGAATCAACAGAACCTTGACCAAGACTAATAAACCAATTATAAGCTTCTTCCCCTAAAGAAAAAGGAAATAATCTGCATACTACATCCTGGTGCTCTATTCTGGCCCTACAACAAGCCTCTTTAAAGGTTCTGATATGATCATCAGCATTTTGATAAGGATGATATTTTGGACAAAGTTTGTCAAGATTCTTTGGCAACTCATGATATGCCGTGAAGGTTAAAGGCGATTCTGTGGTGAAGAAAGACATTGCAACCGGAGGAGGTTGAGCCTGAGGCTGGACTAAAGGTACTCCCTAAGGAGATCCTGTACGTATATTGAAACTGATAGGAGTCACAGGAGGACATTCTGGTGTTGTTCCTGATGCACTGGAACCAAGAGTATGATGAATGTCGATAGTCCTAGGTTTGAAACTTCTAATAGGTAGTTCTTCAAAGGGTCCGGTGGATCTTGACCTGGTATTTATCCTATGAGCCAGGATTTCTCAATTCTAAGGCAAATTGGCTGGATGATTGTAAATATTAGTTATATTTCACCAGCTGAGGTGATATTTATGATCGGATGACTGATCTAACTGGATATTTACGAAATATTTGCAAAGATAGTGCAAATATGAGGTGATATTTGAGGTATAACGACTCTTATCACGAGGTATCAGGTATCTAAGGCCAAATTCTTCAAAGCTTGAACAAATTTACATAACATTGACCGATATTTGTGAATTCATGATGATCTACTGTAAAGCTTGCAATATTTATGTTAGATTTGGAAATCTTTACACAGAATGAGCATATACAAGCTAGATGTAGTAAATATTTGAGCGATATTTGAAATTCACAAATGCATTCGAGGTTACCTTACTCTCTGCATCATCAAACCTAAAAATAATGATGATGAGCATATTCTTTTAGATGCCCTCCTTCTAGCGCCAATTTATGTTGGTCATGATGTTAGTCACAAACAAGCATAGAATAAAAGTATACATTAACCTTTATTCATCTTGAAAGATACGATGAATTCAGAGAATTCATGATCCCAAGTCTCCGGTGATTAGGTCTTAATCTTCTAACATTACTCAGAGGTTGATGTGTGTTGTTGTTTCCATTTTAGGGCCTTACATAGAGTTCATCATCATGACCCTATTTCTGCAAAGATTCTTCACAGAGAGGTCATTTTATACAGTTGTTTGATCAAATGATACAGTTATACTCAAATATTTGCATGATATTCATCAATAATACATGCTTCAGCTTCAAATATGCTAAATATTTCCATTTATCTATGAAATGTCCACATATTTGTATTGTTTGCTTTAGATATTCAGTTATTTGCAATTATGCTAGTGAAATGTTCTGAAATTTAAAGAAATTGAAAGAAATGCTTTAAATGAATGTTGAATCTTCAGCTATTGAACCACATGTATATCAGATACAGTCATGAGGAGAAGAAAACCAAACCATATGTTCACCAGGACATTTCACAGCTAGATACAATAGGTGCTAACTTCAAAGGAATTGTATGAAAACAACATATGTAAGTAGACATGCACTCCAAGAGACGCAACAAATCACCACATACATCTAGAATTCACACACTGATTACTCAAGATTTACTATGAATTGTAACCAAAATAGTCTTCTCATTCACTAAGTATGCAAAGATATAAATGTATACAAAAAGATTTGAAATGAGCCCTGAATATTTCAGCAGACAAATTTCAATTAAGTTTCCAAATGTTAAAAAAGAGGCATTCCTGCACCTTTTATAGAATAAGGTGAGGAATCTATTACAAAAGATCAACAATCTTGATTGTACATGTAAATCCACGGTCAATATTTCCTTTGACTATGTCAACCTTACAAAATGGCACAAGCTACCAGTTGGCAACTATCTAAAAAACTTATCTTCACTAAGTATCAGATGCTAATATTTACTCTAGGATGCATCATCATCTACTTTGTTGGAATCATGTGCTTCTTCACCAGGTGCATTACTTCCTGACTTTCATCATCATGATGATGATGAACCCGCATATGAGGCTGCATGATGCTCTGGACCTATTCATATAACTGCACAATTTTATCTATTTCCCCGCCATCCTGAGTCTTTGCTTTGATGATGGTGTGCCTGTGTGCCTTGTATTTGTGTCTGCTGCTATCCAGCGTGTTCTTCCTGTTATTCAATGTCTCATTGTAGTTTTTCATCTTGACTTTCATTCTCATTATTTTATCTATGACTTCTTCTGTCAAGTGAACAAGTGGATCATCAACCACTGATTGGAAGTTGCCGTGTAAAGCTTTGATGGCAAACTCCTCATCTTGATTCTCTACTTTCCCTTCCACTTTTCCTTCCAGTGTTTCCAACATTTTTGCCTCAATAGTCATCAAATCATGCAACTTCATGCTGATATCCCTCAGTTTATTATTGCATCTTTTAAGTACTCCACATTCAAATTGAATGTCCTTATACCTTATATCAACCAACAAGGATGTGTTACTGTTCAGTACCTATTTGTTGATGAGCAGCTAAGGATTTATTCTCCTTATCTCCCCTAGGATGTCTAATACCTTTTCCAATTTGAAAGACCTTTTGCCTATCTGCATCTGCAATTTATCTACCTTTGTCCTGGAGTCACTAAGAGTATTCAACCTCTTCAAAGAGGCCTTTACCACTTCCTCCACATCATCCAATGTGGATGACATCCATTTCCTTAGTACAGATGCCTCATGTTTCATGAGATCTAATTTATTTACCTCCTCTTGAGAAATAGCAGTCAATGGGACTGCATGTTCAGTTGAAGTATCATCAGGATTAATCAGCCGTCCTATGTAGGCATGCAACTGAGCAATGTGCTCTTTGTGTTGCTTATTTTTCTCTTTCTCTCTTTTCACTTTCTGAATTAAAGAATCAATAATATCTTTGCCTTCTTGACCTTCTTGGTCTTCATTGGCAAACCCTAAGTCCACTGTACTGATCTGAAACTCGTCTAAGGTAATTTTACCTTTTTCTTTCTCTACAGTAGGTACTGCAATTTGTGCAGTCCTTCTCCCAGTTGTTGGATCCCTTTTGATGGCCGAAGTCATTCTGGCCTTCCTCTTTGGTTTTACTATATTCTCAGAAAATAAGGTAGATACATCGAATTCTTGAATTTCAAATTCTACCTTTGCATTTACTTCTTTCTCCAACCACGAAGGTACCTGATCATGTTTCTCTGCATCATCATGATGTTCACCTTTATCTCCTATTTCTGTTAGCATATGTGATGGAGAAGGTGATTTTCTTAATTCTTCTTCATGATGCTCACATTGATGTTGATCCTATGGCACATCCACCTGTTGAGGAATTTCCTTCTCTGGAGGAGCATCTTCCTGAGGTGGAGGATCTTGTGATGTATCTATATGTTGATCATGATGATCATGATCCTTTTCTTTTATTACCTCATCCACTTTCAACTTTTCCTCCTGTTGAGGAACATTCACAGTAGTGGATACTTGGGAAGTCTCCTTAGGTGCTGATGTTGGTTCTGCAATCGCAATTTGTTTTGCACCTGTACTGCTTACTCCTTGAACCTTAGCAGTAGGATCCTCTACTACATCTTTCTCATCAGCCTTCTTTTCTTGAACCTTTTCTATAATAGGTTCCGCTGATGTATCTTGTTGGCTTGTCTCTAAAGTATGGCCCTCTGATTCTGCCATCTTTACTTCCTCTATATGTTGCTCTTTGTCAGGTGTGCCTGCTGGATGCTCAGGACTTGCATCCTATTTTCCTATTAAGTCTACCACTACAGGACTTGTCACCTCTACAATTAGTTTATCTAGCCCCATTTCTTGGGCTATTTGTTCTGGGCTCTTTTCTTTTTCAACTTCCACTTGCTTTATCTCCTCCAATATAGTTTGAACTAGTGGAGCCTTTTGAGGGGTCATGCATGTACTTGCAACAAGGGTCTCCATCTTTTGTGAAGCCACCTCCTTCACAACCTCATCATCTAATAAGTTAATTGTTTCATCCAGTGAGATGTGACCTCCTACTTGTGTCTGGGAGGTTTCTTTCATCTGTTCTTCTGCAAGCTTAGTTTTGAACTTGACGATGGTAGGAAGTGGAACATTATGCTGAAGTTCCCTATGCACTTCACTACCTGCCCCTTGTAACAATGTAGGGGATTGTCTTATTTCACCCCTCATGGAGGTTCTTAGTTTCTTAGGTGGGGTAGACACCACCACCTGTGGAGCTCTTCTTTTTCTTTTGAATAACAAAGGGGCCTCTTCTTCCTCAGGCTCTTCGTCCATGAGGATATCCTCTTCATCTAGTTTCCTTGAGGATTGACCCTCTTCTTGGGTCTCAGTAATTTCAGCCTCTGTTGTCTCACCTTTCTTGGACTTTTGTTTTCTTGTCCATGGAGGGGATGCTGGTCCTGATCCTGATCCTGATGTTGCTACTGCTGCCTCCTCGACTATAAACACTGCTATTTCAATAATAACCCCTTTTGGTTCATTATCTACCTTCTTGCCCCTTGCGGGTCTTTTACTCTGTTGTTGTTATGGAGGGAACCTCTCTCCTTTAGACTTTCTCTTCTCATTTATGAAGTTATCATACTCCCCATCAGGAATATCCTACCCCTTCTTTTTGTTGTCCACCGTAATGGCAACACCCTTCTTTTTCAATGCCTCTATCTGTTCATCAACCCAGGCTTGAGTTAACTGTATGGTCCTGGCATTGAAGGTGTTCAAGGATATATCCTCTTGTATAGTGAGGTCAGGTGTAAAGATAGTATCATTGTATATTTTCTTCTCTTCATATTCATCTACAATTATCCTACCATCATCTTTCTTCAATTGTTGAGGAATGGGGATGCAATCAAAGGTTCTGATTTGATTCAATGTTAGCCTTTGATATCTTCTTCTTCTTTCTTCTGCTTCATCTTCACAGTCAGCCCAGAAGTCTTCTAGGTGCTTCTGGTGAATAGGCTTTCCTATTATTTTCTACATCCTGCCATAAGGATCATATGGTCTTGTCAGTGGAAAAGGCTGCAGCTTCATTTTATTCAAGGTGACCATCACCTTCTTTATGTTCTCTGAATCTGGGCACATGTACCAGCCAATGGTGACTGGAAACAAAATTGGTAGTAGCTTCCGTGCATCCTTGTATGTTTTCAACATTGTGGAGCTCTGCCTTATAAATTCTATTAGTATCACTGCATCAGTGGGACACCTTGGCAGCATGAGGGGATGTCCCTCAAAACCCTCAATCCTCATGTAGGAGAATGTGGCAATTGTATATACCAGTCTCCATGCCTATAAATTATCTCTTGAGCTTCCATGCTCAACCTCTTTGTTCTACCCTCCTCCATGGTTCTTACCAAATGCATAGAGAATGCATCATTTACCAGTTTGTAATCTTGGAGGTAATTAGCTCTTTGCAGCTGGGGATGATGATCCCAAATATGCACAGCATTGATTGTGCCTGTGACCTTCCCATCTGTAACCAGTGCATCAAATGTGCCTTTATAAGCACAAGAATAGGCAATGTATGATGTCATATAAAAAGCACAATTTGAACCTCCAAGGTTCATCAGCTACTCATGCAGAGCATCACTTATTAGCTGGCCCCATAGTGGCTTGATATCTGAATATATGCACATCATTATCACACCGTACATCCAGTCTTTAAAACTACCAGCATCAGGCTGGCCTGTTACTCTATTCAATAGTGCAATCATGTATTGGTACTCATCACTAAAATCATATTTGAATAAGTGCACGGGAAGCTTGGTGGCTGCAGGATATGTGCTGTTCTCAGCCCTCCATTGATACATATTCTTCTTGGCTTGTTTCTTGTTATTTTCATACTCTTTTTCAGATTTCTTCAAGTCCACACTTTTAATGTTCCTGCCCAATGGCAGTCCAAATGTCTGAGAGAGACCCTTGATGGACAGGTCTGCATATATTCTCCCATGCTTCATGACTTGCCTGGTCTCTAGATTGTAATTCCTCGCACATTCAATAACCAGCTCCGGATACTCCATGGAGTACGGGAAACTGGCGGCATTCCACATTCCGGACATGAATACCGCATCCAGCACAGGACTTTTGTTCTTATTGTCGTTCAGCCTGGCTGACAGGCTTCTAAATCAGTATTCCCCTGATGGGTATCTGTAATTGCACCATATTTGAATAGGATGCCCCTCTGAGATGAGAACATGGGCTTACTGAATTCTGCCTCACACTTAGCTAACCTCTTTTCAGCCATAGGTGCCTGCAATTAACAAAATCTTGTCTTACATTGGATACTCACATGCATGTATATAACAATTAATTCTACTAATCATCATGTCTACTGTATCTCTTCAACATTTAACTTATCATGGGGGTGCATAACCAGAACTTTAGATTTACAATACCATACTTGACTGTTACAGAAACAACATGATGAGGGTTTCATTTACTTACCTGCATATGCAAATTTCCTTCTATACCAATGGATTTCTGGAAGTGATCTTAATTTTGCTGATGATCACGCACTTCCTCCTGTCCGTAAGCTCGTTTTGTACAAGGATAGCTGGTATGAGAGTATGGAAGCTGGTGCTCTGTAAAAACAATTTTATCGCAAGGTAAACACGAAATGACGGTGAATTCACCCTTTTAACCATGCAATTAGGGTAAAATTAGGGCAACCTCTGACACATTTAAAGTTTATTCGTTGATCATCCGCACGGAAACGTAGGATCTCGCTAGGTGTTTCATCAGGTTTCGTGGTCGGCGGGAACCACCTACCACCTCCACGTGCATTAAATGTTAATGGTGGCAATGGGAGTAGGGTGATATTCGTATGTCAGGATGATATTCAAAAGATAGGATGATATTCACAAATATTGTCTCAAGTTTAATGTGATCCTCCTCTTTCAGATTGGAATAACTATCATGACAAGATCGAGTGATGAACACACCCTTTGGTTATGTTTAGTACATCAAGAGGATATTTTTGATATATCGGGTGATGTTTCAAAGATGATGATGACCATCCAAGCTTATGCATCTCTCTTTTGGAATATTAGGATGACGTCATCCAGATATTCGTGCAGTGTATTGGCGAGGCATCATGACATCATCGTCATGATATACGAGAATGATCATATTCAGAAAAAATACCCCAAGAGATAAAAGGATGATGATGTCATCATCATGTTTGTTTCTTCGTTTATCGGACTTGGATGACGTCATCAGGATATTGTCTTAGGGGGATATTTCGTGGCAGCAGGATATTATGAAATATCGGGTTGCATTAAAAAATATGATCCTCGCGAGATGCATAAGACCATTGACGGGTAAAGGTTACTATCACCTAAAATTGACGTCTGAATATTCAGACCGCATGATTTTATCGGGTGATATATTAGATCGGGGCGACCTTTTATAATATGACTGATGTTATGAAATATGATCCTCCCCCTATGAATATCAGGTTTGACTCAAACTTTAACCATTCATAACTTTCACATCCTGACGAATATCAGGGTGATGCAAAAGACAAACCTGCATGGAATTTAATGCTCTTTCTAAATATGAGGTTGTTGGAATAAAATATGAAATTTGACAAACTAACCTCATGATGATCACTTACCCAACCTTGTAATGCATGATGATCTGCATGACTTACATTTACCAGACCGCTAGAAAGCACAAAACAAGCCAAAAAGTTGGGTCCCTATTTTGTCAAGTCAAAATGGGGCGTGTTGTGTAACCACACAACAACTTGCCACCAAAGAAAACAAACAAATTCCAATGATTCAAGTGATGTGATCATATTCATCCATATCATTCTAATTTATTCTAAGCACAAGCATCATGATCTTTTGAATGATAAAAGTTCATCATGGTAACAATGCTACAAAGGATCATGTGTGTGCAGATGATTAATTATCTTCATCTTGAAGGCAAGTTGAAAACACAAGTAACTGGTGTTAAACTACATAGTTGGGGATCATCCCTCATAGCCAACCTGGATAGAGCCTTGCTGCCAGCAGGCGTCTATAGCCCCGGCAAGGTTATCTATACAATCTCCCTAAGTAGAGCCCCACTGCCAGCAAGCATTCATAGCCCTGGTAGAGTTACTTAGATGGCCTAATTTTATTTCTTTTCTAATTTTTTCTTTAAAATTTGTATTTGATATCATCATGTCATCTCATTTATACAAGGCATAGTCACTTGCAGCTTTAGGTTGGAGATTGTATTGGTAGCAAGGGAGTCCCTTTAGATTTTTCACTTAACACCTATACTTGTGTGTTCAACAAACCCAAAGCTGTTAGGTGTTTCATTGTGATTGATTCACTTTGATCAAGAAAAGGCACCTTGATGAAAGAATATCACAGATCTGATCATGAGTACTTCTTAGAACAAATCACAACCTATGTCTAAATCTGATCTCATCACTTGAATCTTAACAATTTGTTATTTTCTATGATGATGAAATGCATCATCTTGACTAACCAAAACAAAACTCAACCAAAACAAATCAAAACAAGACAAACGAACACACAAAACAACAAAACACAACTGTACAAGCAACTATACAAATGTACAATATGATACACATGACTGTCAGTAAGTCACTTTAGACTTGAAAATAATGTTTGAGGAATTGTCCATTGACTGGTAATGGGACATCCTCCCCTGTCAGGTTCTTAAGCCTATAAGTGCTGTCTCCCAGTATCTCAGAAATCTGAAAGGGTCCTACCCATAATCTGTCAAATTTGTCATGGTCACCTCTCCTCTCATGTGCTTTATCCCACATCAGGACTAAATTAGATATCCTAAAGGCTTTAATTTTAGCTCTCATGTCAAACCAGCGTTTGACAACAGCCTGATGTTTTGCAAACTAGTCAATAGCTTGACTTCTTTTCTCTTCCAAGTGCATCAGCTGAAGCAACCTGACTTCTTATCTATTGTCTATACCTAGGTATTCTTGGGCAAACTGCAAAGTAGGAATTTTCAAGTTGACAGGGAGGATAGGATCCACCCCATATACTAGCTGGAAAGGTGAGTTTCCTAGTGCAGTTTTCATTCTGGTCCTCTCTACCCATAAGGCATATTTCAGAAATGAGTTCCATTCCCTAGGGTTCTTTTCTATTGATTTTCTTATGATATTCAGCAAATTTTTATTGGTGGATTTTGTTAATCCATTCCCTTGGGGATAATAGTTGGATGAGAACTTGAGTATGATCCCATGATCAAAAGCCCAACTTGATAATTTGGTTGAAGTGAAGGCTGAACCATTATCACTTACCAGAACATAAGGAGTTCCATACCTGGTAACAATGTTGCTTTCCAGAAATTTAATAACATCATCAGCAGTACAAGTCTTGCTGCTGATAGCTTCAGTCCATCTGGTACAATAGTCAGTAATTGTTAAGACATACCTATGGCCTGAAGAGGATGGAGGGTTAACTGGTCCTATGAAGTCCATGCCCCATTGTGCAAATGGGCGCTCTTCCATCACTGGCTGCAATGGTTGTGCAGCATATTTCTCTCTGTTGGCAGCAACCTGACATACATGGCAACACTTAACATGATCAGCTGTATCTTTAAAAATTGTAGGCCAATAATATCCTACTCTGAGGATTGCATGTGTTGTGGCCAGGGCTGATCCATGTGCTGTTCTGAACTTATGATGTAGTTATGATAAAACCTTATTTGCTTCTGGCTTTTCTAAGCAGCTCAGGTATATTCCTTCATAATTCTTTTTGAACAAGATCCCTCCCTTCATCATATATTTCTGTGACCTTATTTTCAAGGCTCTTCTTTGGGAAGCTTGCATTTTTGGAGGACACCTTCTAGTGATCAGGATATGCCTAATATCTGAATACCATTCTTTATTATCCTCAGCATTGATAACATATTGCTGACTAGTGATATTTGGATCAATTTTAGATATCATTTGGCTTAATGCCTGTCCTCTTACGAATTTCATTGGTGTAATTTCCATGTCATACTCTTGTAATACTGTAATCCACTTGGCTCTTTTCTCGCCAGGCTCACTCTGCATCAGCAGCATCTTCACTGCTGCATCAGGCACTACTACAATCACTTTGCTTCTTAGTATGTAATGTCTGAACTTCTTTACTGCCCTGACTAATGCAAGTGCTTGCCTTTCAACATCCACATATCTTAGTTCAGCATCTTTGAAGGGACAGCTCATGAAAGCTATTGGTTTTTCTTCTTTTGCCTCATTCCTTTGAGTCAACACTACTGCAGAGGTATGCTCTAAGGTAAATGAATAGATGTAGAAGTCCCTTGTGTAGTCTGGACTAATGAGGACATGAGCATCTGATATGGCCTTCTTTATGTCTTCAAAAGTAACCTTGGCCTCTGCTGTCCACTCAATCTTGGCATTTTTTTTCAGCATGGCATTTGGAGGTCTGACTATCTCTGCAAAACCAATGACAAATTTTCTTACAAAGTTAATCTTACCAAAGTAAGACTTAAGTTCTTTCTTATCCCAGGAAGTTGTATTTTCATGATAGACTCCACTCTGGCAGGAACAATGATGATCCCATCTTCAGTTATCAGATGGTCTAATAATTTGCCTGTTGTTACACCAAATATGCATTTCTTAGGGTTCAAGGATATTCTGTACTCTTCACATTTCTTCACCACACTTCTAAGATTAGCTACATGGTACCCCCTTTCTTTGGAGAATACTGTCAAGTCATCCATGTAGATGACTATGCACTTTCCTATTAATCCTCTGAAGGCTATGTCCATTGCTCGCTGGAATGTAGCTCTAGTATTTATGAGTCCAAATGGCATACGTCTATATGCAAATATCCCCCACTTGGTGGTGAAGGTAGTTTTCAATCTATCAATCTTATCAACCATCACTTGGTTGTATCCTGAAAAACCATCCAGGAAGGACATCATTTTAGCTCCATTTACAATCTGCAGAACTTCATCCAATGATGGTAAGGGATAGTTATCCTTCTCTGATGCTCTATTCAGATTCCTAAAGTCTACACATTATCTGATGTCTCCATTCTTTTTCTGACTGGTACTAAATTAGCCACCCAAGTAGAATGCCTCACAGGAAAGATTATCCTGGCATTTAACAATTTCTTGACTTCTTCAAAAATTATTGGTTCAAGCAAAGCATTGACTGGCCTTTGCTTCTGTCTGAAAGGTTTAGCATTTGGCTTGAGAGGTATAGTGTGAGTTATGACTGATGTGTCATATGTCTTCAGCTCATCATATGTCTAGGCAATTACATGCATGTAATCTTTGAGAGCTTGAGTTATTCCTTCTAACTCTTCTGGTGTGCAGACTTTGCCTATCAGGACATTTCTTTTGTCTTCATTTGGTCCAATATTCACTTGTGAATACTGACCTCCATTAGCCTTGGGAAGATCCTTCTATTTTAGCATATTATCCAAATCAAAGGCTCTTTCTAATTCAATCATACCTTTGGGGATCTTGTTGCTAGGCAAGTCTAATATTTCATCTTCTTCCCAAACTTGATCTTCTATACTGCTCCCATCTATGATCTGAGCATCAAATATATCCTTGTTAGAGATGAAATCAAGAATATGCTGATCATCATCAAAGACCTGGAGATTAGTGATATTATCAGGTACTGATGGTATGGATACCAATTCTACTAAAAATTTCTTTAGACCTGATATAGATAGTGGCTCCAATGTACTGGCAGCCTGGGCAAGTGCATATGCCCTATGATTCTGTTCTCTAGGAACATGAGTGATGTTAAATGCATCAAAGTCTTCAATCAAATCCCACACTCTGTGTCTGTAATTTGACAATCTCTTATAATTGCAAGAGTAAATTCCTCTTACGTGTCTGACAACTAATTCTGAGTCTCCAAAGACATGCAGAATTTTCACCTTCTTCTTGAGAGCAAACAGTATCCCATGAATTAGAGCTTCATACTCTGTCATATTATTGCAGGGGAACTGTAATCTGTATGCAGCTAAGTAGGATTTTCCTGATGGGTCAACAAGATCAATCCCTACTCCAGCTCCTTGTTTAGATTTATCTTCAGCCAAATCTTAGAATCTAGGATTTATCTTCAGCCAAAGACTTGGCTGAACCTTCTTTTTTCTTTGCAGCTCTGGTAGCTGCGCCACCTGATATCTACTTTATTTTAGGAATTTCAGTATCCTTGGATTGCACCTTTTCTTTCTTTTGTGAATCTGACCCCTTTTTCCTTTTAACATTAGGAGGATGATCCTCCGGATCTGGCACTATATGTCTTTTTAGAATGTGTAAACACAATGAGCAGGTTGTCTCTAAATGAGGTGCCTCATGCAATCTACACCAACCCTTTATCAAGACTTCATGGGGAAGTCTGTGCTGCTATGTCATCTTTTCTACTTCTTTTGCCAGAAAATCCTCAAACTTGGTTAGGTTACTACCTCTGTCTTCATAAAACAGTTCATAATCGGATTCCACAAAGCAATCACTCCCAGGGGTGATCTTTCCTTTCTTCTTAACATTACCTGGTTGCTTACCAGTATCTCTTCTGTTATTCAAACATGACCTCTGCATTTGCATTTGTCTTCTTCCGTTCCTGTAGGAAACAAACATAGGTCAGAATCACTTTCATTATCACTATCTGATGAACTCACCTCTGATGATGATGACGCATCACTCTATGTCTGTTCTAACTCCATCATGTCCTTGCATGCTTCGTAAGTCCTTTCTGAATGAGGCTCACTATGTAATCTGCACCATCCATCAATCAAAATATCATTAGCAGGTATATTTAGTATTTTACATAGCTTTATTTGTTTGGATAAGTGCCTTTCAAAATTTCTGAAACAATCTCCCTCAGTTTCATTTTTAGAATTAATATCAGGCCCTACTTGAAGTATATCATCCTAATGATCATCATGATGATGATGAAATTCCAACATCAGGATCTCCTCTATCCTGACCGTCTGTGGCCTAATAGAATAGACTCTAGGTTCAACGTTTATATACATTATCTCATTCATTTTATTGTACTTAGTTATCATGTGCTTCATCCTGGGTTCAACATCTATTCTTATCTGGTTAGGAATACCTTTCTAAGGCAGCCACATGTGACTGAAGTCAGTAGCCATATATCCATTCAAAGTCTTGGACCAATCTCTACTAAGCAACATCCCACAGGTGTCAGGTATGTCAACTACCTGGATATCAATGTAATACTAGATCCTGGGATCAAATGCTAGCTGCATGTGTATATGAGTCAGTTCACCTATCACACTTACCTCTGTCTTATCTAGCTGTGTCACCTTTTTAGGGATCTAGCAGGATGTAGTCCTAAAGCATTGCATATAGACAAGGGCATCACATTTGTAGATGCACCTAAATCCACCAAATAGTTGTGTAAATTTTTGCTAAACATCCTTATGGTAAGGAGGAAAGGTGGTGACTCACTCTTATCTTGGTATAATGTCATATGTGAGGTTTTTGTAGCTTGGACAGTAGCTGGAACTATAGATTTGATGTTATTATCTCTAGCAGCATGATCTTTACTACTAGACTGGCCTGGAGAATGAATATCCTCTTTAGGAGCAGGATCATCTAGTGATTTCATGAATGCCTTCTTAATTGCAGGGGTTTTCAATAACTCTGATAAAGACAGGCTGATCTTGATCTTCTTCATCTCATCTGCAAGTATGTAACAAGTTTGTCAGACTCATGAGGCAAGCTAACAGCCTTTGATGCTATATTCTGAGGTGACAAATATTGAGCATTTACCTTGGGCAACCCAGGGTTATTGCTTGCTTTGGGATTAGGAGGTGTATTGAAATTGTTTGGAGGTAGAGATGATGTCAAGGGACCAGTAGGTCTGTTGGCATTACTTCTCAAGTCATAGTTATGTTTACCAGGATATTGCTGCTCATACGCATGCACCTCCTCATGTTCAGTGGAAGGCTCATTTTCATCCTCAAAAGGAAAGACATAATTTGACTCAAAAGCCATGGCAGATTCTTCACATGCATGTGAACGACTTTGATGATCAGTATAACTTTCTAACACTAGGGCTGAGTCATATCCACAGGGAACTATTTCATTACCTTCCACCTAAGGTAGATTCCCTGTAGTATTAGACACTTCTGTTTGAAAAATGTTGGCAGCAATTTGAAATTGTGGATAGTCTAGCTCTACATGAGCATTTGTATTGTGGATCCTACACCAATTGGTGAGGGCTGCCTCAGCAAGATTGACTCTAGTAGTCTATTTGGTTTCACCAAGTGATTGATTATCTAAAGGTGATGGTAATGAACCATTATTTGGCCTGGAATTCCATACTCTAGGTTGCCTCTGAGGATTATTGTTATTTCCCCCAGCATTATTGAAATTACTGTTGTTGTACCCTCTGTCAGGATAATTTGGTCTGTCATTGGAATAATCTCTATTCTGATTTGACTGGGAATAGAAGTTCTGATTTCTCAAATGAGTCACTTCTGTAGTGAGTTTTCTTAGCTGAGCAAAGATTTCTTTGATTTCCTCCTTTTCCTCTTGAGCTTTGGCTACTACATTTTCACTTTGAGGCTTGAAGAAAGATGATCCATGGTTATTGTTGGATAGATCAGCACCCTGAGGTGTCTGAGTTTGTGTAGGATATTGTGACATCTGGCCATTCCCATTTGGAGGTGGTATGATACTTAATGGAAGCACTTCCAAGGGTGCAGGCATGACTGCTGGAGGTATCATTGCACCATTAGGATATTGTGCAGGATATGATGCAGGATGTTGTGCAGGATATGATGCATACATGCCTGGCAGTGTAGGGAAGGTAGTATTTGGAGTAGGAGCAGGTGACAAGTACTGACTAACCTTTATGGCTTCCTTAAAGGCTAAAGCTAGAGTTGTGATATGAGGATGTGCTCTCCTTATGAACATGGAGGTCAAAGGATCTAAGGCTGAGTAATAAATGCTCCTTGTGGCTTCATCAGACACAGTATAAGGAGTAACTACCTTAGACAACATTTTCTAAAACCTAGCATTGAAGTTTGCAATCGACTCACCTTCAAATCGTTTGATTATAGAAAATAGGTGATAGTTCATTGAAGGATCAATAGGAGCTTTAAATCTGTCTGTGAAAGCTTTCTCTAAGATAGGCCATGAATCAACAGAACCCTGACCAAGACTAATAAACCAATTATAAGCCTCTTCCCCTAAAGAAAAAGGAAATAATCTACATACTGCATCCTGATGCTCTATTCTGGTCCTACAGCAAGCCTCTTTAAAGGTTCTGATATGATCATCAACATCTTGATAAGGATGATATTTTGGACAATGTTTGTCCAGATTCTTTAGCAACTCATGATATGCCGTGAAGGTTAAAGGCAATTCTGCCATGAAGAAAGACATTGCAACCAGAGGAGGTTGAGCCTGAGGCTAGACTAAAGGTACTCCCTGAGGAGATCCTGTAGGTATATTGAAACTGATAGGAGTCACAGGAGGACGTTCTGGTGGTGTTCCTGATGCACTGGAACCAGGAGCATGATGAATGTCGATAGTCGTAGGTCTGAAACCTCTAACAGGTAGTTCTTCAAAAGGTCCAGTGGATCTTGACCTGGTATTTATCCTATGAGCCAGGATTTCTCAATTCTAAGGCAAATTGGTTGGATGATTGTAAATATTAGTTATATTTCACCAGCTGAGGTGATATTTATGATCGGATGACTGATCTGACTGGATATTTATGAAATATTTGCAAAGATAGTGCAAATATGAGGTGATATTTGAGGTATAATGACTCTTATCACGAGGTATCAGGTTTCTAAGGCCAAATTCTTCAAAGCTTGAACAAATTTACATAACATTGACCGATATTTGTGAATTCATGATGATCTATTGTAAAGCTTGCAATATTTATGTTAGATTTGGAAATCTTTACACAGAATGAGCATATACAAGCTAGATGCAGTAAATATTTGAGCGATATTTGAAATTCATGAATGCATCCAAGGTTACCTTACTCTCTACATGATCAAACCTGAAAATAATGATGATGAGCATCTTCTTTCAGATGCCCTCCTTCTAGCACCAATTTATGTTGGTCATGATGTTAGTCACAAACAAGCATAGAATAAAAGTACACATTAACCTTTATTCATCTTGAAAGATACGATGAATTGAAAGAATTCATGATCCCAAGTCTCCGGTGATTAGGTCTTAATCTTCTAACATTACTCAGAGGTTGATGTGTGTTGTTGTTTCCATTTTGGGGCCTTACATAGAGTTCATCATCATGACCCTATTTCTGCAAAGATTCTTCACAGAGAGGTCATTTTATATAGTTGTTTGATCAAATGATATAGTTATACTCAAATATTTGCATGATATTCATCAATAATACATGCTTCAGCTTCAAATATGCTAAATATTTCCATTTATCTACAAAATGTCCACATATTTGTATTGTTTGCTTTAGATATTCAGTTATTTGCAATTATGCTAGTGAAATGTTCTAAAATTTAAAGAAATTGAAAGAAATGCTTTAAATGAATGTTGAATCTTCAGCTATTGAACCACATGTATATCAGATACAGTCATGAGGAGAAGAAAACCAAACCATATGTTCACCAGGACATTCCACAGCTAGATACAGTAGGTGCTAACTTTAAAGGAATTGTATGAAAACAACATATGTAAGTAGACATGCACTCCAAGAGACGCAGCAAATCACCACATACATCTAGAATTCACACACTGATTACTCAAGATTTACTATGAATTGTAACCAAAATAGTCTTCTCATTCACTAAGTATGCAAAGATATAAATGTATACAAAAAGCTTTGAAATGAGCCCTGAATATTTCAGCAGACAAATTTTAATTAAGTTTTCGAATGTTAAAAAAGAGGCATTCCTGCACCTTTTATAGAATAAGGTGAGGAATCCATTACAAAAGAGCAACGATCTTGATTGTACATGTAAATCCACGGTCAATATTTCCTTTGACTATGTCAACCTTACAAAATGGCACAAGCTGCCAGCTGGCAACTATCTAAAAAACTTATCTTCACTAAGTATCAGATGCTAATACTTACTCTAGGATGCATCATCATCTACTTTGTTGGAATCATGTGCTTCTTCACCAGGTGCATCACTTCCTGAACTTTCATCATCATGATGATGATGAACCCGCATATGAGGCTGCATGATGCTCTAGACCTGTTCATATAACTACACAATTTTATCTATTTCCCCGCCATCCTGAGTCTTTTCTTTGATGATGGCCTGCTTGTGTGCCTTGTATTTGTGTCTGCTACTATCCAGCTTGTTCTTCCTGTTATTCAGTGTCTCATTGTAGTTTTCCATCTTGACTTTGATTCTCATTATTTTATCTATGACTTCTTCTGTCAAGTGAACAAGTGGATCATCAACCACTAATTGGAAGTTGCCGTGTAAAGCTTTGATGGCAAACTCCTCATCTTGATTCTCTACTTTCCCTTCCACTTTTCCTTCCAGTGTTTCCAACATTTTTGCCTCAATAGTCATCAAATCATGCAACTTCATGCTGATATCCCTCAGTTTATTATTGCATCTTTTAAGTACTCCACATTCAAATTGAATGTCCTTATACCATATATCAACCAACAAGGCTGTGTTACTATTCAGTACCTATTTGTTAATGAGCAGCTGAGGATTTATTCTCCTTATCTCCCCTAGGATGTCTAATACCTTTTCCAATTTGAAAGACCTTTTGCCTGTCTGTATCTGTAATTTATCTACCTTTGTCCTAAAGTCACTAAGAGTATTCCACCTCTTCAAAGAGGCCTTTACCACTTCCTCTACATCATCCAATGTGGATGACATCTATTTCCTTAGTACAGATGCCTCATTTTTCATGAGATCTAATTTATTTACCTCCTCTTGAGAAATAGCAGTCAATGGGACTGCATGTTCAGTTGAAGTATCATCAGGATTAATCAGTCGTCCTATGTAGGCATGCAACTGAGCAATGTGCTCTTTGTGTTGCTTATTTTTCTCTTTCTCTCTTTTCACTTTCTAAATTAAAGAATCAATAATATCTTTGCCTTCTTGACCTTCTTGGTCTTCATTGGCAAACCCTAAGTCCACTGTACTGATCTAAAACTCGTCTAAGGTAATTTTACCTTTTTCTTTCTCTACAGTAGGTATTGCAATTTGTGCAGTCCTTCTCCTAGTTGTTGGATCCCTTTTGATGGCCGAAGTCATTCTGGCCTTCCTCTTTGGTTTTACTATATTTTCAGAAAACAAGGTAGATACATCGAATTCTTGAATTTCAAATTCTACCTCTGCATTTACTTATTTCTCCAACCACAGAGGTACCTGATCATGTTTCTCTGCATCATCATGATGTTCACCTTTATCTCCTGTTTCTGTTAGCATATGTGATGGAGAAGGTGATTTTCTTGATTCTTCTTCATGATGCTCACTTTGATGTTGATCCTGTGGCACATCCTCCTATTGAGGAATTTCTTTCTCCGGAGGAGCATCTTCCTGAGGTGGAGGATCTTGTGATGTATCTATATGTTGATCATGATGATCATGATCCTTTTACTTTCGACTTTTCCTCCTGTTGAGGAACATTCACAGTAGTGGATACTTTGGAAGTCTCCTTAGGTGCTGATGTTGGTTCTACAACCGCAATTTGTTCTGTACCTATACCGCTTACTCCTTGAACCTTAGCGGCAGGATCCTCTACTACATCTTTCTCATCAGCCTTCTTTTCTTGAATCTTTTCTATAACAAGTTCTGCTGATGTATCTTGTTGGCTTGTCTCTGAAGCATGGCCCTCTGATTCTGCCATCTTTAGTTCCTCTGTATGTTGCTCTTTGTCAGGTGTGCCTGCTGGATGTTCAGGACTTGCATCCTGTTTTCCTATTAAGTCTACCACTACAGGACTTGTCACCTCTGCAATTAGTGTATCTAGCCCCATTTCTTGGGCTATTTGTTCTGGGCTCTTTTCTTTTTCAACTTCCACTTGCTTTATCTCCTCCAGTATAGTTTGAACTGGTGGAGTCTTTTGAGGGGTCATGCATGTGCTTGTAGCAAGGGTCTCCATCTTTTGTGAAGCCACCTCCTTCACAACCTCATCATCTGATAAGTTAATTGTTTCATCCAGTGAGATGTGACCTCCTACTTGTGTCTAGGAGGTTTCTTTCATCTGTTCTTTTGCAAGCTCAGTTTTGAACTTGACGATGGTAGGAAGTGGAACATTATGCTGAAGTTCCCTATGCACTTCACTACCTGCCCCTTGTAACAATGTAGGGGATTGTCTTATTTCACCCCTCATGGAGGTTCTTAGTTTCTTAGGTGGGGTAGACACCACCACCTGTGGAGCTCTTCTTTTTCTTTTGAATAACAAAGGGGCCTCTTCTTCTTTAGGCTCTTCCTCCATGAGGATATCCTCTTCATCTGGTTTCCTTGAGGATTGACCCTCTTCTTGGGTCTCAGTAATTTTAGCCTCTGCTGTCTCACCTTTCTTGGACTTTTGTTTTCTTGTCCGTGGAGGGGATGCTGATCCTGATCCTGATCCTGATACTGCTGTTGCTGCCTCCTCACCTATAAACACTGCTCTTTCAATAATAACCCCTTTTGGTTCATTATCTACCTTCTTGCCCCTTGGGGGTCTTTTGCTCTGTTGTTGTTGTGGAGGGAGCCTCTCTCCTTTAGACTTTCTCTTCTCATTTATGAAGTCATCATACTCCCCATCAGGAATATCCTGCCCCTTCTTTTTGTTGTCCACCGTGATGGCAACACCCTTCTTTTTCAATGCCTCTATCTGTTCATCAACCCAAGCTTGAGTTAACTGTATGGTCCTGGCAATGAAGGTGTCCAAGGATATATCCTCTTGTATAGTGAGGTCAGGTGTAGAGATAGTATCATTGTATATTTTCTTCTCTTCATATTCATCTGCAATTATCCTGTCATCATCTTTCTTCAATTGTTGAGGAATGGGGATGCAGTCAAAGGTTCTGATTTGATTCAATGTTAGCCTTTGATATCTTCTTCTTCTTGCTTCTGCTTCATCTTCACAGTCAGCCCAGAAGTCTTCTAGGTGCTTCTGGTGAATAGGCTTTCCTATTATTTTCTGCATCCTGCCATAAGGATCATATGGTCTTGTCAGTGGAAAAGGCTCTAGCTTCATTTTATTCAAGGTGACCATCACCTTCTTTATGTTCTCCAAATCTGGGCACATGTACCAGCCAATGGTGATTGGAAACAAAATTGGTGGCAGCTTCTGTGCATCCTTGTATGTTTTCAACATTGTGGAGCTCTGCCTTATAAATTCCATTAGTATCACTGCATCAGTGGGATACCTTGGCAGCATGAGGGGATGTCCCTCAAAACCTTCAATCCTCATGTAGGAGAATGTGGCAAATTGTCTATACCAGGCTCCATGCCTGTAAATTATCTCTTGAGCTTCTATGCTCAACCTCTTTGTTCTGTCCTCCTCCATGGTTCTTACCAAATGCATAGAGAATGCATCATTTACCAGTTTGTAATCTTGGAGGTAATTAGCTTTTTGCAGCTGGGGATGATGATCCCAAATATGCACAGCATTGATTGTTCCTGTGACCTTCCCATCTGTAACCAGTGCATCAAATGTGCCTTTATAAGCACATGAATAGACAATGTATGATGTCATATAGAAAGCACAATTTGAACCTCCTAGGTTCATCAGCTGCTCATGCAGAGCATCACTTATTAGCTAGCCCCATAGTGGCTTAATATCTAAATATATGCACATCATTATCACACTGTACATCCAGTCTTTAAAACTACCAGCAACAAGCTGGCCTGTTACTCTATTCAACAGTGCAATCATGTATTGGTACTCATCACTAAAATCATACTTGAATAAGTGCACAGGAAGCTTGGCGGCTGCAGGATATGTGTTGTTCTCAGCCCTCCATTGATACATATTCTTCCTGGCTTGTTTCTTGTTATTTCCATACTCTTTTTCAGATTTCTTCAGGTCCACACTTTTAACGTTCTTGCCCAATGGCAGTCCAAATGTCTGAGAGAGACCCTTGATGGACAGGTCTACATATATTCTCCCATGCTTCATGACTTGCTTGGTCTCTGGATTGTAATTCCTAGCACATTCAATAACCAGCTTCGGAGACTCCATGGAGTACTGGAAACCGGTGGCATTCCACATTCCGAACACGAATACTACATCTAGCACAGGACTTCTATTCTTATCGTCATTCAGCCTAGCTGACTAGGCTTCTAAATCGGTATTCCCCTTATGGGAATCTAGTATTGCACCATATTTGAATAGGACACCCCTCTGAGATGAGAACATGGGCTTATTGAATTCTGCCTCACACTTAGCTAACCTCTTTTTAGCCATGGGTGCCTGCAATTAACAAAATCTTGTCTTACAATGGATACTCACATGCATGTATATAACAATTAATTCTACTAATCATCATGTCTACTGTATCTCTTCAACATTTAACTTATCATGGGGGTGCATAACCAGAACTTCAGATTAACAACACCATACCTGACTGTTTCAGAAACAACATGATGAGGGTTTCATTTACTTACCTGGATATGCAAATTTCCTTCTATACCAATGGATTTCTGGAAGTGATCTTAATTTTACTGATGATCACGCACTTCCTCCTGTCTGTAAGCTCATTTTGTACAAGGATCACTGGTATGAGAGTATGGAAGCTGGTGCTTTGTAAAAACAATTTTATCGCAAGGTAAACACAAAATGACGGTGAATTCACCCTTTTAACCATGCAATTAGGGTAAAATTAGGGCAACCTCTGACACATTTAAAGTTTATTCGTTGATCATCCGCACAAAAACATAGGATCTTGCTAGGTGTTTCATCAGGTTTCGTGGTCAGCAGGAACCACCTACCACCTCTGTGCGCATTAAATGTTAATGGCGGCAACGGGAGCGGAGTGATATTCGTATGTCAGGATGATATTCAAAAGACAGGATGATATTCACAAATATCATCTCGAGTTTAATGTGAACCTCCTCTTTCAGATTGGAATAACTATCGTGACAAGATCGGGTGATGAACACACCCTTTGGTTATGTTTAGTACATCAGGAGGATATTTTTGATATATCCGGTGATGTTTCAAAGATGATGATGACCAGCCAAGCTTATATGTCTCTCTTTCAAAATATCAGGATGACGTCATCCAAATATTCACGTAGTGTATTGGCGAGGCATCATGACGTCATCGTCATGATATACGAGCATGATCATATTCAGAAAAAATACCCCGAGAGGTAAAAGGATGATGATGTCATTGTCATGTTTGTTTCTTTGTTTATCGGACTTGGATGATGTCATCAGGATATTGGCTTAGGGGGATATTTCGCAGCAAGAGGATATTACGAAATATCGGGTTGCATTGAAAAATATGATCCTTGCAAGATGCATAAGACCGTTGACAGGTAAAGGTTACTATCACCTAAAATTGACATCCGGATATTCAGACCGCATGATTTTATCGGGTGATATATTAGATCGGGGTGACCTTTTATAATATGACTGATGTTATAAAATATGATCCTCCCCCTATTAATATCAGGTTTGACTCAAACTTTGACCATTCATAACTTTCACATCCTGACGAATATCAGGGTGATGCAAAAGTCAAACCTGCATGGAATTTAATGCTCTTTCTAAATATGAGGTTGCTGGAATAAAATATGAAATTTGACAAACTAACCTCATGATGATCACTTACCCAGCCTTTTAATGCATGATGATTTGCATGACTTACTTTTACCAGACTGCCAAAAAGCACAAAACAAGCCAAAAAGTTGGGTCCTTGTTTTGTCAAGTCAAAATGGGGTGTGTTGTGTAACCACAGAACAGGACCTCATAACCAAGTTTGGTTTCTTGGCATTCCTTTTGTTGTCAATCTATCTTTGAAAAACATGTGGGAATGGCTTTACTCTAAAGTTGAGAGGAAATTGAATAGTTGGAATAGATACTTTTTATCCTTGGTTGGTAGAGTTCAGGTGTGTCAAAAAATTCTCTTAGCTAACTCCATCTATTATGCTTCAATGTGTCTTTTTCATAACTACTAGTTTGATATAATTCAAAAGGTGATTAGGCAGTTTCTTTGGTCTGATGGAAAATGGAACAAGAAGAGACACTTTGTCAAATGGGAGTGGTGTTTTTTGGGGAAGGATCAGGGAGGTTTGGGACTTAAGGACTTGAGAGTCCAATGTGTAGCTCTGGCTATAAAATGGATTATCAGATCCTTGGAAGGCAACGAGCCCTGGAAAATCTTGGTGAAAAATAATATTGAGAATGTTGTGCCATTTAAAGCAAGAATGTGGAAAGGATTGCATTTGCAGGATTTCTTATTTGGGGCATTTAAAGATAAACCTATGTGATCTATTGTCTTTAATAGTATTTGGAATGCTTGCCAGGAAAAGGCAAAAATAATCATTAACAATGGAGAAGTGTTTGGTTTGAGAAACAATGTGATTTTGGGGCATAGGTCCATCTAGTGGAATGTTATTCATAAAGGTAAATCCATAGCACTGCTGCAAGAATGTTCTACAAAAAAATGAAATGAACAAGGGCTGCCTGTATTTAAAGATCTATTAGAGGGGAACAATTTTAAATCTTGGATGCAAATTAAAGAGGAATTTGGGTTGACTAGATCACATAAGAGAACCTTCTCCACTTTGTGTAAGGCCTTCTTATGTAAAATTTCTCAAGATTTAACTATTCTTGGGGAAGAGTACATTGAGAAGGGACTTTATTGTCTTGCACTAATAATAACTAACACCCCCCTTTAGTGCTTACATAGGGAATTTATTCTGGTGTTGTAGTATCAACAATTGGCCTATCTCATATGTGTCCCCTTCAATGAATTTTTTCTTTGGATGTCAATTTATACCAATAATGTGTTAGACTTAAGGCACACAACTGAGAGGGGGGAGTGAATCTGTTGTGTAAAACTTACTCCAATTTACACACTTAAACACTATGTACAACAAGAATCATGTTTGCTCTTACAAAGGTAAGTTTGTTCCTCTTTAGAAAGTGGGAAAAGAAATATGTGAACTGATTCCTATTAGGAGCATGTGAACTACAAAATTGTGAGAAGATGAATGGCAAATATGCTCAACAATATTAGAGCTCCTAGATTCACCAATTGGCTTGGTCTATGTCAAAGTGTGTTTTTCAATCTTTGTCAAAGTCTTATAGCCATCTAGTTCTATAAACTTAATCCACTCAACTATAACAAGTGAAGCCTCCTCTAGACTATGCATTTTCTCGAAGGCCTTCACAAGACCATTACTCACCTTATGGCTGTTTACTAAAGAAAATATTCTTGAGCTATGCACACACCACTTTGGAATCAAAGTGTATGCAACCACTTGTAGAGGAGTGTTCAACTTCTCCCACTATTTTCTAAATGATGGGATGTACATATTCTCAATGTAGAACTCTAGGGGGGGTCTATCTCATGAATGGTGACTTCATTTGACCAAGCATGCTATTAATACACTTGTAGATCTCCAAAATACTAGGATTTTGAAAATCCTCAAATTAGATGATAGTGAAAGCATATTGTATAAAAGATGTGATGTATTTCACATTCAGCAAAAAAGTGGCACTCTACCCTATTCCTCTATTCTATCTTTGACTTCTTCCACCTATTATATTCCTACATGTAATTATCATAAGTTGCAATGAATCCTCCAACTCAATTATCCTCTATATAATAGAATGAAATAGGAAGCAAATTAGGACTTAACTAGTTTGAAGAATTGTTGCCTTACAAATGTCTGAAATAATGTCAATAAGGTGTGGTGGTTGCAAATGAACATCTACACATCTCTTGCACCAACCAACACCTATTTGATCTACTCTACCTTTCCAATCCCTTTGAGTGCAATGTACTTAACATATTGATAGAGGGTCTAATAGATGTGCTTGTACAACTTCCATAAGTCTATCCAAAATCAGATTCAAATTGAAATACATCTCCAAACATTAAATTTTACCCCTTTGAGATGGTACAACACTTCCCAATATTTGTACAACTTTTCAAAATTCCTCAAAGTCTTGTGATTCCCATCTTCACATCAAACATCTTCCTTATGACTTGTACAATAGCCTATAAGATCTCAAAAAATTGTATGACGCCTTTGGGGGAACAAACAATCACCAAAAAAAGATTTTTGTTCTTTTCTACAACTTTTGGAAGTGTACGACAACTCCAAAACTAAACTGAACAATGAAAACAAATATATAACAGACCAGGGAAAAGATGATAGACTTACCTCCTTAAAGTAACATTTTTTTGGTCTTATTCAACACCTTAAAAAGGGTACAAAAGATTCCTTTCAAACATCAAAATAGACTTCCAAAGGTATGGCTGGGAAAAGAAACAGTACGACATGCAAATGAAAGATGTACAACCTATTCTTTGGATGATGCATCTTCTCATTAAACACTATTAATATTTGCAAGAAAATTAAATACTAATATCATTTACAAATCTAATTCACACACTCACACATAGAAATGCCACAAATTGAATTATGGAACAACTCTCTTTTTTTTAAATTTCTAGAATTTATAAATCACACCAAACAACTGAATTAAAAACTCCACACCAACCATCAAACTAAAAACCATGCAAAACCCAAAATCTCACAAGCAAGTTACAACTTTAAAAATTTAGAAATCACAATTTGTTGAAGTTCAATGGAAATTCCTATGTAGAACTACACTTAAAGGCTATGAGAGTTTTTTATTCTTGAAACCAACAATACAAGAGGGTTTTCATCCTTGGGAATGAAGAAAGAGCTCACGTTCATCCTTAGGAAATGAAATTGTTTAAATGTGCAAGAAGGTAACCCTTTACTGGAGACAAAACCTCCTCTTATAACTTTTTGAGGGAATATAATCTTATTTTATATTCTTTTATTTTATTTATCCCCTCAAAATTAAAATAATAATAAAGTATTTTTAACTCACTTTTTGCATCCCCATGTCTAACAACACTTTAAATCATCAATTTAGGTCCTCTTTTAAAAACACTTTTTAATAATATAACATAAGTTATTTTAATAAAATAAAGTTACTTTTAACAACTTAAGTTAAATTATTAATTTATGGAATGCATTGCAATATATAAAAGTATTCTAGTATATGATATGTACTACAATATATAACTTTGACACCTAACTTATAGTATGTACTATAGTATATAACTTCACCCAACTTATGGTATGTACTACAATATGTAAATTCACCCAACTTACGATATGTACTGCAATATGTAAATTCACCCAACTTATGGTATGTACTACAATATATAACTTAATACCCTAAGATCAAAAAAGGGGACATGATAGTCCACCCTTCCCAAAGATTGATTGTCCTCAAGCAATGCTAACTCCACCAACTAATTCCCCTGGATGAAAATTAGTGTGATTCCAAAATCTCAAATCAATCTAGAAGGTTTGTATGTCCTTCTGCTTGATGTACTAAGTTGAAATATACCTTCAAATAAAACCTCCTACAATTTCCCTGTTAATTGTATATCAATCTTTTACAAGGCTTCTGCAAACTCCCCAAAAATCCACTTTGCTCTATCTTGTTTCCACTATACCACTTTGATAAAAACTAGAAAATCTATGTAAATACTCTTTGTTCTCCCTTCTTGAATTCTTAAATGATGGCCATAATTGTGTGAAAATTTTTTGTCCTATGTTAGACCCAAAGACATATCACTAAAATCGACAACATAATCATCTTTAAAACTTTGAATATGAGAAGTAGCTTTCCTACCAAGGTTATGAAGGGACATTTGTGGATGAAAACTTCCATTCTTTTTGCTATAATTTGATAGGGTGGCATATTTGGAAGACCCTTCAATATCACCTCCTTCCCTTTAGATTGCAACTTAAGCTCCAAAGTTTAATAATTTTAGAAAATTTCTCCAAGTGAGTATAACCATTGAACTCCCAAAACTATGTTAGTCTCACCTAAGCCAACAACATAAAAATCAACACTAATCTTATACTCACCTATGAGGATGTTGAGCTAGTTGATCTTATTTTTGTAAGGGATGATAAACCCATCAACTAATATGACATCAAATCCTTCAAACTTTTCAACACGAAGTCTCCTCTTAACCACTAAACCTTCATCAATGTAATTGTGGGTACCCCCACTATGAATAAGTGCTATGATTCTGCACCCACATAAGACTCCCTAAAATCTGAAAGGATAATACCTTGGTGCTCTTGAGAGATAAACAAGTGTACCACCCTCGTGTCAACATCTTCAAGATTGAAAATGTTGTTCTTGCTCCTTTTCTAAACTTTCAGGTTCTTTGGTTTCTTCCTTCTCGTTAAAAAACTACCTCAATGTAATGTATCTTTCCCTTACCAAGGCATTTGTGACTCAATGCGCAAGGTTCCTTGAAATGACAATACAAATTCTTCTTTCTGAGCTCATTCTTGGGTTCTTCTTCCTTACTTGTTTTCAGTGGTAGGCTCTTCTAAGGCTGTGCATATGAATCTTCTTTTTGAAAGGTTCTCTTTGACTACTCCAATGGTGATGTCTTATGATTAAACTTATACTTGGATACCAAATTCTCCAAGTTGAGAGCCTTCTTGATGGAATATTGCAAAGATAATGGATCAAAATCCTTGACTAAATCCCTGAGAGGTTCATATACGCCTTCAATGAACAACATAATCAGCCTTCTTTCAATAATATCAGGAACCATGATGGAATGTTTCTAAAAATCAGAAACATTGTTTTCAACACTTCCATATTGCTTGAGTTGTGCTAACTCTCGAAAATGCACTTTGAGGTATTTTTTGTCAAATCTTTCAATTAGTCTTCTGTTGATTTTTTCATAGGTGTTGATAAGACCATGTTGTTGAGTAATCAACCCATGATATCACCAATCATGTCTTGTCCCCTCAAGGTGGAGAAGAAAATTGTATGGCTTCATCTTTTGCCATAGGTCTCAATGATAGGTGTCTAGCTTTTGGATCCATGCACATGCTATATACTTGTTAGTTTCATCAAATGGGGAAAGTATCAATTTTCCCAAAGCATGCTAAAATCCCTCTAATTTGCCTAAGGCCTAGACTCAGGGCTAAGACCATTTCTAGACTTCTTCATATTCATATAGTTGTTGAGAGACATTTCATTCTAAATCTCATCTAGAAGAGCTCTATACTTTGCATAAAAAGTTGTAATTTCATCAACCATTTGAATTTGAGCCTCTACTAAGGAACTACTTCCTCCCTACAAATGAAGGTGGGTTGGAATGGTCTCATACTAGAACCAATAATGGTTCTTTAGGTGTTTTTACCATGATAATTATTTACTCTTGAAGTGCTTCCTTCTCCATTTTGATTTCTATGCATGCTCATGTTGTTGTCCATCTTGTGAAGCATTTGTGCCAACATATCCAACATCAAATCAATCTCCTTTCTACCCTATCTACAAGATTATCTTCCACATTAATTATGTTTTCTCTCTCTACCATATTCAACTCTTCTAGTACAACTTCTGGATTCTACTTTTGTACCCCAAATTCTATAAATGGAAGCTCTCCTTCTAGATTCTCTGGAAACTAAAATCTATTTTTGATTTCTCTTTGATAATATATATTTTCTTTGTCACTTGGATGCATATGAAAATAAGATCTACATGAAAATAATTAGCTTCTAAAAATATGCTGGCAAGACCACTAGTTTTGATACCACTATAACATCCTTTGCGGGATCGTTACCTCAAATCCACATAAATTTTTGCTATCACTTAAATTCTAACTCCTAATCACCAAGTTCCTGATATGGGCAAGGTGAGAGCATACAAAGATTAGAATGAGGACAATGGAATTATATAACAGATATTGGCAGCAAGTCAACCAATATACATTAAAGCAGAGTTATAGAATGGATCCAATCGAACTAGTTGACAGTGATTACAAATTCTAATCAAGCCAAACTAGCCGAATGCAAGCAAAATTGAGTTAATGCAAAAATGACAAATTGATTCATTCAATTTCAATACACATCATGCAAGGAAAAAAATATACTAAAAATGAAAAAAGGATCCAACGGATAAACCGACTAGCATCTTATAATGAAAACCAAACACAATCTGATGGTATAACCTTCCAAATGACTTCAAATTTTTCATCCTTTTCACAAAAACAACTTTAGGAGCTCCATTTGCCATTACACAGAGCACTACCTCTTTTCCTCTTAATTGGAACTTGCACTCCATGGTTTGATAGTTTTGTGTAAACTCTTTGAGGAAATGTAGCCATTGTACTCCTAGAACCACATTGGTCTCTCCTATGCCAACACCATAGAAGTCATCACAAAACTTGTGACTACTCAAGGTGATGGTCATCTATAGAATCTTCTTTGTGTAAGGAATGGTAAAGCCATTTGCAACCATCACATTGAATCATTCAAAGTCTTTCATCTTTATCCCTCTCTTAGCTACCAATTCTTCATCAATAAAGTTGTGTGTTGCCTGACTATCAACTAACACCAAGATCGTTTGCCCATGTAAAAATCCTCAAACTCTAAAGGGGTTATACTTAGGAGTACTAGAAGTGTGGCAAAGGTACCTCCTAAAAACACTTCTTCTTCCTGCATCTCAAGTGTTGGCTCTTCTTCCTCATTCTATGGCTTAGGCTCCATAGTTTTAGATTCTCAATTTGAAACCACTTCAGTGTAGTGCACTTGACCTCAACCAAGACATCTATGTCCTAGTTCCCATGGTTCCTTGTAGGTGAAACATAGCTTCTTCTGCCTCAATTCATTCTTGGTCTCTTCTTTTTTGGATGGCATATTTTGATTGAGTGGATCCTTTTTGAAAAGGTTTCTTTGAAGGAAATTTTGATGGAACTTATTCTTAGGAATTGAAGTCTCTAGTGTTAGGGGCCTCTTGATTGCCTCCTGCAAACAAGGTGGATTGAAAGACTTTACCAAAACTTTGAAAGGTTTGAATAGACCTTCCATAAAAAGCATAGGGAGCCTCCTTTCAAAGACACTAGGAACCATCATAGACAATCGTTGAGATTATACCATAATTTTCCATAATACTATACTATCTGAGTTGGGCCAACTCCTTGAAATGGGTCTTAAGCTCCTTTCTATCAAATCAGTCAATCAACTTTTTGCTAAACTCATCATAGGTGTTGATGAGGATGTGACATTGGGTGACCAACCCATGGTACCACCATACGTGTGTTGTGCCCTCTAGATGAAGGGTGACAAACTTAATAGATTCTTCTTCAAGCATTGGTTTAAGTGACAAATGTGTCTAACTTTTGAATCCAGGCACAAGTTGTAGACTTATTTGATTTATCAAAAGTAGGAAGGGTTAGCTTCCATAGTTTGTGCTATAAATCTCTATGATGCTAGTTTGTCATGGGTCTTTTCTCATTCCTTGGTCCAATTCTCATTTTTAAATTGTAGAAATTTGTGAGAGACATTTCTGACTAAATTTCTAGTGCAAGATTTCAATATTCATTGTAGCAAGTTGTAATGTTAGTTACTACTAGATTTTGCTCCTCAATCTCAGGTGGTCCTTCTTCCTTTCATAGGAAAGTGGGTTGGAAAGGTCTGACTGTGGAACCAATTATGGTTCTATTGTTGGTGTTGTTGTTTACTGAGGTACTCCCTTCACCTATATGATTTTGGGCTACTCTAGGTACAATCAAATTCTGCATCATTTGCAACAACTCTACCATTAGACTAATCATTTGTTGCTATTCTTAGATAAAGGCATTATGTCATGCATAAGCTTTGTCTTCATCAAACATGACTCTTATCTCTTCCCTCCATTTCAAACTCTTCTATCTCTAGACATTGGTGCTCTACTTCTACATTCTGATGTTCTAGTGACTGATCTTTCCTTCTTTCCCTCTAGTAACATTTGAATTCTTTGTCACTGTTGTGTATGTGGTATACTCTATATCAAATTGTTAGCTTTGTCTATTGTAGCTCTAATGCCATTGTAATATTCTAAATTAATTTTTTTATTTTTGACAATGTTAATGCATGAACCTCCACATCTTTTTATCACTAAGATCTCAAGATGGGTAGGGTGAGTATATGATGATTAGATTATAATATCAAACTACTATGCTTATTGGTGGCAAGCTGCATAGTCTATAATGTATGTAATTATAAAATCTAGAAACTAATAGAATGTTGTTCTGACAACAAACATTCTAGAATAATTACAAAATCTATATCAATATGATGAAAAACTGCTTAGAATTTATAATAAACTATAAATCATTGGAACTCTTGTATAATCGACAAATACGGAAAAATGATCATAATTGCAACAATCTGATATAAGAAAAATGTTGATATTAAGTGTAGTTACAACCAAATTCCCAACAACCACCTGAAAATAGAAATAAACAACAAAAATAATAATATCAACCAATAATAGAGCAACTGGAAAACTTGAATCAAGATGCCTAAAAGGTATGATTGCTACAAAAGGTGGTACAATTGATGAACATGAAGTGCAACCAAGATTTTAGGTTGTATAATGACCTAGAATATGTGCCAAAAAAGGACACAATAGACAATGCGACATGTAAAAGGACATGTACGAACATAACAAATGGTTGGTAATGATCTAGAAACTCCCACAAATGCAACAAACTTGTACAACTAGATTCAAACTTTTACAATGCAAGGAAACACTCACAAAAAAGACAACAATCAAATTTGTTGCTCTGTATCAAATGATAAATGATAAAATGCTAACTAAAATCTTTCCACACCAAACTAGAATCTTTTGAAAAATATCCAACACACAACAAAAGATCAACTAAACTTGAAATACTTCTACAACCTTTTAGCTCAAATGTGATCTTAGGGTGAAATATTCATAAAGAATTAGAGGGTTTTTATCCTTATATCTGAATACTTAGAGGCTTTTCACCCTCGAGCAAGAAAATGAACTCCAATCTTAGAGAAAAGGGATTTTTATAGAACAATTACAAAATCTTTATTGATCTGACGAAAATCTACTCAAAATTTACAAGAAACTATAAATCACTGGAACTATAATATATTTAATAAATAAGGAAAAATGATCATCATTGCAACAATTTGATATTAATAAAATGTTGATATAAAGTGTAGTTACAACCAAATACCCAACAACCACTTGAAAATGAAAATAAACAACAAAAATAATAATATCAACCAATAATAGAGCAATTGGAAAACCTGAAACAAGATGCCTAAAAGGTATGATTGCTACAAAAGGTTGTATGGTTAATGACCATGAAGTGCGACCGAGATTTTGGATTGTATGGTGTTAGTAAACAATTTTGTTGTTCCGTAGATATTTGACTCACCCAAGTAGTAGCAATAAATGGAGAAATTGTTGTAAGGTCAACAATTCTCCTCTACATTTGAGAGAGACAACTCCCTCGTTTGATGGGGGTTTAAGATTTTTGAGTACTTTTAACAAGAAAGTACAAAAAGGTAGGAGAAGGAAGGATAAGAGAAAAGGGAAAGAAATCACACTATAAACATAAGAAACACAACATAAATCTCTTAAGGAAAGATAAATTGAACTAAAATGAGGAGCACAAAGTCTCCATATTGCCTATATATCAAGAGCAAGCAAAGATATTATAAACATAAAAGAAACTAACTGAACATAAGAACAATCAACACTCAAGAAAGAATGAAGATGTAAGAACAATAATCCTTCATATTCAAATAAACTGAAACACAAAGTCCCTAGTTATCTCCATTAGAAAACTCTCTGATGAATAGGGCAGAAAAAGCCCCCTATTTACAAATATGACATACTTTTATAATCCTTCCCTCTCTTTCAAAACTACCTCTTGAAAATCCCAGTTACATTTTATTATTCACAAACTCACTTTTCGAAAATGTGACTTTTGGAATTCCAACATATCCTCCCTTCCCCTACACTCACAACTTTAATTCTATAGGTAAAAGCCAAATTATAGAATAAGAGAAACTTCCCCTTAAAGAACATCTATCATTGGAACTATCTCTTCAAATACAACCACATGTGATGACATTATATTAAACATTGTCAAGGAAATTAGCTCATGGGGTAGCTTACTTTGAAGAAAATGGACATGTGCTAGCTACTACAAATTGACTTCATATGCACCATGCTAATGAATGTGATGAGAAACCCAGTTTGACACAACCACTACCATTATTCCAAGTAGAATGAAATCAAGATTAGCAGTCCCTTCAACCATGATTACAACCATAGAAATTGATGGCCGAAAAACTCTTCCAAGAAGAGCAGTTGCACCAATCAAAGCATGGAGTCCACGCTAAATGTTGGTCTCTAAAAACATCAAGCGAAGTATGCAACCCAATAGAGTTTTAATCAAAAGCTATAACTATCATTAAGGCATGAAAATGCCTCCGGGATCGCTATTTCATAGGATAAGATAAAGATTGCCAAGAATGATACAGTATAAATACCCAAGCTCCTTACTGTAAAGTAAGGATCCACATCATTCCCCAATTGAAGTAGATGCTTAATTGTTTCATGTGGTACTGAGAAAAGAAGTGTTGCAAGATCATTGTACATATTTACTCCACTCATTAAATCATGTCCAGAACAAGTATAAGCAAACCGAAATTCCTCGCCCACATTAATCTCAGGAACTGGTAAACATTTTCAAGGTATATCAATGTATTCTTAGTCAAGAGCTCACTTTGCAATACTTCATAGCTTTCTATCAACATGTCTCCTTTATTCCCTTTTATGTATCCACCCCGCCGCCAAAGAGTTACTTTATTAGACTTAGCAATTGTAAGTTGAATCCATTCCTTCTTGCTTTCAATTAGTGAATGGACTTAATCAGCAAGATCTCCCTTGCTCATTTCCCAAACAAAAATGACTATTTCTTTGTTGTCAGGTTCAACTTAAGAATTTTCCTTGATTATGTTAGCTAGATCTATGGGATCTTGATTATGCTTTCGCATCTTGCATACATGGCTATTCCAATGCTTCTGCTAGCAAAGGTTGCAAGATTTGGTTTTATGAAAGCCAATTCACTGCGGCCTTGCCTATGCTTCCAGCTTTTGCATGCTAGCCTACTCCAGCATTTCCAACTATGATATATTCTATTCTTGGCTCGGTTGAGGAGAATATGGGAGAAAGTTTTGGGATATGTTGATTGTATCTGCTTAAACATTTCAAATGTTCTTTAACAAATCCATTTTGGGCATATCTCATGATTATTACAATGAGATAATGTTTCTATTTTCTTAAATTAGGTCATGGCCTTCTCTGCGCTCCCACATTTGTATGCATGTCACCAAAGTCATAGCTTTATCTATGCTTTCACACCTTGTATACCTGTACACCCAAGCATTTCCAACTATAATGCTTCCACTTTGACATGGCTGGAGAGAATATTAGCAAGAGTTGTGGAATATGGCATTATAACTACCAATATTTGCTTGAACATTTAAAACCTTTCCAACAAATTAGCTTTGCACAAACCATACATTGATTATATTCCCTAAGAATCAACTTGCACGCCTTATCTTTACTTTAATATTTTCATGGTTGTTCATATCCATATTTTGCAAGCATGTTGGCCAATTGTATCTGTTGTAAACTTATTGTCATCCTAGAGAACATGATAGTGTGCTGACCTGCTAATTCCCTGAATACCAACATGAATGCAGAGGTAAAAATCAAACTCAGTCAGATGACAAATCTTGGAATCAACTACAGTGTCTGGTAATATGTTCCCACTACCATCAACCATATTCTTGTTACAATGATTATTAGCAAACAACTGTGTGTAATGTTATTTCTGAATGACAATAAAAGTCATAGGAGACTGATAATCCTTCTCAAGCGATGCACCAGCCTTGCAGATTGCATCTAATTCATGAAGGAGGACTTGGTAGAACTACCCTTCTCTTATACCATCTTTATAAAATATGATTCTTCTAGGCTTCTGATTTGTGGCATTGCAAAAAGAAAACAGAAGATCCCTCATCATGCCACTAGGAACAGAACCTTGTTTAGAATCTTGGACAACCTTATAAAGGTTTTCAATCATCTCTTGACGATGTGGATGAGAAGAAACTAAAACCATTTACTTTGTGACTTCTAGCCAATCTTGGGAAACCAATATAATTGCTATGGAAAAATTGGTGTTCTCTCTGGGATGAAGATGAGTTATATCTGTTCCAAATATTATAGTTGACATATCAGTGATGAGAGATATCCTCCTCCTAAGAGCATCAACATGTACATTTTTCCTTGATTTCATGCCCTCAGTTAAAGCATCAACATCATAATTTTTACCAAAGAATTTCACAAATTCCATACCTAAGTCCATTAAATACATGATAATAGAATGGTCTACAAGATAATCAACTTCTTCCTCTTTTGTCTTCATATAGTAAACTAGGTATTCTCAAGCAACTTGTTTTATCACTTTGACTTCCTCTTAGATCTTCCAAATTCAGATGTAATTCTTTGACATACTCATGCACTTGCTCAATAGTATCTCTATCTGGATCAACAGAAATAAAGACATTTACAACTTCTATATGTGCTTTTATCTTTATCATATCAATTGTTGTGACCATTTTCTAAAGGCATCTGGGTAGATATCAAGGCAGTGAGTAAAACCAAAATAGACCAACATCCAGTTTCCCATGAAATTGCTTTTTGTCATAGATTTGTCCTCATGGTTCATAAGGTATCGAGGGATGCTTTGATTATGCATGTATTTTGTCTATATGCCAAACTCCTTGAAATTCCAAGACAGTAAAACATTTTACATGTTCCCATAATGTATTTAAAGCATCAGAACATCCATGATTTGTACACTTCAGCATGATTCATATGTCAATGGATAAACTGAAGAAAACAATCAATTTCACCTCACAAACAACATCTACAAAAACTTTTTGTCTTGCCTAAAATCGGTAGACACTACTTCACAAGGAGGTTCATTGAACAATTGAAGTAAGTGTTGGAATTGGTCCAGACAACTGCAAGGGGGGGGTGAATTAGTTGTCACACAATTTAAACTTTTCTGCCTTTAGTCTTCTTTTATAACTTATAATCAAATTAATGATATAAACATTTCATCTTTAATCAATAACACATGAGCAAAAACATAAATAACACACTTGACACCAAGATTTTTGACGTGGAAACCCGGTTAAGGGAAAAACCACAGTGGGGGTTAACCCACAAAGATTATACTTTGTTAAAAGTACTACAAAAGGGAATGCACATGCATACGGGCTCACTACTCAAAAGAAAGCTCGCTGCCTACAAAAGGTTCATTGCCTATAGAAAGAGGATTACAATGAATTTGAACTGATAAATATCTGCCAATGCAAGGGTTTAGTTCCAGTTAAGCACAGAATAGTAACTTGATATACTTCATCCTTACTCTGCCTTGTTTACTGTTCTGCTAACATTTGAATCTTAGATCTCTACCTTTTTCGCACTTAGTCCATATTCACATCTCGCAAACTCAGCAAAATCATTCAAATCCATTGGCTATATATATCCACATCCTAATCTTTAACCACTTTTCAGTCAGCTTCAAGGACACTTAGAAATTTATTAAAGATTCTGCTCTATTAATTAAATCCATGTACAACTTGTAACGTGGACCAAAACTTGTTCTCACAAATCATCAATTAGGTCAGCTACTATCA
This sequence comes from Cunninghamia lanceolata, assembly GCA_027924645.1. Classification (NCBI taxonomy): domain Eukaryota; kingdom Viridiplantae; phylum Streptophyta; class Pinopsida; order Cupressales; family Cupressaceae; genus Cunninghamia; species Cunninghamia lanceolata. The sequence goes on from BSBN01000798.1 coordinate 793,897, forward strand.
CTAATCATCACAACTTGTCCAACCAATAACTTCCATACATCCAGAACCAAGATCAATTACAAGGTTAGCATGTTCTTCTTATGTCTGCTCTATCAAACTGTTAACCCGATACTCAGATGCTAATAACTATTGAATTCTTCATCACCAGATACCAAAACTCTAGATTTAGATTATCTTGACAATGCTTATAACTCCTTCAGATCCGCAGAAAACTCTGATCTACCCTCAAGGAGATCCGGACCAAGATACCAGATCCTGTCACACACTCTGTTCTTGACTTCCCAGACTTAGACAGATCTTCAATCTAATTTCTAGTATGGGAAAATTATGCAATACGGATGCATAGTATAGACTTAGTTGCCATCAATGACAACACTTATCATGCCTAGCAGTGTCTCATGCCAACAATCTCCCCCTTTGGCATTGATGGCAACACTTAGTGAAAAATGACTAAGTGTTACTCATTTAATTCCCCTTACTCTATACTCTTATGTTTCTTCAATGATTTCGGAACTCCCCCTTTGTTGGATTCTTCATTTTTCACTGATCTTCACTCCCCCTTTGACATCAATGGAAAAGGAGGGTGTCTGCAAGCCAAAATTCTCCCAAAAATTCTGTAAATAATGTCGCATATGTACAACCAATCCTTAAGTTATATTTACATGAACTTGAGAATGTTTGCAAAACTATTTTTCAATTGTTCAAGTTCAGAGGCCCAAGTTCTTTTCATGCCATCCAAAATTGAAATGTGTCCATATGCTTCTACCTTTATTAGATCTGAAGGATCACTTGTCTGAACTGCAGTATGAGCTTCTGATAAGGCATCATACATTGTCTCTAACCTGGGGGCAATCAATCCCCAGAGCTCACACATTCTCTTCATAATATTACCTTTTTCTTTAACAAGCCTCTTTATCTCATCGATCAAGCTGATTACTTGACATTCCTGACTTATAGGAGAAACCTTTAGAGGATCAAAATTTTGAGATAGATTTGACAACTTATGTTCTTGCTCCTTTATCTTCTTCTCAATATTCTCACTAACTTTGGACCAGGATAGACAAAACTTGTATATATCACCTCCATCACTTAGAGCATTTTGAATCTTCTTTATACTGATACCAAGTATCATCCTATCATACCCTATTAGGCTCTTTATTTCACTAAATCTCTTATCCAAAAACTCATTCCTGACTTTAGTCTCTGCAGGCTTCTCAAAAGACTCAAAATGTGTACTTACAGATTTTACAAGATTCTTTAGATGTCCAGAGGGAGAGTCAGATGGATTCTTCTGGAGGGTAGGCATTATCTTCTCCAGTACACTAGATGCAAGACTTAACAGCTCACTGTCTTCTAAGTGAGACTTTAATATCTTCTCACTTTCCTTGGCCTGAGTGAAAGATGCTACCTTCATCATTTGTAATGGAGAAAGATTAGCTAGGTGGATTGATCCTTGAATCAGTTCAGGTCCATCAATCTCTAGCATTTCTTTACTCAAAAATCTCTTTACTACCTTTGCAGTGTCTCTTGCCACAACTTCTTGGTCACCTTCCTTCCTTTGAGTTTTATCAGTGGTAGTATCAGAACTGTTTTGTTTGGATGCATCAACATTTGCACCATCTTCTTCTATTTTATCTTTCTTCTCTTCTTCTTTCTCTTTCTTTGCTTTACTTTTCTCTATGTTATCTATAAAGGGACTCTTTCCTGTGTCTTCATTACTTGCTATTTGTTCTGGAGGGCTTTATGTAGTAGAAATATTATCTTCTTTTTCAAATTGATCAGGTGGGCTTAGAGAATCTCCTGCAACATCAATTTTGTCTACCATCTCTGTATCTTCTTTACTTATTTACTCCTCTTCTGGAATAGAGGAGTCATCAACTTTGGTTTTGTTTCTCACTGTCATTTACTTTTTCAACATTTGGAATCGATGAATCAATTCCATCATCTATCTCCTCATAGATTTGCTCTGGAGGATCTAGAGTATTACCTTGGTCATCATTTCCTTTTTCAATCTCTTCTTCTGGAGATTCTTTTTCCAAAACTAAAGGATTGACTTCCTCAACTTGTTCCTCTAAAATAATATAGTATTTATCTTTGTCAAGGGCTTTTCTCAAAATTTCTTTTGTTTCCTTTACAACTTCCTCAGTTTCACCAAGCATTAACTTGTTCATCTGGATCTTGCTTCTGAATTTCTCCTTAACTTCCTTGAGGATTTTAGTAGCTTCTCTCCTGGTCATTACTGGACACAGGGTGGAAAAAACATATTCTCTGAGTTCTATGTCTTTGTCCTTGGTGGCTTCCTTCCTCATTTCTAGTATTTTCCTTAAACTTTTGGGAATTTCTTACAAATTTTCCAATAGAGCTCTATTGAATTTATTCAAGTACAGGATGGTGGCATCCTCCAAGATTTTCTTATTTACTTCATCAAAACTATCATAATATATTCTGATAGGCTTTAGATTCTCATGAACAGTAATTAATTTTACAATTTGATCAACAGTCATGGCAACCTTACTAGTCTCTTGCCTTTTACTTACCTTTTTTCTTCTGGAGGGTGGGTTCTCAGAGACCTTTGAAGTCTTGGCTTTCTTTGATCTCATATCTTTAACTTCTTCATCTGTTTCTGTTTCCTCATCATCTTTTGTGCTCTTGTAGGTTCTTGTGGCCTTGGTTTTCTTCCTTTTTCCTCCTTCACCGGATGGTGTGGCTTTCGGTGTCTCGATGGGAACAGACTTGGATTGTTCTGAGACAGTTGTAGAGCTTCTTGTTTTTCTTGAAGCGCTAGGTGGGACTTCTAGAGCAGCTGTTGGCTCACTTTTTGTCCTTTCTTTTGAAGCTTGCTCAGCTCCTCTTCAACTCCTCAATCCTTTCTTTATTTTTTCTTACTGCTTCTTTGGTGATGCCAATACTCTCAGCATACATTTCAACTTGCTTTTGCACTTTCCTTTTAGTCTATGATTGTCTAAGCTCCACATGTAGTTTTAGGCTTAGCTATTTGTGTGTTCCAAATCTTTCAACAGATGTGTCTTTTGACTTTCTCAAAAGATGTTGAGCATACATGTCCAAGACTCTTTCATCAACCTCATATCCCATAGGCATTATCCATACTATCCTAGGTTCCACAACCTCCATCAGACACTGATCAGTGTCAACCATAAAGCATATTTCATTTTCATATTTCTCTGCAACTGACTTAGGGATTTTTTCTCTTGCATGCATTATACTTTGAAATTTTTTGAAGTGACCCCAAATAGTTGTTTTCTGAGCTTGGGAATCACCAAGGCTGTGTAGGTGATCTCTTATTTGCCATGCTACTGGCCTGTCATTTGTCCAGTGCACACCTTGAACTCCAGGCACTTCATTCATAAACTAGAAGAATATACATATAATCAGGGAACCATACTTAATGGTATTTTTCTTGTCTTTCTTTACTTTGCTTAGATTCTCAATCAACTGATTTTGTAGCAGTTCACAAAGGTCATAATCAACATTCTCCTTCAACATTTGGTAGGCTACATATATTGCAGTTCCAGAGATTGAATTCTCTCCGCTAGAGTGATAGATCTAGTAGCCAATCACCATGGAAGCAAACTTCACATCTAGTTCTATAATGTCATTTATGGTCATAGCCCTCTTATCAAACTTTGCACTGGTTGCATCAGTAACAGTTTGGTTTTTCACAGCCTTCATCATGGGTAATCCACCAGTTGAATTTAACCTAGTCACAATTCTGATAACATCCTTTGTAATCTTGAATGGTTTCAGCAACCATATGAATTCATCATGCATCCGACTTAATACATATCGAACCCATTCACTTTCATTAAATGCCAGGAATTCAATTACTTGAAGGAAGTGTTTGCTTTCTAGGGTTTCAAATTCTGATTTCAATTGATAATCCTCATCTTTTAGATAATTTTCAAACAATTCAAGCAGTTTTAGATTCCCAAATTCTTCTACATTGCAATGTATATATGCCCTGATATCTTCAACATGCAGAACCCCATAAGGAACACAAGAGAATGCACCTAACGGTTTAATTTCAACTAACTTGTGTGGATGCTTCTTAAATATTGGTCAGGGCCTTTCAGTTACATCAACAACTAGAGATGTAGCCATCTCAACAAATTTCATATTCAAAGCTTTATAGAGTACCTTTTTCTTCTGCGGGGTTAGGGTTGATCAAAAGCCGGTTGAATTCATTCTTCGTGCTTCAATTTCTGGATTTGCAACTCAGATGCTCTTCTTTTTTTCCTTCGAATGCAAAGTGATTCAAATACATGACCAAGTGACCTTTTATTCTTTGCAAAACCTAATTTGGCATTGTAATAAATGTGTTGCCCTAATTTCATCCGGTTACTCTGTTTCTTGAATAGCTCTTCATGAATCACTCTGCAAGATTTTATATCAACATCTTTTCTTCCAGAAATCCTTCCAAAAGTTCTGAAACAATTCAAAATATCCTCTTTTATTGTACCAGATTTAGGCACCCACTTATTGGCTAGGGGAATTTGATTTTTAAAGTAGCTCCCCCTGAGCCAGAGCTCCTAGTTCAATTCTCAGAGGAATTATCAGAACCAAATTCTGGTACAGACCCATTACTACAGTTCACAATTGTTTTCTTGACCCATGTCTAGCTCATTTCATTCTAGTTCTCATTCACATCAATTTTTCCTTTTCCTTTGTCTTGTCCCTGCTCATCTGGTTTTATGTTTACCGGATCTCTTCTTTCATTAATCCTACTTCTGCAAAATCTTGTAATATGACCAAATTTATTGCCATTAAATCACACAACATTTCTTTACTTATATACTTGATTTCCTCTTGATCTGCACTGATTAGCTTTGTCCAAATCCATTGCAAGCAAAACAATAGCCATTGAAAGAGATGTTATTAGAGTTATTCATTATCATACTTCTGCATTCATTAGATCTACGACCATACTTCTTGCATTTGAAGCATTGACCAGAGAAGGATGGACTATTTTGAAATACTCTACTTCTGCACTGAGTAGCTTTATGGCCAAATTTATTGCAGTTGCGACAATTTCCATTGAAGAATGGATATCTTTGAGCATTTGGCTGTCTTACCAAAGGTCTTCTAGGTTTGTTTCTTCCATTTCTCGACTGAGAATTTATTTGTCTAGATCCGGAGCTTTCACCTTTCTCATATCCAAGACCATGCTTGTCATCAACCTTTTTCTGTCCTTCGAGCAGTGCTTCAAGTTTAGCCAAGCTTATTTTGAACTTCTCCTTGTATTCATTTGCAACTTCTAGGTCATGTCTGAGAATGATAATTTCTCTTTCAAGTTCCCTCTCATTGTCTCTGCTTTCTTGTATATCAGACTCTAGATGGCCATCTATGTTAGATTTAGGGCAAACAACTGAGAGGGGGGGTGAATTAGTTGTCTAAAAATTACTTCCGATTAATCACTTCAATCCTTTTAATTCAGCAGCATAATAATAAATCAATCATGGAAACATAATGCAACAATTCAAGAGCAGAAACACATTAACACATATGACACCAAGATTTTTAACGTGGAAAACCTGGTTAAGGGAAAAACCACGGGGTGACTAACCCAAGATTGTATTCTCTATTAAAAGAATAAGAAGAACAAAATGGCACATGCCAATTAAGGCTCACTGCCTGAGCACACTGCTCATAAGAGGCCCACTGCCTACAGGAGACACACTATCTATAGAATAATAAATATTACATACTTGAACTAAAGAATAGCATCTTCACAATGCTTGAGTCAACTCCATTTAAGCCCAATACTTCTGCTCTGCTCCTCTCTACCACACACTCATCACCACAAAATGCCTTTGAAATGACTTTACAACTCCTTATTTATACAAGACATCAACTTAGGGATAATCATCCAAGTCAGCATATATTACAGAGCAAATACATAAATACAACATGACTAATTACAAAAAGACTTCACGCAGATCAACACACTATTGGCCACACAGATCTGAGACTTCAATCTTCCTTTAGGAGCATGCCATTCTTCATAGAACATCTTCAAGATCATCCGCAGGATGTGTAACTTATCCAGTCGGCCAAACTTAGGAAGAACATCATCATCCGGAAGTAATTCTTCAATTATGAGCTCAATCTTCAATGTGGACCACCAACACGAACTGGACACAATCCAGAGACCTCCACAAGATTTCCTGAATCACCAAGAACATCCACACTACTTTTTACTGAGATCATCTTCTCCTTCATATGGAACCTCAAGAACACAGTCTATCATCACTGTTATATTGGAATAGATGCTTGTGGACCTCTAGACCACGAACTAATTGAGTTGTCAATTCACATTGACTTCCTAAACACTCCACAAAATCCGTAGAATAAGATATTGCATTTCTGGATCTTACCGGACCTATTTGTGTCACTCTGTTACCTCTGAACACCTGCCAGAACCAGTTTTACTTAAGTGGTCATAACTTCTTCAGATCTTCATGCGGACCTCTGAAATCTTTTTTGGATCATCTTAAGACACATATCTACAAACCCTTTGATGCGCATCCTCTGATCTTCATCTTAGCTGGGATCTTTACCTCACTGACTTCACTATTCTTCTCTGTTCCTTATATGACTAATTTTCTCAATATCCTTAGCATACAACTCATCCAATCCTTGTCATCAATGCAACAGAAGTATGTTGACATCAATGACAACACCGGTTAGGCCCATACTTGCAACAATCTCCCCCTTTGTCATTGATGGCAACATATGATGTGAATAATTGTTTTAACCATCAAGACAAGAACTTCTCCTCACTGACACAACTCCCTCTATCAACAACAACCATTCACATGTCTTCTCTTCCTTTACTACTCCCCCTTTGATCAGAAACCACTTTTTTTTTCACATGTCTTCTCTCCTCCTTTGACATCAATGGCAAAGGGCACATACTTGCATCACTTCATAATCATATCAGCTGCTCCCCCTGAGTAGCAGCTTCCGATCATCAATTTGGACCACAAGATATGACTGTGAGATCCACCAGACTGATGCACATCAGTGCACCTTAATTCAGAACCACAGGGATAATAACCCCTAACTTCTCCCTGAGATACTCAAAAGAGTCCTTAGGAAGAGGTTTAGTAAAAATATCTACAATCTGATCCTTGGAGGGCACAAACTCCAATATGACTTCATTCTTGTTCACCTGCTCTCTCAGAAAATGAAACTTGATGGATATATGCTTTGTCTTTGAATGTAACACCAGATTTTTTGATATATTTATTGCAGTTGGATTATCACAAAAGATTGTGATAGGCTCCTCATACTCTACTCTGATATCTCTTAGCATTTGTTTCATCCATAAGACTTGAGTGCAACTACTTGCTACTGCAATATATTCTGCTTCTGTAGTGGACAAAGATATTGCCTCTTGTTTCTTGCTCAGCCAAGAAACCAATCTCTTTCCCAAAAAGAATTCTCCACCACTGGTACTCGTCCAGTCATCCACATCTCCTGCCCAATCCGCATCTGTATATGCATGAAGAGAGAAATCATGATCTCTAGGATGCCACATACCATACGCAACTGTCCCTTTTAGATACCTAAAAATCCTCTTGATTTCCATGACATGAGATTCTCTAGGATCAGCTTGGAATCTAGCAACAAGACCAACAACATTCATAATGTCAGGCCTAGTTTGAGTGAGATACAATAATCCTCCAATCATTGACTTGTACTTTTTCTGATCAGCCTTAGGAGAGTCATCATCTTTGCTCAATTTACATCCGGTTGCCATGGGAGTACTCATTGGTTTTGAGTCTTCCATCCCAAATTTCTTCAACAATTCTTTCACATATTTGGTCTGAGAAATGAAGATTCTATTCTTTGTTGGAATGATTTGCAGACCCAAGAAGAAATTCATTTCCCCAAACATGGACATCTCAAATTCACTTTTCATTTGATTTGCAAAAGTTTTGCACATACTATCTCTTCGTCCAAAAATGATATCATCAACAAACACTTCAAAAATCAAGATATTTTCATGATCAATTTTGAAGTACAAATTACTATCCGCAATACCTTTTTTGAAACCAATCTTCAGAAGATGTTTATCCAATCTTTCATACCAGGCTCTTAGGGCTTGTTTGAGTCCATACAATGATTTCTTCAATTTGTAGACCATATCACCATGATCAGATAATTGGAATCCATTTGGTTTCTCAATGTATACTTCTTCTTCCAAGTCACCATTCAGAAAGGCAGACTTGATATCCATCTGATATACTTTGAAATCCTTGAAGGCAACAAAGGTAAGAAATAATCTGGCTGCTTCAATTCTTGCCACCGAAGCAAAAGTTTCTTCAAAATTAACTCCTTCTACTTGAGAGTAGCCCTTGCAGACCAATCTGGCTTTGTTTCTAACTACTTCACCATCTTCATTCAGTTCATTCTAGAAGACCCATTTGGTTCCAATCACATTCTTGTTTTTAGGTTTGGGAACAAGATCCCAAGTGTGATTTTTCTCAATTTGCATCAGCTCTTCCTCCATTGCTTTATTCCAGCTTTCATCATTGCATGCTTCATTCACTGACTTTGGTTCAATCTTTGAAATCAGACAATACTCTTCTGAGTCTTGAGTAATCTTTCTTTTTGTTTGAACACCTTTTCTTTTATCACCTATGATCTAATTTTTAGAGTGATTTAGTCTTACATACCTGGGAAGTTTGGGACTTTCTTGCACTTCTATTTCTTGATCAGGTTCATTCAACCTTGTCTCTTCTTCCTGATTCGCCGGATCAGTCTGGATCTGAATTTCAGAAGGGGCTTGGATTCCTTGGACCAAAACATCATTCTATCTTCATCATGTTCATAAAACCTTGAGGGTTTTTCAATACCTTCATCAAACTTCACATTTGTGCTTTCTATAATCTTTCTCAATCTCTTGTTATAACACCGGTATGCTTTGCTTTAAGTAGAATAACCCAAGAATAATCCTTCATCACTTCTAGCATCAAATTTGCCTAGATCTTTATCTCTTTTAATGTAACATTTGCTACCAAAGACTCTGAAATACTTCATAGTGGGAGTGATGCCAAACCAGAGTTCATAAGGAGTCTTACCAGTATTGCTTCTGATTTGTACTTGATTTAGAGTATAGATTGCAGTGCTTACAGCTTCTCTCCAGTAGATCTGAGGAACATTTGCTTCCATCATAATGGTTCTAGATGCTTCCTGGATGGTCCGGTTCTTTCTCTCCACTACTCCATTCTGCTATGGAGTCCTTGGAGCAGACAATTGTCTCTTTATCCCATGTTTCTCACAGAATTCTATGAACTCCCTGGATGTGAATTCTCCAACTCTATCAGACCTTAGACATTTTATGTTCAATCCGGTTTCATTCTCTACCATATCCTTGAATATTTTGAATTTCTCAAGAGCCTTTGATTTCTCTTTTAGAAAAGTCACCCACATCATCTGGGAGTGGTCATCAATTAATAGCATGAAGTATCTATCACCTTGCACACTCCTGATTCTTGCCGGACCACATAGATCAGTATGAACTAAGTCCAATAATCTGGTAGAAGACTGTTCCTTACTTTTGAATGTGACTCTGCTCTGCTTACCCAATTGACATTCTTTGCACAAACTATTAGTAGGTTTCACTAGTTTTGGAAGATCTCTTACAGCCTGAGTGTTGCTTATCTTGATGATATTATCAAAATTCACATGACACATTCTCCTATGCCATAGCCAACTCTGATCAATTTGAACGAATAAACAACTTTTACTAGTACCAACCAAGTGGAAGATATTACCTTTTGTTTGAGTACCAGATGCAATCTCTGTTCTGAAACTTTCAAAGATCTTGCATTTTACATTTTTGAATCAAAGATCATAGCCTTTGTCCACCAATTGTCCAACACTGAGAAGATTGTTCTTCAGACCTTCAACATATAGTACATTACTATTTTTGTTCTTTCCATCAAAGGAAATGGTTCCTCTACCTCTGATTCTGCCAGCAGAATTATCACCAAATTTTATCACTCCTCTTTCATATCTTTCCAAATCTATGAACTTGTTTTTGTCACCTATCATATGGTGTGAGCATCCATTGTCAATGACCCAATCATCCTTTTCTTCAACTTGGGCAGCCAGGGCTTTTTATACCATTTTATGATTGACAGATTTAGAAGGCATTGGATCTTCTTCCTTGATGGCAATAAACACAGTCACTTCTAGATTTGTTTCATGTCTCTGATTCATCATCTGTTACTCCTTCATCATCATCATCTTCATGAACATAATAACATTTCTTTTGGAATCTTGATTTGTTAGGATTTGGTCTTGAAAATCTTTCCGGACATCTTGAGGCAAAATGACCAATCTTATTACAATTAAAACATTTAAAAGGCAATTTCCCTTTATACTTACCGGATCCTCTTGGCAGTGTTTTTGCAATAAGGGCTTCAAGTTGAGCAGTTTCTACTTCATCTTCTTCCAGATCTTTTCTTGCTTTTTCATACCATGATAGTTTCTTTGAAGAGTTCTCTCCCAGATCAAACTTGTGTTTCCCTTTTACAAAGGCACTAGCTTTGAATGCAGATTCAGTCTTGGGAGGGGCATCTCCAAACTCGGACAATTCAAATGCAGCTAATTTACCAACCAATTGATCTCTTGTGATATTTGAAAAGGAACTAAATTCTTCAATAGCAACAACCTTATACTTGTAAGAATCGGGAAAGGATCTAACAACTTTGGCAACAATCTCATCTTCATCCAAGATTCCACCAGCACATCTAATGCCACAAACAAGCTCATTTACTCTTGGCATAAATGTAGTGATATTTTCATCTTCTCTCATCTTTAGGTTTTTAAATTTTCCTTTCAGACTTTGTAGCTTGGCACATTTGACATACTTGTCTCCTTCATGCAGAAGTTCCAGTTTTTCCCAAATCTCATAAGTAGTTTTTAGGTCAATAACATTTGTCAGCTTTGAATCAGATAAGGCACTTAGAAGAGCTTCTTTAGTCCGAAGATTATTTTCAGCATCTCTGATTTCATCTATGGTTCTTGGACCATTCTAAGGAGGAACATACTTCTTTGAAGCCATGATCCAATACTGCATTCCCATACATTGCAAGTGACATTCCATGCGACTTTTCCAGAGAGTAAAATTGGTTCCATCAAACCTCAAACTATCCTTCTTGTAGGATGACATCTTGGATCTCTTCAAGCAGTTAAGCTCTTTTAGAGGAACTTAGCTTTGATACCAGTTGTTAGATTTAGGACAAATAACTGAGAGGGGGGGTGAATCAGTTGTCTAAAACTTACTTCCGATTAATCACTCAAGTCCTTTTAATTCGGTAGCATAATAATAAATCAATCATGGAAACATAATACAACAATTCAAGAGCATAAACACATTAACACATATGACACCAAGATTTTTAACATGGAAAACCTGCTTAAGGGAAAAACCACGGGGTGACTAACCCAAGATTGTATTCTCTATTAAAAGAATAAGAAGAACAAAATGGCACATGCCAATTAGGGCCCACTGCCCGAGCACACTGCTCATAAGAGGCCCACTGCCTACAGGAGACACACTATCTACAGAATAATAAATATTACATACTTGAACTAAAGAATAGAATCTTCACAATGCTTGAGTCAGTTCCATTTAAGCCCAATACTTCCACTCTGCCTTTTGCTTTGCTCCTCTCTACCACACACTCATCACCACAAGATGCCTTTGAAATGACTTTACAACTCCTTATTTATACAAGACATCGACTTAGGGATAATCATCCAAGTCGGCATATATTACAGAGCAAATACATAAATACAACATGACTAATTACAAAAAGACTTCACGCAGATCAACACACTGTCGGCCACACAGATCTGAGACTTCAATCTTCCTTTAGGAGCACGCCATTCTTCATAGAACATCTTCAAGATCATCCGTAGGATGTGTAACTTATCTGGTCAGCCAGACATAGGAAGAACATCATCATCCGGAAGTAATTCTTCAATTACGAGCTCAATCTTCAATGCGGACCGCCAACACGAACTGGACACAATCCAGAGACCTCCACAAGATTTCTTGAATCACCAAGAACATCCACACTACTTCTTCTCACTGAGATCATCCTCTCCTTCATTTGGAACCTCAAGAACATAGTCTATCATCACTGTCATATTGGAATAGATGCTTGCGGATCTCTAGACCACAAACCAATTGAGTTGTCAATTCACATTGACTTCCTAAACACTCCACAAAATCCATAGAACAAGATATTGCATTTCTAGATCTTACCGGACCTATTTGTGTCACTCTGTTACCTCTGAACACCTGCTAGAACTGGTTATACTTAAGTTGTCATAACTTCTTCAGATCTTCATGCGGACCTCTGAAATCTTTATTGGATCATCTTAAGACACATATTTACAAACCCTTTGATGCACATCCTCTGATCTTCATCTTAGCTGGGATTTTACCTCACTGTCTTCACTGTTCTTCTTTGTTCCTTATAGGACTAATTTTCTCAATATCCTTAGCATACAGCTCATCCAATCCTTGTCATCAATACAACAGGAGTATGTTGACATAAATGACAACACCGGTTAGGCCCATACTTGCAACAAACTATTCTATCCAATTTGCAGCATTCTTCAGTTCTTTCTTTTAGTTTTTGATTCAAGTCTTCTTGAGTTTTCTTCCTGTTTTCAATTTCTTTGGTTTACCTCATCACCACAGATTCCATCTCAATTTTCAAAACATTTCACATTCCTTTGTCTTTTCTTCCAAAGCTTCATTCATGCCATTTTCCTTAGTTAAACTGGATAACTGTAGAAGTAGCTCCTTTCTCTTTTCCATAGATTTCTTTAATTTATATTTTAAAATTTCAATGGTATCATCAGCATCTTTAAGATCGTCTCTTAGATTAGATATTTCTACTTTGGACTGACCAAGATCTTCTAGGGCCAACCGAAATTGATCTTTGAGTGAACCCATTGAAACTCCTTCCAAGATCTTTCCTTAAGTTGTTAGGCTTCTTTCAAGGAACCTTGCTCTGATACCAATTGTTGGAATTGGTTCGAACAAATGAGAGGGGGGGTGAATCAGTTGTCACACAATTTAAACTTTTCTACCTTTAGTCTTCTTTTACAACTTATAATCAAATTAATGATATAAATATTTCAGCATTAATCAATAACACATGAGCAAAAACATAAATAACACACTTGACACCAAGATTTTTGACGTGGAAACTCGGTTAAGGGAAAAACTATGGTGGGGGTTAACCCACAAAGATTATACTGGGTTAAAAGTATTACAAAAGGGAATGCACATGCATTCAGGCTCACTGCCCAGAGCTCACTGCTCAAAAGAAGGCTCACTGCCTATAGAAAGAGGATTACAATGAATTTGAATTAATAAATAACATCTACCAATACAAGGGTTCAGTTCTAGTTAAGCACAAAATACTGACTTGATACACTTCATCCTTACTATGCCTTGTTTACTATTCTACTAACATTCAAATCTTAGATCTCTGCCCTTTTCACACTTAGTCCATATTCACATCTCGCATACTCACCAAAATCATTCAAATCCATCGGCTATATATATCCGCATCTTGATCTTTAACCACTTTTCAGTCGGTTTCAAGGACACTTAGAACTTTATTGAAGATTCTACTCTGTTGGCTAAATCCATGTACAACTTGTAACGTGGACCAAAACTTGTTCTCACAAATCATCAATCAGGTTGACTACTATCACTGATCATCACAACTTGTGCAACCAATAACTTCCATACATCTGGAACCAAGATCAATTACAAGGTCAGCCTGTTCTTCTTCTGTCTGCTCTATCAAATTGTTAACCTAATACTCAGATGCTAATAACTATTGAATTCTTCATAACCAAAGGCCAAAACTCTGGATTTAGATTACCCTGACAATGCTTATGACTCCCTTAGATCTGCATAAAACTCTGATCTACCCTGGGGAAGATCTGGACCAAGATACCGGACCCTGTCACACACTCTATTCTTGACTTCCTAGACTTAGATAGATCTTCAATCTAATTTCTGGTATGGGCAAATTATGCAATGTGGATGTGTAGTATAGACTTAGTTGCCATCAATGACAACACTTATCATGCCTAGCAGTGTCTCATGCTAACAGTAAGACATAGGTAACATTGAAAATTTGACCAAACTGAGATGAAAGAGTAACCTCACATGTAGCTTAAGGAGACAAATAATATATGTGAAGATGAGTTGACAATATAAGAAAAGTTCAAAATTTTCAAGTTCAAAATTTTGGACAACATATGACGACCTAGAGTATGTGCCAAAAAAGGACATAATAGATAATGTGACCCGCAAAAGTAAATGTATGACCATAACAAATGGTTGGTAATGATCTAGAAACTCCCACAAATGCCACAAAATTTTATAGCTAGATTGTTGGGAATTAAGGTGTCTCAACCTTTGCAAGTTCCTAGCATTTATTATTTAATTGTATATTTATTTTTGCCTATTATTGTAATTTGTATGCAAATCTTATTTTGTCACTTTGTGGGAGTTGGCACGGTGATGTGTCATCCTACATGGAAGGTGACTAAGTGTATTTTTGTCCTCGTATGAGGAGATAGGCATCCCACTTTGTGGTAGAAGACTTTCGCCATGTGTTGACATCTTTTGGGTGTTGTAAGAGGTTTACGATGCGTAAGAGTTATGACAGATTCCTATGATAGAATCTATGACATGTAAGAGATTGAAATAGAAGATCCTATGACAAGTGAAGACAAGTGTCAAAAAGCATTTTGCATGAAGTAGGCACCCAAGTTTGACTATGACAAGTTGTAACAAAATCTGCTATTAATAGTTAGTTATGATAGATTCTCTTACAGCTCTAAGAGTTGTCATAAATGATAGATTTTATGACATTGTAAGAGCATCTATCATACCTTAATTGGGCAAATTTGGGGCGCCTAAGTTGCGGGGTTGTAAGGGATAAAATAGAATCTCTTACAAGTGTCATACGTATGTTTTATGGCCTTGGAAATTGGGCCACATGGATTTGGATGAGTTCCTTGTGTGACTTGCTCTAGAAGCTACCTCCATTCATAGTACTTCTCTATATGTACAGGTGCTTGGAGTTAGAGATGTATGGTTCATTTGTAGGTATCATTATGTTACTGAAATTACTCTAAATTTGACATTATAACAACTCCTGGAAGAACTTACATTGCAAGTGTGTTGTAATCTCCTTCAGATTTGATAATACATTGTGCAGGTTTTGGAATGTGGGGTTTTTCACCTGAAAGGGTTTTCCCCATGTATATCTTGTGTCATTGCATTTATACTTGTTTGTGAATGTGTGTTAATCTCTCTGTTAATGTGAAACATAACTGTAACTGTAAAGATCTAAGGAAAATGTGCACTACTTCTCCTCATTAGATTGGTGTAGGAAGTTGTTTCTGCTTATCTTGCTTCCTTTTAGTTGGTATCGGAGCCTGGCCAGTTTTGGTCATAGCTGTTGGGTGGAGGGTTTTTTGTACTAATCTTCAATTGAGTGGGAGTATTGCAAAGAATTTTGTGATCTTGTTGCAGTGAGAAGATGGCAAGTACATCTAGGAGATTTAAGATCGAAAAATTCAATGGAGGCAACTTTGAGTTGTGGAAACTCAAGATGGAGGATATGTTGGTGGATAGAGATTTATGGCTCATGATATCCAACACTGAATCCTATAGCATGAAACAAGGAGATTGGGATCAATTGGATTGGAAGGCCAAGGGTCTCATAAGGCTTTGTTTGGCTGATTCTGTGCTCCTGAACATCCATGAGGAGAAAACTACAAAAGAGTTGTGGAAGAAGCTTGGTGATGTTTATGAGGCTAATTCCTTGGTAAACAAGCTATTCCTGACAAAGAAACTCTACTCTCTGAAGATAGAAGATGGAGGATTTGTGGTATATCATCTCAATTCTTTTAATATGCTTGTTGCTCACTTGATGTCTATTGGCATGAAGATGGAGGAGGAGGATTGTTGCATGATTTTGTTGTGTTCTTTACCAGATTCATGGGACCACCTTGTGATGGCCATTAGGAGTACTACTACCACCTTCAAGATTGATGAACTAGTTTCTTCGTTGTTGTCTAAAGAAATGCAAAGAAAGTCTTTTGAAATGGATGAGGCTCTTGCAGTTCGTGGTAGGTCCAAAGAAAAAGGAAAGAAGAAGGACAAGAAGAAAGAAGATAAAGGAAGATCCAAATCCCATCAGAGATCAAAGTCTCCTGGAAATTCCAAGGTCTTATGTTGGAACTGCGGCAAACCTGGTCATTTCTACAAGGATTGCAAGGAGGAGAAAAAGAAGAAGAAGATTCTAACTCCAACAAGTCCTCTCAAGATGATGGAGAAGCATTTGTCACTGCCTTGGCAACACATGCATCTGAGGATGTGTGATTAATTGATTTTGGTGCATTGTTTCATATGACATCCCATAGGAACTAGTTTTCAAAGTTTGAAGAGTTTGATGGTCGGAAGGTGTACCTGGGTGATGACTCTCACCTGGAAATAGTTAGTCGTGGAAGAGTCTTGATCAGATTCCTTGATGGTCGAGTGAAGGGGATCAATGGTGTACTGCATATCCCTGGGTTGGCACAAAACTTGTTATCTATAAGCAAACTGAATGATGTGGGTGTGTAGGTTGTTTTCTCGAATGGAGGATGCAAGATGACGAGAGGAGCTATGGTGTTGGCTAAGGGTGTTTAGATTGGCACTCTGTTTCAGCTTGATGCATGCATGGTTCAGTGCAATAGTGTCTTTGTTTTGAAGAAAAGAGCTTCATATTCTTCATCCTCACCATTGGAACCAACAACCAAGAAGACTATAGCATCTACTTTTGATGGTTGTGCTTTCTGGGTACCCAAGGGTGCTCATTCTATGGAGATGAAACTTCCTGCTGAGAAAACAATGTTGTGGCACCAAAGACTTGCCCATATTAGTGAAAAGGGTTTGAGGACCCTGAAAAATAAAAACCTCATTGAGGGTATGAATGATTGTAACCTTGAGTTTGATTTATGCGAACACTGCATATATGGAAAACAAAATCATGTTCAATTTTACCATAGTTCTCATAAATCTTCCGAGGTGTTGGATCTAGTTCACTCTGATATTTTTGGTCCTATTAATGTTCCTTTGATTTCAAAATCTATATATTTTGATTCATTTATTGATGACTACAGTAGGACATGGGTATATTTCCTTAGGAGTAAATCTGAAGTCTTTGCAAGATTCAAAGAGTTCAAAGCTCTTGTAGAGAATTAGAAAGACAAAAAGATTAAATGCTTGAGAACTGATAATGGTGGTGAGTTTCTCAATAGATTTTGACAAGTTCTATAAATAACAAGGTATTAAGAGGCATAAGACAACTCCATATACTCCTCAGCAAAATGGAGTTGTAGAAAGAATGAATAGAACATTTATGGAGAGGCTAGGAGCATGTTAAGTGGAGCTGGCCTAGAACAAAAGTTTTGGGTTGAAGCTGTTGCAACCACTTGTTACCTGGTTAACAGGTCTCCTACATTAGTGCTCGTTAACAAGACCCTTATGGAGGCATGGTTTGGTAAGAAGCCTTCACTAGGACACATTTGAGTATTTGGTTGTGAGGCATATGCACATGTGCCTAAGGAGAAGAGGTCCAAGTTAGAAAACAAGGCAGTTAAATGTATCTTCATCGGTTGTGGTATCGATGTGAAAGGGTATAAGCTATGGGATCAAGTGGTTGAAAGAGTTCTGTATAGAAGAAGTGTGATATTCAAAGAGCTCAATCCATCTTCTATTGTTCTACAACCAGAGAAAGAAGAAAAGAAAGATGATGTGGTTCAGCTTCCTCCCACCCCTAAGAAAGTTGAACTGAAGACACTAATTGGATCTGATGATGAGGAGAGCTCTAGCAGCTCTGAAAGTTTAGAAGAAGAAGATGAAGAACCTCAACCTCAACTTGTGAGGAGGTCCACGAGAATAAGATGACAAATTGAAAGGTTTGGTTATTCGTTGCATGATTCCATTTGTATTTTTTCTTTGATTTCTAATGCTGATGAGCCTAGGATCGTAAGGGAGGCTATGTGTATGAAAGATGTAGGTTCCTGGAAGGAGGCCATGGAAGAAGAGATGGCTTCTTTGGAAAAGAATAATACTTGGGACTTGGTACCTTTGCCAGAAGGAAGAACGCATGTCGGATGTAAATAGCTATTTAAGAAAAAGTTTGGTTTAGATGGTAGCATTGAGAAATATAAGGCAAGGTTGGTCGCAAAGGGGTATTCATAGGTGGAGAGAATTGACTATGGTGAGATTTTCTCTCCAGTTACAAAGCTGACATCTATTTAGTTCTTGATATCTCTTGCAACAACATATGACTTAGAGGTGGAGCATATGGATGTGAAGACAACATTCCTTCATGGTGATTTGGAGGAGGAGACTTATATGTCACAGCCAGAGCACTACATTGTGAAAGGTAAAGAAAATCTGCTTTACAAGTTAAAAAAGTCTTTGTATGGTCTTAAGCAATCTCCTAGGATGTGGTACCAAAAGTTTGATGCCTTTGTGTTGAGTATTGGATTTCTGAGATCAAAATCGGATCATTGTGTGTATTTCAAATTTGACAATGATTGCATTCTCATTATAACATTGTATGTTGATGATATGTTACTAATTGGGAATGGTAAAGGTTTGATTTCTGATTTGAAGTCTCAGTTGTCAGCATATTTTGAAATGAAAAATTTAGGGGCATCTAGGTACATTCTGGGGATTGAGATCAGAAGAGAAGAGAAAACAAAAAACTTTGGTCAAGCTAGAGTAAGTATGTGAACACAATGTTGGAGAGATTTAGCATGGTAGATTGTAGACCTTTGACTATTCTTGTTACGATGGGGACAAGGTTATATGTTGCAAATTGTCTGAAGTCTCCTTCTGAGATGGAAGATATGAGCAGAGTACCTTATGCTAGTGTGGTTGGCAATTTCATGTATGCGATGGGCTACACAAGACCATACATTGCCCAAGCAGTGAGAGTCCTTAGTCGATTCATGGCTAATCCTAGACGGATACATTGGGATGCACTTAAGAAAGTTTTCAAATATCTACATGGTACTTCTAAGTATGCCTTGTGCTATCATGGCTGTCCTATTGGATCTCATCATTCTATGAGTATTCGTGGATTTATGGATTCAAATTAGGTAGGTGACATTGACAGCAGGAGATCCACCAATGCTTATGTGTTCACTATGTTCGGTGGTGCCATTATTTGGATGAGTAAGTGACAACCTGTGGTCGCTTTGTCCATGAATGAAGTAGAGTACATGGAAGCTACTCATACTTGTAAGGAATCCATTTGGCTTAAGCAATTGTGTTTTGACATTGGGTTTGATGCAGGGAAGATTACCATTTATTGTGACAACTAGAGTGCCATATGTTTGGCGAAGAATCCTACTTTCCAATCAAGAACTAATGTAGGAGCCTCACCTTTAATTATATTTTTAAGTTTATTTTGATGTGTTTTGATCAAATAAGGTCATTTGAGACCATTTGGGGTCTTTGGAACCATTTTAGGATGTCTAGGTGAAAAGTTGTCACATGATGCAAAAGTTATCATTATTGTCAAAAACAATGCATTAACTTTAAATAACTTGTTAGAGGGAGTTAATGGTCAGTTGGGGAAGTTGAAAATGGTTGTATTTCATTGTAAATGGCATGTTCACATGCCCAAGAAGATGGGAGAAGAGTTTGAATGAGAAACATTTCCTTTTGTACACTTTTCTTGCATTGTTTTCTGTATAATCATACTATTATTTGCATGGTATGGACTAGTGCAGATTTGTACAGTCCTGAAAGTGCCTAGATAAGTTGGAGGGAGTTCTTATCTTTCTAAATTTTTTTGTTTGAATCAATTTCATTAAGTTTTGAGTGAGATATGGCAATTTCATTGAGGGCAGGTTTGTAAGTTTATTTTTATGAAAAGTTGTAGTCTGAAACATGCATGGTATAGATCTGTATGGCCTAGTATGGGCCTGTACACATCTTGGGAAGTTGGTGTTGTGTCTTTCCTTACAAATTCCTTTGGTTTCATGCATTTTTGTTGAGTTTTGTGTGAGTTATGGCATTTTTACTAAGAGCAAGTATGAGACTAGACTAGGGTTTTAGGGACCTAGAAAATTCCATATCTTTGTTTTCCACTATCAAAAAGTTGTGAAAATTGGTAGAAAGTTCTATTTTAAAGATATCTAAAAACCCTTTTGGGCTCAAGCCTTTAAAAGTTTTCAGGTGTGAGGAATCAATGACAGTATGCTCTCTTTTGCAAGAAAACAGTCCTAAAACCCTAGTTCCATGAGGGTTTAATGAAATCTATGCAAGGTTGGGTCATGAATGTGTGGCAGATCATTGATACATGTTGTAAGAGGTTTGTATAGTCTAATAATTCATATGGTATGTTGGTTTCTTCATTGGTTGATGTTATTGCCTAAGATGCATTAAGTTGCAACAAGTTGTTTCTTGTATGAATCATTGTGTCAACCAGTTGTTTGGCCATGAATGATTGGAAACCAACAAAGTGTGTTATAAAAGGACTAAACAGTCCAAGAATATCATGTTCCATGTTGTTTCCTCTTTGTTGAGTTCCATTAGGTTTCAAGATCAAAGTGCCAAATTGTACTAAGATGCAACAAACATTGCTTGTAATGGGTCATTTTGAGAAATGCGTCAAGTAATTTGTGTTTGAGTCCTTTTTGTGCATCATTTTTGGTATCAGAGCCCAAAGATCTAGGCAAGAGAAGTTTTGGAATCTTGTGTATTGTATTTGATAGGTTGAAGTGAAGAACCTGGATGCCAAAAGACTAGGTAGTGAGGAAAAGGAAACCTAGGTGAGGTATCACAAGAAGAATACAAGAAAAGAGAAGAGATAGCACAATGCAACAACAAACTCAAAAGGAGAAGATGAAGTTCAATAAAATAAGAGTAGATGAAGAGTTTGATAGAATAATGGTAGACTTCAAAAAACGTAATAAAAATATAGTACAACAGTGTCTTGAGGAAACATACAAAGGATATGTTGGGCATTGGCCAATACATAAAAAAGTGAAATGGCTCTTAAAGATGATTGTTCACAAAAGGAGAAAGCAAAAGATGGTTACTTTGAAAAGATAAGATGAAACAAAGGAAGAAGAGACATTCATTGACATGGGCATGAAAAAAGATCAAGAGTGTCTTCAAGAAAATCATGCAAAGATCCATTAGCAAGAGATACATCCAAGGAACCAGCAGGTTGGTGATGATCAAATAGTTGACAAGAAGATGGGTATAGCTGAGATCAAGGAAGTACCAAGACAATAAGAACTAGGAGATAGTGAAGAGGTAAATTGGCCTCATGGTTTTTATCTATTGCAAGTTGATAATAATGTTTGTATAGATGCAACTCATAGAGAGATTGATGACGATGAAGACATGGACAATAGTAATGTGGCATATGAAAGTGACATAGACTATTGGAGTCTTGTAGTTGAGAAGAAGATCCTTAGGAGGAGGTACAAAAAGCAAGCACAAAACAAAAGAGTGAAGAACAAGAATCATGGATCAGATCAAACCAAGCATGGGGAGGATCCAGAGGAGGTCATAAAATAGCTAAGCATGCAACACAATTGGAAGAAGCGAAAGAAACACTGCCTATCATTTGAGATGGAACTCAAATTTCCTTTTCCTAGGGAGTATGATGTAGGAGCCTCACCTTGAATTATTTTTTTAAGGTCATTTTGATGTGTTTTGATCAAATAAGGTCATTTAAGACCATTTGGGGTCCTTTAGAACCATTTTAGGATGTCTAGGTGAAAAGTTGTCACATGATGCAAAAGTTGCAAAAGTTATCATTATTGTCAAAAATAATGCATTAACTTTGAATAACTTGTTAGAGGGAGTTAATGGTCAGTTGGGGAAGTTAAAAATGGTTGTATTTTATTGTAAATGGCATGTTCACATGCCCAAGAAGATGAGAGAAGAGTTTGAATGAGAAACATTTCCTTTTGCACACTTCTCTTGCATTATTTTCTGCATAATCAGACTGTTATTTGCATGGTATAAAATAGTATGAAATAGTAGTCTTGAAAGTGCCTAGAGAAGTTGGAGAATGGTCTTATCTTTCTAATGCTTTTTGTTTGAATCAATTTCATTAAGTTTTGAGTGAGATATCGCAATTTCATTGAGGGCAGGTTTGTAGGTTTATTTTTTCTAAAAAGTTGTAGTCTAAAACACGCATGGTATGGATCTGTACGGCCTGGTACGGACCTGCACACATCTTGGGAAGTTGGTGTTATGTCTTACCTTACAAATGCCTTTAGTTTCATGCATTTTTGTTGAGTTTTGTGTGAGTTATGGCATTTTTACTAAGAGTAGGTTTGAGACTAGACCAAGGTTTCCAGCGACCTAGAAAATTCCATATCTTTGTTTTCCACCATCAAAAAGTTATGAAAATTGGTAGAAAGTTCTATTTTAAAGATATCTAAAAACCCTTGGACTCAAGCTTTTAAAAGTTTGCATGTGTGACCTGAATCAATAACAGTATGCTCTCTTTTGCAAGAAAATAGTACTAAAACCCTAGTTCCATGAGGGTTTAATGAAATCTATGCAAGTTTGGGTCATGAATGTGTGGTAGATCATTGATACATGTTGTAAGAGGTCTGTATAGTCTAAGAATTCATATGGCATGTTGGTTTCTTCATTGGTTGATGTTATTGCCTAGGATGCATTAAGTTGCAACAAGTTGTTTCTTGTATGAATCATTGTGTCAACCAGTTGTTTGGCCATGAATGATTGGAAACCAACAAAGTGTATTGTAAAAGTATTGAATAGTCTAAGAATATCATGTTCCATGTTGTTTCCTCTTTGTTGAGTGCCATAAGGTTTCAGAATCAAAGTGCCAAATTGTACTAAGATGCAACAAACAGTGCTTGTAATGGGTCATTATGAGAAATGTGTTAAGTGATTTGTGTTTGAGTCCTTTCTCTGCATCAAGGACCAATCACATTGATGTGTAGTACCACTTTGTACGTGATATGATATAGGATGGGAAGGTGAATTTGGAGAAGGTTGATACTTTGGCAAATGTTGCAAATTCCTTGACAAAGCCCATGAGCACAGAGAATTTCAGATGGTATTCAGAGTCTATGGACCTCTTGGCCCCAAGAAGTTAAATCCTATCATTCTATTGGCTCTTGAAAGGTGTTCGACAAGTGGGAGAATGTTGGGAATTAAGGTGTCTCAACCTTTGCAAGTTCCTAGCATTTTTGTTTAATTATATAATTATTTTTGCCTATTATTGTAATTTGTATGCAAATCGTATTTTGTCACTTTATGGGAGTTGGCACGATGATGTGTCATCCTACATAGAAGGTAAGTGTATTTTTGTCCTCATATAAGGAGATAGGCATCCCACTTTGTGGTAGAAGACTTTTGCCATGTGTCGGCATCTTTTTGGTGTTGTAAGAGGTTTATGACGTGTAAGAGTTATGATAGATTCCTATGACAAAATCTATGACATGTAAGAGCTAGAAATAGAAGATCCTATGATAGATGAAGACAAGTGTCAGAAAGCATCTTGCATGGTGGAAGTAGGGGCCCAAGTTTGACTATGACATGTTGTAAGAGAATCTGCTATTAATAGTCAATGATGACAAATTCTCTTACAATTGTAAGAGTTGTTATATATGATGGATTTTACGACATTGTAAGAACATCTATCTTACCTTAATTGGGCAAATTTGGGGTGCCCAAGCTGGGGGTTGTAAGGGATGAAAGATAATCTCTTACAAGTGTCATACAAATGTTTTATGGCCTTGGAAATTGGGCCACATGGATTTTGACTAGTTCCTTGTGTGACTTGCTCTAGAAGCTACCTCCATTCATACTACTTCTCTATATGTACAGGTGCTTGGAGTTGGAGATGTATGGTTCATTTGCAGGTATCGTTATGCTACTAGAATTACTCTAGACTTGACATTGTGAGAACTCCTAGAAGAACTTGCATTGCAAGTGTGTTGTAATCTCCTTCAGATTTGATAATACATTATGCAGGTTTTGGAGTGAGGTTTTTCACCTAAAAGGGTTTTCCCCACGTATATCTTGTGTCATTGCATTTATACTTGTTTATGAATGTGTGTTAATCTCTCTATTAATGTGAAACATAACTATTAACTGTAAAGATCTAAGGAAAATTTGCACTACTTCCCCTCATTAGATTGGTGTAGGAAGCTGTTTCCGCTTACCTTGCTTCCTTTCATAGATTTGGACTTGTACAACCCAAGGAGACACTCAAAAAAAAGGCAACAATCAAATTTGTTGCTTTGTAGCAAATGATAAATGATAAAATGCCAACTGAAATCTTTACACACCAACCTAGAATCTTTTTAAAATCTTGAGCACACAACAAAAAATCAACTAAACTTGAAATACTTCTGCAACCTTTCAACTCAATGTGATCTTAGGGTGAAATCTTCATAAAGGATCAGAGCATTTTCATCCTCAAGCAAGAAAATAAACTCCAATCTTAGAGAAAAGGGATTTTGATTTCATAAAAATAGATGCTTTTTTTTGTGCCCAACCTCTTTATAATATTTTTTAATTTTAAAATCTTTTCTCACTTTATCCAACATCAAATCAATTTCTTTTCTGCCATATCTACAAGATTATCTTCCACATTACTTATCTTTTCTCTCTCTGCCATATTCAACTCTTCTAATACAACTTCTAGATTCTACTTTCCAACCCCAAATTCTATAATTAGAAGCTCTCCTTCTAGATTCTCTAGAAACTGAAATTTATTTCTGTTTTCTCTTGATAATATATGTTTTCTCTATCACTTGGATGCATATGAAAATAAGCTCTACATGAAAATAATTAGCTTCTAAAAATAGGCTGGCAAGACCACTAGTTTTGATACCACTATAATGTCCTTTGTAGGATCATTACCTCAAATCCACATAAATTTTTGCTCACTTAAATTCTAACTCTTTATGATCACCAAGCTCCCGATTTGGGCAAGGTGAGAGCATACAAAGATTAGAATGATGACAATGGAATTATATAATAGATATTGGCAACAAGTCGACCAATATACATTAGAGTAGAGTCATAGAATAGATCCAACCAAACTAGTTGATAGTGATTACAAATTTCGATCAAGCCAAACTAGCTAAATGCAAGTGAAATTGAGTTAATTCCAAAATGGCAAATTAATTCATTCAATTTCAATACACGCCATGCAAGGCAGAAAATATACTAAAAAATAAAGAAGGATCCA
Source organism: Cunninghamia lanceolata (assembly GCA_027924645.1). NCBI lineage: Eukaryota > Viridiplantae > Streptophyta > Pinopsida > Cupressales > Cupressaceae > Cunninghamia > Cunninghamia lanceolata. Next base: position 819,240 of record BSBN01000798.1, read on the forward strand.
ACGGATAAACCGACTAGCATCTTACAATGAAAACCAAACACAATCTGATGGTATAACCTTCAAAATGACTTTAATTTTTTCATCATTTTCATAGAAACAAGCTTTAGGAGCTCCATTTTGCATTCCACGGAGCACTACCTCTTTTCCTCTTAATTGGAAATTCTACTCCATGGTTTGATAGTTTTGTGTAAACTCTCTGAGGGAATGTAGCCATTGTACTCCTAGAACCACATCGGTCTCTCCTATGCCAACAACATAGAAGTCATCATAGAACTTGAGACTACTCAAGGTGATGCTAAGCTATAGAATCTTCTTTGTACAAGGAATGGTAAAGCCATAAGTAACCATCACATTGAATCATTCAAAGTGTTTTGTCTTTATACCTCTCTTAGCTAGCAATTCTTCATCAATAAAGTTGTGTGTTTCTTGACTGTCAACTAACACCAAGATCGTTTGCCCATGCAACAATCCTCGAACTCTAAAGGGGTTATACTTGGGAGTACTAAAAGTGTGGCAAAGGTACCTCCTGAAAACATTTCTTCTTCCTGCCTCGCAAGTTTTGGCTCTTCTTCCTCATTCTCTAGCTTAGGCTCCATAGTTTTAGATTCTCAATTTGAAATCAGTTCAATATAGTGCACTTGACCTCAACCAAGACATCTATGTTCTAGTTCCCATAGTTCCTTGTAGGTGAAACATAGATTCTTCTACCTCAATTCATTCTTGGTCTCTTCTTTTTTGGATGACATATTTTGATTGACTAAATCCTTTTTGAAAAGGTTTCTTTGAAGGAAATTTTGATTGGAACTTATTCTTAGGAACTGAAGTCTCTAGTGTTAAAGGGACCTCTTGATTGCCTCCTGCAAAGAGGGTGGATTGAAAGCCTTTACCAAACCTTTGAAAGGTTTCAATAGACCTTCCATAAAAAGCATAGGGAGCCTCCTTTCAAAGACACTAGGGACCATCATAGACAATCATTGAGATTCTACCACAATTTTCCACAATACTATACTGTATGAGTTGGGCCAACTCCTCGAAATGGGTCTTAACATCATTTCTATCAAATGGATCAATCAAATTTTTGTTAAACTCATCATAGGTGTTGATGAGGATGTGACCTTGGGTAACCAACCCATGGTACCACCATATGTGTGTTGTGCCCTCTAGATGAAGGGTGGCAAACTTAATAGATTCTTCTTCAAGAATGTGTTTAAGTGACAGATGTGTCTAACTTTTGAATCCAGGCATGAGCTATACACTTATTTGATTTATCAAAAGTAGGAAGGGTTAGTTTCCATAGTTTGTGCTGTAAATCTCTATGATACTAGTTTGTCATGGGTCTTTTCTGATTCCTTGGTCCAATTCTCATTTTTAAATTGTAGAAATTTGTGAGACATTTCCAAATAAATTTCTAGTGCAAGATTTCAATATTCATTGTAGCAAGTTGTAATGTTAGTTGCTACCAGATTCTGCTCCTCAATCTCAGGTGGTCCTTCTTACTTTCATAGGAAAGTGGGTTGGAAGGGTCTAATTGTGGAACCAATTATGGTTCTATTGTTGGTGTTGTTGTTTACTGAGGTACTCCCTTCACCTCTATGATTTTGGGGTACTCTAGGTACAATCAAATTCTGCACGATTTGCAACAACTATACCATTAGATTGATCATTTGTTGCTATTCTTGGATAAAGGCATTATGTCATGCATAAGCTTTGCCTTCATCAAACATGACACTTATCTCTTCCCTCCATTTCAAACTCTTCTATATCTAGACATTGGTGCTCTACTTCTGCATTTTTATGTTCTAGTGACTGAGATTTCCTTCTTTCCCTCTAGTAATATTTGAATTATTTGTCACTGTTGTGTACGTGGTATACTCTATATCAAATTGTTAGCTTTGTCTACTGTAGCTTTGATGCCATTGTAATATTCTGAATTATTTTTTATAATTTTTGACAATGTTAATCTTGAACCTCCACATCTTTTTATCATCGAGATCTCAAGATGGGCAGGGTCAAGATATGGTGATTAGGTTATAATATCAAACTACTATGCTTACTTGAGGCAAGCCGCATAGTCTATAATGCATGTAATTATAAAATATGGAAACTAATATAATTTTGTTCTGACAAAAAACCTTCTAGAACAATTACAAAATCTATATCAATCTGATGAATGATAAATCATTAGAACTATAACAAATAATTTTGTTCTGACAACAAACTGCTCAAATTTTACAAGAAACTATAAATCACTGGAACTATTATATATTCATCAAATAAGGAAAAATGATGATCATTGCAATAATTTGATATTAGCAAAATGTTGATATAAAGTGTAGTTACAACCAAATATCCAACAACCACCTGAAAATGAAAATAAACAATAAAAATAATAATTTCAACCAATAATAGAGCAACTAGAAAACCTGAAACAAGATTCCTAAAAGGTGTGATTACTACAAAAGGTGGTACGCTTGACGACTATGAAGTGCAACCTCGATTTTGGGTTGTATGGTGTTAGTAAACAATTTTGTTGTTCCGTAGATATTTGACTCACTTAGGTAGCGGCAACAAATGGAGAAATTGTTGTAAGGCCAATAATTCTCCTCTACGTTTGAGAGGGGCAGCTCCCTCGTTTGATGGGGGTTTTGGATTTTTGAGTACTTTTAACTAGAAAGTACAAAAAGATGGGAGAAGGAAGGATGAGAGAAAAGGGAAAGAAATCACGTTATGAATATAAGAAACACAACATAAATCTCTTAAGGAAAGACAAACTAAACTAAAAAGAGGAGCACAAAGTCTCCATATCGCCTATATATCAAGAGCAAGCAAAGAGATTATAAACATAAAAGAAACTGACTGAACATAAGAACAATCAACACTCAAGAAAGAATGAAGATATAAGAACAACAATCCCTCATATTCAAATAAAATGAAACACAAAGTCTCCAATTATCTCCATTACAAAGCTCTCCGATGAACATGGCAGAAAAAGCCCCCTATTTACAAATATGACATACTTTTATAATCCTTTCCCCTCTTCCGTAACTGCCTCTTGAAAATCCCAGTTACATTTTAATATTCACAAATTCACTTTTAGAAAAAGTGACTTTTGGAATTCCAACAAATCATCCCTTCCCCTACACTCACAACTTCAGTTCTATAGGTAAAAGCCAAATTACCGAATAAAAGAAACTTCCCCTTAAAGAACATCCATCACTGGAACTATCTCTTCAAATCTAACCACAAGTGATGACATTATATTGAACGTTGTCAAGGAAATTAGCTCACGAGGCAGCTTACTTTGAAGAAAATGGGCATGTGCTAGCTGCTACAGATTGACTTCATATGCACCATACCGATGAATGTGATGAGAAACCTAGTTTGACACAACCACTGCCATTATTCCAAGTAGAATGAAATCAAGACTAGCAATCCCTTCAACCATGATTACAACCATAGAAATTGATGGCCAAAAAACTCTTCCAAGAAGAGCAGTTGCACCAATCAAAGTATGGAGTCTAGGCCGAATGTTGGTCTCTAGAAACATCAAGCGAAGTATGTAACCCAATAGAGCTTCAATCAGAAGCCCTAACTGTCATTAATGGCATGGAAATGCCTCTAGGGATCACAATTTCATAGGATAAGATAAAGATTGCCAAGAATGATACAGTATAAATACCCAAGCTCCTTACAATAAAGTAAGGATCCACATCATTCCCCAGTTGAAGTAGATGCTTAATTATTTCAGGTGGTACTGAGAAAAGAAGTGTTGCAAGATCATTGTACATATTTACTCCACTCACTGAATCATGTCCAAAACTGAAACTCCTCACCCACATTAATCTCAAGAATTGTTAAACATTTTCAAGGTATATCAATGTATTCTTAGCCAAGAGCTCACTTTGCCATACTTCATCGCTTTCTATCAACATGCCTCCTCCATTTCCTTTTATGTATCCACCCCTCCATCGAAGAGTTACTTTATTAGACTTAGCAATTGTAAGTCAAATCCATTCCTTCTTGCTTTCAATTAGCGAACAGACTTAATCAGCAAGATCTCCCTTTCCTGTTTCCGAAACAAAACGACTATTGCTTTGTTGTTAGGTTCAAGCTTAAGAATTTTCCTTGATTATGTTAGCTGTGTTGATTTTATAATCAGATTTAAACAATCAGAAAATGCAACACAATGAACAATGAACACAACAAGATACCCTGGGAAAACCCTCCAACTTGAGGGGAAAAAACCCAGCAACAATATATCTCTTATATATTGAATGATAAGAACAACAATTTGCTTTACAATGGCCAAATCCAAGGCCTACAGGTATGGCTTCACTTCTTGAAGCACAATGAGTAAGTCCACACTTGATAAATCTGATTTGATCTTGAAATAACTTGATCTGCTCCTTAGAAATCTGCTCTGCTTTAGAAGTCTGCTCTGCCTTAGAAATCTGCTCTGCCTTCTAAATTAAGAATGTAATTTAATGTGTTTTATTGAGAGAGCAATGACCTTGTATATATATATATATGTATATGTGAGGGACACACCCTTTCACAAGCAGTCGGCCTTATTACAATGTTAATTGGTCGGCTTGTAGAAGGATCCGACTAACGCTAAAAACATCAACACTCCCTCTTAGCTAGGGAGGATACTTCCAGCTGCATGAAACATATCACCTCATCGTGATGTCAACCACAATGGATGACATACACTATGGCTTTCCCAGAGGGTGGAATCAAGGGATTTCACCTCGAACTTCTCTCACAGAGAAGAACTCATTATCAAGGGATTTCACCTCGAACTTCTCTCACAGAGAAGAACTCGTTATCAAGGGATTTCACCTCAAACTTATGTCATAGAGAAGAACTCGTTATCAAGGGATTTCACCTCGAACTTCTCTCACAGAGAAGAACTTGTTATCAAGGGATTTCACCTCGAACTTCTCTCACAGAGAAGAACTCATTATCAAGGGATTTCACCTCGAACTTCTCTCACAGAGAAGAACTCATTATCAAGGGATTTCACCTCGAACTTCTCTCATAGAGAAGAACTCATTATCAAGGGCTTGCACCTCAAATCCCTCTCACAAAGAGAAATGCATTAACAAGGGCTTGCACCTCAAATCTCTCTCATAGAGAGAAATGCATTAAAGTACATCTCAAGAAGTCACTGAGACTGATACTCCCTCTTAGCAAGGGCTTCATTCTCCACAACTCCAAGCTTGTCTCGAAAATGCACAAACTTTACTTTGGCAAGAGGCTTGGTGAGAATGTCTGTCATCTGCTCATCAGTGCTGATGTACTACCATATCTCTAAAATAGTGGAATTTGATCTCCACATGTTTAGTTCTGTCATGAAACACTAGATTGACAGAAAGCTTCACACAGCTTAGATTACCATAATGAATGACAGTCGGCTCCAACGATTGTCCAAACAATCTTTTAAGAAGCTTCCGAAGCCACACTGCTTCTCGAGCTACCACACAAGCTGCAATATACTCAGTCTCTGCTGAGCTTAGTGCCACTAAAGACTGCTTCTTGCTACACCAGGATATCATAGTGGACCCCAAACTAAAGCAACATCCAGAGGTGCTCTTCCGATTAGTGACACACCCTGTCCAATCAGAATCAGTATATCCATGCAGCTTCAAGTCTATACCAGAAGAATATCTCAAGCCATACCCAACTGTGCCATGCAAGTATCTTAGGATATGCTTCACTGCAACTAGATGTACTTGTCTTGGTTCACATATGAACTGACTAAGTGCACTCACTGCATAGCAAATATCTGGTCTAGTATTGACTAGATACATCAATGATCCAATCAACTACCTGTACATAGTAGGATCCACCAGATCTGAACTAGCTGCAGCCTCTTTTAAATTCTAAAAATTAGTTTCCATAGGTGTAGACATGGATTTGCAATCCATTATACCAAAACTCTTTAGAATATCAATGGTATACTTCCCTTGACTTAGAATGATCTCATCAAGCTTCTGCCATACTTCTGAACCAAGGAAGTAGTGCATGTAACCAAGATCCTTCATTTCCAATTCAGAAGCTAACTCCTTACATTTGATAATGAGGTGATCTTTTCCAGTAAGAAATAAATCACCATAAGGAACCAAGATCAACTAGATTACCATCTTCTTCAAGTTTAGTAGGCATCCTCTGACTCTTTTAGTACTTGCATCAACCTTATGACCTCTTTGTCCAAGATTGGTTGCAATGCTTGCCTTAGAGAAAATTTTCCAGAGCACATCTCTGATATTGTAGAGAGTTCAGGATTGTCCTCCTTGACCCCAACCTAGATTACTCTATTTTGAATAGGTTTGTGGAGCTATCAATCAAATCTGGATAGATTATCTTGTGCAATTCTATTCTCAGCATTCAAAGAGGTCTTCCAAGGACATTTATCATCAACCTTGCAATGCTGCAACCTTCACTTCTTCTCAGTGAGTCATAGAACTCCCTCTTGACCCCTACCTCAGAGATTGCAAAGAAGACTTCTGAAAGTGAACTCCCTCTAGCCACTAACTCAGTCCCATAGCTGCAAGTTGTGACTCCATGCTTGATCATTTCTTTGGTCGGCATAACTTCCTCACAAGATGCCTGAAGCTCTTCCTCCTAGTGCAATCTCTCATTACTTTCATGCTCCTCGATCGATCCTGGGAGCATTTTAGAGAGAGATTACTAACAGTTTGTAACTATCCAAAGAAATATCAAGGCTAGAATCATACACGGTTTACTATCTCAAGTTATAGGATGAATACATAAGAATTTATGAACAATATTAAAACACGAATAATGAAATCAACCTATAAGTGAAATATGTAGCAAATATCAAAAGATAAAAAAATGAAGGGATAAAGAAACTTATCTTTATTGAAATCTGATATATAACTCTTTCTTCCATGTTTTCTTTCGAGAGTGCTAAACTCAGCACAACAAAAGACAATCTGCAAAACTACAGATTTCTTAAATGCATTTAGCATGTAGAACCAACCCTCTCAAAGAGTCAAGGCTCTATCACAATTCATGCATTAGAGAATGACATCGATGTGACCAACTAATCACCATCGACATTTCAGATCTCTAGCCTAGATAAGAGTGATTTCAAGGGCACAAACAACAAGGAGAAATACTTATCTCTTTATTGAGTTGTTGGTACACCAATGAGCTAGGCTTGTGGCTGTTCTCGTCAACACACCAATTAGACACGATGATGACAGAGGTTGCAACTTCATAAACTCCCACAACAAACTCCATCTCCTTTGTACGAGTCGAGATAACCAAAATAAGGAGAAGCCATGAAGAAAACAGGTCCATCGCCACCATGATTAATTGAAGAGCGCTAATTTCTCAATTCCGAAATCCTCATGAAGTAAAAAATAAACGTTTCTCCTTTCGACATTTTCACATGATGTAGTTGTTGCTTCAGTGCAAGAGCCCGGCTGGTGTTGTTGATTTCGTACATCTCCTCCAAGGTTTTGAACATGTCCCTTGCCGTCTTGAACTTGGAGACGATCGGAACAATATGAACTTTAACGGAGTCAACCAATATCTTCTCTGCCTTGATGTCTTTCTTTTCCACTGCAACTTCTCTTCTTCCTCCGAAGGTTCGGGAACTTTGGTTTTCACAAACTCGGCCAAGTCATTTTCTTCCAAGGTGAGCATGATTCTAAACCTCCATGTTGTGAAGTTGGATGCTCCTTCGAGTCTATCCTCAATTTTAAGACCGTTCACCATCTTGACTAAAATAGGGATAGACAAGAGATATAAAGAACAATAGAGAGTATTGCTGCAATGACAAATCTGATCACGATCTTCTTCAAACCCGCTCTGATACCATGTTGATTTTATAATCAGATTTAAACAATCAGAAAATGCAACACAATGAACAATGAACACAACAAGATACCCTGGGAAAACCCTCCAACTTGAGGGGAAGAAACCCAGCAACAATATATCTCTTATATATTGAATGATAAGAACAGCAATCTGCTTTACAATGGCCAAATCCAAGGCCTACAGGTATGGCTTCACTTCTTGAAGCACAATGAATAAGTCCACACTTGATAAATCTGATTTGATCTTGAAATAACTTGATCTGCTCCTTAGAAATCTGCTCTGCTTTAGAAGTCTGCTCTGCCTTAGAAATATACTCTGCCTTCTAAATTAAGCATGTAATTTAATGTGTTTTATTGAGAGAGCAATGACCTTGTATATATATATATGTATATGTGAGGGACACACCCTTTCACAAGCAGTCGGCCTTATTACAATGTTAATTGGTCGGCCTGTAGAAGGATCCAACTGACGCTAAAAACATCAACAAGCTGGACCTGTGGGATCTTGATTATGCTTTCACATCTTGCATACATGGCTATTCCAACGCTTCTACTAGCAAAGGTTGCAAGATTTGGTTTTATGAAAGCCAATTCACTGCGGCCTTGCCCATGCTTCCAGCTTTTGCATGCCAGTCTACTCCAACATTTCCAACTATGATATATTCTATTCTTGGCTCGGTTGAGGAGAATATGGGAGAAAATTTTAGGATATGTCGACTGTATCTGTATAAACATTTCAAAAGCTTATTCAACAAATCCATTTTGGGCATATCTCACGATTATTACAATGAGATAATGTTTCTGTTTTCTTAAATTAGGTCATGGCCTTCTTTGTGCTACCACATTTGCACGCATGTCACCAAAGTCGTAGCTTGATCTATGCTTTCACACCTTGTATACCTGGACACCCGAGCATTTGCAACTATAATGCTTCCATTTGGCATGGCTGGAGAGAATACTAGCAACGATTGTGGAATATGGCATTACAACTGCCAATATCTTCATGAACGTTTAAAACCTTTCCAACAAATTGGCTTTGCACAAATCATACAATGATTATATTCCCTGAGAATCAACTTGCACACCTTATCTTTGCTTTAATATTTGCATAGTTGTTCATATCCATATTTTGCGGGCATGTTGGCCAATTATATCTGCTATAAGCTTATTGTCATCCCAAAGAACATGATAGTGTAATATGTTCCCTATCAAACTCAGTCGGATGACAAATCTTGGAATCAACCTATAGTGCCTGGTAATATGTTTCCACTACCATCAACCATATTCTTGTTGTGATGATTATTAGCAAACAACTGTGTGTAATGTTATTTCTGAACAACAATAAAAGTCACAGGAGACTGATAATCCTTCTCAAGCGATGCACCAGCCTTGCGGATTGTATCCAGTTCATGAAGAAGGACTTGGTAGAACTACCCTTCGCTTATGCCATATTTATAAAAGATGATCCTTCTAGGCTTCTGATTTGTTGCATTGCAAAAATATATCAGAAGATCCCTTATCATGCCACCAGGAATAGAACCTTGTTTAGAATCTTGGACATTGTTATAAAGGTCTTCAATCATCTCTTGACGATGTGGTTGAGTAGAAACTAAACCCATATGCTTTGTGACTTCTGGCCAATCTTCAGAAACCACAACAATTGCTATGGAAGGATTGGTGTTCTCTCCAAGATGAAGACGAGTTATATCTGCTCCAAATATTATAGTCGGCATATCAGGGACGAAAGATATCCTCCTCTTAAGAACATCAACATGTACATTGTTCCTTGATATCATGCCCTCAGTTAAAGTATCAACATCATAATTTTTACCAAAGAATTTCACAAATTCCATACCTGGATCCATTAAATACATGATAATAGAATGGTCTACACAAGAAATCAGCTTCTCCCTCTTCTGTCTTCATATAGTAAATTAGGTATTCTCGAGCAACTTGTCTTATATCACTCTGACTTCCTGTTAGAACTTCCAAATTCTGATGGAAAGACATACTCACACACTTGCTCAACAGTATCTCTATCTGGATCAACAGAAATAAAGACAGTTACAACTTCTATATGTGCTTTTATCTTTATCATATCAATTGTTGTGACCATTTTCGAAAGCTCATCTGGGTAGATATCAGGGCAATGAGTAAAGCCAAAATAGATCAACATCCAGTTTCCCATGAAATTGCTTTTTGTCACAGATTTGCCCTCATGATTCATAAGGTATCAAGCAATACTTTGATTATGCAAGTGTTTTGTTTATATGCCAAACTCCTTCAAATTCCAAGACAGTAAAACATTTTACATGTTCCCATAATGTATTTAAAGCATCAGATCGTCCATGATCTCTACACTTCAGCATGATTCATATGTCAATGGATAAACTGAAGAATACAATCAATTTCTCCTCACAAACAACATCTACACCAACTTTTTGTCTTGCCTAAAATCGGTAGACACTACTTCACAAGGAGGTTCATTGAACAATTGAAGGCATAGGTAACATTGAAAATTTGACCAAACCAAGATGAAAGAGTAACCTCACAAGCAGCTTAAGGAGACAAATAATATATGTGAAGATGAGTTCACAATATAAGAAAAGTTCAAAATTTTCAGGTTCAAAAACTTGGACAACATATGATGACCTAGAATATGTGCCAAAAAGGGACACAATAGACAATGTGACCTACAAAAGGACATGTATGACCATAATAAATGGTTGGTAATGATCTAGAAACTCCTACAAATGCCACAAACTTGTACAACTAGATTTTGACTAGTACAACCCAAGGAAACACTCAAAAAAGGCAACAATCAAATTTGTTGCTCTGTAACAAATGATAAACGATAAAATGCCAACTGAAATCTTTACACACCAACCTAGAATCTTTTGAAAATCTCGAACACACAACAAAAAATCAACTAAACTTGAAATACTTCTACAACCTTTTAGCTTAAATATGATCTTAGGGTGAAATCTTCATAAAGGATCAGAGGGTTTTCATCCTCAAAAAGGAAAATAAACTCCAATCTTAGAGGAAAGGGATTTTGATTTCATAAAAATAGATTTTTTTTTTGTGCCCAACCTCTTTATAATATTTTTAATTTTAAAATTTTTTCTCACTTTATTCCAATAAACTTACATTATCCCCTTTTTCTAGAACACTTTTACTATCGGACCTTGGGTGAAATCTTCATAAAGGATCGGAGGGTTTTCATCCTCAAGAAAGAAAATGAACTCCAATCTTAGAGGAAAGGGATTTTGATTTCATAAAAATAGATGCTTTTTTTTGTGCCCAATGTCTATAATATTTTTAATTTTAAAATCTTTTCTCACTTTATTCCAATAAACTTACATTATCCCCTTTTTCTAGAACACTTTTACTATTAGACCTTTAGTAATAAAACATAAGTTATCTCTTTATAAATATAACATAGAGTTACTAGGACAGCTTAAGTTATTAAATTATTTCCCTTACCCTACCCTTTTAGCCTACAAAAAATAAAATAATAGGCTAGATATTAGGATATTTGTGATTACTTATGTCAAAAAAGGGGACATGATACTTTTGAGGGTCTTTCACTACTTTTCCATGCCTTAGTCAAAATTTGAATTAGGAAATAAAAGTGTGTAGACTACTAGATCATTTCTATAAGCACGGATTACAAAGTGTATACGCCTAAAAATGACATGATTCATCCTAAATAAATATTCTTAATATTTATTTCCCTTCTAAATTTCTCCTACCATTCTAAATAAATATTCTTAATATTTATTCCCTTCTTATTTTCTTCTATCAATTAAATAAATATTCTAAGGTTATTTGATTGGTTCATTATCCCATAATTAAATAAAATCAATTTATTTAATTAAAATCCCTAAATTCTTCTAATATCTTACATAATTAAATAATCTTAAATTATTTAATTATTCATAAATTCCTCTATCCTAAGCTCTAAATTCAAAAAATCTGCCTCACCTTTCCACCTCACCTTTTCCACCTCACCATGTTGCACATGTAATTAAATATTTTAAATATTAATTACCTAATATTCCCTCACCCACATGTCCTATTTCTTCTCTCAATCAAAATTGTTAACTAATCAATCAATTCTGTCAGCTCCTCAATCTATTCAAGTAATTGATCAATCAATTCAGTCAATCCCTCAATCCATTCTTCTAACTGACTAATCAAGCTTGTTAACTGATCAGTCAAGGGAGTTAACTTTCCAATCAATTTTGTCAAATCTCCTCTTTCATGATGGAGGTGGGACACTTGTCATATTCCTACTAGTTGCACATTCCTCAACCATTCTCAGCCATTGATCATCATACTTCTTCTCAGTCGTTGATCCTCATTCTCTCAAGTCTATAAAAGAAGCCTCATCCGTCCATTCTATTCATCCAAGCTATTTGTATTGTTACTCTGCAGAAATTCACTAGCGCGCCTTTGGCACCCCCAATACAATCTACTTGAGATTACCATTTGCTTTGAAGCTCTTCATCATAGCAATATTTATCAACACAGTCGTTTACTACCGACATCCTACAACACAGCAAAAGGAGTGCACTCACTGAGGGCCCAACTTCATTACAAACAAGGATGGTTTTAATAGGCAAACAATAGAAGCTTTGATTCAAGGAAGGTTTGCACTGTATTATTCATTGCTTCATTTCATTCAATCTTTCTTAGTTTCATTATTCTATTGATGTTTGGGTTTATTATTGTTAAATTGATTAATCCACATTTTACCCTAACATTTTTGGCGCCCACCGTGGGGCCTTGCCCCTTTATCTCATCAAAATCTGAGCTTTTTTGAAAACAGGTTTCATACAGGCATCGCACAAGCTAATCCAGCGCATTTGAACAATTCCACGGCACTTCTATCCTCTGTTCCAGCGCTTATAATCTTACGGCGCTTTTAAACACTGTTCCAGCGCTTATATTCCTTTTCCCGATGCATATGTTCTTACTGCGCATATGTTCATTATTGATGCGCTTTTAAATATTGTTCCGGCGCATATGTTCTTACTACGCATATGTTCATTATTGATGCGCTTTTAAATACTTTTATGGTGCATATATGTTACTGCGCTTCTATTGACTACTTCTGCGCATTTAGTCACTGAAGCTGCACTTTTGTAGTGGGCAATGATTTTAGGGTTTTTCTAAGAAGATTTGCTAATGCCGACATCTTTGCAGGTATGCTCTAGAGCTGTTTTGCAAGATAGGTTTGGGTTTAGTTTCATATAGTTGCATTTTGATAGCTCACACTTCACTTTCTAAAGGGATAGTAAAACAAATACTCATGCAAAATCTCACATAGCTTTTAATTAGGAAAGAGGTAACTAGATCATTTGCTATCTTAGATTGCAACATTTCAAAGATAACTATTCGTGCTACGTGGATTAAAAATTGAATTCATCATTGCTTTTTGGGTTAAAACTGAACCACTGCTATCTTGATTGACCAACATTTCAAGGTTAACTATTCGTGCTACGTGGATTAAAAAACTAAACTCATCATTGCTTTCTGGGTTAAGAACAGAACCATTGCTATCTTACTAAATCACTTCAAAGTTCTATGCTTGCCCAAGTAGATTAGCCCATTTAATTTTTCTACTTTTAACTAGGTTGGATTAATCAGTGTATTCTGTGTTTATCAAATGACAACAAGCTTATGCTCTCCCCTTTATTAGGTGACCAAAGTGCCAGACTTGTTATTCCATCTGTTTAACCTTTAAGAGGGGCCTGCCCTTGGATGCACGCCTGTCCAAGTGGGAACGACCCTGAGTGGAAACAAGCTAAAAGCCAAGCCCTACCAATCCACTTAAAATAAAAGTGCTTGAGGTGAAAACCTCCTGCAACAAGTGCTGCTATGTTACACCGACGGCCAACCTCCCCCAAAACCCTCTAAGGTGCAACCCTTTGAGGCTGGGAGACTCCATAACGGAGAGTAGCGTCGCCACATGTGTAACCACTTGAACGATTGCCCGCATTAAACACCTCTGGTTCTAGTGGCCAAAAACCCTTGTAATCCATTTCTAGCCTAGGATTTTTGTACTTGCTTTTGTTCCTTTTAGTCCAAAATAGTCAGAAAAACCACAAAAAAATGAAAAACTATAAAATATTCTTTGTGCTTGTTGTGTTTTCTTGCTGTTAATTCATAAAATTAGATCAAGAAGACCTTTTTCCAGCCAAAAATGCCAAAAACAATAGAAAATCCCAAAAATTTGCAAAAACACTGAGAAAAGCCAGAGCGGTGCATCCGTCCTCTGTTCCTGCGCATTTGTGTCGACTAGCGGCGCATCTGTTTAGACTTGCTGCGCATTTATTGATTGTTGCTACGCATTCATATTTTACCAGTACAACACATATACACTGACTTCCTGTGCATCTGTGGATTTCTGCTATGCATGTGTTTCAGCGCATCCGCGACAGTGAGTACTTGCACTATTTTTGAGAGAAAAATTTTACCTGTTTGGAGTACCCATTTCAGCCTAGCTTCACAATCAGAGATCAGGTTCTACCTTGCAGTCAATCTTCATCCAATTCATCCAAGTATCTCTCTTCCATCAATCGTCCCATTCATCTTCTGTCAAAACCTTTCCTATCCCAAAGTCAGATTATTCCATATCAGTTCAACATAGGTCCCCTTTTCATATCCTTTGTGAATTCACGTAAGTCTAGTAGGTCACAGAACTTTACTAGTAGCCTTGTTGCACGACTAGTCCCTACACAGTAAGACAGGTATCAACTACCCTTACTAGTGGCTACCGTCTTGTGTCAATCGTCTTACTTGAAGTCATTGAGCGAGAAAGTCCTTTGTCCAAGTCTTGTCCTAGGTATCCTATTCACAACAGTCTCAGTCAGCACCTTGCCAAAATTTCTAGTCTCAGTCCACTTCATCTCGCGTCACCTTGCATGGTCCTTACCAGATCTCAGTACAAGAAGCAACTTGAAATGGCCAACTCATCCAACCGCATCGTCACACCTCATGATAGTGATGAGGAAATCTCTTATGAAGATTATCAAGGAAGCATCCAAAATTAGAAATTCCAACACCTAATAGAGAAAGTGCTCCATGAAGACCCTCATAAGTATTTCTATCATCTTGCTAGTCTTGGAATTAAACTCCTCGTGGATTTTGATATAAGCTCAATCATGGAAAACATGGAAAATGATCACAAAAAAGAAAAGAATGCCATAGACCCAAATGCAAATGATAGAGGAAAGAGAACCATGGACCAAAATGCTCCTATGGAAGAAATGAGAAAATAACTTGAGAATCTAACGCAACAAATCTCAGATCTCAAGACGGGTACACACGTAAAAAACTACTCCTTGGAAGATATTGCACCGTACCCCTTTGCTAAAAGCTTGATCATGAAACCATTTCCGTATCGGTTCGAAGTCCCTAAGTTTGACAAATACAAAGGGAAAGGGGACCCTAGAGATCATATCAGGGAATTCAACGCAGCATGCTTGGATGTAGCTCACGATGAGACCCACTTAATGAGACTATTCCCAAGATCTTTAGGTAGTCAAGCTATGGAGTGATTCTCACGGCTTCCACCGGGAATAAAAACTTTTGATGAACTAGTCAACAAATTTATCACGCACTTCTCTTACAACATTAAACACGAGGTATCTATGCTAGATCTATGCAACACCAAACAAAAGAGTGGTGAGTCATTCGCCACCTTCTTACAATGATGGAGACAACTAGCAAGTAAGTGTTCTTACGATATACCTAAGAAGAAGCTATTGGAGATGTTTGTCCATAACCTCAATACCGACCTTAGCTATCAAATACAAATACAATGCCCTACGTCATTCTCAAAAGTCATTGAAATGGGATTGTTCATCGAAAAAGCTATGGTCGCGAAGGGGGCAATCAAGTTATACAAGGACACCCCAACCTCCAATTACACAACAGACAAATCAAAGTTTTGGACCAAGAATAAGAATGTTGTCAACGATGGGGTAGTGGATGCCAAGGCGGCAGCTCCCAAGAAACAACCCATATTCACTCTAAAAGGAGAAACAAACAATGTTGCACCCAACAAACCATTCTCTCAGGAGCCAAGACCTTGGTTCAGTTCAAATCCAAGGCAAAAGTTCACACCGTTGGGTGAGTCTCAAGAGTCCACATTAAGGAAGTTGTTGGCTAACAATGAAATCTCTCTACTACCAACAAGTGATTATAAGCCTATAGTCAAACCTCCCTATTGGAAAGACACGAATTATTGTGAATATCATAGGGGAAGATGGCATACAACCAACAATTGTATCCGCCTCAAAAATGTTATCCAAGATGTGCTCGATCAAAATCAAGGAGGAACACAACAACATACCTCCAATGAGACACATGTGGCCTACAGGGATCCGCTTTTAAATCATGACAGGCTGTACAACAACAATAGTAACCATGGCAACAACAACAATAACAACAACAGGCCATACAACAACAACAATAACGGCAATAACAACAATCACGATAGGCCAAATCAGAACAGTGAGAACAATAATGCCAACTATGCAAGTGTGCCATTTGACTATACCATAAATTGCATTTCTGAGCATGTCCCGCAAATCAATGTCATCACACCCAACCAACAATAAGGACCTAACAGAACTGGTTGTAGTATCATTACCCACAGTGTTAAAGTCACACTCAATACCACCCCTCCAAGGTCGTCACCTTCTCCATCCAACTTCTGCTAGTATAATGTCATAGACCAATTACAAAAAACTCTGGCCCACATTTCTATCTTGGAGTTGTTGCGTCTATCCCCGTCCCATAAGGAGATCCTCGAGAAAGCCTTAGTGGAAACCACTGTCCCCACTAATTTGGCCCAAGAGAAGTTTCAGACCATGGTAGGTAATCTGACCTCCTCCAACACCATATCATTTACCGAGCAAGATGACCTCTCTATGTCTCAACCCCATAACACCCCTCTACATATCGTCGCCTTCATCCACAAGCACCGCATCAAGAGGGTTCTCGTTGATGGGGGTGCCAGTTTAAATATTTGCACATTAAAGCCAGTCCTTGCATTGGGGTTCTCCGAACAGGCAGTTGATCCAAGGAGGAAAATTACCATCAAAGCATATGACGAGGAAGAAAGAACCACAAAGGGAACAGTAGTCCTACCCATTCAAGTGGGACCAGTAATAAAAGATGTTGTGTGTCAAGTCCTGGATAGGGAGCTCGCTTATAATATTCTTCTAGGGAGACCATGGATTCACGCCATGAAGGTTGTTCCCTCTACTTATCACGAATGCATAAAGTTCCTGCACAATGGCAAGCAAGTCACCATTTAAGGTGACCCCGACCCCTATCAACATTGCAACTCTTTCCTTGCAAAACTTGAATGCATCATACCAAATAATAGAGTGTATATATCCCCTATCCTACAGTATGATCATACCACTGAAGCCTCCTCATCAAGGCCCAAAGAACAGAAAATTACCATAAAAGAAAATGGAGTCAGGGAATACTCCATTGAGCACAGCCTCAACCTTGCTAATATGCCTGTATCTCCTAGATCTTTTGGCCGACCCAAACATTTTCCAAAGCCATCTGCTCCTCCTATAGCTCCTGCAACTCCCTTTGTAAAATGGGGGACCTTATCCGATGAAACAGGGGAGAGAGATATCCTACAATGGCTTTATACTAAAGAAGAGAACACAATGCAAGATCCGCCTAGACTCCCAACAGAACTCTATGAGCAAGGCGAGACTATCCTACATAGAATGGGATACGAAGGACAAGGCCCCATTGGCCTCAGAAAAGAAGGAATCATTGAACCTATTCAACCTTCTTCATCCTCATCGACTAGAAACACAAGTGGCCTAGGATACAAAGGCAAGGGCAAGGCTAAAGAAAATGCTTGTCTTGTAGAAATGATCCAAACACTCCAAGAGGACAGCGACATAGATTCTAATGAATATGAGTGGGATGAACTAACAGAGCATTCATATGACGACAAAGAAGTTGATACCATCCAAACTTTTATCCCTTACCGTGAGGGACAAACGCTACTGAACAGACCAATAGAGTCTGATTTGCCCATCTCTGAGATTATGGCTTTCGAGGAAGGTTCAAGTTCCATTGCAATAAGCAACTTGGAGGAAAGTACCATCCCGAGCACCATCCCTACCAATGCTCCTAACATTTCCATTCACACTATAAATGAATCAGGTCTATCATCTGACTCCCTCCCCCTCGTGCACCCTGAGCTTATTGGCTGGGATCTGCGAGGAACTCCCCAACTAGATATGTTCCAAAATGACGATGCTTACATTGATTATATGGAACTTAGGGACCACCTACCCAAGGAAGATCATAAAGCTGGTTTTGCTATTGAACTAAATACCATGGCTTACTTCGGGGAGGGTGCCAAGCCTTCTAGTCACAAAAATATCAAAGTCAAAACTGGATCTGACAGTGAAAACCACCTTGTGACAGTGTCAGACCCCAAAACAGTAAAAAGAAAGGACGCATCCGAAGGTGAAAACCCAACTGTGGCACCTGACGATGGAAGGCTTGACACTCTCCCTAATGATATGTACCAGGAAAGGTCACAGATTGTTGTAGAACTGACAGAGCCTGTTAATATTGGAACAGAGGAATAGCCCAAGGTTATCCACTTTGCTAAATCTCTTACCCCACCAGATAAAACCAGGTTTGTACTGTCCTTTAAGAAAAAGAGAGGCGGCTTCGCTTGGTCATATGCAGACATGTCGGGTCTAGACCCAAACTTAATTCTACATCATCTTCCATTGGATCTAGGAGTAAAACCAGTAAAGCAGAAGCTTAGAAAGATGCATCCTCACATAGCACTTTTGGTCAAAGAAGAACTCAAGAAATTGCTAGAGGTAGGGTTCATCAGAGCTATAGATTACCTGGAATGGATATCCAACATTGTGCCAGTGTCCAAACCAAATGGCTGAGTCAGACTATGCAATGATTTTCGAGACCTAAACAAAGCATGCCGCAAGGATGATTTCCCATTGCCAAATATCGATATCATAGTCGACCTAACTACAGGGCATACCATGTTATCTCTCATGGATGGATTCTCGGGGTATAATCAAATCAAAATAGCACTAGAGGACCAACACAAGACAGCCTTTACTTGTCCATGGGGCACTTTCTGCTGGAATGTCATGCCATTTTGGCTAAAAAATGCAGGAGCCACATATCAATGGGCTATGACAACTATATTCCATGATATGATGCATGTAACAATGGAGGACTATGTCGACGATATCTTAGCAAAGTCACTCACAAGGGACTCACACCTGGATGTATTCGAAAAAGTCTTTCCAAGATTAGACCAATTCCAAGTCAAGCTGAACCCAAAGAAATGTGTGTTCAGAGTCACTTTAGGTAAGTTGCTAGGCTTCATTGTGTCGGCAAACAGAATAGAGGTGGACCCCGCCAAGGTCAAAGCTATAATGGACATGCCACCACCCAAGACTCTAACTCAATTGAGATCGCTATAGGGAAAGCTACAAGCAATCTGCAGATTCATATCACAGCTAGTAGACAAGTGCCAACCATTCAGTCATCTCCTGCACAAGAACATTCCATTTAGATGCGATGAGCGGTGTGAAGAAGCATTCAACAAACTAAAAGAATACCTTATGAATCCACCCATTCTCATGCCTCCTACCCAAGGAAAACTGCTAATTCTCTACATATCTGCTACACCTACTGCTCTTGGGGCTCTTCTAGCACAACAAGATTATGAGAACAAAGAAAGAGCCATCTACTACATCAGCCAAACCTTAGTGGGCTATGAGTTGCAATACTCGCAGATAGAAGGATCATGCCTTGTGGTAGTTTTTGCTTCACAAAAACTCTAACATTACATGCTCACACATCCAGTTAAACTCATTGCAAAAATAGACCCACTAAAGTATCTCCTCAGCAAAGCAACTCTCACAGGTTGCCTAGCAAAATGGGTAATGCTTCTAAGTGAGTACAACATTGAATATGTAGACAGAAAAGCCATCAAGGGACAAATCATAGCTAATCAACTAGCAGATGCACCATTACAAGACACCACACCAATGCAGTTTGAATTTCTGGATGAGTCCTTATTCACTATATCAACATCTTCTTGGAAACTCTACTTCGATGGGTCTTACACAAACCATGGATCGGGGGCAGGCATCCTGTTTGTAACTCCTCAAGGCAACACAATTCTGAAGTCTTACTGTTTGTTATTTCCATGCACCAACAACATAGCGGAATATGAAGCCTTAGTAATTGGTCTCAAGATGGCAACTGAGTGGAAAATCCAAGAGCTACATGTCTACGGTGATTCCCAACTAATAGTCAATCAGGTCAACGATGAATACCAAACCAAAGATGAAAAGCTTATCCCATACAAATGGATGGTCGACGACTTCAAAGAACACTTTGGGACCATTTCCTTTTAGCAAAGACCCAGGATTGAGAATAAAGCAGCAGATGCAATGGAAACCATTGCCTCTCTTCTAGAAATACCTAAAAATGAGTCATGGTAGGAGTTCTTAGTGGAAACTATCCGGCAACCAGCTTATGATCTTCCTGAGACCCATTCCATATGCCTTCTAGTTGGATCTGATTCAACTTGGTACGGTAAGATTTACACTTACCACAAGGACAACATCCTCCCACCTGACCTATCTTCTAACTAAAGATGAACTTTTATATGACAAACCTCTCACTACACCATCATAGCTGATACCCTATACCGATGTGGCCTCGATGGTACTTTGCTCCGTTGTTTAGAACGAGAAGAATCCATAACTGCCTTGCAAGACATACACGAAGGGATTTGCAGAACACACTCTAGCGGTCCTTCCTTAGCCAAGAAATTCATGCACTTGGGTTATTACTGGCCAAACATGGAAATGAATTCATATTAGTTTGTCAAGAAGTGCAAGTAGTGCCAAATACATGGGAACCTGATACATGCACCAGCTCAAGTTGAGACCTTTAACGACACCTTGGACCTTTTGCCAATGGGGACTTGACCTTGTGGGAAATATCCATCCATCCTCATCCAACGGCCACAAATTCATCATAACTGCCACTGAGTATTTCACAAAGTGGATTGAAGCCATTCCCCTCACCACCGTCACAGGTAAGCAAATTTCCTCATTCATCCTGAATTACATTATCTACAGATATGGCATTCATTTATCCATCATCACGGATAACAAAAGATCATTCAAAAACCAGGATGTCCAAGAACTCTGTGAACGTTTCAAAATCTAACACCGTTTCTCCACCCCATACTACCCCCAAGGTAATGGTCGAGCTGAAGCATCCAACAAGACCATATTGAAAATTCTCAAGAAGACAGTCAACGATGCTGGCCGTGATTGGCATATCCAACTCAATCCCACTCTATGGGCCTATAGAACTAGTATACGCACTCCCACAGGTGCTACACCCTACGCCCTTGTCTATGGCTCAGAAGCCATCCTCCCCATTGAAGTCGAATTACCCTCCCTCAGGGTGTCGCTAAAAGGTCTCATATCAGATGAAGAATACAGAGTCTCCAGGTTGCAAGAACTAGAGTTGCTAGAAGAAAGGAGACAGAGAGCATCTGATCATCTCAAAGCATATCAACAAATGATGTCAAGAAGCTATAACCACAGAGTTCACCCAAGAATCTTTAAGGTTGGTGATCTTGTTCTTAAGGAGAATCCTCGCAACCAACAAGACAGAGAAAAGAAAGGCAAGTTCGAACCCAACTAGCTTGGGCCCTATGTGATTGTAGCTACTTACGGATCGAGGGCATATTAGTTGGCAACATTAGAGGGTGAACTGTTCGATGACCCAATCAACAACATACATCTTCACCAGTTTTACACCTAGGAGAACCCAAATGTAAGGGGGGCACAAAATACAAAAAAATAAAAAAAATAAAAAAAATAAAAAAAATCAGAAAATCAGAAAAGTACAAAAAAAACGTCCTTTGGTGAAAACCTGGGAAACAGGTGCCTTGGATAGGTATCATGATGAAAACCTGGCAAACAGGCGTCATGTTTACTTTTTAGCTTCTCGTGCAAATAAAAGCAAGTGATGAAAACCTGGTAAACAGGCGTTACTTGTTATAAACCACCTTCTCCATCTTTGGGAAACCAATCACCTTGAGTCCATTCTTCCTTCAGTCGTTTCCCATTCGACTCATATCTGTCCCATAATAAAACATCTGACAGTTACCTATCATGGCTTAATACTCTCCCTCTTTGTGGCCTTGTCAACCAAGGTTCTATCCCATACCGTCTCCTCAATGTGAGCCTGGCATAGTATCCCTCGTCAGTGTCCATGGTCCAAGTCCGCGAACTATGTTGCCTCTATGCCGTCACATAGGCAAGGCCATTTTGAATGCACTCCCGAGGCTTCCACTGTCCCATCCGTCCTGTATCTAGTCCTTCTATCCATCTGAGTCCATTTCCACTTTCTCTCACCTAGGTCTTAGGTTCGTTAGGGTTTACCCCGAACTACGTTGCCTCTGCATCGTCACGTAGGCAAGGCCATTTCTCAAATGAGCCCCCAAGGCACTAGGTCAGTCCCTTAGGGTCCATCTCACCAATAAGAATTGTGGAATTCTCCCACCAGGCAAGCAAGTGCAAGCAAAACCCTCTCTTCAAGTAGAAATTTTGACACGATGCATTTAACCTATCCAAAGCAAAGCAGAAAAACACCCAAAGTCTTCTAAATGATTTTACTCAAATTATGGCAAGAAATAAAACACATCTAAATGCAAAAATGTTTTAT
This sequence comes from Cunninghamia lanceolata, assembly GCA_027924645.1. NCBI lineage: Eukaryota > Viridiplantae > Streptophyta > Pinopsida > Cupressales > Cupressaceae > Cunninghamia > Cunninghamia lanceolata. Next base: position 841,889 of record BSBN01000798.1, read on the forward strand.
GAATTGGAAACATGGTTAAAAATATTGAGTCTTGATTTATGCTATCATGCCTTTCTATGCAACTCAAGGATGCCAAAAGCTCGAGATGCTATGATGGGAGAATGATTATTTCTTTGTTTGTTGTTTGTGGATTAAACTTTAGTAATGTGAAGCCTTGTCTAAGGACATGATCGGCAAAAGATCATCGAGGGCATCCAAGGTCTAACATGAACGGGGGCAATCCTTATCTGTTGATACACAAGAAGTACTCAGGTCATCTCGGTTCAATTATACCTCGATGCTTGTATTAACTTGCTAAATCAAAATCCATGTAAGCGGTACTCAAGTCATCTCGGTTCAATTATATCTAAATGCTTGTATTAACTTACAACATTTCAGAAAAAGTACCAAAAATAAATCGCCCAATGCTGAAATAAAGCACTCCAAAAGCAAAGCATCCATTATATATCCATATACACATCCACGCATCCATATCCCATACAATAAACAACACCTGAACTATGCAAAGTAACAATATCAAATAAAGCTTCTAAAATCTTTCTAATCAAGTCATTCTTCCAAGACAATTCTTCTATCTATCATCCTATCATTTTTATTGATAGAGTACATTTGGACATCACAAAAATAGAGCATATAGGTGCATATCATACCCCATATGAGATAGTCATGAACATGATTAAGTCAGTTGCATACATAATACACATGCATTAGATCATCCATTTATCATCCTCATATAGTATCAACCGAAAAGGGAGCAAAAACATAGCTAAGTGCATCGCATAAAAGTTGCATAATCATACAGACATCATGTTGCATTTGTATACATTCGAAACATATCAGATCAAACACTCATTTTAAAAATTGCATCAAATCACATAGACATCACATAGCATCATATCAAAGGCTGCAATAGATAAGCATCTCATATAACATCAGATAGAACATCTAAGTTTGCACATGCATCACATCATACAATAAGAGCAGAATCATAATCTCATAACATATAGAATGAATCACATAGCTGCATCATCATATGTACACATCATAAAATGAGGTCCAAATGTACAATATCATAATTTCTATCTCTGAATCAATGTCATATACAAAAATACATCCCAATGGATGGTGATACATGTCTCAAAAAGAACAAGTGTGATACAAGTCTACCCCTACTGCTGTGGACCACCACTGCCAACCCCTGACTGCTGTGGACCCATCACAGAGGCCCCTGACCTCGATGGACCTACTCTCTGGGAAACTCCAGACTGACTCCTGACGCTCGAAGTCCTCTAGCTCGCGGGCACTACCCCATGATATAAACCCCGGTAGTACTGCGCCTGTGCCTGCGCTCTAGCAAGCTCTGCCTGCACCTGTGCCAGTTGCGTCTGTGCCTGTGCCTGGTGCACCTGTCCAACCAAAAAGGTGCTAGCTACATCTATCCCTAGAGCTATCACTGCAGTGTCCCGCTCTACGTAGATAACACGTACCCATGCATCTGCCATGTCCCTCTCTCAGGGTCAACCCTGCAATCACTACTGCATCCGTCTCCCGCCGACCATCCGCCCTCTGGAGCTGTGCCTGCAGCTCTCTCACCTGTCCTCTCAGGCTGGCTGTGGCCCTCTCGCGAACATCTAACTGCACTAGCCCCTATGATGCCTCTGCCTATCCTGGCCCCTGTGGCTGGGGCACCTGCTGTTGTACCACCTGCTGGGGTGGCAGCATCTGTGCCTGCTGTGGTACCTGCTGCTATGTAACCTATGCTAGCACTGCCTGCTCAGCCTGGGATACTCCCTCCCCGCCTCTCCTCTATCTGGGTCAGCCTCCGTCATCCTCATCATCCCCGTCATCTCCTCCATCTCTACCACCCCCTCGTCCTCCTCTCCTCCCCCTCCTCCTCCAGCCCACCTGGCCCTCATCGTTCGAATCTGCCTCATCTATGAGAGGCACCAACACCCCAGGTCCTGAATATCTCAGAAAAGGGTGTGCAGTAAACTAGTCCTCATAATCCTGTGTTACCCCTTCATCTATGATTGTACTCCTCATATCCCAGGCAACATACGACATCTGTCCAAACTCTACCAGTGCCTCCTCATATGACGCCATCGGCCCCCATCTATACCTCTCGACATGGGTCCTGGCAAACCGAGCCTACCCCTGTGGCGTGACATGTCTCCGCCCAAACTGCCCCTGTACCCGACCAACTATCTGCCTCTCCAGTATATGCCAGGTCCGTCCTATCAGCCACCTCGTCTGAAAGCAATAGGGCAGCTCATCTCCCTCATCATCCCATGGCTCACAATCCAGATATGGTCGCCAAATGACCACATCTACCCCATCCAAAGTGTGTCTCCAATACTCCAACTTCCCCAGCCTATGCTGGGAAATCACCCCTGCATAGCCATAACTGTATGCCTCCCCTCGCTGTCTCGCAAACACACATATCGACCTAGTAACCGCTATGTGCTCCCATAACCAGAAATGTAACAGTGATACCCCAGCCGATAGACTCGTGCTGCGATGGTACACTACCTGATGCATGTCATGATACAGGTGAGCCAGTACACAGACACCCCATGCATACCAGGTGCCCTCTGTCACCATCTGCTCCATGATCCTGCCCCATCCAATGGGGAACCCGTGCGATCTCCTATCGGGGCATACCACACCTCCGATCAATCCTGCCACAATCCCAGGGAAGTAGTCATAGCAGTCGTAAATATCATGCCAGGGGATGACCTGTTCAACTAGCTCGGGGTCATCAAACACTCGCCTGCACTCGGTGAGTCCCGCATCTTTTTGTGTGTCGTACTCCACCAGCTCACCCTGAATCAGCAAGTGAAGTATCCTATAGACATCCTCTAAGGTCACAGTCATCTCTCCAGTGGGAAAGTGGAAGGTCCCATCCTCACTATGGAATCTCTCCACGACGGCAGTAAGTAATCCGTGGTTCTCCCGAACCTCAGGCATAAAGCATACGTAGTCAAGTCCCATGGCACCAAGCGCCTCCCTGTCCATCTCTATAAGCATGTACCGCTGCAATAGGGGCATGGGGAACTGCTCCCTCGAATGAAGTGTATCTCGTATCTCCTCCTGCAAACACGTAAAGCAAGGCGTCAATCTCAGGCTGCAAGTACCATATTCAACATATCTACAGAACTATATCAACTACCTTAGCATTTCAAATTGATCAAAACAACAAACTACATCTCTTGACTAGATTCCTGCAATCTCAGAGATAGCTCATCAATTGATGTGTCAAACAGGATACCAATCAAATCAATTTTGCTAAGTAATCTACTATATACAACAAATACACCACTACAAGTGGTAAAAGTGCCACTTCTTGACACATGCGCCACTTCTGGCAAATGCGCCACTAAATTCAACAAATGCACCGCAGAATCACAAATGTGCCATTATATTCTAGGTATGCACAACTTCTATGCATGCACCACTACATTCGGCAAATGCGCCGCAAAATTGCATATGCGCTGCCAAAATTCACAAATGCGCAGCTTTCACGCATGCGCTGCCAAAATCAGCATATGCGCCGCAAAACAACACATGCGCTGGTTCGCGCAGCATGTGCGTCGTTCTGCCTTTCAGCGCATCTATTTACATATTTTTTGCCTAGCATTTATGACACCCTAACTCAACCCTAGGGGAAATTTTTCGAAACACATACTGGGGGTCCTGCCTTTGCTAGCTAGTCGAATCGATGAACACGCTCGAATCGATGCTCCTCACGTGGAATATCCATCCTCGTGCCAATTGCTCTATGCTCTGACTGATCTAAAGCTCTCCAAATGCAAATCAAACCAAGACAAGTGTGCAAATGAATTGTCTTGTGGACCCAGCTCCTATTTATAGCTTGCAAACCCTAAATCTGGCTAGGTGATGACTGTGACTACTTCCCGCACCTATTTTTCTTCCAGTTTTCTTCTCGTTTCTCTGAAACATGTCCTTTTTTTTCAAACCTAACCTACACCCCTTCGTCTTCGTGAGATTATCCATCTCACGCCTTCTACCTTTTTCCCGTCCAATCTCCCAAGGGGGCATCCTATCGTCGTTAAACTTGTACCAGGGGTAAACTAAGGCATGTATCAATATCAGACTATCGATTTCTTTGAAGCAATGCTGTAAACTGCATTGCATCAAAGATGGGCAAAATGTATACGCCTAAAAATGACACGATTCATCCTAAATAAATATTCTTAATATTTATTTTTCTTCTGGATTTCTCCTACCATTCTAAATAAATATTCTTAATATTTATTCCCTTCTTATTTTCTTCTATCAATTAAATAAATATTCTAAGGTTATTTGATTGGTTCATTATCCCATAATTAAATAAAATCAATTTATTTAATTAAAATCCCTAAATTCTTCTAATATCTTACACAATTAAATAATCTTAAATTATTTAATTATTCATAAATTCCTCTATCCTAAGTTCTAAATTCAAAAAATCCACCTCACTTTTCCACCTCACCATGTTGCACATGTAATTAAATATTTTAAATATTTAATTACCTAATATTCCCTCACCCACATGTCCTATTTCTTCTCTCAATCAAAACTGTTAACTAACCAATCAATTCTGTCAGCTCCTCAATCTATTCGAGTAACTGATCAATCAATTTAGTCAATCCCTCAATCCATTCTTCTAACTAACTAATCAAGCTTGTTAATTGATTAGTCAAGGGAGTTAACTCTCCAATCAATTTTTTCAAATCCCCTCTTTCATGATGGAGGTGGGACACTTGTCATATTCCTACTAGTTGCACATTCCTCAACCATTCTCAGCAATTGATCATCATACTTCTTCTCAGCTGTTGATCCTCATTCTCTCAAGTCTATAAAAGAAGCCTCATCCCTCCATTCTATTCATCCAGGCTATCTGTATTGTTACTCTGCAGAAATTCACCAGTGCACCTTTGGCACCCCCAATACAATCTACTTGAGATTAGCATTTGCTTTGAAGCTCTTCTTCATAGCAATATTTATCAACACAGCCGTTTACTACCGACATCCTACAACACAGCAAAAGGAGTGCACTCACCGAGGGCCCAACTTCATTACAAACAAGGATGGTTTTAATAGGCAAACAATAGAAGCTTTGATTCAAAGAAGGTTTGCACTGTATTATTCATTGCTTCATTTCATTCAATATTTCTTAGTTTCATTATTCTATTGATGTTTGGGTTTATTATTGTTAAATTGATTAATCCACATTTTACCCTAACACAAAGCAACAATAAACTTATTCCTATGTCAAGGATAGACCTAAGTGTTCTCATTTATTGCATTTACTTTTCACACTTCAGCATTTACTTTTTCTTGTCCAGATGCCCTCAATTATTAATCTAGATTAATTTATGCCTATTTGGATGCATCTTATTTAATTACCCTAGATTAAAGTAAGGAAAGTGTTATTTTCCACTACAATTATATAGGTGTAAACATTTGTCGATGTTCAATATTTGAAAACATTATAAAATTCATTTTGTAGCATAGGGGAGAGGACCCAGTAGTGGTGCACCCTAACTTCACACCTCTCAAAATCATACGTGGCAATTTCAAATCACTCCAAAAATTTAACAGTATGCTTATAACTAAGGTTTAATGGCCACATCATCAAATATGATGCCACATCATCATGCTTTTTGTTGAGGTGTCAAATAGTTCCCCCCCAAAAAAGGTGGACCAATAGGTGTGCATTAAGTCATGTTTTGTTGGTGGGCTGATGTGGCATCACATGATTGGTTGCTTTTTAAATTTAAAGGGCACATTTCATTCAATTATTAGTACTTATAGTAACACTAACAATCTTAAAGTCACAACTACTAGCACTAAACTTAAAAAATAGTGGACCTTAAATTCACATATACTTTCTCAGCCATTGAAACTATCTCACCTATTGGGTCTTTTCCCCTAGGTGAGCACATCTCACATCTATACCAACATTTGAGTTCACAAATCTTTGATTGCTATATAATCAATGGATCATTCCTATATAGCTCAAGAAGATTTATTGCAAGAACTTATAGTAATAGTTAATGCAAATAAACTCAAAGATAAAATTTGTATGGGATAGAAAACTATGTTCTTGGTGTTTTGGGGGCAAGAGTCATCAAGAAATGCAGGAACATGTTTTAAGGATGAAAGAGGATGATGGGAGGCCTTTTTAGAGGGATGGTTGGAGACGACAATTAAAAAATAGGAGTTTAAAAAAAAATCAATTATTCATATAGTAACACATTCACTATATTTATTATATAACTATATTACATAACATTAGAGCAGTACTAAAGTAACTATATTACATAACATTAGAGCAGCACTAAAAGTTGACAAACACATTAATATGAGAGTTTTTAAAAAAATTTATGCACAAATGCTAAAAAGAATGTATTTTTGTGCACACAAATACATATAAAAATCAAACAATAAGATGTGTAATAAATCCTATACTCTAAAATTTCTCTGACAATCTGACATTTACATAAAATACTCAATTGAGAAATTGAAAAGTGGGGCAGTGGGGACCTTCTATGACATTACAGGTTTTTAATAATGCCTTGCAAGTGCCTCTATATTTTCTATAATATGTAGGTATTATTAAAGGGCCAATCCCTAACAAATGGTTGAAAGTGGAATAAGAATCTGACAGTAGAGCAGTTATGCAACATTTCGACTCCTACATGTAATGGTTAGATAGAGTTCATATCCTTCATCCTTTGACCTAATGCTAAAATTTTGTCAATAAACCCCATAGCTTCATGTTCTATATTGTCTTTTGTGCCTAGTGCATATTTATGCCAATATGGTTTTTTGAACTCAAAATATGATAACTTGCACATAACTTTGCTGTGGAAAATCACATCTTATGACTCAGTTTTAAGAAATATGTTGATGTTCAATTATTGTTTAGTCAATATGTTAAGCTCAGTTTTTAAAATCAGTTTTAATGTTTTAGTTTAGTTTTGTGCATTCCTTATTGCAGAAAATGCTTGCAAAGATGGTATGCATAATCAATAAGTTTAGTAAATAACAAACAAATGTGCCCCCTTAATTCAACTGTGCAAGGATTTCTTTGCCCACTTTCAGTACGTAAGGTTGGTTTGATTTACTTTGCAGATGAATATATTGTATAATAGTGTTCTTGCTAGGGTTTTTTAAAGGGGTGTGTGAATATATATGCCCCCCTTTTTTTGGACACTACAGACTACCTATTCCAAGACGTTGCCGAGGCATTCCTATGTACCCTAAACGTTAAGGGACGGGGATGCCTATAAAAGGCCCAGGAACATGTACTGTGTATCTCTGATTTAAAAAAAAAAACAACGAGAAACAAGAGATGATCATTTACACATTATTCGTTAAATGACAACATGCCAAAATTAAAATAAATCATCTTATAATTATTTCATATGCAAAATATTAAATATCAAGGTCCAAAACTTAAAAATAGAGAACATGTTGATTTTTTGTAGCTCAGAAGGTGGGCCCGTGTGGAGGGTGGAAGTTGCTTAAGGGCAACTCGAGTTGGATATTTAGCAACAGCATGATTTCTTTTTATTAATAGAATGTTTCTTGAGTTGTGAGGTGGAGATAACACCAACAGTGATTTTATGTGTAAGGAAAGCCAAGTTATGTAAAGAAAATTTCTTTTCTCTTGCATGTTGATGAAAATTAGTAGGGTTATATATGTAAGATTGTTGTAGCAACAAGTTATTGTATTATGTGTAGAAAGTTTGTTGTTGAAGCTAAATAGAAGATCCAAGCTTTGTAGGTTTTTCCCCAATATTGGGGTTTCCTGGGTATATCTGTGTTATTGTCTATTTGTGTATGGCTTCTTGTTATTTTTTGCTTCTACTGTTATTAGCTGTTAATTAACCCAGAGTATTGATTGTTATAAATCGGATAGAGATTCTATTCTATGAATTTATTGTGCAATTAATCTGTAATTGGGTTATAAGAAATCAACATGGTATCAGAGCTCTAAACTCTAAATACAAAGCCAAGATTTGTGACACAGATTTCAAAAAATTAGATTTTCGTCTCCAATTTCTTTTGTGGCTATGACAAGCAGTGTTCGATATGAGGATAGGCTTGAGGGTGCATCCAACTTCTTACAGTCGATGGTTCGGATTACATCCGTTCTCAAGAAGAACAGGTTGTGGACCTACGCTAATACAAAGGTGACACCACCAACAAATGATTCTGTTGCCCTAGATTCGCATGAAGTCAAGGAGGCCAAGGCTCAGAGGATTATCCTAGATGGGGTAAGAGATCATCTAATTCCTCATCTACCGAGGAAAGACACCGCCAAGGAGATGTGGGATTTGCTCACAGAACTTTATCAGAGCAACTATTAGAGTCATAAGATGATGCTGAAGGACAAATTGCATAACACCAAGATGTCTAAAAGCGAGAGCGTGACCTCTTACTTTTCCAAGCTGACACAAGTCAGGGATGAGCTGGCTACTATGGAGGGATGATTGATGAAGATGAGTTGGTGTGTATAGCCTTGAACAGTTTTTCGAAGCACTGGGAAGTGTTTGTCAAGTGTGTTGTTGGCAGAGATTGGCTACCTGATTGGGCGAGGCTTTGGGATGATTTTGTTCATGAGGAGATCCGTGAAGGTGCTCATCGAGGAGATCAGACAAAGAAGGGTCAAGATGAAGAAAATCTTGCTCTTGCAAGCAAGGGCAAGCAAAAGTCCAATAAAGCGCAAACGGAAGGTTCTTCCAAGAATGGGAAGAAGAAAGATCCGAGCAAGATAAAATGTTTTTGTTGCCATCAGATGGGTCACTATGCCAGTCAATGTTTGAATAAGAAAAATAAGGACAAGCAAAAGAAGCAAGTTGCTGCCACAGCAAAGGTGGATGAGTTTGCATCACGATTTGAGAATGAGTTTTCACTCATTGCCTGTCTCTCAAGTTCAATTGCCAATATTGACAGTGGGGTTTCTTTCCACATGATGGGAGTCAGAGAATTCTTCACCAAGTTGGAGGAGAAGAAGTTGGATTTCTATATTGAGATTGGAGATAATGCCAAGTACCATGCAACTGGTATTGGCACCGTCAAGTTTTAGAGGGAGTCTGGCAAATCCTTGTTGGTGGAGGATGTGTTGTATGTCCCTGGCATGATGAAGAATTTAATCTTAGTTTCTACTTTGGAGGACAAGGGTTACATCATAACCTTTAAAAGAGTCAAAGTCTATATTCGTCCCAAGGATTCCAAGGTTACAAAAGTGATTGGAGTCAGGCATGGAAGCTTGTTTCGGTTACAGTTTGAGCTAGCACATGCGTTGGTAAGCAGTTGTAGAGGGCTAGGAGAATTGTGGCATAGGAGGATGGCTCATCTTCACCATGGAGCACTTAATGTGCTCAAGGAAATAGTGACGGGGCTGCTTGAGATGAAGACAAAAAACCATGAGGTGTGCAAGGGTTGTGCTCTTGGGAAATATGCCAAGACCAGTTTTCCAAGCAGTGACACTAGATCCAAAGGGATTTTGGATCTCATACACTCAGATGTGTGTGGGCCCATGTCAACAGTATCCTTGAATGGGTATGAGTATTATGTTACTTTCATTGATGACTTCTCTAGAAAGACGTGGATATATTTTTTGAAGAACAAAGATGAGGTCTTCAAAAGGTTCAAAGAGTTTAAGGCTCTTGTGGAGAACCAAACAGGGAGGAAGATCAAGATACTGAGGTTTGATAATGGAGGTGAGTATACCTCAAATGCCTTAAAAGATTTCTGTACTCAAGAAGGTATCAAGAAAGAGTTGACGGTTTTGTACAACCCTCAACAGAATGGGGTTGCTGAACGGAAAAATAGGGCTATAATTGGAGCAGCCAAGGCCATGCTTCATAATTAGGATCTACCTTGGTTCTTATGGGAAGAAGCTTGCAATACAACTGTGTATTTGCATAATAGGAGCCCTCACAAAGTGTTGGGCAAATTGACTCTAGAAGAGGCGTTCACTAGTAAGAAACCAGATTTGGAGCACATTCACATATTTGGATGCCTTGTGTATTGTCACATTCCTATGGAGAAGAGAACCAAGTTGGAACCAACTGCAGAGAAGGGTATCCTTGTTGGGTATAATGAAACCTTTAAGGCCTATCAAGTTTACATTCCTGCCCTAAGGGAAAACAGTTGTTCGCAGAGATGTGAAGTTTGAGGAAGAGAGGGCCCTTCAGAAGTCTAGCAGCTTGATGAATGAGGAGAAGCAATCACCCACGGTTGAGGCAGAACAAATCCCTCAAACTTCAGTCCCACAAGCTGGAGAGTAGAGCAAGTAGGCCAGGCAAGTTGATCAAAAAGAGGAACAAATAATTCCTCAGCCTTAGATTCCTATTACTGAGAAGAAAAGAAATAGAGCAGCTGAGCAGACACTAAGAGAGGCCCAGAAGTATGTTGGTGACCCATAGGATTCAGTTAGACAGAGAAAAGCTCCCAAACATTATTCTGATTATGTGGCACTTACGAGTGAATAATTGAAGAGGAGCCTTCCAGCTTTCAGGAGGCATCCAAGCACCAAGTATGGAGGGATGCCATGGTGGAAGAGTATTCTTCCATCATAAAGAATAGTGTGTGGGAGGTAGTACCTTGGCCAGAAGGTAAGTCTACGGTGGGCTCGAGATGGTTGTATAAGATTAAGCATGATGTAGATGGTAGTGTGGAAAAATTCAAAGCCTAGTTTGTGGCTAAGGGGTTTTCTCAGAAGGAAGGAGTCGACTACGACGAGACTTTTTCTCCAGTAGCCAGGTACTCATCCATAAGAGCTATCATTTCTATAGCAGCATAGATGGGTTGGAGGATTCACCAGATGGATGTAAAGATAGCCTTCCTCAACGGAGAGATTGAGGAAGAGATTTACAAAGAAAAACTAAAAGGATTTGAAGCACACGGAAGGGATTCTCATGTATGCAGGTTGAGAAGAGTACTATATGGGCTCAAGCAGGCTCCCAGGGCATGGTATTCACGTATTGATAGTTACTTGCATAGCGTGGGCTTCATCAAGAGTGAGGCAGATCCAAACTTGTACTATGTTCAGGTGAAGGATAAACTTCTCATATTGGTATTGTATGTTGATGACCTATTTCTCACAGGGTCAATGGAGCTCATAGCCCATTGCAAGCGGGATCTTGTAGGAGAATTTGAGATGAAGGACTTGGGGTTGATGCACTACTTTCTGGGATTCAAATTGTGGCAGAAAGAGGGAGAGATCTTCCTTGGACAAGGGAATCCTGAAGTGATTCAGGATGGAGCACTATAAGCCCATGTCCAATCCACTTGTGACCAACTAGAAGAAGATTGATGCTTCCAGATCAGAGGCAGTGGACCTGACTTTATACAGATAGTTGATAGGCTCTCTTTTGTATCTGGTCAACACCAGGCCAGACATTTGTTTTGCAGTGAACTCACTTAGTTAGTTTATGGTTGAACCTAAACGTGTGCACTGGATAGCTGCCAAACATGTTTTGAGGTATCTCCGAGGCACAATTGATTATGGGCTGAAGTATGTTCAACATGATGGAGTGAAGCTTGAGGGGTTCACCGATGTAGATTGGGCAAGCAGTACAGCTGAGCGGAAGAGCACTTCAAGGTACAGTTTTAGTTTAGGATCAAGAGCAGTCTCTTGGTACAGCAGGAAACAAAAGTCAGTTGCATTGAGTTCTGCGGAGGTTGAGTATATGGCAGCTAGTATGGCTACATGTGAGGCTATCTGGCTTCAAAAACTTCTAGCTGGGCTCTTTGATCAGGAGCTAGATCCTACAGTCATTTACTGTGATAATCAGATTTGTATCAAACTCTCTGAGAATCCAATGTTTCATGACAAGTCAAAGCACATTGAGATCAAGTACCACTTCATCAGAGATTGTGTGGAGAAGGGGACAGTGAAGCTCCAGTACATTCCTACTGACGAATAGATGGCAAATATCCTGGCGAAGCCCTTGATGAAGAGTAAGTTTGTATACTTTAGGGATAAGTTGCGTGTTGTGCAGAACACCTTGCTCACTAAGAGGGGAGTGTTGATTTTTTGTAGCTCAGAAGGTGGGCCCGTGTGGAGGGTGGAAGTTGCTTAAAAGTAACTTGAGTTGGATATTTAGCAACAGCATGACTTCTTTTTTATTAATAGAATGTTTCTTGAGTTGTGAGGTGGAGATAACACCAAGAGTGATTTTATGTGTAAGGAAAGCCAAGTTATGTAAGGAAAGTTTCTTTTCTCTTGCATGTTGATGAAAATCCGTAGGGCTATATATGTAAGATTGCTATAGCAACAAGTTATTGTATTATGTGTGGAAAGTTTGCTATTGAGGCTGAATAGAAGATCCAACATTTGTAGGTTTTTCCCCAATATTGGGGTTTCTTGGGTATATCTGTGTTATTGTCTATTTGTGTATGGATTCTTGTTATTTTTTGCTTCCGTTGTTATTAGTTGTTAATTAACCCAGAGTATTGATTGTTATAAATCAGATAGAGGTTCTATTCTGTGAATTTATTGTGCAATTAATCTGTAACTAGGTTATAAGAAATTAACAGAACATAAACAAATTATGTATTTCATGTGTCCAAATGGTCGTCATAATGGTAATGGGGGACCATCATATTAGTACGACTGTCAAATCTCTATCTAACAATAAATTTACTCATAACCTATGGTAAAGTTGAGGTTCAAGTTTATTCCACTCAAGGCAGCCCATCAACATACTCACAATTAATGAAGCAAAAAATTATAGCATACCTTTGGCACTATAATTTGTACATTTAAGATAATATTTGATTAACAAATAAAAAATATAAATATATATAGTACAAATGCCATCAAATTCTTAGTGTTCATAATGATACAAAATACTTAATTAAGATGTGATTAATGATTATGAAATCAGCATAATAATATCCAACAATAATTGGTGAACACATCAATGTTCTACCTCCTTGTCCTTTGCCTCCTAATCCTCTAGCCCTCTTGATAGCCACAAGTGGACTCTTTTATAGCCTACATATTTATATGTTGATGTAAGGAACAAAATAAATGAGGTTAAAATTTTAGATAAATCTACAACTACTAAAAGATTGATGAAACATCTTCCATAATCAATTAAGAACATATAAAATTGCTCAGTTGATCTAGAATCATATATATATATATAAAAGCTTGCCAAGGTCATAGTATCATTTAAGAAAAGAATAAATAACCATGTCAAAGTTGTTAAAAGCTTTTTCTTCATGAAGCATCCATATGCCGAAGGTAAATTTTTAGCATACAATCCTTGTAGCTACAGATTGCATGTAAGGATAAAATTTGAGCAATATTGTGAAGTGTATGGACTAAAACATGTATGCATATAGAGAAACATCTAGTGCACCAAAAGCACTTATAACTGTGTTGTAGCCAACCAAATTTTTTGCTTCATTAAGGCATTTTGAAACAAGTCTAGAAAATTTTTCGTCAAAAAGTCAAAAAAGCAAAATTTCTAAAAATAGACATCGAGTTAGGTTTTCTAGGTTTCTTGAGATATGGATGTTGGAAAAACTTTCTAAAAATAGAAAGTTTCTAAAAATAGAATCTCCAAATCAGGTGTCGCGCTCGATTCTCATTGGTCGATTTTGCTCCACGATCGGCACGGTTTGGATGGAATCTTCAAACGACCAAGTTTTCTCTATTGGGTCATTTTTGCTTTTCCAGAAGGTGAAGCATGAGCTCAAAAGTCATCAACAGAAAAAAGTTCACCTGCCAGAATTCTTCGACGAGTTTCCAACACTGTTTCAACGACGCAAAACCAACAAACGGTCGTCGACTCGACGATGCACGCAAAACGATGCAAGATGGATCCAAGGTGAATTAAAAAGTTGGAAAATCATAAAATTGGCTAAGTCTGGTGAAACTGGGTGCCCCAGGAGGCTTGGGGTGCCCATCTTCTCCTGTGTTAGTTTTTTTTCACGTTTTTCGAGAAACGTCGAAAATGCTTCTGTCGGCTCTTTTCCGGTTGGTCAAACTTGGCCAAAAGTTAGTCAAAGCTAGGATTTCATCACAGATATGTTCAGAATATTCAGATCACTCTCCGTCCCGCCTTGATAGTCGCTAAAACAACCGAAATCGAAGATCGAACAGGTGCTGTTGGCACGGAAATTGAGAAAAGGTACAAAATTGAAAATTTTTAAAAAAATTTCTAAGTGTTGACAAACTGGGCACCCTTGGAGGCTTGGGGTGCCCAAACTCTCCATTGTTAGATTATTTTTGATGTTTTTCTCAAAAAACATGAATATCCTTCCGTCAGCCTAGTCCGGTTCAATGTTGATCAGTTTGGCACATTTTTTGAGGCAAATAGAAGGTACAATCAGCTCAGTTTTCATCAGGCTTGCATATTTGCCAAATCATCAGACTCATTTTCATCCCAGTTGATAGAAATTGACAGCCAAACAGGGGTCCTATGCCTCCGAAACGCGCACGCAAACCAAGAAATTGAAAAAGTTGAAAAACTAAAAAATGGCTAAGTGTTGGGAAACCAGGCGCCCCAGGAGGCTTGGGGCACCCAACTTGAGCAGTGTTGGAATATTTTCATGTTTTCAGTGTTTTCTGACATGCTTTGTTACCAATCTTCACCCGTTGGTAGTTTCCAGGAGGTCAAACTTGGTCAAGCGATGTCAGATCATCGAACGGAGGCAAGGGATGGAATCTCAGTTGATCAATTTCCAAAATGTCAGGATCAGTTAGCTTTTTCAGTTCATGATGACATTTTTCCACCTTGTCAAAGTCGGAGACAGGCCATATTTGAGACAAAATGAGTGTTGAAGTGTCGAAAATGAAGAAAATTTGGTTAGCACTTCTTTCAACTCGTGTGTTCGATGACATCATCAAAGAAGATATTTTTTACCATCTTGCACATGAAGCCATAGGCTCCTACAAAATAGGGATTCTTCCTATTCGAAGACATCCACTTGGATTTATGCTTTAAAAGATGCTTTCTTCATGGATGAGGATGAAGTTTTCTTCTCACACAAGTAAAGCTATTTTTTCGACCAAAAGATTTATAAAGACAAGCTTTGGGTTTATTTATTTCATTATCTTTTGCGGGTTGCATCCAGAGGAAAGATTTTATTTTTCTTTCAATGAAGATTCGAAGACCAAACCAGGTGTTTTTTCAGTGTTCTTCATAGATTCGGGTTGAGGAAGAAGAGAGGCTTGCTTTTTTAGGGTCCTTGTTTCAAGGAGATCAGTTTTCAGAAATCTGACCAGAGCTTTTTCAGTTTTCGTCACGATGGGTCCATCCAGATTATCATCCTCTTGAAGATTGGGAGTTGTGCTTTTTTTCAGGAAACTGCTTTTTTCATTCTTTTTTGAGAAAATCTCTGCTTTTTCAAAATCCGACAATCTGGGTTGCTTAGAAACAGAATTATCTACAAAACCCATGTGCTAGCTTTTTTAGAAGAAATTAGCAAAAATATCAATGGATGACATCACCAAAAAGCAAGAATGTGAATGTGGATACATTTCAAAAGAAAGCAGCTTTAAAACATATGCTTTTTGTTTTAAAGCATGTGCTTTCATCCTAAGCTCATCCATTCTATATTTAGAAAGAAATCACCTTGTGATAGTTGGAATCTTCTTTGCTTTAAAGCATTTGTTTATTGTATCTTTGTCTTAGAATAGTAATAAAGCTTGCAAGTTGGCAAGTTAGGGTTAATCAAGGAGATTTTAGGGTTCCCTACTCCTTTGATTTTAGTATAAATAAGGGCATCCTTGCCCATTGTTTGTAATGACTTTTGTGATAGCAAATTTGCTGTGCCTATTCTAGCCTACAAACATTGTTATTTCAGGTGTTTGTTCACTTCGTGCTCATTATTCTCCAGTGTTTGATCGCTTGCTTTATGCCTACCTTTTGCTGTAGTATTGTTGTCCTGGAGTTGTATTAAACTTTGTGATATTGAATAGAAGTCTCATGCCTACTTTGCTCTGATATTCTATATCGATTCAATAAGTTATCGTCGTCAAATGTGTAGCTTCTGTAGCTTTCATTTTCAGCTTTCATCATTAAAGCACTTTTAGTCTTGTGGTGTAAATCTGGAGGAAAACTACTTGAGTTTTTGTGTTAACAATCATTCCTCATTCACTTTCAACTTCCTTTGCTTTGAATTTACTCAGGAGGTTGAAAGCGTCATTAGTCTATGCTAGTTGTAGTAGAAGTTTTATAAAAAGGAAAAAACCTCTTCTACAGTGTTTAGAGTTTTATAACCATGTGCTCGCAGCTGAGAATCAAAAAGAAGATAGACGAAGTTTCATTCAAGTTATCTTTTCAGCGAACATCAGTAAGAAAGGGAACTCCCCCTTCTAATAGGAGAGCAGTTTATCTGTGCGTAGCTGTCCGTTTCTAAATCGCATACCAGAGGTGCGAATTGAAATGCCAACAAATTGAGCATAATGCTTTGAATAGAACAAAATACAAATAGTTTTGCAATTAGAAACCTCGAAGAATTTATAATTGGTGCATCTCAAGAAGCATAGGGAAGAAACTTAGAGGAATAAGTGAAAGAGCCTATTTTCTATTGACGTAGAGGAATTCAATTTGGCAAAGAAAATGCTCAAATGTTCTAAGATTATGAATCCTAAAAAGGTGGATGGGAATACAAAAAAAGTCTACAGATTGGTACTGGTATGTGTTACAGTCTACACAATGATATAATAAATAATCACAAATAGAATCCATTACAAATGAGGTGAAGCCTGAAAGTACCAACTAGAGTTTACAAATGACAAGCATGAAAATGACAAAACGGGAATGCCAAGATAAGGTATTTGTTGATGTGTTTTTTATGACAGCAACAACATTAGAATAAAACACTAAGTATTCTATCCTCTCTTGAACAAAGTATCTCAAATGCTAAACTATGTGATCAAATGAGATTACTCCAAGGTTCCTTGAATGTCAGGTCTTGAAGTGCACATGGATAGACTCAATGGAATGGTGTGATTTTGCTAGTAATCACAAAGGGACTTACGCTAAATTACTTCTTACTTATGGATGAAATCTACTCCTTACTCCTTGGATTTGTGAATGAGTGGAATCTTCTTCAAACTAAAAAGAAATAACAAAGGAAAGGGTTAAGAGAATTTTAATCTACTCTAAGGACAATGAGATAATGAATGATACTTCGATAGACAAATTCATTCAAACCAAGCTTCGTTTTGCCATGAGAACAACTACACGAAACTAGTGCAATCTTCAAAGGTATTGAAAGATTTTCATATTGCAAATATGCATTCAAATATCCATAGTTGGCACAACTTGAATAAATATCCACAATTGAACTATTGCAAAATGGGGTTCATGCTAACTTTGCATTGTAATTTACCATTGGCAAACCACAAAAAGTATGAACCAAGGAATTCATCAAATATCATCACATTCATTCACCATATCAATGAACTTCAACTAAAACTTATCTAATTTTCTTTGAATCATCTTTAATAAATTGGAAACCATGCTAACATCCCAAAATAACACAATATTCACCAGGTTTCAATGAGTATGTATTGATTTGGTAGTATCTTTACAAAAATTTGCCAAAGTATCTCCAACTCTTCAAAAGCTTCTACTCTAATGAAGAACTTTCTAATCCTCTACTCTCTAAAGAATCCTCTAATCTATGTCCAACTTCCTTTACAAATGAAGAGAATGACCCTTTATATAGAGATCAAGAATACAACCAAGGGCCTAGATTGATTCTAGAATCAATGGCCAAGATTAAGACAACACAACCCTAATGAAAGGTAGTTACAACTACCACCACTTTCAACCAATGAAATATCAACAACACATGATCTTCTAGAAGGGCTCCATCCTTATCTCTATCTTGGGCAACCATGTTCAATGTATCTAGACATGTCGATGTGGCATACTTGGATTGGTTGATGATGACTGGATGCCACCTTAGCATGATTATCCCTTGAGTGTTCTTTGAACTTGGAATTTTGTCCTTGTGTTGTGCTTCTTTTGGATTTGTAAAGAACCCTTCTAAAATGACTGAAATTTTTTCCTTCAAATTCACTTCAAAATGAAAACCAAAATGCCAAATAATCATCAACAAACATATAAGCAATTAAAGATCCAAACACCTTGTGTTATTGAAGCTTTCAAATTAGATACATGCACATGTCGATAATCTGGAAATTATATCAGTCATGGACTGATTTACATCAGACATTATTCTCCATACAAAATAGCATCAAAATGTAACAAAAACCCTACTACATCAATGCTAAATGAACAAGATATGATCTCAGCTCAATAATGGATGGAATATGTCTTCAAACCAAGTTGGAAATAGTTCTTTTCTCTACTGTAATGACTGATTCAGTCACTATTATCACCCAACCAATCAAATAGAGATGAATTCATACCAGAAACACCTCCAAATGCAAATTGGTAGGCACCTAGGGTTACACAATAGAGATGGGATGACCTCCAATGTCTTCAAACTATTAAATGCCATCAAAATGTTCCTCTTTTCAACTCTGTAAGTGACTGTGACAGGCCTGTAGCTTGTTGTAGTATACCCAAATTTCACAAAACATCAAAATACATCCTTCCCATGCAAGTGATGGGTCTTCTAATTGAGCCAATTATGCAGTGCTATCATCCAATGATGCAAATATGTTCATAAGAACTGTGTAGATGAATATATTAGCTTGCTATTATAAAATTTAGTCAATGAAACTATGCCAATAATCATACAAATCTCTCCAAAACCCAAATTGACTACCTTGGCTAAACTCCACAACGACCACGGGTTTCAAAGATATCAAATTTACTCCAAATGCTCCACAAAAACCTACAAATTTAAGCACTAATGGTGAAATATGAATGATAACACCTCACAAATGGATATGGGGCCATCACCATATCAATCAAGGGGTCATCTCCTTGAAAAATCACTAGAAAATGATATTTCCAGCAATAAACAAAAGTAGGAAAAACATACCAAATCATCAATAGTTGCAAATTGGAATTGGAAGGCTCTATTTATGCTTCTCAAGGTTGGACGTCCATCTTCTTTGGCAAATTAGAAATCATTTGAAATCCACCAATAGAATCCCTTCTAATTGATCAATTTTAAATGCATTGCATCACTTAGATCAATCATTTAAAATCAATCCTGATTTTATTAAATGTTTTACATCTTCAACACTTCATGGATCAACCCTCTTTGTTAATTGAATTCCTTATCTTTGGTGATGGCTGATCAAGGTATTGGTCTGCATTTAAAAAACACCATCTTTTGCATTAAAAAAAACACCTTCTTCATAGCTGGCCGATTCTCCTCAGCAGATGTTGGCTTTTAGCATTTAAAATTCTTTAAACAATATTTTAAATGCTTTCCCCTTGAGAAGCTGTCATATAACCTCCATCAATTTGCATTTAAAATCTTTACCTTTGCATTTAATTTCCTCATCTCCTCATGCGTCGAATTCTAACAAACTTGCATTTCAACTTTACCTCCTTTCATGGGTGTCGCTCCTCATTGATGGCCGATTGGACATTGGGATATGCATTTTTCTTATAGGCGATTGGCTGGGACCTATCTTGCAACATGAATAATAAAATAAATCCTCCTGTCATTGAGTCAATCAAGCAATAGGCACAACAAGCAATGGCTAATCCTCCTTACTCCATCGATTAGCTCAATTGACTATGCAAAACACAAGAGTAAATAGATAGTGGACAAATGTAATTAAAGATTTCATTTGTCTTTGTCTACTTAGCCAAAATCAATTAAAACACTAGTTGAGCCAACATTTTATTTCTTCATGTATAGAAATAAACCAACATTCCAGTTCTCCATGTGTGAAAACAAGCTCAAACTAGAAATCATTCCCTTACCAATGCATTAGCCTACATGAATGGATGATAGGCTAATCATCAACTCCATGTGAAGTCACTCCAGAAATGGGGACATGATAGGATTTCTTGGTATTGGCATGGATTTTTGGTGTAATTCTTGTCTTCATGACCTTGAGCTTGATCCTCTTGATGAATGATGTACTGGATTCTTGTTCTTGGATTTTTGAGGATTGATATTCTCTTCATTGATGTTCGATTGTTCTCCATCCCATTGATCTTGGTGCTAGCATTCCTTGTGTTATTGAAGTCTTGGATTTCTTCATCCTCTTCATGGAAAGGATCTTTGTGAAGTCTCCTCGATGTGACATAGTCTCCTTCTCCAGCCTTTGAAGCTCTTTGTATCCATCTTGAACATCTAGATCTTCATCAAGCATCCTCCTCATGGAACGGATCCTTGTTCTCGATACCTGCAAAACAAAAAAAAACCTTGAATAGCAAAGGCGAATAAAATCCTTAATTCAATGGAATACTAAGATAAAACATGAATAACCTTGCATGAAATTTCATTAAAGAATCTATTTAGGAAGAAATGAATAAAATGATACTTGAAAAAACAATACTTCTTCACAAATTCACCTTCCTTGGAATAAATCTGCTCTTCAAAAATTGATTTGAGATTTTCTTTTGAGAAATTATGAAGTTGAGAGCTCATTTAAATACATATCCAATGCAATTTTCTCATAAGGACGACTTGGAGAAGATTTCCTAATATTTGCCATGGATTTTTCATCTATCAAGCTGACTTGGATAAGGATTTAACAAATTTCTATGGATTTTATCAACTTTTAGCAGTTTCTTGAGTTTCAAGGTCGACCAAATATCCATGACAATTCTTTGTAGTACTTTTGGAAGTCCATCAAGGAAAATGCTTGTCGCACATTTCACTATCTCATGGATTTTGTACTTCACAAATTTTAGGATGTTGTGTATAAATCAATCCTTGTCACACTTTTGAGAGGGTGAAGGATAATTCAAGTCACACATTTCATGACCTTATGGATAACATTCTCCACATCACACATTTTGACTCCTTGTGGATTAATTCCTTAATGCAAATTTCATTAAGTTATGGATAAATCTTGGCGTACATTTGGATAGCTCTTGGATTGTTCTTTGAGCACATCTTTCACTCACCTTTAAATTTTGCACTTTTGAGAGGATCATAGACAAAACCCGTGTCGCACTTTTTACCTCCTTGTGGATTTTTCCAAGTTGCATATTTAGGTGTGTTAGGGAAAATCTAAGTCGTACTTTTTGCTAGCTTATGGATAAATTCCTTCATCAACTTTTCACATTGTCTTAGATTTCTCAATTTCTAGCCTGTTGAGGATTGTTTCTTCATCGCAAGTTCCTTGAAGTTATGGATTTTTGCATTTTCTAGCATCTATTGGACAAATTCTTGTAACATATTTCACTTCCTTGAGGAATTTTGCACTTTTTGCCTTGTCAAGTATTCAATCCATGTCGCATATTTTGGGGTGTTCTAGATTAAATCCATGTTGCAAATTCTCCTAAGTCATGGATGATCTTGATCTTGGTTGCATGATTCTTGGTCTTGTGGATTATCCTTTTAGGTGCATGATTTGATAGATCATGGATTGTTTATCCTTGAGTGCACATTTCATGATCTCTTGGAAAAAGTTCCAAGTCGCAATTTTGGCTAAGTCATGGAATTTTCCTTGGAGGAAATCACATTTTTCATCATGTTATGGAATTTTCGCACTTTTTGCCTTGTTGTGGAATTTTTCCTTGTCAAAAATTTCACTTGGTTAAGGAATTTTTATCCTTGTCGCACTTTTCTTGATTAACCAGATTTTGTGAACAAGATTTTCCTTGGCGCACTTTCCATGAGGTCTTGGATTTTGTGAACAAGATTTTGAAGGTCCCTGCCTGATAGTATATCCTATACTTTAAATATTTTGAAATATATTGTCAGGATGTTTGAGATAGGTCTCGGATCCAAGGGATTTAACATGCAGATTCTAGATTTTTGAGGATCCACCAAATTTCAAACTTAGTCAGTTTTTCAAGGTTTCAAGGACATTAGACTTAGCCAATTTCAGGATTCGGGGACATGTGTCAGGGTGAAGGCATATGGGCGCCTTAGTTAAATATCCATCACTTAGGCCAATTTTCCACTCCTTAGTCATTTTCTTCAATCATCTCATGGACTTCGAGCAAGAATTTGGCGAGAGTTGGGCAAAATTACTACCAAACCAACAAACTCTAAAACCTAAAGGAAAAATGATGATAGAAAGCAAGAAAAAAGGGGGTCCCCATTTGGAATGGGGCGATGTGTGAAAATGTCACAATAGTAGCCATAGTTGGTTTTGGTTTGAGCAACAAGGTAAAAAATTAGAGTCATCATCATTGACTAGATATCTTGGAAACTCATCACTAGAGTCTAGAACTATTGGAAGCAACTATATCCTCATGTTGCAATGTGGGCCCATCCAATCCTATTGGAAACTCCTCATCAACTTATTGCAACTCCTCAACTCTACCTCACATCATGTTGCTAGGCTCTACCTATACTCAGGTGTCTTGTGATCAATGAGACACAAGACACTATGTACAACAAGAAGCTTTTATATTTTTGTTGAGATAAGGTTGTTCCTCTTTAGAGAGCGAGTAAAAATATGTGTGACCCAATTCCTCTCAGCAACATAGGAACTAGAAATCTATGAGAGATGACAAATAGAAAGTGTGCCTAGCAACCTTGGAACTCCATAGATTCACCACCAATTGGCTTGGCCTATGTCAAAGTGTGCTTGTCAATCTAGTTTTTATAGTCTATGGGGATGTTGAATCCTATTAGTGATTTGGGAGAAGGCTCAAGTAGTGGAAACAAACAAGTTATTAGAAATGGTGAAAATTCCTAAGGAGGTACAAATTAGGGCTCTTAGTATGTGTAGAATGATTAAAAAGTGCTTGCTTTTTGTTTGCTTCAAAAGTAGTAGTATGCAAATAAGAGTGGTTGCCAAAAATTTTTGCAATGTGGTGAAAAATCCTAAGAGGGTACCTTGGTTGCAAACGACAACGTGGTGGTTCCCAAAGGTGCAACTTTTGTGGAGAATGGAGAACCCCGACAAGCAGGCTCCAAACAAGGTAAGGCTCCTATAGCACTTAAGTTGTTCCCAAATGATGAATAGAGACTAAAGAAAGCTGGTTCTTTTTTATTTCAGAAAGAAATTAGGGCTCTTAGTATGTGTAGGATGATTAAAAAGCAATTGATTTTTGTTTGCTTCAAAAGTAGTAGTATGCAAATGAGAGTGGTTGCCAAAAATTTTTGCAATGTGGGGAAATCTATTTTTAGGGGCTTTCCTTGGGACCTTGTCATGCAACATGAATTGAAGTTTGTCAAAGTTTTCTCTTCTCCTAGATGGATTGAAGTTTGTAATATCCCCCATGATTTTTGTTGTCTCAGTTGCTTCAACCATTGGATGAAATTATAAAAATTGAAGAAACCAAGTCTCTGCTCCCACACATGAATGTTAGGGTTTTGATTTCTTTGGACCATTCGAAGGGATGTCTAAATTCTATTGAATTTCAACTATATGATAGATTAATTTCCTGCAAAATAAATAGCCTTGATAGTCTTGGTTCTTGTTTTCTTTGCAAAAAAGATGGTAATTTGATACTGAATTGCTCAAGTTTGCAAAGTAGGCAAAAAGACTTTTAAAAAAATGATAGATCAGGGGTTTAACAATATTTAAAGAGGAATTCAATCCTCCTTCTATGTTTCCTGTATGTGAAAAGCCTAATGTTTGGGATAATGTGGAATATAAAGTGTTGAGGGTTGTTGAACAATCTAGTCTTGTTCTTTTTGAGGGTTCCCAAAATGCTAAATTACCCTTGCACGGATGTGTTCGAATGATGATCTCTTGAAGAGGAAAGTCATCTCCCAGCCTTCAGTTTTGATCCCTAATCAAGGATCCGTTAATGTGAACTCTAATAAGGGTAATGTTAAAGGGTCTTTTGCTAAGAGGCCTAGGTATTTACAAGACCGGCTAGACAATGAGAGCCCTAGTCCTATGTCCTGTGATATGGAACACCTTCAAAAGGATCCTCTATTTGTCATCTCCATTGAAAGGTTTAAAAAGGTGTGAAGTTGGAACCCAATTTTGAAGCATTGTGTAGAAGTGGAGGATCACCTCCACTCCAAGGTCCATCCTTTTTCTTTCTTGTGCTATGAAGATTATTAGTTGGAATGTTCGGGGTATTGAAGCTAATGATATGAGGTTTGTGGTTAGATCTTTCTGTAAGTCTAGATCTAATTTTGATGGGATGCTCTTACAAGAAGTTAAATGTAATGTCCCCTTTTTGTTCAGTTGAGCCATTGTTACAAAGTGAATTGGAGAAAGGAAAGTCAATTTCACCTAAGCCAAATTGAAGTTAAGTTGAGTACTTTATAAAGCGGCTTGGAGAATGGAAAGTTGGTAAAAATGACTTAAAGCTTGGAGAATGGAAAGTCACTTTAAAAAGGGGGAAATTAAATTATAATAAAATGAAAAAATAAAACATTATCTTAATGTCAAGTTGACGTCCCACTTGGAGAAGGAAAAGTGAATTAAAAAATAATATTTTAATCCCAATTGTGACACACCTCTTGTGGACATGAAAATTATATAAAATATTACAAATTTGGGTGCTTCTCTTGGAGGTTATAAAAGGTGTTTGGGAGGTCATTTCATCATTGTGTATTTTGTCATTTGCATATTGGATAGTTTCCTTGAGCTGCAACAACAGGTTCAGCCATTTCTAAGGACGAAAACCCTTGGAAATCCATGAATTGGACGAAAACCCAATGCCACTTGAGAGGTGAATCCATCTAGGATTTGCTATAGAGCTTATTGCAGGTTTTTGGCATAGATTTGGAGCTTCAATCGACATATTATTTGTAGGTTTATATCCACTAGGGTTGAAGACCAAATTGATGAGATCTGTCCAAATATCAATTTGGATGGAGGTGATTTGGAGAGATATTGGCGCTAGGGTTTGATATGGCATCATTATTCATGCTAGATTGGTACGACTGGCCCAAAGAGTGATTTATGTATGTGGTATTATGTAGATTGTGGGCTTTTCATGATGAATTATCATCTATATTCCATCACCTAGGGCTAGCTTCTTGTTGGAGGAGCTAGTGCTCATATTGGAGAGATTGTGTGTATTTTTCCATCATCATTTTGCAATCAAAATTCATATCAGATTCCAGATTTCATATCAGATCTGCAAGTCGATAGTTTGGAGGTAGTTTAATCATCATTTTGGCATCTACCATTACCTAGGGTTTAAGCGCTCACTTTGGAGACCTAGCACTACCACATTGGAGGAGGATCGTGGCATACAAGGAGTCATATCATACATCAAAAAATATTGTAGCAGATCAGCCCTATATCAGAATTGTATAACATCATCCTTATATTGTATGTTTGGCATTCTTATGCACCATATTGTTGAATATATCAAACAAGTATGTCAACGCATTGGAACTCATTCAAATCTTTAATTTGAATAAAGAAATATCTTGTTGTTCCAAGTTGTATCAGACTTCAGATTTGTTATTTCAGTCCATTTGTTTATTGTTGTTTCATTGCAAAGTACTCTATTTTGGCACTATCATATGGCAAATGCATTCACAAACTGAAATATCATAAAACCCATTCAAACAAGCAAAACAAACCAATTCAAAAATTCAGGGCAGATTGGGTAAGGGTTCTTGCATTAAAGTTGTGGGGTTTAATATTAATTGTGCTCTTAAAATGTATTTATTTAGATGAAGACTATAGCAATTGCTTCTGATCATATTAAAGGTAGAGGAGGGTTGGTGATTCTCATTAATAATCATTTAGCTAACTCTATTGTGGCTAAAGGCACTTCTCCTTGTGCTAGAGCTACTTGGGTCATTATGTCCTTTCTTGGGCATGATTTTCGCTATGTTTTGTATATGTCCCTAGTGATTATAGAGAATGATCTAATCTTTGGAATTGGTTGTCTTCTCATCTCAACCATGTGTCTTGGTTAATAGGTGGTGACTTCAATATGATAAAAAGTAAGGATGACAATCATGGAGGTAGTAAATTTGAGTGGAAAAGCAATGGGCATTTTTTTGGGCTAATTTTAGGAGAAAAAATCTGATTGACTCCCTAGGAGGGTGTACAAAGCACTGTTTACTCGCCTATCTTATAAAATAAATACTTGTAATAATGAATGTGTCATGTCCCCATATTAAGGCATTGTTTAAATTAAAGATTTAAACATCATGATAAAAGTCAGTGAAGTTGTGAAATACGGTACTAAGTCAAATTGAATAACAGAGGTAATTGTGTATATGTTAATGAATATATTAATTTATAATATACTTACAATGAGATATATTATATATTATTATAATTATAAAATATATAAATAAATATAATATATAATATATATTATAATTGACAAGATAAATATCAAATAAATATTATAAATTAATATGAATTAAGTATTAATAATTAAATATTATCATAATACATATTATTGCTATATTATAATAATATATATTAAATATTATAAGGTAAATATTATAAATTACTTATAACATTTTAAGGAGCCATCGGACAAAGCCCATGAATGAGATGGCAGATCCTTATAAATCAATGATTACAAGCTAGAGTAACTGCATTATACTAAATAAAGACAAACATCGATTATGTCCTCAGCAATTATTAATATACAATCTATCGAGACCCATTCCATTATCCTATCTAAAATGTATAAATAATACCAAGTTTAATATTTCATTCTAAGTTAGTAATGCACTTTTATGATGCCATTTTGTTCAATTATAAGCATTATTATTTTTATCACGCATATTGTATTTTATTCTTACTTATAATATTCCTACTCATCTATACTTATATATAGACCTATAAACAATCTTACCATTTATTTTTAATAGTTATAAATTGACGTATTAAATATCCATAAATACTTACTTACCTGTTGTAGATTTACCTCAGATTCCTTACCTATTGTTGCGGTCTGCTTTCTATTTTCCAATGTTTTCCTTGCTCGATGGAATGACTATATAATTTTTATTGTATTGCTATTGTTGTTTATATATTATATAATATATACTTCACCCCTTTTTCCCATCATACCCCTTATGCCCTTTTATATATTTCTAAGGTTTTCCCATCATACCCCTTATGCCCTTTTATATATTTCCAAGGGTATTTTACCAAAGATCGTAGCTTTTAGTGATTTTGCTGCATATTAATAAACTCATCTTATAATGGTTATAATTATAATTGCCGCATACATATTTATATTTATTATTTATATTATATATATAATTTAATAATATATAAATTATTAATATTTATATTTATCATTGTCATTTATGACTCTTGTGAATTAAAATAGATATATTATATTTTAATTATAGAAAGAATATTAATATAGTAATATTATTTAATATTATTTATTAGATAATGAGTATTAATAATAATAATATATATTTAGGTAATTATCTCTATCGTTTAAATTGACTAAATACCGTATATTTTACCAAAGCAATTTCATCTTTTATCATTTATATTTATTATCATATATTGTTTTTGATTAAGATAAGTTGCTAACCTAGGAGTAGAACCTGATAACAAAGCCAAAAAGTGACAAAAAACCAGCAACAGCTGACTAACAGTTCTACCAAAAACTATTAACAGTACATATAACGAGAGCTTTTAAAAAGGTCCGAGGAAAACATAAAGCATCAACAAGAAGCCCACTAACTAAACAAGGCCCTCCAGTCATCAGTAAGAAGGTTGACCCAGTTTTTCTGGTCCTTCAACAACACCTCCCTGCTTTTGACCCAGTTTTTCTGGTCCTTCAACAACACCTCCCTGCTTTTGGTCCTATCCCTGTGCAGAACATTAAAGACATCAACAACATTCATGGAGTTTTTTAGCATCAGCATTATCATATATTGTTATTATATAATAATATGCTATTTTAATATTTATATTTATATTAATGATTATAATTGTTATTTATATTTAATGATATATATTATATATTACATTTATATTTATATTATTATATTATTATAATAAATGATTATAATAATATTTAAATTATTAATATTTATTAATGGACTATGGCTAAATCTTTAGTTTAAAGTGCCTTGATATGGGGACATGACAACCCTCCCCATTCAAGATTGCTTGTCATCAAGCAATCTCAATTAGGATTAGAGGATTAGACAAAAGTATTTTATTTTTATTTTTATTTTATAGTTATGTTTAATAGGATTATGATGATCACAAATTTTATATTTATATAGATCATTGTTAATTTATATAGAGCATACATCATTGATTAACATATAATATTAATTGAATTTATGATATGGGGTTATATATTATGATGTAATCTTATAGGTATAAAATAACATTAAATTGAGATGAAAATAACTTTGTCAAATATATTACTTTATAAGAACTTAATAGAGTTATTTAATATATATTTATTTATAAATTATATTTTAATTATTTGTATTTTACTATTTCATTTAGTATATTTACTTAATGTAATTTTATTGTTATTAAGAGTTGTTTTATTCTTATTTATTCTTTTTACCTTATTTACTCATTACTTATTACATATTTGTAAGTAAATCTTAATTTTTTTAATGTTGCATCATAACTAATATATATATATATATATTAGCAATGTATTAAACACCATTATTCCAGCAGTTCATGAAATTCATATCTGTAATTTTCATTTAGTCTTGTTTTTTATTTTTATTTTTTATTTTTAATTTTAATTTTAATTTTAATTTTTAATTATTTTAATTTTAATTTTTTGAGAATTGGAAATCAACTATTATTCACAGGATGGCAGGATGACTAAAGTTGAAAAAAAGCACATTAGTATTCCATTTCTTTTTAACACTTATCCATAATCATATGTAATTGCTTCAGAATCACAACTATATGCATTTTTTTCTATTTCACAAGTCCATTGTCCATATTTCATAATCTCCCTTGGGTGAGATAATTTTAGGCCTATTGTTAATCATACCTTCCACCTTATGAGAGATGACTTATTAGGAGGCCATGTCATACCAACTATCATGGGTCCTATTATTATTCCTTTGGTTATTAAACCAAAGGCCCGTCGTTATTCCTTTGATTCGTCAATCGCAGGCCCATTATCATTCCTTGATTTGTCAACCAAGGCCCATTATTATTCCTTCCATATTTAAATCGAAGGCCCATTATTACATCCTTTGATTCGTCATTCCTTGATTCATCAATCAAAGCCCACTATTATTGGTCTCAGGGATGATTTCTCACCACCACAAACCATACCCATGGTTGGTCAATTACTGTCCTAACTATCAATCTCACTTCCATAGTGTTGGGTGGATTAACAATGAGGCTGCTTTCTCATCCCTAGGATTTCATGACCATGCCCATAACCATCTATCGAGACCCATTCCATTATCCTATCTATAATGTATAAATAATATCAAGTTTATATCCATGCCATAGTTTTATTTGCATTACTATATCTTGCATAAGATTATTCTTTATTATTTCATTGATTGCCATTATTTGGCATTGTATGCATTTTATAACTCTAATGAGAATTCTCTATGTCACAAATTAACATTCTTAATATTTCATTCTAAATTATAAATTCACTTTTATGATGCCATTTTGTTCAATCATAAGCATTATTACTTTTATCATGACAAACACATATTTTATTTCATTCTTACTTATAATATTCTCATTCATCTATACTTATATATAGACCTATAAACAATCTTACCATTTATTTTTAATAGTTATAAATTGATGTATTAAATATCTATAAATACTTACTTACCTGTTGTAGTTTTACCTACTTCACCCCTTTTTCCCATCATACCCCTTATGCCCTTTTATATATTTCCAAGGGTTTATTTACCAAAGATCATGGCTTTTAGTGATTTGACTACATATTAATAAACTCGTCTTATAATAGTTGTAATTATAATTGCCACATACATATTTTATTTATATTTATATTAACAATATTGATATTTATATCAATATTTATGTTATTTATATTTATTCCCATATATAATATAATAATATTATATGTTATTAATATTTATATTATATATATAATTTAATAATATATAAATTATTAATATTTATATTTATCATTGTCATTTAAGACTCTTGTCAATTAAAATAGATATATTATATTTTAATTATAGAAAGAATATTAATATAGTAATATTATTTACTATTATTTAATATTATTTATTAGATAATAAGTATTAATATTAATATTGTTGACCTATTTTCCTATGTCCAAAGTTAAATAGTTCACCTTATATATTCCTTGAATATCCTTTAGAAAGTGACCCTGCAAAGCTTAAATCCTTCAATTATTCATGTTGTGCCTTGTAAAAAATCCAAAAATCTCACCTTGAGAATCCTTGTAGAAAACCCAGAAAAACCCAAAAATCTTTTGTCTCCAATTGTTTTCTATCGCAGAGATTTCTCAGTTTTATACTTAGCCATTTTTCATGTATATGATGATGACGTCATCCTTGTTTTGGGGTTTTCTATCATTTGGTTGAGTTGCATCTCAGATACATTTTTTCCTTGTATCTTAGTCATATACAATGTTACTGTACATCGGGTCCTTTGTATGTATTGTTGTATGTCTTTTGTATATGCAAAGGCCATATACAAAGATGAAATATACAAGAGGCAAACATACAAAGGATTTTTGGCGTGACATGCTTATTGGCGGCTCAACTCATAGTCTCTCCGATGGCCGATGAAATATACAAGGGGCAGACATACAAAGGATTTTCAGCGTGACATGCTTATCAGCAGCTCGGCTCGGCTCAACTCATAGTCTCTCTGATGGCCAATGAAGCATACAAGGCAGACATACAAAGGTATATGCAATGCAAAGATACAAGTGTCTTCGGCGAGACTTTGCATATCGGTGACTCAACTAAAGGTCTCCCCGACAGTAGATGCATGCACACATACAAAGGGGGAGATACAAAGGGTGGGGTCCGTTTTTTGCATGTATACGCGATTGTATCTTTGCACATACATTCGCATATACAATGGCATATGCATTTCTGAAATGCAACCCCGGACCCGAAAAGATATTGCATTTTAGTTTATACAGGCAAAAGTGATTGTATGCTTTCTTTGTATGTATGTTTGCATTGTATGTTTGCACATACAAGGGTCATATACAAAACAATATACAAAGGTCACATGTATATGCCGAGATGAAATGTTTACATGCAAGTAATTGTGTGCAGTTTTGTTTGTCTATCTCGCATTGCATATGCGATATACAAAGGTTAGGTACAAAGGCAATATACAAGGTGGACCCGACTGGGAAATGAAAATTGACAAACTCAATGGTGGGGTCCGCAGTTTGTATGTTGAAGTGCATTGTATATGCTGATATGCAAAGAAGAAAAGATACAAAGGCCGGACCTATTCTAAAGTTCCAATATAGTTGATAATCTCCTGAGTTCCGCATTGTATGTATATGCGATTGTATCTCATATACAATCGATATACAAAGGGTCGCATACAATGGATTTCGGCAAGATTTAGTGCATCAGCGGCTCAGTCTGTGGTCTTTCCGACAGCCGATAAAGCATGCAAATGTTCAGCAATGGGTCTCAAGCTCCACTCAGTGACCAATCATGTGGTGCCACGTGTCAGGGCTGATTCAAAAGGTAAAGACTTGCGATTGTATAAAGGCATATGCAAGGTGATTTGAATATGTAAAAGGAGGGAAGTTGCATAAATACGTAAAGTGAACCTAGTAGTCAAAGTGCAGTTGCAGTTGTATATACAATTACAAGATACAAGCATATACAAAGGTAGATGCAAAGCGATAAACAGATAGAAGACGCAATTGACCATAACTTTGACCGCCCATATCTCCCTCATCCTAGCGAATTTCAACATGCTTCAAAAGGCAAAAATGCTTATTTTTGCCTCCTCTTTCATCTGGTGGGTTTTGAGGAGTATATTTTCACTTTCAAAATTTGATGCACATCTGCAGGCTCGATCGACTAGATGTTTCAGCGACCATTTTGGCATATGCAGATGCAAATATTTGTGGCATTTATGGGTGCAAGTCGATGATTCAGCAGCTCACATTGAAGATTCAAAATATCTTCCATCTGCCCCTGTTCCAGATATCTCACGCCATAACTTCTTGCAAGTGGACATCCCTTCAAAGGCAGATATTTTTCTGACTGTGCCCATGGGACGAATCCATTGTAACCGACTTAGGTCAAAATGTAAATGCTATATATGCATTGACATGAGATGTAAAAAAGGTTGGACTTTGGAAGATTTAGGAAATCTATGTTTTCTGATTCCAAACAGAGCATTCCTCTACTGTAACCATGCCTTCTTATTGAATATATGCAAGTTATTTTACCTCTTTTACTAATTTTTAGTTTAGTGTGAATCTGCATATGATTGTCTGTGAACGTTTTGTTCCTCCCAACCATTTTGTTTCTCATCTCTGTTAAAATCATCTAAATCTGTGTATGTCTACTTGTTGTATCTGGTTGTATTGTTCATCTTCTCAATTTTGTGAGGGCTCTTTTATTCAACCTGGTGAATCACCCTTATTTTCAAGTTTTCCTATTTTATCTTTCATTTTAAAAAGCATTCCTTCTCCTTTTTCCTCTGAAGATCCAACAGTTTTTAGGTGATAACCAGTGAAGGAAGCCGGCCTTCTTCGGAGGTTCTTTCCAACTCAGGTGATCCACAGACCTTGGAAAGATCCCATGTTTATCCATATTGCCAAGTTTTTTACAAACTCAGCAAGGGTGCAAATCTGGGTGATAACAAATATATATTTAGGTAATTATCTCTATTGTTTAAATTGAATATTTTACCAAAGCAATTTCACTGACTTTTATCATGTTGTTTAAAATAATTAACTTATAATATTGTATTTATGTTTATCCTTATATATATATATATTTATTTATTAATATTTATATTTATAAACATGTATTGTTATATTATAATCATAATAATAATTAATATTACTATTTATATTTATTATCATATATTGTTATTATATAATAATATGCTATTTTAATATTTATATTTATATTAATGATTATAATTGTTATTTATATTTAATGATATATATTTATTATTATATTTATATTTATAATATATTTATTATTATATTTATATTATTATATTATTATAATAAATGATTATAATAATATTTAAATTATTAATATTTATTAATGGACTATGGCTAAATCTTTAGTTCAACAGTGCCTTGATATGGGGACATGACAATTTCAGAACATATGCCAATAAATAAAAAATATTGAGGACCAACCAACTGGGGGACCCCATCTAATCGCACACTAGAGGCTAAGAATGTTGCACCCAATTGATCATTGAACCTAGATAGCACTGCAAGTATCTTAGAAGCATTCTAATCATGAAAAGATTGTTTAGCGTCCCCATATGCTATGAATGTACATTCCTTTAATTCACCAACCAACAAGAATGATTCTCTGTTTCTACCTAGAAGAGCTGAATCATTTGAATCTTGAACCTCAATAATTAGTTTGATGGGGGTCTGGGGGAAACACCCCCAGTGGGGTCGAGGGGCAATGCACCTCACAAGGGTCAGGGGGCAGCAAACCTTCATGGCGCACACCATTTTTTCTCTCCAATACCCTCTTGTTGGTTGTAGAAAAAGTATACCTGAAACTTGTATGACTGGCAGAAGAGGCTATTCTGTCCCCTGAGCATTAAATCATATTGTTGAATGGTAATTGGAAAACCATACATCAAGGAGAAAATGACAATTGTCAAACCGTATGATGAGAATGGAGTAACTTTGTTGGAGGATGATGTCAATTTCAAGCTGTACAGTGGAGGTAGAGATAGACACTAGACCAACAATTCGTACGGTTGCAAATCGTATGGCTACAAGGTGCAGTGGTACAACAACTGGATCTTTAACTCGTACGACTGAGATTTCCAATTGTACGGTGACACAAGAACAAAACCCCAACCGTACAGTGACAGAAGATTAAGGCAATCGTACGACAGTTGAATTAAGTCGTACGATGGAAGGCAACTTATTTTGGCATATGGCCAAGCAAAGGGAATCATACTGCGTCCTTGCAAATCAACTAGAGTAAAGTGTACGACAAAGACTTAATCATACGACGGGCATGTAATTGTACAGTGGGAGCAAGAATATGCAGTTGTACGAAAGTAAGGAAAGCGTGATAGTATACGAGCGCAACAGTTACAAGAAGTCATATGGCCAGGACATGGGATAATTGTACGGTGAAGTTATTTTTTGCAAGACAAAAAAGAGCATGTCATATGACAGCAACAAGAAGATTCGGTTGTACTGGGGCAATGACAAACTCAAGTTGTGCGGCAACAATGGCAGATTGAGGTTGTACGATGACAATGACTAGCTTAAGTCATACAATGACAATGACCTGAAGTCATACGACGATCAGGAGTTAAAGTTGTACGACAGAAAAGAAACCAATTAATGCAAGCCATACAGTGGTTGCAGTAGATTGTATGGTGGACGTAAGGCAAAGACCTAAAGGTCATACAGCTAAGAAAACCAAACCCTTTAGTCATATGGTTGGAGAAAGTAAGTCAAGGTAAAATGATTTGAATTGTATTAGGGTATGTACAATTGGCTTATATACCCTCTGCCTTTTTATTTTTAATTATTTTTTGTCTTTTTCTATTCTTTTCCTTTTTTCTTGTTTTTCATTTTTCTCCTGCAGGGTCCACCTGTTATCTACCGCTTCAACTACATAAATTTTTTGTCCCGCAATACTTTTCCCTTCTCTATAATTTTCATGTACGATATTTCTCTTTCATAATTTCTCTGAGGTTGATTTGATTGTACATGTATCTATGCGTCCCAAATTAAATACTTGAATATTATTCCTCGAATGCATACTTTTATTTATTTTTGTGATGTCCCGATATTAAGGCATTGTTTAAATTAAAGATTTAAATGTCGTGATAAGACGGTAAAATTGCTCTCATAAAATTTGAATGATATTACAGTAAAATCACTTTTGTGAAATATGGTTAATCAATAAAGATAATTACATATATATTATTAATATATAATAAATGATATTAAACAAATAACATATTTGTTAACAAGAAGATATTATAAAAAGACATATATAAATATTATCAATTTAAATATTATTATAATAATAATATAAAATATAATATATAATTATTAATATAAATATGAATATTAATAGTTATATATAATATAAATATAAATATAATTATCAATTTTAATATAATTATAATTATAATAATATATTATTAAAATATGATATATAATAGATAATATATAAATAATAATAATATAATTATAAATACTAATAATTAAATGTTATCATATTATTGCAATAAATATAACATATTATTATTATTATATAATATAAATATAATATTGATAATTAAATATTATTATAGATATTAATATAACCACAAGACATATTATTATAAATATGTGTTAAATATTAGAGGATCGACATCCTCTAGGAATGGTGACTAAGTCATAAATAAGACTACTAGTGCCTAAACTAATGCAAACTCAACGAAGTCTTATATGGAGCAATCAAACTCAAAGGTTATGTCCATTGGAAAAAGTCCTTCCAATGGAAGATTTAAGGTATATAAGTTCAAAAGGAAATGATCTCATGGAGGGGGGAATACAAACGGAAATCATGTTTTGGATGAAGTTTGAGTTATGAGTGGATCGCTAATTATTGAAGGTAAAAGGGAACGATTAGGAAAAAATGCAGACCAGTTCAGAAGTATTATTAGCAGCAAAAAGTAAGCAAAAATAAATAAAGGAATTAGAGGGGCAGTGATTAGGTAAGGTGGAATATGCATAATTTATGGTTAATAGAAATAAGTAATAAGTCTGTTATATATATAAAGAAACAAATGTTTGTATATGTGTGTTAAACTAATATCAATCATAATAGAAATCTATATGTAGATATTAATTTCATGATAAGATGAATAAATTGATACGTAAATTAGTGAAAATCTACTATATTTATGTATAGTGAAATAGAATTATGATATATATAATATAAATGGAAATGATAAGGGAAATATATTGTATATAGATGCTATTATGAATAAGCACTATAAGCACATTGACTTCACAACAAACACCACATTCTAATCATAAGAATATCCTTGCCATAATCAATACTTGTAAGTCATCATATCTCCTTAGTTACTAATTCTTACAGAATAATGGATACGACAGGAATGGCAGAGTAATTCCTACATGGAATTGGTAACTTGGCGCCTTACATATCCATGGGTTTGGTATGATAAAGAGGGGCGGGTGTAATTCCTTCCATGTATTGGTATCACGCCATATAAATCTTAGTTCCAGAGATGTGATGAAGGAAGATATAGATCTCAACTTATACTCAATCATATACTTGTTTTCTATCGCTCCAACTATACGGGAATAGCATAAGGAGGGGCAGTGTAATTTCGGCATGTGAATTGGTATCCATGCGCCCTATGAGGTATCATAGGGAGGGGTAGTGTAATTCCTTCCGTGCAAGGTATCCAAGCGCCTTATAGCTAATTTCTCGATGGAGGTTAAGAGAAAAGGGATATGAACCTTAGAATATGCATTATGATAATTTATGTTACTTATAGAATATGAAATCAAAGATGATAATTAAAATGATAAGCATTGAATAAACAATCATTTAACAAGTAAATGATGTTTTTACATTATCATTGACCTTATCTAATCTTATCATTACGTTTAATGATCTTTAGTATTTATTCGAGAATTCATTTTTTGAATGTAGGTTCAGGTTGAAGTGTTCTCATTAAAAGGGGACATTACAAGTGGTATCAGAGCAATCATCCTGTCATCCTATGTATACCATGTGTGCCTTACATGTACTCAAATGTATACTTTGTGATTTATGTGAATTCAAGTGTATTCAAAGGATTACTTTGTGACTTATGTGTATGCTTTGTAACATATGTTCATGTGAATACTTTATGTTTTCCATGTACTCGTGTGTATGCTTCATACTCATGTGTATACTTGATGACCTTGGGATGGTGGACGGGTCCACGATGTAGTATGGGATGCACCGAATCCCCTTCCCAATTGTCCGACGGTATACTTCATTTGAGTATACTTGTATTCAAGTGTATGAGTGTATACTCTGACTTTGCAATTGTATTCAAGTATATGCTCTATGACTTTGTGATTGTATTCGAGTGTATGAGTGTATACTCTATGACTTTGCAATTGTATTCGAGTATATGCTCTATGAATTTGTGATTGAATTCAAGTGTATGAGTGTATAGAGTGTATGCTCTATGACTTGCAATTGTATTCGAATGTATGCTCTATGACTTTGTGATTGAATTCAAGCATATGAGTGTATACTCTATGACTTTGCAATTGTATTCGAGTGTATGCTCTATGACTTGCAATCGTATTCGAGTGTATGGTCTATGACTTTGTGATTGTATTCAAGTGTGTGAGTGTATACTCTATGACTTTGCAATTGTATTCGAGTGTATGCTCTATGACTTTGTGATTGTATTCAAGTGTATGAGTGTATACGACTTTACAGCTGTATTTGAGTGTATGTTCTATGACTTTGCAATTGTATTCGAGTGTATGCTCTATGGCCTTGTATTTGTATTTGAGTGTATACTCTTTGACTTGTATTTGTATTTGAGTGTATACTCTATGCCTTGTAATTGTATTTGAGTATACTTTATGATTGTAATTGTATTTGAGTGTATACTCTATGCCTTGTATTTGTATTTGAGTGTATACTCTATGATTGTATACTCCATGACTATGTACTTCATGACTATGTATTCGAGTGTTTACTCTATGATTTTGTATTCAAATGCATACTTCATTCAAGTGTATACTCTATGACATTGTATTCAAATGTATGCTGCATGACTATGAATTTGAGTGTATACTCTATGACCTTGTGACTTTGTATTCAAGTGTATACTTCATGACTGTGTATTCAAGTGTTTACACTATGACTTTGTCTTTGTATTCAAGTGTATACTCCATGACTTATATGTATTCAAATGTATTCAAGTGTATATCTTGTGAATTATGTATTCAAGTGTATTCATGTATATAACTTGTATTCAAGTGTATATTTTGTGGCCTATGTGTATTCAAGTGTATACACTGTGGCGTATGTGTATTCGAGTGTATTCAGACGTATACCTTGTGGCTATGTATTCATACAACTTATGCATTTAAGTGTATACAACTTACATGTATGCCTTGCGACTTGATATACTCATACATATACCTCATGCATTATTCACATATATGCTTCATACATCTTGCATATACTTTATTTATGCTTTATGTATCACATGTATTGATGTGTTACTTCATGTATCTTCAACAAGATGTGATCTTATAATTTACTCTATGCTTAAAAACTATGAGAATGTTAAAAATGTTGTCTTTCTAGTGGCTTGAGCTACTCGGTTGCATGCTTAAGCTACTTGGTTGTCTGTACTTCAATTTTATTATGTAATTAAATGGCAATGTGTGTAACCCACAAATTAGTGTATTCACTTCTATATTTAACATCCTAAGGAGATCACTCACCACCATTCAAACTTGAGGTAAAAAAAAAAAAGGAAATGTTTCATCTAAGCAATATATCGAAAACATCATTAAAGTTGAAATTTAGGACCGCTAAGGTATCATATCTACCTAGGAAGGTCAATTTCTTAAAACAAAAACAACAATCTTTAGAGGGCATCATAAAGGCAACTCAATTTTTTAGGAACCCATAAATAGGGAAAAGGATCTTAAAGAAATGTGGAATTCAAACTTAATTGTTCTATCCATTAGAATGAGATCAAATATACTCATTCATCAAAACAATGAAGACAACAAAACTAAGACAAGAAAACTAATAACAACTCTTTGATGAGATTGATGGTTTTGGAGGTATCATAGTTATAATTGCTTGAGGGTAAGCAATTTTGGGCAGGGTGGACTATGATGTCCCGATATTAAGGCATTGTTTAAATTAAAGATTTAAATGTCGTGATAAGATGGTAAAGTTGCTCTCATAAAATTTAAATGATATTACAATAAAATCACTTTCGTGAAATACGGTTAATCAAGAAAAATAATTACATATATATTATTAATATATAATAAATGATATTAAACAAATAATATATTTGTTAACAAGAAGATATTATAAAAAGACATAAATATTATCAATTTAAATATTATTATATTAATAATATAAAATATAATATATAATTATTAATATAAATATGAATATTAATAGTTATATATAATATAAATATATATATAATTATCAATTTTAATATTATTATAATTATAATAATATATTATTAAAATATGATATATAATAGATAATGTATAAATAATAATAATATAATTATAAATACTAATAATTAAATGTTATTATATTATTGCAATAAATATAACATATTATTATTATTATATAATAATATAAATATAATATTAATAATTAAATATTATTATAGATATTAATATAATCACAAGACATATTATTATAAATATGTGTTAAATATTAGAGGATCGACATCCTCTAGGAATGGTGACTAAGTCATAAATAAGACTACTAGTGCCTAAACTAATGCAAAATCAACAAAGTCTTATATAGAGCAATCAAACTCAAAGGTTATGAACGTTGGAAAAAGTCCTTCCAACGGAAGATTTAAGGTATATAAGTTCAAAAGGAAATGATCTCACGGAGGGGGGAATACAGATGGAAATCGTATTTTGGATGAAGTTTGAATTATGAATGGATTGCTAGTTATTGAAGGTAAAAGGGAACGATCAGGAAAAAACGCAGACTAGTTCGAAAGTATTATTAGCAGCAAAAGGTAACAAAAAATAAATAACAGAAACACAGGGGCAGTGATTAGGCAAGGTGGAATATGCATAATTTATGGTTAATAGAAATAAGTCTATTATATATATAAAGAAACAAATGTTTGTATATGTGTGTTAAACTAATGTCAATCATAATAGAAATTTATATGCAGATATTAATTTCATGATAAGATGAATAAATTGATATGTAAAGTAGTGAAAATCTACTATATTTATGTATAGTGAAATAGAATTATGATATATATAATATAAATGGAAATATATTCTATATAGATGTTATTATGAATAAGCACTATAAGCACATTGAGTTCACAACAAACACCACATTCCAATCATAAGAATATCCTTGCCATAATCAATACTTGTAAGTCATCATATCTCCTTAGTTACTAATTCTTACGGAATAATGGATACAACGGGAATGGCAGAGTAATTCCTACATGGAATTGGTAACTTGGTGCCTTACATATCCATGGATTTGGTATGATAAGGAGGGGCGGGTGTAATTCCTTCCATGTATTGGTATCTTAGTGCCACACCATATAAATCCTACTTTCGGAGAAGTGACGAAAGGAGATATAGATCTCAACTTATACTCACTCATATACTTGTTCTTTATCGCTCCAACTATACGGGAATAACATAAAGAGGGGCAGTGTAATTCCGGCACGTGAATTGGTATCCATGTGCCCTAATAGGGAGGGGCAGTGTAATTCATTCCGTGCAAGGTATCCAAGCGCATTATAGCTAATTTCCTGATGGAGGTTAAGAGAAAATGGGATATGAACCTTAGAATATGCATTATGACCATTTACGTTACTTATAGAATATGACATCAAAGATGATAATTAAAATGATAAGCATGGAATAAACAATCATTTAACAAGTAAATGATGTTTTTACATTATCATTGACCTTATCTAATCTTATCATTACGTTTAATGATCTTTAGTATTTCTTTGAGAATTCATTTTTTGAATGTAGGTTCAAGTTGAAGTGTTCTCACTAAAAGGGGACATTACAATTTTGCAATCGTTCGTAAAGTCGGGTGCCTTTACTAGAACTAGAACTGTTGTCTTTTACAAACCATGTACTGCATTCCGCACACATAAATTGTCCAATTTTTCAAAATATTTTTTTAGACACTACTTTTCGCTGATCGTTGTAGCTTCAATAAAATTACAAGTTGACAAAAATACCTCATAGTCCTCCATTTTCCAATGAAATAGGCCGCAAAGAGAGTTTGTTTCATCCTCCAACCGTGAATGTAATTCCAAAATCCATTCATTGTTCGGTTCCATTGGGACCCAGATCATGCTTCTTTGTCCATTCTTCTTCGGAGTCCAAATTTGATGAATCAAAGGAAGCTGCTTCCTCGTTGACTGCTTGGTTTTTCAAATCAATTATATACTTCCAACCTTTATTTTCCATGGAGATGGTATTCTTTTTCTAGTTGTGATCAACTCTGGTTGCTACCAGCCAATCCCAACCCAACAATGCATCGTACGCTTTCTTTTGTAATGAAATGACCAAAAATTCAATAGAAATACTTGGGTTTCTATAATTACCTTTTGGCCCATTAAAATACCAAGTACCTTAATACCATTTTGATCTGCACCTACTAGTTGAAAAGTCAGGGCCTAGAGAGTCAGCTTACCCAAACTTTTCCAAGTATCTTCAGGAAGTACGTTCACACTAGACTTGCCATCAATAATTATATTGGTGAGATTCCTTCCAAGGATCTCCATATTTACCACTACTAGTTTCTTTGTTGTGCTAATCGTTAATAACATGGGATCAATTACTTGGTCGCTCAACAACAAAGGTTCGATTATTTTTTCTTCATTTTTGTCGGACTCCAAATTGACTATAATGTGCACGGTCTCATTTTTCCCCAATACAATAGCATTTCAGAGTTCTGAAATACATTGTCATAAATCCACTACTTTAATTGGTATGGTAGTTTGAAGTACTTGCCTTGCAATATTTTTCTCGAAGTGTAATTGATTTGTTACCATATTGGCGTTTGCATGTGAGTGGTGTCATTCATCATCCATAGTTTGCTCCACTTCGCCTTTTGCTTCACAAAATCTTTCTTGTTCTGTACGTGTGTCTAGGTACACAACCTTCTTTGCTTGGGCTCGAGTAACGGCTGATACTTCATTTTGCCTTTCAACATCAATCAGGTTGATGCTGGCTTTTTGCTTCGGGCATCCAGTGTCTTCATGGTCTCCAGGTCCACACCATTTGCACAATAATTGCACTTTGTCTTGCTTGTTCGAACAATCTCTTGCAAAGTGTCCCCATTCGTTACATTGTCGGCACTGTATGATCGGACATCCTTTGGAGTCGTATTGTATTTGACTTTGTCCTCCTCTTTGATTTCGATCACCGCTTGGAGGTGAGTTATGTGGCTTTGGCGGAGTGGACTACTCTCCCTGTGTGAAGAGTACTTGTGTACTCCTAGTCTTCAAGTTATACGAGCACTCTTTTATTGAATGTCCATAACCTAGCAAATCTCACAAAACAATTTTTTGGGACAGTTACCTTTGGTGTGACCTTTACTTTTGCACTCAGTATACTAGAGTTCAATGGATTCTTTATTGCTTTCTCTCTCTGTCTTCAGTTCTTTCATCATCCGAAGCATGTCCCTCTTGAGTGCTTGCACCGTTCTTGACTCACTGTTGCTACTATCATCCGAACTAACATCTTCCTCTATTTTTCTTTTACTACGGGAGGACATTTTGTCTTCACTTTATATGTTCATCACCTGATTGTAGGCTTCTATGTAAGAAGAGGGTGGTACTACTTTCATCTTTTTTCTTAAGGACAGAATTAGACCTTCGATGAACCACCTTTTCTTGAGACCATCAATAGGTTCTTTTTCTAATTTTACAAGTAGTTATTTAAGCCTACGGTTATAAGCTCATATATTCTCATGCTTACCTTGCCTGGTATTGTAAATTTTGGCTACTATTTCATTATCAACTTGCAGCAATTTAAACTCTTGTTCAAAGGCCTTTAAATTCTCTCATGTGTTTTAGGAGGCTTGGTCCAATTCGATATACCAATCAATTGCTACACCTCGCAAGGTGGCTGGAAAAGATTGTAGCTAGATTGCTTTATCATCTTGCCCATTTTTTGTCCAGATTGTCTCACAAGTCTTACAGTGCTAGACGAGATCCTTTGATCCATTTCCTGTAAACTTGGACAACTTTTGCTTTTCTCCACTGGCGCTTACCATGGTGTTATGTCCCCTCTTTTCAGAGTGATCACCTTGGAGAGCCGATGTTCTATTTACTCCTAGATTTTTGGAGGGCATTTCGAATGTTGGAGGTGACTTGACATATTTTTCTGATGCCTTTGATACATTCATTTTGAATAAAATAATTTATCCAATCAGGGAGTGAACCATCTAGGAGATGAGTGGAGTGTGGAAATTAATTTTTGAAGGGTTATTTGGTGAAGTTGATGTCAATTCCTATCTTTGGTTGTTCGCCTTGGAGGAGGTAATGTGGGCAATGTAAGGTATGACTTCAAATCTTCAATTTGAAATTAGGCACCAATGGGAAAAGGATATACCTTGTGTTGGGTCGGCCAAGGAGGAGAAGAAAGTAAATCAAATCTTCAAAAAGTTGAATACCTCTCTTAAGGTCGGCCATGTGAAAGGCAAGTCGGCCTAGGTCTTCTTGTGCGCCTAGGAGGATCGACCTTTGTAATGTCCCCATTTTTGAAGTGGTAGCCACTGGAGGGCAAAGGGGTTCAACTAATTTTAAGAGTTTTGTCATTTTGTTTTTGGAGAGTTGTTCTACATGTAGGAGTGATCGAGTGTGTTGGAAGGAAATTTAGCAATGGATTTCATTGAATTGTTTGGAGCTAAAATCATAGGCATGGGAATTTCTCTTTCATTATGATTGTCTATTTTCATGACATTTTTGGTGTTGAGTGTTATGGTGGAATGCATTGTTTGTTTATCGATATGTTTGTCTACTTGATTTTGTAATAGAATATATATATATATATATATATATATATATATATATATATATATATATATATATATATATATATATATATATATATATATATATAGCAAGTAAATTTTGTTGTGAATGTGAGATTAGTCTTTATAATACGGATTTGTACCTAGATGGATTTTGTGAATAATCATTGATTGGTGTATGGATAGATAATTGTATAAGGGGGAAGCAATAATTTGCAAGTGGTATTACTTCGACATATGTGTCCTAGTAAAACACGTAAGGGTTAGCCTTGGGATAGGTGATCCATGGAAGAGGTAGATAACCTAGTATAAAGATTGTTGTCTTTCCTAATTGAGATAGAAGGGTGGGTGAATATGTGACAATGAAAATTTTGGCCAAAGTAGTGTAAATAGCCAACGTTTACATTGCCTAGTTTCACTGTGATCTAAGTTTGCATTATTAAGTAGGGATGTCATATTTTGATGGTTGTAGCCATAATATGATAGTACTAGTCAATGTAGGACACAACACCTACTCAAATTATGCTTAATTTATTTGGG
This sequence comes from Cunninghamia lanceolata, assembly GCA_027924645.1. Classification (NCBI taxonomy): domain Eukaryota; kingdom Viridiplantae; phylum Streptophyta; class Pinopsida; order Cupressales; family Cupressaceae; genus Cunninghamia; species Cunninghamia lanceolata. Next base: position 886,400 of record BSBN01000798.1, read on the forward strand.
GTTACTATACCAATCCCTTCGTCAAATGGTAGGGCCATTTACCCATTTGGTATATGTGCGGGGGGCCGCGGTGAGTCCGTGGTTGAAGGAAAAACGCTTGAGTGATGCTTCCCCTCATGCAATTAGCATGTAATTGACAACCGAGAATATTGAAGATAGACAAATATACAATCATGTGTTTCTATTTTTCAGTTAAACTCTTGAAACTTATATGTATATTATGAAAAAGTTGTAAAGATGAATATTCAATTCTTTTACTGTAAAATGTAATTTGGATTATGCAATGGGAGTTTGAAATATATTTCAAATGTGCATCTTATCAAATTTACTTTTGGAGTTAAATATAATATCTTGATCATTTTACTTTTAGAGTTAAAAATAAATCTTAGTTGGTAGAACAAGTGGCATGTTACACAAGATGCATACCCTCAGCATAATGCGTGAGCACTATAGGCGGTTAGGCACCTCATTATAGACTTATATGCATGTTTCAAGGCAATTGGAGTTGTATTGCTACTGATTTCGAATCTCTTGGCAATTCTGGAGTGGAATATACAATTTCAGCGTACCGATTTTGATGTATCAGACTTTAATATCTTGAAAATCTGAAATGGGTATGTACTTGCATTGAAGTTCATGCTAAATAATAATCTGGGTAGTTGTTGATTGCATTGTTTATGTTATTTCAATTTCTGGGTATCTTTGCATGAATGTACTCTATTATTTGGCAACATATTGTATTAAGGAAAAGCATTGAGCAAACCAAACAATCAGCAATGACCCTAAACAAAACAAACCAACCAAAAATAGGCATCAAAAAATATCAGAACAGGGGTGTATATTACATTCATATATTACAATGTTATTTTTTATTTACATTTTTATTTTAGCTACAATGTTACATAATAAAACTATATTTATTTTTAAAACATAAATAAAATATATTACAATGTAACTATATTTTATATTTATATTTATTTTTTTTAAAACTATAAAATAAAATAAAATTTAATTTAATACATTATATTTTCATTTTGTTTGTAAATTAAAAATATATATAATATATAATTTTTATGTGTCCTAAAATAAATTTACTAATTTTTTATTTTATTGTCCATTTAGCAATAAATTTTTTTTTTAATTTTGTCACTTGTTGATATATTATATTTTTAAAAAAATCAAATTTATATAGGCAAATTTAATGACGAATTTATTTTCCCCTTGCCAAATTTCATCCAAACTTTATAGTTGCCGAACACAAACATGAACTCGAACCTTGTGACTTAGGAACAAATATAAGAGCTCGTATGGAAGCCCATGGATTGCCAAAATGAACACACAGCTATAGGCAAACCTCTAAAACCAATTATAATCAATGGTAGCAGCTGAAACAAGTTACAAATGCAGATATGAAGGGCTGGAAAACAATTTTCAGAATTTATAGTGATAAGTATGCACTCTGAATATAACCCCCAAATCAATATTAATTGACTACACAACAGATTTGGGCGTTACATATCAAAATATCCAATGTAAAAGCAGATTCATAAATGTTATTTATAATTAGCAACTGTCAACTATAACTGTTACACTCAGATCTAGAAGTCAAAAATGTTGGCAACACTTACATCTTGTAAATCAAACCTCCTTCAATGTTGATCAACTTTCTGAATATTGAAAGTAAATGGTGCAAGGACAAGTACATATAATAGCAGCAACTATATATATATATATATATAGTATCCCTATTAATGATATGACTGAAATTCCTCTATTCTGATTTTTTTTTTTCTTTATTAGATTTCTTGCAACTTGCAACCGTTTGACAAAAGACTTAAACCAACATCAAAGGATCAATGCAAATTATCATCAACAATTGAACAAGTGAATGACTGAGCCACAAATGCTTTATTATAGCCTTCAATGGAAATGTAATATTACATAAGATAACTTCTTGTTCTGTATATCAGTCCATATCTGATTTACATCAGACTTATTAACAAGGTACAAATGACCAAGAAAATAACATATAAACTCCACCAAGTCAATGCCCAATGAAAGACAATGACAGCCAAGACTACATATGAATGTATGATGCTTGCAGATGTCCTTAATTCACTGTTGTTCCTTCATAGAAGTCTGTTGTACCTTCAATCTGCTCTACTGTCATAAATGATATCACTGTTATAGTTGTCTTCAAAGTCTTCAAGCAACTGAAATTTGCTCCAATGCTCTGTGAATTACCTGCAAATTAACACAAAGATGAAATCTTTATGAAATTACCATACAAACATGGATGGGATCATCACCATTCCATGGTCAAGGGATCATCTCCTTGACAGTTAAACTGAAAATCAGAATTTTCAGACAAGAACCAAGTCATGAAAGATTACCAAATGCTCAAAAGATACAAATTGAAGTTCAATGCTTGTATTTAAGCCTCTCCAAGCTGACCGATGCAATTAGCTCCATTTGATAGTTGAATTTGAAATCCACCAATGAGTATTCATCTCCTTAAAGTATTTTAAATGCATTGGATCAATGATCACAATCATTTAAAACTATCCTTGTCTTTTTTTGAATGCAATTCACCTCAAAAACCCTTGCCTTGGACAAAGTTGAACTTCCTTACAAGTTTAGCTATCTTTTCCATGGGCAGCAGCCAGCACTAGCAATATTTTATTTAATAAAGTCTCCTTTATGGCTGGGCGAATGCTAACAAATTCACAACTTGCATTCAAAAACCTACAATATCATTTTAAATGTCTGCTTCTTGGGCGGCGGTTAGCATCAAGGCATTTAAAATATCAATAACAACTTCCCTCTTGGCTGGGCGGCGACTCCATGTGTCAACTTAATCAATTTTAAATGCACTTCACATAATTCAAAGCTATAGCTCCACCGTGTACACTTTTACTCTGGCTAGGATCTATCCATATGACTCCCACCGTGTACATTTTAATGACACGTGATCCAGTGAATGCACCGTGTACACAATTACCTTGGCTGGCTGAGTTCTATCTCTTTAAATGCTTAGCTTGGACCTATATGTGAAGCGTGTACACTTTTATCTCCACCAATTGGCTTGGACCTAAATTTCAACCACTTGGCATGGACCTATAATGCATCTGATGGAATAGGACCTATCTTGGGCGGCAAGCATCATCCTTATGATTGATGGAATAGAGACATGAAATTGCAATTAAAGATTGCCAATTTCCAAATGCCGACCTGTCATTCAAAGGAATAATGAAAATACAATTTGAATATTGTACTTTCCATTAATCACAAACACCATATTTTGGCTAAATAATTACTATTGTCAAATAAAACTTTAGCCAAAATAAAAATCTTATATAGCTCCAAAATGGGGACATTACAATGTATGTATATATATCTATGTATGTATATATCCTAAAGACTTACAAACTGCATAAGAATGCACACCCACTTTCAAGTTACCCCTTGGGTCTGTACAACCAAGGTAGTGCCCAAGAAATGGTTGTGACCACTTATTAATATGGTACGACTACTCTACCAATTGCTGCGATCCAAAAATATAATGCACACCCTTCATATTTGTAACAACTCCTTGAAAACAGAAATTATATTTAATCAACCCCAAATACTGTTGTACGGTAGGCTATTTATACATTTAATCCACAATATAATATGCAACAGCAACATCCTTAATGCCATCAAATATTAAGGTGGCAGACCAAAGCGATTTGTGTAAATCCTTATGTCAAATTTGCCCCCATATTATTGCAGTTTGAAATCAGTTCAAATAACTTGGTATGACAGCTTTAAAATTAATTCCCTTTGTATAGACTGCAATTCTTTAGAAGGGTACAACTTTAATTAAAACTAATAATATTGTATCCAGCATAATGACATTACATCTTATATAAAACCCTTCACCATGAAACTAGAATAATATTGACACTTCCGTAAATATAAAATATCATTGAAATCCTTGCAACAACAAAATACAAAAACCCACAATACAACTGAAATACTAGAACTAGCTAAAATCACACCAAAATGAAATGCTGAAATAACTGATATCTTCAATCCCTCAACAATGTCGCTGAAATGATAATTTGCTTGCAAATTCAAATTGAACGACCACAATCAATGTAATATCCCTTACTGGATATTTTCTCTTCTTAATGTTTGTCAAGAGATAACTCAGCTAAATGAAAACAGCTACCTCATAGAACAACAACATGAATAATATAATGATATGAATAGATTGATTCAAATTGAAGATTTGAATATTTAATTGTAGTTTAAATTCATATTCCACAACTTCTCTGTTTATATGAATTCAAATCATACATACCAATCACTGTTGTAACTCACATATCCTCTGCTGTACTCAATCAGACTGATGCAAAAAGTAATACAGAGATATGACAAAAAAAAACCAATTCTTCAAAGCAACTGTTATTAATCAGTAAATCTGCTGCACTTGAACTGACCTGAAACTTATATTTATGGACAGCTCCTATTGATATGGGAATCGTTGTTGTAACTGAACTGTGTAGTTTCTAACTCAGAATATCTTTATATTGTTCAACTCAGAACAATACACTCAGACATACCACCTTTGTTCTGCCCTGCTGATAGCCAAATTCAATCCTGTCCTTGTGCTAAGTGATCTGTCCCAATGGACCTTCCAATTTCAATGACAAGAGCCTTCAGCCCAACTGCACAGTATCCTCAGATCGAGCTCTATCCGCTGTAGCAAATATCAAATGCTATAACCTGAGCGGCTGCACTGAATACAAACCCGTTAAATAAATATTTCCACAACTCATGCGTTATCACCTTCAGATCAAACAGATATTGTAAACTTCCTTTGTGCTGTTCAATTCCTTACTAATGCTGGGACCCACGATCCTTTGAAACTCCCCGATTTCCTCATAATTCATCTTCAATAAAATATCCTCCTCACATAGTCGATGACCGAGTTTATAGCTAATTTCTTCAAGCTTTAATTAAATTTCAAACACAATTGCTCTAGGCGTGGGGTCCATTCTCCACCACGAATGCATCAACGGTTTTTTAATAATTTACTTCTTACAATGGTCAGACCTTGTCTCCATTTTACACAAAATAACCAGAATAAACCTTAAACTTATTTCATGCAATCCACGTCCTATATGTAGTATGCTGCGCCACTTCTGATGCATAACAATTGATCTTTAATGCTATTGACTGTAATGAATTCGCTTTGAAATGTATTCAACTTTATGATTCACATATAAGACTTTCGGGCTTCAGTGTGAAATCACTAAACAGCAGGAATGTATACTTAGCCTATTTATTGAAAATTATAATGATATACTCTACATATCGACCACAAATGCAATATCAAATTTATTTTTGCTAACAAATCAATAAATTTGATAAATCAATCCGTCTGGAAGCATATACTCAAACCTCTGATATCAAATTTGCAAACTTGAAATTTCCCAAACAATACCAAAACACCAACACAAAAATGTGGAACAAAGCTTTGAAGTATGTAATGTGCCATACCTGTTTGTATATTTTATGAATCTTTTGTGTGATATTTTATTATTATTTTGTGTGGTCTTTCAGATAGATAGAAAATGCAAAAGGGGTTTTATGTTTTCCTGCAGATGTGTGATGCCGGAGCATACAATACAGAGCATATAACCCAAACCCAAAAAATATATAATAGATATAAAGAAACTATCGACTACCCAGATAGTAAAATGACCAATAATGAATTATTGTGACATACCCATGTTCAGATTTGCAACTTCATATTTCAGTTGTAGCCGGACCAATAAATGGGCATAGCCAGAAATCACTCCAAACTCCAAAGAATAGAAAATATCATGCCTATATTAATAGCAGCAATACAAGAGGCCCTAGACGCCTCATACAATGCAAAATAGAAGCTGCCCGCAAAGAGAAATGAAACTCAAAACTCTCAACTTCATGCCTGGATCGCTGGAATTGTATATCAGCAGCAAGAATGATCAATAGCCTCTAAAATATTTCTGTTATGAATTGATTACAATCTACAAGGCTAGGCGACAAAGTATGGGGAAGTTTGCTACTCCCCAAATGCTCCAAAAATCACTTAACTGTGGTACAGCCTTATGCAAATATGTACGGCCAGCAAGAAAGTTTTACATAGCAGCAATAACTCGCCTCAACCACAACAAAATCTGTCTTTAAAACAATCCTTCCAATCTGCACACATAAATCTCCAAATCTGCCTTTAAAATAGTCCTTCCAATCTGCACACAAAAATCTCTATTAAACTGCAAAGGATGTATCAAGAATTGCATCAAACCTTCAATCCGTCAACTCCATTGAAACACATTTGTGAACACTGAATGTATCCACCATAGAACACATTTGTGAACACTGAATGTATCCACCATAGAAGGCACCGTTGGGTGATCTTTCACACCTGTGGGATACCGCTACTCAGAGAGGTTTCCATCTCCAAGAGCCTCTGGTTTGAATCCTCAAACCCTAGAGCCAATCTCCAAAACCCTAGCAAGGGAAATCTCAAAGAGAGAAGAAAATAATAAACCAAGCATATTCAAATGAGAGGACTTTTCCTCCTTTTATATTTTTCCAACTGGGAGTCTCTAAAATCCTCTTGCATATGGGATAAAACATGAGAGGAAGAATACATTATAATTCTCTTTAATTCTTTTCTCAACATCACCCTAAAAGTCCTCTCTTTTAAAACAACATTAAGTTGTTGAGCCTAGGCACCAAGGTCCAATATTAAATAATAATGTTTAATTTACGGACTTTAAAACAGAGGCCAAGATGATGTCGGAAATCAATGAACTATAGCTCGTTGGAAAGGTCTTGAGAAGACGAATCCAACCCCACTCTCAAAATCCCGTTCTGGTGCCAATTCCAAACTTACTAAAAATAGTAACCGCCATAAGCAAACTAAGCCAACTCAGAGGGTGCCAACTGGATCCACAAACCGTCTGATAACTCTGAGCTCAATGCTTATGTCTATGAGAGCCAACAGTCGACTGCCAAGTCGCCCAAACATCGCCAAACTGCCACTTACTAAAAATAGCAGTGAACACTAGAGACCAAAGAAAACAAACCCAGAAAAACCCAGAAAAATCAATGACATGCAAGCACTTACTATAAATAGTAAGTACGGACAAGTTGTCCAAAATTCCTTCGGAAAGTGTCAACCATCTCCATTGGATCACCCAAACACCCTGGGGACATCGAAATATTCCTCTGATTATGCTGTCACCAACCCAAAAAGTCAGCTCTAACTGAACTGCAAGAGAACCCGAAAATGAGGACATTACAAAATACAACTGTAAAGTTTGAAGCAACTTCACCTCAATGACAGTAAGGGAGCATCACCAAACCAACTAGTGCAAATGCAAGGGGTCATCACCTTATTATCAGCTGATTACAAATTTGACAAAAGACATAAAATGATAAAACATCAACTCAAGCATGACTTCAAATGACTCCTAGGCATCCTTTTAAAACCTTCACAAAGGTTTTTGTGTATACGGTCACACTTATACAATTTGTGTACATGGTCACACTTATATAATTTTAAATGCTTACACATGACCTTTTTTAATGCTTGTCTTTTGTGTACACAATGACATAGGACTGACTTAATAAAAATATAATTTTATAAAGTAATTAAAATACTTTATAAAATTAAATTACAATTAGAACCATTTTAAATTACTTAAAAATGGGACATTACAATCAATGAGCCCAAATGCAATCCTTTAGTAGAGTCACCTCCAATGAGCGAAAGGGTTTTCATCCTCAAGCCCATAATATAATGTCCCTCTAATCACCTGCACACCGAGGGTTTTCATTTTGAATGTTTCAAACTCCAAATGAAATGACAAAATCGGATAATCTGCTTTGAGCCTTGACCTTTTTTTTATAGTTGTCTTTTTCAGTGTAATGTCCCCTTCTAGCAAGCCAAAATTTTCGCAACCTTGCAAACAATTTCAACTTGTAAAAGAGCACATTAGTATACAAATCATTTCATCATGTTTACATAAAGTGCTTAACAATAATAAACTCTATCTATTTCATATCCTTTCTAGTCATATATCCATGTTCATGATCTATCTTATATCATTAATCACACATGAGTCATAGACATACCTCGGGGAGGACGTTCGTAATCCTACCCATTAATCAGACCACTCACCTAATATGAGAGGGTGGGTTAAGGTTTCCAAGACCCAGGGCCGTAGGCCCAAGGCTTCGCCTCATGATCCGGAGGTACTTCACACTTGGCTCGGAGGGGCTTAAAGCCAGCTCGAGGTTCACCTACCGTTAGGCCATTAATATTATCTAGGTCCTACGCAACCATAGGGTCAAGAACTTCATGTTACACCCGGCAATACTTCGTTCTTACCCTAGGTCTAAGAGCTTCATGCTACACCCGACAATACTTCGCTCTTAGCTCGGAGGGGCAATGACTTGCCAGCTTGAGTGCTAGACACTAGATTCCCTCTAACCACCAGTCTCATACTTATAAGGTGTGTAGGTGGATTAAGAGGAAGGCTACTAATCTTAGCCCGGTACTCCATGGTCATGTTGATTACTTATTAAAGGTGATCTCATAATCAATCCCTTTGTAGAGATATACTTATTATTCTAGGCATCAACATGCCTTCAATTTAAAATCACTATCTTGGATATTCACAATATCCACTAGTATATTGTCATTTTTTAATCAATGCCTTAATGTCCTAGGCTATATCCATTCATTCAATCTATGATGATTTACATATATATACACCTATAATTTATCATTTAATTTCCATTCTTATGTATATATATATACTTGTTCCTTCATACTAATCTTATCATTTATATTCTTACAAATCATAAATTGAATAAGTAAATATAAATACTTACTTACCGGCTGTAGCTTTACCTAGAATTCCTTACCTATTGCTGCCGTCTTCTTTCTATTTTTCAATGTTTTCCTTGCTCGATGGAATGACTAATATAATTTTTATTGTATTGCTGTTGCTGTTTATATATTTTATAATATATACTTTCACACACTTTTCCCATCATACCCCTTATGCCTTTTTATATATTTCCAAGGGTTTTTTTACCAAAGATCGTGGCTTTTAGTGATTTTGCTACATATTAATAAACTCATCTTATAATGGTTGTAATTATAATCGCCGCATACATATTTTATTTATATTTGATTTCCGATCATTGACTTTATCTTATGGGAACTACTTCTCTCACTTATATACTTATAGTATAGGATAATAATAATATTATTATTTATTAGATAATAAGTATTAATAATAATATATATTTACTTAAATATATATTTTACCAAAGCAATTTCACCGACTTTTATATGTTGTTTAAATCTTTAATTTAAACAATGTCTTAATATGGGGTCATGATAAACTTAATAATATTTATAATAATTAACTTATAATATTATATTTATGTTTACTCTTATATAATATAATATATTTATTATAATATTATTTATTAATATTTATATTTATAAACATGTATTGTTATATAATAATTAATATTAATATTTATATTTATTATCATATATTGTTATTATATAATAATAATATGCTATTTTAATATTTATATTTATATTAATAATTGTTATTTATATTTAGAATATTTATAGATAATATCATGGACTATGGCTAAATCTTTAATTTAAACAGTTCCTTGATATGGGGACATGACATTCGGGCCCTCTATTTTATTTTATTTTTGTTTTTAATTTACTTTTCCCTCCAAGTATTTAAAAATACATTTAATTACATCCAAACGTCCCTTTTTGAATTACATTTTGAATAAAGTGTAAAAAGCACCTTTTAAACATTACATAGGACCTAAATAATAATTAAGTGGCCAAAACTGGTTGGGCCCATTTAAAATATTATTAATTCTTTAGTTCTGAAAAGGAGGCATGACAGTTCGCCCTTGCCAAAATACAAACCCAAATGCTTAAGTATCACCATGCCAATGTGATGAGTCATGTTGTAATGCCCATAGAGCCTATATCCTATTCATGTCAAATGAAGCAACTTCTGGATCTATGCAAACCCGAATGCTCAAGTGTCATTGTGCCAATGTCTTGCATCATGTTGTAATGTCCATATAATCTGGGTCTTGTACATTTCAAGTGAGACAACTCTTGACAAAAAACACTATGAGATCTACTATCTCCACCATCCACAACATCTTTGTGCAACTCATGTAATTTGATCACTTCTTTAAAAAACAATTTGACTTCATGAGGAAAAATAACAAAGTGTGCATCATTTACAATAATATAAATGTAAACCTCTGGGAGACCCGTGATGAGAGCATGATTATACTTTCCCACCTTTGACTTGGATTGAGCAAGAAACGAAACCAACTCACCATATGCTCATTTTTATGTGATGACAAATGATGTCTTCTCCCCAATCTTCAAACTCCTACAAGACCAAAGGCTGCCCCATGAACTTACCACCATGTTTTTGCCACGCCACCGTAATTGCATTATGAATTGGAGAACCTGGAACCTCCAACTAGACATGAGAGTAACTTCCTTGATCTCCCATAGATTGTACAACTCTATTGTAAGCAAAGAACCTCATAATTTTATGCAAATCAAATTGTATGAAAACTAAAATGAAGCTCTAGAAGCCATAATATTCATTTGAAACCACATCCAAAACAATAGTATGGTGGTTGGAATTATTGTTTTCAGTAGCTCCAATGGCTGAAACCTCTCATCAACAACATGATGCAACTGAAAACTCTCAAAATCTGCAAACCTGTAGTTGTATATGGCTGATAACAGCAATACGAAGTCAGAAAGTCTGAAAATTAGCAATGTTAAATGGTACGACAGCTGTAATACTGCAAATCCCTTCCCAAAATCATCAGTATCAGCAATGTCGAGGCTGGAAACAACCATACAATGACTGAAAATTCAGCAACAAATTGAAAATCACTACATCCTATGTCTGAAAACATTTCTATGGCTGCAAACAATGTGATGTTGCAGCTGTAAATGGCAATGACATCAGCTCTAAAGCTGGAATTTATGATGACCACAGTCCTTGGCAGGTTCCCCTTGCAACATAATCACAATATGTGATCACCAATTCTCCCCCTTATGCCTTGTTTGTAGTCTTTTGCAAACATATCTTTGGATGAAGTCGTGGTTGTCACCAATTGATGTTCCCATCACTTAGCCATGAGTCCATGACAACTCCATCTTCGAAGCCTCGAAGTACTACCTCTTTTTCCTTGGATTGCAACTCCATAGTGAACTCTCCAATAGAATGTAACCATTCCATGCCCAATACTATGCCCATCTCTCCTAGACCCATGACATAAAAGTCATTGCACAACTTGTGTCTACTCATTGTGATGACAAGTTGTTGCAAGGAATGGTGAAGCCATCTTGTAGTATCTCATCCTTTGCGAATTCTCCTTCATACATCCATGGATGGCAAACCTTATGTAGCTTGATTCCAACAACACCATACTATGCTTAGCCATAAAATCTCGTACATCAAAATGACATCAACTTTTCTTACCATCTTCCCACATCAAGCATCCCATTGTGACTATCCCCATTAGGCCATCATCTATAACCTTGTCTTCAAGTGTGGGACTTAGCTCCAAGGAGTGATCTATGAATCATGAGTACTGATCCTTCAAAACTTTGTTAAAATCCACATCATACTCCATAGGATTTCTCAAGAACTTTCTTTCTATCCAAATGCATGGGATAAAGAATTCAATAGTGATACCAAAGCCTCTATCCTCCTGATTCCTCATAAGAACACCTTGATCCCATATGCAAAAACAATCTTGAACTTGAATCAAAGAATCTGCGAGCCCTATACGACAAGTTGTATCCTTCACCCTATCACCCTTTTTAAAATGCTTTATATGATGACAAGAATCTTGCAATGACATAGTAGGAAGCAACAAATCTGAAATATGACCATAGTTTTCATACCTTGGGCTGTAATCAAAGTGCTCATCTTTTTGCCGAAATATGAATTGTTGAGATATCATCAATACCCCCATCCTCGTGACTCAAAATTTCCTTTAGAAGATCGAAGGATAGTTCATGATTTGGCGCATCTTCCTCCATCTTGTGCTCTTTGCATCCAACAAATGATGCATTTTCCTCCTTGACTTCATCAAAATTCTGTTGACATATGCAATCATTAGATGTCAATAAAGCATCTTTTCTTAACAAAGGATCTATACCTTCAACTTGCATGTTGGATCCCTTCTGTTCCTGCTCAATAGTTTGCTCCATAGCAATGTCTTGTGGCTCTGAGTTTGACTGTTCTTCTTGCTCCCTAATTTCTTCATTAGCCTCTTCTTGTGGTTCTAATTCTTTTTTCATCAATTCCTTTCTTCTTTTTCTTTTGTTTTCTTTGAATGTCTCCAAAAATTCTTCAAAGGTGATATACGATACCTTGCAGAGTCTCTTAGTGAACTCACTCATCCTTGTATTGTTCTATAGGTTACTATGATCTTGGAAATCCCCTACAATATTTTTTTTAGCTTGATGAACAATGTCTTGGCTACTGTCTATAGAAATGAAATCAGAAATGCACGTTTTTGGCCCTATGATAGAAGAGTCATTGATGAACAGTTTGTTAAAAATTATATGGAAAAACAGAAAGAATATATAAGTTTCCAAGCATACAATGTGCCAGATTTCCTTGATGAGAGAAGGAAATATGTACCCAAAAGGAAAAGACCCAGTCGGTGTTGAAATGGCACACCAAACACAGAAAAGCTGGCTATACATGCTAAAATTATAATCACTGATAGAAAGAACACATCTCAGTACAAACCATTTAAATTCCAGTACATAGACCAAGAACAACACAGTGGCCTTCTATTTCTTCTATTGCTTCCAATATCTAGAGAAATCATATTAATTGATCCATATAGACACTTCTAATTGGAAGAAACTACTTTTAACTTTGCATATATGTCTTATCACCATCTAGACATCTAATGAAAATAATTAATACCTCAGATTTGATGATGTTGATGCGAGTAGGCAACAACAACAGTCCATATCAATTGAATTTCCACTTGATCGATTGCTAAAAATAGCCTTCAGAATTGAGCCACCATAATGCACCGCAGGCAGCAGATCCCATTGCTAACTTTTTACTTCTCATAGCCTCCCCCAAGCACTCAACAGAAACATTTCCAGGAAGTCTTAACACAACCATATACGTGAAACTGCAAAATATAATAAAGAGGCTAAGCTTTACATTTTACAAGATACTTAACCATACATTGTAGAACTTGCATGTAAATTTCCAAAGAGCTATTTGACCTATAAAATCATACATCTAATCTCATACTCATATTTATTCTTAATATTATTTTCATGGCATTCCTAGCATATGACTGTACCTAACTATGCATATAAAATTAATTCCTTTACCTTCTTTGGTGTGGCAAGCCATCCTCTTTACAGCAAACCCAGAATGGTGACTCCCACCTTTGCTTTTGACAGAATTCATTGAGGTTGGATATTGCAGATCCCAAATATTGGGAGTTACCTGGGCATATGTAAGGTCTAATAAGTCCATTAACAGAGATTATTCATTTTGGAGTTCTCAAGAAGTACTAAATTATGGACAAGGATTGTGTAGATCTCCAGTAAAGAAACCAACAGATTCTTTACTTTCTCAGCACAATAGGCATGCATGTAAGCATCTTGGATACAAACCTGTGGAATAATTTGCAGATGGTGATTGATACTCAGAAGATTTAATATCTGATTCAGTATATTGATAACAGTCTGATCCTTCATCTTCAGAAGTTGTGGCTTGTGCTGTAGAACTAGATGACAGAGTATTTTGTTTGCTTTCTTCATTCTGAATTGTTGACAATGTATGGTTTTCCAACAAGGTATCTGAAAATGGCAGATGTTTCTCATGCTCAGTCAAGGTGTTCTCCTGTACTGATGGTACACTATCCAAATCCATTTCAACTGGATCTTTTGAAAACCTTCTCTTCATCTCAGATGTATATGAGAAAGAAGCTTCAGAAGTTAAAGGATTCAAAGCTTGATGTTTCTCACTGATCATAATTTCTTGGGCTGGTCTGTCTGTTTTATCATTACCAATAAGCACAGCATCCTTTATGTGACATGTTTTGAAAAAAATTTCCAAAAATTTATTTGGATGCTCCAATTTATAAGCCTGTAAAATCCATTCCGATAAGAATGCTTTAGAGTTAAGTAATCAATAAAAATCTACAGCATGATGTACAAAACAAAGAAGAAAAAAAGACATGCCAACTATAATGTTTACATTTTCAAAAAAATTGAAAAGCATATCCTTTCAATGATTAATCATATAATGTTTCCTGTTTCCAAAAGACCAATCAAATTGAAGAGACCATATACATAAAATGAGATTAAAGAAAATTTCCAATAGTAAACTATGATGATTGTCAATGACCCAGAATAACATGCATTCACATTTTCTTCTCTGACAACCAAAATGAACTTAAATCTGAACTTGATGCTTCTTTGACAATCAAAAATGGTTTTAATCTGGACAGTCAAAAGATTCTATTATTAAGAACCCAAATGCAAGGCTTGAATTCATTTTATTATTGATTAGGTTCAAGGTAAATATGATTAATACAAGCTCTTGTTCTCCTAGTTCAACTTAATACAACATGCAAAATTGATTTGTTAGACTGGAGCATTGTTCACAAACTTGGACTTGTCAAAAACTGCCAAGCACTCACCATAAGTCACTTCGTAAACTCACTGGAAACTCGGCAAGTTTGAGGTTGAGTTGGTACAGAAAATTACTCGCAAGTACTCAGTGAGTTTATGATTTATGGACTGGAGTATCAGTTACACATTCTTATCTAAAATGAATTAATAAATATAAGCACACAATTAGATAAAAGAATGCTATCAAAAAGTGTAATATATTGGGCCCTTAAAAGTTTTTGAGATTAATATGGTAGTGTATTTTTTAATAAAGAAAAGTATTATAAATTTATAATATTATTGGATAAAAGTACAAAATTCAAATGTTTTGAGCTTAGAAATAGATGATATAAAAGATGTTTAGAAAGAAGATTACAAGAAAGAGCAGCTGGTAAACTATCTGAAATACCAAAAGATAGAATTAGATGATGATAATCCTACAGTAAGACATCAATAAGACTTAATAGGCCTGTAGAGAACCATGAAAAAGACAAAATGCAACTAAAGAAACCAATTTGTTGCTTGCAAAGCTGCTGATATCATCCCTAGCTTCTTTTGATGTGACAATGATACTTTTCTACCAGGGGCTGTGGAGTGGTACATCCACCTGCATTCCAGGACCAGCCACTGGCTCCATCACTCATGCCTGCTTGAGCCAACCAGGAATCTCCTTGAAGGACACCTTCATTGACTGGGTAGTTTTTGCTTGCATGGGTTCTATTGGTGCTGAATTTCTGATGGTTTACTGCTAGCATGGCATTACTCTCCTTTGGAAGCCTCTCAATGGCCTGAATGTGATTCAGTGAAGTACAAAAGCCTTGGGATGGAAAGGATTTCTTCTTGCTTGGAAACGCAGCTGAAGATGGTCTCCTTTTTGTGTTTGAATGCTTGCAGATTCCCAATCAGCAAATTGAATAGGTGGTGAGTGTTGCCTTTTT
The DNA here is from genome assembly GCA_027924645.1 of Cunninghamia lanceolata. Lineage (NCBI taxonomy): Eukaryota > Viridiplantae > Streptophyta > Pinopsida > Cupressales > Cupressaceae > Cunninghamia > Cunninghamia lanceolata. The sequence goes on from BSBN01000798.1 coordinate 902,132, forward strand.
TGTGAACTTTGTGCCTCAATAACTCTTAAAATTCCACTTGGAGTTTCACTGATATTAGCAAGTGCAATGTGGATGGTAAGAGTCCTTGAAATTGGAGTGTGTTTGGGGTTGGAAAGCATTATTAACATCATGAGTAAGGCAAGGATTTTCCATAGAATTTGGATGGGCTTCATAATTATCACATTTATCAGAGAGCATGAGATGGGTTCCAAATCTAATAGGAGTTGGGTGCAATATGGAGGCATTGGCTCAGCATTTTGATGGGCGGTAAGGCTCTTAGTGGGAGTTTACAAGTTCTTTGCTTCAATCAAAATAATGAGAATATTCAATATTAACTGAAAGAAAAATGTCACCAAAGTTGCCTAATCTTAAAAATACATTTCCTCAACTACAATTCCATTTGAGTTATGTAATATAAAAAGGCAGAGCACAAAATTGATCATAAACCTTCTTAATATGATACTGATCATACCACAGACTGAGAAATTAGTACCTTTAGCTTTCGTATGGCATTTTGTGCAGCAAATTTCTTAGCAACATTTTTGTTTGGCCTCACAGCACTTCCAACCACCATAACATCTTTTCCACTCGCTTTTACTTGAATCAAATATTGAAACTCATATTCATTTCCCTTTTTTTCTATCTGATCCTTCCATTTTAACTCATAGTGTTGGCAAATTTCAATGAGCTCCCTTATGGGTTGAAGACGTAAGGTTTCAGGTGTGACTATTGGCTCTAGAATCTTTAAAATCAGTTTCCAAACATACTCCAAATCAAAGCCAGTATCTATTAGCAAAGCTCCAGCAAATGATTCCACTAAATCTCCAAGTACCTGAAAATTTCATGAAGAAAATAAGCATACACAATAACAACCACACACAACAACAAAGCCAACCATGTAACTTTAAAATTAAGTACAAAGGGAAAGGGAAAATATCCATTTCTCCTATGAAAAGGAGAATGTAAATTATTCTTTTACCTAGATTGGTTATATCATACTTCAAAAATCAATTACATTTTGAAGAATCTGTTAAAATATATTAACTTCAAGCAAAGTGAGTAGAGAAATAACATGTAAGTAATTTCCCTTTTAGTTAAACGTATAGGATTTAGAGAAATAACATGTAAGTAATTTCCCTTTTAGTTAAACGTATAGGATTTAGAGGTTTAAATAATTTACTTTGATGACGCTGGAGAATATTCTGAATATTTTGAAACAAGTCTTTAGATTTTGAAGTGGTAAAGCTTTAGGTCAACCTCAAGTCAGAATCAATCTTTTCTTGTTACTAAAAGATATTTGTTTCATGTTAAAGCTGCTTTCTACTTTATCTGTCAAAATATATTAACTTCAAGCAAAGTGAGTAGGTCCAAGGGGTTGAGTTTAATTGGTTAAAACATTGGGTTCTCATCATGGAGACCCAAGATCAAATCCCCATAGGGACATCTAATGTGGAATTCTAAGTTGTGACTCTTGGTCTTCCATAGTTGGCTTCTAATGTGGATGTGGTTAATAAATAAAGTGGATTTCTAAGTAGTGACGCTTGGTCTTCCATAGGTGATTTCTAGTGTGTTTGCTTGTAAAGAGCTTGTATTAGTCTCTATTAAGTGCTCGCAAGAGCGTGTATTGGCCTCATGTTGATGCTCGTATAAGCAGAATATCTGTAAATGATATGCAATATAAAAAAAAGTGAGTAGAGAAATAACACGTAAGTAATTTCCCTTATAGTCAAATGTTTAGGATTTAGAGGTTTAAATAATTTACTTTGATGACACCGGAGAGTATTCTGAATATTTTGAAACAAGTCTTTAGATGTTGAAGTGACAAAGCTTTTGGTCAACCTCAGGTCAGAATCAATCTTTTCTTGTTACTAGAAGATATTTGTTTCAGGCTGAAGCTGATTTCTACTTTGTTCACTAGTAGATGGCTATTTTCAGTTTTGTAGATTTAGTTTTTAGCATAGTCACTGCATAACAAAGTGAAGTGTCAGTTGACTCAGCACTCAACAAAGCTCAGGAACTTTCCAAGAAACATATACTACCTTATCATTCGAACCATTGGCACAAGGCAAGCTCATTTATAAAACCTAAGGAAAGGAATTGTATGCCTTGGACCAAGCACTCAAGCAATGGAATCATTATTCTATGCCTTGGTCAGGGTGCTCATGCAATAGCATCATTAACTTCTCAGCAAAGAAGTCATTTTGCATATTGATCACCAACCATTTCAGTTCTTTAACTCTATGCCTAAAATTCACGAGCATTGGTGATTGTAAAACAGATTGAAGATGTTGCAAGAGCAACAAAAGTTGTCACATTCAGTCAAGAAGTTGTAAAAACCCATTTTCTCGCCTATGTTTGGTTTCACAGCAAATAGTCAGTTCTCCATGCTAACGATGAACTTGGGAACATTTTTGGAATGTTTGAAATTGGAGAGCAGATGGAAAAATGAAGAATTCTGGAGTTGGCAACAAAACTGCCGATTTACAATAGGAGGTAGTCTTGACATCACCTTGATGGTTTTGTTTTCAATAGCAGCTGTTTCACATGTGCCTCAGAGGTTTTGTAATTGCCAATTGATGACAAGCTGTGGTTTCATTTTTTCTGTGTGCATGGGCAGGGTAATGCCCAGAAATGATTTATCTCCCCTTTTCTTGCAACGTTTTGTTGGAAAATGCTTCATCTGAGGTCTAAGAGATAAATGCAAGCGGAAAAGACATTCCAAAGGCTGGCACTTAGTGAATTCTTCTTGTTTGGAGAAGATTTTTCATGTTGGAGCAATCTGGGAGCAAATTTGAAGAGTTGGAGCACAAATTTACATGTGAGCTCAGTTGTAACAGCCATGAGCTCATCTATGTCTTAGAGGCATTACTATACATATAATGATTGGAAAATAGTGATTTGAGGAGCTGGAGCAGCTCGCTCTTCCTGAGAGTTTTCAGCCATCTTAGATTTCTCCAGGGTAACTATGTTCTCTCAATCTTGTGTGCACTTTCCTCGTCTTGCTTTATATTTTCCATGCTTGTATGTGTTAAATTCAATGTTCCATGGATTTATTTAGATGTTTTAACCCTAATTATTTGAGTTTAGCATTATAGTATAAGAATTTTAGTGTGCTAGAGTAGATATCTGTAATTGGTGAATTGTTAGAGGACTATCCTCAACAATTTTGTAATGTCCCCTTTTTGAGCCAGGCTTGGAAAAGAGAATATTGCTATACCCTTGGAATTTGGAAAGTTGGCTCAACTATTTTTCTATGCTGAAACAAAGTTCGAAAAAGACTTTTGGTATTTTTATAATATTTTTAGAAAAGTCAAAAATATTAAAATATTATGCCAAGAGGTGGAGCACAGCCCATTTGGAAAAATGAAAAATTTGAAAAAAGGATGAAAAAAGGGAAATTTGATATAAAAGCAAAATTATATAATATTTTATTATTAGAATATTATATTTATTTCCCAAATCGCTGACCAAGAGAGAAAAAGGTATTAAAAAATATGATAATAATATTTTATTATTTTCTCTCTCCTAGCCACCCAAAAATTGGAAAATTAAAATAAAATAAAATAAAAACAATTGAGGTCAGCTATGGATTTGAAAATTCATTATATTTTGTTCTATTTGGGCACCCAAGGAGAAAAAGATAAAAAGAGATGTTTGGAGGTCATTTGGCATCATTGTTCATTTTGACATTTTCACTCTTGGGAGATTTTCTCTTGGCTGTAACTTCATTTCAGCAATATCTAAGGATGAAAACCCTTGGATTTTAGTGGTTTGGATGAAAACTCATCCCACTTTGAGAGATGGATTCACCTAGGATCCATTATTGAGCTTATTGCAAGTTTTCCATGGAGATAAAGGCTTCAAACAGCTAGGGTTTCAAGGAAGTTTGCATGTTCAGCTAGGGTTTGAAAATATATTGCAGGTTGGAGGCAAAGTAATTCAGATCCGAGTGTGTTATTTGATCATATTTTCATCAACAAAGGTCAAATAAGGGTTTGTAGGTGGAGTGATCAACATTTGGGAGTGTTTTTGTTGGTTGGCAACATATTTTAGCATTCTGATTTTTGTATCAAACCTCTGCAGTTTTATTTCAGTCATGGATCGGAGGGTTTGATCATCATATTTTGAGGCTACAAGGTCATATATTCATTCCAAACCCTAATCGCTTCATTCTAGGGCATAGCCGATTTGCATTGGAGGAGTTTTTCGGCTTGTATTGGCTAAGGGTTGTGCTCAAATCTGAGCTACAGGTTTCATATCAATCACTTTATGTTGGATTTGTCTTCATTTCTTCATGAGGATTCATCATTCCTAAGGCGGCCAGCTAAGGAGGACAACATTGGATCATTGTTGCATGATTGTTTGATGAATTGGATCACATTTTGATCATCTCTACATGAACATGTAAGTCTGAAACAAAAATCAGACCTTGACTGTTGTAATCAGCCATCATCATTTCAATAAAGTTGCCAAGCTTTTCATCCGGGTATGTTCTATTACGTGATATCTTGATTTTGGGATTTGTATGTGAGTTGGTTTAATTCATTTCAGTCATCTTTGGTATTATATGAATGTCAAATTGCTATCTTTCTGTCTTCATATCATATCAAACATATAAGTGAAAACAAAACATCAAAAACTCAAGTGAAACATCCAGAAAATAAATCAGAAATTTCAGGGTAGCAAGCAAAAATTTAGTTCAGATCTAGACAGGGCTCTTACAAATTTACAGATCAAATTGTATCAAAGCAGTTCAAATCCTTGCAAAATCAATTTTTTTCGTTCAAAAAGGTAGAAAGGAGTGACTGCTGGCTATGCTCGTGACTAGAGCACATGGAAATGGCAATTAGAACCATTTGAGCCCAAAATTGGTACTTCGATTTGGAATAAGAGAATGAGAACACCGTCTATACTTATAGACATGTCCAGGCATATGGAAAGAGAAATGGAAGAGGATGAGGCAAAGTGCCATATGTTCGAAGAAGATGTCGCTCAATTTTCTCTTTCAATGAACAAAATGGATGGGTTAGAAAACATCATACTTGTATTATCTGAGAAATTGGGGTTTGTACAAGAGCAAGAAGAGAAAAAAGAAGAACCTTACGGCAAGAAAACTGAAATGGAAAAGTCCTCTTTCAGTGGGAATACTTCTCTTCAAGGCAGAATCAAAGTTTCACATTCAACTATTTGATGAGGAAGTTAGTGTAGAGAAATTGGATCAACGGGTAGAATAAATGGAGGTCCATTTCAGTTTGCATGGGCTGAGTGCATCTTAGCAAATAGCTTTCACAAGGCTGAAATTATATGGACACATTCTCAAATGGTACAAGAGTTATGCCTCTTCTTTACAGTTGCATAGAAGTCCACCAATTCCAAATTTGTAAGATTTCAAGGCAATGCTTAAAAAACAAGTTTATGCCATATACTATGTGGAGCAAAGGGCCATCCAATGGTATTTTATTGGGGAATAGAAAATCCGTTGCTGTACTTCCCAAAGTAACATGTAGTGCTCCAGACTGCAACTTGCATACTAGCCGGGCTATGGCACAGCTCACCTAGTACAAGTTCACATGGCCGTTCTCTGTCAACCCATTCACAACAACAAAAAGAAAAACTAAAAAAAGAGACTCTGTTTGATTTCCCCCCATGACTATACAAAGAATATGCGAGGACATCAAACTAGAGTCATTATGTACAAACAGAAACAAAACTAACAGGAATTAAATTGTCTACTCTACTGCAAAACAGATTATGCAAGTACACTACAGACAAAATTCAAATGGATTCAACTGTCAATGTTTTTATTATCAGAAGTTCCTCTATTACATTCACGGCATCTCAGGTTTCAAAACGTTCCAACCACTTTACAAAGCAAAAACTAGCTTTTATATTGTTCGGCTTCCTTTCAGTTATCAAACAGTTAGGTTTTCTGCCTATTCGGCTCCCATCGGCAAAACAGATTCTTTGTCACACCGATGAACTTTTAGTCCCACATGCACCCGTTCAGGTCGGCCACTACGGTTTATATATCCGACGGCTTAGTAAACTATTGTCGGCACTTTTGCCGCCGACGACCCCTGTCTACCCCCATCGGCACAACCCAAACTATCGGCCAACATTCAACCATGAACTCTGATAGTCCCTTGTCTCACTGATACCAAGTCTTCACCCTCCGTCGGCATGACCACTATGCATCGGCCTCAAATCTTTAAGCTACGCCGACAGAAGTCCTCCCGCCGATGTCCTAAAGCACCATCGGTGTAACAGCCCATATCGGACAAGACCTCAAAAGTCACACCGAACCTCAGACTCCCGCCGATGTCATCGGGGTGACTACTCAGCATCGGACAAACCTTCAATACTTATTCCGACGGCCCTTGTCTCACCGACGCCTACAAAACGCCTTCATCGGAATGACCACAACCATCGATGAAGCAAACAATACCTACGCCGAAGACCAATGTCTCACCGACCATTCTAACCCATCGGCCTGACATTCAACGTCGGCCAATTTGTAACTCCCTTCGCCGATATGTCACCTCTCCCCGATGGTTAGCACCATCAGCCAGCCGATACTATCGGTATAACTTTCCACTCTTCTTCCGCTGCCTATTGTCATGCCGATGTGCTTTCGTCAGTGTGACTCCCTACATCGGTCAGACACTCTCCCTGTCTCCCGATATGTCTTTTCACGCCGATGTGCCTTTGTTGGTATACCTTTGTCGGTATGACTTTAACTATCAATAAAGCTTGAAAACGTTGCACCGATGAGCTTGCTCACTCTGATGGGTTTACTTTGCACATGTATAAACTTCTTCCCGCTCTACCCTATTTTGAAAATTCAAAACATCACAACAAAATGCAAACATATATACACATGGGCTCCAAGCCCTTGGTGCTCCTGCACCATACTCCCCCTGTGCGGAAGAAGTCAAGTCACCTCCGGGGACAACAAGGCAAAATCAATGCCCCGTTTCTTGAACTCGGACTCTGCAATCCAGGTAGCCTCTGCTTTAGGCAACTGTTTCCACTTGATCAAGTGCTCCATGTACACACCATGTCTGGTCTGTTTCTGCACGCGAGAATCCAGAATTCTCTCAGCCTGTGGTGTGATTTTTGGAGGCAAGGTGACATCATCCACTGTCTGTGTAGCTTCTACACGAAATTCCCCTGCTGCTGAATGAGGACATTTATATGGCACCAAGTCCTGAACATTGAACACTGGGGAAATTGCCAAGTCTGCGGGCAAATCAATCCTATAGGCATTGTTGCCATACTTGTTCAGAATTCTGCAAGGACCAATAAGTCTCATCTGCAATTTGGTTGGTATCCCTTTCTGTAATCTTGCTTTGTTCAAATGAACCATGACCAAATCACCAACTGCAAATTGAATATCCTTCCTGTGTGCATCTACCCTATCTTTGATTTTCAGGGTGTTTTCCATCAATTGTTGCTTCACTTGGTCATGAATCTCCTTCATAGACTGTGCAAAATCCTCTGCATGACCACTTCTAAACTCCATGTCTCCAAGAATTCTGAGTTCACATACACCTCTCGGGTGTATTCCATAGACAATTTCAAAAGGACTCTTGCTAATAGTCCTGTTCACACTATCATTATAGGCAAATTCTGCCTGATAAATTACTTGATCCCAACTCTGTCATTCTTTTGTCAAACACCTTAACAGGTTGCCCAATGTCCTGTTCACCACTTCTGTTTGGCCATCTGTCTGTGGATGATATGCTGATCCAAAAGACAGATTTGTCCCTAACCTCTGCCATAGAGTTTTCCAGAAATGTCCCATGAACTTAGCATCTCTATCAGACACGATGCTTGCTGGTAGTCCATGAATCCTTATGACCTCTTTGAAAAACAAATGAGCTATATGACTGGCATCATGAGTCACCTTACAAGGAATGAAATGACTCATCTTGCTGAATCTATCAACAACTACAAAAATACTATCAAAACCAGTCTTAGTCTTTGGTAGACCAACTACAAAATCCATACTTACACAATCCCATGGTCTGGAAGGAATGGGTAATGGTTGATACAGTCCAGCATTTGAAGAAGTTCCCTTGGCCTTCTGACAGATGATACACTGCTCCACATACTTTCTGACATCTTTGTGCATCTTCGGCCAATAGTAGAACCTTTGGACTAATTCCAATGTTTTGTTCAGACCAAAATGTCCACTCAAACTGCCATTATGCTTCTCCTGTATAAGATTTTCTCTCATGGATCCTTTTGGTACACACAACTGTCCACCTTTGAACAGCAAACCCTGCTGCAATGTGTGCTCTGCAAATTCACTATGAAAGTGATTCTCAAAGTCTTGACAGACTTTGTATGCCTCAGCAAAATCTTCATCCTCCTTGTAGAGAGCTCTGAACTCTTCCATTCCTATGCTTCTTAATTGCACTTCTTGTACTGTGAGCAGCCTTCTGCTTAAAGCATCTGCTACTTTCTTGAGCTGTCCCTTCTTGTGGTTAATTGTAAATGTATAAGACTGCAAATACTCCATCCACTTGATATGCCTATGGCTCAACTTATCTTGTGAGTTCAGAAAACTCAAAGCTTGATTGTCTGTATACACAACATATTCCTTAGGTAGGAGATAATGTCTCCATTTTCTAAGTGCTTGAACTAGAGCAAAGAGTTCCAAGTCATATGAAGAGTATCTACTCTTTGCTTCATTTAGCCTCTCACTGAAAAAGGCTACTGGTCTATTGTCTTGGCTAAGTACTGCCCCTACTGCGATATTGCTAGCATCACATTCTAAAGTAAACAACTTATCAAAACTAGGCAGCACTAACACTGGCTGTGTGGCTACTTCTTTCTTCAACAATTCAAAACTGTGATTAGCTGCTTGTGTCCATTGAAATTTTGTTTTCATTCCACCTTTGATCGTATCAAGCATGGGTGCACAAATAGCACTGAAATTCTTAATGAATTTTCTATAAAACTGAGCTAAACCATGGAAACTTCTCACCTCAGTTGCTGCTCTGGGAGTAGGCCAACTCAATATGGCTTCTACCTTTGACTTGTCCATTTTCAATTCTCCTTTGGACAACACAAAACCAAGGTATACCAATTCCTGCTTCATGAATTCACACTTCTCCAAATTTATGGTTAGTTGTTCATCATGTAACTTTTTCAAAACAGTATTTACATGTTCAAGATGCTCTTCTTTAGTTTGACTAAAAATCAAGATGTCATCTAGATAAACAACTACAAATTTACCCGTATAGTCCTTAAGGACTTCATTCATGAGCCTCATGAATGTGCTGGGAGCATTTGATAAACCAAATGGGATAACAAGCCACTCATACAGTCCTTCTGTAGTTTTGAAGGCTGTTTTCCACTCATCACCTTCCTTGATTCGAATCTGGTGATAACCACTTTTCAGGTCTATCTTAGTGAAATACTTAGCTCCTCCTAAACAGTCCATAAGATCTTCAATTCTGGGAATTGGAAATCTGTACCTTATGGTGATCTTATTGATAGCTCTGGAGTCCGTGCACAATCTCCATGTTCCTCCTTTCTTTGGTGCCAACACCGTAGGCACTGCACAAGGACTTATGCTTTTTCTAACCAACCCCTGGTCAAGCAATTCTTGTACTTGTCTGGTTATTTCCTTATGTTGTTCTGGAGTCATTGTGTAAGGAGCCTTGTTAGGCAAAGATGCTCCTGGAATCAGATCTATCTGATGGTTTATAGTCCTCTGTGGAGGTAGTGTTGCTGGTGTTCCATCACTAATGATGTCCTTATACTATTCCAGTATAGTCTGCATCTCTTTTGGGATCACTACCTTTTTGTCTTTCTTCTCCTGATAGCATAACCAATACCATCCTCCTTAAGAGTGTTCAAAAACTCTTTACCACTCACAACTAAGATACTAGGACTCTTAGTCTTATTTGCTTCTTCATCTTCCAAAGATTGAATTTTATAGGTGACACCATCTTTTTGAAAAGAATATGCATTCTTCTCACCATCATGTATGGCCTTCCGGTCAAACTACCATGGTCTGCCCAATAAGAGATGACATGCATCCATAGGTAGGATATCACAAAGTACCTTGTCTTTGTATCCACCTATACCAAACTCTGCCCAAGTTTGCTCATTGACTATCACATGTTGACCTTTATTTAACCATGTGACTCTATATGGATTTGAATGAGGTATTCTTTGCAAATTTAGTTTTCTAACTGCTTCATCAGACACTATATTATCAGTAGCCCTAAGTCTATGATTACTTGACATACCTTATTCATAATCTTGCATCTGATTCTGAATAATGCTCTCCTTTGGCTTGGTTCAGCTTTCACTGGTTCTTTGATCAATGTTCTCCTTACCATGATGTTCTCTCCCACCTCTGAGGTTAGACTGACTTCAGGGGTTTTGCTGCTTGAAGCATCATCTTGCACATAATGATTTCTTTTGTCAACTCCTTGAGAAGAAGATGTGCCCTTATCAGGACACCTATATGCTGGATGGCCCAACTGACCACAATTGTAGCATTTCATAGTGGCAAAGTAGGATCCTCTGCCTGATCCTCCTGATCTTCCTCTGTTAGATCCCCTTCCTCTGTAGTTTCCTCTACTACTAGTCTCTCCACTCTGCTCTGTGAGTTTGGATTCTCCTTGGGGTCTTTGATCAGTATTTCTACCACCATAACTTCCTCTTCCTCTGCTGTCTCTACCTCTTCCTCTTGATCTGCTGTTTGATTCTTGTTTCTTCTTGCTCTTCTCCTCTACCTTGAGTGCTAGCTGATAGCTTTGATGCACTGTTGTAGGGCTGAACAAACTGATTTCCTCTTGAATACTCCATCTCAAACCATTGAGATATCTTGCTACTTTCACATTTTCCTCTTCCATCACTTTAGACCTCAGGCATAGTTTTTGAAACTCCTCAGTGTATGCACTGACATCTAATTCTCTTTGTCTCAAATTTTGTTGTTTCTTATACAACTGGACTTCATAATCTCCAGGCATGTATACCTCTTTGATTTTAGCCACCATACCCTTCCAAGTGGCTATAGGTTTCTTGTCTTCTTTTTCTCTCTCAGTTTGAACAAATTTCCACCATGTCAAGGCAGCTCCTCTGAGTCTTGATTTAGCCACCTTCACCTTTTGAGCTTCACTCACTCCATCACATTCAAAGTGATTTTCCAAACCTTCTATCCATTCCATAACCAAATCAGGTTCCATCTTTCCACTAAAAAGAGGAACTCCTTCCAATGTCTTACCACTCATGGCTTTCAAGGCCTTCAAGAAAGGTTCTTCTTCCATCTTAGGATCAGGTGTGGGCTCTTCATCTTCTATAGACACACCTTTTTCCTTGCTTACTTTTTGCCTGACTTCTTCAGTCTTTTCCATCATTACACCCAGTCTACTTTCCATTTCTGCCAATCTTTCCCGTAGAAGTCTATTCTCCTCTTCTTGATCATCAACCTTCTTTGCTAACTCTGCATTAGTCACCATCTCTCTGGCTGAACCTACAGACTCACTTGAACTCGGTGATGACATACAACTTCTTCTATTCCAACCTAGGAATAGCCCAAATCTTTAACTTTGCTCTGATACCAATTTGATGGGGAGGCCTATGGGTTTAGCAAACCTATCTTGACACAACACTTCAAGACCTATATCAATCCCAAGTCTCCCTACCAATTCAAGTGCTTAAAGACATTTTCTGCCCCAAAATAACTATGTCAACCTAACCAGTCTATTACAAAGGTGAAAGACCTGTTTGCCTGTTGTTCCCAATACAGACATTGCTTACTTGGTGTGAGGTATTCTTCTTTACCCTCACTATTTCCAAGATTCCTAATCTCCAAGGCTCATAGCCTTCTTGAGCCCATTATCAGCCCTCCTCTCTGGGTCCAGGGTTCTGATTGCTTGGCACTCAATTCTTCCACTCTGTTTTCACCTCTGTCTCCAGACTGCAACTTGCATACTAGCCGGGCTATGGCACAGTTCACCTAGTACAAGTTCACATGGTCGTTCTCTGTCAACCCATTCACAACAACAGAAAGAAAAACTAAAAAAAGAGACTCTGTTTGATTTCCCCCCATGACTATACAAAGAATATGCGAGGACATCAAACTAGAGTCATTATGTACAAACAGAAACAAAACTAACAGGAATTAAACTGTCTACTCTACTGCAAAACAGATTATGCAAGTACACTACAGACAAAATTCAAATGGATTCAACTGTCAATGTTTTTATTATCAGAAGTTCCTCTATTACATTCACGGCATCTCAGGTTTCAAAACGTTCCAACCACTTTACAAAGCAAAAACTAGCTTTTATATTGTTCGGCTTCCTTTCAGTTATCAAACAGTTAGGTTTTCTGCCTATTCGGCTCCCATCGGCAAAACAGATTCTTTGTCGCACCGATGAACTTTTAGTCCCACATGCACCCGTTCAGGTCGGCCACTGCGGTTTATATATCCGACGGCTTAGTAAACTATTGTCGGCACTTTTGCCGCCGACGACCCCTGTCTACCCCCATCGGCACAACCCAAACTATCGGCCAACATTCAACCATGAACTCCGATAGTCCCTTGTCTCACCGATACCAAGTCTTCACCCTCCGTCGGCGTGACCACTATGCATCGGCCTCAAATCTTTAAGCTACGCCGACATAAGTCCTCCCGCCGATGTCCTAAAGCACCATCGGTGTAACAGCCCATATCGGACAAGACCTCAAAAGTCACACCGAACCTCAAACTCCCGCCGATGTCATCGGGGTGACTACTCAGCATCGGACAAACCTTCGATACTTATTCCGACGGCCCTTGTCTCATCGACACCTACAGAACGCCTTCATTGGAATGACCACAACCATCGGTGAAGCAAACAATACCTACGCCGAAGACCAATGTCTCACCGACCATTCTAACCCATCGGCTTGACATTCAACGTCGGCCAATTCGTAACTCCCTTCGCCGATATGTCACCTCTCCCCGATGGTTAGCACCATCGGCCAGCCGATACTATCGGTATAACTTTCCACTCTTCTTCCGCTGCCTATTGTCATGCCGATGTGCTTTCGTCAATGTGACTCGCTACATCGGTCAGACATTCTCGCTGTCTCCCGATATGTCTTTTCACGCCGATGTGCCTTTGTCGGTATGACTTTAACTATCGATAAAGCTTGAAAACGTTGCGCCGATGAGCTTGCTCACTCCGATGGGTTTACTTTGCACATGTATAAACTTCTTCCCGCTCTACCCTATTTTGAAAATTCAAAACATCACAACAAAATGCAAACATATATACACATGGGCTCCAAGCCCTTGGTGCTCCTGCACCAAGAGGCAGGGCAGTCCTTACAGTCCCATGTCGACTCCCTTAACGTGGTCATCAGAGTTGTATGTTACGGAGTTAATGGCCCTGAAGGGAAGAATGGTTAAACTTGAAGCTAAAGATCAGGTGAAAGAAGAAAATTTTCAAGAGGTCTTAGAATCCAACCTAAGGCTGTCACAGGAAAACCAAGACCTTAGCAACCAAGTAAACAAGTTACAACACAAGTTGGAGTTCAGGCAGCAGCAGATTCTAGCATTAAAACATGATATAGATAAAGTCAACAACAACAATGTAAGTCAAACAGTGGCAGAAAATGATATCCCCCATATCAAGAAAATCCAATCAGTCCTCGCAAGCATGGAAGTCAAAGAAACCAAATTAATGGAGAAACTTGAGGAGGCCAAGTCTTGGACTCAAGTGGTAAAAGGGGAGACAGGGACATAAACAGATCTCATAAAAAAGTGAGTTAAATTATAAATGTGAGAAGAAAAGGACAGGCAAGACAGGGCAGCAAACATAATAATAAAAGGGATGAAAGAGTACGAAGGAGGAGCAACCAACAGGGTCGTAAGAGACTTCTTACTAGACAAACCTCAATGGATAGGTTATATACAACAAGCAAATAGAATTGGTCAAATGACAAAGGGAGAAAAAGGCAGAAATATCAGGGTGACATTGAAAAACCAAGAAGATAAGAACATGATTCTAAGAAACAAAGGTTTCTCAAAGGTAAACATTTTTTTATAGATGAATATTTAACCTCGGCACAACTAGAGGAAAAGAGGAAGGAGTGGGAGAAGGTTGTAGCAGCAAGAAATGCAGGAAAGGAAGCATGGTTGTATAGAGGCAAAGCCCAAATTAATGACAACACCATCCATGATAAATAGGGAGACGGGGCCCCCTAGGACCACCTCGCATTGGTAGGCTGGAATTGTAGAGGCTACCCTTGGAGGAGGGGTCCTAGTTTAGGGCCCATAGCAGAGGGAAATGATGTCATAATCCTCCTTGAAACTCATGAACATGAGGGCTGCAAAGTCCCAAAATTTGAAGGTTACACCAAGTTTTCAGTTTGGAATGAGGTAACTGAAAATGGCAAAGGACATGAGGGAGTGACAATCCTGATAAAGAAGGAATGGGAAAGACTCATAAAGCTGGAAAAGGACATAAATAATTAGTATATGTGGATAAGGATTACAAATCAAAAGTCCATAATTTGGCTGGCAGCGTGCTACTTTGCTCCATATGGCTCTAAAATGTACAAGAAAAAGAACTTAGATAAGATCCACATCGAGCACTCAAAAAGGACATAGCGACATATTGTCCTACGGGCAAGATCATGTTAATCGGGGACTTTAATGCAAGAATGGCGAATAATCAAGCTCTTTACTTGGAAATGGAGGATGGTCAAAATAGCAACCTGCTATGGTTTGAAGAAGAAGAGAACCAAAAGTGGGAAAGGGCTTCCCAAGATACAAAAGGTGGGGTTTCTCTTTTTGGAGTAGAAATGTTAGGGATGTGCAGCCGCCATGATTTAATTATTTGCAATGGCATAAGAGCGTGGCTGAGCTCTGTAGACATGACATGCCATACCTATAGTGGGCAAAGCATGGTAGACTACGTCATTTGTTCGCAGAATGCCATATCTAAGATAAATGAGATGGAAATTAGAGGCTCTCCTGTAGAAATGAAGTCTGATCACAACCCTATTTATGTAAAGTTTTGTATGCAAAAAGGTGAACAGCAAGGTAACTGTCCTCAAATAGGTAAAAAAGCGGATGGGCAAGGCAATATTCGTTTGACTAGCGAGAACCAGGACATCTTTAAATCAATGATTGACAAACAACTACAAGAAAGAAAGAATATTGGCTGCCCCAACAAAAAACAGGGCATAATTGACAGTGAACAGCTGATGGCTTTAATTCACAAAGCTCTCTCAGCATGCAAGAGATCCAAGGCTAGAAGATCCCCCAAAAACAACTTTCCATTGAATCCCTGGTATGATGAGCAATGTAAAACAGCGAAAAGAACGTTGAAAATACCTGGAAAAGAGAAAGCAAATAAGAAAATGTATGAGAAATTGGTGAGGTCGAAAAAAGAATACATGGAAGTTAGGAGGAAAGAGTTGATTTCTCTAGGAAGGACAAATCCAAGAGGTTTTTGGAGAGAATTGCAGCAGATTAGTAGCAAGGTCGAGAGTAACATCAATGACATGCAATGGCTGCAATATGCTAAGACATTGTACAAAAGAGACCAGGATAAAACCACCCCGCCGATAATCAACAATGGGACCAAACTCTTTTCCACAAAGGACACTACAAAAGGAACTAAGAGGTTAGCATCAGGGAAAGCTAAGGACCTAGATGGTTTACAAGCAGAACACCTGAAATGGGGATCGGAAGCCTTAGCACCACACATCAAAAGGATATTTAACAGAGTGATTCAGCATGGTTTCCCTACAAACTGAACAACAAGTGTGGTCATTCATTTTCACAAGAGCGGGGATGTCAACAACCCGTCAAACTACCGCACTATTATGATAAACCCTCTCTTTGAAAAACTCTTTGGAAGCATTGCAAAACAAAAAATTAGCACTTGGGCAGAAAAGGAGGGCAAGAGGGCAAAAGGGCAAGCGGGTTTCAGAGCTAAGCACTCCACGATTGATCACAGTGTCACCCTTAGACATATGATTGAAAAAATCTGGGAAAAGCAAGGAGGTGATGTCTTTTGCTATTTTGTTGACTTCAAAAAGGCTTTCGACACAGTACCTAGAAGCAAGATTTGGAGTAGAATGGAAGAGCTGGGAATACCAGAAGAGTATAGGTAGTGGTCCACAGACTTTATGATCATGTCCGAGCCAAGATCAGAACAAAGGATGGTTTTTCAGAATGTTTTGGAAGCAGCATCAGGGTCAAGCAAGGGTGTCCATTGTTCCCAACTCTTTTCGGGCTATACATAGACAAGTTAGAGGAGTGGTTAGACAAGAGGGGTGGTGGGGGCATTCATTTAGCCAATTATGTGGTGAAGTTACTGCTATATGTTGATGACCTTACTTTGTTGGCAAAAACGACACATGGTTTGCAAGAACACCTAAGAGCTCTTGAGTTATTTTGCCAGGAGATGGGAATGCAAGTGAACATAACTAAAACCAAGATCATGGTCTTCACTTTGAGAAGAACCAAGAAGCAAATAAATTTTGAGTTCGAAGGTAGTTCCCTCGAGGTGGTAGACGAATACAAGTACTTGGGCCTTGATTTCCGCAATAATCTCAGCTGGGAGACCTGCAGAACAAAGAGAATACAAGGAGGTTGGAAAGCGTTATTCATGCTGCAAAACAGACATAGATCAGTAAAGTTATGGGACTGGCAAGCAAAGAAGAGTCTTTTCGGGCTGCTGGTTACACCAGTGGTATTATATGGGTGTGAAGTTTGGGGCAATAGTACATCGACAAGAAAATGGAGACAAATAGAAAAATAAAAACAAGGCAATTTATTTTCTAACTTCAAGGTCTAAGTGAATTGCAAGGTGCATGATCTCAAGTACATGTCTTAACAAATCAAATTAAAGTGTTATATAAAGGTGTGACTTCTCAAAGTGTAAGCACAAAGTTTGAAAAACCAATGCATAAGTGAGTGTAGGAGGTGCACACAAGTATGCAGCACCAAGTGTTTGAGTAATGAAAAAAGAACACAAGTCTATATACAAGGTGCATGCTTAGTCTAGTGGTGTGCACCTCATCAAACATGTAGTTAATTTCAAAATCCAAGCCGCAAAGGTGTGCACTTGATTTCTAAATAACAAAATTACACCAAAGCAAGTTTAACTTTTTTACATTGATTGTTCTACTAAGTACCATAAACATAGTGAAAGTGACTATGATCTATAAGCTCCTTTGATCTTTAATGCCTGTTCGGGGCATAGTGTTTTTCTAAAGGTTTTACCTCAATATTAAAAAGACTGTGAGCAAGACTTCATTAAATTGCTTTCATTACCAACTACTGAAAACCTATGATTCAACATAAGCATCATTATGAACATTTTGATTTATTTCTAACAACATATAGGACTAGAATGAAAGAAGCTCCCTGACTGTGGATGTGCAGTTGTGTTTGAAGAGAGAGGGCGAGAAAGACTGACCTTAGGGCATTTTGGTTCCACCTCATCATATGAATCATTTACACGAGTATTTATGAAACACACATATTTATCGATTGCAGAAGAAAGACTATCTGACTTCTGAATAAGATATGAATAGAGGTGGTGCCGTACAGCTACATTAGCAAAAGATTCATTATTCACAGTCATTGATCTCATATCTGTCAGCTGGCCAGGATCCATGTCTGGATAAACTGAATACAAGTAAGACGTTATAATGTAGTCCAAAACAGCATCTCCAAGAAACTCGAGGCGCTGAAAACAAAAACAAAAAAACATGAAGCCCACCATTAGAATACCAAAATAAGGTTTACTCTCATAATACAAAAACCATCACTTGAATAGAAGGAAAAAAACATATATATAATGTTTGATTTATACATATTTAGAAAGATTTAGGTTTGATTATAAACTGACCTGATAACATCCTCCATTATGCTCATTATATGAAGGATGTGTGAATGCCTCCAAAAGCAAACCTTTGTGCATAAAGCTATGTCCTATTAACCCTTCCAAGTTAGAAACGTTTATGTAATCCATTAAGGATAAATTATTCCTACTTTGTATGTGAGCTTCCTCTATAAGCAAGGGATCAAAATCAATTTCTATTCCAATCCACTTTAGAAATGATACGGCTGCTTTAAAACCACTTTCCACTAAGTACGCTCCAATCAGAGCCTCAACTACATCTGCAATTGTCTTCATATGCATCCAGTGATGCCGTTTAGAGCATTTTACAATCACACCATCTACTTTTTCCTTCATAATATTCCCCTCATAATAGTGTATCTCATTGATGTTCTCTAGAGTACAAATTTCTTTGCAAGGACGACCAAGTGCAAAGAAATGCTTTGGATCGAAATACTCATCCCGGATATATGCCTATAAAATAGGAGGAACCTTAGAATGTACATTATAAACAGAAATCAGAACAAGTTAGCCAAAATAATTACTATTAAAAAGAATTGTGTTACAACCGACAAATCAAGATTTTTCTCTTGATATAAGATGAAGATAGAGAGAGAAAGTATTACTAATTAGCATGGAATGTAATCTCCAAACAAGGATATGCCACTTCTACATAAATAATTTGTAACTAGAAAGCATCACAATGATAATATCAAGGCAAGAAGACCCACAAAGCATGCACACACACCACTAATTGATATTAGTACCAGTAAAGAGGACATTCAGCAGCATTGAACTATGTTAGAGAAATTCCCACACAAGGATATGCGGCTTGCAAGTAGATAATTTGGATTTAAAAGAATTACAATAATTAATACAAAAGCACGGGGATGTACAAAGCACACCGGCGCACAACTGATCCATATTAGTATTGATAAATAGAACACTCAACAGAACTAAGCAATATTATAGACAGAGGGGGAGCAAGAGAGAGAGGCTGATCTAAATGGGACCTTGAAGTGAGTTCAAGTTCAGTTCAAGTTAGTAACTAATCTCAGTCATAATGACTAAGGCCACATAAAACGCTTGCACCACCCCTAATAAGTCATATATCAGCAAGAACAGAGATACAAGTCAAGAAAGGATCTACATAGGTTGCAAAAATGATCTAACATGATGCAATCCCCTAAGGTTCATAAATAGCTGAAGAAGGTCCATCAGAGTGAAGAACATACATTTTGCAGTGACAAATGTACAAGGGAGAGCAAGGTTGCAGCTATATTAGTGAAATGATAGCTGTAATGTCCCATTCTAGGTTTTTGAAGCAAATTTCTGAATCTTACAATTTCACAACGAAACCCT
The DNA here is from genome assembly GCA_027924645.1 of Cunninghamia lanceolata. NCBI lineage: Eukaryota > Viridiplantae > Streptophyta > Pinopsida > Cupressales > Cupressaceae > Cunninghamia > Cunninghamia lanceolata. The sequence goes on from BSBN01000798.1 coordinate 921,370, forward strand.
AGGACTGAAATTCTGATTCCTTATTTTCACCTTTCAATTTGTCTTCGACAACATGAAATATAGAGTAGCATGTGCCAAAATATTGATGGCAAACAAACATACACCTAAACTACTTTGAAATGAATTGCATCCAATACAAATTGATAGCAAGTGAATTGATCAAAACAAATCAGACGTCACTGTCATAAATCAGTCTTGTCTTATGCAGTATTACATCAAGTTTATGAATAGATGGCAGCTACAACACATGTAAAGACTGCTGTTACAAATCAGAGAGGAAACATACCCTATTTTGATGACAAATTACAATGCAATGTGGGCAAATTTGCCAATATAGATCACCGCACCTCCAAGGATGATGAATAGATGTGAATACATACAGATTGCTCTCCTAGTGTCTTCAAATAGGCCCTTTTGACAATCAGCCTGCACTATAGCACTGAAGATTGCAGATTGCTGCCCCTTAATTGATGTCTAAACGCCTCCTTGTGCAAATCGGCTTCAACCAACAATCTGCATCCTGTAACAAACCGTCAAATGACAAGTATTTAAATCCAATCAAATGTCCTTTGATCACACAAAACCTCAACCTATGGCCACAACTCCCAAGAAGAATATGAAGAATGCCCTGCAAAGTGAGCTCCTGTGGCGAAAGCCATACACACTCGAACTCAACTTGGCCCCATCCTCCAAAGAATGCAATGCTATCAACCACAAACAACAAAACCTCCAAGTCTCCGGAAGCTCTATCCTCAACAAGTGTTAAGTCCAGGAAGGACCAAACACCATACCAAACCCAAGCTCCGAAGGAAACCATACCTGTCAACAAGTGATGAAGAATGTTAACTCTAAAACACAACCACCTATCACCAAGCTTCTGTTGCTCCACATTGTCAAAAACATCATCCACGCTCTATGAGTTGTGAAGCAACTCATCTAGATCCCAACTGTCAAGCTTGTCACCGCCTAGATCCCAAATCACCCTGTCATCACATCCTGCAAACATGAATTGGAAGCATCCCAAAGTGCTAACAACACAAAACCAATCTCCAACTCCTGTAGATCTCCCATGTACGTGAAGAATACCCAACATAGGTGCAAGAAAGTGTAGCCAGGGTCGTCGGGTAATAGCATATCAACCCTATGTCATTCTCCAAAGGTGAGAAGATGATGCAACTCCTCTCCAAACTGCTGAACAGCCGCTCTGCGTCCAACTCCATAGTCCAGCTGCAATGCAAACATTCTTGCCTCACAAATCATCGCAATGTTCCCATACCTAGGCTTCTGAGCCAACTACATCTCCAAAGTATGCCAACCAATTGCAAGCGCTTCCATGGTATTCATCACAAATCTCTGAACTACATATTCTATCAAAGAGTCATCAACAAGATGAGACTTATCACAATCAAGTCCCTCAAGTGTTCCATAAATGATCAAAGACCAAAACAAATCTGCATCACTTATGCCTCCATCTACGCATGTAGTCATAACACTAGTGGCTGATCCACAAAGTGTGTGCTCCTTGATGCCATCCAAGTCTTTGATAGGACCATTCAGACAACTCTCCAAAAGAAGTGACACCAAGTACTCATGAAGCAAGCTGTGCAAACCAACAATGAAATCTAAATCCTACCTCAAACCTGATTGTTGCATCGTACAAGGTTCATTCCTCGTATGCCACATGTCCTAAATCTTCTTTGCCTCTACCATGACATGCGGTACTAACTTGGTCCTCGTGTCTTGGACACACAAATAAGACCTCATGTTTGTTCCCCAAATGAGTGCCAACAATAGGATAAATCTTCTTACTGTCATCCTCGTGAGTAGGATTATGCCAATCCCAAAGACCCCTGTTCCAACCTAGAGAATCAGAACAGCAATCACACCTCTCCAAATTCAAATCTGCATACCCTACTTGCTTGCTCTCCTCAAGTGTAGACCAAAAAGGTGACTCCAATTGAAAATCAATTGTCCCCAGATGAAAACCAAGTGTGTCATGTGCCATAACCAATGTTGCAGGATACGGCCCCCTCCTCCCCCTGGTACGTGTACCGGCGTACCTGGTACGGACATGCGTATGGTACGGCTAGGATATGCGTCAAATACGGTGCCCATCCATATCCAGAATTAGGGCACACATTGAGCCGCACCAGATACTTTTGGATTCGGCGATCAAAAAAAATTTATCGTATCTCATTCGGCGTTCAAAAAAAATTGCTGTATAGGAGGTTTTCCTATAATGATTTCAAGATAGGAGGTTCAAGGAATACGTTGATAGAACAACCCACAAGTTCAGAAATTTTTTTGGCGTGAATATTTCAGCATAGAAGATTTCCAGCGTGAATTTTTTTTACGACATGAGACAATTCCGAGCACTGCTCGAATACGCCAATAGGAACAAACAACGTGAATTTTTTTTATGGCGTGAGACAATTCAAAGCACTATTCAATTCTAATTTATCTCTGCAATTTAGCAATGCTCAGGCAAACATCAAATTTTCAAACTCAAGCAAAACAACTAAAGAAACATTTTTAAAAACGGCCAATAGAGACTCCAAAAAGAATCGAAACAACAAACGAACTTTATTGTACAAGCAGATCAATAGCCAAAATACAACCGAATCTGGCATAAATGCTTCGGAGACTGATGCACATCAGGCCCCTGCATTGCCAACATTGGCAAAAAACATTTCTAGTTCAGGTGAGTTGAAGAAGCCACTTGGAGGAGGGCTTCCATATTTGAGCTCCGCCCTCTTTTTTCTGGGAGGTGATGGACAAAACATACTTGTAATTTTTTGGTGCTTGGGAGTCTCACTCCCACTCCTCTACACCCCCTTCCTCCTCTGAATACCACGAACTCTGTTTCTTCATTTCCTTGACGAACTCCAAATGATTTGCTGCAACTCGAACCTTGATCACTTCTGTAAAACTCCTCTACCTTGGCTTAATATATTTGAATAGTGCTCTGAATTGTCTCACGCTGTAAAAAAAATTCACGCCGTTTGTTCCTATTAGCGTATTCCTTGAACCTCCTATTTACTAAGCTTACAATTATTTTTTAAATTTTAATATTTTATTAATAATTATAATGTGTATTTAAATTAATAGTTATAATATTTATTATAATTAATATTTAAATATAATATTTTTAATATTTATTAACACTTATAATATGTTATTATAATATAATAAATTATATATATATATATATATAATTTATTATTTTATAATAACATATTATATATTATATGCTATTTACTAAGTTTAAAATTAATCTTTGTTAATTTTTTTAAACTTTAATATTTTATTAGTATTTATAATGTGTATTTAAATTAAAATATATTTATAATATTAACTAATATTTAAATATAATATTTTTAATATTTATTAATACTTATAATATGTTATTATAATGTAAAAAATTATATATATATATTTTATAATAACTTATTATATATCATATGCTATTATAAAATAATAAATTATATTGTAATATAATATATTAGATAATAAAATATTTTTTAATTTATATATATGTGTGCCGTATCTAGCCGCATCCGTATTGGAGGTTTTGAAAATTAGCCGTATCCGTATCGGATACCGTATCTGTATCCATGCAACATTGGCCATAACATCTATCCCATGGCTGCAAACTAAGTCATCATGTATATTTGTCTCTTTCCTCTTCATGTCTTTGTCATAGGACCCTTCAAGTCCATCCTTGTCTCCATTCTTTGTCATCTTCCAACAAATCTTATCCTCATGCTCTTTCGATTCTTGAAGAACCCTTTGAGTGCTCCTCAAAGAATCCACTATATCCTTAAGCTCAAGGGTGAGCTTCTCCACCTCATCTTCTTTTCTTCTCAGAGCATCGAATATATCTCACCAAGTGTGAGGAGATGATCCCTTTCAGCAAGTAAGTGTAGGTAGTTTGACTTCACTACTGCCAAACCTCCTTAAGATTGTGCAAGTCATCAAGAGATATACCTCCTTCAAAACCATCATGATCCATCAATGCCTTCCAACAAAAAATTGCCATCATCTTATGGATATCATCAAAGTTGGCTAGGGCTGCCATGATATGATTATCATTTCCCTTCGATTGCCCTTCCAAGTGATATGACTTATGAGACTCAAAATCTTCATGCAACATTTCTAACTTAGCACCAATAATACCACGAGTCTCCTTCCAAAGACCAACATCATAATATACTACATTCAAAGTCCTTACAATTGCATCTGTGACAATTCATACATGACCTCCATCAAACAACCTCAAGTTATGGGCAGTAGAAAGTACACTTCGACCAAGATTAGGTTGCACATGGACTACAAATACTTTGGGTTCTATGTTCTATAGTCAAATTTTGGTACAATTCTAACATATCTAGATTGGGATGAAGTGTTATTTTGTACACAGTTTTACATCCATAGGGCTATAGTGCACCACTTGAGGAATCAGTAGCATTCCACCCAAGGTTGCCATCCTTGAATAAAGCCACTACTTCTTTCCATCCATCATTGCCAATAATGCTAACAACTGCAATCATCTGCACATCATCATTAAATACCACCCTTGATACATCTGGCATAGACGTTTTGAATCCATAGAATACTGAATTGATTGCTGAACCTGCCCTTGTACGCTTCTCATTTCCCCTTCCTCATAGCCATCTAGTTCTTGTCTGACACGCATCAGTGCACGAGCTATGTCTTTTGTTCCCTTCATTTTCATCATCAGGACTCTCCACATCTAAAGTATAATCATCATCACTTTCTTTCTATCGCTATAGTGCTTCCAAGGAGAGAGAGCCCATTTGTAAAGAGGGTCATGTATGAATACTTCGATAATGGTCAGTAGAGCTTCTTTATTTGTTCTCATCACAGATAATGTTTCTTCACAACATCTTCTAAACACGCCCTCCACCACAATGACTCCCATACCATCAACTATGTTACTTGTCAACTGAAAAGGAACCTACTTGTTGTGACCAAATCACACATCACCCCATTGGACTGGGGACCCCCTCTCAATTTGAAATCCAATGCCTCGCATGAAGTTTTGATGATCTCTTAGAATTATTGCACAATGCAGTAGGTGGTGTTTGAGTCTTAGCGCCCTTTGATCATCTGATTCTGATAAACACGCTTAGGAGAAACAATGATCTGAGGTGTCTCATTGAAGCCTATCTTTTGCACCTTGAAGTGATTTGAATGCCTAAGGAACGGTGTAAAGCTAGTTTTCAACATCATAACATGACAAATTTGAGGTCTTTAGTGAAGGCGCCCATTATCTGTCAAGGGATCATTGGCCTTTTATGAAGTTGATTGCTTAGATGATCTGGAGCGCCCAAGTCAGGAAGATCATTTCTGGCGCCCCAAGTCAGGAAGATCCATTTCTGGCGCCTAGTGTCTAAGTAACCTCCAGGGAAAGCCTTAGGTGTAAGTCAGTTTAGGCGCCTCGATGTGGAAAGAGGTTTATAATGCCTTGAAGTCAGAAGGTTTGAGTGCCCTATGTAACTAGAAATTAGCGCCTTGAGGTGGGGGACCCAAATTAGCGCCTTGGTGTTTTGAGCGCCCTATGTAACTAGAAATTAGCGCCTTGAGGTGGGGAACCCAAATTAGCGCCTTGGTGTTTTGAGCGCCTTGATGAAGAATAAGTGCCTTGGTGTTTTGAGCACCTAGATGAGGTAGGTCTATCATATTCCAAGCCACTCTGCGCTTATCATCTGTGGATTCATATCAAGATACAACATGAAGTAGGATTCCTAGAGAAAGGCGCCTAGGGAAGGAAAACTTCAAGTTTCAAACGCCTTGAAGGGATTGGAGTGTCTTGGAAGCATGGTGTGAGCGCCTAAAGGAATAATGAGACTTGAAGAATTGTATTTCAAGCGCTTTGAAGAAATATAAGATGGGGTCTTAGGTCAGAATCATCATTTTGGGTGCTAAAGAGAAGGATTATGAGGAGGGCGCACTTTGCCACTCATTCCATATGATATGAGTGCCTAAGCTGGAGGTATTGTTAGTGGCGCCTAGGGAGGGAAGGAGGTAAGTCAGTGAAGCTAGTTGACTTTGGCGCCTTTGGTGCCTTAGATACAAGGAGATTGGTAGAAGGAGTTTAGCGCCTTGGTGGGAGTTTGAACGCTTTAGGATCCAAGGAGACTTTGTTTAGTGCCCATTCTTTGTGGTTTATCTCCATTTTAGCGCCTTCATGATGTGTGAGCGCCTTCAAGGAATATAAAGGTAAGATGAGCGCCTAAACAATGAAGTAAGTTTGAAATCATCCGGATTTGCGCCTAGAAAGCAAAGGATCACTAGGAGATAAGTCCAGCGCCTTAGAGTGCCTTGAGTTATTTGATTATTTTGAAGAAAGTTGTTGGACGTTAGAATGTTAGGGCGCTACTTTCCTAGGGCGCTACTTTCCTCAGGTATCACCTTCAAGTTGATCACCTTCAAGATGACAGACTCCAAGTTGAGCGCCTGGGTGAATGTGATAGAGCACCTAAGTGGATGATTAAGCGCCTTAATGAATGGATTTGCGCCTTGGAAGCTAAGTTGAATGTGAAATGATCAAGAGCACTGTTAAACGCATGGCTTGAACGCCTTAAGGAGTAATGAGGCATGGAGGATTCCACTTTAAGTGCCTTGAAGAAATACAAGAAGATTTGCGCCTTGATGAGAATGGAAGCCTTGAAGTAAATTAGGCCTCTTTTAGTTCACATTGGGCGCCCTTGATGTGGAGATGGAATTCAAATGTAAAAAGGCCTAGAAGGGGTTAGGCACTCTTTCTTACTCAAAGCGCTTCACTTTGGCACCCAAATAACATGTGCAAGTATGGTAAGTCAGGCGCCCTTTACTTCCAAGAGAATTCCATATGTATTAAGGGTAACAAAGGTGTAGGGTGCTTAAGGTCTAAAAATTCTCATTTGAGCGCCTTAAAGAGAACTTAGAAGACATAAATGAGTCTAGGCATTGTTCCTCTCCATGCTTGCCCCATGTTGGCGCCCATCATATAAAATGGTTTGCTATTTAGGCGCTAACTCTCACTCAAGCCACCTCAAATGGCGTCTTGGAAGGCAATCTTGCTCTTGATGTAAAGTGAGTAATAGAGTAGATGATGAAGCTTGCTTCATGAATCAGAGTAGAAGGGGAAAGGACTTGAAGTTGAATGGTGAATGTATTGCCTTTGCTTGATGACATAATCAAGATGAAGTAGTTCTTCAAGATGATCTTTGAAGTTCTTCCAAGGGTGAATAGCACGATGATACCTTCTTTGACTAACCTCTTGGGGAGACTTGTAAAAACATGATGCCATTGATGTAGAAGAATTGAAGTAATCCCTTAAGATGATTCCTTGGCTTCACCAACACTTCTTCTTGCAAAGATGCAAGTAGGCGCATATCCTCACTCCAATCCTACCGCCTTGAGTGAGAGAGCATGGAGAACTTGAAATGTGGCATATGAAGCATGATTGGATAAATTAAGAGATGCATTAGAAGAAGTCAGGCGCCCAAATGCACTTAAACCTCCTCTTGGAGCGCCTTTCATAGGGAAGTCTACTCATTTTGGCGCCAAGAATTTTAAACTTTTAGGCCGACCTCCTTTACCCTTGGCCGCCACCATTAAATGCTTAAGAATTTGCTATAAAAGTGGGCACTGCCTCTTACTTTCACAATTCATATTACAAGTGGAGCGAATTTCCTAGAGGGCAGCGATTTTTGTTCAAGGGACAGCGAATTTTTCAGGAGGGAACAGATTTTAAGGCAGATCTGTGTTTAAGAGGACTGATTTTACTTCTAATTCTGCCATTTCTATACTGATTTTTGCATTAAATTCCAGAAATCTGCATTTTCTAAGACAGAAATTTGATACAAGGTACGTTTTGATCAGCTCTACTTCATAAAATTACCTTTTATTTGTTTAAATTTGCAGATTTATATCCAGAAATCAGGTTCTTGTAGGATGTAGAGATGATGATCCTATTTGATAATGCTTTTGATGTAGAATGAATTAAAGTGTATGTTGATCTTCATTCATGAGACTTCTCTTGTACTTGAAAGATTGAGTGAAACTTGAAATTGAATAGATGAAGTGTCCTTTAGAAGTTGATGAAGTGATCTAACCTGAATCATTGATATAGATGATGGTAAAATCTATTTTTTTAAGCCACTTATTCAAGTCTTGCTTGTAGGTAAATGGTAATGACGGCTAAGGAGAGACAAGTCCTGATCAAGATGGATGCCAAGTCCAACATACCTGAATCCAAGCTTGAAATGCAGTGGAAGGACGTAGGAGACACCAACATGGGACACGTCAACCTGGAGGAGGTGAAGGACTTCTTGCTCGCCATCACAACGAACGAAGACATCAAGGCCATCGCAAAGAGCGGGATTGTTCAAGCAGCATGCTTCCCATCTGCCTTGCCAAGCACTGAGTTAGTGTTGGAGTGTGTTCAGCACTATGATAAAGAGAAAAGACAGATTATAGCAAAGGATGGAACTGTTCTCGCCTACCTGCAAAGGGAAGCCATTCAAGAGATCTTCAACATCCCAGAAGGAAAAGGAGTATTCATTTGCCCTACAACTGCTTAGATGACTTTCGAAGGCAACTCCAAGGTCTACATGCAAGAGATCAGGAAGAAATGGATGACTGATTCATCAATGAAAATATATAACTCTGAGGATCCAAAGTACCACAAGGCTGACTTCAAGCAAGAGATAAGTTACCTGATCATGTTCTTGAATCGAGTAACAGGTAGGCCTCAATCATCTACTTTCGAAGGATGGATGTATACTTACTTTGATCATATGTTTACAAAGAACAAGATGATTGATTGGGCTAGTCTTATAAGTCATTGCCTTGATGATCAGTTTGAGAATTTTGATGAAACGAAGTCTTTTTTCATGACTTCATACCTTGTTTATATCCTGGCAAGAAATGTAGTCTACAAAGGATTAACAGCTAAAGGACAAGTAGGTACCAAGCCTGGACAGATTCTCTCACATCAGTGTTATCCTCAACTCCACTTGAAGAACATTAATCACTATAAGAGGTTCAATGATGCTTTTGCTATGTTCATAGTAAGAAAGTTGAGAGGTGAACCGCATAGAAGATTAACAGGTGTTGCTAGGAACTTCATCAAGCAGTATGGAAGGTATTATATTCAGTATGACAAGTTCACCTATATTAGGATTCAAGGATTTACATCTTTTCCATATAGACTGCCTAGATATCCTTCAAACAGGATGGTGTTGCTAGAGGTTTCAAGACAGCTGTTAGAGTTTCATAAGATGCAAAAAGCAAGAAAGAAAGCAAGAGTTCAGTTTCCTCTTCAGCTTGGTAGATATTATTCTTGTCCATCACTTTAGGCAGCTGAGCATTCAGAAGTTGAGCTTCAGGCTTATCATCTGCATCCGCATGATTCAAGGAGAGAAAACTTTGATCCACATGGAGCCATTAAGCAGTCATATTCTTCCTACAAGCATAAGGAACAATTAGAAGATCACTGGGCTGATGTTATAGATGATGATATTAGAATGCAAAAATGTTCAAGGTTGAGGTGGGACTTAGTAAGAGCTACAAAGGTACTAAGGATTCCTGATCAATTAGAAGGTGAAAGAGCTCTTCTGGGTGATGAATATAATAAGATCCGGAATCTGCCTTATGAAGTCAATTGGGCTGATAGAGAAAAGGTTGACGATGAAGGATTGATAAGGCCTATCATTGCTATTACTGAAGAGCAGATAAATAAACAAGTACAAGCCTTGCTTGATGAAGGAAAGAGACTCACCTATACTAAAATGGGAGAAGTAGATCAGTAAGAACAACACAATGCACCTAGTAAAGATTCACGAAGCAGAGGAAGTGAAAGAGATTCAGGACAGGGAAAGAAAAGAAAACAGCTTGAAATTGCCCAAGGAGAATCCAGTAAGAAGAAGAAAAGGATAAGTATTGAAACTGCTTCTTCTAGACAACCAGATGACACCCCACTAAATCAAGACATAGTGGTACCTGCAGAGAATGTGGTTCTTAAAGCTCTAGCTGAAGAAGTACCTTCAAGTCCGCATGATACTGAGATCATTGATGAAGCCAACACCAACGATAAGGATGAAGCTGAAGAAGAATCATTGCCTGCACAAGGAAGGCAGTTACAACAGCAGCAAGATCTTTCATCATTGCCAGAGTGGTTACAAGAAAGAATCAGAGAGAATTATGAAGTTGAGAAGTGTCCTCTTCCAGTTGATGAATTACTTCTGGACATGTCAAAAGAGAAACCGAAGAAGAAAGCAAATATTCTTTCAAAGATCACTAAAGATGAAACAGGAGTAAGGAAGGTTCATGTAGCAGTTCCAAGGCTTGAGAAGAATATAGAAGATATAAAACCTGATGATTATGACATCAATACAATCAATCTGGGTCCATTGACTGGAATGCAAGTAGAAGAAGAGCCTCAGGATTCAATTGATAATGCTCGAGCTATTATAAGACAAGAGACAGAAGGTAGAATCAAAGCTGAGCAAAGATGTTGAGCCTTAGAGCAGTACATACAGCTCCATCCCTTCTTCCTCCTAAAACAGTTGTTCACTTAGAAGAATTGAAATCTTCATCTCACAGAATGAAGGATTGGATGAAAAGATCAAAGGAGGCTACATTTAGACATCTAGAAGATATTATGCAAGTGAGTGATAAGATTACTGATCTTAAAAGAAGAGTACTTGCATTGATAACAGTTTGTGTTGAATTCAAAGACATCAGAGAACATTACTTGTCACACTTGAAGAGCTTAATGGAAACATCAGTTGATGAGTTGATACATGCTGAAGTGATTGAGGAGGGTAAGACATATAACTTCTCTTCCTGGTATTATGGCTTTTGCATCAAAGGACAATTGCTGGATAAGATAGAAACAGACATGTCAAGAGTCAGAAGTGTGCTTCAAAGGATTCAAGATGGAATACATGCCTCTCTGATGAAGATCTGTAATCCATTTGGGGAAATGACTCTTGATAATCTGAAAGAACAAGTTCAAGCTTTCTATTTTCAGGAAAATGATGTTACTGATGAAAGACTTGATAGTATTTTTTCACTTGTTGTCCACCTTGGCGACAACAAAGCAAGGATAACTGATTGGGAAAAGACACTTGGCCTCTATTCAGATGATGTACTTGAAGCTGAAGGAACCATTCAAAATGCGCCAAGTGTACCTTTGGAGGAGGTCAAGCAAATAGTGTCCAGGTTCATTGAATGCCAAGCTTCTAGTGATGGATATTCACATGGAGATTCCTCATAGGTTGATGACATGTCATTCTTATTTTCTTGAGAGGTGTGCCTTTGTTCCTTTCTTCATAGCTTCTTTCATTTAATATAGATAACCTCCTTCATTTAATAAAGTTGGCCTCTTTGATTTAATAAAGAAGAGTTTGTTACAACTACTTGTCATGTGGCTTGATCTGGTCCGTTGGCTTGGCCGATCGATCTTGACCCTTCATTCATTTGAGGTCTATAAAAGGGCTCCTGTTGCTCTCATTTGTACGGTTGAAAACTCTAGAATTGTTGCAAGAGCTCTCTGAAATAATAAAAGACTCATTGTTTCGGTGATTCTATATGTGTTTTTGAGTGTTGCATGGTTTAGATTTTCAAGCGAATATTAAGTTAGATTAAGTTTTCTTTAAGTTTATGTTAGTTGATGGAAGGTTTCTTTATTGTTTCGTGGTGAAATCTGTAAGTTCATACCATTTGTAGTTTGTGGCATGCAAATTGCAGTGCATGGTTAGTCTGAACAAAACTGAACTTCAATTTGATCTTTATGTTTGTTGAATCTTTCATGAGCACAACTGATTTAAACATCTTGTAAAACCCTAGAAGATTGCATCAATCTTGTGTAGTTGTCTGTCTTGGCGAAGCAGGATCTGGTTTGATTTCACTTGAGCAGTAACCATCTTTACATCTAGGATTAGATTAGTATCACTAAACCTTACATCTTTTGTCCTTTTTTTATCCATTCAGTTAGAATTAGAATCAAGAACATCATTGCCAAATCATACGCCATAAGTTGTAGTACTTAGATTCTCCAGTGTTCGCTTCCATAATCATTGAATCAACAGCTTGTTCGAACAATTGCATAAGTCCCTTTGTGTTTACCAGTAAAATCATACTTAGTCACTGAGCTATCTCTTACAAAATCATCAAAAAGGATCCTTGGAGTCATCTTGTTTGATCACTTCGTTCAGCATTCGAGAGGCTTTGCTCAAGAGGGAGTCAGATACTTTGTATTTCACTCTAATTGTTGACTTGTCCAAAAACAAACATCAACACTACTCAGGAGTCTTCAATGTCAAACCTTGCTCAAAGGCCACACCAAAGTCAATGTGAACTACTTCGGCAGTTGCTTGATCAATGAGAATGTTCATTGAGTGCCTGTCCCCAAGGCCCACAATGTAGCCAACCATGGAGCTACCTGCCACACTCCTTGAATAAGCCAGTCTCTTCTCAAACTAGTCGGTCGGTCTAGAAAATCTTTCCAAGAAGAACTGGTGCATCACTAGCCTGAAATTTTGACATACGTTTTCAAAAGCTTTTCATTTATCCCTTTCCTTGTAAGTGCGGATCTTAAGCCGCCGCCTTCATGTGTCAAAGAAATATTAAATCATTTCTATCTGCAGATCCATAGATAATGCAAGTAATTTCCAAAACATGTTCTTCCTTATCTTTCTCTTCCCTCACTCTCATCCGTGCCCCAGTATCTGCTTGGGGAGTCAACTGATGCATACTGTTAGATGGTGCAGACTTGATATTCATTTCCATACTTTTCAAGAACTTTTCAACTGCCACACGAGTGTTGAACAAGACATGCTTATCAGGGGTATAGGATGGCTGGGCTAATAACAGCAAAATGTATACCAACAGCAAGGGATCAGGTGCATGGAGGACTAGTTGCTAAAATGAATCCACCACCTACCTCCACCACATGTTTCAAAGTATCCAAAGATGCGGCTATGCATTCTCCATATACAACGATTTGAAAACCATGAAGTCCGCCATGACTAGTATTTTCATGCAATAACGCCATTTTCTAGGAGCCTCAAAATTGATTGTACCATCTTCATTCAAGCCACTCTTGTGCCATTTGTATTCTTGCTCATAGACAATGCCCAGGAAGATTCATTCTTGACAAACTTGATCATTGTCCCCTTCATTATTGGAGATCTTTGTTGAATAATACACGTATCGTGTTCCACGACCACCATTTCAAAATATGCCTTACCGACATGGCTAAGTATCCATCCTATATGTTGTAACCCAATCACATATCGCCCCGTTGAGCAAATGGGGACCCCTCTTTTTTGGTTTTAGGAGTAGAGTAGTTTGTTCTGGCAATAGTTAGATTTACAAGGTCTCTCACTCGAAACATCAATGAGCAAACTCACTCGCAGCATGGGATTCAAGAAATCAGTCACCTTAGGAAGATCAAGGATAATGAGATACTTTAAGTTGAAGTTTTAAGTTGAAATCCTATCTACACTTGTTTGAGTGCACATTTGGGCTCTCGCTGTAATTTAAGATTTCTATGCATAAGTGTATGATTTTGGGGCTTGTGGAGGGAAGCTCTATGTCATGAGCAACATTGCACAATCTTGTATGAACTTGTAACCAACACTTTGAATTGACATCATAGATTGGTTAGGGCGCTCAAACTTTTCAAGGCACACTTTCACATAGGCTTTACATTCCATGCACGGACACTCAAAACCGGCACTCATTCTACGCGCACTTGGAGAAGACCTTTACATTGTGCAAATTGGATTTTATGCATGCAGGTTTGAAATCAGTGCCCCCTCATCCTTGGCGCACTTTTGGAGGCCCTTTGTATTTTACAGAATTTGAACTTTTGCACATAGGCTTGAAACTGGTGCTCAAACCCCTTAGGCACACATTTTGGTGGTCCTTGCATTATGGATTTTATTTGAATGTATTGCATGGACATCCATTTCAAGCGCTCCTTGTCCTAGGCGCATATCTTAGAGATGTTTGCATTATGGATGATTTGAACTTATGCATCATACACTCCTCTTCCCAGCTTTAGGCACACATCTGACATGACTTCGCAATAAACATTTAATGCACACACATCCAAAATCAGCGCTAAAGGCTTACGCGCACTTGGACGAGGTCTATGTAATGTGCAGATTATGCATGCTTACCCAAAAATAGCACTTTTCCTTCTTTGGCGCACTTTACCCTATGCCTTGCATACACACTCAATACAAACTCACCTAAGATTGGCGCCCAAGGCTTTTGGCGCATCTATTGAAGGTCTCTACATCAAACACAACATGCAAACAAACATGAAATTAGCGCTCATGATCCAAGGCACACTTTTAGGCCTCTTATGCATAAAACGCTCCATGCATATACCTTTCAAATTAGTGCTCAAGGCACATCTAGATGGAGACTTTGAATATTACAGACTTTGAAATTTATACATGAGCATGGAAAATCAGCACTTTTCTCCTATGGCGCATTTTTTTAGGGACCTTGCACTTTGAAAATTGAAACATAATACACAAAAGAGTAAAATCAGTGCCTTCTATACATATGTATCCAAAATCAGCGCCAAACTTTGTAAGCTGCCTAAGTCGGCCAGGAGAAAGATAAAAACAAGTTTTAAATATGAAAAAACATGAAAATAACATCATGGAGGCCGACCTGCCAAGAAAGTGAGGTATAAAACACTATAAAGGAGGCAATGGAGGTTCATTTCAACCATTCAAACTCAAAACAAAAAAAGCAGAATTTTGCAGATCAGACAAGCAGTATAAGCAAAAAAATTAAAGTGAAGAAGTCAACTTGTCAAAAATCAAGTCAATTTTCCATTTTCACAAATTTCATCATTTTTGTCAAAATTGGCTATTCTTGTGTCCTTAGGCAAGGTGATTGGAGAATAACATGTTTTACCATTAGATTTATCCCACATGCATTAGGTGATGTAATTTGTCATTATTTCGCTCATTTATCAAGCATCACTCCAAGGCACTAATTTAAGATGTTTCATGTAGGTGAATGATGAATGCGAAGGAGAGACAAGTGATGGTGAAGAACGACTTGAAGGGAGTTTTGCTCGACACCAAGATCACCTCAAGATGGCGAAACTTAAGCAACACCAACCTTGGACGTGTCAACATGGACGAGATCAGGAGAAACTTGTATGGGCCTAATCCTTCCGAGTTAGTCAAGAGGATGCTCAAGAATGGGATTGCGGAAGCTGCATGTTTTCCACCCTCCATGCCAAGTCCCGAATTGATGTTGGAATGTGCCCGAAATTATAACCTTGATCGAAGATGCATTGTAACGAAGGATGGCAAAGTATTGGCTCACTTTAGGAAGGAGGCAATTGAGGAGGCTTTCGACATTCTGAAGCATAAGAACACCACCTACTGCACTAAGGAGTCTGCATTATAGCTATACAATTCCAGACCGAAGGGATGCCTAGATGTGATTAATAGCAAATGGATGATACAACCGAGGCCTCATCAAAGCAGAATGACAAAGAAGCTTCATAAGCAATGTTGCATGGACACGGATACGGTATCCGATACGGGCACAGTATTCGATACGGATACGGCTAATTTTGAAGACCCTCAAATACGGATATGGCTGAATACGGCTAGATACTATATAATATATTATATTAAAATATAATTTATTATTTTATAATATATTATATTAATATATATTTATTATTTTATAATAGCATATATTATATATTTATTTTATTATATAGCTATTATAAAATAATAAAATAACTATATAATATATGCTATTATAAAATAATAAATATATATATTAATATAATATATTATAAAATAATAAATTATATATATATATATTAAAAGTATTAAATTTAAATAAAAAAAATACATTATAATATATATATATACATATTATAAGTATTTATAAATATTAAAAGTATTAAATTTAAATATTAATTATAATAATTATTATAAGTATATTTTAATTTAAATACACATTATATATATTAATAAAATATTAAAGTTAGATTAATTTTAAACTTAAGTAAATTTGAATACATTGGAATATATTTAGCCGATAGGCTTTTATATGTGAGCATTATAGTGCTCGGAATATTGTCTCACGCTATAAACAAAAATTCGCGAGGAAATTTTTAAACTCGTCGGTTGTCACAGCGTAGAATAAAATTACCAGGAAATTTTCTAAACTCGTCGGTTGTTCTCACGGCAGGAAAAAATTGTGAGAGAAGCAGGGAAAAATCGGCGTATTCCTTGAACCTCCTACGAAAAAAGCCATTGGATTTTTTTTGATGATCGATGCATTTTTAAATGGTTTCCAGCTGGATACGGGGGATTTTTTCTAAAATCCCGAATCCTAAAGTTTTGGGCGCGGCTGGAAAATTTTATTTTTTAGGGCACGGATGGGCACGGTACCCAGGCCGTATCCAGGACATACCGTACCCGAATCCATACCAGGTACGCTAGTACGCATGCCAGGATAAGGGGGGGTGCCGTATCCGGTAACTCTGTTCATAAGTCAGATTTTCATCAGGAGATTGGATATATGGTTGTATTTTTTAGTCGGATAATGGGTTGTCCGCAATCAATAAACTTTGAATGTTGGATGTTCTTCTTCATCGAAGAGATCAGGAATGGAAAGAGAATGATTGATTGGGCTGAAATGATTAGCAACAATATTGATGAGCAATTCAAGGATTTAGAGGAAACAAAGTCATTCTATATGAGCTCGTATGTGATATACATGCTTGCAAGAAATGAAAGATATCCAAGATTGAGTTGCAAAGGAAGAGTTAGAAATGGTGAAAGACAATTCAAAGCTTATGATTGTTATCCACAGCTACATTTGCAAGCCATCACCCATTACAAGAGGTTCAACAATGCTTTCTCTATGCACATCGTTAGAACATTACAAGGCAATATTCACAAGAGATTATCCAAAGAAGCCATGAACTTAGTGAAAAAATATGGGAAATGGTACATTCAATTTCCGAGGTTTACTTACCTCCGAGTTGAAGGGTTCGCATCTTTCCCTTACTGCGTGCTGAGATATCCTACCGACAAGATGGTGCTATTAGAAGTAATGAGACAGTTGGTAGCATTTGATAAAGTACAAAAGAAAAGAAAGAAAGCTGGAACTAAGTTTCCAATTGGAGTGGGGAAACTTGAAACTTGTTCTTCATTGCAAGTGGCGGAAAATTTAGAAATAGAGTTGCAAGCCTATAACATGGTGCTTCACAATGCTAGGGGGCACAATTTTGATCCATTCAATTTAGTCCGAAAGAAGTTTGGGAGAAAGTACAAGCATAGGTCATATCTCGAAGATCATTGGGCTGATTTGTTAGATGACGTAGAAATAAGAAGGAAAAAATGCTCTAGGTTGTCTTTGGATTTGGTGAGAGCAGCCAGAGTATTCAATATTCTGGACCAACTTGAAGAAGATAATAGACTTATTTCACAAAGTTCATATGATCAGGAAATGGATAAGCCATATACTATCAATTGGTCCGAACAAGAAGTCACACTCAATGATGAATTGATGGCACATATCAAAAGCCCATACCAGAAAATATGTGGATCATCAAGTTCAGAAGCTTAAGGAGAAGAATGTCCACCTCACGTACAATTTGATGGGAGATGCAAATTCACAACATTCCAAGGGAACATCAAAAGACGAATCAAACAGTGAATCTAGTGACGCCAAAAGCTTTAGTGCTGGTTCAAGGGACGATGTTCAATCAAAGAAAAGGAAGAACTCCAAAAGTTCACAAGGAGAGCCCAAGGAAAAGAGGATAAAGGCTAGTGTTCAGAATGTAGCAAGTACTTCTTCAAGACAGGGCGACACCAATGTGATATCTGTTGTAGAAGATCAAGCAGCTCCAAATGTGCCAATTCAACGGGATACACATGAATCTTTGGAGTCCACTATGCAAGAGAATCAAGTTGAAGAAGTTCTTTCAAGTCCACCAAAGGATCAAGATGAAGTCATGATTGAGGTAAATATGGAAAATCAAAATAATGAGGCACCATACGAAGAATTTGACAAAGAAGCTCTTCCTACATTTCAAGAAAATCAAGTTCATGAAGAAGATCAAGAGGATCTATTCGAACTGCCGGAATGGTTAAGAGATAAAGTTAGGGAGAAATCCATTGTGGAGAGAGAACCTACTTTGAGTTTGGAAGATTTGCTGAATCGAGCTAGAAATAACGAAGGAAAACAAAAGGCTACCAAACTTTCTAAGATTACAAGAGATAGCTCCAGATCAAGGCAAGTACATGTTGCAGTTCCAAGAGTAAACAAAGACGAAGATGAGATCGTTTCAGGAGATTATGATGTTACTACTTTCGACTTGGGTCCAACTACAGTAGAGCAAGAAATGGAGGAGTTGGAGGATTCAGTTGCGACCATCAAGGAAAGGTTGAAGAAGGAACGAGAGAAGAGAATTCAGTTGGAGAAGGATAATTTAGCATTTCAGCACTACATCCAACAATTGATGAATCCAGTGAGTCAAGCAGAAAGGACGTCTTCGTCACCTGCCCTACTTTCACATGAGTCCATTGTGCATTTGAAGGAAATTAGATCATCTCAAGCAAAGTTGAAAAACCCGCCAAAAACTCGGGTGACTCGTGAGTTCTCGAGATGCATTTTGGACCGCGAGTAATACCTGCAAAAACTCGGCCCGAGTTTTTCCAATAACTCGTGGTGATTTATACCTGAAAACATCACCGGACTCGCCCATTCCGCAAGCAGTTTTCTCAGAAAAATCAGCTCCTAAAAGGATATAAAATGAAACCTAAAAGCATTTTTGTTTTGCTTCATTTTTGTTTTGTTTCGGCTCCATGGTGACGAACCCTAGTGCGCGCGACGAACTCCAGGACGGTGAGGAAACCCTAGCGCGGCGACTCCAAGACAGCGAGATTTTCGAAAGGTAAGAATCAAGATAAAAATTTAATATGAAAGGAGAGCTTTTGGACGTCCGACGAACTATATCATATAAAATCTTATACAATCGAAATTTTAAAAAGACTATCATATGAAATGAGAGATTTTGGACTAACTACCAAATTTTACCATCTGGGTAGTCAATAGTTTCTTCATATCTATTGTATGTTTTCTGGGTTTCTATTATATGCAATATATTGTATGCTCCAGTAACACATCTGCAAGGAAACTGAAAACCCCTTCTGCATTCTTCTGTCTAGTCTGAAAGATCACACTAAAAATAAAAAATAAAACACATAAAAAGCTCTTTAAAAATTTACAAACAGTATGGCAAATTACACAGATCTGAGGTAGTTTTGAGATATTTGTTGAGCATTCATCATTCATTTGACATCCCAGCCCTAATCGCTTCATCCTAAGGCCAATCACTTCACTTTGGAGGTGTTTTGAGGCATGTATTTGTGATTTTCAGTCACTAGGGTTTATGACAGCAACATACAGGTTTATGACAGCAGTATACAGGGTTGTAACAACAGCATACAATCATTTCCAACACAAACCTGCCATGACTTCATGAACATGATCAAAATGATCTAGGGAAACCACAAACTTACCTCCATTGTCTTTAAGTGATAAGATTTATCAGACCCAAGGCCCTCATGCAACATATCCTAGTCATGCCTCCACAAGTTGACTTCTTCATTGACACCTCCTCCATCAAAGTAGTAGGTAGATTCTTATACTTCATGATCCTCCATGGCTGACCTAGAAGATGTGTGCACCGCTATGACCTCTTGCAATGTCAAATCACTCTTATCCAATCCACTATGATCATTTCCCGCTGAAATTTCTGAATTGTCCTTATGAACAATATTCATCTAAAAGATACCCATACCACCATTCGATTCCATGCCAATATAATGCAAAGGTGATGAAGCAATGCTAGGCTCAACCAAAGGAACATCAAATGAACTCACACCTTCTTGCCGCTGATCCAACTTGGCAACCTTCATGGATGCTTCCTCGCCCATATCCTCATGATGCAAGTCATCAACAAGTAGTCCTTCCATGGCGGCCTCTTCTTCAATCTTGCAATCTTTGTGGACACTTATGTGTTCTTCATTAGGTAATTCTCCTTTGTTCTCATAGGGCAGCAAATCCTCTTTCTTCTCTACCTTTTCTTTCACGGAGTCTTCTAGATTTCTACCTTTGGTTCTTGTAGCTTCTATGTTAGCAATCCATCTTTCCAACTCTTTCTCTCAATCATCTTGAAGTCGCTCCAAGAATGCAAGAAAGGCTTCCACCTTCATAATATCCATGATCAAACCCTCAGGCTAGCAAGATCATGGCTTTGATACCACTGTAATATCCCAAATGGGATATTATGCAACAATTCTGATTTTTCTGCTCAAACCCTAATTCTGATTTCTGATTTTTATATTTTCAGCAGATTAATACTTCATAAAATACCATAAACATGGCATCAAAACATCGAAGGAACCTGACCTATGATTCGCCCAAGCAATAGGAATGAATTACACCATGAAATACACATAGACCATCAACATAAACACCTCCAACATAAATAAACAGGTCTGCTGCTATAATTCTGAATATATGCAGTCCTCAAATGCAAATATATGGCTAGGGCTAACAGCCACAAGCCTTACAACATGTCAAGTACTAATAGCAATAATTACATACCACATATATGCCAAAATATGCATGAATCTAATCTCCAAAGGAGGGCACACAAGGTGGAGGTCTGCTGCTACAATTTTCTGTTGTAACCCTAACCCTAGCAGCCCATGATCACCATCAATATGCCACAATTCTGCCCTCGATGCAAGTCGCCCTTCCTCTAAGAGGTGCACTCCAGCCCTAGAGGCAAGATGCCACCAAAATATGCTCTCAAAGCTGATGTAAATCTGCCCACATGAAGTTGAAGCGCAATGGACTCCCGTCACGGAATCCTCCTCTAGAAGAAGCTAGGGTTTTGTCCAACTCCTTCCAAAGACTAGAGGTTTTCCTCTCCAATCCTTCTCCAAAGATAACTTGAATGAGTGATAAATGAATGATGCTAAATGCCACCAAAACATCTTCTATTTATACATGGAATTCACCCTTAATACATGCTGGCCAACCTAGACACTTTTCCCATAATTTTATATTGAATTTTCCTCTCACAAAGGCCAACCTAGGCACCCAATTCCCTAGAGCCGACCTAGACAGGATAATTGCCTTTTTATTATTTTCCTTTATGAGCACCCAAATCAAATTAAAAATATGATTTGATCACTGTGTTATTTCTCCTTCTGATGCTACCATAGATACAAAGAATATTATATTTTGTTCTCCATTGGGCACCAAACATCCAATGACCCCTCATCTCGAGCTCGTCCATCTCTAGGCATGAAGAACATATTATATCACTTATCCAAACATCCAAGTAGCATCCATATGAAACAATATCATCTCTTGGCAAGATAATGACAAGACCCCATATCTCATAGCATATCTCCATATAAGTACCTCTCCCGGGTGGTTTGCTCCAAGGAAGATAAACCTTCAAGAATCCCGGAGTGAAGTGATAAGCCCAAGTCCTCTCTTATGGCGGCCATTCCCAGAATGGGGACATTACAATGTGCTTTATGAAAAGCCACGATCAACTAAAGGTTGTGTCCTAAGTAATAGACATATCCATTAATAGAGCATGCCTTCATTGAAATGGTATAAAAGGTAGAAGGAGATTTGAATTAAAAACAAGCAAATTAAATGAAACATATCTAATGTGAAGAGCAGATTGAAAAGAGAAAAGGCAGAAAAATGAAGTGCAAATCATACTTATTTTAAATAGATGAAGGGGATGTTGATATGGTGAACGAAAAACAAATGATACATCTTTAGAGAGCAGAAAATTTGAATAAAGACAGCCATATTTGTGATCATATGTTGAAGGAAGATTGTGCATGATTGTAATCAGATTTGTGAAAGGAATTGTTGCATAAGTTGATCAGATTTGTGAAAAGAACATTGTGTAAAGGGTGTGATCAGATTTGTTCTCCATTGGGCGCCAAACATCCAGTGACCCCTCATCTCGAGCTCGTCCATCTCTAGGCATGAAGAACATATTATATCACTTATCCAAACATCCAAGTAGCATCCATATGAAACAATATCATCTTTCGGCAAGATCATGACAAGACACCATATCTCATAGCATATCTCCATATGAGTAGCTCTCCCAGGTGGTTTGCTCCAAGGAAGATAAACCTTCAAGAATCCCAGAGTGAAGTGATAAGCCCAAGTCCTCTCTAATGGCGACAATTCCCAAAATGGGGACATTACAATGTGCTTTATGAAAAGCCACGATCAACTAAAGGTTGTGTCCTAAGTAATAGACATATCCATTAATAGAGCACGCCTTCATTGAAATGGTATAAAAAGTAGAAGGAGATTTGAATTAAAAACAAGCAAATTAAATGAAACATGTCTAATGTGAAGAGTAGATTGAAAAGAGAAAAGGCAGAAAAATGAAGTGCAAATCATACTTATCTTAAATAGATGAAGGGGATGTTGATATGGTGAAAGAAGAACAAATGATACATCATTAGAAAGCAGAAAATTTGAATAAAGACAGTCATATTTGTGATCATATGTTGAAGGAAGATTGTGCATGATTGTAATCAGATTTGTGAAAGGAATTAGGCCATAAGTTGATCAGATTTGTGAAAAGAACAATGTGTAAAGGGTGTGGTCAGATTGTGAAGTGTGTGATCGGATTTGTGACGAAAGAAAGTATGTCTGTGAACCTGATTTGAAAAGGAAAGACTTACATCATACAAAATCAGAAGTTGTAAACAGATTGTGAGTTAAAGAGAATGAGATCAACCATTGAAGAATTAATCGGTTGGAGCCTATCAAATAGAGGTTGGATGTAATGTCCCTTTTTTTGGTGCATAGATTTTTGTGCTTATTATGCTTGTTCTTAGTCTCTCGGAGGCTATCCGACATGTTTTGGAGGACTCCAATGTTTTGGAGTAGTCGTGGTTCAATCTGCAAATCAGTTGTATGGGTTTCCCTTGTGTTAATGGATTATTTTCTATGGCATTGAGCTCAGTGGTTGTCCAGAATTACAGTGATGTTTTTGGAAGTCTGATCGGGCTCCCGAATTGCTCTCCAAGATTCTTGGAGGAGTCGTCTAATTATAATAAGTCACCTAGATGACATCGTTCTTCGCCCCAAACATCATAGGACTGGTATGATTTATTTTGCAGTTCGCCTATGTTTGGGATTTTCCACAAAGTCGGTTGATGTAATGAGCTATTCAATTATTATTTTCATTAAGCTCCTAGGGGTGAAAATAATTAATTAATACCAAAGTGTTATAGCTCATTGGAAAGGTTAAGTGTTTTAAATGATACACTTAAAAAGGGGACCCCACATATGATTTACTTTTATTATTTCATAAAGGCCTATTGGAGAAGAGAAATATGAAGAGTTGAAAGAAAAATAATAATATATTCCTTTCAAAAAGTTATAAAAGGGGAATGAGCTCATTTGGAAGGGTTAAGCTTTTGGAATTGATTTTGTTTGCAGATGGATTGAACCTGTGAGTTCTTTCATATTCTCTGGAGGACGAAAACCATATTGTAGAATGCTCTTGAGGACGAAAACCTTCTTGTAGAATTGGGTGTGGTTTCATACAGGAACCACCATTGTGCTGAAGGTGGATTTAGGAGCAAACTCATACAAGGTTTGCCATTGTGCTATCATGGAGTTGTGGTATCTTGATTTGATAATTGATCATTTGTGATTTTAATATCATTTCAGATTTTTTTGATTGGCATGTTGAATGAAACACCTAGGAAAGGCCGTACATGCTATAGGAGGGCGATGGTGGTCTTCACTTATTATATTCTTGCATGTATGCAGGATTTGATGGAAGATTGATATCCATTTCAGACATCTATTACAGAAGATGTTGATGTTTTTTCTGAAGTTGCATATTCCTCAGCTGGCCGTACTTTACAAGCCGTACGGACTGCACATAGGAGCTTTATTTAGGACAAGAGATCAGCATTGTTAGGGTTGGCAATGTTTGCTTTGTATTTATCAATAACTTGAGTGATTTATGATCAAATTCTCAGGGACTTTGTAGCAGGTATGATGCTGATTATAACAGGCCATACCAAACAACCATGGCCAGACTCTGCATGATGAAATCATTTGTGTTTGGCATACAAATCTGAGTTACTTGTGGACTGATTAATCCTTCATAGGTGTTCAAACTGATCATGATATTGTTTCATAGGTATTTGATTGAGTTGTTTCTTCTATGACTGTAGCTATACCTTCATGAGTGTCGTACAAGGGCCATATGATATCTTAAGTTGCTTAAGATCTCTTTAGCAGCAAAAACCAAAGCACATTATGCACTCACCTCGCCCAGTTGGGATCTTGGTGATCACAAGTGTGGAGGTTATCTATTTGGTTGCATACTTGTGCTAACCCTGTTGTGATACCATTGTACAAATTTTAAAAAAAATTGAGGTAGCATATTACAGTGGTATCAGAGCTAGTGATCTTGCCAGCCTGTTTGGGTTGCAACTCACTCTTTGCAGATTTTCAGTTGTGGACTGAGTTTTTCAGCCTTGAATGTGGGTGATCAGCACTTGCATTGTGTGTTCAGTGTTGGGCAGTGAAAGATTTTGATCAGTGAAGGTGAGATCATGGCATCTCTTATGGAGGATGAACTGTGTCAAAGACTTTTTGATGCAGGATTAAAGTTGAAAACCTTGCAATGGTTAGATGAGAAATTTCTCAGCTCTTTGGAAGAAATTGAGAAGTGTTTGTCTAAAGTTCCTCAGTCTCCTTCTGAGGTAATGAGGATGGCATTGATGCCTTGTAATGTCCCCTTCTAACAAGCCAAAATTTTCGCAACCTTGCAAACAATTTCAACTTATAAAAGAGCACATTAGTATTCAATTCCTTTTAATACTTGACCATAACCATATGTAACTACTTCAACTAATCATAATTATATGCATTTCATCTTTTCACAAGTCCATTTTCCATATTTCATGATCTCCCTTGGGTGAGATAACCTTAGGCCTATTGTTAATCATACCTTCCACCTTATGAGAGATTACTCACTAGGAGGCAATGTCATACCAACTATCATGGATCCTATTATTATTCCTTTGGTTATTAAACCAAAGGCCCATCATTATTCCTTCGATTCGTCAATCGAAGGCCCATTATCATTCCTTGATTCGTCAACCAAGGCCCATTAGTATTCCTTCGATATTTAAATCGAAGGCCCATTATTACATCCTTTGATTCGTTAATCAAAGGCCCAATAGTATTCCTTGATTCGTCAATCAAGGCCCATTCATTGGTCTCAGGGATGATTTCTCACCACCACGAGCCCTACCCATGGTTGGTCAATTACTGTCCTAACTATCAACCTCATTTCCATAGTGTTGGGCAGATTAGCAACAAGGCCACTTACTCATCCCTAGGATGACCATGCCCATAACCCTTATAGAGTTCTATTCCAATTATCTTGTCCATATATAAATCACAATATCAAATTCATATCATGCCACAGTTTCATTTGCTTGCCTATTCCAATATAAATTCCTTTAATCATCATGATTTACAAGTTTCCAAACACAATGCAAGTATGATATTCAATTTCTCATTCAGATGCCTAATACACATTTACATTATTCTATTTCAATTCCATTATGTTAGACTGTGATCATCTTTTTTATTCCATTTCATATTTCAATAACATTTAATTATAAACAATTTATTTAACCTAATAACAAGTGCATATTCTAGTTATAACATATCTATCATTTACAACATGCATATATGTAATCTATATTCAGATTTAGATTCTATTTCCATAAACTTACAGTCATGTAGATAGAAACTCAGATTTTTCCTGGTGCTGATGGTTCTTCTTCCAACTTGTTCGCTGCCTGCTTGATTGTCTATCTGAGAGGGATCGATCCCATTTAAATTTAATGAAGAGTTTCCTCTCTCTTAAAAGACACCTCGATTACCTTTTAAAGGTATCCGCTGCCCTTATAATATGCATCGCTTCTTTTAAATAATCTTAAGTGTTGTTATTTAATTTTTAACATTCGTATGCTTATATCAATCGCAGGCTGCAACCATGTATAAGATGTATATATAAGACTTTTGGTCTTATATTTATGATTATAACATATGTATTTAATATTTATTATTTGTATTTATTTATATATAACTTAATAATATATAAATTACTAATATTTATATTTATATATTTATTATTATATTTACATATGATATATTTATATTTATATAATATATTATATTTAATAATATATTATATTGTAATTGAAATTGATATTATTATATTTGTATTTATATTTATTATTTATAAATGCAATAAATATATTATATTATTTAATATTACTATATATTGATAATATTATATATTGATAATATTATATATGTTTATCAAATATTATTGTATGCATGATTATCATCAAAGTGACTTCTATGTCTTATCATGTTATTTAAATCTTTAATTTAAACAATGCCTTAATATCAGAACATGACAGCCCACCCCGCCCAAGATTGCTTATCCTCAAGCAATCGCAACTAGTTCTTTCATTACTTTGCACTTTTTAATGTCTACTTTCCGATGCGTTGAGATGAAATCGTGGTTTTGGGGTTAGATTGAACATGCTTTAGTGAAGAGAGATTGATTGTGATTCCATGAAGAGAATTTTGTGATCAAAAGAGCATTAGTTTGATGTTTTGAATAATAACGATGGGATGCAAGTATCATAGATTAAGAAGATTTGAGAGTATTTAGATTTCCAAGATGCATCTTGATCTTTGGTTACAAGATTCGGTCTTATATGTTATTGACCTCAAAATCGAGAAGAGTTATGTTCTTTGAGGACTAATTGATTATATGATGTCATGATCAAAGAACATTTGATTTGATTTTGAATAGCAATATGATTGAGGAAATGTAGTTAATCAAATGAATGTAGGACGGAAGAATTTTTCAATGTTAAAGAAAACTTTGGGAGTATTGATAATCGGAAATTGGAGATTTGGAATGAAATAATATTGATGAAAATCCGAAAAGATGAATCTAATGATGTTGTAAGACTTTGATTGCTTAAGCAAGTTGATGATAAGATAACGTATAGCATGATCCTGGGGGTTGATGATGAGATAATGTCCCCCTTTTTGGGATATTCTTGATCTATTAACCTGCACACAAGAATAACTACTAGAAAGGAACATTAGCAATATTAAAGATCCATAAATTAACAATGAAATCATTACATCATAACATAATTAATAAATAATATTTAATTTCAACATATAGTTATCCATAGCTCGAGTTGATCCTTTGATAGAATTCATAGAAATACTTGCAAGTTAGAGCATGAAGGAGGGCACACTTCCTACCTATCACCTCTTATGTCCACCTTCAAGGTTCAAGATGGAGGGATGGAGGGCACACTTCCTACCTATCACATTTTGACAAGAGCATGATGGAGAGCATTCTTTCTAGGTCTTAGGGTGGCTATACCATCCCTTCCTAGTCCCCATGTGGCGCATGCCATTCATATAAGTGGTGCAGGAGCACCCTGACCATGTTATGATTCCATGGAGTAAATCTGAAGGTTGATCATTTTTTTATGTTTCAAAATTGTTCAAGGGTCATTTAAGTCATTTTCCATGTATTAGAATCATTAGAAGGTCATTATGTCATATTTCAATGTATTCAAAAGTTGTCACAAATATGGAAGATGGAAAGTCATGAAGGTCTAGTTCGTTTGGAGGTAGTTAGAAACTGAAAGGACAAGTTGAAATGTCTTTAAAAGGCCTTGTATGCATTTGTGAAGGCGTGGGTGATTGAAGATATGAATTTGAATAAAGAAAATCACTGTTTCTTGCATATTTCATCAGCAATTTGCTGTCTTCAGTTGTTGTACAGCCCTGTACGGGTAGGAATTCGTTTCTAACTGGTTGTATGTGAGAGTTCTTTCTATCACCTTCCATTTTAAGTTGGTTTCATGCAAATTGATGCTATTTACAGATAGATATTGTGATTCTTTAGAAAACTGTCAAAACCCTGATTTAGGGTAAACAGTGAATTAAGAAATTGTGTTTCTCCCAATCTATCCAGTGGAAATTCCTAATAATTGGGGAAATTACTCCATTTTGCATATACTTTTATGTTTCAAAGGTTTCAGTTCAAAAGAACAAAGATAGCTTGGTGAATGGTTAATACATAGGTCTGAAAACAGAGTTTCAGGGTACAGTCAAGAGGCTAAGATCTAGGGTTTGGTAAAATACTCTTGAAAATGGTTTTGTGATGTTTTATTTAGCATGAGAAGACTTAATTACATATGTTCCAAGCGTTGGTTGAGTGAGTTTGAGTTTAAGTTTGGAGACACCAAAACCAATAGGCCCTTGAGTGAATCAAGCCTATTAGGCCTAATTTGTAACGTGGACAGTCATGTTTTGAATCTGTTTCTCAAAGTAACCTATGTTGGATTTTAGATATGTTTTAAAACTTCTTAAAGGGTATTCCAAAAGCCTATCACAGTCTTGAATGGAGGCCTGTGTCGAAAGATATTGTCTGACAGTCCTATTTTGAGGGCTACAAGGACTATGGCAGCCGGTAAGCGAAGTATTGTGAATGAAGAGTGCAGACTTGGATGAGAGTTTGGGATGGTTGTAATTGAGTCCTTGAGAGGTAAAGAAACCTTGTTTGGGTTTTGAAGTGTTGAGACCCTTGATTTTGCTTTGTAGAGAGAGAGTTATTAAGAAGAAAGTCCATGAAATTTGGAGAATCTAATGGCATGAGCCCATTGTTGTGAAATATGTCCCCAAGAAGTTGAGTTTTGTTCCTTTGCACTGCATCAATAAGGTACCTTTGATCTAATGTGGCGTATGCCATTCATAATAGATCGCCTCGGGATATGGAAGTGATTACACTAATTTGTAGGTTACATGCATTGCCATTTAGTTACATAATAAAATTGAAGTAGACAACCAAGTAGCTCAAGAACGCAAGCAACCAGCTCGAGTGAGTAGGCAAGTAGCTCAAGTAGACTCAAGCAAGTAGGCAAGTAGCTCAAGTAGGCAAGCAAGTAGCTCAAGCCACAAAACATACATGTAAGTCGTAAAGTATACATTTAAATACATAAGTCGCACGAATACACGTATACACATAAGCCACAAGGTAAACCTTTGAATACACATAAATCACAAAGTATACACAGGATGGCAGGATGACTGCTCTGATACCACTTGTAATGTCCCCTTCCAACAAGCCAAAATTTTCGCAACTTGCAAACAATTTCAACTTGTAAAAGAGCACATTTGTATTCAATTCCTTTTAATACTTGATCATAACCATATGTAACTACTTCAACTAATCATAATTATATGCATTTCATCTTTTCACAAGTCCATTTTCCATATTTCATGATCTCCCTTGGGTGAGATAACCTTACGCCTATTGTTAATCATACCTTCCACCTTATGAGAGATGACTGATTAGGAGGCAATGTCATACCAACTATTATGGGTCCTATTATTATTCCTTTGGTTATTATTCCTTTGGTTATTAAACCAAAGGCCCATCATTATTCCTTCGATTCGTCAATCAGAGGCCCATTATCATTCCTTGATTTGTCAACCAAGGCCCATTAGTATTCCTTCGATATTTAAATCAAAGGCCCATTATTACATCCTTTGATTCGTCAATCAAAGGCCCATTATTATTCCTTGATTCGTCAATCAAGGCCCATTCATTGGTCTCGGGGATGATTTCTCACCACCACGAGCCCTACCCATGGTTGGTCAATTACTGTCCTAACTATCAACCTCATTTCCATAGTATTGGGCAAATTAGCAACAAGGCCACTTACTCATCCCTAGGATGACCATGCCCATAACCCTTCTAGAGTTCTATTCCAATTAACTTGTCCATATATAAATCACAATATCAAATTCATATCATGCCACAATTTCATTTGCTTGCCTATTCCAATATAAATTCCTTTAATCATCATGATTTACAAGTTTTCAAACATAATGCAAGTCCGATATTCAATTTCTCATTTAGATGCCTAATACACATTTACATTATTCTATTTCAATTCCATTATGTTAGACTGTGATCATCTTTTTTATTCCATTTCATATTTCAGTAACATTTAATTATAAACAATTTATTTAACCTAATAACAAGTGCATATTCTAGTTATAACATATCTATCATTTACAACATGTATATATGTAATCTATATTCAGATTTAGATTCTATTTCCATAAACTTACAGTGATGCAGATAGAAACTCAGATTTTTCCTGATGCTGATGGTTCTTCTTCCAACTTGTTCGCTCCCTGCTTGATTGCCTGTCCGAGAGGGATCGATCCCATTTAAACTTAATGAAGAGTTTCCTTTCTATTAAAAGACACCTCGATTACCTTTTAAAGGTATCCGCTGCCCTTATAATATGCATCGCTTCTTTTAAATAATCTTAAGTGCTGTTATTTAATTTTTAACATTCATATGCTTATATCAATCGCAGCCATGTATAAGATGTATATATGACTTGTGGTCTTATATTTATGATTATAACATATGTATTTAATATGTATTATTTGTATTTATTTATATATAATTTAATAATATATAAATTACTAATATTTATATTTATATATTTATTATTATATTTACATATGATATATTATATATTTATATTTATATAATATATTATATTTAATAATATATTATATTATTTAATATTATTATATATTGATAATATTATATATGTTTATCAAATATTATTGTATGCATGATTATCATCAAAGTGACTTCTATGTCTTATCATGATGTTTAAATCTTTAATTTACACAATGCCTTAATATCACAACATGACATGCCTTCGAAAACTTTGTTGTGTAAGCTGGAGTTGTTGAGGCATCCAGATAAGGATGTAAGATTGGCAGTTATCACATGTATCAGTGAGGTCGTGAGAATATCAGCTCCTGAGTCTCCTTATGATTATGGAAAGATGAAGGAGATATTACAATTGCTTGTGGAAAGCTTCTGAGGTTTATGTGACATCAAGACACATTCTTTTGATAAGAGGGTGAAAATTTTACAAACTGTGGCCAAGTTGCAAGCTTGTGTGTTTACTTCAAATATTTGGCTTTTTCTTTGCTGAAATTAGAAAGGATCATGATATGAGCATTATGCAAGCCATGCAAAGTATTATGACATTGGTGATTAATGAAGGAGATGATTTTTCCCAGAGAATTATAGAAGCCTTGTTGAACAACTTGAGAAAGGAAGATCAAGATTCTTTATCAATCGCTAATATGCTAGCTGAAA
Source organism: Cunninghamia lanceolata (assembly GCA_027924645.1). Taxonomy (NCBI): domain Eukaryota; kingdom Viridiplantae; phylum Streptophyta; class Pinopsida; order Cupressales; family Cupressaceae; genus Cunninghamia; species Cunninghamia lanceolata. The sequence goes on from BSBN01000798.1 coordinate 952,799, forward strand.
TGGTGACTTACCAATGTGAGGAGAAGTTGAAAGGTTACTTGGATGAAGCTGATGATATGTCTTTGTTTGCATTGGATGAAGATTGATTTACATTTACCATGAATAAATATCAATTTATGAGCAGATCTAAAAGACTTTGGTGCAGTTTTGAATGTGTTGGCCGTACTGTTCAGAATGTCCGTACAAGTTGTAACCAGACATGAGTTTGCTCTTGCTAGCTGCTTAGTATGTTGGACTGAAGGTGGATTTTTTTCAGGGGCACCTTGATCACATTTTGCATGGATGATCACCATTGGATGATATTCTAGGTTAAGTTTATGCATTTTCAGACTTTGTTAGATGCTGATACAGTCCGTGCATCATGAATAACAGATCTGTTTGAACATACTAAGGTGATATCCTTGTGGTTGATCAGTTTTGAAGTGAATTTGTAGTGTTCGTTGCTGAAAATCTATTTCATGTGGGATGATTTATGTTAAATCCCACTTGTGCCCTAGTTATTTTGTTATGTACCTGGATATTTTAACGTGTGCCCTAGATATAATGATGTGTTTTTCAAGCTTTGAACATGCATATACATATATATTGTTAATCAGTTGATGAATAGACATATGCAATGTATATATATGTTTTTGTTCAATTAAATACATCAATGGATGTTTTTGTGATTATTTTAATACAGATGCAAATTGTAATGTGTTATCGGACTAACTATTCATGTTTGACATAGTGGTTGCAAGATAGATCTCCTCTGAAGGGGAAGGAAAAGTATCATCAGGTACGAGAACTGAAAGAAGAGGAATCTAGTGCCATCTGAATCCCAACAGTAAGTCGAAACTGTCATTAAAATATTAGGATGGGGATGTCTAGAACCGGATTGTCAAGTAAACCTTAAGTTAACAGTAAGTGTAAGACTTCCCTAACTTATGTCAATAGTTGAGTAGAGTCACCTTATCAACTTCCTTAGAAAATAATAAAATAGTCGATTCTTTATAAATGAACTTAATGTTTAACTATCTGTGTTCGTTTTTAATTCGACACATAGTTTTTCTTAACCGTCAATCTCAAGTCTCCTCATGATCATCAAACTTTTGAATGAGAGTACCCGTCTTAAATGAGAAATATTACCCCTTTTTACAAAATAGCCTCAATTATTGAAACATTCTAAATCAATGAGGCTCTTAGACACACAATAGCTTATAGGCAAAAACATAAATTTTTTTTATATAACCTAAAACTTATTATCTGGGCCCACATTATAAGTGTTTTCATATTATAATATCGAAGTTTTATATTAGATTGAAAATCCTTTTAGCGGCAGGGGATTTCATTTGGTTTGAAAATTTTATAAAACATGATTGACTAGGATCATCGACCTCACTCTCTCACCACCAAGACCATCATGAGGAGCTTATCGATTCCTTAGAAATGGAAGCACCAAGATTTAGGTATAATGTATGATTATAATAACATTGGTATATATACCATTTTCAAAAGGTTGATCGAAAGGCAAAACTTTGAATGTTATTCTTACTTAAGCATTGAAAAAGAATGAAAGCGAAGGAAATGACGAAGTGGCTTGTTATTTGGAAATAAGTGGAGAGACGAAGAGTTTATCTTTTCTTTTAAAGAGAACCGTTTCTTGCTTTGGAGCTCATTATTCGAAGAATGTCATGCTGGGAGAAAAGAAATGGAGAGACCTGAGATGAGTGCGTCTTAGTAGTGTGAGTACAGTGCCAGGTAGAGGATTCTGCTGACAGAGGAAAAGAAAAGAAAATTGAGAAGCTTTTGAAGACAAGCGGAAGGATAAACGTCGAGCTTAGTTGAGAAAACTGAACAGAGTAAGCTGTCGGATTGGAGAACAGGCACGTCTTTTTTCTTCTTACCAATATACTTTTAAATTCCTTCAAATGCTTAGTCATTAAGGAGAGACTCTACTCTGCAAATCTTAAAAAAAATATATAGAAATCTTTCAAACTAATTCTTTGAGTCAATATCTTTAAACTCTATTGCTAGGGAAAGGTAAAACCCTTACGCTTCATCCTTCAAAGGAGAAAACTCTACTTTAGACTTCCCTCTACTTTCAAAATACTCGACTCTAACTTGATAATTGTAAGAAACATTTATGAACCTGTCAGATGAGGTTAGATAATACGGAAAATCAATGCATGCAAACCTACTCAGTCTATGCACTTATTATTGATAAACTCTTCCAAGCAGTTTATTCTTTACACCCTTGGACGCTTGCCTAAATGTATCATGGGGAAAGTCTATGTGAGTTTGCAGTTTCTTCACAACAAAAGAAAATTAATGACCAAAGAAACACAGCTATGGTTTAACTCTCATCGGTCATATACCTATAACCAGAAATACTCTTCTTTTCTCAATCATATAATATAGTTTCCAATATCATTAGCCATAAAACCATAGCTATGTTCTAACTTGGAAAGACGAAATCTTGGAAAGACAAAATTATTAGTAAATAAGCTCCTTTAGATTCAGACATAAGTGAATATCAAATTCTACCCTGAATCTTTTCTCACTTGACATGAAAAGGGTTATGAAATAAGCTGAGAACCCGAGTAAGGGTCTTCATTAGTCAGTGTGCAGTGGCACAAGAGATAATTATGGGGATTTATTTCTTAAATAAATTATTGCCGAGAAGGGTGACAAACTAACTACATGACTTAACTGTGTTGTGTCGCGCTCAAATAAAAACCTTGGCCAGGGTGATGCTTCTTCCTTTTTAGCGTCAATCAGTTTCTTGTCCCAGATACACATCCGGTCAGAGGTCATACTAGTTAGGAGTTACCTTTAGTGTATGACCGACTACGGATTGTGTAGGGTCAAACACCAGTCTCAGATGGCATTAGATCCTCTTCTTGCTACTTCTCTGCGGAGGACCGGGTCATTCCAGTGGCAATGGCATGGGAGGGCTAGTAAGTCCATGGATGGGCGGATAATGTAATGTCCTCGGGTATGTTTTAAATATCAGTAACTCTGATATTTTTGAATTACTCACAGTATAGAATGAAAACACTCACAACAGCCAACAATCAAATAAAAATCTCAGATTTACTCACAGTAACCATAAGACTGAAATATGTTATGCACACACAAATGCTGTTGTAGTTAGATAGCAGATAAAAATCCCTTATTACAATCCAATTAATGATAACAGTACGGAATGCTGCAATGGAAATCTCTTCAATACATATAGTGATCAATTAGTTGATTATGAATCATAGCAGCCCTAGGTTTACAATATGTATTCGACTTACAACCTATGGAAGAGTCGCATCAGTACTGGGTGACATCAACTAGCATTTAGAGTCAGTGTGGATTGGTAAAACGAGTGACGACGACTGACCGAGATGTGACTCAATAGCTTAGAAGCCCCTTCGCCACTTCTATGGTATTCTACCAATCCATGTGGGTTCCAGGATAATAGTTCACGACTCCACAAGTAATGTTGTGATCACTTATAATATCATAACCTCCTGTGTATCGACGGCGTATGTGTAGTAGCAAGAACTAATGGCAATTGGCTAGGTCTATATGACTCTTATTAAATCAGCAAGGCTCGTTCAAGGCTACTGACTCAACGAACCAATATCAATTAAATCCTTATCTTTAGTGGCCGATCCAAGAAGGTTCGATGCTATTGGAATTTGAATGAGTGATCAGTGATAGCTGCTGCTGGTTCGATGATGGTTGTAATTCGATGCTGCCCCCTGATGAGATATATTGATTTCTGTCTACCCTTTTTCCATAAGAGAGGAGATTCGATGCCTTCATATGTATCTTGGATCGGTGCTTTTTCCCAATGGGCGCCATTCTTCATAACAACGCTAGCGCTTAGTAATCATTGTTCATATGTCAAACGGATCATTATATGGATCGCGACTTGCTTATTTGTATATTAGTATAGTCTTTATTTACAATACTTATAGACAGCCTTAAGCGCTATCATATGATGCCGCTGATCTTATAATATTTGGTAATTATATAATAATAATGATATCGATATTTATTCTACATTGATAATTATAATATTTATATTTATATTAATATATTATATTATATATTAATAATGTATTATAATATATCTATCCTTATGAATAGATATATGTATTATCATTAATATAAACTTCTATTTATAATTAAAAAACAATGTTATTTAATATTATTATCGTGACGTTTAAATCTTTAATTTAAACAATGCCTTAATATCGGGACATGACAACCCTCCCCACTCAAAATTGCTTGTTCTCAAGCAATCACGAGTTCTTTCATAACCTTGCACTTTAATCGTCTATCTTCTGATGTGTTGAGATGAAATCATGGATTTGATCTAGAATGAATATTGCTTTAGTGAAAAGAAATTGATTGTGATTCCATGAAAGAAAATTTGTGATCAAAAGAGCATTTGTTTGATGGTTTGAACAATGATGTGATGCAAGTATCATAGATTAAGAAGATTTGAGAGTGTTGAGATTCCAAGATGCATCTTGATCTTTGATTACAAGATTCGGTCTCATATGTTATTGACCTCAAAATCGCGAAGAGTTATGTTCTTTGAGGAGTAATTGATTATATGATGTCATGATCAAAGAAGGTTTGATTTGATTTTGAATAGCAATATGATTGAGGAAATGTAGTTAATCACATGAATGCAGGAAGGAAGAATTTTTCAATGTTAAAGAAAACTTTGGGAGTATTGGTAATCCGAAATTGGATATTTGGAATAGTATTGATGAAAATCCCAAAAGATGAATCTAACGATGTTGTAAGTAAGACCTTAATTGCTTAAGCAAGTTGGTGATAAGATGACATATAGCATGATTCTGGGGGTTGATGATGAGATAATGTCCCCCCCCCTTTTGGGATATTCTTGATCTATCAACCTGCATACAAAAATAACTACTAGAAAGGAACATTAGCAACATTAAAGATCCATAAATTAGTAATGAAATCAATACATCATAATATAATTAACGATATGACATAAATTAATTTCAACATATAGTTATCCATACCTCACGTTGATCCTTTGATAGAATCCATAGAAATACTTGCAAATTAGAGTGTGATGGAGGGCACACTTCCTACCTATCACATCTTGACAAGAGCATGATGGAGGGCACACTTCCTACCTATCATGTCTTGATGATGGAGGGCATTCTTCCTACCTATCATCCCTTTAGCATAATTTGACAAGAGCATGATGGAGGGCATTCTTCCTACCTATCATCTCTTTAATATTAAGGATCAAGAGTGTGATGGAGGGCACACTTCCTACCTATCATGTCTTGATGATGGAGGGCATTCTTCCTACCTATCATCCCTTTAACATAATTTGATGAGAGCATGATGGAGGGCATTCTTCCTACCTATCATCTCTTTAATATTAAGGATCAAGAGTGTGATGGAGGGCACACTTCCTACCTATCACATCTTGACAAGAACATGATGGAGGGCACACTTCCTACCTATCATGTCTTGAATAGGGTTTGCTTGTGCTTGAGCCATCATGAACATTCTTCTTCACTATGTTTCTTTTTCTTTTCTTTTGGTTCAAAATTTTCCTCCAATTCCTCATTTGTTATGATTTTTAGGTGGTGTTCTCTTTTTCTTGCACACCGGTGACCCGGCTCCCATTTTTCGTTGCAATTGAAGCATAGATTCCTTTTTCGGAAATCATCTTTCATTGTATCATCTCTGGTCCAGGGTCTCCCATTTCTTTTGCAAGTATGTCCATGAGTCCAGGGTCTCCCATTTCCTTTGCAAGTATGTCCATGAGTCTAGGGTTCCTTGCATCTGTAACATAAGTCTTTTTCCTTTATTTCATTCTCGGATGAGAAAGGTTTATGGAATCTTTCCTTCTTGTGGGATGGGTTTGTATAGAGATTTGTGGGTTTGTTCTTTTCCAAACGGGTTGCCATTTCAATGGCATTATCCAATGAGGTGGGTTTAAGTGCTCCCACTAGTCCTCTCAATTTCTCATCCAAGCCCTCAATAAATAGAAATGTTAGTCTTTCATCTTCAATTCTGGTAACTCGAATAGCTATTTTCTCGAATTCACTTATGTACTCATCCACCGTTGCTTTTTGTCTTACCAAGGTTAAGTCCTTAAAGTCTTGTTGGGGATGTCTCCTATCAAACTTCTTAAGGAACCTTTTAGAGAATTCGGCATATGATGTGATGGTCTCATGGCCCAGGGTATTTTTCCCATTATGCCACCATTCATAGGCTGTTCCTTCTAAGTGGAGGATTGCAAATTGGAGGGCATCTTTTTCGGTCATGGGACTAAGAGCAAAATAGTCATTAAGTTTTTGGAGCCATGCATGTGGGGTGATTTTAGTGGTTCCGTCAAAGTGAGGAAGGTTTACTTTATTAGCCTTTTGTTTTAAGTCTTTATGGATAGGTCTTCTCTCACTTCGTGTTAACTCATTCCTTTTAGAGTTGCTAAATTCATGGAAGGGAACCGCTCTTCTTACTTCGGGTTCTATATTTGCATAGGCTCTAGCCATGTCCTCAGTGCTCATAACTTGTGTATTTTCTTCTTCCCTTCTTGGAGTTTCCTCACTCGGTAGGAAGGATGGTAGTGGAATTCGTGAACTTGAGGAAGAGTTGCTAGTTTCGGCTTGGTTTGAAGCTACTTCCCTTCCATTTGTCGATGGAGCCTTGAGTTGTTCCATGGTGTTTCCTATCTTTTGGAGTGCTTCTAGGAACATTTGTGTAGTTTTTTCACTTTGCTCCATCATGGATTGAGTTGTCTTTTCATTTTGTTCCATCAAGCTTTTGGTGATCATTTCCATGAATGACCTCATATCTTGAGCATCTATGTTGTTGTTACAAACCGTTTGTCTTGTATGATGTTGCATTAAATTTCTTCACAGGATGGAAGAATCTTCTGCTCTGATACCAATTGTAATGTCCCCGGGTATGTTTTAAATATCAGTAACTCTGATATTTTTGAATTACTCACAGTATAGAATGAAAACACTCACAACAGCCAACAATCAAATAAAAATCTCAGATTTACTCACAGTAACCATAAGACTGAAATATGTTATGCACACACAAATGCTGTTGTAGTTAGATAGCAGATAAAAATCTCTTATTACAATCCAATTAATGATAACAGTACGGAATGCTGCAATGGAAATCTCTTCAATACATATAGTGATCAATTAGTTGATTATGAATCATGGCAGCCCTGGGTTTACAATATGTATTCGACTTACAACCTATGGAAGAGTCGCATCAGTACTGGGTGACATCAACTAGCATTTAAAGTCAGCGTGGATTGGTAAAACGAGTGACGACGACTGACCAAGATGTGACTCAATAGCTTAGAAGCCCCTTCGCCACTTCTACGGTATTCTACCAATCCATGTGGGTTCCAGGATAATAGTTCACGGCTCCACAAGTAATGTTGTGATCACTTTAATATCATAACCTCCTGTGTATCGACGACGTATGTGTAGTAGCAAGAACTAATGGCAATTGGCTAGATCTATATGACTCTTATTAAATCAGCAAGGCTCGTTCAAGGCTGCTGACTCAACGAACCAATATCAATTAAATCCTTATCTTTAGTGGCCGATCCAAGAAGGTTCGATGCTATTGGAATTTGAATGAGTGATCAGTGATAGCTGCTGCTGGTTCGATGATGGTTGTAATTCGATGCTGCCCCCCGATGAGATATATTGATTTCTGTCTACCCTTTTTCCATGAGAGAGGAGATTCGATGCCTTCATATGTATCTTGGATCGGTGTTTTTTCCCAATGGACGCCATTCTTCATAACAACACTGGCTCTTAGTAATCATTGTTCATATGTCAAACGGATCATTATATGGATCGCGACTTGCTTATTTGTATATTAGTATAGTCTTTATTTACAATACTTATACACAGCCTTAAGCGCTGTCATATGATGCCGCTGATCTTATAATATTTGGTAATTATATAATAATAATGATATCGATATTTATTCTACATTGATAATTATAATATTTATATTTATATTAATATATTATATTATATATTAATAATGTATTATAATATATGTATCCTTATGAATAGATATATGTATTATCATTAATATAAACTTCTATTTATAATTAAAAAACAATGTTATTTAATATTATTATCGTGACGTTTAAATATTTAATTTAAACAATGCCTTAATATCTGGACATGACAGATAAACGCCCTGATGATATTTTTCCTCCTCCATTTAGCTGTAACGGATGATTAAAGTTCTGATGAAGTCAACGGGTTCAAGAACTCTAAAAAACAAAAACCTCAGTGTCAAGAAAATGGTATTCTTTAACTTCTAATCACTCTTTTCCTTTATCATATTATATGCATGGCAAAAAAATTTAGCTTATAGATTCAAATTATATTTATGTTATGCTGTTAATTCTTTTACAAAAAAAAAATAATATATAATGCATGCTCGTACTTATTTCTGCACTCTTGTAACAGTTTACTTTTTACACGTAATTAATTGCTTCATTGTTTAATTTCAGTTTATACAGTTTTGCAAGTTGCACGTCTTTTAAATGCTGAAAATATAGATATTACAATTTCAAGGAAATGATTTCATTCTTGATATGTGGGGTGTTTGTTCCTGCATTCTATTGAGTTTTTGGCATTCCCTGAGCTGCTGTACAGCAACAATGTTTTTCAGCCTGGGTGCAGCCTGCATCATCTAGTGGATTCAGCTAAACTGATATATGCAGCTTGATGTCAAAGAAAAACATTACATTCATGATTATGGGGTTTATCTATGCTAAATCTGTGTGTTGCAAACTTACTAATTTGTACTTTGTAATCATTTTATTTATGTTGCAAACACTTATAACCCGTGGATGGATAAACCGTCAGTGTGCAGAATTGGAATGAATTTTCTTCCTTGTTACTTCTATCCACTGAATAAGTGGTGAATACCAACTGAATAAGTGGATGGTTTGTGATTTCTTTCTTGTATTTCCCACCCACTGAAAAGTGATGAATCCCCACGGCATAGTGGATGCCTGCTCATAGCAGATGAATGTCCTTGTTGCACAATTCATTGATTTGTAAACCAAAGCACATTATGCTCACCTCGCCCAGTTGGGATCTTGGTGATCAGAAGTGTGGAGGTGATTTAGTTGGAAGCAATATTGTGCTAACATTGGGTTATCATTGTTCAAGTTTGAAAAAATTTTGAGGGTAGATTGTTACATTGGACCCTCTTGCTGGGTTGGAGCTCAGTTTGTGTGGGGGTTGGAGCCTTCAATAGGTTGGAGCCTATAATTCTGTCAAGTGGAGATTGGAGTCTCTAGTAGGTTGGAACCTACAAGAAGAAGAAGAAGATCAATCTATAATATATAAGCAATATTTTTCCGTGGTTTTCTCCCGTAAGGGTTTCCACATCAATTGTGTGTTCTCATTGTGTTCGTAATTGCTAGTTCTTGCATATGTGTAGTTGATGTGATTGATTGAGTTTGGAAAAGTAAAAGTTTGTATTATACTGATTCCCCCCACCTCAGTATATCCATGTGCTCATCATAGAGGACGTTACTAACAGTTCAAGCATGACAGAGACATGTGCATGACACAAAGAATAAGTATATAATGGTAGTTGTAGAAAGCATATGCTCACATGAAGTCTAACCAAAGAACTAATCAGTACCTAACAAATTCAGAGTTATGCCTGATATTTATTAACCATAGCATACCTCTTCCACACAAGCTGGGATTGACCATCCATGATAATTCACTACTCGAATATATATTTTTTCAATGCACATTAACAAATACTGACAGCCAACAACAGATTATAATAATCCATATATTTTTATATCAATAACACAAAAAAGAATTTTAGTCACAAAAAGCTGGAGTGCTGCACTACACAACAAAAGATAATCAGAGAGAACCAGTCATGCACAAAACATACATATTGATACTCAGCAAGCAAATTAGACATATAAAAAAAAAAGCACAAATCACTAAATCTTTGCCAATAGCATAGCAAACATTGAGCACGTTTAGTACTTCCATTTATCTAATTGGAAACATAAATAGAAACTAATATATCTATATAATTAAAACTGGATTTTCATGGTTACCTGAAAACCCTTTCCTTTGGCCTTTTTGATTAAATTCAAATTCTTTATAACATTCGACCTCTTTTTGGTTAGTTGTCCCTCACCCAACTTGTCATGCACCAGAAAGAGACGCCGGCTGACACTATATTTGAGGAAAGCATCTCCAAGAACTTCAAGTCTTTCTAGAGAAAAGCCTTCCATGCATCTTTCTGTAGTTATGGCCTCAAGAACCTGCGAATACAATAACAATTTATGAAACGAAAAACAAGGGATACACAGATTTTATCCTTGTTGCAACAGCTTTAGAGAGAGAAAATTCCATTTCAATCAACAACAATTATGCAGAGACTATCAATCTGTTACTCATCCATTGTCTTCCCTGTGCCTATCTTAATGAACACCAAGATTCTTATAATTATCCATGGTCTGTACATACCCTGCTTGTAGATATCTGAGATCCTTCTGGAAACGATACTTTCAATAATTCCTTCAACTCAATGGCAACAAGAAAGTTTTCCAATCGATGCATGATCGATGGTAACAATGAAATAGAACTTGCAAGATACTTTGAAAATCCTGTGAGCTTCACGGAACAAAGTTCTGGAGGCAGCTCCACAAATTTCTCCTCCAGAGTCCCATCTCCTGTCATTTCAATGAAGTAGAAAACTAAAATTAGCAGGAAAGTAAACACGTGTTGCAAAAAAGGGAAGAAGTACTATACAGGAAAAATTGAACCTTAACTGCAAAATGCATTAAGCAAATGACTTAAAAAGACATTTGCATGACAAAAGAAAACAAAAGAATAGAACATGGCACATGGCCAGCTTCTATGTAAGGTGTGAATTTGAAAATAATTTGAACTCTCAGGCAGTGGTAAAGACCTAGTTTAAGACTCAACACACTCAAGACCTCGCTCATTCCTTTTTCCCTTTTGCTCCAAAGAACCAAACTAACTTCACCTCATCAAGCCTGATGTTTGGCAGTATTGATAATGATGAGAACACAAAATATTCACATCGATATGGTCATAAAGAAACATAAGAATCACACCATAATAATACACATCATTGCAATAATTTTATGCTGTATTTATATTGATATAAGGACTAGAAGATATCTGTCAACTAGTTTCTTTAAGCCAAACTAACCATAAAGAAATAAATTCAACAGTTGCCTCATTTAGATTTGATACCCTATAGGTGATGACACGTGAAAAATAGGAGCAAACTAAGCAAACTGTTCCCAAATACTTTAACAACGATGGCATAAACTTTCTTATAGATTGGTTCCTCATTTTTATGTTTTTCACCTTAGGCCCTTTGTTGAGTGTTTCAACATCAGTGACTCATTCACTTTGTGTTTACTAAACATGGTGATTCATAACAAGAGACTCAGTTAGGGTTAGCATTCCAAGCAAAAAGAAAATCCATTGCTTGCAGCATACAAGCAATGTGGGATACATGATGCAAGTGGGAGTAAATGAATAAGGATATCTCTTTCTTACATTTAGGTGTATTAACCTGTAATATCCTGAATAGGATATTGACTAAATTTTCTGATTTTTTTCTTTCAATTTCTGCACTTTAATTTTCTGCTCAAAACCCTAGATCAGATTGGATTTTTGGATTTTCAAAAAGATAAGAACAGCGAACATATATGCCATAAAATGCTCAAATAATAAAGCAATGATGAAACCTTATGATTACTTCTTCAATCATGAACACATCCACCATACATGATATCAAAATACAAACATATGAATGGAATAAATCTGATTTCTGATTTATTCAGTCTGCTGCTACAAATCAGAATGCAATTACATCAAAAATATAGGCAAACATGCCCAACATAAATCGGATCTCTGTTACAAATCAGACCTTTGAAAAAGGTTGATACATACCAAAAAAACAACTTAGAAGAGGCTCCAAAACTCTCACAATGGCGGCGCTAGGGTTAGGGTATGAAACCTTTATGCAAAGACACTAAAAATCCACCAAATCGCTGCTCCAAATGGGTGAATAGGATCTGATCTGCTGCTGGTCTGATCTGAATGTCTGATCGGAAGTCACAAATGCAATGCCAAGCCCAAATCGACCACCAAAAACAGTTCGCTCCTCTCCAAGAGTGAATCGCCACACAACTAGGCAAAGATATATCAATTCCACACCAATGAACAATGATCTTTGAATCTGATTTTGCAGATCTGCTCCTCCAATGATGCACAAATGAACTCCCGTCACGGAATTCGCCAATAGAAGAGCTAGGTTTTCGTCCAACACCTCCTTAGAACTCAAGGTTTTCATCTCAAGCTCCAATCCAAGAGATAAACTCCCGAAATCTGAATTGAATGAATGAATCACATATCCTAGAATCCCTCCTTTGATGCCTCCAAGGCCCTCTATTTATACACGCTTTTCCTCCTTCCTTTCTTGGCCGACCTAGAGTCATAAAATTTGATTTTGAATTGAAAATTTCCCTCCAAGAGGGCCGACAATCTTTTATTACCTTTATTTTATTAATTTTTTTCCCTCACAAAGGGCCGACCTTCCTCAAGGAAAGATTGGCGCACAAAACCACAAGGTTTATCCAAGGCCAACTCCTTTAAGCTAGTCTTGACACCAAAAATTAATCTTTTGTCCTTCCAATGAGCCGACTTACCACTTAACCTTACTTTGGACAACCTAGGAAAAGATGTTAATGTTTTATTATTTTTCTTCATAAGGCCGATCTTCCATTGATAGCTCTTGGCGCCCAAATTAGAAGAATTTTCCCTAGGCCAATCTAGGCACTCCCTTACTTGGCCAACCACCTTCAAGGTAACATGGCTCCACAAATTCAAATTAAAGATTTGAATTTGAAACTTCCTCTTTTCTCCTCCAAGTCATCTTCTTCCACACGCCACCAAAGAATAGGCATTATTATTTAATTTTCCTTCCCAAGTCGTCCAAGCCAATAAGAATGAAACATGCCCTACACCAAGTTGCTCTTCAAAAGACCAATTTCCATATAATTTCTCAAAGTGGTTCGCTCCATGTGTTGATAAATTATTTTATTCAAGGGGAATTCATCAAAGACATTAGAAAAAATATGTCAAGTCACTTCCAATATTCGAAATGCCCTCCAAAAATCCCGAGGTGTGGGAATTGGCCTCAAAGACCTTCTGTGAACATTCCGAAAAAAAGGGCATTACATAACCAGGAGACATGGATATGTGTATGAGGCAAGGTCCCTAACACTGAATCTAAGTTTCTTGGTTAATGTGAACATAATAAAAATGCTAATGGGTGTGAGGCTTAACTTAAAGTTCTTTCTACTCTATATTGTACCCTCATACATCCTTCCATTCCATGTGCAACCCATGCTACCAAGATATACTAGCCTAGAGACTTGGATGTGAAGTTATCTCTAAACATTTCAATATTGGTGTATATCATTTATACACCTTTTATGTGAAGTTTACCTTAGTTTAGCTAGGTAGCTTAGGTTAGCTTATTTGAGTTATTTTATAATTAATTTGTAAATATGGATAATTGATAATATCCACCTAAACTAGAAGTCAATCCTAGTTAGCATCCAGTCAGATCCCTAGTTGAACTCAATGTCAGATTAGATGATTATGTCCACCAGATCTGTTCCATGGTATAACTCTTAATCACTGATCTATAAACTACAATGGGTATACCATACAATTGTAACCAACATACAAATGTAAGTGAAGGAAATAAGTATCACACTCTTTAGATAATCAAATAAATCTGAACACAAAAGGAAAATGAGAGCATCCAACAAGACAATTGGTCACAAGGATGTTTACCCTAGAGAACCTGAATTCTAAAAGATAACATCAGTAAAAAATGAGGCAAATGACCTCCATATCCACTATCTTTGATGACAAATACAATCTTAGGCCTCTTGGCACACAACTTGCCTAAACAAACAATGTTCAGTTCCTAAAATCACTTGAAAGTTCTCCAACAGCCTTTCTTTCAGTTTTGTTTCACCTATTACAGTCCACTTGTTCAATTGGAATACATGAATCCCACTAAAATTCATTCCAATTCCCTCCAAAATTACTGCTTATTTGCCTTTACAATAGCATATTCATCTTTTACAAGCCCAAATAGTGCGTAAAAGGACACTAGGAAGTCAAAATGTGCAGAATTCAAAATGTCATATGCCATTTTTTGGAAGCATTATGAAACTGCCACTTTTCAGATCTACCAGTTGTGTTGTCGCTCCCTTCAGCACCAACAGATTTGCACAAAAGCCAAAAACTCCTTTGTTTTCTGCCAATAAACACTTGCTCCCTTCATCAAAAGTGTTCAAGATGTGCTCCACTTTGTCATGGTTCCATAGTGTGACTAATTCATTTTCTGAACCCTTTACAAATCAATCACCTTCAATCAATGGGGTTAACTCTCAATCAGATTTACTAAACATTTAATCAATACTCTATCCCACTTGGCTTATAAAAAAAACATTCATGTAATAGAATGTTAAGGCCAGAATCCTTTATTCGTAGAAGAATTCAATTATTCTTGCAAGTGTTTCAGTGTCACAATATTAAATTGTTAAGAGTCTATTTTGGGTGAGTTTAATGTGTCCACTACTAGTGAAACTAAAGAAATGAAATTGAGAGAGATTGACATGTTTACTGTGTAATGTCCCCTTCCTAAGCACTAAAGGTGAGCCTGGGTGCCCATCCCTAGGGGAAAATAAAGTAATTTTAAAACATAACAATTCCTCCCAAAAAGCCAACGCCCTCTTGGAGAAGAATATAAGGTGGAAAAAGTGAGTTCATTCTTTATGATTGAGTTTATGATATTGCTTGCTATTTGCTCTGCTAGGGTTTCTTTGAGAGGGTTTGAAGAGGATTCGAACCAAAGGCTATTGGGAACGAAACTCCCTCTAGTAACAGCATTCTACAGATGTGCAATACCATCCAAAAGTGCTATTGATAGCGGATGCATCCAGTATTCGCAAATGGGCTTCAACAGAGTTTGTGTTCAGGGTTTGTGGAAGGACATGACATATTCTTGCATATTTCATGGTGTTCTTCATTGTGGATTTTGAGACTGATATAATTGGAGATTGAGTAGAGATTAAAGTGGATTTGTGGACTGTATCTCATGCACTTGCTGGTCGTACCATCACAGCCCAGCCGTACCATTCCTTGAGGGCATTTGGAGGTGATTCAACCAAGTTTCTTCACTCAATCTTGGGCATAGGGGTACATATAAAGAGTGCAGATATTTTCTGAGCTGCTGCAGACCTAATTTGCAGATTTCCTTTTCTGTTTGCTCCTTGGCTGGAAGTACCATTTGGCTTGGAGGTGACATGGGTCTGTGAGGACTCATTCTTCATTGGTTATTGCGACATGGCTGCTGATTCTGAGGCGTCTAGGGCCTCTATATTGATTGTAATCCTTTGCATGCTCAATACAAATATTTCTTGGTGATTTTGGAGGATTTCAATGATACCCATTTGCTGGTCCAGTCCCAGCACATGTACGAAGTTGCAAATTTCAACATGGGTATGTGATAGTAAATAATATTTGGCGATTTTACCATCTGGGTCTTTCATATTTTCTTCATATCTGTTGTATCTTTTCAGGGTTTTCAATATATGCTATCTATTGTATTGTCCGGCAACACACATTGCAAGAAAACTGAAACCCCTTCTGCATCTTCTCTCTAGTCTGAAAGAACACAATAAAAATAAAAAAAATAACACTAATAAGATTTTAAAAAGAAACCAACAGGTGCAGCACATTACAGTAGTATTAGAGCACAGCTTCTGTGAGGTCAAATTCAGACATGCAGGTGAAAAAATGAGACATGCAGCCAGGTACAAGAAGATATTATCTCAGACGGAACAGGTCAAAACCAGATTTACAGGTTCCTCAGATAGATCCATCTGATACAGACACATAGGTAGTAGCCACAGAGGAATGGCTAGTAGTCTTTTATAGAGAAGAAGATCTTGAAGTACTGCAGACAGATCCTTTTTCAGGAGTGATTGGAGTACAGGTTGAGGAGATGGGTGATAGAGATATTCCAAAACCTAGTATGTGAGACATTCTAAACTCGTTGGCTAGGGGACAGCAAGAGATCGAAAGGACATTGCGAGAATCACAGGCAGAATTAACTCATGTCCTTGCCCAATTGATACCTCGGGATGATAGAAACCATAAGGACAACAATAATAACAACAATGGGAGAAACAGGGACAACTTTGGTGATAGGAACAGGATGAACAATGCAGGTGACAGGCACATGGGTGATAGGAACAACGAGGACAGGAACCATGGAAACAGAAACAATGGTGACACGCACAGAGATGGAGATGAAGAAGGAGAAGCCTCGGTCACTAACAAGAGAGCCACCCAGTTGACAGCCAATGATAGACCTGGTATTCCTATATTTGCACCTAGGAACAATGTTCCTGAATAGGAGGCCACACAGTTGGAGTTCCAAGACGAAATTGTGAGAGATTGCAGAGCATCTAGTGAGGAGCTTAGGGCTGAGATGACATTTGGGGAGTACTCAGATCTTAGGATGAGACATAGACCCCGCAGAGGAAACAGACAGCAAAATCAAGAACTTCAAAAGAAAGTGAGCAAAATGACTTTGCCTTATTTTGACGGGTTAGGCAAAACCTCTGCTAGAGCTTGGGTCCAAAAGTTGGACAGCTATCTCTAGATCAGCCCCATGCCCGAGACCGACGCCATTACATATGCAGCCTTACATTTAGAGGGCAGCGCACATAAATGGTGAAGAAACGGCAAGGTCACCGTGGGACACGACCAGATCACTTCTTACGTTGAGTTCATTGCTACGTTAATAGACTGATTTGACAACAAGGATCCTGAGATGCAATTTAAGGAGTTGGGCCAATTCAAACAAGTGGGCTCAGTGGATTCATACATATCAGAGTTCCAAGACCTATCAGTTATGGTCTCAGACATTTCAAAGCATAGATTGATCATGCTTTTCATTGATGGGTTGACAGATCCCTTATGCAATTTGGTTAAGTGTTTGGACCCTTCATCTTTACAGGAGACCATGAAAAAGGCCTGTGATATGGAGTCTTTTGTTTGGAGAAGTTTCAGTCTAAGGGTATTCAGTATAGGAGAGACAAGGAGAAGGACAGAAGACACTTTCAGAAGGATTCGGGACAACAACATAAGAGTTCTTCCAAGTTGGATAGTGATCCATTGAATGACCTTAGGAGGAAGAAGCTCTATTTTCATTGCCGAGAGCCTTGGGATCCTAAGCACAAGTGTGATGCCCAAGGAAAAGCAAAACAGTTAGAATATTTTTCAGCAGATGAGTCCGTGGAGTCAGAGTCACATTCAGAGCAGCAATCCGAAAACCATGACTCAGGTACAGATGGTGGTTCTGAGACATCTAATACAGAGGAGCAAACGGCCCTACCTACAGCACATCTCTCTAGCATTCAGAGAGGGGTCGTTCAGAATGAGAGAAGTACTTGGTGGGCAGCGAGTGATTACTCTACTAGATACAGGTGCTACTCATAATTTCATAAATGAGGGCTTGGTTGCGAAGAGAGGGCTTAAGACTGAAGAATTCGAAGGGTTTAAGGTGAGGGTAGCAAATGGATTTATACTCACCTGCACTAGGAGAATAGCCAATCTCACCATCCTGTTGAATAATTACACTTGCCAGTCAAAATTCTATGTAGTTAGCATGGGTGAGATGGATGTTGTTTTGGGCATGCGATTGTTGCGTGACATTGGGGAGTTCAAACTCAACTTGAGGACTATGGAGATGAAGTTTGAGGTGAACAAGATACGACATGCGCTCAAGGGAATTTCAGATGGTAGATTGAGACTGGTTTCACTCAAGAGGATGGAGCGGTTGATACGACATGATCAGTTGCAATGGGCAGCAAAGGTGATGGTGATGCCTGCAGTGACAGAACAACAGAAACAAGAGTATCCACCTGATATACATGCTCTCTTTACTAAACACACCAAAGTGTTTAGTGAAATACCACCAGGTAGATTCATCTTTGAGGCGTATTCATACGGAGTTCGCAATTGTGCTTCATTGAAGATCTTGTTTTAGTTTCTTAGATTCATATTTCGATATTTGGTTGGAGACCTTTGTTGATTTCATTGAAGAGCTTCATTGCATATTGTCGAAGATCATTGCACTGATGTGAGACGCCTGAAGGCTGAAGAATAACATTCAAGGTTCATTGCGCATTAAAGGGGATTGTAGACTACATCTTGAGCGACGATTTCATATAAGGAGTTCGCTGAGTGTTCATCAATATCATATATCGCCTGCGATCTGCATTTGTTAGAACATCATAGGAGCAGCAACTAGCTATAGGACAGCGATCAATAGGCATATCAGTCTTTGACATTTCTCTAAGTTCACTATTGCCATCTATCATTCATTCATTGCTGGGCGCACTAATTAGAGGAGCAAACCATCCTTTGTAGACAGTGATTGCATAAAGGAGATAGCATCTATCATTGAAGGAAATCGTATGTGATAGCAGGCCGAACAACACACTGTGACAAAGATTTCATCATGAAGTCAACAATCTGATACAACAGCCTTCGTCACCATCATTGTAATTGTTTGAGCTTCATAATTGGTATGTGTATCACTGATTTGTAACAGCATTATATATGATTGTATTGTGGCCATCATAGGGCCGTGGACATTGATATAATTGAAGATTTGAAAGTCTGATTTGTAAACAGTGAGATCTAATTTCATTTTCCAGTCTATTACTATCTTTGTAATTTGCAACTCAAGTGAATTGAAGGCTGCCATCATCATCTTGTTTCAATTGCATTTTGTAATTCATATGATTGGCATAGTTATATTGTACATTTGCAAATAGAAAACAATTTTCAGTCCTAGGATTATTTGTAAAATTACAACATTCAGAAATTTGCCTTCAAACCCTAGAATGGGACATTACAGTGGTATCAGAGCAAGAGATCCTGCTAGCCTGCAAGGTATAATTGGATTGATGAAAAGTCAAGTATTCTTCCAATAGCATTTCATGCACAAGACTTTGTAGTTATATCCGCCTACATTGGGTTGTGATTTAACTCTATTCTTATACGGGTGTTATGAGCGAAAAGATTGACCTAATCGGAAGTTGATTGTTATGCATACAACGACTCCACACAGTCATACATAAGGAGTGAACAGGAAGTAGACATCTATCCTTTTGCACAGATGGATAGAGACAAAAGAATGGGAAGCCCACCAAGGAATAATGAAGATCCGTATTTGTTGGAACAACAAAGAACAAACAGGAATTTGGAACAGTTAATGGCTTCATAGAATCTCGTGATGCAAATGATGACTCAAACCTTGAATAACATGAAAGTGAATGGTGCACCAACGGGAGAAGGTAGCATGGTAGGTACTCCATGTGGAGGAAGAACACGTGTCTACAATGGATAGGCCCTTCCAGCCTAAGTTTTTGCCTAGTGAAGAGGAAGAGGAAGAGAATATTGACGGCCATATGTGATGAGTATGATGCCCTATCTGACAATGTCAAAAGAAGGATAAACATCAATCAATTCCTAAGTGAAAGAAAGGATAGGAAAAGAACAAAAGGAGGACAAAGACCTAAAGGGCCAACAAAACAAAACAGAGAATATCAAGATGCATTGAACAAGATACCCATACCAAATTTTGATGGAAGTGGAAAGATGAGAGCAATGTAATATACACCCCTGTTGTGTATATATTTTGATGCCAAATTTTTGTTTTTCTGATTGTTCTGAGTTTAGGGTTTCATTGAATATATTGCATGTTTGATATTTGCATTGAATACATGAAATAAGAGCATATAGCATAAACCCAGAAAATGTAAAATAGATATCAACAAACTAACAACTACCCAGATAGCAATGACCCAAAATATGAATTATAATGACATACCTAGATGGAGTTTTACAACTTCATTCCAAAGCTGACAGAGAGCCAACAACACAAACAATGGGAAGTCACTATTCAACTCACAAATGAATGTTCTTCAATATTCAGATTACAATATCAAATATGCTCCTAGGCGCCTGAAATGAAGGTAATACAAAGCCCAAAGAAGAGTCATTCGCTGCTCATGAAGACCCAGGACCTATTCTAGCATAGTACGGCCTGCTGCATTTAGAAATCTGCTGTAAACTCCTTCAAACTAGTCTCCTTCATCACTGTTCAGTATCACCTGTAGCTGCAAGGGATAGGCGACCTCAAAGAAATGTTTAAACTCCACAAAACTCCAAAAATCCGCTGCTAGAAGAAAGTACAGCCCTTGTGATGTACAGCCAACAAGACAAAATGTACGGCCTGCAAAAGAAAAGGCTGTAGTAGCAATAAAACTCATCCAAAATGCATAAAAATATTCTCTACAACTCTGTTATCAGCTGCAACACAAAACTCCATGAAAATATGCACTTTCAAGCTCGAATCTTCATCAAAATGTCTCCGGTGAATGCACAACTGAAGCCTCCAAGAATTGACCAAGTGGGTTTTCATCCACAAAGCCAAAGATAAAATCCTATCTTGCAGAGGTTTTCATCTCAGCAAGACGATACCAAACCCTGGAGCCAAACTCCAAAAACCCTCACGGGGATATCTCAACAAGAGAGAAAAATCAATAAAACCCAGCCTCAAATGAAGACCCTTTTCCTCCTTTTATACCTTTTCAGCTGGGAGTCTCTAAAATCCTCTTGCATATGGGATAAAACATGAGAGGGAAAATACATTCTAAATTATTATAATTCTCTTTAATTCTTTTCTCAACATCACCCTTAAAGTCCCCTCTTTTAAAACAACATTATGTTGTCGTGCCTAGGCACCAAAGTCCAATATTAAATAATAATGTTTAATTTACAGACTTTAAAACGGACGCCAAGATGATGTCGGAAATCAATGATCTATAGCTCGTTGGAAAGGTCTTGACAAGACGAATCCAAACCCACTCTCAAAATCCCGTTCTGACACCAAACCAAAACTTACTAAAAATAGTAAGCAACGGCCATAAGCAACTGAGCCCACACAGAGGGTGCCAACTGGTCTCACAAACCATCTGATAACTCTAAGCTCAATGCAACGCCGAGAAGAGCCAACAGCTGACTGTCGAGTCACCAAAATAACGTCAAACTGACACTTACTAAAAATAGCAGTGTTCTCCGAGGACCAAAAAGAACAAACCCAGAAAAACCCATAAAGATTGTCGACATGCAAGAACTTACTATAAATAGTAAGTACAAACAAGTTGTCCGAAATCTCTCCAGAAAGCATCAACCAACGCCACTGGATCACCCGAACACCGTGGTGACATCGAAATACTCCTCTGATTATGCTGTCACCAACCCAAAAAGTCAGCTCTGACTGAACTGCAAGAGAATCTGAAAATGGGGACATTACATGCAAGAGCATGGGTACACAAACTTGATACATTCCTCACACTCAAACCCATGGATAAACAAAAAGCTATACAGTTGGCCACTATGCACCTTGAAGGCATAGCATACGATTGGTGGCATCATGGACTTGTGTCACAAAGACATGCAATGATCACTTCCTATGATGAGTTCACACAAAAGCTTATCACTAGATTTGACAAAAAGGATGTGGAAGTGTATTACAAAGATTTGGCACAGTTGAAACAAATAGGTAAAGTGGATTCCTACATCAACGAGTTCCAGAGGATTGCAATAATGGTTCCGAATATGACAAAAAAGAGGACAGTAATGTTGTTTGTGGAAGGATTGAATGATAAGTTGAAAGGATTGGTGAAGGCTCACAAGCCTAGCACACTTGATGATGCTATTGAATTGGCACTTGATCTTGATACTACACCTGCATCATTTCACCCACAAAAAAAAAAATTCAAGGGCTCTAGTTCAAATCAAAGAGAGTTCAACCAATCGAAGTATCAACCTCCTAGGATGGATCAAGAAACAAAGAATGAAATGAGAAGGAAGAAGCTTTGCTTTTCTTGCAAGGAGCCATGGGAACCAGGACACTGATGCTTAGGAAAGGGCAAAGTTCATCTCATAGAGGTCATTTCTGATGATGAGAGTGAGACTGCAGAAAACAATAACTCGGATGGTGTTGATAATCATGAAGAACAGCGAGGAGAATGCAAACATTGTTTAGACATGATGTTGCTTGGGTAGCGTAGTGCTTTGTATCATCTAAATCTTCTCCAGGAGATCAAAACTATCATGTGGCTATACAGTCAGTGCTTGACAAGCATAGTATGGTGTTTGGAGAGATTCCTCCTAGTAGACCACCAAATCGTGGATTTGAGCATTTCATTGAGTTGGAGGGTTCCAAGCCCGTCATCACTACACCTTATCGTCATTCATGGCATTTCAAGGAGGAGATTGAAAAGATGATTAAGGAGTTGCTTGAGATGGGACAGATGCATCCTAGCTCTAGTCCATTTGCATCTTTAGTTGTGTTGGTGAAGAAGGACGGCACACTGAGGATGTGCATTGATTACAGAACTCTGAATAAGAAGACAATCAAGAATAGATATCCCATTCTCAGGATCAATGAGTTGCTTGATGAGTTACACAGGGCCGTGTATTTCTCTAAGATTGATCTTCGTTCAGGGTATCATCAGATATGTGTCCGCAAGGAAGATAAACACAAGATAGCATTCAAATGCCACTATTGACACTTTGAGTTTATGGTTATGCCATTTGGGTTAACCAACACACCTGCTACTTTTTGTAATGTCCCTTTTGGGGATTACCCTAAATCTTGCCCTAGAATCACAAGTTAGGGTTACAACTTACCAAGCAAACGTTGTAAGCAAGATAAATTTTGGTTTATGTAATGTCTCTAATAATAATTATAATAATTTTATCCTAAACTATCAATTCCCAAACAAACAATAGATTTAGAGAGTACCTTTGTTTGATTTAATTCCTGCAAACAAGTTAGAGATCAATTACAATAATAACTTATCAAATGGAGTATCATGATTAAACATCAAGAAGTCCATAGTAAATTTGCTAACCCAGTTATTATCTCATCCTAGGGAGCCTCAACCATGGAAGAACATGGAAGAGAGTGACTTGATGGGGTGTCTTAGCCTCTCTAGGCCCAAAGGCAGTACTCTTCTACTAAAAGGCAGTACCCTTCTACTAAAAGGCAGTACCCCTTTGGCCTCATAAGGCCCATGCCATTCATATGAGGTGACGTACCTAGAAGAGGGCCCCATCACCATACCCCTTTTGCAAACTTCCCTCCTCCTATCATGGTTAAGATATGTGCATAATAAACTAATCAGTTTCATATTTGCAAATAATCCTATCAACCATACAAAATGAATCATGAAGATGATATCATAAATTATAAATAACAATATGCATGATCATATATAAACAATACATTATATTCCTATATAGACTCTACCACAAATATATTAACTTACAAATCTGCAATCACAAGATAGCTTATGGAAACAGTTAGTCTATGGTTTGCTGGCCGATTTGTCTCTCTTCTTCTTTCTAATTCCCTCCAATCGATGATAATTTGTTTGAAATTGATTCTCTTAATACCCCCGACATAGCTGAAAGACATTTTTTCTTTGCACCTCCTTGACTGGGACGTGTCTCTTAGTTTAGTCGTTGTCCTAAAAGTGTAATCGTTGCCTCTTTATAAAATATAGTCAATGCTATTTCCCAATACTTAAATCGCTCCTTCAAATAACGTTATCGCAGCTATTACTCACTGCCCATTTATACAGTGATAATCGTCCCTTGAAGTCATACAATTGTCTCTGTCTCTGTTTACTAACGGACTGCTTAGGAATTAGATTCGTTGTCTCCTTAAACCAGATCGCAACTATTCTTCATGTATTGTATCCCTATAGCAATCACTACATTTCGTTTTAAAGTCATCGTTGATCTGACTTTTTAGTATTCTTTATAATATCTATATATTATATTCGCTGCCTTATATCATTTTAATCGTTGCCTTAAGATAATCGTGGGGTCTATGTTTAACCGCTCCATATAATGATCACTCGTAATATGGGACTAGTCGCTGACTTATAGATAAATCGTATTGTTGCCAACTTATTTTGTCATCTTATTTGGGATCGCTGTTTGGTATGCATCCTTTGCTCAGGGCACAAACAGCAGGTCTTCTAGACAAGGCATCGGCAACTACATTCTTCTTGCCTTTCACATATTCGATGTCGAAATCATATGCCTGTATCTTCACAACCCACTTCTGTTGTCTTTCATTCAAGTCTTTCTGCCCTAGAAAGTATTTCAAACTATTGTGATCAGTTCTGACCACAAACTTAGATCCAACTAGATACTGGCGAAACTTAGCCAAGGCATGCATGATTGCCAGCATCTCTTTATCATAAGTTGAGTACAATCTTTTTGTATCCTTCAATTTCCTACTCTCGAATGCGATGGGATGTCGATCTTGCATCAAAACAGCTCCAATGCCTTCTCCCGAAGCATCACATTCTAGAACAAAGGACTTAGTAAAATCTGGCAAAGCCAGTACTGGTGTTGTACTCATCACTTCCTTCAGTCTATCAAATGCAGCTTGAGCTTCTATTGACCAAATGAAAGCTCCTTTCTTTGTTAGATTTGTCAAGGGTGCAGCAAGCTGTGAGAATCCTCTAACAAATCTTCTATAGTAGCTGCAGAGGCCTAGGAAACCTCTTAGTTCTGACACATTCCTGGGAACTGGCCAATTGCGTATGGCTTCAATCTTTTCTTCTTGAACTTTCACACCATTTGCTCCTATCACATGACCCAGGTACAGAATCTCCTTTAGGCCGAAATCACACTTAGACATCTTTGCATACAAAGATTGATTCTCCATAACATTCAATACTTCATCTAAGTGTTGGAGATGTTCTTCCCATGTCTTGCTGTAGATCAAGATGTCGTCAAAGAAAACCAACAGGTACTTCCTCAACTGCTTGTTGAATACATGATTCATATAGGACTGGAAAGTAGCGGGTGCATTTGTTAGCCCAAATGGCATCACCATGAATTCATAATGCCCGTAATGGCATCTGAAAGCTGTCTTTGGAATGTCCTCTTCTCTGACACGGATTTGATGGTAACCAGATCGAAGATCTATCTTTGAGAAATAGACTGCTCCATGCAGTTCATCAAGGAGTTCATCAATCCTAGGTATTGGATACCTATTCTTGATGGTCTTCTTGTTCAATGCGCGATAGTCAACACACATCCGCATTGTTCCATCCTTCTTCTTCACTAGCACCACAGATGATGCAAATGGACTTGATGATGGCCTTATGTGCCCCATATCGATCAATGCTTTGATCGTCTTCTCAATTTCAATCTTGAAATGCCGAGGATGCCGATAGGGTGCAATGTTAACAGGTTTAGCCCCATCCTCCAATTCAATTACATGTTCAAAACCTCTATCAGGAGGTATTCCTGGAGGTATGTCCCTAAACACCTTACCATGCTTATCCAACATTGCCTGAATATCTGCAGGATAAATTTCTTCAGCAGAGAGGATTTGGTTGTCCTTGATGCAAACCTGTGCTGCCCATTCGATGTCATTATGCCTGAATAATGCTTCCATTCGTTTTGCTGAGACAACTTTGGGGTTTCCATCAGACACTGACTTCAGTTTGATCTTCTTTCCTTCATGCATGAATTCTAACTCCATCTTTTGAAAGTCCTGGACAATTCTTCCAAGCGAATGCAACCATTGTACTCCAAGTACTACATCAATATGCCCAAGTCCAACCACATAGAAATCATCCTGTAAAGAATAATCTCCCATTTGAATTTGTAGTTGAGACACTTTTCTGGTACAACTCATTAGGAATCCATCAGCAACCGCTATTTGAAATCCTTCAAAGTCTTCAACTGTGAGACCTCGCCTTGCTACCAAACCTTCATCTATGAAGTTGTGAGTAGCACCACTGTCAATTAGACAGGTGACTCTCTGACCCTTCACAACTCCTCTAATGCGGAAGGCATGATACTTAGGCACTCCTGAGATAGTTGCTAATGTTATTTTGTCAGGTGTTTCTTCTGAAACAACATTAAGAGTTGGTTGTACCTCCTCTTCACCTTGGATTGATTCTTCTTCACTCAATGACTCTTCTTCACTTCCATCATCAGAGACAACTTCAATCAGGTGTGCTTTACCTTTACCAAGACATCTGTGTCCTGGTTCCCAAGGTTGTTTGCAAGAAAAGCAGAGTTTCTTCCTTCTTAGCTCGTCTCTTTCGGCTGCAGATGGACCTTGAGTCATCTTTTGAGGAAAAGAGGGTCTCCTTTGAGTAGAGCTAACACCTTTATAGAACTTTTTCTTAGGCTGATATACAGGAGCAGTATCAAGATCTAGAGCAAAATCAATTGCTTCTTCCAAATTTGCTGGCCTTTGTACCTTTACCAATGGCTTGATCTGATTGTTCAATCCCTCGATGAACAGCATAGTGATTCTTCGGTCTGTCATATCGGGTACCATTACTGCGATCTTCTAAAAGTCATTAACATACTGCACAACTCTTCCTTCTTGCTTGAGTTGGGCTAGTTCGCGATAGTACACTTCAGTGTCTTTTCTGTCAAACCTTTGAATCAACTTTGTTACAAACTCATCATAGGAACTTATCCTATCATGATGTTGAGAGACTAGGCCATGATGCCACCATTCATAAGCCAATCCTTCAAGATGCATTGTCGCAAATTGAATTGCCTTCTTCTCTGTCAAAGGCTTAAGTGAAAGGTATGTATCCAGCTTGTTTACCCAAGCCCTAGCACTGAGCTTACCACTTCCATCAAAGGTAGGAATGGGAACTCGATTCAAGGCTTCTTTATACTCCTTTGTATCATCATCCCTTCTAGGACGAAAGCCTCTAGTTCTACCTCGCCTATCTCTATCTTCCCTTTTCTGTCGGCAATATTCATTGAAGGTCATCATATCCCGAACACGTTCCGGAAGTCTGGCATAAAGATCTGCAAAGAGAGCTATTTCATCTTCAAAATTGTTTGGTCCTTCTTCGTCAAACTCTTCATCAGCTTCATTGTCCTGTTCAGGTGGTGGTGGAAGGAAGGTTGGTCTTAAAGGCCTATCAACTGTAGGAGTTCGTGTGCGAACTCTTCTACCAACCGCACTACCAGCATCATCATCAACATGTCGTTCTTGTCTCTCATGTCTAGCTGCATCCCTACGACCTGGTCCAGCTGCTTCACCCTGATTCATGTTTTGAAGGGATTGTAGGACATGTTGCAATATTTGAGCGGTTTGTTGTTGTTCAGCGGCAATGTTCCTAAACATCTCCCTAGCTGCACGTTCACCATCTGCAGGTGGACTCCTACTTCTTCTTTCCTCAGCCATGTTAGCCTGTCTAGCTACAATTGCTTCTGAAAGAGTATCCTGTTGTGGGTAAGGATGAGTCCACTGGAACTGCCTTCGTTGTTCACGCGCAATGTATCTCCTTGTTCTATCACTTTGTTGATTACCTTCTTGCATGAAAACCCAAAGGCTGGCAGGATCCAGGCTCTGATACCACTGTAAGATAACCCAACTAATGCTACTAAAATTTTTCCTTACTTAAACAATTTTACTAGTTATTAACTCATCAACTACTTCAATAACATAAAGATATTCATCAACTTGCAATGTCTTATTACATGGATAATGCTTTCATTAACATGAAGTTACAACATTTTTCATGGAAATACAAAAGAAAGGCCTTGAAGCCTTGATGTTTACAATAGCATCTATACTTGATCAACTCAATCAAACTCAATGATGTTAACTGAATGTCAACACCTCACAATATCACAAGGGAGCATCACCTTGCTTGTTGAGGGAGCATCACCCCAACACTTGAAACTCGCAGGCCTCAAGATTACAAGCTCAACAGCTTTGCAGAGAGAATTTTGTCAAAATGAACCAATGGAAATGAATGAGAGAGCTCCTCCTTTTATAGGCCTTCCAAAGGCAATGAAGGCACGTTTCCCAAGAAGCATATCCAAAGGAATATTCCATCTAATGATTCATTCTGAGTTGGCAATCTTATCCAGAGGCCTTGAAACGGATCCCGAAGACATTCTGTTGACCAATGAGAGCTCAGGTAGTTACAACTACCTTATCTTCTGACTAGGCGCCAACTGAAGGGGTGAAGAGCAGGATAGGCGCCTTTCCAGGCTAGGCGCTTCCTAGAGGTGGTAGAGACTTAGAAAGTGCGCCCACACTTGCAAGTGTCCTCCTTTATGATCTAGGCGCCAAAACTAGGCTATTCACACTAGGAAGTGCGCCTTGTATGCAAAATGTCTTTCCTTGTCATTTCTTCAAGTCTAGTTGATTTGGGAAGTAGAATGCCTCTCCCTAAGGTGAGCTCCTTACTTGTCTAGCGTCCTTAACATGTGAAAAGATGTTCATTGAAGGTCTTCTGACAACATTTGATGTTGTTCCCTGTCTAGGCGCCCATTTGAGGTGGTTCCTGCATGGAATTGCGCCTTACTAAAGCTAGGCGCCAACCTATCAAACCACTCCTTAGGCGCTCTTTGAGATTTCAGAGTGTGTATCAATCCAAAGCGCATTATTAGTGGTGAAATGGCGCCTAATATCCTGTGAGTGAGTTTTAACTTCATGCAAGTCTTCAAGGAGTTTCCAAGTCCAAAGCAAGGTCATGGGTGAATAGAACTGCGCCCTAGGAAATGACTGGATCCTAGGCGCCAATCTGGAGTTACAGTGGACTTGACATGTGCCTCAACTAGTTTAGGCGCCCATTTGAAGTGATGAAGACTTAGAAGAGCACCCTCACTCCTTCTGACAATCTCAACTGCAAGGATGAAATCCAATCTTGATCCTTAGGAGATGCAAATAGGACCATCCAACCAAGGTGCATTTTGAAGGTGGGATAGGCAAGTGAGGCGCCAAACTAGTCAAAGCTTCCAATTTTAGGCGCCAGAGCAAAAGAGTTTTACACAACACAAGCGCCTGGGCTAGGAATTCACTTTTAAGAGACAACACTTAGCTTTAAAACCTTCCATCTGCATCTATCTGGGCTAGGCGCTCCAATGGAGGATCCTGGAAACCATGCATTGGCGCCTTCTGGTTCTAGGCGCCCATTCTTGGTAGTTTGATTCACAATTGGCGCCTTGTATGCTTTGGATATCCTGTCAACAATCTCCACTTGCTAGGCGCATATTTGATGATGTATTCTATCCTTAGGTGCATTCCTTAAGTTGATCAATCACAGTCTAGCGCCCAAGTACCAAGGCGCACTTTTGAGTTTGATTCACCTTCAACCATGTAGCGTTCATACTTGTAATCTTTGTAGTGAAGTAAATCACCTACCTAACCAAGCGCCCTGACCACTTGGAGTGATTGGAAACTATCTTCCCACTTAGGCGCACTTCATGGAAGATCAAGCGCCTCACAAAGATCTCTTGCAAAATACTTAGTGCCTAAGGTGTATAGACCTTCTTCACCATCCAATTCATCTAGAAGACTTCATTTCTTATCAAGGCGCCCTGTTGGAAGAGCTTCCTAACATGCTACTTGATCCTAGGCGCCACTTGAAGTTGGAGGAAAGAGAAAGCCTTTGATGATGATGTGATTGTCATATTGCACTTCCAAACCCTGATAGCAAACCTTAAGTCCTTAGGTGCTAATCTAGGAAGTCTGATGTGAAATTGGCGCCCAGACTTCAAGAGTCAACTTCCTATTAATTTGGCTTCCAGACTTAGCCAAATTTCAAGTTTCTGACTTTGTTCCTGCAAAACAATAAAACGGAGTTAGTCAAAAACCAATTCATTCCCTTATCATTCTGAATTAGCCTCCGGGAATGAGCAATAGGCTAATCCATTCTTCACTTGATGATCAAGCCGGAAACGGGGACATGACAGTGGTTGCACTTGGGTGAGTATTGCTACAAAACCACCTATCACATATCAATCGGCATGTCACCTTTCAAGGCTTTGTATAGCTATGATGCTCCATCATTGTTGGACTTGGCCTTGGAAAAATGAGAGCTCCCAGAGCTAAGGAATTGATACAGGATAGTTAGGACATTCTTAACGCACTTAAGGATAATATACATTAGGCTCAGAATCAACAGAAGATGAATGCAAACAAACGCAAGATTGAGAGGACTTTTGAAGTTGGTGATTTGGTATACTTGCGCCTTCAGCCATACAAACAATCAACATTGAATAAGAGTGGGGCAGGGAAGTTGAAGTCGAGATTCTATAGTCCCTACAAGATTCTGAGGAGAGTTGGTGAAGTAGCATATGAGCTTGAATTGCCAACAGAGAGCAAGATTCACAATGTTTTTCATGTGTCATGTCTCAAGAAGGCATAGGGACAAAAGGTTGTTTCTTCACCTGATCTTCCACCTCTGGATGAAGAGGGCACTTTGGTTTTGGTTTCTGATAGCATTTTGGAGACAAGGGAGCGACATTTGAGGAACAGGGTAATCCACAAGCATTTGGTGAAATACGAAAGATTTGCCACTGGAGGATGCAACATGGGAAGGAGATCAAACTCTGCAACATCTAAAATTGTTATTCCTTGAGGGCAAGCAGTCTCAAGAAGGGAGGACTGTGATGTCCCCACTTCCAACGTGATCACCAAACGGAGGCTAGAGTTAGCCTATCTCAATTCACGTGGGCTAATTCGACAAACAAGGGAATATTCTAGTTGGGCTAAGGATTGGAAAAGATAACTTTGTTCAAATGCTTGGAAAATAGAAAGTTGTTCTATAGTGCTCAGCTAGTATCTGACACAATAGAAGAATGAATTAATGTGATTTTCGCATTAATTATCAAAGTGAAAATAAATGGGATATTACTCCTTGCTAAACGCACAAGGAGACAATTAAATAATATTATTTTAAAATTATTTGATATTGACACCACTGGAGAAAGAAAATATTTATCCTTGATTTTGGCGTCACCCTTGAAGGAATAAAATATTCAAAAATAATAATATTATGGGTCTTGCCTAGGTGGCGTGCATCTTAGAGATTGAAAAATATCAATAATAAGACTCTTAAGGAGTGGCGCTCACATTGGAGAAAGTGCTGAAATAAAATATTAATATTGGAGATTGGCGCTCATCAAGGGAGTAGTTTCAAATAAACAATAAAATAATGCCTTGGGTTGGACGCCACCCTTGGAGATATCAATTCGGAGGGAAAATTTACAATTCAAATCTTTAATTTGGATTGTCAGCTTCATCAATGAAAGAAGATGAATCCAAATATAAATCAAACATGATGGAGCTCATTTGCCATTACGAATCTTTTGCATACTTTGGCATTTTGTTTGGCATTTCATTGCTACAGTGGAATTGGACGAAAACCCAATTTGCATCTTTGAGGCAGATTCATACGGAGTTCGCAATTGTGCTTCATTGAAGTTCTTGTTTGAGTTGCTTAGATTAAAATTTCGATATTTGGTCGGAGAACTTTGTTGATTTCATTGAAGAGCTTCATTGCATATTGTCAAAGATCATTGCACTGATGTGAGATACCTGAAGGCTAAAGAATAACATTCAAGGTTCATTGCGCATTGAAGGGGATTGTAGACTACATCTTGAGTGGCGATTTCATATAAGGAGTTCGCTGAGTGTTCATCAAAATCATATATCGCCTGCGATCTGCATTTGTTACAACATCACAGGAGCAGTGACTTGCTATAGGACAGCGATCAAAGGCATATCAATATTTGACATTTCTCTGAGTTCACTATTGCCATCTATCATTCATTCATTGCTGGCTGCACTGATTAGAGGAGCGAACCACCCTTTGTAGACAGCGATTGCATAAAGGAGATAGCATCTACCATTGAAGGAAATCGTATGTGATAGCAGGCCGAACAACACACTGTGACAGCAATTTCATCATGGAGTCAGCGATCTGATACAACAGCCTTTGTCACCATCATTGCAATTGTTTGAGCTTCATAATTGGTATGTGTATCACTGATTTCTAACAGCATTATATGATTGTATTGTGGCCATCATACGGCCGTGGACTTTGATGTGATTGAAGATTTGGAAGTCTGATTTGTAAACAGTGAGATCTGATTTCATTTTCCAGTCTATCACTATCTTTGTATTTTGCAACTCAAGTGAATTGAAGGCTGCCATCATCATCTTGTTTCAATTGCATTTTGTAATTCATATGATCGGCATAGTTGTATTGTACATTTGCAAATAGAAATCAATTTTCAGTCCTACAGTTATTTGTAAAATTCCAAGATTCAGAAATTTGCCTTCAAACCCTAGAACGAGACATTACATAAAGGCTTCAATCCAGCAGGGGTTTTAATTGAATTTGCAGGTTCGGCTAGGGTTTGAAGATAATTTGCATATTGGAAGGCATTGTTGAAGGTTTTTGAAGGGTGATTTCACTATTGGCATCCATGGCTGAGTTGTATTGATGATTTTACAACACTTGGAGGGTTTGTTGTTGGTGAAATCCTTGATTTTGCACTCAGAAATTTATGACGAGTTGCTGTAATTTTATATCAGATCTCAGATAATCAATTACAGGTACAGATCGGAGCATTTCCACCGATGACATTGAAGTTGAAGTGTCATATTTCCACATTAGACCCATAGTGCTTCAATTCGGCATCTATCTCTAGGGTTTGGAGACACATTTTGGTGAATTGTACTAGGGTTTACAGGTCTGATTGCATATCAGCAGCTACAGATTTCATGATCAGACTTCTTGATTAGCATTTGGCTTGAGTTTTCATCACCATTCATCATCTGTGTTGCTATTTGATGTTGCATCATTGGAGGATTATTTGTATGTCTATTTGATCAATTTAGGGCATCATCTATATGTTTATGCAAATCTGAATTTTATATCAGACCTTTCTGTTTTGTAATCAGCCATCTACATTTCAATAAAGAAGCCAATCTTTCTATTCGGGTATGATCTGTTATGTTTTGCATTGATTTTGGATGTATATGTGAGCTGATATAATTACATTTCAGTCACCTTTTGGTATTATTTGTTTATCATATTGCAACCTTTCCATCTTCATTACATTGCAAACATATTGGTGAAAACAAAATTTGAAAACCATAAGTGAATTGAAAGAAAAACAAATCAGAAAATTTAGATCAACAGGGTTAATTTCAGGACAGAATTAAACAGGGTTCTTATAGTTACTCATCACGGAGTAAAGCATACAAATGCTACAATAAGAGGTTGCATTAGATTGTTGAGAGTACAAATGTGAAGGTAGATGAGAAAAGATAACCATAAAGAAAAGGCACAAGAAGTTGATCCTCAATCTAAAGGTAATGGAAAAGATGAGGAAAGTGAAAATGAGGAAGTTGAGCAACAAGCCCCAAAGACACCATCAAAGATATCATCTAAGACACCCTCTAGATTTGTCCAAAGAAATCGTCCAGAAAACTTGATTTTAGGTGACAAAGATGGAGAAATAAAGACAAGGAGATTGCTAAATGAAAATGTCTTTGCCTTCCAAAATAGAACCCAAGAATTTTAAGGAAGCAAGTGAGGACAAACATTGGATAAGTGCCATGGAAGAAGAATTGAATCAAATAGAAAAGAATGAAACTTTGAAACTTGTCCCAAGACCTAAAGATAAGAATGTGATCGGCACTAAGTGGGTGTTTAGAAACAAGCTGAATGAGGTTGGTCAAGTGGTAAGGAATAAGGCAAGGTTAGTGTGAAAAGGATATGCTCAAGAAGAAGGAATAGATTTCAAAGAAACATTTTCTCTTGTTGCACGATTAGAAGCTATAAGGATGTTTTTGGCTTTGGCATGCTTCAAGAACTTCAAGGTTTACCAAATGGATGTTAAATTAGCATTTTTAAATGGAAATTTGGAAGAAGAGGTATACATTGAACAACCTGAAGGATTCATCCTAACAGAACATGAAGACTTTGTTTGTAAGTTGAAGCAAGCACTTTATGGATTGAAGCAAGCTCTCAGAGCTTGGTATTCTAGGTTAAACAAATATTTACAACAGTAGGGTTTAAAAAGAGGTATAGCTGACAATAATCTATACATTAAAACTAAAGGTGATCATCAATTAATTGTTGTTGTATATGTGGATGACATTTTTTTTTGTAATGTCCTCATTTTCAAGTTCTCTTGCAGATCAGTCAGAGCTGACTTTCTGGGTTGGTGACAGCATAATCAGAGGAGTATTTCGATGTCACCAGGGTGTTCGGGGGTTCCAGTGGAGCTGGTTGACACTTTCCGCAGAGATTTCAAACAACTTGTCCGTACTTACTATTTATAGTAAGTGCTTGCATGTCGGCAATCTTTCTGGGTTATTCTAGGTTTATTCTCTTTGGTCCTTGGAGAACACTGCTATTTTTAGTGTCAGTTTGGCACTGTTTTGGTGATTGGCAGTCAGCTGTTGGCTCTCTCAGATGTTGCATTGAGCTCAGAGTTATCAGATGGTTTGTGAAACCAGTTGGCATCCTCTATGTTCGCTCAGTGTGCTTATAGCCGTTACTATTTTTAGTAAGTTCGGGTTCAGTGTCGGATCAGGATTTTCAAAGTGGGGTTGGATGCGCGTCTCGTCGAGACCTGTCCGGCGAGCTATAGATCACTGAATTCCGAGTTCATTTGGGCCTCCGTTTTAAAGTCCGTAAATTAATATTATTATTTAATATTGGTCTTCAGATTTTATTGATTAAGTGATGAAAAATAAAATATTTAAAAGTCACTTAAGTCATTTTATGGAGCGCTCACATTGGAAAATATTAAAAAGTGAAATTAAAAGAAATATTTCCCTCCAAAGTAAAACATCTCTCTCAGAGAGTTATAAAAGAGGGAAAAGTGCCTCATTTGAGAGATGCTTGGATTATTATTTCTTCTCTCGTTTGAGATTTTCCCTTCAAGGGTTTCTAGAGCTTGGCTCTAGGGTTTGGTATTATCTTGCTTAGACGAAAACCTCTACAAGATTGATTTGATCTTGGCTTTTGGAGACGAAAACCTCCATTAGCAAATTCTTCACTGGCGGATGCATCCAGTATTCGCATTGGTGCTTCATTGGGATCCATTGTTCGAGGGTTTGGTGATTTCTTTAATATATCATTGGGCAGACATTGTTTTAAGCAGTTAATACTATTGATAAGAGCAGATTTGTAGGAGTTTATGTGGGGTTTGTGACTGCTGCATATTTCCTCTTGCTGGCCGTACTACTCCAGCTTGGTCGTACTGCTGTGTGAGGTGGTTTTGAAGGACTTTAGTGCAGGTTTATACACTCATATCTATTTGTTATGCTTCAGTAAGGTTTTACAATCCAGAATATAGTTATTCCAGAGGAGTTTATTGCTGGTGTACTGTTGTACATACACCACTAGGCCGTACCACTTGCCTGGGGCATCGCTGCAACTGTTTGGGGGTCGTTTCCTATTGATAGCAGCCACTATTTCCCTCTAGAGAAGGCGTTTAGACCCTTGATGATTGTTCCTTTTCATTGTATGCACATTATTCCTTGGAGATTTGGATGAATCTATATGTACCCATTGGCTGGTCCGGCTACAGCCGCGACACGAAGTTGTAAAACTCAATATGGGTATGTTATTATAATTCTTATTTTGGGTAATTGTTCGTTTATGCAAAATCATTGTATCTTTTTTGGGTTTCCATTCTATGCTCTATATTGTATGCTCTGGTAACACATCTGCAGGAAAACTAAAAAAACCCCTTCTGCATTCTTCTGTCTAGTCTGGAAGATCACAAAAATTAAATAAAATAACACATAAAAAGATATTTAAAAATACAAACAGGTACGACACATTACAGTTTTGGAGGAAGCAATGATAAGATGTGCCAAGATTTCGCCATGAATATACAGAAAGAACTCGAAATATCCATGCTTGGAGAGTTATCCTTCTTCCTTGGGCTACAAAGTTCTCAATCTAATAAGGGGATATTTATCTCACAGACTAAGTATGTTAAGGAAATGTTGAAGAACTTCAGAATGGAGGATTGTAAACTTGTGAGTACACTCATGGTAACAGGATGTAAGTTAAGTAAAGATGATGAATCACCCGAGGCAAATCAAACACTCTACAGATTGGAAGCCTATTATATGTGACAGCTTCAAGACCTGACATTATTCAGGCAGTTTGTATGGTGGCAAGGTTTCAGGTTGCACCTAAAGAAACTCATATGCAAGCAATAAAAAGGATATTCAAGTATTTAAAAGGCACATTGGATTTTGGTTTATGGTATCCAAGAGGTGAAGATTTCACCTTAACAGCATATACAGATGCAGATTGGACCGGTAGTGTTGATGAAAGAAAGAGTACAAGTGGAGGAGCATTCTTTCTAGGAGAAAGTCTTGTCTCATGGTTGAGTAAGAAACAAGCATCAGCGTCTCTATCAACTTCAAAGGTAGAGTACATTGCAATAGTATCCTGTTGCACTCAACTTCTATGGATGAGGCAAACATTGAAAGATATCAAGGTAGAATATGATCATCCTATATCTATATTCTGTGATAATACGAGTGCCATCAATATTTCAAAGAATCCAATCCTGCACTCTACAACAAACAATATTCCTATCAAGTATCATTTCTTAAGGGAGCAGGTGGCAGATGAGCAAGTAAATTTGGAGTATATTGCTACACAGGAACAGATTGCAGACATTTTTACCAAGCCACTTCCGAAAGAGACTTTTGAGTATCTAAGGCAGAAATTAGAAGTGAAATCACTCTCATCCAATCATTAGGAAGAGGCATAAGTTCAGGGCGAGCTAACCATAGCATGATCTTTTAGCTCCATGGAAGAGATAAATCAGAGATAGATAAAAAGCTCCTTTGAAATTGATGTCAAAGGGGGAGAATTAAAGACAGGGGGAGCATTACAGACAAGGGGAGCAATACAAAAAGGGGGAGCAGTGCAGAGAGAGTATCCTATTGTATTCACAGATTATTTCTTTACAGGTTGCCATCAATGACAAAGGGGGAGATTGTTAGAAATTGTTGTCATTGATGTCAAAATAGGTAATACCATTGATGCCAAAATGCAAGTAAATCGTCAAAGAATTCAAGGAGTACACATTGAAGATAAATAACATATAAGTCATATTCCAATATGTTGGCCGACTATACTCTATACAAAGCACCAAAATAAAGTTTAAATTAAAGATTTAACTATAATAAAAGTCTGACTGACTTCCCCCAAGCACCACTACTTGTGGCTTGCAAAAACCAAGAATAAACAAAAAGGACAAGTGTGGCAGCTGACTCCCTTAGAAGCGCCAACGATTGGAAGGTGAAGATTAAATAAATTTGTTTGATGTGGCGGACCTCCTCATAGAATGGCGTCAAGATAAAATCCAAGGTGACCAACTCCTTTAGGCTTTGGCGCCCTTGGGTAAAGTTTTGAATAAATTAAAAATAAACATTCTCCAAAAGTGGCCGACCTCCCAAATAGAGCACTCCACACTAGAGGACGAAATTGTTATCAAGAGGTGTATAAAAAGAGATGTTACCCTTTGCAAAAGATACACACTTTGAATGAGTCGCCACTCTTGAATAAGTATAAAAGATAGATGAAAAGGTTGATTTTGATGTTAGTGAGGAGAATAAGATATATTTCTGCGTTTGAGCATACCTAAGGTAGGTATTTATGAAGAGTGTTTTAGACCTATTTTGAAGCATATATGCAGCCCATGAATGAAAGATAAGAGCAGATATATTTGATGAATATGTGTGAAGATTAAAAGCAGATTTTTAAAGGAAGATTTTGAGATACTTCTGATCAGATTTGTGAGAGAAAAAAGTGCATTATTTGAATCAAATTTGTGAAGGAAGGATATTACAAGAGTTGTGATCATTTTTGAGGGAAGAAATATCTACATAGGCCTTATATAAACAATATCACTCATTAAACAATTTCAAGGTTGGTGCCTATCAAATGATTGGTGTCTCTTGCTAAGTTGGTGCTCAGTTGTGGGGATTGGTGTCTCCAGTGAATTGGTGCCTATAAAAGAAGACTTGTAAAAGTAGGTTGGTGCCTCCAAAGAAGATCTATATATAAGCAATATTTTGTAGTGGTTTTCTCCTACAAGGGTTTCCACATAAATCGTGTGTTCTTCCTATGTTGTTAATTACTAGATCTTGCATGTGTGTTATTGTTAAATTTTCAAAAGTAAAACTTTGTGTTATACTGATTCACCCCCCCCCCCCCCCTCTCAGTATAATCGTGTGCTCATCATCCTAATTTGAGCAAACAATTGGGTGACTAGACGAGCTGAAAGATGATTTCTATGTGGTGAGCACAGGGGCTACAACTGTGGTACTTGGTATGCATTGGCTGCGATCCATTGGAGAGTTCTACATGAATCTGCATAATATGGAGATTAGATTTGAGGTGGATTGTAGGAAGATAGTGCTCAGGGGTATGTCAGATGGTGGTCCCAAGGTAGTCTCTTTCAAGAGGAAGGAGAGACTAATTCGGCATGATCAAGTAGAATGGGCAGTGGAGTGCATCATAATGCCTACCATTACGGAAAAACAAAAGAGCATTTATCATCCAGACATCCAAACATTGTTGTCTAAGCACAGCAAAGTGTTCAGTAGCATAACTCCTGGGAGACCTCCTAAGAGAGGCATTGAGCATGTGATAGAGTTAGAATTAAACAATGAAGAATATAAAATTATTGAAAAGACATATTTCTAAGTAAGTGAAATTGCAAAACAAGACTTAAATGATAACATTTTGAAAATACTAATAACAAATTCTAACCTCGATTCATTTGGGTTGGAATATTTAGTTGTGACCTGGTATGAAGCAAGTTCCGCAAGTTAAACAATTGTTTTGCCTTGAGCAATGGTTGTTCCTTGTGCTTTAGAGTGACATTATGCCTGCAATTGAAAACCCATAAACAAGGAT
Source organism: Cunninghamia lanceolata (assembly GCA_027924645.1). Lineage (NCBI taxonomy): Eukaryota > Viridiplantae > Streptophyta > Pinopsida > Cupressales > Cupressaceae > Cunninghamia > Cunninghamia lanceolata. Next base: position 991,806 of record BSBN01000798.1, read on the forward strand.
TTTTTTTGGGATATAAAGTACTAGATTGTATGCATTGCAATTGAAAAATACATGTCTCCCAATGTTTAAATATTTTCATTATATAAATCAATTTCTTACAAGTAAGGATAAGCATTCCATTTCCATTGAAATAAACCAAATAATTGCCTAGCTCCTAAACCCATTCATCAATGTAACTAATCAACTCTTTCTTCTTTTCTTTTGATAAATGAAATATATCTTGATATGGAAAAATATTTATACTAAAGTAGGGTAGCTATATAATTATGACAACCTCCCAAGTTTTACAAAATAGCCACTTGTAACATAAATCTATAATTTCATCAGATGAGTTTTTGCAAGAGAGAAAAAAACTATAAAGTAAAAATGATGTTAAATAAAGATGAAAGAGACATGCATAGAAGAGCAACACTACTAATTACACCATATAGACAAAGTTCAAATTAAGAGATTGCAAGAACAAGGGGGGAACTATTGCTTAAATAGACCATGATAGACATGAAGGTAGTAAAGTCACCCTTCATCTTGAATTTCTTGCCATCAATTAAACAACACTTCTTGTTGTCCAACCCCTAGTAATCAATTAGATTATTAGTGTATCTTGCAGGCGCATTCTTGCAGCTCTCTCCTTAGACAATCAAATATCTCAACGAGCCTATGAGTTATACTTGATCTTGGATAATTTTGATGATGCAACACTTGACATCTTCATATAAGAGCAATGAATTGATGGCCTGAAGTTGTTCTCGTGATTTTAAATAATACATTGATCTTGTCAATGCTATTGTTCAATCACATTGTATTAATTTTTCTTGTTTCTTGCCAACCACGTGCAACAACTGCAATAAATTAGTTTCCATAAATGAGTTATGTATGTGAGTATCCTCGTATATTTGCCTTGGGCTCGAACAATATTTACAATAACATGCCAAGTGGCAAGGAGATTAGGATCACTTTCCAAGGGCATGTTAGCTATCGGAACCATGAATCAAAAACTTGTCAAAAGCTCACCTAATTCATGACTACTTGCAAGTTGTAGAGTGAGCCAAGTAAATCACCCACTTACTCATGGGCAAGTCTTGACAAGTTGCAGGCCAAGACTTGCAGCAAGGGTGTAGTATGCAAATAAAACCACTGCAACCACTAGGTGGCCACGCCATCCACAATCTATGCTTCTTCAACGGAGTGGTTGATGCAACACAAGAATGAACGCACTAGGCGGCTAAAACAACCACAATTACACTTATTCAATGGAGTGCATGATGCAACAAAATGAAGGCACACAAGGCAGCAAGCCGACCTAATCAACACCTCTTCGGCAGACTACGTGCATGCAAGCCCCTGGCAGAATGTCTAAACTTGCTCAAACCAAAATGGTTGATATAGCAAGTTTGTTCATGCCAAGAGAGCTGAGAATTTAAACGCTATATGAATCGGTAGTAAACCGTCCAGTTTTACAATATGCAATGCAAGGGCATGAATGCAATTGATGGTACTACCATTCGGAATTCACAAACACGAGTATTGCAACCAAAGAATACATAGCATGTGTAAGAAGGCTGTAATATCATTTTATATTTCTGATTTCAAATCGAATATACTCCTACAACACATAGAAAACTCACAGAAACCACTAGGAAATATGATTGAAAGCATAGAATAACAACCAATACTGAAAGCACTGAAGATATACCACTCCAAACTGAACTAGAAGTCTAGTTGAAGCTGAAACCTCTTGAAATTATTGCTGTTGCAAATCTGATATACTGTAGCAGCACTATAGAAACCCTAACAACAGACCATAACCACATCATAAATCCCCAAAAACCAAGAAATCCACCTCCAAAACAACACAAACATCTTCTATAATCCTAGGTTCCTCCACACCAAACAAATTATGCAAGGAAAGAGGGATGATTCAGCCAAGAAACCCCACACGCCTTCTACAACAAGTATGTGTAAGAACCCTGTCTTATCTAAACTGAATTTTTCCCCTGCACATCTGAATTTTCCGGAATGAAAGTTTATCTTCTTTATTGAATAGAGAGCTAATTACAAATGATGATAGCTGTGAATTACAATCAGTCAAGTCTGATTTGAATTTCAGACATCCAAATACATCCAAAAGTGCTCAAATATTGGTCCAAACCCTAGCCACCTTCGAGAAGATGAAGCCCAACAAAGAATTGATGCAAAACCCAACAACGTATGAATGAAAAGCCAACTGTAGCAGCAGATCTAAGGTCTGATTTACAATCCCAGCAAGATTTATGATGAAAAACAATCACAAATGTGCCTCCAAAATGTAGTGCCAATATGCTAATGAGGAGCGATGAAACCCTAAGCGCCAAATATGACCAATTTATGCCAAAAGGTCCACCGATCTGAATCTGATATTAATTTTGAGAGGTCTGAAATGCAAAATCTGATTCTCAATCCTTGATGCCAAACACAAATTCGCCCTCAAATGCCAATTGCTTGACTCCCAAGCCTTGCCATTTGATGAATGGATGAAATAGCTACAAAATTCTGCCTCAAATATGCAATCCAAGTCTCCAATATGCAAATGAAATCTTCAAACCCTAGCTGGAAATGAAATCACTATCAAACCCTAGTTGTTTGAAACCATATCTCCATCAAATACCTCCGGTTAAGCACAATGATGAACTCCATATGAATCCATCTCTCATGGTGGATTGGGATCATCTCCAAGCCACTTCAATTCAAGGGATCATCTCCTTGAACAAACTGAAAATCACTTTCAGCCAAGAGCAAATACTCAAAATGCAAAATTACCAAATGATCAAGATATCAAAAATGATGTCAAAGGCCTCCTTTTATATTTTTTCCCTTGGGCAACCCAATTAGACAAAATATAATCAATTTTCAAGCCCACCGTCAATATCAAATCTTTAATTTGATATTTATTAAATATTTTTCTTCTCTCCACCTTGGACACCTCACCCAAAAACAATAAAATAATATTATTTTATTATTATATTTCCTTTTTCCATGGGCATCAATTTTTGAGGGAAATAATATTATTTTTTTATTATTTTTTTCCCTTTTCCTTGGTAGCATCGATTTCACTAGGTAAAAACAAAATAAATATAATATAATTAAATATTACATTTTATTTATTCTTTTTACTTTTTATTTTCTAAGCCCTTGATTTTTGCCTTGGCTAAAAATAATATTATTTTTGACTTTATAAAAATGTTATGAAATATTACTAGCCAAAAATACAAATAAAATAGAGTGTTGAGCCAACTTTCCATTCTCCAAGCCTTCAAGGTCCTAGCTCAACCACAAATCATTCCCTTAGAATGCGATTTAGCCAATGAGAATGGAGAAAAGGCTAATTACCCAAATCAAATGTGACCATTATGAAAATGGGGACATTACAGTCCTCCCTTCCCAGCATTGCTTGTCTTCAAGCAATGGCAAACCTCCATTCTGTGAAATACCATCATAGGACAAGTATCTCCATCCAATCAAATACCAAATGATCACACATCTCTCAACTACAATAATAATGTACCATACCAGGACCATGTAGTGAGACAAATAAATTGACAAGCGGCAAAAGAAATAACCTATGAAACATATCCACTTGTACCAATACCTCCGCTGCTCCACTTTGATATAAACAATATCACACCAAAACTTGTGAAGCAACACATCACAAAACATGTCAATCACGCTACCACCTAGATCCCATACCATGATAAAACCAATCAACCAATAATGAAGATGTAAATGCCACTCAATGTGCCAACAAAGCTAAAAGTCCTAACATTGAATAGTAGCATGAACAAATGACAGATGTCAGACACATATGCAAATAAAAGTGTATCCAACTCTGTTATATTGTTGTCATAAATCAAAACAGCAACATATAAACTGGAAATATCATCTATAATGATGCAAAAAGTGCCATCCATAACACATGATGATAGGAAACCATCGTTATACCAATCCTCAACAAGAATATAGTGATCTCCACCATACCAAACTGCCCCAAACACTGTTGTAACTAAAGTGAGATCAGATAATTCAATGCCCAGCAATGCAAGACAGCCATCTAACCACGAAGAATAAACTATCAAACAATGGGTTAGAATGGAATTATTACTATCCACATGCTCCAATATGAAAGTCCCATCAAAATAATCTTGTGTCAAATCAATAGTGTGCTGATCTAGCTTTCCAATAGAAACTGATGCATCACGCATGCCTGATTTTCCTTCATCTTCCTTCTCAATATCATCATTGGATGGCCCAGATGAGTATACAAAGCTAATTGCTTCTTATCCTTGATCATCTCAAGGTGTTGTTTTGCTTGAGCAACAATCAACTTGGCTTTCCTTAACCCTTCTAGCCAATTTTTACACTTTTTTGTGTCCTTTCCACATCTTCTAAAGTCTGATATACAAAATCAAAATGTGTAGTGCGAGGTTTTTGTAATGTCCCCATTTTGTTCTAAACATGATTTTGATTTTGGCTAAAGTATATTTGGCAATATTATTCATTTAGCCAAAATATTGATATGGTTACAAGAGAAAATGTCAATCTTTAATTGCATTTTCAAATACATATTGCTTCTCTAATTCCAACGCTAGTTCGGAGGATTGGCACTTAGAGAAGAGTCAAAATAAAATAATATTTTATTATTTCATGGGATTGTGTGCCAATGTCCAAGGAGAAGGTGAAAACATTTAAAAATGTATTTGTTTGTCCAAGACAAGTTCGCCACCTTGGAAGGAGAAATAATAATAATAAAATATTGTTTTGCATTGGATCATGAGCCAACACCAAGGAAGAAAAGGAATGAAATATTGAGTTTCAATGCCCAAGGAGGATCGATGCCAACAAGGGAGGTAATATTTAAAATAAATAATGTTTATTTTGCCTATGAGGATCGCCGCCCAAGACAAGAGGGAGGATTTTAAATGATAAAATATCATTTACACAAGGTTCACCATACAAGGAGGAAAAAAGAACAATTTTAAATATTGTTTTTATTTGATTGTTTTTCTTGGTGGGCCACCGCTCAAAGGAGAAATCATTTTTAAAAAAATGCAAGAATTTGTTAGTGCTCAAGGCATTGGCATTGGAGAGGAGAAAATCATTTAATAAAATGAAGGAATGATTTTAAATGTTGAGTTTCATAGATGTAAAGCATTTAAAATTGTTCAAAGAGAATTGCATTTCATTGGTGGACTCCAAATTTTAGCAAATTGAAGCAAATTGGGACACCTAAGCCATGGAGAGGATAAAAAGGCTAGCTTGCCTTCAATTTGCATTCATTGATCACTTGGTAAGTTTTCATAAACTTGTGTTTTGGCTGGAAATTGCACTTTTCAGTATTTTGTCAAAGAGATGATCCCTTGATTTTGATATGGAGATGATCCCATATCCATTTGTGGGATGATATCATATGGATTTCATCATGATTCTTGATTTGCAGGTTTTCATTGTGATATTGAAGGATATATTGATTGCATTTGAAGTCAGTGAAGCATTGGTTCATCATTGAAGGCTTCCAAGCGAACTAGAAAAATGATACAGGGTTGTTAGACATCATTCAAGTGAAGATTTCAAGGGTTTGAAGCATAGAGAACACTCTAGTGACAAATCGCTGCCCTCTTTGACCCAATCGCTAGCCTTTGGAGGCTTATTTTGGCATCATTTTTGCATTTTAGACAAATCTAGATTGTTGGTACAGTTGCAGTAGTCTGATCAGTAGGTACATGTCATGCCCCGATATTAAGGCATTGTTTAAATTAAAAGATTTAAACATTATGATAAGACAAAAACGTCGCTTTTGATGATAATCATGCATATAATAATAATTAATAAATAATAATATTAAATAATATTATTTTATTTAATTGTACAAATACAAATTTATATATCATTATAATTATAATAATTATAATATAATATATTCTTAAATATATAATATATAAACATGAAATGGAAATAATAATAATATAAATATATTGATATAACTATTAATATAAATATTAAGGATTATAAATATTAATTAAATATTATCATAATATATATTATATAATAATAAATATAAATTAAAATCTTATTATTATTAATAAATATATATACTTGTGACTTCATAGTCAGCAATCACTTAGTCAAAGGAGCATCGGAAGACTAGACAAGTCTTAATCTAAATACAAGCAGCATTAATATGGAGGTGATCAAGTTTAGAATAACAAAGACTGCCGAACCCCTTGGGAATAGTCACTTCCCTTAGGCGTTTGAAAGATATAAAGAGATGGAATATCAATCAATATCAGTCATCATCAGATCATTCTAAAATCATCGATTTACAATATCCATCAATCGCAACAAGCATTCCAATATGAATCATCAAACATCAATCAATACACAATCAATCCCTCGATCATAGCATAAATAAATACTCTGCAGAAATATATCAAGAAATCTAAGAAGCAAGCAATACAAATCATCGAACTATTTGATAAAACACTATCCATCAAGCAAGAGCAGCGAAAGTTATATCAGCAAAATTATATTAATTGCAGTCATATCTTCAAGGACTCCAAAAGCAATTTATAGACCTATCTACACAAGGTACCTATATCAGCATTTTCTATCAATCAATAACAACACTGAATAATGCTGTAATATGCTGTTGCTTGGAATGAATAGTATAAGTTGCTGATATGAACAACACTATAGTATCTTAATCAAGGAATATATATATATATATATATATATATATATATATATATATATATATATATATGATAGATCTGATATACTAGAGCCAGCATACTGCCATATATTTATCCATCCAATAAGGGTGGTATACTATCTAGTTCCCATTTAAGGAACAATATTCATAAGAAAGTATTATCTTCGTGATCCATAGGATCACTAGAATATCTCAAATCATTCGAGAAGACGAATCTCATATTGGTACGATCTCTCTAACCTTAAATAATTATACTCATGATATACGAGGGATGAGTGCGACCTTGCCACGTCATTAATCTGTGTTTATTGCCCCTATGAAGACGTTTGGGTCGTTAGAGAAGGGCGGTTTATTATTAATATTAATAAGTCTTACACAGTAGGTGACTCTTAGGTGGTGGTATTGCCGGGTGAGCATGAAACTCTTGAACCAAGTGGTGTTATTGCCGGGTGAGCATGAAACTCTTGAACCAAGTGGTGTTATTGCCGGGTGAGCATGAAACCCTTGGGCCTATGGCAGTGGAGCATTGTTATCTAGCGCCTTAACGAGTATATTCCCCATCTCCACTAGGGTTGATGATTAGGTTAGATTAACGACTAGGCATGACGATAGCCATTCCCAAAGTATATCATGAGGCCTAAACATGGTTAAAGTATAAGTATGAGGAAATACACTTATATGTACTTGTTCATTATTATTGATTATGATCATGATGTTACTAACCCCAATTATGATAAATAAATATATGTATTGATTTCATTATTGATCTTTAATATTGCCAATGTCCCTTTCTAGTAGTTATTCTTGTGTGCAAACTGAGAAATAAAGGATATCCTAAAAGGGGACATTCCAGTACAGCAGTCATATAAGAGCATATAAGGTCAGCTACAACCATCATACATCCCTAGTTGAAGATCTTTCGTCATTGGATTTCATTGCCTATCACTAGGCTAGGGTTTTGCTACATATTTGTTCATCAATTTCATTTGTATGAGGACTGATTTTAAAATCAGTCAAGGCTGATGTAATAACCCAGCACTTTGCAATTGTAAACATCATCATTGAAGTCAATAATAAACATTTGTGGTTTCGGCATTCACTTACTCATGTGATCTTTGATATTGTTATGTATTTATAATTGAACATTTGGTAATTGCTTTGAAAATATTGGGCAAAAATTTCAGTCATATCTAGTAGAGTATTTTACAATGGTATCAGAGCTTGGATCCTGCCAGCCTATGGGTTATGAGCTACCACATTGATCATTTGCCGCATCACTATCATAGAAGAACAAGTACAATGGGAGATACGAGGCAAGGTAATCCGCAGTCGGATGATATTTATCATATGTTAAGGGAAATGATTGACAATTAGAGACAAATCAGAGTGCAACAGTGTGAGACAAATGAGAATATTCAAGGGATGTTTCAGGCTATGATGAATAATAACAACAACAATCAGGCTAATCAGAATAATCAAGATAATATAGGTGTTGGTAGTGTAGCAGGATCACCTCATGCATGGAGGACACGCACACCTACAATTGATAAACCTATGTAGCCTATTTTTCTTCCTAGAGAAGTTGAGGAGCCACAAGTTGAGGAAGAGAAGACCCCGTCTGGAAAAGATTTGATATCTTTGGTTGATGAGTATGATTCACTTCTTGAGCATGTAAGGAATCAGATCAGCTTCAACAACTACATGAGTCAAAAGCGGGAACGGCAAAACGGTAGAGTTGAATGTCCAAGGCAAAGAAGAGCACAACCTACACAGTCAAAGGAGTACAAGGATGCATTGAACAAGATTCCTCTCCCTACTTTTGATGGCAGCGGTAAGCTAAGTGCCAGAGCATGGGTGAATAAGTTGGATACTTTTCTTACATTCAAGCCCATAAGTGAGGAAAAGGCTATACATTTTGCTACTATGCATTTGGAGGGATTAGCTTATGATTAGTGGCACCATGGACTTGTTTCACAACATCATAACAGGATCACTTCATATGATGAGTTTGTCAATAAACTCATTACCAAGTTTGACCGCAAAGATGTTGAAGTCTACTACCTTGAGCTTGCACAGTTGAAACAGAGTGGTAGAGTGGATGCATATGTCAATGAATTTCAGAGGATTGCGGTAATGGTTCCTAATATGACTGACAGGAGGATTACAATGTTGTTTGTTGAAGGATTGAATGATAGGATCAAGGGTTTGGTCAAAGTTCACAAACCAACTACACTTGAGGAGGCCATTGAGCTTGCACTTGATTTGGATACCACTCCAACATTCACACCTCAAAAGAAGAATTTCAAAGAGGAGAATACAAATCAGAAATCTCGTGAGCAGCCCACTCCAAAGAAAGATGTACATCTAAGATGGATTATGAGGAGAGAAACGAACTTCGTACGAAGAAGTTGTGCTTCTGAAAGATTCCTGATGGATCCCTTAGCTGAAATGAAGTATTTGTTTTTGTGATTTTATTTGTTTTATGATTTTTATTAATTTTTTTGTGTTCTTTCAGACTAGAGAGGACATGCAGAAGGGGTTCCAGTTTTCTTGAAATGTGTATTTGCCAAGATAGCAAATAGATATATATGCAACTGCAATCTCATATAAGAATGAACTAAAAATAACAATTAAATGATAGAAAAGCACCAACTAAGAATTTGAAGCACATACCCATCAGATCTGTATTTTATATTCATTGTAAAGCCTGGTTTGCAACCCCAATTGCATACAAAGATGGTATTGGCATAGGAGAGGCTATGCATGCAACTGAAAATGAAGGATATGCAGAATAATACTAGTTTGGTACTGCTGCAAGCTTATATCTGCAATAGAAAGCCCTAGAAACTATCCAATGATGCACAAAAGAAGACCCAGAGTAGGCATCCCACAAGCATGAACTGGGTTATCGTCCAATTCACCAAAATCCCTAAAAGTTTCCGTTCCCAAGAGACTATGCTGCTGCCCTCTTTCTCAGAGTTCAAATCTGCAATGAAGCTTCAAAATAATATGCAAAAGATGCCTCCAAAAGCACTTCCAAAGCACTTTATCTTTTTCCCAAGATGGGCGTCCACTTTTAGGGTTAGGGTGGCATCAAAAAAGAATCATTTAATGATTCTTTTCTTTATTTAAAGACTCCCAAGTTGGGCGCCCAAGTTGAGGGTCCAACTTCTCATTAATAAAATGTCCATCTTTTAACACGTGTTAACTAGGAGGGGGGTCCCTTTATTAAATTTTTATTACAAAGTGATATTATTAATCACTTTAATTTATTTTTATTAAATATTAAAGCCACTTTAATATTCAATAATTATTCCAAGTCCATCACCTGGCCAATCTGAACTGAAAACTGTTGTAGCCCGCGCCACTGGTGGTGTCGCCACATGGCAGGCTAATTGACAGTGCCTTCCTAAAATTTAGGGATACCTCCTAAAAAATAGGAATTGTGACCAAAACTCCCAAAATGCTCCTGGAGGTCCCCTGATGCCTCCTGGTCAACTCTCGGTCAAACCCTAAAAAATAGGAAACTGTCGCAACCTATCTGGAAAGGCCTATAAAGCTCCCTGCCAAGCTCCACTGCCTCTGGATAGGTCCCCTAACCACTCCGCTGACCTACGGGAACCCGGATGATAGGCCAACTCTCAAGTCTCTGCTAGACAGAGCTAAAGAGGGGACATGACAGTCCTCCCCTCTCGGAGATGCTTGCCCACAAGCAACTGCAAGGCCGGATGCTGTAAAATGGGCTCTCCCTCCTAGGTGGCGTCCTCTATAGGAAGACCTCTCCAATGAATCAAGTACTCCCGAATCACCCTACTTCTCAGCCGTCATTCCCTCTCCTCCAAGATCTCCTCAGGAACCAGAGTCAGCTTACCTTCCTCATCCAAGGGAGGTAGATCGGAAGATGCTACAATATGTTGCCCCGGTGCCTTTTTCAAGCAAGATACGTGGAACACATTATGAATCCGGCTATCAGGTGGTAACTCAATCTCATAAGCAACCTCTCCCACACGCCTAAGAATCCGATATGGTCCGTAGAAGCGAGGCTTGAGCTTCTCAGCTCCACCCCTTCTTAGGGTGCTCCATCGGTAAGGCTGCAACCGCAAGGAAACCATGTCACCCACCTCAAATACTCTCTCAGTCCTATGTCGATCAGCGTAGACCTTCTGCTGATTCTGTGCCTGCTGCAAATTCTCCCTGAGAGATCTCATGATATCTTGGTTCTCCTGTAACCAATCCTGTGCCAACGGAACTCTGCTGTCACTTACAGCCAAATCAACAAAAGATAATGCCTCGTAACCATAGAGGGCTCTGAAAGGTGTCATAGCAATAGACATATGGTGTGTAGTATTATAGCAATACTCTCCTAAATATAGCTAACGCACCCATGCCTTCTGCTGTCCTAACACATAGCTGCGCAAATACCCATCAACCCACTTATTAACAATCTCAGTCTGCCCATTTGTCTGTGGATGGTAGCTGGTATTGCGTGTCAACTTCGTACCTGTGAACCTGAAAAGTTCTTGCCAGAAAGAACCCATGAACCTACTATCTCTGTCACTCACGATGGTCTTGGGGAGACCATGGAGCCTAAATACCTCTCTGAAAAATAACTCCGCCACTTGAGATGCTGTGAAATCAGCTGCAATAAGGAAGAAGTAGGCGTATTTAGTCAACCTGTCTACTACAACGTAGATACAGTCTTTCCCTTGCACCCGAGGAAGACCTGTAATGAAATCCATGGAGATTCCTGACCACTTCTGTTCCGGTATAGGTAAGGGCTGCAATAAACCGGCAGGAAAAGTATGCTCAGACTTATTCTGCTGGCACGTCATACACTTGTGAACATAACGTAAGATATCCGCCTTGAGACCCTTTCAAGAGAATCTCTCCCAAACCGCCCTGTAGGTCTTACCATACCCTGGGTGCCCTGCTGTCGGAGTATCATGGTAAGCATGCAAAATTTGTTCCTTCAACTAAGAACCAGGAACCAGATACACCCTGCCCTTGTAGTAGATGACTTCATCTACTATAGTGTACCGATCATCCAACACCAATCCATCCATGACCTCACAAGCATGCTGATTTTTGGAGTACTCAACTAGAAGTTGAGCCTTCCAATCTACTGAAATCTCGCTCAACGAACATAGGGCAGCGAGTGATGGTTTTCTAGAAAGTGCATCAGCCACAGTATTATTCTTCCCCTTTATGAATTCGATGTCAAAATCATAAGCCTGAATCTTGCTCACCCATTTTTGCTGACGATCATTGAGCTCTGTCTGATCAAGGAAATATTTCTTTGGTATCTCTTCATCCCCAAGCTCGGATGTGACCTCAAACAAGTGAACTGCCCTTACCCATACAGCGGTGTCCGGGCTCCCAAGGCTCCTTGCAGGAAAAGCATAATTTCTTCCTCCTCAAATCATTCCGTGACTCTTGATCCATCCTAGGAGGTCTAGCTGACTGTCCATCTCTAAACTGTGAAGTATTGGCCTTCTGAAGAGGCCATGATTCCCTGAATGGCCTCTTATTTGACTGATAAGTAGGAGTGGTGTCCAATCTCAAGGTCACATCAATGGCGTCCTTAAGAGTGGCCGGCTGGAATGCACGTACCAATCCCTTAAGCCTATCCTGCAATCCCTCAATGAATAACATTACGCTACGCCTCTGGGGCATCATATAACAGCCAAATCTATGATAACTATGGGTCATGAATTGTCTCATGAAGACATATATGATGCACTTGGAGAGAGTTGTATTGAACCGGCATTTGATGGTAAGCATTTGATTTTTGAGATAGATGACAATTCTATTGAATGGCATGACATTATACCTGATTTGTTTGAGCATAGCAGTCCTATGGCTTTGCATTTTCATGAGATAGATATGCTAACACCTTTGAATGATAGTTGTTTGAGGTCTACTAATGATGGCATACAAGATTGGAATGTTGGATATAGTAATTTTGTTGAAAAACAGGGCACTACACACTCTGATTTTGTATATCAAACCTTGGAAGATGTGCAAAAGACACAAGTAAGCTATAACATTTGGCTAGAAAGGGAAAAGGAAGCTAAGTTAGTTGTTGGTCAAGCAAAACAACACCTTAAAATGGTCAAGGGAATAAGGCAATCAGCTTTGCTTACTCATTTTGGATCAGCCATTAATGATATGCATGTGTGTGACAATGAGGATTCAGGTTTGCATAATACATTGGTTTCCATTGGAGAGGATCAGCCTACTCTTGAGGAGACACAACATCATTTTGATGATGCTCTCTTATTGGAGCATGTGGATGGTTTGAGAGTTCAATTTCTCCATGGTTTGATAGTTATTCCTCATTGTTGGGTATTGATTTCAATTTTAGTACTACAGGAATGGATACGCATGTTTGTAGTTATGTTTGGCATCCTTCATTTATTCATGTTACTATTCAGTGATAGAGGGATTTTCAGCATGGTAGGAATCTTGTTTGGCATCTACATCTTCATTAGGGTATGGATTGGTTACTATGGCTATTTGAGGATTGGTTTGGATGTGTTAGCATCATTGTGCGATAGTAGAAGCGGTCCCAGGATCTTCTACATCAGCGGATTTTAGAGTTTTCTTGTGAGTATCTATAAGGAGCCTAGATGGGATTGGGATTATGGTATTCATTGATTCTCATTTGGCACTTGCGATTGCTTAGGGCAAGCAATCTTGGGGTGGGAGGACTTGTAATGTCCTCATTTTGTGCTAAACGTGATTTTGATTTTGGCTAAGTATATTTGGCAATATTATTCATTTAGCCAAAATATTGTTATGGTTACAAGAGAAAATGTCAATCTTTAATTGCATTTTCAAATACATATTGCTTCTCTAATTCCAACGTTAGTTTTGAGGATTGGCGCTTAGAGGAGAAGAGTCAAAATAAAATAATATTTTATTATTTCATGGGATTGTGTGCCAATGTCAAAGGACAAGGTGAAAACATTTAAAAATGTATTTGTTTGTCCAAGACAAGTTCGCCACCTTGGAAGGAGAAATAATAATAATAAAATATTGTTTTGCATTAGACCATGAGCCAACACCAAGGAAGAAAAGGAATGAAATATTGAGTTTCAATGCCCAAGGAGGATGAACGCTAACAAGGGAGGTAATATTTAAAATAAATAATGTTTATTTTGCCTATGAGGATCGCCGCCCAAGACAAGAGGAAGAATTTTAAATGATAAAATATCATTTCCACAAGATTCGCCGTACAAGGAGGAAAAAAGAACAATTTTAAATAATTTTTTTATTTATTGATTGTTTTTCTTGGTCGGTCGCCGCTCAAAGGAGAAATCATTTTTTAAAAATGCAAGAACTTGTTATTGCTCAAGGCGTTGGCATTGGAGAGGAGAAAATCATTTAATAAAATGAAGGAATGATTTTAAATGTTGAGTTTCACAGATGTATAGCATTTAAAATTGTTCAAAGAGAAATGCATTTCATTGGTGGACTCCAAATTTTAGCAAATTGAAGCAAATTGGGATGCCTAAGCCATGGAGAGGATAAAAAGGCTAGCTTGCCTTCAATTTGCATTCATTGATCACTTGGTAAGTTTTCATAAACTTGTGTTTTGGCTGGAAATTGCATTTTTCAGTATTTTGTCAAGGAGATGATCCCTTGATTTTGATATGGAGATGATCCCATATCCATTTGTGAGATGATATCATATGGATTTCATCATGATTCTTGATTTGCAAGTTTTCATTGTGATATTGAAGGATATATTGATTGCATTTGAAGTCAGTGAAGCATTGGTTCATCATTGAAGGCTTCCAAGCGAACTAGAAAATTGATACAGGGCTGTTAGACATCAGTCAAGTGAAGATTTCGAGGGTTTGAAGCATAGAGAACACTCTAGAGACAAATCGCTGCCCTCTTTGACCCAATCACTAGCCTTTGGAGGCTTATTTTGACATCATTTTTGCATTTTAGACAAATCTGAGTTGTTGGTACAGTTGCAGCAATCTGATCAGCAGGTACAGCAGTCATATAAGAGCATATAAAGTCAGCTATAGCCATCATACATCCCTAGTTGAAGATCTTTCATCATTGGACTTCATTGCCTATCACTAGGCTAGGGTTTTGCTACATATTTGTTCATCAATTTCATTTGTATGAGGACTGATTTTAAAATCAATCAAGGCTGATGTAATAACCCAGAACTTTGCAATTGTAAACATCATCATTGAAGTCAACAATAAGCATTGGTGGTTTCCGCATTCACTTACTCATGTGATCTTTGATATTGTTGTGTGTTTATAATTGAACATTTGGTAATTGCTTTGAAAATATTGAGCAAAAATTTCAGTCATATCTAGTAGGGTATTTTACAGTTTTTCAATATAATCAGCATATTCAACACTCCAATTTTGTATGTTATCATTAGTGGACTTCAAATGATTATCATACATAGGTGTTCGTGTCTACCTCATGAGAATGCAAAGATGTAGGACTCCTGTTAAACAAATGAGGAATGATATCATACCACTCTATAGTGTTTTCATGAGATAATTCATTGCCCATAGCTATCATAGACTTGGTTGTTATTTGATGTGGCAATGTGTACTTGAGTGCTTTCATAACAATTTGTTTCCCTCCATGTTAGAAACTCAACTCCATAGCTTGTAGATCTTGGATGACCCTTTGTAGTAAATGCAACCATGGCATACCAAGCACAATTTTATTTTCCTTTAAGTCAAGAACATAGAAATCACCATAAAGTGTATACTCACCAAATAGAATGCCAAGTTTGTTCACTTTCTTCTTGCAAAGAATAGTGAGTCAACCTGCTATAGTCACATCAAACCCCTCAAAGTCAACACAATCCAAACCTCTTTTGTTCACCAAACCATCATCAATGTAGTTATGCATAGCTCCACTATCAAGAAGTGCCATGACCTTGCATCCAAACAATGTGCCTTCAAATATGAATGGATTATACCTTGGAGCCCCTGAAAGCTAAGCAATCCTAGATCTTTTGTTACCATCACTTTCAAGTTCTAGAGTTGGTTGTTCTTGATTATTTTCTGAACTAACATCATCATCCACATCATCAATCACCTCTATGTAATGCACTTTACCTTTGCCAAGACATCTATGACCGATTTCCCAAGGTTCTTTGCAAGTAAAACACAACTTTTTCCTACGAAGTTCATTCTTTTCCTCAAAATCCATCTTTAATGTACCTCCAACTTTTTTAGGAGTGGACTGCTCATAAGATTGCTGATTTGAGTTTTCATTCATGTTCTTCTTTTGAGGCTGAAATGTAGGAGTAGTGTCTAGGTCAATTGAAAGCTCTGTAGCATCAACCAAAGTCTTAGGCTGATGTACCTTCACCATTCCTCTCATTCTGTCATTCAAACTTTATACAAAAAGCATTGTAACTCTCTTCTTAGGAATTTCTGGAACCATGACAGCAATCTTTTGGAACTCACTGACATAGGAGTCCACTCTCCCACTCTGTTTCAATTGAGCCAATTCCCTATAGTAGACTTTTACATCTTTCAAGTCAAACCTAGTAATGAGTTTGCTAGTGAACTCATCATATGCAGTGATCTTGTTATGATGTTGTATTGGATGGATATGAATATGTATATATATAATGGCAGCCTATTAATAGATTCGCTGCACTTTAATAATGATCACCCGTATCTATAAATACCCCAGATCGATATGCTATAGTTTCAATGCTTCTTGTCTTATTCGATCTGCCTTGGAATATATATTTATGCTGATTATTGATTGCTGACTGATCTGTAATATGCTGTGACTGCTCCAAATGAATCAGTGTTCTAAATCGATGATGATCAATTGATTGATATTTGAATGCTTGCTTATCAATGGAATGATTTATATTTGAATAGCTTGCTAATTGATGGGTTAGTTAAATGATGTCCACCGATCCCTTTTTTATATCCTTGATTGGATGCCTTTTCACCCAATGGTTGCCTCCCTTCATGGAGATCGTTGTTGTTTGCTAATCGCTGCCATACTAACCGTTTGTTATTGGATGCTCATCGTTCCACACATATTAACCACACTTTATGAAGATCGCAGCTCCTTATCATATTCACACCTTTTATTATATTTGATTGGTCTTCCAAATCGTTGGCTATTAATCGCTGCCTCCTTGAACATATAATCACTGCTAAATAGTGATCGCTGCCACATAAGGCAAGGTCACTTAATGATTTGTAATTATATATATATAATAATTATAATAATATTAAATATATTGCTTATTATTTATATTTTATATAATAATATATTTGGTTAATATACTCATGATTATAATATTTCTATTTACATTTATAGTTATATCCGTTATTTATAAATATGATAATATAATGTGCAGTGTTACAGGGGGACGCATCCCCCCCGTTTTTCCCCCGCTCCCTTTGGCCAGAACGCCTCGGGGACGTGGGGATGGGGACAGGATGCCCCCCTATAATGTGCCGTACCTATTTGTATTTTTAAAAATCTTTATTGTGTGAATTTTTATTAGAGTTTTGTGTATTCTTTCAGATAGACAGAAGATGCAGAAGGGGGTTTATGTTTTCCTAAAAATATAATGTCGAAGCGCACAATGTATTGCATATAAAAGAAACCCAGAAAATATACAATGAATTTGAAGAAACGAAAGACAACCCAGATAGTAAAATTGCCAGGAAACAATTACTATCACATACCCATATGAAAATATGCAACTTGGTACAACCGCCAGAAATGGACCAGCTAGTGGGTATGGCTGTAACTGTATCAAATCTCCATGGATTGATATAGAATGCCAACACAGATGATAACAGCAGAGAAATAAGCCCAAAACGCCACACAATGGTCAAGAATGAAGCTGCAATGAAAGAGGAAGAGCCTCCAAAGGACCCACACCGCAATGGTACATAGTACGGCCAGCAAGGGGAAAGGTACAGCAGCAATGAACTACTTCAAATACTCAAATTTCTGCCTTCTACACCATCCATTATCAGCTTATAACAGCAAAAGAAAAAGATCTTTCAATCAGCACAATGAAACAACCTCAAATGTCTCCATTTCAGCACATATGTGAATGTCGAATACATCCACCGTCAATGGCACCATTGGGTGATCTTTCACACCTATGGGATACCGTTACTCAAGGAGGTCTCCGTCTCCAAGAGCCTTTGGTTCGAATCTTCAAACCCCAACAATATGAAACCCTAGCAGAGCTCAAAATCAAAAATATCATAAACATAGCATAAATGAAATGAGCTCCCAAAAACTCCTTATATTCTCCCTCCAAGATGGGCGTTGGAATGCAAGAGGGGATTTTATCATTTAAAAACAACTTTCACTTGCCTAGGGATGGGCGCCCAAGGTCACAACTTGCATTAAGTCTTCATTTCCCATTAAGTCACTTTTCCTGCAAAATATAATAAGTCCATATTAATATAAATTAATAAATCTTCGGACTTTAAAATAAGTATGAAGACGGTGTCGGAATTAACTGATCTTAGGCTCGTCGGAAAGGTCTCGACGAAACGCATCTGATCCAACTCTGAAAATCCTGAACCAACACAGTACCCGAACTTACTAAAAATAGTAACGACCAAGAGCCCACTGAGCCAACCACGAAGGTGCCAACTGGATCCACTGAATGCGAACCATAACTCCCACACTGACAAGGACCTCCAGAGCCAACTAACCACAGTTCCCTAACCAAACTGCTAGCCCACGGGAACTCCATGATGGACTAGCCATGTGTCTAGAAGGGGACATTACTGTCCGCCCTCCCTAAGATTGCTTGCCTCAAGCAATCTCAGCTCAGGATGCTCCAGAATCCGCTCATTCTCCCATGTAGCATCCTCAACCGGCAGGTTTTTCCATTTGACCAGGTACTCTCTGATAATCCTCCTCAAATTACGATCCTTGGTGTCAATGATTGCTTCGGATACTAATATCAACTTCCCCTCTTCATCAAGAGGAGGCAACTCAACTGAAGGTGTCACATTGTGCCCCAGTGCCTTCTTGAGGCAAGAAACATGGAACACATTATGTACCCTACTCCCTTCGAGTAACTCCAACTCATAAGCCACTTCTCCAATCCTCCTGGTGACCCTGAACGGTCCATAATATCGTGGCTTCAACTTCTCCGCTCCACTCTTCTTGAGAGTAGATTGCCTATAAGGCTGCAGCATGAGGTAGACCATGTCACCGACCTCAAATGATCGCTCAGTCCTCTGCTGATCTACATACTGCTTCTGCTGATTCTGAGCCTTCTGTATGTTTTCCTTCAATGCCCTCATGATATCCTGACTCTCTTTAAGGAAGTCTTTGGCCTTTGGCACCTTGCTATCACCAAACAGTAAATCAAAAAAGCTCGGTGCCTCATAACCATACAACGCCATGAAGGGTGACATCTAAATGGACATGTGGTAAGTAGAATTGTAGCAATACTCCCCCATGTGAAGCCACCTAACCCATGCCTTCTGCTGCCCTGAAACATAGTTCCGGAGGTATCCTTCCACCCACTTATTCACTATCTCTATCTGACCATCAGTCTGGGGGTGGTAACTTGTACTAGGTGTAAGCTCTGTCCCTAACAACCTGAAGAGCTCCAGCCAAAGATTACTGAAGAACCTGCTGTCCCTGTCACTGACGATACTCCTCGGCAACCCATGAAGTCGAAATACCTCCCGAAAGAACAACTCTACAACCTGAGCTGTAGTATAAGTGGTAGGAATAACAAAGAAGTGTGCATACTTCATCAATCTGTCCACTACCACATAAATACAATCCCTGTCTTGGACTCTAGGTAAACCTATGATAAAGTCCATAGAAATACTATCCCACTTCCTGTCAGGAATGGGCAGGGGCTACAATAAACCTCCTGGAAGTGAGTGCTCTTGCTTATTCTGCTGACATATTGGGCACTCTCTCACATACTGCATTACCTCGGTCTTGAGGCCCTTCCAGGTGAACCTCTCTCCGACCTGTTTGTAAGTTTTGAAGTATCCTGGATGCCCTGCCATAGGCGAATCGTGGAATGCCCTCAAAACTTTTTGCTTCATCCGTGAACCAGACACCAAGAAGATCCTATCCTTGTAAATGATTAAATCATTTACCACTGCGTACCTGTCATCTCTAATGGTGCCATCAATCACTCCAGTAGCCCACTCATCCTTGGCATATTCTGCTGAAATTAATTCCCTCCAATCATCAGCAATAGCACCTAGTGCAGACAAATGAGGCCTCCTAGATAATGCGTCGGCAACAACATTCTTCTTTCCCTTGACATAAACAATGTCGAAGTCGTAGGCCTATAACTCGCTGACCCACTTCTGTTGCCTCTCATTCAAATCCTTCTGCCCAAGGAAATGCTTCAAACTGTTGTGATTCGTCTTAACCACAAATTTGTTGCCCACCAGGTACTGTCTGAACTTAGCCAATGCATGCATGATGGCTAACATTTCCTTGTCATATATGTTGTAACTCCTCTCCACACCCCTCAACTTTCTGCTCTCAAATGCAATGGGGTGCTTATCCTGCATGATTACCACACCAATGCCTTCACCCGAGGCATCACACTGTAGCTCGAAGGGTTTGTTGAAATCAGGTATAGCTAACACAGGGCATGTACTCATGATCTCTTTGAATTTGTCAAAGCACTCCTGTGCCCTATCCGACCAACTGAAAGCATCCTTACGAGTCAAATCTGTAAGGGGAGCAGCCGACTGTGAGAAACCCTTCACAAACTTGCGGTAATATCCACAAAGGCCAAGAAATCCCTTAAGGTATGAGAGATTCTTAGACGGTGGCCAGTCTATAATGACACCTGAATGTTGTCTTCTCCACATCCTCATCTCTGACCCGTATCTATTGGTACCCAAATCTCAAATCGATCTTGGAGAAGTAACAGGCCCTGTGCAACTCATCAATCAGTTCATCGATTCTGGGAATCGGGTACCTATTCTTAATTGTTCTCTTATTGAGTTCCCTATAATCGATACACATTCTGAGAGTCCCATCCTTCTTCTTCACTAAAACCACTGATGATGCAAAAGGACTCTTACTAGGCCAAATATGGCCCATCTCGAGAAGCTCTTTGATAGCCTTCTCGATCTCATCCTTATACCTCTTTGGGTGCTTGTAAGGTGTCGTGATTACTGGCTTAGCACCTCCTCCAACTCGATCACATGCTCGAAACCTCTATCAGGAGGCTTGCCTGGTGGAATATCACTAAACACTTTAGTGTGTTTAGTAAGTATAGACTGTATGTCAAGAGGATACGCATGCTTCTGTTGATCTACTGCAGGCATTACCATAACCTCGGCTGCCCACTCCACCTGATCATGACAAATCAATCACTCCATCCGCTTGAGAGAAACAACTCTCAACCCTCCATCTGAAATGCCTCTGAGCACGTCTAACTCCGTCCACCTCAAACTTCATTTCCATCGTCCGCAAGTTGAGTGTGAACTCCTCAATATCATTCAACCATTTCATACCCAACACAACATCCATCTCACCCATGCCGACAACATAGAACTCTGATTGGCAAGTGTATTTGTTCAGCTGGATTGATAGATTGGGTATCCTCCTAGTGCAAGTGAGTACAAAACCATCTGCAACCTTCACCTTAAAGCCCTCAAATTCCTCGGTTTTCAGCCCTCTCTTAGCAACCAAGCCCTCGTCTATTAAGTTATGGGTGGCACCTATGTCAAGTAAAGCAATACACCGCTGCCCACTCAGTACTCCTCTGATCCTGAATGATCCTTCCTTCTGGATACTCGTGATACGTGTTGTAGGTAGAGCTATATCATCCTCTCTATCTGATGCTTCCCCTAAGCCCTCTGATTCTGCACCCTCGGCCTCTGAATTGTAATTAGAATGGGGCTCCCCATCAACAGACTCATCGGCTGAAAAGTACTCTAACTGTTTGGCCTTCCCTTGGGCAGCACACTTGTGCTTAGGATCCCAAGGCTCACGACATTGAAAGCAAAGCTTCTTCCTCCTCAAGTCATTCAGCTGATCGCAGTCCAATCTGGAAGAATTCCTATGCTGTTGTCCTGCATCTCTCTGGAATGGTCTCCTATCTCTCTCCTTATCTTTCCTTGGCGGAAACCCTTTGGATTGAAACTTATTCCTCCATACTGATGACTCCATGTCTCGGGCCTTCTTCATGGCCTCCTGGAGTGTAGTAGGATCAAACCCCTTCACCCAACCACGAAGTTGATCTGACAGTCCATCAATGAAAAGAACAACCAATCTGTGCTCAGTAATATCCGGAACCATAACAGATATGTCCTAGAAATTAGCAATGTAAGAGTCTACAGATCCACTCTGTCTCAACTATGTCAACTCCTTGAACTGTAACTCTGGGTCCTTTTTATCGAACCTGTCGATCATTCTAACTGTAAACTCCACATATGAAGTGACCTGATCGTGACCCAATGTGACCTTCCCGTTACTCCACCATTTGTGAGCAGTCCCCTCCAAGTGTAACACTGCATATGTAATAGCGTCCTCTGGCATGGGACTAATTTGCAAATAGCTGTCCAATTTCTGGACCCAAGCTCTTGCGGTGGTCTTACCCGATCCGTCGAAGTAAGGAAGTGTCATCTTACTCACTTTCTGTTGCAATTCTTGGTTTTGTGATCTACCTCCCCTCCGAGGTTTACACCTAATCCTCATTTCAGAATATTCAGCAAATGTCATCTCATTTCTGAAATCCTCACTGGATGCTCTCCAATCCCTCAAACTCTCATCCTGCAACTCCGCCTAAGTGGGATCCTGTTCAGGAACTTGGTTCCTGGGAGCAAATATTGGGATGCCGGGTCTATCTCCCGCAGTGAACTGTGGAGCCCTTCAGTGGTTAATCGAAGCCTCATCCTCATCATCTCTATCCCTGCGTCTATCATCATGATTCCTATCCCCATTATTCCGTTCTCCCCAGTTCCTGTCACCATTGTACCTATTATTCCCATCATTCCTGTTCCTTTCTCCGCCATCATGTCTATTTCTATCACCGTCCTGATACCTGTCCCTGTCACCTCCGTTGTATCTGTTTCTGTCACCTCCGTGGTACCTGTTCCTATCACCTCCATTGTACCTGTTCCTGTCACAGTGATTGTCCATGTCATTACCCAACCGTTCGATGGCATGTGTCAACTCGACCTGTGCCTCTACCATCTCTCGTCGGGACTCCCTCATCTCTCGAGTGAGTGCGATCAAAATATCACGCGCACTAAGTTCTGGTTCTTCCCTGTCACCCATCTCTCCTGTAGGACCTGTAACTGGTGGAAGCTCTCCAGAAAATGGGTCCGTCCTTGATACCTAAGAATCATCCTCAATAGCTGCTACCACTATCTTAGTATCTGACTCAAAAGGATCTATTACGGGTACTGGATTCTCTGGATTATTCAACTGCGAAGCCTATGTTCCTTGTCTTGCCCTTGTACTTCTGAACGGATATCTATCAACAGGTCGCATGTCTCATTTTACTTCTGCATGTCAAAACTGAACTCACAGGATGGCAAGATCATAGCTCTAATACCACTGTAATGTGCCGTACCTGTTTGTATTTTAAAAATCTTTATTGTGTGAATTTTTATTAGATTTTTGTGTGTTCTTTCAAATAGACAGAAGATGCAGAAGGGGGTTTTATGTTTTCCTACAAATGTAGTGTCGGAGCACACAATCTATTGCATATAATAGAAACCCAGAAAATATACAATGAATTTGAAGAAACGAAAGACAACCCAGATAGTAAAATAGCCAGGAAACAATTAATATCACATACCCATATGAAAATATGCAACTTGGTACAACCGCCGGAAATGGACCAGCTAGTGAGTATGGCTATAACTACATCAAATCTCCATGGATTGATATAGAATGCCAATACAGATGATAACAGTAGAGAAATAAGCCCAAAACGCCACACAATGGCCAAGAATGAAGCTGCAATGAAAGAGGAAGAGCCTCCAAAGGACCCACGCCTCAATGGTACATAGTACGGCCAGCAAGGGGAAAGGTACAGCACAATGAACTACTTCAAATACTCAAATTTCTGCCTTCTACACCATCCATTATCAGCTTATAACAGCAACAAAAAAAGATCTTTCAATCAACACAATGAAACAACCTCAAATGTCTCCATTTCAGCACATATGTGAATGCCGAATACATCCACCGTCAATGGCACCATTGGGTGATCTTTCACACCTATGGGATACCGTTACTCAGGGAGGTTTCCGTCTCCAAGAGCCTCTGGTTCGAATCTTCAAACCCCAACAATATGAAACCCTAGCAGAGCTCAAAATCAGAAATATCATAAACATAGCATAAATGAAATGAGCTCCCAAAAACTCCTTATATTCTCCCTCCAAGATGGGCATTGGAATTCAAGAGGGGATTTTATCATTTAAAAACAACTTTCACTTGCCTAGGGATGGGCGCCCAAGGTCACAACTTGCATTAAGTCTTCATTTCCCATTAAGTCACTTTTCCCACAAAATATAATAAAGTCCATATTAATATAAATTAATCAATCTTCGGACTTTAAAAAAAGTATGAAGACGGTGTCGAAATTAACTGATCTTAGGCTCGTCGAAAAGGTCTCGACAAAACGCATTTGATCCAACTCTAAAAATCCTGAACCGACACAGTACCCAAACTTACTAAAAATAGTAACGACCAAGAGCCCACTGAGCCAACCACGAAAGAGCCAACTGGATCCACTGAATGCGAACCATAACTCCCACACTGACAAGGACCTCCAGAGCCAACTAACCACAATTCCCTAACCAAACTGCTAGCCCACGGGAACTCCATGATGGACTAGCCATGTGTCTAGATGGGGACATTACACCCCCCGCGGTCCCCAATTTTCCGGCAAAAAATAAGGCGCCCCAGGGACACCCCCTAGACTTGGGCGACGTCCCCTGGGAATGCCCTTTGTTTTGGGGACGGCTCCGTCGATTTAAAATTTAAAAATTAAAAACTAAAAATTTAAAAGTTAAAACTTATGAAGTAAAAACTAAAAACCCTAAATGTATTACGTTTTAACTGCGCCGTTTCACTCTCACACTGTTCTTTCCCGTCGTTCTTCACTGCTCTTTCGCGTCGTTCTCTTTCGTGTAGGTGATCAGAAGGGTAGGTTGATTGAAGAAAAGAATTGAAGACAGCTATTGTTGAATGATAGATTGAATGTTATATATGAATGATATTGTTATATAATATATTAAATAAAGCGACTAGGTTTGAGACTTGGTTCGAGTCTCATGTTAATATAATGTATTATATAACATTCATATTTTGTTATCTTTAATATTATCAAATGATTCATTATAATTATATCATTATTAAAATATAATTTGATATATCATATTATTATATGAATCATTATAACAATCATAATAACATTATAATTTGATATATTGTAATAATATTATATAGCTATAATGAACTATTTGATAATATTAAAGTTATAATATATCAAATGAATCATTATAACATTTAGTATATCAAATTGAATGATAATAACATTTAATATTATATAACTTTTTAACTTATATATATTTTTATTAAAATATATTATAATACCCGTCCCCTTGCCATCCTCAATTTTTTGCAAATTTTTTGCCGCCCACAGAAACCTGTCCCCTCGTCCCGAAAACTCGGAGAAACACTGATAATATGTTATATATTATATTTTAATTATTTTTATAATAATATTATTTAATATTATTTATTAAATAATATATAATATTATTTAATATCTCTATAAAACACTGTATTTCACGTAAAGTATCTTCACCGTCTTTATCATGTTTAAATCATTACATCGACTTCTTCAAATTGATGATCGTCGTCCTGTAGGAGAGGGGACATGACAATTTGATTCAAATACATTTAAACACTTCACGTGACAAAAGAACTGGTATGTCAAGTTTACTGCTGATGATAGTCATAGGAATTTTGTTTCACTTAATGATAGCAAGTCATATACAATTGAAGGGATAGGTGATCTTGAAATTGGCTCTATGATGGCATCAAACTTTTAGTACAAAATGTTAGGTCTCTTCCAGGTTTGAACAAAAATTTACTCTCTATTAGCCAAATTACAAAAAGTCCTAAAACTTTAGTTCAATTTCGTAGGAAAGAGTGCATTGTTTGTGATGTAAACCAACATAAAATAATTGCTCAAGGCATTAGCCCATGTGATATGTACAAAGCTTTGTACAAACTTGTTGATCCTATTTTACATGCTACATCAGAGGAACCATGGTCCAATAATAAACCTAAGGAGGTCAAGATAGAAGCTTTGGGGTGTTCCAATGTGTCACCATTGGGCGATTCTTCTCCACCTGTGTATTAGCAACACAAAATTGAAGGTGTCTTCATTTCAGTTGAGATTCAACCCATATAGAGTTCATATCCAGTCAAGACTTTGTCTCTGCAGCATTTGTCTTTTATGCCTTAGAGGCCCCAGTGGTACTTTTAAGGGGATCCTGATGATGACTTCACTAAATCAAATGTGTCACCTTAGAAGACGGACAAACCAATCGATAACTCCACAATAAACCATGTTTGTTATGTTGCAACTCCGCAACAAATCATGTTCGTTATGTTATTTTTGCATATCTTTCTCATATACTTGTTGTCATGAAGGTTGTTCATGCAGATATTTCTCCCCATTTCTACCAATCCTATAACTTAATTGACTAAAACTCCAAATCCTTCCAGTATAGTCATTAAGGGGGATATTAGATATTAGAATAATAATATTATAAAGTGTACATTTACACTCGTATGTAATAAGTTAGTTGTTAGTGTTAGTTAATAGACTTTAATAAAGTTGTTATAGCAGCAGTCCTTTGTAACTACCATCATCTAGTTTTAGACTATAAACTACTTTCTACCTTTAGACTGTTCAATAATATAATGCGGTACTCTCTTCATGAGAGACGCCCATTTCTCTCAATCTCATTTCTTCAATTTTTATACTAACAATCAAAAGGTTATCTTTTTTTTCCATTTGATTGCGGTTTCTTAACCAGATGGCAGAGAATTATAGGCATGAAATCTGCATTTCAGGAGAACAAATAATTCATAGATATAATGAACGATCATAATGCTTGGAATAAATCAGTCATACCTAGCAAATAATCTAGTTCCTTATACCCTATGCAAGTATATTATGCAGGAATACATATGCTGAACGATCATAATGCTTGGAATAAATCATTCATACCTAGCAAATAATCTAGCTCCTTATACCCTATGTAAGTATATTATGCAGGAATACATGAGATTTGTCATTTCTGTTTTGGAACTCATGCTATCATGGGATCTTACAATTTAGCACAACAAAAGTTTTTTCAACCATAGTCACCTACTGATGTGGGGTACAGGGATAGGGGCAAGGAAGTCATTTGAAATCAGAATAAGGGGGTAAATGAATAAGAGTATGACTATTACTGTATAAACATATTAAATACAGTCACCTCAAGACATGGGTATAAGAATGAGTCCACTTGCCTAAACTGAGGTTTCCAGCTACCTATGCTTTAAGTTTATTCCCAAATTCTTTATGTTACGAAATATGAAAATTTATCATGCATTCTCACCCATTTAACTTACTTCTTTTGAAAATATTCTGCATAGTTGCACTCTGAAGAATCACTGAATTTGCTGTTTGAGTTTATCTGATGAAGAATGTCAACAATGCAATAGAATGTATTATCATGTGTGGTAAGCACCAAGGAGTTTTTAAGAGTCTGCATAGGTGCCCAACCATTGGCCAACCTCAAATAATCTCTCCTTTTAATTAGAGGTCCCTCACCAAGACCTTCAGGTATTTCTTGTGATGTAGGACTGAAAACAGGGGATGACAGAATGTCTTTTATAATCTTCCACTCAATAATAATGTCTTTCTTTGCATCACATGATTGAACTGGAAGCAACAAATAGGAGATTGAAGGGTTTCCCCGATTTCTATCTTCCGTGCCTAATTCCACATAATCTTTCAGAAAATCTACCCTGTCCAGTATAATTCTGAGATATGCTTCTTGAAATTTTAGTGCATCTACAAGCTGCAATGACAACCATGCATGGAATTTAAATATATCTTGACAAAGTCCATTACTGAATTTAAAGAAATTAAAGGAACTTCAACTGTTAATTATTTTACCTGAAGTGGATCAAATTCCAAACTCCTACAAGGTATTAACTCTGTATTGACAATTCTCCCATGAGCCAGATGAAGCTCAATCTTCATAGTCGCTGCTTCCTCAGGTAGAGCAGATTCAAGAAAAAGAGCAAATTGTGCGTATTCTCTATCTGAAGGAATAGGATTAAATTTCAACAAATAAGCATTAAGACGGACAGGCTTTGTGCAATCATTCAATCCTCCTTTCAGAGCAACAGGAACTAACATCTCATAAAGCTCCATACCCATCTCAGTTCCTGATATAAATAATTAGCGTTGTGTTAAATAATGTATTAAAATTTATGATTGAACAAATATAATTAAACAATCATTTCACATTTCAATACATCCATAATCATTCTATTATCAAAGAAAAATCAAGAAGCATAATTATTCAAAACTCCAATATACCCAAAATAGTGGAGCATAGAAAGCATATCTGCA
This sequence comes from Cunninghamia lanceolata, assembly GCA_027924645.1. Classification (NCBI taxonomy): domain Eukaryota; kingdom Viridiplantae; phylum Streptophyta; class Pinopsida; order Cupressales; family Cupressaceae; genus Cunninghamia; species Cunninghamia lanceolata. Next base: position 1,020,209 of record BSBN01000798.1, read on the forward strand.
CATAAACAAAAAGATGGATGTACCTTTTGTCTTGTGTGAATCAGAATGATGGCAACCTTCAATTCCTTCATCCTGTTCATCTTCTGCTGGCAAGAGATAGTCATTAAGAGCACCTATGGAATGTAAGAGTTTGCATGCTTCTAGACATGCCACCCTCTTTGCTTTTTCCGCTGAAGAACATATAGGACCATCTACTTGCCGAAAAGGTGCATTAGATGGAAGACTAATACAGCATTTCACACCTCCTGGTTCTTCAAAGATAAAAAATTCTGGTATGGGACAAAAATACCTATTGGAATAACAATGGTATTAGCATAAACTATAAGAGCTTAAAGACTTGCCATCCAGAAATGAGCTACATCCCATTAAGTATTCAGGCTACCAAAAATTAAGAAAAAGACAATGAATTGGAGAAAAATAATCACCAAGTTCAGGAACATACTCATCTTTAGAAAGCTTTGAGCAGTAATGATAGAGTAATGAAACACTGCATCCAGTGCTGATGGTTGCCTTTGTACTATCTACTTTATATATTTGATCTTCCTCATCTTCATATGGATCTGCACCTTCTCGAGTTCGATCCAAGACCTCTCTTGTCATCTGTTCTTCACCAGATACAAAGTGTTTAACCAAATTTTCCTCGGCAAAATTTCCCCTGACAAAAGGACAGATTAATTAAATAGATATGTTCCACAAATATAGTATACAGACAAGTCTGGCTGCATTTGGAAAGTCTCAACATTTAATAACAGTAGTAATGCATAATGACATTGACAAGTATGCAAAGAATACCTGTCAACCAAAAAGATATACTCAGACTCTAGCATACGTGCACGACCTCTAGATTGTATGAAGCTGGCAACAGTGTTTGGAAGATCGAAGCGTATTACAAGAGAACAAGTTTGAATATCAAGGCCTTCTTCAGCAACATTAGTTGCCACCAAGATATTTATCTGTTTGTAAAGATTCAAGGAACATGCAAAATTATTCTATGTCAAATGGTTGGATTTCCAAACAATGCAACCACAAATACATTTTATGTGAAAAGAAATCCAACAAGATAGGAAATCTCCAGAAAAGATATTTTCTTAGCCTAGACTACAAGGAATCTAGGCTACTGTTTGGCTGTATTTCAGTAGCTATCAACCCCATCCAAAGTGGCATGCCTTCACCTTAGATAAAAGCAAAAGCATCAAACAAAACATCACAAGTAGGGCATGAGCCATGCAGCGCGTACTAGGATTCGCATTGTCAACCAGCTTTATAATAAATTACATGGCAAAATCTCATATTTCACACAAACAAGAAATAGATTTTACAAAAATTAAGTAATATAACAATACAAATTGAAATATGAATTTGAATGACTTGATCCATAGTGTGTTGGAAACAAATATTTCACAATCTCCACATCAATTTTATATTGTCAAAGTTCACCAAGTATACTTGAAAGAGATCACACAACATGTAATGTCCCCCATCTAGCCCATTGGATAGGTGGACAGAGATTAGCCTATGACCAGACTCCTGTAGGCTAATGTAGGTGTTTAGGAGGTCATTTCAGGGGACTTACTATTTATAGTAAGTTGGGAGTTGGGCACTTGCTATTTTTAGCAAGGCAGTTGCGGAGGTCCTTTGCACATAACTCATGGTTTCAACATGTCTAGAGCACTATTGGAAGCAATATAAGTTAAATTAAAGATTTAACTTATGATATGTTATTAGACGTAATATAACTTTAAGTTATATTATAATGTCACATTATAAATTTAAGTTGTGACTTAAAAGTGACTAGCCTAAGAGTGGACGCCCCTCATGGAGAGACAAGGGAATGTTTAATGAATTAAAAATAATAATAAAAACCCTCATCTTGGGCGTTGGGCTTGGCGGAGAACAAAAAAGCAAAAAGTGCTCTCATTTCGTGATGCGAAGATTATTGATTTTGCTCTCTTTGTGAGTTTATTGTGCTTTGGCTTTGGAGCTTGGCTCAAGGGTTTCAATTGGCTATGTTGGGACGAAAACCCCAGCATTGGTCATTTTCCTCATGCGTGAGACATCGTATCAGGAGAGAATTTGATGAGGCTTCACCCAGAGGTCTCATTTGTGCATTCAGTGGATACATTTTGGAGTTGATTCAAGCACGAAATGGCTATATTCTCATGAGTTTATGATCTACAGACGAGAACAAGGATATTAGTGGCAGATTTATGCATTTTGGGAGGAGTTTGGGGCTGCAATAAATATTTCTAAGCAGGTCGTACAGCTGCTACGGCAGGCCATACTGATATGAGGAGACTTTGTGGGATTTAGTGGCAGATTTTAGTGTGTTCTTCCCTCCATTTCGATCACTAGGCATCTGCAGAGATAGCTGATAAAAAACAGAAATAAAAGAAAGGATTTAGAGTGAGTTTTATGCTGATTTCACCTCCCAGCCAGCCGTACAACAGTATATCTGGACGTGGATATTTGAGGAGGTTCTTTCCTTCATTGTGAGATCCATTACTTTGTGAGAAAGGCGCCTAAGGGCTGAGAACATATTGTAATTGTTTGTATTGCATTTCCACATCTATGGAAGGAGCTTGGAGTGATTTTCTGTGGCCTTTGTTGCTGGTCCAGCTACAACATCCGGACGAAGTTGTAAATCTTGATCTGGGCATGTTACCATAATTCATATTTTGCTATAATACAATCTGGGTCTTCATTAATTTGTAGATTTGTGCAATAATTTTTCTGGGTTTTCAGTATAGTGTTCATTTTATATGTATTTCATGCAAAAACGCACATGCAAGCAAAACCCATAAAACCCTAAACAGCAAAACATCAAAAAACAAAAAAAATACACAGAGCAAAAACATATACCAAGGGTGTATGTTACACAACAAGAGAACAGCGAATTACAAAACTAATTATAAAGACTTAATATTAACGCAGTGCTCTTATATGGATGCAATCTTACTAGAGGCTCAAGATGAATGGAACAAATCATCTAAAATGTTCAAGTTAAATTGTCATATACCCTTTTTTAGAACAAAAATTAATAATATTGGGCCCGATCACTTTATATTATTATTGGACCTATGTACTAAAAAAAATGTTTTTAACACTTTATTCAAATGTAATTCCAAAAGATGACTTACGAATGTAATTCAAAATGTATTTTTTAATACTTGGAAGGAAAATAAATTTTAAATTTTAAAAGGAAAAAAATGGAGGGCTCAAAAAAGGCAACTATAAATGAAAGGACAGGGATAAAGCAAATGATCCAATTTTGTCATTTTTTATTATTCCTTCCAATTTGGAGATTTTTTAGCATTCAAGGATGAAAACCTTGGTGTAGGTGATCAGAGGATGAGAATCCTTCGATTTCCATTGTAGGCTTGAGGGCGAAAACCCTCTATCATGTCCCCTTCTCAAATGTGAAGATTTTCAATAACCCTTAGCCTATTTAATTTCAAATAGGCTATTGAATTGCTGCAAGGGAAATATTTAATTAATTAAGTTGTCAAGGAACACTTTATTTTATAAGGTAACTTATATTTAATTAATTATTTTATGAAGGGTGGCCAGCATCATAAAGTGATTTTAAAAGAGGACCATAAGAAGTAACTTTTTGTGGGGATCAAAAGCAGAGAACCGAGACTCGCCTGGACACAGCGAGTCTCGAGCCAAGTGACCCCAGATGAGTCCTAGGGACTCAAACTCGGAACCGGCTTGAAAACCCGTCGGACTCGCTGGTTCCAGGCGAGTCCCGTCAGGGAGACTCAACTAGCGTGTTGGTGTTTCAATTCACACCTCTGGAAGGCGAGTTGGAAACGGACAGCTATGCACAGATAAACTGCTCTCCTATTGGAAGGGGGAGTTCCTTTTTTGCCGATGTTCGCTGAAAAGATAAATAAAACAAATTTTGCCTATCTTCTTTTTGATTCTCAGCTGCAAGCACAAGGTTATAAAACTCTAAACGCTGCAGAAGAGGTTTTTTCCTTTTTAAAACTTCTACTACAACTAGGATTAAACTAATGACACTTTTAATCTCCTAAGTAAATTCAGAGCAAAAGGGATTAAAAGTGGACGAAAAATGATTGTTTTAACACAAAAACTCAAACAATTTTCTCCCAGATTTACATCACAAGACTTATAATACTTTAATGATGAAAGCTGAAATGAAAGCTACAAAAGCCACACATCTAACAATGAAAGTTGATGATTCGAGATAAAATATCAAAGCAAAATAGGAATGAGACTTCTATTCAATATCACAAAGTTGTTACAACTCCAGAACAGGAATATTGTAGCAAAAGGCAGGCATACAGCAAGCGATCAAACACCAGAGAACATGTTACACAAAGTGAACAAACACTTGGAATAACAAAGTTTGCAGGCTAGAATAGGCACAACAAAATATGTTATCACAAAAGTCGATCCTTTACAATGGGCAAAGCTGCCCTTATTTATACTAAAATCAAAGGAGTAGGGAACCCTAAAATCTTCTTGATTAACCCTAACTTGCCAACTCGCAAGCTTTATTCTAAGACAAAGATTACAACTAACAAACACTTTAAAGCAAAGAAAATTCCAACTATTACAAAGTGATTTCTTTCTAAATATAGAATGGATGAGCTTAGGATGAAAGCAAATGCTTTAAAACAAAAAGCATCTGATTTAAAGCTGCTTTCTTTTGAGTCACATTCTCATCTACATTCTTGCTTTATGGTGATGTCATCTATTGATTTTTTTTGCTGATTTATTCTAAAAAGAAGATTCCGAGCGAAAAAAGCTGGCACATGGATTTTGTAGATAATTCTGTTCTGAAACAACCCAGTTTGTCGAATTCTAAAAAAGTGGAGGATTTCTCGAAAAAGCAGAAAAAAAGCAGATTCCTGAAAAAAATCAAATTTCCCAATCTTCAAGAATATGAAATTCTAGATGGACCCATCTAGAAGAAAATTGAAAAACGTTCGGTCCAATTTCTGAAAAACGATCCCCTCGAAGAAAGGACCCTGAAAAAGCGAGCATCCCTGCTTCTTCAACTCGAAACTATAAAGAACACTAAAAAAGCACTTCGTTTGGGTCTTCGAATAAAAATCCTTCCTCTAGATGCAACGTGCAAAAGATAATGAAATAAAAAAGCCAAATGCTTGTCTTTATAGATCTTTAGGGCGAAAAAGCAACTTTATTTGTGAAAGAATAAAACTTGAATCTCATCCATGAAGAAAGCAACTTTTAAAGCACAAATCCAAGTGCATGTCTTCGAATAAGAAGAATCCCTATTTTGTAGCTGGCTATGGCTTCATGTGAAAGATGACGAAAAATATCTTCTTTTGATGATGTCATCGAACACGCGAGTTGAAAGAAGTGTTAGCCAATTTTTCTTCGTTTTCGACACTTTTGCGCTTGTTTTGACTTAAGTATGGCCTGTCTCTCACTTCAACAAGATGGCAAAATGTCACCATTAACTGAAAAAGCTGACTGATCCTGACATTTTGGAGACCTATCAACTGAGATTCCATCCCTAGCCTCCAACTGACGATCTGGCATCGTTTGACTGCACATCTGACCTCTTGAATCGGCCACCGAGCGAAGTTATTGAAACAAGTGTCAGAAAACACTGGCAGATCAGGAAATTTTCGAACACTGATGAACATGGGCGCCCCAAGCCTCCTGGGGTGCCTGACTTCTCATGCCTTAGCCATTTTTTCGAATTTTGCAACTTCAATTTTTCGATTTGCGTGCACATTTTGGTGGCTAAGGACCCCTGTTTGGCTGTCGATTTCTGCCTACTGGTAAAAAATTGATTCTGATGATCTGGCAGATAGGCAAGCCTGATGAAAATTGAGCTGACTGTACTCTCTGTCTGCCTCAGGAAACGTGCCAAACTGACCTGCTCTGAATCAGACCGGGCTGACGGAGGGAGATTCACACTTTTCGGGAAAAACCTAAAAAATATTCTAAGTATGGTGAGTTTGGGGATTATCTAGCCTTAGAAAATTTTTTGAAAATTTCAAATATTATACCATTTCTCGTTTCCTGTGCCAACAACCTCTGTTTGATCTTCGTTTTCGGTTGTCCGGACGACTGTCGAGGCAGAACGGAGGATGTTTAGTAGCCTGAACATATCTGTGATGAAATCCCAGCTTTGATTGGTATTTGACTAAGTTTGACCAAGTTTGACCAACTAGGAACAGGCTGACGGAAGCATTTTTGAAAAACATGAAAAAAATCTAACACTAGAGAGGTTGGGCACCCCAAGCCTCCTGGGGCGCTTGGATTATCCATACTTAACCATTTTTTTGATTTCCAACTCTCATCTGCAACTTGCTCTATTTTGCGTGCCGACAGCTACTTCCTAATGTCGATTTCAACGATTCGTCGGTCAACCGTCACTAAATGGTGAATGAACTGCATAGCCTGGGTACATCTAACGAATTTTCCAGCTTTTCAGAATCTGATGATCAAAACGACTGCTTTTATGCCCACCGGAACTGATCGACGGACACACTTCTTGCATTTTCTCGAAAAACGCAAAAAATTTCTTAACACTGGTGGGATTGGGTGCCCCAAGCCTCCTAGGGCACCTAAAATCTCCAGGCTTAGTCAAATTTCATGATTTCCAAATCTTCACCCCACCTCCAATCCATCCTGCTCCGTTTTGCGTGCTTCGTCAAGTCGATGACTATTCGTAGGTTATGAATCCTTGGAACAGCATTCAAAACTCGAAAACGAGCTCTGACAGATGAACTTCCTCCATTGACGACTTCAGAGCTCATACTTCGCCTTCCGAAAAAGTAGAAATGACCTAGAAGAGAAAACTTGGCCGTTTGCAGATTTCGTCTAGACCATGCTAATCATGAAGCAAAATCGACCAATGAGAATCAAGCGCAACACCTGAGTCGGAGATTCTATTTTTAGAAAGTTTTGCCAGCATCCGCATCTCAAGAAACCCAAAAAACCTAATTTAACGTCTATTTTTAGAAATTTTGCTTTTTTGACTTTTTGACGAAAATTTTTCTAGACTTGATTAAAATGTCTTAATGAAGCAAAAATTTTGATTGGGTACAACAATTGGCTCTATCTGGGGACCATGTCGGATACTTACGGCATAGGAGATCCGAGAATCTGTAGGCTTTTAAGCTTGGACTAGTGCCTTATCAGTTGGGCAATAGAATCAGGTTACTTTCTTAATCACCTAGAACAAGACTTTTCCTTAAATCACCTAAAACCGGACTTCCTAAAATCACCTAAGAGTTGGAACTTTCCAGAACACAAAGAACACAACTGTCACATTAGGGAAAAGGGAAAAACATTACGACATAACGATCACGTCACAAAAAGGGGAAACACATAACGATAACAAAAAGTTTTCACACACGCTCTTTTTCCTAAGCGAGGATGAGATGAAATTAAGACTGTCACATAAAACCATCAACCGACTCAGAAAAGTAAGAACCATCCCTCCTTAGCTATGAAGATTGTCTTGGTAGCACAAAACTTCTCTTTCTCTGCAACATCTGCTCAAAGAGCCACATTTCAAGAGGGTATTCACATTCAGGCCACGAGAAGTTCATGAGGAACTGGTTGATACGCCAAAGATCAGGTGGAGCATCTTCCTCTAAAGCAAGCAACCTCTACAATAGGTGAAGGTACAGAACTTCTTTCTGAAGATATGTAGGAAAGTCTTGTGGCCGAAGTATATCTGTGGGAATGGTTATCACCACATATTGAATGAGTTTCATTTATATCTTGTACACACGCAACTTTGAACTCAATGAATGCATCATCTTCTGGAAAAGGTGCAAGCTGCTCATACACGACTCTCATTACTGATTCTTGACTTACGGGATCTACAACTGTCGTTACCCATTTTTCTAGTGCTTCAGGAACTTCTTCATTGGTCATGTTTCGTCCATCCAATCCTCAAAATCTGATAAATCATCCAAATCCAAATGCTCAATCCCTTGATCATTATCGATAACTTCACCTGACTGCTCACTTTGCCATTCATTATTTTGAACTTCGTCAACCTCTGTAGAGTAACCTTCTTCAATGCGGATATCCAGCATTGTTTCATCTTCAGCATTCATGTATCTGTCTTCTCCTGGTAGGTAAGTGGAATCAAAGACAGATTCTTCTAAGCTTTGTGTTTCTTCTTCATCTGCTTGATTGATTTCACATATGTCATATCTCACAAAACATTTATCAAGAATTTCTGACCCTTCCATATGATTTTCTTCAGTGACCAAGACTGAATATTCCATGAACTTTTCTTCTCCACAAGCTTCTTCATATGCTACATTTTGTGTTGGCTTTATAGTATTGGTGATGTCTCTTGATTGCATAGGTTCAGGGATAACCTTCAAAAGTTTAGCATCATCTTCTTCACTAGTGTGTATGAAAACTTCTTGAGACAAAGATGAAGACAGGCTAAATTGTAAAAGAAAATTTACAGTATCCTCTACTGAAGAATCACTTTCCAAGTGATGTAGAAAACTGTCGAGATTTAATGATAAATCTTCCATGTGATCTCCGGTTTTGAGAAATTCCTCCAATGATGAATAGTCTTCAAAATAAAGAAGATCTTGTTCTTGCTCCAATTGCGATGCTTCTTTGGTCTCTTCTCCTTTGAATGTATCTGACTAAGGTTCTTCAAACCAACCTTCATAAGATGAGAAGAACAAATTGGATTCATCATTGCTCTCTGCAGCATATTTGATTTCTTCCAAGTAATTTTGCTCTTGAGAAGTTTGTTGCACTTCTTCCTCAGAGAAAGTATGCAAGTCGTGCATTTCTTCAGGTTCTTCCATCAACGATCTTTCTTCATATTTGAAGAAATTATGCAAATTTTCAGATTCTGATGAACATTCATGTTCCATATGCAAACACATGATGTCACTTGAAACAGAGTTAGGAAAATGATCCCTTTTAATATTTGATTTACACTGGTAAAATCCTTTCATAGAGCCACCATCGAATTCGTCAAAGAGACGTCCAGGATTATCCGAAAATCCTTGATTTTCATTTGATGCTTTTAATATTTGCATGAATCTTCTCATCTCAGGGCAATTTTCTCCATCATGTTGGTTTGTTACATGGAACAAGCAGTAGATTTGTATTGCAGAAGACACATCTGCCTCTTGACGCATAGGTGATACTTGACGCATAGGTGATGCTTGACACACAGGTGAAGCAGGTTGATCAATGACATAGTTAATGAAAGAATCTAATATACTTGAAGGAGATGGAACTTGCCGAAGTGGTACAACATTCAAGGGCACCAATGGCTTGATTGAATCTCTCTGGATCTTTCCTAAAGTGATCATATGATATTCCAATTCAATAGCATACTCCTGAGCTTCTTGCAGTTCTGTAGCATGTCTTTGCTTGAGGTAGAAAGAAATTTCTAAAGATTGTGTTCGTGAAACAACTTAGCAGAATTTCTGACTAAGGAATCAAGGTGTTCACGACCTTTTCAACGAGACGGTTGAATCTGGCTACTAACTCTCGCATTGGTTCACTTCTATCTTTCTTGATGTTTGAGAGTTGTGCAAACAAGACATGACTATCTTCTGCAGGTTTGAAACGGGTGAGAAATTTCTCCCTCATCAACTCCCAACTTGTGATAGAGTTGGCAGCGAGGTGATTAAACCATTCAGCTACTGAACTTTGCAATGATTCCACAAACAAACGCACTGCAACATCTTCATGTGCAATGCCAAGAATTCCACAGGCGGTGGTGAAGGCAGAAATGTGCTCATCAAGATGCTGTTTACCATCACCATGAAACTTTGGAAAACCTTTTCTTGATCCTTCAGGAAGCTCATGATATTCTGCTAGTGCCAAAGGTCCAATGTTGTTACCCCAAGGTAATGGGGGTGGACGCCGTTGATTCTGATTATTGCGATTGTTATTATTTGCATCACCCATTGCTCTAGGCTGGATTACTGGTTCCTCTTGAGGTTCTTCCTACTTGACTTCAAGAACTAACTGAACTTCAGTTGGAAGAATGGATTTGTAGCACTATCTTTCCCCCTTCTTGTATAAACCCTGTGAGCCAGGATTGTCTACTGCCACACGAGAGGTGGTAGTACTGGTCTTCCAGCCGCGAGATCTGCTTTGTGTTCTTCTTTGTCAAGAATAGTAGCCGCGTTTCTCCACTGATCAGGACTTTCCTTTTGAGCAAATATGAAACTCCTCAGGCTACTAATGATGTCCGTTTGCTCTCCTTCCACTCGCACAAGATTTCGTTGAATAGTAGGTGGTGTAAGATTTGGTTGTTGAACTGGAGCAGTAGGACACCAGAGAGTCATTCTCGTGACATAAGCCTAAGCTTGCTTGAAGTTTTATGCCTCGTGCCCCATGATGGGCACCAGAAAACTGTTGGCGTTTCAATTCGCACCTCTAGAATGCAAGTTGGAAACGGATAGCTATTTACAGATAAACTGCTCTCCTATTGGAAGGGGGAGTTCCCTTTTTGCTGATGTTCACTGAAAAGATAAATAAAACAAATTTCGCCCATCTTCTTTTTGATTCTCAGCTGCGAGCACAAAGTTATAAAAGTGGACGCTTTTAATCTCCTAAGTAAATTCAGAGCAAAGGGGATTAAAAGTGGACGAGAAAAGATTGTTTTAACACAAAAACTCAAGCAATTTTCTCCCAGATTTACATCACAAGACTTACAGTACTTTAATGATGAAAGTTGAAATGAAAGCTACAAAAGCCACACATCTGAAGACGAAACTTGATGATTCGAGATAGAATATCAGAGCAAAATAGGCATGAGACTTCTATTCAATATCACAAAGTTGATACAACTCCAAGACAGCAATACTGTAGCAAAAGGCAAGCATTCAGCAAGCGATCAAACACCGGAGAACAGGTTACTGTTGATGAGTGTTTTATGACTGCAACAAACATTAGAATAAAACACAGAGTATTCTACCCTCTCTTGAATAAAGCTTCTCAGACGCTGAACTACGTGATCGAATGAGACTGCTCCAAGGTTCCTTTTGTGTCAGGTCTTGACGTGTGTGGGATAGACTCAGTGAAATGATGTGATTTGCTGGTAATCACAAGGGGGACTTACGTATCAGACTTAGTGTTTCGTTGTTCTCAAGGAAGAAAGTGGGGTTTTGGTGGCTTCTAGAGTCTTGGACGTGGATTCCTCTCTTCCTGGACTGGATTTGTCAACTTCTGGCAGAAAAGATCTAAGTTCAACCAAAATAACCTACGCGAGTAACGAATGATTTTGCTATAAGCTCTTCTATAATCTACTCCTAAGGAAAATTCAAAGAAAATGAAAAAGATAGGGATAGTGGATGAGAGTTCAGGGATCTAAATGACGGGAAAGACTACTACTGAGGGTTGATGCTAGAACCATGCTTCTTCTTCGTCATGCGACAATAGCTAGGCAGAGATGGTGCGATCTTCTGGGGTAGCGGCAGGGATTTTCACACTGTCCTGACATGGAACATGAGACTGATCATTCAGGGACAGTCGAAGTTAAGCTTGGAATTAGTTCAGACTAACCATACAAAGTGATTTGCAAGCCATAGATCACGAATGGTATGAACAAATCAACATTCAATCATTCAACAATAACATTTTCCATCACACTTAACTAGCAAAGCTTGAAATAAAGTAAATAACTTGAAAAAGACTTTCAGATTTGCTTTAAGGAATCAATAAGACCATGTCAAACATCCAAAGAATCATATGAACACCAATATCCAATGCTTATATTCTTGCTTCAGAAGTCTGTATTACAACAATCCAACTGATCCTTGGAGTTTCAGCTCAAAAATACAATGCAGAAATGAAAGCTAACTACTAGGCTGCTCTAGGAGCCTCAAAATGATAGAAAAGAGAAGGAAAAAGAAGATCAAGAAGATGAGACCCCTCAGCGTTTATATAGGCAACCAAAATACATTAGGGCAAAAAAACGAAATCAGATTTCCTTGGAATGAGTGCAATGGGTTAGAAACCCTAAGAAAGTAGGTGGGGTCGTCAGATTCCACATGTAGGTGACTGCCACCTATCCTAGACGTCAGATGGTGAAAGGGTGACCGCCAGTTGTCTTGGGCGCCACCTGTGTAGGACTCCTGGATAGAATTGTCCTGCCTGTCTAGAACTTCTTCCTACTCCCTAGTCTCTGCCTTCAGGAACCTGGTCAGGACGACTTCCAACTCTTCCATAGGAATACTGGGCATGTTTTCAATCTAGAACTCCATGACGGGCGCGGTGGTGGTAAATGCCACAAGGATATTTTCCCAATCCACCCTCAGCTCCTGGATACTGTTAATGAGGATCAAGAATGAGGATGCATCCTCAAGATGGGATTCCTGGGTAGGATAGGTAGCTTTGAAGTATATGCTCTGCATCTTGCCTCTCAATTCCTCCAAGTCAATGACTCCATCCGGTGCTACCTCTAGATCAAACCAAGCCTCCAGGGATACAAGGATTTTGTCCTGGATTTCCTTCAACATGGCGTGGGCTTGGGAAGTGTCGCCTTCAATCTTCTCAAGGTTGCCCCTCTTCATGACCAAGGTGGAACACCAGCTGAGGGAATCATATACTAAATTCACATGTATCACCTTGTTCCTCACCAAGTTCGGCTTCAGAGTGTTCATTAGTGCCTTCAGTTTAGGGATGGTTCCTCCCAGACAACTATGAATTGCTGACATGTATCCAGAATGGCTTGAATTCTATCCATGAGTGTTGTAACTCACCTGTTCGCATGGACGAGGTTTTCTATGAATTTATGGGCTCTATTCAAGACCTTCTCCATCCAACCTTTGGCTATATGACCGGTCGTCCTCATAGCTTCAATCTCAGCTAATGAATCCTTAGTTATGCTTAGAGGTTGGACCGTTGCACCTTGGGCGGACTGCAATGGGCCCATGAGTTGCCGGATGTGCTGTCATAATTCCTCATTTTCTTGTTTCAACTGATTCTTCTTTTCTTCTTCCTTCCTCAATCTTTCTCAGATGGCGGTGACAGAATCCTCTAGTTCCTCCATTTCTTGATCCTTCGTGGTTGGTCCAAGGTCCACCTTCAAGATGTCAAAATCATTCGGACTGATGTCTTCCTTTGCTTCAGTTACCCTGGGAATTGCCACCTCTACTCGACAGGATCCTGATTCATCCCTGGTGATCCGGAAAAACTTCTTCGCCTTCTTTGGACCTGCAAATTTCCCTATCCTGGCCAGAAAATCACCAAGTTCAGTGGAAGGATCATTCTTCCTGATTGTCTTCTTCCGCAACCTGCCCTGTAACCAATTGGGTTTCGCAGACGGATTGACTTCCTTCTATGGCTCCTGCGGATCTTGACCAACTTGTGGTGTGGATGTCGGTACTTCGCCGAAATTGAACTCCTCATCGAGGAACTCCAAATCAAGGTGATGGAGCATGTCCTCAAGTCGGACCTCCCCTGGATTCCGTGATGAAAGGTCAAGCTGATTTCCCACCATCAGGCTGGGGGTCCGTTCCCGGGTGGAATCCATGGACTCATTATCTTCCTGATCAGCTTGCTTATTCGTGACCATTTCCTCCTCCATGGGTCCCTTACCTTTAACTGTTTGCACCTTCTCAAAAAGATCAACCTCCCGGACGGAAGAAGTGCTGGTAGAGTGAGGCCTGGATGCATTATGTTCCTCCTGGTCAGGGCTGCTGATAGGCTCCTTCCGAGCCTTTACTCTCTTTGCTGGTGGATCTTCCGCCATCCTGTCCTTCACTTCTTGTCTTCCCGTCCCTTGTTCTTTCACAAGAGTGTCCTCGATCATATCCTCTTCGGAAGACTGAGAATCCAAGTCTCCCATCAGGTCATAAGTCGGGCGGATACCTCTTTTGTGCAATTTCTCTATCTGTTGGCCTATCCATCTCTATGTTATCGTTAGCACGGGTGCCATTAGATCATCCAAGTGGGTGACCTCCGGATCGGACCAAATCAAGGGCGGAAGAGGCTTATCCTTCTCCTGTTCGAAGAATGGCTAGACTTGCCTTCCATCCTCCTTGACTTGATCCGGGACTAAAAAGATCCTGGTGGCCCTGATCATGTCGAGTGAAAGTCGGGAACATGTCCTCCTGCGCACCTCAAAGTCATCCTTAGCGTTTGCCTAGTGGTCCTCCAGGTGTACCTTATGTCTATGCCTCCTTCCACATGCTACCCGGGTGGTATTGAACGGGTCAAAGTTCTCCCACAAGGAATGAGTCACCAGGTTATAGAACTGCAGCTCCTCCTCGGATCTTTCAGCGGCTTGGAGAGATGAACATGCTTCGACCGCACCTTCCGTCTCGACTGGATAGGATACCCCAGCCTTCTTCTTCTTCTTCTGAACTTTGTCATATGCCAAGAGTTGCCTCGTCAATTCCAACAGGACCATCTTGTCCGACAAATATCTTGGCAGTCTATATGGATAGCCGAAGAATCCCTGCACCCTGATGTATGTGAACTTCGGGAATTGGATGAACCAGGAACCATAAGTTATGATCAACTGCTTAACCTTGGGTGATAACCTTTGGTGAATGCCTCCTTGGAGGGTCCTTGTAATGTGCATGGCGAATGCGTCATTGAAACTCCGGAAATGGTTTATGTCCTGGAGATAGAGCTGGGTGTAGCAATTGTAGACCTTGACTTGCCCTTCTTGATTGCCGATACGTCCCTTCCATGACAGTCCTCGATATTTGTTGTTCCTTGCCAGCATATAGATCACATAGGAACTCCTATAAAAGGCCTTCGATTCCTCCAGGTTTTGGAATTGTGCATCAATACTGTCACTGAGGGGTTGAGCCCAATCAATCATCTTTGTCCCAACGGTGACTTCCTCGATGTAGTAGTAGAACATCCATGGCTCGAAGGTAGAGGACTGCGGACTTCCCAGTATCCTGTTCAGCATGACAACGAGGTCTCCATGCTCTTGCTTGAAGTTGGATTTAAAGAGTGTCCTAGGCAACTTGGAACGGTGAGGCCTTTTCTTCTGCATCCATGACTTGTTGATGATCCCGAAACAGGTTGTTGTATCGGCCTAGAACATGTCAGCTGACTCCTCCTGGCTTGTGTACTCGATGGGACTATAGACAGGTATGTCGAAAGCTTCCGCAATCTTTTCCTTGGTGAAATAGGCCACCACTGTGTTGTTGCGATCAACGACCATCCTTCGTTCCGGATCATAGTGCATGAAACATTCCACGATCAGCTCGGGACAAGGAATGGCGAGTGGGAAGCATGCGGCGGCGGCGGCAACTCCATTCCGGACGATCTTTCGCTGCAAGCTAGGATGGAGGATGTCCATCCACTCCATACATTCGCTTCCCATTTTTTTCCATGACTGAAGGATGGATGTTGGTGTCTTCGACGTTCGCCCACATTGAGGTGATCTTGGACTGCGGGAGTGTCCCTTTGAAGGCAGCCTTCATCTGAGTTTGTCTTGAGGAGTCGCCTTGGCACTTGCCATTCACCTGTGGAGTCAAAGAAAGGAATAGCAAAGTATAAGTTTTAAACAGGTATGGATAGAGGTGAGACCAGGGTTTTTATTCCCACACATGGGACGTTAGTACAACAATTTTATGCATGTGGGACTAAAATCATGAATTTTCAAGTACATAGGAAGGAAAAATAACAATATTCTAAGTAAGAAGAGCCATCCTATGCATCCACATACCTTTCTTTACACAAGGAACTTTTGACCTTTTAATGGAATCTCTGATTTTTTTGATGGATTTCTGGCCTTCTAATGGATTTTCTGATTTTTATGCAGGAATTCTGAGTTTTAATAGGTCTTCCAACAAGAAATCTGCCCTAGGAATATTCAGAAATATGAGTCTTGGTGAACTTACCTTGGAATGGAGGAGTTTTGTCTTGGAGGATGAATTTCTGCCCTTGGAAGATGAATTTCTGCCCTTGGAAGGTTCAGAAATCTGCTTTAAACCTATAGAAATATTGGCCCTAATCAAGAATTTGGCCTTGGAAATGGTGAAATCTGCAACCTCCTTGGATAAATTTGTCCAAGTCATGAAATCTGCCCTTGGGATGCTAAGGAATGAATATTTCTGCTCTTGGAAGATGAATTTCTGCTCTCCTTGATTTGGAATTGTATTTTGAATGATAAAATGTGAGGTGCTCGCCCCCTTTATATAGGCATTTAGACCTCCTTTGCCACTTGGCCGACCCAGGCAGGAGGAATATTAAAAAATATTAAAAAACTCATCCTGGCCGCCAAAGAGATTTGTCCTTTTCCTCCATGTCGGTGGCGCAGATTCCAAGGTGTCGGGGATTTTCCAATGTCGGCGATTTCCTGATGTCCTGGATTTTTGAATGTGGGGGATTTCCTGATGTCCTGGATTTCTGAATGTTAGGGATTTTCAAATGTCGGGGATTTTCCAATGTCAGGGATTTCCTGATGTCCTGGATTTTTGAATGTCGGGGATTTTCCAATGTCGGGGATTTCTTGATGTCCTAGATTTTTGAATGTTGGGGATTTTCAGATGTCGGGGATTTCCTGATGTCCTCGATTTCTTCCAGTAAGGGATTCCTTACAAATTCTCGTCCAGATTTTGCTAAGTTTTGGAGATCTTTTCCTTGGTGAATTTCATGAAGGTTATTGTTTCATTTTGGACAGGAATCACCCGCAGAGGGAACTGGAATCCATCTGGTACATCTTCCTGCAAGTCCCAGATCAAGTTGTTCAGTTGCATCCTCAGGCTGGGTCAAGAGAGTCATCCCACGATGTAGTGTCCCTTTAAGCTTTCAGGATTTCAATTAAGGACTTATCCCTTCTTTCAGTTTTGTTGCTTGAACAGGAATCTTCTTCACGAAAGGTGAACTTTGGTCGTTTTACGGAGGTTTCATCGTTGATGGGGGATCGAGGACAAGGAGTTTTCCTCCATTTCTGCAAGGAATTTCAATCTTCATGGCGAAATCTTCCAGACCAACAGACGGTGAAATTTTCATGTAGGTACTCATGGACAAGTCTGGGAATGTCTGTCTGCCAATTTGCAAAGTTCAGACAGGAAGGTGGAACTGGAAGGCTAGATCAGGGAGTTTATCCTGCAGGCCAGTTGTCTAAGGGCGCAAATTCCCACAGGTCAAGGAATTTGTGACCTGGATAAAAAACCTCCTAGAGCGCACAATCCCTGAGGAACAGGATTTTGCGCCTTGGACAAAAAAATTCCAAGGGCGCACATTCCCTAAGGAACAGGATTTTGTGTGTTGGACAAAAAACTTCCAAGGGCGCACAATTCCACAGCAGGTGGATTTTGCGCTTTAGTCCTTGTATGTTCAGCCTTCAGGATTTTGGTTAAGGACTTATCCTTTCCTTCAGTTTAACTTTGGCAAAGGGTGAATTTTAGTTTGTTTCATCGGAGGTTCAAGGATGACATGAGATCCAGAACACGGTGTTTTTCGTTTCTTCCATCCTCAAGGAATCTCCCCTTTTTGTGGTGAAATACAGAGTTTCGTTTCCTCCATCCTCCTCAAGGAATCTCCCATTTTCATGGCGAAATATTAAGTTTTCGTTTCTTCCATCCTCCTCAAGGAATCTCCCATTTTCATGGTGAAATACGGAGTTTTCATTTCTTCCATCTTCCTCAAGGAATCTCCCATTTTCATGGCGAAATATGGAGTTTTCGTTTCTTCCATCCTCCTCAAGGAATCTCCCATTTTCATGGTGAAATACAGAGTTTTCGTTTCTTCCATCCTCCTCAAGGAATCTCCCATTTTCATGGTGAAATACGGAGTTTTCGTTTCTTCCATCTTCCTCAAGGAATCTCCCATTTTCATGGCAAAATACGGAGTTTTCGTTTCTTCCATCCTCCTCAAGGAATCTCCCATTTTCATGGTGAAATACGAAGTTTTCGTTTCTTCCATCTTCCTCAAGGAATCTCCCATTTTCATGGCGAAATACGAAGTTTTCGTTTCTTCCATCCTCCTCAAGGAATCTCCTATTTTCATGGTGAAATATGGAGTTTTTGTTTCTTCCATCCTCCTCAAGGAATCTCCCGCAAGGAATGGCGGAATACGGAGTTTTCGTTTCTTCCATCCTCAAGGAATCTCCCATTTTCATGGTGAAATTTTCCAATCAGACATGTGAATTCTTTGATTCCAACATTTGCAGAGAAGTCAAGGAGTGATTTCAGGCCAGATGCATAGTCCAGACTAGACAGGACCCTAAACTGGACACCCTAATCTTGGGGCGCATAATCCAGGAGGTACTGGATTATGCAACCAGAACAAAAATCTGTCCTGGGTGCATAATCATGTACCTACTGGATTATGCAATCAGGACAAAAAATTGTCCTAGGCGCATATTCCAGTTGGTACTGGAATATGCGACCAGGAATGTTCCATGATCTACATTTCCACCTTCTTTCTGGTGTTTGGAACATCTTTTGCCCTGAAATCACTCTGAGTACCTAAAAAAAATTCCATTGATTCGAGAATCTTCCGAGTTATGAAATGAGTCTTGGATTTGGATCGGTAGGATATCCCTTTGATTAAACTTCCAGACTGGAGCTATCGGGCCGGGAACTAAGTTCCATGACTAAAGGATGATCATGCCAAGAAGTGACAGTCTTTGTTGAATTCTGGGCCTGGGTTGGGATAAGAATCTGGACAAGCCTTGAAACAGGATTTCGGGCAGGAACTCCTCGAACAAGACTCCGAGATAGGCGCTTCCAGACAGGACTCCGGATTGGCCCTCCGGGCTGGATTCCTGGACTGGAGTGCGGGAATGGTTTCCTGAGTGGGACATGGAGTCTTGCAACCAGACTAGAACTGAGTTCCATGCCGAGGATGGACTAGGTTCACTTCCTAAGGATGGAAAGACAAAACCCCTCCCTGAGGACAGTTCAGAACAGGCAGTTAGGGTTCCAAGCTCATGCAAGAGGGATCCTATGTGTTCACTTCCTCAATCACCGGTGAGCCAGTCTAAGCCATTGACATCATCTGAGTTCCGAAATCAAGCTGGAGAGTATGGGACTAGAGCAAGAATCCGGACTAAGTCAAAAAAAGAGGGGACCCAATTTGCAATTGGGGTTGATGTTGTAAAAGGTCACAACAGTTACACAAAGTGAACAAACACTTGGAAGAAGAAAGTTTTCAAGCTAGAATAGGCACAGCAAAATATGTTATCACAAAAGTCGATCCTTTACAATGGGCAAGGCTGCCCTTATTTATACTGAAATCGACCAATTTATCAAATGCAGCATGGGCTTCCATTGTCCAGATGAAAGCACCTTTCTTTGTCAGATTTGTCAAGGGTGCAACAAGCTGTGAGAATCCTTTAACAAATCTTCTGTAATAACTGCAGAGGCCAAGGAAACCTCTTAGTTCGGACACATTCCTGGGAACTGGCCAATTGCGAATGGCTTCAATCTTTTCTTCTTGAACTTTCACACCATTAGCTCCAATCACATGACCCAGGTATAGAATCTCCTTCAAGCCAAAATCACACTTAGACATCTTTGCATATAAAGATTGATTCTCCATGACGCTCAAAACTTCATCTAAGTGTTGGAGATGTTCTTCCCATGTCTTGTTGTAAATCAAGATGTCGTCGAAGAAAACCAACAAGTATTTTCTCAATTGCTTGTTGAATACATGGTTCATGCAAGACTGGAAAGTAGCTGGTGCATTTGTCAACCCAAATGGCATCACCAAGAATTCATAATGTCTGTGATGACATCTGAATGCTGTCTTTGGAATGTCTTCTTCACGAACACGAATTTGATGGTAACCAGACTGAAGATCTATCTTTGAGAAATAGATTGCTCCATGCAACTCATCTAGTAGTTCATCAATCCTAGGTATGGGATACCTATTCTTGATAGTCTTCTGGTTCAATGCTCGATAATCAATGCACATTCGCATTGTTCCATCCTTTTTCACTAGCACCACAGCTGATGCAAATGGACTTGATGATGGCCTAATGTGTCCCATCTCGATCAATTCTCTGATCGTCTTCTCAATTTCAATTTTGAAATGTCTTGGATGCCGATAGGCCGCAATGTTGACGGGTTTGGTCCCATCCTCCAATTCAATGACATGTTCAAAACCTCTATCAGGAAGTATGCCTAGGGGTATATCCTTAAACACTTTACTATGCTTATCCAACATTACCTGGATATCCGCATGATAAAGTTCTTCAGCAGAGAGAATCTGGTTGTCTTTGATGCAAACCTGTGCTGCCCACTCAATGTCATTATGCCTGATCAATGCTTCCATGTGTTTGGCCGAGACAACTCTAGGGTTCCCATCAGACACTGACTTCAGTTTGATCTTCCTTCCCTCATGCATGAATTCCAATTCCATCTTCTGAAAATCCTAGACTATTCTTCCAAGTGAATGCAACCATTGTACTCCAAGCACTACATCAATATGCCCAAGTCCAACTACATAGAAATCATCCTGTAAAGTATAATCACCCATTTGAATTTGCAGTTGGGTCACCTTTCTGGTCTAACTCATCAGAAATCCATCAGCAACTGCATTTTGAAACCCTTCCAAGTCTTCAACTGTTAGACCCCGTCTTGCTACCAAACTTTCATCTATGAAGTTGTGAGTAGCACCACTGTCAATTAGACATGTGACTCTCTGACCCTTCACAACTCCTCTTATGCGGAAGGCATGATATTTAGGTACCTCTGAAATAGTTGCTAATGTTATTTTGTCAATTGTTCCTTCCGAGACAACATTAAGAGTTGGTTGTTCATGTACTTCCTCTTCATCCTGAGTTGACTCTTCTTCACTCAGTGACTCCTCTTCACTTCCATCATCAGATACTACTTCAATCAAATGAGCTTTACCTTTACCAAGGCCCCTGTGTCTTGGTTCCCAAGGTTGCTTGCAAGAAAAGCAGAGTTTCTTCCTTCTCAGTTCATCTCTTTCCGCTGCAGATGTACCTTGAGTCATCCTTTGAGGAAATGAGGGTTTCTTTTGAGTAGAGCTAACACCTTTATAAAACTTCCTCTTAGGCCGGTATACGAGAGTAGTATCAAGATCAAGAGCAAAGTCAATTGCTTCTTCCAAGTTTGTTGGCCTTTGTACCTTTACTAATGGCTTAATCTGACTGTTCAATCCCTCAATGAACAACATAGTGATTCTTCAGTCAGTCATGTCAGGTACCATCACTGCTATCTTCTGAAAGTCATTTACATACTGCACAACCCTTCCTTCTTGCTTAAGTTGGGCTAGTTCGCGATAGTACACCTCTGTGTCTTTCCTATCAAACCTTTGAATCAACTTGGTTACAAACTCATCATAGGAATTTACCCTATCATGATGTTGAGAGACTAGGCCATGATGCCACCATTCATAATCCAACCCTTCAAGGTGCATTGTAGCAAAGTGAATCGCCTTCTTTTCTATCAAAGGCTTAAGAGAAAGGTATGTATCCAGCTTGTTCACCCAAGCTCTAGCACTGAGCTTACCACTTCCATCAAAGGTAGGAATGGGAACTCGATTCAAGGCTTTTTTATACACCTTTGTATCATCTTCCCTTCTAGGACGATAGCCTCTAGCTCTACCACGCCTGTCCCTATCTTCACTCTTCTGTCGGCAATATTCATTGAAAGTCATCATTTCTCGAACACGATCTAGTAATCTAGCATAAAGATCTGCAAAGAGTGCTACTTCATCTTCAAAGTTATTCTGTTCTTCCTCATCAAACTCTTCATCAACTTCATTGCCTTGTTCAGGTGGTGGTGGAAGGAAAGTAGGTCTTATAGGCCTATCAACTATAGGAGTTCGTGTGCGAACTCTTCTGCCTGTTGCACTAGCAGCATCATCATCAACATCTCTTTCTTGTCTCTCATGTCTAGCCGCATTACCTTGCTGACCTTCAACTCCTTGATTCGTGTTTTGAAGGGATTGTAGGACTTGTTGCAATATTTGAGCTGTTTGTTGTTGTCCAACGGCAATGTTTTTGAACATCTCCCTTGCTGCACGTTCATTAGCACCAGGTGGACTTCTACTTCTTTCATCAACCATGTTATCTGGAGCTTCTGTATGATGTTGTTGTTGTTGTTGTTGTTCTTGCCTAGCTCTTCTTGTATAACACCTGTGTGGACCTACTTCGGGTGGCTACATAACCCAAAGGCTGGCAGGATCCAAGCCCTGATACCACTGTAAGATACCCAACTAGTACTAACTAAAATCTTTTCTTACTTAGACAAATTTACTTGCACTTAGCTCTTCAACTACTTAGTCTACTTAACATCACATATGAAAAGATAACAAAGGCAACTTGCATGAATCAACTTTGAAGTTGGGAACTTGTATTATTCCTTAATTCAAATCAATACAATTGTCTTATTACAATAGATGATGCCCTCAATGGCACGAATATACGATCTTATTCAATTGATTACAAAGAAAGGCCTCCAAGCCTAGATGGATGCAATGAATTCACACATGAACAACTTCTCTTGAACACAACAATGTCAACTGTATGTCAACACCTCACAACTTGACAAGGGAGCATCACCTTATCACTGTTGAGGGAGCATCACCTCAACTACTTGAAACTTGCAGGCCTCAAGATCACAAGCATAAAGCTTTATAGAGAGAAAATTCGCCAAATGATGTAAGATATCAAATGAATGAGAGAGCTCCTCCTTTTATAGGCCTTCCAAGGCAATGAAGGCACATTTTTTAAGGCACAAAGAGGAACCAAGGCATGTTTTCCAAGAACCATATCCATGGAGAATATTCCATCTAACAACTCAATCTGAGGTGGCAACCGTACCCAATGAACTGGAACGGATCCCAATGTCATTTTGTCGACCAATGAGAGTCCAAGTGGTTACAACTACCTTTTCTTCTGTCTAGGCGCCAAGTTGAGATGTCTGAGACATGAAAGTGCGCCCTGCTTGTTCTAGGCGCTAGTTGAGGAGGTTGCATCATGAGATTGCGCCTAACTTGAAAAAAGATTTTCAATGTTGTCAATTTGATTTAGAAGAGTGCATTGACGCTCAACTCAGTCAATCTTCCTGAGGCGCTCATTGGAGTTGATCAAGGCGCTACTTGAGGTTAGGCACTAGATTAGGTATGAAATGCCCAAGAAGTGCACCTCACTTCTTATCCTACTCCGGAAGGTGTCTCCGACACTTAATCTATGCAATCTAACTCCTACATCTTGGGCGCATTCTCTAGAGTTTCCAAAGTGATCTTCTAGTCAAGGCGCCAAAAATGGAAGTGTTTTCATCAAAATGTGCGCCTCACATAGACTTCAATCCTAGGCACCAGAATTGAGGAGTTTTGACCAAACATGCGCCTATGCTAGGAGTTTCCCTCTTCAACTTTGATTGTTCATCCAAGTGACTTCTCCTAACTTCAAAGTCTTCAATCTATCAATCATCAATGCTAGGCGCTCAAATGGAGGATTCTAGGCTCAATAAGCGCCTAGGTATCAAGACATCATTACTTGACAATTCCAACTTTCTACTCAATCTCCTTGAGAATGAAATTCACTTGAAGAAGTTCCTTACTCATTCGATGGACCCAACAACCAATCTCAGATCAAGGCGCCCATTTGAAGTGTTTGAACTTGGATTGGCGCCTCATGAAGGTTAGGCACACTCTAGGGAACAAGAAAGTGTGCCTAGCTCAATGATGCTCAACTGGTTAATAGATGACTTCATCTTCCACCTTTGCATTCTTAGAGTAATGTTCTTTCAACCCAGTGACCCCAAAGTGGTTCATTTCATCAATTTACAAGGTAGGCGGTCATTTGGTCAATTTGACATGGAATTTGCGCCTAGTGTAACTTAGCCAATTCTACCAATGATTTGCAGAGCCTGAGACTTCCAAAAGTGATAATATTATCTTCAATGCAAGCGCCTTGATTATGTAAGAAGTCTTGAAACCCATTTTCCCTTTAGGCACCATTTTGAGGTGATTCTAACAAAAGGGGGCGCCTTGTGTTTCTAGGCGCACTTTTGGGAAGGTTGGAAGGCAAAATGTGCCTTAATCTACTTTAACTTTTTGAAACCTTACAACTCACTTTAATGCCTATCCATGTTCTCCCAAGGATTCATTATACCTCAATCATCTTCATCAATCAAACTCTCCATCAAAATGCACTTAGGCGCCATTTGGATGTCCTTTAGTCTAGGCGCATTTGGTAGTTGCACCAATAAGTTTGGGCACCTAGCTACTCCGAGGTCCAATTCTTCAATCTTGCACTTCTCAACATAATCCCACAACATCTACTTAGCCTTTGCTAACCCAAAACATCATTTTCTCATCTAGGCGCAATTTTGATGCCGAACAGACAGAAGATGCGCCTTGGCTTTAGATTGCAAGTTCCTACTTAACTTGGCTTCCAAACTTCGCCAATTTGTCAGTTTTTGACTTGGATCCTGCAAAACAATAAGATTGAGTTAGTCAAAAACCAATTCATTCCCTCATCATTTAGAATTAGCCTCCGGGAATGAAAAATAGGCTAATCCATTCTTCACTTGATGATCAAGCTGGAAACGGGGACATGACATGATGTCATCAAACACGCGAGTTGAAAGAAGTGTTAGCCATTTTTTCTTCGTTTTCGACAATTCTGCGCTCGTTTTGACTTAAGTATGGCCTGTCTCTCACTTCAACAAAATGGCAAAATGTCACCATTAACTGAAAAAGCTAACTGATCCTGACATTTTGGAGACCTATCAACTGAGATTCCATCCCTAGCCTCCAACTGACAATCTGGTATCGTTTGACTGCATATCTGACCTCTTGAATCAGCCACCGGGCGAAGTTATGGAAACAACTGTCGGAAAACACTAGCAGATCAAGAAATTTTCTAACACTGATGAACATGGGCACCCCAAGCCTCCTGGGGTGCCTGACTTCTCATGCCTTAGCCATTTTTTCAAATTTTGCAACTTCTTCAATTTCTCGATTTGCATGCGCGTTCCAGTGGCTGAGGACCCCTATTTGGCTGTCAATTTCTGCCTGCTGGTACAAAACTGATTCTGATGATCTGGCAGATAGGCAGGCTTGATAAAAACTGAGCTGACTATACTCTTTGTCTGCATCGAGAAACATGCCAAACTGACCTGCTCTGAATCGGAATGCACTGACGGAGGGAGATTCACGTTTTTTGGGAAAAACTTTAAAAATATTCTAAGTATGGTGAGTTTGGGCACCCCAAGTCACCTCGGGCGCCTGGATTATCCAACCTTAGAAAATTTTCTAAAAATTTCAAATATTATACCATGTCTCGTTTTCCGTGCCAACAACCTCTGTTTGATCTTCGTTTTCAGTTGTCCGGACGATTGTCGAGGCAGAACGGAGGATGATCTGAGTAGCCTAAACATATCTATGATGAAATCCAGCTTTGACTGGCATTTGACAGAGTTTGACCAAGTTTGACCAACTGGGAACGGGCTGACAGAAGCATTTTTGACGTTTCTTGAAAAATATGAAAAAAATCTTACACTGGAGAGGTTGGGTGCCCCAAGCCTCCTAGGGCGCCTGGATTATCCATACTTAAACCATTTTTTTGATTTCCAACTCTCATCTGCAACTTGCTCTGTTTTGCGTGCCAACAGCGGCTTCCTGATGTCGATTTCGACGATTCGTCGATCAACCGTCACTGAATGGTGAATGAACTGCATAGCCTTGGTACATCTGACGAATTTCCAGCTTTTCAGGATCTGATGATCAAAACAGCTGCTTTTATGCCCACCGGAACTGATCAACGAACACACTTCTTGCATTTTCTCGAAAAACGCGAAAAATTTCAAACACTGGTGGGACTAGGCGCCCCAAGCCTCCTAGGGTGCCTGAAATCTCTAGACTTAATCAAATTTCGTGATTTCCAGATCTTCAGCCCACCTCGGATCCATCCTGCTCCGTTTTGCGTGCTTCGTCGAGTCGCTGACTGTTCGTCAGTTCTACGTCGTTGGAACAGCATTGAAAACTCGAAAACGAGCTCTGGTAGATGAACTTCCTCCATTGACGACTTCAGAGCTCATGCTTCGCCTTCCGAAAAAGCATAAATGACCCAGAAGAGAAAAGTTGGTCATTTGCAAATTCCGTCTGGACCACGCTGATCGTGAAGCAAAATTGACCAATGAGAATCAAGCGCGACACCTAAGTCGAAGATTCTAATTTTAGAAAGTTTTGCCAGCATCTGTATCTCAAGAAACCCAGAAAACCTAATTTAACGTCTATTTTTAGAAACTTTCTAAAAATAGAAATTTCTATTTTTAAAAATTTTGTTTTTTTGACTTTTTGACGAAAAAATTTCTAGACTTGATCAAAATGCCTTAATGAAGCAAAATTTTTGATTGGGTACAACATGGCGCAGGCTGAGTATAAAAGTAGAAAAAAAGAAACATAAATCTGAAGTTAAAACTTGAATTTTTTTTTACTTAGATTACCTCTACTACACTAAAAGCAACTTCATTTCATTTTGTTGGCAAAATAGGAGGAGAAAAGAGAGTTCTGAGGAAACATAAGAGTACATTGTAGGGCAAACAGCAAGGAGGTAGACGAAAAATCCATCAACAAATCGCATTTGGGCAGCTTCATACTCAGAGTTGGTGCATCAAGAGCTCTCTACCAGTGATTGGAAGGAGTTTGCATTTAATTTCAAGTTTCATTAGAGAGGTAAGCTTGATTTTGTTTGGTTTTTTTGTGTTTTTTTTAGCAAAAATTGCATTGTTTTCTAAAATTTCAATTCTTTTTGGAACAAAGTTACAAACCCTACTTTTTTTTTAGCATTCAACAAATTTAGGAACCCTACCTTTTGTTTTGGAACAATCAACAAACCCTACATTTTCTTTTGTATTAGTTTAATAATTATAAATGATTTCACAAATGTTCATTTTTTTTTTATTTGTGTTATTGCAGCAGCCTTGATTTCAAATTCAAACTATATTTTCCACAATGTTTAACTCTACAAACCCAAATCGAAAGGACCCAGCTTGGAAACATGTTGAAAGTTTTCCTAGGCAAAAAGAAGGAGAGGCAAAATGTTTCTATTGCAAAACAGTTTTTCATGGAGGCATTAATAGATTGAAATACCATCTTGCACGCATACCCGTCCATGATGCTGTGAGATGCGATAAGGCACCTGTTGAGGTTGTTCGTGAGGTGCAAGTACAATTAGAAACATTTGAAATGAAAAAATAATTGAAAAAGAGGCAAAAGGAGGAGTTGGCGTGCATTGCTGGTGTTGGAGAGGCTTCATCCAAGCCTCCTCTAAGAAATAGATATAAAGGATAAATCAATTCATTGACATAAGCAATCATCACTCATCTAGTCAGTAGAAAATCAAACAATCAAATCATAATCACTCAACATAGTTGAATCTAATGATATAATTTGACTTCCAATTCTCAATTGAAAATCTACTTGTCATGGAAACTTAGGCATAACCAAAGATACAAAGATGGATTAAGGTTATCTTTCAAACTTCAAGATTTAGGTACACTAAGGTATCATCTTGACATAGAATGATCAATCTCTTAAAAATCAAAACAACAATTTTGGAAGAATGTAATAAAGACAACTCAATTCTTTAGGAACCTACAAATTTGGAAAAATGTTGGAAATTTATCGTAAGATATATTCATCAAGCTTCACGGAAGAGGAACATCACTAGAATTAAACTGTTCTATTCCTTTGGAACAAGAGCCAATGTAAAAACAAGTAATCTATTCCACACTCATGGAGACAATGGTAATACAATCTAGTCCATACCACATATGATCTACCTTGTAACCTATAAAATTGATTTAGTGAACTTTGAAGATCAAATTCACTTCTATATATATAATACCTAGAGTAGATCATTGCATCCAAGGGTCTAAGTTCTTTTTCTTGATTAGGGTAACTTAGATAAAGTTGATACACATCAAGTTACACAAAGTTGTTACATAAACCTATGCTAAATTATATTATGGACCATAACACACAAATCCCAAGATCATTCTCACCTATCAACCTGGGGATAAATTGATGTTGTTTAAATAAATCAGCTACTTTTCCAAAATAGGAAAACAAATTTAGTACCAAACATGAAGATATATCAAAGAAGAGTGATAACCTCCAATTGAATTAGAAGATGAAACAAGAATTGGATATTAGGGTAAACTTATAAATTTAAGTCCTCCTACTGCTTGCTAGGAATGCTAAACTGTTGTACATCCTTTTGACTTGATCAATTCCATAAATTTGTACTTAAATAGTAATTACCTATGGGAATGACAAGATGTTTGACGAGGTTAAGTAATACAAAAACCCTATAAGCTCCTCATTAGAAACAAATTTATCTGAAAACTTGCTTGAATGTTACACAAATTGAAACATACTTTAAGGAAGTTGTCATTCAAACATATAGGTCCTTTACATGAAAGCAAAAGTGATTGCACACAAAGAAGTGGGATCTTGAAATTCATAACATTCCCGCAATCCATCCTGATTTTTGATTTCCTTAAGGGGTGATGAAGAGTTGTATCATTGCCTAGGATCCTTGGGGTGATGAAATGAGAGAAAACTTGTCTTAAGTAACAAGTCTTGCCAATTTCTAATTCTTGGTTTTGTTGTTGAGAGTTATCGTAAAATGGTAAGAAGACTATTGGACAATAAATTGTCCTCCTACGTAAGAGGATCGTATTGACCTTATTGGTAGTCAAGTTGAGGCAAGTATACTAGCAACTACTCCTCAAAGACATCATCGAAGTGTAAAGTCAGACATAACCAAGATAATTGCCGACTAGGAAGGAACCGAAATCTTTGATCATCCAAATTTAAAATTGCTTCAGGACAAGCAATCTCGGGAAGGGCGGACTGTCATAAATCAACCCTAAGTCGTCCCTTTTTTGATGCACATTGATTTGATATGTTCTTGGCATTAGAGCATTAACACAATTGTGATTTACTATATTTGTTTAGACTAAATGTTTACAGCCCGATCGAGATCAAAAAGAGATCTTTATTATAAAAGAAAAGTGGTTATGTATTAACAAATCGTTGTCATATAAGGTAGCACTAATGATCTCAAAAGGTATTAATAAATTGCTGTCATGAGGCAGCGCTAAGAGTCTTCAAAGGGGTATGATTCTAGGAATGGTCACCACCATTCCCAAAGGGTACTTGATGAAGGCATATCATAAGCCATTCAATAGAAGGAAGAACGGAGAGAAAACAGCAAGCAATTAGAATATAAAAGAACCATTGAACTGTCGAATATAAAAGGCAGATCATCTCATCATAAATCGCAGAATCAGGTCTACAAACATATATATATATTGAAGGTCATTAAATTATTGAGCATTATACAAATATTGTGTGACCGGTCATATTAGAATCCATATGATTATTTTATTGTTATCATTATCAGCTCACCCATCATAGGGGGAACAATAAGCGGGCAATGGGCAAGAAATCCTACCATACCCCCCTAAGGGCCTGTTTGGGAGCAACTCTGATCTGCACCCCGTCCATACACCCCGTAAGGGCCTGTATGGAGGCTCTGTATAACAGCTTGGATCCTACCAAACCCCCCGTTAGGGCTTGTATGAGGGGAACCGAACATGCAACCTGCCATGCCCCCTGTAAGGGCTTGCATGGAGGTATCATGTGCCAATGAATGCCCTGTCATCCCCACTATAATGGAGTTGAGTGAATGAATTTAATTACATGACAATAAGTAGTTAATCAATCTATATGACTATTGTTTATATGCAGGGAAATCTTATCTAACACTTATATTCCAAGAGTTATGTTTATAAATATATATTTTTTGTATATATGTTTCTTATGTTATGATTGCAGCTTCAAGGTACAAGAATGATGCAAATTGCATTCCGAAACCCTAACCCTAAACTTGGGGTATTTGAATTTTTAGGGTAAATTTAGTATTGTTCCAATAGGGGACATTACATCGCATCACTTGTCAAGAATCTTGAGGTCTACAAACCCCAGCCACACCATTTTGTATGCTTTTAGAGTGTGGTGCAACCTTTATGAGCAGATTTTAAGGGTTGTACTGCTGCAGCAGAGGGTCGTACAATTTGGGGTGAGCAGATTTTAATATGTATTCTCAGTTTTAGTATTTAGGTGGCAACATCATTTCAGTCCCAGCAGTATACAAATATTTCCAGTGTTGCTCCAGTTGCATTTTTCACCTCTATGTGAGTAACTTCCACGCATAAGGGTTAGTATTTTGTTTGTATCAGCATTACAGAAACTATATCAGCTGGATACATGTTTCCAAAATGTTGCTGTTGTATTTCTTATGATTTGAAAAAAAAATAAAATCAGTTTCTTGCATTGTTATTTCTATTTTCATTTCATCAAATATTGTAAAAATTCAAAAAAAAAATGTATTGGGACATTTTAGTGGTATCAAAGCTGGTAATCTCGCCAGCCTATTCAGAAACTATTAATTTGATGTAGAGTTATACTTCATATGCATCCCAATGACAAAGCAATAGATCTTACCAGAGGGAAATCAGAAGAGCATGGTTTCAATTTCTTGAAAATACAGAGGAAGGATTTCCTTTTGTAGGATTAGAGGTAGAAGAAATTATGGCAGACAGAGCAAGGAGGACTTCTAATGAGGGGAAAAATAGAGAACTACAACTCAACTCATATAGGGTCAGCAACAATTGACTAACTTTTTAACTCAGATGTTGCAAAACATGAATATTCCTAGAGCCAATCAGAATTCCTGGGAAATGTGCATTCATATAAACAAATGACAACTTTAATTTTTTATTTTTTTTTTCCGTATAGTCACAAATGCATCTATAACAGTAACAAATATTTGCTAGCAAAATATCCATATTTATGTCTTTTCTTCTATTCCCAAGCAGGTAGAAAATTAACTTATTACTGAAAACAAAGAACACTTCGTTATTTATCATTGGAAATGAACACTACTAGAAGTTCACAATTGAATAAATATACATGAAATTAAGCATTTGGGAAAACAATGAATAACTTCAAATCACCAATCAAGTCAATGGATGAGGTTGCAAAAGCTAAGTACAACCATATAGTAACCAATCATAGAGGAAAATTAAAAATCACCTTGCCAGAACGGAAATCATCAACAATCTTGTTCATCTTTGCCCGTGACATTGCTTTCAACCCAGAATGATGCCCAACAAGGAAATCACTTCGCCAAACATCCAATACTTCTATATGATTAATAATTTGTACTAGTAATCGTGCCGCTATTATCCTTTTCACAAAAATAATGCATTTCACATCCTCTTTGTTCCTGAAAAAAGCAGCTTACAATATCAGATTTATCATTAGCCTTCATCTTTACAAAAAAAAGTATTTTACTGTTAATTACCACAAATACTCACAGAAAAAATTAACTGCTCATTGTCAATTTTCTGCTTGAATTTACGGTAAACTTGACCCTTCCACATGACATGTTTACTTAGTATTTCACACTTTAGAATTCAAGCAAACACACATGATTCGCAGCCAACCCATATTAATTCCCAAGTCCATAGTCAATGTAACCAGAACAGACCAACCATTACCCTCTAGCCTGCAACTTATAATGACCATACACAAGATTTCCAAAACTTCATTTCCAATCATCATATCTCACAACACAACAGAAGACCATCCCAACACAGGAAGAGTAGCCATTTCCAGCCAGACAACACAGAACAAGAGCATTTCGCATCTAAATTAATAGCAATACAAACTTTAATAAAATACTTTTTGCAGCTAACTGGGAACATCTCATGTCCCTATATTGATCACTTACATAATCGATTAAATAATATAAATTTAATATATTTAAATAATAAAATATTATATACCAAAGCAATATCATCAATTAATATAGATATAATATATAATATTAATAATTAAATATTATTATAAATATATAAGTGGGGTCTAATCATTTAATAGGGCAATTGAAGGTGAACGAAGGCATGAATGCTGCAGCCATACAACACTTTGATGTTGCTCAGCAGTTGTTGGTAAATTGTTGGTGGAAGACTCCAAAAACACAGGACCACTTTGATAGTGAACTTTCCCTTGCCGAGTTTCAAGCACTTAGAGACGCTGTAGGAGAAATGAAGAATAATTACCTACAGCTGTTATTAGATAGGGATCATCTTCTCATGCTTGATGGTATTTATCATGATGCTATAAGGGGAAAGGAAGAGGAGGTTGATGAGCTCACCTATGAGCTCGAGGTCACCACAAACTCTTTGAAGAGCGCTCAAACAGCCCTTCAAGAGTCAAAGCTACAGGTAGATAAGCTTACCGTGGAGTTGAGCTTAGCACAGTCTTCATCTCCAGCAGTTACAGTTGCAACTTCTATGACAGTTACTGGTGATGAGCATACACCCATGGATAGTGATAAGGAGTACTTTGGGGATGTGGCTACGTCCATTACAGTTACAGATGCAGGTAACACAGATGGGATGGGTGTTATGCTTGAGAGTAGCAAAGAACCAATTGTTGCATCAGGGGTCTCTGGGGTTAGTCCCATGACAAGTATGGCAGAGCAAGTTATTGATAGTTCTTGCGAGGAGATGGTGTTACCCCAAGAGTTGTGTGACAGATCACCACACTACTCCATCTTACGCGCAAGAGATATGCAGAGCACCATTCAATGGGGAGATCGATTCTCATGTTGATTTGTTTCCCTCTCCTGGAAGCAAATCAAAGATTGCATCCTATGCAGCTGATTGTGATCAACAGCTTACTAGACCTCAGGGTTGGAGAGATCAACTCAAGGTTACAGGAGAGAAGGTTGATTCAACCTTATCTCATATAGATTGCACTCATAGATATATTGGGAACCTTCTTTGGACAGAAGAGTTTGAGGAGAGACGGTATGGGTTCTCAGCCGCTAATCACATTCGTGATTTGCAATTTATCAGGAGTGCTTTGGAGGAGATAAAATCAAAATATCTCCATTTGTTTCATGATAGGAAGTATGCTATTGGATACGCAAAGAAGGTTGCCAGAGTATATACCCAGTAAGTTATTCAGGATCAGAGACATGAGCCATCATCTAATTTGAGTGATGAGAGTGATGAGGAGTGTGTTCCCCATGACTATGATGGTCAACCGTTGACATAGGCAGGTGCTTTTTATTTTGACTACATAGTGAGGAGTGCTCATCATTTCTCCTTTAGTCCACACACAGATGACTTGATGATGCATAAGGGTGGATTGGCTCAGGATTTATACCATCCATTGTAGGATGAAGGGTTGCCGTCTACAGAAGATGGAACTAGGGATTGCAGGTGGCTGACTCAGATACACTCAGAGGATTATTTCCAAAGTCAGAGATCAGATTACCATCATGGTGATATGTATCGAACAGAGTTTGCAACTTCTTGGTCTCGAAAATTTCCATTAGAGACATGGCTTCAGAGAGGTTGCAGTGTCAGTAGGCACGATGGCATGTTTAGTCTTTATAGCGGTGCTGGAGGAGAGTTTATTCATTCCCTCATCTTGAGAGGAGCAGTTTCATATCTTACAGCACCTATGTTGGATAGTCAGTACATCCATAGGAGTTTTGCAGTAGATGAAAGGGGATATTGTGGTTCAGACACTTCGAGATCTAATTACCTTTTCATGATTGATGGATGTGAGGTTCTGATGTGTTGGGATCCAAGTGGTGACAGGTTTGGCATGACAGTTCAATTGCATTCTGATGTGTTGGGATCCAAGAGGTGACAGGTTTGGCATGACAGTTCAATTGCATTCTGATGTGTTGCTTCACCTATTTTGCATGGTGAAGGATTTATCAGAGTAGTGCAATGTCAACGTGGTGGTTCTATGCTGAGAATAACTTGGGACCCTGGGATCATTTTTGGTTTCAGTTTGGTATAGTCTGTGGATTTGAGGTCGGATTGGCATTGGTTGAGGACAAGCAATATTTGGGAAGGGCAAACTGTAATATGTCCCCATTTTCGACTTCTCTTGCAATTCAGTCAGAGCTGACTTTCTGGGTTGGTTATAGAATAATCAGAGGAGTATTTCGATGTCACCAAGGTGTTCCAGTGATCCAGTGGAGCTAGTTTCACTTTCCGAAGAGATTTCGGACAACTTGTCCATACTTACTATTTATAGCAAGTGCCTGCATGGCGACAATCTTTCTGGGTTTTTCTCGGTTTGTTCTCTTTGGTCCTCGAAGGACACTGCTATTTTTAGTAAGTGTCAGTTTGGAGTTGTTTTGGGGACTTGGCAGTCAGTTGTTGGCTATCCCAGACGTTGCATTAAGCTCAGGGTTATCAGATGGTTTGTGGATCCAATTGGCACCCTCTGTGTTGGCTCAAATTCCTTATAGCCGTTACTATTTTTAGTAAGTTCGGGTTCGGTGTTGGATTGGGTTTTTCAGAGTGGGGTTGGATTCATCTCGTTGAGACCACTCCAACGAGCTATAGATCTTTGCATTCTGACATCATCTTGGTATTCATTTTAAAGTCCGAAAGTTGTATAATGTTTATTTGACGGGACTTTAATAAAGTGTAAAGCGACTTTATGAAAATAAATATTAAAAGCGTCACTTAGGAGTTGGGCGCCCATCCCAAGGGGAAAATAAAGTAATTCAAAATATAATATTCCCCTAAAAAAGGCAACACCCTCTTGGAGTTTATAAAAGGAGGAATAAGGGAGTCATTTGATATGCTTGGATTATTATTTCTTCTCTCTTTTGAGATTTTCCCTACGAGGGTTTCTTGAGCTTGACTCTAGGGTTTAGTATTGTCTTGCTGAGACGAAAACCTCTGCAAGATTGATTTGTTCTTGGCTTCTAGGGAGGAAAACCACCATTAGCAAATATTGTATTGGTGGATACATCCAGTATTCACATTTGGGCTACAATGGAGTTGATAGTTGATGGTTTTTGAGGATTCAAAGGTCATATCATTCTAAGTTTGTTGCAGCAGCTGGTAATATTGTTTAATTGCAGATTGGAGTGACTTTCATGGAGGCTTTGGGATTGTATTTCATTCTATTTGCTGGTCGTACAACCCTCATACTAGTCGTACAACATATGGAGGGTTTGGTGTTGCGTTGAGCTGCTATTACTCATTGTTTGAGGTCGTTTGGGGTCAGGAAGTGTGTGCACACCCGAAACAGCTAGCTATAGTGAGTTTCCTTCGCTGTCCGCTGCTGTTTGGTGCTCCACCAAGGTTGTACAACTTGCCAGTGAAGGCGTGGGGCTGCAAGGAAGGCTATATCTTGTGCTCAAATCAGTAATAGCGACTTTATCTTGGTCGTCCAGGGCAGTAGAGTCTCTTTCTTGCATTGTAAATCAGTTTGCTCATGCCGTCATTAATAATGGATTTGGAGTGATTTTTGTATACACCCAGTGCTGGCCCGGCTACAGCATAAAAAAAGAAGTTGCAAATCTTAACATGGGTATTCATCTATTATTCATTTGGAGGTATTTCTTGATCTGAGTTGTTATTTCACCCATATTCTTTGTACTTTTTCTGGGTTTGCATTATATGCTATATATTATATGCTCCGACAACACACATTTGCAGGAAAACTTAAAACCCTTCTGCATCTTCTCTCTAGTCTGAAAGAACACTCAAAAGAAATAAAAAATAACACTAAAAAGATTTTTTTTTAAAAGAAAAAAAAAATCAACAGGGGCGACACATTACAGTGGTATCAGAGCTAAAGATCTTACCATCCTGTGAGGTCAGATTCAGACATGCAAATGAAAATATGAGACATGCAGCTTAGCTTTGCATGGGAGTGATCAGCACTTGCATGAGTGTTCAAAGTTGGGCAGTTGATAGGTTTTGAACAGGGAATGTGAGATCATGGCATCTCTCGTGAAGTGTGATCTTTGTGAAAGACTTTTTGATGCAGGATTGAAATTGAAATATTGGCCAGAGACAGATTAGACTTCTCAACACCTTGCAAGAAATTGAGGAACATTTATCTAAAATCCCTCAGACACTTTCTGAGTCAATGCGGAGGGCTTTGGCTCCTTCAAAGACTTCGCTTTGTAAACCTGAGTTGTTGAGGCATCCAAACAAGAAGGTAAGATTGGCGGTTATCACATGCATCAGTGAAGTCATGAGAATTTCAGCTCCTAAAGATCCATACAATAATAACTTAATGAAGGAGATGTTACGGCTGATTATTGAAAGTTTTCGTGGGCTAGGTGATACTGGAAGAATATCTTTTAAAAAGATTGCTAAGATGTTAGTAATAATGGCTCAGGTTAGGTCACGGGCCATTTTGATGGATCTCGAGTGTGATGATTTAATTCTCCAAATGTTTCATTGTTTCTTAGACAAAATCAGAAAATATCATGTGGATAATGTTAAAGCAGCAATGCAAAATATCTTGTATCTGATATTAGATGAGGACGATGAAATATCCAAGTTGTTATTATCTAACTTGCTAAGTATTTGGAGAAAAGAACAACAGGTTTCACCTACAGCACATTGGTTGTCTAAGACAATGTTCGAGCATAGAATTGAGAAAATTAAAGATCAGTTGACAAAAGAAAAAGCTATTGCTCATGGTTTAGAGGTTACAAGGATCCCTAAAATGAGCAAGAACCAAATGAGAAGACAAGGCCTATGCTTCTCTTGCAAGGAAATTCGGGAGCCTAACCACAAACGCACAGATAAAAAAGACTCACAAAGTGATGATGGTTCGAGAAAGGAGGTTACTTTCAGCACTCAAGAGGTTGTTATCAGCCCTGATAACAATTCTGATTTTTATGACAGCAGTCATTCTCCTGAGTGTAGTAGTGATTTAAATGTTATGGCACAAGAGGAAAAAGTTGTAGAAGATACTTCTAATGTTGGCACACAAAATATGAGTGTCAAACACAAGGAAAACCAAGAGGTTACAAGCCATAACCGTGCTGATTTTTGTAACAGCAGTTTGATCTATTTGCATCAGCGTGAAGATACTGCTATTACACATGATGATGATGTTTCTGTGGACTCACCCAATGCAAACACTCCAGTTTCGGGTGATAGTGGTACAATAGGTGTTGTGGATTCATGCCACAACAAGTTTGATTTGGCATATCAGACCTTAGAAGATGGAAGTAAAACTAAAGAGCTGCCTAATGGAGATGATTCCAAGGATTGTTTGACGGATGTGCATGCATCTATATTGGCAATTCCGCAGCCTCTAGGATGTCAGTTGAGCCATCCTAGCAGATTCATAACAGCAGTACACTTAATGAGGATGTGTGTGAAGTCGATAGCACACATAAGGATGCTTACCAATCGGTTAGTGATGATGGTTCAGACTCTTTCCATAGTGCAGATTCCAAATCAGAAAATTTGTGTGGGGACAATTGTCAGCGGGTCTAATCATTTAACAGGGCAATTGAAGGTGAACGAAGGTATGATTGCTGCAGCCATAGAACACTTTGATGTTGCTCAGCAATTGTTGGTAAATGGTTGTTGGAAGACTCCAGAAACACAGGAGCACTTTGATAGTGAACTTTCCCTTGCTGAGTTTCAAGCACATAGAGATGTAGGAGTAACGAAGAATAATTACCTACAGCTATTATCAGATAGGGATCATCTTCTCATGCTTGATGGTATTTATCATGATGCTCCAAGGGAAAAGGAAGAGGAGGTTGATGAGCTCACCTACGAGCTCGAGGTCACCACAGACTCCTTGAAGAGTGCTCAAACAGCCCTTCAAAAGTCAAAGCTATGGGTAGATGAGCTTACCGTGGAGTTGAGCTCAACACAGTCTTCATCTCCAACAGTTACAGTTTTGACTTCTATAACAGTTACTAGTGATGAGCATACACCCACGGATAGTGGTAAGGAGTACTTTGGGGATGTGGCTACATCCATTATAGTTACAAATGAAGGTAACACAGATGGGATGGGTGTTATGCTTGAGAGTAGCAGAGAACCAGTTGTTCCATCAGGGTTCTCTGGGGTTAGTCCCATGACAGGTATGGCAGAGCAGGTTATTGATAGTTCTTGCGAGATGGTGGATTTCCCCGAGAGTTGTGTGGAAAATCACCACACTACTCCATCTTTTCCGCAGGAGATATGCACGGCATCATTCAGTGGGGAGATCGATTCTCATGTTGATTTGTTTCCCTCTCCTGGAAGCAAATCAAAGATTGCATCGTATGCAACTGATTGTGATCGACAGCTTACTAGACCTCAGGGTTGGAGAGATCAGCTCAAGGTTACAGGAAAGAAGGTTGATTCGACCTTATCTCATATAGATTGCACTCATAGGTATGTTGGGAACCTTCTTTGGGCAGCAGAGTTTGAGAGACAATATGGGTTCTCACCCGGTACTCACATTCGTGATTTGCAGTTTATCAGGAGTGCTTTGAGGGAGATAACATCAGAATATCTCCATTTGTTTCATGATAGAGAGTATGCTATCGGGTACGCAGAGAAGGTTGCCAGAGTATCTACCCAGTTAGTTATTCAGGATCAGAGACATGAGCCATCATCTGATTCGAGTGATGAGAGTGATGAGGAGTGTGTTCCCCATGACTATGACGATCAACCGTTGACACAAGCAGGTGCTTTTTATTTTTACTGCATAGTGAGGAGTGCTCATCATTTCTCCTTTAGTCCACACACAGATAACTTGATGATGTGTAAGGGTGGATTGGCTCAGGATTTATACCATCCATTGTGGGATGAAGGGTTGCCATCTACAGAAGATGGAACTAGGGATTGTAGGTGGCTAACTCAAATACATTCAAAGAATTATTTGCAGAGTCAGAGATCAGATTACCATCATAGTGATATGTATCGAACAGAGTTTGCAACTTCTTGGTCTCGAAAATTTCCATTAGAGGCATGGCTTTAGAGAGGTTGCAGTGTCGGTAGGCATGATGGCATGTTTAGTCTTTACAGCAGTGATGGAGGAGGGTTTATTCATTCCCTCATTTTGAGAGGAGCAGTTTCATATCTTCCAGCACCTATGTTGGATAGTCGGTACATCCATAGGAGGTTTGCAGTAGATGAAAGGGGATGTTGTAGTTCAGACACTTCGAGATCTAATTACCTTTTCATGATTGATGGATGTGAGGTTCTGATGTGTTGGGATCCAGGTGGTGACAAGTTTGGCATGACAATTCAGTTGGATTCCGATGTGTTGCTTCACCATTTTCTGCATGGTGAAGGATTTATCAGAGTAGCGCAGCGTCGACATGGTGGTTCTATGCTAAGAATAACTTGGGACCCTGGGATCATTTTTGGTTTCAGTTTGGTTCAATCTGTGTATTGGAGGTCAGATTGGCATTACTTGAGGACAAGCAATATTTGGGAAGGGCAAACTATAATGTCCCCATTTTCGAGTTCTTTTGCAGTTCAGTCAGAGCTGACTTTCCAGGTTGGTGACAGCATAATTAAAGGAGTATTTTGATGTGACCGGGGTGTTCGAGTGATCCAGTGGAGCTGGTTGACACTTTCCGGAGAGATTTCAGACAACTTGTCCATACTATTTATAGTAAGTGCTTGCATGGCGACAATCTTTCTGGGTTTTTCTGGGTTTGTTCTCTTTGGTCCTCGAAGGACACTACTATTTTTAGTAGGTGTAAGTTTGGAGTTGTTTTTTTCATGTCCTGATATTAAGGCATTGTTTAAATTAAAGATTTAAACATCATGATGAATTGCTTTAGTCAAATGTGGTATTTGACATCATCGATTTAAATGATAACCATGTATAGAATATTTAATAAACACATAATATTATTTAATATTTATCATCAATTAAAGTATTATTGTAATTATAATAGTTATAATATAATAGTACTATTAATATAATATTATATAATTAATAATATTAATATTAAATGATTTAATATAATTATTAATATTAATATTACAAGTTAATATTATTATAATTATAATGTAATAAATATAATAATAAAAATATTATAAATGTTAATATCAAATATCAATATCAAATATTATTATAACTGCCATAGCATAATGCTGCGGTGAATACAAAAAGAAGTACCAAGTAATATAAGAATTATTTTAAGGCAGCGATTCATTAAAGCAAGCCAGCTCTCCACAACAAAGGCAACGAATATCTGTTTATAGGCAGCGATTAAAAGAGGGATGATAATGATTCATCATCGATATTTTAAGGAAACGATTCATATGGGTTTTAAAAAGCTATGACCCTTGACCAAGGGTCATACACTTTGAAAGATAGAAAGGGATCATAAAGAATTCGGTGAGGAAGGGAGAACAGCAAGTACAGAAATATAAAACAAGGAAGAGATTTTCTGAATTTATATTTCATATAGAATTAGATATACAGCAGAGAGGAAGAATATTGGAAGATAGCATCATCTGATTCTAAAATCGAACAATCAGCAACAAAGGAAAAACAGGAATCAGAAATAAGGAAAACATTCAGCAGAGATAAATCACAGCCATCAGCCAAAGGTAAGTATTATGATTTATTCAGTTTATGGTTAGAAAAACTAAGTGATAAGAGTATTATAAATTAGAGAACAAATATCTGAGCATATGTATGTAAATTAATATTAATCCCAACAGGAAACAATATACATATGTTGCAAGGTATTAATTAAATAATAAGAATAAATTAATATGTAAAGTAGTGAACATCTACTATACATATATATGATACAATGAAATTATGATATGTATATAGTATGGATGGAAATTGTAGTAGAAACACATTCTATATAGATATTATGATATAAATGAAATATGATCTCACCAAATTGAGTCATGAACAAGAACAATAAGCACATTGAGTTCACAATGGACACAACATTCTAAATCATAAGAATATCCCTACAATAATCTATGTTTATGAGTCATCATATCTCCTTAGTTACTATTTCTTACGGAATAATGGATACGGCGGGGAATGGCAGAGTAAATCCTACATGGAATTGGTAACTTGGCGCCTTACATATCCATAGAATTGGTATGATAAGGAGGGGCAGGTGTAATTCCTTCCATGTATTGGTATCTTGGCGCCACGCCATGTAAATCCTACTTTCCGGAGAAGGGACGAAGGAAGATATACTCGATCATATACTAGTTCTCTATCTATATGGGAAATAGCATAAGGAAGGGCAGTGTAATTCCAGCACGTGAATTGGTATCCATGTGCCCCATGAGGTATCGTAGGGAGGGGCAGTGTAATTCATTCCATGCAAGGTATCCAAGCGCCTTATAGCTAATTTCCTGATGGAGGGTTACGAGAAAAGGGGTATGAACCTTAGAAGATGCATTATGATCACTTTACGTCACTTTTAGATTATGATTATAAGGTTTAATTTAAGACATTTTTGTGACTAATGTAATTGGATAAGAAGAATTGAATTCTAATGTATTCTTTTACAAGTTGAAATTGCGTGCAAGGTTGCAGAATTTTTGGCTTGCCAGAAGGGGCCAGTACAGTTTTGGGGACTTGGCAGTCAGTTGTTGGCTATCCCAGACGTTGCATGGAGCTCAGAGTTATCAGATGTTTTGTGAGTCCAGTTGGCACCCTCTGTGTTAGCTCAGATTGCTTATGGCCATTACTTACTATTTTTAGTAAGTTCGGGTTCGGTGTCGGATCAGGTTTTTCAAAGTGGGGTCGGATTCGTCTCGTCGAGACCATTCCAACGAGCTATAGATCTTTGCATTCTAACATCGTCTTGGTATTCATTTTAAAGTCCGAAAGTTGTATAATGTTTATGTGACGGGACTTTAAGAAAGTGTAAAGTGACTTTATGGAAATAAATATTAAAAGGGTCACTTAAGAGTTGGGCGCCCATCCCAAGGGGAAAATAAAGTAATTCAAAATATAATATTCCCGGAGTTTATAAAAGGAGGAATAACGGAGTCATTTGATATGTTTGGATTATTATTTCTTCTCTCTTTTGAGATTTTCCCTGCGAGGGTTTCTGGAGCTTGGCTCTAGGATTTGGTATTGTCTTCTTGAGACGAATACCTCTGCAAGATTGATTTGTTCTTGGCTTCTAGGGGCGAAAACCTCCATTAGCAAATATTGTATTGGTGGATACATCTAGTATTCACATTTAGGCTACAATAGAGTTG
Organism: Cunninghamia lanceolata; assembly: GCA_027924645.1. Classification (NCBI taxonomy): domain Eukaryota; kingdom Viridiplantae; phylum Streptophyta; class Pinopsida; order Cupressales; family Cupressaceae; genus Cunninghamia; species Cunninghamia lanceolata. The sequence goes on from BSBN01000798.1 coordinate 1,062,205, forward strand.
ATATTTGATGGTTTTTGAGGATTTGAAGATCATATCATTCTAACTTTGTTGCAGCAGATGGTAATATTGTTTAGTTGCAGATTAGAGTGCCTTTCATGGAGGCTTTGGGACTGTATTTCATTCTATTTGTTGGTTGTACAACCCTAATACTGGTTGTACCACATATGGAGGGTTTGGTGTTGCGTTGAGCTGCTATTACTCATTATTTGAGGTTGTTTGGGGTCAAGAAGTGTGTGCAGACCCGAAACAGCTAGCTACAGTGAGTTTCCTTTGCTGTTTGGTGCTCCACCAAGGCCGTACAACTTGCCAGTGAAGACGTGGGGCTGCAAGGAGGCCATATCTTGTGCTCACATCAGTAATAGCGACTTTATCTTGGTCGTCTAGGGCAGTAGAGTCTCTTTCTTGCATTGTAAATCAGTTTGCTGTCATTAATAATGGATTTGGAGTGATTTTTGTATACACCTAGTGCTGGCCCAGCTACAGCATAAAAAACGAAGTTGCAAATCTTGACATGGGTATTTATCTATAATACATCTGGAGGTATTTCTTGATCTGGGTTGTTATTTTACCCATATTCTTTGTATTTTTTCTGGGTTTGCATTATATGCTATATATTGTATGCCCCAGCAACACACATCTATAGGAAAACTTAAACCCCTTCTACATCTTCTCTCTAGTTTGAAAGAACACTCAAAAGAAATAAAAAATATCACTAAAAAGATTTTTTTTTCTTTTTAAAAGAATCAATATGGGCGGCACATTACATGAGGCAGCATATTGCTATATATGTGAGGCAGCATATATATATATTAACAGTCATAAATTCAAATAATCTAAAGCACTCCATATTGATCAAATCAATCAGCAATTCTTATCAACTATTCTCAGTAGCACCCAATTATAGCATCACAAGGTATTCATATCAGCAATCCTTATTGTTGATGAGTGTTTTGTGACTGCAACAAACATTAGAATAAAACACAGAGTATTCTATCCTCTCTTGAATAAAGCTTCTCGGACGCTGAACTATGTGATCAAATGAGACTGCTTCAAGGTTCCTTTTATGTCAGGTCTTGACGTGCACAGGGATAGACTCAGTGGAATGATGTGATTTGCTGGTAATCACGAGGGGGACTTACGTGAGATTGCTCCTTCATGGACATGGAATAGTTCCTTACTCCTCGGACTCGGATTTGTGGGTAAATGGAACTCCTTCACAAATGGACAACTTGGAATTCCTAGGTTCCACTCTTGAAGAGGCAGATGATTTGGCAATGAGGCTCTGGAAAACTAATCCTAGTGAAAATCTAAAAGAAAATGCAAAAGATGAATAAGGGTTTGGGAATCTAACTGATGGAAAAGACTACTGTTGAGGATGGAAACTGGAACCAGTCCTCTGCTTCGTCATGAGACAACAGCTAGGCAGGGATGGTGCTATCTTTTGAGTGGAAGTAAGGATTTTCAGACTGCTCCAGCAAGGGACATGGAATTGATCATGCAGCACAGTCTATGTTAGACTTGGAATTAATTCAGGCTAACCATGCACAATAATTTGCAGGCCACAGATCGCCAATGGTATGAACAAACAGATTCAATCATTCAACAGTAATAATCTCCATCATTCTAACTAATGAAAAGCTTGAAAGTAAAGGAAATAACTTCAGAAACTTTAAGATATGCTTCAAGAAATCAAGAAGACCATGTCAGAAATCCAAAGAACCATATGAACACCATTCTTCAATGCTTATATTATTGCTTTGGAAGTCTGTATTACAACAATCCAACTAATCTGTAATGTCCCCTTTTTCCTAGTGGGTTAGTCTATACTCAGTTCCCGTAGACTAACCAAAGTGGTTAGGGAACTCTGGGAGTTCGTTTGGTCAGTTTCTGACATTCTGGCTGAGACTTACTATTTTTAGTAAGTCGCGACGTTGGCTATTTTGGGAAACACTTTATTGGAGATGGAGCCTTTCGCCGAGATCTTTCCAACGGTCTATAACTCATGGGATTCTGTGACCGTTTGGGCTTTCATATTAAAGTCCGTAAGTTATACTTTATTATTATATTTGGACTTTAATTTATTAATGTCGGTGACTTTGGAGAAATAAGGAAAAATGCAAAAATAAGTCACTAAGGGATTTGGGTGCATCTTTAAAGAATAAAAAGCAAATTTAAAAATAACATTTCCCTCTCATATGTGTCGACCCACTTGTGGAGTTATAAAAAAAGCAAAGAGTGGGAAAAGTTGTTCATTCTTGATATTACATTTTATGCTTCCATTTGCTCTGCAAATGAGGGTTTGGGGAATTTCTTCCCGCCAGGGATTTTGGTGACGGAAACCACCATTGGTATCAATCTTCCGCAGGTGTGAAAGATCACCCAAGGGGATTTTGGAGCAGCCATACTCAGTGGCTGTATTTGTGCTTCAGTTGGATATAATTTGACGGAGTTTTGAAGAGGATTCATGATATATCTTTTTAGTTTTTGGTGCAGCTGAGAGAACAAAGGATGGACTAAGTTTATCTGCAGATTTGAGGAGGTTATGGACTGTCACTTCTCTTCTTCTTGCTGGCCATACTTTACCTTATGCTGGTCGTACCTTACTGGCCGTACTATTCTTGCTGGTCGTACATTTTGGGGCAGCCATTAGTGGAGTTTGTGTGAGCTGTTCTTATTTGCTCTTGGATCGATTTTTGGCCTATGGGCCTGTGCTATGGATTGTAGATTGCTTATTCGCATTTGCTGATACTTTTATGCAAAACTCCATTGTCAAGTTGTTGGTCCGTCAACAGCAGAAATCTAAAGGTGCTTATTTTGAAATGGGTATGTGATGGTAATTCATTTTATGCCATTTAATGAACTGGGTCTTCATTATTTAGTTCATATCTGTTATAGATTTTATGGGTTTGAGTTTCATGTTATATTTCATTGTATTATGACATACACACTTCAAGAAAACCAAAACCCCCTTCTGCATCTTCTATCTAGTTCTAAAATATCACAGAAAAAAACTAAAAAATATAACATTATAAAGATAAATCAAAAGAACAACAGGTGCAAGTTATTACAGTGGTATCAAAGCCGGTGCATCTTGCCAGCCTGTGTTGATCAATTTATATGAGTGACGAAAAATGAGTCTACACTAGACCCAATGCATGTTGGTAGTCTAAACAGTTTCAGGTATAATGGGTATGCACAGGAACTCTTCCAGCAGGAGTGATAGCATAACAGGTAGTATGGGGGACAGAGGAGCTAACCAGCCTGAGAGTCCTGGTGCCAAAGTAGAGAGGAAGTTCGATATTATGCTCGATATGATGTCCCAACTCCTTGGGAAGTTTAGCCAAGGGATTCCAGTAGTTCACACCAATACCACACCCGGAGGTGAGAACAGTGGCTCCAATGATGGTCACCACAGACATGTAGGACAGGGTGGTGGACATGCGGGACAGGGTAGTGGATATGCAGGACAAGGTGGTGGACATGCGGGATAGGGTAGTGGACACGCAGGTCAGAGTGGTATTAATAACACCAGGGTTACCCCAGGATCAATTACTAGACGCTTACAGCCGACTTTTCCGCGTAGAGAGGAGGCAGTGGTTCAGCAGGAACTAGAGTTTCAGCTTCCCATGACGGATGATGTTCAGATACAGCATGCAGAATACATGACATTGGCTCCTAACATCAGAGAAATGTTGACATTCGACCAATATATGAATCAGAAGAGACAAAGGGGATTTATGATGGGTCGAGGAGATCACAGAGCTAACAGAGCTAACCAAGACTACCAGCATGCATTGAGCAAAGTCCCTATGGACCGGTTTGATGGAAGTGGCAAGATTTCAGCCAGAGCTTGGGTGCAGAAGTTGGATAACTACCTGACACTTAAGCCGATGGCAGAGGATGAGGCAATTAACTTTGCTACTATTCATTTAGATGGGTTAGCACATGAGTGGTGGTACTATGGGTTGGTCACCTTGGGCCACAGCGTTATCACCACATACAATGAGTTCACTAACAGACTCATCGAGAGGTTCGATACCAAGGACCCAGAGTTGCAATTCAAAGAGCTGGCGCAATTGAAGCAGTATGGGTCACTTGAGGGATATATTTCAAATTTCCAGAGGATCAGTGTGATGGTTCTCAGCATATCGCAGAGGAGACTTGTAGTCCTGTTCATGGAAGGACTAATGGAACCACTTAAGGGTTGGCTTAAGGCATTTGATCCACCTTCACTTCAGGAAACTATCAAGAAGGCACGTAGTATGGAGTTTGCAGTGCCTAGGAAACAATTTGTCTCCAAACCTTTTCCTCCACAAAGAGACAAAATGCCGGTTCAGCAACGAGACACCTTCCCACAAAGGAAACTAGGGCCTCGATTAGATGATGATGCATTGAATGAATACAGGAGGAAGAGACTATGCTTCAAATGCAAAGAACCATGGGATCTTAACCACAGGTGCCCAATGAAGGGGCAAGCAAAATAATTGGAGTATTATTCTGCTTAGGAGACAGCTTCAGAGCAATCAGGGCAGCAGAGTGATAGGGAGGACAGTGATGTAGAGAATATAGTGAAGATTGTATAGGACGTGCATGATGAGGACATTCCGACAGCACATATCTCTACTATTCAGAAAGAGGGTTCCTTCAGAATACGGGGAGTATTGGAAGGACAGAGAGTGACCACTTTGCTAGATACAAGTGCCACCCACAACTTCATTGATGAGGGGCTTGTGGCACGAAGGGGACTCAAAACAGAAGAGTTCGAGGGATTCAAAGTCAGAGTTGCAGACGGGTTTGTCATTACTTGCAAACGAAGGATCCCTAATTTAACCATCCGGTTAAATAACTATGAGTTCCAAGCCGAATACTATGTGGTAGGTATGAGTGACAAGTTATTCATATCAGCGATCCTTATCAATCAATAGTATTATCATATGATCATTATTTCAGCAATCTAATAAAGGAATGAATACATATATATTGAGATAATCTACTAAGGCAGCATATTGCTATATATATATATATATCCAATAAGTGATGTTCTATTATCTAGTTCCCATTGAAGGAACAATTTTCATAAAGAAAGTATTATCTTCGTGATCCATAGGATCACTAGTTTATCTCAAACCATTCAAGAAGACGAATTTCATATCGGTACGATCTCTCTAACCTTAAATAATTATACTCATGATATAGGAGGGATGAGTGCGACCTTGCCACGTTTTTAATCTTTCTACTTTGCCCCTAAGAAGGACGTTGGGTTGTTAGGAACGTACGATTTTTTATTATTATTATTAATGGCTCACACAGTAGGTGATTGGCAAGTGGTGGTATTGTCAGGCGAGCATGAAACCCTTGGGCCTACAGCAGTAGAGTACGAATTCACACTCTAAATGTAATATCTCCCCCTCCTCCGCTACGGTAGATGATTGGGCTAGATTAACGACCAAGCTCGACGTTGCCATTGCCAAAGTATATTATGAGGCCTAAACATGGTTAAATTATAAGTATGCTAAAGCATGAGGAAATACAATTAGACATATGTACTTATTCATTATTACTTATTATCATTATGATGTTACTAACCCCAATTATGATATATAAATATATGTATTGATTTCATTATTAAATTGGTCTTTAATAGTGTTAATGTTCCTTTCTTGTAGTTATTTTTGTGTGCAGGTTAAGAAATCAATAATATCCTAAAAGGGGACATTACAAAACAGCTTGGTGAGTGTGTAAAGTTATTTCCCTGTCAAATTTCAGGCTTTCCTAGTCCTCTTTTGAATTAAGTTTCAATTGTTTTTCATAAGTTCCTTTAACACAAAACATTGAAATCCCAATGTCCCAAACAAAAAATAAACAATTAAAAAAAAACAATTTAAAGCATAGTAACAAAAATAGTGAAAATATTGCGATTAATCGCAGATCGCAACTACCAGAATCAGATCACTGGTTTATCCCTCTGATCACTAGCATGACTCACAATGCATGAACAAATTTCGAGTCTGGTTTAATTGCAAATAATTTGTAGTTTTAGTAACTGATTTATTCAAGTTGCTTATAAAATACTTGTCTTTGAATTTTCCATCAAAATCTCATTTTTACATTGCAGGCAAATTCATAATCTAAACATAATCAAAACAGATCATAACAGCATCAAATATTTTATGAACCAGAAGGATCTAAATGACAGGCAGCAGAAGTGGGTAAACAAGTTACAGGCATATGATTTTCACATCGAGTATGTCAAAGGGAAGAGGAATATAGTTGCAGATGTTTTATCACGTAGACCTCACTTATGCTTAGTTGGGGAGATCTCTACTGATTGGAGAGAGCTGATTATAGCAGAGTATGCTAAGGACTCTTGGGCAGCGGGAGTCATTGAGGGCACTACTATTGATGAGAGATATTCTGTGGTGAATGACTTGATTATTTACAAGGACAGAATATTCTTGGTGCCTATTTCACAGTTCAAACATAAGGTGATCAAAACTTTCCATGATACACCGATGGTTGGCCATTCTGGATTCTTCAAGACATATAAACAGATTCGGGAGAGGTTCACATGGAAAGGACTAAAGGATGAAGTGCAGAAGTATGTTTGTGAATGTCCCATTTGCCAGCAAAATAAGCATGAACATACCTATCCAGCAGGGTTATTGTAATGTCCCCTTTCCAAGCCTAGTCAGAATGGGACCATTAGCCTATCTCATGATCCCGATGGGCTAGGGAATGGTTTGGGATCATTTTTGGTTTAATTATCAAATTGGAGTTATAAGGTTTGTTTAATTTGATAATTAAACTAAGTTTTATTATTTTTGGTGCACTAAAGTTAAGGCGGGTTATTTTAAAAAGTGACTTCATGTTATGACTTGATGGGAAAAAGGGAAATGTTATAATTTTTTATTCCCTAGTCACTTAAGTGTGCACCTAACTTGATATTAGAAATTTTTTCTAAGGGAAGTGCAAAAAAGCTCTAATTTCAAGAAAGATTGGTTTTGTAACTCCCAGATGCTTATAAAAAGAAGTTATGAGCTCATTTGGAGGCATGCTGGGAATTTGGTAATGATATGCTGCTGGGATTGAACCAGATGATCAATATACCTTCTTGTGGACGGAAACCCACTTGAGGATGTTTAGTTTCGGTGGTGAGATATCCACCCTAGCTGAAAATGGTGGTTTTTACACAGAAAATCACATGGAGCTAAAATGGAGATATAAGATTTGATGAAGTTTTGGTATTTTGTTTTAGTAGAAGTTATTGTTTTTTCCAATTTGAAGTCTTTTTGTGTGGGAGTTTTGGAAATAGATTGGTATCTTTGTGTTTCTTGGCTTGGCCGTACACTGCAAGGCCGTACTGCTGAAAGTACGAATTGAAGAGAGAATTTGTGTGGTCTTTCTAGTGATCAAGGATTGATTTGCTGCCAATATCTGTTGAAAAATCGCTTCTTCTAATACCATTTATTGCTAGTTTGGTGCATTAAATAATGAGTTTTATGAAGTCCGTACAGCAGGAGGCCGTACTGTCTGGAGGGGGTTCGATTTAAATATAAAAATAAATATGGGTCATTCAATATTCATTTCTATTTGAATATCAAGTGATATGTATTAGCTTTCTTATTGGGTCAGTTTTGATATGTTTAAATGTGTGTTGGATTTTTTAAAAGACTTCCGTACTTCTGTGCCGTATGGTTCTGACAGAGGTTTGTGGCTATGAGAAATCTTCAATACAGTGAGTCTTGTGGCTGTTGTTATGCTCAGAAGTTTGAAAATAGAATGGTTTCAGTTTGGTATTTGCTTGTGGAGAATATATATTAAGTTCTGATTTTGCAGTGAGATACAGTCCTTCTAGACAAGCCGTACATGTTCAGCATTCAGTATTTTCATATCAGTCCAGCCTGGGTAAAGAACCACTCATTTTTACAGTATGAAGTAAGCATTTAGTAGTAATAATGCATATGATATGAACTTTCTTTCATGATCTCCAGGGATAACCTTATTAGATTCATATAATGTATTACTGGTTATCATTGTAATTGCTTTCATTGTAAACTCTATCACATTAAGACCCCTGGATGGTTTACCGCCAGTGTGGGAGGAAAGAACCATTAAACACATTGTAACCCCTGGATGGTGATGCCGCCAGTGTGGATAAAGAACTCTCTTTTCTTTTCATTTCTACCCACTGGACAAGTGGCGAATTCCCACTGAATAAGTGGATGGCTTTGTAATCTTTCATGCTTATTTCATACCCACTGATAAAGTGGTGAATCCCCACGCTATGTGGATGCCCGTCGCAGCGGAAGAAGTGTATTTCTTTCTTGCATACTTGTTACTGTAAGCCAAAATCACTGTATGCTCTCACCTTGCCCATCTTGGGATCTTGGTGATCAGAAAGTGTGAGGCCTTTAGATGGTTTTATGCTTTGATGCTAACCTTGCCATATCATTGTATGAATTTTTAAAAAAAAAAATCTAGGGTAGCATCTTACAGTTATTACAGCCATTACCTATTCCCAATCAAAAATGGGAATGTATCTCCATGGACTTTATTATAGGGTTGCCTAAGGTGCAAGGAAAGGACTGTATATATGTGGAAGTATGTTTGTGAATGTCCCATTTGCCAGCAGAATAAGCATGAACATACCTATCCAGCAGGGTTATTACAGCCATTACCTATTCCCAATCAAAAATGGGAATGTATCTCCATGGACTTTATTATAGGGTTGCCTAAGGTGCAAGGAAAGGACTATATATAGGAAAGGACTGTATATATGTGGTGGTCGATAGACTCACCAAATTTGCACAGTTCTTTTCTATTTCAGCGACCTTTACAGCTGCTCAGGTGGCTGATTTGTTCTTCAGGGAGATATTTAGATTACATGGTGGTTCCCAGAAGCATAGTCAGTGACAAGGAGAGCAAGTTTCTGAGTTTATTTTGGCAGGAGTTATTTAGATTGTGCGGTACAGAGTTGACTCCTAGCACCAACTACCACTCGCAGAGAGATGGACAAACAAAGGTGGTGAACAAATGTCTGGAAGGGTACCTGCGCAACTATGTTTCGGGACAGCAGAAGGCTTGGATCAGATGGTTGTACCTAGGGGAGTACTATTACAACACTACTCATCATATGTCGATTCAGATGACTCCTTTCAGAGCACTGTATGGTCATGATGCCCCATGCTTCACAGATCTCTTGGTGGGTGATAGTCGGGTGCCTAAGGCAAAGGATCTTTTGCGGGATAGCCAGGATATCTTAAGGGAACTTAAGGAGAATATACAGCAGGCACAAAATCAGCAGAAGTTGTATGTTGATCAGCACCGAGTGGAGAGGAACCCTACAGACAGTCCACTCTCAAGAAGAGTGGAGCAGGGAAGTTGAAACCCAGGTTTTATGGCCCCTTCAAGATTATTAGAAGAGTGGGTGAGGTGGCATATGAGCTTGAGTTGCCTTCAAACAGCAGGGTGCACAATGTGTTCCATGTTTCCAGGTTAAAGAAAGCTCTCGGCCACAACATAATTCCTTCAGTAGAGCTTCCACCATTGGATGAGGAAGGGAAATTGATCCTAGTACCAAAGGCTATCATTGACACCCGGGAGAGAAATTTGAGGAAACGGGTAATCAGAGAGTACTTGGTCAAATGGAAGAATTTACCAGTGGAGGATGCCACTTGGGAGAGTAAGCAGATATTGTAGCATCCAAAGTTGAAGTTGCTTGTAATGTCCCCTTCTCACAAGTCCAAAATTTGACAACCTTGTACACAAATTCAACTTGCAAAAAGAGAACATTAGTACACTAATCTTTCTTTGAATTCCAACTTATTGCAATATATACAAGAAATACCCAATTTACATAGTTACATTGCCCTTCTAGGGTTATAATATTATGATCAACATCAATATGCATTTCACACTTTTCATTATTATCCATTATATTTAGATCTATGCATTAATCAAATCATTAATTCCATGTGAGAGGATGTGATAGGATGCCATATGCCAATTATCATGGGTCCATTATTTCCATCCTTTGACTCGAGGGGCGAATACTCACCAACTTTAGTCAAAAGCCAATTATGATAATCCTTTGGCTCAAGGGGTGAATAACTCACCAACTTTAGCCAAAGGCCAATGATTACAATCCTTTGGCTCGAGGGGTGAATAGCTCACCTACTTTAGCCAAAGGCCCAATATGACAATCCTTTGGCTCGAGGGGTGAATAGCTCACCTACTTTAGCCAAAGGCCCAATATGACAATCCTTTGGCTCGAGGGGTGAATAACTCACTTACTTTAGCCAAAGGCCCAAATATTACAATCCTTTGGCTCGAGGGGTGAATATCTCACCTGCTTTAGCCAAAGGCCAAATCCACTTGTCTCGAGGGGTGACATTGCACCAACTTTAGACAAGGGCCAAAACATACCCATGGTTGGCCAACTAATCATCCTCATTATCACATCTCTCATAGGGAGTTAATGGATTAATTCCATCATTTCAAATGCTCAAACAAATCAACAATAAACATATCTTGATTCATATGGTAAATAGCATTATAATTACTTCATGAGAATATCATCGTTTATAATTACTTTCACGCTACTTTCTCTTAACACAATCATGGGATTAGCTCAATTATTGAACTCATCATTCTACAATAGAATATACATATGCATAAATAATTCACATACCTTTATACAGTTGTTGCAACGATTTGAAGATACTGAAGGCTTAAGGTATTCGCTGATGCCTCACCTTGCTTCCTTTCTACTCTCCACCTTTATAAGAGATCAATAACTATACCTTTTCGTAAAGGTCATATCTTTTGGTCAATGCTGTCTTAAACTAAGGATATTCATTGCTTATTTGTAATCGTTGGGGTTATGAATATTAAGCGCTGACTATGTTTTACTTGTCTTTTGTTTGTTTGTATTGCCTTAGTGAAATTGTCCGCTGCTTATAATTTATGAATCGTTGCACAATAGTCCTGCTTTTTTCCCTAAATTCTTTGTCTCTATTTGAGTTCATGGGTCTTCTATTGTTGAAGTCAATGAGTATATTTGAGCCCCGAACATAGTGAAGGAATTTGGCAATTTGTTGTAGCGGCATTGGAAGGACTTCGCTGGGACTGTAATTGAAGATTCGAAGGATAGAGAATCATAAGCCATGAAGATTTTAAGATATAATTCAGCGAAGGAATAGTGAAGTGTGATCAGCTCCAGGAGATATGCTACCGCAGTCCTTCATGGACATTCCAGTATTTGACATTCTAATCAATCGGGAGTTTAGAAGAATAAGGAGATATCGCTAATGAATGAAGGCCTTTGATCATCAGGTCAGTTCCTTATGCTCTACAAGATTTTTGATTGAATTTCCCTTCAGTGCCCTTTAATTCTCTGAGTTTCCCTTATATCTCCCGTGGTGTCTCTTGGAAGGGGTGCGATTATCTCTATAGATCGCACCCTCCTTAGCTTATGTTATTTAATTTATAAACTTTAGTCTATAACTTATAATATTTAATCGCCTTGTAATATTTGATCTATAATATATATAATATTTACAATATATTTAATATTTATATATCATATATATATTATATTTATATTTATATCTATATATATCATATATAAATATATTATGATAATATTTAATATTATTATACATTATGATAATATTTAATATTATTATATATTATTACTGACAAACACCATATTTTACGAAAGGATTTTTCTCTCCTTTATTATGATGTTTAAATCTTTAATTTAAACAATACCTTAATATTGGTATATGACATTGCTTGAGGACAAGCAATCTTGGGAAGGGCGGACTGTAATGTCCCCCATCTAGCTCACTGCATCAGTGGACTACGGTTAGCCTATAATTTGACTTTTGTAGGCTAATGGAGGTGTTTAGGAAGTCATTCCAGGGACTTACTATTTATAGTAAGTCATGAGCCGAGCAATTACTATTTATGGCAGGGCAGTCTGGATGGTCTTAGCACAAGGATTCATGGTGATTAAGGGCCCAAGGAGATATTACTCAATATATAAGTTAAATTAAATATTTAACTTCTACTATATAAGACATTAAGTCACTTTAAGTTATAAGGTAATATTACTTTATGAGGTTAAGTTATAACTTAAAGTGGGAAGACTAGGAGGTGGGCGCCCCTCATGAGGAGCCAAGGGGTTGTTTTAAAATAAAAAAATAAATTAAGAATTCCCTCCCTTGGGCATTGGGTTTGGAGGAGCAACAAAAAGGGGAAAAGTAACTTTATTTGTTTATGTGAGAATATTGGAATTTTGCTCTTTGTGAGATACTTGTGCTTTGGCTGTTGGAGCTTGGCTCTAGGGTTTGATATCGATTTGTGGAGACGAGAACCTCTGCAAAATCGTCTTTCCTCGTGCGTGCGAGATCGTATCAGGAAGGGATTGAGGAGGCTTCACTTAGGAGTCTCACTTGTGCATCAGGGAAGCTATTTTGGAGATCATTCGAAGAAGAAATGAAGACTTTGGAGGAGTTTAATGTTGCAGATCCAAATACAGTTTTGCAAGAGTGAAACAAGGATTTTAGAAGAGTTTATTTGCTGTTGCAAAGTACTTGTGTGCAGGCCGTACCTCCTAGGCAAGCCGTACCATTCCTAGCTGGCCGTACATCACTGTTTGGACGGATTTTGGTGTTTAATTGTGATTTTATTCATCTATCCTTGGCGACTAGGGCTGTTTGATGACTGCAGACTGGTAGGAGCAGATTTGAGAGTGATTTGTGGTTGTTTGCTGCTGATATTTCACTCCTAGAGGGTCGTACCATCAAGGACAAGTCGTGGGTCTCTTTGGTAGCTGCTCTTTCTTTGTTGGTGGCGTTTATCACTCCAAATCTTGGCTGTTCAAGTTGTACTTATTGCTGCAACTGGTTGTACTACAATATTCCTTCATTTCACGGAGTTGTGAGCATTTCATTGTGGCTTGTTGCTAGTCCGGCTACAGCATCCGGACGAAGTTGTGAACGGTGATATGGGTATGTACTCATAATCCATATTTTGGCTAAATACAATCTGGGTTGGTGTTAGTTTGTTGATATCTATTCTAGTTTTCTGGGTTTTCCATATATGTTACATTTTCTATGTCAACATTGCAAAAACATGCATTGAAAACTTAAACTCAAAAAACATCAAAAACACAAAAAACACATTCAGAGCAGACATATACAGAGGAGTGTATGTTACACAATTAGGGAACACTAGAGAGAGCTCATTCTTCAGCAAATATATGTTCCATTCTCATTCAGTTAGGACCTAATTATTGTTTCATGGCCTCGACACCCATGTTTTTTGAAAAATGGCATGCTGCCCCCCAGACCCTTGTTCTAATAATAAAAAACAAAAAGTATAAATTGTTGTGGGCTTTGCAGGAAGGAAAGCAGTGTTTTTTCCTTTATTGGCCTTGAAATAACAAAAATGGAATTTTTCCCCTATTTTTATGAAATTTTCAGAATTTTTTAATTCAACAATTTTTTCTCAAATTTTTCCCAGTTAAATCTCAAGTAATTGAATTACAATTATGCTTTTCATTTGCAGAGTCAATCCCGATCCAATTAATGCTACTATGAATAAAAGAATCAATTATGCAACTGTGACAGTGAAACTCAAAGGAGGGCAACCAGAAAGCAAAAACACAAAGTAGGGCAACAGAAACCGGGGCAGTATGAACAGGTCAGATAAGAGTTCAATTTTTTTTTTGGTCTCAAAAGGATTTGTGCTTGTGCCTCAACAGAAAAAAAAGTATACAATCAAAGCAAACAAAGCAGGAGGCCACAAGAAACACAGAGGAATATGTACCTATGAGAGAGAGAGAGAGAGAGAGAGAGAGAGAGAGAGCGAGCAAAAAGAAGTATCTAACAAAATTTGTGCAGCCCAAATGAAGTGGCAAGAGCCAGTTCTCCAATACAAAATGTGAGACAACTCTCATCTAGGGGATTCCATATTTAGACTGAAATTGCATATGTGAAGTGATTTGGTCAATCAACATTTCCAGTTCATGAATCGAGGCATATTGTCTGTTCAAATTGTATGTCTAAGACAAGTGTTGTAACACTAAAAATATTATTCATTACACGTCTTATATTATAAATTAAACTATGTAGCATAATGCCAACAGAAAAAATCACGTAAAGGGCAATTAAGCTAAGATACCAAACACAGTATGGGGTATATCCAATCCACACCTGCACTGTAGAATAACTTTTACAAGAGCTAGTACTTTCCTTGAAAAGAATGGCTCCACCAAAGGATTAGCAGCAATCATTTTATCAGCTTTGCTACCAAATGAAGTGGCAAGAGCCAATTCTCCAATACAAAATGTGAGACAACTCTCACTTAGGGGTTTCCATATTTAGACTGAAACTGCATGTGTGAAGTGGTTTGGTTAATCAAGGTTTCTAGTTCATGAATTGAGGCATAGTGTCTGTTCACATTGTATGTCTAAGAGAAGTGTTGTAACACTAAAAATATTATTCAGTACACGTCTTATATTATAAATCGAACTATGTAGCATAATGTCAACAAAAGAATCGTGTAAAGGGCAATACTATAAGCTAAGATACCAAACACAGTACGGGGTATCTCCAATCCACACCTGTACTGTAGAAGAACTTCTACAAGAGCTAGTACTTTGCTTGAAAAGAATGGCTCCACCAAAGAATTAGCAGCAATCATTTTATCAGATTTGGTGCCATCTGCGTAGACCATGGAGGACAACTATTATTTTGGGCCCAACAAATGAAAATCAGAATAGAATAGATTCAATAGAAAGCACAAACAGACCTATAATATTATTTTCCCATAACAAAAAGAATATTATTTTCCCATAGAAAAAACTACCTCATTTTCCTCAATATACTTGAATATGAGATATCAAATTATAATGATAGAATTCAACTTGCAAGTACACTCAGTCTTACATAAACCATAAATAATTGAACTTAGATGATAAATCTCCTGAAAACAATGTTTTGTGTCGTATTCTAACGATAATCTACAATCTTAAAGCAATAGAAGACTAATGCTAGACACTCAATGTAGCATAAATTGGATCTTTCTAGTATGAAATAAGGTGATTTCAAGTACAATTTTATAGAATGCAACCAAAACTCGCCATTGTAGTTGACCAATAACTATTTACCAATCCTCTTTCATTGAAATTCGAACACATAATATATTCATTCCTTGGGCCATGAGCAAGAACTCAACAATGGAACTTGAATGGGAACATTTGTAATCAAATTTTGGTGCAGATCATTAGGTTTTTAAGGTTGCCTTTGAATTCCCGTAATGTCCCACCCCTATTTGAGATGAACTTTTTCGGTTTTCTGTGGTTTAGCTGATACCTGGTGCTTTTTGTGTTTTTGCATTTTGACATAGAAAACATGCATGCACATATATTCGAGAATGCAAGGAAATGGAAATACCCAGATGCTTATATTTGATAGAAATGGGTCACAATACAATAAAAAACAATACCCGTATAAAATGTGCTCAAGAAAAATAATGTTTCAACATACCCATTAGCTGTCCATGAAAGTACAATGCTGGGCAATTTAGGTACAGCAGATTTGAAATTAACAACTTGATCTTTACACCATGAAGAAGCATACAGATGATCAAGGCATGAAATAGAAACCCATACAAGTGATCACAATGCATAAAACCCGCCAATGGTGTAGTCCTCAAAGACCCACGTTTCTATTAATTGCTGGTACGGCCTAGCAATGGTGAACAGAAGCTATAAATGTGATTCAAACACCTCAAAATGTCTTCTAAAAACCCTGCACAAAATCAGTGATACCAAACTCCCAGCTGGAATAAAGAAACCTTTCCAAAGAACTCCCAAAAACACCAATATCACCTTCTGTGTGGTACGGCCAGCTACAGCAGCAATACGGCCAGACTATGGAGTCAAATGCATATCAAAAAGCCATCAAAATCACTGCTATCACTTGCATTTTGTTCTTCAATACCCTCACGGAATTATGGTAAAAAGAAACAGCAGATATCTCCTTGTAAATCCTTCCGCGACAATGCTTGATGCCCACAATGAAGCTCAAATGGTGAGCTCTGAATGAAGCCACTCCAAAACACCATGGGAGTGTCTTTCATCCCTGCAGATGCTCTCATCAAAGGAGGATTATGTCTCCAATGAAGATGGTGCAAACCCTTGTTCTCCAAGAACCAAACTCAAACTCCCATTTTATTGTATTCGTGAATGATATAAAAAAAGAGCTTTCATTTTCTTTTTGTTTTCACTCTCAAACTCAACGCCCATTTTGGATTATAAAATATTTTATTGTTTCACTTTACTTGGGCGCCCAAAACTAGGTGACTTTATAACTTAGAAATATTACATAAAACATGTCTACTTTAATATAAAGTCACTTACCCCTTTCAAATTCACTAAGTTAAATACTTTAATTTAACTTAAGGAATTAATATATCATTAAAATATATTTCATTTGACCTTCGAATTGAGATTTCGTACCACTGCTAGATTGATCAAATGAAAACCAATGAAGTCCAACTGATTCACACTGACTCGCTCCGAGTCCTGAGCCCCCTGCTAAAAATAGTAAGTTCGACCACGTGATCCAAAACTGCACCAGAAAGAGCAATCCCAACATGGGTACCCTAACCATCCACGTTAGTCTATGGGAACCCACTGATAGACTAACCCGAATCTCCGAACCGCTTAGGAAGGGGACATTACAATTCCTAATAAGAATGGAACCATAGAAGAACAATAAGTTCACAAGTGGAAGACTCAAAACAAAGAACAACCTCAAAGGTATACCCAATTACGATTGTCCTTGACCCATCTTGTAGTGCCATCTTAGGAAAATTATTTACGAAACCTCTTCCATTAATTTTCAAACATATTGCATATGCA
The DNA here is from genome assembly GCA_027924645.1 of Cunninghamia lanceolata. NCBI lineage: Eukaryota > Viridiplantae > Streptophyta > Pinopsida > Cupressales > Cupressaceae > Cunninghamia > Cunninghamia lanceolata. Next base: position 1,079,141 of record BSBN01000798.1, read on the forward strand.
TTCCTTGGGCCATCAATTGGGTAAGTAGTTAGCTAAACTGACTTTGTTGTGTTTTGTTGATATCGCTGTATTCAAATATGTATTGTTACTTCTTGGCTTTGTTGGGATTAGGTGTGTCATACATCTTGCAAGTCCTAATGTTCAAATTACTTATTTATTTGTATTTATTAATTGTTTTGTACTCATTAGGGAAATGGGGCGCCCCATTTTGAGGTGGCACTTTTGGCCATGTGTCGGCTACCTTGGAATGTGTGTAAGAAGTTGTAAGAGCATCTAATGTCATCATAATCTATAAGAGCATCTTATGACATTGTAAGATGTGCGAGTTACTTATCTATCATAGATTCTGTGATGCATGGAAGAGCATGGAAGAGGGAGGTTACAAAGTGGACTTGAAATCTTAGCCACGTTTGTAACAGTCTATTACGCATCTCATAAAATAGCTTTGAATGGGAGAATAATACCAAAATGGGTCACCCAAGTTGGTGGGTAAGCTATGACAAGTCATTATTGCTATGATAGGTGTAAGAAGAATATTCTAAAATTACCTTGGAAACCCATCATGACTTAGGCATTGGAATTTGTGGTATAACAAGTTGGGCACCATACTTAGAGAGTTGGTACATGGTTTACAAAAACCACTTGTGGTTTTCTATCTTTAGGGATCTCCTATATACATTAGATGTTTGGGTTGAGGTTGAGAGAGAGATAGATTGTAATTCATAGAAGAAGAAATCGCCAAAAAATCGTGAATCACCAAGTTAGGCGATTTTTTACCCTAAAAAATCCCGATTTTTGTATAAATAGCAGGCGTCTTGTTGTTATATGGAGCCTAATCAGACTCGTAGGTTAAATTTACCCCACTTTTATCAGCGCGGTTTCCCCCCAAATTCCTACGGGGTCAAGGGGCAACACCCCTTGCGAGGGTTTGCGGGCAGTGCCCCTTGCGAGGTCCAGGGGCAGCACCCCTGGCGCGTTCCCTATCACGATACAGGGCGGGGTCAAGGGGCAGCACCCTCGCGGGGGCTCAGGAGCAGCACCCCCAAAACCTCACACGGTTTTTTATTATTTTATAAAGGCACCGGGAGTTATTTTTTCATTGACCGACATAAAAAAACCTATTTTGTAACCGACAAAAAGCTTGATAAAAAGCGGCTAAGGGTTAGGGTTTTGATATATTGTATTGTAGCATTTGCAGCAGTATTGAGTTGCAAGGATTGCTAGTTGTAATCGGTTTGATTTACTGGATAATAATATTGGACTCTCTGTTTGGTGGATGTAGCCCGAGTTTGGGTGAACCACGTTAAAACTTGTCTCACTGTTTTTTATTTATGTGTATTTCCAGTCCTCTGTTTAATCTTTATTTGCATTTAATTGATATCTTTTGCCGGCTAATCCTAACACGTCTAGGGTTTTTCAATGATTAGCGAGCACGTAACATACACCCCTCTATATATGTTTGTCTGACTGATTTTTTTTTTTGTGTTTTTGTTGTTTCGCTTTTCAGAGTTTTATGGGTTGTTTGTGCATGTTTGATTTTTACATTGCATGTAGGAAATATGAAGCATATGAACAAACCTAAAAAATCTAAAAGAGATATTAACAAACTAACAACTACCCAGATTGTATTTTTGCTAAAATATGAATTACAGAGTCATACCCGTATATCAAGATTCAACACTTCATGTCGGGTTTGTGCCAGACCAACAACATAAACACCACAGAAAATGCTTACAACTTCAAAATATGGTATGAAATGGTATTACAATCAGGTGCAGCTGTAATAAAACCTCCAAATGCCTAGATTGAGGTAGATTTGAGCCACTAAAACAGAGGAATTACAATGTATGAAGACCCACGTCCTTGGCCGGGAAGTACGGCCTCTTCGGAGCAATGATCAGCAATAACTCACGCCAAAACCCTTCTATTCTCCTCCATATCTAGTCTGTTTATATCTGCAACCTCCAATCGACCTTCTATGATGAAGTCTAACCACTAAAATGTGAAGAAAAAGCAGAAATGAGGATGTACAGCCCTGCACAAGAGGTACGGCCAACAGCAAATGGTACGGCCTCCTTAAAGCACTTAAACTCGGCCACAAACCCTTCAAAAATGCCTTCAATCTGATCAGAATAAACTCAATCTCATCTGCAAGCATCAACTCCGTAAGATATCGTCATTTCATGTCCAAAACAACTCCAATATGTGTTTCCTGAATGCACAAATAGAACCCCTGTATGAGGCTCCCTCAATCCTCTCCTGATGCAATCTTTCATGCACGAAGAAAGGCAAATCTGCAAAGGTTTTCGTCTCTACAAATCGATATTCAAAACCCTAGAGCCAAGCTCAAACCCTATGCACAAGCAAAACTCCATATGAAAGCAAAATATCATAAACCAAGCATAACCAAATAAAGTCACTTTTTGGTCTTTTATTTGCCTTCCTCTTCCAACGCCCAAGGGAGGGATTTTTAATTTGTTTTTTATTTTTAAAACATCACCTTGCACCACCATGACGGGCGCCCATCCCTAGGAGTGTCACTTTTCAAGTTATAACTTAACATATAAAGTGACTTTATAATATAACTTAAAGTTATATTATATCTCATAAAACCATAAGTTAAATCTTTAATTTATCTTATACCCATTAGTGCTCTCGACATCTCGAACCATGAGTTTTGTGCCAAGGAAAATCCACGACTGCCCTACCAGAAATAGTAACTGCTCTGCTCACGACCCTGGAATGACTTCCTAATCACATCCATTAGCCTATGGAAGTCAAATTATAGGCTAACCTGATCCCTTGGAGTGATGAGCTAAGTGGGGGATATTACAGGGCGTCTAGGGTTTTCTGTATTCATTTTGCCTGTTGTATGCGTCTAGGGTTTCCTATATTCATTATCCCGTAATTCTGCCGATATTTAAACGACCTTAGACTATTTTTCACATGATTTTTTCGAGCGAGAACAACGGACGAGTGTAGAAATTTTTCCGGCGTGAATTTTATTACGGCATGAGAGAATTTTTTGAGCACTATAATTCTCTCGAATAAAAACCGACGAGTTTAGAAATTTTGCAGGCGTGGATTTTATTACGGCATGAGACAATTTTTCAATCACTATAATGCTCATTATAGTGCTCGAAAAATTGTCTCACACCGGCAAAATTTCTAAACTCGTCGGTTGTTAAAATCATGTGAAAAATAGTCATATGGTTTATTAAATATATAATATATTATTAGTATTTATTATTTTATTTATAATATTTATATAATATTTATGTTATTAAGTATATATATTATAATATATAATATATTATATTATTAATATTTATTAAAATATAATAATATATTATAAATATTATTATATTTATATATTATATTATTAATAGTTATATATTATAATATTAAAATATAACATTTATTATTTTATTATAATATTAATATCATTAATTATAATATTATTTGTATTTATTATTCTATTATAATATTTATATCATTAATCTATATTTTTCTGCATTAATATATTATAATAATATAATATTAATATTTATTATAAATATAATAATATATTATAAATATTATTATATTTAATATTATATTATTAATAGTTATATATTATATGATTAAAATATAATATTTATTATTCTGTTATAAAATTTATATCATTTAAAAAACAACACAATTTCTTCTCCTTTTTGTATTTTTCTACCTTTTTTGGAGATCCTATTTTTTCGCGATTTTTTCCCGATTTTTTCACGATTTTTTGAAAAAATCTTATACTTTTGATTTGCCAATTTTTTCCCCAAACGATTTTTGTTCCTATGGATTGTATTATAGAGGGATATGCTATAAGATTTTCTCTAGAGGAGCAAAGTGTTGATCTCCATGATAAGGCTCTAAGTCTGATAATGTATTGTGACTATTGTTACCAGAAATACATTGGTTTAGTACTTTGGAGGTTGGGTTTTTCCCAAAAGGATTTTCTTAGGATATATCTGTGTCACTCCTCTTTTGTGTTCTTTCATTCTTGGTTCATTTCAAAGTGTTGATTTATATGCTACTGAAAATGTATAAGATCTAATATCTTGCAACTCTCTCCTTGTAGGGTTAAAATAAGAATGTTTGTGTCATGTCTCCACTTTATGGGCGTAGTTTTCCTTGCATTTGTATTAGAGATTTGTTTATAAAGCTTTAGATATTGGAAGTGCATTATGGATTTTCTTTCAGGCTTATGGGTAGTTACTACGGTTTGGTTATAAGTAGTTGTTGACAATTGTGTCCATTTTGAAAATCGCCAGGCACCTTGTATACATTTCTCGTCATCAAGGAATGTAGTCTAATCTTGCTAGATGCTCTCTGGTCTAAATTTTGTGCAAGCAATACTTTGAATGAATAAAGCGATCATTCATATTAGTCTACAATTTCTTGGTATATTCTATCGTTCCTAGTATGTTCTATCTTTCGCTTACTTTGCAATCGATAGAGTTATCATTTGTTAGTAAACATTTGGTGTCCTTGCCTTTAAAGAAATCAGATCAGATTTTGTAATGTCCCCAATCAGACAACCTTAGGAAATAGACAATTTTTCCCAATGTGTATAAGATGAAATGATGTGAAATGCAAATGTAGATGCCAAACCCTAATGAAATAAATGTTGATCAGAAATACACTTAGCAACAATACATTTAGGAAACCCTTATTGATCGGAAAAAAAAAATCATTTTTGAGGAAGAGGATTTGAAGGAGTAGGAGAGTGCTCTGAGGTTGATGGGGAAGACAAACAGTCTCCTTCCATTTTCAACCTTGGGGTTTGTTGATGTTTGTTTTTCGACAAGTCAACAATAGAGTAAAACACTAGAGTATCCCACTCTCTCTTGAATAAAGCTCTTCAAAGGCTGAACTATGTGATCCAGTGAAGTAACTCCAAGGTTCCTTTTTATGATTCCTGATGGGTTAACTCAGTGATTACATGTGATCTTGCTGATAATCACAAAGGGACTTACGCAGATTCTTCTTCATACTTGTTTAGCTTATTCCTCCTTTCAGTGTGGATGATGTATTCAGGGTCTCAATGATAAATAAAATGAAAAAGGTTAAGGGTTCAGAAAGTTAATCTAAGGTCAATGAAGCAATGATGATGTATTGAACAGACAAACTCCTGAATCAAACCTAACTTCACTTCGCCAAGGGTGCCTACAACTACATGAAGTTGGTGCAATCTCCTAAGGGTATGCGAAAGGTTTTCAAATCATGAAGGTTCATATGAGCACCCATTAAACGGCACAACTCAAACAAGCATCCATAATCGAACTTATCCAAATTATAGCTCAGACTAGCTTTACACAACACTTCACCAGCGATGAATGTTAAAAGCATGAGCTAGGAGTTGATCAAATATTCAGCTACAACATACATTACATCAAAGAACTGCTAATCTACTTTTAATCTACTTTGAAACATCTCTCCATTTTCATTAAAATACCAGAAACCATGTTATTTCACAAGATAACACTTAACACCAAACAAGTAGCTCCAATGTCTTTGCATTAACTTGAAAATATTCACAACAATTTCAAGCCCTCTCAGAGAAGTTTGAGAGTCTCCTATTCTACTCCTAAAATCTAATCTCTAGTCTACTACAATGATCTACTGAATTACAAATGAGGCAACAAGGCCTTTATATAGTGCTCCAGGATACAATGAACGGCTAAGATCATTTTGATAGCCAAGGGTCTAGATCATGCCACCTCAGAGGTAGTTACAACAATTTCTATTTTTAGCACAAAAGAGAGGCAATGGAGGCACGATTTCCAATGTGATAAGGTAAAGCGAAAGCATTTAAAATATCTTCCACATAGGAATCCCTTTGACTTCTTTTATTAAATGATACATTGAATGCATTTAATAATGCGGCTAATCAAAATTGAATGATGTGTACTCGCCACATAGATGCCACTTCAACATACTTTGAAAATTGTATCATCTTTGTGTGATGTATTCAATGTAATTGCTTGAACTTTTATGTTTAGGAATACATCTTGTAGATCTCGCCTTGTACATCTTCTTGCAACTGGATGTATGATACTTGTAGCTCATTTGTCTAACTTCATGATTTTTTCTTCTTCTTGTAAGCAGGTTGATGTGAATCTTCTTTGATGATGCTCTTGATGTAGAGTGAGTAATAGAGTAGATGATGATGCTGCCTTCATGTAAGAGTAGATGATGATGACATGAAGTAGAGATCTCTCTTGGACTTGAAGATTGAATGGAACTTGAAGTTAAATGGATGAATGCCTTGCTTGATGATAGGATGAAGATGAAGTAGTGCACTTGGCATGTTGATCTTGAGGTAGCCCTTTGGAGTGTAGATGATAACACCTTCCTTGGATGTGAAGTAGATGTTGATAACCTCTAGAAGAAACTTTGAAGCTTGACGAACCTTGACTTGAAGCTTGGATGGATGAAAGTCTTCGAACATGATACCATTGATGAAGTATACTTGCAAGATATTCCTCGGAGAGCTTGAATGGATAGATGCCTTGAATTAATACACTTGAATTTAATGTCATCCAACATGATGTCAGTGATGAAGAGTATCAACATGTTGGACTTGATGTGACCTTTTAGAAAGGTGTTTCCTCGGCAACTTGAAGGTGAGTTAGGTACTTGCTCTTGATGACTCCTTGGCTTCACCAACACTCCCTTCTCTCAAGGATGCAACTAAATGATGATCTTGAAGAGTACATGATGATGATGCTTCTTTCTTGCATTGACAACTTCTTAGCTTTACTCCTCAACTAAAGGTGACTCTAGGCGCTTGCTCAAAGCTGACTCCTTGAACGACTCCTGAGATTTATTGATGCTCCTACAAGACAAGGTAAACAATATATTAATCACTACATAAGATAGGAATAACTTTAAACATGTAATAATCCCTTTTCAAGCTTAGGCGCAAATATAGGTAAAAAGAGGAGCAAAAAATGCCTAACATCAATTTAGTCCCACATTCATAATTTCAAATGATTTTCTAGCAATTGTAATGTTTAAAAGAAGTCAATCCCCTATAAGGTTCACCCAAAAGGTATCTTTTAATGCATACTCCTCCCTTAGGCGCCAAAATGATGTGCTTTTGGTGAAAGTGGCGCCCAACCCTTTGAAGCTTCATACTTGCAATTTTATACTTCTAAGTGATCAATCATGTCTTAGAATGATTTTATACTCCAAGCGTCCAACTTCAATGTCTTGATTGAGCAATTCCTTCAAGGCGCCTATTGAGTTGGCAGAGGTAAAAATGGGCGCCTAACACAATTTGGGTTCTATTTGTTACTTTTCAAGGCTTTGAATGACCAAGACTTGTTTTAAAGTGATCCTTTCTCTCTAGGCGCCCATTTTATGAGGTCATTTCATGAACTTTATTCCAAGGCGCCTACTTCAAGATGACTTCTCCTTTTAAGACGCCAAAATGATGTTGATTCTTCCAGGGCGCTAGAATGAGGTAATATGGACTAAAGTGGGCGCCAATTCTAGTTAGTGCAAATTGGGCGCCATCCACCATTGACTTGGACCTCTCCTCCCATCAAGGCGCATTTTTGAGTGTCTGCAAGTGAGAAAAACGCGTCTAAGGTCTTTCAGAGCAAATTTGCGCCTAGAAATAGTAGTCCCAGAGCATAAGGTATATTGAAAAATATATTTAAGTATAAGTTTAACTTATACTTTAAATATTTTTCAATATACCTTTTAGGATGTTTGAGATAGGTCTCAGATCCACTAGATTTAACATGCAGATTATAGAATTTGGAGGATCCACCAGATTTCAGACTTAGTCAATTTTTCAGTGTTTCAGGATTTCAGGCTACCAGACTTAGTCATTTTCAGGATCTCAAACATCATGATAGGAGTTAGCTTAAACATTTTATGCTCTTTCATATTAAGGCGCAACTTTGGGTTAGTTTGAACATCTCTTCATGCTAAGGCGCCAAAGTGGAGATAGTTTAATGCATGAAGGCGCCTAGACTTGAATTTACTCATTGTTGATGTGTTTAAGGCTCTTCAGCACTTGATTACATCCTTGTGAGACTACTTGAACTTTAGGCGCTATCTATCATTGATCTGAACTCCATCCTACATCAAGGCACCAAAGTGGAGAGGAGCAACAAGGAATGGGCGCCTAAGCCTACCCACTTCAATTGAAGGCGCAATTTGAGTGATCATCTGGACATGGAAAGGGCGCCTAACATAAATCATTCCTTTGTCAAACCTTTTTGATGTTGAAGGCTCCTTATGTCAATTCTAGTCAAGGCGCCATCCTCTAGAGTGTTTGAAAGTTGATCTCCTCTAGGCGCTGATGTGAGTTGGCAGAGGTGGGAAAATGCGCCCAAGTACTAGAGGAAATTCGCGCCCAAAAATGCAAGTCGCCAAGGTAAGGTATATTGAAAAATATATTTAAGTTTCTTATACTTTAAATATTTTTCAATATACCTTTCAGGATGTTTGAGATAGGTCTCAGATCCACCAGATTTAACATGCAGATTCTAGATTTTTGAGGATCCACCAGATTTCAGACTTAGCCAATTTTCAGGATCTTCAGGATCAGGATACCAGACTTAGTCATTTTCAGGGTCTCAAACATCAGGTTCAGGTCATCAAGGGGCTCTAAGACTCAAACACCACTGACTTCATCATGCAAAGGACATCATCCTGGACTTAGCAAAGCACTGGAATTCAAAAAAAGGGGGTCCCCATTTGCAATGGGGCGATGTGTGATTTGGTCACAACAGGGTTGATGAGCACATGGTTATATTGGGAGGGGAGGTGGTGGGGGGTGAATCAGTATAACACAAACTTTTACTTTTCCAAACTTAATCAATCACAGCAATAACAACCACACAAGATCTAACAATTATGTAACACAGGAAGAACACACGATTTACATGGAAACCCTTTTAGGAGAAAACCACGGCAAAATATTGCTTATATATATATTGATCTTCTTTGAAGGCACCAACCTACTTCTCTTACAATTGTAATTAATGAGGAACGCGATAAGGTTAATGAGGACAAGAGTATAACAATGCAGCATAAGAAGAATGCCCAAGAAGTAGTGATGGAAAAAATTAGAGAAAATATTCAAACTGAGAAAATAAGAAAAGAGGATACCCAACATTCTACTAAGTGTGATTACCCTAATACACTAGAGCCAGAGGGGGAAGTCAAAAATTTAACAAATGAAGTCAGCATTGAAGGGCAAAATGATTACAAATTTGGTGAATCCTCCCCACTTCCTAGTGAAGGTGAGGGAGTGATGGATATAGACAAAATATTTAATAAGGTTGAGGATAAGAGAAAAAGAAAACATGTCAGCAAAGAGGACAGTGGACAAAAGAGTAAGAAGAAAGGAAAGAATGAGAAGATTCCAAAGCGTTTTGAAAGATTATATAAGTATCAGAGAGGCACTAACACCACTCCCAATATAGATGACTCTAAACTGCATTAGTTGGAATATCAGGGCGCTGGAGTCCTCTGACATAAAATATGCTATTAGGAATTATTTCAGTAAAAAGAAAGAAATTGACTTTATGTTTCTTTAGGAGGTAAGAACTGTGGGTTTCCAATTGGAAACCAATCTGAAATTTCTTTGGCAGGATGCTCTGCAGTTTGTTAGCAAATATAACAAAGGGAGGGAGGCATTGCCATCCTCTTGAATAGCAAATGGACCAATTGTGTTAAAGACGGTGGATGTTCTAGCTGCAACAGGGGTGTTTGGGTTTTGATTGAGAAAGATAGTTTCAAATTTGGTATATGTGTTGTATATGCAACTAATGACTACAAGGAGAGATTAGGAATGTGGAAATGGCTGGAAACCTTACCAAAAATGCCATGGGTTGTTGGTGGTGACTTCAATATGGTAGAGCAGATGGAAGACAAAACAGGTGATCTTGGAATGAGAATAATTAATTAATTAGATTAAGTTGTCTAAAATTATTCTCTTACGGGCAACTTATATTTAATTAATTATTTTATTAAAGTTGGACAATTTATTATAAAGTGACTAATTTCGGGGCCCAAAAGCAAATTTAAATTAAAAAGTCACTTTACAGGGGAAATAAAATATAATTTCTCGAATATTCTAAAAGGAAGGTATAAACGGAGGATATGAGAAGAGATTCATATTATTGGCATTTTCATTTTCAAAACCCCAGTTGTGGAGATTGAGCTATTGTTCAACTTTCTGCCCTAGCACAAAAACCCTATGGCGAAGATTGGTTTCGATGACGAAAACCCTCCTAGCCAAATTGTAAGTGGACTCATACAAGATTCACAAGTGTGCAGAATGCAGGAAAATTTGTGAAGATTTGTGTTGAATGCCAGTAATTTCATTTTTTAGATTTGTGACTAGGAGGTGGAGCCGAATTTTGGAGACTAACGATTAATATTTGCATAGCAAATTATTTCCAATTTTGAGAAGAAGATTGATATTATTAATAAAGGCCATTTCAAATACAAGTGATACCATTAAACTTGCTGGCCGTACCATAGAAATGAGATGAAGCAACCATACATATGATGGAAGGAGCGATTCGTTTTGAAAGATCATTTTAGTATTAATGAGGGTATTTAGACTTATAAATTCCAGCTGCTTCGTAAATTTGAAAGATGGTGAGACATTGAGTTGGCCGTACCACAATATTCCTTGTCCATAGTTTTGTTTTGCTGTTGGAAACTGGCAGCCTAGGTTACAAGAAATATTGGAGGTGTAGAGGAGCAGCGACTCAGATTGGAGGGTCTAGGAAGACCATTAGTTCCAGCAGCAGCCATTCTAAGGAGAAACCAGTGCCATACACTTGGGGATGGACTGTTTTTGATATTTACAATTATGTTAACACTCTGATACAATTCTGTATAGGGCATTTCAATAATATACTACAACTTCATCAAATAAAGAGTTTCTACAATCTTGTGCTCTGTTTATGAAGTCATTAATTTTTAGTACATATTTATTATCATTTCAGCTCCAGAAATTAAAGTTAGTGTAGTTTCAGTTACAAGATCTATTTGATACAAAGAATGCAATTGTATGTTTGGGTATTTGGATGAATGTGAAATCAGCCTTTGCATTATTAGACAGTTAGCATTTTGTCAAACATTTATCAAAAACAAAAAAAAATCCAGCCAGGCACTTTACAAGGAACACTTGAAAACATGGTCAAGCTTCTTGGAGACATTTTTTAGTGATTTTTGCCCTCTAATATGACTTCTTCTTCCTTGACATGTTCTGGACATATGCCTCTTCCCAACTTGAAATTGTCCTTAGGTAGCTTTGCTTCATACATGCCTCTAAAGCCCTACAAAAATGTTAGCTAAAATGATGATGACCACAGTGGATGACCATAAGAAACAAGACTTAGATTTGACTTACAAAAGAGAAATGACTAAATTGTAGTTTGAAATATCACTCAATATAAAAAAATTGTATGGGTACAACACTACATAGGAAACATAGGTTTTGTACTACACTCCAATTAGGGGCATAACTTTCTAGATTTTTTCAAAGTTTTGAATTCAGTGTCAAATTTGATTGTGTAAAATTTTAAATTTCTTCAAAGTTCTAGGGTTTGTTTTAGTTTTAATTACAATCAAATTTCCCCTTATAACTTGAAAAAAGGCTTATCCTTGCACTCTGTTCTGCTTTTGTGTTGTCCCAAAATGACAAATTTAAACACTAACATAATCCATTATTTCAAGGAGAGAATTTGGAATTATGACTTTTGACTTTAGTTGGGGATACTAAGAATATGTTACCAAAAAAAAAGATACTATAAAATATAAATAGTCTTTATTTTTATCAACTATGCAAAAGGGCTATGATAATTGTAAGCTTGAGCTCATAATGTTTGCAATAATACTTCTTATAGTTTCCTGTAGCTAAAATCGTCTACATAATACTTGTTATACTTGACATAAAAGGTACCAAATTTCACATAAAGTAATGACTTTACAAATTACGTAAGGCACTTACCAAAAATACATAGTTAGCAAGCTAAATAAAATTGTCATTAAAAAAGTTTAACAAATCTCTATAGGCTTATCAAGACATTTATTAATTTGTATAATTGAGTGGCATAATTAGAAAAAGCTTTTAGCACAGGCGACCTTACCTTCCATCAAAAAAGAATCAAAAACTGAAAAGATATCCCGTAAAAATGATTTGTGGGCATCACTCTCAATATTATCTTCACTTGAATTTGCATTATCTGCTGTCTCAAGTAGCAGAATTTTAACAGCCTGACAATAAAAGGTATAACAAATACTGAATAAGCATCTTAGCTCGTCCACCATTGATTCCATAATAGAATATGATCACAACTAGAAAAGCCAAACAAATAGTTTTAGCTTTATAGACCCTTGTATCATTATTCAATAAATTCAGATATTAAGCAAGGTTGAAAAGAAAACAAGAAAAAAAAATAACAATCATCTCACCAAGAATCATTAAGCACTAACAAACACTTGTATCCTAATTTAAAAATAAAATATTTCAATTTATATAACATTTCTATAAGTCCTTGATGTTGGAAGAATGAATACATGCGGTTTGTGAGAATTGGATGGTACTTTTATTTGTGTGTGCATTTATTATTGAAAGGGGAAGTTGCATCGGTGATTGTAAATTACATTGTAAGTCACTTTTCAGACATGTGGTGTTATTACATCATTATGTCTATGTCTACGAAGTGCAGTCTAACATTTTGTCTAGTACTCTAGCATATATCTATCATTACATTATATCTAATAACCCCTTAATGACGAGAGACAACACCAACTTTGTCCAAAAATTTGACAATAATAATTCTACCAAGAGGTTTGTCATTAGACCAGTAGACTATTCCTAAGATGTACAGTAGTGGAGAGATATTTCATCAATGTCAAACAATTGTCAAATGTAGTGATGATGAACCTCAATGTGTTTGGTGTAAGCATAATAAGTTGGGTTCTTCACTATCTTTAGAACTCCCTAAGTATTTTAGAAAAGTGGATTCAGTGTAATCTAAGAAAGTTGCAGATCACTCAAAACTCATTGTAGCCATATTGCTTTGCAATTGGCATTAACAGATACTTCATACACTAAAGTATGTTGAAGCTTCTCCTGCCACAAAACAATTCCTAAGCCCAAAAAGAAAATACAGCTAGCAGAACAATTCTTCAAATAATAATTGAACAAGCCAAAGCATATTCTGTATATCCTATCAACCTGAAATCAAATGCCCTCTGATAGAGAATTTCAAAGTCAAGAGTACCTTTGGCATATCGCAACACACGTTTTGTTAGTTCTCAATGAACAAGCTTCATATGAGAAAAAAATAGAGAGAGATAACTAACAACAAAACAAAGATCCGCTCATCTGAATGGAAGATATATCAAACTGCCAACTAATTGTCTACAGAATGACTCATCAATCCTTAATAAATCATCATAGGCTGACAACTTCGGCCCAACCTTCGTAGGTGTAATGGAAGGATTACAATCAACCATCTGTAGCCATACCAAAAAATTCATACCATACTTAACCTAAGCCATGAAAATGTTTCCAGAACTCTACATCTAAGCAATATAGTAAGAGGCCTAGTAAGTGATATCAAAAGCATATCATAGGTCAAATTTCACACACTGAAATGCAGTGGCCCTATTACCTGTGATGGCAGAATCATCAGCATAGACAACAAAAATCCCAATAATATCACCATCACCTTTGACATAGAGATTCATATCAGAAAACATTTGTCTCAATCCAGAATATTGAAGATGATTAATTTTTATATAATAGGCTAATGGAGCCTGCTTAAGCTCACACCAGGTACCTAAAATCCTTCAAGCTCCAACATATAGACTTCATAAACTCACAAATCATGTTGCATATAATCAAGGATACTCAATAAAAGAAAATAGAAAAAAATTTGAACAGTGCCAAATAGCATCCATTTAATTTAAGTACATCAACTCACTAGTGTCCGGAAAAACAAATGATGAATGTTGTAGACTAAAACACTCACAAGAAAATAGAGACCATAACCCTTACTTTGCACAGCCCAACCAAACACATACAAGATTCCCACCACAAACAACAATAATGAATGATCAAAATAATAAATGAAGGTGCAAATTATCAAGGATGGATGAATATAAGACTGACCATTCTTCACTTGATGAGGGAATGAATTTGGGTTTTGACTAATTTTGTGTGTAGTTTTGCAGGTACAATCAAGGAGTTTCAAGTCATAATCCTCTAAGTCATGTGCAAGGCGCATATTTAGTCTAGAACTATCAATTTTGGCGCCTAATTGGAAGGTTTAATACAAGGCGCTAATTCTTGCAGTTCCACTTCAAAATTGCGCCTAGCATGAACATCAACTTGTTTTGACCTCATTCATCAAGGCGCTTGCTAGAGGAAACATTGAGAGATCACCCTGGAAGTATTAAGGTGATGATGAAAGTCAGAAGAAGGTATAATTTACCTAGGGCGCAAATTTCATGTTGAACTCATCAAATGTGCACCTTGGATTTTGAAGGCAAGAATCAATAAGATAAAGTCATCTATTAACCAGTTGAGCATCATTTGTACTTGATCATTCACCAAACATGTGTTTGGGGTCATTCAAAGAGCCTAATTGAGCTAGGCGCACTTTCTTGTTCTCACAACCCCCAAAGTGTGCCTAACCTTCATGAGGCACCAATCCAAGTTCAAACACTTCAAATGGGCGCCTTCCATGATTTGAGATTGGTTGTTCGGACCATCGAATGAGTAAGGAACTTCTTCAAGTTTATCAAGTGAACCTCACTCTCAAGGAGATCAAGTGGAAAGTTGGAATTGTCAAATAATGATGTCTTGATACCTAGGCGCATATTGGGCCAAGAATCCTCCATTTGCGCGCCTAGCATGGATGATTGATAGATTGAAGACTTTGAAGTTAGGAGAAGTCACTTGGATGAACAATCAAAGTTGAAGAGGGAAACTCCTAGCCTAGGCACATGTTTGGTCAAAACTCCTCAATTCTGGCGCCTAGGATTGAAGTCTGTGTAATGTCCCCTTCCTAGGCAACACATGGATGTGCAGTGGTTGGCCTATTATTTGGGTTCCCGTAGGTCAGCAGAGTGGTTAGGGGACCTATCCAGGGTCAGTGGAGCTTGGCAGGAAGCTTTACAAGCCATTCCAGACAGTTTGCGACAGTTTCCCATTTTTTAGGAAGGGTCCCTATTTTTTAGGGTTTGACTGGGAGTTGACCAGGAGGCATCAGGGGACCTCCAAGAGCATTTTTGGAGATTTGGTCACAGTTCCTATTTTTTAGGAGGTATCCCTATTTTTTAGGAGGGGACTGTCAGTTAGCCTGCCACTTGGCGACTTCACGTTTATGGCACGTGCATCATCAGTTTTCAGTTCCAAATGGCCAGGTGATGGAAATGGAATAAAGGTTAAATATTAAAGTGTTGACTTTAATATTTAATAAGAATAAAATAAAGTGATTAACAATGTCATTTTATATTAATAAAATATTAAAAGGACCCCCACCTAGATGACATAATGTTGTGTTAAAAAGGTGGCCTTTTATTGATGAAGTTGGACCCTCAACTTGGGCGCCCAACTTGGAAGGCTTATGAAATAAAAGAATCTTTCAAAGATTCCCATTTTTGATGCCTTTGTAACCCTAAAAGTGGATGCCACTCTTGGGAGTCTCATAAAGTGAGTTTTGATTCACTTTTTGGAGCATCTTTTGGCATTTTTCAATCAACTTTTTACAGATCTGAACTCTGAGGAAGAGTTGCAGCATTATTCAATCCTCTGGGAACGAAAACTCTCAGGGAATGTTGTGGATTGGACGCTAACCCAGTTCACCAATGTGGAGGACCTACTCTGGGTCTTCGTTTGGGCTTCATTGGACGAGTTTACAGTGGTTAAATTGCAGATCTGAGATTGCAGCAGTATTTTATCAGCATTTTCTTTCAGATCAGCCATACCCTTTGTCATGTAGAGCCTCTCCCAGGCCAATACCAAACTTGTATGCATTTTCCTTTGTTGTTCCAGCTTCTACATGAATACAAAGTGCAGATTTGATGGGTATGTAGTTTAAATTCAGAATTTGATTTCAATTTTTTGTATATTTCTTGGATCTTATTTGCATGTTGTATCTTATGCCATCCTTGGCAAAAATCACACATCTCAAGAAAACTGAAACCCCCTTCTGCATCTTTTGTCTAGTCTATAAGATCACAATAATTAAAAAAAAATCATAAAACAATCAAAAGACAAAAAAATAATTTATCTTTCAGCAGCAGTTTGAGTTAGAACCAGCAGGGTTCTTTACACTATGTGAGGCGCACATTTTGATGAAACACTTCCATTTTGGCGCCTTGATTTGAAGATCACTTTGGATACTCTAGAGAATGCACCCAAGATGTAGATTTCTCCAGACAACATCAAAGGAGTTAGATTGAACAGATCAAGTGTCAGAGACACCTTCCGGAGTAGGATAAGAAGTGAGGTGCAGTTCTTGGGCATTACATGCCTCATCTAGCGCCTAACCTCAAGTGGCGCCTTGATCAACTCCAATGAGCGCCTCAGGAAGATTGAATGAGTTGAGCGTCAAGACATTCTTCTGGATCAAATTGACAACATTGGAAAGCTCTTACCAAGTTAGGCGCAATCTCATGATCAACTGGTGCCTAGAACAAGCAGGGCGCACTTTCATGTCCCAGACATCTCAACTTGGCGCCTAGACAGAAGATAGGGTAGTTATAACCACCTGGACTCTCATTGGTCGACAAGATGACATTGGGATCAATTCCAGTTCATTGGGTAAGGTTGCCACCTCATGATGAGTTGTCAAATGGAATATTCTCCTTGGATATGCTTCTTGGAAAATGTGCCTTGGTTCTTCTTTGTGCATTGGAAAACGTGTCTTCATTGCCTTGAGGGCACTATAAAAGGACGAGAACACCTCTCATTTGGATATCTTATCTTTGGCGAATTATCTCTCTACAAAGCTTTATGCTTGTGTTCTTGAGGCCTACGAGTTTCAAGTAGTTGGGATGATGCTCCCTCAACAGTGATAAGGTGTTGCTCCCTTGTCAAGTTGTGAATTGTTAACACATAGTTGACATCATTGTGCTCAATAGAGATTGTTCATTTGTGAGGTCATTGTATACATCTAGGCTTTAAAGCCTTTCTTTGTAATCAATTGAATAAGATTGTATATTCATGCCATTGAGGGCATCATCTATTGTAATAAGGCAATTGTATTGATTTGAATCAAGTAATAATACAAGTACCCAACTTCAAGTTGATTCATGCAAGTTGTCATTGTTATCTTTCATGAATGATGTTAAGTAGATTGAGTAATTGAAGAGTTAAGTGCAAGTAAATCTGTCTAAGTAAGAAAAATTTTAGTTAAGTATAGTTGGTAGCTTACAGTGGTATTGTTAGCGTTTAATTTCGCACCTTTTGGTGAGAAAAATAAACGGATAGCGTGTACAGTAGGACTATTCTTCAAATTAGGAGGGGAAGCTCCCTCAACAAGAAAATTAAAAAGATGTTTACAAAATAACCTATCTTTTTGTTTCTCAAGGCACGAGCACAAGGCAATAAAGCTCTTTTGCAAGGCTTTAAGATTTTCTAAAGCTTTTCAGAAGAAAATAACTAACTTTATCTTTAAAACAATTCTGATTTCTTCAAGTAAATTCAGAGCATAAAGAAATCAAAAGGACAACTTGGAGGTTTTCAAAACAAAAGAACAAATACAACTCAACAATAATTGCTCATGCACAAAGTCATGAACAATTTACATAACTCTTGACAACAAGATAGATCTCTGAAACCATGATTCGCATTCTCATTAATCAAAAAGCAAGAATCAATAACACTACTTGAGCAAAAAAATGCGAGCAAAAATTAGTCCCAGCATTTACCATTGATAGTTTAAGTGTGTAGAATACACTTATTTATACCTAAAAAGCAAAGGTGCAAGGAAATAAAAGGAAGAGTTAACTGACACTCTTCACTCTAGATCTAATTGTTGCATGAGAAGCATGCAAACTTATTAGCAATTAAAACTAGAAGTATCTTGTCATGCAAATTTCAGTAAACTGAACTTGCATGTTATTACACATTGAGTTTCAACTCAAAGATATTTTGCATGATTTCCAAAAAGCAAAACCTAAAAATAAATTTAACTTTAGTTAACAAAGTCAGTTCTCAAAATAGAAGCTGCTTTGGAAATCTCTCCTACTACCAAAAATAAATCCCTCCTGCAAAATGTGAAAAATAAGCTAAGTCTGAGAATTGAGATTTCTCTCAAATTCCTCAACTTTGGCTTCATCTGGTATGATCATGGACTCAAGGTGAATTGTCCTCATTTGTAGGTCTATGGCAGCATCTTGTGTGGTTTTCTCAAACACTTCAAAGTCTTTTTCAGCCTTGGCGCACCTTGATGCAATATCAACCAGGAGGTACATTTTGTCTACATGAGGATCTCCACAAAACTTTCCACGAATCAACTGAATGAACTCTTCCTGCAAAATATGAACGAGGCAATTTACACATTCGTTGCTAAAATACCTGCAAGGAATGTTTTGGACAAAATCAATGGCATATTTTTCAATGCCCAGAAGCCTTTCTTTCCACATAGCCAACTCCAAGGCTATATTCTTTGAAGTATAAACTTGTCACAAGTCAGTTTCTTTGACCTTGGAATATTCATGTTTGGGCAAGGATTTGGCTTCAATGGTGACTAATGAATATTGCATGACGACTTGGAGAGGTCTTGTTCTGATGCCTTTTTGCTCTAAAAACTGCCAATCTGGACCTCTGTGTGTTCGCTCCCCAAGAAAAACAAGTTTTCTTTTTACTGTCCAAAATTTAATTTTTGTGAAAAAAATTAAAAATTTGCCCTTGGAAATGAAATTTTCGAGCTGCACCCTCAAAGATTTGACATATCTGAGACCAAACCGGTCTTGGATGATGGAAAATGCCTTTTGCCGAGGTGGGTATGTGTCAAAAATGAGAAATTTTGGACAAATAAGCCTCAAAAATCAATTTTATCTTGGCTGTAGGTGGTGATTTTGCCCATGAACAGCCATGACTAGCGAAGAAAAACCTTGAAAAATCACCAGAAACGGCTTCTTGGGTTTGGCCGCTGCCTTAGGAACATGAAGGACCCTGTGAAGGAAGAGAATGAAGAAAAAGAAGCCTAGAAGTACCCAATTTGTCCTTTTTATGCTTTGCTGGTCCGAAAAAGCTTCAAATCCGCAAAAGAAAAGATTGAAAACCCTTGATAATGGCTGCCAAGGCAAAGAAATGGCCTTCCTGTGAACAAATATGCCTTTGAGTGTTATAGAGAGGTGTAGAATGATGCAAGAATGGGTAATCTTTGCCATGTATGTGAAGATCCAATCTTCAAAGCCTTTGAATTCGCCTCATGCAAGCTTTTATTCACCCATTAATGGCTGCCATGTGTGAAGTGCAGCCCCAATACCATCCTCTTGCCAAGAAAATGATAATATCTATGCCAAATATCTCCCTTATAGTGGACGCCCTCCTCCTAGGGTTTCATTCTTCTACTTGGACGTTGCTCTGCCTCTTCAATCTTGCAAAAATAATGGATGAAATGAGAAGGATGAAGAGGTATATTTATAGGCTCATACTTTCTCTCACCTGGCGCCAATCCTCATGCAAACAAGTCACCTCTAAAAGGAGTGCAAATGATGTAATTTAGGCGCCTTTTGCTTAAGCTGGAATAGGTGTGGGTTTTAGTGCATTTGAGCGCCATTTTCCAATGACCAAAAGGCGTGAGAAATAGGCATTTTGAGCGCCTATTTTGGAAGGTAAAAATGGTGTGTTTTCATACATTTGAGCGCTTTTGGGAGATGAAGCAAAAGGCATGGGAAATAGACAAAAAGAGCGCCTATTTGGAGGATGTAATAAAGCATGGGTTTTGGGCATTTAGAGCACTATTTTGGAGTGGTAAATAGGCGTGAGTTTTAGCCAATCTAAGCGCCTTTTTGAAGATCACAAAATGGCATGGGTTTTGAGGTTTCTAAGCACCTTTTTGGAAGGCTGAAAATAGGCGTGGCTTTTGGGCAAATTGAGTGCCATTTTGGAGTTTGATTTTGAGTGTCTTGGGTGGAAGTATATTTCCTATACTTTAAATATTTTGAAATATACTTCCAGGATGTTTGAGATAGGTCCCGGATCCATGGGATTTAACATGCAGATTCTAGATTTTTGAGGAATCACCAGATTTCAGACTTAGACGAATTTCAAGATCTCAGAGCATCAGGTTTCAAGACACCAGACTTAGCCAATTTCAAAGCTCACTTTATGATTCTTGACGTTGGAAAACTTTGAACTTTGCCTTGGCCATTTTGATGGAGGCTCCTTGGATTACTGCCGTTTGCCTCTGCCTCGGGATCGTTTTAACTTCTTCGTCTAATGACGGAATGTCTTGGCTTATGGAAACCAACCTCATATGATCCGAAGCTATCATCTAAGCTTCTCCTCCATGAATTATACTCCAAGATGGAGCATATTTTAGCCAAGAAAGCCCAAAAATGCCTTAGAAAAATTTTCAAAATTTTCCAAAATTTTCAAAATTGAATTTTGATTTGCCAGATGTATTTGCATTGCTTCCCTTGGTTCCTTTATGTCATTTTGGCCTTCAATTCACCACTTTGACTCATCCTCTTTTTTGATGCTCCTTCACTGCTTCAAGCCTGATTGGCTGACCAGAATCTCCCTCCATTTGAGCCTTGCTTCGCCATCTCTTGATATGTCTTGTACCTGCAGGGTTAGAGCAATAATGACAAGGCTACATGGTATTGGGGAGGTGTGTTTGGGCACATATACAAAAAATTTCGTATGGGTACAACAGGTATCAGAGCTTGGATCCTGCCAGCCTATGGGTTATGAGCTACTACATTAATCCATTGCCACAACACTATCGAAGGAGAACAGGTACAATGGGAGATAGAAGGCAACATAATCCACAAGATGACATTGATAACATGTTAAGAGATATGGTTAATAATCAGCGTGAAATGGCAGTTCAACAGCGTGAGGCAACTGAACAACGGCAAACAAATACAAATATTGAAAGGATGTTTCAAGCCTTGATGGGTAACAGGAATAATGATAATAATCAGAATCATCCAGGTAATCAAGATGAAGGTAGTGTAGCTGGAAGATCACCGCCTCATGTTAGGAGAACAAGGACACCTACAGTTGAGAGGCCTATGCAACCTACTTTTCTTCCTAGAGAAGTAGAAGAGGAGCAACCACAAGAAGAAGAAGAGCTTGCTTTTGAAGAGAATATCATATCTTTGGTTGATGAGTATGATTCACTTCCCGAGCATGTAAGAAATAGAATCAATTTCAACAATTACATGACTCAAAAGAGAGATAATCAAAGAGGAAGAGTGAATCGACCAAAGAAAATAAGAGCTCAACCTACACAGCCAAAGGAATACAAGGATGCATTGAACAAAATTCCTCTTCCTAGTTTTGATGGTAGTGGTAAGCTAAGTGCTAGAGCATGGGTGAATAAGTTGGACACTTTTCTTACACTCAAACACATGAGTGAAGAAAAGGCTATACATTTTGCTACTATGCATTTAGAGGGTTTGGCATATGAGTGGTGGCATCATGGTCTTGTTTCACAGCATCACAACAAGATCACTTCATGTGATGAGTTTGTTCAAAAACTCATAACTAGGTTTGACCACAAAGATGTTGAGGTCTACTACCGTGAGCTTGCACAATTGAAGCAATTTGGTAAGGTAGATACGTATGTTAATGAATTTCAAAAGATTGTGGTTATGGTACCTGATATGACAAATAGGAGAATCACTATGCTATTCGTTGAATGGTTGAATGATTGGATCAAGGGTTTGGTTAAAGTACATAAGCCAACTACTCTTGAAGAGGCTATTGAGTTGGCACTTGATTTGGATACTACTCCTACTTTCACTCCAAAGAAAAACTTCTTTAAGGGTTCTTATTCTAATCACAAAAAGCCATTTTTACCAGAGACTAATCCTTCTGCATCAGAAAGAGACAAATTGAGAAGGAAAAAGTTATGTTTTTCTTGCAAGCAACCTTGGGAACCAAGTCATAGATGTCTTGGAAAAGGCAATGCACATCTTATTGAGGTGATTTCAGATGATGATAGCAATGTACAAGAGGATACAGTTTCAGACGAGGATCATCAAGAGCATCTTACATTAGAGCTTGATATAGGAGAAGGACAAATGACTATTGCTACTATGTCAGGAGTTCCTAGGTATCATGCCTTTCGAATAAAGGGAGTTATCAAGGGACAACGAGTCACTTGTTTGGTGGATAGTGGAGCCACTCATAACTTTATTGATGAGGGTTTAGTCATGAAACGTGGTTTACAAGTTGAGGTAGCAAATGGGTTCACTCTGAGTTGTCAGAAGAAGGTACCACAACTCAGCATTCAGATGAGGGATTATACATTAATAGATGATTTCTATATGGTTGGACTTTCAGGCATCGATGTGGTATTGGGAATGCAATGGTTGCATTCACTTCGCCGTTACATACAAGATCTAGAGAAGATGGAGATAGAGTTTATTCACAAGGGAAAAAAAGTGATCTTGAGAACTATTTCAGATGGAGCACCTAGGGTTGTTTCAGCTAGGCGCATGGAGACATTGTTTCGACATGATGATATTGCTTGGGCAGCTCGAGTCAATGTTTCTTCTAAGTCTTCTTCAGATGGAGAATATCATATAGACATTCAAGTTATGTTGGACGAACACAGCAAGGTGTTTGGGAACATTCCTCCAAGACGACCACCGGACCGTGGTTTTGAGCATGTAATTGAGTTAAAAGAGGGGACCAAACCAATCAATATTGCACCGTATAGACATCCTCGGCACTTCAAGATTGAAATTGAGAATACAATCAAGGAACTGATTGATATGGGACACTTTCGACCTTCATCTAGTCCATTTGCTTCTGAAGTTGTGTTGTTGAAGAAGAAAGATGGAACAATGCGGATGTGTATTGACTATCACGCATTGAATCAAAGGACCATTAAGAATAGGTATCCAATACCTAGAATTGATGAGCTACTAGATGAATTGCATGGAGCTGTATTCTTCTCGAAGATTGATCTTTGCTCTAGTTATCATCAAATCCGTGTTCATGAGGACATTCCAAAAACAGCATTCAGGTGTCACTACGGGCATTATGAATTCTTGGTGATGCCTTTTGGTTTGACCAATGCACTAGCCACCTTCCAATCTTGCATGAATCATGTATTCAACAAGCAGTTGAGGAAGTACCTGTTGGTTTTCTTCGACGACATTCTAATTTATAGCAAGACATGGGAAGAACATCTCCAACACTTGGACGAAGTCTTAAGTGTAATGGACAAGCAGTCTCTGTATGCGACAATGTCTAAGTGTGAATTTGGTTTGAAGGAGATACTATACCTGGGCCATGTAATTGCCGCTAATGGCGTGAAAGTACAAGAAGAGAAGATTGAAGCCATCCGCAGTTGGCCAGTACCCAGGAATGTGTCTGAATTAAGAGGTTTCCTTGGCCTCTATAGTTTCTATAGACGATTTGTTAAGGGGTTCTCGCAGCTCTCTGCACCTTTGACAAATCTAACAAAGAAGGTTGCTTTTATTTGGTCAATGGAAGCTCAAGCTGCATTTGACAAATTGAAAGAAGTAATAAGTACAACACCAGTGTTGGCTTTGCCAGATTTTACTAAGTCTTTTGTCCTGGAATGTGATGCTTCTGGAGAAGGCATTGGAGCTGTTTTGATGCAAGAACATCATCCCATTGCATTCGAAAGTTGAAAACTAAAGGACACAGAGAAATTGTACTCAACTTATGACAAGGAGATGCTGGCAATCATGCATTCTTTGGCTAAGTTCCGCCAGTATCTAGTTGGAGCAAAGTTTGTGGTCAGGACAGATCACAACAGTTTGAAGTACTTCCTAGGGCAGAAGGATCTAAATGAAAGACAACAAAAGTGGGTTACTAAGATACAAGCGTATGACTTTGACATTGAATATATTAAAGGTAAGAAGAATGTGGTAGCAGATGTCTTGTCTAGGAAACCTGCCATTTGTGCCCTAAGTGAAGTTTCAGTTCATTGGAAGTCTCAGCTTCTAATTGAGTACTCCAAATCAAAGTTTGCTTGTGAGCTCATGGATGGAATCATTCAGGACGATAGGTACAAAGTGGTTGATGACATCATCTATTATAAAGATAGAATTTTCCCATCTCCTGAATCGGAGCTCAAGCAGCAGATTTTGAAAACATACCATGATACTCCACTTGTAGGACATCCTAGCTATTTCAAGACCTATAAACAAATCAGGGAAAGATTCACTTGGAAGGGTCTAAAGGAAGATGTTCTACAGTATGTCAGGGAGTGTTTGACTTGTCAGCAGAACAAGTCAAAACATACTTTTCCAGCGAGATTACTCCAACCACTAACAATTCCAGAACATAAGTGGGAGAGTATTTCAATGGATTTTATCACAAGACTTCCAAAGGTGCAGGGAAAGGACTATATCTATGTAGTTGTTGACAGGGTAACGAAGTATGCTCACTTCTTTGCAATACCAATTGAGTATTCAGCATTGCAAGTAGCTGAGTTATTCTTTCGAGCGGTCTTCAAACTACATGGCCTTCCTAAAACCATAGTCAATGATCGAGATAGCCGGTTCATCAGTGTGTTTTGGAGAGAGCTATTTCGACTAGCAGGTACTAACTTAACACAAAGAACAAGCTATCATCCTCAAACTGATGGGCAAACTGAAATTGTCAATAAATGGCTTGAGGGATACTTGAGAAATTATGTATCTGATCACCAGCGTGCTTGGATAAAGTGGTTACATCTTGGAGAATTCTGCTACAACACCACTTTCCACATGTCAATTGGCATGTCTCCCTTTCATGCATTGTATGGGTATGATGCAGTTTCCTTTATTGATTTGGCATTGGATGACAGTCAAGCTCCTCGAGCTAAAGAATTGATGCAGGACACGCAAGACATCTTGCGAGTACTTAAGGACAACTTACAAAGGGCTCAAAATCAACAAAAGTTGTATGCCGACAGACACCGGGTTGAACGTAGTTTTGAAGTTGGAGACATGGTGTTTCTGCGCCTTCAACCGTATAAGCAAAGCTCGTTGAAGAAGTCAGGTGCAGAGAAGTTAAAACCCAGGTTCTATGGACCCTACAAGGTGTTGAGAAGAGTAGGGGAAGTGGCATATGAACTTGATCTCCCAACAGGAAGCCGCATACACAATGTGTTTCATGTGTCATGTCTCAAGAAGGTACTAGGACAACATGTGGCTTCATCAAAAGAATTGCCACCACTAAATGAAGAAGGAATGCTTGCACTTGAACCTGAAAGTGTGGTGGATATGAAGGAAAAGAAACTGCGCAATTGAAGCATAAGGGAATATTTGGTGAAGTGGAAAGGGTTTCCAATGGAGGATGCTACTTGGGAAGGAGAAAAGATTCTCAAGCATCCTAACCTTCAATTGCATGAGGGCAAGCAATTTCGGGAAGGGGAGACTGTAATGTCCCTGTTTCCGGCTTGATCATCAAGTGAAGAATGGATTAGCCTATTCCTCATTCTCGGAGGCTAATTCTAATGATGAGGGAATGAATTTGGGTTTTGACTAATTCTGTGTGTAGTTCTGCAAGTACAATCAAGGAGTTTCAAGTCATAATCCTCTAAGTCATGTGCAAGGCGCATATTTAGTCCAGAACTATCAATTTTGGCGCCTAATTGGAAGGTTTAATACAAGGCGCTAATTCTTGCAGTTCATCAACTTGTTTTGACCTCATTCATCAAGGCGCTTGCTAGAGGAAACATTGAGAGATCACCCAGGAAGTATTAAGGCGATGATGAAAGTCAGAAGAAAGTATAATTTACCTAGGGCGCAAATTTCATGTTGAACTCACCAAATGTGCGCCTTGGATTTTGCAGGCAAGAATCAAGAAGATGAAGTCATCTATTAACCAGTTGAGCATCATTTGTACTTGATCATTCACCAAACATGTGTTTGGGGTCATTCAAAGAGCCTAATTGAGCTAGGTGCACTTTCTTGTTCTCACAACCCCCAGAGTGCGCCTAACCTTCATGAGGCGCCAATCCAAGTTCAAACACTTCAAATGGGCGCCTTGATCCGAGATTGGTTGTTCGGACCATTGAATGAGTAAGGAACTTCTTCAAGTTTATCAAGTGAACCTCACTCTCAAGGAGATCAAGTGGAAAGTTGGAATTGTCAAATAATGATGTCTTGATAACTAGGCGCATATTGGGCCAAGAATCCTCTATTTGAGCACCTAGCATGGATGATTGATAGATTGAAGACTTTGAAGTTAGGAGAAGTCACTTGGATGAACAATCAAAGTTGAAGAGGGAAACTCCTAGCCTAGGCACATGTTTGGTCAAAACTCCTCAATTATAGCGCCTAAGATTGAAATCTATGTGAGGCGCACATTTTGATGAAACACTTCCATTTTGGCACCTTGATTTGAAGACCACTTGAGATAGTCTAGAGAATGTGCCCAAGATGTAGATTTCTCGGGACAACATCAAAGGAGTTAGATTGAATAGATCAAGTGTCGAAGACACCTTCCGAAGTAGGATAAGAAGTGAGGCGCACTTCTTGGGCATTACATGCCTCATCTAGCGCCTAACCTCAAGTGGCGCCTTGATCAACTCCAATGAGCGCCTCAGGAAGATTGAATGAGTTGAGCGTCAAGACATTCTTCTAGATCAAATTGACATTGGAAAGCTCTTTCCAAGTTAGGCACAATCTCATGATGCAACCTCTTCAACTGGCACCTAGAACAAGCAGGGCGCACTTTCATGTCCCAGACATCTCAACTTGGCGCCTAGACAGAAGATAAGGTAGTTATAACCACCTGGACTCTAATTGGTCGACAGGATGACATTGGGATCCGTTCCAGTTCATTGGGTAAGGTTGCCACCTCATGATGAGTTGTCAGATGGAATATTCTCCTTGGACATGCTTCTTGGAAAAAGTGCCTTGGTTCTTCTTTGTGCATTGGAAAATGTGCCTTCATTGCCTCGAAGGCACTATAAAAGGACAAGAACACCTCTCATTTGGATATGTTATCTTTGGCGAATTTTCTCTCTGCAAAGCTTTATGCTTGTGTTCTTGAGGCCTGCGAGTTTCAAGTAGTTGGGGTGATGCTCCCTCAATGTGATAAGGTGATGCTCCCTTGTCAAGTTGTGAGGTGTTAACACATAGTTGACATCATTGTGCTCAATAGAGATTGTTCATTTGTGAGGTCATTGTATACATCTTGGCTTTAAAGCCTTTCTTTGTAATCAATTGAATAAGATTGTATATTCATGCCATTGAGGGCATCAATTGTAATAAGGCAATTGTATTGATTTGAATCAAGTAATAATACAAGTACCCAACTTCAAGTTGATTCATGCAAGTTGTCATAGTTATCTTTCATGAATGATGTTAAGTAGATTGAGTAATTGAAGAGTTAAGTGCAAGTAAATTTGTCTAAGAAAAATTTTAGTTAAGTATAGTTGGGTAGCTTACAACATCTGAGTAACAACTGCCTTTAGCGAGTAATAAGGAAGTTGCAACAACGGTGTTAGCCGAGAGATTACAAAAATAACAGTGTCCACATCATATGCCAGTGATATTTGCAGTCCAATATGGGGGATTTGCAATCCAATAGCGAAATAGGGCTATGTTTCCTTAACTTTCAGGGACAAGGCATGAGGGATTGTGGGACATGTTAATGGGACTGTAAAAAGCTTCCTAGGTTTGGGAGACAATGGTGAAACAAAATTTATAAAAAGCTTATATATTTCATAATTTTTTGATTGTATAATTAAACTGTAAATCAAAAAATGTTCAACATTAACCATTCAAAATTGAAATCAAAAACTGCAGAAAGCACTGAAATATAAACACAGATTTGTAAATATATGTCTAATTGTTATTACCAATGAACATGAAGATAGCTGTTTGAACCACCATTTTTTTTGGTTTTTATGTGTTTAAAAACAACCGTGTACGTATGATCTCTGAAGCAGATTGGGGACATCTATTGATGTCCCTCGGATGTCAAAACAGCCACAAGTACTTCCCCTAATAAAGGAAACACCCCTGCAACACCAAAATAATTCCAAAACATCTTAGGGAAGTAAGAAAAAATGCAGCATAAAAATGACTGTTGTAGGGCGCATCCCCTCTTCATTCCAATCTGCCCAAAAAGTTCAGGATATCTAGGACTGCTCATGAGAGCAGTGGATGCATCCACATGTAAAAGTGAATAAGAGCAAGAAAGTCACATGTCTTGACTCTGCCACAGAAAACACACTAGAGGTTCAAGAGCCTGTCAAGGAGATGGAGAAAGAGATGAAGCAACTGCAACAAGAACCCAAAAAAGGTAAGTGAAAGTATAAAATTGTTCCTATTTTCTAGCCAATAAAAACATAAAAAATTAGGAAATTATTTTAAAAAAATAAATACCAAGGTTGACAAGTACACAGAAATATGCAAACTCAAATATCTATTCTCAAACATGTGAGATTTATTCATATCCAGCCATCTGAACTCAATATGGTGAAGGAGACGTGACAATTTTATCACCAAAAACCCTCAAATGTGAAATCAAGGTGAAGCACTTCCATCAATATTAAATAATTCATGCAAAGTAGTTGAATGATGTGTGCAAGAATGTGCTTCAAAAAAATTACACCAATCAGTCAAATGGTGTAAGGATGAGATTCCACTACCAAATGCTCGCTATGTCACTTTCAATCATTGTTTCTAATGCTAATTAGTGTTCCTAACATTAAAAAAAAGGTAATTCACATTAACAACTCTAACTACAATATCAACCTCACATCACATTGGAATAGATTATCTCAACCTGCCTTGTCTGGTTCACCAGATGTCAAATGAGAATAAAATTTCAATGAATTTGAAAAGGTCTTGAAATTTTGTCAACTATTTTCCCATCAATGCCTAATAATCTAATTATTATAATAATTGTCTCCCATGGTCATCTCCCACCATAGTCTTCATGTTATCCCAATCTTTTATCTACATACCCTAGTTGTCTTCTCTCTCTTTGCAGAACTTCATGCCCTACTTGTCATTCTCTATGAATAGAATGTAAGCAATGGAATTTAAAACATAGCTTATATATGTTCATATATAAGTATCCCTTATCATTCATGTTCATATATATTCAATGTTTCGGTTATAAGGTATTAATATATCACTTGATATATAAGGAATCATATCAAGAGTCTACCATCTTAAACTTCAAAGCCTTTGATATTTTCATAACTTAAACTTCAATACTTTGTTATTATTGTACCCATATGAATTTTCATATTGTGTCAAGTTTCAAAGATAAAACCTTGTTTTTTCGTCAATTCAAATGATCATATTTCAAAGTTTTGCCCTGTCCGCCCTTGTCGTGTTTTATTGTTCCTTTTTGTATCTTTGTAGATCAACAGATATGACCTCCAAGTAAATTCACCAAGGCGAAGAACAAAGGGTAATCAAAGACAAAGTGAATTTCAAAGTGGAAATGCAACCCCAATGTTGAGTGTGCACCAAATTGAGAAGACACATACTACCAAAAGAAAGATAGTTTTTGTCAAAGAAATTGGCTAAGGCAAGAGGTCAAGGACCCACCTCTGTGAAGGAAATGGCATTTCAAATCAGTCCGAAATTGCATTATGTAATGTCCTCTTTTGAGCCATTGTTGCAAAGTGACTTAGATATTTGGAAAGTTAGTTAAGGATTGCAAAAGTGACTTAGATATTTGGAAAGTTGCTTAAATAACTTAAACATGGAGATTTGGAAAGTTGGAAAGTCACTTATAAAGGAAGAAAATAAATTATAATAAAAATGACAAAATAGAATAATATTTTATTGTCAAATTGGACGCCCTAATTGGAGAAAAGAAATTAAAATAAAATAATATTTTAATTCAAAATTTGGAAGTCCCAATTGGAGAAGGGAAAATAAAATAAAATATTATTTTATTATGACGGTGGACATGAAATGCAAATAAAATAAAGCAAATTTGGGTGCTCCACTTGGGCATTATAAAAGAAGGCTTTGGAGGTCTTTTTTATCATTGGGTATTTTGTCATTTGATATTGGATATTTTTCCTTTGAGCTGCAACATTGGTTCAGCCATTTTCTGAGGACGAAAACCCTTGGAGAATTCGTGGATTGGACGAAAACCCAATTCCACTTTGAGAGGTGAATCCATACAGGATTTACTATTGAGCTTATTGCAGGTTTTAGCATTATTGAGGAGCTGGAAAAGACATTTATTTGCAGGTTACAGCTGCTAGGGTTTCATCACCAAATTTGTGAGATTGTTTCAATACAAATTTGGGAATTATAATCAGCTTTATTGGAGGTTTTAATTGCAGGTTTTATATCAGATTTGTGAAGGGTTTATAGAGCAATTTATTGGTGATTTTAAACGGTTTCATCTCCTAACCCTAGCGCCATATTCTTCAAGCACATATTGCAGATTTGAAAAGGTATTTGGCATCATGGATAATGAACTGCAGATCTGAGCATTCCTATGGGCAGAACGTGGACTTTATATGATGAATTATCATCTATATCCTATCGCCTAGGGTTATTGTTGCATGTGAAGAGTGGATGGCCGCTATTATATTGATTTATATTCCGATTTGAAGGAGCTGATTCAGATCGCAGCCATTGGAGGAGGATCCGCCAACCAATAAGACCAAACGCTGCCTATAGTGAAGATATCTTGGTGAAGCGCCAACATTTTGGAGGTATTTGTAGAGGAACAAATGTTACAGCTGTCTCTTTCATAGCAGAAATAAATTACAGCAGACTGTCATTCATATCAGACCATTGTATCAGCACTCAACCATTAGGGTTTTGGCATCTATTATGCTTCCTTGTATTGAAGACAAAGATCGGCTATGTTATGTATTGAAATACTGATGAATGCTGCCTAATTTGTATTCAAATCTTTAATTTGAATTGGCATTGTAAACGCTGTCTCAGTCTGAATCAGACCTGATATCTTTGTAATAAAACCTGATATAGAGAAGAAATAAAGCATGTTTGGTGTTGTCATTGTGATGTTTATGCATGTAAGGTATTTGGCTATGTTTCCTATGTTTCTGTAATGTCCCCATTTCTAACATGATCACCAAACAGAAGGTCAAGTTAGCCTATCCTTATTCCCGTGGGCTAACCCATCAAAACAAGGGAATATTCTGGTAAGATGGAGAATGAATTAATGCAATTTTTGCATTAATCTTCAAATCATAGTAGAAAAACTCGCGAAAAACTCACAAGACTCGCGAGTTCTCGCGTGGCAAGACTGGAGGCGAGTTTTTTTGCATAAAACTCGGCACAAGTTTTGAAAAACTCGCGGCGAGTAAAACCAGAGAAAATCAAGAGTTTTTCCGCGAGTCAGAAGTAAAACGCATTGCAGGGAAAAGTCGCCCAAATTTCGAGCTATTTTCGCGAGCCCTAGCAGAGAAAATCGACTCCCTACGCCACGAAAAACACCATTTTGGGTGCGAGATCAGATTTTTTGCAGACGCGAAACCCTTGAACCAGAAAATTCGCCCAGGAGGTAGGTTTTCTTCCGTTTTAGTTTTTTTTTGCTGTAAAATACATTCGAAATTTTAAAAAGACTGTATCATATGAAAGTAGAGATTTTGGACGAATTGTCAAAATTTATATAGGATTATGATGATACTGTTACTGTATCATATGAAAGGAGAGATTTTGGACGAACTATCAAAATTTATATAAGATTATGATGATATTAATTTTTAAAATATTTAAAATTTTAATAGACTATCATATGAAAGGAGAGATTTTGGACGAACTGTCAAAATTTATATAGGATTATGATGGTATTATCTGATAATCCTATATAAATTTTGACAATTCGTCCAAAATCTCTCCTTTCATATGATACAGTCTTTTTAAAATTTCAAATGTTTTTTGAAATTAAATATCATCATAATCCTATATAAATTTTGACAGTTCGTCCAAAATCTCTCCTTTCATGTGATACAGTGACGGTTGACCAGTCTGAAATCTCTCCTTTCATATGATAGTCTTTTTGTAATTTCAATTTTCGATTGTTGAACTCTTATTTTTGTCAATGATATGTATTAAACTCTTAATTTTGATTTTTTATATGAAGGAAATCAGCAATGCATTCTACAATTTCAGAAATGTGTGTTTTTTAAGAATATTTTTTAAAAATTATGCATTTTTAAATGTTCGATAAATTTGCCAAGTTATTGCCGAGTTTTTACCCGAGTTTTTGGCAAGTCCCAAGTTTTTAAAAATTTTGGGTCTGTCGAGTTTTTGCCGAGTCCGAGTTTTTCAACCATGCTTCAAATGAAGACAATTAAATAATAATATTTTTATTATTATTTAATTATGGTGTTCAAAAAAGGAGAAAATAAGAAATGAATTAAATAACATTATTTTATTAATATTATTTGATTGGAGCTAGGAAAAATAAATAAATAAAATACTTGGAATTGTGCGCCCAAGAGAGGAGAAGAAAAAATAATAATATTTTATTATTTCAAATTGGACTGCTCGTCCTTGGAGGGATAAAATATTCAAAAAAAATGATAAAATAATGTTTTGCCTAGTGGAGTGCTCACCTTGGAAGAATAAATTCAAATAAAATAATAAAACAATGCATTGGATTTGGGCACCTTTCTTGGAGAAATCAATAACGAAGGTGTTTTCAAAATAAAGGAGGGAAATTCAAATTCAAATCTTTAATTTGAATTGGCGGAGATCCGAGTATAAATAAAGCATGAAGGAGCTCATTTCGACATCAGGGAATTTCGCATTTATGCTTGGCATTTGTTTGCTTGATCTTCCAAGGACGAAAACCCTTGCGGAGTTGTGTGTTGGACGAAAACCCAATCACAATTGGAGGCGGACTCACATGGAGTTTGCACTTGCACTTCATTGGAGATTTGCTCCAGCTACATTGCTTCATCTTTCGATTTTGGTCAGAGACCAATGGAGGATTTCAATGAAGATCTTGTAGAAGGATTGTTGATAGATTGCAGACTTGATCATCACTTATTGAGCGCCGATTTAGATGGGAAACACATTGTGAGCTGAGCGCCAAATTTGAAGATCACCCTTGCATTTTAATTCGCCGATGTTGAAGTCACAAACATCAGCGAATTCAATCCAGATATGAGCGAACCTTTCCAACTGCTGTCAATGATGATTCTTGGAGCCAAATTGCATAGTTGTTGACAGCGATTGCATCCTAGAAGGCCAGCGACCAGCATAGAAGAAGATCGCAGCATATTGATCTGCATATGGGACAGCGAACCATCACAAGAGGCAGCGGATCATCACTTAGGGCAGCGATCTGCTATTGAAGGGCCGTTCTATTGACTACTACAATGAAACAGATATCAGATCTGGGCGTTAATTCTTCTCCTTGCATGGTATTTGCTATGATATTTTGTATTTTATCCCTGCACATACATTTCTGATGTTGTAACAGCAATATATGCCTTTGTATTTGGCTGTCATTAGCCATTATTATCAATGTAATCAATAATTTGCAAAGTCTGATTTTGTAGCAGCAAGATCTGAGTCAGTTCCATAACTATTGTTATCGTTGTAATTAGCAAACTCATATTGTAATTGCAAAGCTGCCACAATCTATTTGTTTCCATTGTATTTTGTCAACTCATACGATTGGCATAACTATATTACAAGAGTACAAATAAGAAATCAGATTTCAGTCCTAGGGTTTAGTTTGAGTTTGCAAGATTCAGAGAATTTCATCAAGAACCTAGAACGGGACATTACAGTTTGGCATATGTGTTTCCATTGAAAAATCATCTTAAACAATTATCAAAACCAAATACAAATTCAGAAATCAGAACTCAATCCATTTACATGACAAGTGTTTGACGACATGTCAAGATGGCAAGATCTTCTGCTCTGATACCGCTGTAACATACACCCCTGGTATATGTTTGCTCTGTATGTGTTTTTGTGTTTCTCTGATGGTTTTCGGTTTAGGGTTTTATTGCATGTTTTTGCATGTATGATTTTTGCAACATTGACATAGAAAATGAAGCATACATGGAAAACCCAAAAAAACTAAAAGAGATATCAACAAAATAACAATGACCCAGATTGTATTTAGCCAAAATAAGAATTATGGCAACGTACCCAGATCAAGATTTACAACTTCGTCCCGCTGCTGTAGCCAGACCAGCAACAAAGTCCACAGAAATATGTTCACCACTCCAAGAAATGAAAAGATATTGCAATGCAATTACAAAGGAATGATCTGCAGTCTCTAGGCGCCCAAGATAGGATAGATAGAAGCCATAAAATCGATGATTTTCACTCCTTAAATCTCCACGTCCAATCTTGCATATGTACGGCCCTGCTGTACCTTAAAATCAGCGACCAAGACACCAAGAAACTGCTCCAAATCTTCTGTTATGGCAGCGACTAGGTCTGCTAAGGATGGACGACCAAAATGGAGGAATAAAACACCAAGAAAACAGCCTTAAAACTCCTAACTCCTCACCATAGTGGTACGACCTGCTTCAGCAAGTGTACGGCCAGCCATATGAATGAAATGCAAATCAAAAACAGTACCAAAATTATCCCAATCTGTTTGTATTCTGATGTTTCTCGGCTGTCTACGAAATCTCCATCAAACATGACCATATTCTCCTCAAATCTCCATCAAACTATCTTCAGTGAATGCACAAATGAGACCTCTGGGTGAAGCCTCCTCGATCCTCTCCTGATACGATCTCTCACGCACGAGGAAAGGGACCAATGTCAAGGTTTTCGTCCCAACACAGCCAACTAAAACCCTAGAGCCAAGCTCCAAAATGCCAAAGCACAATGATATCCAAAGAGAGCAAAATCCAATAATCTTCGCATAACAAATGAAGTCACTTTTGCCCTTTTTGTTTCCTCTCTTTCCCAATGCCCAAGATGAGAGAGTTTTTATTTATTTTTAATTTATTAATCAACCCCTTATCTCTCCATGAGGGGCGTCCATCTCCAAGGGGCTTACTTTAAATTATAACTTAGTTTTATAAAGTAACTCAACTTCCAAATAGTATAAGTTAAATATTTAATTTAACTTATATATCGAATTATAATACCTTGGGCCCCGAAATAACATGAATTCTTGTGCTATGACCGTCCACACTGCCCTGCTATAAATAGCAAGTGCCCGGCTCTTGACTTACTATAAATAGTAAGTCCCCTGAAATGACCCCCTAAACATCTCCATTAGCCTACGGGAGTCAAGTCATAGGCTAATCCCTGTCCACTGATACAATGGGCTAGATGAGGGACATTACAGTCTGGCCTCCCCAAGATTGTTTGTCCTTAAGCAACCCCAACTCAAGATGCTGCAATATCTACTCACTCTCCCAAGTACCATCCTCAACTGGTAAATTCTTCCACTTAACCAAGTACTCTCTAATGACCCTTTTTCTCAAATTCCTTTCTCGAGTGTCAATGATAGCCTCTAGTACAAGAATTAGCTTCCGCTCCTCATCCAACAGTGGGAGCTCTACTGAAGGAATCACATTGTGGCCAAGAGCTTTCTTCAACCCAGAAACATGAAACACATTGTGCACTTTGCTATCTACTGGCAATTCGAGCTCATATGCCACTTCACCCACTTTTCTGGTAATCCTGAATGGGCCACAAAACCTGGGTTTTAATTTTTCTGCTCCACTCTTCTTGACAGTGGACTGTCTGTAGAGTTGGAGCCTCAAATACACCATATCTCCAACCTCGAAACTCCTCTCCACTCGATGCTGATCAGCATAAAGCTTCTGCTAATTCTGTGCCTGCTATATATTCTCCTTGAGCTCCTTCACTATGTCCTAGCTCTCCTACAAAAGATCTTTTGCCTTAGGCACCCGATTGTCACCAAGTAAGAGATCTGTGAAGCATGGGGCATCATAACCATATAGTGCCCTGAAAGGAGTCATCTGTATAGACATGTGGTATGGAGTATTATAGCAATACTCCCCCAAGTGCAACCATCTAATCCATGCCTTCTCCTGCCCTGAAACATAATTACGGAGATACACCTCCAACCACTTGTTCACCACCTCTGTTTGGCCATCTGTCTGCGGGTGGTAACTGGTACGAGGAGTCAACTCAGTACCACAAAGTCTGAATAGATCCTACCAAAATAAACTTAGGAACTTGTTGTCCCTGTCACTGACTATGCTCTTGGGTACCCCGTGTAACCTGAATATCTCCCTGAAGAATAAATCAGCCACCTGAGCAGCTGTAAAGGTTGTTGAAATGGCGAAGAAGTGTGCAAATTTGGTGCTTCTATCGACCACCACATAAATACAATCCTTCCCCTGCACCTTAGGCAACCTTGTAATGAAGTCCATCGAGATACATTCCCTTTTTTATTGGGAATAGGCAATGGCTGTAATAAACCTGCTGGGTAAGTATGCTCATGCTTATTCTGCTGGCAAATGGGACACTCACGAACATACTTCAGCACTTCCTCCTTAAGCCCTTTCCATGTGAACCTCTCCCGAATCTGTCTGTAAATTTTGTAGAATCCAGGATGGCCAGCCATTGGAGTATCATGGAAAGTCCTTATCACCTTATATTTAAACTGAGAACTGGGCACCAAAAATATCATGTCTTTGTATATGATCAAATCATTCACCACAGAATATCTATCGTCCCTGATTGTGCCCTCAACGACTCCTATTGCCCAACAGTCCTTGGCATACTCTGTTGTAATTAACTCCCTCCAATCAGCAGATATCTCTCCAACTAAGCACAAGTGAGGTCTCCTCAACAATGCATCTGCAACTACATTCCTCTTCCCCTTGACATACTCGCTGTCAAAGTCGTAAGCTTGGAGCCTACTGACCCACTTCTACTATCTATCATTCAGATCCTTCTGGTTCATAAAATATTTTATGTTGTGGTTTGTTTTGATGATGAATTTTCCAACAACCAGATAAGGTCTGAATTTGGCCAATGCATGCATTATGGCCAACATCTCTCGGTCATACACCAAGTAACTCCTTTCAACACCCCAAAGTTTTCTGCTCTCGAATGCTATCGAGTGTCTTTCCTGCATGAGCATTGGTCCTATCCTCTCACCTAATGCATCACACTCTAGCTCGAATGGCTTAGAGAAATCAGGGATGGCCAATACAGGGCAAGTAGACATCAAGTGCTTGAAATGATCAAAGCACTGCTGAACTCGGTCATTCCACTCAAAGGCTCCCTTCTTCATCAAGTCTGTCAATGGTGCATCTGTCTAAGAGAAGCCTTTTACAAACCTCCTATAAAACCCGCAAGGTCCAAAGAAGCCCTTAAGCTATGTGAGGTTTGTGGGTGGGGGCCAATCAACAATTGCCTTAATCTTCTCTGGATCTACTCTGACACCATCAGCACTGATAATGTGGCCCAGATAAAGTAACTCTGTCATGCCAAAGTCACATTTTGACTCTTTGGCATAAAGGGACTCACTCTCCAGTATGCTCAATACCTCCTCCAAATGTCTCATATGATCCTCCCAAGTCCTGTTGAAAATTAGGATATCATCGAAGAATATTAGTACAAACTTCCTAAGCTGTTGTCTGAATATCTAATTCATGCAACTTTGGAAGGTAGCAGGGGCATTGGTTAGCCCAAACGGCATCCCCAGAAACTCAAAATGGCCGTAATGACACCTGAAAGCAGTCTTCTCTATGTCCTTTGCCCTCATACGGATCTGGTGGTATCCTGACCTCAAATCAATTTTGGAAAAATAACAGGCACCATGCAGCTCATCAATCCTCATAATAGGGTACCTGTTCTTGATGGTTTTCTTGTTTAGTGCCCTGTAATCAATGCACATTCTGATTGTCCCATCCTTTTTAACCAAGACCACTGCAAAAGCAAAGGGACTCTTGCTGGGCCGAATGTGTCCCATCTCCAATAAGTCCTTAATGGTCTTTTCTATCTCATCCTTCAGTCTCTTAGGATGTCGATAGGGGGTAATCATGATGGGCTTGGTCCCATCCTCTAGCTCAATGACATGCTCTATGCCTCTATCTGGAGGCACTCCTGGTGGTATATCTCCAAACACCTTGTTGTGCTTGCACAAGAGCTTCTGAATATCAGGATAACTCCCCTTCTGTTGTGGTGGGGACTCTGGCATAATGAGGCACTCAGCTACCCACTCTACCTAGTCATGCCGCAATAACCTCTCCATTCTCTTTAGTGACACCACCCGTGGTCCACCATCCGATAAGTCTCTAAGGCATATTTTCTTTCCATTGAATTCAAATTTCATTTCCATCTTCTGCACATTCATGGTGAACTCTCCTAACTAGCTCATCTAATGCATGCCAGGTACAACATCTGTATCCCCAATGCCAACAACATAGAAGTCATCCACCAACTCATACTCACCCATGATGATCTTCAATCCTGATATTTTTCTATTACACTGCATTTTGAATCCGTCAGCTACCATCACTTTGAAGCCTTCGAATTCCTCTACCTTCAACCCCCGTCGAGCTACCAACCTCTCGTCAATAAAGTTGTGTGGCTCATGTATCAATGAGGGTGATGATACACTGACAACCGAGTACACCACGCAACCTAAAAGAACCAACCTTCTGAAAATTGGAAAGATAGGCAAGAGTACCACCACTACCAACACTATGCTGTGATGCTCTCTCATCTCCACTATCCTCAAGGTCTGAAGGCCGATCTGAATGTGAATGGGATGCCTCTGACTCTGTCTCCTCGGCCGAATAGTACTTAATTAACTTGGCCTTAGCCTTGTGTGGGCACGTATGTGAGGGATCCCATGGCTCTTTGCAATGAAAGCAAAAAAATTTTCTCTTGTATTCGTTGAGTTGATCATCTGTCAACCTGTTTGATTTATCCTTATGCTGGTCAACATCCCTCTGGAAAGGTCTCCTGTCCTCCTCCTTATCTCTTCTATGTGGAAACCCCTTAGACTAAATTTACTCCGCCACACTGATGACTCCATATCTCGAGCCTTTTTCATGGCCTCCTGGAGTTAAGCAAGGTCAAAGCCCTTAACCCAACCACGTAGTGGGTCTGATAATCTATCAATGAATAAAATGACCAATCTGCGCTCTGAAATATCTGGGACCATAACAAATAGGTCCTAGAACTCAGATATATAAGAGTCTACTGATCCATTCTGCCTCAGTTGTGCCAACTCCTTAAACTGTAATTCTGGGTCCTTTTTGTCAAACCTATCGATCAGTCTAGCAGTGAACTCCACATATGAAGTGATTTGATCGTGACCCAATGTAACCTTCCCGTTACTCCACTTATGAGCAGTCCCCTGCAAGTGTAAAGCTACATATGTAATGGCATCCTCCTCTGGCATGGGACTAATCTGCAAGTAGCTGTCCAAATTCTAGACCCAAGCTCTCGCAGTGGTCTTACCTGATCCATCAAAATAGGGAAGTGTCATTTTGCTCACTTTCTTCTGCAACTCCTAGTTCTAAGGTCTACCTCCCCTGTGAGGTCTATTCCTCATCCTGATGTCAGAGTTCTCGACAAATGTCATCTCGGCCCTGAACTCTGCACTGGATGCTCTCCAATCCCTCAGAATCTCCTCCTGGAACTCCGCCTGTGTGGGGCCTGTTTAGGAACTTGGTTCCTAGCAGCAAAAATGGGTATGCCAGGTCTATCACCTGCTGTGAACTATGAAGCCCTCCGGTGGGTAACCGATGCCTCACCCTCATCATCTTTGTACTTGTGTCTGTCATCTTGGTTCTTGTCCCCATTATTCCTGTCTCCCTAGTTCCTGTCACCATTGTGTCTATCACCCCCATTATTCCTGTTCCTATCACCTCCATTATCCTTGTTTTTGTCACCACCATTGTTCTTGTTCCTATTACGATGATTATCCCTGTTATTCCTTCCATCCCAGGGTGCTAACTGCTCAAGGATATGTGCTATCTTAGCCTGTGATTCTCTCAACTCCCGAGACTCCCTCAACTCTCTCTCCATGGCTAACTGACTCCTGGTGAGTACATTAAGTATCTCACGCATTTTTGGTTCTTCATTTTCCCTATCACCCATCTCTCCTGTAGGTTCTGTAACTGGTCGTAGTTCTCCTAAAAATGGATCCTCTACGGGTACTTCTCCCTCCTATACCAACTGCGGAGTCTATATCTCTGGTTGTGATCTGTTCCTTCTCAAATTGTAATGGTGTGTTAATGACTGCATAAGATACATAACTCACTGCATATCCGTATCTGTATCACAGGATGGCAAGATCTGCTCTGATACCACTGTAACATACACCCCTGGTATATGTATGCTCTGTATGTATTTTTGTGTTTCTCTGATGGTTTTGGGTTTAGGGTTTTATTGCATGTTTTTGAATGTATGATTTTTGCAACATTGACATAGAAAATGAAGCATACATGGAAAACCCAGAAAAACTAAAAGAGATATCAACAAAATAACAATGACCCAGATTGTATTTAGCCAAAATATGAATTATGGTAACATACTCAGATCAAGATTTACAACTTCGTCCGGATGTTGTAGCCGGACCAACAACAAAGTCCACAGAAATATGTTCACCACTCCAAGAAATGAAAAGATATTGCAATGCAATTACAAAGGAATGATCTGCAGTCTCTAGGCGCCCAAGATAGGATAGATAGAATCCATAAAATCGATGATTTTCACTTCTTAAATCCCCACGTCCAATGTTGCATATGTACGGCCCTGCTGTAACTTCAAATCAGCGACCAAGACACCAAAAAACTGCTCCAAATCTTCTGCTATCGCAGCGACCTGCTATCGCAGCGACCAGGTCTGCTAAGGATGGACGACCAAAATGGAGGAATAAAACACCAAGAAAACAGCCTTAAAACTCCTAACTCCTCACCACAGTGGTATAGCCTACTTCAACAAGAGTACGGCCAGCCATATGAATGAAATGCAAATCAAAAACAGTACCAAAATGATCCCAATCTGCTTGTATTCTGATGTTTCTCAGCTGTCTACGAAATCTCCGTCAAACATGACCATATTCTCCTCAAATATCCATCAAACTATCTTCGATGAATGCACAAATGAGACCTCTCGGTGAAGCCTCCTCAATCCTCTTCTGATACGATCTCTCATGCACGACAAAAGGGACCAATTCCGGGGTTTTCGTCCCAACACAGCCAACTGAAACCCTAGAACCAAGCTCCAAAATGCCAAAGCACAATAATCTTCAAAGAGAGCAAAATCCAATAATCTTCGCATAATAAATGAAGTCACTTTTGCCCTTTTTGTTTCCTCTCTTTCCCAACACCTAAGATGAGAGAGTTTTAATTTATTAATCAACCCCTTATCTCTCCACGAGGGGCGTCCATCTCCTAGGGGCTTACTTTAAGTTATAACTTAGTTTTATAAGTAACATTACTTTATAACTTAAAGTAACTCAACTTCCAAATAGTATAAGTTAAATATTTAATTTAACTTATATATTGAATTATAATAGCTTGGGCCCCGAAATAACATGAATTCCTGTGCTATGACCGTCCACACTGCCCTGCTATAAATAGCAAGTGTCCGGCTCCTGACTTACTCTAAATAGTAAGTCCCCTGAAATGACCCCCGAAACATCTCCATTAGCCTACAAAAGTCAGGTCATAAGCTAATCCCTGTCCATTGATACAATGGGCTAGATGAGAGACATTCTTGGATTGGAAGTGTGAAAGGAACTCTTATTGGGAGACTCCTTCGAGACAACTATTGTTCCTTAGGTACGGAGCTAAAATCAGATTATTCAACATTGATTTCAGTCATGAACAGCAGTGGGGATGTGCTTTTTCATACCTCCCGGACCTTGGAAGTTCATCTTACAAAGGTTTATGACATAAATATGATTGTTTACCTTGGGAGTTCAGTTAGGACAGCGAACTTTCGCATGCTTGGGTTCATCATTCAAAGTCTCTTGGAGGAAGAACAATGGAGATTGCAATTGTGAGTCAGCATGGCAAGGGTATTGGGGAGTTCACAAATCCCCTAGACTAATTTGGGATCCTGGAGTGATATTATTCAGGATGGGTCTGTGACTCTGTGGTTATGGATTGCCAATTGCTTGAGGGCAAGCAACTTCAAGGAGGGAGGATTGTAATGTCCCTTCTTCACCAGTGAGTATTGAAGAACATTTTAGCCTTTGCTATTCCCCGATGGCTAATTCTTTGGTAAGGGAAATTTGACTTTTAAAAGGTTATTTTAAGTTAAGAGTTGCCTCAACTCAAATAATATTATAAAACATATCCCTTTTAAAAGTTTGCATGTTGCACTCTCTAGTGGACGTTGAAGTTGGTGGACCCCTCCTTTAGTGTGTAATGTCCCCATTATTTTTAACATTGCATACTCAAAGGGGGTAGGACCTATAATTAAAGACGGCAAAAAGGGTAAGTGTTGTGAATAAGGGAGAAATGAAATCTTTAATTACATTTCTCTAATCTATTTCTAAAATAGGACCTATTGACAATTATCATGGAGTAGGTCCAAGCTAATCGGCCATCATGCAAGATAAGTCCAAGCTAAGAAGGATCGGCCACTTCAATAAAAGATTCAAATGCCAAATGCAAAGTCAAAAGAGGAATCGATGAGGAAAGAAGACATCATAAAATGAGGCATTCACACCTATGGAGAAATAGGCCTCAACTAAGGAAATGATATTCCAAGAAGGGATCGGCCATCATGAGGACCTAACGAACATAAAGAAAAGAGATTCAAAATCAAATAGCATGTGTTGGAGTGAAACTCGGCCAAACCAAGGAAAGATACATTTACCTATTTCAAATTCAAATGCAAACGGTTGGATGAATGGGGTTGCATTCGCCCATGAGAAAGAAGACTTAAAAATACATTCGCTTATGTTAGAAGGGGTAAACGATGGGA
The DNA here is from genome assembly GCA_027924645.1 of Cunninghamia lanceolata. NCBI lineage: Eukaryota > Viridiplantae > Streptophyta > Pinopsida > Cupressales > Cupressaceae > Cunninghamia > Cunninghamia lanceolata. The sequence continues at coordinate 1,122,200 of BSBN01000798.1, forward strand.
TCTTGTGCCTAACATGGGATCATGTGATGGATTCGGCCAATCTTAATGCATTTGCCCATGAATGAGAGCCAATGGTTGAAAGAAGGCAGTACATTCGCCCATGCAAGGATAGCTGAAATTATTCATCCATGAAGGAGCATCCACCAAGATAGAGCATTCACCTATGCCAAAAGATATCAAATGCCATCCGCCAATACTCATGAGGAATTCGGCCATGTTTGAAGGTTGCATTCGTCCAAGATCAAAAGGGGATCTCCAAGACACATTCGTCCATGTGAAAGGGTTCAATTCGCCTATGCAAAACGCCATGCAAAGAATACAAGAGGAAGCCATTCGCACATATCATATTACATTCTCCAACACAAAGAAGGATTCGGCCAAAGCATTGTAATGAGGGTTCCAAAACACATTCACCAAGGCATTCGCCCAAGACAAAGAGGACCCAAATACACTCGCCTAGAGGGATTCGCCCAAGATCCAATGCAAGACATCGGCCATGAGGAGAAGGAATAAATAGAGAAATCCATGACAATTGAACATATGTCTGAGTTTGGTATGTTTTACACTCATTTCTGAGTTTGAAGGTTCCGATCTTCTTACTTTCTTGCAAGGTGATGTGCCCTTGCACATAGGGTGATGACCCCCTATGCTTTATGAGGTGTTATTGTATCTAATTTCACCATTGATATTCAATTTGCAGGTATTAGGGATTTTTGCAGGTATTGGACAAGCATTCTATCATAGTTACATCATTGGGAGGCATTGCAGGAGAGTTTGCATCAAGTATTTGCAAGATTTGGACAAGTTTCAGTTTCATATCACTCAGCAACAGTCATTGCAGCCCATTCCAAAGCTGCTACAGTCATACAAAGGGGCAGTACTCATTGCATAGTGGCACCACACTTCATTGTTGTCCCTCCTAGATCGATTGCTCAAGTTAAGAAGCCCATCGCTGGAGTATAGAAGAGGGTTTGGTGTCAAATATAGTCCTATTCGCCTTGCTGATTGAAAACCGTGACGACAGGCCTTTGCAACAGTAATATACAGTCGGATTTCAATAACATTTAAGGGAGTAATAGATATCATAGAAGGCTGGGAACTATTCTGAATGATACCCTTTCAATTGGATTGTAATTTGGAAGTCATTTGTAATCACTTGGTAGTCTGATCTCATGTTTGAATGTGACTGTCATAAAAGACAGCGAACCATTGTTTGTAATTGCATCAATTGAACAAGGGATAAGGCAATTGAAGTTGGCATTCCATTGAGTATATGTGTATTTGCGTGTTTTCATTTGACTAAGCTAATTGTTGCAAGTATTCTTAGCTAAGTGTGGATGTATTTTCAGTTAAGCCCAATAAGGGACATCACATAGTGGTCTCCTATTCTAAGCTAAGCCTGTGGAGTGGGGAACGCTTAATAGTAAGCATTAATTATTATTCTTTCTGCATGAGCGTGGAGTTGTGGTGGAAGGTGTTATATAGACAAATTTGCTCATTGTGGAGGTCTTCATGCAGATTTTGTTATTCAACTTGGTGATTGATGCCCTTACTGTTTAGCACAAGTCTTTGGGAGGCTGTTTAGTCTCACAAACCTTCAATTTCGGGTGTGAGAGACCATCCCTAGCTGAGGAAACTAGTGATTTCACTCAGAAATCACACTGGAGCATAATGGAGTTGTTTTGCAGTTGTGAGATTTTGTCCGTTTTTTATGTGTTCTGATAAACTTCAGATGGAGTTTGTATTGGCTTTGATTTTTGGTGTGATTCTGTGTGCTTTTCAATGAGGAATGATAGGTCTGCATTAAGAAATGATCTGAATGTAAAACTGATGAAGCCGTGCATCCTGTATGTGAGCTGTACCTTTACAAAGATAGTCTAATTATTTGCCAAGTCAAAAAAGTAAAGTATTTAGGGTGGGTTTGTCTTGTAGTGGGCTAATAAGACAAAAGATGGTGTGCAGCTTGAGCCTTTGAAATAACTCCCCAAACATTGGACGTACGGATCCTTCAGCTGCCGTACCACGTAAGGAGTACGGGAAGTTTGGAAAATCAAATGCAGCATTTTTGGAGTGTTTTAAGCTTCAATTGGGATCGCCAAAGGAAATGAAAGCTCTTGCAAAAGGTTCGAGGAAAGAATCTGAAGAAATATTGGAGATATGAAAGATTGTGTGGGATCCTAGCTGCCGTACCAGCAGTACTTCTGGTGGAAATTCATCAGAAAACACTACAGAAAGGTCATGTTTGACTTTGAAATCTGGGTGCCTGGGCTAGGAGGATTTATGTCAAGCCTTTACAGTATGATATCTGCACTTTGAGAGCAATCTGGGTGATTTGCATGAGTTTCTGGGCACTTTCAGTAGTCTGAAATTGCTAGCAGACCCTAAATACAGTCATGTTTGAGACACCATAATAGCTTATTGTTATTAGGGGTGACTTTTCTTCTAACAGCAATATCATTTTAGCTTGGAACAAAGTTTTCTTGAGGTAATATTTTGTCTTAGCATCTTTTCAATGGGTAGATGCATTGCTACAGCTGTGTTATTCAAATAAATAAAAGTCAAACTAATGAGTTGCATCAGATTCCAATGAATTGCATTGAGTTTATTGTGCTATAATCTTGGGTAGACCATTTCAAAAAACAAAAATCACAATATGAAGTCATGAATTATGGTAGAAAGGAGCTTGTATCACTCAGGCTAGCATTGCTAGCTCTATGTGGAATCATGTGCTTGCATCTCAACCATGTCTACAAATGCTGCTACAGCCATTGGAGCATTACTTAGGATAGGGATTAACTCAGCAAACAAAAAGTATAAATGTAATTCAATTACTTATGATTTAATTGGGAAAAAGTCGAAAGAATAAAATAATGTTGCTATCCATCATGGCCCAAAATGAATTTTATTTTTTTGCTTTTTAAAACTAGAGCAAGCTTCTAGGAGCAATGCCCCTAGTGGGATCGAGGGGCAGAGACCCCCCTTCCAAGCCCAAATTAAAGCCTTTGAGACCACACAGACCTTTGTGATGCATGTCATTTTTCATAATTTTATCACTTTAACCAACCTTCAAGAGTCCTCCAAACCCTCCAAAAAATGCTCGACTTTCATGCATTTACATTTGAGCATTTCAATTTTTTATTCTTCTTTTTATATGATTTTGGCTGACTTGGCCGAGTCTGCCCAGCAGAACTTGCCGGGTACCCAGGTCACAAGTCCCTGGGACTCGTTTGGGTCTGTTTGCCTCGGGACTCACCAAGTCTAGGCGAGTCTTGTAACACTGGTTATAACAGATTTCTTAGAGAAAGGAATAATATTAATCCCCATATCACATGAGAAGGATGTTGTCAATCCCGATTCTTATCATGTGATGTCACTTTATTCAGAAAAATGGGTACAGTTGTTTTTATGTGTTAAGTCTGCAAGACCAGTGTTTGAGTTTTCGTCTAGCTCTATCCTCTGCTCAAATCATTTAATATAAATTGCCAGTCATGCAAACTTCTGTTTGGAAACACAAAAACAAATTTAAAGTGCATACCATGTAACCATAGCACAAAGAATGTCCTTCAAAAGCAGAAGATTATACACCAAGTTTGCATTCAGAAGAAATATATAACAGAACAACCAGAAACTACAAACTATGCTCTCAAAAACATTGAAAATGAAAGCCAAACATCAAAATGTTTGTCAGAGCAAATGTACCAGCCTCACTCACTGAAAGAGAAAAGGATATAATCAGAAAAGTCTAAGCATGCATTGAAAAGTAATGTAACAAGAAAAGCCTATGAATACAAGACCACAAATTAATGCAAAGTATGCTAAATGACCAATCTGATGAGAACATACTATTTAATACATTCTTTGAAAAGAGAACAAACACTGGCATTAATTAGTTAAGGTACAGAAGTAGGCACTTTTCCAGTGCTAAGTATTCGAATATGGTTTGAAAAATTAAAAAAACAAAGCAAATTACATTGACCTTTGTGCTAAGTCTTTAAGAACAAACGCCCTAATTTCTGTGACCAAATATATGCATGAACAAATTCTATTGGAAGAATGCCACCTTGCAAGAAGCTAAGAATGGCTCCAAAAGTGCCATAGTTAAGCAGCAGAAATACTCATTCATGAATGCTACATGAAAATGTAATTTGTATAATACAAAGCTGAAGTTAATATTTAAAAGTAGAAATGACGCACTTGTTTTGCACCCCAAAGGCCAATTTCACTCAAACAGTACATCACTTCAAGATATGACTTGTTGATGCTTCTAGTTTTCTTTCCATTTCCATTAAAATCATGTTTGTGTATCTCCACATTTTCCCCAGTGCAACAACTAGACACCTGAGAAATATGCTGTGTTCACAGATCAAATCACATTAACATCTGTCATCATCATAACGTGCAGCAAAACCAATATAACAAAGAAATAATGAAGCAAGTAACGCAAACAGTTATCAAGTTTCAATAAGCATTTTAGCACCTGGGTTCTGTATTTATCAAGTTTGTTCCGGCATGATGTAATGGACCCATCATCCATATGATTTGTATTGTCGTAATAACAGATCATCATTTCCGGAGAAGGCACAAGTGATTCAATCTCTGACCTGTCCCCAACCGTATATACCTGCATCAACCCTTACCCCAGATATCATAATGAACAAAATGATCAACCTGTGGTAAACAAGGTCACAACATAAATGGTAAACCTGTGTAACTCAAACACAATTATAGAAGTAATCAAAGACCTACAAAGTTTTTCAACATTTTTTAGTAAGCTTGGAATGAAAATATTATCACCTTTGCTTCCAATAACTGCTCCAAAGTATTTATGCCTTTGGCATACTCAAGTTGATTGGACCCACCTACATGAGATAGTGAATTCACAAGTTAAATCAGTATCCAAGCTGACAAATATACTACAAAATTAAAATTAAATATCAAGAGTACAATTTGTCAATTTGTTCCCTTCATTTATTTATTAAATAAATATCTAGATTTTTGTCTTCAGAAAAAATAATTTCACGACATACATAATGAGCAAAAAGCTTCAAATGCAAAAGGTCTATTACCATAAAGAATTTTAAGGATTTTATGATAAACAAATGGAATTGGAAGATGAAATAGAATCAGCACAAAGAACCAAGAGTATCAATACAACAGAGTTCAAGGAGAATCAATATACTGTAGGTTGATTCAATTGAAGTATTATAGTATTAGTATACTGAAGGCCAAAAATGTCCAGATGGCTGTAAAATGTCCAATGCCTAAAACAGAATATAGGAGTGCAAAGCTTCAAATGGAATGCTATGTCCAACCAGAGTTCAGGTTCTCAAATATAAGTGTTTCTGACAAGTATATGTAAGAATGAAACTTTGAGACGCCCTAAGTATTTTTCTTGGAAATATATAAGCTTCAATGCTGTACAATGGACATGGTGATTTGAATAGAAAGGGCATAAATTGTATATTGGCAAGAATCGCCTCTAGGGGAAATTGCAACATGGCTTATATGATATTCCATAGCTATATTGCAATTAAAATCTTAATCTGAGAGCTGCATCCTGTCGTTTTTCTGCATCGAGTACAAAGTCCATCTGTTAATCCTATTCTTAATTATCTACACTTAATTGTCAAATTTTGAATTTTTTTTTTGAAAAAGCAATTAATTTGAGTTTGAAGAGCATAATTCTTCTAAGTACTCTGATTTTTGCACTCTGCATGATCTATCTCAAATGGAATTCAATGACACAGTGATTTTCAACCTGAATTTATTGTGCAAGTTCTCTCCAATATGCCTTCTGGCCATAAATCCTTCCAAAACTGATCAATAGTATTGACTAAGTCCAAATTATCAAACTTCTATATTTTATAAAAACAAATTTCCAAGATATCTCTCTAGAGTCTAAAGAAATAACTATTTAAATGGCCGAGACTCCTTTCACATAGAATCCTGTTGTCCTTCCTAGAGATCAAAATAGGGAACCATAAAAAGCCTAGGGATACCAAATATTACCACTCTCTAGGACCCACCCACTGTAAAAACCTTGAACATTCCATGACAGAGACTCTGAGTCTGTCTTCCATGCCTTCCAGAACAATTTCAGTCTTAGAAGACCCTGGATGTTAGCTTAGACATGTTACAAAATTGTGTTAAATATATTAAAAATACTTTTTAATATAGCAAAGGAAGCAAATATAGTTAAGAATTTGATGATAAGATTTCCCAAATTTCATTCAAGCATATTGAAGAGAATGAACCAGCTAGGACTCAAACCTAGGACCTCCCATCAAAGGACAATTTACCATAAAGCTACTAGCCCATCACAAGGTCTATTTTTTCTAGAGTATGAATTGACCTTCCTATTGAGAAAAAGCTAATAACACAATATAATATTATTAGATACTAGAGTGACTATTAGTTCATCTCCTTATACAAAGTTTGAACGATGTAACTAACAACAATGCTTTTGACATGGTGTGTGGGCAACTCCTAGTGTGCACCTCTGGTCTTTCAGAAAGTATTTAACTCAGTCTACATGCACGTCCATCTTCAGGTACATGCACTTATGCTCTGAAATGAACTCTTCCGATGTCCTTTGTCAAAGCACGTGAGAAGAACATTAGGCGCACTAATGGTATATAGCATGGCGCGCCAAATGATCATTAGACACACTTTGGACATTCATTTTGTAGTCTTTCTATCATCAAGTTTTCCACATTACATGGCGCACAGGATGATCATTGCACACCTTTGCATTAGCTCCTCTTTGGCATTCAAAATCCTTTGTCCTGGCATGCAGGGTAACTACTAGGTGTGCTAATGCTCTAGTGCCTTTGTCTTTGTTTAAACGCACCAAGTGACTCGAAGATGCGCCTGAACATTGAAGATGATTTGATCATTTCCTCCATTTCTTCTTTGTAATGGTGCATGGAATGTTAGTTAAGCACGCCACTACACTGGAACTCACCATTTTCTCTCTATGGTGTATACAACCTCATTTTCGCACCTTTACACTGAATTGGTGATCAAATGCATGAAAATGGTGCCTTTTGAATTGGTTGAGTGCTTGGTCCTGTAAAGTTAGCAAAATAGACAAAATCGTGAACAAGAGGTAACGTTTTTGGAACAAGCCAAGGGCAAACAAATGAGGTTTTTGCTTGATAAGGTTCACAACATGCAAAAGTTTCATATCGGTACAACAAGTGGCTCTGTCTAGGGACCATGGCGTATACTTGTGTTATAGGACTTCAAAATCCCTAGGTTTACAAGCAGACCGGTGCGTTATTAGTAGGGCAATGGAGTCAAAATATTCCTAAATCACCTAAATGACGACAAATAACAATATTACATCACAAAAGAAGGGGAAAAACAATACAACATAACAAAAACATCACAAATTGGGAAACACAATACAAACAATATGAAAAACATAAACGCTCTTTTTTTAGCAAGAACATAGGGAAACGAAATGAGTTACACAAAACCATTTACAGGCTGGGAAAAGTGTGATTTCCTACACACTAATTTATGCAACTTAAATGCAAATCTATGCAACTAAGTGCAGTTTTGTTGACCTGATTTGTTCATGTTCAAAATGCAATTATTTACCACCTAAGATAAATGCAAAGATTTCAATCCATATTTGAATGCAATATCTATATTCCTTGAATGTGAAATGGTTTGTGTATGCAGCCATTCATTCAATGCAAGTTCAACTTTAAATGTGATGTACAAAAGATGCAATTTTTCTTATGATGTATGCAAGCATGAACGATTATTCTTATACAATTAAAACACATCCGACTGTTCCACTACATAGAATGCAAGTTTTGTTAGAATAAATAAACTAATTAAATATTACATTATTGTAATAATTAATAATAATAATATGTCAAAGGGGTTGTCTTAAATGGCAAGGCCATAAGGTTCTCAAGATGGATATCCAAGTTTGAATCCCCCAAGTGACATCTATAGTTGGAACTCCAAGTTGTGGCTCTTGGACTTCCATTGTGGCTTCTATGTTGAATAAATAATCTAAGTTGAATATGTGGATGGGGAGGAGGTCCCCCTTGTGACCTCTGCTGGAGTGGAGCCAGCTTAAATATCCCCACAACTTACTGATCAAAATTTAAAAAGAAAAAAAAATTAACAATAATAATACACCTTATTATTATTGTTAATAATATATTCAGTTTTGGGTAGTTGGTTGGTTCTCTACTGTAATCAACAATCTCACTTTGTATATATTCCTTCTCTCATGAATAATAAATCACTCATTGAATTCCTGGATTCATTAAGTTTCAAACCTCTAATGATTAATGCAAGTTGAAGGTACCCTGTTCGATGTTCTTCCTTGTTATGCAGGGTTTTATGAGATTTAGTGAAGACGGTGCATAAGGTCCGAGACAAACATGAAGCAATCTAGTTTTAAAAGTGAAAGGCTTTGAACAAATCTAGTCCACCCCTTCAAAGTCCCATTATAGTTTTGAAAGTGGGAGATGATTGATCTTCTATGCAGCTTTGACAGGGTTCACTAATCCTTGACAGTAGACGACTGATTCAAATGTAATGACAGCATAAAAAATAGATGATTTGATTTGTTCGCAATGTTTGGTAAGCTTTCTCCTGATTTCTTGATAGCAAATGACAGATTTTGACAATTCACTACTCAATCGTAATCAAATCCCATCTATTATAAACCTATTCTAAGCATAACCAAACATTTACTAACTACATTAATACTAACAATTGAATCTAAATGAAACAACTAAAAATCCCAAACTAAATCCAAAATGCCACAACTATGGAGCAAATTTTGAAGTGAAATCCTCAATTCAGCATCTTTATTTGTGTTTCTTGCAAGTAATCAATCATAAAAGTGATCCCAAGACAAGACGGGGTCAGGAATTGAAGATTAAGACAACAAGAATTGTGAACAACAAACTAATTGTGCCTGCATGGAGGTTCAACAAAGTTCAAGCTGAGTTCTCCTAGTTTTTCGACCCTTTCACAAGCCAAAATGTCAATGAAAGATCAACTCAAAACTGAGGAGAAAGGAATAGTCTTGGGGAAAAGAAAGTGAAAGGACACGACTCTTACATTTGGCAAACCTGCAAGATCAACTCAAGCGAAACTGCCAGTTTTCAGCAGGGGGTGATCTCAAAGCCACCACAGCGGTTTCATAAAAGCCCCAGCGAACGTGAAATTGCCGAGGCAGGATTCATAACAGTTGACTATAACAAACCAATGATTTCACCTAGATTATGAAAATATGAGTGAAAAAGGACCTGAAAAGAGGGGAAAGACACTAAGGGACCATAATGGGCTATGAGACATATCAGAAGAGGTTTAGAAGGTTCAATTGACAAGATTGAACTAGAAACCGAGGTCTTCTATTGTTTTTTACACCATGTAGGCTAGTGTGGATGTTTGATCATCATAGAACCAAAAACGTTGATGACTTGTGCATTTTAGGTACTTATAGGCACTAGTAGCCACCGCCTTTTCCTCTTCTTCCAAGACATGGATTCTTGACACTGGCGCTTCACATCACATGACCTCTTCTAGAGACTTGGTCTTCTCATTAGAGCCCCTGCTCTATCCCATAGATTCTCGTGGGTGGTAATCCTTTAGTAGATGATTGTGGGTATGGATTTGTAGATATGGATGATGAAACATTAAATAATTTTCTTTGTGTACTCTATCTATCAACAAATCTTTTTTTGTATGTATCAGATCATGCACACAGATAGACACAAGAAGGTTGAATTCAATTTGGATTCAGGAACTAGAAGATTGCGTTTCAATTGCAATTGGAAATGTTGATCACAAGTATAGATTGTACTCATTTTCTCATTTTATACCGAAATGTGAGTAAGCTCTAGCATGAGCTACATTGTACTCATTTTCTCATTTTGTACCAAAATGTGAGTATACTCTAGCATGAGCAATTCAGCCATCTTAATAAACACTATCTCCAGCAGCTCAGTCAATTGGATATGGTCATAGGAGTTCCAAAAATCAGCTTTTTTGATGGGATTTGTCAGGGACATGTCCTAGGAAAGCGTCCTAAACAAAAGTTTGAAAAGGGAAAGTCTTGGATAGTTTCACAAATTTTAGACTTGGTTCACAATGATCTATTGAGCCCCTTCCCATCATTGTATTTTAGCAAAGCTTGGTACATAGTTACCTTCATTGATGATTTCTCCAGATTCACCTAGGTCTATTCTTTTGGCAAAAGAGTGAAGTGTTTGAACACATTTTTAACTTCAAGGCCCTTGTTGAGAAACAATCAGGATGGGTCATCAAGATCCTTTGGACAAGCAATGGTAAGGAATATGTGAAACGTCAATTTGGTGAGTTATGTACTAAAGAGGGTATTGATCTTCAACATTCAACTTGTACAATCCACAAACAGAACAAAATTGCAAGGTAGAAGACCTAACATTGTCCACTTTCAATCTCTTGCTCTATAGTACTAAGCCTAGGCCATAAACTATGGTAACTCTCCAAAACTGTATTAGAAGCTTGGCATAGTAGGAAACCTTCAATCAAGCACTTCAGTGTTTTTGGCTCTCTTTTGCATGGACCCATATTCCCACAAAGAAATGCAAGGTCTTCAAATCACAAAGCAACATCTTTATGGGCTATCCAAATGGTTGTTGCATTCTGAAACTCACAAGTTGTTCATTGCAAGGAAAGTAAGATTAAAGCAAACCTTTACAGGCTTAGACCGTATTGGTGCTCAAAGTTGAGACTCCTCAAGTCCCTAAACCCAATCAATCAATTCTTGAGTGCCAGAGGTGTCAAACTCAGGACAAGGATTTCAACTTATGTTCTTGAATGCCAAAAGTAAGACCTTTTTTGGCTCTGCTAGACCAAGGGAGGTATTCCCTAAGGTGTATGAGAACAATAACTAATAACAATGTGAAGCTAAACTTTGAATCAAACCATACCCAATGCATAGGAAACTCCAATTTAACTGTCACTAAGTACCTGTATGCTGATTTGAAGAACACGAGATTGTTACACCATCAATAAGCAGATACACAACAATGTAAAGAGCCTAAAATGATGCTTTGATGGCCCCTAATGCAGAAGCATACATCCACACATGGATGTGGGTATTACAACAACACAAACGTATAAAAGATTGAGATTTTGTTTTGTTTTTGAGTGTGTTGGAGGAAAAAGAAGTTGAACAGAATGCAGATCGGTGCCTTTATCCAGTGAGGGCAGTAGAGTCTAGTTCTTCAATCAAATGGGACACCCATGTAATCAAATTATGATATCTTGAACAAGATACCAAGAAAGACCACACCTGAATGCTTTACACATAAGCTAGGCTCTATGCATAACAACAAATAGATACATGAAATTGTAGAAACATATTACTGAGCATACCTTAATAATCCATAAACAAACCCGTGAGTTTCATGTATTAATAATCTTGAAGAGATACCTTGCAAAGTCTTGACAGAGGATTTTACAGCCTTCTAGTTAACTAACTAATCAAGAACAATACTCAAATCATCAAATGTGATTAAGAGGGATTTGCTAAATCACCAAAAACTCACGCAATCTTCATGGAGACACTCAACGAGATGTCAAAATCTGCACACATTTAGTTCATTCTTTGGAGATTACAATGCCCTCTCATAACCCTTTGAGAGAAAAACCTAGGAGATATTACAAATAAAATGCTCTTTCACAGCCACTGGAAGAAACCCTAAACGTTTAGACCCGTATTCTTTCGTTCTGCTCTACAACCAAGTTTTACCGGCCCCTTGAAAGTGAATGCAAAATGCATTATGTACCTTTTTTCAATCCATTAGGTAGCCTTGAAAGGAGAGATCTCACATCTAGGAAAGGGACCTGTTGTGACCAAATCACACATCACCCCATTGCAAATGGGGACCCCCCTTTTTTTTTTGAATTCCAGTGCTTTGCTAAGTTCAAGATGATGTCCTTTGCATGATGAAGTCAGTGGTGTTTGAGTCTTAGAGCCCCTTGATGACCTGATCCTGATGTTTGAGACCCTGAAAATGACTAAGTCTGGTATCCTGATCCTGAAGACCCTGAAAATGACTAAGTCTGAAATCTGGTGGATCCTCAAAAATCTAGAATCTGCATGTTAAATCTGGTGGATCTGAGACCTATCTCAAACATCCTGAAAGGTATATTGAAAAATATTTAAAGTATAAGAAATTCAATCTCTAAACTTATACTTTAAATATATTTTTCAATATACCTTACCTCGGGCGCTGTCAATTCTGGGCGCGAAATTGCTCTAGGATCACCTCAAAATTCCTCCTAGAACTTAGGGCGCCTTTCATCATCTGGACAAACTCACATCAGCGCCTAGAGGACAATCAACCTTCAATCTCTCCAAGATAGGGCGCCTTGATTCAAATTGACATCAAAGACCTTCAATGATCCAAGAATTCGACGAAGGAGTAATCTAGGAACTTAGGCACTCATCACAAGTCCAAATGATCATCAATTTGCGCCTTCAATTGATGTTAGGCGCCCAGTCCTTGTTGCTCCTCTTCACTATGGCGCCTTAAGCAATGGAGTGGGTGAATAAACTAAAAATGAGCGCCTTGGGAAAATGATGGCTAAGTCACTTAAAAAGTTTGAACGCGTAAAGGTGAATATGTTGAAATTTTGAGCATTTTGAGTCTAGGCGCCCTGTGGTGTCTAAGCAACCTCCAGAGAAAGTCTTAGGTGCAAGTGAATTTAGGCGCCTTGATGTGAAATGAGGTTTATAGCGCCTTGAGGTCATGTGTTTTGGGCGCCTTTAAGGAGGGAGTTATTGTGACTTCCAAAGTTGATTCAATATGATACATTAAGCCCAATAAGATTAGGCGCCTAAGCTTATAAGGAGTTTGAACACTCAAAATTGCACCCCGATGTGGATGAAGTTTAGATAGATGAGTTAGATGGCACCCTTTACCTTCAAAGTAGTTTGATTTTGGCACCTTGGGAAAGATTGTATCAAAACCTTTTGATTTTGGCGCCTAGATTTAAATTGGTGTTGCTTTTGCCATTTTGGCGCCTTAGCATGAAGAGATGTTCAAACTAACCCAAAGTTGCGCCTTAGCATGAGAGAGCATGATGTGTTTAAACTAACCCCTATCATGATGTTTGAGATCCTGAAAATGACTAAGTCTGGTAGCCTGAAATCTTGAAACACTGAAAAATTGACTAAGTCTGAAATCTGGTGGATCCTCCAAATTCTATAATCTACATGTTAAATCCAGTGGATCTGAGACCTATCTCAAACATCCTGAAAGGTATATTGAAAAATATTTAAAGTATACGAAATTCACTCTCTAAACTTAAATATATTTTTCAATATACCTTATGCCCTGAGACTGCCAAATCTAGGCGCGAATTTGTTCAGTGAGGTTAGGCACATTCTCTCACTTGCAGACACCCACATGAGCGCCTTAGGTTGAGCTTCAAAGTGCGCCTAGAGGAAGATCAACTTCCAAACGCTCCAAGATAGGGCGCCTTGATTGAAATTGGCATAAGAGACCTTAAACATCCAAATTTGGGACAAAGGAATGATTGAAGAGTTTAGGCGCCCATTGCATGTTCAGAAGATCATAACAATTGCGCCTTAGGTTGAAGGACATGAGTTTAGGCGCCTTGATGTGAGGATGGAGTTTAAGACAGTAATAGATTGCGCCTAAGGGTAGAATAATCTCACAAGGGTATATCAAGTGTTGGAGAGCCTTGAGGATGTCAAGATTGAGCTACATGAGTTTAGGCGCCTAGATTTAGGAGAAGGAAAGCACCATTCAATGAGCGCCTAGTGTTAGAAGTTTTCTAAATAACTAAAATCTTGTATGAAGAGTTTAGGCGCCCTATCTTACCTTCCCAAATCACTTTAGCGCCTTAAGATCAAAATGTTGGTGTATCTTTAAATCAGCGCCTAGCCTTGTAGAGGTGAAAATCAAGTTTAAATTGGCGCCTTGAGGGAAGTCTCTCAATTCATACCTAGAAGTAGGCGCCTTGATAAGGGAGATCATTTTTAAACATTACAATTGCTAGAAATCATTTGAAATAATGAATGTGGGACTAAATGATGTTAGGCGCACTTTGTTCCTATTTTTGCCTATATTTGCGCCTAAGTTTGAAGTGGCATTATTACATGTTTAAAGTTGTTTTTTCTTAAGAAGTTATTGATATATCATTTACCTTGTCTTGTAGGAGCATTAACAAGGCTAAGGAGTTATCCAAGGAATCACCTTCAAGCGAGGAGTAAGGAGCATCATGCTAGCCGCCTTTGAAGATTATCAAGTTGCATCATTGAAGGAAGGGGTGTTGGTGAAGCTAAGGAGTCATCAAGGACAAGTACCTGAGAAGCCTTCAAGTTGCAGGGGGATCACACCTCAAGTCTCCTACATCAATGACATCATGTTGGATCACATTAAGTTCAAGTGTATTACTTCAAGGCATCCATCCATTCAAGCTCTCCGAGGAATATCTTGCAAGTGTACTTCATCAAGGATAATCATGTTCGAAACATTCATCCATTCAAGCTTCAAGTCAAGGTTCGTCAAGCGTCAAAGTTTCTTCTAGAGGTTATCAACATCTACTTCACATCCAAGGAAGGTGTTATCATCTACACTCAAAGAACGTCACTTCAAAGGCCATCAATGAAGGATCACTTCATCAAGTCTTCTACATCAAGCAAAGATATTCATCCATCATACTTCAAGCTCCATTCAACCTTCAAGTGCAAGAGATTCTCCTACTCTTCATGAATGAAGATTATCATACATTCTACTTCAAGTCATCATATCTCTACTACTCCACTCTTTAAGAAGAAACATCAAAGAGGATCATCATATCAACTTACCTGCAAGAAGAAGAAACATTACAAAGTCAATCAAATGAGCTACAAGTATCATACGTCCAGTTGCAAGGAGATGTACAAGGCAAAGATCAACAAGATGTATTCCTAAACATACAAGTTCTAGCAATCACATTGAATACATCAAATAAAGGTGATACAATTTTCAAAGTATGCTAAGTTGGCATCTATGTGGCGAGAACACATCATTCAATTTTGATTAGCCACATTATTTAATGCATTAAATGTATCATTTAATAAAAGAAGTCAAAGGGATTCCTATGTGGAGGAATATTTTAAATGCTTTCGCCTTACCTTATCACATTGGAAAACGTGCCTTCATTGCCTCCCTCTTTTATGCTAAAAATAGCAATTTGTTGTAACTACCTGTGAGGTGGCATGATCTAGACCCTTGGCTATTGAATTAATCTCAGCCATTCATTGTATTCTGGGCACTATATAAAGGCCTTGTTGCCTCATTTGTAAGATATAGAAATTAGATTGTAGGCAAGTAGGAGTAGAATAGGAGACTCTCAAAATTCTCTGAGAGGACTTGAAATTGTTGTAAATATTTCTCAAGGTTAATGCAAAAGACATTGGAAGTTTATTTGGTGTTCAAGTGTTATCTTGTGAAATAACTTGGTTTCTTGTACTTCAATGGAATGGAGATGACGTTTCAAGTAGATTAGAAGTTCTTTGTTGTAATGTTTGTTGTATTGGATATTTGATCAACTCCTAGCTCATGCTTT
This sequence comes from Cunninghamia lanceolata, assembly GCA_027924645.1. Taxonomy (NCBI): domain Eukaryota; kingdom Viridiplantae; phylum Streptophyta; class Pinopsida; order Cupressales; family Cupressaceae; genus Cunninghamia; species Cunninghamia lanceolata. Next base: position 1,137,809 of record BSBN01000798.1, read on the forward strand.
TAACATTCATCACTGATGAAGTGTTGTGTAAAGCTAGTCTGAGCTTATTTGCTTAAATTCGATTGTGGATGCTTGTTTGAGCTGCGCCGTCTTATGGGTGCTCATATGAACCTTCATGATTTGAAAACCATTCGCAAACCTTAGGAGATTGCACCAACTTCATGTAGTTGTAGGCATCCTTGGCGAAGTGAAGTTAGGTTTACTTAGGAGTTTGTCTATTCGTACAACATTATTGCTTCATTGACCTTAGATTAACTTTCTGAACCCTTAACCTTTTTTCATTTTATTTATCATTGAGACCCTGAATACATCATCCACACTGAAAGGAGGAATAAGCTAAATAAGTATGAAGAAGAGTCTGCGTAAGTCCCTTTGTGATTATCAGCAAGATCACATGTAATCACTGAGTTAACCCATCAGGAATCATAAAAGGAACCTTGGAGTTACTTCACTGGATCACATAGTTCAGCCTTTGAAGAGCTTTATTCCAGAGAGAGTGGGATACTCTAGTGTTTTACTCTATTGTTGACTTGTCCAAAAACAATCATCAACAGGACCCAGACGACCATACTTGTCCACATCACATCCATGTGGATCAGTACCTGAAAAATGCTTGATTGGAGTGTTTGCCCATGCTTTAGTACAATGTTTTCATCACTAAGGGCCTATAGAAGTCCTGGGTGTATGGAATCCACCTACCACACCCACAACCATCAAAGTATCAATAATGGCAGTCCTAAGAGTTGTTGGAGCATATGGGGCAGATGGAGGCGTGAATGCCCATCGACACTATTTGCAGCTACATTTTTTTCCTTTTGTCAGGATGCCTTTTTATTTTGGCAGGCTTTCAATTTTAAATCTTTCTTTTTTAACACGCCAATTCTTTGAACTTCTCTTTAAATCTTTTTCGACATTTCGGCAAGTTCATGAACAAGCGAACATGCAAAAATGTCTTATCTTTTCTCTACTCTCTCTCTCTCTCTCTCTCTCCTTTTCTTTACTCATCTTTCTGTAATATACACCCCTCTGTCTACGTTTGCTCTGTGAACAATGTTTTGTGTTTTCTGTTTTCTGATTTTTTTTTTGTGTTTTTGTGGTTTATTGCTTGCATGTAGGGTTTTGCATGAAATACATAGAAAATGGACAGTATACAGAAAACCCAGAAAATCTAAAAGAGATAACAACAAACTAATGACTACCCAGATTGTATTTGGCCAAAATATGAATTATCATAACATACCTAGATGGAGATTTACAACTTTGTCCGGATGTTGTAGCCGGACCAGCAACAAAAGTCATGGAAATATGCTCACAACTCCAAGAAATGAAGGGATATTGTATTACCACCAACAACAATAGATTTCCTATCCCTAAGCAACCAATTTGCAAGTAATAGCACCTCCAACTGCGAGATTTTTAATTATTTTCAGCACCCACAACCTCCTGGGGTTGTCCGACTTGTATGGCAAGGTATGGCATCACAAAAGGCACTGAAATTTCCTCATAAACCTGCTGTAAATGACTGATATTGTTTGCTGCTGATAGGCGACCAGATTCAGATGAAGAAACCCTCAAAAAAACCTCCTCCAATACTCCAAAATATCTCAACAAGTGGTACAACCTGCAAGTACAGCAATACGGCCTGGCTGTAGATATTTATTGCAGTCAAGAACTCCTCATAAAATGCATTAATCTGTCATTGATATGTCTGTCCTCCTTTGCAAACCTTGAACTCATAAGAATATTGCCATTTTGTACTCGAATCTACTCTATAATGTGTCCACTATATGCACAAATGAAGCTCCTGGATGAAGCCTCCAATAACCTCTCCTGATACGATCTTCCACGCACGAGGAAAGGGATCAATGAAGGGGTTTTCGTCCAAACACTGTCCAAATCCAAACCCTAGAGCCAAAGCACAATGAAAAACTCCAATAGCCAGAGCAAAAATCACATAAACTTTGCATGCCAAATGAAGTCACTTTTTGGTCTTTTATTTGCCTTCCTTCTCAAACGCCCAAGGGAGGGAATTTTTAATTTATTTTTTATTTAAAACATCACCTTGTACCACCATGAGGGGCACCCATCCCTAGGAAGGTCACTTTAAGTCATAACTTAAATAAAGTGACTTTATAACATTACTTTATATTATGGCGGTCTCATAAATAAATATGAATTAAATCTTTAATTTAATTCATTTCGCACTAAATGGAGTTTCTAGTTGTATCGAGACCTTGAATTATGATGCCCTGTCCATCCATTTCTGCCCTGCTAAAAATAGAAACCCTGGCTCCCGACTTACTAAAAATAGCAAGTCACTGAAATGACTTCCTACACACATCCATTAGCCTACAGAAGTCAATTATAGGCTAATCCTAATCCTCTGGAGTGAGCTAAATGGGGGACATTACACTTTTGGCCTTTTAGGACTTTCAGGAATTGGGGAACTCTTTCGGCGTTTCAGCAAGTTTGCGAACCTACGAACTTGTTAAAAGAGCTTCATCTTCTCTTTCTTTATTTTATTTTGACGTTTTAGTGAGTTCGCGAACTTACTGAAACACTTTACTTTGCATCTTTCTTTGACTCCTTTTTCATTCTTTTTCAATGATTCGGCAAGTTCTCAAACTCATGAACTTGCCGACAAGCTTGTCTTCTTTGTTCTTTCGATGTTTCGGCAAGTTTGCAAACCCACAAACTTGCTGAAACATTCTTCCTTTCTTTGCTCCATGTTTAACTTTCGGCATTTCGACAACTTTAAGAACTTACAAACCTTTTGACACGTTCGCTAGTTCCTAAACCTACCGAAGAGCCGAAACTTTCCCTTTCTTCCTCTTTACTTCATCTCTTCTTTTGGGCATTCAGGCCTTTCATGAACCAAAGAACCTTTTCAATAGGTTCACGAGTTCGTGAACCTATCGAAAAGCCAAAACATTTTCGTTTATTCTTCTTTATGTTGGCTACTTGGGGACTTTATGAACCTTTTTAGTAGGTTCGCTGATTCGTGAACCTACTGAAAAGCCGAAATATTCTTTATAAAGGTTTTTCAGGCTTTCAACAAGTTCGCAAACCTGCGAACTTGTTGAAAGACTTCTACACTTGGAGATTTTGAAAGACTTAGAGAATTTTGAAGGTTCCTCAAGGACTTGAAGGATTTTTTAGGGTTTTCAACATATGATGGGGGATACAAGAGGCAAGACTCAGACAAAACAAGCAAGGACTAAGATGAATCTAGAAATTTCAGACTGGGTCCCAACAGACCCTATCACTTCTCCTCCTTCCTTCACTTTGGATTCCTTGCATGTTGGTGATTCAAAGAACTCTCCTCCTCCAACTCATAAGTTTGAGATAAAGAACTTTCTTCCTCCTTTGGCTCATTAACTCTAAGATAAAGGACTCTCTTCCTACTTCTCCTGCTTCTCTTCCATTTTGGGTCCACAAGACTCTATATGCTACAAATTCACTAGTTGGGGATCCTTCGAACACTTGGGGGACATGGTCACAACATCAAGATATTCCTCATGCATACATTGGCACTGCTTCAAATCCACAATCTTTCCACAAAGCATCTAGTATTGTTGTATGAGATTTCAGCAATGGAGGAAAAATACAATTCCTTACTAAGGAATGACACTTGGGATTTGGTCCCACTTCCCACAGGAAAAAAATGAGTTCAATGCAAGTGGATCTATCGAACAGAGTATGTTGCAAATAGTATAATTCATAAGATCAAAGCTTATCTTATGGAACAAGTTTTTTGTAGATTGAGACCTTTGCCCCAACAAATAAACTCCATTTTCTTGACTCTTGCCATTATCAATGCCAAGCACTAGGAAATAAATCAAATGGACATGAAGAGTGTATTTCTTCACAATTATCTTCAAGAGGTAATATATATGGAGCAGCCACATGGATTTGTTGCAGATTATTCAACGGTTTGCTAACTACAAAAGTCTCTCTATGGTCTCAAACAAGCCCCTCAAGCATGGTATGAGAAGATCAACTCCTTTCTCCTCTTGCAACAGTGTGATGATCTTTTGATCTTAATTCTCTATGCAGATGACCCCATTGGCAGGGTCAAATCAGCTCTAGACAGATTTGACATAACAAACTTAGGTCTCTAATACTACTTTATTAGCATTGAGTTCGCTCAGTCTGCTTCCAGAATTAGTCAAGCACAACCTTAGTCTTCTCTTAATCTTCTCACATAGTTTCGCAAGGCTAGTTGCAAGCCTAAACCGACTCTCTTTCTTTCTAGAGCCAAGCTTGAGGCTAAGTGTTCCACTCCATTCATTGATACCCCCTTCGTATCGCCAACTTGTTGGAAACCTCATCTACTTGACTCACACACGTCCTAACAATTATTATGTTGTTGAGGACAGATTTTACACAAGAAACACAATAACTTCACTAGAAATCTGACAAATGGATATTGCACTATGTCAAGGTCGCATAAAAACATGGGATCCATTATACAACAGGTAGAGATACAGATTTGGTGATATCCACAAAGTCAAAATAGGTTGGCAATTCTCCCAATCATACATCACCCCAAGTTATAGCTTTCATCTTGGTTCTAGCCCCATATGTTGGTTGAGCAAGAAACATCCTACTATTGCTCTATCTTTCATAGAGGTTGAGTATTTAGGTGTTAATGCCACCACAAAAGCCATATGGCTTCGGCAGATCCTTACAGAGTTTGGTATTCTTTTCAGTTGGCCTCAATCATCCATTCATTCCATTGTGATAATTAAAGTGACATTTAGCTCTCTAAGAACTCAATCCAACATCAAAGACCAGACACATTGAGGTCCATATGCAATAGATCAGAAACTCATCCAAGATCAAGTGATCAATCTAGAGTTTTCTCCTACTTCGAAGTGGAATGTGAGCATCTTCACCAAGCCCTTTATAGAAAGTGTGTCCATCTACAAGCATTATTGAAGGTTCAAGAGATTGCTCCTTGGGTGAGCTTCCTAGTACTTCCACTCTTTTCCCTCTTTTTGGGGGGGACTATATCTCTTTTTTTCTTTTGGGGGGGGGATTCCTTTTTGTACATGGGTATCTAACTTGGCACTGTCTTAATGGGACCCATTTTTACCTACCTAAGCTGCCTTTAAGGGGGGGTATTGGTGTAGTTATGCATTTGTTTCACATTGTTATGTATATAGGTAATTTGTTTACTTACATTTAATTATGATTTTTTGTTTTTTGTTTTCTGAAAAGTGAGGTCTCGGCTCATTCTTTAGTAGGCGCGCCTTCTGTTTTAGAGCATGAGGTATCATCTTTTTCCTTGGAGTTACTTTGAGTTGTCATCTTCATCTCCTTGTGTTTTTTATAATGCAACTTCATTGCATTTATTGTTTACACACTTTAACAATTGGAATAGCTGAGATTTGCTCATTGCATTTTGAGTCTATATTAGTTTATTGAGCAACTAGATTATTTGTGAATAGCTTCAAGGCATTTGTTTCTAGGTAGAGATCTCGTGCAATTATCTCAAACCTTACAACAAAGCTCAAAATGAAAACAATATGTTACACCAATAAGGATATAAACTCATACATATAAAGGGTTTGTTTAACTCGATAATTTGGGTAAAAAAAACAATGGGAAAGTCAATATCAGTACCTTTCCCCATGATTGGAGAGGCAGTCATACCAAATATTCTTGGACGCTTTTCACTATCCTTTTTGAAAAACTCCTGCAAAGATTTGGAATTCCCATTTACTTATGATTCTGATGTGATTCAAAAACCAATTATAGTGATCTTCCCTGTAGTTAATCTACAGCAGTCATGCTTACCACACAAACTCATACCTTCATTACTTGTGCATATGAATGCCGTTTTTGAGCATGATGGCATTCATCGAATATCAACACCTCAATTAACTCCATCTTCATAAAACAGTGATGCAAATTATGTAATAATATATCTGGTGTCATAACAAGAACCTGTAACAGAAACACCACAAATATATGAGTCATGGACTAACCACCAGTTTGTGTAGTGATGTATGCCATATCAGATACAATTATTTTGACATCATCAATTCTTCTAATCATTAAAAAAAAAACACATTTGTCTAAGGATGAAAAATCTTGATTAAAAAATAAATAGTATTTTTATTCCTAGCAAAGATTCACTAAATCATATTTTAACGATAAACTTGAAACCTTTCAACAACTGGGCATGTACCTGCTACATTGGATAAACTAGTGGCTTCATTCAAACTAAGAGTAAACCTCATATTTCTAATGTAAATTAAAAATATATCAAGAGGTCTCTTTTAGCTTAACACTTTCACGGTTTTACCACACAACACACCATATTTGTTATCTAAACACTAACATAATAGATTATTACAGAAAGTGATAGATTTTATGCAATCTTGACTTTTACTTTTCATTGTATTTTGTTGGCCCCAAGGCCACCTATAATGATGTGTAATACATTGGATCCAGTGTGCCCCATTATGTGTCAATGACTTGCGTTTGTATATATACACATTCTAACCTCATTGCTTATCATCTTATTTGATCATACAGATATATGAAGTGTATTGCCTATGGGCTTCTCCATATTCTCTCGTGTGTTTGTGTTTATTGAAAGATTTCTCACTTTGATCCTATAAGAATTTTTCTACATGGTACTAGAGTAGGTGTGACAGTAGAAGCAATAAATATGAGAAAATCGCAATTGATCACGATTAATCAGGGATCACTGCTGCTGCCAGTTTTTTCCCTTAAAAAAACACATTTTTTTGAATAAATCATGGTCAACAATTTTTCACCAGTTTTTTCATGTTTAATCACATTTAAATAATTTGAATCATGTTTAAACTGTCTATACAATTTTTTGACTGATTTTCCCATTTTTTACTACTTTTGACATGACTCATGAATTTTTTGTTTTTCAATAAGGTTTTCTACGCAATTATTCTTTCAAATGAATAACACTCCTTTTCGAAGTGGCAAAGGTATATTGCGAAGCGACTAGCCTAAGCATTTTAGATGCATATTTCAATTGTTCTAATAGTGAGTGCAAAGAACATGACTACGGCAATACATTTTAGCTCAGCTCGGCTCCTTCTTCAGACAATTCCACGCAAGGTTTGGATTTTGGATAATGCATTTAGTTCAAAAAAACCATCTCTATTTATTAAATCTTTCGCTATGACTATTTGGTGTTTGAAGTTATTGATACTTCACTATTTGTGAAGAGGCAATCCTTTATACTTGGCTTGTGTGGCAACTATGGGAAAGAGTAGGTAGTATTAGAATCCTATACAACCACCTCCGAGAAGATTACAATGAATGAAATCTAGACAGCATTCAAGTTTTGAGTGAATGTGATTGAAAGGAAATTATTTGGTCCTTCCACAATAAAATAACTATGAAGACGCAAATGGACACCTACTAAAACCCCATTTATTGGTATGTGCTTATTTATTGCTAGATTGCGGTTGATATACTAAGATACATTTATATGGAAGTAGATATGAAATTTTTCATTAGCTTCTAGGAGATTCAACAGAATCATAGAAGCTACTCTTAACAACATGAATAGTATCATGAGGCTATAAGTTGACGAATATTACTGTTCATTCTCAATCTTGTATTGACTACTTCAACCATTTGTGATTTCCAACCCATTAATACCTAAGTCACTATAACGTCCCCCACTTAGCCTAGTCACTCAGATGATGGAGGTTAGCCTATCACATGACTTCTGTAGGCTAATAACAATGGTTAGGAGGTCAATTTTTAATGTCCCCCTTCTAGTAAGCTCAAATTGTTCTCAACCTTGCACAATTTTAACTTACAAAAAGGAAGCATTAGTACTCAGTTTTTTCTCTTTTCATATCACAATTAATATAGATCCATATTCTTTCCATATTTATCCTAAAACTTATAATCACATAATTCATATTCATACTCATATTCATATGCATAGGCCTTATGTTCTATCTTTGAGAGGATCATGTGTCGCCCTATCATTAATCTATCTCTAACTCCATAGGCATGGTTCGTTAAGGAGACACTAACCATCCCATACGGAGGCCCGATGACTTCCCACCTCACCAATCGGCTCCAAAGACTTCCCACCTCTTCTATGGGAGAGCCACCTACCGTAGGGCACAAATCACATTGATGAGCTCATCTTACCATAGGCCCAAGGCTTCACCTCACACCCGGAGGTACTTCGACACTTGGCCCAAGAGACTTCGCCTCACACCCAGAGGTACTTCATCTTCTTGGGGTCACCTAGGTCCAATAACATTCTCCTAACTTACCCATACACCTAGGATGGCGAGATGATTAATGATGAGGTTAATCATCCTTTCGGATATGACACAATCCTATGATTTCTAAGTCCTTATTAACATTTTGCACATGATGCCTTATAATTAGGACATCTTGGCCTTATATAATAATTGGCCAATCATATATCCACATGATCTTAATGCTTGATCATATCCCATTATCATCATCATTGATTCCTTATGCATAACCATTAATGATCACTATCATTCATTCATCTATGGTAATAATCATTCATATAAACATAATCATTCATTCTTGTGTATTCATCTCATGCTATTTATATATTGAATAAGAAATCTGAGCTATCTACATATCTTTATTTATTTATTTTTATTCATTTATGCTAACTGATTTATTTCCTGATTTTACCATATATCTTGCAAAATATATACAAAGTGTTATTTTAATATGCTATATTGAATATTACAAATACTCTATGACAATGATGTACCTGGTATAGCCTGCAGACTTACCTTGCTGCCTACGTGTATTTTCCTTGTGCTGCGTCTTGATGGCTTCCTTAATAAAGCTTGATGCTGCCTCTTTAGACTCTTTGTTTTTCCCCGATGATTTTGTATTAGTATTAAAGCTTCAATCCTATCTAATTGCAAATCTGAATTTAAATATATTCTTATTTTTATATTCAGATATATTCTTATTTATCCATATGCTCAGATATATTCTTTTACTTCTATGTGTTCAGATATGATTCTTTTATTTCTATCTGTTTAGATATGATTCTTCTCTCTCCCTACCTTCAATCTGAATTTATATCATATGTCCCTTCTTGAAGGGAAGCATCCTTACGAAGAGTGATGCCCTTTCATACTACCACTGCTCATGATTGTTTGAAGGTAATTATTCTTAACTATTGAATACCTTTGCCATCCACTGCCTTAAGTCATTCGTTGCTCTTTTAATTATAATATTAATCACACTCCTTTGTATTCATAGTGATCTCCCCATCCTACGTTGGAAATGGGAATCATTTATAATATAATATTCGCTGGGGTTAAAGGTAATCGCTGCCCTTCATTACTTAGTCTTTGCTGCATATGCCTTTAAATAAGAATTGCCACCTAAGTTTGCATTATTATTATTATTATATTAATAATTATATTTATAATAATATTTAAGTTAATATTTATTTCTATAATGTATAGTATTATATTTAATAATTTTCAGATTGTTAATGTTTATATTTATAAATATAATAATATATTCTTGTTAATATATTATATTAATATAATAATTATTTAATATTATTTAATATAATATTATTGATTAATATTATATTAGAATAATATTTATCCAATAATATTATTTAATATCATTTATTAAGTATTATATATTAATTATATTATATATGTTTATTTAAACACCACATTTTACGACAGCGATTTCTTTGTCTTCATTATGATGTTTAAATCTTTAATTTAAACAATGCCCTAATATCGGGACAAGACAGGTCTCCCCTCTCGAGATTGCTTGTCCTCAAGCAATCACAACGATTTCTTTCATTACCTCGCACCTTTTAATGCCTACTTTCCGATGCGTTGAGACAAAATCGTGGTTTTGGGTTTAGATTGAACATGCTTTAGTGAAGAGAAAATGATTGTGATTCCATGAAAGAGAATTTGGGATCAAAGAACATTTGTTTGATGTTTTAAAATGCAAGTATCATAGATTAAAGATTTGAGAGTATTGAGATTCCAAGATGCATCTTGAGATTTATCCAATAATATTATTTAATATCATTTATTAAGTATTATATATAATTATATTATATATGTTTATTTAAACACCACATTTTACGAAAGCGATTTCTTTGTCTTCATTATGATGTTTAAATCTTTAATTTAAACAATGCCCTAATATCGGGACAAGACACAATTCAGGTAGTTACTATTTATAGTAAGTCGGGAGCTGGGCACTGGCTATTTTTGGCAGGGCAGTTGAAAAGGACCTTTGCACATGACTCATGGTTTCGATATGTCTAGAGTATTATTGGAAACAATATAAGTTAAATTAAAGATTTAACTTATGATATTTTATAAGACATAATATAACTTTAAGTTATAAAATGAAGTCATTTTATAAAGTGAAGTTATAACTTAAAAGTGGTCCCCTCGGGAGTGGACGCCCTCATGGAGCAATAAGGGGTTGAATAATAAATTAAAATAATTAAAAATTCTCTCATCTTGGGCGTTGAAGAAAGAGAGAAACAAAAGGCAAAAAAGAGGGCTCATTTGGTTATGCAAAGATTATTAATTTTTGCTCTCATATTGAGTTTTACCCATGCATTGGGTTTGAGCTTGGCTCTAGGGTTTGTTCATGGCTATGTTGGGACGAAAACCCCTGCATTAGTCCCTTTCTTCGTGCATGAAAGATTGCATCAGGAGAGGATTGGAGGAGCTTCACCTTAGGAGCTTCATTTGTGCATTCATTGAAGATATTTTGGAGAAGTGAGCTGATTTGGAGGAGCTTCACCTCAGAAGCTTAATTTGTGCATTCATTGAAGATATTTTGGAGAAGTTGTGAGCTGATATGAACATTTTTTATGGAGTTTTGAGATGCAGATTAGAAGACTGAATTCATTGAGCAGATTTGATGGAGGTTGAGGGGAATTTGTGACTGAAATCTTCTTCATTGCTGGGCCGTACCTTTCAAGGACAGGTCGTACATCATTGGGAGCTGTGTTGGGAATTTCTATGAATGTTTTGCTCCTATAAATTGTCCCATCTTGGTTGCCTATCTCTGCAGATACAAACAGAACAAAACAGAGATATTTATTGAGTGTTGCAGCTGAAAATCATTGGGAAAGTCACCTACAGCCAGCCGTACTTCTCTATCCTTGGTCGTATTGCATTAAGCGGGCATTTTGGGAGCATTTGAAGGTGTGACTCTTGACAAAAGGGGTCAATCCAGCCAAGAGAAGTTGCTGATATTATTGCTGCTCACATTCTTCATTGGTGCTGCATTGTATGCGAGTTTCTTATATGCATGGTGTTGGTCTGGCTATAGCATCCGAACGAAGTTGTAAATCTTGATCTGAGTATGTTACTAAAATTCATATTTTGGCAAAATACAATATGGGTCTTCATTAGTTTGTTGTTATCTCTTTTAGTTTTTCTGGATTTTCAGTATATTGTTCATATTCTATGTATTTCATGCAAACACGCACATGCAAGCAAAACCCATAAAACCCTAAACAGCAAAACAAACAAAAACACAAAAAAAACTACAGAGAAAAACATATACCAAGGGTGAATGTTATAGTGGTAGCAGAGCAGAAGATCTTGCCATCCTGTGATACATATACAGACATGCAGTGAGATTTGAGTTATGTTGCCTATGCAGTCATTGACACACCATTATAATCTGAGGAGAAACAGGTCACAGCTAGAAATACAGACCCCACAGGTAGTACAAGAAGGAGAAGTTCACCTAGTAGATCCTTTTTCAGGTGAGATACCAGTGCCAGATCCTACACCAGGTGAGATGGGTGACAGAGAAAATGAGGAACCCAACATGTGTGAGATTCTAAATGCACTAACTAGAAGTCACTTGGCTATGGAGAGGGAAATGAGGGAGTCACGGGAAGAGTTGAGAGAATCACAGGTAGAGTTGGTTCATATTCTTGAGCAGTTGGTACCCCGGGATGGAAGGAACAACAAGGACAATAACAACAATCACCGTGATAAGAACAGGAACAATGGTGGTGACAGAAACAGGATGAACCAGGGTGGTGATAGGCACAATGGTGACAGGAACAACAGAGACAGAAATAATGGGGATAGAAATCATGATGATAGACACGGGCACAGGGATGATGAGGGTGAGGCATCGGTCACCAACCGAAGAGCTTCACAGTTTACAGCAGGTGATAGGCTCAGCATACCAGTTTTTGTACCCAGGAACCAAGTTCCTGAACAGGATGCCATTCAGTTGGAGTTTCAAGATGAGATCTTGAGAGACTAGCGAGCATAGAGTGCAGAATTCAGGGCTAAGATGACATTCGGAGAGTACTCTGATCTCCAGATGAAGCATAGACCTCGCAGGGGAAATAGACCACAGAACCAGGAGTTACAGCAAAAAGTTAGTAAGATGACTCTCCTGTATTTTGATGGTTCTGGTAAAACCACCGCAAGAGCTTGGGTCCAAAAATTGGACAGCTACTTGCAGATTAGTCCTATGCCAGAGGAGGATGCTATAACTTATGCAGCTTTACATTTGGAGGGGACTGCGCATAAGTGGTGGAGTAACGTGAAGGTTACACTAGGTCAAGATCAGATTACTTCATATGTGGAGTTTATTGCTAGACTAATCGACAGGTTTGATAAAAAGGACCCTGAATTGCAATTTAAGGAGTTGGCACAGCTGAGGCAGAGTGGATCGGTAGACTCCTACATATCAGAGTTTCAAAACCTATATGTTATGGTCCTAGACATCTCAGAGCGTAGATTGCTTATTTTATTTATTGATGGACTATCAGACCCATTGCGTGGTTGGGTTAAGGGCTTTGACCCTGCATCACTTTAGGAGGCCATGAAAAAGGCCCAAGATATGGAGTCATTAGTGTGGCGAAACATATTTTAGTCTATGGGCTTTCCACATAGGAAGGATAAGGAGAAGGACAGGAGACCCTTCCAAAGGGATGTTGACCAAACTAAGGATAAATCAAACAAGTTGACAAATGACCAACTCAATGAATACAGAAGGAAAACGCTTTGCTTTCACTGCAAAGAGCCATGGGATCCCTCACACAAATGCCCCCACAAGGCTAAGGCCAAATTGATAGAATACTATTCAGCTAAGGAGACACAGTTAGAGGCATCAGATTTGCCTTCAGATCAACCTTCAGACCATGAGGACAATGGGTATGAGAGAGCATCACAGCACAGTGTTGGTAGTGATGGGACTCTTGCCCAGCTTTCTAGTTTTCAGAAAGTTGCCTCTTTCAGGGTACATGGTGTACTCGGAGGTCAATGTATCATCACTCTCATTGACACAGGGGCTACACATAATTTTATTGATGAGGGGTTGGTAGATTGACGTGGATTAAAAGTAGAGGAATTCGAAGGCTTCATAGTTATGGTAGCCGACGGGTTCAAAATGCAATGCAACAGGAAAATCTCTGGGTTGAAGATTATCATGGGTGACTATGAGTTGGTTGATGATTTCTATGTTGTTGGTATTGGGGATACAGATGTTGTGCTAGGCATGCATTGGATGAGACAACTAGGGGAGTTCACCATGAATGTGAACAAAATGGAAATGAAATTCGAATTTAAGGGGAAGAAAATGTCTCAGAGGCTTGTGAGATGGTGGACCACGGGTAGTGTCACTGAAGAGAATGGAAAGACTGTTACGACATGACCAGGTAGCGTGGGCAGCAGAGTGCCTTATCATGCCAGAGTCCCCACCACAACCAAAGAGCAGTTATCATCCAAATATTCAGAAGCTCTTGACCAAGCACAGCAAAGTGTTTGGAGATATACCACCAGGAGTGCCACCTAACAGAGGTATAGAGCATGTTATAGAGTTAGAGGATGGGACCAAGCCCATCATGATTACTCCCTATCAACATCCTAAGAGACTTAAGGATAAGATAGAGAAGACCATCAAGGAGTTGCTCAAGATGGGTCACATTCGGCCTAGTAAGAGTCCCTTTGCTTCTGCAGTGGTTTTGGTCAAAAAGAAGGATGGGACGATTAGGATGTGCATTGACTATCGAGCACTAAATAAGAAAACCATCAAGAATAGGTATCCTATTCCTAGGATTGATAAGTTGATAGATGAGCTGCATGGTGCTTGTTATTTTTCAAAAATTGATTTAAGGTCAGGGTTCCATCAGATTCGTATGAGAGCAGAGGAAATAGAGAAGAATGCTTTCAAGTGTCATTACGGCCACTTTGTGTTTCTAGTGATGCCGTTTGGGTTAACCAATGCCCCTGCTACCTTCCAAAGTTGCATGAACCAGATTTTCAGACAACAGCTTCAGAAGTTTGTATTGATCTTCTTTGATGATATACTAATTTTCAGCAGGACTTGGGAGGGATCACATGAGACATCTAGAGGAGGTGTTGAGCATTCTGGAGAGTGACTCCCTCTATGCCAAAGAGTCTAAATGCGACTTTGGCATGACTAAGCTACTTTCCTTGGGCCACATTATCAGTGCTGATGGTGTAGACCCAGAGAAGATTAAGGCAATTGTAGATTGGCCCCCACCTACAAACCTCACACAGCTGAAAGGGCTTCTTCGGGCTTTGTGGTTTCTATAGGAGGTTTGTAAAAGGCTTCTCACAGACAGTTGCACCTTTGACAGATTTGATGATGAAAGGAGTCTTTGAGTGGAATGACAGAGCTCAACAGTGCTTTGATCATTTCAAGCACTTAATGTCTACCTACCCTGTGTTGGCAATCCCTGACTTCTCTAAGCCGTTTGAGCTAGAGTGTGATGCTTCAAAAGAGGGGATGGGGCAATGCTTATGTAGGAGAAGCATCCGATAGCATTCGAGAGCAGGAAACTTTGGGGTGTTGAGAGGAGTTACTCGGTGTATGACCGAGAGATGTTGGCCATAATGCATACATTGGCCAAATTCAAACCTTATCTAGTTGGGGCGAAGTTCATCATAAAAACAAATTCTAACAGCATTAAATATTTCATGAACCAAAAGGATCTGAATGATAGACAGCAAAAGTGGGTCAGTAGGCTCCAGGCCTATGATTTTGACATCGAGTATGTCAAAGGAGAAGAGGAATATAGTTGCAGATGCTTTGTCGAGGAGACCTCACTTGTGCTTAGTTGGAGAGATATCTGCTGATTGGAGGGAATTCATTGTAGCAGAGTATGCTAAGGACTCTTGGGCAACAGGAGTCATTGGGGGCACTATCAGGAATGATAGATATTCTGTGGTGAATGATTTGATCATGTACAAAGACAGAATATTTTTGGTGCCTAGTTCTTAGTTTAAGCATAAGGTTATAAGGACTTTCCATGATACTCCAATGGCTGGCCATCCTCGATTCTTCAAGACTTACAAGCAGATTCGGGAAAGGTTCACATGGAAAGGACTCAAGGAAGAGGTACTTAAGTATGTTCATGAGTGTCCCATTTGCCAACAGAATAAGCATGAGCATACTTATCCAGCAGGTTTATTACAGCCATTGCCTATTCCCAATCAAAAATGGGAATATATCTCCATGGACTCCATCACAGGGTTGCCGAAAGTTCAAAGGAAGGATTGTATTTATGTGGTAGTCAATAGACTTACCAAATTTGCAGATTTCTTCGCCATTTCAGCAACTTATACAGCTACTCAGGTGGCTGATTTATTTTTCAGGGAGATATTCAGGCTTCACGGGATACCCAGAGTATAGTCAGTGACAGGGACAGCAAGTTCCTGAGTTTATTCTGGTGGGAGCTATTCAGATTATGTGGCACTAAGTTGACTCCTAGTACCAGTTACCACCCACAAACAAATGGGCATACAGAAGTGGTGAACAAATGGGTGGAGGGGTATCTTCGTAACTATGTTTCGGGGCAGCAGAAGGCTTGGAGGGGGAGAACTGTTATAACACAACATACCAGATGTCTATCCAGATGACTCCTTTCAGGGCACTATATGGTTATGATGCCCCATGCTTCACAGATCTCTTACTTGGTGATAGCTGGGTGCCTAAGGCAAAGGATCTTTTGCAGGAGAGCCAAGTCATAGTAAAGGAGCTCCAGGAGAATATACAGCAGGCACAGAATCAGCAGAAGCTTTGTGTTGATCAGCATTGGGTAGAGAGAAGTTTCGAGGTTGGAGATATGGTATATTTGAGGCTCCAACCCTACAGGCAGTCCACTCTCAAGAAGAGTGGAGCAGAAAAATTGAAACCCAGGTTCTATGGTCTGTTCAAGATTATCACGAGAGTAGGAGAAGTGTATGAGCTTGAGTTGCTAGTTGATAGTAGGGTGCACAATGTTTTCCATGTTCTAGATTGAAAAAAGCTCTTGATCACAATGTGATTCCTTCAGCTAAGCTTCCACCATTGGATGAGGAGGGGAAGCTAATCTTGGTACCAGAGGCTATCATTGACACCAAAGAAAGGAATCTGAGCAAATGGATCATCAGGGAGTACCTGGTGAAGTGGAAAAATCTACCAGTTGAGGACGCCAGTTAGGAGTGAATAGATATTGGAGCATCCTGAGCTGAGGTTGCTTGAGGACAAGCAATCTTGGGGAAGGCGGACTGTAATGTCCCCCATTTAGCCCAGTCAATCAGATAATGGAGGTTAGCCTATCACATGACTTCCGTAGGCTAATAACAATGGTTAGGAGGTCAATTCATGTACTTACTATTTATAATAAGTCGAGAGCTGGGCACTGGCTATTTTTGGCAAGGCAGTTGAAGAGGACCTTTGCACATGACTCATGGTGTTGATATGTCTAGAGTATTATTGGAAACAATATAAGTTAAATTAAAGATTTAACTTATGATATATTTTATAAGATATAATATAACTTTAAGTTATAAACTGAAGTTGTAACTTAAAAGTGGTCCCCAAAGGAGTGGATGCCCTCATGGAGCAATAAGGGGTTGAATAATAAATTACAATAATTAAAAATTCTCTCATCTTGGGCGTTGAGGAAAGAGAGAAACAAAAGGCAAAAAAGAGGGCTCATTTGGTTATGCGAAGATTATTGATTTTTGCTCTCATATTGAGTTTTTCCCGTGCATTGGGTTTGAGCTTGGCTATAGGGTTTGTTCATGGCTATGTTGGGACGAAAACCCCTGCATTAGTCCCTTTCTTCGTGCATGAAAGATTGCATCAAGACGGGATTGGAGGAGCTTCACCTCAGGAGCTTCATTTGTGCATTCATTGAAAATATTTTGGAGAAGTTGTGAGCTGATATGAACATTTTTGATGGAGTTTTGAGATGCAGATTAGAAGACTGAATTCATTGAGCAGATTTGATGGAGTTTGAGGGGAATTTGTGACTGAAATCTTCTTCATTGCTCGGTCGTACCTTTCAAGGACAGGTCATACATCATTGGGAGCTGTGTTGGGAATTTCTATGAATGTTTTGCTGCTACAAACTGTCCCATCTTGGTCGCCTACCTCTGCAGATACAAACAGAACAAAACAGAGATATTTATTGAGTGTTGCAGCTGAAAATCGTTGGGAAAGTCACCTACAGCCAGCCGTACTTTTCTATCCTTGGCCGTACTGCATTAAGCTGGCATTTTGGGAGCATTTGAAGTTGTGACTCTTGACAAAAGGGGTTGATCCAGCCAAGAGAAGTTGCTGATATTATTGCTGCTCACATTCTTCATTGGTGTTGCATTGTATGCGAGTTTCTTATATGCATGGTGTTGGTCCGGCTTCAGCATCTGAATGAAGTTGTAAATCTTGATCTGGGTATGTTACTATAATTCATATTTTGGCAAAATACAATATGGGTCTTCATTAGTTTGTTGTTACCTCTTTTAGTTTTTCTGGGTTTTCTGTAATTGTTCATATTCTATGTATTTCATGCAAACACGCACATGCAAGCAAAACCCATAAAACCCTAAACAGCAAAACAAACAAAAACACAAAAAAAAACCTATAGAGCAAAACATATACCAGGGGTGTATGTTACAATCACAGGGTTCGCCAAATTGTGGCCATAAAGCTTGAAATTCAACGAACTCCAAAACATTTCTAAAAATTCGATGAAATTCGCCAAACATTCATACAATAAAGGGTGCATTTTTTTTAGTAAAATATATTTTAAAAAGACATTTTTTAGGGTTTTTTCTCGTTTCTCCCCTCACCCACAACTTTTTTTCTATCACTACTTTGGCGTCACGATTATTCTCCCTGGCTTGCATTATCAATCTAAGACCATTTATTAAATTGTAGTTGATGGAATCGAGATTCAAGTTAAAGTGTAGTTGAGGGAGACGTGACTAGATAATCGTGATTCGTCCGTGGTTTATTTGTACTTTGTTTTTATGAACGGGGAGAACACGCGGATATGGAATGGGACAAGAGAAGTATTCACACAATAGCTGAACTATCCTATTCCTAAAGGAGAAGGTGCTTTTGGAGCGTGATTACCCCACCACATTACAGTCCTTGTCTTGTTGTCTGCAGCCTGCTTTCGAGGTGGGATAGATATCTGCGATTCCACATGTTTTGATCCATTCGTACCGCCTTACACCCACCAGGGGAAAGTACCCACCCAGACGATGACAAAAATCAAGATGACTTCCAACTGAGTGAGCCATCTGGTACGGGCCCTGATCGACCCACATAGACCATAGTTTGGCACCTTATTTTTTATAAAATTTAATACATTTAATCATCAAACCAAATATTTCTAGTAACTTCCAAATTAATGCGTCAAAATTTAATATTTTAAAATATTAAATATTTAATTTTGATTTTCTATTATTGAAATTTAATATATTTAATATTATATAATTTAATATATTTAATAATATTTAAAATAGTTAATATATTTTATATTATAGAATTTAATATCTTTGTTACTTATATTTTTAAAAAGTTCAAATTTATATTGGCGAATTTAATCACAATTTTTTTTTCAAATTTTTGTCCTTTAACGAACTCAATCCGATTTTATTGTTGCCGAACACAAACACGAACTCGAACCTTGTGACATAGATTGATACTACCACGACAAGGAATAGTATAACCAAACATAACTTGTGCAGTGCATCACTAGATAAGTTGACAGTTCTTGTATGGGAAAGAGTACGAGTTCAAGGTTCAAGTGTGTCAGTACAGCAATTTTTTTTCCCCATTATGGGTGCAGATATATATGCAAAAAAAAATACATTATATATAATTGCAAATACATATGATACTTGGTACTAAAAATATACACTACACAACTGAAAATACATTTGATATTTGATAAAGATAAAGATAATTGATAATTCAATGTTATATCATATATGTCAAATCAATTACAAAATTTGAGAATAGTAAATACTAAATACTATCCAAATTTTGTATCTTGCTCTCTAGTGAAAGCATATAGATCTAGATCTAAGTCATCATTTGGTTCAACTTCATTTAAACCACAAGCAACCGCAACGCCACTCCCACTAGCTACATCATGTGTAGTAGCCTCGTCATCATCTAAAGCGAGTCCGGCAAGCTTTACAATAGATGCATCTAAGTTGGCACACTCCGGGGTAATATCCCAAATCTTCATTGCCCCTTGCTTGTAAGCAACTTCCTAATATGATAGGAGGCACAAGTTGGAATGGACCTAGACCAAATCTTCTAGATTTTTTGCAGCCAACCTGTTGCACTTATCTGAGTGGATAAAGGAGTATGTACTCCAATTCCACTCAACCAAAGAAGAACTTACAACCTATTGAAATTGGAGAGAAAGTCAATACAACTTAAAAATGCAAAAAGAATGGTAACAATGTTAAAAAACAAAAATTGCTTACCTATAATAGAATTTTGATTGCAAGAGGTTGAACATATAACTTTGCTCATGGAGGTACCACCATGAATAAGCGTTTGTCTTGTATTTGTCTCAAAGAGCACAAATACTATGATCTCTTGATGAGATGAACCTACCAAACTCAATCCTAACATTATCCACCACTTTTGGATTTGAGAAGATTCTTCAGAATGCTTTCTTGTACCCTTCAACAACTTCAATGTCTTTATATTGTGTTGTTCTCCTAGGCAAAGAAAGTATCTCAGTGTAATGTCACATTTTTGTTATTTTTGCAATATTCTAATCTTTTTGTATTTTTGTGAATTTAGAATACCACAACAAACTAATAATAAAAACAAATAGCTAGAAACACTCTAATAAACTCTCAACTACTGATATCACACTTCATATGAATAATTTTGTCAATTTTAAATTCTGGAACAAATCCTAGTTCACTCAAAATACTCAGATTTGAATTGAAAATAATTTGAACAGCATCATTCCAAATCAACATTAATTCTAGAAACCCTCAACAAACTGATTTTGATTCATTTGTACTGCTGGCCAAAATTACAAAGCTGGAAGCAATGTTTTTGATGACAAATCTCACTCACAAAATGCAGATCTGAAATCATAATATTGAAACCTGATTTGTACGACCTCCTAAACCCTATAATTGACTGGTAGCGCTGATTGTACTGCTGGAAATGGAGGTTTATGGCTGGAAAAACAATTGTACGGCCGTGGCAGGGTGTATTTGGCATGTGGCAGTTGATAAAAGACCAAAATATGCTATGCAGCAACAAATAACTCCTTCAACATGTATGGCACCTTGGAACATCAATAATGACTAGTACAGCTGGCAATAAATGTTGTATGGCTGGATTAGAATAGCGGCTGGTACAGATCTAAACATTATGATCCATTGTGCAAGAAAAACTCCTTTTGTTGGCGCTACAAACTGAAATGGTTGGAAACTCCAAAATGTACAATCTAACTGTACGAATCTCACAATGGCTGGCACACCTCCTAACAGCATAAAAATTGGGCAATCAGCAACAATAGATGATGAATAACTCTGTAAATCAGCAAGATCACCCTCCAAATATCACAAACAATAATTTGCTTGCAAATCCAAATCGATAAGACCCAAAAATTTCACACAAATCACTAAATTAGCTCAACATGCAAACCCTAGATGGAATTTACCTATGGTGAAGATGAAGGTTTTCATCCTCACCTCCAAAAACAAGAGCCAAGATAGGGTTTTTGTCCTCCGGAATCGCACAAAACAGCCAAGGGTTTTTGTCCTTGGATGTCAACCTTGGATGCAAAAGCTCGCAATGAAAATGCCAAATGAAATCTCGCCAAGAAGGAAGCCAAGCACCCCCTTTAAACATTTCCAAATTGGGCCGATGATTAAATTTCCCTCCAAATAGTATTTAAAAAAAAAATTATTTAATTTTTTTTTTAGTACTTAACAATATTTATTTTAATACTAGTGTTTAAAAACACTTTTCTTTTAATTTTAATAATATTATTTAAGTTGCCCCATAAATTAAAAATTATCGGGCCCAACTTAAAATAATATTATTTATTTCCCTTGCTTTTCCTCTTAGCCTACGGGAAACGGAAATAGGCTAGAGGTCTTCAGGTCTTCTCAATGGCTCTATTTCGGAAAAGGGGGCATGACACTTAGTGTTGTAATATTTGGGAGATAAGCATATGCTAGAAAAAATGTTTCTTCGGTATCATTCTTCTTCTCTGTTATTATGGCCTTTATATTTTCTATCATAGAGTCCATGTCATCATAGATTTCTTCCGAACACGGTCAATCTGTATTACCAAACCTGATCATACTCATGATGCGCATGATTAAACTCAATATGTAGTCCACATGGGCCCACCAATCATCATCCAAGATCAATGATTTGACAATTTGGGCCCTCTGTGAATTTGATTGCCTCCACACACTCCATTGATTGTTAATGACCATGGTGCTTAATGCCTCTTGCACCCTCACAAGTCATCTTAAAACAATTGTGTGCAATTCAAATCAAGTCTCAAGAACCTAATATGGTGTAAAAATAAGATAATAACAAATTAAAATTTAAATAAATGTCATATAAATTAAATTTCACAAACTTACCTTCAACAACTCCAAATTAGAGAAAGTTCTAAAGATGCTTTGTGATATATGATCATTTGTCACAAACATCTAAATCTCCTCACCCTCAATGTGTAGTTTTTTCACCCACTCTATTTAAGTGCCAATCTTTTGCATCACCAAGTTGAGGAAGTGGTGTCTAAAAAATGTGCTTGTACCATTCCTCAACCAAAACACCTGAAACCTTGCAAATTTTTGCATTGTCCATTGTGACTTGGACAATTTTCAACACCTACCATCTCTACGGACTCAATGAGGATTTTGGAAACGAAGTTTGCATCCTTCACTTACCCCTCACAATCAACCGCTTTAAAAAATATTGTCCCTCTAGAAGACACTACAATGACATTTATTGAAGGTAAGTTTTTGCAATCTCTCCATCCATCAGAAATGACAGACACTCTATTTCAAACGACGAGTCCCTAATTGGTTTTAGTTATATTTACCAAAAAAAATATTTTGCCAATAAGGTGGTGCGCACCTTCTCATACCTAGAACCTATGTAACCAAAGGATGTTTGACTGATTACCATCAACATTTCATATCAATATGGTGATCTCACCAAGTTGAAAGGAAAACCACTAGCATAAATCCAACGTGCAATGTAATCACCTATGTTGTCCCTCACCTCATTCTGAAATGCCTTCTCCAATGGGCCTCTTTTGCAAGAAGAAACAAAGGAATCTTCTTCTTGGATAGACGGTGTCTCCAAGAAAGGATGTGGGGCAATGTAAGATACCCAACTAATTCAACTAAAATTTTTCCTTAAACAATTTTTCTTGCTATCAACTCATCAACTACTCAACGACTTAGAGATTTACATCAAAGATAACGACTTGAATGAATCAACCTTAGAGATGGGTACTTGTCTTGTTACTCGATTCAATCAACTTGCAATGTCTTATTACATGGATAATGCTTTCAATAGCATGAAGTTACACTTTATTCAAAAGGAATTACATAAGCAGGCCTTGGAGCCTTGATGTTTACAACGGCGTCTACACTTGATCAACTCAATCAAACTCAATGATGTCAACTGAATGTCAACACCTCACAATATCACAAGGGAGCATCACCTTGCTTGTTGAGGGAGCATCACCCCAACACTTGAAACTCGCAAGCCTCAAGATCACAAGCTAAATAGCTTTGCAGAGAGAATTCTGTCAAAAAAAATAGATCCCAAATGAATGAGAGAGCTCCTCCTTTTATAGGCCTTCCAAAGGCAATGAAGGCACGTTTTTCAATGCACAAAGAGGAACCAAGGCACATTTCCCAAGAAGCATATCCAAGGGAATATTCCATCTGATGACTCATTCTGAGTTGGCAAGCTTATCCAGAGACCTTGACACTGATCCAAATGCTATCTTTCTGACCAATGGGCATTCAGGTAGTTGTAACAACCTTAACCACCTCAACTTAGGCGCAGTTCTAATGTTCTTCTGACTGGGCGCCAACTTTGGAGAGTTCACAAGAGTTTTGGCACCTTGGTAACAGCTTATCATCCCTTTCAAAGAACTTTGAAAACAACTTGATTTCAAATGATTATCATCTTACCTCTTGATGAAGCGCCCTGTTCCAAAACTGGTCTTGAAAACTTGCAACTATCTTAGGCGCATATTTGGAGTAGCATCAACTGATATCAGCACCTGATACCTTAATTCACCCTTGCAATCAAACTTTTGATGCTCTTTTAACCTAGCGCCCATATCTGGAGTATCAATATCTTGTTTGAGCCTTCAGTTTCACCTAGGCGCACTTATTGATAGGAAAAGGTTCAGATTCGCGCCTTAGGGAGAAAAAGGGGTTTTGCCTTGCTAAAACCTTCAACTCAAATCACAACTGAATCAAAAAGACTACCTTCTATCAAGCGCCTATCAGTTGGAATGGAATGAGAACTCCTTAGGCGCACTTTTGGGGATAAGTCCCTTAGGCGCAACAAGACAACTGTGGAGGTGAGAATTGGCGCCCTCCCTTGAATAGCTTATCTTGCATGTACTTGTTTGCTTCCAGCGCCTTAGGGAGAAAAAGGGGTTTTGCCTTGCTGAAACCTTCAACTCAAATCACAACTGAATCAAAAAGACTACCTTCTATCAAGCGCCTATCAGTTGGAATGGAATGAGAACTCCTTAGGCGCACTTTTGGGGATAAGTCCCTTAGGCGCAACAAGACAACTGTGGAGGTGAGAATTGGCGCCCTCCCTTGAATAGCTTATCTTGCATGTACTTGTTTGCTTCCAGCGACATTGAGGTGAATCTAAAACATCATCCTTCCTAGCGCCTTGGCTTACTGGAGAATTTAGAGGTCCATTTATCAATGAGGTGCATCATTGAGATAAAATAACATGGATTTGGCGCCTTGAAATGCCTAGGCACTCATTCAATGGTGTTTGACCACAACTTGGCGCCTAAGAAGACTTTTACCTTCTTCACTACCTAACCTTGTTTCCTTTAGTCAGAATCTCATCTCTGCTTTCATAAACACCTGTCATCAAGTGGATTGAAAGCATCTTCTAGGTTAGGCGCACTTTTAGGTTTGCACAAGAAGGAATTGGCGCCTATACTTGAAATGATCATCTTCCCTGCAAATGCCCACATTTGAAGTCATCAAGGTGAGTGAGTTAGGATATCATTCTTCATTAGCGCCCTGACTGAGTGAGAAGATTGGAGGCTACTTCCTTGATTAGGCCCCTGTTTGAGTAGATGTCAATTAGGCGCACTTGAATGGTTGATGGATCTTGAAATAGCGCCTAATCTTCTAAGTGCAAAACATCTCAAACACTATGCAATTCAGATGACTCCACAAAGGTTCCTTAGTACTTCAGACACTTTTGCTTCCTCCTTCATGCTTGGGCGCCAGTTCAAGGTCCTGGATTCATGATTTGGCGCCTTGTTGTTCTAGGCGCCCATTTAGGAGAGTAAAACATGTTTCTAGCGCCTAAAGTAAAATAGGCCTTTTTCCTTATTCAATTTGCCTAGGAAACTTCATCCTGAAGATCAAACAACTCTTCTATCAAGGCGCCCTTTTTGGATGTACTTACTAACATGCTACTTAATGCTAGGCGCCCTTTTGATGATTCAAAAACCCAGGGCGCTCACTTTGGTGAACTCTACCTGACATTGGCGCCTAAGTATGAAAACTTCATTCACTATCATCTTCGCTTATCTCAGAACTAGGCACTGGGTTGGAGGAGGTTAACCACAAGGAGCGCCTCCAGTTGGATGCTTTACTGAGTGCTAAAATGGACTTTGGAAGTTGGGCGCCAAAATGAGTCTGAATTGTCAAGGAGTGCGCCTAGCAATGGTGATCACTGGAGTTGATGAAACTACTCCCAGACTTAGTCAAATTACAAGTTTCTGACTTTGCTCCTACAAAACAAAAGGTTAAGTTAGTCAAAAACCCGTTCATTCCCTCCTTATTTAGAATTAGCCTCCGGGAATGAAGAATAGGCTAATTCATTCTTCATTTGATGATCAAGCCGAAAACGGGGACATGACAGGCAACAACTATTGAAGGAGACCCTGTAGGTGGCCTCCCTAATCCTTTCTTCACTAAAGAACAATATTTTAATTTTGCTCACTCACAGCATCAGCTTCTTCGTGTTTTCTAATATATGTCATAATTTGTTCCTTTCTATTGGTACCAATTTTGGTACCTCTAGAAAACTATTTTCAATCATGCTTATAGCCAAAGACCAAGTCATTCTTGTCACATCAATGTCAACTATGTTATCTTTCCTATCAAATGGTTCAGTCCCCAAGTGTTGGTATGTCTTGCTCCATAGCAATGTATACAAGATGTTTGTCATAAAGAGTATCAAGCTCTGAATTCTAAGAAGGCTCCAGCATAGGTAGAGAAAGGATTGGGATTAAGGCAAATCTTCTCCGACACACTAAAATAGGATCATATAAGGAGATCATCTTTCAAGCATGAAATAGCCATTGCGGAGAATTCAAAATTCAAGAGAAGCAATTTTAGTGCTTACTAGAGATAAAACTTTCTTATTTAGAAAAAGCTTCTTTTTGTTTCTCCGTTGTATCCTCGATTAATGAGAGAAGTATGAAAATCAAAAGTTTTTATTTTTAGAAAGTTGTTTTTCTTCTTTTTCTGCTTTTTCAATGAATGGTGGTGGATGGCAATGGAAAAAGGCTATCAAGGTTGTTTCAAGCTTCATCATGTGAAAATGGAATTCAAAAAGATAAAAAGCAAGAAGAAATGGAATTTTTATCAAGGTTAGTGTTTGAAAATTTAAAATGAAAGAAATTTAAAGCAAATTCAAAGTTTGAGTTAGTCATTCGAGAATTTCTTCAAATTGTTATCGAGTACCTAAAAGTTCCACTTGCTATTAGGTGATCAATATCTCCACTTGGCATCAAGGCGGCAACTTTGACAATTTTCACTTTTTCGAATCTACAGGTCAATTTCCCCACTTGGCTCAAGTCATGAAAACCTCCACCTAGCATTAAGTGACCAAAAGGTCCACTTGGCGTCAAGTGGAGAAACTTCCACTTGACGCCAAGTTATAAAGTTCCACTTTTTGGCATTAGTGTCATAAAATCTCCACTTGGCATTAATGAACAAAAACTTCCACCAAAAGCAAGTGAGCACCTAAACTCCATTAGGAACCAAAATAGCATGTTTTTCTTGCCAAAACGAAGTGGTCAACAAAGTAAAAGTGGCGTCCAAGTTAGTATATGGACCCAAGTGAAAGATGAACATCAAATAAAGTGAAATAAAGGAGAAAAGGCAATGAATCTAAACCCTCCATTCAAAGTGAAACCCAAGATGAAGCATATGAATATTTTATTATTTTTCAAATGTGACAAGGATTAGTTATAGCAAATTAAAGACAATCAAAAGATCAAAGCCCTTGATTTAGATGGACTCAAGATGGTGAGGATAGAATTGCTTTCAAAGCAATTATTATATTATTTTTGAAACTTCAAGAAGTTGCAATTAAAAGGTTATAAATATGTGTCATTTACACATACAATGTAATGAGAGTGTATACCAAACTTATGCTGCAGAAATTGTCATTCAAAGGTTAAAGTCAAGTTAATGTGTTAAGTGTTTGTAACGAAAAATGGTGAATGTTACGTTTATGCTACATGAACCATCCAGCTGTTAATGTTATTCAATAACTGTTAATCCCATGTTTGTAATTCCATTTGTTGAATTGAATTGAACAATCTAATCCAACTTTGTGTTGATGTTCATTGATCATCAAAGTAATAACTTTGTGCATTCCTTTGACAATTTACTTCATGGAATCATGTGATACTCCTTCATTTTATCATTGCCTATGTCGATGCTAACATATTGGTGTCTAATTTTAGCCAATAAATAGTGTTCATTGGTGTTAAGTAATTTAATCCTTGTTTGCAACTAAATATTGGTCTCTATTTTAACTAGTAGAAAGTTGTGTTTGTACATGCTTGAGTTGTTAGTCTACCTTAATCTGACAATCTCATTGCATTCTTAGCTATTGATGGTTTGGTGTTGCATCTAAGGCAAAAACATAGTCGAAGTAGTAACTTACATTTAACACAAAACCTCAAGGGGCAATTCGGACAATGTAAATGTTTGTGAATTCTATTAGTTTTAGGTTTAGTTAGGTCTCAAGGAGCTTCCCCTTCTAGTTTGAAGAACGGTTTTACTAAATTCACTATTATATTCTGTGTTGTCACAAAAGTGATAAATTAAAACACAAACACTTTAGCAACCCCTTCTTATTTGGCCTTTGACAAACTCTAATTCCATGGCCAGTCATAAACCCGCAAACCAACTCTGGAAACTCAAAAATCTCTACAAACCTGAAATTCAAATAACTAAATATTGAAACTTCACACAAACAACATCTAGAACAAATCATTCAACTCAAAGGAAATTCCTGAATGGAATCTCTCAAATGACTAAGTGGGATTTCGTCCTCAAAATCATTCTTTCCAATAGGGTTTTCGTCCTAGGCAAAGAAAAGATGAACAAAGTTAAATCTTAAAAACAAGGGTGTTTGGTTTATCAAATTCGTAACCTATTCCAATGCACAACTCCTCCTGTTATAACTTTCCAAGGGATCTCCTATTTTCCCACTTGAACCCTAAAAGTGTTCTTTTTACATAATCACTTATGTACCCCCACGCCTTGCAACACTTAAGAAAACAACTTAAGTCACCTTTTAAAAACACATTTTATAACCTTTTAAATAATTAAAAATGAGTCTTCTTTTAATATATAACTCAAAGTTACTTTTCGACAACTTAAATTTTACTTATTTAATTATTTCCAAGGTCTCAAAAAAGGGACATTGCAATTGGTGACTAGGATGGGGCTGTAAATAGAAGATTTTGAGGGATTTAACGTTATTGTAGTCAATGAATTCACTATCCCTTGCACCAAAAGGATTCAGCATCTTGATATCACTTTAGGGAGGCATAGAGTATGTGATGATTTTTTTATGTGGTTGGCATTGGTGAGACGGATGTGGTTTTGGGTGTGCAATGGTTGCATTCACTCGGCAAATTCACCAAAAACTATCAGATTATGGAATTGAAGTTTAAATCAGAAGGAAAGGAGGTAGTTCTTTGAGGCCTATCGAATGGATCTCCTAGGGTTATTTCAGCCAAAAGGATGGAAAGGCCTTTTCATAGAGGCCAAGTAGCTTGGGCAGCATAGTGTTTGATTACGGATATGGTTTCCTTCACAAGTGAGAAATCTTATCATGTTGACATCCAATCCATCTTGAATAAGCATAGCATGATGTTCAACGACATTCTTCCAGGGTTGCCGACGGATAGAGGGTTTCACCATGTCATTGAGTTGGAAGAAGGATCGAAGCCGATCATCACTAAACCCTATTGTCATCTTAGGAGACATAAGGAGATCGAGAAGGTGATTAAGGAGTTGCTGGAAATAGGACACATAAG
The DNA here is from genome assembly GCA_027924645.1 of Cunninghamia lanceolata. Lineage (NCBI taxonomy): Eukaryota > Viridiplantae > Streptophyta > Pinopsida > Cupressales > Cupressaceae > Cunninghamia > Cunninghamia lanceolata. Next base: position 1,166,682 of record BSBN01000798.1, read on the forward strand.
ACTGAGTTCTAGCCCATTTGCCTCTTCCTTGGTGTTGGTCAAGAAGAAGGATGGTACCATGAGGATGTGCATTGATTATAGAGTTCTCAACAAAAAGACAATCAAGAATTGCTACGATTCCCAAGATTGATGAGTTGATAGATGAGCTTAATGGTGTTGTGTACTCCAAGATTGATCTTCAATCAGTGTATCATCAAATAAGGGTGAGAGATGAGGATGTGCATAAGACCACTTTCAGATGTCATTACGGACATTACAAGTTCTTGGTTATGCCATTTGGCCCGACTAATGCATCAATCAATCACATTCCAGTCTTGCATGAAAAAGGTATTCATTAAGCAATTGAGGAAGTTTGTATTGGTTTTGTTTGATGATATATTGATATATAGCAAGACTTGGGAGGATCATTTGAGATACATAGCTGAGGTGCTTGGAATTCTAAAGCAGCAGTCATTCTTTGCCAAGGCATCAAAATGTGAGTTTGGATTAACAGAGATACTATATCTAAGGAATAAGATTAGTGCCCAAGGGGTTAGAGTGGACGATGAGAAGATTAGGGCAATCCTGGATTGACCTCCACCTAAGCCTATATCACACTTGAGAGGGTTCTTTGGTCTTTGCAGCTACTACCGGAGATTTGTCGAAGTTTTTTCACAGCTGGTGGCTCCATTGAGAGATTTGACGAAGAAAGGAGCTTTCTCTTGGAGTGATTCAGCACAAAGAGCTTTTGATAAGCTCGAGGAGGTAACGAGTTCATGTCTCATTTTGGCCATTCCAGATTTTTCACTTCCTTTTGTTTTGGAGTGTAATGCTTCAGGAGAGGGTACTAGAGCAATTTTGATGCAAAACAAACACCCCATAGCATTTGAGAGTAGAAAGCTCAAAGAGTCAGACAAGAGTTTTTTTACTTACGACAAGGAGATATTGGCCATCATGTATACGTTGGCTAAATTCAGAGAGTATTTGGTTTGTGGGAGAATTGTGGTGAAGATGGATCACAATAGCTTGAAATTCTTCCTCAATCAAAAGGATTTCAATGATAGGCAGCAAAAGTGGGAAAGTAAGTTACAAGCTTATGATTTTGATATTGAGTATGTTAAGGGGACAAATAATGTTGTAGCTGATGCGTTATCTCGAAAGCCCTGTTTGTGCTCCATGACTGATATATCTACTAATTGGAGGGTTTCTATAATAGCTGAGTATGCCAAGAACATATTTGCTACTAATATTTTGGATAGTAAGCTACAAGATGATAGGTACAAGGTGGCTGATGAACTCATCCTCTATAAGGACCAGGTGTATCTTGTTCCAAAATCGAAATGAAGATGAAGGTTTTGAGGGCATGTCATGATAGACCATTAAGTGGTCACCTGGGATACTACAAGACATAAAAGTAGGGGTCTTTGCAGCCCTTACCCATTCGAAATCAGAAATGGGAGAGCATTTCCATGGATTTCATCACTTGTTTTCTGCAAGTACGGTGTAAAGATTGTATTTTGGTGGTAGTGGACAAACTCACTAAGTATGCTCATTTTTGTGCCATAACTTCAAAATATAAGGCTCCACAAGTGGCTGATTCAATTTTTAGAGAGATGTTTAGGCTACATAGGCTGCCTAGAAACATTGTGAGTGATAAGGACAGAAGGTTCCTTAATTGTTTTGGCAAGAACTTTTTCAATTGACAAATACAGAGTTGACTCCAAGCACTAGCTATCACCCTCAAACGGATGGACAAACGGAGATTGTGAACAAATGGATTGAGGGATATTTGAGGAACTATATTACAAGGCAGCAAACAACATGGATTAAGTGGCTTTATCTTGGGGAGTATTGCTACAACTCCACACATCATATGTCTATAGGTATGACTCATTTCAAAGCATTTATGGATATGACGCAAAATCTTTTGTGGATTTGATCATTTTAGACAACATAGTTCCAGGAGCTAGGGATTTGGTTCAGCAAAGTCTAGACATTTTGAATGCACTCAAGGACAGCAAGCCCAAAATCAGCAAAAGATGTATGTTGATCGCCACCAGTTGGAGAGGACTTTCAAGGTGGGAGATATGGTATTTTTGAGATTGCAGCCCTATAGGCAATGTTCTCTTAAGGAAAGTGGAGTTGAGAAGCTTAAGCCACGATTTTATGGGTCTTAAAAGATCTTGCAGAGGATAAAAGAGGTTGCATATGAGTTAGAACTGCCAGAGAACAGCAAAATCCACAATGTAGTTCATGTCTCATGCCTTAAAAGGGCACTTGGACAGCATGTTACTCCCACTTTGGAGCTGCCACCACTTGATGATGACGGCACATTGATCTTGGAGCCCAAAGCTATCATTGACATGAGGGAGAGAAGGTTAAGAAATAAGGTCATCACAAAGTACTTGGTACGTTAGCAGAATCTTCCGCTTGAGGATGCTACATGGGAAGGAGTGGAGATCTTTGATCGCTCAAATCTGAAATTGCTTGAGGGTAAGCAATTTGGGGAAGGAAGTACTATCATGTCCCCTTTTTCCAAGTGTATTTAATATTATTAAAATAAGAAGTGTTTTTTAAACACTAATGTAAATATAATAAATAAATAAATATATAATAATAAAAGAAAAAATAAATAGAAACAATTTCAAATAATGGTGGGAAGATAGGTCCCATGGGTCCTATTTTGAAAGGTATAACATTCAGCTTCCATCTTTCATTTGGATAAATCGATTTCATGTGCATTGTTCAAATTTTGAGTTTGAATTTGAAGTTTGCATCAAGAACGAAACCCCTATTAGCTTGCCAATTTTCAAGAGGTCAGGGCGAAATCTCTCGCCTCTTGCTGGGCAGTTCCACTCAGGAATTGCAAGGAGATCTAAATTTTGCAAATTTGTGTGCATACAAGTTGATAGAGGTCAGCTGGAGCAAATTGGGAAGATTTGTATCAGTCGCCACCTATCAACTACATTGCAGAGCAAATCTAATCGCCTTTTGTAGCTGGACTGGGAATTAGATTATTTGCTGGCCACACTAATCACTTCACAAAGTCATTAATTCTGGTCCCAGCCCTCAGGCTGGACACTGGTGTAACACAAGGTGTCGCATGAGGTTTAAATCCAGGGTGGAGATTGACATAGGCTGCAAGGATACATCATACAGACCCCTCAGTTGCAGCTCATATTCGTCGTCTTAGGAGGGATTGACTAAAGAAGAGGGTCGCAAGGCATCAGGCATCTAATTACTAACCCAACCAGTTGTTACTGTATCATTGGAGGTGGGATTGAAGCCTCCCAGCTCACACTGCAACAGGTGTTTGCAATTCGTCTTACTCCAGATAAGGTCAAGCGCCACCCTAATGCATATCTCCAGGAAGTTGTAGAGGAAGATTGGGATCGCTGTTTACAGGGGAGCGCTGGCCTGCATACTGAGTTTTGCTCATACCAGGCAGATCGCCATCATTCTATGATTTCTGGGAGAAGGTGACTTAATTCATAGTGAGAGTTAGATCTGTGTGCAACCGTTCCACAATTTGGTTGTTGTTCAATTGTCCTACACTCAGATCTGGTTGCTCTATATGCCAAATCCACTCTGAGGCCCCAGCGCATTGTGAAACCAGTGAGTTAATTATCTGCTATGTTGTATTTTGTGAGCAAACAGTCCAAACTCGCTCATACTCTGCTGTACTGATTTGTATTTCTGGATTTTTTGGGCATCAGTCTCTACTAATTGATTGTAATCAGATTTATGAGCAGCTGATAGATCAATATAAATCTGAGATTTTTCTATTTCCTTGTTTACTGTGATTGAACACTGTAGCTATGAGTAATCATTGTTCAGTTGTTTGTAATCAGAAAATAAAACACATTGGAATATATACATTTTAAGGGGGGGTGGGGGGACATTACACATTTGTGGACATTGATATATTTTCTTTCTTTTTGAATAAGAAAAGGCATTTGTTTGCCACCTCCATTCATGTAATGTTCCATGAGATAATCATTATAAAGATAAGCATGTTGTGGAAGAACCTTTGCTGATTTCTGACTAAGTAGTGATCTTTGGACTTCATATATGGATCATCTTATCCACTGACTGATTGATGCCAATGTTTTCTCTATATATGATTTCCTTTGTTGTTTTGCACTTTCTTGAATAACCGAGATGACTTTTGGTTTCCATAAGAAGCTCCATATTGGAATGAGATCCTATGTGGATTTTTTTGGCTTCCCCTATTTGTCCTTTATTTCTGATTAGCATAAAATTGCATTTTTATGTGGTTTTGCATTACGAGATTTGAATTCTTAATTATAATTGACGTTCTACATTCACTGATTTTTTCTCCAATATTGGTGTTTTCTTGAGGGTGTTGGGGTTCATTTGCTTCCATTTCAACTAATGCGGCAAATGGATTAACTACAGAGAATGGATTTTTTTATTATTTGTTAGGCTTACCTCATCTAGAATAATATCGTTGGAATTAGGTCTCCTGGTCTGGATCTCTTTCAGGTGTATTATGGGAGAGCGGTTGTGTAGTGTCTACAGATGTTGGCTTCTCTTTTCATTGGCTTTTGTGCATCCCTATCTCCTGTTTTCTGGTTATATGTTGAGCTTGTGAAGTGCAAACTCTTGCTAGATGTCCATGTTCATGATATAGCCAACACCAAAAGGGAATGTTCTTGCAGTCTAACTGTGCCCATTCAATTCCTCCCATGCCCAGGATTAGCCTGTCTGGATCAATATTGATGCATATTTTCGTATAATTCAATACTTCGAGGTTTTTTGTAAATCGCAAGGTTGTGATGTGTTCTCCAAATGGCTGATGCTATCTATATTTTGCAAGCAAGCATCATGTCATTACTCAATTGTTAGAAGCAGGAGACAAACCATATGGCTACAACACTTGGTAGGTCTTCTGTGGGATTAAACGCAGGTGCCAGTTTCTCATAAAGAGGCCTGACTTGTTCATGAACCACAGTCCTTGAAATGCTACATCCCTTTCTTGCTTTGAGCTAAAAACGGCATGAAATTTCCGTTTGGCATCATGAGGATGTCCATAGAAGCAAATATGGTTCTAATTATTCTTGAAATTCGATCTGAGAGTTCTTGGTCCAAAGTAAGTGCCCATGAATCTGCATATAAGTTCTTGCCTTTTATTAGCCAGATTCTGTGCTCCATTTAATCTACAGAGAAAGAGCCTTTAGGAGGTGTAGTCACCTTGATATAGCACCCATTCTCCTTTTTAGTTGGAAAACTGAACCCAGAGATGGTTCGATAGGATGGTATTGGAGGAATTTGTGAAAATATTTTACTGAAGCACCATGACCTGTCTTATAGAAGATTAAGGTTGAAGCTGGATTCAGATTGTTCTTCTTCATTAACCTTCTGGATTTAAAATGTAATATTACAAACCCAAACATGATAGAAATGCATGGAAACTGCATAAAGCACATCAGGAAAGTTGAACAAATATTGCATGTTTGGCACATGAAGCAGACATACAGTATCCAAATGAGATTTGACATTAGTCCGGTCCAAATCAGATGCCTCTGAACAATTTGAATTTCTAATTGCTATAAAACTTCTTCTAGATTGTAGAAAACTTTGAGTTAAGAATCCTGGAACAATCTGAATTTCTAATTGCTTTAAAACCTCTTCTAGATTGTAGAAAACATTGAGTTAACAATTCTGGTTTTAGCTTCCATAAGCATGCTAAAACAACAAATTGAGACATCTACACACAAAACAGCTAATGTATGTAGAAGTTTAATCATCAGAGTAATGCTTCTGACAAACCTCGTGATTCTCTAGCTCTTCTGTCCAGCTTTGATGCGCATGTGAAGAATGTTTTGCTTCCCCATAGTATTTCCCCACCCTAAAGTCTGTGTACTTTCTGATGACATCAGCTTGCTGCCAAAAGAATAAATAAATAAACTATAGTCAGAGTTGAATAAAACAGAATCCACAAAACTCCTAAATATACCATTTCCATCTAAAATGTCAAGCTCTGGCTAGAAACTCCACAAAGGCTTGAATAAGAAAAACTATTTCAACCAAACAGGTATGTTGTATAAGTTACAAAAAACCCAATCAACAACCAAACAGCATTGTGAATAACCAATCCAAGAATATGCTAGGCCCCTTCTCATCAATACTTTATAAAGCATGATTTAAAATAACAGAGTGTCGAAATGTGTCATTCATTTTGCTTGTGTATAAAGCTTTCACATGGAAACTAGGAATTCTTACCTAAAAGTTTATGTAAGATAAGAAATGTGATTATCAAGCAATATCCTATTTCTTCATTTTTCATCTATACAAGCATCTCCCTTTGTTCCTTCACACCAACTCCTAACACTCCACTTCTCATGGAATTCTTTATCCTTCACACTATCTCCTAAGTACTCTATTACATCACCACCAACTCCCCTTCCATTGGCCTTTTTTATTTTCCTTCTTTAATTATTATGCTTACTTTTGGTGTACCCATACAAAACTCAATGTTCATACTCAACTTTTGTCAAGTTGGCCATCAGTTGATTGTCATTTGTGTGTCACTCAAATCAATTGTTGTTTCTCCAATCAGTTTGAAAGACCATCCTATTAGGACCCATGCGCTTCAACCAACACTTTTGCAGAGTGAATATGATTGCCATAGACCCAATCAGAATTAAATAAATGACGAAAATATGAAATATCAGGGGCAGTAGAAGAGCAAAGGAACAAGCAAGGGCAGATCAGCTAAGAAAATTTGGCAAAATGATTAGGAATTTTGCCTAAGCATTAAAGAGAAAAAGGAGGCACACTTTTCCCTTGCAATTGCTATTGGTTTTCTTTTGCCAAAATCATGAAATATGATTTAAGTGGGATTGGCATGTGATTTTGATGGCAAAACCACATAAGTTTTTTTCCACCGGCACACATTTTGGACAGTTGAGCCAATGGTTTGATCTGCCCAAATCTCTACCTAACACTCAAGTACAAAGGAGGCACACTTTTTCTATTGGCCAAACCATCATAAAGTTTCGCTTTTGGGTTAAGTTGTTGGAATTGTCCGCCCACATATCCACTTTTGGGTATAATATAACTCATGAGAATCTCCTCATAGGTGCACTTTTTGGTAGGCTAAACCAGCATACTTTTCCACCAAAAATATGGCAAATGCATAAGTGATATGCACCTAGCTAAAGAGGTATGAAGGTGTAACTAAGTCTAAGCCCACTATTTAAGTGGTTGAGTCATGGATAAGTTCCGCCAAAGTATGAAAAACTGGTTAAGTGGCTCTTGACACATGTCGAAGGTGACTTAGCCAAAAATTCAAAATGTGGCACATAATTTTAGTGGTTAAGCCATTAGTGATGTGCGTCTAAGACTTTAAAAAGTGGCAAATTGATAAGTGAATTCCACCCAACCTTGTCACACAATCAAAACAACTAAAATCAAGTGCACAAAAATGAGGGCAAAATTATAAGTGATGTGTACCTAACTGAAAAGTTGGCAAAGTGTTTAGTGAACTCCACTGAGGCAAGGAAATATCCAAGAGGCGCACTTTTGAGTGGCAATGCCATTAGTTATTTACGCCAAGGATGGCTTATATAGCCCAAGTGCACTTTAGAGGTGGCCACATAAAATCACTGCCTAGCAATTGAAATAATGGCTAAAACCTTAGTGACTTCTACCTCCCTATATTTAGTCACCCTAAAAGCAAAAAACAGGTTTAAGCGTGCAAAGGTTGAATTCTAACGCCTCTAAAGAAATGTTGTTCATCATTCAAACTAAAAAACAGTTCATCCTTGATATTTTCAACAGAACAAGGGTTTTTCTTCTTATTTTTGCAGATTTTTCAACTTGTAGAGAGCCATGGGAGCCAAGACAAAAATGCTTGGGGAAGGGGCAAGTACACTACATAGAGGTAGTCTCCAATGGAGATTCAGAGGTAGAGGAGCCCGAGCCCAAGGGTGTTTTTGATGAGGCAGAGCATGAGGGCAAGGAAGGAGGAGAGTCTTCAAGAGGCACACTTGCCACTCTTTCAAGAGCACTCAGGTATCATCCTTTTCGAGTTCAAGGAGTATTACAAGGTCATAGAGTGACAGTATTGATTGATAGTTGGGCCACCAACAATTTCATTGATGAGGGTTTGATGACTAGGATGGGATTGAAGACAGATTATTTTGAGGGATTTAATGTGATTATGGCCAATGGATTTACTATTCCATGCACTAGGAGGATCCCACAACTTGACATCACCTTAGGTAGGCATAGAGTATGTGATGATTTTTATGTGGTTGGTATAGGAGAGACGGTGTTGACCATACTGAGACCTTTGCCCCCGTCGCCAAGATGAACTCCATTCACCTGTTACTTGCTATTGTTGCAACTCAAGGTTGGGTTGTACATTAGATGGATGTGAAGAGTGCATTTCTTCACGGGGATCTACATGAGGAGATTTACATGGAGCAGCCACAAGGATTTATTAAGGATTCTTCACTGGTTTGCAAATTGAGGAAGTCTCTCTATGGCCTCAAACAGGCCCCATGGGTTTGGTATGCCAAGATGGACACCTTTCTTGTCTCAGTTGGGTTTTCCAGATGCCACTCAGATTTGAATGTCTACATTCTGAGACAGGAGGATGCTCTTCTTTTCTTGGCTCTCTATGTTCATGACTTGACTGTCACTGGGAGCACTTCATCCATCATTGCGAGCATCAAGACTGCTTTGCACGACCGATTTGCCATGACTAACTTGGGTCTCTTGCACTATTTTCTCGGGATTGAGATCACTCGGACCTCTTCTGAGATCTCTCTTGCGCAACCCAAGTATGCTCTTGATCTTCTGGCTCATTTTCACATGGTTGACTGTAAGCTTGCATCGACTCCCTTTCTGTCAGGAGTCAAGCCTGAGGTGAAGTGTTCCACACCACTTGTTGATGCCACTTTGTATCGTCAGCTTGTTGGTAGCCTCATCTACCTAACTCATCCTTGCCCTAACATTTCATTTGCAGTTGATATTGTTTCGCGCTTCATGACGGAGCCGCATGAGCTTCATTGGAAGGTTGCCAAACGCATCTTGCACTACATCCAAGGAACTCACAGGTACGGGATTCACTATGCAACAAGCACAAGTTCAGACTTGATTGGATACACAGATTTTGATTGGGCTAGTGATCTTGACGATCACAAGTCCACATCTTGCTACAGTTTTCACCTTGGTTCTGGTACCATTTGTTGGCAGAGCAAGAAGCAGCATGCCATTGCTCTTTCTTCGATTGAGGCTGAGTATCGAGGGGTTGTCAATGCCGCCACTGAGGCTATTTGGCTTCAGAATATCCTCATCGACCTTGGCATCACTTTTCAGAAGCCATTAGTCATCTACTGTGACAACCAAAGCGCCATCTAGATCTCGAAGAACCCGATTCATCATCAGCGGACTAAACACATCGAGATCCACATGCAATTTATCAGGGCGCTGATTTAGGAGTAGGTCATCGATTTGTAGTATTGTCCTATAGCAGAGCAGGTTGCAGATATCTTCACCAAATCCTTCACTAAGAGCAAGTATGTTCATCTTCGGTCTCTTGGGGGTGTGGGACGTCTCTTCTGGGCGGGGTCAGTTAGCCCTTCTTGTTTCTTTCTCTTTTGGGAAGAGTTTTTTCCCACTGGGTTTTCTCCTTTTCTTCATTTGTGAGAGTTTTTTTGTACATGGGTACCTCATCGGGCCTAGTTGTTGGGACCCATCTTTGCGTCTTTTTTTACATTTCCCCCTAAGTTGCACTTAAGGGGGGACGTTTGTGTGAAAAGGGTTATTAGCTATCTAGTCTATTTCCTAGCTAGTTCTCCGCTTTAAGTCTCTTCACATTAGGTTAAGTTTACTTAGAGACTTTTTCACTTTATCCCATATTGGTTGTGTTTTTAGTCTCTTGGGTGGAATATCCTATATATACCCACCTCTTGCTCTCATATGGGTATCCCATTTCATTGTATTGCTTTGCATTCTCTTTTGAATACAATTTATTTGGCTCATATTTGATTTTTGTTTTGTTTTCTCTCATTCACTTGCATTCTTGGGTAGAAATCTTACAAATTGCCTCAAATACCATATTGCAAGGATTCGTAATTATGACACCGAGGCATGTCCAAAGCTAAAGAAGAGGAAAAACATGAGATGCAAGCACTCCTTGCATTGTTGGATGAGAAGAAATTAGAGAGGCTGAGGACACAAACAGCCATAGCAGTAGCCATCATTCCTAACATGCAAGCAGAAACAGATAAAGATATGACAGGCATTGTGGGCTCTAGTCGTGGTCCACGCAAACGAAGCACATCCACCTCATCTAGTTCGAACAGAGCGCAGACACCAAGCTTTTTTGCACCTAGAAACATACCTGGAGTACAACCTTCATTGCAAGTTACAGGGTGGAACAGAGAGATGCACCAAGAAGTAGATAAGGAGTGTATGAGTTTCTAATTTTACAACCACCTTCCCTTTAATGTGACGAAGAGAATTTGGTGACAGCATTGACAGTTGTAGTGAAAGGGTACAAGGCACCCTCTCCGAGATACTTAAGTGGTAAGTTGCTCCAGGATGTTGTTGAAGATGCAAAGTTAATTTTGGAAGAACAAAAGAGGCAATAGCAAAAGTTTGGATGCACTATTCATTCTAATGGGTGGATGGATGGAAAGAACTGCACCCTTATCAATTTTTTGGCAGCTTCAAATGGTGAGATGGTTTTTTTGAAGTCAATTGACGCGTCTAACAAAGTAAAAAATGCAAAAACATTGAGCCTAATGTCGGAGCATACAGAATGTCATGCAAATTATCACTGACAATGCAATGACATATGTGGCAATTGGGAGATTGCTTCAAGAGAGGCATCCGTCACTCTTTTAAACCCCTTGTGCACATTGCCTTGACCTTCTTTTGGACATAAGAAAAATTAATTGGGTGAGACCAATTGTAGAAGATGCAACAAACCTCACAAAATATATTTATAATCACCTTTGGGTTCTTAGCTTGATGAGAGATCATACCAAGGGGAAAGAGCTTGTGTGATCGGGTGTCATAAGGTTTGCAACTAACTTCTTAAGGTTAAAATACATTACTAGTTTGTTGACATCGTTGAAGTGGATGTTTGTGAGTCAAGCATGGCTAGACTCACCATATTCAAAGAAGGATAATGGAGAGAGGACCACAAGGACGGTTTTTGATAATGTCTTTGTAAATAGAATTGCAGAGATCATCAAGGTAACCTCAAACTTTAGTTTAAATTTCAAATTGAATTCTTTATTTTTAAACTTTAAAAGTATTTACTTTCATTGTAAATGTGTAACTTTAATTTGTTTGTACTTATTGGTGTCAAAAAACTTGGTGGGAGTTTTGTGCTTGGTGGATGGGGATCAAAACCCAATAGGTGCATTTATGAGGCCATGGATAGGGCCAAAGAGACCATCTGAAACTATTACTGGGGGGATAGACACAAATTTGATCCCATTTGGGAGATCATTGATCGGAGGTGGAACAATCAACTCCACCAACCCATTCATGTAGTGGGGTACTACCTCAAACCCAAGTTTTTCTTCTCCGATAGCTTCATAGATCCTAATCGTGAGGTTATGGAGCGCCTCTCAATATGCATTGAGAGGATGACCCGAGGTTGAGGTTAGGGAACTCATTATTTCAAAGTTGCAGGATTACAAGCAAGCTAGAGGAAAGCTCTTTTCTTCGACACTGGATATTCGAGGGAGACCAATCCAAACACCAAGTAAAAAAAATTGTAGTCTCTACTTATATCTAACAAGTTACAATTATTAACAAAATATTGCTTGCTTACAAACTTTTGAAAATCTTATTTGTAGGCACTTGGTGGGAAGATTGGGGTGGAAATACCCTAAACCTTCAAAAGTTAGCCCTATGAATTTTTTCTCAACCTTGTAGCGCTTTTGGTTGTGAACGCAATTGGAGTTTGTTTGACACCGTTCACACAAAGAAGCGCAATAAGTTGACTCAACAGCATCTCAATGACCTAGTTTTTGTGCAATAAAACCTTCAGCTTCACAAAAAACGTGGAGGACAAACCAAAGGAGCTTATTGATTTGGATGACATTGATCCCTTTAATGATTGGACCACGCAAGATGAGGAGCCTTCCTTATTCACAAAGGAGGAGATTGTTAGTTTCAAGAGGTAGGCTATGGAGGATGTGGATGCAATAGCAGTAGGAGAGATTGGATTGGATGATATTGATGTTTTTGAGGAGCCATTGCCATCTAGTAGCAAGGTGGAGCCAGAGGCATAGCCTTCTAGGCCGAGTGAGGACCCGTAGCCAAATGCAAGGACTAGACCCTCTCCCCAATATTTCACTAGAGCGAGGAAGAAGAAATTGTAAAATGTTATGATTTGTAACTTGCTTTGATATGCAATTTAATGATTTTCAAAGACAATCATCATAAATTCATAATGGTTATCGGCTAGCTATTGTATCTGCATGATATTGCAATTTTGTACTCTATACATATTCTGTAATGTCCCCTACTTGATACATGGTTAGTTCATCATTGGGTTCCCATGGACTAGCAGTTTGGTTAGGGAACTATGGTTAGTTTAGTCGTGGAGGTGTTTGTCGGTGATGGAGTTGTGGTTCGAGGTCAGTGGATTCACTTGGCACCCTCTGAGTTGGCTCTGTTTGCTCTTGGCCATTACTTACTATTTTTAGTAAGTTCAAGTTTGGTGTCAGACCTGGATCTTCAGAGTGGGGTTGTGTTCTTCTCGTCGAGACCTTTCCGACGAGCTATAGATCATGGCATTCCAACATCATTTGGGCATTTATTTTAAAGTCCGAAAGTTTAAGTGAAATATTTAAAAGAGGACTTTAATGATAAATTAGAAAGTGACTCATAAATTGAAAAATTAAAAGGGTCACTAAGGTCTTGTGTTGGGCACCCATCCCTAGGAGGTGAAATATGAATTAAAAATTATAACATCCCCTCACTAATCCCAACGCCCAACTTGAGGAGGGAAATTAAAGATGAAAAAAGGAGTTCATTTGTTATGCCATGTTTATGATATTACTCTTTTTGAGCTCTGCTAGGGTTTTCTTGTGTGAAGGGTTTGAGGATTCGAACCAGAGGCTCTTGGAGACGAAAACCTCCCTGAGTAACAACATTCTACAGGTGTGGATGATCACCCAAAGGTGCCATTAGAGGTGAATACACTCAGTGTTCATAGTTGTGCCGAAATGGAGATCGTGGAATGAGATTTTGGGGGTTCATTGAGCATTTCACTTGCAGATTTTGAAGTTCATCTGTTACCAATGGAGTGAGGGCTCATTTCGATGAGATTGAGGAGAGTTTTGGGACTGCTAAGTATTTCCTTGGCTGACCGTACATATCAGCAGCCGGTCATACCTTATTGAGGACTGATTTTGGGCAGTTTAATGCATGTATTTCACTCTATCTTGGTCGCCCATATTTCTACATGTCTGCAGATAGATTTCAGAGTTGTTACAGCAGATTCTTGAGCAGATTTCAGTGGGTTCTCTCATCAACCAGGCCGTACATCCTTGCCTGGGGGTCGTGGGTTTCTTAGAAACTTCATTCTTGGTGGTTGCAGCTGTTGTATCTCTCATTTGGAGGCGTCTAAGGTCATTTTCTATTGCTGAAACAAATGTATTGCTATTCCTTGTATTCTCGTGAAAGATTGGAGTGATTTCAACCATACCCAGTTGCCGGTCGGGTCTCAGCATATGTACGAAGTTGAAAATCTTGACACAGGTATGTAATAGTAATTGATATTTGGCCATTCTTCTATCTAGGTCTTTGTTACTTTCTTCGTATCTATTGTATCTTTTCTGGGTTTGCATTATATGCTATATATTGTATGCTTCGGCAACACACATCTGCAGGAAAACTCAAACCCCTTCTGTATCTTATCTCTAGTCTAAAAGAACACCTCTAAAAAATTAAAAATAACACATAAAAAGATCATTAAAAATATACAAATAGGTACGGCACATTACAGTGGTATCAGAGCAATGTATCCTGCCATCCTGTGAGGTCAGACATAGACATGCAGAAGTGAAAATGAGACATGCAGCCAGGTACTAGCAGGTATTATATCAGAAGGAACAAGTCAAGGCTAGATTTACAGGTTCCGCAAACATATCCTTTTGATACAGATACACAGGTTATAGCCGCAGAGGAACAGTCGGTGGTCATATACAACGAGGAAGACATTGAAGTACCGAGGTTAGATCCCTTTTCAAGTGTGGTTCCAACACAGTTAGAGGAGATGGGAGATCGAGATGTTGATGAACCTAGCTTGAGGGACATTCTTAACTCATTTGCAAGTGGACAGTAGAATATCGAGAGACAACTCTTTCAGATAGATGAGACTTTCATAGTCACAGGCTAAACTGAACAGAACCCTTGGCCATTTGGTACCTCCAAAGAACAGGAATAACAGGAATAATAATAACAATAATAACAATGGAGGGAACAGGAATAACTTTGGGGATAGACATAGAGCAGACAATGGTGGTGATAGGCATGTGGGTGACAGGAACAACGGAGACAGGCAGAATGATGACATGTACCATACAGATAGACACAGAGATAGGGAAGATGAAAGAGAAGCCTTGGTCACTAATAGGAGAGCCACCCAGTTGACAGTTGGGGATAGACCTGGTATTCCACTATTTCCACCCAGGAACAATGTCCCTGAACATGACGCCACACATGCTGAGTTCCAGGGCGAGATCCTGAGGGATTGGAGAGCATCCAGTGCAGAGTTTAGGGCTAAGATGACATTTGCCGAGTACTCTGACATCAGGATGAGGAATAGACCCCGCAGGGGAAACAGACCACAAAATCAGGAGTTACACAAAAAGGTTAGCAAGATGACGATTGATGTGGTTTTATGCACATGCAACATGCAGAATAAAGCACTGGATTTTACTCCCTTGAAAAGATGCTTGTAAGTGAAACTAAGTAATTTGATCAAGCAATCTCCAAGGTTCTCTGATATAATATGTCTAGGTAGTCTACTTGGAATGTATACTCAGTTATGGTGGAACTATGATATGCTGCTACTACTCAAGGACTTACACATTTGTTCAACTTCCACTAGCTCTGTGGTTCAACAACCTAGATAGATGAATGGGTAAATGGCTGGATCACACACTCCTAATATGTTTAACGCTTGGGACGTTGGGTTTTGCAATAGTTGTACCACAATGGATAAAAAAAAGTGCAAAAGATAAAGGGTTTAGAGGATATCTAGTCTAATCCTAATGATAGTAACTATCAATGCTCAAGGTGTAATCAACTAACTTTGCTTCACCAAAGACTCACAACTACACAAAGTCAGTGTGATCTTCTATGGAAAGTGAATGATGTTCAAATCAATCAAGAGCATAAATAAGCTAACACCCTTAATGATCGAAGTTAAGTTCATTTTGTTTGCCCAGACTAACCTTGCACAGTGAAATGCAAGCCACAAATCACCAAAGGTATGGACTTAATATGATTCCACCTTTAAACATTAACACTTACTAACATATTCTAACAAAACATGCACATGAAACTTAAACTTTAAAACTTAAACTAATTTGCTTTAAAGGATTGCGAAACCATGCAACACTTATAAAACACAAAGTTCACCAGCAGAACACAATGAAATTTGTATTATTCTCAGAGCTATAGCAACAATTTCTCCAAGCTTCAAAACTTGCAAATGAGCTTAGGAGAGGCATATTTATAGATGTTCAAGTACAACGAAGGGCCAAGATTAAATCAAGAAACCAATGGCCAAGATCTTGCCACATGGGTAGGGAGTTACAACATCCCATCAAAAATAGTAATATAATATTATGGAGCCAATGAAGGCACATTTTTCAAGAAATAAGAATCTATGAAGAATCTCCATGTGAAGCGCCCCTATTGCTGCTATGAAGTGCAATGTACTTGGACACAACTGGCATGACATCATCAAGGGGTATACTTGGCGCATTCTTAGTGGTTCCTTCTGCCTCAAGCACATCAACTGCATAAGTGCCAAGTGTCTTCTCCCAATCGGACATCCGAGCTTTGTTGGCCCCAAGGTGGATGGCGAGTGAAAATATGTTGTCAAGTCTCTCATCAAAAATATCATCTTCTTGAAAATAGATGGCTTTGACTTGTTCTTTCATGCGCTCAATGGTCATCTCTCCGAAAGGGTTACATATCTTCGTCAACGAAGTATGTACACTATCTTGTATCCTTTGGATGACACTTCTCACCCTTGACATATCCACTTCGACTCCATCGAGTAGCTGCCCTCTGTTATGAAAACAAAAGTACCACACGGAAAAGTCATAGGTTGTTCCTTCTTCAATCACTCCAGCATGTATCAACTCATCCATTGAAGTTGCCATCAAACTCTTCAAATGTGGTATGTATTGTTCTTTAATGGCCCTAAACTCAGCACAAGTCGTCAACACTGCAAGTACTCTCTTCTTGAGTTCACTGACCCTATCATATATATGCATGATGTCTTCAAGGTGCAGATATGTCGTCTCTCTTGATCTCTCCATCCAGTCCCTCAACCTGTGAGATGATGATCTCAAGTCTTCGAGGTGTGCAACTGTCTCAGGAGGAAGAATGGGTGGAGGCATGGAAGTTCCTTCCTGTTGACGGATGGGATGCATTAGCTGTTGTATATATTGCTCCAATGCTCAATATCTTTGCTCAACTTTTATCCTTCCTTCTGTTTCTTGCCTTAGTACAGCTCTAACATTAGCGACAGAATCTTAAAGCTCTTCCTCCACTTGTGCTCCAATCAGAGAACCCAAATCAACTATGTTAATCTCATAATCCTCAGGTACTATATCTTCTACATTCTTCTCAGTTCTCGGAACAGCTACGTGAACCTTCCTCCTACCAATTTCATCTTTTGTAATCTTGGAGAGAATTGTTGCTTTCTTCTTTTGCTTTTCTTTGGATGTATCTGTAAGCACATCTTCAATGTGAATAGGCTGATATTCTTCTACTTCGCAGCTCTCCTTGATCCTTTCTTGCAACCATTCCGGTAATGATGAAAGATCCTTTTGCTTTTGCACTTGTTTCTCTTGCATGGGCAGTGCTTCTTCTTCAACTTCTTCTTGATGTGTCCCAATTTCTTGATCATTTGTATCGCCATCATCCATCTTCATCTTCATGCAAGATTATGTCATTGTGCCTAGATGAAGCAGTCTCAACACTTGTCCTTTTCTTCTTTTGACTCGACTCTCCTTGTGTATGCTCAAGTCGTTTCCGTTTCTTTGTTTGACTTGAATCTCTTTCACTCCCTTTAGAACTACGTTCACTTTGTACTTGTTCCTCAACTTCTCCCATTTTCTTGTATGTGAGGCTTTTCCCTTCATCTATTAATACTTGCACTTGATCTTTCACACGTTCCTTGGTGATAGCAATGATGGGTTCTATCAACTCCTTATCATAAGCCCTTTCTCTTTCCGTCCAATCAAATGTATATGGTATCCTCAACATCTTTGTAGCTCTTACCAAATCCCACTTCAACCTTGAACACTTTTGTATTCTTATATCAACATCATCAAGTGCATTTGCCCAATGATCTTCAAATTGCTCCACATGTTGATAGGTAGGATATGCCTGTTTGAGTGCTCCATGTGGATCAAAGTTGTTCCTCCGTGAATCATGAAGGTGCAGATGATATGCTTGAAGCTCAATCTCGGAGTGCTCGGCTGCTTCCAATGATGGACATGAATAATACCTCCCAAGTGTTAGAGGGAATTGTAATCCAGCCTTCTTCCTTACCTTTTGCAATTTATGGAATTCTAGTAGTTGTCTTGACACCTCCAACAACACCATCCTATTTGTGGGATACCTTGGCAATCTATATGGATAGGATGAGAAGCCTTGAATCCTTATGTATGTGAACTTTTCGTATTGAATGTAGTAACGTCCATACTTTTCAATGAAGGCCATAGCCACGTTTGTCAACCTTTTTTGCAACTCTCCTCGCAATCTCCTTACTATGTACATGGCAAACGCATCATTAAACCTCTTGTAATGATTGATGTTCTTGAGATGAAGTTGTGTATAGCATTGATGTGATAAGACTTGATTGGGCTTAGTGCCAACTTCTCCTTCGCAAGTCAATCCCTTGTAGACCACATTCCTTGCCAATACATAGACAAGATATGAGCTCATGTAGAAGGAGTTAGTCTCAGTGAGATTTTCAAATTGTTCATCAAGGCAATGACTTATAACTCTGGCCCAATCAATCATCACATTCTTTGTGAAAACATGATCAAGATACGTATACATCCATCCTTCAAAGGTTGATGATTGAGGTCTACCTATTACTCTATTCAAGAACATGATGAAGTAACTTATCTCTTGCTTGAAATCAGCCTTATGATACTTTGGATCTTCAGGATTATATATCTTTATTGTTGAATCCACCATCCACTTCTTCCTTATCTCTTGCATATATTCTTTGGGCTTAGCTTCGAATGTCTTTTGCGCAGTCGTTGGACAAATAAACATTGACCTTTGATTCGGGATGTTGAAGACCTCTTGAATGGCTTCCCTTTGCAAGTAGGCTAGGACAGTTCCATCCTTTGCTACAATTTGCCTTCCCTCAACATCATAGCGCTTAATACATTCCAACACCAACTCCGTGCATGGCAAGACGGGTGGGAAACACGCTGCTTGGATAATTCCACTCGTGACAATGGCTTTGATGTGCTCATTCCTTGTAGGTGCAAGCAAGAAGTTCTTGATCTCTTCCAAGTTGGCATGTCCCATATTTGTGTCTCCTACATTTGCCCAATGTATTTTGATCTTGGATTCTAGTAAGGTCGACTTAGCATTCATCTTGATTAAAACTTGACGCTCCCTTGCAGTCATACCCATTTACCTACAAAACAACATACCTCCATTAGTATATTCAATGAACTTCATGATAAATCAGCCTCATAGGATTGATCTCTTGCATAATGAAGCCATGAACACATGAAAATCAGGAGAATAAAGGCAGATTTATGAAATTTAGCAGCTAAAAACATACCTTTCTAGCAATTTCAGAATAGAACCTAAGACAATCTGTTATAGAAAACACAGATTTCTTGCTGCAAATGATAAAAATCAAAACCGAATGTTGCAGATCTGCTAAAACCTGTTGCTGCTCTTCTTCCAAATTCGCTCCAAGAGAGTATTTTTTGATTTATGATGATACAAATGAGGTGGGCGCTCATGTATATATAGGCTTTTGCATGGGTTAATGAGCTGGTCGGCCCAATCAGGTCGGCCAACTTTGCATTTATTTTATACTTTTTTGGAATTTTCAAATTTCAAAAACCTCCTCCAAGTTTAGGCGCAAAAATGGGTCTATGGAGATGCAAAAGTGCGCCTAACTCGAATTGGCCTTACACTTGTCATTTTTATGATTTCAAACAATTGACCAAGTCCTAAAATGATTCTCTTCCTTCAGGCGCCAACTCAGGGATGTAAACTCATGCATTTTTCTTGAGGCGCAAATTTAAGGCTATAGAGACTGAAACGTGCGCCTTCATCAACTGGTCCCATATTTGCTCTTTCTGTGACTTTAAGCAATTGAAAATGACTTAGAATGCTCCTCTTCTCCAAGGCGCTCAACTCCTAATGTGAATTTATGCATTCTTACCTGAGGCGCTGATTTGGGGTTGTAGGAGTGGAAAATTGTGCCTAGCTTACTTAGGCAGTTTAAAACTTCAAACTCCTGTGGATGCTTAAAGTTGTTTAGTTTGGCAAAGTAGAGACCCTTTAACATCAATTCAGGCCTCTGCAACCTGAGGCGCATATTTAAGGTTGCTCAAGTGGGAAAGTGCGCGTCACCTTACTTAAGCAATTTTAGCTCAATTTGAACCCTCAGTAGTTCTCCAAACGCTTATTTGTCAATGCCAATGATGATTGTACAAGTTTCAACTCGAGGCGCACATTTAGGTCTTTACAAGTCAAGAAATGCGCCTAGCTCTTCTTGCCTTAAGGTAATCAAGTTTCAGGGTTCCAAGTCTTTTCCTTTGCAAGGCTCAAATTTAGGGTTGTCAAGTTGAGATCTTGCGCCTAGCATGTTGGCTTGCCTTTTGGCATTCAATAACTTCAAATAATTCTTACATCTTCAGGATACCCTCTATTACTAAGCGCTAGACTCCCTACCTTTATACACTTAACTTTCCAAGGCGCCAGAATTGACTCACAAAAGTAAGAAAGTGCGCCTAAGTCACTTTGGCTATTCTTTTGGTATTCTAATGGTTTCAAACACGTCATATGGATCTTAGGCGCAAATTGATGACCTTAGATGACTCATGACCTCTACCAAGCCCATTTCTTCACAACTTTAACCTCTTCTTACTCAAGGCGCAAATTTGGGGTTCTTCAGATGATAAAATACGCCTTGACTCCTTGAAGCAATTAGACTCCAACTCTAGGCGCACCTTTGGGTCTCAACAAGTGAATTGGCGCCTTGATTCTCTGGGTGATGTCTTGTCCTTCAACAATCTTAGGCGCACTTTTAGGTTTATCCAGGTGGAGATCTGCGCCTAGCACTCTTAGACCATTTTCTTACAAGGTTTTCAATGTTTAAGGCATGTTGAGAGTTAAAACATCATTTCCTTGCAGGGCGCCTAGGTTTTAGATGACTTGAGCCTAGTTCTAATGGAGGCGCACATTTGGGTGTCTACAAGTGCATACTGGCACCTTCGGTTCTTATAGCCTTTTCTTGCAAATTTCCTAAGTTCAAGTCACTTTGCGGATCAAGATATCAACTTTTATCAGGGTGCCAAGGCTTGGAGTGATTTAAGACTAGTCTTGATGGGGGCACATTTTGCTCAAGTTATCCTTATTCACCAAGTTGTCAACTCATACTCTTAGTGAGACCTATCGTGCGGGCTCAACGGATGGAGGATGGCAAGTTCCTCATGATTACCTAAGGAGTACTCCCAAACTTCATTTGCAAGCTCATTGATTAGCTCCAGAATAACACAAGCAACTAACCTATGAAGGAAACTGGGGGCCCCCATTTGCAATGGGGCAATGTGTGACTAAGTCACAACAATGACACTCCCTTATTTTGATGGTTCCAGCAAAATTTCAGCCAAAGCAGGGTCCAGAAATTGGACAGTTACCTACAAATTAGCCCCATGCTGGAAGAGGATACTATTACTTATGCTGCTTTACATTTGGAGGGTAGTGTGCATAAGTGGTGGAGCAATGGCAAGGTCACTCTGGGACATGAGTAGAATACTTCTTATATGGAGTTCACAGCCCGACTCATAGACAGATTTGACAAGAAGGATCTTGAGATGCACTTCAAGGAGTTGGCGCAGTTGAAACAGGTGGGCTCTGTAGATTCTTACATATCGGAGTTCCAGGACCTTTTAGTGATGGTTTTTGACATTTCAGAGCGTAGATTGATCATGCTCTTTGTTGATGGGTTGTCAGATCCACTTCGGGGGTGGATAAAGGGTTTAGACCCTGCATCTTTACAGGAGGCCATGAAGAAGGCCCACGACATGGAGTCTTCTGCTTGGATAAGGAGAGATAAGGAGAGGGACAAAAGACATTTTCATAGGGATTCCGGACAACAGCACAAGAGTTCTTCCCGATTAGACAATGACCAGTTGAATGACCTCAGGAGGAAGAAGCTTTGTTTTCACTGCAGAGAGCCTTAGGATCCTACGCACAAGTATGCTGCCCAATGAAAGGCAAAACAATTGGAATACTTTTCAGCAGATGAGTCTGTTGGATCTGAGTCACATTCAGAGCAGCATTCAGACGATAATGATTCAGTTACAGATGTTGCATCTGAGGCATCAAATAAAGACGAGGAGACCTCTCTAACTACAACCCACATCTCAAGCATTTAGAGAGAAGGGTCATTCAGGATAAGAGTACTGGGTGGACAGCGTTGCATTACACTTCTTGACACAGGTGCCACTCATAACTTCACAGGCGAGGGCTTGATGGCGAAAAGGGGGTTGAAGACAGAGGAGTTTGAAGGATTTAAGGTGAAGGTTAGCAGATGGATTCATACTCACCTGTACCAGGAGGATACCCAATTTAACCATCCAGCTGAATAACTATACTTGCCAGTTAGAGTTTTATGTTGTACTAGTACTGCAGGTACCACACATGGACTTAGGCTCTCCCTTATCAGTCCCTTCCTCAACAACTCCTAAACTTGTCTGTTTAGCTCTTCATTCTCTGCAAGGGTCATTCTGTGGGTTGCCTTATTCGGCAAACTAGCTCCTGGTATCAAATCTATTTGATGACTTATCTTCCTTACTAATGGTAAACCTTCCGGTACATTATCAGAGACTATCTTGAAATTCTTCCAACATCTCTGAGACTTCAGTTGGTACATCTTCACATTTCTCTTAGCTAATCTTAGGAATCAATGCATAGCAATGATGCTCATGCTTCATCCCTCCAAAAATTTTCTACCATCTACCAAGCAAATTCTGGCAGTACTACATACCTTTTCTTCCACCTCCTTCAAGGGCTTCAACTTGTGACGAACTCCATCCTTTGTTAGGGCATATGTGTTTGCACGGCCATCATGGATAGCGCTCCTATCATACTGCCAAGGCCTCCCCAACAGCATATGACATGCATCCTTCAGTATGATATCACACAACACATCATCATGGTAGTCCCCAATCTTGAACTTCACTAAACACTGTTCATTGACCAAAGCTCGTGGTCCTTCTGCAACCATGCAATCCGATATGGATGTGGATGCTTTCTTCTTGTCAACTTCAACTTGTCAACCATCTCCTCTGAAACAAGATTGTCAGTACTTCCACTGTCAATAATAATATCAGAACACTTACCTTCACATTTGCACCTTATGCGGAATAAACTCTTCCTCTGATTGGGTTATTTCTCCTCATTCAGCAAAGTTCTTCTGACAACTAGGGTTTCTCCCCTTTCAACATCTTCAAAATGCTCAGACTGCGCATCTTCATCTACATGTGCAACTCATGCATTACCTTCAGGTCTTCTATTTGTCCTTGATGTTGCGGACACTCGTATGCTCGATGCCCTTCTTCTCCACATTGGAAACAGGTTCCTCTAAAACCTCCTCTTCCAGGTCCTTGCCCAGGTCTGCCTCTTCCTCTTCGTTTTTGCTCACCATTGTTCTGGTCACGAGGGTGGTAGGCATTATCCCCTCTCTGATTTTGACTAGTCCCAGCCTCTTCACTTTTCTTTTGATTTTCATTATGGCCTCCAAGGGTCTTCCACCAGTCCTTCCGCCTTGACCTCTTCCCCTTTGCTTGCTATCAAATCTTTTATTCAGCTTCTCTTCCACCTTCAGGGAAAACTGGTATGCATCTTTTATGGTGGTCATTCTGACCAAGCTCAGCTCCTCCTGAATACTCGGCCTCAACCCATTAATGTAACGGGCTACCTTCTCCTTGTTGGGCTCTACATGCCCTGTCCTGATAGTAATTTTATAAAACTCTTCTGTATACTCTTTAACAGACTTATTACCTTGCTTCAGTCCTTGCAGCTTCTTCAACAACTCCATCTCATAGTCCACAGGAATGAACTGCTTCTTCAATTTCTCCACCATCCGATCCCATCTGGTAATCTTTCCTTTTCCTCTTCTATTCCTCTCTAATTGGACCTCCTTCCACCAAATATTGGCAT
Organism: Cunninghamia lanceolata; assembly: GCA_027924645.1. Lineage (NCBI taxonomy): Eukaryota > Viridiplantae > Streptophyta > Pinopsida > Cupressales > Cupressaceae > Cunninghamia > Cunninghamia lanceolata. The sequence continues at coordinate 1,190,340 of BSBN01000798.1, forward strand.
GGCCCTTCAACTTTGTTTTTGCAAACTTGACCCGATCTGGGTCCTCCACATCTTCATACTCGTAATACTCCTCCATGTCATTAATCCAATCAATAAGCTGTTACAGATTCAAATCTCCAGAATATGTAGAAACTTCAATCCTGGGCCTCTTTCCGATCTTCGAAATGGCCCTCAATAACCTAACTTCTGCAGGATCTCCTGCAACTTCTTGTTCTTCCTCAGATAGCTCTTCTTCAACTTCATCTTCGCTTTCTTCTCTTGTTCTCGGCTCAAACCCTCTTTGTAGCTCCTCTTGCAATACATCGATTTGCCTTTGCAGGGCTCTAAAACCCTCTTCCGTCAAAGCATTCCTCCCAATACGATTTCTTCGAGGAGGCATCTTGATCCCCGTAACAAACCCACAACCTCAGGTCCTGGTGCAAACTGCCTCACGGTCGGCAATCTGTCTACACACTCAGGAACCCTCGCTCTGATACCACTTGATGAAGGGGGTAAATCATAAAACACACAACAACAGAAATTGCACACAAAAACTAGAGCTTTCTTTATTGATTTGGACAACTTATTACATTATAGAAGCTCAAATACAATTAGAGGAATCAACTCTCCACAGGCTGTAACACATTACGGCTTCCTATCACAAGACTCTGGAATCATCAGCCTTCTGTAACCCCAAATCAGCTAGGGTTTATGTTTTCCCGCCTATTTTTGACTCTACACTTGCCCCCTTAACTCTACTACTGCCCAGGGTTCCCAAAAATGGTTATTAATAGCCTTTTTGGCGGCCAACAACCTAATTTCGAAATTTGCATCTCCCTCCAAAAATAGGTCAACTTCCGGGAGCCATAGCTTTTGATCCGGGTGTCCGATTGACGAACCGTTTTATGCGTCGGAAAGCTCGCAAAGTGCTCTACGCGCTAAAAACCTGCTCTGCTAGTTCTGACCATTTTCGGGCCCGTACAGGGCCGTTTAGTGCCTCAAACCTGAGTTTGAATAATTTTCAAGCGTTTTTTGGAAAACAGAAACTTTAATACCTTTCAGCTCACAAATGATCTTTGCGTGATTCCTTCGCCAAAAGTCTTATTTTTCAGTTATGAAACTTCCTGTAAAATTTCACTTCATTCCGTGCCCAAATGCAAACTTTCTAAAAATAGCATGTTACTATTTTTAGCAGTTTGAAAAAACTGAAAGTTCTACATCATTATTCAAGTGATTATGGAACCAGAACCACAAATTTTGAAAAGAAATGGAAAGAACATCAACAATTTTGAAACACATCTTTTTTTGGGTGATGCAAGATTGCCCTTACACCACTGGATGCTCCTGCATCAACATGTTAGCCATCATGCATGCGTTGGCTAAATTCAGACAATATCTTGTGGGCAGCAAATTTGTAGTGAAGACTGATCACAACAGTCTGAAACATTTCCTTGGCCAGAAGGATCTGAATGAGAGGCAGCAGAAGTGGGTCAGCAAACTTCAGGGCTACGACTTTGTTTACGTCAAAGGCAAGAAAAACATTGTTGCTGACGCATTATCCAAGAGACCCCATTTGTGTGCTTTAGGTGCTAGTTCAGATGGCTAAAAAGAGATGATATCAGCAGAATATGCTACGGATACATGGGCTACTGGGATAATAGATGGCACTATTAAAGATGACAGGTACACAATGGTAAATGATTTAATCATTTACAAGGACAGGATTTTCTTAGTGCCAAGATCAGAGATGAAGCAAAAAGTTTTGAGGGCATTCCATGACTTGCCTATGGCAAGACATCTCGGGTACTTCAAAACTTACAGGCAGGTCAGAGAGAGGTTCTCTTGGAAGGGCCTCAAAATAGAAGTTATGCGATATGTGAGAGAGTGTTCGGTATGCCAGCAGAACAAACAAGAGCACTCTTTCCCAGGAGGATTATTGCAACCCTTGCCCATTCCTGATAGATTGACGAAGTATGCACACTTCTTTGCCATCCCTACCATCTTCACTACAGCCAAGGTTGCAGAGTTGTTCTTTCATGAGGTATTTCGTCTTCATGGGTTGCCACGGAGCATTGTCAGTGTTAGGGATAGCAGATTCCTTAGTAATTTTTGGCAGGAGCTCTTCAGGTTGACAGGGACAAAGCTCACCCCTAGCACAAGCTACCACCCTCAGACAGATGGCCAGACAGAGATTGTCAATAAATGGGTGGAAGGATACCTCTGGAATTATGTTTCAAGGCAGCAAAAGGCATGGATTAAGTGGCTTCACATGAGAGTATTGTTATAATTCCACTTATCACATGTCCATCCAGATGTCACCCTTCATGGCTTTGTATGGGTATGAGGCACCGAGCTTTGTTGATTTGTTGTTTGGTGATAACAGAGTGCCTAAGGCCAAAGACCTTCTTTAGGAGAGTCAGGATATCATGAGGTCTTTGAAGGAGAACATACAGAAGGCTCAGAATCAGCAAAAGCAGTATGCAGATCAGCAGAGGACTGAGCGATCATTTGAGGTCGATGACATGGTATATTTAATGTTGCAGCCCTATAGGCAATCCACTCTCAAGAAGAGTGAGGCAGAGAAGCTTAAGCCACGGTATTATGGACCTTTCAGGATCTCCAAGAGAATTGGAGAAGTGGCTTATGAGCTAGAATTGCCAACATGTAGCAAAGTACACAATGTATTTCATGTATCTCGCCTTAAGAAGGTGTTGGGGCATAATGTGAGTAGAGTGGCCTCCTCTCAATGAAGAGGGGAAATTGATCTTGGTACCCCGAGCCCATAATTGACACCAGGTAACGTACTTTGAGGAGGACTATCAGAAAGTACCTGGTAAAGTGGAAGAACCTACCAGTGGAGGATGCTACTTGGGAGAATGATCAGATATTGGAGCATCCTGATCTGAGATTGCTTGAGGCAAGCAATCTTAGGGAGGGCGGACTGTAATGTCCTCTACTTGATACATGGTTAGTCCATCATTGGGTTCTCGTGGACTAGCAGTTTGGTTAGGGAACTGTGGTTAGTTTGGCCGTGGAGGTGTTTGTCGACGATGGAGTTGTGGTTCGAGGTCAATGGACCCAGTTGGCACCCTCTAAGTTGGCTATGTTTGCTCTTGGCCGTTACTATTTTTAGTAAGTTCGGTTTTGGTGTCGGATCGGAATTTTCAGAGTGGGGTTGTGTTCTTCTCGTCGAGATCTTTCCGGCGAGCTATAGATCATGGCATTCCAACATCATTTGGGCATTTATTTTAAAGTCTGAAAGTTTAAGTGAAATATTTAAAAGAGGACTTTAATGATAAATTAGAAAGTGACTCATAAATTGAAAAATTAAAAGGGTCACTAAGGTCTTGTGTTGGGCACCCATCCCTAGGGGGTGAAATATGAATTAAAAATTATAACATCCCCTCACTAATCCCAACGCCCAACTTGAGGAGGGAAATAAAAGATGAAAAAAGGAGTTCATTTGTTATGCTTATGATATTACTCTTTTTGAGCTCTACTAGGGTTTTCTCGTGTGAAGGGTTTGAGGATTCGAACCAGAGGCTCTTGGAGATGAAAACCTCCCTGAGTAACGGCATTCTATAGGTGTGAAAGATCACCCAAAGGTAGCATTAGAGGTGAATATACTCAGTGTTCATAGTTGTGCCGAGATGGAGATCGTGGAATGAGATTTCGGGGGTTCATTGAGCATTTCACTTGCAGATTTTGAAGTTCATCTGTTACCAATGGAGTGAGGGCTCATTTCGATGAGATTGTGGAGAGTTTTGGGACTGCTGAATATTTCCTTGGCTGGCCGTACATATCAGCAGCAGGCCGTACCTTATTGAGGACTGATTTTGGGCAGTTTAATGCATGTATTTCACTCTATCTTGGTCGCCCAGATTTCTACATGTCTGCAAATAGATTTCAGAGTTGTTACAGCGGATTCTTGAGCAGATTTCAGTGGGTTCTCTCATCAACCAGGTCGTACATCCTTGCCTGGGGGTCGTGGGTTTCTTAGAAACTCCATTCTTGGTGGTTGCAGCTGTTGTATCTCTCATTTGGAGGTGTCTAAGGTCATTTTCTATTGCTGAAACAAATGTATTGCTATTCCTTGTATTCTCGTGAAAAATTGGAGTGATTTCCGCCATACCCAGTTGCTGGTCGGGTCTCAGCATATGTACCAAGTTGAAAATCTTGACATGGGTATGTAATAATAATTGATATTTGGCCATTCTACTATATGGGTCTTTGTTAGTTTCTTCATATCTATTGTATCTTTTCAGGGTTTGCATTATATGCTATATATTGTATGCTTCGGCAACACACATCTGCAGGAAAACTAAAACCCCTTCTGCATCTTCTCTCTAATCTGAAAGAACACCTCTAAAAAATTAAAAATAACACATAAAAAAATCATTAAAAATATACAAATAGGGACGACACATTACATATTCAAATTTAATAAAAAACACTTCCCCAATGTTTTATAGACTTGTTGGATACATTTTGTAACTGAATTTTGCACAAAAGTTGTGCTTTTTAACAAATTTAGGTAATTTTTTAAGTTGTTGAGTTTTGCTAAGTTTTTGGCAAGTTCGAAATTTTGGGTCCACCAAGTAAGAGTCAAGTCCAAGTATGTGAACTACAGTTTCAAGTCCCCAAATGATCATTTAGTTCTATCACTTTGTCCTATATGGGACGTGTTTGGCTACATTTGAACCCGCCAACTATGCATGGTCGCATCATAGTGAGTTCTACTACAGTCATACCTGTCAAGTCCTTTATTTTTGCCTGACTTTGTCTTGTTTTCTATCTCACAACATCTGGGATCTCTTGTCCATCTTTCTATGAGTAAACATTTGAAAACTTTCTGATCAGTTATTGATGAAATATAGGCTATACAAATCCCTACCTTCTATACTTTTAAGATGATGTTGCAATATTTAAACAAAAAAAATAGATTGCACCATAGTTTTATCAAAATTTCAGCTAGGTGTTCAAGAAAAGCAAATATGTAGCAATATGTAACCCTAGACATAGAAAAGGTTGTCAGAAATTACTAAAACTATTATTTATGTAAATAGGACAAAAATAGCAAAATAAGAAACTATGTAGTCGAATTTGGAAGTTCACCAAAAGTACTTTAGACTTTACTTCACTCCTACCATTAACCTAAGTCTCATACAATATAGTTACATCCTAGTTGATCCAGGTGGCAGGTCAAGGTAAAATTCTAGAAAATACCAAACTAAACTAGTCAATCTCTTTGTCAGAGGCATAATTTTGCAACCTTACCTCAAAATGGTTCCATTCAAAATGCATGAGAAAGATTGAAACATGTACTACATGAAGAAAGGGTGCAAAGCTTTGCTTGCAAAGTTTGTCCATGACTATGAAAGGCCTGTAAATGTCAAAAACAAATTCTAACCCCAATTCAAGTATAACTTTCAACATCATATGTTCATATCTGCCAACCCATTTGTCTTTGGTCATCAATAACAAATGACTTCTTAGATTCCAAAGTGAAAAAGCCTCATCTTACCCTTTTAGTCTTTATTTCTTGAGGTTCTTAGTTGTATATAACATAGTGTTAAGAATCACCAAGGAGCCTAAGCAACCACTGGGTGCTTGTCAATTAGAGGTCGATGATTCAAAACCTGTAACTAGCTGGACTTTACCAAGAAGAGGCAGCTTTATCAAAAATCTAATAAACAGAGATGTTGACAGATTAAGCAATCACAGTGATATTTATCGGAGTCGAACTCCTGACCTAGGTGGAGTTAATGAAGGATTGTAGTTGTTTTCCCTATTCACCAAGAAAAAAAAAAGAATTGCCAAGGACCCCGCAAAACTCACGAGGTTGGATACAAGGAGCTTCTAGTGAGGCAAGCCTCAACTTGCAGACTTACAGCATGGGACCAACAATATGGTTCCACGTGGCAACCTAGGCCATGGTTCCATGTGTCAACCTAGGCCATGGTCCCATGCAGCTACTTAATGCGTTTGTTGCTCAAATTTTAGCAACACAGGTGATCCTGTGCAAACTTTAAATTAATCATAAAAGATAATTTTAAGTCTTCTCTTATAATTGTGGAGCTGTTATAATTTAAGGATTGATAATAAGCTGTGAAAAGAGGGGGGTTGAAATTATGTAGCTGTTGCATAATGAAAAATATGCCACATGGCTGCACACATTTCCTTCCCTCCTATTTTCTATTTCCTTTCCAAATTTTACCTTCAAATTTTTCCTTGTTAACACAAATAAATGGACACATGTCTGTCATTCATTTAACAACCACTAGCTTCACAAAAAGTTCCTAAAACATTTGAGCAGTGGCTGCTGAACAAAATAAGCTAATCGACCACATGGGACCATGGCCTTAGCTGAAGTTTTTTAGCAGCGACTGCTCCAAATTTTTTGGAGTTGTTTTGAGTTAGCAGTCCTGTGACTTTTATATTTTTCTGCTTATTTGTAAATCTTTTTTATTTTTATGTAAATGTGCAGTAAATCTTTTTGTTTTTATTTAAATGTGCGGTAAATCTTTTTGTTTTTATTTAAATGTGCAGCTATATGGCATATTTTGGAGGTAAATTTTACAGGTAAATATTAAAAAAAAGGTGGGAATGAAAAATATGAAGTCATGTGGCACGTTTTCCATTAAGCAGTGGCTACATAATTCTAACCCCCTATTCACCCACAGCTAAAATTCAAATTCTTAAACTGTAACTGCTCCACCATTTTAGGAAAATATTCCATATTATACAGTATTTAACAACAAGTTCAACAATTTGCCATGCTTGTTTACCAAGAAACAAAAACCACAACACTTTTAGCGGTTCCCTAGAAGTACAGTTGTTCTTAACAAAAGGTAGCATTAGACGGGGTTCTTAGCAACAAGTTCAGCTACTTTAGCAGTGGTCCTGAAGCCTTGAAAAATAAGCTCCAAAAACTTTAGCGTATCACCAGAAGTAGAGTAGTTGCTAGAAAAAGTTAGCAGGCAACTCTAAGTAGGGGCGGCTCTAACCTGTTCAACAAGAGGCACGGTAGGCGCAAGGAAAACAAAAACATTCTTTCCGGGTTTCTTGACGCGCTCGGCAAGTTCTACCATTAGCAAAATAGCTATCAACGTCTTCCCCATCCCTGTCTCCAAATACACAATAATATTCTCCTCCTTCGCCTTTTCGCATAACTGCAGCTGATACCTAAATTCATCGCAAATAAACCATTACATGCTGCAGATACACGCAAATATTTTATCAAACTGCTAATGAACAGCAAATGTAGGCAACATTAAAGAAAATGTTAAACAAAAACCTTAAGAAACACATAACTCTTGGCAATTTTGCATTAAACTGTGAATGCGGGGAAATTAAGAGACAAATTTAACGAAGACATTATGAAAACAGATGATCTAACCCTCTGGCCATGGTTCTAGGGTCCGTCTTCGCCTGTTTGGCGGGATCATCCAAATTCAAGTCTTCCGTGACATCTACAGCCAAATTCGCTTCATTATTTTCCTCTATTTCGTCTACTGTGACCATTTTGGGGAGATTTTAGCTGCAAGAATAGCCCAAGAACAGAGCACTTCTGCAACGGTAATATGCAGCTAATGAACTAAGGCATGGTTGGAATGTTAGAGGGGAGTGGGTAAAACTTCGGTTAGTGAAAGCTAGCAAGCAACTTTTGTTATACCTTCCGGGAAGGAGGAAGAAAAGAATAAATACTACGTGAAGTAAAACAATTGTCGGGATGTTAAAAAACGGGAAATTAAAATACGCTGGCCTATGCTTTCCACGCGCTTTCCATGAGGACATAGAATTTCTTCCTCTCGAGCTTTGGACGGAAGCCCCCTCTATTTTCGCAGAACGTGGATTTAAGTGGATCCGGGAAAACGATTAACGTTGATCCGGAGAACCGATTAGGTTTTACATAGGGCAAATGTCCAAGTAACTCCGTCTCGTGGGTTTGACATCAAAAAGGACTTAAAAATTGTTTAACGGTTTTGCGGGTCTCTCTTTCTTGGGTTGGATTTGTATGTTTGTTTTTGGTTGTTTTTTTTCTTTTAAATTGTTTGGCTCATGAATATCATTAACAAAAAATTATTTATTATTTATGTTTTCAAGAAATGATGGTTTTAGTGAAAATGTCCAAGTAATTTCCTCTCTTTTTCTTAATTTCAAAGGATGGGAAGTTAAAAAAGAAACAAAATGTTCTAGCAGAGGAAAATGGACTTTTTTAATGATTAAGTTAGGTTAGTTTAATAATATGTTAATTTTAAAGGATGGGAAGTTAAAAAAGAATAAAATGTTGTAGCAGAGGAAAATGAACTTTTTTTAATGATTAAGTTAGGTTAGTTTCTTAAAATGTAAATATATAAATTTAATTAATTTAGATATTAATTAATAAATGTTAGTAGGATTGATATTATGACAATTTGTAATAGTTATTTAATATGAGAATGTAAATAATAATAGTGTATTTAATTTAATAATTAAAGTATGTCTAATTGTGATGTGTACAATAAAAATGATATACCTGAAAATAAGGAATAGATGATGATAAATTAGTATTCACCTTCAAATTGGAATATTTTGTTTTAACAGTGTAGGGATGAATCTAGGTATCAAGGATTAGTTTGGGATCAAAAATTTGTTGTGTACCCATGAACTTGTACTATGTAATCTATAGCCCTTTGTTCTTCACTTTATCTAATGTGTATGTATCTTTTGCTTCTTCTGAATATCTAAGGGTTGATGGTATTTATAAATACCTTTGTAGGGCTACCAATATGTCACAAGAAGATATGTTTTCCTATGTCAACCCACAAAAATGTATACGAAGGATCAAAAACAATAATCTTCAATCATGAATTTGCCTCTAAGAATGCTTGTCCAGATGATCCATAAACTAGGATGGATATTCCATAAACTAGTTATCGACTTAAGAAATTATGAGAGTTAGATTATGAGAACAAATAAATGATTGAAATCACAACAAGAATTAGACTATGTGGCAAGAATTCAAATTACTATAAGCAACCATCAACAAAATGAGACAAGCATATAACATGAAGAAACCCCTTATGGATGAAAAGTCCACCAAAAGCATAAGATGTCTCGCTTATGTACATAAAATGCCTTAGTTACAATTGATCTTAGCCCTTGGATTGATTCAAGAGCTAAGAAACAATCTCAGTTGACCAATTCCAACAAGTAACTACAGTTCTTCAGCTCTCTACTACACTATAGTCATAAAATGTGGATTCTAAGAACTCAAAAAAGCTCTCAACGCATGAGCCATACAACTCCAATGACTCTCAGTGATCCATAACACTAATCTAACACGTGTAGATCCCCAAGATGTTTAGAAGCTACAAATGTTGGCAATATGTGTTGTCATTGATGTCAACACTTAGAGTAAGGTTAGCACTCAGTTTGTGATGATGATATACCAATATAGTAACAGAGGTGTAGTGATGATACTGATGTTCATGGTTGTTGATGTTCAGTAATGTTCCTAAGGTTCATGGTTGGTTATTGATGTTCGTGGTTAGATGTCATGCCCTGGTTAATGTCAAGTAAAGTTGTGTTGAGCATGTTTGTGGTTAGCAAAGATGATTTCATGATGAATTATTAAGATGGGAATTAGAAGCACTAAGATGAATGATGATATATTAAGATGGGAATTAGAAGTTATGTTGAGGATGAGAAGATGTTGTTGATGACCTGTGGCATGTTGTATGATCCTTCCTATTGTTCCTAAGGATGTATGTGTTGTTATATAAAGGTTTTGGCCTCCAGAAGTTGGTGAAGGTTTCTGTTGCAGAGAATTGTTTGAAAGACTGCCTAGTAAAATGCTCTACATTCCTCCGCATTTGAAGATATGGTCATGCAGTTCAGAAGTTAAGTCTAGTATGATGTAAAGGTGCTAAATCCAAAGTTTTAGATCATTTATCCCTCTGTAGTGAAAGTTATGAAAGACAGAGTTCCAGTCTGTGCTCTAGCAAAATTAAGTAATGATGAAGACTATTTGGAATGCTCTGCATTCCTCTGCAATGACATATATGGCTATGTGGTTTTGAGGATATGTTCACAACAATGTATGAGTGTATCCATATGAGTTTCAGGTGTTTTGGAGGTCTGCAAGCTTAGTTCTCAAATGACAATTATGATACAGACAATTTTGGATGCCTAGTTGTTCTCAGGACATATGCTGATGATGTGTGCTGACTTGTCGTGGCTTGAAATGATATATTGACTGATGTAAGATGGTCCTGATGATCTTATGTTCAATTATTGTTCCACAAGGTGGTTTTCTGCTCTCTTCAAAACTGGTTGTGGTCCAGAATGATGATATTGCTAGGTTATGCCTCTATCTAGCCGACTAAAGAATGTTGAAGGTATGCGCCATAATGTTGTTGCTCTGCAGAGTTCAAGGAGTGTTTGGAGATGTTGTATAGGTCTCGTTGACTCATCTGGAAGAAGAACAAGCAATGTTTTTGAAAGATCCCTAACCAATTCTGATCTGATTTGTACCTTGTTGTTCTAAATTTTCTGATCTTTGTTTGAATGGTTTGCTTTGTGTTTTTTTTGTGTTTTCAATGCATGTAGAGTCTTGCCATGATATATTAAGAAAAATGTAACATAATAACATACAAATAACACCACAAAGATGATTGAAATTGATTGGATCAGCAAGCAAACTATATCAAATTAAAGATATGAGTTAGGTGACTTAATTTGACATACCCGATTATTGCAGCTTGCTAATTACAATCGTGAGATGATGGCTAATTACAAATAGTCAGGTCTGATTATAAAATCAAACTTATAAAAATATTCAAAGTGATTCAATGATCCACAAATCACTCCCAAGCCTGCAATAGCTTCAATCTCTAACTATAGCAGCCAAGTATGTTGAATTCTAATGACCAAATAATTGGTGCAAGCTGTCCAAACCATTGTTTAAGGCCTGCAGAGATCAGATCGTAAATCTAAACACAAAATGAAACCAAATAATGCCCAAACAAAAACCCAGTGTAGATTTCCCTGTAATGTGAACTGGATTATCGTCCAATCCACTGTTCTCTAAGGGTTTTCGTCCTTAGAAGAGTTGCAACCTGCTGAAAACTCTATCCAGAGCTCCAAACCTGCATTTGTGTTTTTAGAAAATGATGATTGAATGCCCAAAAGAGAGCCCCATACTTTGCTTTATAGATTCCATCTCCATTTTCCACTTTAACATTAATAAAATAATCCCACTAAAAAGGTACGCCCACCTTGAGGGTTACTTCCTCATGAAAAAAAAACACCATCTTTTAAAAACAACATTATGGCTACTAAGATGGGGACCTTTTCACTATTCTCCTTCTAATTCTCTGTTACTATTCACTCTTACTATTCACATTAAGGCAAACCTTTAGTGTTTTCAATTCAACTCTTGAAATCATCATCTAACATCAAACTAAAGGTCTCAGAAGGTTCCCTGCAAAGCTCCAACACCCTCGGTCGGGTTCCCTAACCAACCTATTGACCTACGGGAACCCAATAGTAGGTCCCTCTACTGAAGTCTGTGCAGTCTAAGGAAGGGACATTACAGCCCTCCCTTCTCGAGATTGCTTGCCCTCAAGCAACTGTAAAGTTGGATGCTAAAGTATCATCTCTCCTTCCCACGTGGCATCCTCCAACGGCAAATCCCTCGATGGCACCAAATACTCTCTGATCACTCGGCTACACAACTTCTCCCTCATTTCAAGAATCTCTGCAGGTATTAAAGTTAATCGGCCCTCCTCATCTAATGGGGGTAAAACAGGTGAAGAGATAACATGTTGTCCCAAAGCCTTCTTCAAGAAAGATACATGAAATACATTATGTATTTTACTCTCGGGAGGTAGCTCAAGCTCATATGCGACCTCGCCAATCCTCCTCAATACTCTGTATGGACCATAAAACTGAGGCTTGAGCTTTTCTGCCCCACTCCTCTTGAGGGTACTCTGTTTGTAGGGCTGTAGGCGCAAGTAAACCATATCTCCAACCTCAAAGGTCCTCTCAACTCGATGTCGATCAGCATACATCTTCTGCTGATTTTGTGCATGCTGAATATTATCCTTAAGTACCTTAAGGATATCCTGATTGTCCTGTAACCAATCCTAAGCTCTAGGCGCTCTGCTATCGCCTAACGCCAAGTCCACAAATAAGAAGGTATCATAACCATATAATGCTCGGAAGGGAGTCATACCGATTGACATGTGATATGTGGTATTATAACAATGCTCGCCCAAATACAACCATCGCACCCAAGCCTTTTGCTGTCCTGAAATGTAGTTACGTAAGTAACCCTCAACCCACTTATTAACTATCTCCGTCTGTCCATCTGTCTGAGGGTGGTAACTAGTATTGGGTGTCAACTCTATACCTGCTAATCGGAATAGCTCCTACCAAAAGTTGCTCATAAACCTGTTATCCCGATCACTGATAATGGTCCTGGGGAGTCCATGGAGTCTAAACACCTCACGAAAGAATAACTCTGCCACCTGAGATGCTGTAAAGTCAGTTGCAATAGGAAAGAAATATGCAAACTTCGTCAACCTATCCACAACCACATAAATGCAATCCTTTCCTTGAACTCTTGGAAGACTAGTAATGAAGTCCATCGATATACTTTCCCACTTCTGATCTGGAATAGGCAATGGTTGCAGAAGACCCGCCAGAAAAGTATGCTCTAACTTGTTCTGCTGACAAGTCACACACTCACGTACATAGCGCAAGACATCATCCTTGAGGCCCTTCCATGAGAATCTCTCTCTCCCCTGCCGATATGTCTTCAAATATCTAGGATGTCCTACCATTGGTGTATCATGGGTGGCTCGTAAAATCTTGTTCTTCAGTTTTGATCCAGGTACCAAATAAATCATGTTCTTATAATAGATAACATCATCAATCATCCTGTATCTATCATCCTGAATCCTACCATCCATAATCTCACATGCAAACTGATTCTTGGAATACTCAACAATTAGTTGAGACTTCCAATCTGCTGAAATCTCACTCAAAGAGCAAAGTGCAGCCACTGCAGGTTTCCTAGAAAGTGCATCAGCAACAATATTCTTTTTCCCCTTGACATACTCAATGTCAAAATCATATGCCTGTATCTTGCTGACCCATTTCTGTTGGCGCTCATTAAGCTCTTTATGCTCCAAGAAGTATTTCAAACTGTTGTGGTCAGTCCTCACCACAAACTTCCCACCCACCAAATATTGCCAAAACTTCACCAAAGCATGCATAATAGCGAGCATTTCCTTGTCATAGGTGGAATACAATCTCTCATTATCCCTCAACCTCCTACTCTCGTAGGTAATGGGATGACGATTCTGCATAAGTATCACTCTAATACCCTCTCCGGATGCATCACACTCTAACAGAAAAGGCTGAGAGAAATCTGGAAGTGCCAAAACTGGACAAGTGCTCATGACCTGCTTGAGCTTATCAAATGCAACCTGTACCACCTCTGTCCATATCAATGCATCCTTTCGTGTGAGATCTGTCAAAGGGACCGCAAGTTGTGAATACCCCTTCACAAATCTCCTGTAATAACCACATAGTCCTAAGAAACCCCTCAACTCTGAAATGTTCCTAGGTGGTGGCCAATCAAGGATGGACTAAATCTTTTCCTGATGTACCTTGACCCCATCACTACCAATCACATGCCCCAAGTACAAGATCTCTGTAAGTCCAAATTCACATTTGGACATCTTGGCAAATAGAGACTGGGCTTCCGTAATGCCAAGAACCTCATCTAGATGCCTCATGTGCTCCTCCCAATTCTTGTTGTAAATCAATATATCATCGAAGAACACAAGTACATACTTACATAGTTGCTTATTAAATATATGGTTCATGCATGATTGGAAAGTAGCATGTGTGTTAGTAAGGCCAAAAGGCATCACCAAGAACTCATAGTGCCCATAATGACATCTGAATGTTGTCTTATGTATGTCCTCCTCACGCACTCGAATCTGATGGTACCATAATCGAAGGTCAATCTTTGAGAAATACACCACACCATGAAGCTCATCCAATAACTCATCTATGCTCGGAATAGGATATCTGTTCTTGATTGTTTTCTTGTTTAATGCACGGTAATCAATGCACATACGCATAGTGTCATCCTTCTTTGTCACTAACACCACAGAAGAAGCAAAGGGGCTAGAACTAGGTCTGATGTGCCCCATATCCAACAGCTCATGGATGGTCTTCTCTATTTCATCCTTAAATCTCTTAGGATGATGATAAGGAGTGGTAATCACAGGCTTGGCACCCTCCTCTAACTCTATCACATGCTCAAATCCACAGTCAGGAGGTCTACCAAAAGGAATATCACCAAATACTACTCCATGTTTGTCCAATACTGTCTGGACATCAATGTGGAATGGCTGGTCATCCTGTGAAGAAGGTGACTTGGATGAAATAAAATACTGTGCTACCCACACCACATCTCAATGCCTGAAAATGGATTCCATCCTATGTGCTGAAACCACCATGGGTCCACCATCAGAAATAGCCTTAAGTACAATCTTCTTACTATAAACTCCAGCTCCCTCCTCTAGAAATCTTGTATATACCTGCCAAGTGATTGCAACCATTGGACACCTAGCACTGCATCAATGTCACCCAAACCCACAACATAAAAATCATTAGTCAAGGTGTAATCTCCCAACTGTATACTAATCTGTGGAACTACCCTGGTGCACTGCATAGAAAATCCATCTGCTACTGTCACACTGAAACCAGGAAAATCCTTTGCCTACAATTCTCGCTTAACAACCAGTCCCTCATCAATAAAGTTGTGCGTGGCACCACTGTCAACAAGGCAAGTCACACTTTGTCCCTTAATCACTCCCTTTAAATGAAAGGGATGGTATTTGGGGACTCCTGAAAGGGTGGCAATGACAGGATTGGGTGCATCTGATGTGTCACCCACTCCAAGCTCCACTTGTGGGGCCTCCTATTCGTCCTCACCATCGCTGCCCTCTAAATCAGTATCTTATATATGCTCATCCTCCACATCGGACACAATCTCAATGAGATGCACTTTGCCCTTCCCAAGGCATCGGTGTCCAGGCTCCCAAGGTTCCTTACATGTGAAGCATAGCTTCTTCCTCCTTAACTCATTACGTGTCTCCTGGTCCATCCTGGGGGGAGGTGGTGCACTCCTATGCTATGTCAAAGATCTCTGAAAAGGCTTGGAACCTTTGGAGAATTTCTTATTCTGTTGATAAGAAGTAGGAGGTGGTGAAGTATCAAGGTCTAGGGCAATCTGAATAGACTCATGTAAAGTCTTAGGCTTAAGAGCCTTGACCAAACCCCGTAATATGTCATGTAATCCTTCTATGAAGAGCATCACTACACGTCTTTCTAGCATCTCAGGAACCATAACAGCAATGCGTTGAAACACATTAATGTAAGTTTTAGCATGTCTAGTCTGTCGCAATAGTGCTAAATCCCTGTAGTACAACTCAACATCCTTACGGTCAAATCTAGCAATTAGCTGCTCAGTGAACTCCCTGTAAGAATGAATAAGTCTATGGTTTTGGGTAACCAAACCATGATGCCACCACTCATAAGCTACACCCTCCAAATATAGTACTACAAACTAAATGACCTCGTCCTCAGGCATCGACTTAAGTGAAAGGTAGATGTCAAGCTTGTGCACCCAAGCTCGGGCAGTGATCTTCTCGCTACCATCAAAGGAAGATATAGTGAGCTTGCTAGTAGCTCGATGGAGGTCACTATTATGTTGTTGCCCCCTACCACCATGGTTTCTCATGCTATCTCTACGCTGGGAACAATACTGATGTAAAGGGAAGGCCTCTCTAACATGCGATGGAAGACGTGTCCACTCATCATTTGTTGCCATAATAGTATCCTGGAACTCCACACCCTCAAGCGGGTCAACTGGGGGTGGCTCATCTCTAGGAGGAAAATGAGGTTGCATGGGCCTATCAGCTATGCGTGAATGAGTCCTGTCACGCCTAGGAGAACCAAGAACACTATCCATC
This sequence comes from Cunninghamia lanceolata, assembly GCA_027924645.1. Taxonomy (NCBI): domain Eukaryota; kingdom Viridiplantae; phylum Streptophyta; class Pinopsida; order Cupressales; family Cupressaceae; genus Cunninghamia; species Cunninghamia lanceolata. The sequence continues at coordinate 1,206,359 of BSBN01000798.1, forward strand.
GATGAGGGAGCCCTACTACTCCCACGGCTGTCTGCAACTGAAACAGACCTGTCAACCCTATCACGTCTATCGTGTCTGCCATGTCTATCCCTACGCCGACCCATATCCATTCTGTCAAGGGTATTCTGAAGTCTGTCTAATGCCTGTACAATCCTTGGTTGTGTATTAACAAGAGTTTTGAATACCTCACGGTCACGGTCAATATCCTCCTGCGGATTCTGTCTTTCCCTTTGGTGAGGACTTCTACTGCCCTCATGGCTATCCCCCATAGATGTACCCTGAATACCAATGTCAACCCCTAATTGTATATGTGTTCTTCTACGAGAATAATACCTGTGTGGACCAACCTCTCTAGGATGCATAGAGCTGAACAAAACACCCTCAGGCTGGCAAGATCATGGCTATGATACCACTGAAAGATCCCTTACCAATTCTGATCTAATTTGTACCTTGCTGTTCTAAATTTTTTGATTTTTGTTTGAATGGTTTGCTTTGTGTTTTTTTGTGTGTTTTGAATGCATGTAGAGTCTTGCCATGATATATTAATAAAAAGGTAACATAATAACATACAAATAACACCACAAAGATGACTAAAATTGATTGGATTAGCAAGCAAACTATATCAAATTAAAGATGAGTTAGGTGACTTAATTTGACATACCCGATTATTGCAGCTTGCTAATTACAATCGTGAGATGATGGCTAATTACAAATAGTCAGGTCTGATTATAAAATTAGACTTATAAAAACATTCAAAGTGATTCAATGATCCACAAATCACTCCCAAACCTGCAATAGCTTCAATCTCTAACTATAGCAGCCAAGTATGTTGAATTCCAATGACCAAATAACTGGAGCAAGCTGTCCAAACCCCTGTTTAAGGCCTACAGAGATCAAATCATAAATCTGAACACAAAATGAAACCAAATAATACCCAAACGGAAACCCAATGTAGATTTCCCTGTAATGTGAATTGGGTTGTCGTCCAATCCACTGTCCTCTAAGGGTTTTCGTCCTTAGAAGAGTTGCAACCTACTGAAAACTCTATCCAGAGCTCCAAACCTGCATTTGTGTTTTTAGAAAACGATGATTGAATGCCCAAAAGAGAGCCCCATACTTTGCTTTATAGATTCCATCTCCATTTTCCACTAACATTAATAAAATAATCCCACTAAAAGGGTACGCCCACCTTGAGGGTTACTTCCTCATGAAAAAGAAACACCATCTTTTAAAAACAACATTATGGCTACTAAGATGGGGACCTTTTCACTATTCTCCTTCTAATTCTCTGTTACTGTTCACTTTCACTATTCACATTAAGGCAAACCTTTAGTGTTTTCAATTCAACTCTTGAAATCATCATCTAACATCAAACTGAAGGTCTCGGAAGGTTCCCTGCAAAGCTCCAACACCCTCGATCAGGTTCCCTAACCAACCTATTGACCTACGGGAACCCAATAGTAGGTCAACCTCTACTGAAGTCTGTGCGGTCTAAGGAAGGGACATTACAGTTTTATCATTCATAAGTACCGCCAAGATTGTGAAGATCGATGTGCTACAAGCTTCATGTGTTCTTGTTTAAGGATGACCTAATTCAAATATGTGAAGTGTGTGGATGTTATTCCTTGAAGAATGATGATGTGAAGAATGTCTAAGACTAAGTTAAGCATGTGTTGGGGTCCGCAAGGCGTGTTTCTCTTCTTGGAGTAGCGTGTAATTCATGTTAGAGCTTGCCCTCTACATGTTTCATGTTGTGATCTCTGGCTTACTTGTAATGAAATCAATGTAATGTCATGTATATATTGTAAACCTAGTTGATCTAGGTGAAGTATGATTGCGAAAATGAAAATATAAAAGTGAAAAGAGCAGAGTATGAATATCATATACATTGTGATGTGCAACTGAAGGAGAAAGAGTAGAAGTGTTAGAGGTTGTCTTGATTCATCTTGAAGACATTTTTGTGACATAAGAGAAGTAAAGAGTGTGCCTAATTGATCCAATCATCAAAAGAAGCAGAATTGCAATCATGAAAGGTGTGAGCTTCATTGTCAATTTTTAGGCAGTAGAAGGATTGTCATACTGTAATCATCTCTGAGTTTGTTCTTAGTTCAGGGAGTAGTTGCTTCACTGGGTTGTAGCCCTAAAACAAAGTTTGCATGGAGTTGTAGCTTCCTTGGGAGTGACCCTAAAACAAAGTCTTTAAGGAGTTGTAGCTTCTTTGGGTTGTAGCCCTAAAACAAAGTCAGTAGGGAGTAGTAGCTTCCTTGGGTTGTAGCCCTAAAACAAAGTTGTAATTGTTGAGCTTCATATATTGTGAATTAATCATCACCGTGGTTTTCCCATTCTTGGGTTTTCCACGTATATCTGGTGTTATGTGTTGATGTGCATTATGTTGATCCTTCATGTTTATGTTGATGTTGTAATGCTTAAGTTTTAATTTGCTCTGGAGGATTTGAAGTTTGTTTAGATACTGATTCACCTCCCCCCCTCTCAGTATCCTAGTGTGTTCAACAAAAAAGACCATCGGGGAGAAGAGGAAGACAACATCAAAATTTTGGAGCACCAAAAGTCCCTCCTTATGGACATTTGTTATCATTTATGCAACTATGGTTTTGTTTTAGCTACATATAAGATATGTATTTTGCCACATGTAATGATTTTGCCACCTTTATAAGCTACCAAATTAACCCCATCATTAATTTTGAAGGTTAAAAAATGTTCCACAAACTTCAACAATAATTGTGCAACTTTGTCAGCAATTTTGTATCTTCAGTAACAACCTTCCCAAAGCCATAACTTTCATATCCAAACTCAAAACACAATGTCATTTTTTGAAATTGCATAGATTTCTAAGAGGAATCTAAATATGCTAAACTATTCAACTTTTGACTACATATGAGTATTATTTTTGGCCCTGCAAAAGAGCTACATTTAAGAAGCCGATCATTATCCAAAATTAATGCCACAAAATACAAACAACAAATCTATTTGCGAATTATAACTCCCTAATTAGGGAGACTTTAGTCCCTAGAAGCTAGGGACTCAAATGGGTGATGGTAGAAGAAACCCTCAACATGTTACACATATGCCACTTCATTTTGCACCACAATAAAACTACCAACCAAAAATTTAGTGCTCCTCTACTTCCATTTGTCTAAATAATACAAAGAAAATTTGATTGAACAAGTGACATTTACAACATTATTTTTAAAAGTGTTGCCATTAATTTTCCCACAAAGATCTAGGATCTCATAAGACTATTTCTTACCACGATAAGCATACAACGTGAAGTTTCTACCATTCTTGATGACATAATATTTGTTCCCTCTCTTATAGAAAACTACCTTCCGATCATACAAAAATGGGCTACCCGATACAACACCACAAATAGCTATAGAAGTGACATCTATTACAACCTCGTCAATAAAATTTAAAATTTTATTTTACATTGCTTAGTAATTGGTATATTTTCATCTTCTTTAATTTAACCCAAACTAGAGGGTTTAACATGTTTAAATGTTTTAAGGCCTAATTTATCCACTAAACTTTGTGAAATTAGCTTAGTTTATTAGCATAACTAAAACAACACATCCACTTCAATACCATTTACATGTAACTTGATATTGAACAATATCTCCTTAGTCTCAAACCACATTTTCTAATAGTTCAAGAAAAATTAAAATCCAACTTTAAAGAAGTACAACCCTTCTCAATGGATGAATGGTAGTTACTCTTACCCTTATTACCATCTTTGTGAGGATTTAACTTAGGATGTAGCCTCCATCATGTAGGATTCCTTATGACCATTTTTTCCATGATGATCACAATGTTTGTATAGTTTTGACTTTGCCTTCTTTGTCTTGGCCACGAGTCCACTTGTCATTGACGATGATGGAGAATTTTGAGCATGTGCACTAGCTTCATCAAGCTCCAAACACTTTCCTCATCCATGGCAATTTGGTTTAGTTTTTTTCAACCTAAATTTATAAAATTATCCCAAGATTTAATAGAAGCATGATTTCCAACAGACAAAGAAATCAAGAGATCTTCAAACCTTTTAATGCATCTTTTGTATAATGTAACTTAGCATGGCTAATTATTTCTTCCAAATTAAGAGAACTTGGATGAAAATATACGTTTATCTTCTCAAACCATTGCTCCAACTCTTCTATCTCCTTTGAGTGACATAATCTTGTCTCTTGGTTTGTTTTCTTCTAAGGCATGATTTGAAGACTTGGTTTGCTTTGGAAATCTTCTCCTTATATGGAGTGGGTTATCCATTGCTTTTCCATGAGCTTAACTTCTCCATGAGAATATCTATTCAACATGTTGTAGCCTCCATGGGTTGAGATAAATGAGCAATAATAACTTCTAAATTGAGGAGGCTTAATTCCTTTTCAAGACTTGATGCTTCTTTATCCATGCTTATGGTTTTCTTTTGGGATTTTTACAAATCTCTTGGATAAGGCATAATGTATTCCGATTGTACTATGTTTGGAACCTACAAAATAATCACAACAAACTCCATAAGAAAAGATGCTAGGCTATAGATACTAATGCAACAAATATTAGGTACCTAATGAAGGATAACTAATCCTAGCACCCACACACACAACCACTTAGAGTCAATTTACAAATTAGACAAGAACTAGCAACCACTTCATATATGCTTGGTGGAAACAATACAATTTTCTCATTATTCAACATTAGACTTCATTCTACCTTATAGGAAGCTACAATGACCTTCAAACACCTAACCAAAAATAAACTATAACAATCTATGGGCTGCTTACAACACTAACACAAGCATGTAGAACTCAAAAATTCAAAACTATTGCATTCTCATAGGGAGGTAGCAAAAGCTTGGGATAACATCTACAAAAATTTAGCCCTTGTCACTCCCTTCTTTTCTTTTATTCCACTTGATATCTCTTCTTTTATAGTGGTGCTTCAGGATTTAACTGTGTGCAAGTTTTTACCTCAACATTTCGAATCTCTTCTTTTGTCATTCTTCCTTGTCTTATTCTATTCCACTCCACTGTCTTTTTTTTTAATTTTCTACTTCTTGATTTTTCTCTTATCTGTCCCCTTCCCAAATAACTCTTTAAAAAGAATTTAAAGGTTGTGTTGGGCATAAATCTCTATGCTTGTTAATATGCTATAGGCTATTGCAAGAAAGCCAAAAATTAACATAACTACTGGGACTAGTCAAGGATTCTTTTCTTGGTAACTGCCACCACTGCCTAATGTCTCCTTAAATCCTTGATTGAATCTCAAATGGAAATGCAAATTTAGTGAAAAGTTTTGGTCCAAACTGAGCACACAAATTTAGAAGTCTAGAGTTGGTGCAGATGCTCAAATCATGGCTTGGAAATTCTTGCACTATAAGCTGCCTATAGGAGATAGATTGAAGGGCATTGTGATTCAACCTGTTAGATGCCCTTTTTGTCATATAAGAGAAGACTTAAAACATGTGTTTTTGGACTGTGTATATGTTAAAAAATAATGGAAGGCTATTTTTAATAACTTACCTGCTATATTTAGTCACCAGTTAAAATGGAAAGAAGCACTTTTTGGTATGGGCATGAATAAGAATATTGTTGTTGATACCATCAGACAAGTTATTTTATTGCAAATATGGAAGAATAGGTGTTTGGCAGCTTTCTCTAAATCTTCTTTTGGAAACGGGAATTTTAAAGATTTACTCTGATGTGTCTTTCCATATTGTTTCTCTTTTCACAATTACAGGGGGATTTGGAGAAATACGAGAAGGCAGTTCAACATCTTCAGCTTATCCAATCTCAGATGGCATGTTACAGATCAAGACAGTGACAGTGTACAACTTGCACTAAGGAGAAAGTTCTACTACAGAAGATTGCAATGAAAGATAATGACACATTGCAAAAGGTTAAGATGCTAGTGAGTCCAAGATAACCTGCCCGCTGCTGGCACCAATGGGCTACTGTTACTGCTTACTTTTTGTTTCAGATTGGAGATGTTTTTTATTGTTTTTCAGGACAGCTTTGTGTTTGTACCCAGTTTAGCTGTGTATATAATTTGAACAGCATGTAGGGCTAAGTTTTTATTATTGCTGTCTATTTTCTGTTTGGGCTCTTGCTGTATTATTTGGCAGCATTCTGCTGCCTGTTTCTTTTGTAATATATGCATAATTTCAATAAAAAAAAACTGCCACCACATTTAAACAGTCGTCAGGTGAAAGAAAGTAACCACCAACAAATGAAGTATAAGGAACTAAATTTAGTCCATGCCCAGCATACCTGGCGAGTCCCAGTAGGAAGGAGTTGACCAGCAGCAAGGGAAATAAAACCGCTAACCAAAGAATGGATAAAACAAAATATGCGAGCCCTAGCAAGGAATCAAGACCCAGTAAGGGAAATACAACTCAACCGAAGAGATTTAAATAACCAAGGAAAGTTACGGTGGGCCCCAACATGACAGGCAATCAGGGAAAATGAAAATTTTATAGTTGCCTTTTTCTCCCATATCCAGCTGGGATATTTAGATATTAACTTATATAATTATGAGAGTTGGACTATGAGAACACTCTAATGACTCTTATGAAGCCCTCTATGGCTTCAAAATATCTTCTTCTATACGCCGTTGAAGGTAAAACCGATTGGGTCTATATAACCCATCAAGTGTATATGTCTAGACATATATCTTCTCTTCCATAGAAATCCCTATCTAATTTAACAGTTTTTTTCTTCATGTGATGGAGCTTCATGCACCCAAGTGCAACCCCAGTTGAAGTGGCTACTTATTTTTATGTTTTCTAGGGTTGTATAGAAATTATTACATTTGATTTGATATGTTACAGTTTTATTTTGTATAGAAAGTTACAGGGTGAAATACACATTGTGTTTTTCAACTTGCACAAGTTTAGTTCATGATTTCTAAGATGTTTATCAAATTTATCCATTTCTAAGTTGACTCATATATTGATTCATAATGTGTTGAAAAGATGTAGATAGTGTGGTATTCAATTGAGGTTGGTGGCATTAATGGAAAAAGTTGTCATCATTCAAGGTTATCTCAAATGCATGGCTAGATTTCATAACCTTTCTCTTGATGTAACAGAGCTATTTGAACCCCAACCAAAGTGGCTGCCTAATTTTATGTTTTTTATGGTTGTGTATAAATTATTAGATTTGAGTTGCTATGTTACAATTTCAACATCGTGTTTGCACATTGTCTACTTCATGATTTATAAGATGTCTTTCAAATTTATGCCTTCTTAGTTGATTTATATATCGATTCATAATGTGTTGAAAGGATGTAGACAACATGGTATTCAATTGAGGTTGGTGGCATTGATGGAAGGAGTTGTTTTATTCAAGGTTATCTCAAACATATAGTGGTATTTCACAACCTTTTTCTTGATTTTATGGAGCTATGTGCATGCCAACTAAAGTGGCAGCCTAATTTTATGTTTTTTAGGGTTGTGTAGAAATTATTAGATTAGATTTGTTGTGTTACGAATTCATTTTGTATAGAAAGTTGTAGGTTGAAATACACATTGTGTTTTTCATCCTACACATGTTTAGGTCATGTGTAATGTCCCCCACTTAGCTCATCACTCTGGGAGGTTAGGGTTAGCCTATCACATGACTCTCGTAGGCTAATGGTAGTGTTCAGGGAGTCAGTTGAGGACTTACTATTTATAGTAAGTCGTAACAGAGCCAATTTCTATATTTAGCAGGGCAGTTCAGGAGCCTGGGCATGAGATTCGGGAGTCAAATCTTTTGGAGATATGTTGATTAAATATAAATTCAATTAAAGATTTAACTTATTGTACTTTAAGAGGTGACTTTAAGTTATATTATAACTTAACTTTATAATATTAATTTATAACTTAAAGTGCAAGTTGTGTGCCTAGGGAAGGGCGCCCACCCTCATGGAGGAATAAGGGGATGTTTTTAAATTAAAAATTAATTAGAATCCCTCTCATCTTGGGCGTTGGAGTTGAGAGAAATAAAAGAACAAAATGAAACTTCATTTGCATATGCTTGGTTTATGATATTTTTCTCTCATAGTGAGTTTTGCTTGTGCCTAGGGTTTGAGCTTGGCTCTTTGGTTTCTAAGATCGATTTACAGAGACGAAAACCTTTGCAGATTTGTCTTTCCTCATGTATGGAAGATTGCATCAGGAAGGGGTACTTGGAAGCTTCATCCAAGAGTTTCAGTTGAGCATTAATTAGTGACATTCTGAGGAGATTTGAGCATTCATTGATCATATTCGAAGAGATTTATTGTTGCAACTGCTTACAAGGTTTTGGGGGTTAGGTTTATGAGTTGTAATCAAGATTTAATGTTGCTACAGACTTCTTTATGTTGGTCGTACTCTCCTTGATCTAGTCGTACTTCTCTTGAGGGTCGTACAGTTGAGAGGGGCAAATATTCTGAGTTTAAGGTGGTTTTGATGCATTAATCTTGGATGTCAGGGGTTGTAAGGAGGCTGCAGACTGTTCTGAGCAGTTTATTCCAATTTTTGAGACTTCTAGGAGCTTTTACATGCTACAAGGTGGTCGTACTATACTAAGGAGGTTGTGGGTGTGGAGTTAGTGTTTCCTTCTTTCTTCAAAGTTGCAAGCCATCACATTTGGGTCGCCTAGAGATGCATTTCCATCTAATGTTAGTTGAAAATCAGAACTCATTTATTGGAGCAGTTTAGATAGTGTTTTCTATAGTGTTATATGGTTGGTTCGGTAATGACCCCGACATGAAGATGTAAAACTTGATATGGGTATGTGATAGAACTTCATATTTTGGCTTCCTTCAATCTGGGTCTTTATTATTTTGTTGATATCTAGTCTAGTTTTTCTAGTTTTTCCATATATGTTGTATTTTCTATGTTATTGTTGCAAAAACCATACATGCAAACACATGCAATGAAAACTTAAACTTCAAACCAGCAAAAACACACAAAAAAAAATCAATCAGTGCAAACACATACGGTGAGGTGTATGTTACAGTGGTATCAGAGCAGAGAATCTTGCCATCCTGTGGGGTTAATATGACATGCAATGAAAAATGAGACATGTGACCGACAGACAGATATCCTTTTAGAAATACCAAGGCAAGGCAAGGAACATAGGAAAGTGTTAGAATATGAAAAGATTATTAACCCATAAAACTAGTGCAAAGAATAGATATCTAAATTATGAATGCAAATGATACGAAATCAAAGTAGCAACACAGAGTTAGTCTCTAAGAGAGTAATGCAAATGCTAGAAGCAAAATAGCATTAAGAGGATGCAAAAGCAAAAGATGTCAAATACAAGCCAGGTAGCATGCTTATATAGACCAGGGAGAGGGAGGAGGTGGCAACACCAACCAATGAGGAGCAACCATCTATCGGACTAAAGATAGCAAAGTATCTTCCTAAGATAGCTAATGGATGCTCACATGTAGGAAGGTGACACCTCACAACCACTCACCTAATAAGACATGCTTTATTAACCTAAGGAGATTAATAGAAGTGTAGGAAAAACCTAGGAATATAGGGAAAAATAAATAACCCAACTAGGAAATAAAAACCTACACTAACACCCCCCCATAAGTGAAGCTTAGGTGGATGTAGAAATGGGTCCCGACAAATCAAGCCCGATGAGGTACCCATGTACATAAAATTCCCCCCAAAGAGAGAGAAAATCCCCCCCAAAATAGAGAGAGAGAAGAGACCCCCCAAAAGTAGAGAGAGTTAAGACTCCGAGTGAGAGGAAGAAGTCCCCCAGAAGATGAAGCATCTCGCACCCCCAGCAAAGCTCGCAAATGAAGGAACTTGCTCTCAATGAAGGGTTTGGTGAAGATATCAATAACCTACTCGGAAGTCAGACTGTAGCGAAGGTCGATGACGTGGCCATGGATGAGCTCTCGGATGTAGTGCATGTGGACCTCTATGTGTTTGGTCCATTGATGATGGACCGGATTCCATGAGATCTAAATGGCACTCTGGTTGTCACAAAATATGACTGATGGCCGTCTGATCTGGATACCAAACTCAGTGAGAAGATTCTAAAGCCAAATGGCCTCAGTGGCGGCATTCACAGCCCACCGATACTCGGCCTCAGTAGAAGATAGAGCAATAGCAGACTGCTTCTTGCTCGACCAAGAAACAGGCCCTGAACCAAGTGAGAAGCTGTAACATGAAGCAGACTCGCGATCCTGAGAATCGCCTGCCCAATCTGAATCTGTGTAGCCCACCAAGTCAAGCTCAATACCCGTTGCGTAGTGAATCCCAAAACTGTGAGTACCCTAAATGTAGTGAAGGATCCGCTTGGCTGCTTTCCAGTGCAGCTCATGAGGCTCCTGCATGGATCAAGAGACCATGCCTATAGCATATGAAATGTCAAGTCTCCTATGAGTCAGATAAATGAGACTCCCAACAAGCTGTCGGTACAAAGTGTCATCAACAAATGGAGAAGAACACTGAGCCTCAAGTTTGACTCCAAAAAGAAAGGGAGTCGGAGCAGGCTTACAATTAGCCATATGAAACCTTGAGAGCAAATCTAGAGCGTACTTGGACTGTGTGATGGTGATCCTAGAAGAAGACTGAAATATCTCAATCTCGAGAAAGTAATGCAACAAGCCCAAGTCAGTCATCAAAAACCTGTCATGAAGGGTAGTTTTGACAGCCCCAATGGTGGATGAAGAACTCCCTGTGATCATCAAGTCATCAACATACAGAACTTGAAATAGGAGTGAATCATCCTGCTACAGAATGTAGACATTGGGATCAGAATGGCACAGAGTGAACCTAACTGATAGAAGGAAGGAGTCCATCTTGGCATACCAGGCCGAAGGAGCTTGTTTGACGCCATAGAAAGACTTCCGAAGTCAGCACACAAGTGAAGAATCCTGAAGGAACCCCTATGGCTGCTCCATATAGATCTCCTCCTGAAGGTCACCATGAAGAACAACACTCTTCACATCCATCTGGTGTACTTCCCAACGATTAGCTGCAGCAATGGCAAGAACAAGTCAGATGGAATTCATTCGGGCAATTGGCACAAAAGTCTCAGAGTAGTCAATCCCAGGAACCTAGGAGAATCCTTTGGCAACCAAGTGAGCCTTATTCTTCTCAACCGACCCATCTGCTGCAAATTTTGTCCGACAAATCTACTTACATAGAACAAGTTTTCTTCCCTTAAGAAGAGGGACACTATCCCAAGTGTGGTTCCTCATCAAGGAACTATACTCCTCCTGCATAGCTGTATCCCACTCAGGAATACCAGAAGCCTCATGAAAAGACTGTGGATCTAAGGCAGTAGCAATAAAGACATGTGGAGCATCCTGAAACTGTGAACGAGTCCTCCTGGTGTCTGATGGATCCCCAACCCAATCGCCTGCAAACTGCAAGGTCTGTCTAGCCCAAAGTGGACCAAAATATGGAGAATTTCGAGGAGAATCATCAACCTCTGAATGATGACTAGGAGAGGAAGGAGGTGAGTCCTCTGAATCGCTCTATGCATCGAAAGTGGAGGTAGAAGATTGCTCAAGTGAATTTGACTCATCAGAAGATCTGTCATGTATCCCAAGTGACTCCAATGTCAAAGTAGAAGGAGTTGGAGAAGTGATAGAAAGTGAGCTTGAAGAGCCCTCCTCAAACTGAACACTCCTCTCAATGAACAACTCATGTGTAGTAGGGTGGAGCAACCGATAACCCTTCACACCATCAGGATAACCTGCAAATATGCAAGGTTTGCTCTGCGGCTCCAAGGCCTTACATTTCTTTGTAGGAATGTGGGCCCATGCAGGAGAACCAAAAACTCGAAAGTGCTTAACTGATGGTTTCTGACCACTCCAAGCTTCAAAAGGAGTGGTTCCCTTCAAGGCTCGGTGAGAAACATGGTTCTGGATATAACTGTTACATCCCTCTTTTTGGAATTGAAAATGCTATTTACTTTTCTTGTAAATTTCAGTTATATAATATGTTGTGGATGACAGGGAAACTGGTGATATATTTAGACAAAGTTAGTTCTATGAAATTTTGGAATCTATTGATTATGATCAAAGTGATATTGTAAACTAAAATGTCTTTTTGTTAAGAGAAATGATGTTTGGATATATTATGCTTTGACCACAAAATTGTATGTGAGACTGTCATTGCAAGAACAGGTGGACCATGTTCGACAGGAAGAGAAAGTATCTTTGAGAGAGAGTATAGACTCTGGAAATTAACCATGGGTATTTGTTACTGAAAACGCCAAACAGGTAGATAAACCTTGAAGCCATCAATTTAGTCATGTTTTCGACTGGGATAGTTTAAGACTAGATGTCAACGTCTAAAGATGAGGTTTAACACCTTTTCATAAGTCGTCATAGAGAATTTTGGAATCGATGTTGTTGTCGCAAGTCCACCAAAACGAGTCGTCTTATATAGGTGATTATTATTTCGTTTGTAGGTAAATAAATGAACCTAGTTGTGACGGATTTGTGAACCACGTCTCGTAGTCGAAAGATGCGAGAAGTCAGTTTTGTACGTCAAATGATGTAGGAAACTTGTTTTGTGTTACGCTGAACCCGTCGTGATTGCCATAGAAACGCATTGATCAAGTGTTGTGAATTTATTCCTTTTTGAAAATCGACGAATGTCGAATTTGAAGCCATAGCGTGTAATAATTTGTTTTGGTCGTTGTTTAGCATGAGTCTTTTCTTCTAGCTTTGACCGTGAGATATTATTGATCTAACCTTGAGTTTCTTTTCTAAATTGGTCTTTACCTCTTTTTCTTATTCGACCATAGAGATGCTTTAGGCTTTTATTATCCGCTACCCTGTTGAGCTTAACTCCACAATTCAGCTTTTAGTTGCACCTTTGAGGATTAGAAGCCTTAATGCTAGAAGGTGTGGGTGGGGTTGTTATGTCCACTAACAGCCACGTTGCCAAAGGAGCCTCCATCTTGTTAGTGGTCGTGGTAAGTGAGGAGTCGGGTAGCTGCAGTTATGTCGATCCCTTGTGAATAGGCATGTGACGGCTGTGGGTTGAATGCTCTAACTGCCATCACCATGGGTGGATAGGTAGGAAGTTGTGTCGATGAGATTAATGTGTAACCCATAGTTCAATGCAGATACTCTCCATCATCGTGGGTGCGGGAGGCAGTAGTTGGACGGTGGTTTAGAATTTAAGAAACCGCAGGAAATGACCATTGGATCTTCTTCGCTATGGAGGATAAAGTGGAACGGGGAGTTAAAGGTCAGATATTCCATCGTCGTGGGCAGGAAGGCATCAGTGCTATGGTTGTTTAGAAACTAAAACCGCAGAGAAAGATGATTAATCTATTTTTCGCTGTGCACGGCTAGAGAGTAGTGAGTGTTTTGAAAACCAGAGGAAGCACGTCTTACCAGAGGAGGACGTGGATAGGAGGGTGCAGTAAGTCGATAAGACTGTGAAGGAAGTCTGCGGAGGTCGCCGAGAGCTTGGTGAGGACGGGCTTGCCACAACAATCTTCAAACTCTGTCGACAGGTTTTCCAATCTCTTTCTTTCGCAGTCTAAGATCATTATTGATGTCCCTCCTCTGCAATGATAGTGTAATGAGCTTACAATGAATAGAATACGATAATGATGTTTTCTTACTGCAAGTTTTGTGTGAGGATATTTTACATTGTTTAGGTATCATTATTGCCTTCTTAAGAGTTTGAACTCATGACTGTCTTCATAGAAACAGTAACATTGTATATCATGAAAGAAACAATAATGATAGTAGAACACAGTCTTCAAATGTATACACACCTATGAATGATCAATGCATGATGCAAAATGTAAACTATATTCTACAAGTAGTCGACAATGATGCATGTTTAGAGAGGTTCCTTTATGACTGTGTTATCAACTTAAAACTGTCTTTTGTACACTTGAAACGATAGTTTCATAGAGAGAAACCACATTGCACCACGTGCATGCTGTGTAGGAGTTTAAAACCTCAAATTTAAAGCATGTTTTAACGTAGACTTTAGTTTGTTTGACAGCCGGAGATGTAGTTGTAACTGGCTGTGGTGTCGGGAGTTAAAAACCAGAGGAAGACGAGGATTTAAAACATCTCTCGGGTCAAATCGATAAAGAATTCAAAAACAAGACATGGAATGTAGACAAATGTAACTAGCTAGTGTCTTATTCGTTTTGCACCTTTAGTTAGAGGTCGATAATGTGTTTGGTCATCTCTAATGTCGAAAGATAGATTCCAATTCCTTTATTATCTTATATACGACTCTTATCTCATTGAACCATGTGAAACCAATTGACTTGGAAGGAGGAGTAGAGTTAAAGTATTAGTATTGGTCGAAAACTGTCATGATTTTGTAATGAAAAGATAAGGGTGGGAAACCCGCATTTTGAGTCTAAATTAAGTTGCATCCGATGAATCTTGTGTCACTATTACCTTCTAGACCTTTATGAGTCTAAAACTTTAAATTCTGGGCTTACGGGAAATTGTTTTATATACTTGAGTATGTTGTATAAACATATGGGAACCGAATAGCCAAGTTTGAAACCACTTAGGAGTGGGTGTTATTAAACGATGTTTTATATGAATATGGGATTATGAAACCATAAACTCAGGAATAGAGTAAACGTTTGCGCCATGCGCTATTGCATGAGAAAATCCTAAATACCTTGAGGTCATCAAGGTCAACATTTGTTTAAACCTTACAAATAGGAAACTGTAGGATTGCGATCAGTTCAAGTCGAGTAGGGTGGGTGAACTAAGTTCATGCGTTCATACAACGCTATTTAAAAACAAATCCTTTGGCCAAGGTGATGCATGATCCTCAAGTGCATTGAATGTTCACTGTGACTGGATGGCGTTTCTTGTGGAGAGTCGTGCATGACTAGAGGGAATCTAGGGATCTGCATGATAACAAGACACGTAAGTTACAACACAGAGCTCAGATGGCAAACACCAATGGTTATCCTAAGTCTATCCTCTTGAGTAGGGTAGGGCCACTTCCAGTTAGGAAGGAGTGCGGGAGACCGACGGTCTGTGGTTGGAGGTTAAGCTCCTTAAAGATACTTTCTCTTCCAAATATTGAGGATTGTTGAGTCTTGAATGTGATGGGTCGACAATCGAGATGCATGATAATGGTATGTTTCCAATATTATATTTGTTTCAAGAAAATTTCAAATTGTTAGAAAACAAAATGTTTATTGTATATCATTTCTTTCAGATTTGTGAAAAATGAAATCATGTTTATTGTTTAAGTGAAAAATGTTATACTTGATAGTAGATAAGTTCTTTTCTATTTGATTACCTAGAAAGAAAAAAAAATTACCTATGTTAAAAAACCTAGTTTTCAAGTAAAATCAGATATGGATGTTACATATGGTATCAAAGCAACCAGGTTCAGCACTAGGGCTGATGAGTCCACTCACCTGATTAGGAAATCAACATTATGTGGGTAGCTAATGATTTGATTTACTGTGCCAGGATGGTACGCATCAAGAAAACTGCGAGAAAATCCTTCGCGGGTAAGGAACATTATCTGCAAGCTAAGCAGAAACGGCTTGCGATGATGAAGACCATTGAGAAAACTAATGACGAAAATGACATTTGGCTTGACGATGTGGAAACCTTAGCCAATGCATTGTCACGACTTAAATGAATGAGGAGAGAACTCCTAGAGGTAGCAACGACGGTAGCTTGAATCATGATCAACTGCTGCCCCATTATTGTACCTAATAGTGTACCTGTTAGTATACCTGTGAGTGTACCTATTAGTATACCCATGATCACTAGGGATCCTCGTGTAGCACCTAGAGCTGAGATCATTGAGCTATCTTCTAATAGTGAGTCTGAGGGGTATACACCTCGTGATTATGTGTCAGACAATGAATCCGAAGGTTACACTCCACTAGATAATACTGAGTAAAAGCATGAGATATGTCTATCTCTAATGATGTTGGAACAATTTTGCAAGATGAATAAAGACAAAATTTTGGTTTGAGAACAATTATGATTATGATCAATTGTTGTTTTCTTTTGATGATATATAATATGATAAGCATAAAACTGATTAGTATATGTTTAATCAGGTGAGAAACTAAACTATCATGGACCAATCAGAGTTTAACGAGGGGGAGGATCGGGAAGGTCATAACTCTCGGGAAAACTCCACTGACAAGTTGGATAGGATTCTAAAAATGCTTATTGAAACCAAGGAAAGGTTGAACAAACTAGAAAAGAAAATGGATGAAACTGGCAACACAGAGGGTGAAAATGAGAACTCACATTATACAAGCAAAAGTAAACATTGGGAAAATGGCACATCAAGTGAAAATCCTGACAACAGTGAAGTCCAAAGAAAAACCAAAGATAAACTTGCATTAGAGTTATCTAAGGATATGAAGAAGGTTAACCCTCCTAAGTTCGATGGAACGAACACCGAAGATGCAGCAGAAGCATGGTTAACGGAGATGGAGAAATATTTTGAGATTAGAAATTACTATGAGGTTACTAAAGCCGTGTGGGGAGCATATCAGCTATTTGGGGAAGCGTCCACTTGGTGGATGAATAAGAAAATGGAGCTGGAATTAAGTCCCTTGAAGGTGACATGGAATGAGTTCGTGGAACTATTCTGAAAATGGTGGTTACCTCAGTTATATTTTGATCAGAAGTTAACAGATTTCCAAAACCTCAGGCAAGGTGAACTATCTGTGGTCGAGTATGCAGAAAAATTCACTAGACTACTGAAGTATGTTCCTCAATACCAAAAGGATGAAAGATTTTGAATCAGAAAATTTATCATGGGACTCAATCCTTAGATTGGCGATGAGGTGGAGGTGCATGGTCCAAGCACAATGGATCAAGTATATGAGAAAGAAATTAAGCAGGAGCAGAAGATCGAATCTATCTATGCTTATCGTGATAAGAAATGCAAGAAGTTTGATAAGAACTACAACGATCAGTCATATAAAAGGAAGAATGAGAAGGGATATGGAAACAGGAGGTTTGATAAGGGAAATCGAAAGAATCAAGGGGGATTTGGTAATGAGTGAAGAGGTGAAGATTATAAGAGAGATTATAAGAGAAATGTTAATTTTAAGAAGAATGATGATTCTGCAAGTAGGCCATCTAAGAAGCGAGGACCTATAGGAGGATTCTTTTCTTGTGGAGGAGATCATTATGCCAACCGTTGCCCTAACAAGAAGCAGAATGGGAAGCCTAGGAACACGGAACTTCCTTCGCAACAGGAAGCATTTCAGCGAAGGATTCATGCCGCTCTTGACAATCGACAAGCGGAGTATCAGATCACCCCTATTGAGATGACAGGTACCTTATTTGGAGTTCCTGTTTCTATTCTATTTGACACTGGTGCAACAGAAAATTTTGTGTCACCTAGAGTCTTAAGTAAATTTTCTAGAAAAGCAGGTTTTATGTCAAAACCATGGACAGTTGAGTATGCAAATAACTCAAAGGCTCAGGTAGAGCAATGTTTGTTCGAAGCTAAGATTGATGTTTCTAACTTCACCACTGAGGCAAATTTATACGTAGTGCCTTTAGGGTCCTACGATGTCATCTTAGGAATGAATTGGTTGTGGAGACATCGAGCCAAGGTAGATTGTTTTCATAAAACAATTGAGTGTCTGGATGAGTTGGGTAAATCAGTAAATCTTCAAGGAATTCAAAGGGAAATAAGGATTAGATCCATTTCTTCAAAACAACTAAAATGGGCTAGGCGAAAGGGATGTCAACTTTTTGCAGTCAAAATGGACCTAGTAGAGGAAACCTTGGAGAAGCAAACATTTGAGGAAAAATATCCATATCTTTGCAATTTTAGGGATGTATTTCCCGAGGAGCTACCAGGCTTGCCTCCGAAAAGAACTTTTGACTTTGGCATAGATATTAAACCAGGATCGGAGCCAATCTCTAAAGCTCCATATCGTATGACTACCACTGAACTTATGGAATTAAAAGCTCAGTTGCAGGAGCTATTTTCTAAGAATCTAATCAGGCCAAGTGTATCACCATGGGGAGCCCCGGTTATATTTGTCAAAAAGAAAGATGGAACTCTAAGGCTATGTATAGATTATAGGATGCTTAACAAGGCGACAATAAAGAACAAGTATCCCTTGCCACGTATTGATGATCTATTTGACCAAATGCGTGGGGCATCAGTCTTTTCTAAGATAGATCTGAGATCTGGATACCATCAGTTAAGGTTGAAAGATGAAGATATTCCCAAGACAACATTTAGAACAAGATATGGTCATTATGAGTTTACGGTGTTGCCGTTTGGATTGACCAATGCACCTGCTGCTTTCATGAATCTCATGAATAGTGTTTTCAGAGATTGTCTTGATAAGTTTGTGCTAGTTTTCATTGATGATATTCTGATTTATTCTAAAAACGAAGAGGAGCATAGACAACATCTTCAAATAGTCTTGCAACGATTAAGAGAACACAAATTGTATGCAAAACTCTCAAAGTGCACCTTCTTTCAGAAAGAAGTGCAGTATTTGGGGCATATAATATCTGCCGATGGGATATCAGTTGATTCGGCCAAAATAAAAGATATTATGGAATGGCTTGAACCTTCCAATGTGTCAGAGGTATGAAGCTTCATGGGATTGGCAGGGTATTACAGGAAATTTGTGTTGAATTTCTCAAGCATTGCTAGCCCAATTACCTCCTTGCAGAGAAAAGGAAAAAGGTTTGTTTGGACGGATGAATGTCAAAAGGCTTTTGACTTGTTAAAAGAAAAATTAACAATCGCTCCAATTTTGAAAGTTCCTGATCCTGAGGGAGATTTTGAGGTTATCACTGATGCCTTGGGGGAAGGATTAGGAGGTGTGCTTATGCAAGATGGCAGGGTAGTAGCCTATGAATCAAGGAAGTTGAAGAACTATGAGCAGAACTATGCTCCTCATGACTTAGAAATGGCATCAGTGATTCACGCCCTTCAGATGTGGCGACATTATTTGTTGGGAAGGACTTTTATACTAAAATCTGATCATCAAAGTCTTCGCTACATATTTACACAACCTAATCTCAATGCAAGGCAGAGGAGATGGTTGGAATTAATATCAGATTATGACTTTGAGATTTCTTATATCAAAGGCAAGGAAAACCGAGTAGCTGATGCCTTAAGCAGAAGAAGGCACATACCTTCTATAATCTCCATACATGCTAACTTTAAAGATTTAGTAATGCAAAACTCATCTGGAGATGAGTATTATGAGCAAGTGAAACAAGCTCTGCACTTAAACCCTAAGGACCCAAGATATGACGGATTCAGTTTTGAATTGAATGAATTGATGAGATTCAAGGGAAGAATCTACGTTCCTGATTCAGTAGAACTTAGAAACCTTGTGTGGAAGGAAGTTCATTGTGCTCCTTACTTTGGACACCCTAGTGTAACAAAACTGTTAGCGGATGTTAAGCTGCTATATTTCTGGAAGGGAATGAAAAGCGATGCTGCAAAGTTTGTAGCTAGCTATTTGGAGTGTCAGAGAGTTAAGGTGGAACTCCAACATCCTGCTGGATCGTTATATCCGCATGATATTCTGGAATGGAAATGGCAAGTTGTTAGTATGGATTTTGTCCAGGGGTTACCAATGTCTAAGAATAGGCATGATGTAATATTGGTTGTTGTGGATAAACTAACCAAGGTCACACATTTCATACCGGGAAATTTGACAGATGGAGCTCATCTTTTGGCACAGAAATTTGTGCAAGAAATTTTCAGATTGCATGGTGTACCTGAAAAGATTATATCTGATAGAGATGCTCAGATAACTTCACGGTTTTGGCAAACCTTATTTTCTGCATTAGAGACTAAATTGAATGTGAGTACTGCTTATCATCCTGAAACTGATGGACAAATAGAAAGAGTGAATCAGGTATTAGAAGACCTTTTGAGAATGTATTGCATGGATTAGCAATACAGATGGGAGGAATATATACCTCTTGTCGAATTTGCCTATAACAACTCCTATCATTCTGCGATTAAGATGGCACCATTTGAAGCATTATATGGAAGGAAATGCAGAACTCCTATAAGTTGGGATAAGCTGGAAGATAGGATAAGCATTGGACCTGAAATGCTTGCTGATATGGAAGAAAAAGTAAAAATGATTAGGAAGAGGTTGGCAGAAGCCAATGATAGGCAAAAGAGTTATGCAGACCGCAAGCGAGTGCCTAGACACTTCTCTGTTGGCGAGAAAGTGCTTTTGCGAGTGAAACCCCAAAAGAGTTCAATAAAATTTGGTAAATCATCAAAATTGGCTCCTCGTTATGTCGGACCTTTCGAAGTTCTTGCGATTATCAATCCAGTTGCCTACAAAGTTTCTCTGCCTCTAGCCTTGTCCAAGATGCATAATATTTTTCATGTTTCATATTTAAAGAAATATTTTGTAGGTAATAACCACATCCTTAACTGGAATTCCTTACAGATGCAAGAACCCGGGGTGGTTGTGATCGAGCCACTCAAGGTGCTCGAAATGCGTAAACTTCATTTACGTAATCAAGAAGTTTTGCAATGCAAAATTCAGTGGGACCAATATGGTGAGGATAGCGCCACTTGGGAAGACTATAAAGACATTTACCAAAGATTTCCTAAACTTTTCAAAGACATTAATGTTGAACTATAAAAAGTTTGTTTTACGTTTAATTTTTGTTTGATAAACTTAATCATTGGGGACAATGATTTTTAAAGGGGAAGGATATGTTACATCACTCTTTTTGGAATTGAAAATGCTATTTACTTTTCTTGTAAATTTCAGTTATATAATATGTTGTGGACGACATGGAAACTGGTGATATATTTAGACAAAGTTAGTTCTATGAAATTTTAGAATCTATTGATTATGATCAATGTGATATTGTAAACTAAAATGTCTTTTTGTTAAGAGAAATGATGTTAGGATATATTATGCTTTGAATTGGAATATAGGTGCTTTGACCACAAAATTATATGTGAGACTGTCATTGCAGGAACAGGTGGACCATGTTCGACAGGAAGAGAAAGTATCTTTGAGAGAGAGTATAGACTCTGGAAATTAACCATGGGTGTTTGTTACTGAAAACGCCAAATAGGTAGATAAACCTTGAAGCCATCAATTTAGTCATGTTTTTGATTGGGATAGTTTAAGACTAGATGTCGACGTCTGAAGATGAGGTTTAACACCTTTTTGTAAGTCGTCATAGAGAATTTTGGAATCGACATTGTTGTTGCAAGTCCACCAAAACGAGTCATCTTATATAGGTGATTATTATTTCGTTTGTAGGTAAATAAATGAACCTAGTTGTGACAGATTTGTGAACCATTGCTCGTAGTCGAAAGATGCGAGAAGTCAGTTTTGTACGTCAAATGATGTAGGAAACTTGTTTTGCATTACGCTCAACCCGTCGTGATTGCCGTAGAAACGCGTTGATCAAGTGTTGTGAATTTATTCCTTTTTGGAAATCGACGAATGTCAAATTTGAAGCCATAGCGTGTAATAATTTGTTTTGGTCATTTTTAGCATGAGTCTTTTCTTCTAGCTTTGACTGCGAGATATTATTGATCTAACCTTGAGTTTCTTTTCTAAATTGGTCTTTACCTCTTTTTCTTATTCAACCATAGAGATGCTTTAGGCTTTTATTATCCGCTACCTTGTTGAGCTTAACTCCACAATTCAGCTTTTAGTTGCAACTTTGAGGATTAGAAGCCTTAATGCTTGAAGGTGTGGGCGGGGTTGTTATGTCCACTAACAGCCACGTCGCCAAAGGAGCCTCCATCTTGTTAGTGGTCGTGGTAAGTGAGGAGTCGGGTAGCTGCAGTTATGTCAACCCCTTGTGAATAGGCATGTGACGACTGTGGGTTGAATGCTCTAACTTCCATCACCGTGGGCAGACAGGTAGGAAGTTGTGCCGATGAGATTAATGTGCAACTGAGAGTTCAATGCAGATACTCTCCATCATTGTGGGCACAGGAGGCAGTAGTTGGACAATGGTTTAGAATTTAAGAAACAGCAGGAAATGACCATTGGATCTTCATTGCTGTGGAGGATAAAGTGGAACAGGGAGTTAAAGGTCAGATATTCCATTGTCGTGGGCAGGAAGGCATCAGTGCTGTGGTTGTTTAGAAACTAAAACCGCAGAGAAAGATGATTAATCTATTTTTCCCTGTGCATGGCTAGAGAGTAGTGAGTGTTTTGAAAACTAGAGGAAGCACGTCTTACCAGAGGAGGACGTGGATAGGAGGGTGCAGTAAGTCGATAAGACTGTGAAGGAAGTCTGTGAAGGTCACCAAGAGCTTGGTGAGGACGGGCTTGCCACAGCAGTCTTCAAACTCCGTCGACAGGTTTTCCAATCTCTTTCTTTCGCAGTCTAAGATCATTATTGATGTCCCTCCTCTGCAATGATAGTGTAATGAGCTTACAATGAATAGAATACGATAATGATGTTTTCTTACTGCAAGTTCTGTGTGAGGATATTTTACATTGTTTAGGTATCATTATTGCCTTCTTAAGAGTTCAAACTCATGACTGTCTTCACAGAAACAGTAACATTGTATATCATGAAAGAAACAATAATGATAGTAGAACACAGTCTTCAAATGTATACACACCTATAAATGATCAATGCATGATGCAAAATGTAAACTATATTCTACAAGCAGTCGACAATGATGCATGTTTAGAGAGGTTCCTTTATGACTGTGTTATCAACTTAAAACTGTCTTTTGTACACTTGAAATGATAGTTTCATAGAGAGAAACCACATTGCACCACGTGCATGCTGTGTAGGAGTTTAAAACCTCAGATTTAAAGCATGTTTTAACGTAGACTTTAGTTTGTTTAACAGCCGGAGATGTAGTTGTAACTGGCTGTAGTGTCCGGAGTTAAAAACTAGAGGAAGACAAGGATTTAAAACATCTCTCGGGTCAAATCGATAAAGATTTCGAAAACAAGACATGGAACGTAGACAAATGTAACTAGCTAGTGTCTTATTCATTTTATACCTTTAGTTAGAGGTTGACAATGTGTTTGGTCATCTCTAATGTCGAAAGATAGATTCCAAATCCTTTATTATCTTATATACGACTCTTATCTCATTGAACCATGTGAAACCATATGACTTGGAAGGAGGAGTAGAGTTAAAGTATTAGTATTGGTCGAAAACCGTCATGATTTTGTAATGAAAAGATAAGGGTGGGAAACCCACATTTTGAGTCTAAATTAAGTTGCATCTGATAAATCTTGTGTCGCTATTACCTTGTAGACCTTTATGAGTCTAAAACTTTAAATTATGGGCTTACGGGAAATTGTTTTATATACTTGAGTATGTTGTATAAACATATGGGAACCGAATAGCCAAGTTTGAAACCACTTAGGAGTGGATGTTATTAAACGATGTTTTATATGAATATGGGATTATGAAACCATAAACTTGGGAATAGAGTAAACGTTTGCGCCATGCGCTATTGCATGAGAAAATCCTAAATACCTTGAGGTCATCGAGGTCAACATTTGTTTAAACCTTACAAATAGGAAACTGTAGGATTGCAATCAGTTCAAGTCGAGTAGGGTGGGTGAACTAAGTTCATGCTATTTAAAAACAAATCCTTTGGCCAAGGTGATGCACGATCCTCAAGTGCATTGAATGTTCACTATGACTGGATGGCATTTTTTGTGGAGAGTCGTGCATGACTAGAGGGAATCTAGGGATTTGCATGATGACAAGACATGTAAGTTACAACACCAGAGCTCAGATGGCAAACACCGATGGTTATCCTAAGTCTATCCTCTTGAGTAGGGTAGGGCCACTTCCAGTTAGGAAGGAGTGCAGGAGATCGACGGTCTATGGTTGGAGGTTAAGCTCCTTGAAGATACTTTCTCTTCCAAATATTGAGGATTGCCGAGTCTTGAATGTGATGGGTTGACAATTGAGATGCATGATAATGGTATGTTTCCAATATTATATTTGTTTCAAGAAAATTTCAAATTGTTAGAAAATAAAATGTTTATTGTATATCATTTCTTTCAGATTTGTGAAAAATGAAATCATGTTTATTGTTTAAGTGAAAAATGTTATACTTGATAGTAGATGAGTTCTTTTGTATTTGATTACCTAGAAGAAAAAAAAAATTACCTATGTTAAAAACCTAGTTTTCAAGTAAAATCAGATATGGATGTTACAATAACAAGCACAGTTAATGGCCTCTGCCCAATACTGTGGTGCAAGAGATGTGGAGTGAATCATGCAGTTCACCATTTCCTTCAAGGACCTATTCTTCCATTCTGTAACACTGTTCTGATGAGGATTGTATGGAATTGAATGCTTCAAATCAATCCCCTCTGAACTGCAAAACCTCTCAAACCGATGGTTGACATACTCACCACCATTGTTAGTGCGCAAAACTTTGATGGCTTTCCCGGATTGCTTCTCTACAAAAGTTTTGAAGTCTTGAAAATGATCAAATACCTCTGACTTCTGTTTGAGAAAGTACACCCAAGTATATTGAGAAAAGTCATCAATGAACGTGAGGACATATTGGGCCCTACTGAAAGAAGGATGCTAAAATAGACCAGCCAAATCACTGTGAACTAACTCCAATATCTGTGAAGCTCTCCATGCCTTACCTTTGTCAAACTTTTCCTTAGGATGCTTACCAAGAATGTAACCTTGGCAAACACCACCTGAAAACTGAACTGAAGGCAACCCTGTGACCATGCTCTGTTGGTTGAGCTGCTGCAATTAGCGGAAGTTAAGATGGCCAAACCGCTCATGCCATAATCTACTCACATCATCAGAATTAGTGAGCAAAACAGTCGAAGGAGGATTAGGAACAAAGTGAGAAAATAGATAGAGCTGTGACTGATGATCTGCTCTCCCAACTGCAACTGTAGAACCACTGTACAACTCACAAATTTCCACTGAATCAGGAGTAAACTCAACCTGTTTGCCTGAACCTGTGTGAGTGATTTGGTATACTGATAGGATATTAGTTAATAATGAGGGCACACAAAGAACATCATGGAATGTGCCATCCCCCACATCAACAGACCCTCTCCCACACACCTCAACAAGAGTGTCATCACCCATCAAAATAGAAGGCATAGTACATGGCTCCAAAGATGCAAGTTCTTTCTTAGATGAAGCCATGTGGTGCGAAGCACCTGAATCAAGAACCCAAGTGGATGGTGAAGAAGCAACTGGAATAAGGGCCTTGCCCTTTCCTTTCCCCTTGCTGTTTTCTTTTCCCTTATTAGACCCCTCATTAGAACTCTGTTTGATAGACTCAAGAATACTAATATTATTCTTCTCAAGAATGTGTGTCAAGTAATCAATTTGTTTCTTCAGACATTTATGTTCATCATGACCAAGTCTTTTACAATAGGCACATTGGACCCTCTCTTTCTTAGGCTTGTTGCCCTTGGAAGATTGAGTCTCATTAGTTGATTTTGAAGCAACCAGTATCTGATCCTTCTTCTCCTTGCTATTCTTTTGTTTATTATCCTTACTATTGTTGTTACTACTTTGTCCCTTATGTTCTTTTGTGCCTTGGTTGGCAGCCAAGGCATGTGACTTAGAGGACTTAAGAGTGCCCATCTGGATTAGCTTGTCCTATTCCCGATTGAGACGGAGAGCAAAATCATCTAAAGATGGCATGGTGAATTAAGTACCAAGTGCACCCTTAGTAGCATAGAAGGTAGAAACAAACACAGAATATTCTGAACTTAGCTTAGAGAGAATACTAAGAATCAGTTGTTCATCTTTCTTTTTAATTCCACATTGTTTTAACTGCAGCCTTAGTGATTTCAATTTAGTGAAGAAATCCTAGATTGTGTTGAAATTGCCTGGACTTAAACTAATTAGTTCATTTTCCAACATATGACCCCTCATTGAATCTTGTGTGCCAAATAGTTTTTCTAGCTTTGTCCAGATTTCATTTGGTGTATTCAAAGACTCAATGTGAAAGAGCAAATCAGGAGAAACAGACAAACAAAATATTCCATATGCCTCATCACATTTGTTAAACAACTTAGGCTTATCTTCATCTTTAGTAGGTTCAGTTTCAAGTCCCATATTTATCCTATTTAATCCAACTTTCCTTAAGTGAATTGTCATGCGTGATTTCCACTCAAAGTAATTGTATGGAGTTAGAATGGGCAGATTTATTTGATCCATGATGAAGAAATGCAGAGAAGAAGTGTTGAAAAGAAGAGAACCCAACCAAGACAACCCCCCTTTTCACTCAATCAAAGAACCCCCCCAAGAAAATATGATTTAACACTTTATATTAGTGCGTTTACAACTACCACTAGCAAGAAATACTAAGTGGTCTTGATTTCAATGCATTACAAAACCATCATGAAGAGCATATGATGAAAATACAACTTTGACATAATATCCAGAGAAATAAATAGCACCACTGCGATCTACTCAAAAAATCATGCACTTTCAAAAAAAGAATCGCCTTAATACGAGGTCGTATGTGAAAGTTATGATCCTCCGAAGTTCCCAAAATGAAAACTGTGCAATGTCACGACTGAGAATCTACAATTTTTAAAAAATATTGGCATCAAAATCAAAAAACGTCTACACTAGTGCATGGAGCATGAAAAAATAGCTGAAATAAAAATAAAAAATTCATGGGAAAAGGAGTCTGTATGTGCAAGAACGGAGCATTTAAAAACCGCCTTCAAAACTACAACTACCAACGAAGAGGGGTCCTATTGTAGCTTTCTAAGCACGTTTTTGCAAAATATACATACTGCATGCAAAAATGGAAAGATACCCAAATGGTTTTTCTATGCTACGAACAAAACTCAGAAGGCATTTTTCTTTCTAATGTAGAGAAAATGTTGATCCAGTGTAAACAAAATGCCTTTAACTACAAAAAAAGACCCCAGCAACCAAAAAACAACATGCAAAGGCTAAATCAGCTACCTAAGACAAGAAATGACATGCTAGAACCTGCAATATTGATTGAAAACACCAAATATGCAAGCTGCTTGTCAGATTTAAGCTTGAGACCCCGGTTCCACAACTGTGTATGACGATCTCTGATTTTGGTGAAACAAAAGCCAAATTTGACTTTCTCAGGCCTCTTGGACGCGTTGGAATAGCTAGAAATGCTGCCAGTATAACTAGAAATGCTGCAATCTCCTAGATTTCATAAAACACATGTGTAAACCCCAGAGATTAAAAAAGTTTCCGTCAAACTTTTCTGATTCTCAAGATCATCCAAAGATGCAAGAGAAGAGCATACTGAGTTTTTCAAAAAACTGTAATAAGCTTAATTCCACCCCCCCAAATCTCTCAAATAAGGAAACTAAAATCTACTCTTGCACATAGAACAAATCTGATACCATGTTAGAATCTAAAAAGATTATTAACCCAGAAAACTAGTGCAAAGAATAGATATCTAAACTATGAATGCAAATGATACGAAATCAAAATAGCAACACAGAGTTAGTCTCCAAGAGAGTAATACAAATGGTAGAAGCAAAATAGCATTAAGAGGATGCAAAAGCAAAATATACCAAATACAAGCCAAGTAGCATGCTTATATAGACCAGGGAGAGGGAGGAGGTGGCAACACTGACCAATGAGGAGCAACCATCTATCGGACTAAAGATAGCAAAGTATCTTCCCAAGATAGCTAATGGATGCTCACATGTAGGAAGGTGACACCTCGCAACCACTCACCTAATAAGACATGCTTTATTAACCTAAGCAATATTAATAGAAGTGTAGGAAAAACCTAGGAATATAGGAAAAAATAAATAACCCAACTAGGAAATAAAAACCTACATTAACAGAATGAGAAATACCACAATTAGTAGAACCTGAGCAACCAGTACCTATAGTTGATCCATTTGAGGAAGAGATAGTGGTTGCAGCTATTGATGAAGATTCCTTAGTTTCACGCACACGCATTTTCAGGAGAGTTACTACCAGTTACAGAACACACAGAAGAAATGGGTGACCAGGAGGTTG
Source organism: Cunninghamia lanceolata (assembly GCA_027924645.1). NCBI lineage: Eukaryota > Viridiplantae > Streptophyta > Pinopsida > Cupressales > Cupressaceae > Cunninghamia > Cunninghamia lanceolata. The sequence continues at coordinate 1,234,301 of BSBN01000798.1, forward strand.
AGGAGCCTAGTTTACGAGAGATCCTGAATGTGCTCACCAGGAGCTCAGTGGCAATAGAGAGAGAGTTGAGGGATTCTCAGCGGGAGATGATGGAGACACAGGCTGAGATAGGACATTCCCTTGCACAGTTGCTTGATGGGTTGAATAACAAAGAAAATCACCATGACAGGAACAGGTACAATGGTGACAGGAATAGAAACAATGACGATGATAGACAGAGAAACAATAATGGTGATAGGAACAATGACAGAGATAGGAACATGCATAATGTGGGTGATAGACATAATGGCGACAAGAACCAGGGGGACAAGAATAATGGAGATAGAAACCATAATGGTGATAGATCCAACAGGTTAAACAAATTATCAGTTGAATGAGTACAGAAGGAAGAAATTGTGCTTTCATTGCAGAGAACCATGGGATCCTTCGTACAAGTGCTCACGTAAGGCTAAGACCAAACTAATTAAGTACTATTCAGCTAAGGAGTCACACTCAGGGGGATCGGATACAAAGTTAGATCAGCATTCAGAACACAGTGACAATGGGGATGAGATAACTTCACATCACAGTAGTGATAGTGGAGGTTTTATTGCCTAGTTGTCTAGTTTCTAGAAAGTTGGCTCTTTCAGGGTACGGGGTGTACTAGGTGGATAGCATATTATCACCCTTATTGATACAGGAGCCACTCATAATTTTATTGATGAGGGTTTAGTTGCTCGCAGGGGACTAAAAATTGAAGAATTCGATGGCTTTAAGGTAATGGTGGCCAACGGATTCAAAATGCATTGCACTAAGAGGATATCAAGACTAAAAATCATCATGGGTGACTATGAGCTAGTTGATGACTTCTATGTGGTTGGCATAGGGGAAACAAATGTAGTGCTTGGCATGCATTGGATGAGCCAATTGGAGGAGTTCACCATAAATCTTAAGAAAAAGGAGATGAGATTTGAGTATAATGGGAGGAAATCATGCCTTAGGGGTATCTCAGATGGTGGACCTCGAGTTGTATCACTGAAGAGAATGGAGAGGCTCTTGAGACATGATCAAGTTGAGTGGGTAGCAGAGTGTCTTACTATGCCAGAGTCCTCGCCACGTCAGAAGGATAGCTATCATCCTGATATTCAGAAGTTGCTAACCAAGCACAGTAAGGTGTTTGGGGATATACCACCTGGAGTGCCTCCTGATAGAGGCATAGAGCACGTCATCGAGTTGGAGAATGGGACTAAGCCCATCATGATCACACCATACCGCCATCCAAAGAGGCTTAAGGATGAGATTGAGAAAACCATTAAGGAGCTTCTAGAGATGGGACATATTAGGCCTAGAAAAAGCCCATTTGTTTTTGAAGTTGTATTGGTCAAGAAGAAGGATGGGACAATCATAATGTGTATTGATTATAGGGCCTTAAACAAGAAAACTATAAAAAATAGGTATCCAATTCCCAAGATAGATGAATTGATAGACGAGCTACATGGTGCCTGTTACTTTTCTAAGATTGATTTGAGATCTGGATACCATCATATCAAGATGCATGCAGAGGACATTGAGAAGACTACTTTTAGATGCCACTATGGTCACTTCGAGTTCCTAGTCATGCCTTTCAGGTTGAATAATGCACCTGCTACTTTCTAAAGTTGTATGAATCAAATTTTTAGGTAGCATCTCAGGAAATTTGTTTTGATCTTCTTTGATGATATTCTGATATTCAGCAGGACTTGGGAGGACCACTTGAAACATCTAGAGGAGGTTATGAGCATCTTGGAGAGTAATTCACTCTATGCCAAGGAATCTAAATGTGATTTTGGGATGACATTATTACTCTACCTTGGCCACATTATCAGTACAGATGGAGTCAGAGTGGATCCAGAGAAAATAAAGGCAATAGTTGATTGGCCTCCACCCACAAACCTCACATAGCTTAAGGGATTTTTTGGGCTTTGTGGGTTTTACAGACGGTTTGTTAAGGCATTCTCACAGATAGCATCACCATTGACTGATCTGACAAAGAAGGGAGCCTTTGAATGGAGTGACACAACCCAACAGTGCTTCGACAAGTTCAAGCACTTGATGTCTACATGCCCAATTTTAGCAATCCCTAACTTTGCTAAACCATTTGAGTTACAGTGTGATGCTTTTGGAGAGGGGATTGGGGCTATGCTTATGCAGGAGAAGCACCCGATAGCTTTTGAGAGCAGGAAACTTCAGGGTGTGGAGAGGAGCTACTCGGTATATGACCGAGAGATGTTGGCCATTATGCATGCATTGGCCAATTTCAGGCAGTATCTGGTTGGGGGTAGATTCATAATCAGGACAGATCATAACAACATTAAATACTTCATGAACCAGAAAGACCTGAATGACAGACAACAAAAGTGGGTCAGTAGATTACAGGCATATGATTTTGACATCGAGTATGTCGAAGGAAAGAGAAATGTAGTTACAGATGCCTTGTCCAAACCACCTCACTTGTGTTTGGTAGGAGAGATCTCTGTTGATTGGAAAGAGGAGATCATGGCAGAGTATGTTAACGACTCTTGGGCTGCAGGAGTCATTGAGGGTACAGTCAGAGATGAGAGATATTTTGTGGTGAGTGATTTGATCATGTACAAAGACAGGATATTTTTGGTGCTTAATTCGCAGTTCAAGCAGAAGATTATCAAAACTTTCCATGACACACCAATGGCTGGCCATCCTGTATTCTTTAAGACATACAAACAGATTTGGGAAAGGTTTACATGGAAAGGACTGAAGGACAAGGTGCAAAAGTATGTTCGTGAGTGTCCCATTTGCTAGCAGAATAAGCACGAGCATACCTTTCCTGCAGGATTACTACAGCCATTACCCATTCCCAATCAAAAGTGGGAATGTATCTCCATGGATTTCATTACAGGGTTGCCAAAGGTACAGGGTAAGGACTGCATCTATGTGGTGGTTGATAGACTCACCAAATTTGCACATTTCTTTGCTATTTCAACAACCTATACAGCTAGTCAGGTGGCTGATCTATTCTTCAAGGAGATATTCAGGTTACATGGGGTACACAGGAGCATAGTCAGTGACAGGGACAGCAGGTTCTTGAATATATTTTGGCAGGAGTTGTTCAAGTTGTGTGGTACAGAGTTGACTCCTAGCACTAGCTACCACCCGCAGACTGATGGAAAAACAGAGGTGGTAAATAAATGGATAGAGGGGTACCTGCGTAATTATGTTTCAGGGCAATAGAAGGTTTGGATTAGATGGTTGCACCTAGGGGAGTACTGCTACAATACCACATATCACATGTTTATCCAGATGGCTCCTTTTAGGGCACTATATGGTTATGATGCCCCATGCTTCACAGATCTCTTGCTTGGTGACAGTCAAGTGCCTAAGGCTAAGGATCTTTTGCAGGATAGCCAAGACATTCTCAGGGAGCTTAAGGAGAATATACAATAGGCCCAGAATTAGCAGAAGTTGTATGTTGATCAACACCAAGTGGAGAGGAGTTTTGAGGTTGGAGACATGGTGTATTTGAGGATCCAACCGTATAGGCAGTCCACTCTCAAGAAGAGTGGAGTAGAGAAGTTAAAACCTAGGTTTTATGGTCCTTTTAGGATTGTCACACGAGTGGGTGAGGTTTCTTATGAGCTTGAGCTTCCATCAAACAACAGAGTACATAATGTGTTCCATGTTTCCAGGCTGAAGAAAGCTCTTGGCCACAACATAGTTCCTTCTGCAGAGCTTCCACCATTGGACGAGGAGGGTAAGTTGATCCTAGTACCTGAAGCTATCATTGACACTCAGGAGAGACATTTGAGGAAATGGGTTATTAGAGAACATTTGGTCAAGTGAAATAATCTGCCAGTTGAGGATGCAACATGGGAGGGTAAGCAGATTTTGCAGCATCCAGAGTTGAAGTTGCTTGAGGATAAGCAATCTTGGGAAGGGATGATTGTAATGTCCCCCACTTAGTTCATCACTCCGGGAGGTTAGGGTTAGCCTATCATAGGGCTCCCGCAGGCTAACGGTAGTGTTCAGAGAGTTAGTTGAGGACTTACTATTTATAGTAAGTCGTGATAGAGCCAGTTTCTATATTTAGCAGGGCAGTGCAGGAGCCTGGACATGAGATTCAGGAGTCGAATCTTTTGGAGATATGTCGATTAAATATAAGTTAAATTAAAGATTTAACTTATTGTACTTTAAGAGGTGACTTTAAGTTATATTATAACTTAACTTTATAATATTAAGTTATAACTTAAAGTGCAAGTTGTGTGCCTAGGGAAGGGCGCCCACCCTCATGGAAGAATAAGGGGATTTTCTAAATTAAAAATTAATTAGAATCCCTCTCATCTTGGGCGTTAGAGTTGAGGGAAATAAAAGACCAAAATGAAGCTTCATTTGCATATGCTTGGTTTATGATATTTTGCTCTCATAGTGAGTTTTGCCTGTGCCTAGGGTTTGAGCTCGGCTCTTTGGTTTCTAAGATCAATTTATAGAGATGAAAACCTTTGCAGATTTGCCTTTCCTCGTGTATGGAAGATTGCATCAAGAAGGGGTACTTGGAAGCTTCATCCAAGAGTTTCAATTGAGCATTCATTGGTGACATTTCAAGGAGATTTGAGCATTCATTGATCATATTCGAAGAGATTCATTGTTGCAGCTGCTTACAAGGTTTTGGGGGCTAGGTTTATGAGTTTTAATCAAGATTTAATGCTACTACAGACTTCTTTATGCTGGTCGTACTTCTCTTGAGGGCCATATAACTAAGGGGCAAATATTATGAGTTTAATGTGGTTTTGATGCATCAATCTTGGACATCAAGGGCTATAAGGAGGCTATAGACTGTTCTAAGTAGTTTATTCCAGTTTTTGAGCCTTCTAGGAGTTGTTACATGCTACAAGGTGGCCATACTGTGCTAAGGAGGTTGTGGGTGTGAAGTTAGTGTTTCCTTCTTTCTTAGAAGTTACAAGCCATCACATTTGGGTCACCTAGAGGTGCATTTCCATCTACTGTTAGTTGAAAATCATAGCTCATTTATTGAAGCAGTTCAGATAGTGTTTTCTAGTGTTATATGGCTGGTCCGGCAATGACCCCAACATTAAGATGTAAAACTTGATATGGGTATGTAATAGAAGTTCATATTTTGGCTTCCTTCAATCTGGGTCTTTATTATTTTGTTGATATCTAGTCTAGATTTTCTGGGTTTTCCATATATGTTGCATTTTCTATGTTATTGTTGCAAAAACCATACATGCAAACACATGCAATGAAAACTTAAACTTCAAACCGACAAAAACACAAAAAAACTAGTCAGTGCCAACACATACGGTGGGGTGTATGTTACATCATGATTTCTAAGATGTCTTTGAAATTTATGTATTGCTTAGTTGATTCATATATTGATTCACAATGTGTTGAAAAGATGTAGATAACGTCATATTGAGTTGAGGTTGGTGGCGTTGATGAGAGGAGTCATCGTCATTCTGAGGTTATCTCAAATGCATGGTTGGATTTCACAACCTTTCTCTTGATGTAATGGAGCTATGTGCACCCCAACTAAAGAAGATGCCTAATTTTATGTTTTTTTAGGATTGTGTAGAAATTATTAGATTTGATTTACTATGTTACAATTAATTCTATATAGAAAGTTGTAGGTTGGAATACACGTGTTTTTCATCATGCACATGTTTAGTTCATGATTTCTAAGATGTCTTTCAAATTTATGCCTTTTTTAGTTTATTCATAGACTAATTCATAATGTGTTGAATAATATGTAGACAATCTCGTATTGAGTTGAACTTGGTGGCATTGATGAGAGGAGTCATTGTCACTTGAGGTTATCTCAAAAGCATGGCTAGATTTCACAACCTTTCTCTTGAAATAATGGAGTTGTGTGCATGCCAACTTAAGTGGCTACCTAATTTTATGTTTTGTAGGGTTGTATAGAAATTATTAGATTTAATTTGTTGTGTTACAATTTCATTTTGTATAGAAAGTTGCAGACCTTGAAATACACATTATGTTTTTCAACCTACATAAGTTTAGTTCATGATTTATATGCCTTTCTTAGTTGATTCATAATGTGTTAAAAATATGTAGACCACTTGGTATTGAGTTGAGGTTGGTGCCAATAATGGAAGGAGTTATTCTCATTCAAGGTTCTCAAAGGCATGACTATATTTCACAACATTTCCCTTAATGTAATGAAGCTATGTGCACCCCAACTAAAGTGGTTACCTAATTTTATGTTTTTTTAGGGTTGTGTTGAAATTATTAGGCTTGATTTGTTGTGTTATGATTTCATTTTGCATAGAAATTTGTAGGTTGAAATACACATCGTGTTTTTCAACCTACAAAAGTTTAGTTCATGATTTTTAAGATCTCTTTCAAATATATGCCTTTCTTAGTTGACTCATAATGTGTTTAAAAGATGTAAGAAATGTGGTATTGAGTTGAGGTTGGTGGTGTTGATGGAAGGAGTTGTCATCATTCGAGGTTGTCTCAAATGCATGGTTAGATTTCACAACCTTTCTCTTGATGTAACAAAACTATGTGCACCTCAACCAGGGTCGTTGCTTAATTTTATGTTTTTTAGGGTTGTGTAGAAATTATTAGATTTGATTTGTTGTGTTACAATTTTATTTTGTATAGAAAGTTACAAGTTGAAATACACATTGTGTTTTCAACCTACAGAAGATTAGTTCATGATTTCTAAGATGTCTTTCAAATTTATTCCTTTCTTAGATGACTCATATATTGACTCATAATGTGTTGAAAAGATGTAGACAACGTGGTCTTGGGTTGAGGTTGGTGGCATTGATGAGAGGAGTTGTTGTCATTTGAGGTTATCTTAAAAGCATGGCTACATTTCACAACCTTTCTCTTGATGTAATGGAGCTATGTGTACCCCAAGTAAAGTGGCTTCCTAATTTTATGTTTTATAAGCTTGTATAGAAATTATTAAATTTGATTTGCTATGTTATGATTTTATTTTGTATAGAAAGTTGTAGTTCAACTTGCACATGTTTAGTTCATAATTTCTATGCCTTTCTTAGTTGATTCATATATTGATTCATAATGTGTTAAAAAGATGTACACAACGTGGTATTGAGTTGAGGTTAGTGGGGTTGATGGAGAGAGTTGTTGTCATTTGAGGTTATCTCAAAGGCATGATAGGATTTCAAAACCTTTCTCTTCATGCAATGAAGCTATGTGCACCCAACTAAGGTGGTAGACTATTTTTATGTTTTTGCAGCATTGTGTAGAAATTATTAGATTTGATTTGCTTTATTACAATTTCATTTACATAGTATTTTGTGGGTAGAAATACACATTGTGTTTTTCAACATGCACATGTTTAGTTCATGGTTTCTAAAATGTCTTTCAAATTTATGCCTTTCTTAGTTCTCATATATTGATTCATAATGCATTGAAAAGATGCAGACAATGTGGTATTGAGTTGAGATTGGTGGTGTTGACGAGAGGAGTTGTCATTTGATGTTATCTCAAAGGCATGGTTAGATTTCACAACTCTCTCTTGATGTAATAGAGCTATGTGCACCCCAACTAAAGTGGCTACCTAATTTTATGTTTTGTAGGGCTGTATGGAATTATTAGATTAGATTTGTTGTGTTACAATTTTGTTTTGTACAAAAAGTTGTAGGTTGAAATACACATTGTGGTTTTCAACCTGCACATGTTTGGTTCATTGTTTCTATGCCTTTCTTATTTAATTCATATATTGATTTATAATGTGTTGAAAAGATGTAGACAAAACAATATTAAGTTGGGGTTGGTGGTGTTTATGTAAAGATTTGTCATTCAAGGTTATCTCAAAGGCATGGCTAGATTTCACAACCTCTCTTCATGTAATGGAGTTATGTGCACCCCAACTATAGTGGCAAGTGAGCAAAATAGAATGAATCCCATGCAAGATCATATTTGGTCCTCACCCATTTTGTTGTAGGAGTGACATATTACTTGGATTTTCTCTTGGAAGCCTTTTATTATGCCATGGTCTTGATTTGTACCATTTGTTGATAGTACAAAGTTGAATCTCATATCTGTTGTTATATGGAACCTAATTAGACTCAAAAGTTAAAATTTCCCCACTTTTATCAGCATAGTTTCCCCCCAAATTATTTAACGGGGGTTTGGGGGCAGTGCCCCTTATGGGGTCTAGGGGCAACGCCCCTGGCGCGCTCCCTATCGTGATACAGGGTGGGGTCGAGGGGCGGCACCCCTGAAACCTCAAATGACTTTTATTATTTTATATAGGCATTGGGAGTTATTTTTTCTATTGGCTGACATAAAAACAAAAACCCTATTTTGTAACCGACATAAGTCTTGATAAAAACAACTAAGGGTTAGAGTTTCCATTGATATTGTATTGTAGCATTTGTAGCAGTATTGAGTTGCAAAGATTGTTGGTTGTAATCAATTTGATTTGCTGAATAATAATACTGGACTCTCTGTTGGTGGATGTAGCTCGAGTTTGGGTGAACCATGTTAAAAATTGTCTCTCATTGTTATTATTTCTGTGTATTTTTCATTCCTCTATTTAATCCTTATTTGTGTTTAATTGATATCTTCTGCATGCAATTCCTAACAATATTACTGTGATACCTTACACCAATTGGGTAACCCCCAGGGAAAATGAGGAAATAGATGGGGCTACTGGCTAAGTAGTTGTGCATGGGATGATTGTTGGGATGTAGGGACCTACACAACATGGGATGATGGTTAGGGTGGAAGTGATTGATGTAAGTTCAAAGTTTGTTTGAAGGCCATGGCGGGTGGCTAGAGTGCTAAGAGGTGGTAACCACTAGTGTGTGGTGGGAATTGTCTATCTAGAGAAGGATATTGTGGATAGTAGTATGGAGGATAAGGAAATTATAGGAGAAGTTATGGGCACTACTAAACTATATTTGAGGGGTAACTATAGCAGGGATGTGAGGTGGTGAAAATGGAGGAGGTGGATGAAATTGGGCATATGGGATGATGGTGGCATAAGGGGAGCATGCATGGAAGATGGGTTTACTTTTGGGGTAGAGGGATAAAGCGATTGATAAGAAGTGGAATGGGAAGAGGCTATGGTAGCAACTAATGCAATGGGGGAGTAGGAGTGGGAATAGAAGAAAGAAGAGGAGGGAGAGAAGCACTTATAGTGGGAGCATGTTGTTGACCTGTGATGGACACTAGTTGTTCTTTGGTTTCCTTTTTCTTCTTCTTTGTCCTCTTCTTTGTGGGTGGTTGGTCAAGATTTTTAATATTTCTCTTCTAGTGATCCTTAGTGTCATAATATCCTCTAGTCGTAGTTTGGAATAAACTTTGTTTCATCTTGTCGAGTCTTTGAGACGTTTGACCCGTACCCTCAAACTTTTGTGTCTTTAGTGACCTCAGTACTCGGTCATCCACTTGTCCCATAGTTGAATTGTTGATGATAGGCACTCCTACTACTTACATTATGCTAATGGTTTCAAGGCCTATACCCTTGATCCTAGTAGTTGAATGTGTCCCTTTACATGCACGATCAATGTTGATGGTCCAGCACCACTAGCAGATGTTAATTCTTGCTCTCCAACTTGCACTGATGTTGCTTCAGGGCCAAGCACATTTATTTTTGTTCTCTCACTTCCCATGGAAGCAACCTCTTGGTGTTGTGGTTGGTCTTCTCCTATGAGGTGAGAGGAGTCAGATCTATCATGAATTTTGTTTTATGTCATCCCCCAAATTTTATCCTCAGTGTTGCCATTTAGTTTTTCCTCTATATGGTTGATTGCTTGAGAGAATTTCTACCATGCCTTTATCTTTTCCTTCCTCCATCGCTCCTTTCTAAGAATGGACACTCAATAGTTGAATTTGTTGGGGTCCTATTTCTTCACCTTATTATGGAAGGTCTTTTATAGCTAGAGTTGTTGTGGTTCTTATGCCATTGTAGGCCATTCATCAACAAACTCGTTGACATTTTCTTCTATCAAATTTTTTTTCCTCAATTTTTGGCTAGGGCTAGTGCACAAACTTGGTATAATGTTGAGGGTTGAGGGTTTAGGGATAGGGTTTAGGATTTAAGGTTTAAGGGTTGAGGGTGGAGGCTTTAGGGATAAGGTTTAGGGTTTAGTGATAAGGGATTAGGGTTTAGGGTTGAGGGATTAGGGTTTAGGGATAAGGGATTAGGGTTTAAGGTATAGTGTCAAGGGTTGAGGGTTTAAGGATAGGGTTTAAGATTTAAGGTTTAACGATTGAGGGTTTAGGGTTTAAGGATAGGTGATGAGTGTCAGGTAGCACCCATGAAATACACCTTTTACCCCTCTTTTTCTCCCTTCCTATTCCATTGTCCCGATGGCTGCACCTAAATATGCTAACAAGATTGTTCTAATGATGATTAATAAGAGATGAATTACTTAGAATCATGATTTCTGATTGAGGGACTAATGTGCACTAAATTAATGGAAATATGCAGAAAATCTTCTCTTTTTGAATCAACAGGTGCAGGTTTTCGAGTAGACAATTTTGTGCATCTTCGGATGTAGTCCTAATGATCTTCAGAGCCAACATCAGAATACCACGACTGGTCTCCAATGTTTTCCAAATTGATTGGAGAGATTTTTGGATAAGGAGGTGAATCATCTCTGAAGCTGGACTGAAGTCATGAGCATCTCTGGAGTTGAACAAGGTCACAATCATATCTCCGGAGCTACAGACAGAAACATACATCTCCAGTGCCTCTTTAGAATAGTGCAGATTTCTAGCACAACTGTCAGTCAAACACTTCCAGTAGTGATCAGGATGCTCTTGATGTTACTCAAATCATCACCTGAGTAATTAAGGGCAGACCATAGTTAACTATGGAAGTTTTATCACTTTTTGATTTTGTACGAGTTATTGATAAACTGATTTAAATACCTATATTTCAGGGCCTTGCTGCCTAAGTGTATTTAAAACTAAGACTCAGATTTAGTGTGGACTTCTGTTCGACTAAATCTATTTTAATTGCATGGATATTTATTATGTAGTTAGACAGTCAGTAGAATAAAGAGACTGATGTTATCTCATAGATGAACTAATAGTTAGGGTAAGTGATATCTCATCACCGATTAGATATAAACTTATAGAAGTAGCAACAGAAGAGGACAGTGATTAATTTCTGATTTCTGTAATCTTATTTTGACATAAACATTTTTTGAATACAAAGCTGATGGAATTGGACTGGAATTGAATTGTTACATTATCTTCTTGTGTTGATTATTTACTTTAGTCTTCAGCCCTAAGGGTGTGGAGCAAGGGCCCACTCTCACCACCGAGGTAGAAGGCTAGTAATGTTATTTTTGTTATTTCAGATTATGTTTAAGGAGATAGTTACTGTTTTCATAGATAAATGCATGTTTCAGTTGAAAGGAATAATATAGATTTACTTTAAGCAATTCATTGTTTAGTTTTGTTTTCAATATTCTTGGAATTCATTTCACAGCAGATAGGCCAGTAGTATTAGTTTCTTTAATCAGTAAGGATCATTAGAGTTAGTTAGATAAAACTGGCAACTATAGGATTCCTAATTGCAAATAGCCAAGGACATAGCCCTGGATTTGACAATTGAAATATAATTAAATGATAAGGTACAACGACCTTTTTCATTTTTGGTGTTGTTGCCGGGGATACTGTGTTAATTAGGAAAACTTAGCTAAATAGTTTTAGGATAGATCTGTATGGTTAGAGCTAAGGATTCAAAAGGAAGATACATAAAACAAACACCCCATCAACAAACTATAGGAGAAAGTAGTGGGGTGGCACAAGATCTTGTTGCAGAAAGAGACCTAGAACCTACCTTGGAAGCTACACCTCAATTCAATAATCCCTTAAATCCTCCAAATATTCCAACTATATCCAAGAATTGCAACAGAAATTCTAGGCAAACCCTTTGCCAAAAACTAATTCCCCAAAACCTCAAGAAGAAGAACTAGTATTAGACATGGATGATAATCATGAAGAGGAGGAAATCAGGCTCCAAGAACCTTCTCATATCCCATTGTCCTGGCTGCTAGAGATAATGCCCCTATGAAAAATATTTCACCTGCACACTTGCCAAATTTTAGGGGTCTTGCTTCTGAGGATCCATATCGGTTTTTGTTTGAATTCAAAGTGGCATGCCAGACTTATGATTATGGATCAGATAATCAAAAACTCAAACTATTTCCCTCAACCCTTAGGGATTCTACAATGAGGTGGTTTATGGGTTTGCCCCAAAACTCCATCCATTCTTGGGATCAGATGGAGACAGAATTCTTGGGAAAATACCTAGACTACTGTAGAGTCAGTGATAAGAAAGAAGAATTATTCAAAATTAAATAGAGAGAGGAAGAGACCTTAGAGGATTATGTGGATAGGTTCAACTTTGCTTTGAGAAGGTATGGCAATCCTGTAAAACATTCTTTGGCTAGAACCCTGTTTGTAAAAGGATTAGACAAAGAATCAAAACAGGCACTGGATCTGATGGGAAAAGGGAATATCAACAAAATGGATATGCCTGCTATAGAAGAACTCTACAAGAACTATTCCAGAACCCAAGATGGAGTAAGAACGCCCAAATCTTTCAAATGGAAGAATGAAGTAGGACAGTTAATGGAGGAAATTACAAATTTTAAAACAGATATTCTAGTCCAACTAAATACCACATTAGATGGGATTCAGTCAAAAACTAGAACAACTGATTAGGATAGAACAACTGAACCACTCTCCATCTATTGTCCTAGGTGTAGAAACAAACATCTGTTCAGAGAATGCCCTTTAGATAAAGTAGAGATTTGTCAGATCTGTGCTAGGGAACATTCTACTAGTCAATGCAGTCAACTCCCAGCCTTAAAAAGGCCAAGTAAAAAGAATGCCATTATAGAGGAGGAGTTGAACTATGTAGGACAAAAACAAGCTAGAAATTTCCCTTATAACCAGTATCCAATCCAAACTTCTTACAGGGGTCCTTCTAATTGGGGAAATAATCAATGGAATCCAACTTGGCATGGGCCTCAGAATAATCCTCCTTGGGGGCCACAAGATTGGCCAAACCAACAATGGCAGAACCAACATTATCAAAATCAGCCCTGGGGGAATCAACAATGGCCACAATAGTTTGGATCACAAAACATGCAGCCTCATTGGGGTCCTCAACAGGGATATAATCAACAATACCAGGGACAACCTAGATGTTTTCAACCTCAACAACAAGCATTGCTAACTGGACCCCCCAACACACAAGGTCAGTCACAAAATGAACCCGTTAGCCAACCACCCTTACCAACTCAACCTATACCAAACCCACGAAATAAGCAGGGAACGACTGTTTACATGACAGAACAAGAAAACATGGCTGGTATTAATGCTATATATTCTAATAATCTCCAGCTGCGTTCTACAAAAGCACTTCTAAGACCATCTCCTCCAACTATAGTTGAAGTAACCAATGATGAGGAACCTGAAAATCTATCCACTCAGCTTCCAGAGGAGATTACTACTGAAACAATACTAAAAGAATCATCCTTGGATAAATCTAGAGATCCTCCTAAAAGAATGACTCCAGAGAACATCCCTAGAAACATTTCTGATAAGAGCTCCAGAGATGCTCCAGAGATGGAAAAACTAGCACCATTCCCAGAACAGATCAAACATGTTCCCCAAAAAAAGGTCTTACAAAAATAAGTCCAATCTACCCTAGAACCAGAACTTTTACAAGAAATTAGGCAACTGAACATTGAAATTCCACTCCTACAAGCAATCAGAGATGCGCCTGAACTGAACCAATTCATTAAACAACATTGTGTTAAGACCAAGGGAAGAAAGAAGAACTTTCCCTCAACTATCCAGGTGGAGGGAAAGGTATTAGATCTTCTAATGGGAGAAATGCTCCTCCCAAAATATGGAGACCTTGGAAATCCTGTCATGACTGTTTACATCTCAGGGGTAGAAATTTCAAATGTTTTGGTTGATTTGGGAGCAGCAATAAATGTAATGATAGTTCATACAATGGACAAATTGGCCTTAACAGGTATCTAGTCCACATCTACAATCCTTCAACTTGCCGACCAATCAGTAGCTATTCTAAAAGGGGTGATTACTAATGTTCCAGTGGTGATAGAATCATGGGAATTCCCAGTAGACTTCTTAATATTAGAGCCAAGAAACCAGAGAAATGCTTATCCATTGATATTAGGAAGACCATGGCTGGCTATAGCAGTGACATCTATTGATTGTCGAACTGGGGATATGGTCGTTTCTAATGGGATAGACTTGAAGAAAATATCTTTATATCTTCCAGCTAAACCATTAATACATTATACAGGAAGAGTATGGGAAGATGAACCAAATAACATGGAAAATAGTGGCTCAGTAGCTATGGTTACCATCAAAGAACATTTGGGTGAGCTAGAAGAAGAAATCCATTATGATACAACTAAAGATATCACCCACATTCTTATTAATGAGGATATAATGGATCTAGCCCAAGATTCAAGGAGAGAACTTCTCACTTCTGCTTATTGTACCCTAACAAATATCATTCCTTGTGGAGAAACCTTTTACAGAGACTTAGCCACATTTCACATGTTGCTTCCACATTCTTGCCCCCTCAATACCATGACTCCAGTATATGAATTGACTACATCTATGGATTAGATCACAAAACAGGTTATGATTTTACCTGGGAAAACACTGAATATCAACACCTAGCTAGCAGAAAAACAAGAGGAAGCACTTATCAAACTCCTAATTTCCCATTCAACAGCTTTTGCTTGGGAATACCAAGATATGAAGGGCATCCCTCCTGAGATCTGTACTCATCATATATACACTAAAGATGTCAAACCTATCAGACAACCCCAGCGAAGATTGAATCCTCTTTAAAAGACATTGTTAAGACTGAAATAGAAAAATTGCTGGAAGCAGAGTTCACATATCCAATCTCAGACAGTCAATGGGTCTCACCCTTAGTCATAGTGCCTAAAAAGAATGGGAAGTGGAGAGTGTGTATTGACTATAGAGAGCTAAACAAAGCCACAAAAGAAGGATTGCTTTCTCTTACCATTTATTAACCAAGTGTTGGACAACCTTGCAGGGAGGAAGTATTTCTCTTTCCTAGATGGGTTTAGTGGATATAACCAAATCCAAGTAGAACTTGAAGATCAGGATAAAACCACTTTCACTGGTTCTTGGAGAACTTTTGCCTACAAAGTTCTTCCATTTGGACTATGTAATGCTCCAACTACATTTCAGAGGCTTGTTTTAGCCATTTTTGTTGAACTAGCTAATGAGTGCATGGAAGTCTATATGGATGTCTTTACTGTGTATGGTGACAACTTTGAAGAAGCTCTCATAAATTTGGAAAAGGTATTAAAATGCTATGAAAAAAATTGACTATCCCTGAGCCATGAGAAGTGCTTTATGATGGTAGAGGAAGGAATTGTATTGGGACACCACATTTCAGCAAATGGGATCAAAGTGGATCAAAACAAAATAGAAGTGATCCAACAGTTGCCTTCACCTAAAAATCAGACAGATGTTAGAAGTTTTCTGGGTCATGCAGGCTACTATAGGAGATTCATAGAAAATTTCAGCAAAATAGTTGCTCCGCTGTTTACCTTGCTTAACAAAGACACAGAATTCTTATGGACAGAGGATTGTCAATCAACATTTGAATGCCTTAAGGAGAAACTTATTGTCACACCTATTTTAAGAGGACCCAATTGGACTCTACCATTTCACATACAAATTGATGCTTCCAATGAGTCCATTGGAGCAGTCTTAGGACATAAGGAGGAAGGAGAAAGTATGCATGTCATCTATTACATCAGCAAAAACCTTACCTCTGCAAAAAGAAACTATACCACAACTAAAAAAGAATTCTTGGCAGTCATCTATGCTATAAACAAATTCAGGCATTATATCACTAGGCACAAAATATTTGTACATACTGATCATGCAACCATCAAATACTTAATGAATAAGTCAGTAGTGGGTGCAAGGATAATCAGGTGGTTATTGCTATTGCAGGAATTTGACATTACTATAGTTGATAATCCAGGCAAATTTAATTTAGTTGTTGACTTTATGTCAAGATTGCATACAGGTGGAGAGAACCAGCCAGTGGAGGATAGATTTTTAGATGAACATCTTTTTGCTATCTCCTCTACTGCACCTTGGTTTACAGACATAGCTAATTTCTTAGCTACATGCTTGTATCCATCCCATTTTACCTCAGAACAAAAGAAATGCTTACTTAAGGAAAGCTTATCTTACAAATGGTTAAATGGTTTACTATTTAAATGTGGTCCTGATTTCATTTTGCGCAGGTGTTTAAAAGCTGATGAAATGTTTGATGTCTTAAGGGCATGTCATGATGAACCATCTGGTGGGCACTATTCTTCACACAGAACCATCCACAAGATTATAGGAGCTGGGTACTACTGGCCCTCTATTCATAAGGATACCAAGAAGTATGTGTAGCAGTGTGACCAATGCCAAAGGATGGGACAACCAACCTTCACCAAGGAGATGTTGCTGCATCCTCAAGTAATGATGGAGCCATTTGAATAGTGGGGTCTAGACTTTGTGGGACCAATTTCTCCACCATCATCAGGCAAAGAGTACATCCTTGTATGTATAGACTATGTCACTAAATGGGCTGAAGTGCAAGCATTGCAATTTGCAAGAGAAGAGAAAGTTGTTGATTTCCTTTATAATAAGATTTTCTTGAGGTTTGGAGCCCCAAGATCCATAGTTTCAGACAGAGGACCTCAGTTTACTTCATAGGTAATCAAAGCATTCACAAATTTATATCATGTTAAGCACAGGAAATCTTCACCTTATTACCCCCAAGCCAATGGGTAGGTAGAGGTGACTAATAGAGAACTGGAGAATATTTTGACAAGGACAGTGGCCATGAACAAAAATGACTAGGCTAACAGATTACCTGAAGCAGTTTAGGCCTACAATACCACTTGGAAGTCCACAACAAAATTGTCACCATATGAATTAGTTTATGGAAAGAAGCCCATTCTGTCTATAGAATTTGAGCTCCAAACACTTAAAACTGCATTAGATATTGGTCTACCATTGTCTATAGCCCAACAAAATAGAATTCTTTAGCTCAATGAGTTAGGTGAAATCCAGACAGAAGCCATGCACAAACAGAATTGGTTCAGTATCAAAGGAAGCAATGGCATGACCAATAATGTGATTGGGTTCTTCTATATGATTTTAAGTTCAAGGAATTCAAGGGGAAGCTACAAACTCATTGGATGGGTCCTTATCAGATAAAGGAAGTTTTTGAGAATGGAACAATGCTACTAGAACCCATTGATGGAAGCACAGACACATTCTTAGTGAATGGCCATAGAATTAGACTCTATAAAAGGCTATCCACTAAGGAAGAATTCATCAAAGATTTGTGCTTGGTTACAAGGGACACATCCTCTGTCATAGATTTGGACTGAAAAAAAAGTTGAAAACTAGCAAATGGCGGCCTTCTAAAAAAAAAGAGAGAAGGATGGAAAACCAGTAAATGGCTGTCTTTCTCAACCAAGGGGATTGAAAACCAGTAAATGGCGGTTCCCTTCTTCATGTCAGATAAGAATAATCAAGCTACAGAGGTAATCAGGGGCCAGAAGTTACTCAAACACACATCCAGCACTCGCAAATTAGGAGCACCTTCGGCGCTCCACCAATAAAGAGCCATTCTTGAATATAATAAATTACAAAGGGACCCACCTCTCTGGGCAATAAAGTAGAGATGTCATTTGATGAGGTCATCATGACTCATCCTCCATTTTATGACAAAGACAAACATGATGTCAGCATGCATATCATCAGCAATTGAGAAAAAGTCATTACTCTCTCATGCGTAGGTCCTCACAAATGACTGCACTGACGTCACCTAAAAACATGGCATTCTCAAACCACTCAGTGGGAATGATTGCAAGGAATGTGACAACAGGGATGTTGACACCATTTCAAACCCACGCAGGTGTTTCTCACATGCCCAATCACATCAAGTCGCATCACAACTGCAGTCCTCCAACCAAGTACATCTGGTCATCATCATTAAGATTGGTTCAAGTACTTCTCTTTAATTAAGCATTAGTTAGTAATTGTCTTGTTATTTCTATTTTTGGGTGATGTTATTATGACACATCGCCCTACCATTATTTCCCTTTCTCACCTCATGCATGCTGCCATATTTTCCACACTGTCGACCTGTCTATGGAGTGTCCCATCACTCTGCTACCATTATGACTGCATAAGCACACTAACCAATTTCAAGGTTCTTTCCCATAATTCAAGCAATGAAACAAATTGACATAACAACCCTCATTCAAGATTGTAAAATTCTCTAAAATCCAAGTTTGTTAACACAGTCCTCCGAAGCCTACGGAGTTAAAAGAGGAAAGACAGACCACAGAGAGAAGTAGACAAAATTCTAGCTACAGAGGGTGGAATAGGATTGAGAAATGAGGATTAAAAAGAAATCAGAGACAAAGTATAATAGATCTTTTGCAGGATGATGTTGTGGCAAACATTCTTAGGAATGCAGGGTGGTTGGAGTTCTTGGAGAAATTTGAAGGTTTTCAAGAGGATATTGTTAATGACTTCCTATGAAATTTGAGAGATAATCAAACAACTATTAGAGGGGTTCAAGTCAATCTCTCTGCTACCACCATCAGTCATATCTCTGGATTGTTAGAGCAATGTGAGAGGTTTTACCATCTGAAAACCCTATATGCTGATTTAATTAGAAATTTCTCTGTAGGTGAACTTGCAATACAGTTGCATTTAAGCAAAAATGAGGTTAAATGAATTGTTAGGTCTTCACTTCCAAACCCATGGCAATCTGTAGCATTATGGTTGATGAAGTACTTTATATGTGATGGCCAATTTTCCTTAGTTCTAGGACCAATAATGAAAATGTTGATTTTTCTGAGGCATGGAAATGCCCACCCAGAATTTAACATAAACATTCCAAACTTTATGTACTTTGCCATTAGAGCAACTGCAGAAAAATACCAATAGGGAAAAGGTCCTATGAAACACCATGGCCTCATTTTTTTGGTAGTAAAACATCACTTTCTGTCCCAAGTTGATGGGGAAGCACTATGGCAGATATTTTTTGATAACAAACCCCAGGATAGAGAACCGGAGAGGGCACAAGAAGTGGGTGAGGCTTCCTCTACCCAGCAAGAAGAGGATGCATAACCTTCAACTTCCTCTCCAGCTATTGAGAAAGGTAAAGGTCTAAAGCCCTCACTAGAGGTAACTTCATTTGCTACCCATGTTTCTGACAGAAAGAGAAAAGGAAAGGAAGTTAGAGAACCTGCTCTTGAATAAACTCCATTTATGACTCGCTCAACAAGGCGGAAGATGAAATTGGCTGAGGAGTCTTTTCCAAAAGAACCAACAAGGGAAAGGCCAGGTCAGAAGACAAAAAGAACTCCAAAAAAAACTGACTCAAGCATACACTACTGGGTTGAAGAAGCATATCACGACTCAGATGAAATCCCTCTACTGAGAAAGAAGAAATAGAGAGAAGTTTCCCCTGAACCATCTATTCATCTAGGTTCTCATAGTCCAACTTCACAACATTCTCCTGCTCCGGAGACATAACAAAAATAAAATTTTACTATTTCCTTTGATTCTGAGGATGATATACCTGCTCCAGAGGCACCTGCTCCACCTGTGCTATGGAGAAGGAAAAGGAAAAGGCAGCTTACCCGAGCTGAAAAAGATACTGCTCCCCTAGCTGAAGTTCTTTTGGGTTTCAAAACTTCTGAGGAAAAAGTTGGGCCTTCATTAGTACCAGCAGTTGTAGAGAAGACTCAAGAAGAAACTCAGGATAGGGAAGCTGCAGGGGAAGTTGAAGCAGAGTAAATGGATGCAATTGGTATGGAAGAGCCAATAGCTATGGAAAACCCTGATGTAGAGCAAACAAAAGAAGAAACAAGGACTTATTCTCACCTATCTGATCAAGAGGATATTGAAATTTCAAAAGAACAATAGATGTTAGAAGAGATTGATAATCCAAAAAAAATATTATGGGGGAAAAACCAGATTATTACTGACCTCAAGAAGGTCATGAAAGAAAAAGAAATGGAGCAAAATAGGTGATTGAAGGGCTGCAAGTAGAGATCCAAAATAAATAGAAAATAATTCAAGAGAAAGATGTAGAATTGAGAGACCAAAAAACAAAGGCAGCCCAAAGCATCAAGGAAAAGGAGGCAGAGGCAGTACAAAATATTTATGATCTTACCGAGGCCAAAGACAATAGTCTCACAATAATTGTAGCACTGGTTGAGAAAGTACAGAGTCAAGATAAACAATTAACCTAGGCCAACAATAAAATAGATGATCAAGAAGAGTATATTCATGAGTTAATTCACCCAGGGGCAACCATGGAACAAGGAGTACAAATGGATCCATTTGTGGGCCCAATTCCACTAGATATTCCCAAATCCCTGTTCCATTGGGAAATGAGATGTAGAGAATACGAGGCTTCTAAGCCCATGTTGCAATTACAGAGGGCAGTTACTGCCATGTCAAAAAGAGTAGAAACCCTGGAAGAAAAAGTCATTCAGGTAGCTTCCATTTCATCTGACATCCTATCTTGTAGCCCCCAAGTGGAAGTTATGCTTTGCTCTTACAAGAAAGAGTTCTACAGAAAAAACTATCTTTAGTTCTATCTGATCTTACTGAGAACACAGAAATAGGAGAAGGGTTCATGGAAGCATACATGAGAAGTTCTGACGAAGACAAAAAATTTCTGTGTGAGTTATATTTACATGGTTTCTGTGTAGATGATATGACCTTCATCATCAACTATTTTGTAGGGGAATGTCAACTTAAGGCATTTATGCCACTGATGAGGATTCATCAGATTTAGAATGAGAGAATGAAGGCTCATCTCAAGAAGGATACATAAACAAGTCTTTTCATCTGAAAAGAATGTTTGAACCCCCATGCTTTTAAGGTCCAATTTAGGGCATATGTCTACCACCTAGAAAGTAAGACCAGGATTTTGCCATTGTATATGAAACATCTGCAGGAATGTTCCATTGATTTTGGTCTTTTCATGAACAGTTTAGCTAATCAAGTACTTTTAGTGGCAAGGAAAAGGTGGAATATCTTAACTTTAGAGCAAAAAATGAGAGAAGTGGTGACTCTTGCTAACTTGAGACTATTTATGAAGAAGGCCAGGGCAATGTCTAAAATGATGGATAAATACCAGATGGAGTGGATAGGTGGCCGTTTTAGAGCTCCTCTCATCATTGAACCACTACCTATTTGGGCTGAGCAAATGGAAGATGACAAGTTTCAAGAATGGATGAAGCAGGTTGATTTGTTCAGAGGAAATGGTAATACAGACCACACCACTTGGACTACCTATGCACAGGACTACATCTTGTCTGATAGGATATTCTACCAGAATAAGTCTAGATTGTGAGAAGCAGGAGGACCTGCTAATCCTTAAGTATGGGGGGATGATGAGTGCCAGGTAGCACCCATGAAATACACCTTTTACCCCTCTTTTTCTCCCTTCTTATTCCATTGTCCTGATGGCTGCACCTAAATAGGCTAACAAGATTATTCTAATGATGATTGATAAGAGATGAATTACTTAGAATCATGTTTTCTGATTGAGGGACTAATGTGCACTAAATTAATGGAAATATGCAGAAAATCTTCTCTTTTTAAATCAATAGGTGCAGGTGTTCAGGTAGATAATTTTGTGCATCTTCGGAGGTAGTCCTAATGATCTCCAGAGCTAACATTAGAATGCCATGACCGGTCTCCAATGTTTTCCAATTTGATTGGAGAGATTTTGGGATAAGGAGGTGAATCATATTCAGAGCTGGACTGAAGTCATGAGCATCTCCGGAGCTAAACAAGAAGGTCACAATCATATCTCCGGAGCTACAGACAGAAATATATATCTCCGGCGCCTCTTTAGAACAGTGTAGATTTTCAACACAGCTGTCGGTCAAACACTTCTAGTAGTGATCGGGATGCTCCTGATGTTACTCAAATCATCACCTGAGTAATTGAGGGCAGACCATAGTTAACTACTAGAAGCCTTTTCTCTCTTTTATTTTGCACGAGTTATTGATAAACTGATTTAAATACCTATATTTCAAGGCCTTGCTACCCAAGTGTATTTAAAACTAAGACTCAGATTTAGTATGGACTTCTATTCCACTAAATCTATTTTAATTGCATGGATATTTATTTTGTAGTTAGAGAGTTAGTAGAATAAAGAGATTGATGTTATCTCATAGATGAACTAATAGTTAGAGTAAGTGATATCTCATCACCGATTAGATATAAACTTACAAAAGCAGCAACAGAAGAGGACAACGATTAATTTCTGATTTCTGTAATCTTATTTTGACATAAACACTTTCTGAATACAAAGATGATGGAATTGGACTGGAATTGAATTGTGACATTATCTTCTTGTGCTAATTCTTTTCTTTAGTCTTCAGCCCTAAGGGTGTGGAGCAAGGGCTCACTCTCACCACCAAGGCAGAAGGCTAGTACTATTATTATTGTTATTTTAGATTATGTTTAAGGAGATAGTTATTGTTTTCATAAATAAATGCATGTTTCAATTGAAAGGAATAATATAGATTTCCTTTAAGAAATTCATTGTTCAGTTTTGTTTTCAATATTCTTGGAATTCATTTCACACTAGATAGGTCAGTAGTATTAGTTTCTTTAATCAGTAAAGATCATTAGACTTAGTTAGATAAAATTGGCAACTATAGGATTCCTAATTGCAGATAATCAAGGACGCAATCCTGGATTTGACACTTGAAATATGATTAAATGATAAGGTAGAACGACCCTTGTCAATAGGTTTTAGGGTTTAGGGTTGAGGGATTAGGGTTTAAGGTATAGTGTTGAGGGCTGAGGGTTTAGGGATAGGGTTTAGGATTTAAGTTTAAGGGTTGAGGGTTGAGGCTTTAGGGATAGGGTAGAGGATTTAGGGATAAGGAATTAGGGTTTAAGGTATAGTGTCAAGAGTTGAGGGTTTAGGGATAGGGTTTAGGATTTAATGTTTAAGGGTTGAGGGTTAAGGGTTTAGGGACAAGGCACAAGGGAATAGGGTTTAAGGTATAGCGTCGAGGGTTGAGGGTTTAGGGATAGGGTTAAGGATATAAGGTTTAAGGGTTGAGGGTTGAGGCTTTAGGGATAGGGTTTAGGGTTTAGGGATAAGGGATTAGGGTTTAGGGTTGAGGAATTAAGGTTTAGGGTTGAGGGATTAGGGTTTAAGGTATAGTGTTGAGGGTTTAGGATTTAAGGTTTAAGGGTTGAGGGTTGAGGGTTTAGGGATAGGGTTTAGGGTTTAGGGATAAGGGAATATGGTTTAAAGTATAGTGTCAAGGGTTGAGGGTTTAGGGATAGGGTTTAGGATTTAAGGTTTAAGGGTTGAGGGTTGAGGGTTAAGGCTTTAGGGATAGGGTTTAGGGTTGAGGGATAATAGACTAGGGTTTAGGGTTGAGCGATTAGGGTTAGGGTTGAGGGATTAGGGTTTACAAATAGGGTTTAGGATTTAAGGTTTAAGGGTTGATGGTTGAGGCTTTAGGGATAGGATTTAGGGTTAAGTGAGAGACCTAGATGGCTAAGGACGAATGGAGAGGTAGACAAGGAGTGACTGAGAGACGTAGAGAGGGGAGAGGTAGAGAGGTGAGGGGGAGAGAGGTGAGAGATAGAGAGGTGAAGGGAGAGATAGAAGAAATACACGAGAGAGTGAAGTTGACAACTTGAGGGAAAGATGGGTAAGGAGGAGGTCGAGAAATGAATAATATAGAGTTTTGTATAGCAAGCTATAATGTGAGCATGTTTTCTCTTGCTATTCAAATGGTAAAAAGGCCAGGACACCCGTAATCCAGATCCACATGCTCTATTTTCTTTTGGTTATGCGCGTGTTCTGACAAAAAAAAAGCTTTTTCATGCTATTGGGAAGTGCACATGCACAATTTTCACATTCTACCACCTTTGCATGAACTTTCCACCACCTTTTTCTGGTTTGCCAACTTAAGAAGGAGGAAATAACATAGTTTTCACATCGATTTTGATATATATCAATTCAAGTTTCAATTTTTGTAGTGTTGCAATGTTAATTGTGATTGAATTGTAAGAATTTAACATTATACATTGGTTAATTATATTGTTGTTAGTAATCCTATTCGAGTGTTATTCAATTGAACGTTGAAAAGGAAGCAAGTGGTAAAAACTCAAATTGTTGAGGAGTTTGATGCAAGAAGGAAAAAAGACTACATAATTCCAGTACTCTCTCCATTTGAATCTCCATTTTTTAGGTATGTCAAGTCTTTACACATGTTCTAAGTTACATTTTCCTTAACTCTACTTGGATTACTTTATCATGCCTTATCATACATGTTTATATCACTTGTATGGTTTATATATTTTGTGTTTATATCAGTTGTGTTTATATTTTGTGTTTATAGTTCATGTGCCTTGTCTATGCTTCCACATTTTGCATACATGTCTAATAGGGAATTTGCAGTCTGAGCTCTGAATTTCTTCGCAAACAGCAGTAAATTTCTATTGCTCTAAATTTCTTCCCAAAAAGCTGTAAATAAACATCACCCATCATGATCCATGGATCATAGTTCTTACTACCCAAAGAGCTTAGTCATCACACACAAATCTACCCATCATGCAAACTATTATGTAGAGATCTAGCACTATGCTATGTCCTTATAATAGACTATGTTCAATCAGTTCATGGTATGCATAATAAAATATATCTCAAAGCTTAACATTAATTAAAATAGACACAATCATGATATCATTGTCAAGTCCCTTTGCATAATGAACCTTATAATACAAACTCATTAATGTCTAGAATGAGATTCAACCTAAAGGACCTCATGTAAAATTCCATCATGTGTGTTTCCTTTAAACCCACATAGATAGTCTTAAGTTAAATCTCTAGATTTTATTACTCAAGAATCCATAAGGTGAGCTTACAATCTATCATGGTTGCATGTATATTTTCTATAGGAGTCAATAAAATCCTTGGCAACATAAACTTACATCATCTTACGCTTGGGCTCTTTGATAAGTATGTGCAATAATGAATAATATAGACCTTAACATGCTGTGATGTCAAATTATACAAGAATAATTCCTTACAACATATAAATATACAATCCCTTAAGCATAATGAAATATTGTTATCTTGTCATAACAAGTTACAATACAAATGAATAGGTGCCAAGATCATACAAGTAAATCCCTATAGGCTTAATCCAATCATCATCCATGATATGCTACCTTATTCTTCATGTTGATAGTTCATACAAACCTTGTATATCAAATGTTTCCATTTCCCATATCTATGACAATACCAAGTTAAATACTACAAATCGGTCACATTGCCATGGAATTGATATAGGGTCTCAGGATAGTTTAGTCACAACATAGTGCAAAGATTACATCATATCATATGAGGCAAAGCTAAATGATCCTCAAGACAAGCATGCTTGGGTTTCCATTCAATATGCCTTGGAGAGTTACCTCATTTTTTTGAATTTTATCTCTATAATGTCCCTTTCAAAGAAAGGTGACCAACGCATGCCAACAATTATATTCACCTCCTCTAAGTTGTTGTTATAATGTTTACCTTGGACTTCAAAGAATCTTACCATGATGCTTCAAGCCTTACCACCTCAAAGATGGCTAGAATCAAATTGTTGGTGGGCTCGAAGGTACCTATAATAGTCACATTTTACTTGGGATATCCCCCCAAACAACAATATATCAGCTAGAATATTGGCACCTAGTATCCCCAAAGGATAATACCTCTTACACACAATATCAAGCAAAGAAATCTTCTTTATACCTACAGACCTGTAGCTGCTCATGAAAGATATCATCAATCCAAAACATGAATTTATCAAAATGATTAATAGGAACATAGTATCCTAGCTACAAAATTGAGTTCCTTTATTCAAATTCAAAAAGTAAAAAAATAGGATTACAATACACTCCTCTCCATCATAAACTAGTCAAGACAACCATAGAACATCTAATAATGATCTGACAACTATTAAATAAACATAGCTACCAACCAAAGAAATAGAAAAATCTAAAAAATTTCCATACAACCAAAACTAAGTTCTTACTTGTGAAAATATTTTCTGGTGGTGCTGAAGACATACCTTCAAAGTGGCTTGGGAGTACAAACTTGAGAAGCCTTAACCACCATTTCATTAAAGGGATGAAAGTAGCTAGATTTTCCACAAAATCACCTCTAAATTATGCTTTAAGTCTCAATGCACTCATCATCCACTCCCCTTCCTTAGATAGCTTTGACAAACTTTAAGGAAACTAGAGAGGAGCAATTAAAAATTAAAGATAGTTTATTGTTTGACATTACACATTTCCTAAAAGAGTCGTGAGGTCTACCTTCATTAGACTTAAGAGCCCTTTAAAAGTGAATTGAAAACTCTCTTTGACTAGTTGAGAACACTTCAACAATGGTAATGGGCTGAAAAATCCTCCACCATGTGATTGAAAACTCTTCTTTGACTGCAAGGAAAGTGTGGGAAGTGTTGGAAAGGTTGAGGGCAACATACCTAAAATTTGGAACCATATTCATTTCTTAGGAACTGATATTTGTCTCTTTATCATTCTACATATAAATTCTCCATCATGCCAAGGAAACGATCAAGGATTAAACCAACATAGGAAGAGAAAGAAGCTAAGAATGCAAAGAAAGCATTGGTTATGAGGGAACTTCGTGAGAAGAGGAAATTGGACACGATTCTCGAAGACATGCCAATTGAAGACGAACCTCAACCATCAACAAGAGATATGGTATTGGTGGCACAAAGGGAACGAATGCAAAAACTTCGTGCTATGAGAGATTTGAATACTGTAGTTGGAGACATGTCCTCTACTGCAAGTCAAGATGGAGGGACACCATCTACCACATCTCAAGTTGAGAGTACATCATCACTCACATGATAGGAAGGAGGTATGCCATCGTTCCCACCTCAACCTCAAGGTATGTCATCTATTTCATCTCTAATCGAAGGTATGCCATCTAGCCCATCTCATTTAAATATTGATGAAATTCCTAATATTGATATGAATTTACCTTTCTTAACACCACCTAGAATTTTGCATAGAAAGCCAAAGTATTTGATTGATATTGATGAGAATATTTTGCAGCCAATGGAAGGTAAGATTCCAAAATGCACTTGTAGAATATATGCTCATAAGATTTGAAGAGTGTTCTTTGAAAAGTTAAATGAGACCGCAAGATGTCAACTATTCGTTGAAATGATGTGAAGCATAAAGTATAGGTCCATCATGAAGATTCTTGGGTTGAGAACATAGGAGGCTTCAAGTGAAAAATCTATTTTCAAGAATCTAATGAGTGCATATGAGAGTGTGGGTAACACCTCACACACAAAAGATAGTAATGTCACACAGCGTGTCATTACATCGACAATAGTAAGTAATCAAATGAGTAAAGCTCGTCTCATTAGAAAGACAAGTCAAGCATTGAGAATTAATAGAAAAAACTTTATCAAGAGCCGTTGGAAGGTGCCAAAGAATCGAGGACACCGATGCCAATGAATTATGGGCGTTCTCAGGAAGACTACCACGAAAAGATAAACCAATTGTTGAAGCATTGAGATCACTAATTGAAAACTTTTGGAAGAATTGCACAAGGGTATCTCCGAATCAAAGGGATGTGGTAAGAAGGAGAATTGGTAGTCGAAACCGTGAGCCACATCCAAAGCATTTTTTGGATATGACTCAAACACAATTTTTTGGTAAATTTCTAGAGATGTATCCTCAAATTAAAATTTCTCAAAGATATTTTGAAATCCTAAAACCTTTCTATGTCAAAATAAATCACACACGCACTACTTGTTGTTGTAGATTACATGTTGAATTTTCTAACCATTTTGATGTTTATCGGTCTATATGTTTAGATTTGCATACTAACAATGTTTTGCAGGATTGTGGCATACTTGCCCCACCAACATCTTCAAGAGACTTCATATCAACAATTTTATGTGAAAGAGAGGAAAGTCAAATATTCTACAGGAAATTGTGCTTGGATGGCACATGTCAGCATTGCGGTGGCTTGCAACATATGCCAATATGTGAACATATGGAAAGCACACATGCAATTAGAAATGAACTAGTAGAGTTTGGCAAGTATAAAACAGTGGCCTACAATACAAAAGATGGTAAAGAAGCAAAGAGGTGTGATTTGGTTATTCAAAAGATTCCAGTGTATCAGTTTATGCCTACATTTCGTGACAGTATAGTGTATGAGTATGCAAGGCATACCCATAGAGTTTGATGGTTGGACTTGCAATTCAAGTAATGCAAGGACACATTTCCACTTAGTAGCATTGTTTCAGTCGTCGACTTTGCAGAGAACTACAATCTACAACCACAACATGAGGTGTAATCACAATATTACAACTCCACACAAGTTTCTATATTTATGCACATCGCATTCATTCATGTGAATGATAGTATAGAGGATGACAGAAAGATTATAATAGAGTATCATTTTTATATTAGTGATGATCGCATGAATTCTATGGAGTTCGTGTAAGTTTTCTTTCAGATGTTCTACAATGATTTGGCTAGAAGGGGCATATCATTCAGTCAACATAACATATGGTCGGATAACTGTGCATCATAATTCAAGAACTCGCAGATGTTCTATTGGCTAAGCAGGAGGCATAATATTACAGGTGTTCAACATATGTGGAACTTTTGTGAGGTCGGGCATGGAAAGAGGGAACATGATGGTGTAAGAGCATGTATCAAAAGAGCCATAACATGAGAAGAGTGAAATTATAAAGATAATGCAAAGTTGACAGATGCAAAATCAATCATCGACTGGTGTAATGCTTCAATGGGTCTAGGTAATGAAGGTAAGTCTTCAGTTCGTAGATTTTTTGGTTGATAGATGATACTAACATTGCACCATATGAGGATTATTATACATTGACATGATCAAGTGAGTTACTCTTTCATAAGCTCAATTGCAGGTTCATGGAGTATCCATACGTGAAAGATGGCATGCTTTTGTTCTTCACATACAATTCAAGCCTAGAATGAGTGCAAGTCAAAGGAGGGGGTTGACAAATGGTGGTTAAGTTATCTTAGCCCACTTGATACGTATCGGCCCCCAACAACATTGGAACTAACACAGATGGAATCATCAGTTGACTTTGACCAAATATAAGATCTAGTTCAACCAGGTAATATATCTACTTGCATAGTTTTTGAAATTCCTAATTTTATCTTACTTTGTAGTGTTTTTGCAATATTGACTAATTTCATCTAATTTGCTGCACATATCAATGTAGGGCATGTTTATACAGTTATTGCAGATGAAGACAATGCAGAGGGAACAAATTATTACTTGTGTTATTATGTTGAGGCCAAAAAGAAATTAGAGGCCCCAGTTACAGATGGAGAAAACATCGAACACCCTATAGGCTCGGTGGTTGTTACTGGAACATGGCTTAGAATGTACCTACATAAGAGTGTTAATATTTGGCTATTTCAAGACTTTGACATGCATCAGAAGATTCTTCATTACTCAAACTTGGCATCCAATGTTCATTTGATACAATATCAGGGTAGACCTTTGAACAAGACCTTGTGGAAGGTGCGTGAGTCTGACCATGAGGCAATACTTGACACAATAAAGAGTAGAGTAGACCCGGATGGTTCGTTGGATTAATCTGTAAGTATGCACATTGATTTTGTAAAGTCATGTTATTGATATTAATGTATTGCAGTTGATAGTTAGACCTTTTATTTCTATATTTCAAGTTTACATATGTTTGTCTTTTTTTGCTGCTGCATTTTTTACACATATACAGTGAATATTGGGTAGATTATATGCATATTTATGGTTTCACCATTTGACCATATGGAGACCTCAATTTGCAAACTTGACCTTTGTAGCCTTAGATCAGACTTAGGAGACCCTTCCTCAACCATCATTTCACCTGAAACATGATCATGAAAAGGAATAACTCGTGCAACCAAACTGATAGTTCCAACACATTTGAATGGGTATGTTTAGGCTAGGCATGGTCCTGTTTTGCACCCAAACATGTGGAAATAGTCCAAGCTACATTGTACCAGCGATATCCCATAAGAGACCAAAGTGCAAAAAGGTAACAATCTTTGACGAGCTGTTACTCAGAAACCGTGTCACTTAGAAACATTCTGTCTGAGGCTATGAGATCACATAGGGTCCCTCTATGATAACCTCTCTTAGTTTTTTATATCTGTGAGGCATTTGCCTATGGTGAAAGTTTTTCTACTACTCCAAAAATCGTCAGATTCATTCAATGTAAAGTTGCAAAGGGGTGTAACTTTCGTTTTGCTCCTCGTGTAGCCAAACCGACAGTTCTAAGGCATCCAGATGGGTACATTTATGCTAGGTATGGTCTTGTTTCCCACCCAAACATGCCTAAACAGTCTGAGCTACATTGTACCAGTGATATCCCTTAAGAGTCCAAAGTGCAAAAAGGTAGCAATCTTTCACAAGCTGTTACTCGGAAACCATGTCACTTAGAAATATTCTGTCTAAGGTTACACAATCATGTAGAACCCCTCTATAATAACCTCTCTCAGTTTTTGATATCTCTAAGGCGTTTGCCCGTGGTGAAAGATCTTCTATTGCTCCAAAAATCGTCAGAAGCATGTAGTGTAAAGTTGCAAAGGGGTGTAACTTTTGTCCTACTCTTGATGCGACCAAATTGACAGTTCCAACATGTCTGGATGGGTACATTTAGGCTAGGCATGGTCCTTTTTCACACCCAAACATGCCAAAACAGTTTGAGCTACATTGTACTGGTGATATCCCTCAAGAGACCAAAGTGCAAAACGACAACAATCTTTGACGAGCTGTTACTCAGAAACCATGTCACTTAGAAACATTTTGTCTAAGGCTACGTAATCATGTAGAACCCCTCTACAATATCCTCTCTCGGTTTTTGATATCTTTGAGGTGTTTTCCCGTGGTGAAAGATTTTCTGTTGCTCCAAAAATTGTTAGAAGCATGTAGTGTAAAGTTGCAAAGGGGAGTAACTTTCGTCCTGCTCTTGATGCGATCAAACTGATAGTTCCAACGTATCCGGATGGGTATGTTTAAGCTAGGTATAGTTCTGTTTCACACCCAAACATGCCAAAATAGTCTGAGCTACATTGTACCGGTGATATCCCTTAAGAGTCCAAAGTGCAAAAAGGCAACAATCTTTGACGAGTTGTTACTTGAAAACTATGTCACTTAGAAACATTTCGTCTGAGGCTACGCAATCACATAGAACCCCTCTACAATAAGCTCTCTCAGTTTTTGATATATCTGAGGTATTTGCCTGTGGTGAAATATTTTTTGCTGCTCCAAAAATCGTCAAAAGCATGTAGTGTAAAGTTGCAAGGTAGGCTACTTTTTATTTTGTTCTTGATGGGGCCAAACCATTAGTGCCAACACATCCAGTTGGGCACATATACACTACACATGGTCACTGTCCTTCATTATGAAAGGGTCATAGTCTTTCCTATTCTAAGGGTCACATTTTTTTGCCTTTGAAATGCCATCAGTATTCGTGAAAACCTAAATTCATTTATTTGCAATATTGCCTAAGGTTGTATTCTTAATTGTATTCTTCAAACATGTTATGGATGTCTTTCTCAATGATAAATTACTCTCCCTTTTATCTTAGTGCATATCAACCTAATACACGAAGTATGAGGTGTACACGTGAATACATGTAATACATGAAGTATATACAGGAAGCATGAAGCATACATGTGAATACATGTAATACATGAAGTCTATACAGGAAGCATAAAGCATACATGTGAAAACATGAAGTATACATAGGAAGCATGAATCATACACGTGAACACGTGAAGTATACACAAGAAGCATGAAGCATACACGTGAATGGTAGCATGAAGCATACACGTGGAATGGTAGATGTCTTCCTTTGTAGAGAGGTATGAGGTCACATGTAATAATGTCTTGCTCATTTTTAGTTGCATACTTCAGAGTGCATTGTATACTAACATGAATTTCATGAGGCGTACACGTGAATACATGTAATACATGAAGTATATACAGGAAGCATGAAGCATACATGTGAATACATGTAATACATGAAGTCTATACAGGAAGCATAAAGCATACATATGAAAACATGAAGTATACATAGGAAGCATGAATCATACACGTGAACACATGAAGTATACATAAGAAGCATGAAGCATACACGTGAATGGTAGCATGAAGCATACACGTGGAATGGTAGATGTCTTCCTTTGTAGAGAGGTATGAGGTCACATGTAATAATGTCTTGCTCATTTTTAGTTGCATACTTCAGAGTGCATTGTATACTAACATGAATTTCATTACCATGCTACAATGGTTATTATATTCATATGATTGATTTAATGTTCAATAATCTTAGAGAAGGATAATGTTGAAACTTTATATATTTACAATTATATAAAGGAAGAGTGCATGTAATACAATTAGACTTTAAATATTTGAAGTAAACCATCTACAAATATCCATTGAAGCATGGATTTATAATGCAAATATGGACACCATCAACAAAAAAGATTTGTATTAACCAAATATCCATATAGGCATACATCAATATCTGTCGATATAAGTATAACATATATACAAAATAGCCATATAGGCTTACAAGAATGCCATATAGGCATACAAAAAATGAACCCAATAAAAAGGCATTCCCCTCTGTTTGGTGAAGAAAATAGATCACGTGTAGCCTTTGATCTTTGAGGGGATGGAGATGCATTTGAGAGTGGTCTGCTACGAACCCGAGGGTTGCTCCTCCTATTTAGTTCTTCATGGTGTTGTAGCTGTTACAATAAAAAGTATAAACATTAATATATAGAAATTACATTATAAAAAATGAAACATTTAACAAAATAATCACTTACTGTTGCTAGATAATCTCTCTCCTCATTTGCCTCAGTATCAGGATCAGGCTGTAGCATTGTAATGTCCTATAGAAACCATCCAGATATAAATTAAATTTCAAATCAATAATCATTTGATTTTTCAATAATAAACAACTATAACAACAAATGTAATTTGAAATTTACTAATCTACCTCATACCCCCGTCAAAGGCATGGAGCTATCAATCACGAAAGACACACCATGCTCCATTGCCGTATGAACTTTGGGAGGTGTCTCCACAGCGTACATCATCTGAAAATAAAACAACATTATTCAATTATGAAAACTAGAATAGTGATGCAAGTCATGGCTCCTAACATACACATGCATTCAGCTAAACATGGAAGTACACACAATAAAGCACACAAGTCACATGCATATATACAAATTAGATGAAGATTCATGACTATTGTGTGGTATAAGGGTCAACAAAGGAGGGACCATAGTAGCATCAAATTTTAGGTTTAAGAAGTCAGAGAGGGAGTGAAGGTGTTAGTTTAGGTTTAGGTTGGTGGTAGGGTGGGGTAGGGTTGTGCTCAAATTTTTGTTTGTTTGGTAGTGATGGAGGTAGGACAATGCCTAATCTAGAGGGTTTTAATGTGTCAGGAAAAGATTGGTGATGGGAATGAGGGGCAGAACAAGGGATACAAGAATGGCACTAGAAATCACATAGACATTAGGTAAGTTTATGGGTTTACAGGAAGGAGGAATATCAAGAGTTTGTGGGATAATAGGAGGGAGGAAAGATACTAGATAGGACAAGCAAAACCTTATTTTAAAAATTTCTTATCATTTTCTTTGTCTTGAGGTTTGTCAGGGGGTGGGTTAGAAGCAAACTAGGTTTGGGATGTCTGGTAGGGGTAGATTAGGAAATAGGTAGGGTAGATATGGGCTGGTTAGTAGGTTGGGTGTAGTGTTGGGGAAGTTTCTTAGGCCTACTTTTAGAAGTGGACGGGGAATGGTGCTACACTTTTTCTTTTACTTTATCTTGGAGGGGTGTTAGAGGGGAGATAGAAGTCAATGAGGAAGGTGAAGTAGTAATAGGTGGATATATGGTGAGGAAGATAGGGGCATAGCTAGTGGAGTAGGTGAAGTAATAGAAAGAGGTTGTGGGGTTGGGGTAGCAATGCGTTTGGAGGCATAAGATAGGTAAAGGTAAAAGAGGGAATTGGTATGAGGTTGAGGTGGACCATAAGGGGTTGACAAAAAATAATCTAAGGAGAAGTGTCTTAAAGTAACAACTAGTTGGTATGGGCTATGAGAAATGGTGAAGACATTACCATCATGGGGAATTTAAGGCACTAGTGGATGACAATTCAAGGACAACCCACATTGCAATGAGCCAAGGATGACCTAAGAGAATAGATAGTGGTATGAGGTGGGGATGATATGATATGAGACATCTAGGCATTAGGTCCTACCTAGATTCGTAGGGTGAGGTTCAAGCCAAAAGTAGGTATAGAAGTGTCATTATGTGTACGCTAGGAGATATCTAAGGGGGTTAAGAATCTCTTTGCAACCTAGTGATGTATAAGTGTTCCTCTGTAACTGCATTAATTCCACCTTGATGTATAAGTGTTCCACCTTGATTCAACTATCATTTTATAGCATACTTGTGCCTCAATCTACAAAGGATCATTACAATCAGTAGTAGGCACATTTTCAAGCAAGAAGGTGATGGCAGGTGTAGGAGTGGTTTGAACATTGAAATTTTATAAGATTGAATGTCTAACGTGCCTATCATCTCAAATAATATAGTAGTATTAAAGGAAGGTCCTCATTAGACTTAGGTGGGTTAGATGTAGGATCAAAAGTAGGGATGGAAGAAATTGAGCTAATAGGATTGACATAGTTTGTACAGGAATGGGTTAGTGTAGATTTGAAGATTTTGGTTAGGGGTGACTTGTTGCCCCCATAATTAATACCTAAAACCTAGATGATGTTGGAGTCATTCATATGCTATATAAGATGTCATAGGCTCGTGCCCCTCTCTGGTGTCATGTCTTGTGGTCTAATTGGTGGTAACTGGATGAGTTTATTAGAGATAATTTGTAGAAGAATAGTGTGGAGGGGATCAACAAGCTTTGGTAGACATTATGGACAATGTGGTAGCATAGACAAAGCAGTGAGCTGTTTGAAAAGATGCCTCAAAGAAATGTGGTCTCATGATGATGTCCTTGTCTATGCATTTGCTTGTCATGGCATTCCATGAGACCACATTTCTTTCAGGCATTTTTTCAAATAACTATATTGTAATTGAAATTTTGTCATCTATCAACATCTAGTTATTACTTATGTAATGTCTAGTAATGCTTTGAGTTTGAAAGATGTGCAATGTAATGTACTCAACGATATGAATATAAACTACAAAAATCTAGTAAGTACAATTCATTAATTAAAATGTTTATTTTATTACCTAAGTGAAGCTTTGAACTCCACCACCACTGGGAGGTGTTGTCGTGAATTCTCCAAGATTAACCTATTCAACATCCAAAATTAGATATTAGAATACCATTCATATAACAATGCTATTCACATGTAATATTTATAATTGTTTACTAGTTACATACCTCGATAGTAGACGTCGTAGTGTAATATGGAGGTGGAGAACCACTGAAAACTAAATGAACGCTATGACCCTAAAATTTCATTAAAATTATCAAACTAAATTAGTTAATCTTGCATTTCAAAAATAAAATAAATTAAATTCAATGAACTTGCTAACATTTACTTGAATATCAAGGCTGAAAGTCTCACTCAGGAGGGCATCTGTCATCACCATTTGCTCACCTATAGATGTAGCCTACACAAATGCATCTCGATTGTCCGTGGGGTCATAACCACAGGCTGACCCGCAAGCCTGACAAGTATGGGGTGGAACTCTACTCCTTGAACTCTCCCCCGGCCCATGCTGTGCTGCAAGATAGGCATGCTCTATGATGCTACAGATCAAGGCACTAATGAACTGAAGTGTCTCGACCTTAGCACTATCCTTCACAATAGAAGGGATAGACATGTGCTCATGTGTTGGTCTGGTGAGTGCTCATCTCACTAGTTGCTGTGGGTCAACACGTGCCCCTGGTCTATCCTGTGATGACCCCCCACCTCTACCCTAGAAGTCTCGCATATCAAAATAGTTTGGCACTTTATTTTTGACAAACTTGCAGTAGAGTTTCCTCAAAAAGTATTGTGGGACCTCATTATTGTTGCATGGAGGATGGTCAAAAACCATCCACCGCCTTTGCCCAAAATTGTCCCTTATCGCTTGGTTGTTGTACCAATGGATAGGGAACCTCTTGCATGTAAGGGGTAGAGGTTGATTTGTTCGTGGGTCTATGAAAATGGAACACAAGTCCAATTTTGTAATTTGTTCATTTTTTACTTGTTCATATGACAACTTGTCTGCATAGTACTCTCTAAATTCTCTTCTCTTTTCTGACCAACTAGATATTTGCTTGCTAATTGAATCTACATTTGATAACATAGATTCAAGAGATTGAGCAAGCGTGGATCTATGCGAGGTTGAAGTTGCAGGATCTTTCAACCTTGCAATTATGTCCTCAATTTGTTTTTATTATTTTCAATTTGCCCCATTACATTTTCTTGTGTTGGACAGGGGCATATTGAGGAATGAATGGAGGTGTTTGTTGTTGGGGTTGTTCTTCAGTAGGTATTTGTTGTTCAGGTGATGGAGGATTTTGTGGATTTTTAGGAGGAGGTGCATTATCAATTCCTGTAAATTAAAGAAATTTACATCAAAAATCTACTTAAACCTAACTATTTAGCAATAAATTCACACAAAAAAGTCAATACAACTTACTCCTTTGGCCTCCTCAATGTTGTGGCGGCATTTTGATGATGAATCAATGATAATTTGGTGATGAATCTGACTTCTAATAACGTGAGCATGCTCTCAAGGGTTCGTAAGCCGTAGGTTTGCTAGAAAATGAAATGAAATAATGAGCATAAACACATGTTTTTTTTTTTACTTAAACATAACGCGCTCACGTTATAACACGAGCACATTATGGCTTGGTGTTGCCAAGCCTTAGGATCGGCATCACCAAACCATAACGCGAGCGCATTATAACACACTCACGTTATTTCTTAGAAGTTCTTTTTTTTAAAGTTGGCCACTTTTTGGCCCCCCAAATTTTTACACCCACCCATTTAAGTTTACATAATAACTATAATGCAAAGATTAAAGACATACCACAAGATAACACAAGATATACCTTGGGAAAACCCTCAAGAGGGAAAAGCCTAGCCTCAAAAAGCATCCACACTCAATGTATTATTCAACAATCAAAACATTACAATACACTTACAAAGTCTCCACAAATACTTCTAAAACATCAAGCTCCTCTAATGCATCCTCCATGTGTCCACCCATACTGGGTATGTAATGTTCCCTTTTTTAGCCTAGTCAGTTGTGGGCCTGATAGTCTATTTTTCAAAATTCTGATAGGCTATGTGGTATGGTAAGTGGTTCCCCTTTGTGAAGGTTCTTGGTTCAACATTTTTTTGGTCTCTAATGTTGGATTTGAGCTTGGTGATGTTTCAAGATGACTATGCAACTTTTAGAAGTTCGCTCAACTTCCTAGATTACTCTCCAAGATTTTTGGAGGAGCTGTCTATTTTTAGAAAGTCACCTGGAAGGCATCGTTATTCATCCCAAACCCTGTGGAGCATGTTGGTATAGTTGTTTTTGGCAATTTGGTGAAGTTTGGGATTTTTCGCAAAAAGTATGTATTTTAATGAGCTAACAATTAATATTGTGCACTTGGGCTTATAAGTTGGAAATTAATAATAAAGTGCAAGGCTATGATAGCTCTTTGGAAAGGGGAAAAGTTAATCTTTTATTAGGCACATAAAAGTGAGAGCTTATGTGATGAAATATTGGAGTTGAGGAGAAAAGGTATATTTTCCTATTTTATAATTCATTTTATGGTGCAACTCCCTAAAAGGTGCCTATAAAAGGAGGTTGAGAGCTCATTTTGTTCTTTATGCTTGATGAGATATTGTTATGTTACAGGAATGAACTCATGAGATCTTCTTCCTTCTTGAGGATGAAAACCCTCTCGAAGAAGTTCAGTTTCGGTGGTGAAAGATCCACCCTAGTTGAAGAGGTGACTTCATGTCAGAAGTTGCACAGAGCTGGAAATGGATTTTTGATACTTTCTAGGAGATTATGGATTGGGAGTGTTTATTGTTTTGTTGTGATGGATTTTAGTTTGGTGTTTAATTTGTTCTTTGGTGTTTTCTTTGAATGCCTGAAGTTCCCTGTTGTCCATACCCTTACTAGGCCGTACATCTTCATGTAGATGTTGAAAGTTTGCTTTGGAAAATACATATATGTGTGAAATGGTATTGGGATGTTAATTGTTTAATCATAGCATTCATTTTTGAGCGGTTTTTAGGGAGTGTTTGATGAAGTTTGTAACAGTTGGGAGTGCCTTACCTTTTCTGAGTCGTACCATGACATGAAGAGGTTTTGTTTGTGCAATATACAATTATTGTGTGGATGGGAATGTGGACTGATGACCTCTGCCATGTTGGATTATCTATTTCATACTAGTCTTTACTGGTTTATGTGCAGGTTTCACAACTCTTTGGCCGTCCATATTCATGACAGGTCCGTACCAACCAGCATTGGGGCGTGTGAATGCAAAGGAGAAATGCTTAGTTTTGTGCTATAATAAGTATGCATTTGATAGTGCCTAGGATGGTGGGAAGGATGTTTGAAGGTATTATCGTGGAATGTGAAGCATTGAAGTCGATATGAGAGACAACCATGGCTGCCATATGTTGTTACAGACCTGTGCTAGCCACTTGTAGCATCTTAGACCTATGAACACCATTCCAAATCAACCTTATTTAATGGGTATACCTATGCTTATTTATGATATAATTGTATCTTTGAAACCCTTCATTAGATAGAGTCTTTCTATGCTCATTTGTTACAGCAAAGGCAAATCAGTTGTTAAGTACTCTAACATTTCAAATGATCCCATTGTAATACTCTGATGCAAATTTTGTAAGGGCTTCCCACTGAATAAGTGGATGCACTTTTCCTTTCAGTACTTCAAAGCGCAGGTTTCTGCTAAATAAGTGGATGCCCCTGGATTTACTTTTCATGCATAGCTTAGGTTCCCGCTGAATAAGTGGATGCACCTAGTTTACTTTCCTTGTACTTCCCACTAAATAAATGGATGCCCACTCAATAAGTGGATACCCACTGAATAAGTGGAAGATCGTTACTTTAGTTTGATTATGATTTGAATGCTAACTTTGAAGCACTTGTATGCTCTCACCTTGCCCACATCAGGATCTGGGTGATCATAAGAGTATGGAAGAAACTTGCTCATAACATTCAGTGTTGTTATCTTGTGATTTAAAAAAAAATCAGGGGTAGCATACTGCAGGGTAACCATACAACCATACATCCCATGCTATGCTTCACATATACACTCTATAGGAGAGCTCAATAGAAATGACAACCAACCTCAACCACTAAAAATGTGCTTGCTTTTATAGAATCAAGCTCACACAAAACCACCAAGTAGTATTGGCTAAACCATGTGTCTCAAAACTATAAGAGCATAGAACCATTGACCCCGAAATTAAATATTTACCACAAATATTAAATATTTGTTCTTTCTCTCTCACACATAAAATATCTTACCAATATTACATACAACTTTGCAAGTGGCTCCAAATAAATATTTAATGCGCTTAAACACATCACTAAAGATGCACCAAAAATTAATATTTATTTTACATATTAAAATATTTCTTTCTTGTGCAAGGTGTACAACACCCTTTTCCTAACAATTGCATCAACATCTTATTTGGCACATTTTCTAGCTCATTCTACACATGCTTATGAGATGCCACATTCTACAGTTGCACCTAAGGCTCCTAATCAGATATTGACACTACTCAACATTGACACATAAATTGATGAACATGTTTCAGAGTTCATTATCTTATTTTCTCCCTCATGTTCCTTCATGGACTAGGAAAACCTTTTGCATGCAACTATGGCCCTATCTTATTCGAAGGGAAGTAATGTCATTTGGTGAAAGTATATCTTCATTAGCATTTAGTATCATTCATCCATTTTTGGTGCATAAGGCATCTCTCTCTATCTCTCTCTCTCTGGGGTTTCTCTCTTTCATTTTTTGGGGGTATCTTTGTACGTGGGTACCTAACATGGCCTCATTATGGGAAGCTATTTCTATTTCCTCTTATGTTGCACTTAAGGGGGGTGTTGTAATATTATACTTCACCTAGGATAGTACTATAACTTAAGCATATTATTACACCTATTTATTGAGGTTACTTAGGATAATAGGATATTTAATTTCCATTATTGAGGTAGCTAATAAAGAGATGCATCACCCTTGATTTTAGCTCATCAATTGTCACTTCCTCATCAACTCTTGATTGATGGAAGGTAGGTGCCACCTCCTTCTAGTCAAACATCATCTTTGTCTCATTTAAGTGTGTTAACTCATATCCTAATTAGGAGTTAACTCATGACCTCTTGGACATTGTTCTCATCTAAGAGGCCTATATATTTGTACATTTCTCATTGTAATATTGCTAATTTATGCTCAATTAATCAATATACAATAACATTATTCTTAATTCTATTTTGTGGCTAATTCATAGACATTAAATTTTAAGTTAATTTTTTTTATCACACAATTTAACATTTAGCATAAATAACATGATAAAACACACAAATTTTTAAGCAAGAACATGGCAACATAAAATCTCAAGCATTCATTAAAGGGAAACAAATCTATAGATTCCATTACAAAATTCTGTTAAAATGTTTAACTTAATTTCTTCTTAATAATACTTTATTAGATCCTTTCCAATCAAGATGCCTAAATAAAAATTGCCTTTACCTCACAATTCAACCAAATCCATAGTAGAAGCCATATTTGTGTTAACTTCATCCTCGTATGAAACTTGGAGTAACTTCTATTTCTCCTCTTCGTTAATATTGTCTACGATTGTTTATGTTTCTCTCAATAATTTTCTTATCTAAAATTAAATGTATGGAGAATATTTAATAATAAAATAATGATACTTAGTCAGAATTGTGAATCTCACCTATACAAGTGTAGATTTGATTTGGATGAATGAATCTTTATTAATGTTCGTATGTTTTGTTGGCAAGAGACATTGTGGGGCTTCATGAGTGTTGTCATTGATGGCAACAAAGTCTATCCCACACATCCGTAGCACATAGTATGCCTATACTGGAAGTCAGATTGAAGATTGTTTTGGTCCGGTGAACAAGAACAGAGCATGCAACAAGGTCCGGCAATCAGGTCCAAATCTCTCAGATGGT
This sequence comes from Cunninghamia lanceolata, assembly GCA_027924645.1. Taxonomy (NCBI): domain Eukaryota; kingdom Viridiplantae; phylum Streptophyta; class Pinopsida; order Cupressales; family Cupressaceae; genus Cunninghamia; species Cunninghamia lanceolata. The sequence goes on from BSBN01000798.1 coordinate 1,275,708, forward strand.
GTAACTCAGCAAGTTGCGGACTTGGAAAAAGTCAAGAGGAGTATCATTACTACTATATTCCAGAGATTCAGCCTCCGGTGATAAAACATGGAAAAGATATGAGCATCTGAGTGTTGGGTTCCAGACAGGAAGAGCAGACTAAGGAAGAACTGACCGACAGAGTATCAAACTTCAATCCAGATGAGTAATTGATGTTGATCAAGCTATTTGAGGGATCATACATGGTTGGCTAACATGATTGATGACTTAAATGCCTATGTTTTTGATATGCATCTCAAATCAAGCATGGATTCAGCTTACAGATCAGTAATTTGTAAATATCTTGAGAATTCTGGTTGCCGACTAGAAAGTTGTTGAAATCCTTGGTGCAGATATATATAATAGATGGATTCCAGTATGAAGGTGTGTGTATATATAGATATGATAATATAAAGTGCGAAGAAAGGCAGGAAAGCAGCAATACAAGTCCGGTATGTGACAAAGCAACAACACTAGAGCAGAGGAAGAATGAAGTGCATCATATCAGTATATTGTGCCTAACTAGAACTGAACTCTAGCATTTGTAGATGCTTCTCATCAGTTCAAACACTTGGTTACCTTCTGTAAGTTCTGCAGACAGCGAGTCTCTTGTAGGCAGTGTGCCTCTTGTGAGCAGTGTGCTCGGGTAGTGAGCCCTAATTGGCAAGTAACATTTTGTACTTCTTATTCTTTTAACAGAGAATACAATCTTGGGTTAGTCACCCCGTGGTTTTTCCCTTAATAGGGTTTCCACGTAAAAATCCTTGTGTTATGTGTGTTGACTATATTTCTACTCTCATGATTATGTATGCTTATATGTTTTGATGCTGCACAAATTACAAAAGAAGAAAAAGTTAAAATAATAGAGATAACTGATTCACCTCCCCTCTCAGTTATCTGCCTTGTTTCGAACAATTGGTATCAGAACTAAGTTCCTCTAAACAGAGCCTAACATCTTGAGGAAGATATGGGAATCTCAATGGATATGTATGGTATGAAGGAACAACTTCAGTCTTCCCTAGATGATCTTGAACAATCACATTCTGAAGTCAATAGTTTGAGAGAAAGACTCAAAGAAGATGATGATTTCATAAATGAGCTAAAAGAAAAACTTAGTATCTTTGTGAAAAAGAGAAAGGAACTACTTCAAAAATTAGCCAATCAGAGTGAAGACAATGATACTAATGAAGATCTGAATGAGAAAAATAAACTATGTGAGAAGCTATCAAAAGAGGTCATTATGGTAAGGCATGAAATAGAATTAGGGGTTATGAGATTCACCCAAGAAATTGAAGAAAGAAGGAAAAGTGAAGATAATCTAAAACAATCCCTCAAGGAGAAGACAGAGGACTGCCACAAAATGGACAGAATAATCAGGCATCTTGAATCTGATCTTGAAGAAGCTAGAGATAATGAAGAATAACTTGAAAAGTAGATAGACACTTTCAAACAAAGTCTTCAAATAACAAATGAATACAAGGAGAAATTCAAGATAAGTTCATCCCAACTTGAAGTCCTTGAGAGTCAAAAGAGGGTAGATGACAAGCATGGCTTAGGATATAAGAAAGGTGAAAGCTCCGGATTTGGTCAGAAGAATTTTGGATCAGGAAACCAAAGAAACATGCCTAGAAGACCTTCGGTAAGGCAACAAAATGCTCAAAGATATCCATCCTTCAATGGATACTACTTAAATTGCAACAACTTCGGTCATAAAGTAACTCAGTGTAGAAGGAGAATGAATTAGACTAATCTATCCTTCTCCAGACAATGTTTCAACTGCAAAAGGTATGGTCACAAATCTCATGAATGCAGAAATATGCAAATAAACAATTCATTCAATGGTAGATGCTTTGCATGCAATAGAATGGGACATATGGCTAATCAATGCAGATCAAGAGGATATCAGTCAAATATGCAAAGAAATGTTGTTTGTTACAATTGCAATAGATTCGGTCATATTGCCAAAATCTGCATAAGTAAAAATCAGGATAAAAAGGGTCCGGAGCATCGTAATAAAAAACAAGATAAGGGAAACGACAAAGTGATTGCGGATGAAGTTTAAAGTGAGATGAGCAAGATTTGGGTGAAGAAGAGTACAAACAATGTTGGGGATGGATCTGCACTGGAATCTGGTGCTGATATTCCTTCCAAAAACTAAATAGATGAGCTCTGGCTCAGGGGGAGTCACAAACAAAAATAAATTCCCCCAGCTAGTCAATTGGTGCCTAAAATTGGCACATGGAATGTTGCAAATTAAAGGGTTCTCAGAAAAATATCTAAATAACCCTTGGTAAAAATATGAAAGATCCGCATGGAGTTTTGCAAGAGTTTAATCATCCAAGATTGATCCGGTTTAACAACCATCTGATAAAGCAAGATTTTCATACACAGATCCGGTATGATTCAAAATTGAAATACTTTGATCTGCGGATCCATGGCATGATTGGAGAAAAGAAAACACATTGTCAATCCTCACTGAAAATGATTCTAAGTGCAACACAGTAATTCAAAAAAGATCTCTCTCAGAACAGGGCAATCAGATAACTTAAGTTGTGCATTTATTGCAAGAAGGAAATTAGGGTTTGCGCAAGAATAGAAGGGTTCTTTCTCTCATCATTTGCACATTTGCATTCAAGAAGAAGAAAAGAAGAGCTCTGCATCAAGTTTTTACAACTCTCTCAAAGATCAACTGCAAAATCCAATTCAACCAGTGATTTGTTCCGGCTCTTATTTCGAACCCTAAAAGCGCAAAAAGGTACTTCCATTCTGAAAATCTCTCCGAATCTTTTGCAAAATGGCTACTCCAATGGTTGTTAAGATCACTGATAGGCCACACCCAAAATTCAAGAAACACCCCTACAAATCCCTAGAAGTTGATCCTTTAGGCGCTTTTTCTAGCATTTCGCATGGGGTATTGCATGTAGAAGATGTTAGGGTCTACATCCATGATAACATTGAGGAATTTGAAGAATCTAAGTTGATGGACATCTATCATGAACAGTTAATAGATGAAAGTTTTGAACTCAAACCACAATACAAGGCCCTCCGGGATAAACACTTCAGACATTGCATCCACTTTCCCTGTTTTGCAGAAGATGATTGGGTCCGGTATGTCCTTAGCAGAATACATGACAATTTCATGTGGTTAATGAAGCCCTTCAAGATAACAAAAGATGCCATTAGGGCAGTAACTAGACTGCACTCATCCGGTGGGTTACCTGCACTCAAATCTGTCAAGAACCAGACAGTTACTAAAGTTACCGGATCTAAGTTTGACAAAAGAGCAATGACAATTGATGACATCACATATTTGGATGTCAAGTTTGCTTCAATGATAATTGGATATAAGATCTACCATTCTAGTAGGGAGAACTCTGTGTTTGGGACTGCAATATATACATCATATCAAATGTTAAGGGAAAATGTAGATTATGATCTATGTGACCTTCTCTTGAATCAACTATTAGAAAACTTGCAAAAGATCAAAAAGGACAAGAAGAATTCCTTCAAATACGACTGTCTAATACTTTGTTTGTTCTTTTACTCTATGAATGAGCTACCCGGATCAAGTGGTTGGGTATGGCAAAATACCAGACCGGTTGCCATACAGATCAGAGACTATATGTGTGGACTTGGTGATGCTCAAGCCCAAAACATAGCTCTCCGGGGTTATTTCAAGAACTTTCAGAGCATGATGCAAGCCAGAGAAAGAATTCCTCAATCCATAGTTGAAAAATACAAGGATACAGTGTGCTTCATGGTTGATACTGATCAATGCCTAATGAAGGCAGTTGAGCCCAGAACAGTGTGGATAATGCCAATGGGTTACGAAGTAGATGAGAAAATCTTGGAGCTACACGTTCAACACTTGTTGAGCCAGCCAAAGGACCCTGAGGCAGAAAGGTTTGGAATCTTTCAAGAATTAAGTGTAAAGATACATGTTGAGATGAGACAACCGGAGATAAAAAGGAAAGTTAGAAGGGAAGTAGAGGAAATTGCCAAAAGATATGGCATATCAAAAGAGGTAGTTGATGCAAACAGAGAGAAAATAGAAAAAGATAAGAAAGAGAAATAAGAAGCTGAAAAATGAAGTGTACCAGTACAAGCCTCTTCTCGGACTAGATCCTCAAAGAGCTCTGAACTTGCCACTCCTAAGAGCTCAAAAGCCACCAAACTGAAAGTCAAGACATCCGGAAAGGGAGAAAAGAGAACGAAAACAAAAGCCATAAGGTCTTACACAAGTCACAAGGATGATGAAGAAACAAAATCTGATGAGGAAATTAAGAAAATAAAAAAGAAGAAGAAAACATTCAGGGAATCCTCTACCGGTAAAAACAAAGAAGAGGCAGAAGAATTTGTTGAAAAGCCCACTCTTTCCATTGATGATATCATCAAAGTAGTCACTGTGGATGGGAACATGCAACCAATCACAGAATTCTATGATGAATATAGTGATACTGACAAAAGAATCTTGGAAGAAGCTATAGTCAGGTATCTGAATATTTATAATAAAACATTCATTGAAATCATTTCATTAATTCCCAAAAGTCTAGAGAAGGTACTTGAACTTAGAAAAGATAATGCAAAGGCAAAAGACTTGGAGATGAGGGAGCAGATAGCAATTCAGCTCTATCCTTCCATCACTCCAAAACAAATGAACATGATTTTGAAAGACTGTAAGGATGAGTTCCATAGTAAGGCAAGAATGAATAAACTCATGCTTGGAGAAACAAACCAAGTAGCAAGTGAAACAAAAGACATCCTATGGAGTGCCTTGAAGAGATTCAATCTTCCCATTGTAGAAGAGACAGATGAAGAACCCTCTACCATGGATGTTGAAGGATTAAAAGCAATCAATGAAGAAACTTTTGACAAGGATGTCGAAGGACTAAAGAAAATAAATGAATAAATCTCTGAGAACTTGGATTCCCCTATTCCGGAAGAGGAAGTTCATGCAGCAGTAAATACAGGTAACATCTCTCCTCCGGATCCCACTGCAGACATTCTGGATTTTGAAATTGAAGGAGAAGGAAGAAAAGAGGAAGAAATGAGTCAAGAAGAGGAGGTAAAGGGAAAAGAAGAAGAACAAATAGAAAAGATCTCTAATTACAGTTCTGAGATTCCAAAAGAAAATAAGACTCAATCTCTGACAAGAGACATTGTAGAGGCAGTGAAGAATTTCTTGAACAAAGAGATGATGGAGATAGATGAACCTGAGCTATTTCAAGGACCACTAAACTTTGATTCTCTCTCTTTGGTCTAGACAATGAAAATAACATCTTTTGCTCAAGCCAAGGCAAAAGAAAAACTTCTGAAGTCTCACATGGTAGACTGCAAGTTGTTAGAGACTGCTTCTGGTATGCTGGAGAAGATCATGCCATCTTTTCAAAAGGATCCTTCAGCCTCTCCATCCGGTAACTTGAAATCTTTGGTAAACTCTGTTAGCACTCATTTTGATTCTTTAGAGAAATTGGCAGAAGAAAAGGTCCGGAAAGAGTTTTTGGGAAAAAGATTCACTGAAGTATAGGGACTCATTGCTAATGATAGGAGGACCCGAGATATTGGGATAAAGAGCCTTGAAAATACTCTTAAAGATGGTGGGCACATGTATAAATTTTGTCTATCTTGGTCTAAAGTGATAGAGGATATTGAAAAGAAAGTGAAAGAACAAGAAGGTAAACTGTCAAGTTTATCTCAAAATTTTGATCTCCTCACTACATCCATAATGAATCAAGAATGCCAGTCTATTGTCATTATAAATGAAATAAAGACGCTCGACAAAGAAAAGAAGAATATAATAAACAGGATGAGTGAACTCAGAGGGATAATTATCCCTAAGTTAGAGGCAATGCATGAGGCCTTAACAGATGCTCAGACCACAGCTCGGACCAGTGATCCGGCAGATCTAAGAAGGGCAGAAGCATATGTATTTTTGTTGAGTGGTCACATCTCTATTTTGGATAGGATGAAGCAGAGCTGGGCCATAGAGTTTGTACAGTTGAAAGCCACTTTTGCGGATATACTCATGTATATGTAAGTATAACATGTATATATACTTATGCGGCTATGTATAGGATAACTTTTGCAAATTTTGGTGTGCGGATTCCGCTCTTTGCCATTGATGTCAAAGGGGGAGTGAGGAATAGTGAAAAATGTGGAATCCAGCTAAGGGGGAGCTCCAGTAAAACAATGCACAAGACAGAGCATCAGCTAAGGGGGAGTTTGATGTGACACTTAGTTATTTTTCACTAAGTGTTGCCATCAATGACAAATGGGGAGATTGTTGGCAAGAGACACTGTGGGGCTTCATGAGTGTTGTCATTGATGGCAACAAAGTCTATCCCACACATCCGCAACACATAGTATGCCTATACTGGAAGTCAGATTGAAGATTGTTTTGGTCCGGTGAACAAGAACAGAGCATGCAACAAGGTCCGATAATTAGGTCTGGATCTCTCAGATGGTGTAACTCAGCAAGTTGTGGACTTGGAACAAGTCAAGAGGAGTATCATTACTACTATATTCCAGAGATTTAGCCTTCGGTGATAAAACATGGAAAAGATATGAGCATCCGAGTGTTGGGTTCCAGACAGGAAGAGCAAACTAAGGAAGAACTGACCGACAAAGCATCAAACTTCAATCCGGATGAGTAATTGATGTTGATCAAGCTATTTGAGGGATCATACATGGTTGGCTGACATGATTGATGACTTCAATGCCTATGTTTTTGATACGCATCTCATATCAAGCATGGATTTAGCTGACAGATCAGTAATTTATAAATATCTTGAGTATTTTGGTTGCCGACTAGAAAGTTGTTGAAATCTTTGGTGCGGATATATATACCAGATGGATTCCAGTATGAAGATGTGTGTATATATAGATATGATAATATAAAGTGCGAAGAAAGGCAGGAAAGCAGCAATACAAGTTCAATATGTGACAGAGCAACAACACTAGAGTAGAGGAAGAATGAAGTGCATCAAATCAGTATATTGTGCCTAACTGGAACTGAACTCTAGCATTTGTAGATGCCTCTCATCAGTTCAAACACTTGGTTACCTTCTGTAAGTTCTGTAGACAATGAGTCTCTTGTGGGCAGTGTGCCTCTTGTGAGCAGTGTGCTCGGGCAGTGAGCCCTAATTGGCAAGTGCCATTTTGTACTTCTTATTCTTTTAACAGAGAATACAATCTTGGGTTAGTCACCCTGTAGTTTTTCCCTTAACAGGGTTTTCCACGTAAAAATCCTTGTGTTATGTGTGCTAACTTTATTTTTGTTCTCATGATTATGTATGCTTATATGTTTTGATGCTGCATAAATTATAAAAGAAGAAAAAGTTAAAATAATACAGATAACTGATTCACCCCCCTCTCAGTTATCTGCCTTGTTTCCAACATGTTCACCTTTCGTTTGTCATAAATTTGTATGCTTATTTTCACATAAAAACTCGGTTGTGTGGTTGGGAGTACACACATGTCAGGTATAGTACTTCTAGAAGGATACCAATTCAACATGTTTGAAAATGATTGAAAACAATATGCAAGCATGTAGCAATGCCCTAGATGATGATGCAATACAAATAGTTTGATTAATGCTCTAAATTATTGTGCAAGTTAAAATACGAGTTGAGATCTAGATCTAGGACCCCCTTAAATGAACTAGGGTTACCCCTTTAAATACAACTACAAGGGTGGCAAATGAAACATTTCATGCATTTAGTTAGCACATCAATTAAGAGGGAAGGGGAAGGTTGGCCTTGCATTTGAATTTGGATTTTGAAAGTTTAAGAGTCATTTTTGCAATCATTTATAGTTGGTACTATAAGTGATTGCAAATAAAAACTCAGATTATGTATCAACAAATTTTTACTGATAGTTGATACATAATCTGAGTTTTTACTAATAGTTGATACTTAAAGTGATTGCAAATGAAAAGTCAGATTATGTATCAATTATGACTAAAAATTGTACCATTTATACACTTAGCCAAAATTGAACTTTCACTATTTGGGGCAAGTGCTAGTCTATATTCCGTCGGGAGTTCCATCCTCTGTGTTGTCGGGACTCGGCAATGGAATTCATATTGTGAAATTTATTTCAATACGTTTTCATGGCTACAGCATTAAATGGCTTAGAAGGTATCATCACACCTGACACTGGAATTCATGTAACGAAATACTTTTCGATACGTTTCCATGGCTTGACAGGTATCGTCACACCTGACAACAACGTAGGCGCGAAGATTTTGTAATATCATATCAGCACATTATACGATGTATTAAGTAGCCGGAAAGCATTGGCCAAAACAAATGGCAAACAACAGAGAAGAACAGAGAAAATGATAGCAAAAGTCGGCAGCGGCGATTATTGGAATGTGTTGTAAAGTCACGTCCAGCTTTAAAGATTTACGTTGTATTGGCGAAGTAGGGCCTGCAGATTTGACGGCCTACCTCGAAAATGCAGGAAAAATTTAGGACGGCAAAAACACTGATGACAAGATTTTAATTTGACTTTCAAAAAGCATCGAAAAGCATTTCATTACATGAATTCCAGATATGTGTCAGGTGTCAGGTGTGATGATACCTTCTATCCCATGTCCGACATTAATTCCAGATATTTTCAATACGTTTTCGAACACAAACTTAAAATTTGACGGTCCCTATGTCCGACATGCCAGTGAATCATTGCAGATATGTGTAATTTTTCTTAAAAACAAAATAAGTACTGATCCTCACTGGCTTGGAGATTGACTACTGGGAAAACGCAAGTTAATATGCATTTAACACAGGTCTTTGCATCAGATCTAGGGTTTTGGATTGTGTGGCTTTTACAATTAATGAATTTCCTTTTTGAATTTCCTTTTTGTTTCGTCCAAGACGCAGTCATTTCATATCTCGGTTGGACCCTCAGGCCACCGATGGACACCATAGGGGAGAGGATCTCATTGCTAAGTATGTTTGAAGAGGTGTGATAGTATTTGCACTCTACTTAAATATCACCCACTTTAATGGTCAAACAGTCAATAGCAATTTTACACCTCATTCACAACAAAAAGTGGTAAATATTTGTCCTATTTATTTTGGCCAAAATTAACCTTTGGGAGTTGAAATGGATGTAGTATTTGTATACAAGGTTCCATATTTTTAAAAAGTTTAGTGCTAGTAGTTGTGACTTTAAGGTTGTTAGTGTTATTATAAGTACTTTTAATTGAACAAAATGTGCTCATTAGATTTAAAAAGCAACCAATCATGTGATGCCACATCAGCACACCAACATAACATGACTTAATGCACATCTATTGGTCCACCCTTTTTTGGGGGGACTATTTGACACTTCAACAAAAAGCGTGTTGATGTGGCATCATATTTGATGATGTGGCCCTGAAACCTTAGTTATAAGAAGGGGCCTTGCCAAATAAATTGCTGTAAAATTTTTGGAGTGCTTCGAAATTGCCACGTATAATTTTGAGAGGTGTGAAGTTAGGGTGCTCAACTATTGGGTCATCTCCCCTATCTTGCTCTTCCTTTGAAGCAAAAGTAGCCAAAAAGGATCCTTATGAAGGTATCAAACTCTAATCTCTCCTTTGCTTCACCATTTGGACTGGATCCACCATTGGAGATCTATATCCACAGTGAATTGTATATTTTTTTTGGGTTTGCTTTTGATTTTTACTACACAACATTGCATTGAAAATGTTACTATTTTCTCAAATTTTAAGTATGTTTAGTTGCTTGTGCTTTTTGAGTGATCTTTTTAGTTACAATTTTCAACAAGTGTCATGTAGTGACTAGTCTCTGCCTTTAGTTTGTTATTGTAAATTATTTTGTTTGTAATTTTTATGTTTTTGTTTAGATGAAAGATTATATTTGTAGTAATTTTGGAAGCTTGTCTCTAATTTTGTTTAGATGAAAGATTACATTCACAAAGGGGAAGGAATTTCTTATGAATTTTGGATTGATTTGAATATGTAGTTTTGTATTGCCTTTATATTCTTTAGTGAAAGTGATCAAGATATAACATTTTCCTCAAATTATTGTATTGAACTTATGTCTTTTTTGAAAATTTAAAAAATAATTAGTTTAACAATAATTTTGTAGAAGTAAATGCTAGAAAATAATTTGCAAGTAGAAGTGGATTAAGAAATTTCACATTATTGTGTTGAATGCAATTGATAAATCAATGCAGTTACAAGACGACACTCCAAGGTCTTTCACTAAGTAGCCAAGCAAATAGATTGCTCTAAGCAATTTGGCTTCACTAGTCTCCAGTTTGCAATAATTTAGTTGGTAAATGGTTAAGACTACTCGGAACAACCTTCCAAACTGAGCCATAACATGATACTAGAATTATTGTCTTTCGAATTAAATGAATTAAATTACCTCTAGAAACTAATTCTTTTATCGATAAAAGTGATCTTATTTAGGGGTCATGCTTGTTTTATCTTATAATGTAGATTTTAAACAAAGCTCAGATGCCCTAGGTAAAGAAATAAATAATTTAACTAGATAATTTTTAATTAATTTAATGAATTTTTAAAATAATTTTACTTCATATAACATTTTTATATTATTAAATTCATAGAAAATGTTTTATCAGTCCTTGCCCATAGCAATAGGACTATAGCGATCAATTTAGAATTACCAAGGGTGAGATCAACCAATGATATGTTTTCATTATTTTGCTATCCTAAGTTTATATGAGGTAATTTTATTTTTTTATTGGCTAATGGTTTCTACTTCTTATTACGGTCTTCATGTCATTCAAAGTTGGTTAGGGAGTAATAAGAGGTTTCTAGCAAACATGTTGTTTATATGCAATGCATTACATGTAAGCATTTGTGGTTGATATGTTAATCCACACCACAGATGGCACATGGTGTATAAACTAAAACGTTTAGCTTTCAAATTGCCTACTAGGTGTGGTTTGGTCATTGACTAATGGAAAATAAACACATAGCCTATACCCTACTGATAGCAAGCAAGTGCTCTCCTCATCTGTATGATTTTGTTGTTCTAAAAAACATTCATCTCCATCAATGAAAGCATAATTTCACAACTAAAACAAAGATTAAACAAAATTGATTTTGTGTCTTTTTGAAAATAAAGGACATGAAAAGAAATAGATGTACATACCCTATTCTAAAGATCTTATTACGACACAAGCAGACATGATGCTAACAAAAGTTGTGGAATTTGCCTTTACACATGCCAATTACATTTGGTTGAAAGTTTTTCATATCATGTCTTTCTGCGCACTGTCCATCTAGCTCAGTTTTTAGACCAACTAGCACCTTGCAATGTCACACCATTAGTAAGTGCACTTGGTGCAGTACGGTAGGAGGGTTCATAGAATGAACTGTCCAGACTGTGCAACAAGAGTAAACACAATGGAAACATCTCAAAGATATGAAACAAATGCAAATTTAGTCATTCATTATATCAAGGAATTCAAATTCAAATCGGCCGACAACATGCGAGTTACAAATAGGGCTCACTGGCATGATTACAGAATATCAGAATATACACAAGATATAGCTTTGAAGCTCCTACATCAAGAATCAAACTTGGAATCATGAATCAATCATTTACTACTTTTCCTAGGGATCTATTACATCCTTATATATCATCTCCAATACAAAAGATTCCTCTGCGTCAGCCACGGAAGGTCTCAAATTCCAATGAGGAGCTATAACGTGTGTATACAGATAGGTTGGACCTAAATGCATAGAGTCCCTCTGTAAATGAATGGAATGATGTGCGGATCTCAAGGAAGGTCAGCCACAAACCATAGATCATTGAATGATGTGTCATTAGGCTCCACAAGTTGAGAAATGCTTCGTAAGTCTTCTCCCTTAGCTGATTATCAGAGATTGTCAGGATGCTCTATTATAAGAAAATAGTTGATCTTCTGATAGTGATAACTTTCCTGTACTTAATCCAAATGCTCTAAATTTTGAATATGATGTGCATGAATGATTCTAGATGCTAAGTCCAGCTCCGCAAGATTTGAAACGCAACTATGGTAGAATGCGGACCAAAATACAGAAACTACTATTGACTAAACTGCCTAAACTAAAATAGAAAATGAAAAGAAACAAATTGAACTGCAAACAAACTAAAATGCAAATATTTTTGGTTGATGCAAGATTGCTCTTGAACCAGGGATGTTCCTGCATTAGACATCTAGGGTTATTGAAAATAGTGAGTCCCTCACTTTGTTGGGGCTAGAGGGAAACCAAGGCGGTCTACCTCAGCCTAAGAAATCCATGATGAATCTTCTTCCGGTCCGCCTTTCCACTTCACAAGGTATTCTTTGTATTATCTTCCTCTGGTGCTACATCCAACTTTGCTGTCCAAAATGTCTTCAATCTACTCTGGTTCTTGTTGTGGTAACTGCTTCTTCAAGTCCTCTGCCATGCTGTCACTGAACTCTGCTTCATGATACTGATATAGGTCTGCAATGTTGAAAATAGGTGAAATACCCAATGTCTTTGGTAGCTCCACTTTATATGCATTTCCTGAGTATCTTACATGGTCGAAACTTCTTTATCTTCAACTTGTTATAAGTTCCAACTGGAAATATTTCTTTTCTCAAGTATACCATCACTTCGTCTCCAACTACAAATTCCTTATGTCTTCTCTTCTCATCTGCCTTTTCCTTATACTTGATGTTCATTTCCTCCAAATGCTTCTTCACCTGACTATGCACTGTCTTCATATGATCTACAAATTCTTCTGCTTTTGCACTTCTCTTTTCTTCCATGCTGATATCTCTCAATTCTGCCACTCCTCTAGGGTTTGCTCCGGTAACATTCTCAAAAGGTGTTCTTCTAGTACTCCTGTTCACTGAGTTATTGTAGGCAAACTCTAGTTGTGAAAGAACTAAATCCCAACTTCCATCTTTCTCTCCAACCAAACATCTCAACAAGTTTCCCAAACTCCTATTCACTATCTATGTCTGTCCATTAGTCTATGGGTGAAATGCTAAACTGAACTTCAAATCTGTCTTCATCTTCTTCCAAAGTGTCTTCCAGAAGTATCCAAGAAATCTAGTGTCTTTGTATGAAATTATGCTCTTAGGCAATCCGTGCAATCTCACAATCTCTTTGAAAAATAGGCCAACTACATGCACTACATCAATTGTCTTCTTACAAGGTATGAAATGTGAAATCTTTGAAAACCTGTCCACCACAACAAATATTGAATCATGTCCTCTCTTTGTTTTAGGCAATCCCATTACAAAATCCATGCTTATGTCTTCCCAAGTTCTCTCTGATACTATTAAAGGTTTATACAATCCAATATTCTGACTAGTCCCTTTTGCAACATGACAAACTCCACAACTCTACACAAACTTCCTAACATCCTTATGTATTTGAGGCCAGGAATAATTTTCACTCACCAAAGCCACTGTCTTGTCAATGCCAAAATGTCTTGCCAATCCTCCACTATGTTTCTCCTTGATCAAATTATCTCTCATTGAACTTCTAGGTATGCATAACTGATTTCCCTTGAACAACATATCTTCTTGAATGAAATAATCCAACCACTTGCTCCTATCTGTCACAACATGTTCCTTACATGCTTTCCAAGGTTCTACAAAATCAGTGTCTCCATCATACATATGTTTCAACTCATCAAAACCCAACACTTCAACTCTCATCTCTGACAGCAAGTTTCTTCTCCTACTCAAGGCATCAACAACTTTGTTTGATTTACCACTCCTATGCTTCAACACAAACGTATAACTCTGCATGAACTCTACCCATCTCATATGTCTTTGATTCAACTTACCTTGAGCGTTCAAATATTGCAAGGCTTGATGATTTGTATACAACACAAACTCCTTAGGCAACAAGTAATGTCTCCACTTCTTCAAGGCTTGAATTATGGCATAGTGTTGCAAGTATGAGGTTATCCAGTATTGTCATTGATGTCAACATACTCATATTGCATTAACAAGAAGGATTTGATGAGCTGTGTGCTGAGGATATTGAGAAAATTAGTCTCAGTCAGGAACAGTGAAGAACAGTGATGAGAAGAAGGTAAATGTACTATATAGGATGAGAACCGGAGGATACGGATTAAAGGGTTAGTAGATATGAGTCTTGAGATGCTACAGTTAAGATTTCAGAGGTCCGCATGAAGATCTGAAGGAGTTGTGGCTGCCGATATAGAATCGGGTCCGGCAAGTATCCGGAGGTGACAGAGGATCACAAAAAGGTCCGGTGAGGTCCGGAATTGTATTATCCTAATCTGCGGATTGGAAGGAGTGTTTGGGATGTCCTTGTGATGTATCATCCTGATTTGTGTATGATTTGGAGGTCCGGAAGTACCTCTTGCATTATGACAGTGGCGACAGACTGTGTTCTTAAAGTTCCGGATGAGGAAGACAAGAGATCCCAGTAAGCAGAGGAAGTGCGGATGTATCCGGACATTCAGACAGGCTTGTGAAGGTTCTTGGATCATGTTTAGGTTGTGTTGTTGGTCCGCATTGATGGTAGAGCCCGGAATTGAAGTTATTCTTCCGGATGAAGTTCTTGCTCTGTGTAGCCGACCGGATGAGTTGTTCATCCTGCGAATGTTCTTGTGATGGCCGACCGGATGTGTTATTCATCTTGCGGATACTCCTATGGTTGTTTGCCGACTTAGATGCTTGTTCCTAAGTCGATGTCTTGTATAAATAATGATTTGTGAGTTCATTTCAGATGGTGGTGAAAGGATGAGCATGGTATAGCGAAAAAACGTGCAAAAGGCAGAGCAGAGATTGTTGGGCTTAATTGGAACTGATCCGGACATGGTAGAGATGTCATTCTCCAGTTCAAGACTGTGATTTTCATCACTTTGTAGACAGTGTGTCTCCTTGTAGGCAGTGGGCCTCTTTGTGAGCAGTGTGCTCGGGCAGTGAGCCCTTATTGGCATGTGCCATTCATCTTTCCTTTATTCTTCTAACAGAGAATAATTCTTGGGTTAATCACCCCGTGGTTTTTCCCTTAACCGGGTTTTCCACGTCAAAATCTTGGTGTTCAATGTGTTGATGCTTATCTGCTCTTGTGTTTATGTATTATGCTTCCATGGATGATTATTTGATATGCTGCTAACTAACAACAGTGAGTTAAGTGTTTGAATGAGAAGAAGTTTTATACAACTGATTCACCCCCCCCCCTCTCAGTTGTATGCCCTAGAACAATTGGTATCAGAGCCAAGTTCCTCTGACAAGAGCTTAACCGCTTGAGGAGATCCAGGATGTCGTCATACAAGAAGGATAGTCCGAAGTTCGATGGAACCAACTTCACTCTCTGGAAAGGTCGCATGAAGTGTCACTTGGAATGCATGGGAAAAGCATACCTGGGTATGATTTCAAAACCATATGTACCTCCACAAGGTGGTCCGACAACTCTGAATGAAATCACAGAAGCTGAAAACAATCTGCGGACCAAGGAAGCTCTTCTAAGCGCATTGAATGACTCAGATCTCTCGAATGTCATTGACCTACCCACTGCATATGAGATCCTAACTAAACTGGAACTTCTGTATGAAGGAGATGAGTTTGTCAAAAGTGCAAGGTTGCAAAGTCTGAAAGGGAAATTTGAAAGATTGAAAATGAGAGATGATGAAAACATCACTACCTTTATGCCAAGAGTAAATGAGCTGGTATGTGGAATCAGAAATGCTGGTGGAACTTTAGATGAAAATGAGATTGTCTGCAAAATCCTAAGATCCCTTCCTGCTGCCTACAAAATCAAAGTTGCTGCCATTGATGAATTCAGAGCCCACACAACTGTCACAAGAGAACAACTGGCTGGCAAACTAGCTGCATTTGAAATGACCGAGTTTGGAGATGATCCTCCCAAGACTGAATCTGCTTTCAAAGCCAGTGCCTATGTGAAAGGCAAATAGAGATTTGATCCGGGTGAAAACTCATCAAAGAAAATGTCATGGTATGATCAAGCAAGAAGAGACATGGAAGAAGAAGAAGCAGAAACAGCTCAACTTGAAGCCCTCATTGCAAAGAGACTGCCAAGAGGATCCGGTAAGTATGAAGGAAAACTACCCTTTAAGTGTTTCAACTGCAATAAGATTGGTCATTTTGCCTCAAGATGTCCGGAGAGATCTGCAAGATCTAATACTCACAGACAAAGGTTTCAAAAGAATTGCTATTATGTTCATGAAGAAGATGACAATGAAGGAGTAACAGATGATGAATCAGAACCAGGAAGCAAATCCGGAAATGAGTGGGTGTTTATAGCCATCAAGGAAGAAGATTCCTTGCTCTCTGAATCTGTCAATCACAAAGTTGTTGAAAAAGCCTTGGCTGCTCAAGTGGAAGAAAAGGATGATTGGGTTATTGACAGTGGATGTTCTCACCATATGACTGGTGACAAGAATAAGTTCTTAGACTTGGAAAGATATGAAGGAGGAATGGTAAAGTTTGGTGACAATTCTGCTGGCAGAATCAGAGGTAGGGGAACTATTTCCTTTGATGGTAAGAGCAAAACAGGAAATGTACTGTATGTTGAAGGATTGAAGCACAATCTTCTCAGTGTTGGTCAGTTAGTGGACAAAGGCTATGATCTCCGGTTCAAGAATGGAAAATGCAGAATCTTTACAAGCTCCGGAACTGAAATTGCATCCGGTACTCAGACAAGAGGTAACATCTTTCATCTGGTTGGTTCAAATAAAAGTTGTTTGTTTGTTCAAATTGATCAGAGTTGGTTATGGCATAGAAGAATGTGTCATGTAAATTTTGATAACATCATCAAAATAAGCAATACTCAGGTTGTGAGAGATCTTCCAAAGTTGATAAAACCTACAAATAGTGTGTGTAAAGAATGTCAGTTAGGCAAACAAAGCAGAGTCTCTTTTAAAAGCAAAGATCAGTCTTCTACCGGATTATTGGAATTAGTACATACTGATCTATGTGGTCCAACAAGAATCAAGAGTCTGCAAGGTGATAGATATTTCATGTTGTTAATTGATGATCATTCCCGGATGATGTGGGTTACCTTTCTAAAAGAAAAATCAGAAGCTTTTGAGAAGTTCAAAATCTTCAAAGCTATGGTGGAGAATCAAACCGGATTGAAACTAAAGTGTCTAAGGTCTGATAGAGGTGGTGAATTTACATCTGGTGAATTCATTGACTTTTGTGAGAAACAGGGTATAAGGAGACAGTTGTCTGCTCCTAAGACTCCACAGCAGAATGGAGTAGTTGAGAGAAAGAACCGGACCATCCAGGAAGCTGCTAGGACAATGATGTTGGAAGCAAATGTTCCTCAAATGTTTTGGAAAGAAGCTATCAGCACTGCAGTCTACACTCTCAATCGAGTTCAAATCAGAAACAACATCGGTAAGACCCCCTATGAACTCTGGTTTGGCATCACTCCTACTGTGAAATATTTCAGAGTATTTGGTAGCAAGTGTTATATTAAAAGAGATGAAGATCTAGGAAAGTTTGATGCTAGAAGTGATGAAGGAATTTTCTTGGGCTACTCCACTCAAAGCAAAGCATACCGGTGTTACAATAAGAGATTGAGGAAGATGATAGAAAGCACCAATGTGAAGGTTGATGAAGGAATTGAGAAGCCTTCAAGATTTTATGAGTTTGATGAAGATGACCAAGACAGTGTTCAAGGACCTCAATCCTCTCCGGTGAGACAGAGTCAGCCTGATCCGGTAAATCAGGAAGAAGAGTTAGATTTGAATGAGGCTGATCAAGAAACAGCAGTGCTGGATACTCCCAAAATTCCAAGGTATGTAAGACTGAATCACTCTGAAGATCAGATCATAGGTGACAGAAGCAAAGGTGTACAAACTAGAAGGAATATTGCTCAAGATCATAATGAATGTTGTCTGATTTCAAAGATTGAACCTAAAACAATAAATGAAGCCTGCAATGATAAAAACTGGACCAAAGCAATGGAAGATGAACTGATGCAAATTGAGAAAAATCATACTTGGGATCTTGTTCCCAGACCTAGAGACAGGAATGTAATTGGAACCAAATGGGTCTTCCGGAACAAACTAAATGAAGCTGGTGAAGTAATCAGAAACAAAGCTAGATTGGTCTGCAAAGGCTACTCTCAAATAGAAGGAATTGACTTTGAAGAGACTTTTGCTCCGGTAGCAAGAATTGAAGCAGTCAGATTACTTCTTGCATTTGCTGCCTTCAAAGACTTCAAGGTATATCAGATGGATGTCAAGTCTGCCTTCCTAAATGGTGATCTGGAAGAAGAAGTCTACATTGAACAACCGGATGGATTTCAATTGTCTGATAATAATGATATGGTCTGCAAGTTAAAGAAAGCTTTGTATGGATTGAAGCAAGCCCCAAGAGCATGGTATGAAAGGTTGGATAAGCATCTTGTGCAGATTGGATTCAACAAAGGTACTGCTGACAGTAACTTATATTTCAAAATTGATCATGAAAACATTCTGATTGTTGAAGTGTTTGTGGATGATATCATTTTTGGAGGAAGAGATAGTATGTGCAAAACTTTTGCAAACCAGATGAAAAGTGAGTTTGAAATGTCTATGCTTGGTGAAATGAATTTCTTCTTGGGTCTGCAAATTACTCAAACAAAAGAAGGGATCTTCATCTCTCAGACCAAATATGTGAAAGAATTGTTAAAGAAATTTGGTATGGAAGACTCAAAACCTATGAACACTCCTATGGCAACCGGATGTAAGTTAAGCAAAGATGATGATTCTCCAAAGGCAGATCAGACAAAGTATAGATCAATGATTGGTGGATTGTTGTATCTCACTCAAACTAGACCAGATATAATGCAGGCTGTTGGTCTTGTGGCAAGATTCCAGGCTGATCCTAGAGAATCTCATGTTATGGCAATCAAAAGAATTTTTAGATACTTGAAAGGAACAGTTGAGTATGGTCTATGGTATCCTAGAGATCCGGATTTCTCTCTTCATGCTTACACAGATGCAGATTGGGCAGGAGATGTGGATGACCGGAAGAGCACTAGTGGTGGAGCATTCTTTTTGGGAAAGAGATTGGTTTCTTGGCTAAGCAAGAAACAAGATGCAATATCTCTGTCTACAACTGAAGCAGAATACATTGCAGCAGCAGGTAGTTGTACTCAAATCCTATGGATGAAGCAGATGCTAAGAGACATCAAAGTTGAATATGAGGAGCCTATCACAATTTTCTGTGATAATTCAAGTGCAATTAATATTTCCAAGAATCCGGTATTGCATTCTAAGACTAAGCACATATCTATCAAATTTCACTTCTTGAGAGAACAAGTAAATAAGGAAGAAGTCAGATTGGAGTATGTTCCCTCCAAGGATCAGATTGCAGATATCTTTACAAAACCTCTTCCCAAGGACTCTTTTGAATATCTCTGGGAGAAGTTAGGGGTCATGGCCCCTCCAGTGATGAACTAAGATGCACTGATGTGCATCAGTCCGGTGGCTATCACAGCCATATCTTGTGATCCGGACTAATGGGGAGCTGCAACTAAGGGGGAGCAGCTAGTATGATTCTGATGCATGAGAATTGCAAGTATGAGCCCTTTGCCATTGATGTCAAAGGGGGAGAGAAGACATGTGAAAAACAAGTGGTTGATGATCAAAGGGGGAGCATTAAAGGAAGAGAAGACATATGAAAAGTTGAAGTTCTTGTCTTAATGGTTTTTCACATCATATGTTGCCATCAATGACAAAGGGGGAGATTGTTGCAAGTATGAGGTTATCCAGTATTGTCATTGATGTCAACATACTCATATTGCATTAACAAGAAGGATTTGATGAGCTGTGTGCTGAGGATATTGAGAAAATTAGTCTCAGTCAGGAACAGTGAAGAACAGTGATGAGAAGAAGGTAAATGTACTATATAGGATGAGAACCGGAGGATGCGGATTAAAGGGTTAGTAGATATGAGTCTTGAGATGCTACAGTTAAGATTTCAGAGGTCCGCATGAAGATCTGAAGGAGTTGTGGCTGCCGGTATAGAATCGGGTCCGGCAAGTATCCGGAGGTGACAGAGGATCACAAAAAGGTCCGGTGAGGTCCGGAATTGTATTATCCTAATCTGCGGATTGGAAGGAGTGTTTGGGATGTCCTTGTGATGTATCATCCTGATTTGTGTATGATTTGGAGGTCCGGAAGTACCTCTTGCATTATGACAGTGGCGACAGACTGTGTTCTTAAAGTTCCGGATGAGGAAGACAAGAGATCCCAGTAAGCAGAGGAAGTGCGGATGTATCCGGACATTCAGACAGGCTTGTGAAGGTTCTTGGATCATGTTTAGGTTGTGTTGTTGGTCCGCATTGATGGTAGAGCCCAGAATTGAAGTTATTCTTCCGGATGAAGTTCTTGCTCTGTGTAGCCGACCGGATGAGTTGTTCATCCTGCGAATGTTCTTGTGATGGCCGACCGGATGTGTTATTCATCTTGCGGATACTCCTATGGTTGTTTGCCGACTTAGATGCTTGTTCCTAAGTCGATGTCTTGTATAAATAATGATTTGTGAGTTCATTTCAGAGGGTGGTGAAAGGATGAGCATGGTATAGCGAAAAAACGTGCAAAAGGCAGAGCAGAGATTGTTGGGCTTAATTGGAACTGATCCGGACATGGTAGAGATGTCATTCTCCAGTTCAAGACTGTGATTTTCATCACTTTGTAGACAGTGTGTCTCCTAGTAGGCAGTGGGCCTCTTTGTGAGCAGTGTGCTCGGGCAGTGAGCCCTTATTGGCATGTGCCATTCATCTTTCCTTTATTCTTCTAACAGAGAATAATTCTTGGGTTAATCACCCCGTGGTTTTTCCCTTAACCGGGTTTTCCACGTCAAAATCTTGGTGTTCAATGTGTTGATGCTTATCTGCTCTTGTGTTTATGTATTATGCTTCCATGGATGATTATTTGATATGCTGCTAACTAACAACAGTGAGTTAAGTGTTTGAATGAGAAGAAGTTTTATACAACTGATTCACCCCCCCCCTCTCAGTTGTATGCCCTAGATCCAACACATAGAACTCTTGATCATAAACTAAATATCTTCTTCTTGCATCATTCAACTTCTCACTGAAATATGCTATAGATCTACCTTCTTGACTTAATACTGCTCCAATTGTGTTTCCACTTGCATCACAATCTACTTGAAATACCTTATTAAAATTTGGTAATGCTAAAACAGGTTGCTCTGTCACCTTCTGCTTCAACAATTCAAAACTTTTATTTGCTCCTAATGTCCACTTAAAGTGTTTCATGTCATCTCTCATTGTCTCTGTCATAGGGGTACAAACTAAACTGAAATTTCTAATGAACTTCCGGTAGAAACTAGCTAATCCATGAAATGATCTAACTTATCCAATGCTCTCCAATGTAGGCCATTCAACAATTGCTTTTACTTTCTCCAGGTCCATCTTCAATCCTTCCACAGAAATCACGAATCCCAAATATACCAATTCTTCTTTTGTGAAACTACACTTCTTGATGTTTATCAACAATTTCTCTTCTCTCAGCCTCTGCAAAACTTGTCTAAGGTGCTACCGATGTTCTTCCTTTATCTTACTGAAAATCAGAATGTCATCCAAATATACAATAACAAACTTACCCAAGAATTTCTTCAAGACCTCATTCATCAATCTCATGAAAGTGCTTGGTGCATTTGTCAATCCAAAAGGCATCACTACCCACTCATACAATCCTTCATTTGTCTTAATAGCAATCTTCCATTCATCCCCCTCTTTGATTCTGATATGATGGTATCCACTCTTCAAATCTATCTTTGTGAAATATCTTGCTCCACTCAAACAATCCATGATATCATCCATCCTAGGTAAAGGAAATCTATACTTAATTGTGATCTTGTTGATTGCTTTAGAGTCAGTACACATTCACCATTCTCCATCTTTCTTTGGTGCTAGCATTGCAGGTACTGCACAAGGACTCAAATCTTCTCTGATCAAACATTTTCTCAACAACTCTTGTATCTTTTTATTCAATTCTTCATTCTCTGCTGGTGTCATTCTATGTGCTGCTTTGTTAGGCAAACTAGCTCCTAGTATAAGATCCATATGATGACTGATACTTCTGATTGGTGGCAATCCTTTAGGTACATTGTCTAATATGATGTCTTCATACTCTATCAGCAACTCCTTTATCTCCTCCGGTTGTGATTCTTCAGTCTACTTCTTCAATGTTTTAGGCTTCTTAGGAATCAAGGCATAACACATATTCTCATGTCTCAAACCATCCAGAAATTTTCTTCCATTTACCAAACAGATTCTAGCATTTTCACATACTTCATGCTTAGGATCATCTTCCAAAGGAATCAAGGTAATTATCTTCCCATTTGATGTTAGAGTGCATGTATTCTTTCTCTCGTCATGTATATCTTTTCTATCATACTGCCAAGGTCTACCCAACAAGATATGACAAACATCCATAGGCATAATATCACACAAAACTTCATCATGATATAATCCAATATGAAATTTCACCAAACAATGTTCACTCACTAGTACCTTATGATCATCTTGAATCCATGCTATCTGATAGGGCTTAGGGTGTTTCAATCTTTCCAACTTCATCTTAGTCACCATCTCCTCTGAAACTAGGTTATCTGAACTACCACTATCAATTACAACTTTGCAACATTTACCTCTTGATTTGCATCTGGTTCTGAACAAACTCGTCCTCTGTAGTGGTTCCTTATTTGTTTCTGCTTGAAATAGTTCTCTCCTTATCACCAGTGATTCTTTTTTCTCATGTTTTCCAACTAAACTCGGTGATCCAACAGGTTCTTTTTCCATATAGGTTGCTCTTCCACTGTTCTATGTCTTCTTGCTTGTACTACCCTGATTGCATTCAAATGCTATGTGTCCTTCACCTCCACACTTGAAACAAGTGCCTCTGAATGTCCTCTTATCAAATCCTCTTCCTTCTCTCCTGTAGCCTTCATTTCGGTATGAGTTATAATTACCTCTGTGATGAAAATTTTTGTCATTGCTCTGGTAGGCATGGCTATCTCTGTCCTCCTTAAATGGGTTGTCAAGCTTGTTCTACTCCGGATGTGATTTGTCTCCTCTATAAAATGTTCTGCCTTTTTGAAATTTACCTCTTCTGCTTCTTTATCTCTGATCATGCCTCTTATTTAGTTTCTCAACTTTCAGGGCAAACTGATATGCTTCCTCCAAAGATGTCATCCTTATCAAGCTTAGTTCTTCTTGAATGTTCAATCTCAGTCCATTGATGTATCTGGCCACTTTCTCCTTGCTTGCTTCACTATGTCCTATCCTTATGACCATCTTATGAAATTCTTCAGTATACTCCTTCACAGATTTCTCCTTTTGTCTCAGGTTTTGCAATCTTTTCAACAACTCCAACTCATAGTTAGTAGGTATAAACTGATTCTTCAATTTTGTCACCATCCTATCCTACTTTCTAATCTTTTCTTTTCTTCTTATGTTCCTATCCAACTGAACTTCTTTCCACCATATAGTAGCATGTCCTTTCAACTTTGTCTTCACAAATTTCACCTTCTCTGGATCTTCAACTTCTTCATACTCAAAGTGTTCTTCCATGTCATTTATCCATTGAATCAACTCTTCAAGGTTTAAATTGCCAGTGTAATTTGGTACATCAACTTTAGGTCTCTTTCCAATATTTGAAATAGCTTGCAACATATTTACTTGACTTGATTCTTCTTCTTTGTCACCTCCTAGGGTTTCGCCAATTTGTTCAACAGATTGAAATTCTTCTTCATCATCACTTTCAACATTAGGTCTCGATGTCAATCCTCTTCACGGGTATGTGCAGGATCATCGCGGGCCAAACAGTGGCAATAGGAAAAAAATCGCGTTTTTACTTAGCCAAATTCGCGACTTGGCAAAGTTTGACTTTGAAACGGATATCTGTTTTGGTTTGTTTTTGGTTTGGTGCCAAACCAAAACGGATATCCGTTTTCTTTTCTCTATTGTTTTCATTGTTTTTTATTTTATTATTTTAGCATTTTTAGCATTTTACTATTTACGCATTTTAGCTATAAAATACAATCTAAATTTTAGAAAGACTGTATCATATGAAAGGGGCAACCTTGTCATCTTTTGGAATGCATGATTTCTTTTAGTTCCATCCATTTTGGCATCATTTATTCTTGTGATTGAGAGTTCTCTCCACCCCTGATTGAACTATTACTTCCCCTAACTAATTCTCCTATCCTCTTGACTCTCAATCAATTCTTTAGTCCACTCTTAATAAGTCTTCTATAATCTCTCAATCAATTATTTAGTCCACTCCCAATTAGTCTTCTATAATCTCTCAATCAATTCTTTAGTCCACTCCCAACCAACCCCACCATTCATGTTGCTTCTTCTACTATTAATACATCTCTCGCCATCATTTTTAGGGGAGACTATCCATTTCTTCCATTTATGTCAAATTCTTGTTAATATCTCTTATTCCATTTTCCATTGATCCCAACACATCATGGATAGTGAGTCACCTCAAAAGAGTTAAGCCATATTTTCATTACAACCCCCACAATAATTATTATACTTTTACAGTCCTAACTTTGTGAGCCTTTTCCATTTCAATTTTAAGGATTTGAAGGTTCTTACACTCTCCATAAAATCTCCAAGTTCTCAAGGCATCCTTATTCTTCCCATTGTCATCAAGAGGATGTTCTAATTTCTACAAAGGAGGATACCAAAATGTTGGATCCTTGAGGACAAAAGCTAGCACAGGTGCCATAAAAAGATTCCTTGAAGCTTCGCATGTTCTTTACATTATTTTAAAAAGATTTCAGTAGTAATTAGAAAACTTAAATTTGCCTAAGAAAAGTAACAATTTGTTGCCTCTTGTTGCCTCTTCTTGGTTATTTTAAAAAGCAACAAGGTGAAGTGACACATCCTTATGACCAACATCAAGAAGAACAACAGGAAGTGTATTTGGATCTTGGAAAAGATCAGGAAACAGAGGAACATCCAGTTGATGAGAATAAAGAGCAAGATAAAGAACAACCGGATGACTGAGATAAAGAGCTCGATGTGGAAAACTATATGACATAGAACCAACAAGATGAACATCAAGTTGAACAATGAAAAAGTGGTATTAGTTGCACCTATATAGAGAAGTAGTTTAGAGGTTGGTTAGGGGAATTATTTAGGGTTTAGAGGTTTAGGGTTGCTTGCGTTTAGGGGTTTAGGGTTTACAGTTTAAAGAGAGATAGAGAGAGGGGACTAAAAGAGTTTGGGAGAGATAGAGGAGACAGAGGGGAGAGATAGGGAGATAGAGAGTGAGAGGCATGTCCAAAGACATAGAGAGAGAGAGATTGAGAGGTAGAGGGATATTAGAGATAGGGAGATAGAGGTTTAGGGTTGCTTGGGTTTAGGGGCATTATTTAGGGTTTAGGGTTTAGGGTCTTGGGGTTAGGGGTTAAGGTTTAGAGGTCTAGGGTTTAGGGTTTAGAGAGAGATAAAGGACCAATAGGGAGATATAGAGGAGTCCGAGGGGAGAGATAGGGAGATAAAGAGTGAGGGACATGGCAAGAGACAGCGAGAGAGATTGAGAGGTAGAGGGACAAAGGTGATAGGGAGATAGGGGAGAGATAGGGAGATAGTGGTTTATGGTTACTTGGGTTTAGGGTTTAGGGGTTTGGGGTTTAGGGTTTCTCAGGTTTAGGGGTTAGGGTTTAGGGGCATCATAATTTAGGGTTTAGGATTTATTGTTTAGGGGTTAGGGGTTAGGTTTAGAGGTTTAGGGTTTTGGATTTAGGGTTTATAGAGAGAGAGGAATGATAGGGAGATATAGAGGAGTCTGAGGGGAGAGATAGGGAGAAAAAGAGTGAGGGACATGGCCAGAGACATAGGGAGAGAGATTGAGAGGTAGAGGGACAAAGGTGGTAGGGAAATAGGGGAGAGATAGGGAGATAGTGGTTTAGGGTTACTTGGGTTTAGGGTTTTGGGGTTTAGGGTTTCTCAGGTTTAGGGGTTAGGGGTTAGGGTTTAGGGGCATTATTTAGGGTTTAGGATTTAAATTGTTTAGGGGTTAGGGGTTACGTTTAGAGGTTTAGGGCTTTGGATTTAGGGTTTATATAGAGAGAGGAATGATAGGGAGATAGAGAAAGGAGATCGAGGAGAGAGATAAGGAGATAGAGAGTGAGGCACATGGCCAGGGACATAGGGAGAGAGATCAAGAGAGGTAGAGGGATGATAGAGATAGGGAGATAGGGGAGAGATAGGGAGATATAGGTTTATAGTTGATTGGATTTAGGGTGTACTTGGGTTTAGGGTTTCTTAGTTTTGTAGATAGCTAGATAGAAAGAGAGAGGAGACAGATAGGGGGAGATGGAGGTGACAAAAGGGAGAGATAAGGAGATAGAGAGTGAGTGAGATGTCCAGAGAAATAGGGAGAAGGATTAAGAGGTAGAGCTCGATGATAGAGATAGGGAGATAAGGGAGAGATAGGAGATAGGGTTTAGGGTTGCTCGCGTTTAGGGTTTAGGGTTTAGGGGTTCGGGGTTAAGGTTTAGGGGCATTATTTAGGGTTTAGGGTTTATGGTTTAGGGGTTAAGGTTTAGAGGTTTAGGGTTTAGTGTTTAGAGAGAGAAGACAATTAGGGAGATATAGAGTGAGGGACATGGCCAAAGCATAGGGAGAGAGATTGAGACCTGGTAGAGGAATGATAGTGATGGGGAGATAGTGAGATAGGGAGATAGAGAGATAGAGGTTTAGGGTTTCTTGGGTTTAGTGTTTAGGATTTAGGGGTTTATGGTTTCTCAAGTTTAGGGTTTAGGGGTTAGGAAATAAGGGTTAGGGGTTAGGGGTTAGGTTTAATCATGTGTTAATACAGGTTGTGGAGTGACAAATGGGTGGTATGGGAGATCGGAAGACTAGTTTAAAGTTGGGCCGATGGATATATGTCACAACGAAAGGTTCAAAGGCTCGTCAAAAGTGGAGTGATCGGAGCATCGGTATAAGAATTTTTGAGTTGGTCGATAGTGTTTATCTTGCCGATAGGAAGAATGTATATGATTTGATGTTATTTGGGACTTTGAGAAGGTTTCTTAAAAGCTGATTAAGATTTAATCTATTTGAACTATGGGTTTTGATGGGTATTTCACCGTGTTTTGAGAGCTTCCACTGTGTGCTCTGCATCAGACCAATAGGGAGATATAGAGGAGTCTGAGGGGAGAGATAGGGAGATAAAGAGTGAGGGACATGGCAAGAGACATAGAGAGAGATTGAGAGGTAGAGGGACAAAGGTGATAGGGAGATAGGGGAGAGATAGGGAGATAGTGGTTTATGGTTACTTGGGTTTAGGGTTTAGGGGTTTGGGGTTTACGGTTTAGGGGATTAGGGTTTCTTAGGTTTAGGGGTTAGGGGTTAGGGTTTAGGGGCATTATTTAGGGTTTAGGATTTAAATTGTTTAGGGGTTAGGTTTAGAGGTTTAGTGTTTTGGATTTAGGGTTTATAGAGTGAGAGGAATGATAGGGAGATAGAGAGAGGAGACCGAGGAGAGAGATAAGGAGATAGAGAGTGAGGCACATGGCCAGGGACATAGGGAGAGAGATCAAGAGAGGTAGAGGGATGATAGAGATAGGGAGATAGGGGAGAGATAGGGAGATATAGGTTTAGAGTTGATTGGATTTAGGGTGTACCTGGGTTTAGGGTTTCTCAATTTTGGAGATAGCTAGATAGAAAGAGAGAGGAGACAGATAGGGAGAGATAGAGGTGACAAAGGGGAGAGATAAGGAGATAGAGAGTGAGCGAGAGAGATTGAGAGGTAGAGGGACAAAGGTGATAGGGAGATAGGGGAGAGATAGTGGTTTATGGTTACTTGGGTTTAGGGTTTAGGGGTTTGGGGTTTAGGGTTTCTCAAGTTTAGGGGTTAGGGGTTAGGGTTTAGGGGCATTATAATATAGGGTTTAGGATTTATTGTTTAGGGGTTAGGGGTTAGGTTTAGAGGTTTAGGGTTTTGGATTTAGGGTTTATAGAGAGAGAGGAATGATAGGGAGATATAGAGGAGTCTGAGGGGAGGGATAGGGAGATAGAGAGTGAGGGACATGGCTAGAGACATAGGGAGAGAGATTGAGAGGTAGAGGGACACAGGTGGTAAGGAGATAGGGGAGAGATAGGCAGATAGTGGTTTAGGGTCACTTGGGTTTAAGGTTTAGGGGTTAGGGGTTTAAGGTTTAGGGGTTTAGGGTTTCTCAGGTTTAGGGGTCAGGGGTTAGGGTTTAGGGGCATTATTTAGGGTTTAGGATTTAAATTGTTTAGGGGTTAGGGGTTAGGTTTAGAGGTTTAGGGTTTATAGAGAGAGGAATTATAGGGAGATAGAGAGAGGAGATGGAGGAGAGAGATAAGGAGATAGAGAGTGAGGCACATGGCCAGGGACATAGGGAGAGAGATCAAGAGAGGTAGAGGGATGATAGAGATAGGGAGATAGGGGAGAGATAGAGAGATATAGGTTTAGAGTTGATTAGATTTAGGGTGTACTTGGGTTTAGGGTTTCTCAGTTTCAGAGATAGCTAGATAGAAAGAGAGAGGAGATAGATAGGGAGAGATAGAGGTGACAAAGGGGAGAGATAAGGAGATAGACAGTGAGTGAGAGAGATTGAGAGGTAGAGGGACAAAGGTGATAGGGAGATAGGGGAGAGATAGGGAGATAGTGGTTTATGGTTACTTGGGTTTAGGGTTTAGGGGTTTGGGGTTTAGGGTTTCTCAGGCTTAGGGGTTAGGGGTTAGGGTTTAGGGGCATTATAATTTAGGGTTTAGGATTTATTGTTTAGGGGTTAGGGGTTAGGTTCAGAGGTTTAGGGTTTTGGATTTAGGGTTTAGATAGAAAGAGAGAGGAGATAGATAGGGAGAGATAGAGGTGACAAAGGGGAGAGATAGGGAGATAGAGAGTGAGCGATATGTCTAGAGAAATAGGGAGAAGGATTGAGAGGTAGAAGGACGATAGAGATAGGGAGATAAGGGAGAGATAGGAGATAGAGTTTAGGGTTGCTCATGTTTAGGGTTTAGGGGTTAAGGTTTAGAGGTTTAGGGTTTAGTGTTTAGAGAGAGAGGACCAATAGGGAGATATAGAGTGAGGGACATGGCTAAAGCATAGGGAGAGAGATTAAGAGGTAGAGGAATGATAGTGATGGGGAGATAGTGAGATAGGGAGATAGAGCTCGATAGAGGTTTAGGGTTTCTTGGGTTTAGTGTTTAGGATTTAGGGGTTTATGGTTTCTCAAGTTTAGGGTTTAGGAGTTAGGAAATAGGGGTTAGGGGTTAGGGGTTAGGTTTAATCATGTATCCCAGTCATTCCCCTATCATTCCTATATATCCTATCTCTCCTCTCTATCTTTCCCTCTCCCTTATCGACGAAGCAAATGGAAACAAGAAAACTAGGATTCCCTTTCTCAGGTTTAGGGTTTAGGGCTTAGGGGAATTATTTAGGGTTTATGGTTTAGGGGTTAGGGTTTAGTATTTGGAAGAATTATTTAGGGTTACTTGGGTTTAGGGTTTAGGGGTATTATTTAGGGTTTACGGTTGCATGTCAAAAGTAGTCTCTCTCTCTCTCTCTAAATCCGTAAACCCTAAATAATGGCCCTAATCCCTAACCCCTAACCCGCATCTACCTCTCTCCTGTATCTATTCAAAAGTGCCTTTAAAATACTATGAGATACCTTAGTATAAGTAAATCATATAAAAATCAAATATATATATCATCATAATCCTATATAAATTTTGATAGTATTTTATAGCTAAAATGCCTAAATACTTAAAATGTATTCAATGCTAAAATAATAAAATAAAAAAAATGAAATACAATAAGGAAAAGGAAAACGGATATCCGTTTTGGAGATCATAAAAAGCAAAAAAGACTGCATTTTTGCAAACCCACGGCTTGCAAAAAAGCAGTCTCATCTTCAAAAAAATGGATATCAGCGCTGAGGAATGGATATCCGATCCAAAGAGGTAAGATTTCATGCATTTTTTTGGTTTGTTTTGTATTTTCAAGCAATTTTTTTGGTTTTTATGCTAAGTGGGTATGTTTTATAATTTAATTAGGTAAAATGGATGCACAAAATGAAAACCCAAACCCTCCACCACCAAACCCTCCCCCTCCAATAGTAGAAGAGAATATTCAAAGAAATATTGATCATATAAGCAGGATCATAGAAATGTATCGCCGCCACCCTCGATTGTCTATAATGACATCGAATTTAGAGGGAATCATTAATCATATTCAAACCTTGTGCACCCAACACGAATCATTTCGGCAATGGCGAGAAGCCAAGAAGGCCGAATATGCTGACGGTTTGTCATATGAGGAAGTCAAAGATTTAGAGATTACAAAAACTATGTTGGCCCAACACTTTGTCAATCCTAAAACTGGATTGCATGTTGATGTCTGTAAGCCCAAATTTTCAATCAAATGGTGTATTCATGAGGGCATTAGTCAAAACTTTTGGGATCGTTGGTGGATGGTTTTTGATAAACCACCCAACAACAATTTAGATGTGCCTTTGTATTTCCTCCGTAAACTCTATGCAGAGTTCGTCATGGGTCAACATGTTAATTATTTTGATTTTAGAGAGTTTCAAGGAGTGGGCAGAGGAATGCCTCAAGATAGACCTGGGGCAATTAGACAAGTACAAGGTCCCTATATTCCCCCTCCTGCTATCCCTTCTCCATCCCCAATGCAGCACCCAGACGTTGTTGCAAGTGCAACACAACAGGGCCTTAGTGCCATACACTCTTTGACTGAGCATTTGATCATACAGACATCTCAGTTTGCACAAGCACATGATGAAGGTGATGATATTGGATCACCTGGTACCACTAGACCGTCATCGTCCAGACATATATGTGTGCCCCATCATTGCATTTCTTGCAATCATTTATGCTTGGGTCCTATTATGGAGAGTAGTGAGCCACCGTTGAACACATCAGAGTATGATCTCCATTCACGAGATGAGGCAACGGGGTCCAGAACTCAAGTTGAGGGGTCAGGGACAAGAGTAGAAGCTACTGGATCAGTAAACATTAGAGAAGGAGAAATGCATGAGCAATCTTTTGTGCAAGTAAAATTTAAAGTTAAATTTTATGGTCTATTCCATTTGAATATATAAACAACTTTATTAGTACTAATGTATCTAAGTGGGATAACAGTTGATGACAGAGGAGGAGTTGACAGAAGTTCATCATGCAACTTTGTCTGCCATCCAATTTGGCTTGGACTTGCCGGTATAAATTGTTGTACACATTAACTTTTTTTTTATGCATTTATTTCTTTGTGAGTAATTATATATTAATTTATATCTTGATGTTAATTTTATTTTATAGCCAATCAAAAATGTGAATGATGTGGCATTTTTGCCAATAGTCTTTTCTCGAACTCCTGATCGACCCAAGGGACTATCATTTGCAGAATGGCTTTCTCAACGCCAATAAAGGGTGGAGGTAATTTGATTGAATTGTACTTTAATTGATAATTTAGAAAACTTAAATATTTGATTAGTCATTTAGAGTCTTACATTCTTATCCTTTTTAATTGATGCAGGCTCAATGGTGGTATGTGCTTGTTTTCTAGTAGATAAGTTTTTGTGTAGTGCATTTCCTATTTTAAATGTATGCATTTCCTATTTTGTTTAATAATTATATATTAATTTATTTCAATGTTACTTTGCTTTTATGTAGTCTGTTGAGAATGTGAGTGATGTGCCACCTTTGCCATCATGCTTCACTAGGACACCTGATCATCTTAAGAGAAAATTATTTGCAGAACGATTGTCCGAACAACAACATAGAGTTGAGGTAATTGAATTGAATTTTTCTAAATAATTGATAGTTTTTCTAAATAAATGAAAGTTCTTAATTGTAGTAGATAAGAATCTATTTACTAACTTTAACTTGTGTTTTGACTTGTTAATGCAGGAAACTTCACCTCCATCAATTACTAGACATTTTGGTACAAAGAGGACACTTTTTCAGGATCCATCACAGATTGTGGATACATCACAGATTGTGGATCAAGTGGACTTGTAGTATTTGATGTAGCTATTTGGCATGTAGATTGTATATAGATTTTGAGACATGGCATATGCCACATTTTGTAAAAAATATTTTGAGTTGGCATATTTGCCAAATTTTTGTATATGTCTACCATTATGGACTAGATTTTAATGTATATACACCTTGATATACAATATAATTTAAATTCCTTATGTGCAAGTCATGATACTTCCCATGATGCCATACATTATGATGATAGTTCTTTAGTCCATTGATGATATGTTTAGCATTGAGAATGGTTTTAGATCAAGAGAATGGTTTTAGATCAATAGAATCAATATGAAAAAATTCCTTATATATGCCCTAATCAAATAAGGTCATGATAAACCATTTCATCATGTATTTAGTCTTTATCTTGTCAAATTTTGTAAATATGTCAAAGTTGTCATATGAAAAATGTAAAAAAAATGCAAAAGTATGGAAGATGAATAGTCAAGTACTCAAGAGTCAGTTGGAGACTATTGGTTTCCCTCAAATCATGTATAAATATGCATAAACCTGATGGAGTCAGCTTGTCATTGAGTCAAAAAGGTATTGATGGTTTGGAGTTACTTTAGTGTGTTCATATTGATAATATGTTCTCAAGAGAGTTTCGAGAATGTTTCAGGGATGCAGAGTGTTTCAGGATATCTTTAGGATGAATATTTGATATCAATATGGTTTTGAGTTTGAATTGGTGCCTTCATACATTAGGAATTGTCAATTGATCATATGGACAGAATAAGTGTTGTCAGTTGAGTTGGCTTGTTTAGTGTATATCTCTCATGTGATGAGTTGTTTATCAGTGGTATTGTTGATACAGGTGATGGAGTTCATTTGACATCATGTTGTGGCATAATCATATTTGATCTTAGTGAAACAGATGATATGATTTACAAGAGGCAGTGAAATTGGTCATGGGCTTTCATGCATTTCATGTGTATTCATATACAAGATTCATGTATTTGAGAGTATTGATCACCTTGGTGTTTTTCTTGTAGTTTGTCATCTCTCAGTGTTGTCTTCTATCATTCCCTTATCCATCTTCATAGAACTTGCTTAGTAAACATATCCTTCTGCATACAATTTTCTCCGTTAAAGGTGCATAAGACTATACATGCCACACACTATATTGTTTCACAGTTGAGGATGTTTTGAGCTATTGTCAGATCTCTGTTCTCCTACCTTGATTATCACTGGTTACTCACTCTTCAAGTTTTGGTTAAAGAAAGGTTGTTCAATTTCTAAGATCTAAGGTCATTTCACTTATGTTGACCGGCCAAAGGGTTATTATACATTGTGACCACTGGCCCCATCTTTCTTCATCGGGTGGCAAAGTCTAAATCAAGGCAAACGGTCAAGTTCAGTGGTTTTTGTTTTTTAAAAAAACTTTATCACCTTTTAAAGAAAAGGCTCGAGCAGGAAAATTTTTTAAAAATTGGAGCATGGAGCCCGCGATGAAAAATATTTTGCAGATCCTTGAGACCAAAAACCTGCCAAACTTTGACCGGGCAGTTCTCAGAATTCGTGACAGTAATTTATGCTCTGTTTGGACCTACAGGTGCACGTGGCATCCTTCCACAATAACCTCTCTCGTTTTTGGTCAACTCCATTCCGTTTGACCGTGTTGAAATCAAACGCATTGGCGCAAAATGCTTCAATTTGATGCAGTGGAAAGGTGCTAGGTGCGACATTTTTCATTCCATAGCTCGTGGGGTCGAACGGACTACGCCAACGCGTCGGGGTGGGGGGGTAAATGCTAGGGGAGGTCTCGTTTCGTGCGCCAAGCATCCCAGTCATTCCGGGCAAGAGGCTACCAGCAAAGTCCCTTAAGATCCCTGAGACCAAAAAACTGCCAAACTTTGACGGGGCAGTTCTCAGAATTCATGAAAGTTGGGAATGTTCTGTTTGGACCTACAGGTGCACGTGACATCCTTCCACAATAACCTCTCTCGTTTTTTGTCAGCTCCATTCCGTTTGACCGTGTTAAAATCAAACGCATTGGCGCAAAATGCTTCAATTTGATGCAGTGGAAAGGTGCTAGGTGCGACATTTTTCATTCCATAGCTCGTGCGGTCGAACGGACTGCGCCAACGCATCGGGGTGGGCGGGTAAATGCTAGTGGAGGTCTCGTTTCGTGCGCCAAGCGTCCCAGTCATTCCGGGCAAGAGGCTACCGGCAAAGTCCCTTAAGATCCCTGAGACCAAAAAACTGCCAAACTTTGACGGGACAGTTCTTGGAATTCGTGAAAGTTGGGAATGTTTTGTTTCAATCTACAGGTGCACATGACATCCTTCCACAATAACCTCTCTCTTTTTTGGTCAGCTCCATTCTGTTTGACCGTGTTGAAATCAAACGCATTGGCGCAAAATGCTTCAATTTGATGCAGTGGAAAGGTGCTAGGTGCGACATTTTTCATTCCATAGCTCGTGCGGTCGAACGGACTGCGCCAACGCGTCGGGGTGGGTGGGTAAATGCTAGTGGAGATCTCGTTTCATGCGCCAAGCATCCCAGTCATTCCGGGCAAGAGGCTACCGGCAAAGTCCCTTAAGATCCTTGAGACCAAAAAACTGCCAAACTTTGACGGGGCAGTTCTCGGAATTCGTGAAAGTTGGGAATGTTCTGTTTCGACCTACAGGTGCACGTGACATCCTTCCACAATAACCACTCATTTTTGGTCAACTTCATTCCGTTTGACCATGTTGAAATCAAACGCATTAGCGCAAAATGCTTCAATTTGATGTAGTGGAAAGGTGCTAGGTGCGACATTTTTCATTCCATAGCTCATGCGGTCGAACGGACTGCGCCAACGCGTCAGGGTGGGTGGGTAAATGCTAGTGGAGGTCTCATTTCGTGCGCCAAGCGTCCCAGTCATTCCGGGCAAGAGGCTACCGGCAAAGTCCTTTAAGATCCTTGAGACCAAAAAACTGCCAAACTTTGACCGGGCAGTTCTCAGAATTCGTGAAAGTTTGGAATGTTCTGTTTCGACCTACAGGTGCACGTGACATCCTTCCACAATAACCTCTCGTTTTTGGTCAGCTCCATTCCGTTTGACCGTGTTGAAATCAAACGCATTGGCGCAAAATGCTTCAATTTGATGCAGTGGAAAGGTGCTAGGTGCGACATTTTTCATTCCATAGCTCATGTGGTCGAACGAACTGCACCAACGCGTCGGGGTGGGCGGGTAAATGCTAGTGGAGGTCTTGTTTCGTGCGCCAAGCGTCCCAGTCGTTCCGAGCTGTAAGCTACCGGCAAAGTCAAAAGTTGCTAGGATTGAAATTTTGCATTCCACAGGTCTTGGGGCCGAACGGTTTGCGCCAACACGTCGGGGTGGGCGAGTAAATGCTAGGGGAGGTCTCGTTTTGTGTGCAAAGCATCCCAGTCCTTCCGAGCTGTAAGCTACTAGCAAAGTGTGATTGCTCGGAAGGACTGGGATGCTTTGCACACAAAACGAGACCTCCCCTAGCATTTACTCGCCCACCCTGACGTGTTGGCGCAAACCGTTCGGCCCCAGGACCTGTGGAATGCAAAATTTCAATCCTAGCAACTTTTGACTTTGCCGGTAGCTTACAGCTCGGAACGACTGGGACGCTTGGCGCACGAAACAAGACCTCCACTAGCATTTACCCACCCACCCCGATGTGTTGGCGCAAACCGTTCGGCCCAAGGACCTGTGGAATGCAAAATTTCAATCCTAACAACTTTTGACTTTGCCGGTAGCTTACAGCTCGGAACGACTGGGACGCTTGGTGCATGAAACAAGACCTCCACTAGCATTTACCCGCCCACCCCGACGCGTTGGCGCAAACCGTTCGGCCCTAGGACCTGTGGAATGCAAAATTTCAATCCTAGCAACTTTTGACTTTGATGGTAGCTTACAGCTCGAAACGACTAGGATGCTTTGCATACAAAACAAGACCTCCCCTAGCATTTACTCGCCCACCCCGACGTGTTGGAGCAAACCGTTCGGCCCCAGGACCTGTGGAATGCAAAATTTCAATCCTAACAACTTTTGACTTTGTCGGTAGCTTACAGCTCGGAACGACTGGGATGCTTTGCACACAAAACAAGACCTCCCCTAGCATTTACTCGCCCACCCCGACGTGTTGGAGAAAACCGTTTAGCCCCACGAGCTATGGAATGATAAATGTCGCACCTAGCACCTTTCCACTGCATCAAATTGAAGCATTTTGTGCCAATGCGTTTGATTTCAACACGGTCAAACGGAATGGAGTTGACCAAAAACGAGAAAGGTTATTGTGGAAGGATGCCACGTACACTTGTAGGTCCAAACAGAACATTCCCAACTTTCACGAATTCTGAGAACTGCTCGGTCAAAGTTTGGCAGTTTTTTGGTCTCAGGGATCTTAAGGGACTTTGCCGGTAGCCTCTTGCCCGGAACGACTAGGACGCTTGGCGAATGAAACGAGACCTCCCCTAGCATTTAACCGCCCACCCCGACGCGTTGGCAGAGTCTGTTCGACCCCACGAGCTATGGAATGAAAAATGTCGCACCTAGCACCTTTTCACTACATCAAATTGAAGCATTTTGCGCCAAGGCGTTTGATTTCAACATGGTCAAACGGAATGGAGTTGACCAAAAACGAGAGAGGTTATTGTGGAAGGATGCCACATGCACCTGTAGGTCCAAACAGAGCATTCCCAACTGTCACGAATTCTGAGAACTGCCCGGTCAAAGTTTGGCAGTTTTTTGGTCTCAGGGATCTTAAGGGACTTTGCCGGTAGCCTCTTGCCCGGAATGACTGGGACGCTTGGCGCACGAAACGAGACCTCCACTAGCATTTACCCGCCCACCCCGACGCGTTGGCGCAGTCCGTTCGACCGCACGAGCTATGGAATGAAAAATGTCGCACCTAGCACCTTTCCACTGCATCAAATTGAAGCATTTTGCGCCAATGCGTTTGATTTCAACATGGTCAAACGGAATGGAGTTGACCAAAAATGAGAGAGGTTATTGTGGAAGGATGTCACGTGCACCTGTAGGTTGAAACAGAACATTCCCAACTTTCACAAATTTTGAGAACTGCCCGGTCAAAGTTTGGCAGTTTTTTGGTCTCAGGGATCTTAAAGGACTTTGCCGGTAGCCTCTTGCCTGGAATGACTGGGACGCTTGGCGCACGAAACGAGACCTCCACTAGCATTTACCCGCCCACCCCGACGCGTTGGCGCAGTCCGTTCGACCGCACAAGCTATGGAATGAAAAATGTCGCACCTACCACCTTTCCACTACATCAAATTGAAGCATTTTGCGCTAATGCGTTTGATATCAACACGGTCAGACGGAATGGAGTTGACCAAAAATGAGAGAGGTTATTGTGGAAGGATGTCACGTGCACTTGTAGGTCCAAACAGAACATTCCCAA
This sequence comes from Cunninghamia lanceolata, assembly GCA_027924645.1. Classification (NCBI taxonomy): domain Eukaryota; kingdom Viridiplantae; phylum Streptophyta; class Pinopsida; order Cupressales; family Cupressaceae; genus Cunninghamia; species Cunninghamia lanceolata. The sequence continues at coordinate 1,313,115 of BSBN01000798.1, forward strand.
CTTTCACGAATTTCGAGAACTGCCCCTTCAAAGTTTGGCAGTTTTTTGGTCTTAGGGATCTTAAGGGACTTTGCCGGTAGCCTCTTGCCCGGAATGACTGGGACGCTTGGCGCACAAAACGAGACCTCCACTAGTATTTACCCGCCCACCCCGACGCGTTGGCGCAGTCCGTTCTACCCCACGATGAGTAGAACAAAAAATATTGTTCCAGTTGACACATTCTCAATCATTGACATGGATGATATCTCAGTACTATTCCTTTAGGCACAATATGAGCTTCCAATGGAAGGCGCAATTGTGAGGTTAAGATGATGAAAAGTGTGCCTCATTCACAGTCATGTTTTACTTGTCTTCAATGATGATTCCTTGATTCAACTTAATCCTTTGATAATACATTTTAACCTCCTTGTGAAAGCGCACTTTCAAGGTTGCTTGAGCAAGAGCTAGCGCCTCAACATCAAGGCGCACTTTTGGTGTTCTAGAAACATGAACTAGCACCTCAAATAGTAAGGCACTCATTCTAGGTTGTTTATTCAATAATTGGCACTAGTCACATATGGTGTAGAGAGGTAGATGTGCGCCCAAGTCATCATTTGATGCCTTCAATAACTATAAACTCCTTTGATGATGCATTTTATCCTTCTTATTCACTATCTAGCCTTAGGCGCACATTTTAGGTTGATCAATCATAATCTAGTGCCCTAAGTACCAAGGCGCACTTTTAGATTAGTTTGATAAAGGATTAGCGCCTTCATTTCTAGGCGGAAGTTTGGAGTTGAAATACATCAAAATAACAAGTTTCTTCATCACTTCAAACATATTTAACACTTTGAAGATCTCCAATGCATGATTGAATATCAAGAAACCAATGTATCATTTCATGAAGGTCTTAAGTGTTGTAAATATGTATCTTCTTATTTAATCATGTGTTGTAAATGAAGGAATGCAATGATTGCAATATTTGCACAAAACGGAATTTTTGATAAAGATTGAAAGGAAATGTTAAGAAAATGCAATTGGCGGGTGTAAATCCAAAGTGTGGAAGCATAGACAAGGCATGTGAATAGTTTGGCATGACACCTCAAAGAGATGCTATCTCATGGAATGCAATGATTGCAAGATATGCACAAAATGGATTTTTTGAAAAGGCTTTAGAAACTTTGAAGCAAATACAATTGGAACGTTTAAAACCAAATTCCATAACCTGTGCAAGCATTCTCCTTACTTGTGCCAAATTAGGATCTTATATATACATATATGCACATAATGTCATGAAAATAATGTATAGTGTATATATCAAGCCATATAGGCATGTACAAATAAAACCATATGGGTATATACAATGATATACATCGATAACATACAAAAGTATGTTTACAAAGCCAAATACACATATGTGACAAAATGTCCCAAAATCAAATCTCCTATGGATTGCTATCACATAATCTATGGCTCTTGCTAGGCCATGAAGATGGTGAACCAGTCAATGACTCATCTTCCATTGCTCATCGACTAGACCTCCTCGATAGAGATTTTTGAATTTCCACCTATTAATACAATCAAACAACGTGCACATTAATATAGAATTTAATATTCAAAATATATAACATGACATAAGTAATCAATCACTTACCAGCAATTGGTGATTCCTTTTGATCATTTGTTGTCTCTCTTTTTCTATAGAGCTAGATGGGTAGGGGAGGTGACGTCCTGTGAGAAGCATGAACAAGCAGATTTAAAAGTAAACATGAATATCATAAATATGTACATTAAATGCTGCGCTTATTATAGGATTGTTCTAGTACTATTTTAGGACTGTTGTAGGACTGTTGTAGTTAAAACTATCCTAGTAGACATGTATAGGACTGTTATAGGATTCTCATCTCATAGAATACAATGATGGCAAGATCAAGGCTAGATTAATTATGACTGTTATAGGACTTTTATAAGAATGCAAAGTAAGGAAGCATAGGCAAGGCACATGAACTGTTTGGTGGAATACCTCAAAGAAATGAGAATTTTGTCAGATGTTGTAGTTGCAATTGCCATGTGACACATGTATGTAATATGTGAAAGCATAGACAAGGCACATGAACTATTTGGCAAAAGACATCAAATACATGTCACCTCATGGAATGCCTTATGTAGAAAAAGGTACAAATGTGCAGTATTAAGAAATACAAATGAGAACTAAAAATCATACCTCAAGTATAGTCAAAATAACCTACGATGCCATACAAAATAATTTACAATGCCATGCAAAATAATCTACGATGCCATCTAAAATAACTTTATTCGCTATCCTGTATAGTCAAAAGCATGCATTATAGTTATTAAAGTAACAAGATTTTTAATAAAACAATTCTAAAAAATAGAAAAAACAAGAACAAGTTAAGATAAAAAATGTCATACCTGTCCATCTGAAAGTTTAAATGCTAGTCAAGCGTACCTGAGGGGTCATCTCTTACCTTCAAAGTATCCAATATTGCTTCATGATCAACATTACTAATTGTCCATAGTTCTTTTGATTTTGGTCTTCCACGATGCTTTAGTAACTTGACATTTGTTGCTACAACTAGGTGAGAATACATCAATATGGTTTTATGCTTCTCAAAGTCTTCAAAGGTCGAGATGCCATTCTTTTTAACCATATATGTTCGTAACCAAGTCCCAGCAATAACAACTGATCCTGTAGGATATGTGAACCCATCATCATCTGTCATAGGTTGTGTTAGCTTTTGTTTTCCCTGTACACATCGTGCCAACCAATAGTCTGACCTCTCTTCATTTCCATGCGGTGCAACAACTGCATAAACATGACTTGGCTGTACAAGGTCTGAAAGATGTTCATAGTCAAATGAGCTCTCCATCTCATTGACGGAAGATGATTGACCTTCATATAAAGGGACTAAATATTGTGGAATCCATGCATCTACCCACTCACTTGACTCACAATTGTTCCAATTACATTTAATACAACTCTGACAAAAACAAGCTAATTCTCGTGTCCAAATAGTCCATGTACTTGCATTTGAGCTTTGAAATGAATGCATCTTTGATGATTCACTGATTCTCTGACATTCCAATTTCTCTATCGCTATCCCATCATCAACCAACCAAAAGAACCTGCGCACTTCAGAATCAAGAGCCACTCCTCGTGACAATGCATAGTTACACCACTTAACAATGGAATCTGCATCACTGAATGTAGCACCACCTCTAATCTTTAGTTGTTCTTTAAAAAGAGTTCTCTTCACGCATGCACCTGCTCCATCATGTTCACCTTTTCCGTGCCCGGCTTCAAAAAAATTCCAAATATGAGGTATACCCTTCTCTACATGCATTTTGCTCAACCAATAGAAATTACGAGCATTCTTGAATTGACCAGTGCAATTATCTGACCAAATGAGATGTTGATCTATTCTAATATCTTTTTCTTGCAAGAACCCATAAAATTGTTGAAAACAATATTGCACAAATTCTGCTGAATGAGATCGATCATCACTCATGTAAAAATGGTATTCTCTGACAATCTTCCTATTCTCTTCTGTACTCTCGGGGGCATGTCTGTATGTGATGTGAACAAAAATAGCAATATGAATAGAATTGTAGTACTGGGATTGAACTTCATTTTGGGGTTGCAATGTATAGTTTTCTGTAAAATCAACTACAGAGACAATAGTTCCAATCGGGAAAGAGTTTTTACACATCCTGAACTGTTGATCTAACCATCGAGACCTGTGGCTATGTCTGACATACTTGTAGAAAAGATTTTTCTTAAAATCATCAATAAAATCAGCAATACTTACCTCTCTTACAATCAACTCACATCTAGAACCTTCACCTCCACTTTTCAAATTGTATTTCACTGTCTCATATCTCTTTTTCTCAACCATTCTCTTTTCAAAATCATGCTCGTTGCCCTCATGAAAACATGATACAAACTTTGATAACTCACCACATTGTAAACACTTTTCATTTAAACAATCATTCTTGTAGAACATGCAACCATCATCTCTAATACATAGAAATAAATCCAATAAGTCCCTAGATGACTTTGGTAGTTGAATTGCACCACACTCCTGTAACATTTCGTTAGTGTGCAAAGTAGAACGAATATTGCATAATAATTCATGGTACATAGAAAATTCTACATGGTATTTGCAACATGTATGACGAACTTTAAGAGGAACACAATAAAATGGCTTAAGAGATTCAAATGCTCTTTGTGAGATTGTCATACCTGGGTGAGTTTCACAATATTGTTTGTACAATGTTGTTTGGCTACATTCCAAGTAATGTTTAGGATGTGGTGTGCGGTCTTTATCACCAATTCTTAACTTTACAACATCTTTTGCATTCGGTGATACCCTAGAGTTAGTGTGCCAAAATCGTTCAATTTCTTCCTTTGTGCTATCAATTAGCTTCTTGTCAACTCGTGGAAGCCTACCACTGAAAGCCCAAGTATCATTGGCAACAGGACTATCTAGCCTTGATCTTAATGCTAGTGCTTTTGACAATGTTTTACGATTCAATCTTAAGTCAACACAAGTTTGCCTCATTAATCAAGCATTTCTTAATTGTTTGCTTACTATTGAGGTTGTTATTACTCTACGGGCAGCTCTTTTATCTTTCTCCTTGCTAGTCTTTCCAATAGAATTGAGTGCATTGAAAAGGCTTCTTACAATAATTTTATTCCGATCGGACACTTTGTTTAACCGAATCTTTAATTTCTTTAGTAAAGGTCTCATTTTGTACATCTTTAATAATTGCACAAAAAGTTGGCATTGTTCGGTTAATGTTTTCTTCTCAAAGTATTCATTGAAGAGTTTTGTAGCCCACAACCGAACCGTTCGTGATGACCTCTTGCCTTCAAGTTTTTCCATTATGTTCCCATCAATTTCAAGTAACCATTTTGGGGTTTTTGGGTGTTTTCCAATTTCATCACGGTTATTCTCTTCTTGACAAATGTCCTCTCTTCTTATGAAATTTGGAGATACATTGATTGTTCTTGTTTCATCCATGTTTTCAACCTCATCAATTTTATCAACAAATGGATTATGGAGTGCAATTTCAATATCATGATGTTCATATCCACTTTCTTCAAGTGCACGTCTTCGTTTTTCTTCTTCTTCTTTGTCCATGGTATTGCTATTATGAATAGGTGTTTCATAACATTTTTCAATATTTTCATTTGCAATATCATGGTGAATTTCATTCTTATCTAACATTTCATTATAATCAAAATTAACATCTTCAAATTGCATGTCATTAGATGGTAAAGAAGAAGATTCACCTTGATGAGCATCCGCCAAACCCACCCTTCCAATCCTCTTCCTTTCCCTATCTTTTTTCCTAATTGCTTCAATTTCCTCCAATGTAACTTTCCTCCTCCTTTTTGCTTTACGACCACTGTTGCTCCCCATTAGGGGAACAAAAATATCACCCTTATGATTGTAACAAGAAAATTGTGTCTCCAAAAGTGCATAAAAATATTCCTTTCACTGTCATAGCCAGAAATCACGAGTATTTCGACAGCAGAGGGTCTCTGGTTGCGGAAGTCGGGGCCAGAAATATTCTTTTTGTCTTTTTTTTTGCTTTTCCAAAACGGATATCCGTTTTCAAAACGGATATCCGTTTTGGAAAACCCAATTCTTTGCAACGGACACTTGCAACATCCATATGCCTACTACAAAATAGATATCCGGTTTATTATGTACATTTGGATTCTATACTAGGGATTCATTGTATTATTCAATAAACTTGTGAATTACCATCTAATTTCAATGTTTACACACTAATCCACCTAGGTATCAACTTAATAAAGCTCTGGATATAAGCCATTATTTGATTTTAGGCTATCATCAAATGAGGAGCTTCTAAAGGCAAAAATGTTGTCCCAAAAGAAGACTCAATGTTATTCGTAAAGACATTAGATTGTTAAAATACAAATTCGAGGTTAGATATTCCTTGGGCTATTTTAGTATAGAGAAGCAAAATTGCAATATATGACTATCCTAGGAATTAGAATGGTTGATCATAGGATATTCATGGCATTTTGATATTAATGGATGGATTGATGGATGTTTAGGGAGTTTAAGTTTAAATGTAATGTATGAGAATTCTTATTTATGAAGGATCTAATATGTCTTATGTCTTATTTGCAGGCCATTCAAGAAAGAAATGAAAAGATACCAAGGACTATCATAACACCTATTATAATTAGGTGCATCAAAGGATTGTCATCCAGGACCTTACCAATATGGGAAGTTATCAAAACCATGTCATGTTTAAAATTAAAGGCTTTATCACCTCTTTGTCCCTATAGGCCTATTAGAACAATAGGTCACATTTTATTCATATACCAGGGTTGAGAATAAACACTAAGCATTTGTAGTTATGGCAAGTGTAAATGGAAATAGATCACAACTTTAGACAATCTATCCTATCCTAGATTGCACTGACTGAGTGGAAGTTACAAATTCCCTATTAATGTCCTTTATATACTGAAGGTATGGGTGAGAAAGGTAAACTTTGTATGTTGTAGACAAGTGATGCAGAGCAACACATCAAAAGCTTACAAACAAGGTGTAAAATACCCATTAACCCACCAATTGCTCAAATAGCTTTTAAAATATCCTTCCCAAGGTCCAAACGAGACCGAAATACACTCTTTACTATCGGCAAGACATTTATGTTTCCGCAGCGCGCTCCCTATCAAATTGGTAACGGATAGGGGTTTTTTTGGGGGAACGTCAAAAGGGTTTGGCCGATACAGGCCGACAGCGCCATTTAGGGTGAACTGTGGAATTTCCTCCGCATCAACCACTCTATTGGTATGTTTCTTGTACCGAACACTGGTCCAGAAGCACACATTTTCTGAATTGGTAGAAGTCTAGTTGGAGAAATGTGGTCTCCTCGACTACTATTATTGTAGGATATGCATAAACGGGTTTCTTGAAAAGGCTTTAGAAATTTTCAAGCAAATGCAATTGGCAAGTGTAAAGCTAGATTCTGCAACCTTTGTCAGCATCCTCTCTACCTCTACCAAAATGGGAGCTTTGGAATAGGGTATGGACATTCATCAAAGCATAATGGAAGTGGGATTTTTGTAGATATTCTAGTTGGAAATGCTTTGGTAGACATGTACGGAAAGTGTGGAAGCATAAACAAGACACATGAACTGTTTGAAAAAATGCCTCAAAGAAATGTGGTCTCATGGAAGAAGATGATTGCAGGATATATACACACTTACTCCGATGTGAGATTCACCACCCTTGTCTATCGGTAAGACCAATACCCTCGGTGAGACTTTTTACTTGCATTCCGACGTTATAACTCTCCCTGATGTGTTTACCGTCCATTAGTCATCGGTAAGACTTCTACATCGGTCAGATATTCTCTTTGATTTCCGATATCGTATCTCACACCGAAAGAATAAACACCGAACTACACCATCGGCCAGACCGCCTCTATCGGTGACACTTTTCTTCTCGCCTCTAAGAGTCCATCTCTTTCCGATGTTCCTTCTGTCGGTGTGACTCCCTCTCATTGGTGTAGTTCTCAACTGTTCTTCCGATGTGTCGATAAATAACCCATCGGTGACACTTAATGATTGTCACCCCGATATGACTTGATCTGTGAGATCAATGTTGTCGGCTCAATGGAACTTTGTCTCTCTGATAACTATTGTCAGTCCGATGTCTTCGATTTAGCCTATACATAACATGACTTGTTATCACCGGTCAACTAACGTATCTTTTCCCAATTTTCCCGATATGGCCGGTCAACCTTTGTATCCTTTGACATGTACATTCACCATTTACAACGACGATAAACGATAGCAGGATATACACGAAATGTCCACGCATACATAAACGATATACCCATGGATTGTATCTTCGGTGAAACAATACCAATGGTACAAAATATGTTGCTTCTCTTCATCCAAAACCAATGGCAAAATTTTTTTGTTAAATCAACAAAACGGATATCCGTTTCTAGTTGCTTTTACCGAAGCAAGACGGATATCCGTTTTGATTGTTGACTTTTTATGGATTGTAACGTGTTTTAATATTTCAGTCTCTTCTTCGAACTTCACCCTTCGTGCTGACGACTTTTTTTTTATGCAAAATTGATAAAACGAAAAGGGTTTATAGAAAAAATTGTTAGCTTTCTAAAAATATAAGATTTATTTGGTTATCATTTTATTAAATAATTATTAATAATTTTCAATATACCGTGTCTCTGAAATCCTGATGGACACACTGATTGAAAAACATCCATAACTTTCAAACCATTTCACCTTTTTGAGATCCGAAACCTGCGTCACACTCTATGCTTTTCTGGCTATAGGTTAAATTTTTTTTTTTGAATTTTGATTTTTTTTTATCAAGTTAGGTTGGCCGGAAAATTACTTTTTTTTTTAAAAAAAAGTCACAGTAAAAAAATCATAACTAATTATTTTATTAGAAAAAAATTTCAAATAAATATGCATCACATCCGGACATGAGTCCTCTACTTATTTTGAAAGTTTAAAAAAATATATATATATTTTTACTCATAGTTAGGTTGGCTGGACACACACCCACTTTTTATTTTTTTCTGAAAAATTTAATAGCTGTTCATTGAAATATTCAATTTTCACTAAGTAAATTTAGTTTTTGTTTTAAAAAAAATAGTAGCCTATAAACTAGATTCAATTCTCTACAAATTTCATTCTTACATCTTTTTCAAATTGTATAGATAATCCATTCAAAATTTCACATGAACTTGATAAAGTCTGATTTTTTGTATTTTCATTGCCACTTAGAGGTATAGTTTGGCCCATCATGATCCTGCACATACCCTCACCTATCTTCCTCAACAACATCCAATCAAATTCTCATTGTTTTCATCATTTCCATCATCTCATCCATTCTACCAGCCATTGTTCCAATAGCAACAACTCTCCTTGGTGGCATCTTCCTAGGATCAAGTTTAAACTGCCTCAAGTTTGGTGATCAGGCTACAAGGTGACAACTGCCTCACAATCGACAATCGGTTGCAACACAAGTAACCTGCCTTAGTTTCGTGATTTGTCCACAACAAGATCTTAAGGAATTTCCTTGCCAACTTTGTTCAATTCGCTCCCAAATATTCAAAACTTTCACTCTGATACCACTTGGCGCAGTCACGATAAGAGGGTTCACAATATGAACTACATCCAGACCGTGCAACAAGAGTAAACACAACAGAAACAACTCAAAGATATGAAACAAATGCAGATTCAGTCATTTAGTATATCAAGGAATTCAAATTCAGATCAATCGGCAACATGCGGACTTACAAATAGGGCTCATAGGGCTGATTACAAAATATCAGAATATACACAAGATATAGCTTTGAGGCTCCTTCATCAAGAATCAAACTTGGAACTGTGAATCAATCGTTTACTACTTTTCCTAGGGATCTATTACATCCTTATATATCATCTCTGGTACAAACGATTCCTCTGCGTCGGCCACAGAAGGTCTCAAACTCCAATGAGGAGCTGTAACGTGTGTATACGGATAGGTCAGACCTAAATGCCTAGAGTCCCTCTTCAAATGAATGGAATGATCTGCAGATCTTAAGGGAGGTCAGCCACGAACCGTAGATCATTTAATGATGTGTCATTAGGCTCCACAAGTCAAGAAATGCTCTGCAAGTCTTCTCCTTTAGCTGATTATCAGAGATTGTTAGGATGCTCTGTTTTGAGAAAATAGTTGATCTTCTGATAGCGATAACTTTCCGGTACTTAATCCAAATGCTCTGAATTCTGAATATGATGTGCATGAATGAATCTAGATGCTAAGTCTAGCTCTACAAGATCTAAAATGCAACTGCGGTAGAATGCGGACCAAAATACAAAAACTGCTATTGACTGAACTGCCTGAACTGAACTAGAAAATGAAAAGAAACAAACTGAACTACAAACAAACTGAAATGCAAATGTTTTTGGTTGATGCAAGATTTCTCTTGAACTAGGGATGCTCCTGCATCAGCACTTTAGGTACACATTCCCATAATGAAGAGGGGGTCAATCCAATAATCGTTCTAAAAGCGAGGAGCAATCCATCTATCCCACTATCTTGGTGTTGTGATGAATGTTACACTTGTTGTAGAGTAGGGCCTAGTTATTATTGAATGAGTAGTACAAGTGGGAAGTTGCGAGAGACTAGTGGCTAATTCCCTAGAGAGCACCTTCAAATATTCCGTTGATTATTGGTCCACCAAAATTCTACACTTGCATACATGTAAATAAGCTTATTATAAAAGTTGTGCATGTAGCAAAGGAAAATTGCCTATGAGCAATGAAAGAGCGGACATTTTCCCTTGTGAAAGGGCATTCTTGAGAATAAAAAAATGTGATAATTGAAGATATTTAGAGTAGTCTTTGGGGGGTTGTGTGTTGTAGGCAAAATGTGTAGCACCTCCTTCAACTGGCCCTCTATACATAATGTTGTGAGATTGAGACGAGTAGTGGATGTGATTGGCATTGTATGATTATGGAAGATGTGCAATGTTCTTCAGTCTACGTCCACCACAAAGGGGTTATCATCCCTTTAGAAATAAAGTCATCAAACTTTATCACCTAGAGAGGAGGTATGCATTTACCAAGTGGAGCTAAACATTGCACAAGCTTGGGGTGATCAAATGGTGCACAACAAGGAACCTAAGATCTAATGGATAGCGTACAAGGCACAAAACTAATCACTTTAAATTAGCCACTAACTCTAAATTGCTCATCAACAAATGACATGTAATTAATGGGGTCCCCTTGGTTGAAACTCGTGTGGTTCCAAAGGAGGTTAATCAACAAGTAAATTGGTGTGATCAAGCAGTGGCCACAATATAAAATGGAGATCAATGAGAGAATGACCCAATGGCCAAAGTGAAGTGCTTGATGGTTAATTTGGTCACTAAGTTCAATTCACCCATTGACCATTATTGTGAGACAATGTGTCCTATGGTGGCCCCTTGATAGGTGGGAATGAGACATTCATAAAGACAATGGTGGAGATGTAAAAGTTTATGAGGAAACATTGTATCAACCTCAACAACTCTATGCATGCCGTAAATAGTTTTATATTATAGCATAGAAATAATATTCAAATTATTTTTAAAATGTGGTCTAATTTTAATTTGTTCAATTCTGGAAAATTGATTTATTATAATGTCTCAGAAAAAGCCATGCTCTTAATAAATTATATTATTGAAACAAAAATTTATAAAAACTAAATAAAAAGAACAATAAAACTAAAAATAGGAGGTGGTAGTCCTTGTGATTAACACATGACATATGAGGCCAGTTGCTGACAATGAATGGGTGCATAACTAAGGTGAGACTACTGGCTATAGAGGTCAACTTTGAATTAGACTAAAGTGCTTAATGTCCTTACACCTAAAGACAAATCTAATGGATGACACCAATAAGATGATGAATTCCATAGTGAGTGTAATGTGGCTAAACTCAAAGTGCCCAACTTTAAATTATTCACCAAGGTTAATTTGTTGTACTATGATTAGATTGTTGAAGAGGGAATTGAAACACAAGGCATACGTTTGATTTAAATTTTGTAAACATATGTGCATGATGTTAAATGTAAAATATAAATAAAATGGCGGGGACTAGTTTGAACTATGCAACACTTATTTATCTAAAATGTTTGTCAAAATTTAAACATTATTTCCATATATAACTAAAACCAAGTATAAGAATCCTAAACTAATACCAAAGAACATCACACTTCTCAAGTTGTGAGAGGACCCATATCTATTTAAGTTTGTCATTGCCACCATATCCCTATAGAATATAAGATGTGTGCTAAACAAGACATCACCAACTATTTAATTGTATAAATAATATTATTGTTGATGGATGGAATAAAAATGATTTTCGAATATGAGACATCACCAACCATTCAAGTATTTTTTAAAGATGTCATAAAACTCTTGATGAAATAGGATAATGTGAGAAGGGAGAAGAATGAGCTAAAAGTAAGCATGTAGGTACTAGTGAAGTGTAAAGAAATACATAATACAAGTACACAAGAGATAGTAATGTACTATTAAGGGCATTAACCAATTATAATATTTGAAACATGTAAGGTGCAATTAGAGTATCAAGTAGACACTCCTATGCACATATTTGTGTCACTATTATAATGGTCATATGTGTTTCCTCATTGCCACATAGGTCTAAGTAATAGTAGCTTAAAAAAAATATGAATGAAGTTTAAAACCAATAATACAAAAATCATAGTTAACATTTTTTGATCTATGTGAAAAAGACTTCAATATTTTTATCTAATAGTTTTTGAAATAAATGACATTTTTGTTATTTTTCATTCAATAATATACATCTTCCATTTATTAATATTAGAAAACTAAAATAAATTAAAAAATAAATAAAAACTTTTAATTTTTTTAATAGTATAGATGAAAGCAAAGTATAAATAAGAATGCAGTCAAAGACTCCTGAAGAAGAAACCCAGCCACAGGCTAAACTGGAGCAAAAGGATAAGATCCAAATGACACAGCTGCAAAAGGATAAGATGCTAATGAAGTCTAATAGACTTCCTGCTTCATAATGATGGTATATTCAGGGGTATTTTATTGTTTGCTACCTGTAAGACTCATTTGTTTGCAAGCTTCAGCTCACTTTGCTGCTCTTCACGCCTCATGGAGAGTATTCTTCTTCTCAGAGCAGTCCACCGTTGTCTTCGTCAGCAGTATGTTGGACAGGTTATACTACATTTTTTCCACTGTGGCCCCTCCTTTCTTCATCAGTTTTATTGGTGTATAGGCTGGCATGTCTTATTTCCAGCGCTCTCTGCAGTTTCATGGTTTTCATGATAGTTCTGGTGAATGTTTGTGGCAGTCTTCATATCTTTTATTGGCTGCTAACTCATCTTCATAGGAGCTATTAGTAGAATCCTTTGTTCTGGCGGTAATTGGTAATTCTGGTTTGTTATATTAGTCTGAGCTAAGTCAAAGATTTCAGTTTTCAATTGTCACTGTTGCAGGCCGATTCAGTTGTAAACTCAGCTCCTTCAGTCATGGTTCAGTTGTTGTTTGGGGCCTCATGATGCTGTTTTTTTATACTTATTGAGGTTCTCATGTTTTGGCTCTATGAGACTCTGGTTTGTCCTGTTTGCTTTCTATACTGGGATGTATCGAGGCTTCTGATTGTTGCTGTTCCTTGCAGCTTCTTTTCTAAGAGCTGCTCATTATTATGTAAATTGCATTTATTCAATATTAAAAAAAAACTAATGACAGTACAAACAACAATAACTCATTAAACAATTTTAACAAACAACAATAACTCGTTAAACAATTTTAATAAACAGACACTAATAATTCACCTTTTTCAACTAACACAATCCCAGCTAACAATTACTCGAACATCCAATTTTTTTTTAATATACAATCAGTCATGCCATACTGTGTGATTGTTATATCATTCCACTTCAAGTAGAAAGAGTTTAAAGTGTCCACAGGTTGTGGTCATTTTATGTTGGAAAACGTTGACACGTTGACACTGTTAGGACTGAAAGTAGAACTCAATTGCAGAAAGAGAGAAGTAAAAACAGCGCACAGATGTAATCAGAAAGCAAAAAGAAATAAGACACCAGATTTATCGTGGTTCACCAAATTTGGCTACATCCACACTGAGCAGAGGAATTGTATTGATAATGAATTGTGTTTTACAATGAGATATCAAGCATATATAATGCTTCGTTACACATCACAAGAGGAATGTGAAAGGACAAGCAATTGGCGGGAAAAATAATGTGTCCGTTGGTCTTCATTTCCTTACAATCTCCCACTTGAAGGTCAACGGATGCTGCAACTCGCCAATCATTCTCCTACTCTAAACTTCTGATTACTTCTTCTTAACCAAACCAAGAGAAGTCTTGGCACATTTGAACTTCTCTTTGGAAACAACCTTGGTGAAAATGTCTGCCAGATTGACCTTTGTGTCAATTTTTGCAACTTATAACTTGCCCTCTTCAACTACATGACGAATGAAATGAGCATGTATGTCGATATGCTTAGAACGGCGCTGAGATGAATGATTATGAGCCATAAAAATGGCGCTGCGACTATCACAAAACAAAACATAGTCACTTTGTTGACATTTCAAATCACCAAACAACAGCTGTAACCAAATCATCTCCCTAGCACCTTCGAAAAGAGCCATGTACTCAGCTTCGACAGAAGAAAGAGCAACAGAATGTTGCAGCCTTGAGACCCAACTAATGGCAGCTCCAGCAAACATAAAAACATAGCCAGTAGTAGATCTCTGCTTATCTAAATCTCCGGCAAGATCAGAATCAGTGAAACCTTGCAACTGTACCTTATTGCCACCAAAACACAAAGCATAATCAGAAGTACCTTTAGGATACCTTAATATCCATTTGACGGCTTCCCAATGAGGCTTACCGGGATTGCTCATGAACCTGCTCACAACTCCCACTGCATGAGCAATATCGGGACGAGTGGAGATCATAGCATACATAATGCTACCAACAGCCGATGTATAAGGAACACCTTGCATAAACTCTTTATCCTCTTGTGTTTTTGGACACAAATCAGAAGATAAACGAAAATGGGCAACAAGAGGAGTAGAAACAACCTTGGCATCAGCCATACCAAATCTATCTACAACCTTGTCAATATATGCCTTTTGTGACAACATGTCTCCTTCTTTTGTCTATCCCTAGTGATGGTCATTCCAAGAATCTTCTTGGCTAGGCCTAAGTCTTTCATAGCAAATCTCTTAGCTAATTGAGACTTCAATTTAGAAACAATCCTCATACTTGTACCGGCTACCAACATGTCATCAACATAGAGCAAGAGAATGACAAACTCACCATTAGGAAGTTGCTTATAGTAGACACAAAGATCTGATTCACACCTCAAGAAGTTATGCTCAGTCATAAAGCGATCAAACTTGAGATACCATTGGCGCGGGGCTTGCTTGAGCCCATACAAGCTGTGCTTCAATCTGCAATAAAGATGTTCCAGTCCCTATTTCTTAAATCCTTCCGGCTGTTCTATGTACAGTTCTTCATCAACATCACCATATAAAAACGCTGTTTTAACATCCAACTGATCAAGTTCAAGATCCCAAACTGCAACCAAACCCAAAACTACGTGGATTGTGGTCATTCTCACAACTGGTGAGAAAATTTCATTAAAGTCTATGCCTTTCTGTTGATCATACCCTTTGACAACCAGTCTAGCGCGATAGCGCTTGTTGCCTCCATCTTCCTCTTTCAACTTGTATACCCAACGATTCTTCAAGGGTCTTCGATCAGGTGGAAGTGGCACTAAATCCCAAGTGTTATTAACTTGCAATGAACTCATTTCATCTTGCATCGCCTCTTGCCACTTCGAAGAATCAACTGCCTTGCAAGCCTGTTTATAGGTAGCTATTTCAGGTTGATCAGAAATCAATGATTCTGGCTGTGCCTCCTCTGAATACAACAATTCATAATCAGAAAATTTAGAAGGACGTCTCCTCTCCTGGGTAGACCTCCTTAACTGAGAAGGCTCCTGTTGCAAATTTGAGTCCTCCAAATTCATGTTCTGTAACTGACTTTGAACATTTTCTATTTGATTTTGCAAATGGCCCTCACAACTCTGGCTCTGTACACTTCCCTGTGCCTGCATATGAAAATTTTCTTGTCTCTGGATATTGCCCTGTTCCAGCATAGAGGGCATATCATCATTCACAGGCTGCGTATGAGTGTGAAGAGGCTGTGAAGACACATTCGGTGGCAGCGCTCTATCCAAAGGAGGCTGTGTATGAAATAGACTAGGCAGCGAATGCAATGATTGTGTAAGAGGAGTAGTATAAGGCTGCGTTCTAGCAGAAAAAGACTGCACACAATACTGTGAAGGCTGCGTTGGAATTACTGGAGGCTGTGTTGCAAATAAAGGCAGCGAAGTGGAGTGTGGGGGCAGCGAGGTATAAGCTGGCAGTATTTTATCATTAAAAGCCTGCGTGGGCAGTGAGGAAGGCAGCGTGGAAATAAGAGGAGGTTGTGTTTCCAATACAGGCAGCGAATACTCATTTGGGGGCAGCGATATACCAAAGAGAGGCAGCGTAGAAGTTAGGGGGGGCAGCGATGTCACTGTGGAAGGCTGCGTTGGAGATATTGACTGCTGTGTATTGTTAAGTGGAGGCTGCGGTTCATGAAGCAAGAGCTGTGTTTGAAATGATGGCAGCGAAATCTCATTTGGGGACAGCGTTGTATTAGCTGGCAGCGCTTGACTAGGCTGCGTTTGGACTATGTGCTGGGACGCCAATATATGAAGGCAGAGAACAAACAATTTGATGTTGGACAGGCACAAATGAAGTCGGCATACCAACAGTTGATACATGGCTAATATTTCTATGTGATTTGACAACATTATTGCCATTATCAAATAAATCAACTGTTATATAATCATTTGAAGATTTATTTTCTTTGTGCAAACCTGGGAAAACTTTTTTGTTGAAGACGACATCCCGACTGCGAGTGACATTTTTGGCGACGGGATCCCACAACCTAAATCCATACTGATCCTCGCCATACCCAACAAAGATACACTTCTGCGACTTGGGATCCAATTTGGATCGTTTCTCAGGAGGAATAAGAGCAAACGCTTCACATCCGAACACCCGTAGATGACTATAAGAAATACGCTTGCCCAACCACCTTTCCTCGGGAATGTCAAGATTTAACCAAGATGAGGGAGCTCGATTAATGAGATAAACAGCTGTGTTGCAAGCTTCTGCCCAGAATTCTTTTCCCAGTCTAGCATTGGAAAGCATACACCATGCTTTTTCTAAAATCGTTTTGTTTAACCTCTCCGCAGCCCCATTTTCTTGTGGTGTATAAGGAACAACTTTGATTCTTCGAATACCATTGTCAGCACAAAAACTATCAAACTCTAGTGAACAAAATTCGCCGCCATTATCAGTTTGCAAACACTTGATATTATGCCCACTCTAATTTTCAACTAGAGCTTTAGAAATTTTGAATTTGCTGAACACTTCAGATTTTTTATTAAGCATAAAAATCCAAACTTTCCTAGTGCAATCATCAAGGAAAGTTAAAAAATAATTAGCACCTCCAAGAGAAGTTACCTCAGTTGGCCCAAAAACCTCTGAATAAACCAGCTCCAAAGGAGAGGTGTTCTTCTCATGACCCGTCTTTATGAAGCTGATCTGCTTCTGCTTGCCGTAGAGACAATGTTGGCAAAAATCCAAATCCACGGATTTCAACCCCGATAGTTGTTCTCATTTGATTATGACTTCAAGACCTTTTTCTACTCATATGTCCAAGCCGTTGATGCCATAGCTCGGTTTCGCTGTCCGTCACTATCATAGCAGCTCCCACTTGAGAGTCATTCTCAAAAACATATAAACTGCCCTCTCTATTTCCTTTGGCAATCTGCATGACACCTTTAGTAACCTTCCATGAATCTAGATAGAAGGTAGTATTGCAGCCTTGTGAGAACAATTGGGTTATAGAAATCAGATTCTTTTTCAGTTTTAGGACATGCCTAACATCTTGCAAAAGCCATTTGCTTCCATTTTTTGAATGTAGGAGAACATCACCTTTACCAATGATGTCCAATGAATTGTTATCCCCTAAGTAGACCTTCCCGAACTGTCCTCCTTGATAATTAGAGAAGGCATCCGTGCAAGAGGTGGCATGAAAGGATGCACCCGAATCTAGAACCCATGAAGCTGAAGTGGTTTCACTTATGAACAAAACCAAAATATTATCACCCTCGTCATAAACAGCATTGACCTCACTGTCTTTAACCTTCTCTTGTGCCTTATTATAGGAATAACAATTTTTCTTGGTGTGACCGGGCTTACCGCAGAACCAACAGTCACCAACTCTACCTCTGGATTTTGACCTCTTCGCTGATTTTGATCTTCTTCTGTTATTGTCTTTGCCTCTATTATGAGGCCTTCCTCTACTAATAGCGGTTAAGGCTTCACCGGAAGATATTTCTTGGTTCTTTCTACGCATATCTTCACTAAGGAGTGTAGCTGCTACGTCATCAAACACCAATTTTATTTTGGCCGAAGCTGAAGTACTTATGGCCATCACGACACCTTCCCAGCTGTTGGGCAATGAGCATAGCAGCAAGATTGCTTTAATTTCATCTTCCAACTTTATCTCCACCGAAGTCAGTTGGGTAAGTAAGGTATTAAACTCATTCAAATGGTTAGACATAATTCCGCCTTCTTTCATTTTCAGGTTATAAAGCTTTTTCATGATAAAAACTTTATTAGATGCTGAAGCCATCTCATACATCTTACAAAGTTTATCCCACAGCTCCTTCGAAATCTTCTCCGCTGAAACATTAAACAACACATTGCTGGACAGCGAGAGGAAAATCGTAGCTCTTGCCTTCTTATCCATCTTGTCCCACTCTTCATCCGTCATTGAGCTTGGTTTCTTTGCTACCCCTTCAAGTGCCAGTGAGAGGTCTTGTTTTATCAGCAAAGACTCCATATGTACTTTCCACAGTCCAAAATTCTGACCAGAGAACTTCTCAATCTTTGGTTCCTCCATGGCTCGAAAATCTAACACCGATTTTCGCAATCAGCTATACCGTCATCGTACAGCTCTGATACCAATTGTTAGGACTGAAAGTAGAACTCAATTGCAGAAAGAGAGAAGTAAAAACAATGCACAGATGTAATCAGAAAGCAAAAAGAAATAAGACACCAGATTTATCGTGGTTCACCAAATTTGGCTACATCCACACTGAACAGAGGAATTGTATTGATAATGTATTGTGTTTTACAATGAGATATCAAGCATATATAATGCTTCGTTATACATCACAAGAGGAATGTGAAAAGACAAGCAATTGGCGGGAAAAATAATGTGTCCCTTGGTCTTCATTTCCTTACAGAGACAATGTGCCGGCACTTTCCGGTCAACACTTCACTTGAATACAACTAGCACTTGCACGGTGTACCCATAGGAGGTTCAAGGAATACGCCGATAGTAACAAGACGAGTTTAGAAAATTTTCCGGCATGAATTTTTTTACGGCGTGAGACAATTCCGAGCACTATAATGCTCACATATAAAAGCCTAGCGGCTAAAATGTCATCTGGTACCATCGAATTGTCGGTATCTGTGTATTGTCGCTGATGATTACCGTTTAATAGTTTTTGTCGCTCTAGTAGCTGTTCATATGTGGTTTTTAGTTTTTGACTGTGCTGCTGCAGCCTTTGTTATTGCTCATTCTTTATATTCTACTTTGTATCAATAATTAAAAATAAAAATAAAAATAAACACTATGTTTTGTCAGCTTCATAATCTAGTTGGCCTATCATTCTATCCCTGGAAACTACATGTAGGTATGTACGCATTTACAATTCTGTAACAAGCGCGCTCGTGATACGATTTGATCACGCTAAATTTGCCTTGGCTGTCTCTATTTTCAAGTCATTTTTTGAAAACAGCATTACAAGCGATTCTCCTTTCAAGTGATTACAGCTTGAATTATAAGATTTACCTAGCTGAGGTTCATACCTGCACCGGTAGACTTTTTTTCGTTTTTATTTTCCGGCTGAAATGTAACCACGAGCTTTCATTCATTGAAAAAATCTTATAACTGCACTCATTTCTTAGTTCAATTGATATATTTAAGAATAATAATAATAATAGAGAATAAAAGTCCACACTGGGCTCTTTTATTTTTATTTATCTTTTTGGGTCACCTTTGCATGGATGTGATAAATATATAGTTTTAATATTTAATTTATTTATTTTGGTATACTAATTAAACCTATTTCAGACCGAACTATTTTTTATTTATTTTTTAGGTCACCTTTGTATAGATGTGATAAATATATAGTTTTAATATTTAATTTATTTATTTTGGTATACTAATTAATCCTATCTCAACATTAGACAGAACTTTTTTAAAATAAAGTGTCCAAAGAAGTAACATTGGCGTAGCCTATTTTGCAATTAGAAAAAGTGACATGAGAAGGAGTGATGCAGATGGTGGTGACGATGAAGACGAAGGTTTCTTTTGTGAAGATTGGGATCTACCCAGTGATGATGAGGATGTGTGGCTTTTGGATCTTTGGTTGGAGGCCCAGTGCTGTGTTTCTCGGGCTCGGTTGGCGGCCTTGGACATGCCAAAGTCTTCTGCTGGTGTTGGAGGGTTTAGCCAGGCCCTCAAGCGGGGCTTTCTCTCCCCCATTTCTGGCTCTGTGGCAGCTTCTAGCTTGAAGGTTGGGACTTCCCCTACCGTGGGCTCTACCCCTATTCTGGGGCAGTCTGGGTTTGGTGGCTCGGAGGTAAAATCCCCAACAGATCTGTCGGGTTCCCCTCTGGCAAGACCTGCCCTTGGCCTGGTTGGTGAAGTTCCTGGTGGGTCTTCTTTGCCTCTACCTGAGGTGGTTTTAGAGGTGTGTGTTTGCTGGGGAAAGTTCTTCCCGGGCTACTGGTGATTCTTCTTCTCCGCAAGCCCTGGGGCTTTCCGTTGAACAGAAGTCAAAGGATCCGTTTGGGAATGCCTTTGTTTCCCCACTTGTGAATGTGGTGGATTTGGCTACTAGGGGTCTGAGCCATATCCAGTCACCTTTGTTGGGTCACTTGCTAGGGGCCTCATTCTGCAGCGATCTTCTTGAGACCCAAGGTTCTGGGGCTTCTTCTGGGGAGCCTCACATTTGCATCCCAGACTGTATGATTGATAGATCTGTTGCTTGGCTCCGAAGCTCCCTTGTTGGGAGATTCAGCGGTAACCACCCTAACATTGATGTCCTCAAAAAATGGGTGCTTTGTAAATGGATGGTTAGGGGATAGGTTGAGGTAATAGCTTTACCTTGCAATTTCTTTCTATTTTCTTTTTCTAACTCTGAAGATTGTTCTAGGATCCTCATGGGAGGACCCTGGTTCCTAAGGCAGAATGGTCTTTTCCTAAAAAATTGGTGTCCTGACTTCAACCCTGAGCAATACCGCATCAACATGTTTCCGATCTGGGCTAGGTTGCCAAGGTTGCCCTTAGAATATTGGGATGAGGAGATATTTATGCGCATTGCTAATACTTTCGAGCAGTATAGTGCGGTTGATGTTGTTACGAAATTCAAGAGACATTTGGTTGCTGCTAGATTGTGTTTTTGTGGACGTTGATAGAGTGCTCCCTTTGCAGATTACCCTATCATCCAAGCCAGGTAAATGGGTGCAGCAAATTGTTTTCGAAAATTCTCCAGTTATATGTGATTGCTGCCGCAAAGTGGGTCATGCTATGACTGTTTGTCCAAGCCTCAACACAAATCATCTTGTGTGGAGGAAAAAGGTGTAAGCATCTGGTGATACTTGCAAGACCTCTCATGAGGATGTGAGAAGTAAGGAGAAGAATTATGAGGACCCAAAAGCCTTGTCTGAGACTCCTTTGATGGAGGTGCCTTGCGAGGAGGGGGTTTCCAAGAAGGGTAGATTTGAACAGAACTTCAATAGGATGGGTGATTTCACTCAAACATCTTTGGAGCAATTTGGCTTCAAACCTCCTTGATCTTTTGACTATTTTTTAGGGGGTTTCTGCCTTTTGTTTGTCTTGCTGTGGTTGTGCAACCGATGTGCTATTAGTATCCTGTGTTTGTTCTTTGTGGTTTTGTGGACTTCATTGTCTTATCTCTCTCTTTTGTACAAGGGTCTGGGCCCTTTCAAAACCCTGCTTACCTTTATCAAAAACATTGGCGTATCCTAGTTTGATGCTTCATAAATTTCAAAGTTTATGATTAGCATTATTTTTAATTTATAAATTTTTATCATAATTTTTTTATTTAATCAAAACAGCTAAAGTTGATAGTACATCATACACCACACATTATTTTATAATTTATAATTTTCTTATTCAATGAAAGCTGCTAAAGTTGATAGTACATCATAAACCACACATTATTTTCTATCATAATTATTTTATTCAATCAAAGCCACTAAAATTAATAGTACATCATAAACCACATATTATTTTCTAATTTCCAATTTTCTATCATCTTTTTTATTCAATCAAAGTGGCTAAAGTTGATAGTACATAATAAACTACATAAATACTTCTCCTTTTAATCATTTCTTTGACAATTACTGGAATCTCTAGTTTCATTTATCATTTTCAATTCCTTTTAAATATTTAAATTTTACCCAAAATGTGATCCCCTGCTTGAAAAAAAACTTTCAAAATCTTTTCATTTATCATTTTCAATTCCTTTTAAATATTTAAATTTTACCCAAAATGTGCTCCCCTGCTTAAAAAAAACTTTCAAAATCTTTTACTTCTGGTTTGTTTTTATTTGAAAAGTCTACTAAATATTATATACATGTGTTATTTTTTAATAATTTCTCATTCACATTATATAGTGGCTACTTTTTATTTGAAAAGTCTAGTTATTTTTTAATAATTTCTCATTCACATTATATAGTGGCTACTTTTTCATATTCCCGAATTCCTCGAACAATATTTGCTCAAACATGGTCCCATGTAATATACCAAATCATCTATCACACGAAAGAAATTTTCTTAGACTCATTTCCAAAGAAAAGAGAATAATAATTATAGGAAGAATTTTTTAGTTGCAAATCTTTTAACAATATAATGTAGGCCTACTGTCAAATAAGTGGGCAGTATAAGTCGTAGCTTTTATTTAGAAAAATTGTGAACCAGAAGTTAATAAACAAAACAAAACTTTGCAGAATGCTTAAGACATCCTGCTCTAAACCCTAAGGACAAAGAAGAAACACGATAACAGAATGCCTGATGCATCACTAACAACTGCAATCAAGCATAAAATTTTGGGAGCTCTTCCACCAATGCTAGAACTTCTAACTGCCAATTATTTGATGTTTTGTTTTACTTTTGTTCGTTTTAACTCACATTATAGTAGGAATCAATGATAGCATCTGCAAGATATTCACATTTGGCCAAAGAAAGCCCAGCCAAGGAGATACGTCCATCCTTTGTCATATAGACATGCCACTTGTTTGTCATATTGTCACTCTGTATTGATCAAAAACATATGCTAATGATTAAAGAACCACCAGGATAATGTAAAAACAATAATCTTGCCTGGAAACACTATGGGACACCAATTTACCTGAGTTTTATTAAGCCCTGTGAATGAAAACATGCCAATCTGTTTGAGGACAAAAGACCAGTCCTTGCCACTCTTATCCTTTGTGGAAAGGTAGTCATAGAGTTGCTGCCTCACACCCTTGATTCTTCCAGCCATGAGTTCCATTTCTGATTTCCATTCATCAAACATAACAGGATCACCCACTACATTTGCCACAATCCGAGCCCCATGAACAGGAGGATTTGAGTACATTGGCCTAGCAAGTCTTTTAAGTTGGCTTTTTACCCTGTCATAAGTACATTTGCAGAAACATTTAGTACCCAACTTAGAGAATACTCGAACTCCTTGAGAGAAACACAAAAAATCATTATTGGTACTAGTTATACCTATTTGCAGTATCTGATGATGAGCAAACAGCATTAATAGCTCCTATTCGTTCTGCATACAGACCTAAGTTCTTGCTATAGGACTGAGCAACAAAAACTTCCATCTCACGATTTACAAATAGCCGCACAGATGCTGCATCCTCATCAAGGCTTCCACTTGCAAATCCCTGTACAAAAAAGTAAAATCATATTCTATGATATTATTAATAGGTTTTCCCTCTTCAACTCAGTGGTTCGTTATTTCATTATAAAAAGCATAATTTAAGAGAAAATGGGCTAGATGATGAAATATCAGGCAGATATCCAAGTCATGAAAATACATGGCATTGAATTTTAAAACAGTGGTCAAATATATAACTCATTTCTTGGAGAGAAAGTGGAAAAGGTTAAAATTACCAGGGAAAGTGCAAAAAAACATAAATATTCAAACTAATAGCAGTGCAGCACTCTTGTTATATAGGGAGAGAAGTAATCTACTAAGTGATGTAACCAGGCTTCCATGTCATCTCAAATTCACAAATAAGGATGGAGGGAAAAATTTGATCTCCGTATCACCACAAACCTGGTACGCAACATCAAAGAAAGCAGTTTGTTTTTTCTCCTGAATGACATCAGCAATCTTCTCCCACTGCTCAAGAGTTGGATCAATTCCAGTTGGATTGTGTGCACAACCATGGAGCAAAATAAACGAGCCATTTGGGGCAGCCTACAAAATGTCAAGTTATTAGTCCCCATTTCTATGAATAAAACATCAAATTTGTGAAAGTGAAGGTGAGAAAGAACTTTGAATGTTACCTTAATGTCAGCAATCATCCCTTCAAAATCTAGTCCCACTGTTTTGGGATCATAGTATCGGTACTCTGACCAAGGAACACCGGCATCATTGAAAATGTTCTTGTGATTTCCTGGTCACAACCAGAACATAATTATGCATTAAAAATGACTTAAGAAGTTAAGATATTGAACTGCAAGATAAACTTCACTTTTAAACATGCACATACAGAATTAGGCATTTCATTAATAACATTGAAACTCACCCCAAGTTGGAGATGAGATTAAGACTTTCTCTCCAGGAAAATATCTTTGAATAAATGCCGCTGCAAGCCGAAGAGAGCCCGTTCCTGAAAGGCATTGCACGGTTGCAACCTGAGCAACATTCAACAACACTATGCCATCAATTTTTTCCTATTCTAACATACGCATTACATATGCATGCAGAAATCAATGAGAGAAACTCTTAAACACACTTTATCAATTGATTCAATTCCTTCTCTTGAGTATACAAAGAGACAGGACAATGATTTGGCTACAAAATCATAAAAATCTTACCCTTCCTTGCTTAATTGCAACATTGTCAGCCCCTAGAAGCAACTCTGCAGTAACCTTATTGAATGCAGCCAAACCCTCAATCGGAAGATACTGCAGACAGAATAATACTAAGTAATTGCTAAAAAGTGCAAATAATTTGACTAAATATTAAAGAAATAATGAATATCGTGCATGCCTCTTTATTCTCTCCTTTTTGAAGCATCAAATTCTCTGCCTGCAAAATTGAAACAGATTAAATAAAATTCCACATAATAAGGCTACCTGCATAATCAACGTGTAAGCTCTCAAAGCTAAAATAGCGAATCTTACATGTAGTAACATTTGCTCAAATCACTTAAACTGCATACAAAATATAAGAGTAATGTCCAGAAGATAACCTTTTTCACCACATTCAATACATAGGGTTGCAAGTCCTCTGTTCTGTAAGCACCAACACCAAGGTTAAGCTTTAAATCATTATTATCTGCCCTAAAGGCTTCTGAAACACCTAGAATTGGATCAGGTGGAGCCATTGTGACTCCTTCAAAGCGAGAAACATCAGTTGCAACAGCCATGTTGAAAACTCTAGGTAAGGCCTGTGGAAAAGATTCAAGTTAAACACAATTTTAACCAAACACAAGACAGAAAAAACATCTGTAAATTAAGTGCCTCAAGCATCTCTTACCTAATAAAAAATCTTTACAAACGAATACAAAATCCATATAACAATGCAAACCAACAAGAATGAGTGACATCCGTGTGGATGTGTCTACAACAACTGTCACAAGATACCAAGCTGAGGTGGGCTGCCTCCAAGGGCATTATACTTAGAAGGGAAGATAGAACCCCTAATCTCATCCACATGGAATAGACAGCCATCTGCTAAAGTGTAATTGCCAACACTATAAAAATTGCTTCATTATATTCATTTAGTATGATTAAAATAGTTGGCACACAACACTGCACCTCCACCTCTTACAGAACAACTAGAAATTAATAGATAGCAATAAGTCAGTCAAGAAAAACTGGTTACCAAAACAAACTACACTATAATTATGCTTCCCCTTAATGAAGTTGAGAATAATCGAGTTTGAAGTCATGGGAAGGTTTAAGAATTGCACCTTTAAAATGCAAGTTTACTAATATAAATCAACCCAAGGGATTGTGGTGTAATGGTTATCTACTATATTTGTAAACAATGTGGTTTGAGTTCAATTCCCCTTGGGTAGCACGTGCACGCCCCAGGCCCCATTGGTATCCTAATGGTTGTAGGATCCACTAAAAAAACCTTCAACCCACAAAGAAAAAGCTATAATTGGCCAAATTGTGAATTGGGCAAGAACTTAATGTTATAGAAACTTGAGATAATTTTCAATAATATTTGGCATCCTAATGAATAACTCCAGAATTATAACAAAAATAAAACTGTTAGCATCCAGCAATCTGCATACATTTTTAAGTAATTAATTAGATAGCATAAATAAAACATTAGGATCACGGAGTGTGATCCGAAACGTCGATGCTAAAAAAAGCTACACACAGTTTAAACCAGAAGTTTTTATTCATATCATGGACTGTGGAAATATCATGTCTTCAATAAATAAAACAAACCGTATAAGCGGACCAATGTGAGAACTGGAGCACTCTCCCAAGGCATCTCCCTCGATCTTGGGAGTGTCCTTAAGATAACATAACAAAGAAATATTCCATTGGTCTAGTTATCCAAGAAATATCACGCCAAACAATCAAATACAAAAAATAGCCAATAAAGAAAGGTCAACTTTCAAACGAAATCTTAATAAGAGTTATAAAGATATTAAAAATTGGACAATGTTCGTTTCTCTAACATTTACTTACAAGAAAGAACCCCCGTTAATTGAGTAATCGATCAAAGAGTTTTGATATTAGTGGCATCTTTTGAAATTACCTCCGGTGGGTTTTTTAAGTCTAGGTTACTGAATTGGCAGGAAAACAAGCCATTTTCGGGTATGATTCGTCCTAGAATCGGATTCTGAATCGAATCGTCTGTGGATTGGGCAGGGTTCGTATTTTTTTTTTTTTTTTTGCGTTAGAATCGTTTGGAATCAGCACGGAACGAACCCGGGTGATTCCAGGTTAGATATGGCGATTCAATGGTTTCCATCATGATTGTAGAAGCAGATGAAGATCTTGACGCGTTTTTTAAACTTGTAAAGCATTGAAAAACCCTAAACGACATTATTATCAGCACTTGTTTGTTTATCTGCGCATGTAGATCCATCTGACTGAAGCGCTGGCCATCGTAAGCAAACACGATTTTACAAAGGCGTGGCAAACCCTGCTGCCTGAGCTCTAGGATTCCTCTGAAACAATGATGACTCAACAAATATATGATGACATAAAGTTTTGGTTAGAGTATTGCCTCAACGGCTTCGGCACCATTGTTCGATATTTTTCTGCAAACAGGGCAGCTTAAGTTTGAAGTGAATTTCTCAATATTTAAATTTAATTTTGTATTGATTAAGATTTTAAGTTTTAACTTTAAAGTTAATATTAATAATAATTTAACATTTTTTTATTTTAAGTTTATAATATTTTATTAAGTTCTATGATAAATTTAATTTTTATAAGGTTTTAATTTAGTATTATTAAAAATAATATTTAAATATGTATATTTATTAATTAGTTGCATATATTATTTTATAAAATAAATTAATATTAGTTTATTAATATTTTAACATTAATATTGTTTATTTATATTGTATTATTATATATTTATGATTTTTATATGTTCTTTGTACCCACGTATTGCACTTTTGACGGTCGACCCTGGCTGTCAAGCAAATTTTTGTGACGGCCATTTATTTGAAGTTGCCTTTCAAATATTAAAGCCTAACTATTTTAGGAAAAATACATATAGACTAAAAATATATATAAGAATAATTACATAGAAATTTTGACAGTTTACTTGAAATCTTATCTTTCAGGTGATACGGTCTTCCTAAAATTTTAATTGTATTTTAGGGCTAAAATGACTAAATACGGCCATACGGCCATCAAATTTAAGCCCTGATTGCACCGGAGTGCCCGAACCCAAAACTGATTCTGATTCATTTACTTAGGTCTTTTAGAACCTGATTTTGATGGTGCTTCAAAGGAGAATCCGGGATTGGTTGGAGCTGGGGCCTTGGTTTGTTCTCCTTAGGGACAGTTCATTAGAGGGAGGTCTTTCTTCCTAGGTTCTAATACAATAATGAAGCTGAGGTTGAGGCTCTTATCAAAGATATCAAGACAGCAACCTCACTGGATTGGAAGCTGATCATTGAGGTTGATTCCCAAAGGAGCCACTTAAGACTGGAAACTTAATAATATTCTTTTGAAGGCATGCATTTCTTTGTAAACATTTCAAGCAAATTACCTTATTTCCGTGCTTCAAGGAATGCAACAAAGCGGTAGATCTTTGGCTATTACGGGTATTAATCAGCCACCCTTTTCAACCAGAATAAGTGATTAAAAACATGTATTCCCCTTATTGATCCCCTCCTTAGGAGATTGATTAATTTTATAGTGCTAGCAGGAGCGAATGTTTTAAGCTTGAGCACGGGAAGAGTATCCTCTGTGTGCAGGGGTAATCATTTTTCATTAAGGATGACTAGACCGCGCATCTATACATTTAATTTTGGTTGACAGTGTCTTGTGTTTGAGGTGCCCTTCTAGTTGAAGCATGTGACTGGAGTATATTGTGACGGAGAAAGGTGTTTTCCTATGTTGTTTGCTTTGCAGGAATCAGTGTGTATTGGTTTTTGAAGTGACTGCCCAGGCTCTGGCTCTCTTCAGAACAATGCAGTGTGGCTCTTCATCCTGTGATTCTCCTCATAGAGGAGTCGTCTCTGTTTGCCAGCTTTGAAATACATTTGTGATCCTGGATGTCTACACTCTGAAGTTCATCAAGTTGATTCTAGGTCAGGACGGATTGGGGAATATGGGTGTTCTTAGGTCCAGAGCATCCATTATGGCCAATTTCAAGGATAAATTGGATGCTCATGCTCCTGATCTGGCAGTCAAAGAGTGGACAGAACAAATTTTGACCTCTACAGAGAATGTTATTCTGTGTCACAGCTTGGAGGAAGGATTTGCTGGAGTTGAAGAGGCTCCTGCAAGAGATCTGGCTAAGGAAGTCTTAGCCCAATATAGGGAGATTCAACTAGTATATTCTCAAAGAGTGGGGACTGATTTTCTTCTGTCAAGATCTGGTTTTGTATGTAGATGTTCTAAGGGTAATTATCCACAATGGATGTTCAAAATTTTCTAGTCCTTTTACTCTTCCAGCTATCTCTAATGATGGATTGATTTGGGCTGAGAAACGCACCTTTTTAGAGCCCGAGATTCAAGGAGTTGTGATTTCTAAGGCTAAGGGAAGTGCAGCAGAGGAGGTTGAAGTTGTGCAATTCCTACACCTGCTGGTGGTGTTTGGGGGCCATCTGCTTATAGTCAATGATTTGGCCCTGGTTTTTCAATTTAGGCATGACCATCTGCATGGCTGCCCCATGGTGATTGGAAAAAATGGTCCATTATGTCCTTTTGTGGGGCTGGTTATTGGGCAGTTTGGCCCTGTTCCTAACGGTACAAGAGTTTTTGTATATTCAGTTGTTGGCCATTAGAGGTTTACTACTTATCAGAGTCCAGATTTATCTAACTGTTGTATTTTGTATAGTTTTTATTATCTTGTAAGGGTGAGGGCCCCAATAGAACTCTCAACTTATTGATAAAAGAAAAGTTACAGGTAAGAAGTGTTAGTGCCTGAATTGACTGACAGTTTTTGAGCAATTTCCATGCAGGCACTTTCCCTAAGTATCCAAAAAATGTTCTAAGTGTTGGACCTCCTCAGCATTTTTTCAGCTTCATCATCATATTTTCTTTGAAGAGGAGGTCATCATCATCATATTTCCTTTGATGGTGGTCGGCATCATCATGTTCTCCGTCGACCGGTTTCTCATCGTCATCATCATATTTCAATATCGAGTGATGTTTGGTTTTTATCCTGATCCTGCTGACGAGCTACAGTGCGCCCTGATTTGCTTGCGGGGGTGATTTCTCAAGTATCCGGTGATCTTCCAATTATCACCTTGCCCAAACATGATGATGATGTTGCCCCGATTTTCTGAAGGGGTTATTCTTTGAGTTGTTTCGACCTGACTTGTTCTTTCTTAAGGGTCGTCGTCATCATCATCATATTTCCAGTTATCACCGTGTTGCTCGCGGGGGTCATCATATTTTCTGCCTTCATGATATTTCGCCGGGGTAATATTTTTATCATCGGGTGATCTTGGTTATGATCATCCTGATGATGATGTTGAAGATTTCTAAGTGCGACCCGATATTCACTGGGGTCATCATATTTTGAACGTCAGGATGATCTTAGTCAATATCATCCTGATGATGTTGTATCACTTCATGTTCGTTGTTTTATCATCCTGATGATGCTGACGTCATTCTTATGTCAGGGTGATATCTTTTTCTCTGCCTATCTGCATCATGATATTTCCGAAGGAGGGGGTGATATTTTCATATCACCCGGGTGTATGTTTGTTCCAGCGTCATGATGATGCTGATATCAAGGAGATATCCGCCTGCCGGCTTCGTGCATTATCTAGTGGGGGTGATCTTTTCAAGCATCATCATATTCAGTTATCGCCCCGATCTTATAGTGAAGCTACAGTGCAACCTGATACTTGTGCATCAGGATGATATTTCCAAATATCCGGTTGTCTTCCGAATATCATCCTGATGTTAATATGATGATGACGTCATCAAGGTCCGGGGGGGTCATATTTCTAACATAGATCATCTTGTGGAGATCCCCCGATATTTGCAAACATGATGATGACGTCATCCGGATATGAGGAGGTGCGCAGTAGGCAGATATGATGATGACGTCAGCAGGATATGATGATGACGTCATCAGGATGTTCATCGGCCAGACTTTTGGTATAAGCTCAGCAGGAGGACGTTCCTCCGATGGATCAGGTTGTGCCGATGAGGGCAATTATCATGCAGGTTATATTGCAATATGATGCTGACGTCTGGGTGATATTTCAAGCGACAGGATATCATGCTGCTGGAGGATGATGATGATGAAGTCTTATACTAGTGTCGTCAGGAGCAAAAGCACCGACATGATATATGCTCATGACCTAGTATATAAAGTGTTAATGAGGTTGCTGCGGGGTGCATGTGGGATTTTGATATCCTGCATTTTCAAATATCATGATGATGAATCTCGGCGGGAAATGGTTGCGATTGACTGTTAGATGTTTTTCCCAAGGCCGCGGGTTGGTGCGCCATTAATGGCGAAGGTTGCAGAGGTATGGGCGGATCTGGTACCCGATTGAAGGTGTACATCAGCGGACAGTGGCGCAGGGCTCGAGATATCTTCCTGTTTCCTCCCCTACCTGCTGCATTCATGTTTGGGCGCCAATCTGGTAATGTGTTTGAGCGCCATTTTTATGATACTGTGTATCTGGCGGGATTTTTGGTCAACCTGGTAGTCAATGCTGAATACACCCTCCTGCTATATAATGCAGACGGTGTTATTCATTCAGGTTGTTGAAAGTTGAGGATTTTTGGCTCTGTAATAAAAAACCAGCTGATCTGGTTGCTCTGTACAGCTTAAACTTGTGAGTTTATGTATCTCCTGTTGTACGATTTGGCATGAATCCACTGATTTCATGGTTGATCTTATATGAGTAATGCTATCTTAGCATGTGTTGTGTTAATTCTGTCTCCAGTATTGCATGTATTCTTCTTCTGAATCTGGATATTTGGGTAATGTTTAGATTCTAGAGCATAGAATTCCTATGTTGAATGTCTGACCTTTTAACTTCTGCTCAAGGGGTAGATTAAACTGTTTTCAGGTTGAACATTGGGAAGGGTATACTGCAGTAGGGATGCCATAAGTAGAGATAACTTAACACTTTTCATTGGGAGATATCTGTAAGGCAGATATCATGTGTATCCCCCTGAAATCCAGTTTTAGCTATTCATGCTGATCATTCACAGGTGTATGTCTACCGACTCCAAGCCCTGGATAGGCACCAATCATGCTGTGTTCTTGTGTTATACACCATGTCCAGTTTTGCATCCAAAATTCAAACTAAAACATTTCATACTTCCACCTGTTAGTTGTAGGAGTAGGATTAGGAATCCCCTGCATGCTCTCATACCCAACCAGACATCATGTCCAAGAATGTTGCCAGCCTTGTGATCTATCATGCAGATCTTGGTCCATACATGAGAGTATTCTGCCTGTTGTTGTCAAGTTAGATCCTTCTATCTTTGAGCTAGTCAAGGTTACATCTTGAGTTATAGGGATAACCCCCCTTGGTGCGGCAGAACCAGAAGTGAAGGGGAGGCAGCTCACGCAACCTCCTGTATTTAGTTGGCTGAATCTGCCTGTGCATTAGAAGTGGCAAACCCTAATGCTGATTCAGAAGAAAAACCAACAAGAAGACAAACATTAAACAAGGTGGGGAGGGTTGGACTAAAACCCCAAATAATACCATATTATGATATTAGCTATCATGGCACAGGGTAAGATGAAGGATCAATTGTCATGGAACAAGCAACATTTTTTGCCAAATCTGTAGCTGAAATCAAATAACACACGACAGATGGCGATCATAATTGCTAGAAATGAACCAATAAAAGCATCACCAACAATGTTACTAGCCTTTTGTACCATTTAAGGTAGGCTTTAGGAAATTAACCAAGGTCATAACATGAATTCAAAGACAAATCCTAAACATCTTTGTATATCATACTAAGATGGTTCGTACAAATCATACAAAGCTAAGGTTGGAGGAAATGGTGCAATAGAGAGAATAAAATAATCCTGCTAGGCTGCTAAAGATTAGGGATAGCAGATAATATTCATTGTTCGAGAATCTAAGATCCATATGTCATATAGCAGTAGTTGGTGAAATTATTAACGTCTAGTATTTACAAGAGCACTGGCATTACTAGAATGCACTTACATTCGAGAGGTACTTGATTATTTTGAAT
Organism: Cunninghamia lanceolata; assembly: GCA_027924645.1. NCBI lineage: Eukaryota > Viridiplantae > Streptophyta > Pinopsida > Cupressales > Cupressaceae > Cunninghamia > Cunninghamia lanceolata. The sequence continues at coordinate 1,345,985 of BSBN01000798.1, forward strand.
TGAATGACTAAAAGAGAGGCTACAGATTGTGAGACAAATATCAGAATAATGAACTGAATGTTTTCTTGTCTTTGTGTGTTTGTTCACAGTGAATTAAAAACTGTAAGAGTCCTCTGTGTGCAACTGTGTAGATGTTGAATTTTCCAACATTTCAGATCTCACAACTGTACTCATCATCAGGGATAAGATATTCAAAGACAATGCCTGAACAAACAAATGGTATATTTTCTTTCTTGTCAATGCAAATCCTAAATCTTATTGGTTTAACACTACATATTTTTCTTAAACAGTGAGTAATGATTACGTGATGATGCAAAGTTTTCCATAAAAATAAGGTTATCAAATATTGCCGGGAGGTTGGTGTAAGTTTCTCTTTAACTAGTTTTCTGATGTGTGCAAATCACCCCATATACGTAACCAAATTGCATATGAAATCTATATATTTGCGACTGCATTGTCAATTCTACATTTTGTGCAGTTTGCTCCATGAATATAATTACAGGATTCATCCTCTGTGCAAGGCACACAACTTTCGGATTCTGCAAAAAGTTAAAAAACTTTAGTTTGGATAGCCTGTAATACTCCATTCCTAATACATTAGAGCCCTGTCCAATTTCAGCAACTGATTATGAAAATGGGATAATGTACACACAGCACAACATAGTAGTGGTAGCAGGACAGAATAAGAGTGGTCTTGTTCAAAGTGGAAGCCAGAACTTTAAGAGTAAGTACTAACTTCATTTGTGTTTTGTTTTTAAGTTTCTATTTTTACAGGTCCATGGTTCGATCCATGTTGATTTGGCCAACCCAAGAAGCTGGGCCAGTCACAACCAAAACTAGTAAGGTCTTCTATAAAAAACACGTGCACCCTTGGTTATAGGATTGCTGTAGAATATTCTGAAGTTGAACAAATCATTCAAACAATATTACACAAAATTTCTTTGTAAATAACCTTTGGAAAAAACTTTACTCCATAACCTCAACATGCGGAAAAACAGGCCTAGTCATTGTGCTGCCTACCATAGTTTGCAAACTTGCAAAACTCCTGTCGAACTCACGAGTAAATCTGCAGGCTAGCTTACTTGCGAGACCAGTCCTGTGGACAAACTTGCGAATTACTCGGCAAGTTTTGCCACAACTCGTGTGTTCTCTGCAGACTTGGCCACTGAAAAAAAATTGTGGACCCCTGATAAAAGTTAAAACCCTTATATTTTTGTTTTTTGTCATTTTCATTTACAGCTACTAGATTCTCAGCAGTGTGAATTGATTGTCAAGTGATTAAAAGGATTTATTGACAGTTGATTAAAACTTAAAAGCAATAAAATTATGAAAAATGGCATGTACTGTGAAGGTTCATGTGGCCTCGAAGGCCTCAATTTGGACCTTGTGGTGGGGGGCTCTGCCCTTCAACGCCACCCAGAGAACACACTAGGGCTCTGCCCCTCAACCCTAAGCTGGAGGCTGTCACCCCGAAGCCCCCACTCTGGTTTTAAAAAGCAAATTGTTTTGTGCTGCATCGTATGGAAAAGCAGAAACTTTCCCTTTATTTAGCATGAAATAACAAAAACAGCTTTTTCCCCTACTTTTATGATTTTTCAGCAGTTTTTAGTCTCCTGATTGAATCAAAAGAGTAATCGAATTCCATTTATGTTTTTGGTTTGCTGAGTCAAACCAAATTCTGAGCAATGCTACTATGATCAAAATAGACTTTTGTATTCTGTAAATTCATTCTTTATGAGTCCTTGTGCACTATTTAAGTTTATTTTGTGTATTTATGTAATTTTTTTATTTGCCAAATTTTTGCCAAGTCCCGAGTCTGAGCCAAAATTTTGGGCAGCCACATCTGAGTTTTTGAACTATGCTACCTATAATTGTCCTTTATTAATTCAATGTACTCAAAAACTTCTTAGCAAGAAGCTTATGTGGACTGTAGTGTTTTTCATCTCAAGCGGAATAAAATAAACAGACATTTATAGCAACTAAGATTAATCAACAATCCTTTGCTGTGTGATCATGTTGTAAGAAAAAGAGTGTCTAATAATTGTACCATCAATAATCATCCCTTTCCTGGTTTCAAGAATGTAACTATATCACATATATCAATATGCAGATGTAAGCAACAAATATTGTAAGCTTGTAAACATGTAACATTTGTTATTAGTTTCTAGGTAACATATTTCAGCTGTTAAAGGTTTAAATATGCAAACCATCTAGTTGCAGCTGATTTGTTTAATTGTTTTGGGCTACTTAGCAGCCTCAATTGTAAAGGCCCTTACGAAAATTCAACAGTTTTGGAGGATCCAAAGCCTGCATACTGTATTCCATTATTTTCTATCCAAACATTAACTTGACTAACGTTCATCATTTTTTAACATAACAGGAAATACAAGTGATAGCAAGCAAGCTCTCCATACTAAGTTTTCTTCTGTGGCAGCAAGTTAAGAGATGTTGGAGCCCAAATCTGAAACATATTGTGCAAGTATCCATCCTTGTTAGCATTCTTCCATCCCTTACTGTTGATCTCCCATTGCCCTTCCCATTTTCCTTCACTATTTGCCATTGCCCCTTCCCAATTTCCCTTCCATTCATCCCAAAATTTCTCTATCCTTCTCCCATACTCATTGTCATCCCTAGTCTCACATTTGCCCCTCAAATCATTCTTAATCACTCCAAACTCTCTATTTCCTTCTTGTCCCCCTCCCCCCCCCCCCACACACACCACTTTGCATAGTGTAGCTCCCTAGGGTTTCTATTTTATCACACAATCTGCACATATCACACCACCATTGCACTCTAGGTCTGCACACATATCATCCTTTTGTCTATGGCTGAGTTGAGGTTGAAAGAAACCAAATAGGAGACTGACTGAGGCAGTCTCCCATTTACCCGCACCCTTTCCGACCCTAGATTGAAGCTTGCATATCAGAAGATCTATGACAGGTATGGACAATGTGAGAGCATATCCACTAAAAGCTTCGGAGGCCAATGAGACAAAAGGCATAGGCACCCTACTACACTTTTGTCTCCCTCAGCCCCTCATTGCAAAAGAGCCTGACTGGAGCACCCTGTTCCAACGCTAGAGCCCTGCCAGTGTTCTCAAAAGGTTTCCACAGCGCCCTATTTTGGCACCTGTGTTTGCTCTAGCACCCTCCTCTGGCGCCTGAGCCCTGCCAGCCATTCTTTTGTGGTTCCCCGGCACCCAGATCCAACTCTTGAGTTTGCATTAACACCAAGCTCCAGCACTAGCGTCTGCATTAGTGCAGGAATGTCTACACCATCGCTCAAGTCCTGGTAATTTGTCCCTTGCTGATCATAGAAAGTTGAGATTTTCATTTTGTAGAGCTGCTCCTCTTGTTGTTCTCTTACAGCCCAGCCAGTCATCTTCAGTCTTGAACATTTCCAGAGGCGCAATCTTCTTCCTCTTTTCCCTTCTATTTCTAGTTTAAATTCTCAACTTAGTATCAAATTGATTTTATTGATAATCTGAAAGTAAAGTGCTAGTTTCTATTACAGATCGGGTTGTATTTTAGATTAGTTAGATTGAATTGATACATTGAAAGAAAAGAACCTAGGTTAGTGTAAACACTAACACCTTCAACATCAAAACCTAGGGTTCTCATTTTCAGATCTTTCAAGTCCAAGGGCTTATGGTGTAATGGTGATTGGGGGCACTTCTAAGAGTATCCACTTCATCACAATAAGGTGGTCCATAACCCCAACAGACATTTGGGTAGGTGACGCATATGGAACAAGGGGTACATTCAAGTTGTGAACTAGGCTTACGAAATACATTCAAGTGTGACCCAAGTTTAAATTGCAAGAAAACGGATCACATGCCTAACAAGGCTGGATGCAAGTCCCACGAAATCAATGTGAGTGTTTACCAATTACGCATAATTGAAGGAGGAAAACAGTTAATGTTACCTTCAATCTGAAACGGGAAAATTCCTTTTTCTTGCCAAATGCAGGGCAGATCTTGGTACCCTCGATCTTCTTTTGAGATATATTCAACTGCAATGAACCAAACCAAAAAAAGAAGCCACGATTTTTTTTTCAGAAAACCACTCAATAACCTGTGTTGCGTATCGTAGCATCTTATAAAATCGCCTCATATATATAATAAGTAACGGTACCTGAGAGTTGTTCCCAACTGCCAAAGGCATAGCCTTAGATGAAGCCGCAGTGATCGCAGCCATTTCAAAGCTTAAAATTGGATGGAAAAGCTATTCTACCTGAACTCACAAGTGAAAAATTCTGTTAAACCTTAAATCCAAAATAGGATCGCTACAATAGTTATCAGCCCAATTTTGTCGCCCATTCAATAAAACGTCAAAGTAAAAATTCTACAAGATTTTTTGCTCTTGGTTTAGGTTTTGTCTTTTTGCAATTAAGTTAAAACTTACAGATCTAGAACAAGATAGAAAAAAAAAATACATTAAGGTAAACTTTTCCACTTTTGGAAATGGGGTCAATTTGGACTAATCGAAAAATAAATTTCGAACCATAACACATCAGCAGATATGAAAAAAATTCTAATTAAAACCCATTTTGTACCGCCATCTACAAACTCCGATATACAGCCGATCACGATGCTTATATTTCTTGACAATGAATGGTCATAAAAAGATTCAAAATTCTAGCAGCCTTTTTGAACGCAAATTTATCTAGGAAGTATTATAACCAAAACCCACATAGCACAACCATGAAAATTCTAATCCTAAACTTCAATATTCACTCGATCATATTGATTCAAGAATTTAAAAAAATGAATCGAAAGGTTTTCCCCGTCTAGAAATTATTGAACTGCATATAAAATGAAGCAAAACAACACTGAATGTGATTCGAACCTCAGATCAAGAACACCCTTTGAAAAAAAGAATTAACGAACCAAAAAGAACAAAAATAATCTAATGCAGAGGAAGAGTTTCGATCCGGGAACGAGGAATGCACCTGAGAAGAAATAAAAACTGAAAAATGAGGATGCGACACTGAAAACGTGGAGGGGGCTTTACCTTGTAATGGTTATAGGTGCGGATGAACGGCTGAGAATCTATCTTGTCAATGAACGGCCATGAGTGTTAGAGGGTCCACGACTTGTGATCTTGAGCCGTCGTTTGTTGGAAAAAGTGCTTCGGACAGACGTGGCGTGGCGAAGCATCCAATGCCTTCGTTAGATTGCATTACAACATATATCGATAGTTCATATGTGCCCGAAGCTGTGGGCACTTCAAAAATTGAAGAGTCATTAGATTTGATACAGCTTATGCTTGTATTTTATCGTCCCTTTGGGATCCATTGTATATTCTCACATTGGGAATACCCATCTCCTTTGGGCATATGATTCGTTATATGAATAGTGGGATTTAAATGGTCATTTTATAATGGTGACAATAACTACACAGGGAGGGCCTTAATAGTCATGCGCTATGTGCTATTTGTGTACAAATGACCATATAATCTCACTCATACTCGAGGGTCCTTTCAAAATTGGATCACACATTTCATTTTTTAAACCTTAGTTAAAAGTTTAATATCTCACATTTTAATAATTTTGACACGTTTTATTTGTAAATAATGGTTGAATAAAATATGATATGAAACTCGTTGATGTCCACATTCTAACTCTAAACTTGATCCTCGCTCTTACTCCTTCCTACCTCAATCTCACATTCTTCCTTCTCCTGTTGACTTATTGGTTAATAGATTTGTCACTATTCTTCTTATATAACTTGCCCTTAAAACAATGATAATCTCACTAATAGTTGGATAGGTTGTATTCAGGTAAACAACCTTCCTTTGCTTTTCAAAGGGGGCAGCTCCCTTATAAGATAGGATTTTGAAAAAAATTATGGGTATGCTTTTAACTGGAAAGCAGGAAAGGTGTTTTTAAAAGATAGAACAAAAAAGAACAATGAGTGCAAAGTCTCACAATCAAAAAACTATCTATTAGAAGGTAGAGCAAACGCGGGAAATTTAAAGATCACCACTAGGAAATACTTAAGCATTAAAGAAAACGAAAACTTAGATGATGAGCACTCATAGGATTTATAAAGGCTGTTAATATTTCACATAGAATCAATGAAAGATTTTCTTGAAAAGAAGTATTGCAAATTCGACATAAGAAGAATCTACAAACTGCAAAAGCAATTACCCAAAGTTCATTGTATTTCTATATTCATAAATTGTACAAAGCTCAAAGTCTCTTTCAAAATCTTTACAAAGATAGTATGTTTGTATCAAAGCCACAAAATTTACAAAGGTAACCCTCAAAGAACTTAAAACAGTAAGGAGAGAAAATTCACCCAAAAAAAAAGATCTGCTTACAATCGTTCTTCTCCCTTATATAGGTTACATTTGAAATAGTTTTTTGTTTGTAATTGTTTCTTGAAAAAGAAATAAAATAAACTTTATTCTTTTTTTTTTCTTTTTTTATTATGAGAACAAAGTTCACTTTATTAATTACATGTGGTATGCAAAAGCTATTTTAGAGTAAAGACAAAAGCTAAAAATATTAAGCTAAGGTCTCATTTTCTTTGTCTTTATCTGTCATCTGTTCTTGATTGTCGCTAGAAGCATCTACCGAAGCCTTCGGTTGAGATGGAGCCATTTTGGCCTTAAAATTCCTAAAACTTGTAACAATAGGAGCAATTGCCTTCCCATTTGGAATTGTTATAGTATTAAGCCAGATTTTCCATGTAGATGTTGTCTCCTTAACCTCTTCAACCTTTTTATGGAATTCAATAATTTCTTTTTGAAGGTAGTTAAGAATATAGATAAACTATAAAGTTTTTCCATTGTATTCCCATCTATAGTATCTCTTTTGAACAATTCTTCTGAGACTAGATCTTTAAAACTTTTCTTGACAATCTCAATCTTGGCCAAATTAGTTTCATCTTCATTAAGAATGTTTGCTTCAATTGACAGACAATTTACTTTGACATCCATCAAAATAGAGTCACACATTTTAATCATTTTTTTTATATTCAACTAGGGATTGCTTGATCACCAACATTTTCCATTCAAAGTTTTTCAACCACTTTATGGTCTAATTTTGCTCAGGCTTATTAATAATTTGATCAGAAATTAAAATGCTGACATCTACTTTGATCATCTCTTGTAGATCTTTAACAATTACCATCAACATTGATTCCTCCTTTTGATTAATTAGATATTAGATTTAATTTCTTTCTTTTTGGCCAAAATATCCCCATAAAGCTTCATGGCCTCATCAATATACAACAAGCCATCTATAATTAGTTTCTCAACCCATGCATCTACTGCTCTTCCATAAACCTAAAATTTACCAATTTTGTCAATAATGTCAAAGCTTATTCCCTTGGGAGGTACTTTGGTGGGAGTCACAATTGAAAAATCAAGTGGCTGAGAAGTGGTATCAATAATTGATTTAATATAGGAAGTCAAAACTTCCACCTGTTCTACTAACTGTTCTTTCTCATTCCTTTCTTCCTCTAACCTCTTGACTAAGACATCCATTGACAATTTAGCAGTGTATATCTCCCTCAAATGTAGGAGGCTCCAAATCAATTTTACTTACATTGAAGTTTGTTTCAGTGATGCCTTCTTCATTTTTATCAGTTACAGGTTCAACAATCTCCACATATTGGTGTTATGAAGAAGAATCTACCATCACTTCAGACATATTATGGGTTTTCTTAGGTTGATGGGTAGCTTGAAGCAATTTATCTACAACATCAAAACTAGGATCCACCATCTGAGTATACTTTCTTTTTCTTCCAATAGTTTCATTCAAGCATGGTGGTGGTAGGCTCATTTGACAATTAGGTACCAATGGAGGTAGGGTAGCATTGGAATCAGAATCAGGAACAATGTTGTCTATTGTTTGTTGTTTGGGTGGTGAAGGTGGGGGAGAAGGATTAACATTGGTGTTGGGTATCAATGGTGGAGAAAAAGGAACTGCACTTGGATTTACCTGTGATGAAGGAGGAAGAGACACATTAACTTGAGGTTGAGAAAAAGGAGGAGTATATGGATTTACTTGTTATTGATCCCTTGCATGTCCTTGTGTTTCTCATTATCTCCTTGGGGAGCTCTTCTTAATTCTAACTTCTTCCTTTGCTTCTCATCTTCAACCTCACATTGGCTCTTTAGCTTCATATATTTATATATGGATCTTACTCGTCATCATCCCTCCTAGGAGTGGATCTTGACCTAGTATCATATGTAATGACAGGGGGTTGCTGTGCAAATGAGCTTGTGACATGTTTTTTGTCTCCTTGAAGCTTGCTCCTTTTGTGATAGTCTGGTTGTAGTATGACCAGTGATCTTGGCACTTAACTACTTCTAACTTTTCTCAACACAAATATTGATCTCTCTTATTTCTGTGACTTTCCTTTCTGACCATCTAATTTTGGGTAGAGGTTGTGTCTTAACACTATAGTAGGCCTCATCTACTAAGTCAAAGCCATCATCGACCATATTAGGAATATCCCATCCTACATTGAAAGATTTCATCTAGTCTATAGTCAACCTCATCTAGTCTGTCCTTCTTACTTTATGTTCATCTGAGCAATTCTCCCAATAGTCTTCTAGGTGAGACTAATGTTTATAGGATGTTCCTATATACAAATTTCTTTTGACATAATTCTTATTGTCATATGACAGTCTCATGGTGAAGGGGTGGAAGTTGAATTTTAACAAAATCCTATCCACATTTAGAGCATCCGAATGAGACTTGTAGGTGTAGTATGTCAAATGTATAGGGAAAGGGCAACCCCCTTTTCTTCTCATGATATTTCTTTCTTGCTTCACCCATTTGCCTACAAACTTTGAGAAATATGAGAGTCACTAACATGTATTGGAAATTTATATGGGGAATTTTCAAAACCCCAATCCTTAAATATGAGAAATTATCAAATTAAATAAAATAACTGCCATACTACATGATAAGTTGGGCTGCCTCTGGAGAAATTCTTAACTCAAAGTTGCCATCAATTCTCCTTATATTCAGCATGCAAAATGCACCATTTACCCTCCTATAATCTTTATTTCTATATTCCATATGTAGTTGAGGGTAATTGTAAGGTATACTTAAAAAACCTATTTATTTATTATGATATTGGGAATAATTAATGAAGTGCATTATTTTGAAATAATTATTTTAGTTTTTATATTTACTTATTTTATAAAGATTCATTTATTATTACTTGCAAGAAATAATATTTATTTGCAGATTAGTGGAGCTAATTTTAGTTTATGAGAATATGGGTGTCCAAATGGGTAAATGAAGAGTCACCCTCTTGGAAGACGAAGAGTTAAGATAATACAATTTTTAAAAGATAAAGAAAGGAATGAAAGGGGACACTTTTTAGCTCTCTAGATTTCTTGAATATGTAGGTTTTGAGGAAAACTAGTTGCCTCATTGTCAGAAAGATTGGAAAGAATAAGGTGTGAGTTTTTGCTATTGATTTCACTAAAATTCTCAGGTATGATGTTGGAGGATGTTGGCAAATGTTGTGGAGTCTTCTCTTTACTCTGGCTACTTGATTTCTCAATATCTAGGCACATAAAGCTATGTATGAGTTATTGTCAACTTTATGGTTGTAAGATTGGTTATCCGAACTACAAAGTCTCTGCACTATGCATACGTAAGCAAGGCCAACATGAGCCCCTGAGACATTAGGTCGGCCCCTTAGGGCCTTAGGCTTGTTATTTTATGCAAATGATATTTGATTTGTATATTAAGTGACTATGCAGAACTAATGATTTCATTTAGTTTGTGCAGTTTCAGATCTGACAATTGAGCAGGAAATCAGAGCAAAGAAAGTATTTCTCATCTTGTGAAAGGATGATCATATGATATTCATTGCACATGTGTATATTGTAATAGAAATGTTATATCTAATAATAAAATTTACGATATTCTCATATGATGCCATAAATTAATTGAAGTTTATCAAACTTATATTTGGAAATTTTCTCCTATATTTTTATCATTTTTGACTAATTCATTAATTTATTGTTATATTTTGGAGTGGGCATTACATAGGTATCAGAGCACCAGGTTGCAACACTTGGGAGCTTTGGGGAAAAAAGTTGAACCTATTTCACTGGAAGAATGGCCCAATTATCTGTTTTATGAGAAGAAATGCAAAGAGTTGAACATTTTTCGTAAAAGAAAGAGTTGTCATTTTCTCTAACTAAATCTTTCTAGAGTAAGGGTTGCTATGAATATACTAGGTTGTTTGAAAAGTGGAAGGCTGAAAAGCTAATGAGTTGATTCAGGAATGAACGATCAAGGTATGATATTTAAGAATATTTCTGTTATGACATGATCATTAATAAAAGATCTATTGTATAGATGGGTAATAATTTGATTGAAGAAATGAATTGTGTTTGTCTCTTTGGTTGCTTGAATATATTTTAGTGATAATATTGTGAATAATGATGATGATCAGATAGGGAATTGATTTTTGGAAGTTATGAATTATTGGATATTTTGTTGGTATGTGTAAGGGTAAAACGTGAATCAATCAAATGAATTATATAAGACCCAAACATCAACAGAATAGAAGATAACAAGAAAGATTGAACGAAGATAGCAATGAATAACACAAAGCAAACCTTCCCTGAAACCGATGCTTCTGTTGTTTGCCTATTACAACCGTCCTTTTGCAGATGAAGTGAGCCCTCAGAGAGTGCAGTCTTTTAGCTGTTTGTAGGAAGTCGATGGTAAATGGCTATGGTGATATGCAATGAAGATGAGCTCCAAGGCAAGTATGTGATCTCAAGCTTGTGGATGGTAAAAGGGTGCCAAAGGCGCGCTGGTGATATTTCTGCAGAGTAACGATGTCAAAAGCCTGGATGATTAGAATGGAGGGATGAAGCTTCATTTATAGACTTGGAAGAATGGGAATCAACGGTTGAGAGGAGATATGAAGATCGACGGCTGAGGATGGTTGAGGAATGTGCAACCAGTAGAAATGTGACAAGTGTCCCAGCTCCATCATGAAAGAGTGGATGTGACAAAATTGATTGGAGAGTTAACTCCATTGACTGAACAGTTAACAGACTTGATTGATCAGTTAGAAGAGTGGATTATGGAACTGACTGAATTGATTGACCAGTGAACTGGGTTGATTGAGGGATTAACTCAATTGACAGGCTAGTTAACACTTTTGATTGATTAGTTAACTAACCTTTGATTTGAGAAGAAATAGGCCATGTGGGTGAGGAAAAATAAGGTAATTAAATATTTAATATATTTAATTACATGTGCAACCCGATGAGGTGGACAAGGTGAGGTGGAAAAGTGAGGTGGATTTTTGGAATTAGAACTTAGGATAGAGGAATCTGGATTAATTAAATAATTTATGATTATTTAATTGGGTAGGACATTTAGAAGAATTTTAATTAAATAAATTGAATATATTTAATTATGGAATAGTGAATCGATTAAATAAATTTAGAATATTTATTTAATTGGTAGAAGAATAGAATAAATATTTAGAATATTTATTTAGGATGGTTTGTGTCATTTTTAGACGTATATAGTATAATATGGGAGTATAAGCAAGGGAGGGTTGTGAAATAAAATGATTGTATACTGTTTATAGTTATTGAGCAAGAAAACATTTTATTTATATATTTTACAAGGATACCATATGCTATAGAAATAAGTTCTGAAAAGATTTGTACTATTGGATATTGCTAATGCCTTTGAAACAAATCTTGTTTAGAAAAAAAAAGTTTATGAAGGAAATTGTGTAAGTTGTAATGATATCAAAAGAGTTATGGGACATGCTGGAGAAAAGAAGAGCTGTAAAAACTTCTGTAATAGATTTTTTGAAGGATTATGGAAAGATGAGGAAAATGGCTGAAAATTGCAAAAAAAGATTTGAATATGGAGAAAAGAGGTAAGAAATTTGTTATTTATTTTGTTGTTTATTTCAGATTATTAATGGATTCAATGATTTGATATGATACTAACATTATGCTCTGTGTGAGCCATTTATTTTGCTCTATCTGAGCCATGCTCTGTGTGAGCCATTTATTTTTCTTTATCTGAGCCATGCTCTGTGTGAGCCATTATTGATGCTCTGTGTGAGCTATTTGGAGATGTTGGGCTTTGTGTGAGCTATTGGTAGTTGTGCTCTGTGACAGCTATTGGGAGTTGTGCTCTGTGTGAGCCATTGGGGGATAGTGTGCTCTATGTGAGATATTGGGAGTTGTGATCTATGGGAGCTATTGATTTATGGATGTTGTTGTTGATGCTCTATGGTGATAAAGGATCTACAAATGTGATAAGGGAGCTACATTGTGAAAAAGGGGAGTTTTCTAAACTTTGATTACTCATAACTGTTGAATGTTTATAATTGCATAAATTCCATGGTCTAATTCTTTTGTGGTATATGTTGGAGCTCCATGTGGTTTGAGACCACCACATTCCCCTTCTCCCCTTAGGTGGCTCGTTTGAAGTCACATTGTGATGCTCTATTTTGTGAGAATATTTGAAATTTTAATTTTCTTATTGTTTTAGTGAGCCAATAGTTTGAAGATTTCTTAAAATATTTGGTTGTTTATTGTCCTTTTGCCTCGAGGACTATTCTATTAAGTATTTTGGTTTTGAACTATTGTTTTCCCATTAAGCAATTTGTTTTATATATATATATGAAGTTTTGTTTATTGATTATACTTGAAATCTTTACTCATTGAAAACTTTTGTATTTTGAGGCTTTATTGTTGCTAGCTTGAGTGAAGTAATGTGAAATGTGTAGATTGTCCTGGCAAGTTGTATAGGGGAGGGATGGCTTGGGGAATGTATGTTGTAAAATTGTGTAAGGACTAATTTATGGCATTAAGGTTATATTTGGTACTAATCATTTTGATATCATTAAAAGTATACACGATGAAAGGAATTGATATTTGTGATGTTTAAATTGTATGAGAATATATATATTGAAATGAATTTGATGACAAGTAATGAAGAAATTCTTGTATAAGCATTGTTATGTTGGTTGGTTGCTCTATGTGAGCTATCATTTGGTTTATTGGAAACTACTGTGGTATGGGATAACTAAAATTTTTTTGGAATAAATGTATGGTTGTGAGTTGCTAGAGGAAGAAGGTAAGAAAATAAATTGTATTTCTATTTTATATAACTTCATGATTTCTCGATGAATGTATACAAGTAAAATTTGGAAAGAAATCTGTTATGATATTATTGTATATTTGATTTGGCAAGATTGATGAATTCTTATATGAATATTATTATGATAGTTGGTATTGGTGTTGTGATGGAAATAATTGCTAGAGATTTTGATTTTGTAAAATTTATGATTTAGAAATTTGAAATGAAATTGTTTATCTGTTTAATATGTTGAACATCAACAAAAGGGTTCTCTTTATTTGCTCGGAGGGTGGATTCGATTAAGTTGATCCTATGGTTGGGTGGTAAGCAAATTGAGAATTGTTACTAATTTTATGGTTGCAGATTATGTGTGCTAACTCTGGTGGGATGCGTTGAAGTTAATAAATATTCATTTCTCCTGATGAATTCCAGGAGGAAGTCCATTTTTAGGGGGGAAGAATGTAAGGCATATTTAAAAACCTATTTATTTATTATGAAATTGGGAATAATTAATGAAGTGCATTATTTTGAAATAATTATTTTAGTTTTTATATTTACTTATTTTATAAAGATTCATTTATTATTACTTGCAAGAAATAATATATATTTGCAGATTAGTGGAGCTAATTTTAGTTTATGAGAATATGGGTGTCCAGATGGGTAAATGAAGATTCACGCTCTTGGAAGATGAAGAGTTACGATAATACAATTTTTAAAAGATAAAGAGAGGAATGAAAGGGGACACTTTTTAGCTCTCTAGATTTCTTGAATATGTAGGTTTTGAGGAAAACCAGTTTCCTTATTGTCGGAAAGATTGCAAAGAATAAGGTGTGAGTTTTTGCTATTGATTTCACTAAAATTCTCAGGTATGATCTCGGAAGATGTTGGCAAATGTTGTGGAGTCTTCTCTTTACTCTGCCTGCTTGATTTCTCAATATCTAGGCATAGAAAGCTATGTATGAGTTATTGTCAAATTTATGGTTCAAGATTGGTTATCTAAACTACGAAGTCTCTACACTATGCATACGTAGGCAAGGCCAACATGAGCCACCAAGACATTAGGTTAGCCCCTTAGGGCCTTAGGCTTGTTATTTTATGCAAATGATATTTGATTTGTATATTAAGTGACTATGCAGAACTAGTGATTTCATTTAGTTTGTGCAGTTTCAGATCTGACAATTGAGCAGGAAATTGGAGTAAAGAAAATATTTCTCATCTTGTGAAAGGATGATCATATGATATTCATTACAAATGTGTATATTGTAATAGAAATGTTATATCTAATAATAAAATTTATGATATTCTCATATGATGCCATAAATTAATTGAAGTTTATCAAACTTATATTTGGAAATTTTCTCCTATATTTTTATCATTTTGACTAATTCATTAATTTATTATTATATTTTGGAGTGGGCATTATAGTAATAGTCATATATTTGAGTTGCATTTGTGAACGCTCCAATAGTTTTCAAGTTGGGCTATGCCTCCATACTAGTAATGGCATAAAACAAATAAGAGGACATATAAAAACATTGTTTCTATTGAAAATTTATCAATTGATCATGAATATTATCACTTATCATCTTACACCAATCCACATATTGAGAGGAATAGCAAATGACTATGATAAACTAGCACATCTAGTGGTCAAATGTACTAGTGTCTTTATCTCCTACTACCATGTGGAGTGGAGTAATCATATAAAAATATCCTCCTTAAAATTTGCCCTTTACAGTGTCTTCGAGATTTGGGATTTTCCCTTTTCTAAAGCTTTAACCAGTGTTTGGCAATATTATTTAGAAACAGATCATTTTTATCACTATAATAGTTCCAACCAACTTGTACAGACATATTGACATATTCCTCTCTCAGTGGCAGCATAAGGGTAATACCTAGGGATGCACCATCCAATCTTGCCATCACTTTGCCATCTGTTGTTCTCACTTCTCTGGATTCAGGATGGTAGTTCCAAATGCAAGCAAGGACCAAATTAGGGAACTACACTGCTAGCTAGAATCCTGCTGCATGGGAAAGTCCACTTGCAAAAGTTGTCTCGACCATAGGATCCCTAGGATTTGCATTCATTCTCTTCCAAAAATCTTTCAAATAATTTTTCCCCAAATCATTATCATGTTGAAAGAGAGAGTAACATTGTTGATAGACTTGGGAAGCACTCACAAAGTCATCAATAAGAAGTTAGCTACTCATTTGAATTGTTTTATATATCTTAATCTAGAATTTTAGGTCCAAATTATAGATGAAGTGTCGTTAGTTGTTCAGGAAAATGCTATAGCATTAAATTGACCATGGGAGTGTTGATATGCCTTTGACAACTGAGAGGGGGGGTGAATCAGTTGTCTCAAAAACTTAAACACTTCTACAATTTAAACATCAATCACTTATCCACAATTATTATGATTTAACAATGAATGCATGAAATTAGAAACTTAACCACAGATACAACATTAAACACAAGAGACACCAGATTTTACGTGGAAAACCCCAAGCTGGGGAAAAACCATAGAGAGGATTAGCTCTTAATAAATATTGCAATCTTGAAATAATGATGTTCAGGCTTGGTCACTCCACGGGCCTAAACATACTAGCTCACTGCCATGAAGAACAACTAGGTCTAGCAGGCTCACTTCCTCAACCCTAAACCTAGCAAGATTACAATAAGGGTTGTTAAACCCTACTGGTGGCTCATTTCCAGGCTCACTGCCATGATCAAAATCTTCTTCATGTTTATGATTTAAGTACAATAACTCCTCTGCTCTACTCTTTCTCTACTCTACTCTGCCTCTTCTCTGCTTTGCCTCTTCTTTGCTCTACCTTTTGGACCTTTC
This sequence comes from Cunninghamia lanceolata, assembly GCA_027924645.1. Taxonomy (NCBI): domain Eukaryota; kingdom Viridiplantae; phylum Streptophyta; class Pinopsida; order Cupressales; family Cupressaceae; genus Cunninghamia; species Cunninghamia lanceolata. Next base: position 1,361,942 of record BSBN01000798.1, read on the forward strand.
TTATTATCTTTCCATTTTAGCTCAAGGACATCTTTTCCATGACTCAAGTACAAGTATTTATACACTTCATCAACCTTAGAATGATCATCAAGGTTGGCACTACAATCATCAACCATTGGAACAATCTCCAAGGTCAGCATTACAAGCATTCACAAAATAGGTCCTAACCTATTACAATATTATGCAAAGGAAATGAAGTAAAGATGTATGCGGATCACGCCATGCCTTAGTTGGGACTCAAACATGATCTTCCATGTCACAACATGCTTCCACATTCTTCAAGGAATCTCTGCAACTACTGGAATTAACCAAGTCAACTAAGACTGGTTACATGTTACACTGTCTGGGAACAATGTTCAAACACGATCTTAATTCCTTAACACGAACCAATGTCAAGATAGGAACATGATTAGGAGACATCCACAAGCACGTTATAATCATCAAGAGAAACCACATGAACCTTAACCACTTTATCCATAGGAATCTTCTCATCGAAACACATGAACTTCACTGTCTTCAATTGACATGAAAGAAGGATAGCTCGCAGACCGCCAAAACATGAACCATTGCAATTGTAGGCACTTATCATCATCCTAGACTTTCCTCTAGAACCGCAGAGTAAAATATTTTATTGCGGAGGAATACAGAGCAAAACACTTTCTCCACTAGAGAATAATTAGAAAAAGTAAGTTTTACTCTGGTGAAAGCCACTCTCTCAATACTTCATACCGAAGGCTCAAACTCAAGATTTAGCATCTTTAGACATCCCTTTAAATAACTTCCAATCCAAAAACCAAGATCTCCATCTAGCAGAAGATGCAGAGTAGTTTACTCGACTACTCTTCAACATACAACTCTCTGTCTATACTGCACTTCACTATAACTCACTTGATTCTTCGAGAGAGACCAAATTTCTCAATATCCTCAACACACAAGGCTTCTAAACAAGTAATAGAATAGAACACAGTTGACACAAATGACAACAAAGATATGTTGACATCAATAACAATACCGATTAGACACATACTTGCAACAATCTCCTCCTTTGTCATTGATGGCAACATATGATGTGAAAAACTGTAACAACCATCAAGACAAAATTCTCCCCCTTTCTCTTTACACACATGCACTCTTTCTTTCTACAAGATTCACCGCTTTCTCTTTACACACCTACACTCTTTGTCTATCTAAGTTTTTCACATGACTTCTCTCCCCCTTCGACATTAATGGCAAAGGGCACATACTTGCACTCTTCTGCTTTGATTCAATCTCTCTTTTGAACTCTCTAACTACTCCCCCTAAGAAGTAGCCCTAAAAGGCATCAATCTGGATCTCTGAGCACCTCTGGACTGATGCACTATTGTGCATCTTAGTTTAGAGAAGGAGGGGTGATGACCCCTAACTTTTCTCTGAGATACTCAAAGGTATCCTTAGGCAGAGGTTTGGTGAAAATGTCTGCAATTTGGTCTTTGGTTGAAACATGCTCCAACTTGACTTCATTCTCTATCACCTTTTCTCTCAGAAAATGATACCTAATGGATATGTGCTTTGTCCTTGAATGCATCACTAGATTCTTTGATATGTTTATGGCACTTGTGTTGTCACAAAAGATTTCAATTTGATCCTCATACACAACTTTGATGTCCTTCAAAGTCTGCTTCATCCATAACACTTGAGTGCAACTGCATGATGTTGCAATGTATTCTGCTTCTGTAGTAGACAGGGATATTGAATCCTATTTCTTTCTCAACCAGGATACTAACCTTTTTCCCAAAAGGAATGCACCTTCACTTGTACTTTTTCTTTCATCCACATCTCTGACCCAATCTGCATCAGTACATGCACTAAGAGTAAAGTCACTGTCCTTAGGGTACCACAAACTATAATTCATTTTATCTTTTAAATACCTCAGAATTCTCTTGACTGTCATCACATGTGATTCCTTGGGTTCTGCTTGAAATCTTGCCACAAGACATATTGCATACATTATGTTAGGTCTAGTTTGAATAAGATAAAGTAATCTTCCAGTCATAGATTTGTACCTTTTCTGGTCTGCCATGGGTGAGTTATCATCTTTACTTAACTTACAACTAGTTATCATAGGTGTGCAAACTGGTTTAGAGTCTTCCATCCCAAATTTCTTTAACAACTCTTTCACATACTTAGACTAAGAAATGAAGATATCTTTATCTAATTGACTTATTTGTAGACCTAAAAAGAAGTTCATCTCTCTAAACATGGACATTTTAAATTCACTTTGAATTTCTCCAGCAAAAACTTAGCACATACCTTCATTACCTCCAAAAATAATATCATCAACAAAGACTGCAACAATTAAGATTTGTCCATCATTGATCTTGAAGTAGAGATTGTTGTCTGTAGTACCTTACTAAACCTTATTTGTATCAGATACTTGTCCAACCATATATACCATGCCCTGGGGGCTTGTTTTAATCCATACAAAGCTTTCTTCAATCTGTATACCATGTCACCTTGATCTGATGACTGAAACCCTTTCGGTTGTTCAATATATACTTCTTCCAACTCTCCATTTAAGAAAGTAGACTTCACATCCATTTGATAAACCTTGAAATCTTTGTAGGCTGCAAAGGCCAAAAACATCCTTATTGTTTCAATCCTTGCCACTAGAGTAAAAGTTTCTTCAAAGTCTATTCCTTCAACTTGAGCATATCCTTTGCATACCAACCTTGCTTTGTTTTTAACCACTTCACCATTCTCATTCATCTATTTCTGAAGACCCACTTTGTGCCAATAACATTCTTATCTGCTGGTCTGGGAACAAGATCCCAAGTCTGATTCTTCTCTATCTGCATCAATTCCTCTTCCATAGCCTTTGCCTAATTCTCATCTTTGCAAGCCTCATCCACAATTTTAGGTTCAATCTTAGAAATCAGATAGAAATCTACCTGTTCCTCTGCAGATTTTCTTCTGGTTAAGATCCATTTGCTCTTATCTCCTATGATTTGATCTTCAGAATGACTGAGTCTTACATACCTTGGAGTTTTGGTAGCACTTACTAGAGCTTGTTCTTCTTCATCTGAGTTGTCTTCATGCTGCACCACTTCTGAAACATCTAGTTCATCTGATTCATATCCACCTGATTCTGAAGACCTTTCCTTACATTCATCAACTTTAACATTTGCACTTTCAATGATCTTATTCAGCCTCTTATTATAGCACCAGTAGGCCTTGCTCTTAGTGGAGTAACCAAGGAAGATTCCTTCATCACATCTAGCATCAAACTTGACTATATCTTCTTCTCTTTTGATATAACATTTTCTACCAAAAACTTTGAAATATTTCACAGTAGGAACTTTACCATGCCACAATTCATAAGGAGTGTTAGAACTGTTACCTTTTACTTGGACTCTGTTTAGGACATATATAGCAGTGTGAATTGGCTCTCTCTAATATGTTTCAGGAAGATTAGCTTCTTTCATCATGGTTCTAGCAGCTCCTTGAATTGTTCTATTTTTCCTTTCAACAACTCCATTTTGTTGTGGAGTTCTAGCACATATGGCTGTCTATTTATTCCATATTCTTCGAAAAAGAAATTGAATTCATTTGATGTGAACTCTCCTCCTCTATCTGACCTCAGGCATTTGATTTTCAAATCCATCTCATTTTCAACCATTGCCTTAAATGCCTTGAACTTATCTAGAGCTTCAACTTTTTCTTTCAAAAAAGCGACCCAAGTCATTCTAGAATAATCATCAATAAGCAACATGAAATACATATCTCCTTGCAAACTTCTTACTCTGGTAGGTCCACACAAATCTATATGCACTAGCTCAAGTAGTCCTCCAATTGATTGGTCCTTGATTTTGAAACTTGTTCTTGTTTGTTTCCCAAAATTGACACTCCTTGCAAAAAGGATTAGTAGGCTTCACAAACTTAGGCAGATCTCTAATAGCCTGTGCAGTACTTATCTTCATAATGTTATCAAAATTTATGTGACACAACCTTCTATGCCATAACCAACTCTCATCAGTCTGAGCCAACAAGCAATAGTTATCAGTTCCTTTCAAGTGATAGATGTTACCTCTGGTCTTCTTACCAGTTGCAATGACTATTCCAAAGCTTTCCCTGATCTTGCATCCATTGTCCTTGAAACTTAAATCATAGCCCTTGTCACACATCTGACCCACACTCAAAAAATTGTGCTTTAATCCTTTCACATACAAGACATCTTCAGTATTATGCTTGCCATCAAAAGAGATAGATCCTTTTCCACAAATCTTACCAGCTGTATTATCTCCAAACCTAACCAATCCACCATCATATCTTTCCAAACTCACAAACTTACTTTTCTCACCAGTCATGTGGTGAGAGCAACCACTATCAATAACCCATTCATCCTTGTCCTTAATGACCTAAGCAGCCAAAGCACTTTCCACTAGTTTTTTTTCCTTCACACAGCTAGTAGAATTAGTAGACACGAGATCTTCCTTAATAGCAATAAACAAGCATTCATTTCTAGAAGTACTAGAATTATCTGGTTCACCATTATCTGATACTCCATCATTATCAAAATCTTTAACATAATAACACTTCTTTTGGGTCCTAGGCTTGTTCTCATATCTTTTTCTATTCCTTTCAATTCTTTTAAGACATCTAGAAGCAAAATGACCTACTTTACCACAAGAAAAACATTTGAAAGGTAGTTTGCCTTTATAATTACCAGATCCTCTTTGTAGTCTGTCCACAAAGTTGGCTTCAATTTCATCAAACTCATCATCAGATTCTACCTTGTACTTTTCTAATCTGGAAGTTCTTCTAGGAGTACTGGCTTTGAAGGTCATCTCAACTTTCAGTAGAGCATCACCAAACTCTCTCATTCAAAGGCAGTAAGCTTACCAAGCAGCTGGTCCCTATCAACTTCTTTTACTTGCATAAATTCTTCAATTGCAGCTACCTTGTGATAGTAGGACTTGGGCAGAGATCTGAGAATTTTCATCACAATTTCCTTATCGTCGAGAGTTCCCCCCATGGCTTTTATCCCTATGACAAGTTCATCAACTCTTTGCATAAAGGTTGATACGTTTTCATCTTCATTCATTTTCAAACTTTCATATTTCACTTTCAGACTTTATAGCTTGGCTTCCTTCACATAATCATCTCCTTCATATAGATTTTGAACTTTTCCCATACCTCATTTGTAGTTTCAAGATCCACAACTTTCGTCAGTATTGAATCAGTTAATGAGCTTAGCAAAGCATCTTTTGCCTTGACATCCATCTCATAATCTTTGATTTTATCTTCAGTTGTCAGACCATTTGGAGGCATGGTGTATTTTGTTTCTGCATATTTCCATACCTTGTAACCAAGACAAAGAAGATGTCATTTTTCATCTGAGCCTTCTAGAGAGCATAATTCGTTCCATCAAAATGCGGTGCTTCCTTCTTGTAAGACATTTTGGATCTTCCTCAAGCTATTAAACTTTCTTCCGAGGAACTTGGCTCTAATACTGATTGTTGATATGCCCTGGACAACTGAGAGGGGGGAGTGAATCAGTTGTCTGTAAAACTTAAACACTTCTACAATTTAAACATCAATCACTTATCCACAATTATTATGATTTAACAATGAATGCATGAAATTAGAAACTTAACCACGGATACAACATTAAACACAAGAGACACCAGATTTTACGTGGAAAACCCCAAGGTGGGGAAAAACCATGGAGAGGATTAGCTCTCAATATATATTGCAATCTTGAAATAGTGATGTTCATATTTGGTCACTCCATGGGCCTAAACATACTAGCTCACTACCATGAAGAACAACTAGGTCTAGTAGGCTCCCTGCCTCAACCCTAAACCTAGCAAGATTACAATAAGGGCTGTTAAACCTTGAGAGCTGTTAAACCCTACTGGTGGCTCACTGCTAGGCTCATTTCCACGATCAAGATCTTCTTCATGTCTATGATTGAAGTACAATAACTCCTCTGCTCTACTCTACCTCTACTTTGCTATGCCTCTTCCATGTTTTGCCTCTTCTCTGCTATGCCTTTTGGACGTTTCTTATTATCTTTCCATTTTCACTCAAGGACATCTTTTCCATGAATCAACTACAAGTATTTATACACTTCATCAACCTTGGAATGATCATCAAGGTCAATGTTACAATCATCAACTATTGGAACAATCTCTAAGGTCGGCATTACAAGCATTCACAAAATAGGTCCTAACCTATTACAATATTATGCAAAGGAAATGAAGTAAAGATGTATGTGGATCATGCCACGCCTTAGATGGGACTCAAACATGATCTTCCATGCCACAACACGCTTCCACAATCTTCAAGGAATCTCTGCAGTTACTAGAATTAACCAAGTCGGCTAAGACTGGTTACACGTTACACTATCTGGTAACAATCTTCAAACATGATCTCAATTCCTTAATGCGGACCAATGTCAAGATAGGAACATGATTAGGAAACATCCACAAGCACGTTATAATCATCAGGAGCAACCGTACGAACCTTAACCACTTTATCCATAGGAATCTTCTCACTAGAACTCATGAACTTCACTGTCTTCAACTAACATTGAAGAAGGACAACTTGCAGACCACCAAAACATGAACCATCACAATTGTAGGCACTTATCATCATCCAAAACTTTCCTCTAGAACCGTAGAGCAAAATGCTTTATTATGGAGGAATGTGGAGAAAAACACTTTCTCCCTGTAACTAGGGAATAATAAGAAAAAACAGGTTTTACTCTGGTGAATGCCACTCTATATACTTCATCCTAGAGGCTCAAACTCAGGATTTAGCATCTTCAGACATCCCTTTAAATAACTTCCAATCTGCAAACCAAGATCTTCATCTAGCAGGAGATGCATAACAGTTTACTGGACTACTCTTCAGCATACAACTCTCTGTCTATACTGCACTTCACTCTAACTCACTTGATTCTTCTGGAGAGACCATTTTTTTCAATATCCTCAACACACAAGGCTTCTAATCAAGTAATAGAATATAACACAGTTGACACCAATGACAACAAAGATATGTTGACATCAATGACACCACTGATTAGGCACATACTTGCAACAAGGAGAATATTAACTTGATTGTTGAATGTTTGTTATTCCCATGGGTGAAATAGATATCATGTTGGAAGTAGAGTGGATCACTACATTATAGACAATTGAGGTAAACTTCTAGCAACCATTCATGAGATTTCACTTAGAGGGCAAGATAGTTGAATTAAGAGGGTTGCATGCAAATTCCCCATAGATGGTAAGCCTTCATTAAGTGCAAAACATGCTTAATAAAGGGGCTGATGGATTTGTGGCCCAATTAGTTTCATTAGTAGCCTATTAATCAAATTTTCCTACCCAACCAGATTTGCAAGAAACTATAGATAGTCACTTAGTAGTTTTAATGATACTCTTGAGGGATTGCCTCCTAAAAGGGACTAGGATCATGCCAGTCAAGTAGTACCAAGGAGCCAACCACCCAAAATTAGGCCCTATAGGTACTCTTATGTACAAAAAAGTGAGATCAAGAAGATGGTTCAAGAGATGCTAGAGGTAACTATTATCAAGCATATATAGAGTGCCTCCTCTCCCATGGTGATGATACATAAGAAGGATGACACTTAGTGCACATGTCTAGGCTACAAAGATCTTAATAAGTACACCATCAAAGATAAGTTTTCTATTCTAGTCATTGATGAGCTACTAGATGATATGAATGGAGCTATATTTTGTACAACTTGATCTTAGATTAGGCTATCACCAAATTTGAATTAAGGAAGAAAATATTCCCAAGACAATATTTAGGACTCATGAGGGTCATTATGAGTTTCTACTGATGCTATTTGGTCTTACTAATGCTCCTTCTACATTTTAAAGTTTGATGAATTCCATCTTTAAGCCATTTTTAGGAAGTTTGCATTAGTGTTCTTTGATGATATATTGATTTATAGAAAGACACAGGAAGACCATTTGCACTATGTAGATTTGGTATTACAAGTTGTCAAACAACACCAACTTTATGCTAAACCTTCCAAGTGTGCTTTTGGTCTCAAAGAGGTGAAGTACTTGAGTCACATAGTTTATCATGAAGGGGTAAAAGTTGATCGTAGAATAAAATCAAGGCTACGATCGAGTGTACTATTCCTAAAACCATTAAGAACTTGAGGCATTTCTTAGGACTCATTAGTTACTATAGAAGAATTGTGAAGAACTATGGCTACATAGCAACACCCCTCACAACTCTATTGAAGAAGGATGCTTTTCAATGGAATGAGTTAGCTAATACAACATTTGAGAGACTAAAGGAGGCTATGCGTACCACTCCAATTCTAGCCACTCTAGAATTCACTAAGGATTTTATTATAGAGTGTGATGCTTCAGAAAATGGTATAGAAGAAATTCTCATGTAGGAAGATAGGTAAATTGCTTTTGAAAGTCATCAAATGATGGGTAAGAATCAACTCAAACCCATTTATGAGAAGGAAATGCTAGCTAGTCTTCATGTAGTGAAACAATGGAGGCCATATCTAATGGGTAGACATTTTAAAGTTAGCACAAATCACGACAACCTAAAATATTTTCTAGAGCAATGCTATCCTTGAAAGAACAAAAAATCTGTCACTAAGATGTTGGGTTATGACCTAGAGATAGACTATAAGAAAGGGAAGGAGAATGTAGTGGTTGATGCACTATCAAGGAAGGATGAGAAAGATGAGGCATTATTATGTGCCATTTCAACATGATAACTAGAGTGCGTTGAAGAAGCTAAAGTTGAGTGGCAGAATGATGTTACAACAAGGAATCCCATTCAATAATTGAAAAATGATCCTAGTAGTTCAAATAAGTTTTGTTGGAAGGGAGAATCTTTGTGGTATAGAGTGATTGTACTTATGCAAGAATTTGACCATCAAACACAAGATTCTTGAACAACTCCATGGTACTCCAATTGGAGGACATTCAAGATTCTTGAAGACATATCATTGAATCAAGCAAGATTTCTTTTGGGAAAGGGTTCAAAAGTGATGTTCAAAAATTTGACGTAGAATGTGTTGGAATGTGCCTAATTTTTTTCAAAAGGTCCCTTATTTTATGCCTCAATATTGTTTGGAAAATTTTTCACCCATTATTGATAATGATATGAAAAATCTTTAGTGGGCATGCCTTGGTGAAAATTTTTGTTGTGGTGACTATTTGTCTTCCCCATGCCATGGTCATGCCTAATTATTACTGTATAGACCTAAAATTGGCTCAGGTTGAATTAAGTAAATATTTTGATAATTATCTTAATTCTTATTTTCTTCTGTCAATTAAATAAATATTATAAGTTTATTTGATTGGTTCATTATCCCATAATTAAATAAAATCATTTTATTTAATTAAATTCCCTAAATTCTTCTAATGTCTCAAGTCCTAAATCCACCTCATCTCTTCCACCTCACCATGTGGCACATATAATTAAATATTCTTAATATTTAATTAGCTAATATCCTCCATTATCCAAAAATAAATTTTTAATTCAATTGTCCTCCACTAATTGAATTTTTAATTCAATTGTCCTCCACTCTCATTAAAAATAAATTTTTAAATCATCCACTATGAATTTAAAATTCACAAATAATGAGAGACCTTGATCTCAACTCTTGATCCTCACCCTCCATTCCTTTTTCAAAAATCTATAAATGAAACCCTCACCCAAGCCATTCATACAACTTCTTCTTGCATCAAATCCATGCCCAAAATTTCTCTCAAATCCCCTCATCACACCATTCCAATATCCTCCATTATCATGGTGTTGAAGCTCATTCTTCAACACAACAAGTAATCATAGCCATTCTTCTTTTGTCATCTTCAACAAGCAAGAGAGCACATGCTTCTGAGGGCTTCGGACTTATCAAGATCAAGAGCTGATAGGCGAACTATGGAAGAAGATAGGTAAAAGGTTGTAAGTATTGTTCTTAGTTTTGTTTTGATCAATCTTGTACTTTCATGTTTCATAGATGCATTGGGTTTATTTATCATTATCGATCTAATCCATTTCACCATTAACATTTTGGCACCCACTGTGATCTAATCCACTTTGTTTGTGAGTGTTTGTCTTAGAAGTTTCGCTGCAGGATTTAGGTGTTTCAAAGAACATTCAGGATCAACTCTCACAAACCACCTCCTACGCACAAACCGAGCTCACCGTTGAGTCCGGAAGGCCTCGGAGGTAAAAAAAATCACCTATCATTCTCTAGTTTTGTTACTTGAAAATTTTTGAATTTTTTTTACTTTTCCACGTATTTTTTGCAAAAAAAAAAAAACATTTTTTTTGCTTTAAGTTTTATTTGTTATTCTATTTTAACATTTTAATTCAAAATAAATAAATTAATTAAAAAAAAAAATTGTGGGGGGCTCTACCCACGCAAGTCCCCCCGACCCCCATCCCACCCCCCGACCCCCATACCCCCCTCTCCCCCTCCCACCCCCCATCCCCCACCCGCTGCCCTTTGGCCCTCCCCCATCCCCTCCCTTCAGCCCTCCCCCTTCCCCCCTGTCCTGCGGCCTCCCTTTGCCCCTGCGCTAACCCCTCCCTCCCCCACGCCCTCGGCCTCTCGCAGTCTCCCGTCCACCCAGCTCCCTGCGCAGCCCCACTCCCCTCTGCAAAAAAACCTCCCCCTTCCCGCCGCTCCCCTCCAACCCTCCCACCTTCGTGATCTCCGCCGCCTCTCTCGACCGCCACCACTCCCCCGCCTCCCCCCTACGCACCTCTCCCCTTGGCCTCCCCAAACTCACCTCCCGCCATCGCGTTGCCCTCACTCTGCCTCCGCCTGCCACCAAATACCACCGCCGCCACCAGCCACCTCCGCCCAGCCACCGCCGCCACCAGCCACCTCCACCTAACCACCCTGCCACCACCACCTGCACACACACACACTAAAAAAAAAGGAGGGAGTTATTTTTTCTTTTTTGATTTCCACTTAGCAAAATAGGCTTTTTTTTTCTCTTGGGCATAACTTTTTGTAGGAGTATTAGATTTTCGCAAATTTATAGTCATTGGAAAGCTAATTCGACAAATTTTGCAACGGTCTCGGTATTTTTAGCCCACTAGGTCAATATCAACAGGTGGATATCAAGAGACTGCTAATCCAGTTTGGTGCAAAAACGTCCACTAAAGACAATCATCTTTCACTAAGTGTTGAATAAGACTGATTTAGACATTATCATGCAACTTGAATACAACTCTCATCTAGTTCTAATTAGGAAGGAGTAACTCAATTGTTCATGCCACTTGCATACAATTCTCATCTAGTTCTAATTAGGAAGGAGTAACCCATTGTTCATACAACTTGAATCTAACTCTAATTAGGAAAGCAAAAATGCATACATGCAAATTTCACGCAGTCCATAACTAGGAAGATAGTAATTGAACCATTGCTATATCTACATATTGCTATCTTCTTTAGTTAAATCATTGCTCTCTTACAAACAGGAATGAACATTGCTATCTTGTTAAACACTTCAAAGTTAACAACTCGTGCTATCGTGGATAAAATTAAACTCACCATTGCTATCTTGATTAAAATTGGACCACTACTATCTTGCTACTCACTTCAAAGTTTTGTGTTTGCCCAAGTAGATAGCTCATCTAGTTTTTTTCATTTTAACTAGAGGAAAAGAACCACTATATATTGTATTTTTGGGAATGATACCAAGACTATGTTCTCCCCTATCTTGGGTGACCAAAATGCCAGACGTATCATTTTCGCATGTGTTTTTCCTTTAGAGGGCATGCTCTTGGATACCGCTTATCCATGTAGGAACGACCCTAAGTGATAATAGGCTAGACGCCAAGCCCTTCCAAGCCACTATAAATAAATTGTGTTTGGAGCGAAAGCTTTAAACAATGAGTGAAGTTGTGTTACACCGACAACCAACCTCCCCCAAAACCCTCCAAGGCGCAACCCTTGTAGGCTGGGAGACTCCATAATGGAGAGTAGTGCTGCCACATATGTAACCACTCGAACGGTTGCCCTCATTAAACACCTTTTGTTCTAGTGGCCAAAAACCTTTTTTATCCATTTCGAGCCTAGAATTTTGTACTTGTTCTTTCTTTTTAGTCCCAATAGAGTAAAAAAAATCACAAAAAAATAAAAAACCATAAAAACTCTTTGTGTTTGCTGTGTTTTCTTGCCATAAATTCAGAAAATCAGATCAGAAGAATATTCTTGCAACCAAAGTACCAAAAACACTAAAAAACTTCCAAAAATTTGAAAAAAAAGCTAGAGCGGCGCATTCATCTATTCTGGCGCATATATTCTGACTTCCAGTGCATCTGTTTCGACGCATACACAATAGTGAGCTTTTGCATAGTCTTCAAGAGAAAAACTTCACTAGTTCTAGGTACCCATTTCAATCTAGTCTCAGGTTCAGAGATCAGGTCTCACCTTGCAATCAGTTTTCCATCCATTTCACACCAAAATCTCTCTTTCATTGATCATCCCATCAGGTCTTGCTAGTCAAAAGTCAAAAGCTATCCCATATCAGGTCAAACATAGGTCCCTTTTTCATATCACATTAGATTCAAGTAAACCTAGTAGGTCATAGAACCTTACTAGTGGTTTTGGTGCACGGTTAGTCCCTACACAGTAAGATAGGTATCGAGTACCCTTACTAGTGGCTACCATCTTGTATCGACCATCTTACTTGGAATCATTGATCAAAAAAGCCCTTTGTCCAAATCTTCTCATAAGTATCCTATTCTCAGTAGCCTCCATTGGCACCTCGCCAAAATCTCTAGTCCCATGCCACCTCGTCCCACGTCACCTTGCATGGTTCTTACTAGATCTAAATACAAAAAACAACTTGAAATGCTCGGGTCATCCTACCACATCTTCCCACCTCACGATAGTGATGAGGAAATCTCTAACGAAGACTATCAAGGAAATATCCAAGAATCTTCTACCTCCACTTCAATTCAAACAACCCAAGAGTTATGTCAAGAGCATACTTTAAAGCATGTGGAAACATTAAAATGAAGTTAGAAATACAAACTAAATGCATAAATACACCAAGTTATACCTTCACAATGTGACCCAATCTCATCAAAGAGGGAGAGGAAACTATGTACCCAAGAGCTCCTAGATTAGATAACCCTATTTGATTCAAATGTGGATTGCTCAATGCTTGCTCAACACATATGTAGATGAGTGATTTGGACTTAGATGGAGATGAAGATAGGGATGAGCCATGATTTTGACATTATGATGTTGGGATGAGAGGATTTTGGAGAGATTTAGTGGAGGACAATTGAATTAAAAATTCAATTAGTGGAGGACAATTGAATTAAAAATTCATTTAGTGGAGGACAATTGAATTAAAAATATTAAGAATATTTAATTAGCTAATATCCTCCATTATCCAAAAATAAATTTTTAATTCAATTGTCCTCCACTAAATGAATTTTTAATTCAATTGTCCTCCACTAATTGAATTTTTAATTCAATTGTCCTCCACTAATTGAATTAAAAATTCATTTAGTCCTCCACTATTGAATTGAAAATTCAATTGTCCTCCACTAATTGAATTGAAAATTCAATTTCTCATAACCCATTCTTCCCAAAAATAAATTTTTAATTCATCCACTATGAATTTAAAATTCATAAATAATGAGAGCCCTTGATCTCAACTCTTGATCCTCACCCTCCATTCTCTTTTCAGAAAATCTATAAATGAGACCCTTCTCTAAGCAATTAAGAGACTTCTTTTAGGTATCCTTACCATGCCAAATTTCTTCTAGGGACTTCTTTCAGGTATCCTTACCATGCCTAATTTCCTCTAGAAACTTCATTCTGGCATCCTTATCATGCCCACATTCTTCTCAAATCTCCTTATTCTTTTTTTTCCTTTTTGGCCCTCAGAAGCATGTGCTTTTTTACTTCGATTCCTCAAGATGACAAAGAGAAATGGCTGTGATACTTGTGTTGAAGATGAGCTTCAAACAACAAGGATAATGGAGGATATTGGAATGGCTAGATCAATAAAGATAATAAAACCCAAACATCTATGAAATATGAAGGAGAAAAAGGAGAATGATCACAACGAGATACTTACAACATTTCACCTTGCGTCTTCCATAGTTCGCCTATTTGTTCTTGACCTTGATGATGAAGAAGATTGGCCCTCAGGGAGCTTGCTTCCTTGCTTATTGACGGTGACAAGAACGGAATGGCTTTGATACTTGCTATGTTGAAGATGAGCTTCAAACACAGGGACAATGGAGGATATGAGATGGCTAGAATAATTTTGGCATTATGAGGCTATGAAGAGGAGAATAGAGAAGAAATTGGGCATTATGAGGATGCTAGAAGAAGTTTCCCTAGAGGAAATTGGGCATGATAAGGATGCCAGAAAGAAGTCCTTAGATGAAATTGGGCATGATAAGGATGCCTAAAAGAAGTCCCTCAAATTGCTTAGAGAAGGGTCTCATTTATAGATTTTCTGAAAAAGGAATGGAGGGTGAGGATCAAGAGTTGAGATCAAGGGCTCTCATTATTTGTGAATTTTAAATTCATAGTGGATGAATTAAAAATTCATTTTTGGGAAGAGTGGATTATGACAAATTGAATTTTCAATTCAATTAGTGGAGGAGTGGAGGACAATTGAATTTTCAATTCAATAGTGGAGGACAATTGAATTTTCAATTCAATTAGTGGAGGACAAAAATGAATTAGAAATTTATTTTTGGATAATGGAGGATATTAGCTAATTAAATATTAAGAATATTTAATTATATGTGCAACATGGTGAGGTGGAAGAGATGAGGTGGAAAGATGAGGTGGATTTTGTGAGGTGGATTTAGGACTTGAGACATTAGAAGAATTTAGAGAATTTAATTAATGTGAGATATTAGAAGAATTTAGGGAATTTAATTAAATAAAATGACTTTATTTAATTATGGGATAATGAACCAATCAAATAAATTTTGAATATTTATTTAATTGACAGAAGAAAATAAGAATTAAGATAAATATTAGAATATTTACTTAATTCGACATGAGTCAATTTTAGGTGTATACATTTTGCCCCTTTTTAAAGCAATGTGTTTTATCACGTTGTTTCAAAGAATAATTTTTTTTGGCCATGATACATGCCTTAGTTTGCCCTTGGTACAGATTATGATGATAGGATGCCCTCTCGAGAGATTGGACGGGGAGAAGGCAGAAGGCGTGAGACGAACAATCTCATGATGAGATAGGTTGACAGGAGATGAAATGGTTGGATGCAGAAGAAAGGGATGAATGATATGGAATGCAAGATAAAAAGATGACACACAAGCAAGAAGCAAGTATGGACAAATGATACACAAACAAGGTATTGCCCCTGTCAAGCGGTAAACCTAGGATATGGATTGATGATGTCTGGTTTCAGGAATGAAATATGTCGTATAAGACTCCGGGTCTGGTTTCGACAATATAACATCCTGTCTAAGACATTTGATATGATAACGATATATGACAGTGTTGTCATGGCGGGGAACAATATATCCCTAGACCAACACGGCAGGCATGTTGTCATGGCGGGGAATGATGGATCCCTAGAGCAACACGAAGGATAGTGTTTGGTTTCAGGAAATGAAGTATGTCGTATAAGACTTCAGGTCTGGTTTTGACGATGCAACATCCTGTCTAAGACAATTGATTGATTAACTGATTGAGTTGGTTTACGATCGGACAAGGAACAAGACCACTGATTGTGATTGGATCATTTGACAAGATTGACTTGACTTGATTGGCATGGATTAAGGATAGACTTGCAATTGGATACGGTATGGATATGGATATGGATATAGATATGAGATGCAATTTGATATGGTATAGATATGGAGATGGATATGAACTACAGTTTGATACAGTATGGATATGGATATGGATATTTGTCACCTTGATATAGCAAGTATTTTGAAGCGCTTTCATCACTGGGCTTTATTATGTTGTAAGAAAATACAAGCATCTAGATATAATTGAACCGAGATGACCTGAGTATTACTTACATGGATTTTGATATAGCAAGTTAATACGAGCATCTAGTCAAAATTGAATCTAGATGACCTGAGTATTTCTTGCATTTCAACAGACAAGGATTGCCCCTTTTCATGTTTATACCTCAGAGTCCTCAATGATCTTTTGCCGATCATGTCGTTAGACAGAAATCCTCACATTACTAAAGTTTAATCCACAGCTAGCAGACAAAGAAAATAATCATGCCCCCATCATCGCATCTCTAGCTTTTGGCATCCTTGAGTAGCATAGAAAGGCATGATAGCATAAATCAAGACTCTGTGAGTTAATCTAACCAACACAAAACATTCTTGCATTTAGATGTGTTTGTTTCTTGCCATAATTTGAGTGACAATCATTTAGAAGGCCTTGGGTATTTGCTTTTCTTTGGATAGGTTAAGATACCTTGTGTCAAAATTTCTGCTTGAAGCGTGGGTTATGCTTGCACTTGCTTGTTTGGTGAGAAGATTTCATAATCCTTCTTGGTGAGACAGACCCTAAGGGACTGACCTAGTGCCTCGAGGGCGCATTAGAATAAGGGCCTTGCCTACATGACGACACAGAGGCAACATAGTTCAGGGTAAACCCTAGCGGACCTAAGACCTAGGCAATATAAAGTGATGTGGACACAAATAGACTGAAGGAATAGACATGGGATGGATGGGAAAGTGGAGCCTCAGGGGCGCATTAAGAATGGCCTTGCCTACGTGACAACGCAGAGGTGATGTAGTTCGACTAGAACCCTAATGGACCTAAGATATAGATCGGATGAGACCCGGTGTGGAACAAATATGGATCAGATATGGAACAAATATTGATCAGATATGGAATAAATACGGATAAGATATGGAACAACTATGGATCAGATATAGAACAACCATGGATTAGATATAGCTCAGATATGGAACAGAGAATACTAATGACAAGGAAACAACATGGATAGGTAGATGTATGAGTGAATGGACGATAGTAGATACAGATGGTTAGGTAGAAGGAAACATGGATGTGATCTCCAAGGCCTATGTCGCATAAGTATAACATTCCCCATTATAGGTAGAATACTTAGGATTTTTCATGGCAATGTTTATGACGATAGGAGGATAGGACAATAATGAAAGATTTGCAGGGTTTGGAGGGATAAGGTATGTCAAGAGACATCTAGAACATTTGTCAACATTGTGCCCCCAATCTTTATCAAGGCCAAAGAATAGAGGAAAGGAAGTTTAGATGGATGGATGAGACAAGACAGGTATGCAATGGATAGAGGATAGGATAGGAAATGGTATGAAAGGAAACTGGTAGTAGAAGAGTGATATCTCGATGAGACAAGGTGCTCCCAAGTGTAGGTGACATAGAAGATCAACTTACACATGACGCCTATTTGCCAGGTTTTCATCATGATACTTATCTAAGGCGCCTGTTTGCCTAGTTTTCACCATTGGATGAAGGGGTTTTTCTTTACTCTTTTTTTTTCATTTTCTTTTTTTAAATATTTAGATAGGAGAAGGTGGATATGGATAAGGAGAGACTCAAGTATATAATTCCTTGAAAGGTGATAGTCCCGCTAGATAGATACTGTCGAATGGACCCTGTCTAGTGTTCTCATAGATGTTGGTAGGGGATTGTATGAAAGTGATATGGTGTAGGTAGATAGTGGATTATGATGCAGAATATGAAGGGAAGACTTATGCAACAACATGGACCATTGGAATAGGATGAGGAAGATATGTAGGATAGTAGTGGAAGGAAGGGGAGATGGAGTTATACGGAAGTGTTGTGGAATGGAAGGGAATCATGACCAACGGTTGCACGTATCATGATAAACATTGAAGCGGATGATAGGAGGGTGGTGTAGGAAGCAATGGAGATTTTTGCTTGGTGGATGAATGATTTAGGAATTTATGGACCCACATAGACTTAGTATTTTTCTGGTTTTGGCTTGCCATATGGGATGGAAGAATTTGAGACTTTTGGATGGAATGGGAGAAACTGAATGGTTGGAATTCTTGAGAGGTGGATGCCTCATGTATCTGGAGGGCTTTTTGCTTGGGTACCCAAACCATTTTGTTTTTAGATAGTACTTGTGAAGGCATGGGTTTGGGTGTATGCAACTTTTGTGCAGCTTTTGGGGTAATCATATGTTGCTTGGGGACCCACACCTTTTTCAGTTTGGTATTGAGGTGTATGGGTGTATGCAGCTTTTGATATGGATAATTCTTTGATTCTTGGCTTTTATATCCTAGGTCATGAGGACTCTTAGGATTTTTGACTTTATAGGTAGAGACATCCACATATTTGTCATTGAATCCCCGTGGGATGGTAGAAGTGAGGTTGGTGAAAGCTCCTTGTTTAGACAATATGTGCGTTTGTCAACCATGATTGGGATATTTAGAGGATTTATAGAGGGATGGATAAGGTGTTGGAAGAAGGGGTGGTAAAAGGCACGGAGGGATATTAGGAGTTGGAAGTAGCGGAGGTAGATTGGATGGTGGGATATTAGGAGTTGGAAGTAGTGGAGGGAGATTGGATGGTGGGATATTAGGAATTGGAAGTAGTGGAGGGATATTAGGAGTTATCACATAGGCAAGGCCATTTTCAATGCGCCCCCGAGGCTCTGCTTCCTTGTCCATCTCATATCTTGTCGTATATCCTCTAGTCCATCCATGGTCCAAGTCGAACTACGTCACCTCTGAGTTATCACGCAGGTAAGGCCATTATCAATGTGCCCCTGAGGCTTCCCTGTCCATCTCATATCTTGTCGTCTATCCTCTCATCCATCCATGGTCCAATTCGAACTACGTCGTCTCTGAGTTATCATGTAGGCAAGGCCATTATCAATGCACCCTCGAGGCTTCCTTGTCCATCTCATATCTTGTCGTCTATCCTCTCGTCCATCCATGGTCCAACACAAACTACGTTGCCTCTGTGTTGTCACATAGGCAAGGCCATTATCAATACGCCCCCGAGGCTCCACTTTCCCATCCATCACATGTCTTGTCGTCCGTCCCGCTACCTGTCCGTGTCTGCACCTTTCTCTAGACAAGCGCATGCAGTAAAGCATGCTTCCCAAAACAATAAAAATCATGACGCAAAACATCAACCTATCCTAAACAAAGCAGCGCACCATACTGAAACACTCAAGCTAAATCTAATATCAATTATGGCAAGAAACAAACACACCTCAATGCAAGAATGTTTTGTGATTGGTTAGATTAGCTTACAAAGTCTTGATTTATGCTATCATGCCTTTCTATGCTACTCGAGGATGCCAAAAGCTAGAGATGCTATGATGGGGGCATGATTATTTTCTTTGTCTGCTTCTTGTGGATTAAACTTTAGTAATGTGACGATTTCTATCTAACGACATGATCGGCAAAAGATCATCGAGGACTTTGAGGTCTAAACATGAAAAGGGGCAATCCTTGTCTGTTGAAAAATGCAAGAAATACTTAGGTCATCTAGATTCAATTTTGACTAGATGCTTGTATTAACTTGCTAAATCAAAATCCATGTAAGTGATACTCAGGTCATCTCGGTTTAATTATACCTAGATGCTTGTATTTTCTTACAACATAATAAAGCGCAATGATGAAAGCGCTTCAAAATACTTGCTATATCAAGGTGACAAATATCCATATCCATATCTATACTGTATCTAATTGCATCTCATATCCATATCCATATCCATATCCATACCGTATCTAATTGCAAGTCTATCCTTAATCCATGCCAATCAAGTCAAGTCAATCTTGTCAAATGATCCAATCACAATCAGTGGTCTTGATCCTTGTCCGGTCGTAAACCATATCAATCAGTCATAACTATCCTTCGTGTTGCTCTAGGGATACATCACTCCCCGCCATGACAACACCGTCGTATATTATTATCATATCAAGTGTCTTAGACATGATGTCGTATTGTTGAAATCAGACTCAGAGTCTTATACAACATATTTCATTCCTGAAACCAGACATCATCGATCCATATCTTGGGTTTATCGCTTGACAGGGGCAAATCCTTGTTAGTGCTCGTATCAATTGTACATACTGGCTTCTTGCTTGTGTGGGTCATCTTTTTATCTTGCATCCTGTATCATTCACCTCTTTCTTCTGCATCCAACCATTTTGTCTCATATCTCATCGTGAGATTGTCCATCTCAGGTCGTCCGCCTTCTCCCTATCCAATCTCCCGAGGGGGCATCCTATCGTCATAACCTATACCAGGGGCAAACTGGGGCATGTATCATTATCAGACCATTTATTCTTTGAAACAACATGATAAAACACATTGCTTCAAAGAGGGGCAAAATGTATACACCTAAAATTGGCTCAGGTCGAATTAAGTAAATATTTTAATATTTATCTTAATTCTTATTTTCTTCTATCAATTAAATAAATATTATAAGTTTATTTGATTGGTTCATTATCCCATAATTAAATAAAATTATTTTATTTAATTAAATTCCCTAAATTCTTCTAATGTCTCAAGTCCTAAATCCACCTCATCTTTCCACCTCATCTCTTCCACCTCACCATGTTGCACATATAATTAAATATTCTTAATATTTAATTAGCTAATATCCTCCATTATCCAAAAATGAATCTTTAATTCATTTTTGTCCTCTACTCCCCAAAAAATGAATTTCTAATTCATTTTTGTCCACCACTAATTGAATTGAAAATTCAATTGTTCCCCACTATAATTGAATTAAAAATTCAATTGTCCTCCACTCCCCAAAAAATAAATTTCTAATTCATTTTTGTCCTCCACTAATTGAATTGAAAATTCAATTGTCCTCCACTCCTCCACTAATTGAATTGAAAATTCAATTGTCCTCCACTATTGAATTGAAAATTCAATTGTCCTCCACTAGTTGAATTGAAAATTCAATTTCTCATAACCCACTCTTCCCAAAAAAATTTTTTTAATTCATCCACTACGAATTTAAAATTCGTAAATAATGAGAGCCCTTGATCTCAACTCTTGATCCTCACCCTCCATTCTTTTTTCAGAAAATCTATAAATGAGACCCTTCTCTAAGCAATTAAGGGACTTCTTTCAGGTATCCTTACCATGCCAAATTTCCTCTAGGGACTTCTTTCAGGTATCCTTACCATGCCCAATTTCCTCTAGAAACTTCATTCTGGCATCCTTATCATGCCCACATTATTCTCAAATCTCCTTATTCTTTTTTTTTCTTTTTGGCCCTCAGAAGCATGTGCTTTTTTGCTTCGATTCCTCAAGATGACAAGGAGAAATGGCTATGATACTTGTTGTGTTGAAGATGAGCTTCAAACAACAAGGATAATGGAGGATATTGGAATGACTAGAATGAGGAGATTTGAGAAGAATGTGGGCATGATGAGGATGCCAGAAGAAGACTCCCTAGAGGAAATTGGGCATGATGAGGATGCAAGAAGAAGTTGTATGAATGGCTTGGGTGAGGGTTTCATTTATAGATTTTTGAAAAAGGAATGGAGGGTGAGGATCAAGAGTTGAAATCAAGGGCTCTCATTATTTGTGAATTTTAAATTTATAGTGGTTGACAATTGAATTAAAGATGGATATTAGCTAATTAAATATTAAGAATATTTAATTATATGTGCAACATGGTGAGGTGGAAGAGATGAGGTGGATTGATGAGGTGGACTTTGTGAGGTGGATTTAAGACTTGAGACATTAGAAGGGGCATGATAAGGATGCTAGAATGAAGTCCTTAGAGGAGATTGGGCATGATAAGGATGCCATAATGAAGTCCCCTAGAGGAAATTGGGCATGATGAGGATGCAAGAAGAAGTTGTGGTAAAAGGTATGGAGGGGTTTTAGGAGTTGGAAGTAGCGGAGGTAGATTGGATGGTGGGATATTAGGAGTTGGAAGTAGTAGAGGGAGATTGGATGGTGAGATATTAGGAGTTGGAAGTAGCGGAGGGAGATCAAATGGTGAGATATTAGGAGTTGGAAGTAGCGAAGGGAGATTGGATGGTGGAAGGTGTATGGTCACATGCTTTTGAGATGTGTATGATAAGGGAGGTGGGATGGTGACATATGTTTTGGGGATATGATAGGGTTTGTGATGGAAAGTGGTAGACTTAGGAGTGAAGGAAGTACCAACATCTTGAGTTTGCTCACCTTGGGGTATGTATCCAAGGCCGTATGAAGGTGGAAGAACATTGACATGGATAGGTTCCAAAATACCTTGTTCATGAAGGCCTAAGCCTTTACCTTGATAGTTCATCTTCTGGAGTATGCGGTGGACAGCAGGATTATGTGTAGGTGGAACACTAGACACAAGTTCTTTATTGGATGGAGAAGGTGAGATAGCAGATAATGATTGTTGGTGTTCTAAGAAAGAACATTCATGCATGAAGGTAGTAAGACCAAAGATATATGGTGGAGGATTTGTAGCTTGGTCAATAATGGATGGTAGAGGAGTATTATTGGTTTGATCTTCTACACTTGCTTGGGAGGCAAGTGTCTCATCAAGGGAAGTGGAAGTTGTTGGATCTTGGGTAGGAATAGATGGGGTGATAGGCTCAGGACCATGGATACATAATGGCACCAAAATGTTAATGGGAAAATGGATTGATCAGTAAACAATATTAAACCCAAACATCTATGAAAGATGAAGGAGAAATGAATATTCAAATGACAAACAAGTGATACTTACATGAATATGGATCAGATATGAAATAAATAAGACATGACATGGAATAGATATGGATCAGATGATACTGATGACAAGGAACCACCACAGATAGGTAGATGTATGGGTGAATGGAATAGGTAGGTAGAAGGAATCAAGGATGTGATCTCCTAGGACTATGTCACATAAGAATAATGTGCCCCATTGTAGGTAGAATACTTAGGATTTTTCATGGCAGTGCATAAGACAAAGGAGGATGAGAGGATAATGAAGGATTTGCATGGTTTGGAGGGATAAGGTATGTCAAGAGCCATTCAAAACATTTGTTAACATTGTGCCCCCAATCTTTATCAAGACCAAAGAATAGAGGAAAGGAAGATTGGATGGATGGACGGGACATGATAGGTAGGTAATGGATAGAGGATAGGATAGGAAATGGTATGAAAGGAAATTGGTAGGAGAAAAGTGATATGCCGATGAGACAAGGTGCCCCCAAGTGTAGGTGACATAGAAGATCAACTTTACACATGATGCCTATTTGCTAGGTTTTCATCATGGTACTTATCCAAGGCGCCTGTTTGCCAAGTTTTCACCATTGGATGAAGGGATTTCTCTTTACTTTTTTTGTTTTTTTTTTTTGTTTTTGAATATTTAGATAGGAGAAGGTGGATATGGAAAGACTCAAGTATAGAGTTCCTTGAAAGGTGATAGTCCCACTAGATAGATACTGTCGAATGGACAATGTTAAGTGTTCTCACAGATGTTGGTAGGGGATCGCATGAAAGTGATATGGTGTAGGTAGATAGTGGATTATGATGCAGAATATGGAGGGAAGGCTTATGCAACAACATGGACCATAGGCATAGGATGAGGAAGATGTGTAGGATAATAGTGGAAGGAAGGGGAGATGGAGGGATATGAAAATGTTGTGGAATGGAAGGGAATTATGACTAACGGTTGCACATACCATGGTAAACATTGAAGCTGGTGATGGGAAAGTAGTGTAGGAAGCAACAAAGACTTTTGCTCATGGATGAATGGCGTAGGTATGTAGGGGTCCACATAGACTGAGTATTGTCCTAATTTTTGTTCGTAATGTGAGATGGAAGAATTTGAGACTTATGGATGGAATGGGAGAAAGTAGATGGTTGAGATTCTTGAGAGGTGGATGCCTCATGTATCTCGAGGGATTTTTTCTTAGGTACCCAAACCCTTTTGCTTTTAGATAGTACCTGTGGAGGTATGGGTTTGGGTGTATGCAGCTTTTGTGCAGCTTTTGGAGTAATCATTTGTTGCTTGGGGACCCACACCTTTTTCAGTTTGGCATTGAGGTGTATGGGTGTATGTAGCTTTTGATATGGATAATTCTTTGATTCTTGGCTTTTATATCCTAGGTCATGAGGACTCTTAGGATTTTTAACTTTATAGGTAGAGGCATCCACATATTTGTCATTGAATCCATGTGGGATAGTAGAAGTGAGGTTGGTGAAAGCTCCTTGTTTAGAAAATATGTGCATTTGTTGGCCATGATTGGAATATTTAGAGGATTTATAGATGGATGGATAAGGTGTTGGAAGAAGGGGTGGTAAAAGGCACGGAGGGGTGTTAGGAGTTGGAAGTAGCAGAGGTAGATTGGATGGTGGGATATTAGGAGTTGGAAGTAGCGGAGG
The DNA here is from genome assembly GCA_027924645.1 of Cunninghamia lanceolata. Classification (NCBI taxonomy): domain Eukaryota; kingdom Viridiplantae; phylum Streptophyta; class Pinopsida; order Cupressales; family Cupressaceae; genus Cunninghamia; species Cunninghamia lanceolata. Next base: position 1,386,303 of record BSBN01000798.1, read on the forward strand.
GAGATTGGATGGTGGGATATTAGGAGTTGGAAGTAGCCGAGGGAGATTGGATGGTGGAAGGTGTATGGTCACATGCTTTTGGGATGTGTATGATGATGGAGGTGGAATCGTGACATATGTTTTGGGGATATGATAGGGTTTGCGATGGAAAGTGGTAGACTTAGGAGGAGTGGAGGAAGTACCAACATCTCAAGATTGTTCACCTTGGGGTATGTATCCAAGGCCATATGAAGGTGGAGTGGACACAGATAGACAGAATATAAAAACAACAAAAATCTTGATGCAAAACATCAACCTATCCAATGCAAAAGCAGAACACCATATCGAAACACTCAAGCTAATTCTATATCAATTATGGCAAAAATACACATCTAATGCATGAATGTTTTGTAAATAGGTTAACTTACCAAGTCTTGGATTTTTGTCATTATGTCTTCCTATGCTACTCAAGGATGCCAAAAGCTAGAGATGCTATGAAGGGGGCATAATCTTTTTCTTTGTCTGCTGATTGTGGATTAAACTTTAGTAATGTGATGACTTCTATCTAACGACATGATCAACAAAAGATCATCGAGGACTTTGAGGTCTAAACATGAAAAGGGGCAATCCTTGTTTGTTGAAAAATGCAAGAAATACTCAGGTCATCTAGATTCAATTTTGACTAGATGCTTGTATTAACTTGCTATATCAAACTCCATGTAAATAATACTCAGGTCATCTCAGTTTAATTATACCTAGATGCTTGTATTTTCTTACAACATAATAAAAGCCCAATGATGAAAATCTTCACCAAGCAAAAATCTCCATTACTTCCTACACCACCCTCCCATCACCAGCTTCAATGTTTACCACGGTATGTGCAACCGTTGGTCATGATTCTCTTCCATTCCACAACACTTCCATATAACTCCATCTCCCCTTCCTTCCACTACTATCCTACACATCTTCCTCATCCTATTCCTATGGTCCATGCTATTGCATAAGCCTTCCCTCCATATTCTGCATCATAATCCACTATCTACCTACACCATCTCACTTTCATGCAATCCCCTACCAACATCTATGAGAACACTTGACATGGTCCATTCGACAGTATCTATCTAGCGAGACTATCACCTTTCAAGGAACTATATACTTGAGTCTTTCCATATCCACCTTCTGCTATCTTAATATTAAAAAAAAATAAAAAAAAGTAAAGAAAAATCCCTTCATCCAATAGTGAAAACCAGGCAAACAGGTGCCTTGGATAAGTACCATGATGAAAACCTAGCAAACAGGCGTCATGTGTAAAGTTGATCTCCTACGTCACTCACACTTGGGGGCACCTTGTCTCATCGGCATATCACTCTTCTCCTACTAGTTTCCTTTCATACCATTTCCTATCCTATCCTCTATCCATTACCTACCTATCCTGTCCCGTCCATCCATCCAATCTTCCTTTCCTCTATTCTTTGGTCTTGATAAAGATTGGGGGCACAATGTTGACAAATGTTTTGAATGGCTCTTGACATACCTTATCCCTCCAAACCATGCAAATCCTTCATTATCCTCTCATCCTCCTTCGTCTTATGCACTGCCATGAAAAATCCTAAGTATTCTACCTACAATGGGGCATGTTACACTTATGCGACATAGTCCTTGGAGATCACATCCTTGTTTCATTCTATACACTATAGCCCATCCTCATAACCATCTGTATCTACTATCTTCCATCCATCTACATATCCATGGTGGTTCCTTGTCATTAGTATTGTTTGACCCATATCTGTTCCATATCATGTCTCATCCGATCCATATCTTGGGTCCATTAGGGTTCTTGTCGAACTACGTCGCCTCTAAGTTATCACGTAGGCAAGGCCATTTTCAATGTGTCCCGAGGCTCTGCTTCCTTTTTCATCTCATATCTTGTTGTATATCCTCTAGTCCATCCATGGTCCAAGTCGAACTACGTCACCTCTGAGTTATCACATAGGCAAGGCCATTATGAATGCACCCCCGAGGCTTCCCTATCCATCTCATATCTTGTCATTTATCCTCTTGTCCATCCATGGTCCAAGTCAAACTACATCACCTCTGAGTTATCACGTAGGCAAGGCCATTATCAATGCACCCCCGAGGCTCCACTTTCCCATCCATCCCATGTCTTGTCATCTATCCCACTACCCGTCCATGTATGCACCTTTCTCTAGACAAGCGCATGCAGCAAAGCACGCTTCCCAAAATAACAAAAATCATGACGCAAAACATCAACCTGTTTTAAACAAAGTAGCGCACCATACTAAAACATTCAAGCTAATTCTATATCAATTATGGCAAAAAAAACACATCTAAATGCAAAAATGTTTTGTGTTGGTTAGATTAAGAGTCTTGATTTATGCTATCATGCCTTTCTATGCTACTCGAGGATGCCAAAAGCTAGAGATGCTATGATGGGGACATGATTATTTTCTTTGTCTGCTGCTTGTGGATTAAACTTTAGTAATGTGATGACTTTTGTCTAACGACATGATCGACAAAAGATCATCGAGGACTCCGAGGTCTAAACATGAAAAGGGGCAATCCTTGTCTGTTGAAAAATGCAAGAAATACTTAGGTCATCTAGATTCAAGTTTGACTACTTGTTTGTATTAACTTGCTATATCAAAATCCATGTACGTCATACTTAGGTCATCTCGGTTCAATTATACCTAGATGCTTGTATTTTCTTACAACATAATAAAGCCCAATGATGAAAGTGCTTCAAAATACTTGCTATATCAAGGTGACAAATATCCACAGCCATATCCATACTGTATCCAATTGTAGTTCATATCCATTTCCATATCTATACTGTATCCAATTGCGTCTCATATCCGTATCCATATCCATATCCATACCGTATCTAATTGCAAGTCTATCCTTAATCCATGCTAATCAAGTCAAGTCAATCTTGTCAAATGATCCAATCACAATCAGTGGTCTTGATCCTTGTCTGGTCGTAAACCAACTCAATTAGTTAATCAATCAATTGTCTTATACAGGATGTTGCATTGTCGAAATCAGACCAACACACGCATCTTACACAACATGCTTCATTTCCTAAAACCAGACACTATCCTTCATGTTGGTTTAGGGATATATTGTTCCCCGCCATGACAACACTGTTGTATATTGTTATCATATCAAATGTCTTAGACAGGATGTTATATTGTCGAAAATAGACCCGGAGTCTTATACGACATATCTCATTCCTGAAACCAGACATCATCGATCTATATCCTGGGTTTACGGCTTGACAGGGGCAATACCTTGTTTGTTCTTGTATCATTTGTGCATGCTTGCTTCTTGCTTGTGTGTGTCATCTTTTTATCTTGCATCTCGTATCATTCACCTCTTTCTTCTACATACAACCATTTCATCGCTCGTCAACCTATCTCATCGTGAGATTGTCTGTCTCACACCGTCTTCCTTCTCCCCATCCAATCTCCCGAGGGGGCATCCTATCACCATAACCTATATCAGGGGCAAACCGGGGCATGTATCATGGCCAAAAAAAAATTTATTCTTTGAAACAACGTGATAAAACACATTGCTTCAAAGAGGGGCAAAATGTATATGCCTAAAATTGACTCATGTCGAATTAAGTAAATATTCTAATATTTATCTTAATTCTTATTTTCTTCTGTCAATTAAATAAATATTATAAGTTTATTTGATTGGTTCATTATCCCATAATTAAATAAAATCATTTTATTTAATTAAATTCCCTAAATTCTTCTAATGTCTCAAGTCCTAAATCCACCTCACAAAATTTACCTCATCTATCCACCTCATCTCTTCCACCTCACCATGTTGCACATATAATTAAATATTCTTAATATTTAATTAGTTAATATCCTCCATTATCCAAAAATGAATTTTTAATTCAATTGTCCTCCACTATTGAATTGAAAATTCAATTGTCCTCCACTAATTGAATTTTTAATTCAATTGTCCCCCACTATTTGAATTTTTAATTCAATTGTCATCCACTCATTAAAAATAAATTTTTAAATCATCCACTATGAATTTAAAATTCACAAATAATGAGAGCCCTTGATCTCAACTCTTGATCCTCACCCTCCATTCCTTTTTTAAAAATCTATAAATGAAACCTTCACCCAAGCCATTCATACAACTTCTTCTTGCATCCTTATCATGCCCAATTTCCTCTAGGACACATTCATTCTTGCATCCTTATCATGCCCAATTTACTCTAGGAAGATCTCTTCTGGCATCAAATCCATGCCCAATTTCTTCTTTTCAATTCTCCTCTTCATACCCTTATAATGCTGAAATTATTCTAGCCATCCCATATCCTTCATTGTCCTTGTGTTTGAAGCTCATCTTCAACAGAACAAATATCTCAGCCATTTCGTTCTTGTCACCGTCAACAAGCAAGGAAGCAAGCTCCCTGAGGGCCAATCTTCTTCATCATCAAGGTCGAGAACAGATAGGCGAACTATGGAAGACGCAAGGTGAAAGGTTGTAAGTATCACTTGTTTGTCATTTGAATATTCTTTTGTCCTTCATATTTCATAGATGTTTGGGTTTAATATTGTTTACTGATAAATCCATTTTCCATAGTTCGCCTATCTATTCTTGACCTAGATGATGAAGAAGATTGGCCCTCAGGGAGCTTGCTTCCTTGCTTGTTGACAGTGACAAGAACAGAATGGCTGAGATATTTTGTTGTGTTGAAGATGAACTTCAAACACAGGGACAATGAAGGATATGAGATGGCTAGAATAATTTCAGCATTATGAGGGTATGAAGAAGGGAATTGAGAAGAATTTGGGCATTATGAGGATACCAGAAGAAGATTCCCTAGAGGAAAATGGGCATGATGAGGATGCATCTTTCTGAGTTTTTGTTTGACCGGTTTAGCTCCTGGGGCTAAAGATAAATAATGCATGATAAGATTCAGATCTAGCCCTGGCATGTTAGTGTATGTCCAAGCAAAGTTGACTTGTTTTCTCTTGAAGAAATCTATAAATGCTGATTTTTCGTGTTCTGTGAGAGCTTTTGCCATGTGGATCATTCTGGGTTCATCTCCTGTGTTGACATTGATTGGTTTTGCTGGTTCTATCAAGATCGACGATCTCTCCTGATGTGTAAGATTGGGGAGAAGCCTTTCATCCTTCAGCACCTCAGAGAGGTTTTCACCATTGGATATGTCTTTATTTTTACTATTTTGATGTTCTAACGCTGCCGCGGAGCAGTTTTAACCGTTAGACCGTTCTTTTACCTTGATATTTTTATGACTGAAAGACTTGGCACTCTCTCCAAAATAGGACTTCTCGTTGAGTTCAATAGCATAGCTAGCTTTGTGGTCTCCTATAGGTATGTGATCTCTATGCTCAAGATACTTGATGATGGCTTTGTCATTTTCAAAGGTGTCTTGCTTAGGGGTGGTGCCATCTAGGTCCCGGTCAATAAGTTCAGGGTGTACCAAAAGTAAGGGATCATTAGGTTGGTCTGGTTCAATGGCATTGATGGTTAGGATAGAGTTATTAAAGGTATGTATGAAGTCTGCGATAGTATTCTCCGTTAGTGGATCTGTCAAGGGTGAACTCATTCCTTCCTCACGATTTTCACTATTGTTATTGTGTGGTACGGACTCTAGCGGCCTAGCCCTTAGACCTTGTCCCTCATTTGCGGAGGTTGGGTCATACTCATGGACAACATCAATATCTTTTTCATCACAAGATATCTCAGAGAGGCTATCCCACTCATATTCATTAGAATCAGTTTCGCTCCCCATTTGCATTCTCTGGATTTGTTCAACCAGATTGCTAGTGGATGCTTCTGGTTGTTTGCCTTTATTCTTGTTGGTTCTGGTGTTTCTTGATGCTCCACTGTACCCTAGCCCTGTAGTGTCTTGGGCTGTTAAGGTATGAGGTTGGATGGGTTCAGTGATGCCATCCTTTCTTGAATCAAGTGGACCATGTCCTTCATACCCCATTCTCTGTAGCATTTGAAAGCCTTGACCATATTGTGTCATTTGTATAATGGGATGGTCATGTTGTGTTGAGGAACTACCTTCATCTTTGTATAGCCATTGTGGGATATCTTTTTCATCATTTTCATCTTCTAGGCTTCCCCATTTTACAAATGGTCCTTCGGTGGTTCTCTCTGCTTTGGGTGTTCTTAGGATGGGTCTCCCATAGGATTTAGGAGATAGAGGTAGTTGTGTCAAACAAAGGGATTGGGAGGCTGTGTACTCACCCAGGCCATTATATTTGAGTTGGAGTTTTGGTTGAGATGCTCTTGAAGAGGAAGCAAGTGTAGCTGGATCTATACGAGATGAAGAGGCGGCAGAAGCACGATTGGTGGGGATCACAACTTCTGGTTTGGGCTAAATAGAGTTGCAATATTGAAATGGGTTAGGGTCACCTTGGATGGTGATCTCTTGACCTTCATGTGGGAACTTGATACATTGATGGTATGTGGAAGGTATTGCTTTTAGAGCGTGTATCCATGGTTGCCCAAGAAGAATGTTGTAAGCTAGCTCCATGTCTAGGACTTGACAAGCTACATCTTTTACTACAGGGCCCACTCTGATTGGTAGGGTAACAGTTCCTTTGGATGTTCTCTCTTCCTCATCATATGCTTTGATGGTGATTTTTCTTTTCAGATCTATAGCCTTCTTTGAAAACCCCAATGTAAGGATTAGCTTTAATGTACAAATATTCAAACCAGCCCCTCCATCTATTAGGACTCTTTTGATCTTGTGTTTGTGTATGAAAGCTTCAATATGGAGGGAAGCATTATGGGGTTGAGTGATTGACATATCATCCTTCTCAGTGAATGATAGGGAATGTGGTGAGGTAATGTGACCGACCATGGTTTGGAATTGCTCTTTAGCAAGGTTTGTGGGAACGGAGGCTTCCACTAAGGCCTTGTCAAGTATGGTCCTATGAGATGGAGATAGATGCAGAAGTTCCAAGATGGAGATGTTTGCAAGTGTTTTGTGGAGTTGATCCACAATACTATATTGGTTGGTCAGAGGAGCGGAGGCTCCTCTAAGGGTGACTTTGTTACTATGGATAGAACATTGCAGTCTGGATCTTTGTTTATAGTGATTACATTGATATGTGAATCACTTTCATAGATATGGTTAACAACATAGTCATAGCCGACATTTGTGTAGTTCGCGTTGTTAGAGCCACTGTTGTTTCTGTTGGAAGGTCCTCCTTGCTCATAGCTAGGAAGAGGATCCTTGAATGCCTGATGATCACTGTTGGAGGTATGTCCCTTAACAGATATTTTGTTTTTCTCTATTATTTCTTGGATTGTATGCCTGAGTTCAATACAATCATTTGTCTTGTGCCCCCTGTTTCGGTGGTATTCGCAGAAGTCATTGTCATTCCACCAATGGGGTTTGACTTTTGGTTCATACTCTTATGCTGGGGGAAGCGTTATGAGATTGTTGGTGATTACCTTTCGTAGGGCAATTTCTAGTGACTCATCTAAAGGTGTGAACTTTCTCCTAGGTTGAAAGTTGGTAAATCTAGATTCAATATATCTTGGTTTGTTTTGTGTGGGGTTATTTTTAGGTGTTGATAGGTTGAAAATTGGTTGCTTAGGTGCCGCATTTTTGACATCTACTACCCCGTCATTCACAATGTTTTTATTTTTCATCTAGAATCAAGGTTCATCAAACATCCATATTGCCAACCAAGAAGCTATCCAAGACCTATCCGCTTCCATTCAAGAAGACCAAGAGTTATGTCAAGAGCACACCTTAAAGCATGAGGAAACATTAACCCCTTGTCTAAACCAAGATCAAAACACACCCATCCGACCCATGCACAACCTAGGTCTTTTCTATGATCAAGATATTATTGCTGATGAAGAACCTATACAAGAGAACATTAATCCCATCACACAAAATTCTATCTATGATCCAGATCCCATCTATGATGAAGAGCCTATCTATGATCAAGCAGACCATGATGATCCTCTTAGCCCACTTTATGTGTTCCATGGTCCTGAGCCTATCACCCCATCTAGTCCTACCCAAGATCCAACAACTTCCACTTCCCTCGATGAGACACTTGCCTCCCAAGCAAGCATAGAAGATCAAACCAATAATACTCCTCTACCATCCATTATTGACCAAGCTACAAATCCTCCACCATATATCCTTGGTCTTACTACCTTCATGCATGAATGTTCTTTCTTAGAACACCAACAATCATTATCCGCTATCTCGCCTTCTCCATCCAATACAGAACTTGTGTCTAGTGTTCCACCTACACATAATCCCACTGTCCACCGCATACTCCAGAAGATGAAATATCAAGGTAAAGGCTTAGGCCTTCATGAACAAGGTATTTTGGAACCTATCCATGTCAATGTTCTTCCACCTTCATATGGCCTTGGATACATACCCCAAGGTGAGAAAACTCAAGATGTTGGTACTTTTTCCATCGCAAACCCTATCGTATCTCGAAAACATATGTCACCATCCCACCTCCCTTATCATACACATCCCAAAAGCATGTGACCATACACCTTCCACCATCCAATCTTCCTCTGCTACTTCCAACTCCTAATATCCCACCATCCAATCTACCTCCGCTACTTCCAACTCCTAACACCCCTTTGTGCCTTTTACCACCCCTTCTTCCAACACCTTATCCATCCCTCTATAAATCCTCTAAATATCCCAATCATGGCTGACAAACGCACATATTGTCTCAACCAGGCACTTTCACCAACCTCACTTCTACCATGGCACGGGCATTCAATAACAAATCTGTGGATACCTCTACCTATAAAGTCAAAAATCCTTAGACTCCTCATGACCTAGGATATAAAAGCCACGAATCAAAGAATTATCCATATCAAAAGCTGCATGCACCAATACACCTCAATACCAAACCGAACAAGGTGTGGATCACCAAGCAACAAATGATTATTCCAAAAGCTACATAAAAGCTACATACACCCAAACCCCTACCTTCACAGGTACTATCTAAAAACAAAATGGTTTGGGTATATGAGGCATCCACCTCTCAAGAATCTCAACCATCTACTTTCTCCCATTCCATCCAAAAGTCTCAAATTCTTCCATCCGACATGAAGAACAAAAAGTAGGACAATACTTAGTCTATGTGGAACCCTACATGCCTACGTCATTCATCCACAAGCAAAAGTCTCCGTTGCTTCCTACACTACTTTCCCATCACTAGCTTCAATGTTTACCACGGTATGTGCAACCGTTAGTCATGATTCCCTTCCATTCCACAACATTTTCATATACCTCCATCTCCCCTTCCTTCCACTATTATCTTACACATTTTCCTCATCCTATTCCTATGGTCCATGCTTTTGCATAAGCCTTCCCTCCATATTCTGCATCATAATCCACTATCTATCCTATGCCATATCACTTTCATACGATCCCCTACCAACATCTGTGAGAACACTTAACGTTGTCCATGCGACAGTATCTATCTAGCGGGACTATCACCTTTCAAGGAATTATATACTTGAGTCTTTACATATCCACCCTCTCCTATCTAAATATTCAAAAAAAAATGAAAAAAGTAAAGAGAAATCCCTTCGTCCAATGGTGAAAACCAGGAAAACAGGCACCTTGGATAAGTATGATGATGAAAACCTGGCAAACAGGCGTCATGTGTAAAGTTGATCTTCTATGTCAACTACATTTGGGGGCACCTTGTCTCATCAGCATATCACTCTTCTCCTACCAGTTTCCTTTCATACCATTTCCTATCCTATCCTCTATCCATTGCATACCTATCCTGTCTCATCCATCCATCCAAACTTCCTTTCCTCTATTCTTTGGTCTTGATAAAGATTGGGGGCACAATGTTGACAAATGTTTTGAATGGCTCTTGACATACCTTATCCCTCCATACCATGCAGATCATTCATTATCCTCTCATCCTCGTATCGTCATTAGCATTGTCATGAACAATCCTACATACTCTACCTACAATGGGGCATGTTATACTTATGCGACATAGTCCTTGGAGATCACATCCTTGATTTATTCTACCTGACCATCCGTTCCATCTACATATCCGTGGTGTTTCCTTGTCATCAGTATCATCTGATCCATATCTATTCCATGTCATGTCTTATTTGTTCCATATCAGATCCATATCGTGTCCTATTTGATCCATATCTGAGCCATATCTGATCCATATCGTGTCTTATCTAAGCCATATTTGATCCATATCATTTCCTATCTAATCCATTATCTGTTCCATATCTTATCCATATCGTGTCTTATCTGATCCATGTCTGTTGCATATCTAATCCATATCTGTTCCATATCTGATCCATATTTGTTCCATATCATGTCTCATCTGATCCATATCTTGGGTCCATTAAGGTTCTTGTCGAACTACGTCACCTCTGAGTTATCACGTAGGCAAGGCCATTATCAATGAGCCCCCGAGGCTCCGCTTCCCTATCCATCTCATATCTTGTCATCTATCCTCTAGTCCAGCCATGGTCTAATCCAGAACTACATTGCCTCTACATCGTCACGTAGGCAAGGCCATTATTCTCATGCGCCCCCGAGGCTCCACTTTCCCTATTTGCCCCATGTCTAGTCCTTCTATCTATCTGAGTCCGCTCCCCTTCCTGTCCATCCCATGTCTTGTCATCCATCCCTCTACCCGTTCGTGTCTACACCTTTCACCAGGCAAAGCGCACGCAGCAAAGCACGCTTCTTAAAATAGCAAAAAACTTGATGCAAAATATCAACTTGCCCTAAACAAAGTAGCGCACCATACTGAAACATTCAAGCTAATTCTATATCAATTATGGCAAAAAGACACATCTAATGCAAGAATGTTTTGTAAACATGTTAACTTACAAATTCTTGAATTTTTGTCATTATGTCTTCCTATGCTACTCAAGGATGCCAAAAGCTAGAGATGTTATGATGGGGGCATAATCTTTCTCTTTGTCTGCCACTTGTGGATCAAACTCTAGTAATGTGACGACTTTTGTCTAACGACATGATCGGCAAAAGATCATCGAGGACTTCAAGGTCTAAACATGAAAAGGGGCAATCCTTGTCTATTGAAATGCAAGAAGTACTCAGGTCATCTAGATTCAATTTTGACTAGATGCTTGTATTAACTTGCTATATCAAAATCCATGTAAGTAATACTCAGGTCATCTCAGTTTAATTATACCTAGATGCTTGTATTTTCTTACAACATAATAAAAGCCCAATGATGAAAGCGCTTCAAAATACTTGCTATATCAAGGTGACAAATATCCATATCCATATCTATACTGTATCTAATTGCGTCTCATATCCGTATCCATATCCATATCCATACCGTATCCAATTGCAAGTCTATCCTTAATCTATGCCAATCAAGTCAAATCAATCTTGTCAAATGATCCAATCACAATCAGTGGTCTTGATCCTTGTCCGGTCGTAAACCAACTCGATCAGTTAATCAATCAATTGTCTTATACAGGATGTTGCATTGTCGAAATCAGACCAACACACGCGTCTTACACGACATGCTTCATTTCCTAAAACCAAACACTATCCTTCGTGTTGCTCTAGGGATCCATAATTCCCCGCCATGACAACACGCTTGCTGTGTTGGTCTAGGGATATATCATTCCCTACCATGACAACACTATCATATCAAATGTCTTGGACAGGATGTTGCATTGTTGAAACCAGGTCCAGAGTCTTATACGACATATCTCATTCTTGAAACCAGATATCATCAATCTATATCCTGGGTTTACTGCTTGACAGGGGCAATACCTTGTTTATGCTTGTATCATTTGTGCATTTTTGCTTCTTACTTGTTTGTGTCATCTTTTTATCTTGCATTCCATATCATTCATCCCTTTCTTCTGCATCTAACCATTTCATCTCTTGTCAACCTATCTCATTGTGAGATTGTCTATCTCATGCCTTCCACCTTCTCCCCATCCAATCTGTCGAGGGGGCATCCTATCGTCATAACCTGTACTAGGGGAAAACTGGGGCATGTATCATTATCAGACTATTCTTATTCTTTAAAACAACGTGATAAAACACATTGCTTCAAAGAGGGGCAAAATGTATACACCTAAAATTGGCTCAGGTTGAATTAAGTAAATATTTTGATATTTATCTTAATTCTTATTTTCTTCTGTCAATTAAATAAATATTATAAGTTTATTTGATTGGTTCATTATCCCATAATTAAATAAAATCATCTTATTTCATTAAATTCCCTAAATTCTTCTAATGTCTCAAGTCCTAAAATCCACCTCATCAATCCACCTCATCTCTTCCACCTCATCATGTGGCACATATAATTAAATATTCTTAATATTTAATTAGCTAATATCTTCCATTATCCAAAAATAAATTGTTAATTCAATTGTCCTCCACTAAATAAATTTTTAATTCAATTGTCCTCCACTAATTGAATTTTTAATTCAATTGTCCTCCACTCTTCCACTAATTGAATTTTTAATTCAATTGTCCTCCACTAATTGAATTTTTAATTCAATTGTCCCCCACTAAATGAATTTTTATTCAATTGTCCTCCACTAATTGAATTTTTAATTCAATTGTCCTCCACTCTTCCACTAATTGAATTTAATTCAATTGTCATCCACTCTTATTAAAAATTAATTTTTAAATCATCCACTATGAATTTAAAATTCACAAATAATGAGAGCCCTTGATCTCAACTCTTGATCCTCACCCTCCATTCCTTTTTCAAAAATCTATAAATGAAACCCTCACCCAAGCCATTCATACAACTTCTTCTTGCATCAAATCCATGCCCAAAATTTCTCTCAAATCCCCTCATCACACCATTCCAATATCCTCCATTATCATGGTGTTGAAGCTCATTCTTCAACACAACAAGTAATCATAACCATTCTTCTCTTGTCATCCTCAACAAGCAAGGGAGCACATGCTTCTGAGGACTTCGCATTTATCAAGATCAAGAGTTGATAGGCAAACTATGGAAGAAGATAAGTAAAAGGTTGTAAGTATTGTTCTTAGTTTTGTTTTGATCAATCTTGTACTTTCACGTTTCATAGATGTATTGGGTTTATTACTGTTATTGATCAATCCATTTTCCCATTAACATTTTGAATATTTTGACATTTATCTTAATTCTTTTTTTCTTCTGTCAATTAAATAAATATTATAAGTTTATTTGATTGTTTTATTATCCCATAATTAAATAAAATCATTTTATTTAATTAAATTTCCTAAATTCTTCTAATGTCTCACATTAATTAAATTCCCTAAATTCTTCTAATGTCTCAAGTCCTAAATCCACCTCATCAATCCACCTTATCTTTCCACCTCATCTCTTCCACCTCACCATGTGGCACATATAATTAAATATTCTTAATAGTTAATTAGCTAATATCCTCTATTATCCAAAAATAAATTTTTAATTCAATTGTCCTCCACTAAATGAATTTTTAATTCAATTGTCCTCCACTAATTGAATTTTTAATTCAATTGTCCTCCACTCTTCCACTAATTGAATTTTTAATTCAATTGTCCTCCACTAATTGAATTTTTAATTCAGTTGTCATCCACTCTCATTAAAAATAAAATTTTAAATCATCTACTATGAATTTAAAATTCACAAATAATGAGAGCCCTTGATCTCAAATCTTGATTCTCACCCTCCATTCCTTTTTCAAAAATCTATAAATGAAACCCTCACCCAAGCCATTCATACAACTTCTTCTGGCATCAAATTCATGCCCAATTTCTTCTCCTCATTCTAGTCATCCCATATCCTTCATTGTCCTTGTGTTTGAAGCTCATCTTCAACACAAAAAGTATCAAAGCCATTCCGTTCTTGTCACCGTCAACAAGCAAGGAAGCAAGCTCCCTGAGGGCCAATCTTCTTCATCATCAAGGTTGAGAACAGATAGGTGAACAATGGAAGCCACAGGGTAACAGGTTTTGCAAGCTTTGTACTTCATTTATTTATTCCTGTTATTTGCATATTTCATTGATATTTGGGTTTAATATTGTTTATTGATCAATGCCAAACTGAAAAAGGTGTGGGTCCCCAAGCAACAAATGATTAATCCAAAAGCTACACAAAAGTTGCATACACCCAAACCCATACCTCCACAGGTACTATCTAAAAGAAAAAGGATTTGGGTACCTAAAAAAAATCCCTCAAGATACATGAGGCATCCACCTCTCAAGAATCTCAACCATCTACTTTCTCCCATTCCATCCATAAGTCTCAAATTCTTCCATCTCACATGATGAACAAAAATCAGGACAATAGTCAGTCTATGTGGATCCCTGCATGCCTACGTCATTCATCCACAAGCAAAAGTCTCTATTGCTTCCTACACTACTTTCCCATCACTAGCTTCAATGTTTACCACAGTATGTGCAACCGTTAGTCATGATTCCCTTCCATTCCACAACATTTTCATATCCCTCCATCTCCCCTTCCTTCCACTACTATCCTACACATTTTCCTCATCCTATTCCTATGGTCCATGCTTTTGCATAAGCCTTCCCTTTGTATTTCGCATCATAATCCACTACTTACCTGTGCCATATCACTTTCATACGATCCCCTACCAACATCTGTGAGAACACTTAACATTGTCCATGCGACAACATCTAGCTAGTGGGACTGTCACCTTTCATGGAACTAGTCTCTCCTTATCCATATCCACCTTCTCCTATCTAAAAAAAAAAGAAAAAAGTAAAGAAAAATCCCTTCTTCCAATGGTGAAAACCAGGCAAACAGGCACCTTGGATAAGTACCATGATGAAAACCTGGCAAACAGGCATCATGTGTAAGTTGATCTTCTATGTCACCTACACTTGGGGGCACCTTGTCTCATTGACATATCACTCTTCTCATACTAGTTTTCCTTTCATACCATTTCCTATCCTATCCTCTATCCATTACATACCTATCCTGTCCCATCCATCCATCCAAACTTCCTTTCCTCTATTCTTTGGTCTTGATAAAAACTGGGGGCACAATGTTGACAAATGTTTTAGATCTCTCTTGACATACCTTATCTCTCCAAACCATGCAAATCCTTCATTATCCTCTCATCCTCTTCCTTTGTCTTATGCACTGCCATGAAAAATCCTACATACTCTACCTGCAATGGGGCATGTTATACTTATGCGACATAGCCCTTTGAGATCACATCCTTGTTTTCCTTCTATCTGCTATTGCCCATCCTCATCACCATCCGTATCTGCTATCTTCCATCCATCTACATATCCATGGTGGTTCCTTGTCATCAGTATTGTTTGTTCCATATCTATTCCATGTCATGTCTTTTTTTTGTTCCATATCTGATCCATGGTTGTTCTATATATGATCCATGGTTGTTCCATATCTGATCCATATTTGTTCCATACCGTGTCTCATCCGATCCATATCATAGGTCCATTAGGGTTCTTGTCGAACTACGTCGCCTCTGAGTTATCACGTAGGCAAGGCCATTCTTAATGCACCCCCGAGGCTTTGCTTCACTTCACTCCTCTCCTCTTCACTATCCCATCTATCCCATATCTAGTCCTTTTATCAATCTGAGTCCACACCACTTTGCCATCACCTAGGTCTTAGGTCCGCTAGGGTTTACCCTGAACTACGTTGCCTTTGTGTTGTCACATAGGCAAGGCCATTATCAATGCGCCCCTGAGGCTCCATAATCCTCCACTTCCCATTCATCCCATGTCTTGTCATCCATCCCTCTACCTGTCCGTGTCTGCACCTTTCTCTAGACAGGCGCACGCAGCAAAGCACGCTACCAAAAAAATAAAAATATTGAGGCAAAACATCAACTTGTCCAAGGCAAACAAGAGTACCATATCAAAACACTCAAACTAATTCTATATCAATTATGGCAAAAAGACACATCTAATTCAATAATGTTTTGTGATTGGTTAGATTAACTTACAAAGTCTTGGATTTTTGTCATTATGTCTTCCTATGCTACTCAAGGATGCCAAAAGCTAGAGGTGCTATGATGGGGGCATAATCTTTTTCTTTCTCTGCTGCTTGTGGATTAAACTTTCGTAATGTGATGACTTTTGTCTAACGACATGATCAGCAAAAGATCATCAATGACTTCGAGGTCAGAACATGAAAAGGGGCAATCCTTGTCTATTGAAATGCAAGAAGTACTCAGGTCATCTAGATTCAATTTTGGCTAGATGCTTGTATTAACTTGCTCTATCAAAATCCATGTAAGTGATACTCAGGTCATCTCAGTTTAATTATACCTAGATGCTTGTATTTTCTTACAACTTAATAAAAGCCCAATGATGAAAGCGCTTCAAAATACTTGCTATATCAAGGTGACAAATATCCATATCCATATCTATACCGTATCTAATTGCATCTCATATCTGTATCCATATTCATATCCATACCGTATCTAATTGCAAGTCTATCATTAATCCATGTCAATCAAGTCAAATCAATCTTGTCAAATGATCCAATCACAATCAGTGGTCTTGATCTTTGTCTGGTCGTAAACCAACTCGATTAGTTAATCAATCAATTGTCTTAGACATGATGTTGCATTGTCGAAACCAGACCCAGAGTCTTAGACGACATGCTTCATTTCCTAAAACCAGACACTATCCTTCATGTTGCTCTAGGGATCCATCATTCCCTGCGATGACAACACGCTTGCCGTGTTGGTCTAGGGATATATCATTCCCTGCCATGACAACACTATCATATCAAATGTCTTAGATAGGATGTTGCATTGACGAAACTAGACCTAGAGTTTTATACGACATATCTCATTCCTAAAACCAGACATCATCAATCTATATCCTGGGTTTACCGCTTTACAAGGGCACTACCTTGTTTGTGCTTGTATCATTTGTGCATACTTGCTTCTTGCTTGTGTGTGTCATCTTTTTATCTTGCATCCTGTATCATTCATCTCTTTCTTCTGCATCCAACCATTTCATCTCCCGTCAACCTATCTCATCGTGAGATTGTCCGTCTCACGCCTTCCGCCTTCTCCCCATCCAATCTCCTGAGGGGGCATTCTATCATCATAACCAGTACCAGGGGCAAACTGGGGCATGTATCATTATCAGACTATTCTTACTCTTTGAAACAATGTG
The DNA here is from genome assembly GCA_027924645.1 of Cunninghamia lanceolata. NCBI lineage: Eukaryota > Viridiplantae > Streptophyta > Pinopsida > Cupressales > Cupressaceae > Cunninghamia > Cunninghamia lanceolata. The sequence continues at coordinate 1,403,449 of BSBN01000798.1, forward strand.
ATAAAACACATTGCTTCAAAGAGGGGTAAAATGTATACACCTAAAATTGGCTTAGGTTGAATTAAGTAAATATTTTGATATTTATCTTAATTCTTATTTTTTTTTGTTAATTAAATAAATATTATAAGTTTATTTGATTGGTTCATTATCCCATAATTAAATAAAATCATTTTATTTAATTAAATTCCCTAAATTCTTCTAATGGCTCACATTAATTAAATTCCCTAAATTCTTCTAATGTCTCAAGTCATCAATCCACCTCATCAATCCACCTCATCTTTTCCACCTCACTATGTGGCACATATAATTAAATATTCTTAATATTTAATTAGCTAATATCCTCCATCCTCCACTAAATAAATTTTTAATTCAATTGTCCTCCACTAATTGAATTTTTAATTCAATTGTCTTCCACTAATTGAATTTTTAATTCATTTGTCCTCCACTAAATGAATTTTTAATTCAATTGTCCTCCACTAATTGAATTTTTAATTCAACTGTCCTCCACTCTTCCACTAATTAAATTTTTAATTCAATTGTCCTCCACTAAATGAATTTTTAATTCAATTGTCCTCCACTAATTGAATTTTTAATTCAATTGTCATCCACTCTCATTAAAAATAAATTTTTAAACATCCACTATGAATTTAAAATTCACAAATAATGAGAGCTCTTGATCTCAACTCTTGATCCTCACCCTCCATTCCTTTTTTAAAAATCTATAAATGAAACCCTCACCCAAGCCATTCATACAACTTCTTCTTGCATCAAATCCATGTCCAAAATTTCTCTCAAATCCCCTCATCATACCATTCCAATATCCTCCATTATCATGGTGTTGAAACTCATTTTTCAACACAACAAGTAATCATAGCCATTCTTCTCTTGTCATCTTCAACAAGCAAGGGAGCACATGCTTCTGAGGGCTTCGTATTTATCAAGATCAAGAGCTGATAGACGAACTATGGAAGAAGATAGGTAAAAGGTTGTAAGTATTGTTCTTAGTTTTGTTTTGATCAATCTTGTACTTTCACGTTTCATAGATGTATTAGGTTTATTTATCATTATTGATCTAATCCATTTTCCCATTAATAATTACCAAAAAATCCCATAAAGTTCTTTTTTTTGTGCTTCCCATGTCTTTTCCTAGCTTTTGGGTGCAGGGTTCCAAGTTCCAAATCCTATCGAAACTTGGAACATTCCTAGTTCCAATCTCCTTCCGAGACCCCATTCCCCCTCACTCAATTTGGAGGGTCAAAACTTGGAATTTTTAGATGATATTGGAGATGTTGGCTATGTGTGTCATCTAATATCAAATGGACCTTTCATTTGGGAGTTTTGGCACTTTGGGAATTTTAGGTTTTCTGGGCACATCAGAACATTCCTGGTTCCAATGTCCTTCTGAGACCCCATTCCCCCTCACTCAATTTTGAGGTGTCAAAACTTAATATTTTTAGATGATTTCAGAGATTCAGGCTATGTTAGTCATTTTCATCATGTGTCAACCATTGTTTGGGTGTTTTGGTCACTTTGGGAATTTTGGGTTTTTCGTGGACATCAAAACATTTTTGAAAATCCCTATGTTCCAAGTTCTTCTGGGTTTCTCATTTCTCTAAAGATGGGTGCCCAAGTCCTCATGTCTTGATCCTTCTGAGATTTTGATATTTGCACTTTTACAAAATGTTTCGCGGTTCTTGGTTCTTCTGAGATTCTAGTTTCTGGTCCAAATACTTAGAGTTTTCATTTTTTTTCAACACGCAGTGGGACACTCCAGTGACTCTCAAGGCCACCATTGATGATCATTTTGAAGCCTGATGGCATGGTAGGTGAGATCCATATGCTCCAGGACTATTGTGGACCCTTCCATGATGAAATTTTTGTACCAGAGCATGGGTAAACACTCCAAATATGCAAAATTTTCTGGTACAACCCATGTGGTCGTGATGAAGGCAGGCATGGTCACCCTGTTTCATTTTCAGACATCAAATCCCTTCTTCCAAGGCTCCTTGTGGATTGAATGAAGTATTTAAGGATTTTTCATTCATTTTAAAAGGATCAAAAAATATTTTGGTTGTAGATAAGAATTGAAAAGGACATAATAACTTGTATGAAACCTAGTGTTTCTTCTAGTTACTAGTTTTAGAGCAATTGCATTGTAATATTTTTCTGAATTCTCTCTCAAGGGATATGAGAGGACATTTTAATATTCAAAAAATGAATCAAATATGTAGATTTAACTTCATTTCAAGTGTCTCCTTGAACATATTGTGAGTTTTTGGTATTATGGCAATATACCTTAATCACATTTATTGATTTGAATATTGTTCATGATTGGTTAATTGTTGTAAACTGTAAAACATCTTTGCAATGATTTTGTAAGGTACCCTTTCATGTCAATGTATGAAGTTGTGGGATATTTATGAATTATTGAAGAATGCTTGTGATTATGTCTGTAATCTTATAGTTTCTTATTTGTCTATGTAGAGCCTAGCTTATGCAATAAACTATCAATTATTGTCTTTGTTGCTACCTTGATTAGGTAACAAAATTTGATTACAATAGTGTCCCCTTTGATTTAATATCCAAAATCTTCTACCCTAACTGGATATAAGCATCGATCTCCTAGTTGTCAACTTTTCTTTTCCTTCAACACACTCAAATATAACAAAAAGCCTCAATCTTTTACCTTATTTGTGTTTGTTTGTTCTACCTACATCCATGTCCAGATGTGCTACTACATTAGGGGCTTTCAAATAAATGTTTTAGAGACTCTCTGCATGGTTGTAAATTTGTTATATGAAGATGTAATACCCTTGAATTCTTTAAACTAGCATATAGGCTGCTTAGTGACATAAAATTAGAGTTTTTTGTGCATTGGGTATGGTTTGGCTCAGGGTTTAGTTTCATATTTCTATCAATCCTTTCTCTCATACACCTTAGGGAATACCCCCTTGGTCTAGCAGAGCCAAAAGAAGAAGGTCTTATCCACCTTATCAATGTTGTTCTTAGTTGCCTCATCCTAAATATAAGTTTGTGATCTTTGTCTTGAGTTTGACACCCTTAGCACTCAATAACTAATTAGCTTTATGGATTTGAGGATTCTAAACCTTGTGCACCAATAGAATGTTTAGCATGTCAAAGAAATAAAGGGGTGATGGTTAAGATACTTGGTCTTTTGTAGCCCTTAGTTATTCCTAGCTAGCAGTGGCAAGAGGTATCCATGGATTTCATCACAGACCTTACAAGATCTAAAGGTAAAACTGTCATTATGGGAGCAGTGGATTAGTTCACCAAATATGTCCATTTTATTATATTATCTCATTCTTTTACAAGTATAGTGGAAAAAGATTTTATGGAGAATATGTAAAAGTTACATGATAGCTCAAGTGTTATTGTCAGTGTTCATGATCCTATCTTTACTAGTAACTTTTGGATAGACTTATTCTCTTATTTGGGTACTCAATTTGCTTGCAACTCTTCATACCATCCTCGGTTAGATGGGTAAATTGTGGTTGTCGATTAAGTGCTAGCAATAGTATCTACATTATTTCACTTTAGACAAGCAATCTCAATTGGTGACTTGGCTACCATTAGCAAAATGGTTGTATAACACTTCCTTCCATTGTTCTTCAAAAATGTCCTCATTTATGGAATTATATGGATACCATTCCCATCCTTCACATCATCATTGAAGGTAACATTAAGAGTTCAAGCTATGGAAGAACACATTGTTGGAAAAAGGGAGAGAGGACAAGGTAATGTTGCAACTATGTAGCTTTAAATTATTTTCAAATATGAAATTACTAGCATGTGTAAATATGAGAATTACTTTCAATTTAGATGTTAGAGTATTTCTCCAATTTAATCAATGTAGTAGAAGAAAATAGCTTGCAACAAGAAGACAAGTATTTACATGGAGAAACCCCTAAGGTAAAAAACTCTACACCAAAGGTGTTTATGCTTGTATTAAATCTCTTGTGAAAGATTACATTCAATACTGAAATCCTTTGATTCCTTGATGCACTTCAAAAGCTTCTTCAATCTTCAAACCTGTAAAAACTTCAAAAAAGCTTCTTGCTTTTTTTCTAAGTCTTTTACAAATCAACTCTTTGGAAAATGTATAGGACTTTTTTAATTAATACAAAAGCTTCTTAATTGGAAAGCTTGAAACTCAAATTACAATCAACTGTAATTGATAACATGAGAACAAATCCTCATGCAAAACCCAAGCGCTCCAAATAGAGAAGACATAAGTCAAACTAAGTCAAGCTTCCTGTTAACTACATGTCCTGGATGTGGGTGCCCAAGTTTGCTCAAGTAAACTTAGCCAACATCAAATACATTTCCAAATAAAAGCAACAACTAAAAGTCCCAAGATTGGGCATCCAAGTTTGCCCAATCTCTTTCAGTCAACTGATGTGATCAACACACACCAATCTCATGCAAACAACATGTAAGATTGATGTTCCCAATGTTATTCTAAATTACCTTGTTCTATACATGCAAGTGACATGCAAACACCTAATTCAACATGCAACTGATACCCATTATCTAAAACATTGAGATGCACCATCCTACAAGTTTTTGGAGTTGGAGTGTTCTACAAGCAACCTCTCAAAATTGACATGCAACAACATGCAAGCACATGCAAATCCATAGGAGTAACGTGCAATAACATGCAAGTGACATGAAACAACATGTAATCACATGCAAGTCCATAGAAGCAACACGCAACAACATGTAAGTCCATGCAAGTAAGATGCAACAACATGCAAGCACATGCAAGTTCATATATGTGACATGCAACAACATGCAAGTCCACATAAGTAACATGCAACAACATGCAAGTCCATGCAAGTAATATGCAACAACATGCAAGTTCATATAAGCAACATGCAATTAACATGCAACAATATGCAAGCACATGTAAGTGACATGCAAAAACATGTAAGCACATGCAAGTAACATGCAACAACATGCAAGTACATGTAAGTAACATACAACAACATGCAACAACATTATATCCATGCAAAGTGTATCAACAATATCCACTCATGTACATAAAAAAATAAACTCTAAGTCTAAATATAAGATGCCTCCAAAGGTGGGCGCCCAAGTTAACTCCCACTCACTAAGAGTTGTCAAACTCTAAAAATACACTTCAAGGAGTTGTCAATAAGTCCTCATGAACCCCACTCCAAAAGTGGATGCCCAAGTTTGATCCTATCAATTAGGAGTTGATTACAATAAGCTAAGTGATATAATTAAATAATAATTAATCTCTCAAAGTCCTTATGTGTTGGGGAATACATTCCAAGAACTTTGGAGACACATGAATTGGTTAGGATTGCAAGTTAATGGAAACTTATTCCAACACACATGAATCATCAACAACATGTACTTTCAAGACTTAAAGAGAATTTGGCCATGACACAAAATCAAATGAAACAATAGGTTGACTAACATCCAAGTGAAAGAAGTTTTGAAGTAGGTGATTAAGATTTCATGAAATTGAAACCTTATATGAAAATATCCTTGGAGCAACAAACAAAGAATAATAATTTGTCACCACAATATCATGGTCCATATCAAATTGTGCAAAAGATTGGCAGCGTAGCCTACAATCTTGAGTTACCTCCACCAACAAAGATAGATCTAATTTTTCATGTTTTTGTAATGTCATAAATCGTGTACACTCGTGAGTTGGCACAATTTCACTATGTTTAGCTCTTCCTTGTTATCACCTAAAATTACACCATTTGTTAAACCTTTGATAGTCTCAACAATTTAAGAGTAACATGGGATTGGTCTCAAGGTGTGGGACCTTGCAGTTGAGACCAAACCTCCAGAGAAGGTTGGTTCCTCTTTCTAAGATTAAGGCTCAGAGAATTAAGCTAAATCTAATGCTACACTTACTAGGGGAAAAGGGATAGAAGGAATGCAAAAAGGAAAATGATGATGCACCAGATTTAGGATGTTTAGCTGGAACTGACATAATGCAGTAATGATTTCAAAGGCTGAATAAACTAACACAAACTCATCCAATTTTTAACAGAGGCCAAAATAAAATACTAAAATTTAAAGAGGGACTGTTTTATCCACTGTATAAATGAGCAGCGTTCAAACAGACACAGAATAGAAGATAATGAGGCAGAATCAGTTGCTTGTATTAATCACAGAGGCTAAATAGCCATTACAAAGATAAAAAAGCTAAATACAGATCGGGAAGACATAGAATGATAATTCTCCCCTCATTGTTGAACTAGAAATGAAGACAAAGAGGCCCAGAAGAGGACACAGTTGATCAAATTCATTTGGCTCTAGGAAACATCATGAGGTCAAGATCAAGCATCAAGCACTTCAGTTTGAATAACAACCCAGCAACCAACCAACAACAATAATTACATCTTTTACATATGCATATATAGCTTTTACAAATCACTGTGCAGCTACAGGCACTAAATTCTGGTTAATTGATTTGATTTGTGCGCCCATGCTGCTTTTAGTTTTGGCCCATGGCCCTGATAGGAAATCTATAGAATTTGAGGGGCATCCATGCCCTGGTGCTGATTTATCCTTGGAAGGACCTCAGAAGCATGGCTTGTAGAGAGTACTTTATCCAATTCATTCATTTCTAGTACCTGCGCATTAAAGTTTTCCCCTATTTCAGCTACCTGGATGACCTTGGCCTACAACAATGGCATGACCTGGAAGCGCATTTTAAGGCACCCAAAAAATTCGTGCCCTTTAAAATCCTTTTACAATACTTTAAAATATTTTAGAGCAATACATTATAGTACATGCTTTAATTTTCATTGATTTTCACTTTTCTAGCCTATATTTTGCCTTATCGGCAAAATCTCCATTTTTTGAACTTGGTTTCCTTCTTGTTTATCAATGGAATGTCAATTTCGTGAACTAATTTTGCTTCTTTCTTTTCTTATTTTATTTTTCCTTATCGGAAAACCTTCCATTTGGTGATCTTGACCTTTATGTTGCCTTATTGACGAATTTCCATTTCTACGAACCACCTTTGGCTTTACTTTGGTCGGGGCCTTCCTTTCTGCCTTTGGCTCACCTCTTCACTTTATCATCAAAATCACCTCACCATGAATCAACCTTTTGGCTTCTCTTTTGCTTTATTGGTGAATCTCCACTTTTACGAACTTGTTGGCAAGTTCGTGCTTTTGCTAATTTCCCAACTCGCCGCCCTATCTCACTTTTTTGCCTTATCGACAAACTTTACCTTTTTTGAACTATGCATGCCTTAGTTGATTTTCCTTGAGTCGACGAAAATCTTTTTTTGAGAACTAACACCTTGGTCGACCTTTTTTCTTTTGTTTCCTTCACTTTTTTCCTTATCGGTGAATCTTCTCATTCACGAACTTGACTCCTTGTTACTTCTCACCTTATCGGCGAAATTCACTTTTTGCCAACTTGCTGGCAAGTTCATCTTTTTGCTGATTTGCTGATGATGACCCTTTTCCTTAGCCTTTTGTTTACATTTCATCCTTTCGGTGAATCTTCATTTCCATGAACCATTGCCTTCACCGTCTTGTCCTTCTTCTTTTCCTTTGTCGGCAAAGTTGCCGATTGACAAACTTGATGAACTTGCCGATCAGTGAACTTAAGGTTCGTTGAACCTTAAGTTTGCCGAAAAAGGAAAACACTTTGATTTGCTTCCCACCATCTTGCCCCTTCTTTGAAGTTATCCCGCTGACCACTTGCCTTTCTTAGTCGACGAATTCACCAATCAACGAACTTGCCGATCGATTAACCAAGAGGTTCGCAAACCCAAAGATTTGCTGATAATGTGCTCCCTTTGTCTTCTTTTACTTTGCCTTAGACTTTTGCCTACTTTTCCTTAGCTGTTTTCACTGCCTGTACACTCCTTAGTCAGAAAACTGACAAACCACCAAACCAGAATTTTGCTGACTAAGGCAAAATAAGAGACAAAACACTTAGAATTTTTTGGGGGTTTTCTCAGATTTTCTAAGGGAAACATTCTTCCATTTAGCCTTTCTCAGATCAGATATTTTTGATGGAAGAAGGGATTTTTGGGAATATTTTGGGTTTGGGAAAAATATGACAACACTCCCTTTTAGTGGTCTCAAGCCTAGTCCTTTTTAGGTCTACGCTTAAAGCTATCTTTTAACCTTGTTTATAGAATAACTCGTAATCCCGATTAAAGTTCCATCATAACCTCAAAGGATAAATAAAGATTCAGAGTTACCCTTGCATTTAGTGTGAATTTGGGCCTTGAAATGACCCTGCGCCAAGGGCGCCCGAGTGCCCTGGTCCCTTCCGTGCCTTTGGGGACAATTTTAAGTCTCGAGTTTGTCTTAACGTTGCTTAGGCTGACCCTAAATCAAAATTTGAATTTGAGCACGTTATGTCAACATTTTGATTTGAATTACTCTCTTTTTATAAGCCTTGTATAAAGGTAGGTGAATGAAATCAGTTTTAAAGAAGATTTTAAGAAGCACTCTTGATGTGAACAAGTCGTATGTTACTATTGCTCTCTATGCTATTGTTTATTGTAGGTTTTAATCAAGTGGCGATCTCCTTTGCTCTTGGAAAGATTTTGAGTGAAGGCTAGGACATGATATCTTGAGTCTATCCCATGAGCTCCTAGGTTAGAACACTTTGCATGATTGGGAGAAGGGTTGGAACCACCAACTTGAGTTTGGCTTGAGTACCCTCCAAGGGTATGGTTGCAATATAGTGTTAGGGTTTGATATTATTTGGTTAAATCTTACATGTTACTACTCACACTTAGGTTTTATAAGCACACACAACATCTGGATTTAACCTTGGCTATCTATGAGGTGGGAATACTGAAATGGGGGCTTGACTGAGGCAAGCTCCTATATAGCCATAACACTTTTCCTCTTCTTTCTTGTGTGCAGACTTGGCAAACAGGTTTCAAAAGGTGACAGGCAAGAAGATTGAAGAACTTGCATGTATAGACCTGACAAATATGATAGTTTTTGGTTACCCTAAAGGAGGCCCAGGGCGCCCAAGCACCCTAGTCCTATGACTTTCTGTCAACTGGTCCAGGTTTTGTGTAGTTCCCTCACCTTTGTTGTTCTTTTTTTTGCTCTAGTTTAAGGTCTAATAGTTGTCTGTAGCTTGATTTGGCTTAAATTGAGGTTTTGGATCTTATGCCTTAGCTTGATTGGTCAGATTTGGTTTGACACTCATCTATATGACAAAGAGGCAAAACCCCTGTATCTTAAGCTCTCCTTCAAAGGTAGAAGAAAAGCTCAGTTTGTGTCTCAATGTTTTGTAGAAGAGGGTTTTGACCTAGTTTGGCTCCTAAGACTAGATCTCTCTTTTCTACATCACATTTTGGTGAACCTGACATCTCTTACACCGTTTGCCTACTTTATTGTTGAAAAAGGTTTCAAATAGAATTTACAATACAACACTATTAATCTCCTCTCTATTCTTCAATCCAAAAGCACCTGTAATACTCATCCCTAACCATAATACAATATACTCATTAAAAGAGTTTTTCCTTCTAGGGCAAAATACCCTAACATAACTTCTATTGTCAGATTTGGGACCTAATGATGAATGATCTAGATTGACTATGTAATTATAATATTTTACAAGGTAATTTTCTAAAAGAATTATCTTCAGAGGCGCTACCCTCAAACCCTCGCCAGGGGGCTAGCAAGTTGTCATAGCCCTCGTGGAGCCCTTGATGATAATAGTGGGGGGCAAACCCCCCCACACCCCCTATTGGGTACAAGGATCCAAAATGCAGCTGAAACAAGATCACTACTTGGTGTATACTTCTTCCCTTATGCAAATTTACAAACAATAGTAGGAGTAATTAATTACATAGGATTTACAAGGTTGATGACATCTTTCTCCTAACAAAGAGATCTCTAGGAGAAAATAAAAACACAAAAAATGAATAGGGGGACATGAGACATAAAGACTTCCCCATGATAAACAAGGATAATGGTTACACAACAAAATACTCTACTAGTTAAGAGAAATAATGTTTGAGATGCTGGCCATGAATTGACAACTTCATGAGTTCACTTTCCAAATACCTAACATAAAATGTTTCTTGACCACACTTATCAACAAATTGGTAAGGACCAATCCATAAAGGATCAAACTTATCATGCTCTCCTTTGTCCTCTAAATAGCATTCCATATGAGGTCCAAGTCTCCTAGTTGAAAACACCTTTGAACTACCTTTCTATCAAATAATAACTTCATTTTGTGTTGTTGTGCCAACATTCTATCATGTGCAAACCTCTAGTTTTCATATAACTCTATCAATTCACATATCCTTTGAGAGATTGAGCCATCCTCTTCTTCACGAACTTCATGCAACAACTTGTACACTAGCAATTCAAGACTAATTGTCATTCTTGCATTTGTTCCATACACCAATTCATAAGGAATTTTTCCAATAGCCTTCTTGTAGGTATTTTTGTCTTCCCACACTACAAACCTTAACTTATTATCCCACCTTTTCTTATTGACATCCATCATCCTCTTAGTGATCTTCATAAGACTTTTATTACTTGGTTCAGCTTGTCTATTACCTTGTGGATGATAAGGTGATGAGAAGGTTAGGTTTATTCCCAAAACTTGGTGCACAATTTAGATAGCTAATTATATCTAAAACACATTACATTGTCAACCACTATCCTCACTAGTACACTAAATATTGTTATCATATTATTTATTGGGAAATCAACCACCACCTTTGTTGTGGCATTCCTTGTGGTAATTGCCTTAACCCATTTGGTGAAATAGTTGATCACTACAAGTATCCACCTATAACTGTTACTTGAACGCTCTATTATTTCCCCAATTAAATCTATGCCCTATTGAAAAAATGAGCCTCCACTAAAATGGAAGTAAGAGGGAGTGCACCTAAAAACTTTAATTTTCTTGAAAACCTAGGGCAAGCATCATACCCCCTTAGCGGAATGGCCACATCCCTACATATTTTTGGTCACCAATAACCTACTCTTAGAATCTTATGCATGGTGGTATTAGCTGTCACACCCCATTTTTAAACTAACGTATTTAATTTCATTATTTTTGAGAAGATAGATAGTTAGTCAAAGAAAATATTATGATTAAAGTAATGAAAAAAATGCATTTGCTTTATATTAGTTTATATGCAAAGAATAATTGTTTATGACATTATTATTGATCACATGGTTAAATGATGTAATGGACTAACTGCCGTCGTGTGACTAAGGTGGATGTAGGAACAATGTTTTTCCCCTTCGAGATGAGGAGAGAGAGTATCACCATGGAGAAGATGCTAGATCATGTGAATGCAATGATCCTTATGCCATATAGAAACACACACACATATACTTATTAGAGGATAAGTCAGATTTGGATTAGGTCTTTATCCCTATGTCTTTGATCGTCTTAGAAATATTTGTGATTAAGCATAGAGATCATTTATTCTTGTCTATTTATGTTGTAGTCAAGTCGATGGTTAAATCCTTTTCGTCGATAGATAGAAATGTGGTGTATGTCTTTGAATGCCAAGTTGACGTGAGTAATCGATAAACATGTTTAATTTTGTCATTAAGATCTTAGTCAAATTTGTGAGAATCCTTCGTCAATAATTGTGCTTATGAATAAGCATAATTAGCTTTTGAAAGTATGCAATAGTGACATCTATTAGATAGGTGTATTATTGTTTATTCTTAAATTATTATTATTATTATTATTGTTTGTTTAGAGTAAAAAAGGGGGAAAAGATATGTTTTTGGTTTGTTTCAAGGGTCTATGTTGATCCTCCTTTCATCACTAAGCATTCAAGGACATTCAACCGAGTAGAGAACTCTACTACAGATCTCCTATCACTTGGAACATAGGGGAAGATTAGAATTGTGTGAATTTGTTGTTTAATTAAGTCCAATTATGCTCAAAACCCTAATTTCATAAAATTGTAAACAAATGGACAAATCACAGAAAATGATCGCACACAGAGATATCAAATGACAACCAAATACATACCAGATTTCAAAGTTTGATGTGCAAAAAAGTCAGGGACTAATGAGTAGGTGCCCTAGTCTAGTGTACCTACTTTTGTCAGGATCACTAAAGAATGTCTGCAACTTGATCCTGTCGTCACAGAGATTTCACCACTTTAGAATCCAAAGGACTAATAAGTGGGCGCCCTAGTCCAAGCTCTAATTTTCTTCTTTACTTTGCACTTTTGACAATCTGTAATGCCTCCTTGCAACTCCACTTCTTCTGTTTCTGAAACCTATAACCTGCAATCACAAAAAAGTGGGTTGGGGTTTGTGGTATTTAGAGGCTTGCCTTGGTCAAGCCCCGGTGAGACATTCAAGTCTTCCGAACACCGTTGTTAGATAAAGAGTGTGTATCCCTGTGGGATAGATGTAAAAACCAATTAAGAAATGATTGGAAACACAAATGAATGTCACCTCAATGGTGTAGCTCTCATGGAAGGAAGATGCTTCTTTCATGCCATGAGGAGATGGAGCCAAATCTGCATAAACAAACACAATAACAACAAAATATTGTTCTGCAACACAATGAATGCTTTGAATCACTTTTGCATAAGTTACAAGTTCACAATGCCCATGTAGTTTACAAATGAATACATAAACATGCTTATATATGCAACTAAACAAATTCCCACCAAGAAATTCGTAATTCAAACTTGAGGTGTCGGCATAGGACCTAATAACGGTCACATAATTGGCACATGAAAATAGGTCCTGACCCAAAATAGGGTAGGACTAGGGCGTGGGTGCCCAAGTCCTCCCCCTATTTTAGGTAGGATTCATCATAAGTGCATCCCCTAGGTCCCATTTGTGATACAACTTAGGGGTTTCTTCATCGGAAGTCATCGTTAACATGTAAGATGATCTAAATGCATTCTAAAAGCCCTGGGAGCTAAACCTTAAGAGGGAAAAGCCCCCAAGGGGACATTTTTTGACATAACATTTAGCTCCCACTTTAATGTATGTATAAATGCAAGGTCAATACATGCATTAAAGTAAGGTCAACAAACACAACAAACATGCCAAGCACGGAGAAGACACGCCAATCACAATGAAGACAACATGTACGCGAAACATGGAGAAGATAGTAACAGTCACGCAAGACATAGAGAAGACAACATTGAAGACACATAAAACACAATGAATGTAGTGATTATTTATTTTTTCATTTTCTCACATATGAATGCAAATGCAAATACAAGGAATGTAAACACACAACCCAAATGTAGGAGGAGCTCATCACCATCAGTCTTGAAACTGCATAAGAGGCAACATACATGCAAAACAAATCTCAAAGTGTAGGAGGAGCTCATCTCCACAAGTATTGAAACTACACTTGAGAACAAACATGCCATACAAATCCCAAAGCATAAGAGGAGCTCATCACCACTGATCTTGAAACTATGCTTGGGAAGAAACACACCATACACACACACATGGAAGACATGGAGAAAACACGATTGGAAGGAACTTATTGCTAGGTTTGTAGCCATCTCAGGCACATTACAGGCACACACTGACGATTGGGCTTCACCACAACAATCACCGAAGACATGCTTAAGGGTTAGGATAGTCTTAGATCTGCCTCACCTACTCGGAAGACTTTTAGAAAATGATAGGATGTGCAATCCCCTTGAGAAATACACCATCCCTGCCTCTGCAAAGGGCTTAAATGATTGCAATATAGAAAATAAAGATGTGCACTCGCTCGGAGATACAACATCTCGCCTCTATAGAGGGCTTCAAATATGCTTTGTTAGTACGAAAATCATTAGACAACTTACCTTATATATGCCCCCACCTTAAGGTGGTTGATATCATGTAACGATATCAAGCACATTAAGGTAGAGAGAAAACACATAAGGGAACACGAGCTCTTGCAAAGCCCATGCCCCCAAAGGTGACATGTACTTTCCGATCGCCAAATGTTCCCACAAACACACAATTTCTTGCAAGAAAAGGTGTTAGCATCCATATAATCATGATAAACAACAATGCATGTAATCATTCACATAGAGAGCCGAGGAAAGCAAGATCTAAGATAGACAAAGTGCACGGAGCAGCAGTATTGTTATGTTTTGTAAGTTCGATAAGGCAACATCAAGATATCACACAGAGTGGTTCTACTAGCCAAGTGTCGGATAATATATGTCAACTCTGTCATCATGTATGGGCTAGGTCCATTTTTTGATTTCTCGCTAAAGGGACACTAGGTCCGTATCAGTATAATATGTTTTTCGTCATCCGCCAGCTAGGTAGAACAACTAGAGGAAGGTAAACAATAAATTAAGAGAGGAGAAATAAGTGCCTTAGGGATAGTCACATAGGAAGGTGCCCCCAAGTCACCAATTACAACGCTATGTCTGTAAGACACAACATACAATAGTGACAATAGAGGAGAGGCAACATAGAAGAATGATGATACAAATAGAAGAACAGTCACAACACTAGAGGTGGTCTCCCAGTATCCTTGACCTTACAAGAGTATCAAGGGTCATCCTAGGATGCCTAAACAATACATAACACATCACAGGGGAAACACAGCATGAGGGAGAAAAGGTTAGAAATACTTACCTGATAGATCCTAATGTTAAGAACATACATATCTAGGAATAGGCCACTCTTGAGGGCAACTATAATAGTTGCTACAATGAGTGTGGCTTACTGGCTCAGGATATCTCACATGTTGATTTGGTCTTGTTGATATTGTATTAACATTAAGTTTAGGACAACGAGATGCTTTGGTGGGTTTCAAAGAGCGGTATCCAATACCAGCTGTGTAGTTAATTCCAGCAACTTGTAAAGGTACTCTAATTCCTTATTGATTTACACCACATCCATTACCTGCATAGTCATGATTTTTGTACAATATTTGGAATCCACAACCATAGAGAGAGTTCATTTATTTAGGAGATGGTGAAGCCTCATAGGTCTCATAATTTGTAGTATAATTAAAAGTATTGTCTTTATTTTCTACCAAGGAGGCTTTAGGTTTTTTAGGTGTTTCTAAAGATTGCTTAGATGAGATCGATGTGACTTTTGATGTGTTAGGGCTATCAAGTTTATATTCCCCTACACCGCAAAGATTAAAATCTAATGAACTCCAATCATCACCAAAAAATGCGTTTGATGTTTTAGAGTCTTGCACAACATTATCTATGGCAAGAGGTTTTGATGAATTAAGCTGTAAGTTGTTTAGACTTGTATGATTGTTTACTTATTTTTGTATTTCACTATGTAAGCATTTATTCATCTTGGGATCAACTTTCTAGGTGTAGAGCTTGTCTTGATAAATGAACTTTAGTGATTGATGAAGGGTAGATGGAACTGCCCCCATGACATGAATCCACGGTCTACGGAGAATCATATCATATGAAAGCGAATTGGGCATGGCATGAAAAAGGGTATCTAATGTCACAGGTCCAACATTTATAGGTAAAGTTATAGTAGCCATAGATGTTCTTCCAACGTTATCAAAGCCATGAATGCTAATTCTATCCAGTTTAATTAAAGATGTGTCAATCATGATTTTGTGTAGTAAGTCTATGCCACAAACATTAAGAGTCGATCCTTTGTCAATCATAACTTACTTCATCAACTTTTTATTTACCGTGACAAAGATTATAAGAGGGTCATATTAGTTTTGAACTTCATCTGACGGTAATTCATGTGGTTGAAAGAGAATATCTATTTTTGTCACATGCATACAATCTAACATAGATGCTACATCATTCATCTTAATAGCAGGTGGTACAATCACCTTTTGTAAAGCTTCTTGGAGCATTCCATGGTATGTAGGTGATGTTTTTATTAAATCCCAAAGAGAAATCTTTGTCAGAGTAGTGCGAAGCTGCTCGACAAGATCATATTCTTGACCTCTTTTAGGAGTAAGATGAGGTGGTGGAGGTAGTATAGGTTGAGAACATGGAAGGGAGATAGTCACATGAGGTGCTTGCTTACTTTGCTTGTTATTATAGGTGTTTTATGTGTGAGAAATCATGGGATGTTGTGACATATTTTGAACACCTTGATTTCTTTGAGTAATTTGTCTTGCATAGTTGAAGATGTAATCGGGAGGTCTAGGTGGTCTTCGATCTCCTTGAACCGTAAGCATTGGTTTTAAGAAAGAAGATGCACTAGGTGCCCCTCGCATGATCATCTTACGAACGTTGCTACAAAGTCTATTAGTGAATATTGAATTAACATTGTTTCCCTCTTTATTATACCCAACATCTATCCCTAAAGGATTTAATGTGAGAGACCTTTTCTCATCCACTAATGCTACATCTTGGCCAGGGAGAGCATTGGAATGAGAGAAAGGTAAGGTGTTGTTAGGAAGGTTAGGTGTTGTATCATTAATAAAGCTATCCATAGTATTCTCATCTAAGGTTCTTGGACATTCAACTATAGGAGAAGTAGGATAACCTATGGAATCATCATTGTCATCATCATATGTTTTAGCTATTAATTCCAAAGCATTGAGAGAAACTTCACATGCATTATGCTCAATGTGTTTTGTTAAATCTTCTACTACCAAAGGGTATGTATTCATGAGAGATGTGAAGTTGTCAAAATCAGATACATAGTCAAGGATTTCAAATGAAGAGCATTTAAATATATCCTTGTGATACATAGCTTGTATATAAGTGAGAACATGAGGATTCATATTAAGAAATTTGTAGAAATTCACAAAGTTTTTGATATATGCATGTAAAGATACCAAAGAGAGATGAGATGAAGATGCCATAATGAAATGTATTGTAACATCAATGTCCAATAAGATCTAGTAATACAAGACATGCAAAGTTTTATGTTACTTGATATACCCTAGGTGTGTGACTATTTCACTCCTAAGCACTTGTTTGAAGGGAAGGGATAAAAGGGCACACCAAGTTCACAAAAAACATAATGGATAGGAGTAATAGAGTACAACACATTAAGGCCCAATTGATTATTGTATGTTTTTATGTCTAATGAAATGAAACAACACAAAATATGCTTGTTTATGCACCTAAAATGTTCACTTTTTCAACTTTTTCCACAAATTTTCAATGCAAATGAGTGAAAGAAGAGGTGTTGTAAGGAAATTGATGAGGGAAAGCAAGTAATATGTCTAATATCAGTCCAATAAACCAACAATATCCTTCACACCACACCCTTGATGCAATCCTATAGTGATGACAAGCCAATACCTAGTGAAAATACACTAAAATATGCAAACAATGCAAAGGCCCAATAGAAAGGGTGTTTTGAGGAATTTGAAGAGGGGTAGAAGATTATAACCCTGATAAAATCCAATTAGTGCATAAAAATCCTTGACAACACGCCTATGATGCAATTCTAGAGAGATGATGATGCCAAATCTAGTGAAAATGCAAGGTTTTCAAACCCTAGACATGAAATTTTGCAAGAAGGCCACTATGATGAAAAACTACAGTTAGAAATTAGTCCTAATGAGTGTTTTGAAAGGGTAGTAAAATCTGAAACAAGATTTTAACCACAAACTCTAGCTAATGCATAAACTAGGTTATATGAAAAATAAACAATTTCAAGCAATTTTTAACAGTTTAATCATGAAAATGAAATGTAAATGAATGATGAATTTATGTAATTTAAATCAGATCTTATGATAATAACATAAATTAAATGCAAACTAATTCAAATTATTTGAAAATGCAAGCTAAAAATGCTAATTTTTCAAAATTTTCAATTTTTTCAAAATTTTTAAAAATGCAATAAGATGAGAATGAAATGAATGAAAGTCTAAAGTACAACACTCAACAAGGTGCAAAAATTGTTAAAAACATGGGTTCACCAAAATGTTTAGTGGTAAAAAAGAGGAAGATGGGGTTTTTGGTTTGTTTCAAGGGTTTATGTTGATCCTCCTTTCACCACTAAACATTCAAGGACATTCAACCAAGTAGAGAACTCTACTACATATCTCTTATCACTTGGAACATAGGGAAAGATTGGAATTGTGTGAATTTGTTGTTCAATTAAGTCCAATTATGCTCAAAACCCTAATTTCGTAAAATTGTAAACAAACGGACAAATCATGAAAAATGATCGCACACAGAGGTATCAAATGACAACCAAATACATACTAGATTTCAAAGTTTGGTGTGTAAAAAAGTCATGGACTAATGAGAAGGCACCCTAGACCAGTGTACCTACTTTTGTCAGTAGCTCTAAAGAATGTCTGCAAGCTGATCCTGCTGTCACAAAGATTTCATCGCTTTGGAATCCAAAGGACTAATGAGTAGATGCCCTAGTCCAAGCCCTAATTTTATTCTTTGCTCTACACTTTAGACAGTCTGTGATGCCTCCCTGCAACTCCACCTCTTCCACTTCTGAAACCTATAACCTGCAATCACAGAAAAGTGGGTTGGGGGTTGTGGTGTTTAGAGGCTTGCCTCGGTCAAGCCCCATAGAGACATTCAAGTCTTCTAAACATCGTGTCAGATAAAGAGTGTGTATCGCTGTAGGATAGAGGTAAAAACCAATTGATAAATGATTTAAAACACAAATGAATGCCACCTCAATGGTGTAGCTCTCATGGAAGGAAATGCTTCTTTCATGCCATGAGGAGATGGAGCCAAATCTGCATAAACAAACACAATAACAACAAAATACTACTCTGCAACACAATGAATACTTTGAATAACTTTTGCATAAAGTCACAAGTTCACAATGCCCATCTAGTTTACAAATGAATGCCTAAACATGCTTATATATGTAACTAAACAACTTCCCACTAAGAAATTCGTAATTCAAACTTGAGGTGTCGGCATAGGACCTAATAATGGTCACATAACTGACACATGAAAATACGTCCTAACCCAAAATAGGGCAGGACAAGTCCTAACCCCCATTTCAGGCAGGATTCATCATAAGTGCATCCCCTAGGTCCCATTTGTCATAAAACTTAGGGGTTTCTTCACCAGAAGTCATAATTAACATGCAAGATGATATAAATGCATTCTTAAAGACCTGGGAGCTAAACCTTAAGAGGGAAAAGCCCCCAAGGGGACATTTTCTGACATAACATTGTCTAAGTTGAGTCTTGGTTAAGAATCATGTTTAGTAGAGTTAAAAGTTTCTCTTTATTCACATGGGCATTCTTCCTAGATGCTTGGGGAGTGGGGAAAGGAGCAATAGCTCCATACTTCCCACTTTTTTTTGCATGTGAAGAGTTGCGAGGGAGTGGAGAGAAGTTTGTGGAGATGCATTTACTTAGCAACCATAACCAAGTGAGAGAAGCATAAGTAAAGGTAGGAAATAGGATTTGGAAGGATTATTCAAAAGAAGGCTCGAAGCATAGGCCAAGGAGATAATAGGAACGTAGGAGGAAGCAAAGACTTTGGACAATGTACTACCTGTAGCTCTACACAGGAAGTCCATTGTATTCCATTGAATATGATATATATATATATATATATATATATATATATAGTGAATCCTATTGGAAATGATTATATTTTTGATATCTCTGGTTAAGAGAATCAATATCTACATCTTAAATGTAGGATGCTTCTTACTATCAAATGAAACACATGTGTATCAGTGGGTAACAGTTGAAAGACTGTGTAACCGAGCCATTGGATTATGGTGTTGTAAAAGTAGAAGTGAAATTCATAGGCTGACTGTATAAAGTCATAGGCCAACTGTATTAAGTCATAGTCTAATTGTATTAAGTCATAGGCTATTTGTATAAAGTCATAGGTTGATTATATTAAATCATAGACCGATTGTGTAAAAGAAGAGTCCGACTATATAAAGTCAGAGGTTGACTATGTCAAGAGTTAGGCCGGTTGTGTCAAGAGTTAGCTCAACTTTGATAAGAGCTGGGCCAACTGTGACAAGGGTTGGGCTGACTATGTCAAGATCAAGGCTAAATGTGTTAAGATATAGACACCAATTGTGAAAAGTATAGGTCAACTTTGTAAGGGACCGATTGCTATATGAAACCATGCTTGGGTTTTAGCAACTCAATATGGGCCAATGGTAGATTTGATGAGAGACCTAAGAGAAGGTCATTTTAAAGTATTCTTCTCATATCAGTAGCTAACTGAGAAGGTAGAGAGTGTGTTTGAAATCTTAAAAAGCTAGTAATTGAGACAAAGTCATTGTGTAGGAGCACTTGATGTTAAACTACTATTTCAGTATATATGAAGAAATATGAGTTGTTTTTTATGCTATTCTAGAGTATCTTAAATTACCTTTATTCTAGTTTTGTGGAGGAATATTCTTTTACCCAATCTTAGGCTAAGAACAACCACAAGATTGTCGAGAGATACATTCACTATGGCAGTGAAAGGTCAAGATTTAGACTATTATGATATTTTGGAATTCTCTTTTGATAATACACGAGGAAGTGTATTCAATACGTAGGTTTATGAAGTTATAGTTTATCTTCAACAAATTATGAGTCAAATATTTATATTTCTTAGATTAAGACAGATAGAGTCTTTAATTGCTAATCTATATGGCTTAAATGTCAAAATCTTGTATGTTGTAGAAAAATACAGATGAGCACGGAAATAGGTAGACAAGCCATTGAGTAGATGACATGACGTCATAGACCCATGATTGCAAGGATGCAAAGAGGGACTCAATGTATGTTTGCATAAGTCACCTAAGCTCTCGCCCTAGACTTGTCTAGTTAACTAGTAGATAAGGGAATGTCTTTAAGACTAATATGGTATGAAGTCGAAGA
Source organism: Cunninghamia lanceolata (assembly GCA_027924645.1). Taxonomy (NCBI): domain Eukaryota; kingdom Viridiplantae; phylum Streptophyta; class Pinopsida; order Cupressales; family Cupressaceae; genus Cunninghamia; species Cunninghamia lanceolata. Next base: position 1,424,197 of record BSBN01000798.1, read on the forward strand.
GAGTATTTATATATATGATATAATATAAATTGAATAATAAGAATGTTGTCTCCAAGTCGATAAAAGAGTGAGTGAACATACAACTGTTTATATATATAAACTTTGGCCAAAGTAATGCAAAAGTCACTACTTTCATTGTCAGTTCATGGTGTACTAGATAGCTAAACAATCAGAATGGGTCATACATAGCTAGAGCTAGACTAGAGTTGTAAACTCGATTGTCATTAGCTAGGACACATCACTAGTTCCTAGATGGCATAGGAAATCAGTTGTGTTTATGGTAAAATTAGGATAGGGTTTGATTTGATGGTTTACGTGTGTATCCTCTTTTCACCCTAAAGCATTCAAGGACCTTGAGTCGAGTAATAATCTACTGTCAGGCCCTTGGTCACTTAGAATGTAGGGAAAATTGGATTTGTGTGATTTGATTGCTTGATTATGCCCAATTATGCTTAAAATGTCATGTCCCGATATTAAGGCCTTGTTTAAATTAAAGATTTAAACATCACGATAAAGTTGGTGAAGTTGTGAAATACGGTCCTACGACAAATTGAAAGAAGTGATTGTATATATATTGAGGAATATAATATATTTACGATGAGATATATTATATCATTTAATATTATTTATAATTATATATATATGAATATTAATGAATAAAGTATTATTATAATATATATTATTATATTATATAAATATAAATAAATATTTTAAATTAATATAAATTAAATATTATATTATAGTAATTTAAGGTGACCGATTCCCTCACAAGGGAGTGCCCCATATAAGACAAAATGTCTTATACTCAGCAATTAATATAAAAGAACAATTAAACACAATATAAAGCTTGAAGAAGATCGGCTATCAAAATAAAAATAAAGTATTGTTTTGAACAATTAATATTAATAATTAGAAGTAATTCTCAAAAAGGTGGCCGACCATATGGAGTGGCTAAGTAATGTGCTGCGATTTGTTTATAATAAGCACCAACATTGTATAAGAAGGGTGCGATCAAGTGAAAGGTTGTATCCATTGAGAAGATATAAAGGATCTCACCCACCAATCAAATCAATGATAAAACAAGCAACTGAATTCAATATACATTCCTTTAAGCTATCAAGAAGAGTTTGATCTCCATATTTTACAGTAGTCAATTGGCAGAGAATACATATCTACATCTATTAAGTAAATCTTATTGAATACTTCAGAAAGAAATAATCTGAATCAAATATCTTGCAATCAAGAAACAAAGAATTAGTTAGTATTAGAATCCATCTAAATTATACTTTTCACTACATCAGATCAAACCTCAGAACATAAATCAGAGTTGTTTGAGGTTTCATTGTTCGAATTGAAACTAGTTCAATAGCAGCGGGGACTTCACAGGCATATCTCTCAGCAATCAAGTTATTATTCAAAATATTTGAGTATTCAAATTGGTATGTTTGTATTCATTACGTTCTAGAAATCTGTAACATCTGAGCCGTAAATTGTAATTGGAGGCATTGAGTATTCATTGATAAGTCGTAAGTCTTGAATTGCACCATTGATCTAAATCGGTCTCATAATTATTGCTATCTTGAACTCTGTATAATTCATGTTGTAATTGCAAATAGAAGAATGCATACATCTACTCTATCATACATTTGCATTTGTTAGTTCATAGATGTTGTGTCAGAGACTTAGTAATTGAAAAGGGTTAGATCAGTTTTAATTGTCTAATTGAAAAGAGATCAAAAATATCACCTCACACTAGAAGGGGACATTACATAAAACCCTAATTATGTAAATATGGAAGTAAACAGACGAATACCAGAAAATACTACTACAAAAAGATGTAAAATAACAGACAAATGTGTACCAATTTTTGAAGTTCAGGAAGTGGAACAATCGGGGACTAATGAGCGGGTGCCCTACTCAAGTGCCATGCTTTTTGTCAGAATCTGGGAACTTTATCTACAACCTGTTCCTGCTGTCTCAAATATTCTTCTGTTGCAGGATCTAGAGTACTAATGAGTGGGCGCCTGAGTCCAGGTCCCTATTTTCAGCTTTGATCTGTAATTCTGACACTCTGCAACACTCCTCTACAACTTTACTTTTCCTGCTTCTTCAATGTATAACCTGCAATCACGGAAAAATGGGGAGGGGGTTGTAGTGTTCTGAGGCTTGCCTCAGTCAATCTTTAGAGAGACATTCAAGTCTTTTGAACACTGTTGTTAGATAGAGAGTGCGTGCCCTTAGAGGACAAAGGCAAAAACCAAATGATAAATGCTTGAAAACACAAATGATATCACCTTGTAGTGAAGATCTCATGGAAGGAAGAATCTCTTCATGCCATGAGGAGATGGATGCTCAAATATGCAAATACAAACACATAAACAACACAATATCTGCTCTAACACACAATAAATGCCTTGAATCACCTTTAGAATGCCAATGCTCATGAAATTTTTATCTAATGATCATCTAGTTTACAAATGAATGCCTAAACGCGCTTATATATGCAACTACAAACATTCCTGCCAAGAATTTCGTGATTGAAACTTACCGTGTTGGCATAGGACCTAAATAATGGTCACAAAATGACACTTTGAAATTGGGCTTGACTTAAAATAGGGTAGGACTAGGGCACGGGTGCCCAAGTTCTCCCCCCCCATTTTAGGCAAGGTCTATCTCAAGTGGTCCCCCTAGGTCCTATTTGCCATGACACTTAGGGGTTTTCTCATCGTGATGCCAAAGTATGATGCAAGATGTCCTAGATGTAGATCAAAGACCCATGAGCTAAACCTTAAGAGGGAAAAGCCCCCAAGGGGACATTTTCTAACGTTACATTTAGCCCCCACTTTAATGTATGTATAAACATAAAGCCAATACATGCATTAAAGTATGATCAACAAACACAGCAAACACGCCAAGCATGGAGAAGACACATTAATCATAGAGAAGATAGTAACAGGCATGCAAAACATGGAGAATACAGTTATAGTCACGTAAAACACAAAGAATACAACATTGGAGACATGCAAAACACAGTGAATATAGTGAATGTAGAGAAGACAGTAAATGCATAGAAGACATGAATGATTTCTTTTCTTTTTCTTTTTCTCATATATATATGAAATGCAAATGCAAGTACAAGGAAAGTAAACACACCACCTATGATGTAGGAAGTACTCATCACACTGGTCTTTAAACTACATATGGGGTAACAGACACGCCAAACACACCACCCATAATGTAGGAAGTACTCATCGCACTAGTCTTTAAACTGCATATGTGGCAACAAACATGCCAAACAAATCAAGCATGCCAAACACACACACTTTGAAGACACAGAGAAAACACGATAGACAAGCGATGAAGTATTCCTATTTCTAGGTTCATCACCATCTCAGGCACATTATAGGCACACACCGACGATTAGGCTTTGCCACAACAATCGCTGAAGACACACTTAAGGGTTGAGTTAGTCACAAAACTGCTCCCCACCTCTTGATGAGGACTTTTGAAAATGATAGGAGATGCAGTCTCTCTGAGAAATACACCATCCCCACCTCCACAGAGGGATTAAGATGATTGATTGATTGATTGCAAACAAACTCAGAGTGCATGAAGTACTCGTCGTACTAGTCTTTAAATTGTACCTGAGGACAAGCACATAGCTAACATCTACAACAAACAACTTACCTTATATATGCCCCCACCTTAAGATGGTTGATACATCAGGTATTGATATCAAGCACGTTAAGTTAGGAAGAAAACATACAAGGGAACATGGACTCTCATAAAGCCCATGCCCCCCAGAGGTGACATGTACTTTACGATTGCCAAATGTACCCACAAACACATCCCTGCAAGAAACATGTTACTATGCATATGATCAATCACACAAAGAGCCAAGGTTATACTACGAATTCAGAGATCGAGGATAACTGTGGGGATATATCATGAAAATCTCAGAACCGAGTGTCTCCAAGGCGAGATTCAAAGACAAACAAAATGCACGGAGCAGCAGTAGTGTTAAGGTTTGTAAGTGAGATAAAACACCATCAAAATCACTACGCAAAAAGCACAGAGTGCTTCTACTAGCCAAGCGTCGGATAATATATTACAACCCCATCGTCATATTAGAAACTAAGTCCAATTTTTGATTTCTCGCTAAAGGATGCTAGGTTCACATCAGTATGAATGTTTTTCGTCATCCGCCCGCTAGATAGAAACACTAGAGGAAGGGAAACAATAAAATAAGAGAGGAGAAACAAGTGCCTTAGGGACAGTCACATAGGAGGGTGTCCCCAATTCACCAACTGCAACGCTATGTCCATAAGACACAACACACAACAATGAAAATAGAGATAGGCAATATAGAAGAATGATGATATAGATAGAAGAAGGTCACAACAAAGGCGGTCTCCTGGTATCCTAGACCTTACAAGAGAAGCGGGGGTCATCCCAAGAGGCCTAAACAACACATAACACATCACGAGAGATAAAGGGTTAGAAATACTTACCTGTAGGGATCTTCGAACTAAGTGTTGTCATCAAGCAGATCATCATCATCTTCCCAATCCTGAATGTTAGAGGAAAGTGGGACATAAGGTACCATAGCCCAACTTTTGTTCTTGTTTTCAATTTGTCCATTCTTAGAATCATCTTTGTTTGGTTCAATGTTTTCTTGTTGAGTTGTAAGTCGTTGGGCATATTCTTGTTATCTCCTCCTCCTTTCTCTTGCTTTTCTATTTCTTATTGTCTTACCACTTATCTCTTGTAAGGTAGTGTTTTTCTCTTTCATAGGTTTTTATGTTTTAGAGGAGGAAGCACCAGGATCAAATTTCATTTGTCTAGGTGGAATGTTTTGTTGTCAACAATTACCTCCCGATCCTTGTAAGGATGACGGGGGAGGAACCTCAGCATAGGGTCCTTTTGCCTTTGGTCTAGGATTCTCTTCAAATGCAGGTTGTTTGTCTTTTGATGTTTCTTGTCTAGGAGGACTGACTACTTGATGTAATAGCTTTGTTTTGTAGTTTCTATAGCTCAAGAAGTTAAAGTTTGTCCGTGGCTTTGGTTCTTTTTCAGATCTCTCCCAAAAGTAATCTAGCATACAATGTTGTCTTGTAACCAAAGGTTTATACTTATTGTGAGGGATGGTAATCACTTGTCCATTCAAAGGAAATTTTACACAATTATGAATTGTTGAAGGAACAACTTTTATAGCCTTTAACCATGGGTGTCCCAATTTTATGTGAAAGAGATCAGAAATAGGGACAACATCAAACTGTTGTTCTACATGTTTCTCAAATACAATGACCAATATAGATATCTTCTCAGAAGTGTTTACAAAGGTTCCATTATGTGTCTTAATAATCATATCCGAAGGGTCATAAGATCCTTGCATTAATTGATGTGAAAAGAGAAACTCTTCGGTAGCTACATTGGTCATGCAATTAGGATCAATAAGGGTTCCATATACATGATTTCCCACTATTTTCACTGTGATATAGAGAGGTCCTTCAGTGTCTCCAATTGTTCTATCATGAGGAGTAAACACAATTTCAGGTTTAGGGACCTTTCTTTTCAGGTAAGGCCTAGGGGGGAACCTATTGTTGTTATTGTGATTAGAAACCATGTGTATATGTATTAAATCAATGCAAGATCAGATTTTAAAATCTTTTCCAAATTTATGCAAAAGACAAGTGCAAAACTGTATGCAACAAAAATACCTAAAATGCTAGATTTTTTGTACTTTTTCAATGCAAACATATGAAAGAAAAGGTGTTGTAAAGATTTTGATCAGGGGAAGAAAATAATATGTCTGATATAAGTCCAATACAAAAATAATATCCTTCACATCACATTTATGACGCAAATCTAGAATGATGACCAGTCAAAACGTAGTGGAAATACACTAAAATATGTGGTTTTTTTCACCAAATCTCAATGCAAAAGAGTATGACAAAGAGTGTTGTGAGGAAAATGATGATGGAAAAAAAGTTATAACAGTAATAAAAACCACCTAATGCCAAAACATTTGTCAACACATGCTTATAGTGCCACTCAAGATCAAACCTTAGTGAAAATATAGCAAAAATATGCAAATTTTCACAATTTTTCAATTCCAAGACCTAGAAAAAGGGTTGTTGTAAAGACTTTTAGGAGGTGCAACAGATTATAGCAATAATATCAATCACCTAAAACCATAAAACTTGTCACAACACACTTGGAGTGCAAATCTAGGTCAAACCCTAGGACAAATATAGCAAAAATATGCAATTTTTTACCAAATTTTTAATACAAGAGCCCAATAAAAAGGTGTTGTGAAGATTTTTAGGAGGGGCAGAAGATAATAACCCTGCTAACAGCCAATTAGTGCAAAAATATTCTTCACAACATGCCTATGGTGCAAATTTAGAGAGTTGATAAGGCCAAATCTATTGAAAATCAAGTTTTTTCCAAGCCCTAGGCATGATATTTTAATGCAAATGAATGCAAAGTGTTATATGAAGGCTTTGTAATATGATTTATGATGAAATTTAATTACACTCAGATCTGAAAATGATTTTCAAACCCTACAATGCAAAATGCAAGTGCAAATCTAATGAAAAATCAATAAAAAATGCTAGTTTTTGTTGAAAATTTCTATGTAAAAATGCAAATTTTTGAAATCTAAATGCAAATTTACACTAAAATGCAACACTACAGCCAAATACAAATTTGAATGAGTGTCTAATATCAGTAGAAAAATTTGAAACAAGATTTTACCTACAAACCCTAGTTTTTGAAATTATTAGGTTATATAAAAAAATTCAAAATTTCTAACAAAACCCTAGCAATTTTGATGCAGAGTTCTTCAACAAAAACGTGTAAAATGCTTTTGTTTTTGTCAATATTGGCAAGAGACTTTCAATGTCTTACTGACATATGCTTCTTTATCCTTATCAGCTTGACTTGCCTTGTTGGCCTTCCCCCGTTCTTTCTTCTTGACGGTCTCTCTCTCGCCGATACCGTTATGTTCTTCGGCCAAACAATTGTTATTGGCCTAGCTTTCTCCTTGCTCTCTGAAACCAAAACTCACACCGATATGTTCACCCTAACCTATTGAATAGGTTCCTGTTACCTCCGCTACCGGTCACCCCTAACGACTAAGTTGCTTATCAGAAACACTTACAATGACGGTCTAGCCGCGGAAAGTCTCCCCGACGCTCCACTTCATGCTGACACCAAATTCCATCGTCGGCAACACTTTACACTATCGGTAGCTGCTTACAATCTCCAACTGACACCCCATCTCACGCTGATATACTCTTCATCGGTGACACTTATAGTTGTCACATTGATCGGTGAGAGCTCTACTATCGGCCTAACACAAATTTGTCCACCCGATTGTCTAACTCACGCTAATACATACCCTTGACCTGTTGACCATCGGTATGACCTCCACTATCAGCCACTGCACCTTGTTTGATTTCGATGCCTTACCTCATGCCGATGACTCATCGCCAAGACATTTAACTATCGGCGAAGACTTCGTTCCCTCTGCTGATATCACTTGTCACCCCGAAACCTTTTATGCCAACTCCCTCGTCAGCCAGACTCACTTCTTCGGCTAGACCTTAATCTTATTCTCTGATGATGATACTCTTGCCGACCACTCAATCTTCAAACTTCCTCCATCGTGAGACTATATACTATCGGCTCAACATAATTTCGTCCACCCGATGACTCTTCTCACGCCGACGCCTCTTCCATTGACCAATGCAGTATATTCACAACTGTCTAGGACATACATTGGGCATATACACACAAGGTGATACCAAGATACAACAGTAATATACACAAAGGAAATACCTTCATACAGTTGCGATATATATAGATATTGTCTGTGACATACCATTGACCTATACACAGGAAATATATTTCCTCAAACAATATACACAGGCGACGAACCTCCACATGTAATAGGTGTATATACATCAAATGTACAGTTAGACATAGGTTTCATAATTCCTATTCTGCCATGCTTATTGGACAAGGGAAAGCAAATAGAAACTAATATACATACTTCATTCCATAGATTTAATTGAAGTCCACCTATGAAATGGATTTAATTAAGCATCTCGACTGCAGAAGAATTAAATCTAATTCAACAACAAGTCTATACAGATAATATACAGAGTAATTTAATGTACAGGGAATTTACACAGAATTTAGACTTTTTCAAAACACAATTTGTAGATTTTCCATTCCCTCTTTCCAGTTCCTTACATTTTATTAGTTCTAGAACAAAAAATGAAAAAAGACCCCTCTCTCGACCATCTCTCCCTGTTTTTGTTAACCCCGTCACCTCTGTTTTTGGGTTTTTTGTTTTTGTTCTGTGGGATTTTGAATTAACCAAGATATTTAGCAGAAACCCTAATTAATCCCATGACATCTGTTTTGCTTAAGACAGCAAAACTCCTAATGACTAGACACATTGTATAACCCTTCACATCACCCAAGATGTCTGAAATGTAAATTTTGATGTTTACAGACAGGAAATGCCAACATAAAATGTCACAGTAGTTAGTGACATACAAATGCTACCAGGTAACATGAAGTGTCAAAATATATGTTAAAACCTTATTCTTCTCCCTCTTGTGCATCTTTAGCCTGTTGAAGGGGTGCTCCTGCACCAAATTTTATGATGAAAATGCAATGCAAGTGATTGAATTTTTGTAATTTTCTACAATTTATCTAAGATATAATCCAAAAATTTAGAATTTTAATGAAATTCAAATTAATTGATGAGAATTATATGAAAATGCAAACCCTAGAATGCAATGTTTTCTCAAATTTTTCTAAATTTTCAATTTTTTTGTAATTTTTCCAATGCAATAAGATGAATGATGATATGAATGAATGAAATCAATGTAAATTTGAAGCAAAACACTTAGAAAGGTTCCAAATTCATTTAAAATGTCAGGTTCACCAAAATGTTTAGGGTAAAATTAGGATAGGGTTTGCTTTGATGGTTTATGTGTGTATCCTCCTTTGACCCTAAAGTATTCGAGGACCTTGAGTCGAGTAATAATCTACTGTTAGGACCTTGGTCACTTAGAATGTAGGGAAAAGTGGATTTTTGTGATTTAATTGCTTGATTATGCCCAATTATGCTTAAAACCCTAATTATGCAAATACAAAAGCAAACAGACGAATACCAGAAAATGTTGCTACAGAAAGATGTAAAATAACAGACAAATGTGTACCAGTTTCTGAAGTTCAAGAAACTAAATAGTTGGGGACTAATGAGCAGCACCCTAGTCCAATGCCATGCTTTTTGTTGGGATCTAGGAACTTTATCTGCAACCTATTCTTGCTGTCTTAGAGATTCTTTTGTTGTGAGATCTGGAGGACTAATGACCGGGTGCCCAAGTCTAGGTCCCTATTTTCAGCTTTGATCTACAATTTTGACACTTTGCAACTCCACTTTTCCTACTTCAACCCGTAACCTGCAATCATAGAAAAATGGGGAGGGGGTTGTGGTGTTTAGAGGCTTGCCTCAGTCAAGCCTCGGAGAGACATTCAAGTCTTCCGAACACCGTTGTCAGGTAGACAGTGCATGCCCTTGGAGGACAGAGGCAAAAACCAAATGATAAATGCTTGAAAACACAAATGATATCACGTTGTAGTGAAGATCTCATGGAAGGAAGAAGCTCTTCATGCCATGAGGAGATGTATGCTCAAATTTGCAAATACAAACACATAAACAACACAATATCTACTCTAACACACATTGAATGCCTTAAATCATCTTTAAAATGCCAATGCTCATGAAATTTTTATCTAATGATCATCTAGTTTACAAATGAATGCCTAAACATGCTTATTTATGCAACTACAAACATTCCCACCAAGAATTTCGTAATTGAAACTTACTGTGTCAACATAGGACCTAAATAACTGTCACAAACTGACACTTTGAAATTGGGCCTGACCTAAAATAGGGCAGGACTAGGGCGTGGGCACCCAAGTCCTCCCCCCTATTTTAGGTAGGGTCTATCTCAAGTGGTCCCCCTAGGCCCTATTTTCCATGACACTTAGGGGGTTTCTCATTGGGATGCCAAAATATGATGCAAGATGTCCTAGATGCAGATCAAAGACTTGGGAACTAAACCTTAAGAGGGAAAAGCCCCCAAGGGGACATTTTCTGATGTTACAAGTTGATTCTTATTATCTATTACCCTTGCAAAGTGAAGGGCCACTTCCAGAATGAAGGTTTGCGGGGGACCACCAGTTTGTGGTTGAAGGAAAAGCACCAGGGTGATGCTCTCTCTTTCTCTCTCTCGCAGTTGACTGTCGAAGACTTGTGAACAGGAACACATTACTTATTTTGTAAATGATATTGATAAAATTGTAAGTCGTAAGAAATACAACCATTTGATGTATGTGAAATTTGTTAGTCGCATGTGAAGTGACCATCTTTTGAAATATTATACTTGGAAATTACAAATGTAATATTTTTTATTATAAGTATTTAAAAAAAGGGAGATTTTTGCTTTAATTGTGTTTAAGGATATTTAATATTCCAGTTGGGATATTTAATATTGCAAACTCATCATTTACCTCATGCACTTCTATTGCAACTAAATTTTCCTCTATCATTAGCTTTGCCAATCCTTGCCCTTGAACCAACTTAGTTGTCTGCACTTCCATGTTGTATTCTTGGATCTTGTTGATCCATCTGCACCTCTTTATATAAGCCTCCTACTAAGTGAACATATCCTTCACTATTGTGTGTGGCACATAATCAACAATTTTTGCACCTACCATGTTAGACCTAATTTTTTTATTGTCTTAACTAGTGCATATACATGCCTCTCCATAGATATTTCAACTTTGCACCTTGCAAGGAATTCATGAAGAAAGTAATAGGTTAATCATGTCTATCTTCATTCTTTTGAAGCAATGTAGTAGAAATGGTGTAAAAAGAAGCAAAGGAAAGCAATTGAAAAGACTTAAACTAGTTTGGGCTAATTAAGACTGGTGTCTTCTTAAGAGCTTCTTTAATTTCATTGAATGTGTCAACTAGTTCCTTACTCCACATGATTGTTTCTCCTTCTTCAACATCTTAGATATGGTCTGTCTTCTTTGTAAAGTTGGGGATGAATCTCCTCACAAAATTTATCTACCCAAAGAAAGATTGGACACCCTTAATGGTTTTGGGTTAAGGGATGAGATCTATGGCCTTCACTCTTTTTGAATCTATACTCAGTCCATCCTTTGACACAATGTGACCTAGTAGTTTTTCTTCTTGAACTCAAAACCACACTTATTGGAATTTAATAAAGTCCCATATTCAAGGCACCTACTGAATATCTACTCCAAATGTTTGCAATGATCGACTTTGTTCTTGGAAAATATGGTGAGATCGTCTTGGTATACCACCAAGATCTTATTAGTAAATCCCATAAATGCCACATCCATGGCCCTTTGGAAGGTTGCACCAACATTTTCAACCTAAATGGCATTCTCACATACACATAAGTACCCCAAGCAATAGTGAAGGTTGTTATATGTTTCTTTGATTCCTTAACTACCACTTGATTCGATATCTTGAGAATCCATCCATCACAGACATCAGCTCGGATCCAGTGACCCTTTACAACAAATGATCCATGTTAAGCAAAGGGTAGTTATCTTTGAGAAACATGATATTCAAGTTTCTAAACTCTACACATAACTTGATGTCTCCATTCTTTTTTCTTACTAGCACAAGATTAGGCACCCATGATGAATGTCTAATAGGCTTTGATTACATCGCCTTGAATTTCATAAGTTTTTTCTACATTTGAGGGGCCAATGTAGGGCTAATGAGTCTTTGCTCTACTAGAAAGACTTTGTATTAGGTTTTAGGGGAATGGTATGTTGGAATATGTTTTCCCTATATGCTTTGAACTCATCATATGACCAAGTAAAAAACCCCTTAAACTTTCTTAGAAATGAAATTAAAAATTGCTTCTATATTGGCTTCAACCTTTCACTAATGTAAACTAGTTTAGGCACAACATCAATTCCTAGACTGATCGTCACTTCTATGTCCTCATCTTGAATTGGTTTATATTTTGCTTTGTTGCAATATGTGATATCAAACATCCTTTCCAAAGCAACTAGACCTCTTGGAATAGTATTTAATTTTAGTTGTATTACCTCATTCCCAAACAATGTCTCCTTCCCATTCTCCATTTCGACCATAGTTTTCCAATCAATCAATTGATCCTTAAATTCATCCATGTTATTCATAAACCTAAGGATCTATTGATCATCATCAAAGATTTTCTAATTATATATACATTGTCTAGTATGGTGGGCTTGTGAGCACCTCAGTACTATATATGCAACATGGAGAAGCCATTTGCTAATCAAACATGGATGCTACAACTACCAACAAATAAACTACGCTTTTTTCTGATCTATTTATTCAATCAACTCCAACTACCTCAAAAAACTCAACGGTATCCCACATAGCATTGCGGTACATCTTCATCCTCTTTTATTTTGTTGCATATTTACCTCTCACTTGAGAGACCACCAATTTTGAATCACCTAGAATCCTCAAGCATCTGATCTATATTTATGTGTAATTGTATACTATTGGATTAGCTGAAATGATGAAACAAATACATACATTACCCAAACCCAAATCTTTAATATACCTCGAATGATATGCGCAAGATGACAGCTTGATTGATACCTGTAGGATGATGGATGCAATATGATGAAAGATGCAAGATGGAGATAGAAATGGATGTAAGAGAGAGATTGATGGATATGGTTGAATGTTGGTTGCTCAGGATTTTGGCAGCATAACGGTTGCAAGGGCTCAACCTACTTGCAAATGGCTTAGAGGAGGCTAGGTTTATAGGAAAGACCTAGTTAGAATGGATGGACAAGATCGATTAGAGTTTAGACGATATGGATGGATATGATTGATTAGGTTTCCTTGCACATCAAGAAATCGTAGTCATGTGACAAGTGTGCAAAGGAGAATGAAAGGAATCTAATTCAAATATTTTATTTGAATTAGCTTGCAAATGTGAACCATATTAAACGCAAGTTGTACTACCCCACATGAGACAAATAGGGAAGTGGACAAGTGTTTAGTTTGTAATAAAAGGAATCTAATTTAAATTAGTTTGACATGTGAAGGGATTAAGTGGAGAATGAGACATGTGACATGTGTCACAATGTGATGAGAGGTGAGGGAATAATTCAAATTTTTAATTTGAATTATGTGAGACACATGAAGGGGTATAATTTAAATAAATATTTTATTTATTTAAATTAGAGGAAAGGGGAAATTAATTAAATAAATGGGATTTATTTAATTAATTGGGAATATGATTAAGTTGGACAAATGGGATTAAGATGGGAATTAATTAAATAAATATAATTTATTTAATTAATTGGCTAAGCGATTATGATAGGATTAGGAGTAGGGTAAGTGGGATTTGTGAGTGGGATGAGGTTGGATGACCTAGGACCTAGGGCAAAACACACAAGGCCATGTTGACAAAGTGTTATGTCGAGACATGGACATTTTTTTAGTGTCTACAGTAATATTTAGCCCTAACATGGGGGCTTCATACTTTATAGTTTTGTTGGTGCAATGGAATAATAACTTACAAAAAACAAGCTTCTTATCACTAGGTGAGATCATCTTTTGAGCAAGCTCCATCAAAGTTCTAGGTTTATAAATCATTTTCATCCTTGAGGGAGCTAGAGCAGGGAACAAATTTATCAACATGATGACTCTGATTGTCACAATATCCAATAAATTGATCAGGACTAGCATCCAAGTAGAGCACCTCATTTGTAGCTTTATTTGGGTTCTCAACAGTATGCAACATCTTCTTTTCTTGGTACATCTTTACTTCTTTATCATGGAGGGGGATGTTAGCATATGATAGGTCCATCTAAATACTATTGCCAATGGATATAGCCCATTTTCTAGCAAGTAACATCCTCCACTTGGAAAAATAATCAATAATAATTATGTTTATTAGAAAAAACTTCCCAAGACACACAACAAGCTAGACCTCTACATCCTTAACACTACCTATGACATTTACCTCTTGAGAGTCCATGAAAAAATACTTCCCATAATACTTGGACACCTTCAGACCCAATGCATTCATGACTTCAAGGGGCATCACATTAATAAAAGCACCTAAATCTAGCATAGAGTTGTGGACTAACCACCCTTTATCAGTAAAGAAGTATAGAATGGGTCAACACTTAGGTGACTATCTACCAAGGAAGTTCCTAGGTAGACCTTTGGTACATCTTGGGCATTTATCTCAATAGTAACATCATTGGGAACATGTGTGGAGCTATTAGGATCTTTTGCAATTGTGATATAGGCCAAGACTTGTTCTCTATGTTCAAGAATTCTAAGGAGCTCACCTATAGGAACAAAGATTTTGATCTAGCTCTAGACTCGAGCCATATCAATTGGGTGATACTTTGGCAAAGGGTCTGACTATGATAGTAACATCATTTGTAGTATGGATAATTGAAATAGCTTGGCTATTGGCTATGAGTAGTGAGCTCCTTACCTTTGGTTCTACCAGCCATGCTCCTTACGTGGTGCACTTTGAGTTTGTTTATGTGTGGATCCTAAGTCCCTTATCATTGAAACTTCAATACTTATTGTAGGCACTGCAACCTATTGGCCTTGGGGAAATATATTCTTTGTATTTCTGACTCTCCACTAGGGACCCTATTCATTTCACCAACTCTACCTTCCACACTTGATTTATGTTTGATCCCTTTTGCTTTTTGTGTGGTATGTGTAGCAGGCTTAACTATACTACATACATTCTCCTTAGGTTGAACATGTCAGTTCTTCAACCTGTAATCACTTTGCATCTGCATAACTACAACATCCATTAGGGCCTTGACATCTTAATGAGATGGACTTACTTTTTTGTACTGTTGCCGCATGAGTTTAATAAGGGGTTGAAAATCATGCATTAACAACTCAGCGGCTATGAGTGCCACCATAGTCATACTAGAGGACTTCTTCATAATTATCTTGAGCCATACATTCATCTTCATTATTTTGTGAGCCAACCTCAAATGCAACTAACTAATCTTGACATAATTCTAATCATATTGTTCAATACCTCCATCTTTGTTAGGTACTTTATCTTCCTCTTCCATGGCAAGTGCAACAAACTCTAGATCATGTAGTAGGAAGCATACCTCACACTATATAGTTTCTTTAGCACTATAGTAGAGTTGGATGCTAGCACTTAGCTAGGGAAGGTAAGGAAATTAAATAGCTTGTCAATTGGGGAAAATGCTCCTTCTACCTCCCCAACTTTTTTGACCCCGCTCTCCCCACTCCTCAAACTAGGGTATGCCAACTCTTATTTGGTCAACAACTCCTACTGTGGTTATTCTTCTTGAGGTGACGGTTAAGGAGATTTGTTCTAAATACAAAGAGAAAATCCTAGTTGGGAGATTTGTTGGGAAATATCCAAGTATGGTTACAATAGAAAAATGGATAGCAACTTCATGGTTGTCGATTATAACACCCTCTCAATCTCCTATCTCACAAGGTTTCTTCCTTCTTGGTTTCCACTCGATGGCAGAAAAGGCTTTTGTGAGTATCAGGGGCCATGGCTTTTTAGAAGTTCAGGTATATTTTTATGTTCATGGCAATATTTTTTTATCCTACTCTAGTTTCTCTATCTTGTGTTCCTTTATGGATATGTTTTTACAACTTCTTGCTTGTTTGTAGATCAATGATGGTAATTTAATCTTTGGTTGATTTAATAGGATCATTTGTTAAAATAGTTCCACAATGGGATGGGGTTCAAGGGTTATGCTAGGGTTTGTTTAGTAGTTGGTTTATCTACCCTATGGCATGATCTATTCAAATATAGTCTTCTTATGGCATATAGAATTGTAATATGTGGACTTTGAAGAGCAATAATTCGAATGCTTCTGTTGCAATCAAATTGGACACACGAAATCATATTGCCCATCCTTGTTGGAATCTCAATTGAGGTTGACCAAGCTTTAGGAATGGAGGCAAAAAAGGGAAGTCTTGATAAAGATTTTGTTTGGAGAAATCAAGGCTACCTTACAAATAGCCAACTACAAACTACTTGTGATTTCTCGCAAGAACTGGTTAAACAAGTTCTAGATTTCTCAAATGGTGGCCCAACCCTTGTATGAAGGAGGTGGAAAAGATAGGGTTAAAAAGGGGATAAAGGAGAGTCCTATTTCTCATTCCTTATGGGAATTAATTGATGATGCTTGTTGTCTGTAGGGGTTCTCCGGGGATGCGATGGAGTTGGTAACTCCTAGGAAAAGTAGGTGAAGATCAGAAGTTGAATTACTTTTGATGGGAACCTATGTGGCTCATCGAGATGTATCCTTAGAAAATACTTGTCGGAATAGAAGGATGCCGATGTTATATTCTTGAGTGTGTTCAACCAAGATAAAAATCTCAAATCTATTAATAAATAGAAATTTCTCCAAAATATACTCTTATTATAAGCAATAAACATTTTCTACAATTATAATCTAGCCAACTTTAACTTTCAAAATATATTAGAAAATCTTTTCTCATAAATAAAGGCCCAACTATACCCTTCTCTAATTAATTAAAACAATATATAACCTTCAAGTATTAAAAACAAATACTAATTTTAATATCTTTAAAATAAAGAAATTAAATTCTCTTGTTGTCTTCCTTAAATTAAGTACTTTTGCAATCCCATCCACATGTCATGATCATTTGTGGGTATTAAATACCCTGTTTCTTCAATTAAGAATTAAAAGAAAAACAATTAAAAGAAAAACAATTGATTTATAAACACAATTAGAAATGAACTTATTTTTACGTAGTTATACAAAGAAGCACATTATAATGCGCTAAGAGTACATTTGGATTTGTGTGGTTCACATATTTCCAGCACTACAGTATGTACTGTACAGGCAACGACGTATATTACAGGTAAGTAGCAATACATTTCTGTTCTTGTAGAATCATGGAAATAAACAGACCCACAATGAATTCTAAATTACACAACCGAACTGCTTGAACACATGAACAAGTATTTCATGGGTAATAAAGGATTTGGGACACCTGTATCTGGTTTCCATATGACGCACTGGTATTCCTCAAACCTGTATTATTAATGCTGATCTATGGAAACTTAAAAACATCTAAGTAGTTCTTTTGATATATGCCCATGAAATAGCCTAAACCACCCTTGAGCTTTCTAATCTTCTGTAATACTGCTTGCGAAGCCAGATCAGGGTAGCCAATAGGCCAACAGCAGTACCTCCAGCTGTAACTCCCAACACAGCACTTTAAACTTTTCTGTTACTCTTCATTGATGGATCATAAGGGCACTTTTTATTTGAACAGGGCTGCAGCACCCCTCCACACAATCCTGGGTCACCTGCAAAAGACCTTGAATCTATGTGCTTGAAGAAACCTTGTGAAGGAATAGGCCCACACAGGCGACTGTTGAAGGAAACATCAAAGAATTCCAAACTCGTGGAGTTATTGAAATCTGCAGGAATAGTCCCTTCTAGATCATTGTGAGAAAGATCAATGTAGTTCAAATTGGACAGGAAGCCAATGCCTGTGGGGATTTGGCCAGTGAGATTATTTTTGTGAAGGCGAAGGCGCTGAAGAGTTGAGCAGAGAGATAGACTGGAAGGTATTTGCCCTGTCAATCTGTTGGAGAAAAGAATTAACCTTACAAGCTTACCACCTCTACATAGATTAAGAGGTATTGTCCCTGTGAAATGGTTGCCAGAGAGATCCACTGATCTAAGCCTTTGATTCCTGCCCAGCTGCTTGGGAAGGTCTCCATTGAAGGAGTTGTTCCAGATCATAAGTGTTTCAAGATTTGGAAGGTCTGCAATTGCCCTGCAAGGGAATGCTGGAGTCAGTATTGAAGGTCACGAGGTTGAACCTGCAATGTTAGAACAAACATGTACAATAAATTAAGAAAATTATTGCCTATCTTAATTAACTACTTATTCCTCAAAATGATGATGGGACTTTTATTTTCTTCAAATAAAATTAGTTGATATGACCTTATTAAGATGTGACAATAAGTTCACAATTCTTAAGAATCAAATTGATGTGGATGAGCCCTAACTTAACAAATGACCTTTATAATTATTATCTTTACTTTTAGTCATAACAGTTAATAGTTATACAGAAAGTTCCATCCAACATAACTGTTAACTTACAACAGTCCAAAAGTAAACACAAGTACATTTTGTACTTCAGATTTATAGATGTTTGAAAGTTTTATTTGTGCATAACTTTAACATTGAAAAAATGACGATTGAATGGTGTTATGTTATGCATGAAAGACCTTAATGATTGAATGGTGTTATGCATGAAAGACCTTAACCAACCTCTGATTATAAACT
This sequence comes from Cunninghamia lanceolata, assembly GCA_027924645.1. Taxonomy (NCBI): domain Eukaryota; kingdom Viridiplantae; phylum Streptophyta; class Pinopsida; order Cupressales; family Cupressaceae; genus Cunninghamia; species Cunninghamia lanceolata. The sequence goes on from BSBN01000798.1 coordinate 1,442,644, forward strand.
ACACAAAGTAGCAGCTTGTTCTCCCTAGTTGGCTAACTCTGTTTTACGTGTATTTTCTGCTTTATAGTGCTTAAAACAATTAAAAAAAACGATGTGAGGGTTTTTTCCCCTGAAAGATTGCATCTCAGTTGAGGCATCTTGTAGTGTCTCTGTTAGGGTAGAGGATTGGAATTTAAAAAAAAAAACAATGAAATTTTTTGAGGATTGGCAAGACTTTTAGTGTTCCTACTGGAGTGGAGACGTGATAGAAAAAGAGTACAAGTTTTAGAGTAGTGGCTTTAATCCTTTACCACATGAGGAGTATGGTAGGGAACCAAAAAAAACATTATAAACTAAACATACTATGCAGTTGATAGTAGATACTAGTAACTAGAAGAAAATTGCAAATGGGAAAATTATTTTTGCCATTTTCCAATTTCAAAGAAATGTTAAACTCTCTGTTTTCAATATTGATACTCTGGAGTCTGTGTGTCCTTACCTGGGTATCCTCCCGTTCATTTTGTTGATCATGAGATTCATCAACTTCAAGTTTTTGAGGCCTGCAAAGGACCTGGGAATGGGGCCTGTGATCATGTTTTGTGACAAATCAAGCAACTGCAAACTGATAAGCTCGCCCAGCTCACGAGGAATGGGTCCTGTAAGATTGTTTTTGAATACAAACAGCGTCCGAAGCTTTTGGAGATTGCTCAGCTCGGCTGGGATTGTACCTGAGAGGCCAGAGGATGCAATGTCTAAATATTCCAGCTTAGTCACATTGGCAAGCTCAGCTGGAATTCCACCAGAATAAGAATTGTAACCAATTTCCAAGCGCCTGAGATTTTGCAACTTTCCAAGCTCCGGAGGAATGGGTCCACTAAGATTATTGCCGGCTATATTCAGATATATGAGACTGCCCATGGAGCCATACTCTGCCGGGATGGATCCACTAAAGTAACTTCCGGCCAAATTCAGGCGCCTGAGACGAGGAAGTCCGGCAAAGTCAGTTGGCAAGGAACCTGTGAAATTGTTGCTGTAAGCATTGAAACTCACCAGGAATTCCAGCGCCGAAATGCCTGTGGGAAATTCACCTGAAAAGCCATTGTGGTTGATGTCCAGAGCCCTAAGCTTGCGTAGGCCGAAGACCGCTGCTGCAAAAGCACCTGCAAACTGGTTGTTGCTGAGATTGAGGCTTTTCAGATGGTACAAGGACTGAATGTCATTTGGAATGAAGCCAGAGAGGTTCCTATGTGAGAGATCCAAGCTAATAACCTTGGTCTGATTCTGGTCACATGTGACCCCCGACCAGAGACATGGAGAACCTGGGCTGTTCTGTTCTTTTCCCCAGTCCCCGAGACCGCCTGTGGCAGATTTCAGAGCAAGAAGTGCCCGTGTTTCAGCCTTCAGTGGATACCCAGATATAAAATTTAACTGAACATCTAGGCATACTAGAAAAAGCAAAGGAATGACCAAAGAGAACCTTCCCATCAGAGGAGATTTCGTTTTCCTTTTAAAGTTTTTGAATTGGAAAGGCTCAAGACTCAAATGCTAACTCACACTTATTACTAGTTTTAGGGAATTGGAGCTTTGCAATTAAGAATTCCCCACCAGAGTCAACCCTATTGGATCATGGGGATTACATGAAACCTTAGGGGAACAGCCTAAACCATGAATTACCCATCTTCAAGCTAGAGCATAAATTGCAGAAGGAATCACCCCAGCCTTGCAAACAGTAAGAGCTCGATAGTCTCGCCTTTGCTTCTTGGACATCTACAGAATTGAGCATCGGCTCAAACTCAAACTTCTTGCAACTATACTCGTATCTGGAGAACTTTGCCAACAGGAGATGAGAACACAGCCAGAATTACCCAATCCAATGACCAGGGTTTACACCTAACCTTGCAAGAAATCATGTCAGCTTCAAACCATGAACGACTTGAAGTGCAGTGAGTAAATGGTAAATATGAAGATTTTGTAGTTGTAAAAGCAATTTCAAGAAGGAAATTGAGGGGAGAGCACTAGACCTTCAGAAGCTCGTAGAGATTGAGGAACTCCATTGATGTTAGGTCGACTATCTATAGTTTGACAACTAGCCTGAGCTTTGCCCTCTTAGAACTTAGGAGACAGAGTGACCTCCTTCAGATCAAGGAGGAAATCATTCCATTGGTGCAAACATCAAGCCCAATAATCTCACCTCCACTCATTGAACATCAACTTACTTGCATTTCTTCAAATTGCCCAACTGGCTTTTTAATTGTATCTTCTATATCTAATAGCCCAATTCTAGTTATAGGTTTCCAAACCACCTTGCAGAATAAATAGCACAGGGACCTGACACAGAGATTCAAAAAAAAGCTTCAATTAATTAACTCTTGTTCATTATAATAGCTATAGAAATTCAATCGACCATGTCTTTAATACTTTATTCCTTTCACAGCTTTTAAGCTAACTTTTGAATATTCTACTCAATTTTTGCTGCACATTACATTCTACAATACATAAAGTATTCGAAAGTTCATTGTGGTTTTGTTGTTATGAACATATACGTTGTGTCAACAGATGGGCTTTCACTATGGTTAGTAAACAAGCAAAACTGTATTCTAAGAGTGTACTGGAAGCCAAGAAGCCAAGAAAGGTGAAGGGAGACTTTAGAAAGAGCCAACCAAAATGCACGTATGCTTGGAATAAAATTTACTGCCTTAACTTATAAAACTTCGGATCTTATTTTCAACTCACATATGTTACAAAAATACCAGCATCCTTGCATAAGCTTATAATATTAAGCTTATGCCACCTTTTTAAAAAGAAATGTATCAGTTACTTGTTACTTCATTCATTCCAGACATACTTTTTTATTTTTATGAGTGAAGCATATTCATGTCTAAAAGTTTTAATTTGTAAGGACGGTTCGTTCTCATTCTTCAGTTACTTTGTGTGCTTGTTATGCTCTTTATGCTTTAGCTTTGATGTCAAAACATTTTTTAAAACTTGGCTTCAAATCTTTTCAATTAGATAATTATGTTTGTTACTTTTGAGTAACATATACATGATGTTTATCAGATTTAAATATCTAAACGTAGATGGTATGTAAAGAAAACTTAAAATGTAGATGGTATGTAAAGAAAAGATGGTATGTAAAGAAAACTTAAAATGTATCTTGTAATTATAATTGTGTGCTATGTGACTTGATACAAACTAATTTGAAGTTCTCCCGATCTGTACTAATAGAAGAAAAAACAAAACTGCAGCTCGGTGACAATACCGAATATTAGGGCCATGTCGCATTGTGATGAGAATAAAATCTTGCTCCCATATCATTTCATTTAATTTAGGGTAAGGGGTTGGGATTGGGACAATAAATGTAGAATTGATTTCACTGGAATTTAAATAAATGAAATGTCATATTTAGTTTTGAAATTCAGTTGGAGGAATATATATATTAGAAAACAAATAAAGATTCAGTATGTGGAGGATGATTTAAGCAAATGATATAATATTGATGATTTAGTTATGCGTTTCTATGGATGTATCATGAAATCTTATTAGTGTAGATTCTTACATACCCTCATTATAAATGGATAAGGAATGTTTCTAAATACAACATAGCACACAAATTTATGCAAGGCCGGCTCACAATGGCTAGTGGGAAAAGTCTTACCCAATATTTAAATTTTTGCCATTCATGTGTTAAGTTAAAGTCCCCTTCTTTATTCTTTATTGTTTCACCCCTTTCACATAGTCGTGGCCTTTACTTAAGTGTTTGTCTTCACAGTTGGTGATTTTATGTTTTTCCAAATTGTAGGCGATGGGTTCTTAAGTTCCAAAACCTTCTGATTCCCCAACTCTTCCTTTGAAGTCAGTGGTTAAGTGTTTGTTGTCGGCCTTGTGTTGGTCTTGGTGCTAAAGTCCTTTGTACTCATCGAGTCAGGAGTTCTTAGAACTCCCAAACTCCCGACTGATGGTTCATAGGTTCTAAAAGTTGTCGATCTTTCGACTCAATGTTTGGTTCACTTTTGAAGGAGCCATCTTTTTGTTTATGAACATGCACGATGGAAGTGACATTTGTCATTTTGTAATAAATAAGGAATGTCTTGGGGAGTACAATTGCACATTTTTTAAAGGAGAATTAAGACGACAAATTCTCTAACTCTGGGGAATTTTTTGCATTTGTTAACCATTGCCCACTTTCGCTCCATTTCTCTCTTTCATCACACTTTAGCCCCTCAAAGCCCATGCATTTGCTCAGTTCTCCCTCGCTATTGCAATTTCTAGTCAAAGAGACCAAAAGTTTTTTTCCATAGATGAAATGATACAGGCATTCAATAACATGATCCAAAGGAGATCAAAGATCAAGCTTTCTTAGTGGCTTCTATGGATAAGTTGTCGGATATACAGTTGACCTTGGACATTCTCAAGGTAGTTTTGGATAAGCACGAGAAGGCTGCTACCTCCATGAAAGATTTAGTAGCAAGGACTCGTGGCATTTCCAAGAACACTTTTGGACTGGATAACCTTGAGATGCAAACAGTGTTGACAATGTTTGAGGATTTTCTGAATAAGGATGGGAACGAGAGTTGATGAAAGTGATCACGCCCTAGTAAATTTTCATGTATTTTCATATGTACTTTGTTTTCAGTTTTGGATATTTTTACATGTACTTTTTCCATATGTAATTACATGTAAAAACATAGGAAGTCCCAAATCAATAAGGATCCTTTGTTGAATAAGTCAAAGTAGTTAGATTTTCCTAGATTATCTCATGGCCTCTCACTATAAATAAAGAGGGCCTCTATTGTAATTTTTATTTTTTGTCTATTGAAGCGAAGCGTTGCCATTTTAAAGAGGAATTTGAGACTTTGAGCTTATTTTGTAAATCTGTTTTCAAGCAATATCAAGAAGCAAGTTGGCATCCAATCTTTGTCTTGGAGAAAGTTTGTAATGTTATAGAATTGTTCTTATGTCCTTTCTATTACATTATCTTGTATGAATGTTTGAATTGTGAGCGTGGAAATCAAGTGTTCAGAAGGTGATTCAAATATGATTTTGTAGACTTTGTGTTGCTATATCATATTTGGAATTTGCGTTTAAGTTTGTGAATGAGAAGTTACTTGAAGACTTTGGGATGCAAGTTATTGTTTGTGATCATGTTATCTTATCTTGGCATATAGTGAAGACTTTGGGCTGCACTCTATTTCAAAATCTTTCATTTTCAATTGGCATAAGAAGCAACGGAAAACTTTGTGTTTTCATGGGTTTCTTCGTGGTTCAGATATACTGATATTGTTTTAGTTATGGGTATGTGCAGGATCATGATGGGCCAAACTATACCTCTAAGTGGCAATGAAAATACAAAAAATTAGACTTTATCAAGTTCATGTGAAATTTTGAATGGATTATCTATACAATTTGAAAAAGATGTAAGAATAAAATTTGTAGAGAATTGAATCTAGTTTATAGGCTACTATTTTTTTTTTTAAAACTAAATTTACTTAGTGAAAATTGAATATTTCAATGAACAACTATTAAATTTTTCAAAAAAAAATAAAAAGTGGGTGTCTATCCAGCCAACCTAACTATGAGTAAAAATATATATATAATTTTGAAACTTTCAAAATAAGTAGAGGACTCATGTCCAGATGTGATGCATATTTATTTGAAATTTTTTTCTAATAAAATAATTAGTTATGATTTTTTTACTGTGACTTTTTTTTTAAAATAAAAAGTAATTTTCCAGCCAACCTAACTCGATAAAAAAAATTAAAATTTAATTTTTTTTTTTAACCTATAGCCAGAAAAGCATAGAGTGTGACGCGGGTTTTGGATCTCAAAAAGGTGAAATGGTTTGAAAGTTATGGATGTTTTTCAATCAGTGTGTCCATCAGGATTTCAGAGACACTATATATTGAAAATTATTAATAATTATTTAATAAAATGATAACTAAATAAATCTTATATTTTTAGAAAGCTAACAATTTTTTCTATAAACCCTTTTCGTTTTATCAATTTTGCATAAAAAAGTCGTCAGCATGAAGGGTGAAGTTCGAAGAAGAGACTGAAATATTAAAACACGTTACAATCCATAAAAAGTCATCAATCAAAATGGATATCCATCTTGCTTTGTACCAAAGCAAGACGGATATCAGTTTTGCTTCAGTAAAAGCAACTCAAAACGGATATCCGTTCTGAAAACAGATATCCGTTCTGAAAACAGATATCCGTTTTGTTGATCTATGAAAAATTTTGTGCCATTGGTTTTGGATGAAGAGAAGCAACATATTTTGTACCATTGGTATTGTTTCACCGAAGATACAATCCATGGGTATATTGTTTATGTATGCGTGGACATTTCGTGTATATCCTGCTATTGTTTATCGTGGTTGTAAATGGTGAATGTACATGTCAAAGGATACAAAGGTTGATCGGCCATAAGGGAAAATTGGGAAAAGATACGTTAGTCGACCGGTTATAACAAGTCATGTTATGTATAGGCTAAATCAAAGACATCGGACTGACAATAGTTATCAGAGAGACAAAGTTCCATTGAGCCGACAACATTGATCTAACCGATCAAGTCATATCGGGGTGACAATCATTAAGTGTCACCGATGGATTATTTATCGGCACATCGGAAGAACGGTTGAGAACTACACCGATGAGAGGGAGTAACACCGACAGAAGGAACATCGGAAAGAGATGGACTCTCGGAGGCGAGAAGAAAAGTGTCACCGATAGAGGCGGTCTGGCCGATCGTGTAGTTCGGTGTTTATTGTTTCGGTGTGAGATACGATATCAGAAATCGAAGAGAATGTCTGACCGATGTAGAAGTCTTACCGATGACTAATGGACAGTAAACACATCGGGGAGAGTTATAACGTTGGAATGCAAGTAAAAAGTCTCACTGAGGGTATTGGTCTTACCGATAGACAAGGGTGGTGAATCTCACATCGGAGTAAGTGTGTATATATCCTACAATCATCTTATTCCATGAGACCACATTTCTTTGAGGCATTTTTTCAAACAGTTCATGTGTCTTGTCTATGCTTCCACACTTTCCGTACATGTCTACTAGAGCATTTCCAACTAGAATATCTACAAAAATCCCACTTCCATTATGCTTTGATGAATGTCCATACCCTATTCCAAAGCTCCCATTTTGGTAGAGGTAGAGAGGATGATGACAAAGGTTGCAGAATCTAGCTTTACACTTGCCAATTGCATTTGCTTGAAATTTTCTAAAGCCTTTTCAACAAACCCGTTTATGCATATCCTACAATAATAGTAGTCGAGGAGACCACATTTCTCCAACTAGACTTCTACCAATTTAGAAAATGTGTGCTTCTGGACCAGTGTTTGGTACAAGAAACATACCAATAGAGTGGTGGCCATAATTCTCCCTCAATTGGAATTAAAAGGTACCCTTTTTCCATCCGAAGGAGGTCTCTCCTTGTTATGCACTTTAAATCTCTCTTTTAGTTCTTTCAAGGGAAGGATTCCACCTTGGTTTGACCAGTTGAAAGCGTTGAAGATACTTGACTTAAGAAGAAATGGACTAGAGGGTTCTATTCCCAAATCTCTTGCCAATTACTCACAGCTTCACTGGAAAATAATTTCACACAACTTGAAGGGGAGCATACTTGCAGAATTTGGTGGTCTGGGGAAGTTAGAACATCTTTGTTTGTCCTACAATTGCCTGAGCGGAAGCATTCCAAATTCTCTAGGAAACTACATGTCTCTAGTTGATTTGTCCCTTTACAATAACCATCTCACAAGTGCTCTATTCTCATGTCTTTACTTTGAAGGGAGCATGCTAATTACTTTGATCCGTCCTCTTATACACATTGGAGAACAACGGAGGACTCACACCGACAGCATAAGCCTGAGCGATGGATTCTACACATCGGCGAGAGGTCCCACATCGGGCTAAGAAATTTGAAGGTTACCGATAATGATAAGTCTGGCCGACAATAGAGAAAGGAAGAACATGTGAAGCATAGTTTGATGAGACATTAGAAATGTCTTGCCGATAGTAAAGAAAGAGTGTATTTCGGTCTCGTTTGGACCTTGGGAAGGATATTTTAAAAGCTATTTGAGCAATTGGTGGGTTAATGGGTATTTTACACCCTATTTGTAAGCTTTTGCTGTGTTTCTCTGCATCACTTGTCTACAACATACAAAGTTTACCTTTCTCACCCATACCTTCAGTATATAAAGGACATTAATAGGGAATTTTTAATTTCCACTCAGTCAGTGCAATCTAGGAGAGGATAGATTGTCTAAAGTTGTGATCTATTTCCATTTACACTTGCCATAACTACAAATGCTTAGTGTTTATTCTCAACCCCGGTATATGAATAAAATGTGACCTATTGTTGTAATAGGCCTATAGGGACAAAGAGGTGATAAAGCCTTTAATTTTAAACATGACATGGTTTTGATAACTTCCCATATTGGTAAGGTCCTGGATGACAATCCTTTGATGCACCTAATTATAATAGGTGTTATGATTGACCTTGGTATCTTTTCATTTCTTTCTTGAATGGCCTGCAAATAAGACATAAGACATATTAGATCTTTCATAAATAAGAATTCTCATACATTACATTTAAACTTAAACTCCCTAAACATCCATCAATCCATCCATTAATATCAAAATGCCATGAATATCCTATGATCAACCATTTTAATTCCTAGGATAGTCATATATTGCAATTTTGCTTCTCTATACTAAAATAGCCCAAGGAATATCTAACATTGAATTTGTATTTTAACAATCTAATGTCTTTACGAATAACATTGAGTCTTCTTTTGGAACAACATTTTTGCCTTTAGAAGCTCCTCATTTGATGATAGCCTAAAATCAAATAATGGCTTATATCCAGAGCTTTATTAAGTTGATACCTAGGTGGATTAGTGTGTAAACATTGAAATTAGATGGTAATTCACAAGTTTATTGAATAATACAATGAATCCCTAGTCTAGAATCCAAATGTACATAATAAAACAGATATTTGTTTTGTAGTAGGCATATGGACATTGCAATTGTCCGTTGCAAAGAATTGGGTTTTCCAAAACAGATATCCGTTTTGGAAAAGCAAAAAAAAGACAAAAGGAATATTGTTGGGCCCGACTTCCGCAACCAGAGACCCTCTGCTGTCGAAATACTCATGATTTCTGGCTATGACAGTGAAAGGAATATTTTTATGCACTTTTGGAGACACAATTTTCTTGTTACAATCATAAGGGTGATATTTTTGTTCCCCTAATGGGGAGCAACAGTCATCGTAAAGCAAAAAGAAGGAAAGTTACATTGGAGGAAATTGAAGCAATTAGGAAAAAAGATAGGGAAAGGAAGAGGATTGGAAGGGTGGGTTTGGCGGATGCTCATCAAGGTGAATCTTCTTCTTTACCATCTAATGACATGCAAATTGAATAATGAAATGTTAGATAAGAATGAAATTCACCATGATATTGCAAATGAAAATATTGAAAAATGTTATGAAACACCTATTCATAATAGCAATACCATGGACAAAGAAGAAGAAGAAAAACGAAGACGTGCACTTGAAGAAAGTGGATATGAACATCATGATGTTGAAATTGCACTCCATAATCCATTTGTTGATAAAATTGATGAGGTTGATAACATAGATAAAACAAGAACAATCAATGTATCTCCAAATTTCATAAGAAGAGAGAACATTTGTCAAGAAGAGAATAACTGTGATGAAATTGGAAAACACCCAAAAACCCCAAAATGGTTACTTGAAATTGATGAGAACATAATGAAAAAACTTGAAGGCAAGAGGTCATCACGAACGGTTCGGTTGTGGGCTACAAAACTCTTCAGTGAATACTTTGAGAAGAAAACATTAACCGAACAATGCCAACTTTTTGTGCAATTATTAAAGATGTACAAAATAAGACCTTTACTAAAGAAATTAAAGATTCGGTTAAACAAAGTGTCCGATTGGAATAAAATTATTGTAAGAAGCCTTTTCAATGCACTCAATTCTATTGGAAAGACTAGCAAGGAGAAAGATAAAAGAGCTGCCCGTAGAGTAATAACAACCTCAATAGTAAGCAAACAATTAAGAAATGCTCGATTAATGAGGAAAACTTGTGTTGACTTAAGATTGAATCGTAAAACATTGTCAAAAGCACTAGCATTAAGATCAAGGCTAGATAGTCCTGTTGCCAATGATACTTGGGCTTTCAGTGGTAGGCTTCCATGAGTTGACAAGAAGCTAATTGATAACACAAAGGAAGAAATTGAACGATTTTGGCACACTAACTCTAGGGTATCACCGAATGCAAAAGATGTTGTAAAGTTAAGAATTGGTGATAAAGACCGTACACCACATCCTAAACATTACTTGGAATGTAGCCAAACAACATTGTACAAACAATATTGTGAAACTCACCCAGGTATGACAATCTCACAAAGAGCATTTGAATCTCTTAAGCCATTTTATTGTGTTCCTCTTAAAGTTCGTAATACATGTTGTTGCAAATACCATGTAGAATTTTCTATGTACCATGAATTATTATGCAATATTCGTTCTACTTTGCACACTAACGAAATGTTATAGGAGTGTGGTGCAATTCAACTACCAAAGTCATCTAGGGACTTATTAGATTTATTTATATGTATTAGAGATGATGGTTGCATGTTCTACAAGAATGATTGTTTAAATGAAAAGTGTTTACAATGTGGTGGGTTATCAAAGTTTGTATCATGTTTTCATGAGGGCAACGAGCATGATTTTGGAAAGAGAATGGTTGAGAAAAAGAGATATGAGACAGTGAAATACAATTTGAAAAGTGGAGGTGAAGGTTCTAGATGTGAGTTGATTGTAAGAGAGGTAAGTATTGCTGATTTTATTGATGATTTTAAGAAAAATCTTTTCTACAAGTATGTCAGACAGCCACAGGTCTTGATGGTTAGATCAACAGTTTAGGATGTGTAAAGACTCTTTCTCGATTGGAACTATTGTCTCTGTAGTTGATTTTGCAGAAAACTATACATTGCAACCCCAAAATGAAGTTCAATCCCAGTACTACAATTCTATTCAGATTGCTATTTTTGTTCAGATCACATACAAACATGCCCCCGAGAGTACAGAAGAGAATAGAAAGATTGTCAGAGAATACCATTTTTACATGAGTGATGATCGATCTCATTCAGCAGAGTTTGTACAATATTGTTTTCAACAATTTTATGGGTTCTTGCAAGAAAAAGATATTAGAATAGATCAACATCTCATTTGGTCAGATAATTGCACTGGTCAATTCAAGAATGCTCATAATTTCTATTGGTTGAGAAAAATGCATGTAGAGAAGGGTATACCTCATATTTGGAATTTTTTTGAAGCCGGGCACAGAAAAGGTGAACATGATGGAGCAGGTGCATGTGTGAAGAGAGCTCTTTTTAAAGAACAACTAAAGATTAGAGGTGGTGCTACATTCAGTGATGTAGATTCCATTGTTAAGTGGTGTAACTATGCATTGTCACGAGGTGTGGCTCTTGATTCTGAAGTGCGCAGGTTCTTTTGGTTGGTTGATGATGGGATAGCAATAGAGAAATTGGAATGTTAGAGAATCAGTGAATCATCAAAGATGCATTCATTTCAAAGCTCAAATGCAAGTACATGGACTATTTGGACACGAGAATTAGCTTATTTTTGTCAGAGTTGTATTAAATGTGATTGGAACAATTGTGAGTCAAGTGAGTGGGTAGATGCATGGATTCCACAATATTTAATCCCTTTATATGAAGGTCAATCATCTTCCGTCAATGACATGGAGAGCTCATTTGACTATGAACATCTTTCAGACCTTGTACAGCCAGGTCATGTTTATGCAGTTGTTGCACTGCATGGAAATGAAGAGAGGTTAGACTATTGGTTGGCACGATGTGTACAGGGAAAACAAAAGCTAACACAACCTATGACATATGATGATGGGTTCACATATCCTACAGGATCAGTTGTTATTGCTGGGACTTGGTTACGAACATATATGGTTAAAAAGAATGGCATCTTGGCCTTTGAAGACTTTGAGAAGCATAAAACCATATTGATGTATTCTCACCTAGTTGTAGCAACAAATGTCAAGTTACTAAAGCATCGTGGAAAACCAAAATCAAAAGAACTATGGACAATTAGTAATGCTGATCATGAAGCAATATTGGATACTTTGAAGGTAAGAGATGACCCCTTAGGTACGCTTGACTAGCATTTAAACTTCCAGATGGACAGGTATGACATTTTTTTATCTTAACTTGTTCTTGTTTTTTCTATTTTTTAGAATTGTTTTATTAAAAATCTTGTTACTTTAATAACTATAATGCATGCTTTTGACTATACAGGACTGGGAATAAAGTTATTTTAGATGGCAGCATAGATTATTTTGCATGGCATCATAAATTATTTTGTATGGCATTGTAGGTTATTTTGACTATACTCAAGGTATGATTTTTAGTTCTCATTTGTATTTCTTAATATTGCACATTTGTACCTTTTTCTACATAAGGCATTCCATGAAATGACATGTATTTGATGTCTTTTGCCAAATAGTTCATGTGCCTTGTCTATGATTTCACATATTACATACATGTGTCACATGGCAATTGCAACTACAACATCTGACAAAATTCTCATTTCTTTGAGGTATTCCACCAAACAGTTCATGTGCCTTGCCTATGCTTCCTTACTTTGCATTCTTATAAAAGTCCTATAATAGTCATAATTAATCTTCATACTAATCTTGATAGTAATCTTGCCATCATTGTATTCCATGAGATGACAGTCCTATAACAGTCCTATACATGTCTACTAGGATAGTTTTAACTACAACAGTCCTACAACAGTCCTAAAATAGTACTAGAACAGTCCTATAATAAGCGCAACATTTAATGTACATATTTATGATATTCATGTTTACTTTTAAATCTGCTTGTTCATGCTTCTCACAGGACGTCACCTCCCCTACCCATCTAGCTCTATAGAAGAAGAGAGACAACAAATGATCAAAAGGGATCACCAATTGGTGGTAAGTGATTGATTACTTATGTCATGTTATATATTTTGAATATTAAATTCTATATTAATGTGCACGTTGTTTGATTGTATTAATAGGTGGAAATTCAAAAATCTCTATCGAGGAGGTCTAGTCGATGAGCGATGGAAGATGAGTCATTGACTGGTTCACCATCTTCATGGCCTAGCAAGAGCCATAGATTATTTGATAGCAATCCATAGGAGATTTGATTTTGGGACATTTTGTTACATATGTGTATTTGGCTTTGTAAACATACTTTTGTATGTTATCGATGTATATCATTTGTACACCCATATGGTTTTATTTGTACATGCCTATATGGCTTGATATATACACTATACATTATTTTCATGACATTATGTGCATATATGTATATATAAGATCCTAATTTGGCACAAGTAGGGAGAATGCTTGCACAGGTTATGGAATTTGGTTTTAAACGTTCCAATTGTATTTGCTTCAAAGTTTCTAAAGCCTTTTCAAAACATCCATTTTGTGCATATCTTGCAATCATTGCATTCCATGAGATAGCATCTCTTTGAGGTGTCATGCCAAACTATTCACATGCCTTGTCTATGCTTCCACACTTTGGATTTACACCCACCAATTGCATTTTCTTAACATTTCCTTTCAATCCTTATCAAAAATTCCGTTTTGTGCACATATTGCAATCATTGCATTCCTTCATTTACAACACATGATTAAATAAGAAGATGCATATTTACAACATTTAAGACCTTCATGAAATGATACATTGGTTTCTTGATATTCAATCATGCATTGGAGATCTTCAAAGTGTTAAATATGTTTGAAGTGATGAAGAAACTTGTTATTTTGATGTATTTCAACTCCAAACTTCCGCCTAGAAATGAAGGCGCTAATCCTTTATCAAACTAATCTAATAGTGCGCCTTGGTACTTAGGGCACTAGATTATGATTGATCAACCTAAAATGTGCGCCTAAGGCTAGATAGTGAATAGGAAGGATAAAATGCATCATCAAAGGAGTTTATAGTTACTGAAGGCATCAAATGATGACTTGGGCGCACATCTACCTCTTTACACCATATGTGACTAGTGCCAATTATTGAATAAACAACCTAGAATGAGTGCCTTACTATTTGAGGTGCTAGTTCATGCTTCTAGAACACCAAAAGTGCGCCTCGATGTTGAGGCACTAGCTCTTGCTCAAGCAACCTTGAAAGTGCGCTTTCACAAGGAGGTTAAAATGTATTATCAAAGGATTAAGTTGAATCAAGGAATCATCATTGAAGACAAGTAAAACATGACTGTGAATGAGGCACACTTTTCATCATCTCTAACCTCACAATTGCGCCTTCCATTGGAAGCTCATATTGTGCCTAAAGGAATAGTACTGAGATATCATCCATGTCAATGATTGAGAATGTGTCAACTAGAACAATATTTTTTGTTCTGCTCATCGTGGGGTCGAACGAACTGCGCCAATGCATCGGGGTGGGTGGGTAAATGCTAGTAGAGGTCTTGTTTCATGCGCCAAGCATCCCAGTCATTCCAGGCAAGAGGCTATTGGCAAAGTCCCTTAAGATCCCAGAGACCAAAAAACTGCCAAATTTTGACGGGGCAGTTCTCAGAATTCGTGATAGTTGGGAATGTTCTGTTTGGACCTACAGGTGCACATGGCATCCTTCCACAATAACCTCTCTCATTTTTTTGTCAACTCCATTCCGTTTGACCGTGCCGAAATCAAACGCATTGTTGCAAAATGCTTCAATTTGATGCAGTGGAAAGGTGCTAGGTGTGACATTTTTCATTCCATAGCTCGTGGGGTTGAATGGACTGCGCCAACGCGTCGGGGTGGGCGGGTAAATGCTAGTGGAGGTCTTGTTTCGTGCACCAAGCGTCCCAGTCATTCCGGGCAAGAGGCTACCTGCAAAGTCCCTTAAGATCCCTGAGACCAAAAAATTGCCAAACTTTGACGGGGCAGTTCTCAGAATTCATGACAGTTGGGAATGCTCTGTTTGGACCTACAGGTGCACGTGGCATCCTTCCACAATAACCTCTCTTGTTTTTGGTCAACTCCATTCTGTTTGACCGTGTTGAAATCAAATGCATTGGCGCAAAATGCTTCAATTTGATGCAGTGGAAAGGTGCTAGGTGCAACATTTTTCATTCCATAGGTCGTGGGGTCGAACGGACTATTCCAATGTGTCAGGGTGGGTGGGTAAATGCTAGTGGAGGTCTCGTTTCGTGTGCCAAGCATCCCAGTCATTCCGGGCAAGAGGCTACCGGCAAAGTCCCTTAAGATCCCTGAGACCAAAAAACTGCCAAACTTTGACCAGGCAGTTCTCAGAATTCATGACAGTTGGGAATGCTTTGTTTGGACCCACAGGTGCATGTGGCATCCTTCCACAATAACCTCTCTCATTTTTGGTCAACTCCATTCTGTTTGACCGTGTTGAAATCAAATGCATTGGTGTAAAATGCTTCAATTTGATGTAGTGGAAAGGTGCTAGGTGTGACATTTTTCATTCCATAGCTCATGGGGTCGAACGGACTGCGCCAACACGTCGGGGTGGGCGAGAAAATGCTAGTGGAGGTCTCGTTTCATGCGCCAAGCGTCCCAGTCATTCTGGGCAAAAGGCTACCGGCAAAGTCCCTTAAGATCCCTGAGACCAAAAAACTGCCAAACTTTGACGGGGCAGTTCTCAGAATTTGTGATAGTTGGGAATGCTCTGTTTGGACCTACAAGTGCACGTGGCATCCTTCCACAATAACCTCTCTCATTTTTGGTCAACTCCATTCTGTTTGACCGTGTTGAAATCAAACGCATTGGCGCAAAATGCTTCAATTTGATGTAGTGGAAAGGTGCTAGGTGCGACATTTTTCATTCCATAGCTCGTGGGGTCGAACGGACTGCACCAACGTGTTGGGGTGGGCGGGTAAATGCTAGTGGAGGTCTCGTTTCATGCGCCAAGCGTCCCAGTCGTTCTGAGCTGTAAGCTATCGACAAAGTCAAAAGTTGCTAGGATTGAAATTTTGCATTCCACAGGTCCTGGGGCTGAACGGTTTGCTCCAACACATCGGGGTGGGCAAGTAAATACTAGGGGAGGTCTTGTTTTGTGTGCAAAGCATCCCAGTCCTTCCGAGCTGTAAGCTATTGGTAAAGTCAAAAGTTGCTAGGATTGAAATTTTGCATTCCACAGGTCCTGGGGCCGAACGGTTTGCTCCAACACGTTGGGGTGGGTGAGTAAATGCTAGGGGAGGTCTTGTTTTGTGTGCAAAGCATCCCAGTCATTCCGAGCTGTAAGCTACCGGCAAAGTCAAAAGTTGCTAGGATTGAAATTTTGCATTCCACAGGTCCTGGGGCTGAATGGTTTGCTCCAACACGTCGGGGTGGGCGAGTAAATGCTAGGGGAGGTCTTGTTTTGTGTGCAAAGCATCCCAGTCGTTCCGAACTGTAAGCTACCGGCAAAGTCAAAAGTTGCTAGGATTGAAACTTTGCATTCCACAGGTCCTGGGGCCGAACGGTTTGCGCCAACACGTCGGGGTGGGCGAGTAAATGCTAGGGGAGGTCTCATTTTGTGTGCAAAGCATCCCAGTCCTTCCGAGCTGTAAGCTACTGGCAAAGTGACCCTAGCAACTTTTGACTTTGTCGGTAGCTTACAGCTCGGAACGACTGGGACGCTTGGCGCACGAAACGAGACCTCCACTAGCATTTACCCACCCACCCCAACGCGTTGGTGTAGTCTGTTCGACCCCACGAGCTATGGAATGAAAAATGTCTCACCTAGCACCTTTCCACTGCATCAAATTGAAGTATTTTGCACCAATGCGTTTGATTTCAACACGGTCAAACATAATGGAGTTGACCAAAAACGAGAGAGGTTATTGTGGAAGGATGCCACGTGCACCTGTAGGTCTAAACAGAGCATTCCCAACTATCACAAATTCTGAGAACTACCGGTCAAAGTTTGGCAGTTTTTTGGTCTCAAGGATCTTAAGGGACTTTGCCGGTAGCCTCTTGTCCCGAATGATTGGGACGCTTGGCGCACAAAACGAGACCTCCACTAGCATTTACCCACCCACCCTGACGCGTTGGCACAGTCCGTTCGACTGCACGAGCTATGGAATGAAAAATGTCGCACCTAGCACCTTTCCAATATATCAAATTGAAGCATTTTGCAACAATGCGTTTGATTTCGACACGGTCAAACGGAATGGAGTTGACCAAAAATGAGAGAGGTTATTGTGGAAGGATGTCACATGCACCTGTAGGTCCAAAAAGAGCATTCCCAACTGTCACGAATTTCAAGAACTACCTGGTCAAAGTTTGGCAGTTTTTTGGTCTCAGGGATCTTAAGGGAATTTACCGGTAGCCTCTTGCCCGGAATGACTGGGATGCTTGGCACATGAAACGAGACCTCCCCTAGCATTTACCCCCCCACCCCGACGCGTTGGCGCAGTCCGTTTGACCCCACGATGAGCAAAACAAAAAATATGGCACCTGGCAAGGTTTTTTCTCTTAGGATCTTAAGTGACTTTGCTCTTACGGAACAATGTATTGGCAAAGACCCTAGTTTTCATAAGAGGAGACATGTGATTTTAAGAGGTTTTTGGGAATGTGACTTTAGCCTTCCACTCCTTATCTAATGACGAGTTTATTCTCAGAGTTTGATGGCTTTTATGAGCATATACACGATGTTGTTTTAGGATAGTCATACTCTGATGTGTAAATAATAGTAAATAGAGAGCTTCTCGGCCATAAATGGGATTTGCATACACACACACACACCTAACTGAAATAGCATCCTTATTGGCCTTATTGGCACCTCCCCCCAAGATGTAAGTTTTTTATGTTTGTAATGTGCCCCCACTGTCCTTGACATAGAGTTTCTTGACATTAATTTCATTCAAACATGTCTTCAATTCATCTTCAAAATGTTTTCAATACATCTCCAATGCCTTTTCCACGAAGGTTTATGCATATTTATACATGATTTGAGGGAAACCAATAGTCTCCAACTGACTCTTGAGTACTTGACTATTCATCTTCTATACTTTTGCATTTTTTTTACATTTTTCATATGACAACTTTGACATATTTACAAAATTTGACAAGATGAAGACTAAATACATGATGAAATGGTTTATCATGACCTTATTTGATTAGGGCATATATAAGGAATTTTTTCATATTGATTCTATTGATCTAAAACCATTCTCTTGATCTAAAACCATTCTCAATGCTAAACATATCATCAATGGACTAAAGAACTATCATCATAATGTAAGGCATCATGGGAAGTATCATGACTTGCATAT
The DNA here is from genome assembly GCA_027924645.1 of Cunninghamia lanceolata. Classification (NCBI taxonomy): domain Eukaryota; kingdom Viridiplantae; phylum Streptophyta; class Pinopsida; order Cupressales; family Cupressaceae; genus Cunninghamia; species Cunninghamia lanceolata. The sequence goes on from BSBN01000798.1 coordinate 1,460,982, forward strand.
AAGGAATTTAAATTATATTGTATATCAAGGTGTATATACATTAAAATCTAGTCCATAATGGTAGACATATACAAAAATTTGGCAAATATGCCAACTCAAAATATTTTTTACAAAATGTGGCATATGCCATGTCTCAAAATCTATATACAATCTACATGCCAAATAGCTACATCAAATACTACAAGTCCACTTGACCCTCAATCTATGATGGATCCACAATCTATGATGGATCCTGAAAAAGTGTCCTCTTTGTACCAAAATGTCTAGTAAGTGATGGAGGTGAAGTTTCCTGCATTAACAAGTCAAAACACAAATTTAATTAATCTCTTCAATGGTAAATAAAAATAAGTTAAAGTTAGTAAATAGATTCTTATCTACTACATTTAAGAACTTTCATTTATTAACATACATCTAAATCACTACAATCAACTATAAGACTGCTAGATAAACTATCAATTATTTAGAAAAATTCAATTCAATTACCTTGACTCTATGTTGTTGTTCGGACAATCGTTCTGCAAATGATTTTCTCTTAAGACGATCAGGTGTCCTAGTGAAGCATGATGGAAAAGGTGGCACATCACTCACATTCTCAACAGACTACATAAAAGCAAAGTAACATTGAAATAAATTAATATATAATTATTAAACAAAATAGGAAATGCATACATTTAAAATAGGAAATGCACTACACAAAAACTTATCTACTAGAAAACAAGCACATACCACCATCGAGGCCTCCTGCATCAATTAAAAAGGACAAGAATGTAAGACTCTAAATGACTATAATCAAATATTTAAGTTTTCTAAATTATCAATTAAAGTACAATTCAATCAAATTACCTCCACCCTTTGTTGGCGTTGAGAAAGCCGTTCTGCAAATGATAGTCCCTTGGGTCGATCAGGAGTTCGAGAAAAGACTATTGGCAAAGATGCCACATCATTCACATTTTTGATTGACTATAAAATAAAATTAACATCAAAATATAAATTAATATATAATTACTCACAAAGAAATAAATGCATAAAAAAAAAAGTTAATGTGTACAACAAATTATACCGGCAAGTCCAAGCCAAATTGGATGGCAGACAAAGTTCCATGATGAACTTCTGTCAACTCCTCCTCTGTCATCAACTGTTATCCCACTTAGATACATTAGTACTAATAAAGTTGTTTATATATTCAAATGGAATAGACCATAAAATTTAACTTTAAATTTTACCTGCACAAAAGATTGCTCATGCATTTTTCCTTCTCTAATATTTACTGATCTGGTAGCTTCTACTCTTGTCCCTGACCCCTCAGCTTGAGTTCTAGACCCCATTGCCTCATCTCGTGAATGGAGATCATACTCTGATGTGTTCAACGGTGGCTCACTACTCTCCATAATAGGACCCAAGCATAAATGATTGCAAGAAATGCAATTATGGGGCACACATATATGTTTGAATGACGATGGTCTAGTAGTACCAGGTGATCCAATATCATCACCTTCATCATGTGCTTGTGCAAACTGAGATGTCTATATAATCAAATGCTCGGTCAAAGAGTGTATGGCACTAAGGCCCTGTTGTGTTGCATTTGCAACAATGTCTGGGTGCTGCATTGGGGGTGGAGAAGGGATAGCAGGAGGGGGAATATAGGGACCTTGTACTTGTCTAATTGCCCCAGGTCTATCTTGAGGCATTCCTCTGCCCACTCCTTGAAACTCTCTAAAATCAAAATAATTAACATGTTGACCCATGACGAACTCTGCATAGAGTTTACGGAGGAAATACAAAGGAACATCTAAATTGTTGTTGGGTGGTTTATCAAAAACCATCCACCAACGATCCCAAAAGTTTTGACTAATGCCCTCATGAATACACCATTTGATTGGAAATTTGGGCTTACGGACATCAACATGCAATCCAATTTTAGGATTGACAAAGTGTTGGGCTAACATAGTTTTTGTAATCTCTAAATCTTTGACTTCCTCATATGACAAACCGTCAGCATATTCAGCCTTCTTGGCTTCTCGCCATTGCTGAAATGATTCATGTTGGGTGGACAAGGTTTGAATATGATTAATGATTCCCTCTAAATTCGATGTCATTATAGACAATCGAGGGTGGCGGCGATACATTTCTATGATCCTACTTATATGATCAATATTTCTTTGAATATTCTCTTCTACTATTGGAGGGGGAGGGTTTGGTGGTGGAGGGTTTGGGTTTTTATTTTGTGCATCCATTTTACCTAATTAAATTATAAAACATACCCACTTAGCATAAAAACCAAAAAAATTGCTTGAAAATACAAAACAAACAAAACAAATGCATGAAATCTTACCTCTTTGGATCGGATATCCGTTCCTCAGCTCTGATATCCATTTTTTGAAGATGAGACTGCGTTTTTGCAAGCCGCGAGTTTGCAAAAACGTAGTCTTTTTTTGCTTTTTATGATCTCCAAAACAGATATCCATTTTCTTTTTCCCTATTGTATTCATTGTTTTTTATTTTATTATTTTAGCATTGCATACATTTTAAGTATTTAGGCATTTTAGCTATAAAATACAAGCAAATTTATAAAGGATTATGATGATATTTAAGCATTTTAGCTATAAAATACAAGCAAATTTATAAAGGATTATGATGATATTTAGGCATTTTAGCTATAAAATACAAGCAAATTTATAAAGGATTATGATGATATTTAGGCATTTTAGCTATAAAATACTATCAAAATTTATATAGGATTATGATGATATATATATTTGATTTTTATATGATTTACTTATACTAAGGTATCTCATAGTATTTTAAAGGCACTTTTGAATAGATACAGGAGAGAGGTAGATACATGAGAGAGGTAGATGCGGGTTAGGGGTTAGGGATTAGGGCCATTATTTAGGGTTTACGGATTTAGAGAGAGAGAGAGACTACTTTTGACATGCAACCGTAAACCCTAAATAATGCCCCTAAACCCTAAACCCAAGTAACCCTAAATAATTCTTCCAACTACTAAACCCTAAACCCTTAACCATAAGCCCTAAATAATTCCCCTAAGCCCTAAACCCTAAACCTGAGAAAGGGAGTCCTAGTTTTCTTGTTTCCATTTGCTTCGTCGATAAGGGAGAGGGAAAGATAGAGGGGAGAGATAGGATATATAGGAATGATAGGGGAATGACTGGGATGCATGATTAAACCTACCCCTAACCCCTAACCCCTAACCCCTATTTCCTAACCCCTAAACCCTAAACTTGAGAAACCATAAACCCCTAAATCCTAAACACTAAACCCAAGAAACCCTAAACCTCTATCGAGCTCTATCTCCCTATCTCACTATCTCCCCATCACTATCATTCCTCTACCTCTCAATCTCTCTCCCTATTCTTTAGCCATGTCCCTCACTCTATATCTCCCTATTGGTCCTCTCTCTCTAAACACTAAACCCTAAACCTCTAAACCTTAACCCCTAAACCCTAAACATGAGCAACCCTAAACTCTATCTCCTATCTCTCCCTTATCTCCCTATCTCTATCATCCTTCTACCTCTCAATCCTTCTCCCTATTTCTCTAGACATATCGCTCACTCTCTATCTCCCTATCTCTCCCCTTTGTCACCTCTATCTCTCCCTATCTGTCTCCTCTCTCTTTTTGTCTAGCTATCTCCAAAACTGAGAAACCCTAAACCCAGGTACACCCTAAATCCAATCAACTCTAAACCTATATCTCCCTATCTCTCCCCTATCTCCCTATCTCTATCATCCCTCTACCTCTCTTGATCTCTCTCCCTATGTCCTTGGCCATGTGCCTCACTCTCTATCTCCTTATCTCTCTCCTCCATCTCCTCTCTCTATCTCCCTATAATTCCTCTCTCTATAAACCCTAAATCCAAAACCCTAAACCTCTAAACCTAACCCCTAACCCCTAAACAATTTAAATCCTAAACCCTAAATAATGCCCCTAAACCCTAACCCCTAACCCCTAAACCTGAGAAACCCTAAACCCCTAAAGCTTAAACCCCAAACCCCTAAACCCTAAACCACTATCTCCCTATCTCTCCCCTATCTCCCTACCACCTGTGTCCCTCTACCTCTCAATCTCTCTCCCTATGTCTCTAGCCATGTCCCTCACTCTCTATCTCCCTATCCCTCCCCTCAGACTCCTCTATATCTCCCTATCATTCCTCTCTCTCTATAAACCCTAAATCCAAAACCCTAAAACTAACCCCTAACCCCTAAACAATAAATCCTAAACCCTAAATTATAATGCCCCTAAACCCTAAACCTGAGAAACCCCAAACCCCGAAACCCTAAACCCAAGTAACCATAAACCACTATCTCCCTATCTCTCCCCTATCTCCCTATCACCTTTGTCCCTCTACCTCCCAATCTCTCTCCCTATGTCTCTTGCCATGTCCCTCACTCTTTATATCCCTATCTCTCCCCTTAGACTCCTCTATATCTCCCTATTGGTCCTTTATCTCTCTCTAAACCCTAAACCCTAAACCTCTAAACCTTAACCCCTAACCCCAAAACCCAAAACCCTAAACCCTAAATAATGCCCCTAAACCCAAGCAACCCTAAACCTCTATCTCCCTATCTCTATCATCCCTCTACCTCTCAATCTCTCTCTCTCTCTCTCTCTATGTCTTTGGACATGTCTCTCACTCTCTATCTCCTATCTCTCCCCTTTGTCTCCTCTATCTCTCCCAAACTCTATCAGTCCCCTCTCTCTATCTCTCTTTAAACTGTAAACCCTAAACCCCTAAACCCGAGCAACCCTAAACCTCTAAACCCTAAATAATTCCCCTAACCAACCTCTAAACCACTTCTCTATATAGGTGCAACTAATACCACTTTTTCATTGTTTTCCACATTTAATTATATTCTTTTCCATTTTCCAAGTCCTACATGTGTCCAAGTTGTATTGTTTGTCAAGTTTTTAGTCTAATTGTTAGTCCCAGCTCTCATGGTTATTAAAATGTTAGTATATTATAGTTAGATTTATCCTTCAGTAACATTAATTTACACATTGTTGCACAAACAACCACACTGAAACATAACCTTACCTAATTAAGGTTAACCTTTTAAAAGGTTCTTTCATAAATGGTGAGCTTAATAGATCCAACTAGTTCAATGTTCTTATAGTCCATGCTTACCCTTCCAAGAGCATTCATGCCATGTTAACTTTGCATTATGTCCTAACATATCACATGAAGGACATCATCATCACAAGGAATAACAATGTCATGAAGGATTAACGAAGGTGTAGCTTCACCACATAAAGTATCATTCATAATTTTATCACTAGAGGGTAAGGGTATATCATGTGTATCCTTCTCAAACCATGTATCATGAATCAAATCATATGAAGGATTGCGTACAGCAATTTTGGCATGAAATCCAAAACACCCCAAAACACAACCCCTGCTGCCCCACCATTCCTATCCCTAAAATATTGGAACATAGTCTAGAAAAGTGATTATTTCACCTGATGAACAAAATTGAATATTTTATTATTGATCATTTGAGTAATTCATTAGTGATGATTCTTAGTGTTTAACAAATCCTTATGGATCAATGTGTAAAGAAGCTACCAATGTTTGGTAAAGTAGCAGTATGTATTAAACTCTAATGATGCATCGGGCTGGTATGATGATTTGAATACATTTCTAATATCAGGTAAATATCCAAGTAAGATGAAGTCTTCTCAGAGGAGAGATTTAAAGATTAAAGCATAGAGATACATGGTACAAGGAGGTCTTCTATTCAAGAAGAACCATGAAGGTATATATTTAAGATGTTTGAACATAATTGAAGCAAATAAGGTATTGTCAAAGTTGCATGATAAGTATAGAACTGCTCATGGTTCTCATTTAGCCACTACACATAAGATATTAAGAGATGGATACTATTGGCCAACAATGTTTAAAGATACATAGAGTCATATTCGAAGTTGTCACACCTGTCAAACTACAATAGACAAGGGAAGGAATCAGGCTAATCCATTACATCCTATCATTAAGTCTAGGCCATTCGCACATTGGGGCTTGGATTTCATTGGAGTTATAAATCCTCCATCATCTGCAGGACATAAGTTTATATTCATAGTGACTGACTATTGTACAAGGTGGACTGAAGCCACATGTTGCAAGTTTTCTACTACTAAGGTGGTTATCAAATTTCTTGAAGAAAACATCATAACAAGGTTTGGAGTTCCATATTCACTGGTATGTGATAATGGCCCTACATTTTCTTCTTTGAAATTTTCTAAATGGGCATTTGAATATGGGATAATTTTAAAATTTTCTTCAAATTATTATCCTCAGGGGAATGGTTTAGCTGAGTCTACAAACAAGATTTTAGTGGATATAATCAAGAAACTAATTGTAAAAAATCCCAGAGAGTTGAATACATTGTTAAAATATGCGTTGTGGGTAGATAGGACTAAGGTTAAGTCAGCCTTAGGCAATGCACCTTATCACTTAGTTTATAGGACTGATCCCATACTTCCAGTGAATTTAAGAATACATATCTGGAAGTTTGCTAATGAATATTTAGGATTTGATGATCACAAAGAAGCCAGGATAATCCAAATGTTACAATTGGATGAGAAGAGAGATCAAGCCATTGAAAAATTTGCCAAGCATCAAGCAGTGTTCAAAAGATGATTTGACAAAAGAGAAAGAGTCAAAACATTTAGAATATCAGACTTAGTGTAGTGTTGGGATAAATCACATGAAAAGAAACAAAATCATGGAAAGTTCAACAAATTATGGTTAGGTCCATTACAGGTCACAAAGATAATAGGAGATAATACGTTTAGGCTCAAGACCTTGACTGGAGAAGAGGTGCCATTACCTATTAATGGCCAACATTTGAAACATTACTTTCAGGCTTGAGGTGAGGGTAGTTGTTATGTTACGTATCATAGCGTAAATAATGTACAGTTTTGTTGTTTTTTGTTTTATTTTGTTTTTGTTTTGTTGTTGTGTGGATCTGTGTGTTGTGTTTCCTTGGTAGGGATGTTTGTTTTGTTTTGAAGTATACAGGAGCAGATTAACAACCACTAAAAATAATAGAAAATGCAGAACATTTAGGGTAATTATTTGAAACTTATGCATAACTTGTTGTGACTATCATGAATGTAGAAAATGGTTTGGCTTGTGAAATGTTGTATTCAATAACTATGGGTTGAGTATTCAAGGGAAGTTTCTCACAATGACACACCTAAAATCCTTGGGTTTGTTGAACATACCAGTGTAGGTGTTAGGTAAAAAATCAGAGGTCACCCTTGCTACCATTACAATTCTCAGCTTAATTTCAGCAAGTGATCACACCTTGCATTATGAAGTTACAATGGTAATATCTTATAAAGTCTTTATCTTACATAAAATATAAAAAATATATAATAATAATTAAATAAATAAAATAGATTTTATTGAAAATTCAGATTAAGCCATCTAAGTAACTCTACCGGGGCTCTAGACGCTTGCTGGTAGTGGGGCTCTACTTAGGAGAATTGTAACGATAACCTTATCAGGGCTATAGACGCCTACTGGCAGCAAGGCTCTATCTGGTTGGCTATGAGGGAATGACATCATCTATGTAGTTTAATATCAGTCACTAGTTTATTCAACTTATTTTCAAGATGAGGATTATTAATCACATGCACCCACTTAAACTCAATTGAGAGATTCATGCACCTTATTGAATACATTAGGTCTCAAGTTAAATAATGATCTGCAAAAAAGAAAGTTGGAAGTTGTGAATTTATTTCATTTAGTTTTCTTTAATGGTTTTAATTTAATTATTTTGTTTGGTTGCTAGTTGTTGTGATGTTCACAACACGCCCCATTTTACTTTTTAGCAAAATGAGGACCCCTGCTGTGGCTGTGGCTTTTTGCTCATGTGTGGGTTTGCTTGGTGGTAAAGGGAAAAGAGGTAAAGGTTACAAACCATCTTGAAAATTGAAAAAATTAGCATTAAGTACCAGAGCAGAATAGAGGTGAATTCTTTGTCAAAAATGAATAGGGGTTGCTTTTTGAACTCTTTCAAAATTCCCAATATTTTGCAAGATATCAGTTTTTTTGGTAAAATGCATTATAGAAAGGTTTGTATATTGCATGTACAAGGTCATTTGTATGTGGAGTCATTGTATTAGTCACATAGAGTGGTCAGGTTTATGAATCGTGGTATTTTGTATGCATGTTGTTGGTGTTTTATTCCTTACATACAAGTCAAACCCGATGTGATTCAGAAGTAAAATGGATAATTGGTCATGTCCGCATTGTATCTTGAGTTGTATGATTGTCAAAAAAATAAAGATACAAGGTGATATACAATGCGATATACATGTCATGGACCTAAGGAGAATATAAAATTTGGTTTTATCAAGGTATGATTCGTTGTGTGTATGTTGCATGTTTTGGGTTTGCACCTTTCAGTATACATACAATGCAGATGTCAAAGGGTAATTAAATAAGATGTAAGTCATACCTTAAATCATACCTTAATGTCTATTGAAAAGATGCATTCACTTTATATACATGTGTGGAGCCGAAAGGTTATGCAATATGGTTTAGAGAATATGGGGAGTCCGGGATAATTATACAAAAGAGTTTGCATGTATGGAGGCTTGTATCTAATAGTAGATATAAGTGTTGTTGTTCGTCAAGATACAAGTGTGAAGGTAAAGTGGGTCCCATAGATTATATCTCAAGGTTGTATATTGTATGAACAAATGAATATACAAGCCGATATACACGCAAAGATACAAACAAAAGGTGCAAGATGGATTTCAAAAGAAATTAAATAAAGGTAAGGCTTTGCATGTTTGGGTGATTGTATGTTAACGATATACAATCCTGATATACAAGGGAATGAAAGACATTGTTGGAGAGATAAAAGGTAAAAAGGGTTTGTATGGGTTGTTTGTATATGCGCTTGTATCTATTCTACATACATTACGATATACAAACAAAAGACAGAAGTGCGGATATAAAAGAAAAGGGATAACATTGTTTATAACTCGTTGCATATAGGCTTGTATATTGAAAAGATGCAAATGGACATACAAGGAACAATATACAAGGAAAGATACAAGAAAACACGATGTATGCAGAAAGTAAACTAATGGATAGAAGGTTTAAAATAAAACGTTGAAATAAGAAGCCGACGCTATAGGCACATTAATTGTTGAAATTAATGCTGATCTAACACTAGAAATGGTAAGATTTAACAGGTTAGGGTAAATTAAAAGTTATTTTTCTTTCAGATTTGTATTGCTACGATTAAAATTGCAGAAAGAAAAATTGTTGAAGAAATTGAACGCAAATTCATCACAGGATGGAATTCCATAAGTGAGAAAGAGTGGAAAATGGTAAAGTAAGTCAACGTTGTAAGCTTGAGCTATCGAAAGATACATGTATTTATCTTAAAGACCGTTATAGTTCAGTTAGTTAAAATGCAAAGTAAATTTTAGTAATTTCATTTTGAAATGTAAGCAAGCATTAAATTACTGTGTTTGATTGTTAATTAGTTGGTTTGGGTTAAACAATGTGAAAGTCAAAATGGGAAAAGACAAACAGGGGATTAGGGTAAATGTAAAAAATAGAAAATTCGTAGTAAAACCCTAGGTAAGAAGGTAAATCAGCAAGCTAAAAATGTATTTTTTACAGGATGGCCCCAAAGCAGAAAAAGGTAGATACAGGGGGTGAAGAAAAGATAAAAAAGGAAAGAAAGCCTTGTAAAGAAACTGAGAAGGAGGAGTTGCCGATATACAGAGGATATCCTTTGTTGCTCAGTATAAGCAAAGTAGGTACAGACACCAACATAGGGACTTAAGACGCGAATGATGTTTTGCAGAAGATCACAGCAGCCGATGCTACACCTGACATGACGTGTATATGGGAGAGTGGATTATACAGGGCTGCAGGTTTCCCATTAGCTATGGAAGCTAAGGATCTATATTTAGATTACATATACTTATATGACCCAGTTACCAGGAAAATAATGTTCCATGATAGGCTCATTGAAGACTTATCCATAGAGGGGATTGCGAGAACATTTGGTCTAGAAATACAAGAGAAAATGGTAGATATTGATATTGACCAGTATAATGAAGATTTCATTGAGAATGAGAAGGATTGTAGAAGCAAGATTTTCTATAGTTGGTATAGTGCAGAAAATAAGCCCAAGACTATGGCAAGAGTACATAAGAATCTGCAAAGAATATACTTTAAGGAAGAAATATATTTGATGATTACAATGTTAAGCATACTGGTGGGATTAAGGGATGACACTAAGTGTGAGCCTTGGATGTTCACTGTGATACAATTCATGAGGGAAGCAAAGAAATAACAAGGACAAATTCACTGGGCTAAAGCTAGTAGCACAGCCATATGGAGGCAGGCAATGTCAAGAAAACAAAAACTGATGCCTTTTTACTTGTCCTCGTATGTATTATATTCATGTGCAGCAATGGTTCAACCGTACATACATGGGATTGAAAGAGTTGGAACCCTAGGAAATGGCCCAGATTAGAAGCTTGTATATGAGCATTATCCTGATTTACAGGAGGAAAATGCATTGAGAAAGTATGCTTTAGTGAATGATGTATTTTATACATGTAGACACCCAAATTTGTCCCAACTTTGTCCATGTCCTACAACACCTTGTTAAAACATTATCCTAAACATCATAAGCCATTTTTGTCCTAAATCCCACTCTTAATCCCATTTATCCATTAGCCAATTAATTAAATAAATTTTATTTATTTAATTAAAATCTCATTTAATCCCATTCTCATCCTACTTAGCCAATTAATTAAATAAATTTTATTTATTTAATTAATTCCACATCATAATCCTATTTATCCTATGCTCATCCCAATTAATTAAATAAATTTTATTTATTTAATTAATTTCCACATCATATCTTATCCCATTTTATTCATTTATCCTATTAATTAAATAAATTTTATTTATTTAATTAATATCCAACTCATATCCCAACTAATTCAAATATTTTATTTGAATTAAACACTCATCTTTCATCACATTCCAACACTTGTCTAGTCAATCATGTGTTACAACTTTTATCTTTCACATGCACAACTAATGGGACCTAATTTTAGTATTTATCTACACAAGCACACCTAAGCCTCATCCTCCTTTGCCACATGTCATATGAATACAATTTCTTGATGTGCAAGGAAATCTAACTTAATCCTATCCATCCATTTCACCTAAAGCCCTAATTGATCCTAGCCATCCATTGGAACCAAGCCTTTCCTATAAATCAACCCCCTCACAAGCCATTAGCATGCATTGAGCCTTAAGCACCCTTATTCTGTCAAATTTTCTAAAAGGGCATTGATCCTCAAGTATCCACATGCTGTTGAAATATCATTAGAGCCTTTGCATCCATCATCTATCTCCTTATCAACGTTATGCTGCGGAATCGAGCAATCAACACAACAAAGCGATCAATCAATCAAGCTCATTTTGCATCTTTGAGGTATTGAATTATTTGGGTTTAGGTTATGCATTTCAATTGTTTGATCATTTCTATTTATAAATCCAAATTTTTCGATATACATTTTGGCACGCCCGATGGGACTCACGTCCCTGATTAACCCTTTTGTTTGAGTTGTTTTTGTGAAGATCAGATTTCTTGGAGCATCAATCATTCATTTTTGCAGGTTTATGCACTTTGATTTGTAGGTTGAAGATATTTTATATTGCTGATTTTTTTTAATTTATGACCAGATCTGTTGCAGAGGGTTTTTTGTTTTACACAGGTCCTGCAAAAAGAAGATCTTAGATTCATTGGAAAGAGGACTTCGAGAGCTTTCCGAAAAGTGGTTACATTAAAGATTTGGCTCAGTATTCAAAGAGTTATGACGATTTGAAGTTGACCCTGCGATTCTAATTTTTCAGAAATTTTTGACGCGCAACTTTTGGCTGATTTTTTTAATTTATGACCAGATCTGTTGCAGAGGGTTTTTTGTTTTACACAGGTCCTGTAAAAAGGAGATCTTAGATTCGTTGGAAAGAGGACTTCGAGAGCTTTCCGAAAAGTGGTTACATTAAAGATTTGGTTCAGTATTCAAAGAGTTATGGCGATTTGAAGTTGACCCTGCGATTCTAATTTTTCAGAAATTTTTGACGCGCGACTTTTAGAAAAAAAAATCATATCTTCCAATCTAGCGAACCAAATCACATTTTATTTTTTGTAGTGACTTGTAAGTGAATCAAAGGAGCTGGAGCAACATTTGGATCAATCATAATAGCAACTTGGAAAGCAATTTTTATGAGGTGCACTCATTCTAATCTCTCATCTCTAATCATTATTTGATCACACATTTAGATTTTGGGCATAAAACAAACAACTTGTTTGTCATCACACTTGGATTTGGGCTTTAAAATAAACAATTGTTTGCAAATTCACATCAAAAAATTGGGCTAAAACAAACCATTGTCTTCCATCACATTTAGATTTGGGTCTAAAAAGAACAAGTGCTTGAACTGTTTGTTACACATTTCAAGTTTCTAAGGGGAAATTAACAACTGCGAGTGTGAATCAAGTGACAGCTCACTTGGTTTGCTTTTGTCATACCCTTCTTAGGAGGCCTGCTTGGAGACACACCACTCCAAGGGACGACCTCAATCGAGGCTGAATCGAAAGACACCCTCATTGGGAGTTGGAATCTTGTCACTCTTGGCTAAGCCCCAAAGAACTTTATACCTTTGGGAAGTGAAGGTGAAGGGTGGGTTACCCCTTTCTCCTGGCTGTGTGGCAGGATTTCACTTTCAATTCCATAGTCAACCTTGTGCAATAGATAGCCTAAGACCTAATTGGCTATACCCACTTGACTACACATTAGGCTTGTTGATGTGTCTTCTATGTGTGCTTGCATAATCATCACATTTCATTTTCAAAGTCGACAACTTGCTTATGTGTCTTGCGTGAGTGATTCATGTGTGTATATGCATAATCATTTGTTTGAATATTGCCACATCAAGCTCTAAACACCAAAACACATAAAGACAAGTCATCCTACACATTCTTCCAATAACATTCAAACCTAATCACTTTCATCCCAAACATAGCCAAGTCATCCAAACAAGCCACATCATCATCCAAATCCCTAAACAAGCACTTGTTGAAAGGACTTAAGACAAACACTTGGTGACAACATGTCTACACTAGAAGACTTAGAAATCAAATTCCAAAGATTCCTCCAAAATCTTTATCAAGGATCACAACCCCTAAACCAAGATGCCATTAAAACATTACAATTCTTCATCCAAAGAGCTCAACCCCATGCAAGCCAATCACCTCAACTACAACACTTCATAACCCAAGTCCAACACCTTTTAGCCACTAGTCAAGCTCGACAAGTACAACAATCCTTAGCCACTCCATACCAACCTAATCCACCTCATAGCCACATGTCATATCCATCCATTGCATATCAACTTAATCCACCTATCCACCAAGTCAATACCACATCAACCTATGAACATCCACCTCAAGCTTATCCAATCCCTCATACCACCATCCCAATGCACTACCAAGCCCATCCACAAAGCCATCAAGTGATATTACAAGAACAACATCCAAGTCCCAATGGCTCTTTGTACATAAATCAAGTAAGTCCAAATACACCTTTTCAACAAGACCACCAACCACCATTGATAGATTTAAATCCACCTTTCCAACAAGAATCATATCCAAATCCCAATGGCCCCTTGTACATAAATCAAACAAGCCCAAGTTATCCTATGCAAGACTTAATTACCTTTGACAAGGGAGATACCAATCTAGCAAATGCATCTTATGAGTGGCCTTCATCATCTAATCACCCGCCAACACATGAGCCAACTAATCCTATCCCAACACCACCATGTGATCCCAATCATAGTCCATTGATCCCTTTACCTTCCAAACCACCAAGCCCCTCATTACCTTCCTCACCATATCATTCTAATCGTTCACCAAAGGATGCGGCTGAGAGAGTTTTACAAAGGATGCTTGAAGCAAAACTCATTGAACTTCCTAAAGTCAAACCATGTGAAGAAAGCCCATATGATGAACATGATTATTGTGCATACCATAGGACCAAAGGCCATAATACAAATCAATGTCCAATATTTGTCTCAATTGTTTACAAGGTGTACCCACCTATAATGGGAAATTGTGCCACATCATCACCCCCATCTAGTCCAAATCCTAATCCATCCAATCCAATTAGGTCTCAACCTAATCCTAGTCCTAATCCTAATCCAACACCAACTACCATTATCATACATCCATTATATTTCCCATCCACTCATACCCTTGCGAAGGATGTGATCCATTGGCTACTAGCTAGGAATAAACTACCCCCATGTCAAACACCCATTCATGAGCCTACCAAAGAACTTCCAAAGGTCATGTCCAATCCTATAATCTCATCATGTGGTTCACATATCCTTGAGCCTCTTCAAGAGGCTTCCATTAACATACCTAGCCCTTTAAGCCCATCATGTGACCTACAAGCCAACATGTCTATTCAAGAGTCTCCAACCACAAGCCTAAGTCAAGAGCCATCATGCCTTCATGTTGATAACTATCAAGAGCCTATCAAGTCCACTCAAGAACCTTCCACTTCCATCCAAAGTCAAGAGGTATGTCAAGAGCATAATCTTAAACATGTGGAAACATTAAGCCCTAGTCCAACTCAAGATCAAAACACTTCCATGCAACCCATCCATAACATTTACCTTCTTTATGATCAAGATGATACCTATGAAGAAGCTATCCATGAGCACCTTGATCCTATCCATAATCCTATATCTATCCATGACCAAGATATCCACATTGCTCCTAGTCATCTACCATCTAGCCCTATCCATAATGAGCAAACATCAACTTGTCATGATGAGACACTTGTCCCCCAAGTAAGCATAAAAGATCATACCAATAACTTGGATCAACATGAACATAAGCAAGATCCTAATGATCCTCCTTTCACATTGACCATCGATTCCACTTCAAGTCCACCATCATGTCCTATTGGTTTTACCACCTTTGTCCATGAATGTTCTTCCTTAGGACAACAACGACCTTTATCCACTTCACCTTCTTCATCCAATAATGAGCTCAAGTCTAATGTTCACAGCACACCTAGTCACATTGTCCATCGCATACTCCAAAACATGAACTACCAAGGTAAAGGTCTAGGCCTTTATGAACAAGGTATTTTGGAGCCAAACCATGTCAAAATCCCTCCATGCTCATATGGCTTTGGATACACACCCCAAGGTAAACAAGGCCAAGATGTTGGTAATCCTTTCATGCATCCTAAACCTACCACTTTCCATCACACCCCCCATCATATACCCAAAACATATGTAGCCATTCCATCTCCATCATCCTATAAATGTCAAAAGCATGTGACCATACACCTTCCGCCATCCACCTTGCCTCCACTTTTACCAACTCCAAATATCCCTCCATCCACCTTGCCACCATTGCTTCCAACACCTAACATACATATCATTCATAAGTATCCTTACATCCCTAATCATGGCCAACAAAAGCACACATCACCTAAGCATAAAGCTTCCAATCATTTCATCCACTCCACCCATGCCATGGGATTCAAAAGCAAAAATTTTGATGCCTCTACCTATAAAGCTAAAAGTCCTACCAAAAATCCAAAGAACTATCATGCCTTAGGGCACAAACATGAAAAATCAATGCAAAGAACCAAATCAAAGCAATCCAAAAAGCTATCCAAGCCCATACCTCCAAAAGCAAAGCCCAAAAGCAAAATGGTTTGGGTTCCTAAGCAAATAGCTAGCAAAGCGAATGAGGCATCCTCATCCACATCTAAGCAACCATCCAAACCCTTACCTCCAAAAGCAAAGCCCAAAAGTAAAATGGTTTGGGTTCCTAAGCAAATAGCTAGCAAGTCAAATGAGGCATCCTCCTCCACATCTCAAGAATCCCAATCACCTACCTCCATCCAAAAGCCTATTTCCATCCAAAACTTCCATTCCTTTCAAAAATCCCACAAGCAAAGCAAAAGCACTAAAAATACTAAATCTATGTGGGTTCTTAAATCACTTCATCAACCATCTCCCAAGCAAACATCTCCATTGCTTCCTACACCACCATCTCATCAAAAGCTTCAATGTTTATCATGGTGTGTGCAACCGTTGGTCATGGTTCCCTTCCACTTCGCAGCACCGCCACATAACTACATCTCCCCATCTTCCCTCCATTATCCTACATATCTCCCCCATGCAATCCCTATGGTCCATGCTTTGGCATAAACTTTTCATCCATCTTCATTCCATAAGCCTATATAAATCCACATCATAAGCGACTAGCCTACCCTACCATCATTCCCTTCATAATCCACTATCTACCTAATCCATCTCCCATCCATATCTCCCTTACCAACATCTATGAGCATAACAACATGGTCCATGCAAAGACGACATCCATCTCTAAAGGGACAATATCATCTCTCATAGCACTAAACACTTGAGTCCCTCCTATCCATTACCATGGTGAAAACCTGGCAAACAGGCGCCATGTGTAATTGTCATCCCATCCAAAAAAAAAAAAAAAGGAATCAAAAATCAAAAAATTAAAAAAGTAAAGAGAAATCCCTTCGTCCAACGGTGAAAACCTGGTAAACAGGCGCCTTGGATAAGTACCATGATGAAAACCTGGCAAACAGGCGTCATGTGTAGGTTGATCTTCTATGTCACTTACACTTGGGGGCACATTGTTTCATCCAACCTATCCATTTCCAAACTATCTATCCCATTATATCATTTACCATCCTACCATCCTTAGCCATTACATAAACAAGCCTATCCTATTGAACCCATTTATCCATTCATCCATCCTTCTGCCTTTTGATTTTGATGAAGACATAGGGGCAAAATCTTGAAACATGCTTTAGATATCTCTTGGTATACCTCATACCTTCCTCATCAATCCATATTATCATTATCCACCTATCATACACCTTGTCATGTAAAACCTATCATGTCATCCCATGGTCATGAACTTTGTCATGTAAAAATCCTAAGCATTACCACCTAGAATGGGGGCAAGTTCTTCCTATGCAACATAGCCTTTGAAGATCACATCCTAGCTCCCTTATGATCCATCCACTATGGCATATCCTTATCATAAGCTTTCCATCTTATAGCTTATCCCCATCCATTTATCATGAGCTTTCCACTATAGCCTACCTATTTGTTCATCATGAGGCATGCATCCATCCCTTTTATGGCCTATCTTTTTATCCATCCATATATCATGAGCCTTCCATCCCTTATTGCCCATCCTTTTATCCATCCAATCCCATTCATCCATCTTTGCACCTAGACTTGGTTTTCCCTTGTCATTGGTATCTAGCACAACAGCTACCTAAATTGTAAATCCATTGACATCCCAAAACATTTCAAAAACTACAAAAAAAAATCAAATATGTCAAAAAAATCCAAAAAAATCAAATATCCAACAAAAATTCCAAGCAATAAGATCAATTCAATCATCATCCAAAACAATCCACTCCATCAACATCAATCAAAATCAAAATTATCATCATCAATTCTTCTTATCAATAACATTCATTCATCCATTTCAATCAATCCATTTCCAATCATATCAATCAAATCAATCTAAGCAATGATCTTAAATCCAAGTCACATTAATCCATATGAAGCAAGCTAATCAATCAAGGAACATTATCCAATCAAATCAACAAGTTTTTGATCCTAATCTTGTCATGAGCCCAATCAATCATCATCAATCATCATAAATGGGATATAGCGTTCCCACATCCTTGTGTTGATCTAGGGATATAGCTTTCCCTGCAATGACAACACTATCTATCAAAACAAAACAAACAATCAATTATTGGTTTATGACTTGACAAGGGCAACACCTTGTTTGTTTTACATCCTTTGAGCACATTGAGAACACTTGCTTATGCTTAGATTGAGTAGACACTCTAATCATCACACCATCACTACCATCATTCAACACAATCCAACCATCACAACAAATCCTATCAATCATCAGCATTAACACCAAAGCAAATCAACTCAAAGCACATCAAGCCAACCATCAAAACAAATCCTATCAATCATCAGCATCAACACCAAAGAAAATCAACAATCCAACCATCAAAATAAATCCTATCAATTATCAGCATCAACATCAAAGCAAATCAACTTAATCACATCAACTCCAATCGAAACAAATCCAATCACTTCAGCAAATCAAAAGCAGCTCAATCCACCACAAATCATCCATCCTTCATCAAATCAATCTAATCAGCATTTCATCATCTTCCAACCATTCCAAGCAATGATCCAAATGCAAGCCAATCTTTAATCCGTACCAATCAAGATAATCAATCAAGCCAAATTATCCAAGCGCGATCAATGGTCTTGATCCTAACCTTGTTGTAAGCCAAATCACTTAGCCAATTAGCCAACCAACTCAGTAAACAACCTTGTGTTGATCTAGGGATATAGCTTTCCCCACAATGACAACACTCTCAACTATCATCAATAAACAATCAATCATTGGTTTACAGCTTGACAGGGGCAATACCTTGTTTGTTTTTGTATCATTTGTGCATGCTTGCTTGCTTGCTTGTGTGTGTTATTATTTTATCTTGCATTTGTATCAAATCCTTATCATTTCCAACTAATATTCATATCTTGTGTATGTTGGAATAGCTTTTTGCACTATCCTTTGCATCTAAGGTCATATCATACCTTTTGTGTAGTAGGACTTCAATGCTCTAAGTTTTCTTCCTCATATGTTAGACAAGGTTGTATTACGCTGGGGCACAAGACACATCGTCACCCTGGTCCTTATACCTTGGTGCATAACGTCTAGTGCTATATCAAACATCATGGTTGCTCACCTTCATTGCAGCATAACGCATCATCATTTCTTCTATCTATCCCCTTATCTTTCTTTTTGCAGCCAAGCCATTTCTTTTCGAGAGCCTACCCGTGTTTGTCCAACCCACCTAACCTCTCGAGGGGGCATCATCATCCCATTTCATCCTATCTTTCCACCATCATCATCCTCATCATATCTTTCCATCATCACTATCATTTTCCTCTATCCATACCTTGGCTTCTTTGAAATGATGTTACTCGACACAAATCTTATCATCTCGAACATCATCTCAAAGAGGGGCAAAATGTAGACACCCAAATTTGTCCCAACTTTGTCCATGTCCTACAACACCTTGTTAAAACATTATCCTAAACATCATAAGCCATTTTTGTCCTAAATCCCACTCTTAATCCCATTTATCCATTAGCCAATTAATTAAATAAATTTTATTTATTTAATTAAAATCTCATTTAATCCCATTCTCATCCTACTTAGCCAATTAATTAAATAAATTTTATTTATTTAATTAATTCCACATCATAATCCTATTTATCCTATGCTCATCCCAATTAATTAAATAAATTTTATTTATTTAATTAATTTCCACATCATATCTTATCCCATTTTATTCATTTATCCTATTAATTAAATAAATTTTATTTATTTAATTAATATCCAACTCATATCCCAACTAATTCAAATATTTTATTTGAATTAAACACTCATCTTTCATCACATTCCAACACTTGTCTAGTCAATCATGTGTTACAACTTTTATCTTTCACATGCACAACTAATGGGACCTAATTTTAGTATTTATCTACACAAGCACACCTAAGCCTCATCCTCCTTTGCCACATGTCATATGACTACAATTTCTTGATGTGCAAGGAAATCTAACTTAATCCTATCCATCCATTTCACCTAAAGCCCTAATTGATCCTAGCCATCCATTGGAACCAAGCCTTTCCTATAAATCAACCCCCTCACAAGCCATTAGCATGCATTGAGCCTTAAGCACCCTTATTCTGTCAAATTTTCTAAAAGGGCATTGATCCTCAAGTATCCACATGCTGTTGAAATATCATTAGAGCCTTTGCATCCATCATCTATCTCCTTATCAACGTTATGCTGCGGAATCGAGCAATCAACACAACAAAGCGATCAATCAATCAAGCTCATTTTGCATCTTTGAGGTATTGAATTATTTGGGTTTAGGTTATGCATTTCAATTGTTTGATCATTTCTATTTATAAATCCAAATTTTTCGATATACAATACATACATGGTCAGAATTTTAAGGGAAGAGTCGGATAAGAGATTGTTTGTAGATGCAGAGGATACAATTGGTTTGCATAGTTCATGGTACATTCAATTCTAGAACTTATATCAGAACTAAGGGATTTGAAGGAAAACCTTTCATGCTGCCTAGTTATCCTTCATACAAGTTGATTGTTCTAGAGTTCTCAAGACATAACTTAAATGCCTTTACAATGTACAAAAAGAAGTATAGCAGAGGAAATCTTAAGCTCCCGTGGTCAATTGGTAGGTATACCTGTTCCAGTGAAGAGGTGGCTAGTTACTCAGAGAGAGAGTTAAGGTTTTATGGGTTTCAGGAATTTGAGTTAGCAAGAAGATTTGATCCTTTTCACAAGATCCAAAATACCATTGATTCCAAATATAAACATCAAGTACACATTGAGGATTTCTGGTTAGATTGTAAGAATGATAGAGAGGTGAGGAAGAGGTTGACAATAGATCAAATGAGGTCCATGGGAGACATCTATGTCCCCCCAGAAGTTGAAGATGATGGCAATTTGTTACATCATAGTTATGAAAGTGTCAGGCTTGCTTCCATTGGAGACCCTGATTGGTTGGAACCATGGATTACATCTTTGGACACATTGTCCACACCTGTTATTTTATTCTCCAAGACATAGTTGATGGACAGAATTGAGGAGCTTAAGGCTAAGGGAATTGAGCTCACATATCCAAAGAAAGGTAAAAAGAGAGTGAGGGAGCATCAATATGATCTCTAGTGCTTTTATGAAAAGAAAAGGAAGATTGTAGAAGAAAAAATTGTTGAGAAAGACATAAATGCTACATTAATGGATCCTTATGCAATAGGGGTGACAGAAGCAGTATCATCAAGCACATTTGTAGAGGCAAAGTCATTAAGCCATGATACCAGTGCAGAGAAAGCACAGGCCGCTCCAGAGTTAACAGGGCAAAAGGTCATGAAGGCAATACCAATAGACATATCTAAAGGGGAAACTTCAAAACAAAGTGAAGTTATAGGAGCACAGCAGGTAGGTGCTAAATTGAGTGACATACCTGGTGCATCTACCTCAGTAGAGAAAATACATGTATATGCTAAGGTAAAAATAGAATTAGCTGAAGAAATGTTGCATGGGTCAAAAATGCATGAAGCCAAACAAGTTACTGAGACTGTCAACATTGAAGATGACAGCAGTGGAAGTGAATTCAGAGAAATGGATTCGGGGACAGGAAAAGAAGTTGACATGGAAGGAGAAGAATCCAGTGAATATTTAAGTGAAGAAGAAGAGCAAGACACTCAAGCTGATATGGAAGTTGAACAAGGTCCAGTGTCTGAACTAGAAAATGTACAAGAGGAATTAGGAGTAGTAGATCCATTTGGTACATTGGTATCTCCTGAAATAATAAAGGATGTGCAAGATGTAGCACATCAAATTGAAGAATCTAAAAAAATGGATGCACCTCAGGAAATAGTAAAAGAAATACCTACTCAAACTAAAGAAGAAGCAGGAGTTGGTACTTCTAGTGTAGATGTACTAAATATTCTGAACATGTATGGAGAACAAAGTGAAGAAGAAAGGAATGTAGAAAACAAAGAGGAACAGGGAAAAGAGACAAAAGAGGCTGATAAGATAATAGTTTCACCTTCACATGTAGGGCAAGTTGATATGCCTGAAAAGGTACAAAAGGAAGGTGAAACAACTAAGGAAACAACAAATAAACCCAAAAGCCAAGAGAATATAGAGAATATTGAGGGATATAAATCTAAAAAGCAAGTAGAAGATAAAGACATGACAAATGAAGAACAAGAAAATAAAGAGGAAGACCAAGAAAATGACTCATCAAGAAAAGAAGGTCTAGAAGAAGAGGATGAAGGTGGAGGAGATACAGAAATTAAAGAAGAGGATAATGAGGGTGAATCTAAACAACAAAATGATCCAATGGTATAGGAATCAACCCCTCAACAACAACCTCCTCCACAGCAACAAGAACAACCACAGCAACAAGAACAACAACAGCAACAACAAGAGCAGGGAGAAGTAGAAAAGCCTCAAGAAGAGGTAATCAATGAAGAAAAGGCTATTGAAAGTACAAAAGAGGCTCCAGCCTAGTTGGGTACAGAAATAAGGAGAGAAAAGGTGGAGGTACAGTTAGTACCTATGGACATCAAAACTCTATTAGGCGATGCAACGCCAAGAAAGGAAAAGAGGAAGGGCAAAGCCATGTCAGCAATACAAAGGGGTCTAGATGGATCCAGAACTATGTACTTGGCCATACCACAGAAGGAGAAAGCTAAAGGAGAAATAGCATTAGATGATTATAAAATACTCAATTTTGACCTAGGATACAGAACAAGGGAGCAACACATAAGTGAATGGGAAGACATGCACCAAATTACAACAGAGATGTGAAAGAAAGATAAGGATAAACAAGAATATTTGAAAGGACACATTGTCCAGTTACAACAATTCATTAGGGGGATATTTGATCACAATACTTCAAAACCGGAATTGCCTAGTGAAATAGCAGTTTTGTCAAAAGATGAAGTGAAAGATATGGAAAATAAGAGGCTTAAGGCCAATGTTTTTGAAGAGTGGTTCAGGGCATTCATGCAAGAAGGAGAAGAGGTAATCAAACAGGCACTGACATGATGGGAATTGGCTGCAATAGAAAAGAATAAATGCATTATACTTATATATAATGGTTAATTTAGAAAAGAAGAGTGCAAGTTTGAATTAGAACAACTGAAAGAAATTGAAGAGAGAGCAAATGAATTAATAAATGAAGGAGTCATTACTCCTTCGATGGCAAATCAAGTGCCACAAGCCAGGTTAGAGTTGAGATTTGAATATGATAATCTTAGAAGGTGCATCGCAGCCACTTAGGGTTTAGAGGAGAAATCAGACAACATGATCATGATGCATAAAAGGATAGTTGAAAGGCTCTTAGATCATGAGTGTATGGATGTACCCAGCTATGAACTTTAAAGGGTATTAAAAGAATTCAAAACCATCTTTGGACCATGTATGGAGAATCCAGAGGCATATTTAAGTAAACAAATGATTGATTCAGTGATGGAGGCAAGTGTCAAGATGAAGAAATATAAGAAGAAGAGTTAAGGTTCAGGTAAAGAGGAAAATAAATTGAAAGAAGGGGTCATAATGCAAGAATATGTATGGACAAGAAGTCCAAGAGGAAATTGCACCTTCATAGAAGGTGTAACAAATAATTTCAAAGCATATTTGAAGGAGTAGGAAAGTGTAAAAAGGGAGCAAACAATACTAATAAAAGAGTCGATTGAAAGGTATATGCGGGCAAGGTCAACAGGAGAGAAGAAGTCAAAGGAAGGGAAACCTATTTTGAAAAGATTCCAATGGCATCCTTTGGGGCAGAAAAAATACCATAAAGATATTTTGAGAAACGGTTAGGAACAAATGTACACCCTTGATCAAGAAAGTATGAGTACTGACCATAGATTGGGGTTTGTAGCCATAGTAGTATGAAGCTTCAAATTCTATATAAGAAGCTCTGCTACTTGTATATTACTTACACATGGATTTTAGGATTGTAGCTTGTACTTATAATTTGTCAGAGTATTGGAAAAGAGAAGATATTTCTTTTAGTTTAGAAAAGGAGGTCACCTGTGTCTGCATCAAGGAGTACGTGGAATGTCTGGTCTCCTTGGTGTATCTGTAATAACGGCTATAAGTTGTTTAGTAATTTGATTAATTAAACAAAGGTCATTCTTACATTGTAAATCTTATATGACTTTGTGCTTTGAATACAAGTAAACTCAGAATATTGCATCTATTACAGAGTGTTTTCTGACTCTTACTGGTATCTGAAGTATTATTCTTTAAAATATTGCAATCTTTGGTGTATGTTCATGAAAAATGTTCAGGACTTTACATTTGAAGATTTAAATGTGTTGATTTGATCAATTTACTGTATGCTTTAGGATGTGAGTAACATAACATTTAAATCCTGTATTGAAATGATACTTAGTTTGAGTTTCTCTAAATTTTCTCCAACAATTGAAAATAATTAGCTTGAATGCAGAGATCTTAAGGAAATTGTCTTACATTTGAAAGAAGCGAGAAGAATTTGTGTGAATATTTGGAAATTTTCATATTGATTTGAAGGACAAAGTTTGTTTCATAGAAATTCATACAAAGATTTGTATTACAGTAGTGAATTTATGCAAACGAATGGATACTTTGTTAATATTTGCAACAATTTGCATAGTTTGAGTCTAGTAAGTCATTGATCATCTTAAATCAAGTAAGGCCCTTGAATATTATAGTTTCACATCAACCTACTGAATTGACCACAAGGTCAAGACCTGACCATACAGAAACTTGGGATTAAGAAGTCTTAAGTGATTTCTTCATATCTTTCAAGATAGTTTAGGTTCATTTTTTGAATTTTAACTTTTGGTATGAATGTGTAAAAACAATCATCAACACCTACCAATACTATTTGTAGGGAATGTCAGTTGGGGAAGCAGACAAGAACAAGTTTCAAGAGTAAAGAGCAATTTTCTACCAGCTTGCTGGATCTAGTTCATACAGATCTATGTGGTCCTACAAGGATAGGAAGTCTACAAGGTGACAGGTACTTCATGTTGCTTATTGATGATTATTCTAGAATGACTTGGGTTACTTTTCTAAGAGACAAATCTGAAGCCCTATAGAAATTCAAATCCTTCAAGGCAATGGTTGAAAATGAAATAGAACTGAAAATCAAATGCTTGATGTCTGATAGAGTAGATGAGTTCATATCAAATGAATTCAACAATTTCTGTGAAGAGCAAGGAATAAAGAGACAGTTGTCTGTACCTATAACTCCTCAGCAAAATGGAGTTGTGGAAAGGAAGAACAGGACAGTTCAAGAGGCTGCCAGAACAATGATGAAGTAAGGAGGCCTGCTGGAAGTTTTCTGGAAAGAAGCTATACATACTACTGTCTACATTCAAAACAAAGTTCAAGTGATTGGTAATGGTACTAAACCCCCTATGAATTGTGGTATGGAAGAATTCCAACAATAAGATACTTCAACATCTTTGGAAGTAAATGCTATATCAGAAGAGATGAAGACCTAGGGAAATTTGATGCAAGATGTGATGAAGGAATCTTCCTTGGATACTCTACCAAGAGTACGGCCTACCGATTCTACAAAAAAAGGTTGAAAAAGATTATTGAGAGTGCAAATGTGAAGGTGGATGAAGGCAAAGGAAAAACTTCAGATCAGAGTGGCTATGAGTCAGATGAACCTGCTGCTATAACTTATGAAGAAAAAGTTGAGCAAGAAGAAAGTCAAGATGAAGAAAAAAAGGCTCCAAAAATTGCTAAGACCCCTAGGTATGTAAGAATCAATGACTTTGAAGATCAAATTATTGGAGACAAAGAAAAAGGAGTACTGACAAGGAAAAGAGCTATAGAAGAACAAGTGAATTACTGTTCGATCTCTACAATTGAACCAAAAACTATGAATGAAGCCTACAATGATGTAAACTGGGTAAAGGCGATGGAAGAAGAACTACTGCAGATAGAGAAGAATGAAACTTGGGAATTTGTTCCTAGACCTGCTGACAAAAATATTATTGGAACCAAAAGGGTTTTCAGGAGTAAGTTGAATGAAAATGGAGAAGTTGTAAGGAATAAAGCAAGACTTGTGTGCAAAGGATATTCTCAAATTGAAGGAAAAGATTTTGAAGAGACTTTTGCTCCAATAGCTCGGATTGAAGCAATCAGAATGTTTTTGGTATTTGTTGCTCACAAAGATTTCAAAGTGTATCAGATGGATGTGAAGTCTACATTCTTGAATGGTGAGTTAGAAGAGGAAGTCTACATTGAGTAACCGAATTGATTCCAACTATCAAATCAAGGTGATATGGTATGCAGGTTGAAGAAAGTATTGTATGGACTCAAACAAGCTCCTAGGACCTGGTATGCAAGTTTGGATACATACTTACTGTAGTTAGGATTCAGTAAAGCTACTATTGACAGTAATCTCTATTTCAAGATTAATGGTGATCAAATTTTGATTGTTGAAGTCTTTGTTGATGATATCATCTTTTGAGGAAATGAAGTTATGTGTATGAAATTTGCTGGTGAAATGCAGAAAGAGTTTGAGATGTCTATGTTTGGTGAGATGAATTTCTTTCTGGGTTTGCAAATCAATCAAACAAATAAAGGAATCTTCATATCTCAGTCTAAGTATGTGAAAGAGTTGTTAAAGAAATTTGGGATGGAAGACTCTAAACTGATATGTACTCCCATGGTGACTAGCTGCAAATTGAGCAAAACTGATGAATCACCCAAGACTGATCAGAAAAATTATAGATCCATGATTGGAGGATTGCTTTATCTAACTCAAACCAGACCTAATATTATGCATGCAGTTTGTCTTGTTGCAAAATTTCAAGCAGATCCAAGGGAAACACATGTGATGGTAGTAAAGAGAATCTTGAGATATTTAAAAGGCACTTTGGATCATGGCTTATGGTATCCAAAGGATAATGATTTCACTCTTAGTGCCTATACAGATGCTGATTGGGCTGATGATGTTTATGATAGGAAGAGTACAAGTGGAGGCACTTTCTTTTTGGGTATCAGATTGGTTTCATGGATGAGAAAGAAACAAGATTCAATCTCTTTATCAACTACAAAAGTAGAATATATTGCAGCAGCATGTTGTTGTACTCAAGTGTTATGGATGAAGCAGACCTTGGAAGACATAAGAGTTATGTATGAAGATCTAGTTGCAATCTTTTGTGACAATACAAGTGCTATAAATATTTCAAAAAATCTAGTGATGCATTCAAGAACAAAGCATATAGCTATAAGGTATCACTTTCTGAGAGAAAAGGTGATAGAGAATGAAGTAAAGTTGGAATATGTGTCCACTAAGGATCAGATTGCATATATCTTCACCAAACCTTTGCCTAAGGATACTTTTGAGTATCTCAGAGAAAAGTTAGGGGTCATTACCCCTCCTGCCCTAAACTAAGATGCATGGGAATGCATCAGTCTAGTGGTGCCCAAAGTCTCATTCCTTGATCTGGATTGATGTTTTGAGAGCTACCTCTCAGGGGGAGTAGCTAGATGTGTTGGTAACAATTCAGTTGAATCAGAGCAGCAGAATGCAAGTATGTGCCCTTTGCCATTGATGTCAAAGGGAGAGAGAAATCATGTGAAAAACTCAAGGGGAGAAAGAATGTAGATGTGTAAAGAGAAAGGGGGAGAATTTTGTCTTGATGGTCTTCTCAAATTTTTACATCATATGTTGCCATCAATGACAAAGGGGGAGATTGTTGCAAGTATGTGCCTAATCGGTGTTGTCATTGATGTCAACATATCTATGTTGTTATTGGTGTCAACTGTGCTCTTATTTTGTTGCTTTCTTTTAATAAATGAGATGCTTTGTATTTACTTATGTAAGTAATCTTGATGTTCAGGATATTGAGAAAATTAGCTCCTCTAGTAAAAACAGTGAGTTGCAGTGGAAACACTGTATTGAATACAGAAGAATAGTCTAGAAGATTGCTCCGCATTTCATGTAGGATGAATATCTTTATCTACAGATTGTAAGTTATTTAGAAGTCTATCTAAAGATGTTATATTCCAAGTTTGAGCCTCTGGTATGAAAATTTGAGTGATTTAT
The DNA here is from genome assembly GCA_027924645.1 of Cunninghamia lanceolata. Classification (NCBI taxonomy): domain Eukaryota; kingdom Viridiplantae; phylum Streptophyta; class Pinopsida; order Cupressales; family Cupressaceae; genus Cunninghamia; species Cunninghamia lanceolata. The sequence continues at coordinate 1,488,848 of BSBN01000798.1, forward strand.
GTTCACCAGAGTGAAAACTACTTTTCCTGTATTTTTGGTGGTGACAGGGAGAAAGTGTTATGCTCTGCATTCCTCCGCATTGAAGTATTTTGGTCTGTGGTTCTAAAGTTAAGTCTAGAATGATGATAAGTGCTCTCAACTACAATGGTTCATGATTTGGCGGTCCGCAAGCTATCCTTTCTTTAAGACAGTGGATGACAGTGTTGTTCTTGTGCTCCGGTTTGAAGAATCTTCTTGACAGAGTGGTTAAATATAGTGCGGTTGTTCCTGGTGATTACAATGTGCTTGTGGATGTCTCCTGATCATGTTCCTACCTTTGGATTGGTCTGCAAAGAGAAAATTGGATCGTGGATGAAGAATGTTCTTAGAAGACCTAGTGTTCTCACTAGTCTTGGTTGACTTGGTTGATTTCACTATTTGCAGAGATACCTTGAATATTGTGGAAGCATGTCATGCCATGAAGAATTGCATTTGAGTCCCAGCTAAGGTGTGGTGTGATCAACATACATCTTTACATCTTTCCCTTAGCAAATTTCTGTATAAGGTCTAGACCTATTTCTATGTATGTTTTTGTAATGCCAACCTTGGAGATTGTTCCAACGGTTGATGAATGTATTGCCGACCTTGATGTACATTCCAAGGTTGATGATTTATATAAAGACTTGTAATGTAATTGCAAAAATGATTACGATGTGGAAAATGAAGAGATAAGTGTGAAGGTGTGAAAGAGCAGAGCAGAGAAGTTATATTTTGTTTCAATGGAACTGAACCTAGGCATAGAGTAGATGCTACTTAATCAGTTCACCATTTTTGGCAGTGAGCCACCCTTTGGTAGTGAGCCATTCTTTGCAGTGAGCAATTTGGGTAGTGAGCCTCTATTTTTTGGTATTGTTATAACTCATATATTTTCTATGGGCTAACACCAATCATGGTTTTTCCCTTTTAGGGTTTTCCACATAAAAATTTGGTGTCTATTGTGTTGAATGTGTGATTATGATTAAGTCTATGGTTTCATGCTTTCATTGTTAATCTGATTATCAGTAATTGAGTAGTTGATGGTTTATGAAGTTAAGTTTTTGTGACAATTGATTCACCCCCTCCAATTGTCCTGTGTATTTCAACATTAACTATGGAAAAATAGGTCATTATGCTTCTAAATGTCCAATCAAAATTTCTAATGACAAATACAAGGAGAACAAGGGTAAATCATTCAAGAAAAGTTATTATGCTAAAGAAGATGACAACATATCTGATGATGAGTTTGACTATTCGGATAAAGATGGTAATGAATGCTTGTTCATGGCTTTGAATGTGGGAACTAATTCCACTAATCCCAGAAGATGTATGAAGGATATTGCTCCAGAAATAGGGCATCACATTGAAGGAGCATTGGTTACTACTTTTCATGCAAGAGAAGAGGAAGATATCTAGTTAATTGATAGTGGGTGTTCAAATCATATGACATGTGATAATAATAAGTTTGTGAATCTTGAGAAGTTTGATGGAAGTTTTGTTAAGATTGGAGATGATGTATCTGCTAAGATCTGTGAAAGAGGTTCAATCAGTTTTGATGGTAAGCACAATATAGATGATGTCTGTTATGTCAAAGGTCTCCGGCATAATCTTCTAAGTGTAGTACAAATGTGTAGCAGAGGATATAATCTTGTGGTTCAGGATGGTGGCTGTGAGATCAGAAAAGAAGACTCCAAAACTTTGATTGCTATAGGAACAAGGACAAAAGGAAATATTTATTAGCTTAAAGGTGATGAAGGTGTGTGCCTTATGAATCAAATTAATTAAAGTTGGCTATACCATAGAAGAATGTGTCACATCAATTTTGATAGCCTAGTAAAGATCAACTCTACTCAAGCTATAAGGGATATGCCAAGGATTACAAAGCCTACCAATACAACCTGCAAGGAATGTCAAATTGGGAAGCAAACAAGGAAGAACTTCAAGATCAAAGAATATTCTACCACCGGACCTATGGCGTTGGTGCATACAAATCTATGTGGACCTACAAGAGTAGGAAGCTTTCAAGGTGACAAGTATTTCATGTTATTGATTTATGATTTCTCTAGAATGACTTGGGTAACTTTTCTCAAAGAAAAATTAGAAGCTCTAGATAAGTTTAAAGCTTTTAAGGCTATGGTTGAACATGAAATTCATCTGAAGATCAAGTGTTTGAGGTCTGACAGAGGTGGTGAGTTCACCTACAATGAGTTTAACAACTTTTGTGAAGATCATGGAATAAAAAGGCATTTGTCAGCCCCTAGGACTCCTCAACTGAATGGAGTTGTTGAAAGGAAGAATAGGACAGTTCAGGAAGTAGCAAGGACAATGATGAAAGAAGCAAATTTATTGGCTATCTATTGGAGAGAATCCATTCACACTTCTATCTACAATCAAAACATAGTGCAAGCAAGGGTCAACAACTCAAAGACTCCATATGAACTATGGTATGGAAGAACTCCTACTATAAAATACTTTAGAGTGTTTGGAAGTAAATGCTACATTTGGAGAGATGAAGAGAACTTGGGAAAGTTTGATACAAGATCTAATGAAGGAATCTTCCTTGGATATTCTACAAAGAGCAAGGCTTATAGAAGTGCAAATGTCAAGGTGGCTGAAGAGCCATATCAAAGCTCAGTATTGTTAGAAGGATATGAATTGGATGAGAACCCTAGAAGAGAAGAAGAAAGAGAAGAAGAAAAGGAAAAGGAGAAGCAGGTTGATGAAGAAGATGCTCCAGAGAAGATTCCTAAGACCCCCAAGTATGTACAAAAGAATCATTCTGAAGATCAAATCGTTGGAGATAAGAACAAAGGTGTTTTAACAAGGAGAAGTGTTTCTATGGTAGATGAAAAGGTAAACTTGTGCTTATTGTCTCAAATATAACCTAAATTAGTGATTGAAGCATGCAAAAATGAGCACTAGGTCAAGGCTATGGAAGAGGAATTGACATAAATTGAGAAGAATCAGACATGGGAAGTTGTCCCAAGACCAGTAGACAACAATGTGATAGGAACTAAATGGGTCTTCCAAAACAAATTGAATGAGAATGGGAAAGTAGTCAGAAATAAGGCCAAGCTGGTGTGTAAAGGCTACTCACAAGTGGAAGGAATAGATTATGTGGAAACATTTGCCCTAGTGGTAAGATTGGAGGCCATCAGATTGTTCTTGGCCTTTGCAGCTCATAAGGACTTCAAAGTTTATCAGATGGATGTGAAATATGAATTCTTGAATGGAGAGTTGGAAGAGGAAGTATATATTGAGCAACCAGAAGGCTTTCAGTTACCAGATGATCCAAATATGGTCTACAGATTGAAGAAGGCATTGTATCAACTCAAATATGCTCCTAGAGCAAGTTATGCAAGGTTGGATATGTACCTGCTACAACAAGGATTCAAAAAGGGCATTTTCATTTCATAGTCAAAGTATGCTAGGGAAATATTGAAGAAGTTTGGAATGGAAGACTCCAAACTGGTATGTACTCCCATGACTACTGGTTGTAAGTTAAGCAAAGACGGGTTGATTAAAGCACATATAGATCAATGATTGGTGGATTGTTATACCTAACTGCTACTAGACCAGAAATCATGCATGCAGTCTATCTTGTGGCTAGATTTCAAGATGATCTCAGAGAGTCAAATGTTTTAGTAGTAAAGAGGATAGTCAGGTACCTGAAAGGCACTCTAGTGTTAGGCCTATGGTATCCCAAGGATACTGATTTCTCCTTGAGTGCATATATAGGTACAGATTGGGTAGGATGTACAAATAATAGAAGAAGTATAAGTGGTGGTGGTTTCTTTCTAGGAAGCAGACTTGTCTCATGGTTAAGTAAGAAGCAGGACTCAGTGTCATTGTCTACTGCAAAGGCAATATATATATTGTAGCATCTTGCTGCACACAGGTGTTATGGATGAAGTAGGCATTGAAGGATATCAAAGTTTCATATGATGAACCTATTCCTATCCTATGTGAAAATACAAGTGTTATCAACATTTCAAAAAATCTGGTGATGCATTCAAGGACAAAGCATATTTTAATACGGTATCACTTCTTGAGAGAAAAGGTTGTAGAGAATGAGGTGAAGTTGGAGTATGTGCCTACCAAGGATCAAGTTGTAGATATTTTTACAAAGGCTCTCCCTAAGGATACTTTTAAGTATCTTCGACAGAAGTTAGGGGTTATTGCCCCTCCTCTTAACTAGATGCATAAGTATGTGCATCTATCCAGGAAGCATTTCAAGATACATTTTTTTTTTGGACCTGGACTGATGTTGAAGGCTACCTCTTAGGAGGAGTAGGTAGAGATACTATTGGCTGGTGTAGTCAAATGGAGCACATCCTATGATCTTAAGGGAGAGAGTGTAGAAAAGTGAAAGCAGTAGAGATGAATCAAATACTTGTTAGTGTTGCAATTGCTTCCCTTTGCCATTGATGTCAAAGGGGGAGAGAGAGTCAAAGTGATTAAAAAACCATTATGCAGAGAGGTGTGAAGAGTAAGAGTTGTTTCGATCAGGGGGAGTAAGAGATGCTTTAGGTCTTGATGGTTTTGCAAAGAGTTGGTGTTGCCATTAATGACAAAGGGGGAGATTGTTAGAAACTTGCTGGTGTTGTCATTGATGTCAACTCCCAACAGATGGTTCACTTGGTGTTCAAGTGCTTTTGAGAAAATTTGATAAAAAGTTATATAGTGTGATAGAGGTACCTTTAGTGTTATGCTCCACATTTCTTCCTAATTGAACATATGCTTGTGCGGTTTGTAAGTATTGATCAAAGGTATTCAAAGGTGTTATATCCATAGTTTTAGGTTCTAGATCATGCGGAAGTAGAAGATGTGTTTGACAAAATATTTGACTGTGAAGGAGGTTGTCTAGGAGAAATGAGAATGCTCCGCATTTCTCTGCATTGTGCTTTCCTGTCTTGTGGATCTAAGAGAATTCTTATATTATCTGTATCCACCTTCCTTTGAACTTTCCTGTATTGGGATGCTCTACAAGTTTAGTTCTTGCATTGGGGATTAGTAACAGTATGTCCTGATGTGCATAATGAAGACATTCTTTAATTCAAAATGGTTGCAATAGTGTCAAGTAGAAGTTTATGATGATGATGAGTATTTTGGGAAGGTGTGTGAATGCTTTGGAATGTCTCTCTCTAGTTCATATGATGTTCTTGGACTTGGTGAAGCGTGAATATGGTCATTAGCTCAGGGTTGGCCGACCTGGCTTACTAGCACTATTTGCGAGGTACCTCGTGGATTGTGGATGTAATAAGCAACTTGGTGATACAAATGTGAGTCCTGGTTATCCCTTGACATGGTCCACTTTCATTTCTTTCCACCGTGGAAGTGTTTAGTGCTGACCTAAGTAATGTTGCATGTGTGTAATGCTCATGCTTCATTAGGACCGACCTAATTGATATAGGGCTTGGTTATAGATAGTATAAATGCAAGATGAAGATGAGTGGAACAAAGTAGAGAAGATGATGCGAATGTGAATCAAGGGCAGTGAATTGTGTACGAGATTAAAAGCCTATAGCTCCTGAATGGAATGAGCAGAAGGTGTCTACATTTCAGTGTGCTAGAAGTTGTTGGAGGCAGTGAACCAAAGGTTGTGGATGACAAAGGATATTAGTGGTGGATCTCTCCTATTGCTTTGAGATAGTGAATCTCTCTGTAACAATCTTCTTCTTTCTTCTCTCTTCTAGGCAGTGAGCCTACTAATTTTTGGTGTTGTTATTCATATATATTGTGAGCTAATTCTCATCATGGTTTTTCCCTTATTGGGTTTTCACATAAATCTGGTGTTCTTATGTGTTTCGATGTATTTGCATTGATGCTTTATATGTTTACATTCTGCTAATGCATTATAAGTGGTTGATGCTTGAAATTGCTTTGAGGGTTTAAAGTTTTAACATAAAACTGATTCACCCCCCCTCTCAATTGTCCTGTACATTCCAACATGCCTCAGGAACACCATGTAGGAGGATGCCCCCAAGACATCTTCCAGAACTCTATGCCCCCAAGACATCTTCCAGAACTCTATGCCCCCAAGGTATGACACAAAACAATAAAATAGAGGAGAGAAGAGTAGAAGAATGTAGAAACAAATAGAAGAATGGTCATAATAGAGGCGGTCTCCTTGTATCCTTGACCTTACAAGAGTATCAAGGGTCATCCAAAGAGACCTAAACAAAATCACAACACAGGGAGAACACAACACTACACACACACACACATATTATCTAAGAGGAGTTCAAAATTGCGAGCATCTTAGAGAGGTGCTCCATCAAGTGTTACAAATTTTTTGAAAAGTTCATACCTGATTGATGCTTATTTTCAGAACAATCATGCAGTGCTTGTTTCTCAAGACCCTATATGTTTAAAAAAAATTGTTGCTTATGAGGAGGGGAATTATTACTGTAGACACCCAAATTTGTCCATGTCTAGCGACACCTTGTTACATCCCTAATCCATTATCCAATTAATTAAATAAATTTTATTTATTTAATTAAAATCCCATTCTCATTCACTTAGCCAATTAATTAAATAAATTATATTTATTTAATTAATTCCACATCATGTCTTATCTCATTTTATGCATCTGTCATATTAATTAAATAAATTTTATTTATTTAATTAATTTCCAACTCATATCCCACTAATTCAAATACTTTATTTGAATTAAGCCTTTATCATTTATCACATTTCAACACTTGTCCATTTCCCATTTATCATGTGTTGTAAGACAACTTTCATTTAAAATCCTTCACATGTACAACTAATTGGACCTAAATTTAGTAACTTTCAATCTTAGCCATTCACATAGCCTTTGAATCTCCACCGTTGGTTGATCTTGGTTGAGTCCTATATAAACAGCCTCTCATTCCATATGAGACATCCAGAAATCCAGAAATCCAGAAATCCAGAAATCCAGAAATCCAGAAATCTAGCAATCCAGCAATCATATAGCAACTCCATTATCATCTTGAGCATTCGAGCATTTGAGCTTTTATCATCCATCAATGGCAGCTTTCAGCTTTGTGATTGCTCATTGTTGAAGAAGCAGTCCACATTTCCCTCTCAAACAAGGAATCGCACGGTCTAGGTGATGTTATGCTTGCATTGCATTATTCTTTTGGCTTCATTTAGATTAGATTCCTTGATGATGGTAGGGTTAGGGTTTCATGACTATGTCTGATCTTCCACACCTGACTTTCACCTATCACATTTTGGCACGCCCGGTGGGACTCACGTCCCTGATTAACTTCGTTTTTTTGGAGTTGTTTCCTTGAAGATCAGATTTTGCAGGTGCTCGCAGAAAATTCCAGCCGCTTTTAAAGGAAAATCCGCCGCTTCGAGATTTCTGCGTCGCTTCTGAGCTGGAGCAGGCCGCATATACCTCTCTGGATCGCCTTTGACCTAACAGTCGTCGCCTCAGGTAAAATGCATCGCTTTTATCATTAAAATGATCGCCTAGGACTGTATTTGCCGCTTTTGATCTAACAGCCGCCGCTTTTGCGCATAATCAGATCGCTTTTAATCTAACAGGGGTCACCTTTGCACAAATCCGCATCGCTTTTGACCTAACGGTGCACGCTTTTATACTGATATGATACGCTTATGAGCTGATAATATTCGCCTGTGCAGGTTAGGGTTTTGATTTTTGTTTTGCAGAGACAGGTCGCTTTCGACTTCCAACAGGTCGCTTCCGGTATATTGCGATCGCATATGAGACGACAGACGCTGCTTTTGAATATATTTGTGTCACTTATGGACTAATATTATTCGCCTGCTAGGCTAGGGTTTTTGTTTATCGGCTGTGTTTTACAGAAACAGGTCGCATCCAGCCCTCAACCGATCGCTTTTGCAAAATATGCATCGCTTATGAGCTAACAGGCGTCGCATACTGTGTTTTTGCGCGTCGCATATGATCTGCAGTCTTTCGCCTATGACATAATAGAGGTCGCGTTTGATCAACAGTGGGTCGCATCTGGTAAAGCTCTGTTGTTTTCAAGCCTGTTTCAGTTCCAGTTTGATTTTTGGCTATTAACTGGGTATTTGCGCAGCATCTTATCGATCTGTCCAAGAAAGGAGGTTATCAAACTACTGACATATCTGTTGCAGGTTCGATCGGTCCAAGATTTGTGGTTTTTTTTCACTAAATTAGGCATATTTGGGCTTGGTGCTTAAAATGAATTACTGTTTGCTCCGTGCTTGATTTATCTTTTTGATTGCTTGCATGTGCCTGATTGTAACCCAAATTTAATGACAAAAGTATCCTCTCCCCTTGCCTATCAAATGGATCTTGGGTGCATGAGAACTTGTCATTATCTTTAGAGGGCCTGCCTTCCCGGTGTGAGAAGGGATACGACCCAAGCGGTAACGGGCTAAAGCCAAGTCCTTCCGAACCGCTATATAAGAAAAGTGTTTGTGTCGAAAGCCACAAACAACGGGTGCAGTTGTGTTATACCGACAGCCAACCTCCCCCAAAACCCTCCAAGGCGCAACCCTTGGAGGCTGGGAGACTCCATAACGGAGAGTAGCGCTGCCGCACGTATAGCCACCCGAACGGATGCCCTTATTAGCAACTTTGTGTAGTAGCCAAAAACCTTCTATCTGTTGACGCAGAGGGCAAAACCCTTGAAGCGGCCCCGATTCATGCGGTTCTTAGCCGAGGTAGCAGGGACAATCTAAAGGTTTGGAGAGGGTCAAGCCTTATAAGAATCCTGGATCTTGGTATGCGTGAGAAGTGTGTGCAAATGTAAGGAGGAGCCGGTGCTATCAAGATCCTGGAGCTACCCGCTTTGAATAGGCGCAGCTAGGGGATTCAACAGATACTGTCCTATCCTAGCCTAGGTTGTATCAGTTTGTGCTTGTTGTGAGTGTGAGTGACTGTTATCATTGTTTTCTTGCTGAAAAAACTACAAAAATCAGACCACTGGTACACAAACACAGTCGCTTTTGAACCTAAACTGCTCGCACAGACCATCAACATCACTTCTGAACTGTAGTGACTCGCATTCTGCTTGAACTGCATCGCTTTTAAACAACAACTGCCTGCATACTGCTTAAACAGAGTCGCTTTTAAACCGTAGTTGATCACCTTTTGCTTGAACAGAATCGCTTCTGAACCACAGCTGATCGCCTACTGTCTGAACCAAGTCGCATCTGATTCATTACCAGTCGCATATTGTTTGAGCCAAGTCGCTTTTAATCCACAGTTATTCGCCTGATTCCTGAACAAGCTCGCCTATGAACAACAGATTGTCGCCTTTAGGGATATCTGAGTCGCCTCTGAACCAACAGTAATCGCCTTTGAACCAACAGTCATCGCCTCTGGCATAGCATTCGCTTCTGGTTAGCACTGGCATTTTTCTGTCGAAACTAAACCAGGTCGCATTTGAGCTATCATTAATCGCCTTTAGCATCCTCTGAGTCGCCTTTGAGCTATCATCAGTCCCCTGTAGCTAAAATTCTTGCAAATATCAGTGCATCAGCTAAATTAGCCTCAGGACCAGCTTGCTTGAACCTCAAATATCAGCTTTCAGACTTACCTTTGATCAACAGCAAACACCTGGACTTTGTCTCCTATTTTGAGCTTATCAATCAATCACAACCCATGAGCTTTTCCATCTTTTTGAGATCCCAACCAGCAAATCAGACATCAATCCAATCATTTCGATCAACAAACAACCTTCAGTTTTAGCTTCAGCCAACAAACAACCTCCAGCTTTAGCTTCAGCAAACAATCTCTTTTTAGCTTTAGCTCCAACAAACATCAACAGCAAACAACCTTTCCCTTGAGTGATTAAGCTACCTCTAGGGACAACCAAACCAAATCAACCAAGCAACTTAGCCAAACTAGCAAAACCCAAACAACAACCAATCAACCAACTATCATCTTTTGGGTCTTAAAACTTTGACAAGCTCAACTTCATCATCAACATCATGCCTCAAACTAGGAGTCAATATCGAGCTGAAATAGAAGCCAAATTGAAAGCTGAAATGGATGCCAAATTGCAAGCTGAGATGAAACAATTCACAACACCTCTTAAGGACGCAACTCAATTCACAACTGGTATGCCTTCTCATATGTTTATACCTCAAGGGTACACTAGGGGCGAATCATCTTCACAACAAATGCATCCTCCACCATCCTTGGAAACTTTCGAAGAACAATCTCAAGACGACTCATCAGAATTTCAAGATACCTATCTATGGGACCAAGTTGAGAAGCTCATGATATTTGAGCCTGATCGCTGTTTTCTCCAACTTGCTCGCATGGGTGCTAAACTACCTAAAGACTTTGATATATCCACTAGTAGAGAGCACGATCCCAACACTACTGCTGTTGTTGCGAATAAACCATCTACTATAGTCACATCATCTCCTATTACCTCGCAAACACCATCCTCATTGCCTGTTGTTGCTTCATTTGAGTTACCACGATCAGAGCATACCTTAGAACCATTGATAGTGCCCACCAATGTGCTTCCTCTCATGTCACAAAATCTCAACATCCCCCCTTTTCATGTCCCTCAACATATCTCTCCTTCTACCATGACTGTTTCCATGCCTCACGTCACACAAGCTGTCCATGTAACGCAAGCACAAACACTTCAAGCATCACAAGCAATTCCCATATCTTATGGTGTGCATACCTCTCAAACCATTCCAACAACACATGTCCTCCATGCTTCCCAACCATTGCGATCTACCACATCACATACACCAACTGCTAATTCCTTCATGTTATCCTATAATCCCAATGTTAGCCTTATTGACATGAGTGATCCCCTCATTTCTCAAGCCAATCCAAACAATCAGATCGCTTATGTTGATCAACTTACATCCATGCTGTCCTCTTCTTCTAATCCTTCACACACCATCAATCCATCTTATGCTACCCAAGGCTTCTCTAATATCACCCAACACATGACATATACCAATCCTCATATTGTCCAAAATACCAATCCCAATGTTCACCCTTCTGTTGTATCTACCAATCCCTCCGTCACTTCCCATGTCATGAATTCAATTCCAACTTCCCAACCATCTGCTACTATCAATCCTACATCCACTTCTCATGTAATGCACACCCACTTACCACTTGTGTCTCAAGGACAGCAATCCTCTAACACATACATGTCACATACCACTCCTTCGACATACATTGTGGGCACACAACCCCAACAAACCGTTACAGCTTCGTACATCCCACAACCACAACAAACTGTCACAGCTCCACATATACCACAACCGCAACCACAATATGTTTCATATCACACTCCACCCCCTTTGCAACAACAGCAGTTATCCTCAGCCGATATCCAACAGATGATCGATGAAAGGGTAGGACAAGGCAAGAAACCCTTCTCTCTCGAAAACATATGCGCTTATCCATTTGACAAGTCTCTTAATATGATACCTTTTCCACCACACTTTGAAATCCCACAATTTGATAAGTACAAAGGGAAAGGAAATCCGGATGACCATCTTCGAGCCTTTTTCGTGGCATGTCTCGATGTTGCCTATGATGATACATATCTTTTGAGACTATTTCCTCGAAGCTTAGCAGGACAAGCTCTCGAATGGTTTTCCCATTTACCTCCAGGAATTAAGACTTTTTCCGAATTGGCAACCAAGTTTCGATCACATTTTGCCTTCAATATTGAACATGAGGTCAACATGAATGACATTGTCAACAACAAACAACGCAATGGTGAAACCTTTTCTTCATTTACCCAACGATGGCGTAATATGGCTAGCAAATTATCATGGGAAATCCCTGAGAAACAACAGCTTGACATCTTTGTTCAAAATCTTCATCCTGAGCTGTCATTCCAATTACAATTACAAAGTGCTAGCACCTTTGACGAACTAGTTTCCAAAGGAGTTATTATTGAACGAGCCTTAATTGCCAAAGGAACTATCAAGATCTTTCGTGATAACAAAGATTCTCCCCAAAATTCCAATGATAAGTCTCGCTTTTGGAACAAGAACAAGAATGTTGTCAATGACGGTATTGTTGATACAAAGAATATCCAAACTATGAGAGCTCCTATCAACATTCAAGCAGCCTCTCCACCAAGACAGTCTTTTCCACAACGAAGAAACCAACGCCAAACTTCTAATCCACGCCGACAATTTACACCATTAGTGGAACCCATGGAAGTTATTCTTCGAAAGCTGCTTCAAGCCGGAGATGTTATTCTACCCGATGCACCACCAAATGGCGAACCACTCTTTCGAGCTCCTTGGTACAAAGAGAATGAGTATTGTGATTACCATCGAGTTAAAGGACATAAAACAAATGGTTGTATGCGCTTAAAACATGTTATCCAAGACTGCATTGATCAAGGTCTAATCAACGTCACACCTTCAACACCTCAACCTGCTCAACAATCCACATCAAACTATGATCTAGAGACTTTCAAGAATCCACTGCCATCTCATGATCAGACAAATAACCTTCAAGCTGGCAATGCTATTCCCTATAGCTATGCATCATCTACCATTGGCCGCATTGACCATGCTCGCATTTCTACCATTACCATCCAAGGAGCACCTGATTGTGCCGTAACCACGCGAAGAGGTCGAGTTACCGTTCAAGGAGCACCTCCTCATCCTCCTCGACCTCTCTCTGACTATAACCTTTTGGATCACCTTGGCAAAACCCCCGCACACATATCTATCCTTGAGCTGCTCCGCCTATCCCCCGCACATAAAGCTATCCTTGATAAGGCCTTACAAGAATCTTCGGTGCCTAATAATATTAATATCACACAATTTCAATCCATGGTCGCTAGCATTGCAGCCCCTTGTCATTTAACCTTTTCTGACAAAGATCTTCAACCCTCCATGCATCCGTCACACAATGAGGCCCTCCATATTGAAGTATTTGTTAACCAACGCCGTATCAAACGAGTCTTGATAGATGGGGGAGCTGGTCTAAATATATGTTCTTTGAAACTTATTAAACAATTGGGATATTCTGAGAAAAATGTTGACACCTCCAAGGTTATAACTATCAGAGCATATGATGACGCTGAAAGAGATACTGAAGGGATCATCTTATTGCCTATTCAAGTTGGACCGGTCATTACAGCAACTCGCTGTCAAGTCCTTGATATTGATCTGCCTTACAACATCATCCTCGGTCGCCCTTGGATCCATACCCTTAAAGCAGTCCCATCTACATATCACCAATGCCTTAAATTTCCGCATAAGGGTGTTGAAGTTACCATTCAAGCTGATCCTAATCCATTTGAGTTTTGCCGTGCTTTTCAAGCTAAATATCAGAGTCCAAACCGTATCCCTCTCAACACCGAGGCATATCCATCATCCTCCTATGTCGACCCATCCGATCTCCTCAAGCCCTCATCTAGCAAAGCTGCTTCCAACCTCCATATCAAATATACCGAACATGGCCCTGGTGAGTACAAATTGCAGGAATCCTGTTGCGTTGGCACCCTTCCGTTATCTCCTAAATCCCACGGTAAGCTTTCTATATCTAAGCCCACTTCATCCTCCGCTGTTATCAAAGCTCCCCCCACCGTATTCATTAAAGGTGGTTTCTTGGATGACGAAGACATTGAGGACATAGACTCTTGGATATTCTTTGATGAAAATGACCAAGTCCAACTTGAAGTAGAGCGATACAACAACGGGTTTCGTATCATCAAGAACATGGGCTATAAAGGACATGGCGGCTTGGGATCACAGGAACAAGGACCTATTGAGCCCCTTATTGTGTCTAAGAAGTTTAATAAGCAAGGCCTTGGTTACCAACCGGAGGTACCGCGATCCAAAGACATTAAGTGTATTTTCGATATTGACGTTGGATCTTCTTCGGTAGGAGAGACTTCTAACTCGGATACCATCGACGACTCCTCCCTTCATATCACCGACCTCTTTCAAGAACATTCCATCTTCATGTTTTCCGCAATCTCTTCTAGCCATCACGATCCCTCCATTAGCCTCTCACTCGTATATCCTGACCTCATCGATTGGGACCAACAGGGGGCACCGATATTAGATACATTTGAAAATGACGAAGCCATTGCAGAATTCATGGGTTTGAGACAAGGTATCCCATTGGGTGATCACAAAGCAGGTTTCATGATGGAATTACCTAAACTAGCATATTTTGGCGGAAGTATCAAATCCTTCAGTCGCAAAAGTGAAATAAACAAAATTCAACAAAATAGGTCACTAGGTGAAAACCACAAGGCGCCTCTTGACCGTGAAAAAGTAAAAATAAAGGACGTATCCGAAGGTGAAAACCTCTCTGAGGCACCTGAGGATGAGGGATTTGATCTTCCTGTCACCGCTGATTACCATGAGAAATCAACTGTGCTAGTTGAAAAATCACAAGACATGAACTTGGGAACAGAACAAAATCCGAAGATCACCTTTTTGGCAGCATCACTATCAGAGCAAGAACGAAAGAACTTCACAGCATTTTTCCTGAGACGAGCTATAAATTTTGCATGGACTTATGCAGACATGCCAGGACTAGATCCTTCACTTGTGGTACATCATTTAGCAGTATTCCCTGATGCAAAGCCTGTCAAACAAAAACTGCGCAAAATGCATCCACAAGTTGCCTTATTGGTTAAAGCAGAAATTCAGAAACTATTAGAAGCAAAGTTCATAAAGCCTATTGATTATCCAGAATGGGTTTCAAACTTGGTACCTGTAGCAAAACCAGATGGACGAGTTCGCTGCTGCACGGACTTTAGAGATCTTAACAAAGCATGTCCTAAAGACGATTTTCCATTACCAAGCATAGACAACATTGTTGATCTTACAGCAGGACATGAAATGCTATCTTTGATGGATGGATTTTCTGGTTATAATCAAATCAGAATAGCAGAGGAAGATCAAGATAAAATGTCTTTTATTTGTCCATGGGGCACATATTGCTGGGTTGTAATGCCTTTTGGTCTCAAAAACGCTGGAGCTACCTATCAACGAGCCATGACAGTTATTTTTCATGACCTTTTTCATACTATCATGGAAGACTATGTTGATGACATCCTGGGAAAATCTAAGACAAGGGAAGGACATCTACAAGTATTGGCACAAATTTTTGATCGATTAGAGAAGTACCAAGTCAGACTAAATCCAAAGAAGTGTGTATTTGGTGTAACATCAGGAAAACTATTGGGATATATTGTGTCTCGACGAGGCATAGAAGTGGACCCAGCTAAGGTAAAAGCTATCATAGAAATGCCTCCACCAACAAATCTCAAACAGCTCCGCAGTTTACAGGGTAGGCTACAATCTATCCGCAGATTTATCTCACAACTCGCAGATAAATGTCATCCTTTTCAGCATCTTCTTCGCAAGGGTGAACCTTTTAAGTGGGATGAAAAGTGTCAACAGGCTTTTGATAAGATAAAGGAATACTTGGCAACACCTCCTGTGTTAATACCTCCTGTACTTGATCGTCCATTACTGCTTTATATATCATCAACAACCGCAGCATTAGGTGCACTTCTAGCTCAACATGATGATTCAGGAAAAGAACAAGCCATCTATTACATTAGCAGAACTCTTGTGGGATATGAACTTAATTACTCATTCATGGAAAAAGCTTGTTTAGCATTAGTGTTTGCTTCCCAAAAGTTGCGACATTATATGTTGAACCAAACAACAAAGCTCATCTCTAATGTGGATCCCCTCAAGTATCTCCTTTCAAAAGCACTTCTCACAGGGAGATTAGCAAAATGGGTTATGATCTTGAGTGAATTTGACATACAATATGTGAACCGTAAAGCTATCAAAGGACAAGTCATTGCTGATCAATTAGCTGCAGCACCTATCACAGACATTCAGCCAATATATCCCGAATTCCCTGATGAAGGATTGTTTACTTTCAGCTCTCCAGCACGATGGCAGCTATACTTTGATGGATCATACACTCAACACGGATCTGGAGCAGGTATCTTGTTTGTCACTCCCCAAGGAGACTGCATACCTAAATCATACAGAATAGCATTCCCCTGTACCAATAACATAGCAGAGTATGAAGCTTTAATCACAGGTTTGCGCATGGCAGTACAATGGGCTATCAAACAGTTACGAGTCTTTGGTGATTCTCAGCTAGTTATCAAACAGGTCTTAGATGAATATCAAACAAAAGACGAGAAGCTTCTTCCATACAAACTAATGGTGGATGATTTCAAGCAATATTTTGAGGACATTACCTTTGAGCAAATTCCAAGACTACAAAACAGAGCAGCTGATGCCATGGCTATGATTGGGTCTCTTTTAGACATGCCATCTAACACCCATAAATGTGAATTCTTGGTCGAACAGCTTTTGATCCCCGCATTTGAAGTTCCACAGTCTGAGCTTATATGTGAGATTGTTGGTCCCAACTCGTTGTGGTACAAAGATATATATGAGTATCTCCGTAATCACACCTTGCCTCTTCAACTATCCAACACCCAACGTAAAACTTTTATCCGTCGAGCCTCTCGTTACACTATCTTAGGAGACACCCTTTATCGCCGAAGTCTTGATGGTATCCTTCTTAGATGTCTTGATTCTGAGGAAGCAAAAACGGCCTTACGTGAAGTACATGAAGGTGTCTGCGGTTCGCATTCCGCTGGCCCTGGCCTTGTTAAGAAACTTCTGCGAGCAGGATACTATTGGCCAACTATGGAAAAAGATGCCCAACAATTTGCAAAGCGATGTCTACAATGTCAGAAACATGGAGATCTAATACATGCACCAGCACATGAGCTTCAGCCTATTGTCACTCCATGGCCTTTTTCGCAATGGGGACTTGATCTTGTGGGTAAAATCCATCCTACTTCATCAAATGGTCATAAGTTTATTATCACTGCCACTGAGTATTTCACAAAGTGGGTAGAAGCCATACCAATGACCTACATCACAGGTAAACAAATAGCTAAATTCATCCTACATTACATCATCTGCCGTTATGGAGTTCCTCAAGCTATTGTCACAGATAATGGCCGGCCTTTCAAGAACCAAGAGGTTAGAGATCTTTGCAATAAGTTTCATATTCAACATAGGTTCTCTACGCCTTATTATCCTCAGAGCAATGGTCAAGCTGAAGCCTCTAATAAGACAATCATCAAGATCCTTAAAAAGACTGTTAACGAAACTGGTCGAGATTGGCATCTACAACTGCATCCTGCTTTATGGGCATATCGAACAAGTGTCAGAACTCCTACTGGCGCCACACCCTATGCTCTAGTCTATGGCACTGAAGCTATTTTGCCTATCGAGGTTGAGATTCCCTCTTTGCGCATATCCTTGCAACATACTATTTCAGATGAAGAATATCGAGTCTCCCGACTCCATGATCTTGAGCTCTTAGATGAACGCCGCCTTACAGCATTGAACCATCTTCAAGTCTATCAAAACCGGCTACGCCGCAGCTACAACAAAAAGATCAGAGAACGCAGATTTCAGGTTGGCAACCTTGTCCTTAAAGAAAACCAAAGGAATCAACAACATCGAGAGAAACAGGGCAAGTTTGAACCAAATTGGCTTGGTCCTTTCATTATCACAGCAGTTTATGGATCTGGTGCATACACTTTGTCAACACCTGAAGGCATTCCCTTGGATGAACCCGTCAACAGCGTTCATCTCAAGAAGTTTTATCCATGAATCTCAGCTATCCCACAAAAACACCAAAAACACAAAAAAAAATCAAAATATGTCAAAAAAAAAAAAAAAAAAAAAAAAAACAAACAAACATAAGATAAATAATCCGTCCTGTGGTGAAAACCTGGTAAACAGGCGCCTTGGATAAGTACCATAGTGAAAACCTGGCAAACAGGCGCTATGTGTAGTGACCAGCTTCCCTCATTTGTTTGGTTCGTTTGATCATTTTCCCCACTGCATCTTGTCTAAGCTATTTTCATAAGCCCTATCGCAATCTCACACATAGCCTTTCCTCTTCATCCTTTGCCGATGCTAGTTATCATATGTGAGACATTGTCGTGATATCTATATCTTTTGGCACCTTAGCATCTTGGCCACATCTTTTCTGCATTGTCGCTTCTGCATAATAAACCTCATCCCACACTGGGGGCATTTGTTGAGTCTTATTTGGAAGTGGATCCTGTTATCTCTAGCTCATAACACATCAACCAACTCAGCTTTCAACACAGCACACCTTATCAACTTCAGCCATGGCACATGTCCACCGACAACTATGACCTAACGACTTGCAACCAGGACTCATACCTTCACAATTCATCCACACTCATCCAACAATCGCAACAAATATCGCTTGATCAAACATCCAATTGATTAGCAACATCAATAAGAACTACATCCAGCTCTATCGTTGACGCCTTGATCCCGTGGATACAGGGTATGTAGGCAATCTGAGATGCGAAGGAAGCACTCTGATTCAGGATAAGACGATAGCCCCTTTCATCAGTCATCTGTCATTCTAAACATTCTTCAATCTTTCAGCTCATATTCTTCTATCTTTCATCACTTACATCATCAATAAAACCCAGAACTACATATTCATCATGTCTCATCTTCATCGTAAATGTGCTTTGATCCCGTGGATACAGGGTATGTAGGCAGTCTGGAATACGAAGGAAGTTTCCAGTACTCAAGCACCGATGATCCCCCCATCTTCTTCATCTTCATTCATCATCCATCTTCTCCTCTTTGATCAGCTCAAACAGGAAGCAATCCATGTGTATATTACAAGCTCAAGCACTTTAACCAATCATAGGTAAGCCAGAAGCTATTTGTCTGCATGCCTTAAGCCAACATTTGCTATAGCCATTTATCAACAACTTTAGCCTTCAACAGGATGTGGCTTTCCTCTTAACAAGGCGCCAACTTAATCTATCCACGAGCACCCAAATTTGGCAAGAGAACGTGATGACAGTATCTTTTGTTTTATCTTTTGATTTATCTTTTGTCCCTTTTCTGTACCTAGTCAAGACTGCCTTGATCTATTTATATCTTGGTATGTTGCGATGAAGTAAGGACTGGGGCATGGTCATATAGCTTTCGTATGCCGTGTTTGCGGGATGATCTTATTCTCTTCCTATGCGTCTTGGTATCTTGTATTTGTTGGGATTAGCATCTTACATATCAATATCTCTAGCATCTGAGAAGCTAAACAGTCTCTTATGCATTAGAGACTATTCTATGTTAAGACTAACTCCATACATATAACCAGCAAGCTATCATTATGTGTAGTGGAGATAAGCTCAAACCATTGTTTGTAGCGTCAAAGTCCAACACTAGCTGTTATTCATATCTTGTGTATGTTGGCTCACCATCTTGACCACATGCGTTCAGACAAGATTGTAACACGTTAGTCACGCATTGGATACCTTGACACCTTGGTCTCTTATACCCTGGTGCATAACATCCATATGCTATATCAAACATAAGGACTGCATTTCTTTTCATTTTGAGCAATTACTTGAAAGCTGCCCATCATCATCTTATCTTATCCATTTTATCTATCCATTCGTTCCGTCATCCTCAGCCAAGATCAATCATCTCCATCATCCTTTGTCCATATTCCCGCTCCTGCAAAACAAGTGTTAGCCATACATAAGTCCATTACATATCTTTTTCTTTACCATCTACCTATATGCATACATCTATTCATGTCATTACCCTTTACATTTTCAAATATTTTCTATCCATTACCATTTGCATAAACATCTATCCATAATCCATATATAATCCATACACATAACATGCATAGCCATCATAATATCAACATCACAACCATTATAACATCATATAGATCGCCAAAACTGCTATATATATATATATACATGTGTGTCAAAATACAAGTGTCTACAATACAAGCTGAGCCCTGAAAAGAATGAATGTACAACAATGGCTCTAGGCCTCATCGTGATACAATGTCAACAAGGTATGCCCTAGCGACTACTGCCAGCTCCCTCACCCTGACCACCACCACCAACAGGTCCTGTACCTGGTCCTCCATCTCTCGGTGGCCCCATCACTGAAGCTCCTGACCGAGATCCACCTGACCTCCGTGAGCTCGAAGCCCCTGACCTGCTCCTGAAGCTAGGCTGTCTCTGCTCTGCCGGCACAGCTCCATAATATAAGCCTCTATAATACTCAGCCTCACCCTGCACTCTCCAAAAGCTCGGCCTGTACTGCTGTCAACTGTGTGGCTAAGTACATAGTAGCTCCATCCGTTCCCAAGGCAGTCACTGCTCTATCCCGCTCACTAGTCATAACCTGCAGCTGCTGTACTGCCCTATCTCTCTCAGCTCGCAGACTATCTCTCTCAGCTCGCAGACCATCTCTCTCTGCTCTCATAGCCTGCTCCTGCTGTACTGCAGTATCTCGCTCAAGCCTCATCATCTGCTCATGCTGCCTAGCTGTATCCCTCTCTCCTGTAACTCTCGCGAGCGCCCCATCCTCCTGTCCATCTCCTCTCTGCGCTCCCAACTGTAGCTGCGTCTGATAAGCCTGTGCCTGTGCTCTAGCATGCCTCAGACTGATCACGGCCTGATGCCTATCCATCTCCACCCTCCTCAGCCTCATCTGTGCTCGCTGCCTCCATCTCCTCTCCTCTCTGATCCGTCTCCGCAGCTGCTGAATGCCCACATCATCCCCTGCTCCGATCTGTGCCTGTGGCTGTGCTAATATAGCTGGCTGACCTGGCACCTGCCCTGGCATCTGTATCCCTGGTGCAGCTGGCACTACTGCCTGTGCTGGTGGAGCCCGTCGTCGTCGCCTCCGAACTGGTCTCTCCATCCCAATCTCCCCAATCTCTCCATCTCGTGTCAACCGAGTCGGCCTAGCTGTCGCCCAGTATGCATCATACTCTGGCAATGTACCTGGCTCTGCCGGACCCTGTCTCCACTGCCATGCTACTGGCTGCAATCCATCTCTCTCTGCCAAGGCTGTGTCCACCACAACCTCTGGACCCCAATCGAACACCTCCTGCCTCGTCCTCCCAAAAATGGCATCCCCTACAGGTACTGCCTGTGCCTCTCCAAACTGTCTCAGGGCTCTCTCTGGCAAATAGCGCTCTATAATGTACAAGCCGCGTCCAAAAATGTACCTCGCCTGTCTCGCATAAGCAAGCTCGGCATCCTCCTCCTCCCACTGCTCACATCCTAGCCATGGCCTCCATACAAACCTGTCTATCTCATCCAACCTCCGTCGCCAGTATACCACCCCTCGGCGCTGTCGATACGTCAAGGCTCCTCTATACATCCGTGCAAATGGCTCTCCTGCTGCTCTAGCCACCCATCCCTCTGGTCTCGTCACTGGAATGTGCTCATACGCCCATACGTGCAACACTGTCACTCCTGCTGACATACTGGCTCCGAACATATATGCACAATCATGTAGGTAATGATAGAGCTGTCCCAACACGCACTCTGCCCATGCATATCTCGTGCCATAGGAGAACATGCCCTCCATCACTGTCCCCCATCCTACAGGAAACCCTCTCGCTCTTCTATCACCCACTAGCCATCTAATGATAGCCACTACCACTCGCTGCAACCTGTCACAGAGCTCCTCCATCCTCCCCATCGGTATCTCCGAACCCTCGGCTCCGATGTCTGGTGTCCCAAACAATCTCCTGAATGCAGCTGGGCCCATCTCCGGATCATAATCTACCCGATCCCCATCTATCGGAATCCTCAAAATCCGGAACACATCCTCTAAGGTGATGGTCGCCTCTCCTGTCGGTAACAAGAATGAACTGTGCTCGCTCATCCATCGCTCCACCATCGCAGTCATCAGTCCTCGATGTGCCTGCACTGGCTCTAATCGGGACACATGCTCTAAGCCCAGGATCTCTAACACCAGTAGCTCCTCTGCATCCAACTGTCTCACTAGCCGCAAATCTCTCGGATGGGGCTCCCGTGATAGCAATGGCGGTAGTACATCCTGCATCATCCATTTACTCTTGTCAGTCCATTCCGTTAATCATTCATATCCAAATCTGCCTATCTATCTGCTATTTTCTCCTACACCTATCATATGCGGTTCACTTTGCCACAAGCGACCTCTTTCTGCTCATTAGCGACCCCTTTCACCATATGCGCCTCTGTTTTGCCTACATGCGAGCTCTTTTGCACATGCGCTCACTGTTTTCCTAAACGCGACCACTATTACCATATGCGTTCATCCTTACTTTACCTGCGAGCCATATCCCACATGCGAGTCTTTTTACTCCAAACGCGAGCCCTTTTCCTATATGCGCCTATTTTCTCCTCATAAGCGAGCCAACTCACACTAAGCGACCATTTTCGCCCTATATGCGCGCTATCTACCATATGCGATCTATTTCTAGTCCTAGGCGAGCTAAACTGCCCTATGCGACTACTATATGCTCATAAGCGACTCGTTTTCATCTACACGCGCATTTCCGCTGCTATTTTTCCCGCCGACAGGATGCGACCACTTTTTTCCTAAGCGACCTACCCGCGCCCATAAGCGACCTATATTACTCTAAGCGACCTCTACTCCTACATAAGCGACCTATATGTGCCAGGTCCTAAACTAGTCGCTTTTGGTGACGTGTGTGAATTAATTACGCTTCTAGGCTATTAAATGCACGCTTTTGGGAAAAGTTTTGAGACATACCGGTGCGCCTGCTCCCTCTGGTCGTCCATGTGTCCTCACTCGCTCCGCACGATGATCTCTGCGTGGAATCACCATCCCGCTAGCTCTGCCACTCTCACTCTCAGGAGCTCTGGATTTCTCTAGGTTTCTAAGCACAAATGAGCACAAATGAGCCTATTTGCCCTTGCAGCCCCTACTTATAGCCCTTCTCCAAACCCTAATTCTTCTATACCACAGCCTATTTTCTTCGCATTTGCCCTCTTTTCTGCCTTTTCTTCTATCGAGTGCCAACCCAGTCTTTCCTGGTTCGCCTGGCTTACCTCTCGAGGGGGCATCACCTGCCAGTTACACTGGGGCATAACTTGTTTATCGAACTTATCTCACATCTTCTTTGACACAACGTTCTATCGAACATTGTATCAAAGAGGGGCAAAATGTAGACACCCAAATTTGTCCATGTCTAGCGACACCTTGTTACATCCCTAATCCATTATCCAATTAATTAAATAAATTTTATTTATTTAATTAAAATCCCATTCTCATTCACTTAGCCAATTAATTAAATAAATTATATTTATTTAATTAATTCCACATCATGTCTTATCTCATTTTATGCATCTGTCATATTAATTAAATAAATTTTATTTATTTAATTAATTTCCAACTCATATCCCACTAATTCAAATACTTTATTTGAATTAAGCCTTTATCATTTATCACATTTCAACACTTGTCCATTTCCCATTTATCATGTGTTGTAAGACAACTTTCATTTAAAATCCTTCACATGTACAACTAATTGGACCTAAATTTAGTAACTTTCAATCTTAGCCATTCACATAGCCTTTGAATCTCCACCGTTGGTTGATCTTGGTTGAGTCCTATATAAACAGCCTCTCATTCCATATGAGACATCCAAAAATCCAGAAATCCAGAAATCCAGAAATCCAGAAATCTAGAAATCCAGAAATCCAGAAATCCAGAAATCCAGAAATCCAGAAATCTAGCAATCCAGCAATCATATAGCAACTCCATTATCATCTTGAGCATTCGAGCATTTGAGCTTTTATCATCCATCAATGGCAGCTTTCAGCTTTGTGATTGCTCATTGTTGAAGAAGCAGTCCACATTTCCCTCTCAAACAAGGAATCGCACGGTCTAGGTGATGTTATGCTTGCATTGCATTATTCTTTTGGCTTCATTTAGATTAGATTCCTTGATGATGGTAGAATTAGGGTTTCATGACTATGTCTGATCTTCCACACCTGACTTTCACCTATCACAATTACCTGTTCCTACATATGATGCTCACCTTGTTCTTTTCCAATCTTTTTCTTTCTTATTCTGATATGCTTAATGAAGGATCCTTTTGCGATGAAATGGGATACTTTCCATCATGACAACTTTTTCATGCTTAATGTTATCCTATTGAGGTTGCTCAGTTTGTGTATCTGATGTATGTTGCTTGTCTCCTGATCCTTATAGGGATAACAATAGAGGAACCTCAGCATAGATACCTTTCCCTCATGGACGAGGTGAGTTTTCAGTCTTCTCCTTATCCACTTCTATCATACCAATTATTTCATCATAGTCAAGATAGTCATCTTCTTGCTCTATTGTATTTTGTTCTACCATGTTGTCATTATACTTAGGGAAAGATTAGTGAAGATCTGTAGATTTTGATTTGGAGGTGCATTGACTTATTTCCATTGTCATTCACACTAGTCACATGTATTATATTAGAATCAGTGAGGTCTTGAATTTCATGTTTAAGATGCATACATTGTTCGGTGTCATGTCCTTGTGAGCGGTGTTAGTGATAGTGGCATCAAATGAAGGTCCTTGTATCTTGTTTCTATTGAATGGTTTAACAGGAGGAAGATTCAAAAGATTGTTTCTTACTACTTGATTCATAATTGATTGAAGAGAGTCAGGGAATGGAGTAAACTGTGTATGTTTTTGTCTAAATTGAAATGGTTCCCATTTAGGATTATTGATAGCAAACACTTGTGATTGAAAATTATTTGAATGTTGCCCATTGATCTTGATGAAACTCTAGTTGTTCCTCTTAAAGTTTTTTTGAGATGTTCCAGCTATGGATTGACCAACTTGAGCTAATGAGTTTTAATTCTCATACTGACTAGACAAAAGATGGTAATCGCAAAGAGCTGTGCATAAATGTTGAAAAGAGCTATACTTCATCAAGAGGATTTTATCACAGATGTTAGGTTGTAGATTTGTAATGAATATCTTCTGAACATCCTTATTTGTAATATGATATTGTATCTGTGCAAAAAGAGGTTGATATCGATTGATAAACTCAGTTAACTTTTCTTTCTGACCTTGTTTACAATGAACTAAATCAATCAATGAGACTAATGGTGTAATATTTACTTGGAAATGTTGTAAGAATTGATCAACAAGATGTGAGAAAGAGTGTATTGAATTTGGAGGTAATGAACAAAACCATTCAAAAGTGGTAGCTTTGAGGGATCATGGAAAGAGTTTTGCTAACAAGTACTCTTCAAAGAAGAAATCCCTACACATGGCTATGAATGCTGCCACATGAGTATTAGGATCACCTTTACCACTATACTTTTCAAAGTGAGGAGTTTCAAATTTATCATGCATTTGAGCTTTTAGGATTGTAAAAGATAAAGGAATGTGAGCATGGTGTGTTGGTATATTAGGTTGAGATGAAACATTGGTCAAATTTGTCACTTTCTACTATAATGAGGTCATGCCTTGCAAGAGTTGGTTTAAGATGGTATCATTAGGTGATGCGGTTTGCGAGCTAGAAGCCAAAGTATTTGAAGCTGCAGTCATAAAATTTAGAGGTGATTGGTTGTGAGTGGTAACAAAAGGTGGTTGAGAGCAATTGTAGGTGAAAGGTGGTTGAGAATAGGTGAAATGGGTAGGTGATTGAGAATGGTTGTTCATGGGAAAGACACCTTAGGTTCTAGATTTTGATAATTAAATTCCACAACCTTGTAACTTTGTGAATTAATGCCATTAGATATTCCCATGCTAGTGGTAGCATTACTACAAGCTTGTGCATTAGTAGTGAGAATTGATGATGTGAAGGTGTATATTCCAGTAGTCAGTATGGGTGCCAATACCTGTGTATGATTTGGCCTGATGAAACATTGTTAATGATATTTGTGCAGTTAGCCACTGACATAATGTTATTACCCACTATATGAGATATCCCAAGAAGCATGTTAACACTATCTTGTCCTTCTTTTAATAGTTCTCTTAGATTATGAACAACAGGTACAACCTCTTCAACTATTTGTTCTTTTTCCACAAATGATTGAAAATTGGATAGTTCTCTATCAAGTTTGTTAATTTGATCATTAGGTACATGTGTTATGACATCAATTGTATCCTCAGGGTCATGAAATGTTTGTTCTTCCATCATGTTTAAATTGTTGTTGTTTGGATAGGATATTGTTGCACCAGGTGTGAAGTAGTGAGAGAGTGGATTTTTTGATGTAGACACACCATTGCTATCAGGAGCACTAGAACCCATCAATATACAACTTCTTCTCACTAAGGTGTTTGTGTTAGGGTAGTGGGTTACAACACTCATGCAAAATTTTATAACACACAATGCACTAATGAAAGAAGAAATTAATGATAGCACTGAGATACATATGTTGAAATACACAATGTTGAATTGCGAAAAAGTGAAGTTTCAAAGTTAGGATGCAAAAGTATGCAATATGATCCATCACTACACTTCAAAATCAGTTTTGAATGAATGTTGAAAAGGAGTAGCAAAATTTGATAATGAAATTTTGACTACCAACCCTAGTTTTTGGAAAGACTAGGTTATATGAAAAATACAACTTAAAAAAAAAAAACCCTAGCAAATGAAACTTGTAAATGCAATATTTGATATGAATTAATGATGAATTACTATAATGAGGATTAGATCTGATGCAAATATCAAAAAATTAACTCTTTTTATGATATGTAACATAAATTATGCAAAACTATATCTTAATGCAAGCTAAAAATGCTTATTTTTTCAATTTTTTTAAAATGTATGTAATATTTTGTAATGCAAGATGAAAAATATGAGATGAATGAATGCAAGGACTGATTACAACAATAAAAAAGATACAAAATTTTTGCTGTTCTAGGTTCACCAAAATGTTATGTATGAAAAGTGGGAAGATGGTGGATAGTGTTAAAGTCTATCAAATCAAACCCTCCTTTCACAATAACATTCAAGGACAACAACCAAGCCAAGTCACTACAGATGGAAGAGGACTCAACTATAGGTTTATTATACTCATGAATGATATGGAAAGATAGATTAGATTGAGAGATTTGTCAAGCCCTTGTTTGAATAAGCCTCAAACCCTAATTATAATACATATAGTACAGATAGACAAAATGTTATAGGAAACCATATAGGAATATACTAAAAGATGATCAAAGACATACCAAAAACTAGATTTTTGAAACCAAAAACTAGATTTTTGAAGACATAAACTTTTTGAACTATGTGATGGGTGCCCAAGTCCAATAGGGTAGTTTTTCTGTAGATTCGAAGTAGAGAGATGATGTAGCCTCTATCCAAATCTTGTGTTTGAGGTCAAGTCACTTGGGAGGACTACGGGGTAGGCGCCCTAGTCTAGGAGGGAGGAATATCAACAAATTTCTTCCAGATCCTGAATCCTGATCCTTTAACCTACTTCTCTACACCTGCACTTTCTCAACTCCCACACCTGTAACCTGTAATCACAAAGAGAGGGGTTTGGGGGTTGTGGTGTTTAGGAGCTTGCCTTGATCAAGCCTTAGAAGGACATTCAAGTCTTCCAACACCATTTTTAGATAGAGTGCATGCCCAAGGAGTGTAGAGGCCAAATTAAATGATGAATTGAAATGATTGAAAAATAAATTGATGTCACCTTAGAGGTGAAGTCCTCATAGAGATGAATATCTTTCAAATCATGAGGAGATGGATTGATGAAGCCAAATCTGTAACAAACAAAATCAATAATAACACAATTCTACTCTGCAACACAATGAATGCTTTGAAATCCCTTTTCTCAATATCACAAGTTTGCATTATCCATATAGGTGTAAAATGAGGTCATAAACTTACTTATATATGCTTTCCCACTAACATTCATAACTTAAATTAAATAGACTGACAGAGGAAACCTTTTGGAAGGGCTAGAGCCGACACACATTAATTTTGATCCTAACAAATAAGGCTGGACTTGGGCACCAATGCCCAAGTCCCAAGGCCTTATTTGGGTCTTGATTAAGGTGTAGAATAGGCCCCTAAGTCCCATTTGACATGGGTTTCAGGGGAAATTGCTTTAGGATAAGTTTTTAACTTGCATAATGTAAACACAGGAACCTAGGAGCTAAACTAGGAGGTAAAAAGGCATGAAGTTACTTTTTACTCCATAACGAGAATTATGTCAAATGAAACTTTTATGGGGGTAATCTATAAGAGAACCAACCACATTTTGAGGACTATTAGGAAGATTGTGTTGATGAAAGAGAAGTCCAAAGAAGGGATTTAATGAGGTTAAGATTAGACCAAATCTGAGCCTTGAATTTTCCTTTGCAAATTCCAAGTAGTGTGGACAATAATTCTAAAATTATTGATGAAGGTTATCATGATTTTGCCTCTAAACCCCTACCTTAGATACAATTGTCTGATAAGGAGATTACTGATGTCAAGGTTTGGTCCTCCTTTGTATTGGATAAAACTGAAATGTGGCTTGAAGGGAGAATTTGAGAGCATGCATGTTCTTCTTTGCAAAAGGAATCTAGAACGAGAGAGCAAGGAACATCCTAGGCCTCTGGTACCCCAAGAACTTCAACTGGAGTGGAGACAACTCATCATAGAGTCGGTTCACAATCTGGGGGGGATGGAGAATAACCTAAGGATAATAGGAGGCTAAAAGGAACATGTGAACAAGATGAACAAGATGAACAACCTGCATCTGTGACAGCAGGAATAGAAAAGAAGATGGATGCCTTGTAACAGTTATAGGCATACCATGTGCCCTCTCCTAATTCCCCTGTGTCTGGTAGTGATTCTTTAATTTATCATAAAATTGGTGAAGACAATTTTTTCATTGTTTGTTTGAGAATCTAACATCCCATCGATTGGATGGGACTCCTATTCATAATACTTCTAATCAACCAAACAATGTTGTCCTAGGTGCCAATGATCGTAATGTTGTGCTACCTTCACCATATTGGTTGAAGAAAGTGTTGGCAAGAGACACTGCTAAGTATGTCAAGTGTTGTTATTGATGGCAACTAAGACTATTCCACACATTCGCATAACATAACTTGCTCATACTGGAAGTCATAACAAGAATCTATCTAAGTCCGGGTTGCCAGAAATAGGGCATGTGATAGGGTCTGGTAACTTGGTCTTGATTCCTCCGGTGGTAAATCATAGTGTGCTATGGATTTGAGGGAATCTTAAGGATTGTGAGGACAATCTAAATCCAGAATTTTAGCCTCCAGAGACAAATGGATTAAAAGTTATGAGCATCTAAGTACCGGGTCCCATTATGACAAGAATAGTTCAGTGAAGAACATGCTGACTTGTGTTAGATCCTTGTGCGAATCTAGTAGAAGTGTTTTGGTGAGTTGTGAATGAGATATAATGTTAGTGGCTAACATGTATGGTGATCTACAAGTGTTATTTTTGGTATGCATCAATATTGATGTATGGATTCAGCTGACAGAACAGAGTACTTGTACTATTTGTCAAGTTCTTCATAAGGCCAACAAAAAGGTGACTGAGTTTGTTGATGCAAATATATATAACTGTATATGCCTGAAAATGACACGACTTGGTCTACATAAATATTCTTAATATTTATTCCATTTAATTCCTCTATCAACAAATAAATAAATAAATTTATTTATTTGATTCATATTCCTCTAAGTTAATTAAATATCAAAATATTTAATTACCTCTTCTTAAGTCAAAATTAAATAAAATCCTTTATTTAATTTAATTCTTCCAAATCCTCTTACTTACAATTAAATAATTCTTAATTATTTAATTAAGTCAAAATTCATTCCTCCAATTTAAATAAATAAATCAAATTTATTTAAATCCTTTCAATCTTTAAAAATAAAATATAATCAAATATTTTATTTATTCTTCCAAATCATGCACAAACAATTAAATAAATTTATTTATTTAATTTGCTTTCTTATCTTCCAATTCCTCAAATATCTTCCAAATCTTCTAAAAATAAATCTTCTTCTTTATGCACACAAAATTAAATAATTTATTATTTAATTTCTCTCAAATCATGCAAAAAAGAACACAAGTTGAGTTATCTCATTCAATCAACCTTGTTTTTATCAATAACTCTTAAATTAGGAAAAAAAATTCTAATTTATGAAAGCAAATCTTATCTTTATAAAAGAAAGCAGTTAACTCAAATAAAATAGCTTTTGTGTGACACTTGTCTTCTTCTTATTTGCGTACATTCTCTCAAGTCTTCTATACCGTTGATCTTCTTATTCATTTTATATCGTTGATCTTCTCTCTTTTAAGTCTATAAATTGAACCCAATTCCTCAATTTCATTCATCCAAGCTTTTAGTATTGTTACTCTGCAAGAATTACATTGCGCCTTTGGCACCCATGTCATTCCTTTTGCTTGCGATCAACTTGTTACCATATCACTACCATTGTTGTGAAGCTCACCTTCATTACACAACACTATCATGGTCATTCTCCTTTGACAATCTTGGAATAGCAAGGAAGTGCACTCTCTGAGGGCATTATTCATACATGCAAGATCGATTGAGATATGCAACCAACATAAGCTATGAAGTATTGAGGTTTGCAAATGTTTCATCTTTGCTTGTTTGATCTTGATTATTTCCCTTTTCGTTGAGTTTTAGGTATTATTGATATTGATATATTGATTATTCATGTTTATTCCAATTTTCCCTTAACATTTTTGGTGCCCATTGTGGGGCCTTGCCCTAATTTAATCTAAAAATTGAGTTTTTTTTGTGCTAAGGTTCCATACCCAGGTGGATTCAAACATATCTGTATAATTTTAGCTCAAAAGATTTTTTAGTTTTGTTGAAAAAATATCGAAATTCTATCTGGGTATCTCTTACTTTTTGCAGAAAGTCCACATATTTCAAGAAAAATAGATCACAAATCCGTGTCCCTATTTTTAGCCTATGCTTGCTTTTTTTGGCCTATTTTTAGCACTTTCATGAAATCAGGCATATCTGTGTAACTTTAGCTCAAAAGGTTTCTGGATTTTGTCGAAAACATCGAAATCCTATCTTGGTATCTCTTATTTTTTGCAGGAAGTACACAGATTTTGAGAAAAATAGATTCCAATCCATGTCCCTATTTTTAGCTCATGCTTACTTTTTTTTTTTGCTTTTTCAGAGCAGTTTCACGACATCGGGCATATCTTTTACATAAGGAGTTAGATTTTCACAAAACTAGTGGCGTTGGAAAGCTGGTTCTCCCAAATTTTTTATGGTGAAATAATTTTGAGGTAATTTTATCAGGTTTCTCAGGTACACTAAGTCAAAGTCAACCCTTCTTTGTAAAACTTCAAATGGTCATAACTTGTGCAAAATTTATTCAATATTTACAAATTGTTTTTTAAAATTGCATAGAATTTCATGTAGAATCTGATCATAATATCTAATCTAGTGTACCTAATCATTATTATTAGAGTTTTTCTAGATTATTTATTTTTCATCTAACAAGTTAAGTGCTTTTGGTTCAATTGATTTTATGAGAACTATTGAGTTTTTGGTGGAACTAATCAACTTTTTGCAGCCTCTTATTACTCAAACAGAGAAAATAGGTTTTCCTAACATGTTCATGTAGGATGAGCATTGAAGAATTAAAAACCTATCACACTAAGTCTTAGAAACATATTGCTTTCTTAAGGGACAATTGAACAATCATCTTTTGCAAAATATTAGGAACAAATTACTTTCTTAAGGGACAATTGAACAAATCATATTTGCAATCTAAGTCTTTGGAACATATTTCTTTCTTAAGGGACAAAACATCTTTTTGTAATCTAAGTCTTAGGACCATATTGTTTTCTTAAGGGACAATGGGCATGAATGCAAAAAACACTTCAATTTTCTAAGGGACAATGGACATGAATGCCAAACACTTCAATTTCATAAGGGACAATTGACAACTACAATCACGTGTGTGCCCAAGTAGCTAACTCATTTAGTCTTTTTCATTTTAATTAGGGGAAAAGAACCATTGTCTTTTGTATTTTTGGAATGATACAAGGCCTATGCTCTCCCCTATCTTGGGTGACCAAAATACCAGACATATCATTTCGCATGTGTTAAACCTTTAGAGAGGCCTACCCTTGGATATCCTTCCATCCAAGTGGGAATGACCTTAAGTGGTAACAAGCTAAAGGCAAGCTCTGCCAAGCCACTATAAATAAATTATGTTTGGAGTGAAAGCTTCAAACAACGAGTGAAGTTGTTTTATACCGACAACCAACCTCCCCCCAAACCCTCCAAGGCACAACCCTTGTAGGCTGGGAGACTCCATAATGGAGAGTAGTGTTGCTGCATGTATAACCACTAGAACGATTGCACTTACTAGTCATCCTCATTTTTAGTAGCCAAAAACCCCTATAAGCCAGTGCAGGGAATGGTTATTATCACCTCCTGAAGATGCCTCACTAGAAATAGTGAGAATTCGGTTTATATTGTCCCAGCCAGCCTAGGATTTGTACTTGCTTTTTGAGTAAAAAAGAGTCCATAAAATTACAAAAAAAAGATCAAAAAAATCATGAAAACTTCTTTGTGTTTGCTGTGTTTTACTTGCCATAATTGAGAAAATCAAAGTAAAAGACCAACTTGCAACCAAGAAACCAAAAACATCAAAAAATGTGCCAAAAAATTGTAAAAATATTCAAAAAATTAGAGCTGCGCGTATACTCTTTGCAATTGCGCTTTGTGTCGACCTGCGGTGTATTTGCATCAACTTTCTGCGCATCTGTCACCTGTTACTGTGATTTTACTATTTACCAGAGCTACGCATTTGCACCGACTTGTTCTGCATTTATCCTTTGTTTCAGCGCATTTAGTGCTACACATCCGCAACAATGAGCATTTCCACGTCTTTTCAGAGAAAATTTTCAACCT
Organism: Cunninghamia lanceolata; assembly: GCA_027924645.1. NCBI lineage: Eukaryota > Viridiplantae > Streptophyta > Pinopsida > Cupressales > Cupressaceae > Cunninghamia > Cunninghamia lanceolata. The sequence continues at coordinate 1,521,622 of BSBN01000798.1, forward strand.
TTCTGGATAACCATTTTTAGTCTTGTGTTAGTTTCTGTGAAGATGACAACCCAATTAGAAACAATTCCTCAAGAACTCCAATACCTGCAATTGCAGTTAAACTCAGGTGCCTCACCCCAAGATCGTATAGAATTTGCTCAAGAACTCCAAGCCATACAATAAGAAATGGCAATCTTACAAGCTAAATAGGCCAGTATTAGCTATGCCTCACCCCAAAATTGTACATCCTTTTCCCGTCATAATGATACTCATGACAAGGCAAGCACCACCTCAAGTTGGAAATCCTATACCACTCCATCTACTAGTCCTCCTTCACCATCTCCTAGAACACATGTCCCAAAGCATACCAGTCCTACGTCAACACCGACGTCAAGTTCCCCAAGCTCTAATTTGACAACCAAAAAATCCTTGAATGATTTTTGGGACATATGTCTTCCAAATTTATGCAACAAAAGAAAAGCTATGGAGAACTCCAAATCCACTCATCCATTGCCCCATACACCTATGAAGGATGTGATCCAGGGGCTACTAGCAAAGAGTAAACCATGTCCCTAAATTCTGATCCTTGACCTTACTAAAGATTCTTCCAATAACATGTCCAATCCTACAACCTCTTCATGTAATCCACAACCCCTTGAGCTTATTGAAGATCCTCCTATCATGAACTAAAGTCAAGGTCCATCGCACCTTCGTGTCATTGACCAAGATCCTATCCAAGAGTCTTCTACCTCCACTTCAATTGAAGCACATCAAGAGTTATGTCAAGAGTACACTTTAGAGCATGTGGAAACATCAAACCTTTGTCTAAATCAAGATCAAAGCAGCCCCATCCAACCTATCCATAACCTTTATCTTTTCTTTGATCCTATACATGAGCAAAAAATCTAAATGCAACCTCCTGATAACCTATATCTTTTCTATGATCAAGATACTATTTTTGATGAAGAAGCTATCCATGAGCCACTTGACCCTATACATGAGAAAGAGACCCAATTCCAACCTCTCCATAACATATATCTTTTCTATGATCAAGATATTATTGTTGATGAAGAACCTATGCACGAGCACATTGATCCCATCACGCTTAATCCTATCTATGATCAAGATCCCATCTATGATCAATAGCCTATCTATAATCAAGCGAACCATGATGATCCTCTTAGCCAACTTTATGCATTCCATGGTCACGAGCTTATCACCCCATCTATCCATCCTCTATCTAGTCCTATCATTGATCTACAAACATCCATTCCCCTTGATGAGACAAAGGCCTCCCAAGCAAGCATCGATGATCAAACCAATAATAATCCTTCATCATCCATTATCGACCATATTGCAAATCTGTTATCCTATCCCCTTGGTCTCACTACCTTCATCCATGAATGTTCCTCCTTAGAACACCAACAACCATTATCCTTTATCTCACCTTCTCCATCCAATAAGGAACTCATGTCTAGTGCTCCACCTATACATAATCCTACTGTCCACCGTATACTCCAGCATATGACCTATAAAGGTAAAGGTTTAGGCCTTCATGAATAAGGTATTTTGCAGCCCGTCCATGTCAATGCCCCTCCTCACTCATATGGCCTTGGATACACACCCCAAGGTGAACAATCTCAAGATGTTGGTACTTCCTCCATGCCTCCTAAATCCACCACTTTCCATCACAAACCCTATCATATCCCCAAAACATATATCACCATTCCACCTCCCTTATCATATACAACCCAAAAGCATGTGACCATACACCTTCCACCATCCAATCTACCTCTGCTACTTCCAAGTCCTAACATCCCTCCATGCATTTTACCATCACTTCTTCCAACACCTTATCCATCCATCTATATATCCTCTAAAAATCCCAATCATGGCCAACAAATGCACATGTTGTTTAAACAAAGAGGTTCTGCCAACCCCACTTCCACCTTCCCAAGGGAATTCAACAACAAATATCAAGATGCCTCTACCTATCAAGTCAAAAATCCTACAGGTCCTCATACCTACGGATACAAAAGCTAGGAATCAAAGAAACACCCATCTCAAAAGTTGCATACACCCACACACCTCAAAGCAAAATTGAAAAAGGTGTGGGTCCCCAAACAACAAATAATTACCTCCGAAGCTACACAAAAGCCGCATATAACCAAGCCCATACCTTCACAGGTAAAATCTAAAAGAAAAATGGTTTGGGTACCTAAGCAAAAAGCCATCAATTCAAATGAGGCATCCACCTCTCAAGAATCCCATTTCATCCAAAAGTCTTGAATCCTTCCATCCCACATGACAAACAAAAATCAAAAGTATACTAAGTCTATGTGGATCCCTAAATTCCTAAACCACTCGTCCACTACGCAAAAATCTCCATTGCTTCCTACACCACTTTCCCATCATATGCTTCAATGTTATTTGCCATAGGTGCAACCGTTGGCCATGGTTCCTTTCCATCCCACACCATTTCCACATACCTCCACCAACCCTTCCTTCCCCTATTATCCTACATATCTTCCTCATCCTATTCCTATGATCCATGCTTTTGTATAAGCCTTTCCTCCATCTGCATAAGTCCTTCATAATCTGCATCATCATCCACTATCGCACCTTCCTAATCTGCTATCTACCTACTCCGTCTTCCTTTCATACAATCCCCTACCAACATCTATGAGAGCATTTGGCATGATCTGTGCAACGACATGCATTTCTAGCAGGACACTATCACCTTCAGGGAGCTAGATGCTTGAGTTCCTCTCATCCATATTCAACCTATCCTATCCAAATATTTAAAAAAAAAAAAAAAGTAAAGAGAAATCCCTTCGTCCAACGGTGAAAATCTGGCAAACAGGCACCTTGGATAAGTACCATGATGAAAACTTGGCAAATAGGCATCATGTGTATGTTGATCTCCTACATCACCTATGCTTGGGGGCACCTTGTCTCATTGGCATATCACTATTCTCCTATCAGTTTCCTTCCGTACCATTTCCTATCCTATCCCTCTATCCATTACGTACTTGTACTGTCGAATCCATCCATCCTAAAATCTTCCATTCCTCTATTTTCTTTGGTCTTGATAAAGATTGGGGGCATAATGTTGACAAATGTTTTAGATGTCTCTTGACATACCTTATCCCTCTGAACCACTCTAATCCTTCATTATCCTCTCATCCTCCTATCGTCATAAGCATTGTCATGAAAAATCCTAAATATCCTGCCTACAACAGGGGACATTATTCCTATGTGACATGGTCCTTGGAGATCACATCCTTGTTTCCTTCTACCTACCCATTCATTACCCACTATCACCCATCCATCTTCCTATCTGTGGTGTTTCCTTGTCATCAGTATCTAGCATTAAGGCTATCCAAATTTGTTATCCAAAATCATCCTAATGGTCTCAACACCACCTAACGATAACCTATCATGGCTTGATACTCTATCTCTTTTCTCGCCTTATCAACTAAGGTCTTATCTAGTATCCTATCCATAGTGTCAGCCTAGCATAGCATCTGTCATTAGTATCATAGGGGGAAGCGTTGAACTACATTGCCTTTGTGTCATCACGTAGGCAAGGCCATTGTCAAATGTGCCCCTGAGGCTCCACTTCCCGTCCATCCCATATCTTGTCATCTATCCTCTAGTCCATCCATGGTCCAGTCCCTGAACTACATTGCCTCTGCGTCGTCACGTAGGCAAGGCCATTTAGCAATGCACCCCTGAGGCACTAGGTCAGTCCCTTAGGGTTCGTTTCCCCAGTAAGGATTGTGGAGACTTTCACCAGACAAGCACGCGCAACAAAGCCCACTTTCAAGAAGAAATTTTGACGCAAGGCATCAACCTATCCAAAGAAAATCAAGCAAGTACCTAATGTTAGATTTAGGGTAGACAACTAAGAGGGGGGTGAATCAGTTGTATAAAACTTTCTTCCAATTAAACACTTAACTCCACTTTGTAATTCAACAGCATAATAATAAATCAATCATGGAAACACAATGCAATAAATCAAGAGCAGAAACACATTAACACATGAGACACCAAGATTTTAACGTGGAAAACCTGGTTAAGGGAAAAACCATGGGGTGATTAACCCAAGATTATATTCTCTGTTAGAAGAATAGAAAGAAAAAAATGGCACATGCCAATTAGGGCTCACTGCCTGAGCACACTACTCACAAGAGGCCCATTGCCTACAAGAGACACACTATCTACAGAATAATAAGTATCACCTACTTGAACTGGAAAATAGCATCTTCACCATGCTTGCATCAGTTCCATTTAAGCCTAATACTTCTGCTTTGCCTTTCGCTCTCCTCCTCGCTACCACACTCTCATCTCCATAAGATACACTTTGAAATGACTTTACAATCCCTTATTTATACAAGACATCGACTTAGGAATAATCATCTAAGTTGACAAACATCTACAAGAACATCCGCAGGATGTGTAACTCATCCGGTCGGCCAGTCTCAGGAAGAACACCATCATCCGGATGTAGTTCTTCAATTGTGAGCTCAAACTTCAGTGTGGACCACCAACACCAACTGGACACTATCCAAAGACCTCCACAAGCTTGCCTGAATCACCAAGAACATCCACACTTCATCTTCTTACTGAAATCCTTCTCTCCTTCATCCGGAACCTCAAGAACACAGTCTGTCATCACTATCATAAAGGAATAGATGCTTGCAGACCTTCAAACCACAAACTAATCTAGTTGACACTTCACAAAGACTTCTTCAATACTACCTCAAATCCGCAGAATAGGATAATGCATTTCTGGATCTCATCAGACTTGTTTGTGTCACTCTGTCACCTCTAAACACCTGCCGGAACCAGTTTTACTTGAGTGCCCATAACTTCTTTAGATCTACATGTGGACCTCTAAAATCTCTATTGGATTACCTTAAGACACATCTCTACAAACCCTTTAAACTGTATCCTCTGATCCTCATCCTATCTTGACCTTTTATCTTACTATCATCACTGTTCTTCATTGTTCCTGATTAAGACTAATTTTCTCAATATCCTCAGCACACAACTCATCCAATCCTTATCATTAATGTAATAGGAGTATGTTGACATCAATGACAACACTGGTTGGTCCCATACTTGCAACAATCTCCCCCTTTGTCATTGATGGCAACATATGATGTGAAAAACTATTTTGACCATCAAGACAAGAACTTTTTCTTACTGACATAACTCCCCCTATCAACAACAACCATTCATATGTCTTCTCTTCCTTTACTACTCCCCCTTTGATCAGCAACCACTTGTTTTTCACATGTCTTCTCTCCCCCTTTGACATCAATGGCAAAGGGCACATTCTTGCAACTTCAACACTTCAGAATCATACCAGCTGCTCCCCCTGAGTAGCAACTCTCCATCATCAATCCGGATTCACAAGATATGATTGTGATATCCACCGGACTGATGTACATCAGTGTACTTTAGTTCATCACCAGAGGGGCAATAAGCCCTAACTTCTCCTTGAGATACTCAAAAGAGTCCTTAGGTAGAGGTTTAGTAAAGATGTCTGCAATCTGATCCTTGGAAGGCACAAACTCCAATCTGACTTCATTCTTGTTCACTTGCTCTCTCAAAAAGTGAAACTTGATGGATATATGTTTAGTATTTGAATGCAACTCCATATTCTTATATATATTTATTGCACTTGAATTATCATAGAAGATTGTGATAGGCTCCTCATACTCCACTCTGATATCTCTTAGCATTTGCTTTATCCACAAAACTTGAGTGCAACTACCTACTGTTGCAATATATTCTGCTTCAGCTGTGGACAGAGATATTGCCTCTTGCTTCTTGCTTAGCCAAGAAACCAATCTCTTCCCCAAAAAGAATGCTCCATCGCTGGTACTCTTCTGGTCATCCACATCTCCTGCCCAATCCACATCTATATATGCATGAAGGGAGAAATCATGATCTCTGGGATACCACAATCCATACTCAACTGTCCCTTTTAGATATCTAAAAATCCTCTTGCTTGCCATGACATGAGATTCTCTAGGATCAGCTTGAAATCTAGCAACAAGACCAACAACATTCATAATGTCAGGTCTAGTTTGAGTGAGACACAACAATCCTCCAATCATTGACCTGTACTTTGTCTAATCAGTCTTAGGAAAGTCACCATCTTTGTTCAATTTACATCTGGTTGCCATAGGAGTATTCATTGGTTTTGAGTCTTCCATCCCAATTTTTTTCAACAATTCTTTCACATGTTTGGTATGAGAAATGAAGATTCCTTTCTTTGTTTGAGTGATTTGTAGACCCAAGAAGAAATTTATTTCACCAAGCATGGACATCTCAAACTCACTTTTCATTTGATTTGCAAAAGTTTTACACATACTGTCTCTTCCTCCAAAGATGATATCATCAACAAATACTTAAACAATCAAGATGTTTTCATGATCAATTTTGAAATACAGATTACTGTCAGTAGTACCTTTGTTGAAACCAATCTTCAAAAGATGCTTATCCAATCTTTCATACCAGGCTCTTGGGGCTTGCTTTAGTCCATACAATGCTTTCTTCAACTTGCAGACCATATCACCATGATCAGACAATTGAAATCCATCCAGTTGCTCAATGTACACTTCTTCCAAGTCACCATTCAGGAAGGCAGACTTGACATCCATCTAATATACTTTGAAATCCTTGAAGGCAACAAAAGTAAGAAATAATCTGACTACTTCAATTCTTGCCACCGGAGTAAAAGTTTCTTCAAACTCAACTCCTTCTATTTGAGAGTAACCCTTGCAGACGAATCTGGCTTTATTTATTATTACCTCACCAACTTTATTCAGTTTGTTCTAGAAGACCCATTTGGTTCCAATCACATTCTTGTTTCTAGGTCTGGGAACAAGATCCCAAGTGTGATTTTTCTCAATTTGCATCAGCTCTTCCTCCATTGCTTTAGTCCAGTTTTCATCATTGCAAGCTTCATTCACTGTCTTAGGTTTAATCTTTGAAATTAGACAATACTCATCTGAATCTAGAGCAATCCTCCTTCTTGTTTGTACACCTTTGCTTTTATCAGCTATGATCTGATCTTTAGAGTGGTTCAGTCTTACATACCTGGGAACTTTGGGAATTTCTTGCACATCTGATTCTTGATCAGGCTCATTAAAACTTATTTCTTCTTCCTGATTTGCCGGATCAGTTTGAGTCTAACTTTCAGGAGAGGCTAGGGCTCCTTGAATCAGAACACCATTCTGATCATCTTCATCATATTCATAAAACCTTGAGGGTTTTTTGATTCCTTCATCAACCTTCACATTTGTACTTTCTATCATCTTTCTTAGTCTCTTGTTATAACACCGGTATGCTTTGCTTTGAGTAGAGTAACCCAAGAATATTCCTTCATCACTTCTAGCATCAAACTTTCCTAGATCTTCATCTCTTTTAATGTAACATTTGCTACTAAAAAATCTAAAATACCTCACAGTAGGAGTGATGCCAAACCAAAGTTCATAAGGAGTCTTACCGGTATTGCTTCTGATTTGAACTCGATTGAGAGTATAGACTGAAGTGCTGACCACTTCTCTCCAATAGATTTGAGGAGCATTTGATTCCATCATCATTGTCCTAGATGCTTCTTGGATGGTCTAGTTCTCTCTCCACTACTCCATTCTACTATGGAGTCCTAGGAGCAAACAACTATCTCTTTATTCCATGTTTCTCACAGAACTCTATGAAATCACTGGATGTGAATTCTCCACCTCTAGCAGACCTCAGACATTTCAATTTTAATCCAGTTTCATTCTCTACCACAGCCTTGAATATTTTGAATTTCTCAAGAGCTTCTGATTTCTCTTTTAGAAAGGTTACCCACATCATCCGGGAATAGTCATCAATTAGTAACATGAAGTATTTATCACTTTGCACACTTCTGATTCTTGCCGGACCACAAAGATCAGTATGAACTAAGTCCAGTAATCTGGTAGAAGATAGTTCCTTACTCTTGAATATGACTCTACTCAGCTTACCCAACTGGCATTCTTTGCACAAGCCATTAGTAGGTTTCACCAATTTTGGGAGATCTCTTATAGCCTGAGTATTGCTTATCTTGATGATATTGTCAAAATTCACATGACACATCCTCCTATGCCATAATCAAATCTGATCAACTTGAACAAATAAGCAACTTTTACCAGTACCAACCAAGTGGAAGATATTACCTTTAGTTTGGGTACCGGATGCAATCTCTATTCTGGAGCTTTCAAAGATCTTGCATTTTCTATTCTTGAATTAGAGATCATAGCCTTTGTCCACCAACTGTCCAACACTGAGAAGATTGTGCTTCAATCCTTCAACATACAGTACATTATTGGTTTTGTTCCTTCCATCAAAAGAAATAGTTCCTCTTCCTCTGATTCTACCAGCAGAATTATCACCAAACTTTACCACTCCTCCTTCATACCTTTACAAATCTATGAACTTATTTTTGACACCTGTCATATGGTGAGAGCAACCACTATCAATGACCCAATCATCCTTTTCTTCAACTTGGGCAGCCAAAGCTCTTTCTACAACTTTATGATTAATAGATTCAGAGGACATTGGTTCTTCTTCCTTGATGACAATAAACACCTAATCACTTTCGGATTTGTTTCGTGTCTCTGATTCATCATCTGCTACTCCTTCATTATCATCTTCCTCATTAACATAGTAACAATTCTTTTGGAACCTTGATCTATTAGGATTTGGCCTTGAAAATCTTTCCGGACACCTCGAGGCAAAATGACCAATCTTATTGCAGTTAAAACACTTAAAAGGCAATTTTCCTTCATACTTACCAGATCCTCTTGGCAGTCTTTTTGCAATAAGGGCTTCAAGTTGAACAGTTTCTGCTTCTTCTTCTTATAGGTCTTTTCTTGCTTTTTCATACCATGATAGTTTCCTTGAAGAGTTCTCTCCCAGATCAAACCTTTATTTACCTTTTACAGAGGCACTGGCTTTGAATGCTGATTCAGTCTTGGGGTGGGCATCTCCAAATTTGGTCATTTCAAATGTAGCCAATTTGCCAGCCAATTGATCTCTTGTGACAGTTATATGGGCTCTGAATTCTTCAATGGTAGCAACCTTGATTTTATAAGATGTAGGAAGGGATCTGAGAATTTTGCCACAATCTCATTTTCATCCAAGACTCCACCAGCATTTCTAATTCCACAAACAAGCTCATTTACTCTTGGCATGAAAGTAGTGATATTTTCATCTTCTCTCATCTTCAGATTTTTGAATTTTCCTTTCAGACTTTGTAACCTTGCACATTTAACATACTTGTCTCCTTCATTCAGAAGTTCCAGTTTTTTCCAAATCTCAAAAGTAGTTGGTAGGTCAACAACATTTGAGATCTTTGAATCATATAATGCACTTAGAAGAGCTTCTATAGTTTGGAGATTGTTTTCAGCATCTATGATTTCATTTGGGGCTTTCGGGCCACCCTATGGAGGAGTATACTTCATTGAAGCCATGGTCCAGTACTACATTCCCATACATTGCAAGTGACATTTCATGTGACTTTTTCAAAGATTAAAATTGGTTCCATCAAACTTCAGACTAACCTTCTTGTACATCCTGGATCTCCTCAAGTGGTTAAGTTCCTTTTAGAGGAACTTAGCTCTGATACCAATTGTTAGATTTAGGGCAAACAACTGAGAGGGGGGTGAATCAGTTGTACAAAACTTTCTTCCAATTAAACACTTAACTCCACTTTGTAATTCAGCAGCATAATAATAAATCAATCATGGAAACACAATGCAATAAATCAAGAGCAGAAACACATTAACACATGAGACACCAAGATTTTGACGTGGAAAACCTGGTTAAGGGAAAAACCATGGGGTGATTAACCCAAGATTGTATTCTCTATTAGAAGAATAGAAAGAACAAAATAGCACATGCCAATTAGGGCTCACTGCCTGAGCACACTGCTCACAAGAGGCCCATTGCCTACAAGAGACACACTGTCTACAAAATAATAAGTATCACCTACTTGAACTAGAAAATAGTATCTTCACCATGCTTGAATCAGTCCCATTTAAGCCCAATACTTCTGCTCTACCTTTTGCTCTCCTCCTCGCTACCACACTCTCATCTCCATAAGATACACTTTGAAATAACTTTACAATCCCTTATTTATACAAGACATCGACTTAGGAATAATCATCTAAGTTGGCAAACATCTACAAGAACATCCGCAGTATGTGTAACTCATCCGGTCAGCCAGTCTCAGGAAGAACACCATCATCTCGAAGTAGTTCTTCAATTGCAAGCTCAAACTTTAGTGTGGACCACCAACACCAATTGGACACGATCCAAAGACCTCTACAAGCTTGCCTAAATCACCAAGAACATCCACACTTCATCTTCTTACTGAAATCCTTCTCTCCTTCATCCGGAACCTCAAGAACACAGTCTGTCATCACTATCATAAAGGAATAGATGCTTGTGGACCTTCAAACCATGAACCAATCTAGTTGACACTTCACAAAGACTTCTTCAATACTCCCTCAAATCCGCAGAACAGGATAATGGATTTCTGGATCTCACTGGACCTGTCTGTGTCATTCTGTCACCTCTGAACACCTGTTGGAACCGGTTTTACTTGAGTGCCCATAACTTCTTTAGGTCTACATGCAGATCTCTAAAATCTCTATTGGATTACCTTAAGACACATATCTACAAACCCTTTAAACCGCATCCTCTGATCCTCATCCTATCTTGAACTTTTACCTTACTGTCATCACTGTTCCTGATTAAGACTAATTTTCTCAATATCCTTAGCACACAGCTCATCCAATCCTTATCATTAATGCAATAGGAGTATGTTGACATCAGTGACAACACTGGCTAGTCCCATACTTGCAACACCTAACGCACTCCAAATGATTATCTCTAAATTATGGCAAGAAAAACATATCTAATGCAAGAATGTTTTGTGTTTTGTGATCAGGTTAAAGAACAACGTCTTGATTTTTGTTATCATGTCTTTTTATGCTACTCGAGGATGCCACAAGCTAGGGATGCTATGATGGGGGCATAATTATTTTCTTTGTCTGCTATTTGTGGATTAATCTTTAGTAATGTGATGACTTTTGTCTAATGACATGATCAGCAAAAGATCATCGAGGACTTTCGAGGTCTAAACATGAAAAGGGGAAATCCTTGTCTGTTGACATGCAAGAAATACTCAGGTCATCTCGGTTCAATTATACCTAGATGCTTATACTAACTTGCTAAATCAAAATCCATATAAGCAATACTCAGGTCATCTCAATTTAATTATACTTAGATGCTTGTATTTTCTTACAACATAATAAAAGCCCGATGATGAAACAAAGCACTTCAAAATACTTGCAATATCAAGATGACAAATATCCAATCCATATCCATTTGCATTCCATATCCCATGCAATACAATTTTTTTGTGTAGGGTATCAATGTTTACAAATAAAAAGCTTGTTAGTCCTTCACTCGAGTCATTCTTCTATCAATCAAATTTCTATCTATTTATTCATCTTCATCCCAATCCAAATCAATCCAAGTGATGATCCAAATGTGAGTCTAGCCTTAATCCATACCAATCAAGTTAATCAATCTTGTCGAATGATCTAATCACAATCAGTGGTCTTGATCCTTGTCTGGTTGTAAACCAACTCAATTAATTATAATCAATCAATTGTTTTATACAGGATGTTGCATTGTCGAAATTAGACCAACACACGTGTCATACATGACATGTTTCATTTCCTAAAACCAAACACTATCCTATCGTGTTGCTCTAGGGATCTATCATTCCCCGCCATGACAACACTATTGTCACTCCATATCGATTATTCGTTGGTTTACCACTTGATAGGGGCAATACTTTGTTTGTTCTTAACTCATTTGTGCATACTTGCTTACTTTCTTGTGTGTGTTATCATTTCATCTTACATCACGTTTCATTCGGCTCTTTCTTCAACCATTTTCTTCACCTAACCTATTTTTCTCTTTCTTCATCATGAGATTGTTCGTCTCACGTCCTTCTACCCTTCTTCCTATCCAATCTCCTGAGGGGGCATCCTATCGTCTTAACCTGTACCAGGGGCAAACTAGGGCATGTATCGTTATCAAAAATTTATTCTTTGAAGTAACGCTGTAAACTGCATTGCATCAAAGAGGGGCAAAATGTATACGCCTAAAAATGACACGACTCAGTCTAAATAAATATTCTTAATATTTATTCCATCTAATTCCTCTATCAACAAATAAATAAATCAATTTATTTATTTGATTCATATTCCTCTAAGTTAATTAAATATCAAAATATTTAATTACCTCTTTAAAGTTAAAATTGAATAAAATCCTTTATTTAATTTAATTCTTCCAAATTCTCTTACCTACAATTAAATAATTCTTAATTATTTAATTAAGTCAAAATTCATTCCTCCAATTTAAATAAATCAATCAAATTTATTTAAATCCTCTCAATCTCTAAAAATAAAATATAATAAAATATTTTATTTATTCTTCCAAATCATGCACAAACAATTAAATAAATTTATTTATTTAATTTGCTTTCTTATCTTCTAATTCCTCAAATATCTTCGAAATCTTCTAAAAATAAATCTTCTTCTTCATGCACACAAAATTAAATAATTTATTATTTAATTTCTCTCAAATCATGCAAAAGCAAATCACAAGTTGAGTTATCTCATTCAATCAACCTTGTTTTTATCAATAATTCTTAAATTAGAAAAAAATATTCTAATTTATGAAAGCAAATCTTATCTTTATAAAAGAAAGTAGTTAACTCAAATAAAACAACTTTTGTGTGACACTTGTCTTCTTCTTATTCACGCACATTCTCTAAAGTCTTCTATACCATTGATCTTCTTATTCATTCTATATTGTTGATCTTCTCTCTTTCAAGTCTATAAATTGAACCCAATTCCTCCATTTCATTCATCCAAGCTTTTAGTATTGTTACTCTGTAGGAATCACAGCACGCCTTTGGCACCCATGTCATTCCTTTTGCTTGCGATCAACTTGTTACCATATCACTACCATTGTTGTGAAGCTCACCTTCATTACAAAGCACTATCATGGCCATTCTCCATTGAAAATCTTGGAATAACAAGGAAGTGCACTCTCTGAGGGCATTATTCATACATAACAAGATTGATTGAGATAGGCAAGCAATGGAAGCTATGAAATATTGAGGTTTGTAAAGGTTTCATCTTTGTTTGTTTGATCTTGATTATTTCCCTTTTCGTTGAGTTTTAGGTATTATTGATATTGATATATTGATTATTCATGTTTATTCCAATTTTGCTTTAACAATAACCAATGGATTTGAGTGATGTGGTGGGTGTTAGTGATGTGAATATGGTGTAAGTGTGAAAAAGGTAGACAGAAGTGCGAAAGAGAAGAGATCTAAGGTTTGGATTATGGTAGAGCAGTAAATAGGGCAGAATAAAGATGAAGTGTGTAAAATCAATATTCTATGCTTAACTGGAACTAAATTCTTGCATTGGCAGATGCTACTTATCAGTTGAATAATCTGTAATCCTTGTGTAAACATTCTTGTAGGCAGTGAGCCTCTCTTGAGCAGTGAGCTCTGGGTAATGAGCTTGAATGCATGTGCATTCCCCTTTTTGTAATACTTTTAACAGAGTATAATCTTTGTGGGTTAACCCCCACCGTGGTTTTTCCCTTAACCAGAATTCCACGTCAAAAATCCTGGTGTCAAGTGTAATTTATTTGCTTCTACTCATATGTTGTTGATTCATTCTTTAATGTTTTTCATCATTAATGTGGTTTGAATAAAAGGGAAGAATTAATTGCTGCAAGTATAAAGGTTTTAAGACAACTGATTCACCCCCACTCTTAGTTGTCTACCCTATTTCCAACAATTGGTATCAGAGCAAGGTTCCTTGAAAGAAGCCTAATAGCTTGAGGAAGATTTGCGAAGGAGTTTTAATGGGTTCACTCAGAGAACAACTTCAATTGGCTTTAGAAGATCTCGATAAGTCGAAAGTAGAAACAGATGATCTGAAAGCAAACCTCAAGCATGCTGATGATTGCATTGACTTGCTAAAAGATAAACTAAAGAAATCAATGGAAAAAAAGGAAAGAACTACTTCAACAGCTAGCTAATCTTACTGAATAAAATGACATGAATGAGGCTTTAGACGAAAAGCAAAAGGAATGTAAGAAGCTAACAAAAGAAGTTTCTATTTTAAAACATGAGATGGAATCTGGGGTAATGAGGCTAACCAAAGAAATTGAGCAAAGGAAGAAGACTGAATAAGACCAAAATCAAACTCTAAAAGAAAGAACTGAAGAATGCTGTAAATTGGATAGAATAGCTGGCCATCTAGAGTCTGATCTACAAGAAAGCAGAGACAATGAGAGAGAACTTGAGAGGCAAATTGTCAGTCTCAGACATGACCTAGAAGTCGCAAATAAATACAAGGAGAAGTTCAAGATAAGTTCAGCTAAACTTGAAGCACTGCTTGAAAGTTAGAAAAAGGCTGATGACAAGCATGGTCTTGGATATGAGAAAGGTGAAAGCTCCAGATCCGGACAAAGAAATTTTCAACCAAGGAATAGGAGAAACAGACCTAGAAGACCTCCGGTAAGACAACCTAATGCTCAAAGATATCCATCATTCAATGGAAATTGTTTTAATTGCAATAAATTTGGTCATAAAGCTACTCAGTGCAGAAGCAGAGTAAATCAAAATGCTCCATCCTTCTCTGGTCAATGCTTCATGTGTAAGAGGTGTTGGTATTTTTCCTAGGCTGGATGCTTATTCCCACTTATCCCTACAAGGTAGCCATCAATGATCAACAGGATTCCTAGGCCAGGGGCAAACAGTATAGGAGATAGACTCTATAAATATCTCCTCTTCTTCTTTAGGCTCTGCAGAACCAAGGGGGGTATTCCCTACTCAACATCCATGAGATATGCTTGTGGATTGACTAGGATGTTGACACAAAGTAGATAAATCCTCTCTTATGCAGACTAAAATTGTGAGATAAGTACAAAGGGGCTAGCTTTGGGCCTATATTCAGTTGTAGACAGAGGATTTTGGATCCTAAAACTACTTCTAATGTCATAAAGGTTTGTATTTGAAGTTTGAGTTTGATTTTATGTTTGGATGCAAAACTAAGACTTTGGGTTGCAACCAAGATACAAGACCAAATTGGTGCCTATCCTAGGCTCGGAGTCAATAGACATATGTATGTGAATGTTTATCACATACTTAAAACAATAATCAGATCTCAAGGGGATTATGCAATGTCTGCCTTACAGACAATACCCAAGACAAAGTCTTTAGTTATTTCTGCTTACAAACATCCTTACTACAATATATTCTTCTCAACACTTAACCCAAAATATTTAATCTACTCCTTGAGCAGAAGTAAAAGACTAAGCATTCAACATAGAAAACCCATATCCTAGAATCACTAATATCCCTTAGATATTCAGATTCAAAAGAAGAACACATTCAATTTGGAGACAAATAACAAAATACATGCAATGAAGCATTACTCATTTAATATTAACATGAAACTGATGAATTATGTATATAAGGCATTCAACATACAACTCATAAACTCACAAAGTACCCAGAACAGAGCTACCAAGAAGATTATATCCGATTACAACACCAAAAGAAAAAGATTGTCTAGTTTTCAACAACCACAACTGAGTAACACAGTCTGCTTTTTATACCAAGACTATGCACTCAACATTAATTACAAGGAAAAAAATCAAAATTTGGCTAGATACAATGCACCAAAAATGGCGCCCAAAATAAAGGCAGCCTAAGAAAACACAGGAGAGGGCAGGTGAGCTTGGGACCTGCACCGCCGTTCAAAAATCTTCATCATAAACCTAGTAGTTGGCCATTCAACCATCGACCCATGCCTCTGTACATTGCCATTAATGGCACAACTACCCGCAACTCCCCTTGGAAATCACAATAGAGCACTCATGGAATTTTCCTGCTCAAAAGTTGCCGGCAGACACAAGGAAAAACCAACACTACAACTTTAAAACCTAGCCGTCGATCTATATTCCATCACCGAGATCAGACGGCCCAAAAATGGCAAAAAGCTAAGAGCCAATGATTACCTACCACGTAGGCACTCCATGCTCCTATCGCTGACTTTTCGCTATCTCCATTTTGCCATTTGCCCCTTGTATATGCAAGAACAAATGCATATACAAGCACCACTGTTCGCCTTTTGAAAATCCCTTGTATATGCAAAATGCATATACATACAACTGTTCATGATACAAAATGGACCCCAAACTGTTATAGAGCAAATTGGAAACTTATTCGGGTCCAGCTTGTATCCCTCTCATTTGTATATCCGCGATATACAACACACACATACATACAAGCTGCGGACTTCAAATCATTATGCATCAGAATGTACCTCCTTTTGAAGTCAAGCTTGTATCTTTTCATTACACATCGGCTTGTATATCGGCACATACAATCACTTTTATACAAGTCACAGATGCCAAATACTTTATCTGCTAGATTGGAACATCTATTGGAATCTGGCTTGTATCATATCTAATGTATATTTGCTTTGTATATCGCATATACAAATGCGATATACAACCCGCGGATTTCAAATTTCATTCACTGCAACATGTTACTCTTCTGCGTCTGGGCTTTGTACCTATCCACTTGCATATCTCAGGCCCCACCAAATGTACATCTTCCTTGTACATCCAGCGAATGTATATTTTGTTTGTATGTCGGAGATACAAAGACCTTTGCATGTCTGCGGACCCCGCCGCATGTATCTCCCCCTCGCCACTGTAGAAAAAGTATACTGGCACCTTTGTATGTCAAACATACAAATCTTCTCACATACAAATAGGGAATCTTCAAGGAATATTCCACCTTTGTATATTTTCCTTGTATCTTTCAAATGCATGTAGCCGATGTATATTAGGATGTACAACAAAACACATACAAGCGAACCTGATATACAATAGCGGCATATTCCTGGAATCTTGCGGAAGATTCCCCCAATGTACATGCATCCTTTTGAACCTGATATGCATTAGGAAATGCATACAACTGTAGAATATTCCTAGGGAATCTGTGAAAGATTCTGCCTTTGCATATGCAACTCGATATGCATCTAAAATGCATATAACTCAAAATTTTTTGCATTTTTGGAAACCGATTGAGATTTCGCAAGCAACCCAACATACATTTGCACTTGCATATACAAAAACTTAACATTTTTCTCATGTGTGATAGGAAAAAGGGGTGAAATAATGTGTGGGGGCTAGGAGTTAAAAACCAGGGATTCACCACAGAAGATCCTCATTAGAATATGCAAAACAATACATGACCCCACTACCCAGAAAATTTAGGGTTTAAATGGGAAAATATGCAAATGTTCAAACCTAAAACCCTAAACATAAATGATTACCAGCAAGAGGTATGGTCATAGATCAAATGAATGCATAAGTATGATAATGAATAACTCTAACAATAGAGGAAATGACAACTCTTTCAATGGTTACTGCTTTATTTGTAATGGATTTGGACACATGGCTAATAAGTGCAGATCAAGAGGAAATCAAGTATATAAGCAAAGAAATGTTGTGTGCTTGAATTCTAATAGATTTGGTCATACTGCAAGATTCTGTAAAAGTGGGAATAATGAAAGAAGAGGTCCGGTAAATAGAAAACTGGATGAACAGAGACAAGACAAAGGCAAGGGAAAAATTGATGTGAATGAGATCTAGAATGAAATGAGCAAGACATGGGTCAAGAAAAGTGTTGTGAATAATAGTAATGGGTCCGCACTGGAATCCGGTGCTGATAATTGCTCTGGGACTTGAATTAAGAGCCCTGGCTCAGGGGAAGCTACAATAAAATCTAAAATTCCCCCAGCTAGTATGTGGGTGCCTGAATTTGGCACAATGAGAGAAAATAATTTGGATTATTATACATCATTTGAAAGGATTTTCGGAAGATAAAAAGTGGATATAACGATTTGCGGAGCAATTGAAGATCGATTGTATGCATAAACAATGTAACTGGATGTGTTAGGGCAGAGCATTTATTACAAAGGTAAATTAGGTTTTTGCGGAGCAGAAAAAGGTTGTTCATTCTTCATTTGAATCACTTTGCATTCAAAGATAGAGAGAAGAAGAGTGTCCAAGCTAAGATTTTAAAGGATTTGAAGTGCCACCGGCAAATTTGTCTGCTAACCCTAACTCCGTGGAAGAAAAAGGTATTTATCTGCAAAACCTCAAATTTGAAATCTTTTGCAATGGCCACTCCTCTTGTTGTTGATATTACTGAAAGGCCTCGGCCAAACTTCAAGAAGCATCCATACAAATCAATCAAAATCAAACCTTTAGGAGCATTTTCTGGTGTCCCATATGGAGTTCTACATGTTGAGGATATTAGGGCATACATCCACTATAGCATAGATGAATTTGGAAATTTGAAACTCTTGGATTTATTTAACAACTACCTAAGGGATGATAGCTATGAATTAAAACTGGAATACAAAGCCCTAGAAAGCAAACATTTTTTGTAAGTCATTAAAATTCTGACATTTGATGAGAATGAGTGGGTTCGATATATCTTAAGCTGAATACATGATGAGTTCATGTGGATATTGAAACCATTCAAGATTACAAAGGATGTTATCAAGATTGTAACTGGGTTAAATTCAACTAGTGGATTACCCATGTTGAAGGCTGTGAAAAACTAGACAGTGACCGATGCTACCGGTGCCAAGTTTGACAAAAGGGCAATGACCATCAATGATATTATAGAACCAAATGTTAAGTTTGATTCTATGGTGATTGGCTACAAGATTTATCACTCCAGCAGGAAGAATTCTGTCTCCAAAACTGCCATATATGCAGCATATCAAATGTTGAAAGAAAATGTAGATTTGACCTATGTGAGCTGTTGTAGAACCAACTAATTGAAAATTTGAGCAAAATCAAAAGGGATAAGAAAACACCTTTAAACACGGTTCCTTAGTTATATGTTTGTTCTTCTATTTTATGAATGAAGTGCTTGGAATACAAGGTGTGCACTGGACAAATGACAGACCAGTTGCATGGCAAATAAGAGATCATCTACTCAGCATTGGAGAGTCAAGTGCACAAAAGACTGCAATCTAGGGTTACTTTAAAAATTTTCAAAATATGATGCATTCTAGGGAAATAATCCCCAATTCAATAGTTGAGAAATGCAAGGATGAAATCTGTTTTATGGTAGACACTGATCAATACCTAATGGAGGATGTGGAACCCAGAACTGTATGGATTATGCCTATGGGCTATGAGGTTGATGAGAAGATCTTGGACATGTATGCTCAACATCTCCTGAGCAAATCAAAAGACACCTCTGTTGAAAGGTTTGGAATGTATAAGGAGCTAAGTCTAAAATTGCATGTTGAGCCTAGGCAACTAGAAATCAAGAGAAAAGTTCAGAGGCAAGTTGAAAGGTATGTTGAAAGCATTGCCTAACCAAGGAGGTAGTGAAGCAAAATAGAGAAAGAATTAAAAAGGCTAAAAAGGAAAAGCAGGACAAGAAACAAGAAGATGCTCCAGTGGAACCATCCCCCACTTTAAGGACAACTAGGAGCTCTGCTGCTACTTCTGTTCCCCCTAAACCTACAAAACCAGAAGACAGACCATCTGGTGAAGAAAGTAAGAGAAAGAAAACAAAGGCCACAAGAACGTATGTGAGTACAAAAGATGATGAGGAGACAGAGACAGATGGAGAAGTTAAAGAGATAAGATCTAAGAGAGCCAAGATTTCAAGGGCTCCTAAGGACCAACCTTCTGGAAGCAAAAAGGCAAGTTAAAAGCAAGAGACTGGTAAGGTTGCTATGACTGTTGATGAAATTGTAAAATCAATTATTGTTCATGGAAATTTAAGGCCTATCAAAAAATATTATGATAGTTTTGATGAAGCAAATAAGAAAATCTTCGAGGATGCCACCATCCTGTACTTGAATAAATTCAATAGAGCTCTATTGGAAATTTTGCAAGAAATTCCTAAAAGTTTAAGGAAAATACTAGAGATGAGGAAGGAAGCCGCCAAGGATAAAGACATAGAACTTAGAGAATATGTCCTCTCCACCCTATGTCCAGTAATGACTAGAAGGGAAGCAGATAAAATCCTCAAGGAAGTTAAGGAGAAATTCAGAAGCAAGATCTGGATGAACAAGCTAATGCTTGGTGAAACTGAGGATGTGGTAAAAGAAACAAAGGAAATTTTGAAGAAGGCCCTAGATAAAGATAAATATTATATTGTTTCTAAAAAACAAGTCAAGGAAGACAATCCTTCAATTTTAGAACAAGAGACTTCAGAAGGAAAGATTGGAGAGGGAAATGATGACCAAAATGATACTCTAGATCCTCCGGAGCAAACCAATGAAGAGACACTAAGTCCTACTCAAGATGACTCAGAGAAGAACGTGGATCAAAAATCAGAAGAGGCTGAAGACAAAAGGGATACTTAGGATCAAATAGATAAAGTCAACATAGAAGTAAACATGGAAATAGAAATTCCCACTGAAGTTAACCCACATCAAAAGAAAGAATAAGAAGTCAAGGGCAAGGAAGATAAAACATAAGAAGATGATGCAAATGTTGATGCACCCAAACAAAATAGTCCTAATACTGACACTGGGAAAACTCAAGAAAAGGAAAGTGGTCCAAAAATTGCGGCAAGAGACACTGTAGATGCAATGAAGAGTTTTATGAGTAAACATATACTGGAGTTTGATGAACCT
Source organism: Cunninghamia lanceolata (assembly GCA_027924645.1). Lineage (NCBI taxonomy): Eukaryota > Viridiplantae > Streptophyta > Pinopsida > Cupressales > Cupressaceae > Cunninghamia > Cunninghamia lanceolata. The sequence continues at coordinate 1,542,441 of BSBN01000798.1, forward strand.
AAACTGATTCAAGGACCACTCAACCTGGATACTTTCTCTTCGGTCCAATTGATGAAGATAGCATCTTTCACACAAGCCAAGGCAAGAGAAAAGGTATAGAAATCTCACATAGAGGACAATGAGCTGCTAGGCCTTGCATCCGGTATATTGGAGAAGATAATGTCAATGTTCTAGAAGAATTCATCTAATTCTCCCTCTGGAAATCTGAAGAGCCTTGTGAATTTTGTAAGTACACACTTTGAGTCCATTGAAAAATCTGCAGAAGTTAAAGTTCAGAATGAATTTAATAGCAAAAGATTTGATGCACTTAAAGGCATGATTGGGATAGATAGATTAGTGTTAGATAATAGTATAAAGAGTATTCAAAATGCTCTTTTAGAAGGAGGTAGTGTATATAAGTTTTGTTTATCTACTCCCAAAGTCATAGATGATATAGAAGATAAAATAAAGGACTCTAAACAGAAATTGTCAAGTATGTCCCAAGCTTTTGATCCATTGACAGTATCAGTGGCAAGTAAGGAATGTCAAGCAATCAACCTGATGGAAGAAATAAAGAAGTTGACAAGAGAAAAGGAGAACATTGAAGCAAGAATGGGTGAGCTTCGGAGACTGATTTCCCCTAAGATAGAAGCAATGTTCAATGCTATGACAAAAGTGCAAACTGCTACACAAACAAGTGATCCAATTGACCTCTGGAAGGTTGAAGCACAAGCATTTTTGTTCAATGGTCACATTTTAACTTTGAATAGTATGAAGAAAAGTTGGGATACAGAGCTGGCCCTACTGAAGAATATTTTTGTAGATGTACTTAAGTATATGTAAATATAACTTAAGGATTGGTTGTACATATGTGGCATTATATACAAAATTTTTGAGTGAATTTTGGTTTGTAGATTCCATCCTTTTCCATTGATGTCAAAGGGGGAGTGAAGAGTAGTGAAAAATGAGGAATCCAGTAAAGGGGGAGCTTTGGAAACAGTGGAGAGCACAAGTGTACAGAGTAAGGGGGAGTAGCTCTGACACTTAGTCATTTTCACTAAGTGTTGCCATCAATGCCAAAGGGGGAGATTGTTGGCAAGAGACACTGATAAGCATGTGAAGTGTTGTCATTGATGGCAACTAAGACTATTCCACACATTCGCATAACATAACTTGGTCATATCGAAAGTCAGAACAAGAATCTATCTAAGTCTGGGTTGCCAGAAATAGGGCATGTGACAAGGTCCGGTAACTTGGTCCAGATTCCTTCGGTGGTAAATCATAGTGTGTTGCGAATATGAGGGAATCTTAAGGATTGTCAGAACAATCTAAATCCATAATTTTAGCCTCCAAAGACAAATGGATTAAAAGTTATGAGCATCTGAGTACTGGGTCCCATTATGACAAGAACAGTTTAGTGAAGAACAAGCTGACTTGTGTTAGATCCTTGTGCGGATCTAGTAGAAATGTTTTGGTGAGTTGTGAATGGGATATAATGTTATTCGCTGACATGTATGGTGATCTACAAATGTTATTTTTGGTACACATCAATATTGATGTATGGATTCAGCCGACAAAACATAGTACTTGTACTGTTTATCAAGTTCTTCATAAGGCCGATAGAAAGGTGATTGAGTTTGTTGATGCGGATATATATAACCGATGGATTCAAGTGATGTGGTGGGTGTTAGTGATGTGAATATGGTGTAAGTGCAAAAAAGGCAGACAAAGGTGCAAAAGAGAAGAGATCTGAGGTCTGGATTATGGCAGAGCAGTAAATAGGGTAGAATAAAGATGAAGTGTGTAAAATTAGTATTCTGTGCTTAACCGAAACTAAATTCTTGCATTGGCAAATGCTACTTATTAGTTCAACAATCTATAATCCTTTTGTAAACATTCTTGTAGGCAGTGAGCTCTGGGAAGTGAGCCCGAATGCATGTGCATTCCCCTTTTTGTAATACTTTTAATAGAGTATAATCTTTGTGGGTTAACCCCCACCATGGTTTTTCCCTTAATTGGATTTCCACATCAAAAATCCTAATGACAAGTGTAATTTATTTGCTTCTGCTCATATGTTGTTGATTCATACTTTAATGTTTTTATCATTAATGTGGTTTGAATAAAAGGGAAGAATTAATTTTTGCAAGTATAAAGGTTTTAAGACAACTGATTCACCCCCCCTCTCAGTTGTCTGCCCTATTTCCAACAAAAAGTTGTTGAGAAAAAGAGAAGGTACTCTCCTATGGCTAAAATGAACATAGATACTATAGCCAAATTTTTGCAGGTTACATCTAAGCCTAAAAAGGCTAAGAGAATGTCTAGGATGGTAACTGATTCTGCTTTTGGACATCAAATTTTAGAGATTGCAGATCCTATTGGTGATGAATGAAAATGAGGTCAAAGAAGTTGATTTCAACACGAGCAAAATTGATATGGGTCATGCAACTGTTGAACATGATATATATCATGCCAAGTTCTTTGTAGGCATGTTGGTGAAAAGGGTTAAAGCTGAGCAAAAGGAGAATGCAAAATTGCAGGCCCAGGTGAACACTTTGATTTCTTTCATTCAATCTATTTTAAATATTACTTCTCAGTCCTCTTATGCAACTCCTAGTATTAATGTTGATGGTATGGATCCTAGTATGCTGCAACAAATTAAGAGATACCAAACCCTAGACAAAGCCACTGAGCAGTGGATTGAGAAGGTTACTTTGATATCTTGTTATACATTGAGGAGGATATGAGGTTGTATGCTCTTATATCTTACAATAGAAAGGGATTAGATGTAGAATTAGAAAATTTGAAGGAGGAAAGTGATCTATTGATGGTGTCTAATAAGGTGCAGGAAATTATTAAGATTAACATAGGTATTCTCTTGGCTGAAAAGATTTTGAAAGATCCAAAAGAAAATGAATTTGTTTCTTGGTTAGATGCTCTTGAATGAAAGTTATCCATGCTTGGAAAATATAATAGTGATATAAGAGGAATTCTTAATCAATATCATGCTGACCTTATAGACCTCCAGAAGAACTGTAACACTTTTGAGGTTGAAATTCTAGATGAAGGTGGGGAAAATTTGCGTGATGTAGGAGAAGTAAAACAATCCTTCAAGAAGACACTCAATGAGGAAATTGTTGGTGAGGATATTCTTACTGGTGAGTCATTGGGTAAGCTCAGGATTATTCCCATTTATCTCAGAAATTTCAAAGTAGAGGTTGATGAGATTAATAAAAGATTAGTAGATGTGGAGAGAACAATAAGCAGGTGGAAACTCAGGGTGCATATTATTGTTTCTCCAAGTGGCAAGATGGTAACTCCCATTATCTCTAGGTACCAAAATTACAAGGCAAAGTTACAAGCATAGGTGGACTAAACTACAATTGGTGGACATGACAAGGAGAGTGAAGCGACTCGAGGGGAAGACTCAACAACTGCCATGTGATGGCATTTTATGTGTTTATACTATATTTCTTTTAAACAATTTTCTCTAAAAAACTATTATTTTTATGACTTGTTAATTATCTTTTAATCGACTGTCTTCAAGAAGCCGTTATTATTTCAAAGACAATTATTATTGACAAGGCTATATGTACTAAGCCTGTCAATGCTTATGCATCTTTTTGGCAAACTTTGTGTGTTTGGAGGTCAATTTTGTGTTAAATTATATTTCAATTATTCTCAATCTATGGAGGAGAGTTAGTGGAGTTGAATTATGAAATTGTAAACTTTGTGTTATGTTGGATGGATGTATGTATGTTCTTTTATGTTGAATATCTATCAACTTCTTGGCTTGCAGTTTTATATTGAAATAATTCGAAAACATTATTTAAGCTCTTTGTTATGGATGATTTTTCTTTCAATGAATGATATGCAATGATGATTATGTGGTGAAAGATATAAGTTTATGATTATGTTCATCTAAAGTCTTTGTGCTTCTTGTTGTTATAAATTGTATATGGTGATTCATTTCCTTTATTTCTTTCTGGTTAAAAGCACCACCTTTCCTACTTTCTAGTCAAAAGTGTACATTGTTTTCATTCATTTAATATCATTTGAAGGTAGATGTACCTTGTAAAATAATAACAGAGTCATTGCAAAACATCATTGCAATTGAATCAATTGTTAGTCTAGTTACCATTTGTGTGGGTGTGAGAAAATAGAGTTAAGTGATAGATCTGTAAACTCACAAAAAGGGAGGCAAGGTTCAATTTAAAATTTGAGTTTTAAAAGTTCAAAGTTTAGGTCCATGCATGTGGAAGTGAGCTAGTTCGATTCCACACCTATGAATTCAAACTAGAGTGGTAAATGGAAGATTTAGGGATTGGAACTAGTTCATGGGGATGAGTGACAATGGGGATAGGTTAGGATAAAGTTATGAGTTGAGTTTAATGCAATAGTATGTTGCTTGTGGAATTGATATTGGTTCATTGTAAGCAAGGAGTGAAGGAGAAATTGATTGAATTTATAGGGTGTTACCAATCCCTCTTCTCTCAAATCCTGTATTCTCTTCTAGATGTTGATGTGTAAAGGGTTTTCATTTGCAACCTACAGCCACACATCTGGGATAAAATATTGCTGATGTGCTATCCTTCATTCATGCATCTTTGCATGGCTCTCCATGATTACCAACTATCAATTAGCCAGTATGAGGGCTCTTCCTCATCGGCTCCTACTAGCCAATATGAGGCCGCTACCCCATAGTACCAATCATTTAAGAAACTAAACACAAATTTTATCAAAATTAACTCCCACTCTTGAAACAATATTCAATCACAAGTTGTGGCCACAAAACCTTTTGCTGCAACCCCCTATAAGTTTAGACCAAAGACTCAACATTTTTCTTGCATTCTAAATCTCTCCATTCCATAATGCTACAATTTCTTAATAACAATCTCATCTAAATTCCCCCCATTCACCTTGTTGACATTGCCAAACCGTTACCTCCTTCTTACAACCTGAAGGTCTTCTATTAATATCACCGAACACCAATGCATGATATCAAGAGATGCATGCATCTCAAGCATGAAGTGCAAGACCTCATCAAATTTATTATTATTCAAGTGGTTGGAGAGAATGATAAAGAAAATAAATGTCTAGCCCTGCTAAATCAAAACTTGTAAATTTACACAAATTTGCTGCCTCGCCATTCACCAAACCTTGTGGAACCATCTATCGATAGAATACCTACTTCTATAACTTTTGATCACCAAGAAAAAACCCTAGACAACCTAGTTCCATGGTGGATGCTTGCCCTTGCAAAGAACAAGCTAAACTTGAACCAACTATCTGCTTCACCCACCTTGATGCCTCTATTAATGTACCTGATGGGACCCTCTTTAAATTACCGCCTGGATTAATAACAAACCCATAAGGGGAGTACTCGTTGATCTTGTATACTTGGAAAATGTAGTTACGAAAGAGTCCCTCTAAGTGCATGAGTTGTACCATGACAAGTATGAGAAATTGAAAATCTCAGTTAGAACACATGATAGCTCCATCCGTCCTACTCTTAGTGCCTTGACCCTTTCTATCTAGGTCAAACCAAAAATCCTGGGTGTATCTTTTACCATCATTCCAACTTCAGACCAATTTCATGTCAAGTTGGGTTATCCATGGCTTGCTTCCATGAGGCCAGTCTTGTCCATAATCCATAAGTGTCTAAAATTTTGATTCTAAGGATAGGTGCATACTGTATATCATAGTGGGTTCCAACCCTTGTCCCTCTATGGAAAATTTTCACTTGATTACTTCTGGCCACAATCAGTTGAGCCTTTTTGACCTCACAATGATGTTTTGTTTCTCTCTTATTATAAATTCAAATCAAGGAGTTACTCAATTGTTTTTCAGTGTCTCCTCATGTGCTATCCTGACTACTACCTTTGAGACCCCTCAGTATTTTGTAGCCGTGATAGTAGTTCACCCTGTTCTATAGGTGGTGGACAAACCACAACCTAAATCAAGAGTCTCTCCCCAACCCCGAGCATCTGGTGTCTGTGCTAAGGTTCCCCCTTTGCCATCGTACTTAAGACTAAGAGGTAAATGTAATGCACAATGCAAACCTCCACACACTTCAGGGATTTCTTTTTTTCCTCTTGCCTCTTCAGAGTCTAGATGAAAGTAGTCCACTATGCAAAGGCTTTTTCTTATGGCTTCTCAATCATTTGTGGGTGTCCCAGTACCTCCGCCTACTCCATAAGCTATGAGAGAATGACACCCTACCTTGAGGAACACTCCTCCTGTTGTCTCCCAACCTTTAGTTCAGTCTCTTCCATTCCTCCTTCTTCTCCTATAGCAAAAGAAGAAAAGGAACCCATGTTGGGAAACACCTTAGTTTCCTCTACAAATGCTTTGAATTGTACAAGAAAAAATCAAAATGTGAAACAATGCAAGAGACAACATCATGCTATGGCTCATGAGTATGTTGTAGGGGATGAACTCCTTCCTCCCCATCCTCCTCCTATGTGGCTGACCCTTGACTTGGTCCCACCCTCTAACCCATCATTGTCTATCTCTTTGACAACCAATAAGGCTGAAAAGGCCATTTCCATAGTCCAAGTATTCCAGGATCCTTCTATGGAGAGTCTTATCTTACCATCCACTCCAAATATCCCACCATTTGTTGAGCCCTTGAACCTACACAACGTCAAAGTTGTTTCAAGTAGTACTCTATCACAAATATTTCCATTCAAGTGTACCTAACACCAGGTGTTCCCTAATGTCTTGCGACCCGCCACCATTGACATAGACATTTCATGTCTGTTACCCAAGCGTAAGTGTGAGCCATACCATTACCATCCATTCTAAATGATTAAGCATTCACTCCCTTCACCACTATTGAGTCCATGAAATTCTTCTATTCCATCACTTGGAATTTTTGCTCTTTCCATGATTGATAGAGCTCACAACTCCATAGTTAGTACTATCATATCACCAATGGTGGTATATTTTGATAGTGATTTAGAAGACACCCTTGAACCATTAGAAAATATTTCAGAACTATCCTTGATTTCACACAATCAATGGACCTAGCCTCAGAGGGCTTGCGTGAGGATCCCTCTCCCATGATAGATCCTACATGTGATGAAGCAAGTGCTGCTCTTGTATCGTGCTTTCCATAGTCCCTTTAGAATCTTGTCCCTCATCCTTTTATGAAGAGAAATATTGGGATGCAGACAACTTGCTATAGCCCAACTCAGAGGAGCAATACCTCTATCTCATGTGTAATATTTATGATATGATTTTATGTATTGTCATCCTCATATGTGATACTTGGCATGTATTTAACTTTTTAGTTCCCTTTGGATGACCCTTGATGCTCTTGTTGGCACAAGGATACAAGGGGAACACATCTTTTATGAAATTCCACTTTATGTACCTTTCATTCTTCCATTTGTCATAAATATAATTTCATGCCTTTTGGGGATGATGCAAAGCATTGGATGATTTAGCATCCTTCCATGTTGACCCAAAATTTTTATTTTTATTTCATGTTATATTTTCTTCCTTCATCTTCATAGTTCTACTAACTAGAGGATGATGATAGTTCCAAAAACAAGTGTCCCTTTATACAACCATTATGTTATATTGTAAAATGTCCCCCTAGGACTTTTACCTCCTAAGTTTAGCTCCTGGGTCCCTTATTTTTTATCATGCATGTTAGAATTAACTCCCAAGACAAAATGGCCTGAAACCCATTTCAAATGGGGCTTGAGGGACATCTATGAGCTTAAACCCTAACCCAAAATAGGTTTTGGGATAGGGGCGCCCGCGCCCTTGTCCTGCCCTATTTTGGCAGTGTCCCAAATTTGAATGTCGGTTGGAGACCGTTAAAAAGTGTATGTTTTTGACATCTTAAGTTTGAATTACGAAATTAAAGTGGGAATGCATATATAAGCATGTTTAGGGTTTCATTTGTAAACTAGAAGATGATTTTTATTTCAAGGTGAACTTAAGATTTTAGAGCATTCAAGGCATTCATTGTGTTGTAGAGTAGAATATTGTTGTTGTATGTGTTATTGCAAATTTGGCTTCATCTTCTCATGTTGTGAACGATTTTCATATACATGCGAGCTACACCTCTGAGGTGATATCTATTTGTATTTGAAACAAGCATTTATCAATTTGTTTTTGCCTCTGTCCTCACAAGGATACACACTCTCTATCTGAAAATGGTGTTGGAAGGATTGATTGCCATTCTGAGGCTTGACTGAGGCAAGCTCCTAAACACCACAACCCCCCAATCCCTCTCTTGTGATTGCAAGTGATAGGTGTCATATTCTGTGGATGGAGTTGCAGAGGAGAATTACAAAGTGTAAGGGTCCTAGATCTGAAAGAAAGAGTGGAAAAGAGCAGAATCAGGACAAGGGCACTAGTCCTTGTGTCCTCCAAGTTTGTAGAGCCAAAAATTAATGGAATAGTGATAATCAGCATCAGAAAAGATTCGGAAAGCCCCGATAAAAATAATAATGCTAGTAGAATTCCCTCCATCCTCAACATTTCTGAATCTCAAACTTTGAAATCTGGTATGAATCTAAACTTCATCTAGTATCTTTGTGTGCAAGCATTTGTTAGAATTTATCTGTTTGTTCACGATTTTGCAATAATTAGGGTTTTGAGCATAATTGGGCCTAAATTAACACAATAATAATTAATTACCAAACTTCTCTATCATTACAAGAGACAACCAACCTGTAGGTGAATCCTCTTGCAAAAGTTGAGATTCAACTCGGTTAACCATCCTTGAATGTGTGTAGTGAAAGGAGGATATAAACTATACATCAAACTGAAACCATCATCCCCTTTTTTTCCTACTAAAATTTTTGGTGAACCCATGTTTTAATTGAATGTTTCACCTTGCTGAGTGTTGTACTTTATATTTGCATTCATTCATTTCATTCTCATCTTATTGCATTTAAAAATCTACAAAAAAAATTGAAAAATTTGAAAAAAATTGGCATCATAGGCTTGCATTAGGGTATAGTTTGCATCAATTTCATTGAATTTCATCTAATCTCTAATTTTTACATCAGATCTGATATAAGTTACATAAATACATCATTTTATAATCATTTGCATTGCATTTTTTACTAAAATTGCTAGGGTTTGCTTGAAATTTTGGATTTTTCTCATAACCTAGTGATTCCAAAACCTAGGGTTTGTAGTTAAAATCTTGTTTCAGATTTTACTACTCATTTTTGGCACTCATTCAAATATGATTTTTGGTTTTAGTTTCTCATTATTGTGTGTCTTTGCATTTGCATTTACACATAGCCAATTTCAACAAAAACTAGCATATTCACTCATTTTTCATATTCACTCATTTTTCCTTAAAATTGCACTTGCATTGAGCATTATAGAATTTTAACATTATTTTTAGATTTGAGATGAACTATTTCACATCGTATATCTGATTAGATTTTATTTATAACATCACTTTGCATATTTTCATGCCTTAAATTCACAATTATGGTTTAATCCATGCATTTTCACTAGACTTGGACTCATTCGTCATTTAGATTGGCATGATAGGTGTGTTGTGAAAGATATTGATGCATTATTGGATTGATAATAAGGATTTAATTTTCTACTCCTTTGTAATTTTATCACAACACTACTTCTTCCAGGCATTTGCATTGAAAAAAGTGAATAAAATCAAGCATTTTAGTCCATAACACATAAATAGTTTTGCATACATTTATTATATTTTTAAATTAGATCTTGCATCCATACATGACTACTAATAGAAATAATAATACTAGGTTCCCTCCTAGACCTTATTTGAAAAGAAAGACCCCTGAACCTGAAATAGTATTCACACCTCATGATAAAACATTTGGAGACATTGAAGGGCCTCTTTACATCATCGTGAATGTAATAGAGATTCATGTGCATGGTACACTTATAGATCCTAATTGCATGACTAATGTGGTAATGGAAGAGTTCCTTCTCTCACATGATTTGATACAAGATTCTTTTGAACCTTCAAATTTAATGATTAAGACACATACTGGAGCTTTCATGCCTACCTTTGGGAAGATATCCTTATTGGTTATAGTATATGATAAAGCTGTGGATCAATTATTTGATGTCATCCCTTTATCTGATCTCTTCCACATAGAATTAGGACATCCATGGTTAAAATCTATGAAGGTTCTCCCCTCAACTATTCATAAATGCATAAAATTTCTTTTACATGGACAAGTGCATACTATTCATCGTAATACATGGCAACCCATGGTTATGGAAAAGAGCTTTACTCTTGATTACTTTTGCCCACAGCCTTATATAGAACCTAAGCCACGAAGAGACCAACTTTTCTTAGCATACAGAGGATACAAAGCAAAACTTCTATCTAGAGTTGTTGGACCTTCTATTCAACAACCAATAAGAGAATAACAACCCGCATTAGAAGAACTTCCTAGAGAAAAAGGTAAAGGACTCTATGTTGAGGTTCCTCCTCCATCATCCTTACAAGGATAAGGAGTTACTTGTGGAAAACAAAGCTCTTCATCAAGACAAATTAGATTTGTACCATATTCCTCCTCTGAGACACAGAACCCTATGGAAAAACATGAGACTACTTTTGAAGACATAAGCAATAAGACAAGAAGAAACCGATGAGCAAGAGAAATGAGGAAGAGAAGACAAGATTTTTCACAACACAATGCACCTCAACAAGAAAACATTCCACCTAACATGGAACCAACACCTAACATGGAACCAAACAAAGAAAAACTTAAAAGGAAAAGACATTAAGGATAATGACAAAAGCTGGGCTATTGTACCTTAGGTACCTCTTTCCTCTAACATTCGAGATTAGGAAGATGATAATTTGCTTGTCGACAACTACTAGTTCGGTTGTGCAATAGGTAAGTATTTCTAACCATGGTGGGCACCTATGTTATAGCATTATTTTCTCATTTATATGACCTCTCCTCTTGTGTTGTGTCCCCCCTGTGATGTGTTATTTGTTGTTTAGGTCTCCTTGGATGACCCTTGATACTCTTGTAAAGTTAAGGATATCAGGAGACCGCCTCTATTGTGACCATTCTTCTATTTGTATCATCATTCTTCTATCTTGCTTCTCCTCTAGTTTTCATTGTTGTGTGTTGTGCCTTAGGGGCATAGCGTTGTGGTTCATGACCTGGGGGGCACCCGCCTATGTGATGACCCTAAGGCACATGTTCTCCTCTCTTATTTTATTGTTTACATTCTTCTAGTGATTCTACCTAGTCGGCAAATGACAAAAAACAAACATATATTGATATGGACTGTGTGTCCCTTCAGGAAGCAAAGCAAAAATGGACCTAGTCCATACATGATGATGGGTTTGATATATATTATCTAATGCTTGGCTAGCAGAATCACTCCATGTGATATTTAATGTTGTCTTATCTCTCTAACAAATCATAATAATACATCTGCTCCATGCACTTTGATTGTCTTGGTGTCTCGCCTTGTTGTTACACTCAGTTCTGAGATGCCTGCAGTATAAGCCCAATGGCTATACTTGGACTCAAACCTATTTGTGTATCCTTGGCTTCTTTGTTTTCATGCATAGCTATCATGTCTTGCTTAGATTAAGATGTGTTTGTGGGAACATTCAGCGATCGTGAAGCACATGTCACCATTGGGGGATGGGCTTTGCAAAATCTCTTGGTCCCTTGTGTGTTTTCTCTCTATCTTAATGTGCTTGATATCAGTACATGACATTAACTACCTTAAGGTGGGGGCATATAAGGTAAGCTGTCTGATGATTTTGGTACTAACGAAGTGTGTTTGTAAGCCCTCTACAGAGGCGAGATGTTGTATCTACAACGTGAGTGCACATCTTTATTCTATATTGCAATCAAAAAGCCCTCTGCGGAGGTGGGATATTGTGCATATCCTTTTATTCAAAAAGCCCTCTACGGAGGTGGGATGTTGTGCATATCCTTTTATTCAAAATCCCTCTATGGAGGTAGGAATGGTGTATCTCTTGAGCAGTGCACATCCTTTTTATTTCAAAATTCCTCCAAGTAGGCGGGGTTGGATCTGAGACTATCCTCCCTTAAGCATGTCTTTGGTGGTTGTTGTGGCATAAGACCAACCATCAGGTGTGCCTATAGCATGCTTGAGATGGTTGGAACTTAGAAATAAGCTCCTTCCATCACATTGTTTGCCATGTTTAAGACGTATAGTGTGTCTTTGACATGCTATACGACACTCATGTTTTCTGTGTGTCTTCCATGTGTTTTCCCCCATGTGTAGTTTCCATGGTGTGGCAAAATACCCCTCCTACACTCGAGCTTTGTATGGCATGTTTACCCCCAAGCATAGTCTCAAGGGTGTGGCACAATGCCCCTCATATACTTTGGGTTTTGTATGGTGTGTTTGTTATCAAGTGTAGTCTCAAGGGTGTGGTGAAATTCCCCTCCTAGAATTTGGGATTTGTTTGGTGTGTCTTTTCCCCCACATGTAGTTTCAAGAGTGTGGTGAAATTCCCCTCCTACATTTTGGGGTTGTGTGTTGCATTTTTACTTTCCATGTATATGCATTTATATATATATGAAAATGAAAAAGAAAAGATCAAGTGTATTCTCCATGACTGCTCTTATGTCTTCTTCATGTCTTGCGTGCCTGTTACTATCTTTTCTATGTTTTGTGTGCCTATTAATGCCTTCTTTGTGTTTTATGTGCCTGTAATGTGTTTTCTCTATTATCTACCTGAGACTAGGGGCTAGAAATAGTTCCTCAATCTTTGTGTATGTATTAGCTTCAAGTGCCTGGTGTGTTTGCTATGTTTTGACTGTACTTTAATGCATGTATGGCTCGTAAGATCATACATACCTGTTGGTCATGATGTTAGTCATAAGCAAGCATAGAATAAAAGTACGCATTAACCTTTATTCATCTTGAAAGATACTGTGAATTCAAAGAATTTGGGATCCCAAGTTTCTGGTGATTAGGTCTTAATCGTTTGAAGCTACTCAGAGGTTAATGTGCATTGCTATTTCCATTTTGGGGCCTTACGTGAAATTGTGCCATTATCATGACATTCCTGCAGAAATTCTTTATAGAGAAGTCATATTATGCAGTTATTAGATGAAAAGATGTAGAAATACCTCAATCTTTGCATGATATTTTTCAATTGTGCATGCTTTGCATTCAAATATGCTAAATATTTGCGATTACCTACGAGATGTCTGCATATTTGCGTTATTTACTTAGGATTATCAATTATTTGCAATTGTGATAATGAAATGTTCTGAAATTGAAAGAAATTAAAGGAATACTACAATTTAAAGTTGAACCTTCAGCTATTGATCCACATACATACTCGATACTGTCATGACGAGAAGAAATCAAACCATATGTTCACCAGGATATTCCACAGCTAGATACAGTCGATGCAAACTTCAGAGGATGATGAATGAAAACAATACATGCAACATGATGAGCACTCCAAGGGACACAGCAAATCAAAGCACATATCTAGAATTCAGACATAGATTACTCAAGATTTACGAAGATTTGTAATCGAAATACTCTTCTCTTTGATTTAGTATGCAAAAGACATGTACATATGCAATAACTTTGAAATAAGCCCTGAATACTTCAGCAAACAGATTTCAATTAAGTTTTGAATGTTTCAACAGGGCATTCCACCACCTTTTATAGAATAAGGTGAGGAATCCGTTACAAAAGATCTACGATCTGGATTAATCAATACAAATCTATGGTCATGATTCACTTGATTTTGTCAATCTTTACAAAATGGCACAAGTTGCCAGCTGGCAACTATCTATAATACTTATGCTATTATCCCCTTCATGATGTATCTTCATCATGCTCCTCAGCTGATTCATGCGGGTCATCATCATGTGCATCACTTTCTGAACTTTCACTATCCTGATGATGATGCTGCTGCATATGGGGCTGCATACTACTGCGGACCTGCTCGTATGAAAGCACAACCTGATCTATCCCTCTGCCATCTTGAGTCTTTGCTTTGACAATGGCGTGCTTATGTGCTTCATATTTGTCTCTGCTGTTATCAAGCTTATTTTTCCTGTCCTGCAGTGTCTCTTTGTATTTCTCCATCTGGACCTTGATCCTCATTATTTTATCTATCAATTCCTCTGTCAAAGGGACAGGTGGACCATCTGCCTCTAATTGGAAATTGTTGTGTACAGCTTTAATGGCAGACTCTTCATCTTGATTTTCTATTTTTCCTTCCACCTTGCCTTCCAATGCTTCCAGCATCACCGCTTCTTCAGCCATTAAATCTCGTAGCCTCATGCTGATATCCCTCAGCTTATTATTACACCTTTTGAGGACTCCACACTCAAACTGAGTGTCTTTATACCAGATATCTATTAATAATGTGGTATTACTATTTAGCACCTGCTTACTGATAAGTAGTTGAGGATTTATATTCCTTATTTCCCCTAACGGGCTCAGGACTCTCTCCAGCTTGTAAGACCTCTTCCCGGTCTGCATCTGCAATTTATCCACTTTGGCCTTGGAGTCACTTAGGATGCTCCACCTCTTCAATGAGGCTTTCATTATTTCTACTGCATCATCCAATGTGGATGACATCCATCTCCTTATTACTGACGCCTCATGCTTCATGAGGTCCAATTTATTTACCTCCTCTTGAGAAATGGCAGTCAATGGGACTGCATGTTCAGTTGTGGTATCATCAAGATTGGTCAGCCCTTTGATATAGGCATGCAACTGAGCAATGTACTCTTTATGTTGCTTATTTTTCTCCTTCTTTCTTTTCACCTTCTGAATTAGAGAGTCAATGATATCTTTGCCCTCTTGACCTTCTTGGTCCTCATTGGCAAAGCCCAAATCCACTGTACTGATTTGAAATTCATCGACAGTGATTTTACCTTTTTCCTTCTCCACCGCAGGTATGGCAATTTGCGCGGTCCTTCTCCCTATTGCCGGATCTCTCTTGATGGCCGAAGTCATTCTGGCCTTCCTCTTTGGCTTCATTATATCTGCAGAGAATAGGGTGGAGACGTCGAATTCCTAAATTTCAAGCTCTTCCTCAGCATTTACCTCTTTTGCCAACCACGGAGGCACCCGATCATGTTTTTCAACATCATCCTGATGTTCACCTATATCTCCCATTTCTGTCAACAAGTGTTGTGGAGATGGTGACTTTCTCATTTCTTCTTCTTGATGCTCTCTTTGTTGTTGATCTTGCGGCACCTCCTCCTGTTGAGGGATTTCCTTCTCTGGAGGAGCATCTTCATGCTGTGGGGACCCTTGAGGTACATCTATATGCTGATCATGATGATCATGACCTTCTTCTGTCATTATTTCATCTGTTCCCAGTTCTTCTTCTTCTTGTGGCTTATCCACTACACTAGATACTGGGGATCCCGCCTGAGGTGCTGGCAGTTGTTCTGCAGCTACTACTTCTTCTGAGCCTGCACCATCCACTTCTTGTACTTTGGCAGCTGGATCCTCTAGTGTTTCCTTCTCATCATCCTTTGCTACCTGAACCTCTACTATAGCAGGTTCCTCTGTTGTGTCATGTGGGCTTCATTGGCCGGTTTCAAGAGCATGGCCCTCTGACTCGGCCATCTCTATCTCTTCTGTTAGATGACCCTTATCAGGTGATCCTGCTGGCTGTTTAGGACTTGCATCCCATTTCTCTGTCAGGTCTACCACTACAGGACTTGTCACCTCTGTAATCAATGTATCTAGCCTTATTTCTTGAGCTACTTGCTCTGGACTCTTTTCTCGCTCTTCTTCCACTCGCCTCATCTCTTCCAGTACTGATTGAACTGGTGGAGACTTGTGGGGGGTCATACTGATACTAGCCACCAGTGTTTCCATCTTCTGTACAACCACATCCTGCACCACCTCATCATCAGACAAATTTATTATCTCGTTGAGCGAGACATGCCCTTCTGCTTGTGTCTGGGAAGTTTCTTTCAGCTGCTCCTCAACAAGTTTAGTTTTGAACTTGACGATGGTAGGAAGTGGAACATTATGTTGAAGTTTCTTGTGCACTTCACTACCTTCCCCTTGTAGTGAAGTAGGGGGTTGGCTTATTCCACCTCTCATGGAGGTTCTTTGTTTCTTAGGTGGGGTAGACACCAGCACCTGTGGAGCTCTCCTCTTCCTTTTTATTACCAATGGAGCCTCCTCTTCCTCAGGCTCTTCTTCTATGAGGGTATCCTCTCCTCCTAGTTGTTTAGAAGATTGACCCACTTCTTGGGTCTCAGTGATTCCAGCCTCTGCTGTCTTACTTTTCTTGGGCCTTTCTTTCTCTGGAGGGGATGCTAATTCTGATCCTGACCCTGCCGCCTCCTCAGTTGCAAATACTGCCCTTTCAATTATGATCCCTTTTGGTCCCTGTTCCACCTTCTTGCCCCTTGGGGGTCTTTTGCTCTGCTGTTGTGGTGGAGGGATTCTATCTCCCTTGGTCTTCCTCTTCTCTAACAGGAAGTCATCATATTCATCCGCGGGGATATCCTGCCCTTTCTTCTTGTTGTCCACCGTAATGGCAACACCCTTCTTCTTCAATGCCTCTATCTGTGTATCAACCCAAGCTTGGGTTAGGTGTAGGGTCCTGGCAATGAATGGGTCCAAGGATATGTCCTCCTGCATAGTGAGGTCAGGTGCAGAGATGGTGTCATTATATATCTTTTTCTGTTCATACTCGTCTGCCATTGTCCTGCCATCATCCTTCTTTAATTGTTGGGGAAGGGAGATACAATCAAAAGTTCTAACTTGGTTCAGAGTTAACCTCTGATACCTCCTTCTTCTGGCTTCTGCCTCATCTTCACAGTCAGCCCAAAAATCCTCTAGGTGCCTTTGGTGAATAGGCTTTCCTAGTATCTTCTGTATCCTGCCGTAAGGATCATATGGTCTTGTTATTGGAAAAGGCTGCAGATTCATCTTATTCAGGGTGACCATCACCTTCTTTATATTATCAGAGTCAGGGCACATATAGTTGCCAATGCTGACTGGGAACAAAATTGGTGGTAGCTTCTTGGCATCCTTGTACATTTGTATCATGGTGGAGCCCTACCTGATAAATTCCATTAGTACTACGGCATCAGTAGGATACCTTGGTAGCATCAAGGGATGTCCCTCGAAACCCTCAACCCTTATATAAGAAAAGGTTGCAAACTGTATGTACCAGGCCCCATGCCTAGAGACTGCCTCTTGAGCCTCCATGCTCAATCTCTTTGTTTTGTCTTCTTCCATGGTCCTTACCAGATGCATAGAAAACGCATCATTGACTAGTTTGTAATCTTTGAGGTAGTTGGTTCTCTGCAGCTGGGGATGATGATCCTAGATATATGCAGCATTTGTGCCTATGAGCTTCCCATCTGTAACCAAGGCATCAAAAGTGCCTCTATAAGAACAAGAATAAACAATGTATGATGACATGAGAAATGCACAATTTGAACCTCCCAGGTTCATCAGTTGCTCATGCAGAGCATCACTTATAATTTGGCCCCACAATGGCTTGGTGTCTGAATATAGACACATCATTACTATTCCGTACATCTAATCCCTGAAACTGCCAGTATCAGGTTGGCCGGTTACTCTATTCAGGAGTGCAATCATGTATTGATGCTCCTCACTGAAATCATACTTAAACAGGTGCACAGGAAACTTGGCCGCTGCATTATATGTGCTGTTCTCAACCCACCACGGATACATGTTCTTCTTGGCCGATTTCTTGTTGGCTTCATACTCCCTTTCAGACTTATTCAAGTCTACACTTTTGACCTTACTGCCCAGTGGCAATCCAAATGTCTGGGAGAGACCTTTGATGAAGAGGTCTGCATATATCCTCCCATGCTTCACTACTTGCCTTGTTTGAGGGTTATAATTCCGGGCACACTCCATGACGAGTTCCGGAGATTCCATGGAG
The DNA here is from genome assembly GCA_027924645.1 of Cunninghamia lanceolata. Lineage (NCBI taxonomy): Eukaryota > Viridiplantae > Streptophyta > Pinopsida > Cupressales > Cupressaceae > Cunninghamia > Cunninghamia lanceolata. The sequence goes on from BSBN01000798.1 coordinate 1,560,313, forward strand.
TATGGAAAACCGGCAGCATTCCACATTCCCGACACGAACACTGCGTCCAGCACAGGACTCTTGTCATGTCCATTGTTCAGCTTGGCTGACCAGGCCTCCAAATTAGTGCTTCCCTGATGGGTGTCTGTAATTGCTCCATATTTAAGCAAGACCCCCCTCTGAGTAGAGAACATGGGTTTGCTGAATTCTTCTTGACACTTGACCAATCGCTTCTTAGCCATGAGTACCTGTAATTAACGACAATCCTATCTCACAACAGGTACATATATGCATGTATATTGCAATTGACTTTATAAATCATTATGCCTACTACATCAATTCCAACACTACTTTATCATATGGGTGCATAAACCAGAACTTACATCATCGTACCAGAACAAAAACAATATGATGAGGGTTTTATTCACTTACTTGGTTATGCAGATTTCCTTTTATACTAGTAAATTGTTGAGACATTCTTAATTCAGCTGATGATCACCTCTTTCCTTCTGCCCGTGAGCTCAAATCACGCAAAGGTAGCTGGTATGCAGATATGGAAGCTGGTGCTCTGTAAAACAAGTTTATCACAAGGTAAATGTGAAAATGGCGGTTGAATTACCTTTTAACCTTGCATTTAGGGTACATTTAGGGCAACTCTGACAGATTGGATCATGTTCCTTGATTATTCGTGCGAAAATGCAGGATCTCGCCAGGTGTTTCATTGGGTTCCGGGGTCGGCGGGAACTACCTACCATGTCTGCATGCATTAAATGATAATGGCGGCAACGGGAGTGGGGAATATCCATATGACAGGATATCATGAGGGCAGGATGATATTCACAAATATTGGGTTGAGTTTCAATATCATCCTCCTCCCTCGTATTGACATTGTTATCGCGACAAGATTCGGGTGACAAAAGCACCTTTGTTTATGCTTAGTACATCAGGAGGATATTTCGGTGAATCGGGTGATGTTTTTTAAATATGATGATGACGAGACAAACTTACATGTCTCTCTTTTTGGAATATTAGGATGACGTCATCCTGATATTCGCTCTTCTTATCGGGAGTGCATCATGACGTCATCATCATATTAGGCGAATATGATCATGTTTTAGAAAATATCCTGTGGCAATGTAAATGTGATGATGATGTCATCATTATGTATGTTCCTTTGTTTATCGTATTCAGATGATGTCATCAAGATATTTGCTAAGGGTGATATTTGCGTCAGGAGGATATAAAGACATATCAGGTTACATGCGAAGTATGACGCTCGCGATAGATAAAACTGTTTGACCGGAAGATTTTGCTACCATTTAAAGTTGACGTCTGGATATTTGAACCGCATGACATATCGGGGGGGGATGTTTCAAATATGATGATAAACTTCAACAATATGACCGAGGATATAAAAATATGACCTTCCTCTTGTGAATATCAGGTTTGACTGAAACTTTGACTGTTCATAACTCTTACATCCTGATGAATATCAAGGTGATGTAAAAGGCAAACCTGCCTGAATTTTAATGCTCTTTCAAAATATGAGGTCACAGAGATGGAATACGAACTTTGACAAACTAACCTCATGGTGACTTCCCTCATCCTAGTTTTGCATGATGATGATCTCGACTTACTTTTACCAAACCACCCAGAAGCAGACGCACAAGCCAAACCAAAAATTGGGTCCCTGTTTTGCCAAGTCAAAATGGGGCGTGTTGTGTAACCACACAACAATACCTTAAAGTGGGGGCTAAATGTTATGTCATAAATTGTCCCCCTAGGACTTTTACTTCCTAAGTTTAGCTCCTAGGTCCCTTGTTTTTCATCACGCATGTTAGAATTAACTCCCAAGACAAAATGGCCTGAAACCCATGTCAAATGGGGCTTGAAGGACATTTGTGAGCCTAAAACCTAACCCAAAATAGGTCATAAGATAGGGGAACCCACGCCCTTGTCCTGCCCTATTTTGGTGGGGTCCCAAATTTGAATGTCGGTTGGAGACCGTTAAAAAGTGTCTGTTGCTTACATATTATGTTTGAATTACGAAATTAAAGCGGGAATGCATATATAAGCATGTTTAGGGTTTCATTTGTAAACTAGAAGATGATTTTTATTTCAAGGTGAACTTATGATTTTAGAGCATTCAAGGCATTCATTGTGTTGCAGAGTAGAATATTGTTGTTGTATGTGTTATTGCAGATTTGGCTTCATCTTCTCATGTTGTGAATGATTTTCATCTACATGCGAGCTACACCTTCAAGGTGATATCTTATTGTGTTTGAAACAAGTATTTATTAATTTGTTTTTGCCTCTGTCCTGCAAGGATACGTACTCTCTATCTGACAATGGTGTTGGAAGGCTTGAATGCCATTTCTGGGCTTGATTGAGGCAAGATCCTAAACACCAAAACCCCCCAACCCTTCTCTTGTGATTGCAAGTGACAAGTGTTGTATTCTATGGAGTGGAGTTGTAGAGGAGTGTTGCAGAGTGTAAGGATTCTGAATCCAAAAGAAAGAGCGGAAAAGAGCAGAATCGGGACAAGGGCGCTAGTCCCTATGTCCTCCAAGTTTGCAGAGCCAAAAATTAATGGAATAGTGATAATCAGTATCATAAAAGATCTGGAAAGCCCTAATAAAAATACTACATTAGACGCCAGTGGGAGTCCCTCTGTCCTTGACATTTCTGAATCTGAAACTTCAAAATCTGGTATGAATCTAATCTTCATCTAGTATCTTTATGTGCAAGCATTTGTTGGAATTTATCTATTTGTTCATGATTTTGCAACAATTAGGGTTTTGAGCATAATTGGGCTTAAATTAACACAATAATCATTAATTTCCAAACTTCCCTATCATTACAAGTGACAACCAACATGTAGGTGAATCCCCTTGCAAAATTTGAGATTCAACTCGGTTAACCATCCTTGAATGTGTGTAGTGAAAGGAGGATCTAAACTATACATTAAACCGAAACCATCATCCCCTTTTTTTCCTACTAAACACATTCATATGCTGACTCCAATCAAGTATATCCCTTTGTGTTATTGGGTGATGTTGCTTGTTTTATATGATACCTTGTTGCAATGCTTGGTGTCATACTTTACTTACACAGGCCATTGTGTATCAAGCCCACAACATCACCTTGATTTTCCCATCCAGGGACAATCCTTTGTTGTGATGTAGCTTTTGGGGACACATCATTTGGGCTAATGCCTCTGAAAAGATTTCACGCCTGATTTGCATGTATTGCTCCTTCTACCTTAAAGGCAATTGGTCCTTGATAGCGTTAGAAATTACTTTAAAAGGTGGGGGCATACATTGTACTATGCACTTCACATTGTTGGCTTTGCCATCCCAACACCTTTTGATCATCTTTGTAGCACTTTACCAGAGTTACCCAACAAACAACACATTTTCTTGGCCTGTAATTTCTGATATTGTTGACATGAAACTTATCTAGTAAATCTGCGGATCTTACTATCCTATGGTATTTTCATTTACTACTTGCTCTTGAGCCACCTAGTAAACCAAAAATTTTACTAGCCCGTGAGTCATGACATTTGTTTTTGGTCTGATTCCTAGAAAATTAGTGAACCTTGCTAGCTCAAGAAGCATACTTTGTATGCTTTTGTTTTTCGTGTATGCTTCATGTATGTTTAGATTTGACCATAGTATATTGCTAACCATAGTTGTTTCAACATTTAATATTTAGTCTCATCTTATGTTTGATAGCTTATAGATATATGTGTGATTTAGGCCATGAGTCTTGTGTATGTGTAACCTCTTTATCTAAATATTGTAGAATAGTAGAATCCTAAGCTCGGGGGCTATCACATCTCTCAACTTAGCGACATTATACTTCTCCAACATTATGGTGAGGAGATCTGGATTCTCTATACTTTAGTGTGCATATGAACATAAGTTCATACCCCTGCTAAAGTAGGGGCTAAATGTAGTGTCATAAATTGTCTGTACTTACAATTTCACGCTAGATTTGGCACTCAATTTTAGCGTGCATGTTTGTCTCTTCTTGTAATGTGCTTGTTTCATAACTTTGTTGAGAAACTTGGTTAAGTCCCTTGTCAATAGAATTTTTAAGAGCAATTTCTGAACAGACCCTAGCATGACATTCTAGCGTCTATCTGTACATGCAAAAGGAATTTGAATTTGAATGTTGGCCTTTTTTGTATTGAATGATGTACCTTGCTTGTTGGCTTAGCCTAAATGGATCCTCGAAAACATATTTGGATACATATATAAACAACCCTCTCTCCCTCATTTTAGACATACACAACAAGAGGATGACTCTTTACCATTTTGACAAGCTTTTCAACTTCTAAGATAGGAATTCTTTTATACATAAATCTAGCAAAGCTCTCTACTTGTAAATATTATTATTGTTATATGCACTAACACTTGCAGGTATTTTGAGGAAGCTTCTTCCTTCTCCATCAAATCCTTGTGTGTGATTTTTGTTGCAACATCAATCCAACAAGGGTTTCATAATTATGGTAAGTCCATTTGATTGTATTCATTTGCTGCAATTTTTATCACTTGTTTTGCCTCTGTTCATTGCAAACATGCACTCTCTGTCATCATCATCATTGTTTTTGTGGAGGTGGGAACACCAACATGGGGTTTAACTAAGGAAATCCCCTATACAACACAAGCCCTTTTTTCCTTTCATTTTGTAGATTTCCAGGTCGTTGTTGTGGAAGGAGGATTCGACATACCAAACACTCGGATCACACGAGATCCATATAGGTGAATAATTTTTATTTTTTGTAAAACATAGACTACAATGTGGTTCATTGTCATCCATGTGGTGCACCAACATCCTAAGAAGCCTACTCCAGTCTTCGATGCCAGGTTCCACTTACTCTACTCATTTCAGATTTGTACTTAGTTCTTGGAAATAGTGAGATTTGTTTGCACATTTTCTCGTTTGATCAACCTAGTCCTTACATTAATTAGCTTAAATAATTCATTTCCTTATTAATCATTCATCTTTGCAACAAAGGAACAGATCCTGAACAACTTGGCTCTTCCTTAGGGACAATGGCCAAGCATAGAGCCTTCGGTGGCTCATGTTTCAATATTGTGTAGAGAAAGGTTGATCTAGGTTAGTTCTTCAATTAGTCTAGATATCTTTTCCCACATAATATTTTGGTGAACCTGAAGTGCTTACAACCTTCTTTGTTTCTGTTGTGTTTGATTAGATACTTCTATTACATATATTATTTTATCTTGTGTATTTAGTTTAGAAAACAAAAACACTTAAATATTTCTCTTCTCTATTAGACTAGAAAAGAAAAACCAAACAAGAACTTTATTTCTTTTAACATATCATTAGCATATCCATCTTGTCATCACTTTCTTCTCTCTATCACTTCCTAGGAGCACTCAAGTGTCCTAAAACTTGTAATTATTTTATGAGTTTCATGGTCTGGTGTTCTAAATCTAGACTCCCTGTAAGAAGAAGTTATCAAATTCTAATGGATTCTCGTGCTCTGAATAGCTCTGACATTTCAACATCAGAACCCAAATTCACTAACATATTCACCCCAGGAAGTTCCAGAACATGACCATCTTTAGATCACATGCCCACCTTGCTGATGATCTTTGAGACATAACTTTCTCATGATTCTCTTGAGATAGAAAACTCTGCGGCCCATGTTCTTGAGGTCCAAAGTTTCTGACAATTCTTGGGAACAAAAATTTGGCTGGTGAGGTCATCCCACTCATAGATGTCCAATCTCAAAATATTATTACTTGACGATCCACAATGTGTGGAAGTTCTACGTAGCCTAGCTCAAATAGTGGATAGTAACATTATGTCATCAGCTAGCTGAATAGAAGTCCTCAACAACACATCCTCTTAAAACCAAATGGGGACACATGTGTCGATACCCTTGTTGACATCTTCTATTTCAAATTCACTTCTTCCATTATCACCACCACTGTACAGTCTGGTAACAGTGCCAACACTAGTTTTGGGGTAATAAGTGGGAACCCTATAAATCAATAGAGCTTCGTCCCACCTTCCTTTGATCTCCAATTTACCTATCAAAACACTAATCCAAATGTTTCCCAACATATTGGTAGCCAACTTCATCCATATTTCACTTAACCCATTGCTTCCCAACCTCTTGTCAACTCCACTCCTTCATATGATAGCCACTCTCAAACTACTCCACTTGCCAATCCTATAATCAACCAACTCTTACAAAATGCCAACTCTCTACAATAACAAATAGAAAACATGAGCCAAATCCAATCCCCACCTACCATCCCATCCTATTATACTCGTAGCCCATTTGTTCGGATTTGTTAGTGTGAATAGGAATATTTCCTATCTAGTTTCCCTTGTTGTGAGAGTAATTCATATTATTTAACTATTTATTAGTTAAATAATATTCTCACACATAATTCACATGTTAAGTTGACTTAGTGAGTCTACTAGATGTTTCTAGTTGTGTCTAGTTTTTGCTAGTTGTTGATAGTTGTCTTATCCTACACATGTGCTATAGTTGTCACATGTCATAGAATTAAGACACTTGTCACATGAGTACATCTTAGCTTTCATTCTTGCCTTTAAAAGAAAGGCTCTTCATGTACATTATAATAACATATAGAACAATTTTGCATTCATTGATAGAATAATATTATTCACTCATTGTCTCTCTTGTGCTTTCATGAAGTCCTAGACCTTGGGTGGCTCTTATCTAGCCAACTCTTACATGGTATTAGAGCTCTCTAGGTGGAATCTCTTCTTGTCAGCCAAATTTTTGAGAGATTTCAATACAAATTCAAGGTGGATCTTAATAGTTGAGTATGCTCTTCTCTTGCATTGAATGATAACCTGGAGCATTAGAAAAACTTGATGGAAATACTTGATTTGTGAGGGTTTCCTCTTTGTAGCCTTGTATTACAAGTTCATATTAGAGTGTGATGCTGCAAATCTGAGCACACCACTATGTTCAGGAGGTCTGAGATAGTCAAGATCACCTTTTGCTTCATCTAGATCAGACACTAGAGACTAAATCTATGAGGTTTTCAATCTAGAGAGTGGATACCTGATCTGGGAGGTAGTTGCATTTTCAGAGTAGTTTGGAAAAAAAATCAACCCTGCCATTACGTCCAAAAGGCATAAAAACCTATAGATCGACTATAAAATTGTTGAAATCGAAGCAATTGCACCAAAAGGCAAAACTTTTTGCCTCCTACCCCGTCGTACATATCACATGGAATATTCTCTACACAGGAGGAATATTCTACAAAGAGATTCCACCGGCGCAGCTTGTACACAGGCATCGTCAGTCATTGGTCAACATTTATCCATCGGGTAAATTTATCATTTGTTGGTTAAATAATTATCTACCGGTTAACAGAAATTTTTTCTGTGGATTATATTGAAGGTCATACCCACAGATCGCAGGGTATGAACTTGCATATAGATCCCTAGGTTCCTCAAGGTGCCATGTGTTGGGATAGGTGTTGTACACCTTGCATAATATTGTACTATTTGATTCGGTTACCACTTGTATAAGTTGTATTGTAACATTGGGTTAGTTATTTTATGTGTGTAGGACACATAGAGTAATTAATTATTATTTGTATTATTTGATTTATTGGGAAAAGTTAGTACCAATAGTCAAATGTGGGGTCGAGTGGGTTTATAAGTTAATGGTTTTGTGTTACCATGGTTTTTGGGGCACATGGTTTTATCCAATACCACAAGTTGTATTTGTGTGAGCTTGGTCTATAAAAGCAAGCACATGGTTAGTGGTTTGGGTAATGTTTGCTATTTCATTGTAGGTGGATTGGAGGTTTGAGAGAGGCTGTCATTGTATTGAGTTCTCTCTTGTAAGTGTATATTGTGAAGCATGGTAGGTGATGTGTGGATTCATGCTTGTACACATGGAGGATGCACTGGAGGTGCTTGATAGATTTAGAGGTATTCATGGAGGCTCATGGATTGTATTGTAATTTCATATTGTTGAATAATACATTTGAGTGTGGATGATTTTGGAGGCTGGGTTTTTCCCTACAAAAGGTTTTTCCAGGGTATATCTTGTGTTATCTTGTTACTTTTTCATTTGATCTTTGCATTATGGTTTGTTTCAGCATCTTGTTTCTCCTATTGGGCTATGTGGAATTGGTTTAATTAGACTTGCAAATTTCTAACAAGTGGTATCAGAGCCATGTTTATGGTTGAGGGAGGTGTGAGCTCCTTGGACATGTATAACCCTTGTGTGTGTAGATCAGGTGCAAAATGGAAGCCATGGCAATGCATGTAAGGATTTGGGACACTACAAGGTTTTGTGCAGGTTGTATTGCAATTTGGGGGTTCTGGGTATTGGAGATTTGCTGTATATTTTGTAGATCGGGTCATTGAAAAATTATGGTTGAAGAAGGTTTTTATGGCTTGGCTTCATGAGGGTTTTGAGGAGGAACTTTCAAAAATGACCTCCTGGGATAAAATGGACCTCGTCATTGAGTCCAGGAGGCCTGAGAAAGGAAGATTCATATGAAATTTGACCTATTTTGGCCACAGGAGCAAAATCCAAAATTTCAAGCCCAACTGGTTCGACGGTACGGCCGTCGCAGTCGAAGGTACGCCAAAATTTTCTTTTTATCCAAATTTTTCTATAATTTGTTAAAGAAAAAAAAAATTAAAACTATAGAATGCATTTGAAAAGAGAAGATATGAAAAAAAAAAAAAAAAAAAATTGGAGGGGGGCGGGTATGCTCGTACCCCCCTACGCAGGAACTGCAGATGTTATAGTGGTACCGCCGGCCCTCTCCCCTTTCTCCCGTTGGCCTTGGGCCGGGTACCTCCTTACATGGGGTCTTTTTAAAACAAAAAAAATGTTCATTAAACCTTTTAAAAGGTTTGAAGGGGGGAGATTAGCCCACGTATGGGCTTAAAACATTATTTTTTTATTAAAATCTTTTTTTAAAACCAAAAAGGTGGGGGAGGTGGAAATTATGGTGGGGCCCATTTAAATTTTTTTATGGCAGCCATTTAAAACTTTATTAAAATATTTAAACCTTCTTTGAAATGCATATGGGTCCAATGGAGTTTAAACAAATTTTTCACCTATGCCTGTCAAAGACAAATGGTGAAGTCAACCCAGTAAAATGCCACGTCAGCGCCACATGTGTTTTTTGTCCAGTCAGCATGATGACATCATGCCACGTCATCATGGTACAGGGGCCCACCAGGGGTCCATTTTTAGCCCTAGGAGTGCCTTTTCTTCCAAGGGGCATAACTTTCACATACGGTATTGGTTTTTGGACTTCTTATAGGAGTCAGAAAGCTCTCTCCAAGCCCTATGCAGTGGTACATGATTCATGATCAGATTTTGTTGTTTGTGTCATAGTTTGGTGTTTGAAGCCCGCATTGCTCTGGTACAATTTTATGCTCATAACTTTCGCATACGGAGTCAGATTTTTAATTTCGGATAGGCGTTGGAGAGCTCTTGCTGTGTACTACAGTTTGGATTATGTAGATTTTCAGTTTAGTGTGTAGAGAGAGAATTGTACTTGTTTGATCACTTGTGGGAGCCAAGGATTTAGAGTGCATTTACGAGTGCATTCAGATGGATTTGTTGGCACAGACTTATGGGAGTGCATGTTGCTATGAGACCATCAACATGGTATAGCAGGTTTTCAGATTTGGTGCTCCCTGATATAAGTTTACAGGTGTTTTCAGAGTTATGACTTTGATGGAGATAGGTATAGGTTGTCTTCTGGTTTGAGGACATGGTTGATACTTGTGTGAGACTTAGAGTCTCGTTTTAGTGGGAGTCGAGTATAGGTACAACGATGATGATGATTATGGTGTCATGGATATGCAGGCACACTTTTGCATTGGCACGACATGATCATGTATACGATTGATAGGTATGGGCTATGATGTTCAATTCATGATTACAGGTGGTGTTGTGTTGTTTTAGAGGACTGTTCTTATCTCCTGGATGCTTGGTTAGTTCCTTGACTATGGTATTCGTTTGTGGAATTTTTGGAAAATCAAATCTAGAGTTGATTTGGTGTTTGAGTCTTGGAGTCTACATGTTATCTTCTTTGATATCTTAGTTTGTAGTTTACTAGTGTGATGATGAGTTTGCATGTTACATCTATTTTGGATCTACGAATTATGTAGTTTTGTGGATTAGCTACCCCTTGGCTATAGGGGGATGACTCGGATGTGGACTATCTATATCCACCAAATTGATTCAGTGTTTATGCAGACTTCGTTAGTTGGCCTTGTCTGTGGTCATTTGTGCATTGGTATGTTGCTTTGGGATAAGAGGATGGATGATTAGAGTGCTTTGATAGTTAGTTGATTAGGACTTATAGCATGTTTATCACGATGTCATGGAGAGCTTGGATACATTATTCTATGTTAGCTTTTGACAGTGATGGTTTTATCTTCTTGGTTAGAGATTTTGCTTCACTAGACCTTTTGGGCGCTATTGATGTTACAGTGGGATTCCTTGATTGGTTTGGGGCCATGGATAATCTTCATTTAGGAGATGGTTATTTTGTTGTCATAGATAGCTCGGTATCATGGTTTAGTGGGAGCTTTGGCAACATGTTGGATTCATCATACATGATGGATGATCTTCTATAGGGGATGTTGGTGTCATGGAGGAGCTCTTGGCTTTGAAATTTCTTTGACATTTTTAGTTTAGGTGACAGGAGATGGTTATCTTCATATGATTGGAGATGTTGACATCTTGGTTTACCATGGAGGACTTCTTCAAGTCTTTGGTTGAGGTGTCGGGTTTATGATTTGTCAGTATGACATGTTTATCCTTGATTTAGAGATGTTGATATTATGTCTTGATGGTCTCTTGATTCTAGATTCATAAGGTTATTCCACCCCCAAAATCTCTCCTCTTTCAAAAAAATAAATTAAGATTTTAAATAAATTAAAAATAAATATATTTCTTTAAAATATGCACATGTTCTCTCTAAAAAATTAAAAAAGATAATAATTAAAAATACTCAGAAGCTAACCCAGGTTAATTTATTTTTAAAGTTGAGTTATATGAAATAAATGTTTCTATATATAATTTTTATTTTTTGAATTTGATTTATACAAATAGACGTTTCTAAAATTTATTGTTTATTTTGAATTAGATTTTTGAAGTTGAGTTATACAAATAGATGTTTTTAAATTTTTTTTTAATTTTGAATTTGATTTTTTGAAGTTGAGTTATATAAAAAAAATGTTTCTAATTTTTTTAAATTTTGAATTGAATTGTTTTGTGAACATTCCAATGAAGGTGATTTTTAAATTTTTAAATTTTGTATTATATATAATAATAAAGTTGTCACATAAATAAATAAAAATTAACGTGGCTGCATATAAAAATAAATTAAAATATTTTTTTATTAGCTACTATTGCTAATATGAATGCCACATATAAAATAAATTAAAATATTTTTATTGTTTTTATAAATGTTATTGGTCATATAAAAATAAATAAAAATAAAAAAGCTGCAATTACTCCATTTTTATATATTAATATACACACACACATACATTAATATATATTATTTATTCATTTATTTTATTTTATAATAAACATAAATAAAAATAAAAATTTGTAATTACTTCTTTAATTTTTAATATTGATATATACACACACATACATTAATATATATTATTTATTTATTTGATTATTTTATAATAAACATAAATAAAAATTAAAAAGTTGCAATTTTTTTTTTAATATTAATATATATACACATACATTGATATATTAATATATATTATTTGTTTTATTTTATAATAAATAAAAGTTGGCGAATGAACTTTCTTTTATTATTTTAGACTTACTTTATTTTTTTATTTTTTGTTTTTTGTTTTTTTACTTTTTGTTTCTATTATAATTATTTTAAATCAATTAATTAAAAAACAAACTGAAGTAAAGTTTAAGAAAATAAAAGAAAGTTCATTCTCCAACTCTAACTTGCTATAAAAATTTAAATATTTTAATTATATTTAAATAAATATTTAACTCACATTTAACCCAACTTTTTAAATAAACTTGCAAGGTTGTTAAAATGAATTATTTTTTAGAAAGTAAAAGAAAGCATCTTTTGATAGAATAAAGAATCTTTTATTTTTTTAAATAGATTAAATATTTAATCATTAGGAGTGCTCAATGAAGGGGATATAATCTTATGTTAGAGTTTTGGCTTGATACAGGTTCTCTCGAGACAGGATGTATGCATCATTGTACGCTTTGTTGCATGTGATCTTCTTATGAGGAGATGGTTAGATCATGATGTCATGATGGGCTTCTTGATTATGCAGATATGCAGTAAGAGCATTGACAGTGGTCTTGTTTGTTCTCTTGGTATTGAGTACTTTAATAATTTGCTTGCTTACTTAATGATGGTGCTATGTTGCATTAGGGTTTGGCATGTATTGGTCAATTACAGGTGCTCATGGATACTTGAAGACTTAGGTGAGGCTGGAGTTCTCTTGTGATTAGAGACACTTGTTGAGACCGTTACTCTTTGGAGGTTTCAACAGATAGATCGAGGAGCCTTACAACTGGATATGGACGTGAGTTCATTATGGACCTAGAGGAGTTTGTTCTTGGAGAGAGTCATTGTGGCTTGGTGTATCCTGGAGGAGTATTCTCATTCCCCACTCTTGGTCTACTTGGCAGTTTATCATCTATGAGGTATTTCCCATCCTTTTAGATGCATTTTACTTTATGTTTCATCTTCTCATAAGATATGGATCTTGAGCTACAGTTATTGGTTCTAGAGGGTTCAGTTGAGGGATGTTCGCATGGTTATCTTCTTGTTCATATGGTTTGATTTATCGTGTTCATTATGAGAAGTTTAGGAGATGTGATTGGGATTATTCCTAGTTATGGAATGGTTTTGAGTTTGATCTACCTTGATTTGAGAGGCTTACATCCATGTTGGTTACATGTTACATATGTTCATTTGATCTTATGAGATTGAATGGTTGGGTGTTGTTGAAGCTTTTCATTTGGTGTTGTAGAGGAGATCATACTTGGCACAACTTAGCACTTTGAGGTGTTTGTAGGACAATATGATTTACATGTTTTCTCTCTCTGTCTTATGACTACTTCCTGGAGGATCGTGTTGATATGGTTGGACTTTGGGAGAGTTATGGTGACATGTTGTGAGAGAGTATGCAGTGATTTATTATGCATGTGTAGATCATTGTGATTGTTCTTGATACTACATTGGCTTTTTGGTTAGCCACACCTTGGTTTGAGAGTTGATTGATAGACTTGGTATGCCTTGGATCTATTTTTAGATTTGACATTACCCATGTAGTGGGAGTTCCTGAATGTATGTGTTCTTCATTGGCAAGTTTTTTACATGGAGCTTGTTATTGTAGTATATGGGTTGGATTTGTTCTTGGCATGGGTTTATTGATGTTGTTGATACCTATGAGGTATGGATGGTTGGATGTATTAGCATATGCTGTGAGTGTTATTTCCAGTCATGTGGGTTTTTTTACCTTTGACAGCAGCTTGGAGCCTTAGGGTTTCACTTGGATTTGATGCTTGTGTTCTTTGAATTGGTGCATCTTCACCTTGGCATGTTCCTTTTCTTCCATACGTGGCATGTTGGACAATGACAGGAGTTCTTGCTTGAGATGGTGGTCACTTTGCTTTGTTGCAGGTATCTTGTTCGAGCATGAGAGTATTTTGGAGATTCATGTGATTTCATGTTTTACCTATGATGATGTATTTCATGTATTGACCCTTATGCAATATATACAACAAGTGGGAGAATGTTGGGATATGTGTTGTACACCTTGCATAATATTGTACTATTTGATTCGGTTACCACTTGTATAAGTTGTATTGTAACATTGGGTTAGTTATTTTATGTGTGTGGGACACATAGAGTAATTAATTATTATTTGTATTATTTGATTTATTGGGAAAAGTTAGTACCAATAGTCAAATGTGGGGTCAAGTGGGTTTATAAGTTAATGGTTTTGTGTTACCATGGTTTTTGGGGCACATGGTTTTATCCAATACCACAAGTTGTATTTGTGTGAGCTTGGTCTATAAAAGCAAGCACATGGTTAGTGGTTTGGGTAATGTTGGCTATTTTATTGTAGGTGGATTGGAGGTTTGAGAGAGGTTGTCATTGTATTGAGTTCTCTCCTGTAATTGCATATTGTGAAGCATGGCAGGTGATGTGTGGATTCATGCTTGTACACATGGAGGATGCATTGGAGGTGCTTGATAGATTCAGAGGTATTCATGGAGGCTCATGGATTGTATTGTAATTTCATATTGTTGAATAATACATTTGAGCGTGAATGCTTTTGGAGGCTGGGTTTTTCCCTGCAAAGGGTTTTCCCAGGGTATATCTTGTGTTATCTTGTTGCTTGTTCATTTGATCCTTGCATTATGGTTTGTTTTAGCATCTTGTTTCTCCTATTGGGTTATGTGGAATTGGTTTAATTAGATCTAAAAATTCCTAACAAGTGGTATCGGAGCCATGTTTATGGTTGAGGGAGGTGTGAGCTCCTTGGATATGTATAACCCTTGTGTGTGTAGATCAGGTGCATAATGGAAGCCATAGCAATGCATGTAAGGATTTGGGACACTACAAGGTTTTGTGCAGGTTGTATTGCAATTTGGGGGTTCTAGGTATTGGAGATTTGCTATATATTTTGCAGATCGGGTGATTGAAAAATCATGGCCGAAGAAGGTTTTTATGGCTTGGCTTCATGAGGGTTTTGAGGAGGAACTTTCACAAATGACCTCTTGGAACAAAACGGACCTCGCCATTGAGTCCAGGAGGCCTGAGAAAGGAAGATTCATATAAAATTTGACCTATTTCAGCCACAGGAGCAAAATCCAAAATTTCAAGCCCAGCTGGTTCAACGGTACGGCCGTACGGCTGTCGTAGTCGAAGGTACGCCAAAATTTTCTTTTTATCCAAATTTTTCTATAGTTTGTGAAAGAAAAAAAATTTAAAACTATAGAATGCATTTGAAAAGGCCAGATATGAAAAAAAAAAAACAAAGAAAATTGGAGGGGGGCGGGTACACCTGTACCCCCTGTGCAGGAACTGTAGATGTTGTAGTGGTACCGCCGGTCCTCTCCCCTTTCTCTCGTTGGACTTGGGCCAGGTACCTCCTTACATGGGGTCTTTTTAAAACAAAAAAATGTTCATTAAACCTTTTAAAAGGTTTGAATGGGGAGTTTAGCACACGTATGGGCTTAAAACATTATTTTTTTATTAAAACCTTTTTTTAAAACCAAAAAGGTGGGGGAGGTGGAAATTATGGTGGAGCCCATTTAAAATTTTTTATGGCAGCCATTTAAAACTTTATTAAAATATTTAAACCTCCTTTGAAATGCATATGGGTCCAATGGAGTTTAAACAAATTTTTCACCTACGCCTGTCAAAGACAAATGGTGCAGTCAACCCAGTCAAATGCCACGTCAGCACCCCATGTGTTTTTTGTCTAGTCAGCATGATGACATCAGCAATGACGTCATGCCATGTCATCATGGTACAGGGGCCCACTAGGGGTCTATTTTTAGCCCTAGGAGTGCCTTTTCTTCCAAGGGGCATAACTTTCACATACGGTATCAGTTTTTGGACTTCTTATAGGCATCAGAAAGCTCTCTCCGAGTACTACACAGTGGTATAGGTTTCATGATTAGATTTTGTTATTTGTGTCATAATTTATTGTTTGAAGCCCACATTGCTCTGGTACAATTTTATGCTCATAACTTTCGCATATGAAGTCAGATTTTTGATTTCAGATAGGCGTTGGAGAGATCTTGCAGTGTACTACAGTTTGAATCATGTAGATTTTTTGTTTAGTGTGCAGAGAGAGAATTGTACTTGTTTGATCACTTGTGGGATCCTGGGATTCAGAGTGCATTTACGAGTGCATTCAGATGGATTTGTTGGCACAGACTTGTGGGAGTACATGTTGCTATGAGACCATCAGCATGGTATAGCATGTTTTCAGATTTGGTGCTCCCTGATATAGGTTTACAGGTGTTTTCAGAGTTATGACTTTGATGGAGACAGGTACAGGTTGTCTTTTGGTTTGAGGACATGGTTGATACTCGTGTGAGACTTGGAGTCTTGGTTCAGTGGGAGTTGAGTACAGGTACAATTATGATGATGATTATGGTGTCATGGATATGCAGGCACACTTTTGCATTGGCATGACATGATCATGTATGCAATTGACAGGTATGGGCTATGATGTTTGATTCATGATTACAGGTGGTGTTGTGGTGTTGTTTTAGGGGATTGTTCTTATCTCCTAGATGCTTGGTTAGTTCCTTGACTATGGTATTCGTTTGTAGACTTTTTAGAAAATCAAATCTAGAGTTGATTTGGAGTTTGAGTCTTGGAGTCTATAGGTTATCTTCTTTGATATCTCAGTTTGTAGTTTACTAGTGTGATGATGAGTTTGCATGTTACATCTATTTTGGATCTACGAGTTATGTAGTTTTGTGGATTAGCTACCCCTTGGCTACAGTGGGATGACTCAGATGTGGACTATCTATATCCACCAAATTGATTTAGTGTTTATGCAGACTTCGTTAGTTGGTCTTGTCTATGGTCATTTGTGCATTGGTATGTTTCTTTGGGATAAGAGGATGGATGATTAGAGTGCTTTGATAGTTAGTTGATTAGGACTTATAGCATGTTTATCACGATGTCATGGAGAGCTTGGATACATTATTCTATGTTAGCTTTTGATAGTGATGGTTTTATCTTCTTGTTTAAGATTTTGGTTCACTAGACCTTTTGGGAACTATTGATGTTACAGTGGGATTCCTTGATTGGTTTGGGGCCATGGATAATCTTCATTTAGGAGATGGTTATTTTGTTGTCATAGATAGCTCAGTATCATGGTTCAGTGGGAACTTTGGCAGCATGTTGGATTCATCATACATGATGGATGATCTTCTGTAGTGGATGTTAGTGTCATGGAGGAGCTCTTGGTTTTGAGAGTTCTTTGACATTTTCAGTTCAGGTGACAGGAGATGGTTATCTTCATATGATTGGAGATGTTGACATCTTGGTTTACCATGGAGGACTTCTTCAAGTCTTTGGTTGAGGTGTCAGGTTTATGATTTGTCAGTATGACATGTTTATCCTTGATTTAGAGATGTTGATATTGTGTCTTGATGGGCTCTTGATTCTAGATTAGAGTTTTGGCTTGATACAGGTTCTCTCGAGACAGGATGTATGCATCATTGTATGCTTTGTTGCATGTGATCGTCTTACGAGGAGATGGTTAGATCATGATGTCATGATGGGCTTCTTGATTATGTAGATATGCAGTAGGAGCATTGACAGTGGTCTTGTTTATTCTCTTGGTATTGAGTACTTTGATCATTTCTTGATTACTTCACGATGGTGCTATGTTACATTGGAGTTTGACATGTATTGGTCAGTTACAGGTGCTCATGGATACTTGGAGACTTAGGTGAGACTGAAGTTCTCTTGTGATTAGAGACACTTGTTGAGACGGTTACTCTTTGGAGGTTTCAATAGATAGACCGAGGAGCCTTACACCTGGATATGGACGTGAGTTCATTATCGACTTAGAGGAGTTTGTTCTTGGAGAGAGTCATTGTGGCTTGGTGTATCCTGAAGGAGTATTCTCATTCCCCACTCTTGGTCTACTTGGTAGTTTATCATCTATGAGGTATTGCCCATCCTTTTAGATGCATTTTACTTTATGTTTCATCTTCTCATAAGATATGGATCCTGAGCTACAGTTATTGGTTCTAGAGGGTTCAGTTGAGGGATGTTCGTATGGTTATCTTCTTGTTCATATGGTTTGATTTATCATGTTCATTATGAGGAGTTTAGGAGATGTGATTGGGATTATTCCTGGCTATGGAATGGTTTTGAGTTTGATCTACCTTGATTTGAGAGGCTTCCATCCATGTTGGTTACATGTTACATATGTTCATTTGATCTTATGAGATTGAATGGTTGGGTGTTGTTGAAGCTTTTCATTTGGAGTTGTAGAGGAGATCATACTTGGCACAACTTAGCACTTTGAGGTGTTTGTAGGACAATATGATTTACATGTTTTCTCTCTTTTTCTTATGGCTACTTCCTGGAGGATCATGTTGATATGGTTGGACTTTGGGAGAGTTATGGTGACATGTTGTGAGAGAGTATGTAGTGATTTATTATGCTTGTGTAGATCATTGTGATTGTTCTTGGTACTACATTGGCTTTTTGGTTAGCCACACCTTGGTTTGAGTGTTGATTGATAGACTTGATATGCCTTGGATCTATTTTTAGATTTGACATTACCCATGCAATGGGAGTTCCTGGATGTATGTGTTCTTCGTTGGCAGGTTTTTTACATGGAGCTTGTTATTGCAGTATATTGGTTGGATTTGTTCTTGGCATGGGTTTATTGATGTTGTTGATACCTATGAGGTATGGATGGTTGGATGTATTAGCATATGCTGTGAGTGTTATTTCCAGTCTTGTGGGTTTTTTACCTTTGACAGCAGCTTGGAGCCTTAGCGTTTCACTTGGATTTGATGCTTGTGTTCTTTAGATTGGTGCATCTTCACCTTGGTATGTTCCTTTTCTTCCATACGTGGCACGTTGGAGGATGACAGGAGTTCTTGCTTGAGATGGTGGTCACTTTGCTTTGTTGCAGGTATCTTGTTTGAGCATGAGAGCATTTTGGAGATTCATGTGATTTCATGTTTTACCTATGATGATGTATTTCATGTATTGACCCTTATGCAATGTATACAACAAGTGGGAGAATGTTGGGATAGGTGTTGTACACCTTGCATAATATTGTACTATTTGATTCGGTTACCACTTGTATAAGTTGTATTGTAACATTGGGTTAGTTATTTTATGTGTGTGGGACACATAGAGTAATTAATTATTATTTGTATTATTTGATTTATTAGGGAAAGTTAGTACCAATAGTCAAATGTAGGGTCAAGTGGGTTTATAAGTTAATGGTTTTGTGTTACCATGGTTTTTGGGGCAAATGGTTTTATCCAATACCACAAGTTGTATTTATGTGAGCTTGGTATATAAAAGCAAGCACATGGTTAGTGGTTTGGGTAATGTTGGCTATTTCATTGTAGGTGGATTGGAGGTTTGAGAGAGGCTATCATTGTGTTGAGTTCTCTCCTGTAATTGCATATTGTGAAGCATGGCAGGTGATGTGTGGATTCATGCTTGTACACATGGAGGATGCATTGGAGGTGCTTGATAGATTCAGAGGTATTCATGGAGGCTCATGGATTGTATTGTAATTTCATATTGTTGAATAATACATTTGAGCGTGGATGCTTTTGGAGGCTAGATTTTTCCCTGCAAAGGGTTTTCCTAGGGTATATCTTGTGTTATCTTGTTGCTTGTTCATTTGATCTTTGCATTATGGTTTGTTTCAGCATCTTGTTTCTCCTATTGGGTTATTTGGAATTGGTTTAATTAGACCTACAAATTCTTAACACCATGTGGCCAACCTGTTGGCCTTGCGGTCATCATTTTCCTAGGTGGCATTTCTTACAACCATCAGCGGGAGTAAAAAAGCCCATCGCTAACATCAGGCGGTATAGAAAACTTTGCCGAAGACCTTTGCTTCATTGACGCTTTCAAACCACTTGACTAATGAGTTAAAAGGGTTTCAACCTTAAATAAATATTTAAATCCATAGTTCATTTTAAAATAGTAATA
Source organism: Cunninghamia lanceolata (assembly GCA_027924645.1). Classification (NCBI taxonomy): domain Eukaryota; kingdom Viridiplantae; phylum Streptophyta; class Pinopsida; order Cupressales; family Cupressaceae; genus Cunninghamia; species Cunninghamia lanceolata. The sequence continues at coordinate 1,580,037 of BSBN01000798.1, forward strand.
AATATTTAAATCCATAGTTCATTTTAAAATAGTCAGTGATCATACTCTAACGGTCAAGTCAAACTAGTCCATAATGCATCTACATGGAATATTCTACTTTAACCAACCAACAGTTAAATAGAAATAGACAATTTTTAGTCTGTCATCACAGGCAATTTTGGTCATAGTGGGCGATTTTCTCATAGAAAATTGGTTTTGACCCACAGACTAGTGGTATTTCACTTCAGATAGGCGGTTTTATGCTCATAGGTGGTGGTTTTGATTTTCTAACAAAGAATATTCCATCATAGGTACTACTGACGTTAGCAGTGACATCAGCACTAAGGGCCCCCTTTGGCCCCATTCTAGCTCTAGGAGGGCATTTTTTGGGTGGCATAACTTTTTTGCCACAGTGTTATATTTTGGAAAATAAAATATCGTCAGAAAGCTGGTTCTAAGCTCTTCATAGTGGTGCAAGTGATTTTTCCTAATTTGGCAGTTTGATGCCAAATTTTGTTGTTTGAAGCTAGAAATTATGTTTTGCACTCCTGAGCTCATAACTTGCGCCCACATCATTAAAATTTCAGCTTCTTATAGGTGTTGGAAAGGTTATTCTATGCTCTTCAGTTCTATCCATGCCATTTTTCTAGATTTTGCCTTCTACATCAGATTTTTAGTTTGAGGCTATTTGGGTACATACACTCATTAATTGGAAAAAGAGTTAAAATTGGTGATTGTTTTTTCATGGGGGGCTTTATTTTCAGTCTTGATTTAGATTCTGGGAGGTTTCATATCAGATTACATTTCATTTTTTCTCTATTGGGGTTGTTTTACTCATGGCTAATGCAAATTCATTTGAGCTACTCACACCTCATAACTATTATTCATGGAAACAAAAGATGTGTTATTTGCTTCAATCTAAGGGTTTATGGTCAGCATTGGATAATGAACAACTTGAATTTGCAAAAGAATATGAGAAATTTGAATTTAGGAAAAAACTTGATCAAGCCACGGGATTGATTGCCTTGCATGTTTATGATAGTTTGTTATTTCATATTGAGGGATGTGAGACACCTAAGCAAGCATGGAAAAAATACTATGATCTATTTGGGAAAATTAGTGAATTTTCTGCTTTGTAAATAGATGCAGAATTGACTTCTCTTTGTCCTGATGCATTTCCTTCCATTGAGGATTATTTGGTTAAGTTCAAAGGGTTAAGATCTCAATTGACAAGTTGTGGGAAAGATAAATTTGATAAGGAATGTGTATTCTTGATTTTGTCTAAGTTGAAAGGCCCATATGCAATTTTCTCTTCTACATTTTATTCCACCATGGATGCCTTAGGTGATGCATTTATTATACCTTCTCTTGAGCTGTTTTGTGAATGATTGAATATAGAGCATGCTAAGCTAGTTGAATTCAATGAACTCCCCAAGAATCATGCATTAGTAGCTCAATCATCAAAACGCAAAGGTAAGAAGAAATCTTCACATAAGACATAATCAAAATCACCTAATGAGACTCCCACCTCTTCTAAAGATGATAAGTCTAAGAAGGAGAAAGTTGTTTATGCTTATTGTAAGAGAACTAGACATGATGAACATAATTGTTATAAGAAACAAATTTATGAGTTGAAAAATCTTCTTCAGAAGAACCATATCCAGTTGCCTTCAACCATAACATCTAGTTCATCTTCTCCTTCTACTCCATCACCATCTACACATCCTGAATTTTTTGAACCCGTTTATGCAAGGAAAACTAAGGAACCCAAACATAAGTTAAAGCACTTTGTGCAAGTAAAAGTTCAAGATCAGGTAAATGGCTTCTTGATTCAGGTGCCTCTCATAATATGGCTTCTTCCATGGATATATTTTCTTGATTTGAGCGATGTAATATGCCACCTATTTTGATGGGTAATAAAACATAAATGAATGTAATTGGAAAGGAAACTGTTGATATTGGTGAAGGTACCTTTAATGATGTCCTTTGTGTGCCTTCTTTGACCAATAATCTTCTTTCCATATATCAGATTAGTCATAGTGGTATAGGGAAGACAGTGGAGTTTACACCTGATTTGGTTATTATTAGAGACTTGGAAAGCGTAGAGATTATTGCTACTGGGGTGGCTGATCATGCATCTCAGCTATACACCTTTTACAGTTTCACTCTTGATGATGATTCAGATCCTTTGGCTAACATTCACACTCCTTGTGTGAATCATATTTATGAGGAGAAGTTTGGTTGCTTGAACCTTGGTATTCTTGCCTCTTCATCGGTTATTGAGACTTGTGCTACACTTCCATCTTCTCCACCTCCTGCTTCTTCAAAGTTTGGTGATTCAGTTCAGCAGGATGCTTCTTGTCTTTTAAATATAGATTTGTGGGATGAGTACTTGACAAGTGTTTTAGATTTGCTTTGTGAGTCTCATCTTGCAGATTTGGAGGACACATTTGAGGGGTTATCTCTCCTCTTTGATGACAGTCATAGAACAACTATTGTCAACACATCTTTGTCTTTGGAGGTTGATGATTTTTGGTTTTCACTAGATCTTGGATTTTTACTTTCATCAGTGAGGCCTAAGGCTCCTGATTTGATTGTGGTATTATTTAGCATCGACATGAAGACACATGAGTAGTTTTCAGAGACATCATATTTCATGAGACTTCCTTCCTCATCTCTTGGTTTAGAGTTGGAGTTGTTGCAAGTATGGGTTAAACTGGTGTTGTCATTGATGTCAACATACTCATGTTGCATTAATGAGAAGGATTGGGTGAGCTGTGTGCTGATGATATTGAGAAAATTAGTCTTAATCAGGAACAATGAAGAACAATGATGATAACAAGGTAAAAGTCCAAGATAGGTTGAGGATTAGAGCATATGGTTTAAAGGGTTTGTAGATATAAGTCTTGAGATGCTCCAATCAAGTTTTTAGGTATTCACATGAAGATCTAAAGAAGTTATGGTCACTCAAGTAGAACCGGTTCAGACAAGTGCTCAATGGTGACAGAGTGAGACAGATAGGTCCGGTAAGGTTCGGTAATGCATTATCCCAGTTTGCAGATTTGAGGAAGTGTTTAGAACATCCTTGTGAAGTGTCAAGCAGATCAGTTTTTGGTTTGAAGGTCTAGAAGAACCTATTCCTTTGTGACAGTGATAACAGACTGTGTTCTTGAGGTTTCAGATGTAGGAGAGAAGGATTTCAGTAAGTAGAGGAAGTACAGATGTTCTTGGTGATTCAGGAAAGCTTGTGAAGGTCCTTGGATTATGTTCAGTTCATGTTGATGGTCAGCATTAGAATTGGAGCCCAGAATTAAAGAAATACTTCCGGAAGAAGGTGTTCTTTTTATGACTGGCCGACCAGATGAATTATACACCTTGCGAATGTTCTTGTGGTTGCTTGCCGACTTAGATGATTGTTCCTAAGTTGATGTCGTGTATAAATAAAGGTTTGCGAAGTCATTTCAAGAGTGAACTTATGGAGATGAGTGTGTGGTAGCAAGGAGAAGAGCGAAAGGAAGAGCAGAAGGATTTGGGCTTTAATGGAACTGATTCAAGCATGGTGACGATGCTATTTACCAGTTCAAGTATGTAATACTCATTCATTGTAGACAGTGTGTCTCTTGTAGGCAGTGAGCCTGTTGTGAGTAGTGTGCTCAGGCAGTGAGCCCTAATTGGCATGTGTCATCTTATTCTTTCTATTCTTCTAATAGAGAATAATATCTTGGGTTAGTCACCCCATGGTTTTTCCCTTAACCAAGTTTTCCACGTCAAAATCTTGGTGTCTCATGTGTAGATGTGTTTCTGCTCTTGATTAATTACATTAAGTTTTCATGATTGATTTATTGTTAAGTGAATACAAGTGTTGAAAGAAGAAAGTTTTAAACAACTGATTCACCCCCCCCTCTCAGTTGTTTGCCCTAAATCTAACAATTGGTATCAGAGCCAAGTTCCTCTGAAAGGAGCTTAACCGCTTGAGGAGATCCAGGATGTTGTCCTACAAGAAGGATAGTCCAAAGTTCGATGGAACTAACTTTGCTCTTTGGAAAAGTCGCATGGAATGTCACTTGCAGTGCATGGGATTTGCATACTGGTCCATGGTGACAAAGGCTTATGTACCTCCACAGGGTGGTCTGACAACCCTAAATGAAATCACAGATGCTGAAAACAATCTGCGGACCAGAGAGGCTCTTTTAAGCGCATTATCTGACTCAAAACTCTCTAATGTTATTCATCTACCAACTGCCTTTGACATTTGGAAGAAATTGGAACTTTTGCATGAAGGAGACCAGTTTGTTAAATGTGCAAGATTACAGAGTCTAAAAGGGAAATTTGAAAGACTGAAAATGAGAAATGATGAAAATATTACCTCTTTTATGCCAAGAGTGAATGAGCTGGTTTGTGGAATCAGAAATGCAGGTGGAACCCTGAGTGAAGATGAGATAGTTGGCAAAGTTCTCAGATCCCTTCTTGAGTCTTATAAAATCAAAGGTTTTGCAATCAAAGAATTCAGAGCTCACACAACAGTCACAAGGGATCAATTGGTTGGTAAGCTAGCTGCTTTTGAAATGGCTGAGTTTGGAGATGATCCTCCAAAGACTGAATCTACATTCAAAGCAAGTGCATTGGTAAAAGGAAAACAAAGGTTTGATCCGGGAGAAAACTCTTCAAGGAAATCATCATGGTATGAGAATGCAAGAAAAGACTTGGAAGAAGAAGAAGTTGAAACTACTCATCTTGAAGCTCTTATTGCAAAAAGACTACCAAGAGGATCCGGTAAGTATGAGGGAAAATTGCCTTTTAAGTGTTTTAACTGCAACAAGATTGGTCATTTTACATCAAGGTGTCTGGAAAAATTTTCTAGGCCAAACAGTAATAGACCAAGATTCCAGAAGAATTGTTACTATGCTCATGAAGGAGATAATGAAGGAGTAACAGATGATGAATTAGAGAAAGAAGACAAATCTAGAAGTGACTGGGTGTTCATTGCCATCAAGGAAGAAGATCCAATATCCTCTGAATCCATAAATCTTAAAGCCCTAGCTGCCCAAGTTGAAGAAAAGGATGATTGGGTCATTGCCAGTGGCTGCTCTCACCACATGACAGGTGACAAAAACAAGTTCATAGACTTGGAAAGGTATGAAGGAGGAGTGGTAAAGTTTGGTGATAACTCTGCAGATAGAATCAGAGGTAGAGGAACTATTTCTTTTGATGGAAAGAATAAAACCAGTAATGTATTATAGGTTGAAGGATTGAAACACAATCTTCTCGGTGTGGGACAGTTGGTGGACAAAGGCTATGATCTCAGATTCAAGAATGGAAAGTGCAAAGTCTTTGAAAGTTCTGGAACAGAGATTGCATCCGGTACCCAAACAAAAGGTAACATCTTTCACTTAGCTGGTACTGGTAAAAGTTGCTTATTTGTTCAAATTGATCAGAGTTGGTTATGGCATAGAAGAATGTGTCATGTGAACTTTGATAATATCATCAAGATAAGTAATACTCAGGCTGTAAGAGATCTTCTAAGATTGGTAAAACCTACAAATAATTTGTACAAAGAATGTCAGTTGGGAAAACAAAGCAGAATCTCATTCAAAAGCAAGGAACAATCTTCTACTAGATTATTAGACTTGGTTCACACTGACTTATGTGGTCCAGAAAGAATCAGGAGTGTGCAAGGTGATAGATACTTCATGTTGCTAGTTGATGACTATTCCCGGATGATGTGGGTAACCTTTTTGAAAGAGAAATCATAAGCTCTTGAGAAATTCAAACTCTTCAAGGCTATGGTGGAAAATGAGACCGGATTAAAATTAAAGTGTCTGAGGTTTGATAGAGGTGGAGAATTCACATCTCGTGAGTTCATAAACTTTTGTGAGAAACATGGAATAAAGAGACAATTGTCTGCCCCTAGAACTCCACAACAGAATGGAGTTGTTGAGAGAAAGAACCGGACCATCCAGGAAGCATCCAGGACCATGATGATGGAAGAAAATGTTCCTCAAATCTATCAGAGAGAAGTTGTCAGCACTGCAGTCTACACTCTCAACTGAGTTCAAATTAGAAACTATACTGGTAAGACTCCTTATGAACTCTGGTTTGGCATTACTCCCACTGTGAGATACTTTAGAGTTTTTGGTAGCAGATGTTACATTAAAAGGGATGAAGATCTAGGAAAGTTTGATGCTAGAAGTGATGAAGGAATATTCTTGGGTTATTCTACTCAAAGAAAAGCATACCGGTGTTACAACAAGAGACTGAGAAAGATTGTAGAAAGTATAAATGTGAAGGTTGATGAAGAAATTGAAAGACCCTCAAGAATTCTTGAACATGATGAAGATGATCAGAATGGTGTTCAGATTCAAGGTATCCAAGTCTCTTCTGAGAGACTAAGTCAAGTTGATCTGGTAAGACATGAAGAAGAAATAAGTCTCAATGAGACTAATCAAGAGTTAGAAGTGCAAGAGACTCCCAAAATTCCAAGGTATGTAACTCTAAACCACTCTGAAGATCAGATCAAAGGTGACAAAAGCAAAGGGGTACAAACAAGGAGGAGAATTGCTCAAAATTTAGATGAGTATTGTCTAAATTGAAAGATTGAACCTAAGATAGTAAATGAAGCCTGCAATGATGAAAACTGGACTAAGGCAATGGAGGAAGAACTGATGCAAATTGACAAGAATCACATTTGGGATCTTGTTCCCAGACCAAGAAACAAAAATGTGATTGGAACCAAATGGGTCTTCCGAAACAAATTGAATGAAGCCGGTGAAGTAATCAGAAACAAGGCCAGATTAGTTTGCAAAGGTTACTCTCAAATAGAAGGAGTTGATTTTGAAGAAACTTTTGCTCCGATGGCAAGAATTGAAGTAGTCAGATTATTTCTTGCATTTGCTGCCTTCAAGGATTTTAAGGTGTATCAGATGGATGTCAAATCTGCCTTCCTAAATGGAAATTTGGAAGAAGAAGTGTATATTGAGCAACTGGATGGATTTCAATTGTCTGATCATAGTGACATGGTCTATAAATTAAAAAAGGCACTGTATGGACTGAAGCAAGCCCCAAGAGCCTGGTATGAAAGATTGGACAAGCATCTCTTGAAGATTGGTTTTAGTAAAGGTACTGCTGACAGTAATTTGTATTTCAAAATTGATCATGAAAATATCTTAATTGTTGAAGTATTTGTTGATATCATTTTTGGAGGAAGAGACAGTATGTGTAAAACTTTTGCAAGTCAAATGAAAAGTGAGTTTGAGATGTCAATGCTTGGAGAAATGAATTTCGTTTTGGGTCTACAAATTACTCAAACAAAGAAAGGAATCTTTATCTCTCAGTAAAAATATGTGAAAGAATTGTTGAGGAAATTTGGGATGGAAGACTCAAAGCCAATGAACACTCCAATGGCAACCGGTTGCAAGTTGAGCAAAGATGATGACTCTCCCAAGGTTAATCAGACAAAATATAGGTCAATGATTGGAGGACTGTTGTATCTCACTCAAACTAGACCAGATATTATGCAGGCTGTTGGTCTTGTTGCTATATTCCAAGCTGATCCTAGAGAATCACATGTTACGACAATCAAGAGGATTTTTAGATACCTAAAGGGGACAGTTGAGTATGGTCTATGGTACCCTAGAGATCATGATTTCTCTCTTCATGCATATATAGATGCAGATTGGGCAGGAGATGTGGATGACCGGAAGAGTACTAGTGGTGGAGCATTCTTTTTGGGAAAAAGATTGGTTTCTTAGCTAAGAAAGAAATAAGAGGCAATATCTTTGTCTACAACTAAAGCAGAATACATTGCAACAACAGGTAGTTGCACTCAAATCTTATGAATGAAGTAGATGCTAAGAGACATTAAAGTAGAATATGAGGAGCCTATCACAATTTTCTGTGATAATTCAAGTGCAATAAATATTTCTAAGAATCTAGTGTTGCATTCTAAGACCAAGCACATATCTATCAAGTTTCACTTTCTGAGAGAGCAAGTGAACAAGGATGAAGTCAGATTGGAGTATGTGCCCTCCAAGGATTAGATTGTAGATATCTTTACTAAACCTCTTCCCAAGGACTCTTTTGAGTATCTCAGGGAGAAGTTAGGGGTTATTTCCCCTCCAGTGATGAACTAGGATGCACTAATGTGCATCAGTCCGGTGGATATCACAGTCATATATTGTGGTCCGGATTGGTGTTGGAGAGCTTCTACTCAGGGGGAGTAGCAGGTGTGATTATAAAGTTGCAAGTTTGGGCCCTTTGCCATTGATGTCAAAGGGGGAGAGAAGACATGTGAAAAACAAGTGGTTGATGATCAAAGGGGGAGTAGTACAGGAAGAGAAGACATGTGAATAGTTGTTGTTGATAGGGGGAGCTATGACAGTAAGGAGAAGTTCTTGTCTTGATGGTTTTTCACATAATATTTTGCCATCAATGACAAAGGGGGAGATTGTTGCAAGTATGGGTTAAACCGGTGTTGTCATTGATGTCAACATACTCATGTTGCATTAATGAGAAGGATTGGGTGAGTTGTGTGCTGAGGATATTGAGAAAATTAGTCTCAATCAAGAACAGTGAAGAACAGTGATGATAACAAGGTACAAGTCCAAGATAGGTTGAGGATCAGAGGATGCGGTTTAAAGGGTTTGTAGATATAAGTCTTGAGATGCTCTAGTCAAGTTTTCAGGGATCTGCATGAAGATCTAAAGAAGTTATGGTCACTCAAGTAGAACCGGTTTAGACAACTGCTTAGTGGTGACAGAGTGAGACAGATAGGTCTGGTAAGGTCCAGTAATGCATTATCCCACTCTACAGATTTGAGGAAGTGTTTAGAACGCCCTTGTGAAGTGTCAAGCAGATCAGTTTGTGGTTTGAAGGTCTGAAAGAACCTATTTGTTTGTGACAGTGATAACAGACTGTGTTCTTGAGGTTCCGGATGTAGGAGAGAAGGATTTCAGTAAGTAGAGGAAGTACGGATGTTCCTGGTGATTTAGAAAAGCTTGTGAAGGTCCTTGGATTATGTTCAGTTTGTGTTGATGGTCCGCATTAGAATTGGAGCCCAGAATTGAAGAAATAATTCCAGAAGAAGGTGTTCTTTCTGTGACTGGTAGACCGGATGAATTATACACCTTGTGAATGTTCTTGTGGTTGCTTGCTGACTTAGATGATTGTTCCTAAGTTGATGTCATGTATAAATAAAGGTTTACGAAGTCATTTCAAGAGTGAACTTATGGAGATGAGCGTGTGGTAGCAAGGAGAAGAGTGAAAGGAAGAGCAGACGGATTTGGGCTTTAATGGAACTAATTCAAGCATGGTGACGATGCTATTTACCAGTTCAAGTATGTAATACTCATTCATTGTGGACAATGTGTCTCTTGTAGGCAGTGAGCCTCTTGTGAGTAGTGTGCTCAGGCAGTGAGCCCTAATTGGCATGTGCCATCTTCTTCTTTCTATTCTTCTAACAAAGAATAATATCTTGGGTTAGTCACCCCGTGGTTTTTCCCTTAACCGGGTTCTCCATGTCAAAATCTTGGTGTCTCATGTGTAGATGTGTTTCTGCTCTTGATTAATTACATTAAGTTTTCATGATTGATTTATTGTTAAGTGAATACAAGTGTTGAAAGAAGAAAGTTTTAAACAACTGATTCACCCCCCTCTTAGTTGTTTGCCCTAAATCTAACAGGAGTTTCTTCATGCACTAGCAGATTAGTTTTTTCCCAAGGGAAGACATATTGTTTGTAGGTTTTGGATCCTATCTGGTCTTCTTCTTCTAGCATTCACCATCATTCACCATTGGCACATGAGCTACTTCATTATGTGGGGGACATATTGTCTCATACTTTCCCTCGTATGGGGGGCTATTCATTGTATATTTATGATGGATGTTGTATTTGGAGGGTCTTGATTCTTCCATCATTCCATCACTTGTACATGTTTTGTTGCATGCATTCTCACCTTTGGAGATGAGTTTTTTCCCATGTGGTTTTCTCATTTACTCCACTTGAGACTTGTTTGTACATGGGTACCTAACATGGCCTAGTAGCCAGGACCCATCCATCTTTACTTTAGTCAGCTTCTCCCTAAGTTGCACTTAAAGGGGGGTGTAGTGTGAATAGGGATATTTCCTATCTAGTTTCCCTTGTTGTGAGATTAATTCATATTATTTAACTATTTATTACTGAAATAATATTCTCACACATAATTCACATGTTAAGTTGGCTTAGTGAGTCTACTAGATGTTTCTAGTTGTTTCTAGTTGTGTCTAGTTGTGTCTAGTTGTTGATAGTTGTCTTATAGTTGTCTTATCCTACACGTGCTATAGTTGTCACATGTCATAGGATTAAGACACTTGTCACATGACTACAACATCTTAGCTTTCATCCTTGTCTTTATAAGCAAGGATCTTCATGTACATTATAACAAAATATAGAACAATTTTGCATTCATTGATATAATAATATTATTCTCTCATTATCTCTCTTGTGCTTTCATGAAGTCCTAGATCTTGGGTGGTTCCTATCTAGCCAACTCTTATAGATTAAGGTGCCATCAACCTTGTAAATCCTTGTATTTATTATTCCTATTATTATTTGTAAATCACCCATAAGGGATCTACAAGTTTCATCGGCAGTGGTAAAAATTATTTGTTGTATCGGTAAGTTTCGGAGTTACTGGTAGTAGTTACGGGATGTCATTTACTAATGGTAATTGTAATTAGTCAATGTAATTAAGGTTGGGCAGCCCACCTAGAAGAATCACCTATTTTGGGGTTATGACATGTATCATAGATGCTGTAAGAAGGTGTAAGAGATTCTATGACAGATGTAAGTTGTCATAAGAATCTATGACATCTATGACACCCTACGACATGCCATTGTTGGTGTGAACAGGGTTATCACCTTATCGATTTACCCTTGTGTGGATAATTCATATTATTTAACTATTTACTAGTTAAATAATTTTCACACATAATTCACACATGTTAAGTTGACTTAGTGAGTCTTCTAGATGTTTGGTTGAGTCTAGTTGTGTATTGAGTTGTTGATAGTTGGAGTAAGTTGTCTTATCCTGCAATTAGTTATCATCCTCTAATTGTCACATGTTTTAGGAATATCTCCACCTTTCACTTCACCTTTCTAGCTCTCACCTTGCCTTTATAAGAAAGGCTCTCTTCATGTATTATGTAATCTAATAACAATCTTGTAATATTTTGTAATCAATGATAAAATAACATTATTCTCTCATTTTATCTCTCTTGTGCTTTCATGAAGTCCTAGATCCTGGGTGGCTCCAATCATAACCAACTCTAACATGGTATCAGAGCTCTAGGAAGAATCACTTTGTGTTAGTCATTTTTTGAGAGATCTTGATTGCAATTCATGGTGGATCTTGATGGTTGAGTATGCTCTTCTCTTGCATTGAATGATGACCTGGAGAATCAAAAAAACTTAATAAAGATACCAGTTTTGTGAGGGTTTCCTCTTTGTAGCCTTGTATTGCAGGTTCAAATCAGAGTGTGCAACTACAAATCTAAGTACATCATTGCATTCAGGAGGTCTAAGATAGTCAAGATCAGCTTTTGTTTCGTCTAAATTAGACACCGGAGACCAAATCTATCGCATTTTTAATCTAAAAGATGGATAGCTGATCTGGGAGGCATCTACAATTTTGGAGTAGTCTGGGAAAAAATTGACCCTACCATTGCATCCAGAAGGTGTCAAAACCTATAGATTGACTATAAAATCGTCCAAATCAGACAAAGTTGCAGCAAAAGGCAAAATTTTTTTGCCCCTCGACCGTATAGAATTTTTGTAGAGAATATTCTCTGCGCAGGAAGAATATTCCAGAATCTCATCGCTTGTGCAATGTCTGCATCATCTATTTGTTTGTCTGGTGGGTAATAGATTTGTTTGTAGGTTAAGAACTCTATCTGTGAGTTAACTAAAAATTTCTGTGGATATTGACCGCTTTCACAGAGGTCGTACTTGCACAGGAGTACAAACAAAACCCGCAAGTACCAGGTTCACTACTGATCCAACATGTGGCACAACCTACATGCCTCAAAGGCCGACATCAACAATCATATACCAATTAGTAGAGCTACAAATTGGAATCAATACATAGTGTTGGATCCTACATTGCTAGGCCTTGTTTCAAGCTAGAAAATTTTCAACATGTTGGATTTGAATCTCACTGGACGGAAACCACAGAGGCCAGCGGCAACACATAATAACCAGCAGTCATTTTAATTTGTTGGCTAGAGTTTATCACACAACAGAGTTTTGAAATCTTTGCACGCCATAATATCATCAGGGGTTTAAAACTTCAATTGACGACCACTTCAAAACGAGCATCAGCAATTTTAAATCGTAGCGGGGACATTCAAAGCACCAAAAGTTTTAATCAATAGGTGTTCATTCATTTAGTTAGTGGTCTACAATCCATGGCCAGTCTCCAATCCACAGCCTTAATATCTTCTTGGTGTAATTAACGGAAGACTCAGCAATCACAGGCGACCACTGGTCTTTACCCTCCTAGCGGCAGCGTTGAAAAATCAACGGCGCTCTATAGCTAAACTAGTGGGAAATTGTCTTATGCCGTATAAAATTCATGCCAAAATTTTTTTAAGCTCGTTGACTTGTTCCCATCGGCCTATTCCATGAACATTCTAGAAAGTAGAGGTTTAAAGTTCAATTTGTAGCCATAAAGCTGAACGCTAGAAACTATTCTCGCCGGGAAATAATCTAAACTCGTCTGAAGTTCCATCAGTGCCAGAATCGAATGTCATATTAGAGGCATCAATCCGGTCATCACTGGATTCTGTCAACAAAGCCATTAGCAGTTTATATAGGGCTTTAAATCAAACAGCAGGGATTGGAATTATCTCACGCCAATCAAAAGTTTAAGCCAGACAATATTCTTAACTCATCAGTCTTCCTATCAGTGTATTACTTAAACCCTCTCGCTACTATTCAACAACAGTTCAAGGGGGAATATTCCCCAAAATCAATGCTGCCAAACCATTTTTTTTGCCAATAAGTAGTTTCTGGCCTATGGAAAGAGGTTTCCCGCCTATGAAGCCACGGTTTGGCAGTTCAGATAGGCGGTTTCCTGACTAGGTGGGCGTTTTTGGCAATTTTGATGGCAATTTGATCGATCTTAGGCAGTTTCCAAAAATTACTCAGGTGGTTTTCTGAAAACCAAGGTGTTTTTAAAACAAACTAGCATTTTTTTCTATCCTGTAGAGATATTTCAGTCAGGAGGAGAATATTTTGTCGATGCGAGGGGGCCTTTTTTGCCCCTCAAAGTCCTAAATAGGGGCTTTTTTACTTTTTTTTCATAACTTTTTCCCACGGAGGAAAAATCAGACAAACAAGATATCATTGGAAAGATGATAGAGAGCACTTCGCAATAGTGTAGGTAGTTTTCTATAATTTTGCTACAGGTAACAGATACAATAGTTTGAAGACAGATCTTCATTTTTTGCTTCTGAGATCACCAACTTTCTACCACGATCTCCAATGTTTGTGATTCTTACGGCATTGGAAAGGTATTTAGGAGCTCTTCAAATCCATCCATGCACTTTTCTTAGATTTTGCTCCAGGTTCATTTTATTTTATTTGTCAATTTTTTAGCTTTTGTTAGATAACTTGGGCATTTTGACACTTGAGGAAGTGAAACTTGTTTTGGAAGGATTTGTTTGCTTTAATCAATCAGTGTGAGTGATTGTAATCTCTGTTAGATCTTAGTTTTAAGAAATTTTCATGTTTTCCCAATTTTGGTCCCTTGTGGACAATTGTAAATCGCACTAAGTATAAAGTGCCACAATCATTCTTTTTTTTGGGGGGGGGGAGTGATCTCTTTGATTGAGTAATAGGGGGTTGTACTTGTGTTCTTTTTTGTACTCTTGTCATCATGGATCCAACTAAACTTCCTCTACTCACACCATATAACTATCATGAGTGAAAAACTAAAATGGAGATCATTTAATAAGTTTGAAAATTCATAGAGTAACAATGGGTACATAAATTGAACCAACAACAGCTGCAGAAAAGAGAAAGGGGTACAATAGATGTGATCAAGCCTATGGAACACTTTGCTTGTCTATCTCTCCTGATCTACTTTTTCATATTGAATCTTGTAAAACACCTAATGAAGTGTGGACTACCTTAGAAAATTTCTTTGATAAACAAGATAGTATGAGAGGTTTCAAATTGGAAAATGAACTAATTGGTTTGAATCCAACCAACTTTGCAAGCATCCAAGACTTCTTCACAAAGATAAAATCACTTAGATTACAGTTCAAACAATGTGGAATTGAGAAAGAGGACACTCAATTGATTCTTTCAATCCTTGCCAAGCCTGGTCCCGACTATTCAGTTTTTGTTTCTACCTTTTATGATACTATGGATGCACTTGGGAAAGCTTTCATAATGCCTTCACTTGATGAGTTTGCTGCATGACTCACAAGGGAGAAAGCTACATTAGTACACATGGGCACATTGAAGTCTCCTAGACCTCAAGCACTTCTTTCTAGTCAAGGTACAAAGGAACAAAAGACTTCAACTAGCAAAGGCAAGAAACAGAAAAATAAGGATCTCAAGAACAATGAGCAAGCAAAGGAATAAACCAAATCACCTAAGTCCTCATCCTCTCCCAAGGAGGAATCATCTAAGAAGGAGAGACGAAAGTGTGCATATTGTAAGAAACTAGGACATGATGAGCATAAGTGTTATGAGAAGAAAATTGATGAGTTGACTCACATTATTCAAAAGCACAATATCAAAATGCCATCATCATCACCTAGTACATCCTCTTCTTTGACAGCATCATCATCTACACAGACAAAGACATCAAACATTTCTAATGGGACAATCAAAGGAAAAGGACATGCACTCTTTGCTTCAACAAGTCTATAGTAAGAGAGATGGCTTCTTGATCCTGGAGCTTCTCATCATATGGCATCTTCACAAGGGATGTTCTCTTCATTTGAGTCATGTACTTCACCACCTATTTTGATGCGTAACAATAGATACATGCATGCAATTGGTAAAGGAACCATTGATGTTGGTGATAATACATTCAACAGTGTGTTGTGTGTACCTTCCTTGACATCCAATCTCCTTTCCATCTACTAGATTACTCATTGTGGTGCAGGCAAGACAATTGAGTTCACTCCTGATTCAGTGATCATATGAGACTTGGAAAGCAGAGATATCATTGCTATTGGGATGGTTGATCATGCATCTCGCTTGTATACATTCTCCCATTTTGCTTCATCTGATGATGTAGATCCATTGATTGATATTCATACTCATGCATCGAGTGTGAATCATGTTTATGAGGAGTAGTTTGGTCACTTGAAGCTTGGTGTTCTTTCACCCACTTTGGTTCATGAGACTAGTGCTAAGCTTCCATCAGCTTCACCTCCTGCTTCTTTAGAGATTGACATCGACATGGTTTCATCTACTTCAGTAGAGCAAGATCATTCTAGTCTTTTAGACACAACTTTGTGGGATACTTTCTTGGCAGGTATATCAGACTTATTTTGTGAGTCTCATATTGCAGATTTGGAGGACACACTTGAGGGGATATCTCTCCTCTTTGATGACAGTTACAATACAACTGTTATCCCATCTACTTCATCTTTGGAGGTTGTTTTTCATGAGTCTACCCAATATTTTAGATTGGTCACACCTAATTGTATTGTGCCATTCTTTGATTCTGACATGTGGACACTTGAGTAGTCTTTAGAGGCATACATCATGAGACTTCTTCCCTCAAATTTCTTCTTGGAGATGGAGTTTCTTCTACATCAGCCTTTGGATTGGTTTCTTCCTAAGGGGAGAAATGTTGTTTGCAGGTATAGGACACTTTCCAACGTTCATCTTCAGGTTTTCACCACTGGCATAGGAGTTACTTCATTGTGGGTGGACCTATAGTCTCACTCTTGCTCTCCTATGGGGGGTATTTGATTGTATATATGTGATAGAAGTTGCCCTTGGGGGGTCATGTTGAGTCCTCCTACTATCACTTCTTCTTTCACTTTCATTGTTTCATGCATTCTCACTTTTGGAGAGGATTTTTTTCCCATGAGGTTTTCTCCTTTTCTCCACTTGAGATTTGTTTTACATGGGTACCTAACATGGCCTAGTAGCTGGGACCCATCCATCATTTCATCTTGCTTTAGTCAGCTTCTCCCTAATTTCAATTAAGGGGGGGTGTTGGTGTGAACAGGGTTATCACCTAACTGGTTTACCCTTGTGTGGATAATTCATATTATTTAACTATTTACTAGTTAAATAATATTCACACATCACACATTATTCACACATGTTAAGTTGACTTGGTGAGTCTTGTAGATGTCTAGTTGAGACTAGTTGTGTGTTGAGTTGTTGATAGTTGGAGTGAGTTGTCTTATCCTCCAGATGTGCAATTAGTTATCATCCTCTAATTGTCACATGTTGTAGGAATATCTCCACCTTTCTAACTCTCACCTTGCCTTTATAAGCAAGGCTCTCTTCATGTATTATGTAATCCAATAACAATCTTGTAATCTTTTACATTCAATGATAAAATAGTATTATTCTCTCATTTGATCTCTCTCGTGCTTTCATGAAGTCCTAGATCCTGGGTGGCTCTAATCATAACCAACTCTAACAGCCATAAGATGTTGTAAGTTGATATTATTGGTTTTAGGCGCCCAAGGTTGCATGGGAATCTTTGGAAAAGTGTCTAATGCATGTATGACGATATTTATTGCTGCATGTTGGAGTTTCCAATATGGGGAATCTTGGACGCCTATCTTGGAGGTTTGGATTGTCCTTTTAATGTAGAAAAAGAGGGATTTTCAATTCAATGTAAGGTGCGGTTAAATCCTCCATTCACTACATACATTCAAGGACATTAAACCAAGTTGAATCACAACTTTTGCAAGAGGACTCAACTATTAGGTTTGTTGTCACTTGGAATGACAAGGAAATTTGGAATTGTTGATTATTTGTTAAAACCCTAGATCAATAATAGACAAAACCCTAGTTCTATGATAAACAGGGCATAACTTTTAAACTATGATAGATACAGACGAACTGAAAGAAGCACCAAGATTAGTGAACAAAGGAGAACCTGATTCCAAAAGTAGAGGTGTTGAAGGACAATGGTGCCCGTGTCCTTGTCCTTGGAGTGAAAATCTACCAACAGTCAAAATTGAGAAAATATTCCAAGGAGTGCCCAGATGATGTTTCCGAACCTTGATTTGTCAGGAGGCCAATTGGAGGACACTGGTGCAAGTGCCCAATTCTAGGGTGCTTCTTTTTCATGAAATCTAGATTCCTTATGCTCTGTACTACCCTCTTATAACTCCTCTCTGTAAGATCCAACACCTGTAACCTGCAATCACAAGAGAGGGGTTGGGGGTTGTGGTGTTTAGGAGCTTGCCTCATTCAAGCCCCGAAATGACATTCAAGCCTTCCAACACCATTGTTAGATAGAGAGTGGGTGTCCTTGGTGGACAGAAACAAAAGAAATGACGAAATAAATCAATGAAAGAACAAAAATATATCACCTTGGAGGTGAAACCCTCATTGAGGAATGAAACTCTTTCATGCCATGAGGAGATGGATTGATGATGCCAAATCTGCAACAAACAAACACAATAACGACATAAATTCTGCTCTGCAACACAATGAAAGCCTTGAATATCTTTAGCATAAGATCACAAGTTTGCATTATCCATCTAGTTTGCAAATAAAGTCCTTAAAATGTTTATATATGCATTCCTGCTGCAAATTTCATAATTCAAACTTAAGATTTTAGCAAGGAAACCTTTTAACGGTCACATAACCAACATTTAAAATTTAGGTCCCGAATAGGGCAGGACTAGGGCGTGAGCACCCAAGTCCTAGGCCCCATTTTTAAGGCCCAATCAAATTCCACATTGTCCCTTTAGCCCCATTTAACATGGGTTTGCGGGGATTTTGCATCAAGAGTTAATTCTAACATGCATGATGAAAAACAAGGGACTTGGGAGCTAAACTTAGGAGGTAAAAGTCCTAGGGGGACATTTTATGACATAACAATTCTATATAAGCAATGCATAGTAGATGATATGTAAGATAGTTTACGGGTACTCAGGTTCTTCCGGAATGAGGACTGAAGAAGAGATGAAGTGCATGTATTGTAATCTTAGATTTGAAGATAATACAACTTGAAGCCTCTTTGCTTGGTGGAGTTTTTACTCAAAAGGGTTTTATCCATGTTACGTACTGTGTTGTGTGTTTAGTTCTTCATGCATATTATTTTTGTGTAGTGGGTTTTTATTTCTATTGCAATCTCCATTGATTCTACATTGTTTAGAGGACATAAATAAGGTTAAAATCAGATTTCTGTTGTGTGGTATGTACTTTAATTTCTAACATTTGGTATCAGAGCCTAGCTAGGTCTGCTTCTTGGGTGGGAGTGTGAAGGTTTTTAGCTGTAGTGGGAGATTTGGTTATTTTTTTATTTTTGTAGATCTTGTGTAGATATCATGGCTGCATCCATTGTTGCTTCTACCTCTCGATTGAACATTGAAAAGTTCAATGGCACGGGGTACGAATTATGGAATCTAAAAATGGAGAATTTTCTAGAGGAAAGAAACTAGTGGTTGGATATAAATAAGGAGAAGAAACTCGATGATATTGCTCTAGATGAATGCTAAAGATTGGATAAGAAGGCATGGGGAACCATCTGTCTATGCCTTGCAGATTCTATTCTATTGAATGTCTCAAGAGAAGAGACTGCTTACAAACTCTGGAAGAGATTGGGTGAGATCTACCAAGCCAAGAGTATGGTAAACAAGCTTTATTTAAAGCATAAATTATTTTCCATGAAAATAAAAAAGCGTGATTCAGTTGTAGAGCATTTGAATTCGTTTAATTTTTTAGAGTCAACTAGCATCTGTACATGTTAATGTGGATGAGGAAGATAAATGTATATTTATTCTCTGTTCTTTACCTAAGTCATGGGAGAATGTTATTCTGGCTATAACTACTAACCTCACAGATCTGAAGTTGGATGCTCTTATTTGAGCTATGTTGTCACAGGAATTGAGGAAGAAAAATTTAGATAGTTCAGGGGATGCTCTTAGTGTTAGGGGATGGTCTAAGAAAAGAGGACCAAAAGGAGATCAGAAGGGGTCTAAAGACAAGTCTAAGGGTCATTCAAAGACTCTTGGAAAGAAGAACAGAGTCAGGCTGCAGAAAGAGAGGGCATGTGAAAAAGGAATGTAGAAACCCAAAGAAACAATGGGATTTTGCTGCTGATAAGTTTTCAAATGCAGGTGATGAGGTTTTACTTTCTACATGTAATGTTGTTTCTCATGATCATCAGTTGGTTGACTCAGGATGCTCATACCACATGACCCCACATAAAGAATGGTTTTCCACATGCGAAGAGTATGATGGAGGTAATGTGTACCTCAGGGAGAACTCTACATACCCTATTGTTGGACGAGGGAAGGTAATGTTGTGTTTTAGTGATGGGGGAATTAAAACTCTCCCTAGTGTTTTGCATGTTCCTAGATTGGCTAGAAACTTCATTTCTATTTCAAATTTGAATGATTTGGGAATGCACGTGACATTTGATAAGCACAGTTGCAGATTGGTGAGAAAAAACTTGGTGGTAGTGAAGGGAACAAGATTGGGAACTCTATTTAAGCTAGAAGCCACTACTGTTTGTAATGCCTCTTATGCATCTGAGGATAATACTAAAAATACATGCATGCTGTGGCACCATAGATTAGTTTGCATAAGTCAATCTAGTTTAAAGACTATTTTAAATAAACAATTGTTAGACTATTTATCCTATTCTAATGAGAGTTTTAAATTTTGTGAACATTGTGTGTTTGGAAAGTAGAATAGATCTCCTTTTCCTTCTAGTAGTAATAAATCTAATGATAAATTGGAACTTATTCATTCAAATGTATTTGGTCCAGTGGATGTTGAATCAATTAGAAAATCAAGATATTTTGTTTCCTTCATTGATGATGTCTCAAGGCTTACCTGGATTTAATTTATGCGTCACAAATCTAAAGTTTTCACTAAGTTTAAGGAATTTAAAGCTTTAGTTGAAAAATAATTAGATCATAAGATAAAGGTTTTGAGATTTGAAAATGGAGGGGAATATTGTTCTAAGGAATTTGATGAACTCTGTAAGAATGTAGGTATTGTTAGGCAAGTAAGTGCATGGAGTTGTGGGACCAAAAATTTGCCACTTGACTTTTTGGTCTCATGCAAAGAAAAACACGAGCACGTTATAATGCGCTCACATTATAACCTCTCTAAACTCTAAAATCAAAATAAAATCTCAAAATCATAAGGTCGTGGCTAATTTCATCTCTTGGCAAGCAACGAGCTGGCTTTAGAGTGCAAGCGCATTAGAAGAAGGAGCATTGAAGTGATTTGTAAGTGGAATTGATATTTTCACCATGCCACCTCACCAATCCCGCTCTCAAGGACATCATGAATGAAATGTAGAGGGTGTAGCAGCCGAACAAGGTAGGTTTTGATTGATTTTTGTGAATTTGAAAAGAAAAGTTTACTTTTGCAATGTTTGATTGGTTTTTTAAATTGAATTTATAGTCAATGAGGCATCACAAAACACAAATCCAGTAGGGAAGGGTCAAAACAACCCCAAAAACCCTCAAAACCCTCAAAACCCTCAAAACCTCCCATCTTCACGTCCCCACCATGAAAGAGATACATAGGAAAACTATTTAGGGCAAATAGAAGAAAACAAAAAATATCTTTAAACCCTAATTGAAACATTAAATAGTCCAAGTGCAAGCACCAATCGTAGGAGAGCCCTTGCCAAGTCATTAGAGGTGATTGTTTCTCACATTTAATTAGTGAGAAACCAAATCACCGAATGGAATGACTATAGGGAGAGGTGTCAGCAATACTATGCTGACAAATTATCTTACCAACAAGTGAAGGATGTAAAAAAATTACAAAATCTGCAATATGTTCACATTTTATCAATCCTAAAACTGGCCAAACATTAGAAGAGACTTGCAAATGATTCCTGATTCATTGGTGTAGGAACCAATATATATCCCTGTTATGTAGTAAAAAGTGGCCACATGCCTTTTTGCCTCCTAGTTTAGTTCCTAGGTCATATTTGCTTCCTTATGCTTCATTTTACATTATAATTGATCATCCTGAAGGAAACTTCCTGACACCCAAGACATTTTGGGACCCTTAGAATCTCCCTTAGCTTATCCCTAACCCAATTTAGGCCCCTAGACTTGGGCACCAACTATCCAAGTCTCTCCTAATTGGTCAGGGCTAATTTTTGATATGTTGGCTTGGACCCTTCCAAAACGTTTCTCCTTATTGGCACTTGTGATTTAAATTTGTAAATGTTACTGGGAAAGCATATATAAGTGAGTTTATGACTTCATTTTACAACTAGATGGATAACACAAACTTATGATATTGGAGCAAAGAGCATTCAAGGTATTCATTATATTACCGTTGTAGATTTGTCTTTGTATTTGTGTGTTTGTTACAGATTTAGCATTTTCATCCATCTCCTTGTGAGTTGAAGAGATTTCATCTTCCCAAGGGCTTCATCTCTAATGTGAAATCATCTCTATTTGAATCATTTTAATCATTTCATCATTTGGATTATCTTTAGCCTCTGCCCTGCACGAGCACTCTCTCTCATTAACAATGGTGTTAGAAGAATTGAATGTCCTTCCGAGGCTTGACTGAGGCAAGCTCCTAAACACCACAACCCCCAAACCCCTCTCTTGTCATCTTGTGTGTAGGTTACATGTACAGGTTTTGGGAAAAGTGAAGCTACAGGGAAGCAATGTAGACATTATAGTTTCGAGATCTGAAAAACAATTCTCAAATATTCCTCTAACTGGACTTAGGCAGTTGCCACCCTTGTCTACAGGGCCTTAATCTTATGGATCTGTGTTCTAAGCATCATTTACAACATTTTCTTAGTTTTGACCTCTGGTAGAATCTCACTTTTGGACTTGGGTGGTTGCTAAATTTGTCCTCTGACACCTCTACTTTCGGGAGACAAGTTCTGACATCTTATTGATCCTCTCTGTACTGTTGGTTTCCAAATTTCTATAGTCAATCATCTATTTCAAGTTGGTTATCTTTTAACTAGTGTTTCCTTCATACTTAGGCTAGGGTTTGATAAAAATTGGTTGAATCTTATCTTTCCTTTACAAACAAGAGCACAAAGATCAGTAACTGAGCCCTCTTCCAACTTGTAGTGGCTTGGCTCGATCTTTGTCCTTGAATGTTGGAGTGAAAGGAGGGTTTGATCTAGTGTACTCACACATTCTATTCATCCCTCTTTTTACCTCTTAACAATCAATTTTTTTTTGGGATAGATGGTACATGGTCTTTGATGAGCGTCTATGTAGTAACAATGAGGTGCCACAATATTTATTGAGGAAACTCCATTGTGAGTTCATCCTCAAGGAGATTCCTAATTACTTCAACATTACAGAGTTACATGACAGAGGTGGTGGCTCTGCCCAAGATAGAGAGGGGGCACAATGAGACCAGAACCACGTACCTAGATCCCTGATGAGGCCAGCACGTGTCTCACTCCCTTTGACTTTGAAGTAGAGTGTTGAGGTGGAGACATTGTATTCATTGAGTTCTCACATAATCTCTAACAAAAAAGAATGATGATCTCACCCAAGTTGATGAGATTGAGAGAAGAAGGTGTCATTTATCCCCACATCTTTGCAGGTCATGTGGGAACTTGTGCGATTATGGCACGTAGGACTCTCGATAGGATGCTGCGATGTAGGGGCAATAGCCAGTGATGGACACATCCATATTGGATGATCTTGTTCTCACAAATGATGTCTTACAATGTACATTTGGTATTGATTCCCACATAATTTTTTACAAGGTTCATCTTGATTTAATATATCCGTATTTGAAATTTGTAATTAATTTTATATGACTATCTATATTATAAGTCAAAATTAATGTATGTAATTGTTTGTGCAATGAAATTCTAGGGTTAGAGTCTTCATCCTGCCTCTGTTAGCTGTCCAGTGACAGGTTATGAGAGGAGGTTGAGTTAACAGATATGTAATTTAACACATGATCATAAATATAGTACATATATTAACGGTAATCCTATTTAGTGATAATTTAATAATTTCAACAGGGAGCTTCACTATCACCTTCACAATTTCCATGGTCCCCTAGATGCAGAATGACTTTTATGGAGGTAAATTTAACCATTTGTAATCATTATGCATTTAAATAATGTTTTGTATCTATTTTGTGTTAGACTTAGGCCCGACAATTGAGAGGGGGGGGTGAATCAGTTGTGCAAAACTTTCTTTCTATTAAACACTTAATTCCACTTTGTAATTGACCAACTTAACAATAAATCAATCATGGAAACATAATGCAACAAATCAAGAGTAGAAACACATCAACGCATGAGACACCAAGATTTTGACATGGAAAACCTAGTTAAGGGAAAAACCATGGGGTAATTAACCCAAGAATGTATTCTCTGTTAGAAGAATATAAAGAACAAAATGACACATGCCAATTAGGGCTCATTGCCCAAGCACACTACTCACAAGAGGCTCACTGTCTACAAGAGACACACTATCTATAAAGAAATAAGTATCACTTACTTGAACTAGAAAATAGCATCTTCACCATGCTTGAATCAGTTCCATTAAGCTCAATACTTCTGCTTTGCCTTTTGCTCTCCTCCTCCCTACCACACACTCATTTCCATTTGGGCAACTTCAAAATGACTTCGCAATCCCTTATTTATACAAGGCATCAACTTAGGAATGATCATCTAAGTCGGAAAACATCCACAATAACATCCACAAGATGTATAACTGATTCGGTCGGCCTGTTTTAGGAAGAACACCATCATCCGGAAGTTGTTCTTCAAAAGCAAACTCCAACTTCAATGCAGACCACCAACATGAACTGGACACGATCCAAAGATCACCACAAGCTTGCCTGAATCACTAAGAACATCCATACTTCATCTGCTTACTTGAATCCTTCTCTCCTTCAACCGGAACCTCAAGAACACAGTCTGTCATCACTGTCACAAAGGGATAGATGCTTATGGACCTTCAAACCATGACCCAATCTAGTTGACACTCCACAAAGACTTCCTTAGCACTCCCTCAAATCTGCAGAACATTATAATGCGATTTCGGATCTCACCAGACCTATCTGTCTCACTCTGTCACCACTGAACACCTACTAGAACCGGTTTTACTTGAATAGCCATAACTTTTTTAGATCTTCATGCGGACCTCTGAAAACTCTACTGGACTACCTTAAGACACATCTCTACAGACCCTTTCAACCACATCCTCTGATCCTCATCCTATCATGGACTTTTACCTTATTGTCTTCCCTATTCTTCTTTGTTCCTGATTGAGACAAATTTTCTCAATATCCTCAGCACACAGCTGATCCAATCCTTATTATTAATGCAACAGGAGTATGTTGACATCAATGAAAACACTGGTTAGGCCCATACTTGCAACAATCTCCCCCTTTGTCATTGATGAGAACATATGATGTGAAAAACCGTTTTAACCATCAAGACAAGAACTTCTCCTTACTGTCACAATTCCCCCTATCAGCAACAACCATTCACATGTCTTCTCTCCCTTGTGGTACAGGAGCACCTAGATGTCTAAGTTTTGGTTAATGTTCAAGTTGTTTTGTTTGGTTTAAAAAGGTCTTGGAGACCATCTAAATGTTGTAATAAGGCTTGTAGCCATGTTGTAAATGGACTATGTCCAAATGACTATGAATCTACTATTATCTTGTTGTAAGTCCTCAAGAGGACAGTCTTGTGTCAAAAAGGCAGTTATAGGTTAGTCATTTAAGTTTTAGAGTTTGTAAGCCTATAGAGGTATGTCAAAGGTTGGAAGGGAATGTTAACACCTTGTCCAAGGTTATCAAAAGGTTAAAAAGCATGGTTAAACATAGAAACCATCGGTGCAGTCCAAGATTGGATAGTTTCTAAAATAGTTGCAAAGACAACAGTTACAAATCAAGAGAAAAGCCCAATGGTTAGGCCGTTTTGATTGATCCCAACCACTTCATGCAATGTATGAGGCTTATTTTAAGCCTTCCAAGTTGATTGTAAAGCGAGACATTCAATAGATTTGAAAAATATAACAAAAACCACTATTTTTTCCTGCCTTTCTGTGTTTTTCTCTATTTTTTTGCTGTTTCCTGCCGTACTGCACTCCTGTACAGATTTGTTTTAATCCATTTGCATATTGGATGGAAAGTAGGAAGTGATAGCTTAGGTTTGAGCATGGTTTGAGATCTTGATAATAAACTAGATGAAAGATATCATTTGTTTCTCACAAACTATCTTTTAGAAATTGTTGTCTCCATTAGAAATTCGCTATTTCATGCACTAATCCATACTTGTACAGCCTAAAGAAGATTGGGGTCCATGTTGGGTGAATAGAGGGGTGAGCTGACTTTATCTTGCAGGTTATTTGAAGCCTTGACACCCTTCCATATCTCTATTCTTCTCCTTTGATTGAAAGTGAGTCTGAAAACCTAATTTAGGGCTTTGTTGAACAGCCCGATGGATTATTCCCCATTCCATTGATCTTAGTCTGCCCTACTCAATGGAATGGGTTTTATGTTAGTGAGGGCAAGGTCTTGTAAAGGATTTGGAGGCAGGAGGATGGTTGGTGTGGAGGATTCCATGTGATTGACTCTGCAAAACCATGTTTGGTGACTTGGAGTTGGACAGTAGCTATTAGATGAAGTCCACCGACTGTGAAATGGAAAGTTTGTGAAAATGCAGTCTTTGCCAATGATGTATGATGCCCTAGATTTGATCAGGGATCCAAGATAGGGAGTATGAAGAAATCTCTCCAAGATAACAGTTTGTGCTGCCTTGTGCTGTCTCTGACAGTCCTCTTGGAGACAGCCATTGCCAAGAAGGTAAGAGATTTGCTTGTGAAGGCATTAGAGTGAGGGTATATTATAGATTTGGTATGTTGCAATGGGATTGAGTTGTTTTGAAGGAGATTACCCCAAGGAGGGTACCATGACTATCTCCTAAGAAATCAGAGGTGTGTGACTTTCTTTAGTAGATAGTGTTGAAGATTGATGAGCTATTGCTTTGCCAAGGAAGGCATTAGATGTGTGTAGCAAGTTATAGATGTGGCTTGTTGTATGAGGTTGAGGGTGTCTTGATAGAGATCACCATAAGGAGGAAATTATGACTGTGATCATTGGCTTAGAAAGGTTATGACTGTCTTTTGAAGTCATTGGCAAGACTGCTGTCCTACAGGTCTATGTAGAGGAGTTGAAGGAATGTTAGATGGAGTTAGGCATCTTGGGATAGGTGTCTTGGAGTCCTCCCTCATGTTGCATGTTAAGAACAAGTTGGTTATTGTGTGAAGCCTGCATTGTGTTGGTATCGGTGATAGGTTGTCTGTAGTCTTGGATGCTCTGCATCACCTTGACTGCTCCCCCTTTGATCAAAAATCACTTGTTTTTCACATGTCTTCTCTCCCCCTTTGACATCAATGGCAAAGGGCACATACTTGCAATTCTAACACTTCAGAATCATACCTGTTGCTCCCCCTGAGTAGCAACTCCCCATCATCAATCCAGATCACAAGATATGACTGTGATAACCATCAGACTAATGCACCTTAGTGCACCTTAGTTCATCACTAGAGGGGCAATGACCCCTAGCTTCTCCCTGAGATACGCAAAAGAGTCCTTAGGTAGAGATTTAGTAAAGATGTCTACAATCTGATCCTTGGAAGGCACAAACTCCAATCTGACTTCATTCTTGTTCACTTGCTCTCTCAAAAAGTGAAACTTGATGGATATATACTTAGTCTTTGAATGCAACACTAGATTCTTAGATATATTTATTGCACTTGAATTATCACAGAAGATTGTGATAGGTTCCTCATACTTTACTTTGATATCTCTTACAATCTGCTTTATCCACAAAACTTGAGTGTAACTACCTACTGCTACAATATATTCTACTTCAGTTCTATATAGAGATATTGCCTCTTGTTTCTTGGTTAGCCAAGAAAACAATCTCTTCCCCAAAAAGAATGCTCCACCACTGGTACTCTTCCAGTCATCCACATCTCCTGCCCAATCTGCATCTGTATATGCATGAAGAGAGAAATCATGATCTCTAGGATAACACAAACCATACTTAACTATCCCTTTTAGATATCTAAAAATCCTCTTGATTGCCATGACATGAGATTCTCTAGGATTAGCCTAGAATCTAGCAACAAGACCAACAACCTGCATAATGTCTGGTCTAGTTTGAGTGAGATACAATAGTCCTCCAATCATTGACCTATACTTTGTCTGATCAGCCTTAGGAGAATCTCATCTTTGCTCAATTTACATTTGGTTGCATGGGAGTATTCATTGGTTTTGAGTCTTCCATCCCAAATTTCTTCAACAATTCTTTCACATATTTGGTTTGAGAAATGAAAATTCCTTTCTTTGTTTGTGTGATTTACAGACCCAAGAGGAAATTCATTTCACCAAGCATGGACATCTCAAACTCACTTTTCATTTGATTTGCAAAAGTTTTACACATACTATCTCTTCCTCCAAAAATGATGTCATCAACAAACACTTCAGCAATCAAGATATTTTCATGATCGATTTTGAAATACAAATTATCTTCAGCAGTACCTTTGTTGAAACCAATCTTTAAAAGATGCTTATCCAATCTTTCATACCAGGCTCTTGGGGCTTGCTTCAGTCCATACAATGCCTTCTTCAACTTGCAGACCATATCACCATGATTAGATAATTAAAATCCATCTGGTTGCTCAATGTACACTTCTTCTTCCAAGTCACCATTCAGAAAGGAAGACCTGGAATCCATCTGATACACTTTGAAATCGTTGAATGCAGCAAATGCAAGAAATAGTTTGATTGCTTCAATTCTTGCCACCGGAGCAAAGGTTTCTTCAAAATCAATTCCTTCTATTTGAGAGTAACCCTTGCAGACCAATCTGGCTTTATTTCTGATTACTTCACCAACTTCATTCAGTTTGTTTCGGAAGACCCATTTTGTTCCAATCACATTCTGGTTTCTAGGTCTAGGAACAAGATCCCAAGTGTGATTTTTCTCTATTTGCACCAGCTCTTTCTCCATTGCTTTAGTCCAGTTTTCATCGTTGCAAGCTTCATTCACTGTCTTAGGTTCAATCATTGAAATTAGACAATACTCTTCTGAATCTTGAGCAATTCTCCTTCTTGTTTGTACTCCTTTGCTTTTAGCACCTATGATATGATCTTTAGAGTGATTCAGTCTTACATACCTGGGACCTTTGGGAATTTCTTGCACTTCTGATTCTTGATCAGGCTTATTGAAACTTATTTCTTCTTCCTGGTTTACCGGATTAGTTTGAATCTGACTAACAGATGAGGCTTGAGTTTCTTGAGTTAGAACACCATTCAGATCACCTTCATCATATTCATAAAACCTTGAAGGTTTCTCAATTCCTTCATCAACCTTCACATTTGTAATTTCTATCATCTTTCTTAGTCTTTTGTTATAACACCGGTATGCTTTGCTTTGAGTAGAGTAACCCAAGAATAGTCCTTCATCGCTTCTAGCATCAAACTTTCCTAGATCTTCATCTCTTTTAATGTAACATTTGCTACCAAAAACTTTGAAATATCTCACAGTAGGGGTGATGCCAAACCAAAGTTCATAAGGAGTCTTACCAGTATTGCTTCTGATTTGAACTCGATTGAGAGTATAGACTGCAGTGTTGACAACTTCTCTCCAATAGATGTGAGGAACATTTGCTTCCATCATCATGGTCCTAGAAGCTTCCTGGATGGTCCTGTTCTTTCTCTCCACCAGTCCATTTTGCTATGGAGCCCTAGGAGTAGACAACTGTCTCTTTATTCCATGTTTCTCATAGAATTCTAAGAATTCACCGGATGTGAATTCTCCACCTCTATCTGACCTCAGACATTTCAATTTTAATCCAGTTTCATTCTCTACCATAGCCTTGAATATTTTGAATTTCTCAAAGGCTTTTGATTTTTCTTTCAGAAAAGTCACCCACATCATCCGGGAGTAGTCATCAATTAGTAATATGAAGTATCTATCACCTTGCATACTCCTGATTCTTGTCGGACCACAAAGATCAGTATGAACTAAGTCCAATAATTTGGTAGAAGATAGTTCCTTACTCTTGAATGTGACTCTGCTCAGCTTACCCAGCTGACATTCCTTGCACAAGCTATTAGTAGGTTTCACCAATTTTAGAAGATCTCTTATAGCCTGAGTATTGCTAATCTTGATGATATTATCAAAATTCACATGACACATTCTCCTATGCCTTAACCAACTCTAATCAACTTGAACAAATAAGCAACTTTTACCAGTACCAACCAAGTGGAAGATATTACCTTTAGTTTGGGTACCAGATGCAATCTCTATTCTGGAGCTTTCAAAGATCTTGCATTTTCCATCTTTGAACTGGAGATCATCGCCTTTGTCCACCAACTATCCAACACTAAGAAGATTGTGCTTTAATCCTTCAACATACAGTACATTACCGGTTTTGTTTCTTCCATCAAAAGAAATAGTTCCTCTACCTCTGATTCTACCAGCAGAATTATCACCAAACTTTACTATTCCTCCTTCATACCTTTCCAAATCTACAAACTTATTTTTGTCATCTGTCATATGGTGAGAGCATCCACTGTCAATGACCCAATCATCCTTCTCTTCAACTTGGGCAGCCAGAGCTCTTTCTACGACTTTATAATTGACAGATTCAGAGGATATTGGTTCTTCTTCCTTGATGGCAATAAATACCCATTCATTTCTGGATTTGTTTCCTATCTCTGATTCATCATCTGGTACTCCTTCATTGTTGTCTTCTTCATGAACATAGTAACAATTCTTTTGGAACCTTGATCTGTTAGGATTTGGCCTTGAAAATCTTTCCAGACATCTTGAGGCAAAATGACCAATCTTATTGCAGTTAAAACACTTAAAAGGTAATTTCCCTTCATACTTACTGGATCCTCTTAGCAGTCTCTTTGCAATAAGGGCTTCAAGTTGAGCAATTTCTACTTCTTCTTCCAGGTCTTTTCTTGCTTTTTCATACCATGATAGTTTCCTTGAAGAGTTCTCTCTTGGATCAAACCTTTGTTTACCTTTTACAGAGGCACTGGCTTTGAATGTAGATTCAGTCTTGGGGGGATCATCTCCAAACTCGGTCATTTCAAATGCAGCCAATTTGCCAGCCAATTGATCTCTTGTGACAGTTGTATGGTTTCTGAATTCATCAATGGCAACAACCTTGATTTTGTAAGAGGTAGGAAGGGATTTGAGAATTTTGCTAACAATCTCATTTTCATCCAAGACTCCACCTGCATTTCTAATTCCACAAACAAGCTCATTTACTCTTGGCATAAAGGTAGTAATATTTTCATCATCTCTCATCTTTAGGTTTTCAAATTTCCCTTTCAGACTCTGTAACTTTGCACATTTAACATACTAGTCTCCTTCATGCAAAAGTTCTAGTTTTTTCCAAATCTCATAAGCAGTTGGTAGGTCAATAACATTTGAGAGCTCTAAATCAGATAAAGTGCTTAGAAGAGCTTCTATAGTCCGCAGATTATTTTCAGCATATGTGATTTCATTTGGAGCTTTCGAACCACCCTGTGGAGGTGTATACTATGTTGTAGCCATGGTCCAGTAAACCCTTCCCATACATTACAAGTGACATTTCATCTAACCTTTCCATAGACTAAAATTCGTTCCATCAAACTTTAGACTATCCTTCTTGTAGGATGACATCCTGGATCTCCTCAAGTAGTTAATCTCCTTTTAGAGGAACTTGGCTCTGATACCAATTTTTAGACTTAGGCCCCACAACTGAGAGGGGGGGTGAATTAGTTGTGCAAAACTTTCTTTCTATTAAACACTTAATTCCACTTTGCAATTGAACAACTTAACAATAAATCAATCATGGAAACATAATGCAACAAATCAAGAGCAGAAACACATCAACGCATGAGACACCAAGATTTTGACGTGGAAAACTCGGTTAAGGGAAAAACCATAGGGTGATTAACCCAAGAATGTATTCTCTATTAGAAGAATATAAAGAACAAAATGACACATGCCAATTAGGGCTCACTGCTTGAGCACACTGCTCACAAGAGGCTCACTGCCTACAAGAGACACACTGTCTATAAAGAAATAAGTATCACCTACTTGAACTGGAAAATAGCATCTTCACCATGCTTGAATTAGTTCCATTAAGCTCAATACTTCTACTCTGCCTTTCGCTCTCCTCCTCTCTACCACACACTCATTTCCATTTGGGCAACTTCAAAATGACTTCACAATCCCTTATTTATACAAGGCATCAATTTATGAATGATCATCTTGATAGTGTCAGATTGTCATTGATGTCAAAAGGGTCTTGTAGGATCTTGGGTTGGTATTAGTAAACATTTGAGTAGGAGACATCATCTCATGTGTTCTTTCTATTTTCATATCATAGCTTGTTCAGTATGGTAAAGTGTTGTGTCATTCAGATTGAGTTACATCAGGATGTCAATGATAATAGATTCTCAAGTTTGAGTTACATCAGGATGTCAGTGATGTGTTTCAGGATGTTGATCATATAGGAGCTCAAATGGGTTACATGCATGTTCATATTGGTGTTACAATGTATGATTGATCTTGGCTTGACAAAGTTCACTTGCTTTAGTTGAAGTGTTGAATAGCTTGCATTTGATCTTTATCTCATCAGGATATCATGGTCTTGATTCATTTAGTGATACATACTATCAAGATGATCATTCCTAAGTTGATTCATTTAGTGATACATACTATCAAGATGATCATACCTTTAAGTTCCTCTGATGAAATGTAGGATATCACCATCAATGTCATAGTTTGAAGAACTCTGTCTGAAACATATTAGTGAGGAAGATCATCAATGAAACAAGTGAAACACTATCTCCAAATCACCTGAAAGCTTCAATACTTATGCAAAACATATGCCATAAAACATTACTCAACAAGGTAGTAGATATGACCATCAAATTATCATCCTGCAACCAAACTATTCTGACACCTTTTCTGACATGACAAAGAATGAAGACCATCTGAACTATCCTCCTGTTCTGCACAAGACACCACATCTGAAACATACTGTATTATACAAGAACTACTACCTCTTGACTTTGTCATTCAAACAAACAAACTGCATCTGCAACAACACTTTGCACAAATCAAAAGCAGAGATAATTGCTATGAATTGAATCTTCATTTTTAGCCACCACAGACAAATATCTGATAAGAGCTCTTTGAAACAACTAAAGCTCTTTGCTATGATAACCAATACTTTTCAATAACAAGATCCCAATGGACTACAACATCATAAAGACTCAACCATTGTCAGTAACAACATGCTATGAACAAAATATGAATAGGATCATTTATAAACCAAAACTCTCAACACTATCAAACTCTTTGCTTTAAACCCCTGACCATCCTTTTAACATCTTGTATGCATACAGAACTAAAGATCACCTGTATCATTGTCACATACTGAAAATCAACATTGTTAGCAACATCATCATCAATAATTTCAAAGCATGGTAAGAATGATAGATAGACAAGATCATCATATCAAATGATCTTCTTCCTGAAACTTCTTGGGGTTAACTGATAGAACATTTGATACCTCCCCCTTACTTCATGCTATGTTATGCAATAGATGTGATGACTTGTGCAAGATGCACAAGCTTAGATTCTGACTTCTCTTTAGTTTCTTTCTACTTCCAAATTTTCATAGGTGCTTTCTTTCTCAAGACCTTTTTCTTTTCCCAACCTTTGAAATTAGGTGATGCTCTCCTGCAACTATGTGCTTTATGACCAAGAGAGTTGCAATTATAACAAATTATGTTGTAATCAAAATCAATTGATTGATAATACCTTTGAGCACTAATTTTAAGCTTCTCTGTAGGATTATACCTTCTATGCACTTTGCAATTTCTTTGTATGTATCCAACATTATTACACTTGTAACAAACAATATCAGTGTTCCTTCTGCAATTAACTAATTTGTGCCCAAATTGATTACAAGTATAACAAAAACCATTAAATGAATAGTTATACCTGTACATGTATGCTTGTCTAACAGGAGCACTTCTTCTAAAATTTCTTCTTCTTTGATTATGCATTTTGTTTTCAATGGCAGTATTCAAATCAATCTTCTTTCTGGGAGTCTCTCTGACTTTTGAACATTCTCCTTCTTCAAATCCTAATCCAGTTGTGTCATTATGCTGCTTCTGTTTGCCCAACAACACATGTAACTTGCTTGTGCTTTCTTCAAACTCCTGATACTTCTTAGATAAAGTCTTGAGACCATCATAATCTTTTCTGAGTTTGATAATTTGACCCTCTAGTTTTAGATTCTCACTCCTTCTAACTTCAAGGTTAGATATTGAGACATCAGCTATCCTCTTAGCTTCTTCAACTTCTGTCTTCAATCTAGCAATTAGTTTGTCAGAATCATCAATATATGTCTTTAAACTAATAATCTGACATCTGGCCTCTTCAAGATTTGTAGATACAATTTCAAGTTCTGAAAGTGCATTGACTTTAGATTCTCTTTCTTCTTGCAGCTGCAAGTTTAGTTTATGATTCTCTCTTTTATACTTCTTGAGCTCACTCAGAGCATATATAAGCTCTCCTTCCATATCAATCTCACAATCCTGATCATCATCACTTGTGATGCTAGCTTCTTCTGAATCTGATTGAGTTTGAACTTCAACTCCTTCATTGCTACTTTCCTCACACACCAGAGTGTCCTCTTCTTTATCATTATCTTGATAAATTCTTATTAGTTCTTTCCAGATATCCTGAGCTATTTCACACTGCACAACCTTACAAGAAATATCATTAGATAAACTAGATAAAATAACCTTCTTGGCTATATGATTCCATTTAAGAGCCTCTTTATTATTTGCAGAAATACCATTTTCAACTGACATTAAAACATCATATCCTAAGGAGGATAAATACACTTGCATTCTAACATGCCAAACTGAAAAATTTGAACCATCAAACTAAGGAACATCTGAAACATTTTCTTCTAGGACAATATCAGATTCAACTTGGAGAACATTTTTATCAACTAACTTTATATCAACATCTGGATTCAATATGAATGATGTCTTCTGTGTCTTTTGACCAGAATGAAGCTTGACAATTTTCTTGCTCTTATTTCTTCTGCACTTACCCATTGAACTCCACACACAGGACCTACCCAAGCTGATTAAGCTACAAAAGGGAAACTAGCTCTGATACCAATTGTAGGAGTCAAGGACAACACTGAGAGGGGGGATGAATTAGTGTTGTGTGAATTTTCAAATCTTTTTTTCTAATACAACACTTTACCATATTGAACAAGCTGTGATATGTAACTCAATCTGAATGACACAACACTTTACCATACTGAACAAGCTGTGCTATGACAATAGAAAGAACACATGAGATGATGTCTCCTACTCAAATGTTTACTAATACCAACCCAAGATCCTGCAAGACATCCTAAGTCGGCAAACATCCACAATAACATCCGCAAGATGTATAACTCATTCAGTCAGCCTATTTTAGGAAGAACACCATCATCCGGAAGTTGTTCTTCAAAAGCAAACTCCAACTTCAATGCAGACCACCAACATGAACTGGACATGATCCAAAGATCACCACAAGCTTTCCTGAATCACCAAGAACATCCATACTTCATCTGCTTACTTGAATCCTTCTCTCCTTCAACTGGAACCTTAAGAACATAGTCTGTCATCACTGTCACAAAGGGATAGATGCTTGTGAACCTTCAAACCATGAACCAATCTAGTTGATACTCCATAAAGACTTCCTCAGCACTCCCTCAAATCCGTAGAACATTATAATGCAATTCCGGATCTCACCGGACCTATTTGTCTCACTCTGTCACCACTGAACATCTACTGGAACCGGTTTTACTTGAATAGCCATAACTTCTTCAGATCTTCATGTGAACCTCTGGAAATTCTATTGGACTACCTTAAGACACATCTCTACAAACCCTTTAAACCACATCCTCTGATCCTCATCCTATCGTGGACTTTTACCTTACTATCTTCCCTGTTCTTCTCTGTTCCTGATTGAGACTAATATTCTCAATATCCTTAGCACACAGTTCATCCAATCCTTATTATTAATACAATAGGAGTATGTTGACATCAATGACAACACCGGTTAGGCCCATACTTGCAACATTTTGGTCAAATAACCTTGAACTCTATTTTCAGATGTTGAATATGGAGACCCCTCCTCATATTCGTTAGTCAGTGGAGGTAGGCATTGTTGCAGCTGTGTTGTCTTCAAATCCTTTGACCGAGGTATCAGCCAATAACATGCAAATATCATTTTGTATTTCTTGTTTTATCTCATGTCATTTGATGCAAATAAATGATATTTATGTTTAGTCAATTTTACTTCTTGCTTCTTCTCACAGGAAGTCACAACTCCAACCCGTCTAGCTGAGGATGAAGAGAGAAAAGATGATCGAGAGGGATCATCGGCTAATGCTAAGTGATCGATTACATATGTGATGTTATATATTTCATGTTTTCTATATTAATGTGCATATTGTTTGATTCTATTAATAGGTGGAGATGCAAAACTCTCCATCGAGGAGGTCTAGTCGACATGAGAGAGAGGATGAGTCACTGATTGGCTCTCCATCTTCATGACCAAGCAAGGGTCACCGATTATTTCATAGTAGTTCATAGGAAACTAGATTTTGGGACATTTTTTTGTATGCCTAGATGAATTTTTATACATACTTTTGTATGTTACCGATGTATATCTCTTTAGATGCCTATATGACTCTGTTTGTACATGCCTATATGGCTTTATATATAGACTAGATGTTATGTTCATGATATTATGTATATGATGATTAGTTATTGTTACAGGAATTTGGTTTTACATGTGCCAATTACATTTGCTTGAAAGTTTATAAATCATTTTCAAATAATCCATTTTGTGCATATCTTGCAATCATTGCATTCCATGAGACTGTTCATTTCTTTGAGGCATCATGCCAAATAGTTCATGCACCTTGTCTTTTCTTCCACACTTTGAATACATGTCTACAAGGGTAGTTACAAATAGAACATGTGACAAAATTCCTATATCCTTTATGCTTTGATGGCTATCCACACCCTATTCCCCAGATCACATTTTGGCATAGGCAAGGAGGATGTTGGAT
Organism: Cunninghamia lanceolata; assembly: GCA_027924645.1. Lineage (NCBI taxonomy): Eukaryota > Viridiplantae > Streptophyta > Pinopsida > Cupressales > Cupressaceae > Cunninghamia > Cunninghamia lanceolata. Next base: position 1,616,371 of record BSBN01000798.1, read on the forward strand.
AAGGTTGTGCAATTTGGTTTTAGATGTTCCAATTGCATTTGGTTGAAAGTTTCTTTTGTGCATTTTCTTGAAAGTTTCTAAATCCTTATGAAAAAACTAGTTTGTGCATATCTTGCAATCATTGCATTCCATGAGACAACATTTCTTTGAGGCATCGTGTCAAATAGTTCAAGTGCCTTGTATATGCTTCCACACTTTGCATACATGTCTCGCAAGGTTGTTGCAACTACAACATTTGACAAAATTTCTATATCCTTTATGCTTTGATGTATGTCCATACCATGTTCCAAAGATACCATTTTGGCATAGGCAAGGAGGATGTTGGCTAAGGTTTTGGAATTTGGCTTTACATTTGCCAATTGCATTTGCTTGAAAGTTTCTAAAGCCTTATCAAAAAATCCATTTTGTTCATATCTTGCAATAATTACATTCCATGAGACAACATTTCTTTGAGGCATCATGCCAAATAGTTCACGTGCCTTGTCTATGCTTCCACACTTTGCATACATGTCTCTGAGCGCAATTGCAACTACAACATCTAACAAAATTCCCATATCTTTTATGCTTTGATGGATGCCCATACCGTGTTCCAAAGATCCCATTTTAGCATAGGCAAGGAGGATACTGGCTAAGGTTGTGGAATTTAGCTTTACACCCTCCAATTGTATTTTCTTGAAAGTTTGTAAAGCCTTATTAAAAAAATTCCATTTTTTGCATACCTTGCAATCATTACATTCCATGAGATGACATTTCATTGAGGCATCATGTCAAACAGTTCATGTACCTTGTTTATGCTTCCACACTTTGCATACATGTCTACTAGGGCAGTTGCAACTACAAGATCTGACAAAATTCCCATATCCTTTATGCTTTGATGGAAGTCCATACAATGTTCCAAAGATCCCATTTTGGAATATGAAGGGAAGATGTTGGCTAAGGTTGGGGAATTTGGCTTTCCACCTCCCAATTTCATTTGCTTGAAAGTTTCTAAAGCCTTATTAACAAATCCATTTTGTGCAAATCTTGCAATTATTAGATTCCATGAGATGGCATCTCTTTGAGGTGTTTTGTCAAGTAGTTCATGTGCCTTGTCTATGCTTCCAAACTTTGCATACATGTCTACTAGGGTAGTTGCAACTACAACATATCTGACAAAATTCCCATATCCTTTATGCTTTGATGGATGTCTATACCCTATTCCAAGGATCCCATTTTGGCATAGGCAAGGAGGGTGTTGGCTAAGGTTGTGGAATTTGGCTTTACACCCACCAATTGCATTTTCTTGGAAGTTTATAAATCCTTATGAACAAATCCATTTTGTGCATATCTTGCAATTATTGCATTAGACATGAGATGACATCTCTTTGAGGTGTTCTGTCAAACAGTTCACGTGCCTGGTCTATGCTTCCACACTTTGCATACATGTCTACTAGCGTAGTTGCAACTACAACAAATTTGAAAAAATTCCCATATCCTTTATACTTTGATGGATGTCCATAGTGTGTTCCAAAGATCCCATTTTGGCATAGGTAGGGTGGATGTTGGTTAAGGTTATGGAATTTGGATTTACACCTGCTAATCACATTTCCTTGGAAGTTTCTAAATCCTTATCAACAAATCCATTTTGTGCATATCTTGCAATTATTGCATTCCATGAGATGGCATCTCTTTGAGGTGTTTTGTCAAACAATTCACATGCCTTATCTATGATTTGACACTTTGCATACATGTCTACTAGGGCAGTTGCAACTACATCATCTGAAAAAATTCCCATATCCTTTATGCTTTGAATTATAAGATTAGTTAGAATTACAAGCTTGGTGAAGAATATTATTCATGAGTAAATTGTAAATCTTAATAATTTTGTGGATTTCTTTTTGGGAAGTATACTTGTAACTTGAATTGAGTTTTCAACACATTAGGTAAGGTATGCAATGTGTTTAAATTTTGATCCCTTAGTATTATAATTTTTTTATCAACCAATATTATCCATATTGGGGTGCAAAGACAACCTTTATTCTCAAAAGAATTTTCTAGAAAGTCAATATGGATTGTTTCCTAGATAATTGAATCCAAGAAACAATAGTTGAATTATGAATATTGAAGCTAACTTTTATTTGGCTAACAAATAAATATATTGTTAACCTATTTGCAACAACTTATGATAAGGTTTTCATATAATTAGTTTTTATATATAAATTATTAGTTAAATTTTACACTTTTATGTTAAGAAAAATATGGAATATGAAACATAAAATATAAAGCATTTTTGTTAAGAGAATGGTGGGTACAAGGAAAGGTGCATCCAATCATAGGATTTATCATTTATGCCTTTATAAGTTTTTTTTAGATGAATCTAACAATTCATATTTTGAATCATATAAGGAAATATAATTTGTTTATGCTAAATTATTACATTGATGCTAAGTGTTAGTTAACATATTTGTTGTACTCTTCTTTTTGTATACATCTCATAACAATCATGATATTAAAACTACTAGATTTGATATAGAAACAACTAGATTTGATATGATAATCATAGATAATTTCTCATCTTACATGTTAGACATATCCTCATTTCACCTTCCATATGTTTGAAATCATTTTCCTACCTTCATCTCATCTTAGATATATGTTTGACATTATATGTTTCGTTAGGGCGAGACTTAGAGAGAGATCGAGAGGGAGATGATATGTTTGACATTATATCCTCATTTCACCTTCTATAGGTCTAGCATACCCTCATTTCACCATCTATTTGGGTTACAAAAAGAGAAAAATGAGGAAGAGGGGAAGAGAGAGAGACATAGGGAGAGAGACATGTCTAGCATGATTTGTATATCCTCATTTCACCTTCTATATAGATTTTGGATGCTTTGCATATCCTTATTTCACCTTTATACATTTGTTTTACACCTACCAATTACATTTGCTTGAAAGTTTCGAAATCCTTATCAAAAAATCCATTTTGTGCATATATTTTGCAATCATTGCATTCCATGAGATAATAATTCTTTGAGGTGTCATGCCAAACTATTCCAAGTGGTCTTGCAGGTCAAGACATCCATTTAATTCATTTAGATAAGGGTTTCCCATTTTACCACCAAAATGGACTATTTGAAAATTGTGATGATTCCATGAGGTGTAATATACGTGAATAAACCTAATCTAATGAGTTATACCCCTTGAAGCAACTTATTTTGCATTTTATAGCAATTTGTGTTAGGATTAAGGTGTCATCAACCTTGTAAATCCTATGTAATTTACTCCTAATATTATTTGTAAATCACCCATAAGGGATGAAAGGTTTCACTAGCAGCGGTCTTGTTTTAGCTACATGTTTATATCTGATCCTTGACACTAATTCATCCACGATGGCACGTCACAGGGGGATTTCCCAGATCTAACGGTCGATATTATTTATATTTTATCATTGTAAATATGGACCATTTGTCGTTATGTCATAGATTTGATGGTCGATATTATGTTAGTTTTCTTGCCCTAGAAGGAAACCCCCTTTTATAAGGATATTTGTACTACATTTTTAGCAGAGTTGAGAGTAATAGGCGCCACTGGATTGAAGACTACAAAAGGAGAGGAAGTGCATGAATTGTAATCTCATATTTGAAGATAATATCACTTGGAGCCTCTTTTCTTGGTGGAGTTTTTTACCCAAAAGGGTTTTCTCCATGTTACATACTGTGTTATGTGTTCTATTCTTAATGCTTTTTATTTTTGTGTAGTGGGTTTTATTTATGAATTTGCAATCTCCATTGATTCTACATTTTTTAGAGGGCATAAATAAGGTTTGAATTAGATTTCCATTGTGTAGTTTACACCTTCATTTCTAACATTTGGTATCAGAGTTTGGCCAGTTTTGATTCTTGGGTGGTTGTGTGAAGGTTTTTTAGTTGCAGTGGGAGATTTGATTGTTGTTTGTTTGTAGATCTTGTGTAGATATCATGGCCTCATCCACTGTTACTTCTACCTCTCGGTTGGACATTGAAAAGTTCAATGGCATAGGGTATGAATTGTGGTAGCTAAAAATGAAGGATTTGCTAGAGGAAAGAAACCAGTGGTTAGCTGCTACGAAAGAGAAGAAACCTGATGATGTTGCTCTTGATGAGTAGGAAAGACTAGATAAAAAGGCACATGGTACAATCTGGTTGTGTCTTGCAGATTATATCCTACTAAATGTTGTGAATGAGAAGTCTGCACATAGCTTGTGGAAGCGTCTGGATGAGATCTACCAAGCCAAGAGTATGGTAAATAAGATTTATTTAAAGCATAAGTTATTTTCCATGAAAATGAAAGAGGGTGAATCAGTTGCAGAGCATTTGAATTCATTTCATTTGTTATTGAGTCAACTAGCATCTGTAGATGTTGAGGTGAATGAGGAAGATAAATGTATATTGCTTCCTTGTTCTTTGCCTAAGTTAAGGGAGAATGTAATTTTGGCTATCACTACTAACCTCACAGATCCGAAGTTGGATGCTCTTGTTTAAGTTCTGTTGTCACATGAATTGAGGAAGAAAAGTTCAGATAGTTCAGCGGATGCTCTTAGTGTCATGGGAAGGTCTATGGAAAGAGGACCAAAAGGAGATTAGAAGGGGTTTAAATACAAATCTAAGGGTCATTCTAATGCTATTGGAAAGAAGAATAGAGTCAAGTGTTGGAACTATGGAAAGAGAGGGCATGTGAAAAAGGAATGTAGAAACTTGAAGAAACATTGAGATTTCGTGACTAATAAGTCTTCGAATGTAGGTGATGTGTTGGGAATTAAGGTGTCTCAACCTTGGTAATTCCTTCTATTATTTCATTATATTTATTTATTTGTTGCCTATTATTGTAATTAGGATGAAAATCCTTATTATCATCTTGTGGGAGCTGGCACGGTGATGTGTCATCCTACGTGGAAGGTGACAGCATGTAAATTTGTCCTCAAATGAGGAGAAAGGTGTCCCACTTAGTGGTAGGAATATTTTCCCATGTGTCAGCATCTTGGATAGTGTGTAAGGGAATATTGACTAAAATGGTTATGACAGATTCCTATTACAAATCTATGATGCGTAAGAGTCGTAAATGGAAGATTCTATGACAGGTGAAGACATGTGTCACAAGGCATCTTGGAAGAAGGCATCTTTGGGTACCCCAAGGAGGGTTATGACATGTTGTAAGAGAATATTCTATTTTTAGTCTGTGTATGATAGATTCTCTTATAGCTGTAAGCTATGTCAGTATGATAGATTCTATGACGGTCGTAAGAGTCGTAAGAGCATCTGTCATTGCCTAACTTGGGAATAGGCAACCATTTTGGGATGGGGTCTTATGACAAGTGTCATGACCACACTACAATGTTGGAAAAGTGTTCTTAGGCATGGGTTTTGGGCCATGAAGCCATGTTGGACGACCATCTCAATGAAATCTCATCTTTTCCTTGTAAACTTCTATTTAAGCAGGTGCTTTGAGAGGAGATGTATTATGTGATTGACATGTACTATTATGCTACTGGTTTGTCTCCAGATACGAGTGTTGAAGACTCTTGAGAGCTTGCATTCCAAGTGTATTGTAAACCATTTCAGTTTTGATAATACATTGTGTAGGTTTTAGAGTGGGGTTTTTCACCCGATAAGGGTTTTCCCCACATATATCTTGTGTCTCTCTCTTTTGTCTCATTTATGTGTGTATGTGTATTTCTGCAATATCTCCATTGTTGTTGTTAACATTCTATAATTGTAAGGATTAAAACAAATTTGTACTCTTCTCTCCTCTTTAGATTAGTGTAGGAAGCGATTTTTGCACACCTACCTTCCTTTCAGTTGGTATTAGAGCCTGGCTAGTTTTGGTTCTAGCTATTGGGTAGGGTTTTTTGAGCTAATCTTAGGTTGAGTGGAGTCTATGCAGAGTATTCTGTATCTTGTTGTAGGAAAGAGATGGCAAGCACATCCGGAAGAGTAGAGGTGGAGAAGTTCAATGGCACAAATTTTGAGTTGTGGAAACTCAAGATGGAAGATCTACTTGTTGATCGTGACCTATGGGAAATCGTTGATGAAACAAAACCTATGACAATGTCACAAATTGATTGGGACCTCAAAGATCAGAAGGCTAAGGGTCTCATAAGACTTTGTCTAGTTGACTCTGTCCTATTGAATGTCCATGAGGAGAAGACTGTGAAAGATCTTTGGAAGAAGATGGGAGATGTTTATCAGACGAAGTCCTTGGTGAACAAGCTTTTTCTAAAAAAGAAGCTATTTTCTTTCAAGATGGAAGATGGAGGATCTGTTACAGACCATATGTATGCTTTCAACATGATTGTTGCATAGTTGACATCTATGGGTGTGAAAATGGAGGAGGAGGATCGGTGTATGAACCTACTTTGTTCTTTGCCATATTTGTGGGATCATCTTGTCATGGCCATCGGAAGCACTACAACAACCTTCAAGATGGAAGATGTGGTGTCTTTGCTGTTATCTAAAGAAATGTGAACAAAGACAACCAAGTAGGCCAAAGAAGCTCTTGCGGTTCCTGGAAGACCCAAAGAGAAAGGGAAGAAGAAAGACAAGAAAGGTGAAAAGGGTAGATTCAAATCTTGTGGGAGATCCAAATCTCCTGGAAATTCCAAGCTTCTCTATTAGACCTATGGAAAAACTAGGCATTTCCAAAAGGAATGCAAAGAGTAAAAGAAAAAGAAGAAGAAGAATGCCCCATATTCAGATTCTAACAAGTCACAAGATGATGGTGATGCCTTCATCATAGCCCTGGCCACCCATGCATCCGATGATGTGTGGTTGATAGATTCTAGTGCATCATTCCACATGACCTCGCATCGAAACTAGTTCACAAAGTATGAATAGTTTGATGCTGGAAGAGTGTACCTGGGTGACGATTCTCATCTAAAGATTGTTGGTCATGGAAGAGTCTCAATCTGATTCCTTGATGGATGAGTGAAGGGGATCACTGGGGTTATGCACATCCCAGGCTTGGCACGAAACCCACTTTTTGTAATTATGTTGAATGATGCAGGTGTGTAGGTTATCTTTTTGAAGGATGGATGCAAGATGACTAGAGGATCTATGGTGCTTGCGAACAATACTCAGAGAGGTACTCTATTTCAGCTAGAGGCATGCACTTCACAATACAATAGTTCTTCTGACTCGAAGAAAAGAGTTGCAGTCACTTCATCCCCACCATATGAACGAGCAGTGAAGAAATTTGTTGTAAATTATGATGGTAGTGCTCATGCTTTGGAATTTAAACTTCCTGGTGAAAAGACAATGCTATGGCATAAGGGATTTGGCCACATTGGTGAGAAGGGTCTTAGAACCCTGAAAAATAAAAACCTCGTTGAAGTGTTAAATGATTGTAATCTCGAGTTTGACTTTTGCGAACATTGTATATATGGAAATAAAAATTGTGTTCAGTTTTACTCTAGTTCTCACAAGTCTTTTGGTGAGTTGGACCTTATTCATTTTGATGTATTTGGCCCTGTTATGTTCCTTCGATTTCCAAGTCTGTATATTTTTTATCTTTCATAGATGACTGTAGTAGAAGGACATGGATTTATTTTCTCAAAAGCAAATCTAAAGTCTTTAGTCAGTTTAAAGAGTTTAAAGCGTTTGCTGAAAATCAGACTAGTAAAAAGATTAAGTGTTTGAGAACTAAAAACGGTGGTGAGTTTTGTTCAACAGAGTTTGATAAGTTCTGTAAAGGGCAAGGGATTGAAAGACACAAGACAACTCCATACACACCGCAACAAAATGGAGTTGCAGAGAGGATGAACAAGACACTGATGGAGAAGGCTAGAAGTATGCTTAGTGGAGCAAGCCTTGAACAAACATTTTGGGCTGAAGCTGTAGCCACTACTTGCTACCTGGTAAATAGGTCTCCTACATCAGCTCTTGTTGGTAAGACACCTATGGAGGTGTGATCTACTAAGAAGCCTTTAGTTAGACATCTTCATGTTTTTGGTTGTGAGGCATATGCACATGTGCCTAGGGAGAAACTGTCTAAATTGGAGAACAAGGCTGTTAAGTGTATTTTCATTGGCTATGGTGTCAGTGTGAAAGGACACAAGCTTTGGGATCCTATGGCTGAAAAAGTGTTGTATAGTAGAAGTATTATCTTCAGAGAGCTAACACCTTCTTCTATTGTTCTACAGCCAGAACAAACATAAAAGAAAGAGGATGTGGTTTAGTTTCCTTCTACCCCTAAGAAGACTAAACTGACAGACCCTGTGAGACCTGATGATGAGGAGAACTCTAGCAGCTCTGAAAGCTTGGAAGAAGAAGCATAACCTCAACCTCAGCGATTGAGGAGGTCTACACAAATAAGAAAGTAACCTGATAGGTTTGGTTATTCATTACTTGATTCTAGTTGTGCTTTTGCCTTACTAACACTGATGAACCTAGAACTGTGACAGAGGCTATGGGCATGAAAGATGCAGGTTCCTAGAAGGAGGCCATGGAAGATGAGATGGCTTCTTTGGAAAAGAATAAAACATGGGACTTGGTGCCTTTACCTGAAGGATGGAAACCCATTGGATGCAAATGGGTGTTCAAGAAGAAATTTGGTGTAGATGGCAGTGTTGAAAAGTACAAGGCTAGATTGGTTGCAAATGGGTACTCACAAGTGGAAGGAATTGATTATGGTGAAATTTTCTCTCCCTTTGCAAAGCTGACATCCATTTGGTTCTTGTTATCTCTTGTAGCTACTTATGACTTAGAGGTGGAGCAGATGGATGTGCAGACAACTTTCCTTCATGGTGATTTGGAGGAAGAGATTTACATGTCACGACCAGAGCATTACATAGAGAAAGGTAAAGAAAATTTGGTTTACAAGTTGAAGAAGTCTTTGTATGGTTTGAAGCAGTCTCCTAGGATGTGGTATATGAAATTTGATGCCTTTGTGTTGTCGATTGGATTTTTGAGATCAAAATCAAATCATTATGTTTATTACAAGTTTGACAATTATCGCATTCTCATTATTGCATTGTATGTTGATGATATGCTATTAATTGGGAATGGTAAGAATATGATTTCTGATTTGAAGTCTCAGTTGTCAGCATAGTTTGAGATGAAAAATCTAGGGGCAGCTAGGTATATTATGGGAATGGAAATTAAAAGAGATAGAGCTAACATAAAACTTTGGTTAAGCCAGAGTAAGTCTGTGAAGACCATGTTGGATAGGTTCAACATGGCAGATTGTAGACTATTGTGTGTTCCTGTTTCATTGTGGACAAAGTTGTCTGTTAATGATTGTCCAAAATCTCCCAGTGAGGAGGAGGACATGAACAGAGTACCTTATGCTAGTGCTGTTGGAAGTTTGATGTATGATAGGGTCTGCACAAGAGCAAACATTGCGCAAGCAGTGGGAGTTGTTAGGCGATTTATGGCTAATTTTGGACGGGTACATTGGGATGTAGTTAAGCGAGTGTTCAGATATTTAAGGGGTACTTCTCAGTATTCCATATGCTATCATGGTAATGCTACCGGACCTTTGCATTCAATTTGTATTCATGGATTCGTGGATTCTGATTGGCCAGGTGACATTGACAACAAGAGATCCACCAGTGCCTATGTGTTCACTATGTTCAGTGGTGAAATTAGTTGGATGAGTAAGCAACAACCTATGGTCACTTTGTCCATGACAGAAGCTGAGTATATGGTAGCAACTCATGCTTGTAAGGAAGCCATTTGGCTTAAGAGATTGTGTTCAGATATTTGTGTTGAATCATGACAGATTTTGATTTGTTGTGATAGTCAGAGTGTGATTTGCCTAGCGAAGAATCTAACTTTCCATGCCAGAACAAAGCATATTGATGTATAGTTTCACTTCATGTGAGACATGGTAGAGGATGGGAAGGTGAATTTGGAGAAAGTAGATACTTTGAACAATGTTGCAGATGCATTGACAAAACCATTGAGCACAGAGAAGTTCAAATGGTGTTTGGAATCTATGGGCCTCTCGGCCTATAGTAGTTAAATCCTATTATTTCCATTGGCTGTTACAAGGTGTTCGATAAGTGGGAGAATGTTGGGAATTAAGGTGTCTCAACCTTGGTAATTCCTTGTATTTATTTATTTGTTGCCTATTATTGTAATTAGGATGAAAATCCATATTGTCATCTTGTGGGAGTTGGCACGGTGATGTGTCATCCTACGTGGAAGGTGACACCATATAAATTTGTCCTCACATGAGGAGATAGGCATCCCATTTAGTGGTAGGAATATTTTTCCATGTGTCAGGATCTTGGATAGTGTGTAAGGGAATATTGACTGAAATGGTTACGATAGATTCCTAGGACAAATCTATGACACGTAAGAGTCGTAAATGGAAGATTCTATGGTAGGTGAAGACATGTGTCACAAGGCATCTTGGAAGAACGCATTTTTGGGTGCCCCAAGAAGGATTATGACATGTTGTAAGAGAATATTCTATTTTTAGCCTATGTATGACAGATTCTATGACAGTCGTAAGAGTCGTAAGAGCATCTGTCATTTCCCAACTTGGGAATAGGCAACCATTTTGGGATGGGGTGTTATGACAAGTGTCATGACCATGTTGTAGTGTTGGACAAGTGTCCTTAGGCATGGGTTTTGGGCGATGAGGCCATGTCGGATGCCCATCTCAAGGAAAACTCATCTTTGCCTTGTAAACTTCTATTTAAGAAGGTGCTTTGAGAGGAGATGTATTATGTGATTGACATGTACTATTATGCTATCAGTTTGTCTCTAGATATTAGTGTTAAAGACTCCTGAGAGCTTGCATTGCAAGTGTATTGTAAACCATTTCAGTTTTGATAATACATTGTGTAGGTTTTGGAGTGTGGGGTTTTTCACTTGATAAGGGTTTTCCCCATGTATATCTTGTGTCTCTCTACTGTCTCATTTATGTGTGTATGTGTATTTCTGCAATATCTCCATTGTTGTTGTTAACATTCTATAATTGTAAGGATTAAAATGAATTTGCACACTTTTCTCCTCTTTAGATTAGTGTAGGAAGCAATTTCCGCACACCTAGCTTCCTTTCATGATGAGGTTTTACTTTCTGCATGTAATGTTGTTTCTCATGATCATTGGTTGGTTGACTCAAGATGCTTGTACCACATGACTTCACATAAAGAATGGTTTTCCACATATGATGATGTAGGAGCATTCAGAAACATTCAGAACAATAGAGACATTTGACAGTGAAGTTGCAGATTGCAGAGAGAGTGACCTTGGAGAATTTCAGCATTTGAATATTAGAGGTTGCGGATCTAGAATTAACATCTAGACATAGTCAGTTATAACATATCAAGAATTTTGATCATTTGTCTTTGACTATGGAGAGATATTATTATCAAAAGATTGGCTATTTTTTGTAGAACAGAGCTGACAGTGTTCAATGAGTCTAAATCAGCTTACGGATCAATCTCGTGACTTGTGGAGCGAAAAGGAGAATTGGTCGAAGAAGTTTAGGACTTGGCCAACCTTCAGTGGTGATCTGCATGAAGTTTTATGCATTTGTGGAGCAATGCCTTAGGTTTAGGCCTGACCTATTTTGTGTACACATCACCCTAACTAGCCGTTACAATAGGCCGACCTGGTGATGATCTGAAGGCTTGTGAAGGATATAAATGAAGGATAATGACTTGTTACAAGGGGTAGTGAAGAAGTGATTGATAACACAAAGCTATGAAGCAAGATCTGAAGTTGTTTTGATCTGGAGGAGTAGCAAAATAGAGTAAAGGAAGAGCAGGAAGCAGAATGAGTTGCAGAGCAGAGAATTGAGTTATAGAAGAAAGAAATCATGAAATAACATTGTTGTAATTCTTGGGCTGTGGCCTAGCATTTGTAAAGCCCTTGAGACATGTGTAATTTTATTTAAAGTATAATATATGAAGAATGAGATTTGAAGGCTAGGTTTTTCCTTGTTAGGGTTTTCCTAGGATATATCTTTTGTTATGTTTTCATGAATATCTTTTGTCTTTCTGTTGTTTAGTTGTTAGCTTCTGTTGCATATCTATTATGATCATGGTGTTGTTCGGATAAGGCTGCAAGGTTGGATAGTCCCTCACCAGACCCTCCTACCTTGATTGCATTATACGAAGAGTATGATGGAGGAAATGTGTACCTCGGGGAAAACTCCACATATCCTATTGTTGGATGAGGGAAGGTAATGTTGTGTTTCAGTGATGGAAGAATTAAAACCATCCCTGGTGTTTTGCATGTTCCTAGATTGGCTAGAAATTTGATTTTTGTTTCAAAGTTGAATGGTTTGGGAATGCATGTGACATTTGATAAGCATAGCTGCAGATTGGTGAGAGGAAACTTGGTGGTAGCGAAGGGGAAAAGATTAGGAAATCTGTTTAAGCTAGAAGCCACTACTGTTTGTAATGCCTCTTATGCATCTAAGGATAATACTAAAAATACATGTATGTTGTGGCACCATAGATTGGGCCACATAAGTCAGTCTGGTTTAAAGACTATCTTAAATAAAAAAATTGTTAGATGGTTTATCCTATTCTGATGAGAGTTTCAAATTTTGTGAACATTGCATGTTTGGAAAATAGAATAGATCTCCATTTCCTTTAGGTAGTAATAAATCTAATGATAAATTAGAACTTATTCATTCAGATGTTTTTGGTCAAGTGGATGTTGAGTCAATTGGAAAATCTAGATATTTTGTTTCCTTCATTGATGATGTCTCAAGGTTTACTTGGATTTATTTTATGCATCACAAATATGAAGTTTTCACTAAGTTTAAGGAATCTAAAGATTTAGTTGAAAAGCAATCAGATTATAAGATAAAGGTTTTGAGATTTGACAATGGAGGGGAATACTATTCTAAGGAATTTGATGAATTCTGTATGCATACAGGTATTGTTAGATAGAAAACTACTCTGTATACTCCACAACAGAATGGAGTGGCAGAAAGGATGAATCAAACAATAATGGTGTAGACACCCTAAAATGACCATTCTCGTCGCACTACTTGTATTTCATCAAATCTGTCTAATCATCTGCATTTCAAACATTAATTGAATAATCTAATTATTTAATTAATTTCAACAAAATCGTCAAATTCCTCTAAATCTCCTAAAATCGACATTAATTAAATAAATCCTCTTTATTTATTAAATTAAATTAAATTCCTCTATATTTTTCCAAAATTAAATAATTTTAATTATTTAATTAAATTATTATCCTCTTTCAAATTTCAAGTCTCCATTAATTAAATAAATTATTATTTAATTAAATCATTGTCCTCTTTCAAATTTCAAGTCTCCATTAATTAAATAAATTATTATTTAATTAAATCATTATCCTCTTTCAAATTTTAGGTCTCCATTAATTAAATAAATTCAATTATTTAATTAACTTCTCCAATTCTATCTTATCTACAATTAAATAATTTAAATTATTTAATTAAATCAATTATTCTTCTAAATTTAAATAAATCATGCAAATTTATTTAAATTATCTCAATCCTTTAAAAATAAATAAAATCAAATATTTTATTTATAATCTTCATATTCCTCTATCATGCACAATCAATTAAATAAATTTATTTATTTAATTTCAGTTATCTTCCAAATTCCACTTAAAATATCTTGTTAACTCATGTGCACAGTCAGTCTTATTTTTAGAACTCTAGAAAAAGGCAAAATTACAAGTTGAGTTAACTATTCAATTAATCTTGTTTTCATCATATTTTAAATAAAAATATCCTTATGGATTGACACATGTTGTGTGCACATTCATCATGGTTATTTGATTTATCTCCTCCATTGATTCATCTGAATTATCTGGACCATTGATCGATATTTGTTGAAACCTATATAAACCCCCCTCATCTCCTTCACAAAGTCTCTTCGATCACTTATTCTCAGGCATATTTAACAGCACTTTGAGTATACATCGCATCGATTGAGCAACCTTTACGATCTCTTGACATTGATCTTTGAACACTTTACTTGCTTGTTGCAAACATGGTTTCGCAGCACTATTGAGCAATCCACATTCATCCAAAGGGAACAATACAAGTCTCAGTAAAAGCTTTCATGTTTCATTGATTTATTAGTAATGGATTTTATTTAGATTAGTTCTCTTTATGTTATGGTCTTTTGATTTAATTTTTTTTTACAATTGACAACTACAAACGTGTGTGTGCCTAATTTAGTTGCACTTTATTTTTCTTATAACGGGACAATTGAACCTTTGTTTGATGTGCTTGCTCTTACATTTTAGTTATTCCTTTAGAAGGGCCTGCTTTTGGATTGCGCTTCATCCAAAAGGGATGACCCTAAGCGGAGTTTTCCTTTGAACCGCTATATAAGAGGGATAAGGTGAAAGCCAAGTCCTAACCGACGTCAGCCTTACCTTGTGGTGCCAAACTGAAAAGAGGTGTACTAGCTCTTTGTGGAAATGATTTTCACATCGAGCGAAGTGTTTGATACTCTTAGTAGGATTGGTTAAAGCTTTTAGTAGCTTGTCACAATGCTCGTAAGGCGTTGGTCCCTCAAAGTTACTAAGAACCATTCTAGATAGTGACTACTCGATCTACCTCTGAACGTTGCAGTAATCATCAGTGCAAGGGGAATCGATTTAAGCCCTTAAGATACTCACCATTGGCTCCCTTGAGAAGAGATAGTATTCCCTTGGCCATAAAGCTCTTCTGACCTACTTGAGCTTTCCAAGGGGAGGGTGAGATATCCCTACCTATCGTCTCTTGCAAAGATACAAAATGTCTGACACCTTTACGGAATGACATTTTTATCGACGGAGTATTAAGTTGTGAGCTGATCTACTGCAATGAAACCTTGTCTCTAGGGATAAAAAGTGCTTGATATTTGTTTACAACTGTCTTAGACTTGTGGAAACATTGGGCTTTTTTGTGAAGCCTCGAACATACACTATCTGTTGTGTCAGTCCCTTTTTGCCAAATTTGTTTGCTATGTTTTCTCTTGCCAAAGCAAAATCCAACTAGAACCAAAATCAGAATCTATCAAAATTTGCCTTTTAAAAGCATCAGACACTACTTAAACGCCTCTGGTATTACAGCAGCTCACCTTTGGTAGTACAGTATCTCGCCTTTGGTATAATAGTACCTCGCCTCTGGTAACCCTACTTTAGCGCCCTTGGTATAACAGTAGCTTGCTTTTGGTCACCGCAGCTTGCCTTTGGTATAGCAATACCTCACCTTTGGTAGCTCAATCCATCGCCTTTGGTATTACAGTAGCATGCTTTTGGTTGCACAGTCCTACACCTCTGGTCAAACAGTATAGCGCCTTTGGTCTAGTAATTTGTGCATCAAGATTTTATCTTTTTCACAACACAAACAGAATCCCAGCATTACTTTTTGTTCTAGTGTATTCCATGGTAACCACTAGGCTCCAGCAAACTATGAAGTCCAAGCAAGTTGTCCCTAGGAAGTGCAAATCACCTCCTCACACACCGCAATCAGGTCGTCTCAACATTACTCCCAAGGTTACTCCTAGAACACCCGCGGAAAGATCTACCAATTCTCGCAACATGCCGCACCTTGATCAACCAAACAATCCACAAGAGGGTAGAACCCCTTTAGTAAGTACACCTCACTATACTATCGGCATGCCTCCAGATTTTGTCCCTCAAGGTTATACTGCAGATCTAGCCCCATCTCAAGAAGAGCGACACTTTGAAATAGGTCAATCCTCTCAAGAAGATGGGCAAGATCTTGACGAATTCATACAAGACCCTAGAGCCGTGGCCGCCTTTGACAAAATCCTTAGTGAGAACCAAGATCATTTCTTTCACTTGCTTGCAAAGCAAGGAGCCAAATTACCTCAAGATTTTGATTTATCCAATCTCAAGGAGACAAACAACACCCTAAGCACCATACAGGCAGTCTAAACCATGTCAACAGTGACCATGCCTTTACTCGAACAAAGCTCACAAGGGAGAATGATTGCACAATATAAGAATCCCCTTTATCAAAACCCAACAGGAAAGAGGGCCATATCACTACTTCTAACTCTTATGGAGATCTACAAAAATCAACAAGAAACTCTCCAACATCAAGCAGAACTAGCTAAGCAAGCCACCTTAGCTCGATCAAATATACAACAAACTCCTAAAGTGTCCACACCAATTGCAAGTGGAATTTTGGTTACCCCATCACGAATAGGTTTCCCACCAAATTACAATCCGGGGAACAACTATGTAGCCATGCAACAAGGGTCTCAATAAATACCACCTCCCATATCATCAAACCTTCATGTCTCTCAACCAACTAGGGTCATGCAATCCCAACCACAACATTCTTCTACGCTAATCCTCAATCAACCTCAACCATCGCATAACACTTCCACCTATGTCCCTCCTCCACTACATTCATTAGCGCTAAATTTCTTTCACACATTGCCTATCCACCCTCAACATTCCCAAAACCTAACTTCCCAAAGCTATGTTCCGCAATCACAACCTAACCCAGCAAACTTTAGCTTTTCTCCACCAAACTCTTTTCTTCAACCATCACAAAGCCTACATTCTTATCTCCCACCACCCCCACCTCCTCCAAATCAAAGCATCTAATTCCAACCCAATCTAAACCCAACATACAACACGTATGACCCCAACCAATCTTACGACCCTTATAATACCAATACCCATGGCTTACACTACAATCTTCTGTATGGGCAACAACAACCACTTCTAGGACAACAGGAGATGTTTCCAACCCCTCCCATAATGATAGAGCTAAAAATTGTGGAAGTTCAACAGCAACTATCTGATCTTACATTTGGCCACACCAAGAAGACCTTATCTTTAGAGGAAGTGTGTCCTTATCCTTTTGATCGGTCATTACCCATGATCCCTTTTCCTCAAAATTTCACTATTCCCAAATTTGATAGATACAAAGGAAAAGGTGACCCAAAAGACCATCTCAGGGAATTCTATCTTGCTTGCTTCGAGGTCTCACATAACGACATTTATCTTATGCATCTCTTTCCTCGCAGTCTTGGAGGTCAAGCTATAGAATGGTTCTCACACTTACCCATGGGTATCAAGTCCTTTAATGAGCTAGCAGAGAAATTTGCCACCCATTTCTCCTATAACGTAGAGCATGAGATCTCCATGACTGATCTATGCAACAACAAATAGAAAAATGGAGAAACTTTCATTTCTTTCCTTCAACGATAAAGACAAATGGCTAGCAAATTCCCTTTCAAGATTCCTAAGAAACAACTTGTTAGCATATTTGTGTAGAACCTCAACCAAGAGTTAGGTTTTCATTTGCAAATTCTTAGTGCTACAACCTTCGACGAAATTACATACAAGGGAATCAACATTGAAAAGGCCCTCATTGCTAAGGGTGTGGTCAACATCTTCAAAGAAACTAAAGACAATGCTCCTCAACACTAAATGAACGATAAACCCAAATATTGGAACAAAAACAAAAATGTGGTCAACGATGGGGTGGTCAACTCTAAACATGTCAAAACATTGCAAACACCACTTCAACTTTCCAAACCAAGTCAACCTCAACAACAGCAACAACAATGGCAACCTTATCAAAACCAACAACAATGACAACAAGAGCAGCCTCAACAAGATTACCCTCTGTGGCATTAATTCACTCCCTTGGGAGAGCCCATAGAGTCAATCTTACAGAAGCTCTTACACAATGACCTCGTCACCTTACTCAATGCTCCCCCATATGGTGAACCTGTTTTCAAAACTGCACGGTATAGAGAGAACAAATACTGTGAATTCCATAGGAGCAAAGGGCACAAAACTATATCGTGCATGAAACTCAAGCACCTAATCCAAAATCTCATCGAAGGCAACCAAATCTCTTTTGAAGATGAACCACCAGCTCAAGACACGAACAAAGACCTCAACATGTACAAGGAACCTTTCCCTCACCATGGTCCACCTGCTTCTCAGGATAAAGGTAAAGGTGTCAATCATGCCTCCACTTCCTTTGACTCCATTGTGGGTCATTTTGAAGAGAGTCGAGTATCTACCCTCAAAATCAAAGGCAAATCTACAGATTGCACTATTACAACTCGTCGTGGTCGTGTCACCATTCATGGTCCTACACCTAGTCTCCCATCTCAATCTGATTACAATCTTGTCAAACATTTAGGGAAAATGCTAGCACAAATCTCGCTCTTGGACCTTCTATGGTCATCACCTGCACATAGAGTCGTGCTAGAAAAAGCCCTCCAAGAGTCTTCGGTTCCTAACAACATAGCGGTCACAGATTTTTGAGCTATAGTAGGTAACATTGCCTCACCCTACAATGTGTTCTTCTCTGAAAAGGACCTCCCATCCCATGATCCGTGTCACAATGATGCCCTTCATATTGAGGTTCTCATCCATAAGCACAAAATCAAATGCATACTCATAGATGGTGGTGCTGGTCTCAACATCTGTTCTTTAAAGTTACTTAAGCAATTGGGATAATCTAAGGATCATGTCAACACTGATCAAAGTATTACAATCAAGGGATATGATGATGCTGAACGCCGTTCAGAAGGTGTTATCCATTTACCTATACAACTGGGCCCCGTCATGCTTGAAACTCAGTGCCAGGTCCTTGATATTGAGCTTCCTTACAACATTATCCTAGGCCACCCATGGATCCATTAAATGAAATTTGTCCCCTCAACGTACCATCAGTCTCTCAAATTCCCATTCAATGGTACAAAGATCACTATCCTAGGAGACCCTAATCCTTTTGAATTCTATCGTGGCTTGCAAGGCAGTTATAAGAATTGCAACCAAGTGCCCCAAAATGATAAAGCCCTTGAATCCCCACTATATGTCGATCCTGAAAATCTGACCCAAGCCTCTACAAGTGAACCTAATCCTCTTCCTGAAATCAAGGCTCACATCTGTGATATAGGCTTTGGAACCTATGATAACTCAAAATCTTGTTGTGTAGGGCAGATGCCTTTATCCCCTAAATCTTACGGCCAACCACCCATTGCCAAAGCAACTAAAAAAGCAGCTATTCCTCCTCTAGCATTTCTAACCCAATTCCAACAAGGAAAATTATTGGAAGAGGAAACTATTGAGGATATTTCTTCTTGGCTCTATAAGGAGAAAGAACCAGTCACAATACCAGTCAAGCAATATGGAAATGGCTTAAGGATAGTCAAAAACATGGGCTATAAAGGCAAAGGTGGCCTTGGGAAATAGAATCAAGGAACTATGGAACCCATTACTATGACAAAGAAACTAGACAAGAAGGGATTAGGGTTTGGTAGAAAGGTACCGCATGCCTTGGACATCGAGTATACCCTCAACAAGGTGTCTGAAACTTTTCCCGCCGATTCAATGTCTACAGAGGATATAATCGATGACTCTTCCCTCCATATGACTGACCTATTCGTAGAATCCTCCATCTTTATGCTATCATCCGTATCCTTAACCTCCACCACAAACACCCATAATGTAACACTTGTCTACCCTAAACTTATCGATTGGGACCAACAAGGGTCCCCCGTTATAGATGTATTTCAGAATGACAAAGCTCTAGTTGAGTTCATGGGACTTCGGGAAGGTATTCCTCTTGGCGATCATAAAGCAGGTTTTCTAATGGAGCTAGAGCCAACAACTTATTTTGGTGAGAATGCCAAATCCTTTAGTCACAAAAGTAAAAATAAAGAAAGATCTC
Organism: Cunninghamia lanceolata; assembly: GCA_027924645.1. Taxonomy (NCBI): domain Eukaryota; kingdom Viridiplantae; phylum Streptophyta; class Pinopsida; order Cupressales; family Cupressaceae; genus Cunninghamia; species Cunninghamia lanceolata. Next base: position 1,636,021 of record BSBN01000798.1, read on the forward strand.
TAGGTGAAAACCACACTATGGCACTTCCCGATCACAAAATAGTAAAAACAAAGGACGTATCCAAAGGTGAAAACCCAACTGTGGCACTTGAGGATGGAGGATTTGACCTTCCCCTACCATCTAAGTATTAAGAGAATTCTTCTCTCCTAGTGGAAGATTCTATAGAGATAAACCTTGGTACAGAGCAAAATCCAAAGACCACATTCCTAGCAGCATCATTATAAAAAATAGAGCACAAGAATCTTAAAAAATTCTTCTTACAGAGAACCATCAACTTTGCATGGACATATGCTGATATGCTAGGGTTAGACCCTAAGCTAGTGGTTCACTATCTCACAGTTCATCCAAAAGTCAAGCCAGTCAAGCAAAAGCTAAGGAAAATGTACCCACAGATAGCTCTCTTGGTAAAAGTGGAAATACAGAAGTTGTTAGATGCAAAGTTCATTCGACCTATTGACTATTCAGACTGGGTATCAAACATTGTACCTATGTCTAAACCCAATGGGCACATCCGCATGTGTAATGATTTTAGAGATCTTAATAAAGCATGTCCCAAAGATGACTTTCCATTACCAAACATTGATATTATAGTAGACTTGACAACAGGTCATGAAATACTTTCACTCATGGATGGATTCTCAGGCTACAATCAGATAAGGATAGTAGAAGAAGATCAACATGAAACAACTTTTACTTGTCCGTGGGGTAATTATTGTTGTTGTGTCATGTCGTTTGGTCTAAAGAATACGGGGGCAACCTATTAGAGAGCAATGACAGTGATATTCCATGACCTCTTTCATCATATCATGGAGGACTATGTGGATGGCATACTAGCTAAATCTTCTAGGGCAGATCACATATAGGTTCTAGGACAGATCTTTGACAGGCTCGAGAAATACCAAGTATGCCTCAATCCAAAGAAGTGTGTCTTTGTTGTGACATCAGGAAAGCTATTGGGATATATTGTATCTCGCAAAGGTATCAAAGTAGACCCCGCGAAAGTCAAGGCTATAGTAGAGATGCCTTCACCAAAGAACCTCAAAGCATTAAGGAGCCTTTAGGGATGGTTGCAGTCCATTAGGCATTTCATCTCATAGCTAGTAGATAAATGTCAACCATTTCAACACTTGCTCTGAAGGATGTCTCATTCCAATGGGATAATAAGTGTCAAGCAACATTTGATCAGCTTAAATAATATCTAGCTACACCTCCTATATTAGTTCCACCAGTTGCTGATAAACCTTTGATATTATACATCTCAACTACAACTTCGGCCCTAGGGGCCTTGCTAGCACAAAATGATGAATCAGGAAAAGAGCATGCAATCTATTATATCAGTCGAACCTTGGTAGGATATGAACTCAATTATTCACCGATGGAAAGAGCTTGTTTAGCAGTAGTGTTTGCTTCCCAAAAGTTGCAGCATTACATGCTAAACCAACACACAAATCTTATAGCCAAAATTGATCCATTGAAATATCTACTAGCGAAAGCAACTCTCACAGGTAGACTAGCTAAATGGGTCATGATCCTTAGTGAGTTTGACATTGAGTATATGGATCGTAAAGCAATCAAGGGACAAGCCCTAGTAGATCAACTAGCAGAAGCACCAATAATAGGTATGCATCCTATGGTAGTAGACTTTCCAGATGAAAATCTATTCACTCTTTCTAACTCAATAATGTGGAAGTTGTACTTTGATGGTTCCTACACACAACATGGATCAGGGGCCGGCATCTTATTTGTCACACCTCAAAATGACTATATTCCAAAGTCATATCAGCTTGCATTCCCTTGCACCAACAACATAGCTGAGTATAAAGCACTCCTCATAGGTCTCAATATAGTAGTTCAATGGGACATCACATAATTACAAGTATATGGAGACTCACAACTAGTCATTCGACAAGTCACAGATGAGTACCAAACAAAAGATGAAAAGTTGGTCCCCTACAAGCAATTAGTGGATGCCTACAAACCACACTTTTCTAGCATCACATTTAAGCAAATTCTAAGAGAGCATAACAAAGCTGTAGATTCTATGGCTTCTGTAGGGTCACTAATTGACATGCCTGCTAATACACAGAAATGTGAATTCTTGATCAAGCAATTGTTAATACCAGCCATTGACATCCCAGTTACTGAAATCATCTGCGAACTTGTTGGTCCTAATTCCCCATGGCATGAAGATATCTATGAATACCTTAAAAACAATACCTTTCCCTCTGACCTATCATCCACCCAACTCAAAACCTTTATCCGTCGATCCTCCCGTTACACCATTCTGGGTGATACACTATATCACTGGAGTCTTGATGGTATCCTCTTATGATGTCTTAACGCGGAAGAAGTTGAATCTACTTTACGAGACATACACAAAGGTGTCTGTGGCGTACATTCTACTAGTCCTAATCTCGCTAAGAAGATACTCAGAATAGGTTATTATTGGCCTAAAATAGAACAAGATGCTGCATAGTTTGCTAAGAAATATCTACAATGCTAGCAGCATGGAGATTTGATTCACGCACTAGCTCATGAATTACAACCTGTGACAACTCCATGACCTTTTTCTCAATGGGGTCTTGACCTTGTAGGACAAATCCACCCATCCTCTTCCAATGGCCACAAATTTATTATTACCACCACTGAGTATTTCATGAAGTGGGTTGAAGCCATTCCCATGACCTATATAACCAGTAAGAAAATAGCCAAGTTTATACTTAACTACCTCATTTGCTAGTATGGTATCCCCCAATCCATTGTCACTGATAATGGGAGACCATTCAAGAATCAAGATGTCCATGCCTTGTGCACACAATACAATATCCAACATTGCTTTTCAACTCCCTACTATCCGTAGAGTAACGGCCAAGCTGAGGCTTCCAATAAAACCATTCTCAAAATCCTCTAGAAAATAGTCAATGATGTTGGTCGTGATTGGCACTTGCAACTCAATCCCGCCCTATGGGCCTACCGCACTAGTATCAAAACACCAATTGGTGCCACACCCGATGCCTTGGTCTATGGCTCTAAAGCCATCCTACCTATAGAGGTCGAGATCCCATCCCTCAGAGTATCCACACAGGACCTGATCGGCAGAGAAGAGTATCACACTTCCAGATTAGCTAAGCTTGAACTACTAGATGAGAGGCGCCTTGCTGCACTTAATCATCTTCATGTCTATCAAAACTGCCTCCAGCGTAATTACAACAAAAAGATCAAAGAAAGATGGTTTCAAGTTGGTGATCTTGTACTTAAAGAGAATCAAAGAAATCAAGCAGATCGAGAAAAGAAGGGCAAGTTTGAGCCTAATTGGTTAGGTCCCTTTATTGTGATAGCAGCATATGGATCAAGAGCTTACACTTTAGCTACACCTGACAGTATTCCTCTAGATGAGCCACTTAACAGTGTCCATCTCAAGAAGTTCTATGCCTGATCCTCAGAGTATTCCAAAAAAAAAAAAGTTAACAACAAAAACAAAATAATCCGTCCTATGGTGAAAACTTGGTAAACAGGCGCCTTGGATAAGTACCATAGTGAAAACCTGGCAAATAGGAACTATGTGTAGAGTCAGCATCCATTGTCTATCGATTCTTGTTCGCTCCATCTCACTACACACTTCATCCATCCATCCATAATAAAACCATTGACCTTGTGTGCATTTCCATCTCCCTATCTAGTATAGCTTGGAAATTTGTCAATGTCTACCATCGTCATCCCACGCCTTGATCTGTGTCAGCAGTTATCACTGTCTTGTCCTAGGTCAAGCTTTCTATGTCTTCTTTATTAGTCACCCATGCAAATTCCTCTATCAGAATGGGGGCAATTCCTTCCTTAACCTAGGTCTAGGAGTGGTTCTTGGTTCACAAAACACTTCAATCTTTTTTCCTTTCCGTAGATAGCACCCTTTAACAGACACATCGCTCCTACGATAAGGCTGTTATCATTTCAATGCTTTTCCTACATCATCACACCAACCAGAACTACATATTATCTCATTTCAATCTTAAGGTACCTTGATCCCATGGATATGGGTATGTAGGCAGTCTAGAATATGAAGGAAGTATCCAGTACTCAGGTACATAAGATCTCCTCCTCACCACCTCGACCCACTAATCACTCTATCCAGAACTACATATTATCATTTTTCATCTTTCCTCGTAATGTGCCTTGATCCCATGGACACATGGTATGCAGGCAGTCTGGAATACGAAGGATGTATCCAGTACTTAGGCACATACGATTCATCATTCTCCACCCATTTCAATCCATTAGCCTTCCACCTTTCTGGTCTTCTGTGTGTCAAAATCCATTCACCTCGACTTGACTAACTCAGGTAGCAACATAATAAGTGAACGCATCCTTTCAAAGAAAAAGTTCTTAGCAAACTTGAAGCGAAGCAGCTTGCTTCTAGAGTCATCTACTGTCCTACTGTTCTGATTGCCAACATCAGCTAATTCCAACTTAATCACAGTACCGGATCAACAAGCTTGTCTTCTATAGAATGTTCCATTGTTGAGACCAACACACACGTCTCCTACGACATGTGGCATCTCCCATAGCAAGACATTGTCTTTTTAGGTAGATAGCCCCCTTTAACGGACACATCGCTCCTACGATAAGGCTGTTATCTTTCCTATCCAATCTATCATGAGCAACCTCTTTGGCAAGAGAATATGTTGGTTGTATGTTTACTCTGTAAGTCAGTCAATTTACTTTTTGGTTTATCTTTTGTCCCTTTTTCCAATACCTATTCAAGACTACCTTGATTTATCTATATCTTGGTATGTTGCGATGCAGTACGGATTGGGGGCATAGTCATTGCTTTTGTATGCCATGTTTGAGGAATGATCTTTAGTATCTTTCTTGGCAATATATTTATCTTGTGTGTTACAACCTAGCATCTTACGTATTAATATTCTTCTTGCATTTACATGTATTGAAGTTTATTTTATGTTCAAGACTATGGCTCATTCATGTGTACCAACAAGGTTATATTATGTCTAAGGGATCTAAGTTCAAACCACTTGCTTATAGAGTCAACGTCCACACACCCGGATATCATAGCACCTTAGTCTTTTATACCTTGGTGGCGAACTATCCACGTGCTACATCAAAAATAAGGATTGCTCTTTATAAACAATTGTGAAAACCAATGCAACAAGCTCATTCATTTACCCATCCATTTACCCATGGCCTTATATAGTTGTCTAGCAATGATCAATCAACAATCTTTCGCTCATGTTCTCTTCTATCTCCTTTCTTTTGTCTCCAACTAAATCTTCTAGTCGAGCGTCAACATAGTTCTTCTGCCGCTTCCCTGTCTTTCCTCTCGAGGGGGCATCCTACGCCAGCTATGCTAGGGCAACTAGCTACATTGGGGCATCAAAAATTGTATCATGTCTTCAACTATCAATTTCTTTGATGCAACACTGTAAACTGCATTGCATCAAAGAGGGGCAAAATGTAGACACCCTAAAATGATCATTCTCGTCACACTACTTGTATTTCATCAAATCTGTCTAATCACCTACATTTCAAACATTAATTGAATAATCTAATTATTTAATTAATTTCAACAAAATTATCAAATTCCTCTAAATCTCCCAAAATCGACATTAATTAAATAAATCCTCTTTATTTAATTAATTAAATTAAATTCCTCTATATTCTTCCAAAATTAAATAATTTTAATTGTTTAATTAAATCATTATCCTCTTTCAAATTTCAAGTCTCCATTAATTAAATAAATTATTATTTAATTAAATCATTATCCTCTTTCAAATTTCAAGTCTCCATTAATTAAATAAATTATTATTTAATTAAATCATTATCCTCTTTCAAATTTCAGGTCTCCATTAATTAAATAAATTCAATTATTTAATTAACTCCTCCAATTCTATCTTATCTACAATTAAATAATTTACATTATTTAATTAAATCAATTGTTCTTCTAAATTTAAATAAATCATGCAAATTTATTTAAATTATCTCAATCCTCTAAAAATAAATAAAATCAAATATTTTATTTATAATCTTCATATTCCTCTATCATTCACAATCAATTAAATAAATTTATTTATTTAATTTCAGTTATCTTCCAAATTCCACTTAAAAAATCTTGTTAACTCATGTGCACAGTCAATCTTATTTTTAGAACTCTAAAAAAAGGCAAAATTACAAGTTGAGTTATCTATTCAATTAATCTTATTTTCATCATATTTTAAATAAAAATATCCTTATGGATTGACACATGTTGTGTGCACATTCATCATGGTTATTTGATTTATCTCCTCCATTGATTCATCAGAATTATCTAGACCATTGATTGATCTTTGTTGAAACCTATATAAACCCCCCTCATCTCCTTCACAAAGTCTCTTCGATCACTTATTCTTAGGCATACTTAACAACGCTTTGAGCATACATCGCATCGATTGAGCAACCTTTACGATCTCTTGACATTGATCTTTGAACACTTTACTTGCTTGTTGCAAACATGGTTTCACAGCACTATTGAGCAATCCACATTCATCCAAAGGGAACAATACAAGTCTCAGTAAAAGCTTTCATGTTTCATTGATTTACTAGTAATGGCTTTTATTTAGATTAGTTCTCTTTATGTTATGGGCTTTTGATTTAATTTGTTTTGATTTAGTCAATTTTCCTCATACACAAATGGAAAGAGCCAGAAGTATGTTGAGTGAATCATAGTTAAACAAATGCTTTTGGGCAGAAGTTGTGTGTACTATGAACTACTTGATTAATAGATCTCCATTTAAGGATCTTGTTTCAACTCCTTTGTCATGTCCCAATATTATGGCATTGTTTAAATTAAATATTTAAACATCACGATAAATGGTGAAGTTGCTTTCTCAAAATATGGTGTTTATCGTATCCTTTCCATCATCGGTTTGAATGATTATGTTATGCCCTGTAATTATACAAATTATGAAGTCTTGAAATACAATAAATATTGAAAGGATAATTATACATAATTGTAATCTTATTATAAATAACATTATAATTATAAATTAAAATAGTAGTATTCATGATATAATATAATATAATATAATATAGATATATTATTAATGTAATTATACATTATAATATTATTACAAAAATGATTATTGATAAATATTATTAAATATTATTACTACATTGGATATCATCCAAAGTAGTGATAGATGACAAAGGGGGCATTCAAATATTATAAATACATCAAATATTATGAAAGGTCAGCGGACACTTAAAGAGGCAACAACTACCTCCAAATAGGCACGATCCAATAAGAATCACTTTCCATTTATTGGTATAAAAGAGGAGATCAGGAGGGAGTATGAAGGCATCGATGAAGAAATAAAAGAAATAAAAGTCCAAGGCGGAAAATGATTATACATAAATTTGATTTTATATACATCTGAATATATAAAAAGGGAGATATAAGGAGGAGAAATATGGAATATGGGCAGATCTAAAAGTAGAGTAAGAGCAGAGAACATCTTAGATTGATATTAAAGAAATATATGTAGCATTATATGGAGACTATGTGCAGATATGTATGAGAAATAGGTGCAAATAGTTATGCATAGATATATGCTATTTGATAAGAGAGTTATGTAGAGGTATATGTTGTTTTGACATGAGAGTTATATAGAGATATATGCAGACTTGATAAGAAGTTTGTGCAGATCTAAAAGGAAAGTATATGTTGGTTTTATAAAGAAGATCTAATAAAATAGGATGGAGATTTCAATAGGCAGATGAGAAAGGAATATATGGAATAAGAATAAAGAAAGAAATATATATATTAGCCTATGTATATCTATAAGAATATATCTGAATATACAGATATATAGAGGAAGAAGAGGAAATAAGAATACATATTCTTATTATATATATAACTGAGCATAACAAGCAAAGAGATGGAATAGAATATATATACATTCTCTGATATTTCTTGACAGAGATAACAATAAGAGAGAGTATAACTGTGAGTAGACCTAAAGAGGATTGTGAGTCCATATAATTATGGTTAAGTGTTTATAGAGAATATCGTCTAGATCTAGTTAGTCAGATATGCATATCATGTTATTAGCATTTATAATAGGTAAGATATGCATATCATGTTATTAGTATCATACTATTAGTTTTCATAGTTAATATGGATCCATCTCATATGAGTGTTATAGATTATAATGAGATGAGATATCTATTAGTATTTATAGATGAACCATACATTTGAGTATCTAATATTAGTATGAATAATTAATCATTCATAAGTGCAAACCTAAGATATACCCATAACAATGATGAACAATTATATAAGCCCAAGGATTCCATGTAATGGTATTCCTATTTGAGACATGAATGTCTCTATTCATGCATTATGATAATAAATGGTATGTTCATCTCATTACTTCTACTTCCTGCAACCAGAGGGGAGGTGGTCTTGTTAGGGAGAGGCAGAGTAATTCCATCTCGATGGATTGGAGAGGGTTTTAGCACACCCTAGACATGATTGCTAGGGAGAGGTGGAGTAATTCCATCTCAATCACATTGGAGAGGGTTTAGCGTGCCCTAGACATGTAATTCCCCACCCATGGTTAAGGATTAGAAGGAAAATAATATTGAGATATGAATATAGTTAGTTACTTCTATTTTCCTCTATTATTCCATCCTTAAAGGAATGTTAGGTATTGTGGGGAAAGGTGGAGTAATTCCATCCGTATATAGGCCCCAAGGCTGGGATGTAGTTTCCACAAGGTTGGGTCAGAGATGGTTTTAGCGCGCCCTAGTCATGTAAAGCCTAATTTTCGTGAGGAGGAATAGTAAGGAAGATATGGATTTTGAACTATGGAATGTATTATAGAATAGTCATCAATAGTGAGTGACAATCATGAAATGAATAATCCTTTAACAAGGAATGATATAATTATATTATCATTGATCTTATTTGATCTTATCATTGAAATTTATTGATCTATAATGTTCCTAATGTCTCCTTGAGAATCACTTTGAATGCTTAAGTGTTTCCACTAGAAAGGGGACATTACAAGTGGTATCAGAGCATCCTTCTTGCCATCTTGTGTATACTACCCGTGCCTTACATGTATTCAAGTGTGTTCAAAGGTTTACTTTGTGACTTAGTTGTATGCTTTGTAACATATGTTCATGTGAATACTTTGTGTATCGCGTGTATTCACGTGTATGCTACATACTCGTGTATACTTGGTGACCTTGGGATGGTGGATGGGTCCATGATGTAGTATGGGATGCACCGAATTCACTTTCCAATTGTTCGACGATATACTTACATGTATTAATGCAACTCACGTGTATTCATTCCTTGTGACTTATGTGTATTCAAGTGTATTCAAGGGTATACTTTGTGATTTATGTGTATTTAAGTGTATTCAAGTGTATACCTTGTGAATTATGTGTATTCAAGTGTATACTCTATGACCTTATATTTCTATTTGAGTGTATACTTTATGACTTGTATTTGTATTTGAGTGTATACTCTATGACTTTGTATTTGTATTTGAGTGTATACTCTATGACTTTGTATTCAAGTGCACACTTCATGACTTACTTGTATACTTCGTGACTTAAGTGAATCATGTACATATTTCATGTATTTATGTGTGTGCTTCATGCGAAGACTTCATATACTTCATGCTTCATGTACTATGTGTATTTATACTTTGTGTATTACGTGTATACTATGCATCTTCGTGTATCATGTGTGATGCAGGGACTTCCGGAGGTTATAACTTTTGACTAGGATGTGGGTTTTCTATGAAATTTTATAGGTGGATGCGTTATGAGGTGGCATGTGATTTCCCAACCCACCCTAGTTGGTTGGACCCCGTCTTGACACTTTTTTGGGGCTTGAAACTTTCATCTTGGCCCTCAAAATGGCAATTTAGTGTTTTTTCCTAGTTTTTTAAAAGTTGCCTTTTTTAATAACTCAAAACTCATGTTTCAAATTTAGGATGTTATTTGGCTTTTCATCCTACCTTAGTTTTAGGAAGTTTTTGGGAAAAAATAGGATTCTCAAGATATGAATGTAAAATTATCTAAAATGGCAAAATCTGACAATTGTCAAAATCTGCCAAAAAAGGTAATTTTTTGATTTTTTTGTTTTCTTGGATATAAGAGATTTTTCTCTCATTGTAGTAGCAGAGTTGGTGAATAAAAGTTTTTTGTTTTTCCAGTGTTCCAAATCTTTGGCTCACATGATTAATGGCACAATTTTATTGAGTGTATGTTGTTGGCTACATCACTGTGTATGTACGTGTATGCTTCATGCTTATTGTATTACATGTATTTATGTGCATATTTATGTGTATGCTTTGTGCTTTACATGTATTTATGTGTATACTCCATGTATTAGGTCTTACATGTATACTTCGTGTATCACGCATGCTTCATGTATTATGCATGTCTAGGTGTTTGTTTATTCTATGTGTGCTAAAGATTACCTTAAGTAAAGCCAAATCTCTCAAAGGTTTATTTATCAAATGATTCTTGGGTTAAGAAGCACTAATGAATTAACTTATGAAGAGTTGTAACTAGTGATGTAAAAAGTATGACTCCAAAATTGAGAAAACAATAAATGACAAATTCTTTAATTGGAATAGATTTATAGCAAGGAATTAGAAAACATAAACAACCATTAACAAAAGGAAACGAGTGGAAGAAATGTGGTCATCATAAGGACTATGGGAGCTATGAGGTTGACTATTAGAAGATATAAATTATTGGAGGAATACGCTAAGGTAAAACACATATAGAAGTTACATGAAGTAAATTGCAAGGAGAATAGCATGGAAGGAGAGATGAATATGATATACAAGCAATACAATCATATGAAACATAAAAAAATCAGCATATTAGAAATAAAACCATAAGGAAATGGAGCATGTAGATCTAGAACAGACAACGTGGATTCAATTACTAAAATCAAACTCAGACTATTGATTGCATCCTTCATCAACTACATTTTCTTCAATTCTAATACACTTGTTGATTTGTTTCATCCTTCGTGTCTCACTCATACTCTCTTCAACAACATGGATCTTCTCCCTTCTAATAATCTTATTTGTCATTGATTGTCTCCACACTATCTTATCATCATTTATAATCAAAGTCTTACTTGAATTTACCTCCTCTACAACATCATTAGATTCGTCTCTTCGAATTTTCAAGCTGCCTTCATCATCCATATTTTTCGTTGCTTCATCTTGGAATATGGTGCAATCTTGGATTCTCAATGCTCCCAATTTCTTCTTTAAAAACATTGAAAAGATTTTCCTTTCTACATTCACTTTCTTAACTACATCTACACCTATGATACTTGCATTATCTCAATCACATCATTGTTAGTCAAAACATCAAACCAATTGATGCAGAGGTAAAATGCAACGGGAGCTTACAAATGGGAAGGAGGAGTCATTAACACAAACAGCATGTTAAAATCCTATCGGCTTATCAGCATCATCATATTTCTTGCTAACACAGACAGCATCATCATATTTCGAAGAGACATGAAATATCCTCCTGCTGACTACTGTTCACTTCCTTATCGCCTTTCGCCTTTCGCCTGTCAGCAGCATCATCATATTCGGCTAGCGCAAACATCCTCCTGATGTTCACTGTTCATCTTACCACCGAACTCTATCTTCATCATCATGATGTTTAGCATCACCTTCATCAGCAGGATATGAAATATCCGGTTGCTCCGATATATCCTGATGACGACAACTTCAAGCACCTTTCCCTCGATGCTTACGTCACCCCGATATCCAACTACTCAAACAACAGCATCAGGATATGACTTATCCGGTCATATTGAAACATCCTGATGATGTTAACCAAACTTTATGCCGATGACTTACGCCGATGCCAAAACACTTAGCGACAACAGGATAAACTTGCATAGGGTGATATTCGCAATATCCTGATGACGATGACGTCACATGCACCTGATGATGATGTCAACAGGATATAAGACACTTATATCCTCCGGAACATGATAATGAATATCCGGGTGATCTCTTAATATCCTGATGATGACCTCTCCGGTCCTTAGCCAAAAAAATTGATTTTTCCTTCCGCATACGATAGCGATATGCGGATGATGGGTACACTCGAAAGATGATCCTGATGACGATATACACATTGAGTATATATCCAACTTATATCATCCTGATGCACTTGAAACATACAATCTTCGTCAGCTTCATAACCCGATCCGGATAGCGATATACTCACAGATGACGATGCGATTCACTCCGACTGAAAAAGCACATGCAGACCCCTGTATATCCGTCAGCTGCATGCAAACTCACAGAACCGCACAATTTCATAAAGAAAATATGATGATCGGGCCGGATCACCTTCAGATCAAAACTTAACAATTTATCTTCCTGAACCTAGCACATGAGGATGCTAGGTTGATTCATAGCATGCTACCAACTGATCTCTCAGACAATGAAATGCATAAACAGAAAACTAAAATGCAAACTAAACTATCATACATGACCATTCCACCGATTCACAGAATCAACTGGTGGAAGGGTTGAAAGAATCCATCAACTTGTAATCAGAATAGAAATCAAAACATAAACAACTGATAAGCCAGATAATGTAATTGATGAGATCTTATTTAGATGAAACACAAATGTCCTGAACAATATTTCACAATGTCTGGACTGATCTCTGGAACTCACTCAATCACCAGTACAACATAACATAACCACTACACTGATTGATCTGTATTCAAACCCTAACTGATCTGAGTTATTTATAGCAATATCCTACGAGTACTACCAACTCGATTCCCAGCGGCTGGGAGCTTCCAAGCGGCTGGGAGAGGACAGCTCATACTACCTGATCACGAACTCTAACTACCTGCACACTCTCCTAGGCTGATCTAATACATATGCATTGGTCCAATGGACCTTATTACATTATGAATTCAAACATACTAAAAATAGACTAATGTCCTGTCATGCGGACAATGAACCTATATCCTAGCTTGTAGGGGTGCTCCTGCACCATACTCCCCAGAAGAAGAAATCTCAAGTCCACTTGAGATGAGAGTATGAAGATCTGCACCATGTTTCTGGATCTGCTCTTCAGTCATCCATACTGCTTCAGAATTAGGTTTTCCCTTCCAAGAAACTAGATACTCCAAGTACTGTTTGTTCCGGGTCTGTTTGACCACTCTGGTGTCCAAAACCTTCTGCAACTGTGGAGGATCATGCTTGGGAATGTCATCATTGACTGTATCCTGTAGGAGTTCCTGATCTGCATCTGGATAAGACTTGTATGGAGTTAAATCACATACATTGAATATAGGGGACAAACCAAGATCAGGTGGGAGTTGTATCTCATAAGCATTCTGTCCATGCTTGTGCAAGATCTGACATGGTCCAACTTTTCTCTGCATGAGTTTAGTATATTTTCCCTTAGGAAGTCTGTCCTTCTTCAAATGAACCCATACCAAATCTCCAACATCAAACTGAACATCCTTCTTCTTTTTATTAGCATATTCCTTATACTTCAAGGTGGTTTGCTGTAGTTGTGTCTTGACTTGATCATGAACCTCTTTGATGGCTTCGGCAAAAGCTTCACCTTCTGCACTAACAGGGTCTACTGTAGGTAGATCTCTCAATTCCAAAATTCCTCTTGGATGCATACCATAAACTATCTGAAAAGGTGATTTCCCTGTGCTCCTATTGACAGTATCATTATAGGAAAATTCAGCTTGAGATAGAATATTATCCCACTTTTCTCCATGTTGTTTTGTCAAACATCTAAGCAAATTCCCTAAGGAACGGTTCACTACTTCAGTCTGTCCATCCGTTTGAGGATGATATGCAGAGGAAAAAGATAAATTTGTTCCAAGTTTCCTCCAAAGAGTTCTCCAGAAGTGACCAATAAACTTCACATCCCTATCTGACACTATGCTCAATGGCAATCCATGGATTCTGACAATCTCCCTGAAAAACAAATCTGCAATGTATGAAGCATCAGCAGTGGTTTTGCATGGCAAGAAATGTGCCATTTTGCTGAATCTATCCACTACAACAAAAACACTGTCAAATCCTTTCCTTGTCCTTGGTAAACCCAAGACAAAATCCATACTTATGCTTTCCCATGGTCTGGAAGGAATGGGTAAGGGCTGATATAAACCTGCATTAGTTGACCGGCCTTTAGCTTTCTGACATATCACACATGTCTCTACAAACTTTCTGACATCTGATTGTAACTTAGGCCAAAAGTAATGTCTTCAGACAAGATCAAGAGTCTTATCTAGACCAAAATGACCTGCCATAGCTCCACAATGTTTCTCCTTAATGATGTTTAACCTCATAGAACACCTTGGAATACATAACTGTCCACCTTTGAACAACAATCCATTTTGAATCAAAAATTCAGAGAATTCAGCATGATATTTCTCTCCAAAAGAAGTACATACATGATATATCTCCCCAAAATCTTCATCAGTTTCATACATGGTCTTTAGTGAATCAATGCCAATACTTTCTAACTGAATCTAGTTGACTGTTAGAACTCTCCTGCTCAAAGCATCTGCAACTTTATTCTTGACTCCTTTCTTATGCTTCAATGTAAAAGTAAAAGCTTGTAAGGTTTCTACCCATTTCATGTGTCTGTGGTTCAGCTTTTCCTGGCTGTTTATGAAACTCAGAGCCTGGTTATCTGTGAATACTATGAATTCCTTTGGCATCAAGTAATGCCTCCATTTCTTGAGTGACTGGACTAAAGCATACATTTCCAAATCATATGAGGAATACCTCTTTTTAGCATCATTGAGCTTCTCACTGAAAAATGCAATAGGTCTACCTTCTTGGCTGAGTACTGCTCCAATGGCCATGTGACTGGCATCACATTCCACCTGAAAGATTTTGTTAAAGTCTGGAAGTGCAAGGACTGGCTGCTGTGCCACCTTCTTCTTCAATGTTTCAAAAGAATCATCTGCTCTTTGAGTCCAAACAAATCTGCACTTCTGTCCTCCTTTGATGGTATCAAGCATGGGTGCACAAATATGACTAAACCCTCTTATAAACTTCCTGTAGAAGGTTGCTAACCCATGGAAACTTCTGACATCATTCATAGTCTTTGGGGTTGGCCAAGACAATATGGCACTTACCTTCTCCTTATCCATTTGTAACTTTTCTTGTGAAATGACAAAACCCAAATATGTGATCTCCTCTTGCATGAACAAACACTTGTCTAAATTTATCATCAGATGCTCTTCATATAACCTCTTAAGAACCAAATCTATGTGTCTGAGATGTTCTTCTTTTGTGTTGCTGAAAATCAGAATGTCATCTAGATATACTATGACAAATTTACCAATGAACTCTTTTAAAACCTCATTCATCAACCTCATAAAAGTACTAGGTGCATTAGATAAACCAAAAGGCATAACCTTCCACTCATATAACCCTTCATTAGTTTTGAATGCTGTTTTCCATTCATCTCCTGGTCTAATCCTGATCTGATGATATCCACTCTTCAAATATATTTTTGTAAAATACTTGGCACCTCCCAAACAGTCAAGTAAATCCTCTATCCTAGGGATTGGAAACCTATACCTAATTGTGATCTTGTTAATAGCTCTGGAATCTGTGCAAAGCCTCCAAGTACCTTCCTTCTTTGGTGCTAGTACAGCTGGTACTGCACATGGACTTAAACTTTTCCCAATCAGACCTGAATCCAATAATTCTTCAATTTGTCTGGCTACTTCTGCATTTTGTTCTGGAGTTAGCTTATAGGCTGCTTTGTTTGGAAGTGTTGACCCTGGAATTAAGTCTATGCAGTGACTGATATCTCTGACAGGTGGTAGGGATCTTGGCATTCCTTCTGAGATGATACCTTTGTACTTATCCAATAGCTCTTGGATAGCTGGGTCTATGAGCCTTTGCTTCTTCTCTTCCTTGACTTCTTGCTGTTGTTCTTTATTCACCCTCATACATGGGATTAGGGCATATGCAACTGCACCTTCTGTTGCTACTTCTTTCATGAACTGTTTACCTTCCATCAGCATTACCTTCACCTCTTTTCCTTTAGATTTCTCCTCCTTCTCTGTCAATGGTAGTAACTCTATCACCTTACCATCTTTAGTGATTTTATAGGTGTTTCTAACACCATCATGTTGTGCCTTCAAATCATACTGCCATGGTCTACCAAATAAAAGATTGCAAGCATCCATCTTGGTAATGTCAAACAACAACTTATCCCTATATGCTCCAATCTGAAATTCTACCCAAGCCTGCTCTTCTACAGTTGTCTGCTGACCTTGGGTAAGCCATGAGACTTTATATGGGGATGGGTGAGGCAATCTCCTAAGCTTAAGCTTTGTCACCATTTCTTCAGACACAAAATTTTCAGTAGAACCAGAATCAATCAAAACTTTACATGCCTTACCTCCTGCTTTGCAAATAGTCCTGAAAAGAGACTTTCTTTGAGGGGATTCTTTGTTAGGTACCTTCATGGTAGTCACTGTTCTTCTCATCATTAGAGACTCTCCACTTTCTGGGTATCCATAATTATCAGGAGCATTCACACTCTGAAAAGAAGTAGAGCCTGTCATACTTTGATTATCAGGTTCTTGGATCAGATTTGTTCTCCTTTCTCCTGTTGAGCTTGTGGCCTTTTCTGGACATCTACTGGCTATATGGCCTTCTTTGTTACAGTTATAACATCTGATGGATCCTCTACCCTGGGATCTTCCTCTGAAAGGTCTTCTACCTCTGAAGTTTCCTTGCTGACTATAATTTTCCCTCTGGTTCTGACTATTGTTTCCCTTACTATTGTCATGACTGGATTCTCCCTGATATCCATGTCCATGTCCTCTACCTCTAAAAGGACCTCTTCCACCTCTTTTTTGTCTTCCTCTTCCTCTATTGTGTTGTTCTTGTTTTCTCTTTAACTTCTCTTCCACTTTCAATGCCAACTGAAAGCATTTCTGAACTGTATCTGGATTATGCAGACTTAAATCTTCCTGAATATTGAACCTCAATCCATTAAGGTATCTGGCTACCTTCTCTTCTTTACTTTCCTTTACCTTTGTTTTCATACAAAGTTTCATGAACTCCTCTGTATATGAACTGACATCTAGCTCCTTCTGCTTCAAGTTTTGCTTCCTCTTGTGTAATTGGATACTGTAATCCAATGGGACATAAGCTTCCTTTACTAATGCCATCATCTTCTTCCATGTAGCGACTCTACGCTTTCCTTCCTATACTCTATCATCTTGGACGAAATTCCACCATGTCAAGGCAGCTTCTCTCATTTTTGACTGGGCTATCTTCACCCTCTGTTGTTCTGGTATCTCCTCTGTTTCAAAGAAATTGTTCAAGGAGTCTATCCACTCCATCACTGAATCAGGTTCCATCTTTCCTGTAAACATTGGCAAATCCAGTTTCACATCCATGGTTCTCCTCTCCATGGCCTTGAGGGCGTTCAACAGTGGTCTCTGGTCTGCAGGAACGACCTCCACGTTCCAACTAGGGATCTCTTCTTCTTCCCTATCTTCTTCTCTACCAGAACCTACTCTGCTCCTCAACTCCTCTAACTCATCCTTCAATTCCTGATTCTGAGCCTTCACGGCCTTGCTTTCTGCAATCAGTTTCTTTACCAGAACTGCCAACTCAACGTTGGTCATCCTTGTCGGCATCTCAGATGTTCCTTCGTCACCTGACATCCTGCTATACCCTTATCTTTTCCAGAAGATCCTTCCTTTGCTCTGATACCACTATGATGCAGAGGTAAAACGCAACGGGAGCTTACAAATGGGAAGGAGGAGTCATTAACACAAAAAGCATGTTAAAATCCTATCGGCTTATCAGCATCACCATATTTCTTGCTAACACAGACAACATCATCATATTTCAAAGAGACATGAAATATCCTCCTGCTGACTACTGTTCACTTCCTTATCGCCTTTCGCCTTTCGCCTGTCAGCAGCATCATCATATTCGGCTAGCACAAACATCCTCCTGATGTTCACTGTTCATCTTACCACTGAACTCTATCTTCATCATCATGATGTTCAACATCACCTTCATCAGCAGGATATGAAATATCCGGTTGCTCCGATATATCCTGATGACGACAACTTCAAGCACCTTTCCCTCGATGCTTACGTCACCCCGATATCTGACTACTCAAACAACAGCATCAGGATATGACTTATCCGGTCATATTGAAACATCCTGATGATGTTAACCAAACTTTATGCCGATGACTTATGCCGATGCCAAAACACTTAGCGACAACAGGATAAACTTGCATAGGGTGATATTCGCAATATCCTGATGACGATGACGTCACATGCACCTGATGATGATGTCAACAGGATATAAGACACTTATATCCTCCGCAACATGATAATGAATATCCGGGTGATCTCTTAATATCCTGATGATGACCTCTCTGGTCCTTAGCCAAAAAAATTGATTTTTCCTTCCGCATACGATAGCGATATGCAGATGATGGGTACACTCGAAAGATGATCCTGATGACGATATACACATTGAGTATATATCCAACTTATATCATCCTGATGCACTTGAAACATACAATCTTCGTTAGCTTCATAACCCGATCCGGATAGCGATATACTCATAGATGACGATGTGATTCACTCCGACTGAAAAAGCACATGCAAACCCCTGTATATCCGTCAGCTGCATGCAAACTCACAGAACCGCACAATTTCATAAAGAAAATATGATGATCGGGCCGGATCACCTTCAGATCAAAACTTAACAATTTATCTTCCTGAACCTAGCACATGAGGATGCTAGGTTGATTCATAGCATGCTACCAACTGATCTCTCAGACAATGAAATGCATAAACAGAAAACTAAAATGCAAACTAAACTATCATACATGACCATTCCACCGATTCACAGAATCAACCGGTGGAAGGGTTGAAAGAATCCATCAACTTGTAATCAGAATAGAAATCAAAACATAAACAACTGATAAGCCAGATAATGTAATTGATGAGATCTTATTTAGATGAAACACAAATGTCCTGAACAATATTTCACAATGTCTGGACTGATCTCTGGAACTCACTCAATCACCAGTACAACATAACATAACCACTACACTGATTGATCTGTATTCAAACCCTAACTGATCTGAGTTATTTATAGCAATATCCTACGAGTACTACCAACTCGATTCCCAGCGGCTGGGAGCTTCCAAGCGGCTGGGAGAGGACAGCTCATACTACCTGATCATGAACTCTAACTACCTGCACACTCTCCTAGGCTGATCTAATACATATGCATTGGTCCAATGGACCTTATTACATTATGAATTCAAACATACTAAAAATAGACTAATGTCCTGTCATGCGGACAATGAACCTATATCCTGGCTTGTAGGGGTGCTCCTGCACCACCAATGCTTACCTATACAATTGTCTTTAATTAGACCTTTTTTCTTTGGTCATAAATTCACTTTCATGGAATCACAATCATTTTCTATTCACTAAAATAATATTCATTCTGAATCAAAACCATGACTTCATCTCGACACATCGGAAGGTAGATGTTAAAAGGTGCAAGGTAATGAAATAACTTGTAATTGCTCGAGGACAAGAAAACTTGAGTGGGGAGGGCTGTCATGTCCCGCTATTAAGACATTGTTTAATTAAAGATTTAAACATCACGATAAATGGTGAAGTTCCTTTCTCGAAATATGGTGTTTATCGTATCCTTTCCGTCATCGATTTGAATGATAATTGTGTATATAATTGAATGATTATGTCATGCCCTGTAGTTACACAAATTATGAAGTCTTGAAATACAATAAATATTGAAAGGATAGTTATACATAATTGTAATCTTATTATAAATAACATTATATTTATAAATTAAAATAGTAGTATTAATATAATATAATATAGATGTTATATTGTTAATGTAATTATACATTATAATATTAATAATATTATTACAAAAATGATTATTGATAAATATTATTAAATGTTATTACTACATTGGATATCATCCAAAGTAGTGACAAATGACAAAGGGGGGCATTCAATTATTATAAAGACATCAAATATTATGAAAGGTCGGTGGACACTTAAAGAGGCAATTACTACCTCCAAATAGGCACGATCCAATAGGAATCGCTTTCCATTTATTGGTATAAAAGAGGAGATCGGGAGGGAGTATGAAGGCATCGATGAAGAGATAAAAGAAATAAAAGTCCAAGGCAGAAAATGATTATACATAACTTTGATTTATATACATCTGAATATATAAAAAGGGAGATATAAGGAGGAGAAATATGGAATATGGGCAGATCTAAAAGCAGAGTAAGAGTAGAGAACATCTCAGATTGATATTAAAGAAAGATATGCAACATTATATGGAGACTATGCACATATATGTATGAGAAATATGTGCAAATAGTTATGCATAGATATATGTTGTTTGATAAGAGATTTATGTAGAGGTATATGTTGTTTTGACATGAGAGTTATGTAGAGATATATGCAGACTTGATGAGAAGTTTGTGCAAATCTAAAAGGGAAGTATATGTTGACTTTATAAAGAAGATCTAATAGAATAGGATGGAGATTTCAATAGGTAGATGAGAAAGGAATATATGGAATAAGAATAAAGAAATAAATATATATATATATTAGCCTATGTATATTTATAATAATATATCTAAATATACAGATATATAGGGGAAGAAGAGGAAATAAGAATACATATTTTGTTTATATATATAATTGAGCATAACAAGCAAAGAGATGGAATAGAATATATATACAATCTCTGATATTTCTTGATAGAGATAACATCAAGAGGGAGTATAACTGTGAGTTGAGTAGACCTAAAGAGGATTGTGAGTCCATATAATTATGGTTAAGTGTTTATACAGGATATTGTCTAGATCTAGTTAGTCAGATATGCATATCATGTTATTAGCATTCATAATAGGTAATATATGCATATCATGTTATTAGTATCATACTATTAGTTTTCATAGTTAATATGGATCCATCTCATATGAATGTTGTAGATTATAATGAGATGAGATATCTATTAGTATTCATAGATGAACCATACATTTGAGTAACTGATATTAGTATGAATAGTTAATCATTCATAAGTGCAGACCTAAGATATTCCCATAACAATGATGAACAATTATATAAGCACAAGGATACCATGTAATGGTATTCCAATTTGAGACATGAATATCTCTATTGATGCATTATGATAATAAATGGTATGTTAATCTCATTACTTCTATTTCCTGCAACCAAAGGGGAGGTGGAGTAATTCCATCCTGATGGATTGGAGAGGGTTTCAGCATGCCCTAGACATGGTTGCTAGGGAGAGGTGGAGTAATTCCATTCCAATCACATTGGAGAGGGTTTAGCACACCCTAGACATGTAATTCCCCACCCATGGTTAAGGATTAGAAGGGAAATAATATTGGGATATGAATATAGTTAGTTACTTCTATTTTCCTCGATTATTTCATCCTTAAAGGAAAGTTAGGTATTGTGGGGAGAGGTAGAGTAATTCCATCCGTATATAGGCCCCAAGGCTAGGACGTAGTTTCCCCAAGGCTAGGTTAGAGATGGTTTTAGCATGCCCTAGTCATGCAAAGCCTAATTTCTATGAGGAGAAATAGTAAGGAAGATATGGATTTTGAATTATGGAATGTATTATAGAATAGTCATCAATAGTGAGTGACAATCATGAAATGAATAATCCTTTAACAAGGAATGATATAATTATATTATCATTGATCTTATTTGATCTTATCATTGAAATTTATTGATCTATAATGTTTCTAATGTCTCCTTGAGAATGACTTTGAATGCTTAAGTGTTTCCACTAGAAAAGGGGACATTACATCTTTATGAAATTTGGATAGGTAAGAAACCTTCTATTTCACATTTAAGTGTATTTGGCTGTGAGGATTATGTTCATGTGCCTACGGAAAAATGAACTTAGTTGGATCCAAAAGCTAAAAAGTGTATTTTCATTAGATATGGTGATAATGTAAAAGGTTGTAAGCTTTGGAATCCACTAACCTAAAAGATTGTCTATTCTAGATATGTCATTTTCAGGGAACTTAGTGTTATTTCAAAAATTGAACAACTAAAGGAAAAAGAAGAAAAGGTGAAGAGAGTGCATTTTGAATTAGAGCTTGAAGTTGCACCTCAGGAATAACATAATGATGGATTGGGGGGTGAAGAAGCAGAAGAAGACTCGAGTGAAAGTTTTGATGATGAAGAATATGTTGTGTAGAAGAAGTTGGTACAGATGAGCATGCAAAGAACCCGAAGAGTTTATTACTCCACCTCTGAGAAGATCCACAAGACAAAGGAACCTAGTTGATAGGTATAGCCCACCAGACTTTCATTGTGTATTGCTTTATTGAGTACTAATGATGAGCCTAGATCCTACAGGGAAGCTATTCATGTAGATGATAGTGAGTCTTGGTAGTTAGCCATGCAGGCGGATATGATGGCTTTAGATTCTTGCAACACCTAGGATCTTGTTCATTTCCCCAAAGGAAGAAAGGCCATAGGTTACAAGTGGGTCTTCAAGAAGAAGTTTGGAGCAGATGGTTCATTGGAGAAGTATAAGGCTAGACTGGTAGCCAAGGGCTACTCCCAGAGAGAGGGAGTTGATTTCAGTGAAATTTTATCTCTTGTTGCTAAATTAATTTCTATTAGATTTCTCTTATCTATTTTTGCAGTTATTGATTGGGAAATAGAGCAAATAGATGTTAAGATTGTGTTTTTACACGAATATCTTGAGGAAGAAATTTACATACAACAACCTATAGGTTTTAAGGTAAAGGGGAAAGAAAATTGGGTTTGCAGATTGAAGAGGTCTCTTTATGGTCTGAAACAGTCCCCCAGAATGTGGTACCAGAAATTTGATTCATTTGTGTTGAAACTGGGTTTTGTTAGAAGTGAGGAGGATCACTGTGTTTACATTCATTGTATCGATGATTCTATTCTGATCATTGCATTATATGTTGATGACATGTTATTTTTTAGCAATACTAAGGGTATTATTAATGAATTGAAAGCCCAACTTTCAGGTGCATTCAAAATGAAAGATCTTGGAGCTGCCAGGTATATTTTAGGGATGGAGATCAAAAGGGATAGAGGTAATAGAAAACTTTGGTTATCTCAAAGTAAGTATGTGAACACCATTTTGTAGAGATTTAGTATGGAGGGTTGTAACCCAATAAGAGTTCCTTTACCCATTGGTACTAAGCTTCCATTAGATATGTGTCCAAAGAATGAGGATGATTTAGAGGATATGTCTAATGTGCCATATGCTATTGATGTAGGGAGTTTGATGTTTGTAATGGTTTGCACTAGATCATATATTGCCCAAGCAGTGGGAGTTTTGAGTAGATTTATGTCTAACCCTAGTAGACAACACTAGAATTATGTAAAGAGGGTGTTTAGATAACTAGTAGGTACTCCTAATTACTGTTTGGTTTATTCTAGTACTGACAGTGCTAACAAAACTTTAGACATATAGGGATTTGTTGATGTAGATTGGGCAGGTGACTTGGATAGTCGAAGGTCCACTAGTGGCTATGTGTTTACTTTGTTTGGCAAAGAAGTGAGTTGGATGAGCAAAAGGCAGCCCATAGTTGCTTTGTCCACCATTGAAGAAGAGTATATGGCTTCTACCCACATCTCTAAGCAGGCAGTTTGGTTGAGGAGATTGTGTACAAGTATTGGTTTTGATTGTAGGATCATTTAGATTGGTTATGATAGCCAGAGTGCTATTGGTTTGGCCAAGAATCCTATGTATCATGCTCGGACTAAGCATATTGATGTACAATATCACTTTGTTTGAGAAATGGTTGTAAATGGATAGATTGAGCTAAAGAAGGTAGACACTTAGGAGAATGTTACAGATGCTTTGACCAAGCCTGTGAGCATAGAGAAATTTGTTTGGTGCAGAGAGGCCATGGGCCTTGCTTCTAGTGCCTAATTATTTTATGGTTTTCCTATGGGTATTTACAATGTATGATGTCAAGTGGGAGAATGTTAGGATTAAGGTGCCATCAGCCTTGTAAATCCTATGTAATTTACTCCTAATATTGTTTGTAAATCACCCATAAGGGATGAAGGGTTTCACCAGCAGTGGTCTTGTTTCAACTACATGTTTATATTTGATCCTCAACACTAATTAGTCCATGATGGGGGGTAGCACGGGGGTTTCCCCCTTGTGAGGGGTCCAAGGGGGATCATCCCCCCTCTAGGGGGTCTAGGGGTTGTGTACCTTGATGGGGGTTCAAGGGCAGTGCCCTCAAAACCTCATTTTTTTATATCTTATCATTGTAAATTTGGACCGTTCATCATTAGGTCACATATCTGATGGTTGATATTATGTTGGTTTTCTTGCCCTAGAAGGCAACCCCCTTTCTTAATGATATTTGTACTACATTTTTAGCAAAGTTGAGAGTAATAGGCACTGCTAGATTGAAGACTAGAGAAGGAGAGGAAGTGCATGTATTGTAATCTCATATTTGCAGATAATACTTGGAGCCTCTTTTCTTGGTGGAGTTTTTTACCCGAAAGGGTTTTCTCCATGTTACATATAGTGTTATGTGTTTTGTTCTTAATGCTTGTTATTTCTTTATAGTGGGTTTTATTTCTATTGCTATCTCCATTGATTCTACATTGTTTAGAGGGCATAAATAAGGTTTGAATCAGATTTTTGTAGTGTGGTGTGCACCTTCATTTCTAACAAATTGAGTACTCTCGACCATTGAGGGGGTAGTTTTAGTAAATTTTGTTTTTCTCCCAATTCCACCATATGCAAGTATATATAAAGCTACAAGAAAGATTTCAAAGGTTGGTCACACGTCTAAGTGCCATTTTGAATAATCTCTACTCTATTTGGCCTAAAGAGACCTTGTTTTCTTGTATTTTTGAGAATTCTTGTGTTGGGTGAGTGATTTCTGTAAGGGAAGTATTTAGACATGTTATATATGCCTATTTATACCTTCTCTATCAATCTTAGGGTTTAAATCCACATGCAAGTCTTCGCTATTACATTACAGTCCAAAAAATAGGCCTAATTTGATTGTAACAACCCAATTTTTTCCTATTCCATATAAAACAACCCTTTCTCATTTTCGTATGTTTTGCAATGATGAAAAGGGTATCCAAATCAGGTATCAAATCTCCATTATCAGGTGTATGAAGGAAGTTATGATAGGAAAGGTCTCTAAGAAGGGCTTCAAACTCCTACGCCACTTACAAGCTAAGTACATGTTGATTTGTATTTCTCTTGCAAAATTAGGAAGAGTAAGAGAGAGAGACATGTTTGACATGATTCACATATCCTAATTTCACCTTCTATATGGTTTCTATGCTTTTCATATCCTCATTTCACCTTTCTACATTTACTTTAGACCTGCCACTTTGCATACATGTCTATCAGGGCAATTACAACTACAACATCTGACAAAATTCACATATCCTTTATACTTTTATGGATGTAATTAGAAGACATTCCATACCTTGTGGGGTTGAATTGACTGTGCCAATGCATCGGGATGGGCGGGTGAATGCCAAGGGAGGTCTCTTTTCAGTCATGAAGCCTCATGGTCATTATTGGCTACATCGAACGCATACAATCTCTCAAGAGCCCTAAGACAAAAAGGTGTCAAACTTTGGACCAACTGTTCTATCAAACCATGACACCTAGGAACATCTTATTTACATGTATAGGTGGATGTTAGGTCCACCTACAAATACCTACCTTGATTTTTTAAAATCAATTTCATTTTCCTATGGTGGAAAGGAACTTATTGTTTCAAAATGCTTCAGTTTCATCCAGTGGAAAGGTGCTAGGAGTGACATTTTGCATTCCACAGCTCATGGGGCCAAATTGAAAATATCAATACATCGGTGTGGGTAGGTAAATTCTGGTTTTGTGCACCAAGTATCCCAGTCATTCGGTGCAACAGGCTACTAGCAAAGTCACTTAAGATCCCTAAGAGCAAAAAAATGCCAAACTTTGACGAAACAGTTCTCAGAATTTGTGGTAGCTGGGAATGTTTTGTTTAGACCTACAGGGGTATGTGGGGTATGTCCACAATAACCTCTCTCATTTTTGGTCAACTCCAATCTATTTGATTGTGCCAAAATCAAATGCATTCTTGTAAAATGATTTAGTTTCATGCAGTGGAAAGGTGCTAGAAGTGATATTTTGCATTACATAGCTTGTGGGGCTGAACTGATAGCACCAATGCATCAGGGTGGGTGGGTAAATGCTAGGGGAGGTTTCTTTTCATGTGTGAAGTGTCTTAGTAGTTCGAGGCAGTTGGCTACTGGCAAAGTCACTTAAGATCCTTAAGAGACAAAAACTACCAAACTTTGATAGTGTAGTTCTTAGAAGTCCTAGTAGCTGGGATTATTTTGTTCATACCTACAAGTGCATGTGGGGTTTGTCCATAAAAACCTCTCTTAGTTTTGGTAAACTCCAATCTATTTGACCGTACCAAAATCAAATTCATTCTTGCAAAATGCTTTAGTTTCATGTAGTTGAAAGGTGCTAGGAGTGAAATTTTGCATTCCACAGCTCATGGGCCTGAATTGACTATGCCAATGCATCGGGGTGGGCGAGTAAATTCTAGGGGAGGTCTTGTTTCATGCACCTGGTGTCCTAGTCATTCAGGGTAGTAGGCTACCAACAAAGTCACTTAAGATCCTAAAAGCAAAAAACTACCAAATTTTGACGGAGCAGTTCTCAGAATTCGTGGCAGTTGGGAATTTTCTATTTGGATCTCCAGGTGTGTTGAACACATCCAGAGATTGAGAGGGGGGGTGAATAAATCTATACAAAAATTAGCTACTTCATTTTAGATTAAAATCAAACTACTTGAAGAATTGAAAGTAAAGCATGCATCAAATCAAATAACACAATGACACTAGGACTTTTACGTGGAAAACCCAAAATGGGAAAAACCACAGTGAGTGTTAGCTCACAATATATAATGCTCACTATTATAAAGATTTACAACTTTGTTTTAGGGCTAAAACCTAAGGAAGATACTATTCCCTAAATATGGTTTTAGGGTCACTCCCAAGGAAGCTACAACTCCATGCAAACTCACTATCTGATGTAAAGATTACATAGATAATAATTGGATGAATTGTTGTATGAAGACATTTGACTTATGCTGATATTGCTGTCCTCTTTTCTTGTTCAACTTATGTCATCAAACTAAATTCACACACTTCATCCTTTTTCACATCAATTTTTCACACACCACTACTTCACAAATTACTTAGATCTCCTATAATTACCCTCTGCAACATTTGAAAACATTGATTAGGTCGACATCATAAACACCTTTAGATGAAACATGTAATTCTTCAAGGGTTAGCTTCAACATATACAATATGTTAAGGAAACAAGTTGTGGACCACAAAATCTCATAATAGCATTCAAAGAACATCATTACACACCTTTCAATGTTAAATCAATTGATCTGAATCCACCGCACATAACAGAGATCAGACTGTCAACTCAGACTATACAACCACTGCTGACTATTCATCTTCACGCAACTGGGGAGAAGCCAAAACCATTACATGGACCAAGGATTTGACATTGTACCTTCTTAATATCATTCATTCACCTTATTACTGAAGTATTTGATCATTCTATAGATCCACGAAATAAGAAACATGTTGAACTGCTGACAACAAAGCATTCTAGATAACTGTAATGTTCACCAACATAGGATATTGTATTACGGTACACCAAAATGTCTGAAACATGTATGGATGAACCTATATATGATTCAAAGCATATCTCCAAATCTGCATAGCTATGTTTATCATTCCTGTGAAATGCAGAGCAAAGTACATTTTCTTTCATGATTGTTTAAGCTTTGAGGCCTTGTCTTCCAAACAGCTAAATCAAAGATATTCTTCCGCAAGTCCAAATGACATGAAATTTGAAACATATATGCACAATACCGTTATCTTCCTGTCCTCAATTCTGCAAAGGTCATATCTTCAATAGCGGTAAAGTGCAAAGTAGAATTTTGATCTGGAGTGATAAAAAACCTCTTATAAAAATATACTAAGTATGTATTCTAAAGTATACCAGACCATGTCCTAATGACTTGAACATGCAAGCGAGAGAGAGAGAATATGCATCATCTGTACAATACTTGTGTCTAATTCTTCTACAACATTGGCACAATCCTTATGTCTAAGGGTAAGTCCATACAATAAACATAGTACTTCTTCTTGTGCATTATATCAATGACAACTATTGTAGACATTCTTCAATAGACTCTTCAACCACTATTTGACATCAATGACAATCAAATACCAACAATCTCTCCCTTTGTCATTGATGGCAATACACACCAAAACTTCTCCCCTTTTGAGATCAAGGGAAAAGGATCCACAATAGAGATTGATCAAAACTTCTTCGAGGGCCCTAACTCAAATTCGATCTTATATTTGCATGCTCCCCCTAAGAGGTACTTTATATTATCCCAGAATTGAATTTATGTACACAAAATTGTTATCTTCTATTTTTTCACATATGTACATTATATCAAGATATAATAAAAATTAGCCTTACTTGTTAGTAGGAAGAATGTTCTTGTATATGGTCTTCAGTTGTAGTAGTGCAGAGTCCCAATGATTCTTGGAAGAAGTAAGTATTTGTGTCTACCCAATGATTTGCAAAAATAACTCTTCTTCTTCTTCTACAGAGGATGGTGCAACTACCATCTGGAATATCTTCCCAGCTTCTATGAACATTCCTGTCAGCGCTGTCATTCTCAAGCTAACAATCTCTCTCAGATGACTCGTTTGATCCTTAATCTGTTCTTTCTTATTCTAAAGTTGTTTGATGAGTGCATGAGATTTTTCAATTTCATCCCTTAATTCTCCCTTCTTATCTTTTAATGGTTCATATGTTGCATAAATATTAGATATCTATAATTCAAGGCCATCAATTTGGTCTTTTAGACCATTTGTTGTCATAGGCCATGTTAGACAAAATTGATATAATACCTTTGCTTCTTCCAGAGAATTTTGAATGCTCTTCATACTATCTACCAACATATTGTGTGCATTGGAACATTTTCCCGATAGATCTATCAACTTCTTATTTTTTATTTGTTCCAAAACCCTTTTCTTAGCTTCTTTCTCTAGAATTGCGGAGTGATTGTTGGACTCCAAAAGTTAATTCCTTTGTTGAATGAGAGTCAAGGAAGCATCCCTCTTAGCATTCGGTATAACCTTTTCAAGGACTCTCATTGCTTCTTCCAAAATCTCATTTCCTTCCACTTGAGATTGCAAGATTTCTTCTTGAGCAGTAGCTTGGAAAATATTTGTCCATACTGTAGAGGAGAAATACTGGACAAATTAATTTGTCCATCCATAGTGGGTAAGTAAAATAATTATAGAGAGGAAATAGACTAAACTTGTCTTTGTTGTGCTAAGAAATGTTTAATGGAGTCAATTGGGGAGACTCTAGAGTCATGGGCAGGGCTCTCATCATCTGTATTTACTTTCTCCTTTCCTAAATCAATGACAATGTGTGATTCTGGGTTCTCTAGAGGGGATTTGTTTACATCATTACTAGTGTCACCATGTACCCATTCATCTTCTTTGTCCTTGGCATGATACTCATTTTTTTTCAGAGGAGGAGTATTGTCCATAGTATTTTTAACTTGTTTATTTTTATTAGAAGTTTTCTCACTCTGTCTTTCTTCCTCTTTACCTTCCCTAACATTGCTCTGTGGAGTAGGATCAAGATTGTCTTTAGTAGTGGTATTCTCATCTCATTGCATATTTTCATCATCCTTCTCCTTTTCACCATGTTCTTTCTTTTGCAGAGAGGATGCAACAACATGATGAGGTGATTATGGTGGTGAAACATGTGATCAATCCACTTTATCTATTTCTCTTACCTCACCAAGTACTTTCTGAGTGATTTCCTTAGTTTATTTTGTAATATTTTTAATGTCTTCCTTTCTATTCTGCATAAGAGTGTCTACTCTATATTTTGTTCTAAGCTCTTGGGCTTGCCTTTGAGTTAATTTCTCTTTTTCTTCTTCAGATAGGGAAGCACCAGCTTTATCCAAAGCATCTTGTCTAAGTTTCTCTTCTAGAACTTCATCTCTATCCCTTCTTAGGGCTTTTTGTAAGGTTTCTGGTACTTTAGGTAAGATTTCATCAAGAGACTTATTATATTTCATCATGCACATAGAGACTACATTTTCAATAATGGCTTGATCTTCAGGGGAAGCTTTTGGATGAAGTTTAACAGTTTAATCAAACAAATTGAAACAAATAATGGCATTGTAGATTGCATCTAGAGACATAGGTTCTCTGGGAGGAGATGTTGGTACCTGGGTAACACTTTTCTTTTTCTTCTTGAGTGGGGGTGCTAGCTCCTCTTATTCTTCTTCTTCACCTACCCCAATACTTTATTTATTCTTCCTTTTGGCCTTCACCTTGACCCTTGGTTATTTTTCTTATTTTTCTTTCTCCTATTTCTTTGAAATTACTTCTTCTTCTTTAACACTCTCAATATCCTCAACAATGGTTTCTTTCTTATTCTCTAGTTGTTTTCCTTTGGATTTCATCTGTGTTTGACTCTCAGAAACATGTGTCTGTTTGGTAGAGGTTGTCTTTGCAAAGAAGGTAGGTTGTGGAATACTAGCAGTAGATTGAGAAGTAGATCTGCCAGACCTTCTCGGTCTTGGATGCTCAGTAGTAAGTGGCACAACATATTCCACAGTATTCTGAGCAGTGAAACCTCTCGGTGGGTTTTATGTAGAAAAAGGGGGTTGATAGTTTAGTTGATGGTTTTATTAGATACCCCTTTCACTACATACATTCAAGGACATTGAATCGAGCCAAGTCACAACTTTTGCAAGAGGACTCAACTGCTAGGTTCTAGTGTCACTTGGAATGATAAGGAAATTTGGAATGTGTTGAATATTTGTTAAACCTTAGTTTGGTTAGGTCTAAAACCCTAATTATGCAAAATCATAAACAACAGATGAAACATGACAAATGCTCACACAAGAAGACACTAAACACAGACTAGATGTGTACCAGGTTTTGAGTTTTGGAAAGTGGAAAATTTGGGGATAAATGAGGGATCACCCTTGTCCAAGGTGACACTTCTTCTGGAGATTGGGAGCCAAATATCTTGTAGATTGTACCCTTCTGAGAGATTTTTGAAAGGGACAAAAGAGGGATCGACCTTGTCCAGTTAGGGTTCTTTTCTGCTGCTTTCTTCAAATCTGGAATCCTTATGCTCTGTGCTGATCTCTCGCAACTCCTCTCTGCAAGATCCTGCACCTGTAACCTACAATCACAAGAGAGGGGTTGGTGGTTGTGGTGTTTGGGAGCACTCCTTAGCCAAGCCATAGAATGGCATTCAAGCCTTCCAACACCATTGTTAGATAGAGAGTGCATGTCCTTGGTTGATAGAGGCAAAAATGATGATAAAGTAGATAGATTGAATCACAAGTTGATATCACCTCAGAGGTGTATCTCTCAATGAGATGAAGATCTTTCACACCATGAGAAGATGAAGCCAAATCTACAACAACAAACACAACAACAACACAATTCTTCTATCCAACACAATTGAATGCCTTAAATGCTCTTTTCTCAATGATCATAAGTTTGCCTTAAGCTGAAAATCATCTTCTAGTTTACCAATGAAGTCCTAAACATGTTTATATATGCATTCCTGCTAAACTTTCGTAATTCAAATTAACAAGGCTGACCTAGAAACCTTTTTAACGGTAATAAGCTGACATATGAATTTGGGACCCTGACAAAATAGGGCAGGACAAGGGTGTGGGCACCCAAGTCCATAGGCTTATTTTGGGATCAAATTATGCTCAAGGATTGGTGCAGTCATGGATGGAGGGTCATCCCACAATAATGGGTTACACTTTTTGGCCAAACTTGACATTGAAATCAATATTTTGAACTAAATCTTCACTTTCTGACACCTATAGCCACTAAACCGTTAGGAATTTGAAGATGATGCAAACTAGTGATTTGTGAGATTTTGTTTGTAGATTTTAAATATATATTTTAAAAAAATTTGGAGTTAAATTATAATTTTTTTACATCTCCTTTGATAACTAGTTTTTAATAGTAAACAACATTTTTTTATAGTGATGTGTATTCTGTAGCACATCTTTTTTTCTACAAAGGATAAAATTCTGATTCTTTTGAATTTAGATTGGTAACACCGATATATAGGGCATGCATTTGGTTTCATAATGTTTTGTTGAATATTTGTTTTTAATTAAGTTTTGAAGTCAAACCAATTATAATTTAGACATAGGTATATTCTGTAAAACATAACTTTTTTTGTATGTATAGAAATTTATTTTTTTTGTTGAAACAAGGACATCAATACCTAGGGTATAGATATTTTTTAGATTTTTTTTTCACTAATTTACTAATTTTCCATGTGTGTAGAACAGAGAACTTGATGTTTGGTGAAAAACCTACATTCACAAGAAATAAAAAATAAATATAATAATCAAATTAAATATATTTAAAATTATACTTTTTGGGAAGCTTATAATAAGGAATACATACTTACAAAACATAAAATTTAAATGAATTCATTTGATCCCCCAAAAGGTAAATCAAAAGTGGGTTTTTATCAGCATTTTGATAGGTGTAGACGAGACTCCATTATAGGTATGGTTTAAAACTAGCGAGGTTCTATCCAAGGGGGTTTGAATCTAAGGGGGTTTGATTAAACCCTCTTTAATTAAAATCCTTTAAATGGAACCTTTCAAGGCTTAAATCATTGTTTTTTCTAAAAATATGTGATTTCAGCAAAAATTAGGATCTCCCAGAAAGTGTAACCCATTATTGTGGCAGCACCCTAGAGGGTCCTAAGAAGGGACTGTCCAAACCATGCAGCTAGAGTAAACACAATGAAAACAACACAAATATAGGATGCAATGGAAGATTCATATATATA
Organism: Cunninghamia lanceolata; assembly: GCA_027924645.1. Lineage (NCBI taxonomy): Eukaryota > Viridiplantae > Streptophyta > Pinopsida > Cupressales > Cupressaceae > Cunninghamia > Cunninghamia lanceolata. The sequence continues at coordinate 1,669,107 of BSBN01000798.1, forward strand.
GAATATCAAAGAATTATAATTCTCATATGTCGGCAACATGCAGGCTACAATCTAAGGGTTCACAGGCCTGCCTTCTGGGTTACAATAGATATGCAAGATATGGCATTGAGGTGCCTTTTAGAAAGTAAATCAAACTCTATATCATATTCTAAAACTACAAACTAATGAACTACCTCCTAATGCATCTAAGAGAACTATATATATCATCTTCAAGTTCAATTGATCCTCCACATCAGCCACAAGAGGTTACAAACTCCAATGAAGGATGTAACGTATAGAAAGAAGTAGGTCAGCTTACAACATCTAGTATTATTCTGCAAATGGATAAAACTTGGTGCAGCCCTCAAGGAAGGTTTATCTGATCCATATGTGCCATGTATGATGTTCCATTAGGCTCTTCAAGTCATGGAAGTGCTTCGCAAACCTTCTCTTTCAACTGATTATTTGAAAGCTCTTTTCTGTGAAAGCTGATGAAATTCTAATAGTGATAACTTTTTTGAAATAGTTTCAAATCACTTGAAATATGGATATGATGTAGATGATGATATGTAGATGCTAAGTCCTACTCTGCATGCTCTAATATGAAGATGCGGTCAAATGTGGTACAAAATACTAAAACTGCAAATGACTGAACTGGATTGAAAATGAAAGAAAAGAAAGAATGCAAATATTTTTGGTTGATGCAAGATTGCTCTGCAACTTGGGATGCTCCTACATCAGAGACCTAGGGTTGTTGAAAAAGTGAGTCCCTCACTTTACTGGGGCTAGAGGAAAACCAAGGTAGGTCTACCTCAGCCTGAGAAATCCATGATGAATCTTCTTCCGGTCTTCCCTTCCACTTTACCACATATTCTTTGTATTTCTTGCCTCTGGTACTGCGTCCAACTCTACTATCCAAGATGTCCTCTATCTACTCTAGTTGTTTCTATGGTAACTGATTCTTCAAACCATATTTAAAAATGTCACTTGATTCTCCCTCATGGTACTACTATAGGTCTATAATGTTGAATATAGGTGATATACCAAATGTCTCTGGTAGCTCCACTTCATATGCATTTCCTGAATCAAACTTCTTAAGTATCTTGTAGGATCCAAACTTCTTCATCTTCATCTTGTTGTATGTACCCACTGGAAATCTCTCCTTTCTCAAATATACCATTATTTCATCACCAACTAAAAATTCTTTGTGTCTCCTCTTCTCATCTTCTTACTCCTTATACTTACTATTCATCTCCTCCAAATTCTTCTTGACTTGATTATGTAGTGTATCCATGTATCTTGCAAATTCTTCTGCTTATGCACTTCTCTTATTCTCCATACTGATGTCTCTCAACTCTGCTAGTCCTCTAGGGTTAACTCTGATCACAATTTCAAATGATGTCTTTCTTGTGCTCCTATTCACTAAATTATTGTATGCGAACTCTGCTTGTGGTAGAATTAGATACCAATTTCTTGCCTTATCTCCCACTAAACATCTCAACAAGTTACCCAAACTCCTTTTTACCACTTCTATTTGTCCATTAGTCTATGGATGAAATGTTGAATTGAACTTTAGGCCTATCTTCATCTTCTTCCACAATGTCCTCCAAAAGTATCCAACAAATCTTGTATCCCTATTTGAAACTATGCTCTTAGGTAATCCATGTAATCTCACAATCTCCTTGAAAAATAGGTCAGTAACATGCACTACATCATTTGTCTTCTTACAAGGTATGAAATGTGACATCTTTGAAAATTTGTCCACTACTACAAATATAGAATCATGTCTTCTTTGTGTTCTTGGCAAATCGAACATGGGATCCATGCTTATATCTTCCCAAGGCCTCTTTGGTACTACCAAAGATTTGTACAATCCAGTATTCTGATTACTCCCTTTTGCAACTTGACATACTTTGCAATCTATACAAACTTCCTTACATCCTTATATATTTGAGGCCAAAAATAGTGTTCACTTACCAAAGCTACTGTCTTGTCAATCCCAGAATGTCCTACCAATCCACCACTATGTTTCTCTTTGATCAAATTATCCCTCATTAAAATCTAAGGTATACACAATTGATTTCCTTTGAACAACATATCCTCCTAAATGAAATAGTCTAACCACTTACTTCTATCTATCACAATAGGTTCCTTACATGATTTCCATGGTTTCACAAAATCAAGATCTTCTTCATACATGTGCTTTAGTTCCTCATATCCCAATACTTCTACTCTCATCTCTGTCAGAAAATTCCTTCTTCTGCTTAATGCATCTACAACTTTGTTTGACTTCCCACTCCTATGCTTCAATACAAATGTGTAACTTTGCATGAACTCTACCCATCTCATATGTCTCTGAATCAACTTCCCTTGACTGTTCAAATATTGTAAAGCTTGATGATTAGTGTACAACACAATTTCCTTAGGGACCAAGTAATGTCTCCACTTCTTCAAGGCTTAAATTATGGCATAGAACTCCTAATCATAAACTAAATATCTTCTCCTTGCATCATTCAACTTCTCACTGAAATATGCTACTAGTCTCCCTTCTTGACTTAACACTACTATTGCATTTCCACTGGCATCACAATCTACTTGAAATACTTTGTTGAAATTCGGTAATGCTAACACTAATTGCTTTGTCACTTTCTACTTCAACAATTCAAAACTCTTATCTACTCCTGATGTCCACTTAAAATCCTTTTTGTCACCTCTCATTGTCTCTATCATAGGTGTGCATACTGAACTAAAATTTTTGATGAACTTCTGATAGAAACTTGCTAATCCATGAAATGATCTTGCCTCTCCAATGTTCACACATGTTGGCCACTCAATAATTGCTCTAACTTTCTCAGAGTCCATCTTCAACCCTTCCGCAGAAATCACAAATCCCAAATATACCAAATCTTCTTTCATGAAACTACATTTATTGATGTTTATCAACAATTTCACTTCTCTCAACCTCCGCAATACTTGTGTAATATGCTACAAATGTTCTTCCTTTGTCTTACTGAAAATTAGAATATCATCCAAATATACAATAAAAAACTTACCCAAGAATTTCTTCAAAACTTCATTCATCAACCTCATGAAAGTACTCAATGCATTAGTCAATCCAAAAGGCATCACTAACCATTCATACAATCCTTCATTTGTCTTGAATGCAGTCTTCCACTCATCTCCTTCTCTGATTCTTATCTGATGGAATACACTTTTCAAGTCTATCTTTGTGAAATAATTTGCTCCACTCAAATAGTCCATGATGTCATCCATCCTTGGCAATGGAAATCTATACTTAATAGTGATCTTCTTGATTGCTCTAGAGTCTGTACACATCCTCCATTCTCCATCTTTCTTCAGTGCTAGTACTATAGGTATCACACATGGGCTTAAACTTTCTCTGATCAATCCTTTCCTCAATAGTTCCTATATTTGTCCATTCAACTTCACATTCTCTGCTGGTGTCATTTGGTGTACTACTTTGTTAGGCAAACTAGCTCCAAGTATAAGGTCCATATGATGACTGATACTCTGGATTGGTGGCAATCCTTCAGGTACATTATCTGATATGATATCTTCATACTCTCAAAAATTTAGTTATCTCCTCTAGCAGTGGTTCTTCTTCTTTTCCAGTAATAGTCTCCGCACTTAGTCTCCACACTTATTAGGAATCAAATAAAAACACATATTCTCATGTCTCAATCCATCCAAAAATTTCCTTCCATCAACCAAACAAATTCTAGCATTTCCACATACTTTACTCTTAGGCTCATCCTCCAAAGGTATCAAGATATGCTTCTTCCCATTAGATATTATAGTATAAGTATTATTTCTCCCATCATGTATAGCCTTTCTATCATACTACCATGGTCTCCCCAATAATATATGACATACATCCATTGGCATAATATCACACAATACCTCATCATTATAAGATCTTATATGAAATTTCACCAAACACTGTTCACTCACCAGTACCTTGTGTTCATCTTGAATCCATGCTATCTTGTAGGGCTTAGGGTGTTTCAATCTCTCCAAGTTCAACTTTGTCACCATCTCCTTTGAAACCAAATTATCAATATTACCACGATCAATGATTACTTTACAACATTTACTTCCTGATTTGCATCTGGTCTGGAACAAACTTTTCCTTTGCAGTCGTTCCTCAGTTGTCTTTGCTTGAAATAGTGCTCTCCTCATGACTACTGATTCTCCTTTCTCTAGTTTTTGAACTAAATTAGGTGATCCAATAGGTTCTTCCTCCGTATAAGCTACTCTTGCACTGTTCTCTATCTTCTTGCTTGTACTTCCCTGATGACATTAAAATGCTCTGTGTCCTTCACATCAAAACTTAAAACAAGTTCCTATGAATGTTCTTTTGTCAAATCCTCTTTCTTCTCTCATGTATCCTTCATTACGGTAATAATTATGATTCCCTTTGTGGTAGAAGCTTCTGTCCTCTCTCTGGTATGAATTGTTATCTCTATCTTCCTTCTTGTATGGACTACTTTCTTTGTTTTTCTCTAGATATGATCTTTCTCCTCCTGATTATGTTCTTCCTCTTTGAAATTTGCCTCCTCTACCTCTTTGTCTTTGCTCATGCCTCTTGTTCAACTTGTCTTCAACTTTCAATGCAAACTGATATGCTTCTTCTATTGTTGTCATCTTTACCAGACTTAGTTCTTCTTGAATGTTCAACCTCAATCCATTTATGTATCTTACCACTTTCTCCTTGCTTGCTTCACTATGTCTAGTCCTTATGATCATCTTATGAAATTCTTCAATATACTCCATAGATTTCTCCTTTTGCCTCAAGTTCTGCAATCTCTTCAACAATTCCAACTCATAGTTAGCAGGTATGAACTGATGCTTCAAATTTGTCACCATAATATTCTATTCCTATCTAACTAAACTTCTTTCCACCAAATAGTAGCATGTCCTTTCAATTTAGTCTTTGCAAATCTCACCCTCTCCAGATCTTCAATTTCCTCATATTCAAAGTATTCCTCCAAGTCATTTATCCAATCAATCAATTCCTCTAGATTCAAATTTCCAGTATAGTTTGGTACATCCACTCTAGGTCTCTTTCCAATCTTAGAAATAGCTTTCAACATCTTCACTTGATCTGATTCTTCTTCTTCTAGGGCTTCTTCATTTTGATTGGCATATTGAAATTCATCATCATCACTTTCAACATCATGTCTAGGGTTTAGTCCTCTTCTTCTATAGCATCTAATTTCCATTCTTCCAACAACATTGCCCACAGTAGGCATCCTTCTTGGTGGCATCTCTTCCTAGGATCTGGTGCAACTACCTCAATTCAGTGATCTGAGTACAAGGTAGCAATTGTCTCAATTGACGCTTTGTTGACAAACACAAGGAGACTACCTCAGGTCAGCATTCTGTTCACCACAAGATCTTATGTAATGCTTTCACTTCCCAAAGGATTCAAAACTTCTCTTTGATACCACTTGGTACAGTTATGGATGGAGGGTCCTAAGAAGGGACTATCTAAACAATGCAGCTAGAGTAAACACAAAGGAAACAAAACAAATATAGGATGCAATAGAAGATTCATATATTTAGAATATTAAAGAATTACAATGCTCATATGCTAGCAAAATGAGGACTACAATCTAAGGGCCCATAGGCTTTTAGATATGCAAGATATGGCATTGAGGTGCCTTCCAAAAAGTAAATCAAACTCTAAATCATATTCTAAAAATACCAACTGATGAAGTACCTCCTAATTCATCTAAGAGATATATATATATCATCTTCAAGATCAATTGATCCTCTGTGTCGGCCACAAGAGGTTAGAAACTCCAATGAAGGATGCAACGTAGAGAAACAAGTAGGTCAAACTACAACATCTGGTATTGCTCCGCAAATGGATGAAACTTGGTGCAGACCTCAAGGAAGTTCTATCTGATCCATATGTGTCATGAATGATGTTCCATTAGGCTTCACAAGTTATGGAAGTGCTCCGCAAACCTTCTCCTTCAACTGACTGTTTGAAATCTCTATTATGTGAAAGCTAATGAACTTATAATAGCAATAACTTTCTGGAAACAGTTTCAAATCACTTGAAATCTAGATATGATGTAGATGATGATATGTAGATGCTGAGTCCTACTCTGAATGCTCTGATATGAAGATACGGTAAAATGCACTACAAAATGCTAAAACTGCAAATGACTGAACTAAACTGAAAATGAAAGAAAAGAAAGAATGCAAATATTTTTTGTTGATGCAAGATTCCTCTGCAACTTGGGATGCTCTTGCATCAAGGATGGCCCCTAAGTCCCATTTGACATGGGTTTCAGGGGGATTTGCTCCAAGATTCATTTTTAACATGCACAATCAAATCTAAGGGACCCAAGAGCTAAACTTAGGAGGTAAAAGTCCTAGAGGGATATTTTACAACAACATTTAGCCCCCACTTTAATGTATGTATGATCTTACAACCCATACATGCATTAAAGTATGGTTGAAAACACATCAAACACTCCAAGCACATGAAGCTAAGGCATACAAAAGATTGAGGGACTATTTCTAGACCCCAGTCTTAGGTAAGCATTAGAAAACATGTTACAGACATGCAAGACACAATGAAGATAGTAGGAAGTACATAATGTTGGAAACAAGGAAAATAACTAAGAGGGGGGGTGAATTAGTTATCCTAAATATCTTAACTTTCTTTTCTTCTTTAATATTAATGTAGCATCAAAACATAAGAGCATACATAATCATGAGAGCAAAAATAAACTCAACACACATAACACAAAGATTTTTACATGGAAAACCCTGTTAAGGGAAAAACCACGAGGTGACTAATCCAAGATTGTATTCTCTGTTAAAAGAATAAGAAGTACAAAATGGCACTTGCTAATTAGGGCTCACTGCTCGAGCACACTGCTCACAAGAGGCACATTGCCTACAAGAGACTCACTATCTCCAAGGCATATAGAAAGTAACTAGGTGTTTGAACTGATGAGAGGCATCCACATATCTTGAGGTTCAATTTCGGTTAGGCTCAATATACTGATCTAATGCACTTCATTCTTCCTCTGCTCTAATGCTGCTATTCTGTCATATACCAGACTTGCCTTGCTGCTTTCACACTTCTCTCTACCTTTCCTCACACACTATATCAACACTCACACACCTTCATACCGAAATCCATCTGGCATATATATCTGCACTAAGGATTTCAACATCTTTCTAGTCGACAACCGGAATACTCAAGATATTTACAAAACACTGATCTGTCAGCTGAATCCATGCTTAATATGTGATGTGTATAACAAACATAGACATAGAAGTCATCAATCATGTATGATCCCTCAACTAGCTTGATCACTATCAACATTTCATCCGGATTAAAGTCTGATGTTCTACCGATCAGTTCTTCCTCAGTCTACTCTTCCTGTCAGGAACCCAACACTTAGATGCTCATATCTTTTCACTCTTTCATCACCGGAGGCTCAATCTCTAGAATTTAGTAGTCATGGTACTCCTCTTGACTTGTATAAGTCCGCAACTTTCTGAGTTACACCATCTGAGAGATCCAGATCTGATTGTCGGACCTTGTTGCATGCTCTGTTCTTGTTCACCGGACCAAAACACTCTTCAATCTAACTTCCGGTAGAGGCATACTATGTGCTGCGAATGTGTGGGATAGACTTTGTTGCCATCAATGACAACAATAATGAAGCCACACAGTGTCTCTTGCCAACAATCTCCCCCTTTGAGATTGATGGCAACACTTAGTGAAAAATGACTAAGTGTCGTAGCAAACTCCCCCTTGGCTGATGCTCTATCTTGTGCACTATTTTATCAGAGCTCCCTCTTAGCTAGATTCCACATTTTTCACTACTCCTCAGTCCCCCTTTGACATCAATGGCAAAGGGTGGAATCTGCACACCAAAATTTGCAAAAAATTATCTTATACATAGTCACATAAGTATATATACATGTTATACTTACATATACTTAAGTATATCCACAAAGGTGGTCTTCAACTGTACAAATTCTATTGCCCAATTTTGTTTCATCTTGTCCAAAATTGAGATGTGACCACTTAACAAAAATGCATAAGATTCTGCCCTTCTTAAGTCTGCCAGATCACTGGTCTGGGATGTAGTCTGAGCATCAGTTAGGGCCTCATGCATTACCTCTAACTTAGGGATGATTATCCCTCTTAGTTCACTCATTCTGCTTATTCTATTCTTCTTCTCCTTTTCAAGCCTCTTTATTTCATTTATAGTGGCAATAGCCTGGCACTTTTGATTCATTATGGATGAGGTGAGAGGATCAAAATTCTAAGATAAACTTGACAGTTTACTCTCTTGTTCTTCCACCTTGTTTGCAATGTCTTCTGTCACTGTGGACCAAGATAGACAAAATTTGTATATATCTCTGCCATCTTTAATAGCATTTTCTAGGCTCTTTATCCCAATATCTAGGGTCCTCTTGTCATTAGATATGAGTCCCTATACCTCAGTGAATCTCTTTCCCAAAAATTCTTTCTAGACTTTCTCTTCTGCCGATTTCTCCAAAGAGTCAAAATGGGTGCTAACAGAGTTAACTAGAGATTTCAAGTTACCAGATGAAGAGGCTAAAAGATCCTTTTGGAAGGATGGCATGATCTTCTCTAGCACACCAGATGCAATCTCTATTAGCTCACAGTCTTCCATGTGAGACTTTAGAATCTTTTCTTTTGCTTTAGCTTGAGCAAAAGATGCTACCTTCATTGTTTGGACCGGAGAGAGGGAGTCAAAATTGAGTGGTCCTTGAAATAGTTTTGGTTCATCTATTTCCATCATCTCTTTGGTCAAGAATTTTTTCACTACTTCTGCAGTGTCTCTTGCTAGAGACAGAGTCTTCTTTCCTTTTGCAGCCTTAGAACTGTCATCAGAAATCTTCTCTGTGTGTTCTTCTTCTCTTCCCTTTTCTTCCTCTATTTGACTCAATTTCTCCTCTATTCTTCCTTCTCCAGTTCCAAAGTTAGCAGGGGGATCCGAAAGAGAGATGTTTACTTCTTCATGGACTTCCTCTTCCAAAATAGAGGAATCCAAGTCCTTAGTCCTTTCCTCACCTATCTCCTTTAAATCTTCTGCATTTTTCTCAGTAGATTCTTCTTTTGATGAACTTAATCCTTTGTCATCCATTGCAGAAGGTTCATCATCTATGTCCTCTATAATAGGAAGATTGAATCTTTAAATGCATTTCGAAGAATGTACTCTATTTTTTTGGCTACCTGATCAGTCTCTCCAATCATAAGTTTGTTCATTCTGACTTTACTCTGGAACTCATCCTTGCAGTCCTTAAAGATCATGTTCATTTGTTTTGGAGTAATGGAAGGATAGAGCTGAATTGTAATCTGTGCTCAGATCTCTAGGTCCTTTGCCTTAGCATTCTCCTTTCTTAGTTCAAGTACCTTCTCTAGACGTTTGGGAATTAGAGAGATGATTTCAATGAAAGATTTATTATAAATGTTTAGGTACCTGACTGTAGCATCTTCTAGAATCTTCTTGTCAGTGTCACTATATTCATCATAAAATTCAGTGACTAGTTGCAGGTTCCCATCCACTATGACTACCTTGATGATATCAACAATAGAGAGAGTAGGCCTTTCAACAAATTCTTCTACGTCTTCTTCTTTATTTTTACCGACAAAGGATTCCCTTGATGTTTTCTTCTTCTTCCTTATTTTCTTAACCTCTTCATCAGTCTCTGTTTCTTCATCATCCTTTTGGCTTATGTATGACCTTGTGGCCTTTGTCTTCATTCTCTTCTCTCCCTTTCTAGATGTCTTGGCTTCCAGTTTTGAGGCTTTTGGGCTCTTAGAGGTGGCAGGTGTAGAGCTCTTGGAGGATCTAGTCCGGGAGGAGGCTTGTACCTGAACACTTTCCTTTTCTGCTTCTTGTTTATCTTTCTTAGCTCTTTCTATTTTTTCTCTATTTGCATCAACTGCCTCCTTTGATATGCCATATCTATTAGAAACTTCCTCAACTTCCCTTCTCACTTTTCTTTTCATCTCTGGTTGTCTCAGTTCAACATGTATTTTCACACTCAATTCTTGAAAGGTTTCAAACCTTTCTGCCTCAGGGTCCTTAGGTTGACTCAGCAGGTGTTGGACATGCAGCTCTAGGATTTTCTCATCTACCTCATAGCCCATTAGCATAATCCATATTGTTATGGGCTCCACTGCCTCCATTAGGCATTAATCAATGTCTACCATGAAACACACTGTATTCTTATATTTTTCAACTATAGATTGGGGAATTCTTTCTCTAGCCTGCATCATACTTTGGAAGTTCTTGAAGTATCCCCAGAGTACTGTACTTTGAGCCTTGGCATCATCAAGCCCACACATATAATCTCTGATTTGTATGGCAACCGATCTGTCATTTTGCCATACCCAACCACTTGGTCTAGGTAGCTCATTCATATAGTAAAAGAATAAACACAATATTAAACCACCATACTTGAATGAGTTTTTCTTGTCTTTCTTGATCTTTTGCAAGTTTTCTAACAGTTGGCTCAAGAGAAGCTCGCATAGATCATAGTCTGCATTTTCCCTTAGCATCTGATATGCAGTATAAATTGCAATTCTGGACATAGATTTCTCCCTACTGGAATGATATGTTTTATAGCCAATTATCATAGAGGAAAATTTGATATCCAGATCTATGATATCTTCTATTGTCATTGCTCTTGTGTCAAACTTTGATTCGATAGCCTCACTTACTGTTTGGTTCTTGACCGATTTGAGAGAAGGCAACCCACTAGATGAGTGCAAACCAGTTACTGCCCTAATTGCATCCTTTTTTATCTTGAAGGGCTTCAACAACCACATGAAGTTGTCATGTATTCTGCTAAGAACATACCAGACCCATTCATCTTCTGCAAAACAGGGAAAGTGGATGCAATGTCCAAAATGTTTATCCCGGATGGCCTTGTATTGAGGTTTGAGTTCAAAGGTTTCATCTATTAGTTGTTTATGGTAGATATCCATCAGCTTTGATTCTCTAAATTCCTCAATATTGGCATGGATGTATACCCTAACATCTTCTACATGCAGAACCCCATGCGGAATGCTAGAAAAAGTGCCTAAGGGATCAACTTCTAGGGATTTGTAGGGGTGTTTCTTGAACTTTGGGCACGGCCTATCAGTGATCTTAACAACCATAGGAGTAGCCATCTTTGCAAAAGATTTAAAGAGAGATATTCAAAAATTGAAATACCTTTTCACACTTCTAGGGTTCACAATATGTGCTAGAAAAGATTGCTGGTTGAATCAGATTCTGTAGTTGATCTTTGAGAGGGTTGTAACAATCCTGCTGTAGAGCTCTTCCTTTCTTCTTTTCGAATGCAAATGTGCAAGTGATGAATAAAAGAACCCTTTTATCTTTGCATAAACCCTAAATTCCTATTGCAATAAATGCACAACTTAAGTCATCTGGTTACCTTGTTCTGAGAGAGATCTTTCTGAACCACTGCGATGCACTTGAATCATTTTCAATGATAATTGACAATGTATCTTATTTCCTCCATTCACGCCATTTATCCGCAAATCAAGATATTTTAATTTTGAATCATACGAGATCTAACTGTGAAAATCCTGCTTTTATCGGACGGTTGTCAAACTGGATCAATCTTGGCTGATTAAACTCTTCAAAACTTCTTGCGAATCATTCATATTTTTACTAAGAGTTATTTGGATATTTCTCTAAGAACCCTTTAATACGCAACATTCCATGTGCCAATTTTAGGCACCAATTGATTGGCTAGGGGAATTCATTTTCTTTTGTGACTCCCCCTGAGCCAGAGCTCATCTATTTAGTTTTCAAAAGGAATATCAACACCAGATTCTGGTGCAGATCCATCCTCAACATTTTATGTACTTCTCTTCACCTAAATCTTATTCATCTCCCTTTGAACTTCATTTGCATTCACTTTTCCTTTTCCTTTGTCTTGATTTTGATTATGATGCACTGGACCCTTTTTATCCTGATTCTTACTTCTGCAAAATTTGGCAATATGACCAGATCTATTGCAATTGTAGAAAACAACATTTCTTTGTATATGTGACTGATATCCTCTAGATCTGCATTGATTAGCCATGTGACCCATTCTATTGCATGCAAAGCATCTACCATTGAATGAATTGTTTATTTGCATATTTCTGCATTCATGAGATTTGTGACCATACCTTTTGCAATTGAAACACTGTCCAGAGAAGGATGAATTAGTCTAATTCATCCTTCTTTTGCACTGAGTTGCTTTATGACTGAAATTGTTGCAATTGTAGCAGTATCCATTGAAGCATGGATATCTTTGAGCATTTGGTTGCCTTGCTGGAGGTCTTCTAGGCTTGTTCCTTGGATTTCCTGATTCAGAGTTCTTCTGACTGGATCCGGAGCTTTCACCTTTCTCATATCCCAAGCCATGCTTGTCATCTACCCTCTTTTGGCTTTCAAGAAGAACTTCAAGTTGAGCAGAGCTTATCTTAAATTTCTCTTTGTATTCATTTGTTGTTTGAAGATCCCTTTTAAAAGTGTTTATCTGATTCTCAAGTTGTTCTTCATTATATCTAGCTTCTTCAAGATTAGATTCTAGATGCCTGATTATTCTATCCATTTTGTGGTAGTCTTCTAACTTCTCCTTGAGAGATTGTTTTAGATTATCTTCAATTTTTCTTTTTTCTTCAATTTCTTGGGTGAATCTCATAACCCCTAATTCCATTTAATGTCTTACCATAATGACCTCTTTTGATAGCTTCTCACATAGCTTGTTTTTCTCATTTAGATCTTCATTAGTATCATTGGCTTCACTTTGACTTGCTAATTGTTGAAGTAGTTCCTTTCTCTTTTACACAGAGATACTCAATTTTTCTTTTAGCTCATTTATGAAATCATCAGCTTGTTTGAGTCTTTCTCTCAAGTTGTTGAATTCAGAGTGAGATTGCTCAAGATCATCTAGGATAGACTAAAGTTGTTCCTTCATACCATACATATCCATTGAGATTCCCAGATCTTCCTCAAGCTGTTAGGCTCTGTTTGGAGGAACTTAGCTCGAATACCAATTGTTGAAAACAAGGTAGATAACTAAGAGGGGGGTGAATCAGTTATCTTAAATATCTTAACTTTCTTTTCTTCTTTAATATTAATGTAGCATCAAAACATAAGAGCATACATAATCATGAGAGTAGAAATAAACTCAACACACATAACACAAAGATTTTTATGTGGAAAACCCTATTAAGGGAAAAACCACAGGGTGACTAACCCAAGATTGTATTCTCTATTAAAAGAATAAGAAGTACAAAATGGCACTTGCCAATTAGGGCTCATTACCTGAGCACACTACTCACAAGAGGCACACTGCCTACAAGAGACTCACTGTCTACAAGGTATATAGAAAGTAACTAGGTGTTTGAACTGATGAGAGGCATCCACATATGCTGAGGTTCAGTTTCGGTTAGGCTCAATATACTGATATAATACACTTCATTCTTCCTCTGCTCTAATGTTGTTGTTTTTCACATACCAGACTTGCCTTGCTGCTTTCTCATTTCTCTTTGCCTTTCCTCACACACTATATCAACACTCACACAGCTTCATACTGAAATCCATCTGGCATATATATCCACACTAAGGATTTCAACATCTTTCTAGTCAACAATCAGAATACTCAAGATATTTACAAAACACTGATCTGTCGGCTAAATCCATGCTTAATATGTGATGCGTATCAAAAACATAAACATAGAAGTCATCAATCATGTCGGCCAATCATGTATGATCCCTCAACTAGCTTGATCACTATCAATTTTTCATCTAGATTAAAGTTTGATGTTCTGCTGGTCAGTTCTTCCTCAGTCTACTCTGCATGTCAGGAACCCAACACTTAGATGCTCGTATCTTTTCACTCTTTCATCACTAGAGGCTCAATCTCTAGAATGTAGTAGTCATGGTACTCCTCTTGACTTGTACAAGTCTGCAACTTTCTTAGTTACACCATCTGAGAGATTCGGACTTGATTGTTGGACCTTGTTGCATGCACTGTTCTTGTTCACCGGACCAAAACACTCTTCAATCTGACTTCCAATAGAGGCATCCTATGTGCTATGGATGTGTGGGATAGACTTTGTTGCCATCAATGACAACAATAATGAAGCCACACAGTGTTTTTTTCCAACACTTAAAACATGGAGAAGACAATATTGAAGACACATAAAATACGATGAATACATGAGAGCAATCACACAAGACATGTTGAATACATGATATAGCATTTTCATAACATTTTCATATATGAAATGAAATCTAAAAAGCACATAAAATAGACTCCAAGATGTAGGGGGACTCATCGCCACACCCTTTACACTACATTTAGGAGAAAACACACCATACAAAACCCAAGTGTAAGGTGGACTCATCTCTACACCTTTTACACTACACAAGGCAGAAAAAATGCCATACAAAACCCAAGTTTAGGGGGGACTCATCATCACACCCTTTACACTACACAAGGGGAAAACACACCATAAAAACCCAAGTGTAGGGGGGACTCATCACCACACCCTTTACACTACACAAGAGGAAAACACACAAAAGACACACAGAAGACATGAGTGCCATATAACATGCCATAGACATACTATACATCTTAAACACGGCAAACAAGGTGATGGTAGTAGCTTATTGCTAAGTACCACCATCTCAAATATGCCACAGGCACACCTGACAGTTGGGCTTATGCCACAACAACCACCAAAACATGCTTAAGGGAGGATAGCTCAAGATCCAACTCCACCTCCTGATGAGGACTTTGTATAAAAGGATGTATACTAGCTCAAAAGATACACCATCCCACCTCGCGATGAGGGATTTTGTATAAAAGGATACACACTAGCTCAAGGGATACGTTATTCTGCGTCGTAGAGAGGGCTATTTGATTACAATTGATATAAGGATGTGCACTCATGGTGGAGATACAAAATCCTACCTCATAGAGAGGGCTTACAAACATGCTTCGTTAGTACCAAAATAAACTAACATATAGCATTATATATGTCCCCCACCTTAAGGTGGTTGATGTCACTTACCGATATGAAGCACATTAAGGTAAAGAGAAAACACACAAGGGAACAAAAGATTTTGCAAAGCCCATGCCCCCAAAGATGACATGTGTTGCAAGTATGTGTAACTAGTGTTTTCATTGTTGTCAACAAGCTTGTGTTGTCATTGGTATCAACTGTGTCAATTGTGTGAGTAAGAAATAGTGCAAGAGTATGAGTAGTCAGTGTTGAGTGGATACTATCTCTGATGTTGAGGTTGTTGCATTGGTATGAATTATTTGGTTGAGTTGCTTTGTTGAAGATGATTTGTCTTCTTTGAAGAGGTGCTGAAGATGTCAAGAATATTCTTTTGTTGGCTGGGTTCCAAGTGCTTTTGAGAAAATTTGATTAATAAAGGAAATAGTGTGTTGAAGTGGCATTCTAGTTTATAGAGTAGTGTTCTGGTTTTGCTCTGCATTTTCTCTATGTGAAAGATGTGTCTTTGCAGTTTGGATATGTTGTTTAGGGATGTTCAAAGATGTTATATTCCAAGTTTTGTGCTCTAGTTCATTATTCAAAGGAAGTTGTGTTCACTAGTGTGTGGACTATGTTTCTAAGTGTTGTAGAGGTGTCTAGGACAAATGTCTTTACTTCACATTTCTTCGCAAAGAGGTTTTAGTTCCCATAGTTCTAGAATTGTTCTTATAAGGTTCATATATTTCTCTAGTTGAAGTTGTTCATGGTTTGGTGGTCTGCAAGTTGATTTCTTGAGTTGCAGTATATGACAGAGTTGGTTGAGTGCTCCGGTGTGAACTTTCTTTATGTGAAAGTTGTTGCAGAGGAGTTTGTTGGGTTTCAGGTTGATTTGAGATGTTTGTGGAAGATTCTAGAATGTATTCAAGCATTGTGTGTGGTTCACGAGCCATATCTTGCCTTGAGGAAGCGTGTACTTAAAAGGCTCATTGTATTACATAGGTTTGGCCTACCTTGTGTGTTTAACTAATTACAGAGCTACTTCGATGATTGTGAAAGCATGGTGTAGCATGTATGAGTGGATTTAGGTTTGAGCTAAGGAGTGTTGTGGTTTGAATTCATTCCTTTCCACCACGGGAATGTTTTGGTGTCGACGTAATTTGAATTTGCATAAGAAAGGTGTTGTACCGACCTTGGAGAATGTTTTCAATGTTGATGATGGTATAAATAAGTGTTAAGAAATCATGATTGTGTGTTGGTGTAATGGATGTGATGTGAATAATAGAGTGAGTGAATGTGTGATGCGACAAGTGCCTGTGAAAGAAAATTGAATGAATGCAGAGCAGTAGAGTCTAATATTTAAAATAGTGTGATGAATAATGTTTCAGTGCTTTGAGATTCATTGGAATTATACTTCATGTATATATTAGATGCAACTATAACAATTCAATCTTGGTAGTGAGCCACCTCTTCTATCTCTTTCTTTCAGGATAGTGAGTCCTTGGGCAGTGAGCCTTTCTTCTAGGCAGTGAGCCCTCTTGGTAGTAAGCCCTCTGGCAGTGAGCCTTTTGTAATTCGGTGTTGATACTACTTTATATTGTGAGCTAATCCTCAGCATGGTTTTTCCCTTCTTGGGCTTTCCATGTAAATTTGGTGTTCATGTGTTGAGTTATGGCTACTTGCTTTATGCTTAATTTCCTTTATTGTAATTCAATATGTTAAATGGATTAAATGTTTGATATGTAAATGGTTTAAGAGAATACCGATTCACTCCCCTCTCTCAGTATTCTGGGTGTTCAATAATTGGTATCAAAGCCAAGTCCTTTGGAAGAAGCTTAACCACTCAAGAAAGATCTTGGATATTAAACACATGGGTGCTAGAAGATTTCCTACTCCTCTGGAAGAGATTCCTCCTGTTAATTTCATTGATGAAGACTGCATATTTGACAAAGCTGAAGAACTTAATGTTGCTCTTGAAGATCTTGAAAGGATAGAAAGTGAAATCAAAGACCTGAAGGAAAATGTCAGAGAAGTAGATGAATGCATCAAAAAATTGAGGGAGCAAGTCAAAAGGTTTAAAGAAATGCATAAGGAAGTTAGTGAACAATTGAAGCAAGCACATGAATCTATTAATGGTTTGAAAGTGCAAGTTGGGGAAATGACAAGAATTGAGCAATGTCTTAATACAGTTGTGAAAAGCAAGTCTAAAGAATGTATAAGGCTTGAACAAGAAGTTGTGAATCTGAGATCTGATCTGGAGAAGGAAAAGTTGCATGAAGACAAATTAAAGATGAGTTTTGCAAAGCTTGATGAAATGATTGCAAGTCAAAAAGGTCCAAATGATAAAAAGGGTTTAGGATTTTAAAAAGGTGAAAGATTAAAATCAGATCAAACTTCCAATCAGAGGAACAATGGAAAGTAGATCTATAATCAAAAGAATAAATCTAGAAGACCTCTGGTCAGGCAACCAAATGCTCAAAGGTACCCATCTTTTAATGGTTTGTGTGATTTTTGCAATAAGTATGGACACATGGAAATAAAATGTAAAAGTAGAAAGAATAAAAATGTTCCATCTTTCGCTGGTCAATGCTTCACATGCAATAAAGTTGGTCATAGAGTTGTTGAATGTAGAAGTAAAGTGAGTTAGAACTCTATTAGGTGTTATGCATGTAATAAGATGGGACATATAGCTAGTGAGTGCAGAAGTCAAATGAGGAATGTCTATAACAATGATAGAATGGTTCAATCTTTCAATGGATATTGTTATACATGCAATAGATTTGGGCATAAAGCTAATCAATGTAGATCTAGAATGAATGAAATAAATATTAGTTAGAGGAATGATATGTGCTACAATTGCAATAGACCTAGACATATTTCTAAGTTTTGTACAAGCATAAACATGAAGAAGGATAATCTGGTAGAAGAGAATGAACCTGTACTAAAGGTTGATCCAACAATGACCAAAAGGGAAATGAATAATATTTAGATAAAGAAGAATGCATTAGAGGTTAAAGATGAGCCTGTACCGACATCCAGTGCAGATGTTTCCTCCAAAAACGAAGATGGGAGCTTTGGGCTCAGGGGGAGTTTTAATGAGAATCTTTTTCTCCCCTGCCAAAGGAATGGTGCTGATGCCTCAGCACGAAGATATGAGATAAAGGTTGACATGCTTAATCATTTGGTGATGACTACGGTTTTAAATCCCCTAATAAGGAAGTTTGTGGAAAATTTGAAGATGACTGTGTATACAGAGAAAGGTTTGACAGCCTTATCAGATAAGGTATTTATGGCAAAATTAGGTTAAGAAAAAGGGAGTTATAACAAAGAAAATCTTTTATACAAAATATTTAGCATATGGACCAATGTTGGCATGAGAATGATAGGATCAAAGAGTCAAAAAGGTCTGATGGAAATTCCAGAAGAAAAATATCTAAGTGCGGTAATTTGTGGAGGACTTTAGGATTCATAGTAATAAGAGAAGTTTCATGAGCTTAGGGGGAGTCATTTTTGAAAATTCATTATCAATTCTTCATTGTGATTTAAGTATACAACATACAAATGATCTTAAAAAAAGTCCAAAGCATTTGAAGGATCTAGGAAATTAAGGTCTCAAAAGAAACTGGATGACAGACATAAGCATGAAATGAGTGAAAAAGGGGTTTCTAGAAACAAGAAGGAATGAGAAGTAGTAGAAGTGAATATTTTTGGTTCATCACAAAATGGCAATGATGAAGGTGATGTAAGAGGGATTAAGAAGAGTGTTGGAAGAAGTGAGTGTGTCATTGTACATGACAAGAGTAGTGTGGAATATCAGTGCATGACTTGGGATGCTCTTTGAAAGAGTATCAATGGGTTAGTAAATAAGGTGAATGCATCCAACATCAATAACATCATTCTAGAGCTATTCGTAGAGAATCTCATCCGTGGAAGAGGTCTATTCTATAGGTCTTGTTCAAAATATCAAATGGCATCCTTTGGATGTATACATGTTTTTGTTGCTTTGGTAAATACAAAGTTTCTTGAAGTTGGCAATATGTTTTTGCAAAGAATTATTTTGCAGCTCAAGAGGGCATACAAACGCAATGACAGGTACAATTTGATAGCAGAAGAAAAATTCATACTCATTTAGTGAATCAACAAGTTACACAAGAGATCATTGTCTTGGAGTTTCTAACCCTTTTACTTAACAATCCTATAGAGGTTGCTATTGGGTTTTTGAAAGAATGTGGGTCTTTGTTGTAAAATCTTTCACCGAAAGATCTCTATGGGATTTTTGAACTATTTAGAGGTATTCTCCATAATGTGGAAATTGACAAACAAGTACAGTTTTTGATTGAATGTATTTTTTGCAATTTTCAAAGCTAAGTTTGAGGGTTATCCAGTTGTGCATACAAAATTGGACCTTGTAGAGAAAGAAGATCAATTAACACATGTAGTTTTCCTAGAAGATGAACTTGATTAAGAAGTTGGTTTGGATGTTTTTAAGCCAGACCTTGAGCTCTTATAGCATGAGATAGCCTATGAAAAACTATAGAAAGACATCTTTGAAGGTGCTTCTTCAGATGAAGCAGAAAGGGGGAATGATTTAGATGATGATGATGAAGAAGAGGAAGTTGAGGAGGCACTAAGAATACAATATGAGATAGAGACGAACTTAGTTAATTTAAGGCACACAATTTACTTGACAATTATGTCAAGTGTTGATTTTGAGGAAGCTCGTCATAAGCTAGTAAAGATCATGCTTGAACTTGGTCAAGAGATGAAGTTATCTATCATGTTGTTAGAGTGTTGCAGTCAAGATAAAATATACCTTTGTTATTATGGTCTTTTTTTGGGAAACGATTCTGTATGATCAACACAATTTATCAAGAATTCTTTTAGGGGTGTTTTGAGTTTTGTACAATAGTACTCTATGATCCAAAGGCTAGAAACAAATAAACTGCGTAATGCTACAAAGGATTTTACTTGGAACGGATGCTCTTGTTGGCAAGAGACACTACTCTACAGAAGACTTGAATGTTGTCATTGATGGCAACAAGGCAAAGAGAATCCATTAGCATGGCAAAGAGACACTACTCCGGCAGACAATCTTGAGTTGGCAACAACGCACAAAGTATTTTGGTCTGGAAGCCCAAAATGGCTAAGTATGGGAAGTATTCTGAGAAAGGGACAAAAAGTGAATCATTATGCCCCCACAATTGAAGACTTGCAGATGCGGTTTAGGATGTTTATAGCTACCTATTGCTGTTATATTCTAGTGATCAAGATCTGACTTCCTCCAGAAGTCATTTGGTGAAAATCTAAGTCTAGGTGGATAGTGTTAAGACAGAGATAGTGAACAATATAGAGTAAAATGGTTTGCACTCCTCTGCAATAGCATATTTTGTTCTATAGATTTTAAGGCATGTTAAGAGGTCATTTATGAATGTTAGATATGGATTGTGGAGTCCCATATGGTCCGCAACATAAGTTATTATGTGACAAAGGAACCTATCATATATGTTGTTAAGGAACAAGTTGACATGCTTGTAAGATTCTTATGTGGAGAAGATATAATATCTGGACAATCAATATAAGTGATTGCATGATTAGAGTTGACCTATATAAAGACTTGGACATATTTGTTTGGGTCCACATTGATCAAGATGACAGAATACAACACCATGTGTACACATTTCATACTTTGCTTGCTGACTCGATTAAGAGTTAGATAAAATTGTAGATATGTATAGAGAATGGATTTCAGTGTTTGAAAAATAAATGATATGCGATGAGAAGTGTGTGAATGAAAAATATGTGAAGATAAGGGACAAGAGCAGAAGAAGAGAGATCATATGTAAAAGTAGAGCAACATAATAGGGTCGTCAGAGATGAAGAGTTTTGAGTTGGTGTTTTTGTGCTTCATTGGAACTATAACCATGCATATGTAGATGCAATCTCATTAGTTCATCTTGGCAGTGAGCCACCCTTCTACTTTCTTCATTCTTCTAATTGGCAGTGAGCCACCCTTCTACTTTCTTCATTCTTCTAATTGGCAGTGAGCCTATTCCTTGGTAGTGATCCTCTTTGAGCAGTGAGCCCTAAGGCAGTGAGCCTCTTTGTAACTTGGTGTTGTGCTATCTTAATATATTGTGAGCTAACACTCACCGTGGTTTTTCGTGTTTTTGGTTTTCCACGTAAAAATCCTGGTGTTCATGTGTTGTCTTTGTGGTTTCTATTCCTATGCTTATTCTACTTTCATATTATTAATTTTGGAATTTGGACTAATAAACTTATTAAGAAGTGGTTTTGTGGAATACTGATTCACTCCCCCTCTCAATATTCCTTACTATCAACAATTGGTATCAGAGCAAGGTTCCTTGGAAGAAGCCTAACAACTTAAGGAAGATCTGGGGTTCTGTAATCATGGCAGAAAGAAGATTTGGAAATTATGAAAGCAACAAGGAACTAGAAGCAACTCTTATTGATCTGGAACAATCTAAAGTAGAAGTTAGGGATCTAAAGGATAACTTACAAGAAGCTGATGAATGCATCTCAAGATTAAAAGAACAAGTTAAGAAATTCAAAGACAAATACAAAGAAGTTAGTAATCAATTGATATCAGCAAATGAAACTCTAAATGATTTGGAAGCAGAAGTTATAGAAAGAATAAAAGAAGAAGAAGATCTGAATTTAGTGATGAAAAGAAAATTAGAAGATTGTGCCAAACTTGAAAAAGAAATTGTGAGTGTAAAAGAAGACTTGGAAAAAGCCAAGAGCTATGAAAAAAAGTTTAAGTTAAGTACTGTATAACTTGATGAGATGATTGTCAGTCAAAAGAGTGCTAATGATAAGCAAGGTTTGGCATTTGAGAAAGGAGAAAGTTCAAAATCTGGTCAAACAAACATTGAGTTAAAGCAAAAGAGAGGTAACCAGTTCAGAAATCAAAGAAGAAGACCTAGAAGACCTCCGATCAGACAGCCAAATGCTCAAAAGTATCCATCTTTCAATGGCAACTTTTTTAATTGTAATAAGTTTGGTCATAAAGATACTCAAATGCAAGAGTAGATTAAATCAGAATGTTCCATCCTTTTCTGGTCAATGCTTCAATTGCAATAAAATTGGTCACAAATCAAATGAATGAAGAAATCTGGTAAGGAATGGTTCCTACAATGTAAAGAATAGTCAATCATTCAATGGAAAATGTTTTTCTTGTAATAGATTTGGACATATGGCTAATCAATGTAGATCAAATCCAATCAATAGAAGGAATTAAAAACAAAGGAATGTTGTGTGCTACAATTACAACAAATTTGGACATGTTGCAAGATTCTGCAGAAGCAAGAATTTGAAGAGAAATTACTATGCTAAAGAAAGGAAAACAGAGCAAAGAAATGATAAAGAAAAAGAAAAGGTTGATCCAGTTGAAACCAAGATGGAAATGGACAAGATCTGGGTCAAGAAAGAAGTAATTAAAGAAGAGGATAGATCTACACTAACATCTAATGTAGATACTTCCTACAGGAGTTAAATTGGGTGCTTTGGCTCATGGGGAGTAGTGTTGAAAATCCAAAACCCCCCAGCCAAAAAGTGGGTGCCAGAATCTGGCATGAAGTTATATGATGGAATCTGATGGGACAAATCTCTTAAAAGAGAAACCAAAAGAAAAGAAGTCAATGCGACACATTAGGGAGCAATCTTGATCGACTATGCATAACAGAGAAATGTTTGACAGCTTTTTGAAAACATCATTTATGATGAGTAGGTTTTGGTAAACAAAGGTTAAAAAGGGTAGCACTCAAAGGACTAATCACTTTGTATTGAGCCTTCAAGTGTCTAAGGTGTGCAGAAGTAAGGTCATAAGTGATATTAGCAATTTCTAGCGATTCCAAGCAGAGAAAACCCTAATCTGGCATTAGGAGGTATTTACAGTTTGAAACCCTTTTTGAAATTTGCTTGATTATCCGTAGAAATGGCAACACCTCAAGTAGTTGATATCACTAAGAAACCATGACTTAAATTCAAGAAACATCCTTTCAAAGCAACATAAGTTAATCCAATGGGTGCATTTTTGAAAATACCATACAGAGTTCTGTATGTGGAAGATGTTAGGGCATATATCCATGTTGCCCTAGATGAGCTTGGTGGTGACAAGTTCTTAGATCTATACTTGAATTTTCTAAGCAATGATCAATTTGATCTAAAGGAAGAATACAAAGTCTTAGAAGAGAAGAAATTCATCCAGTATGTAGAGTTTCCTATTTTTGTAGAGGATGAATGGGTCTAGTATATTCTAAGTTGAATTCACGATGAATTCATGTGGTTAGGGCAGCCTTTCAAAACCACCAAGGAATCAATTAGGGCAGTAACAAGGTTAAATTCCACGGGAGGTGTACCCTTGCTAAAAGCTGTGAAGAATCAAACTGTTATAGAGGCCACTAGAGCCCAATTTGACAAGAGGGCATTAACGATAAATGACATCACAGACCATGCGATAGGATTTGCTTCTATGGTCATAGGCTACAAAGTCTATTTCTCAAACTGAGAGAACTCTATTTCTGGTACTGCAATATACACCACATATCAAATGGTCAAAGAGAATGTTGAGTATGATTTGTGTGAGTTGCTGAGAATCCAATTACTAGAGAATCTAAAGAAGATCAAGGAAAGAAAAAACTATCCATTCAAATTTGGTACGTTGATCATCTATCTATTCTTCTATTTTATGAATGAGTTACTAAAGATGAAGAATCTGTTCTGGTTAACTAGAAAACTGGTAGCTGTTCAAATTAGAAATCTTTTAAGTAGCATTGGAAGTCATGATGAGCAAAAGGCAACATTGTGGGGGTATTTCAAAAATTTTCAAAGCATGATGCAGTCAAGTGAAAGAATCTCAGAGAAAATTGTTGAGAAGTATAAGGATACCATATGTTTTATGGTTACAAAAGATCAATGCTTGATGGAAGCTGTGGAGCCCAAGACAGTTTGGATTATGCCAATAGGTTATGAGGTAGATGGACAAATACTTGAAAACTATGCCCAACACCTTCTCAACAAACCTAGAGACACTAAAGAAGAGAGGTTTGGGACTTATGAAGAACTAAGTTTAAAACTTCATGTTGAACTTAGGAAGCCTGAATCCACCAGGAAGGTGAGAAAAGAAGTAGAGGAAACTGCTGCAAGATATGGGTTCACAAAAGAACAAGTGACAAAGGCAAGGGAAAAAACACAAGCTACTAAGGAAGCAAAAGAAATGAGAAAAAATGGATCAAGTGGAGCTCCGGAAGAACCCAAGGGTGAACCAGAAAAGCTAGAGGTCTCAAGAAAAAGAACTAGAGGATCCACCTCTACAAAAGTTGCATCCATTCTCTTTGGTTCCACACCATCTGCAAGTGTGGAAACTCCTGCCACCAATTCTAAGAGAAAGAAGACTAAGGCCAAGAGAATGCATGTAAGCATAGTTGTAGATGAATAAGCAACAAAATCAGATGAGGAAGTAAAGAAGATGATAGTTAAGGCTATAAAAGCCTCCTAAAACTAGCAAAAAGAAACCCTCCGGTAAGGGTAAACCTGAAAAAAGGGTAAAGAAAGATGTGCCTTAGACAGAGGAAGCAACTATAAGCCTTGAAGATTTTCTCAAAGCCATAACAGTGGATGGAAATCTGAAACCCATTGCTCAGTTGTATGATGAGTATAATGATCCAGACAAGAGGATCATTGAGACTGCTATTGTAGAATATCTAAACATCTACAACAAGGCTCTGATTGAAATTATTACTAATCTTCCACATAGCTTGGCAAATATAATGAGCATAAGAAAAGAAGCGGCTATGGCAAATGATGTTGAGCTCAGGGAACACTCATTGATAAGATTATGTCTGGAGATCACCCGTGAGGAGAAGGACAAAATCTCTAAAGAGGTCAAGGATGCCTTTAGGACCAAGAGAAGAATGAACTCATTGATGTTGGGAGAAATTGATAAAGTGGTCAAGGAAATAGAGGAGATCACTTTGGCAGCATTAAAGAAAAACAATATTCCTACTATCTATGACAATGAAGGAACAAATGATGAAGACACATCTTTGCCAGAGATAAGCTAGGATAAAGGACTAGAATAGAGTGATCAAGTCCCTGACACAGACACATTAGATATGTCAGATCAAGGCAAAACTAAAACTGATCTGCCTCTTAAACAACAAGTTGAGGTTGAAGAGAATAGGGAACAGTTAAGGAGCCCTGCACTGGAACAAAACATTGATCAACAAGAAAATATAGACATGGATCCTCCATAACGTAGTCAAGAAGTATACGGGAGAGAAAGAGACACTACAGATGTCTCAGTTGATTTTAGAAGACAACAAGGTATAGATGAGTCTGAACTTCTTCAAGGACTAATCAACCTGGCCTCATTGTCACCTATGTAGAAATTCAAATTAGTATCTATTGTCCAGGCCAAGGCACAAGAAGAAATGCTGAAATCACATGACCAAGATAGTAAATTGATCAATGATGCATCCAACATTCTAGAAAAGCTGATGCCAATAGTTCAAAAGAATATCTCATTATCCTCCACTGATTATCTCAAAGGGCTATTAAACTCTGTAAGTACACATTTTGAGTCTTTTGAAAAATTTGCAGAAGCAAAAGTTAGAAAAGAGTTTGATGAAAAGAGATTGGTTGAGTTAAAGGCTATGATAGCTAAAGATAAAACTCTGTTAGGTAATGGAATAAAAGGCATACAAAGTGCCATTGAAGAGGCCAGTAAAATATACCAATTTTGTCTATTTTGGCCAAAAATCACAAATAAATTAGAAGTTAAAATCAAAGACTTGGAACTCAAACTGCTTTATATCTCTGAGACATACAATCTGGCAGTTGAGTCAATAATTGCCAAAGAAACACAAGTTGTAAATATTCACAGTGATTTGAGCTCTTTGATGAAGGAAAGGGAAGAAATCAAAGATAGGTTGTGCTAGCTAAGGGGATTGATAAGTCCAAAAATTGATTCCATGACCAATCTGGCAGATGAAGCCTTGAAATCACAAGCACTAATTGATAGTACATCAGATGTACAGAAGGTAGTGAAGTTAGTTTTTTTTATGAATGGCCACATCCATATTCTAGAAAGTGCAAGGAATAGATGGAATGGAGAGATAGCTTTGATAAAGACTATTTATAATGATATTATACCTTTAATGACAAATTGAGATGAAAATGTGTATCTGTATATATGCGGCAAAATATAATAGTTTTGAACATTTTTGACCAATTTTCACACCTTTACCATTGATGGCAAAGGGGGAGAGGAAAACCAGTGAAAAATTAAGGGTACATCTGAAGGAGAATAGAAAAACAAAGCGTACAGAGTAAGGGGGAGCAACACAAGCATTTTTCACTGAGTGTTGCCATCAATGCCAAAGGAGGAGATTGTTGGCAAGAGACACTGCTCTGCAAAAGACTTAAATGTTGTCATTGATCACAACAAGGCAAAGAGAATCCATCAGCATGGCAAAGAGACACTACTCCAGTAGACAATCTTAAGTTGGCAAAAAGGCACAAAGTATCTTGGTTTGAAAGCCCAAAATGGCTAAGTATGGGAAGTATTCTGAGAAAGGGATAAAAAGTGAATCAGTATGCCTCCATAATTGAAGACTTGCAGATACAGTTCAGGTATGATGTTTATAGCTACCTTTTTCTGCTATATTCTAGTGATCAAGATCTGACTTCCTCCGAAATTCATATGGTGAAAAGTCTAAGTCCACATGGATAGTCTTAAGACAGAGATAGTGAATAGTATAGAGTAAAATGGTCCGCACTCCTCCGCAATAGCATATTTTGTTCTGTGGATTTTAAGGCATGTTAAGAGACCATTTATGAATGTTAGATATAGATTGTGGAGTCCCATATGGTCCGCATCATAAGTTATGATGTGACAGAGGAACCTATCATATATGTTCTTAAGGAACAAGCCAACAGGCCTATAAGATTCTTATGCGGAGAAGGTATAATATCTAGACAATCAATATAAGTGATTGCATTATTAAAGATGACCTATATGGATACATTTGTTTGGGTCTGTGTTGATCAAGCCCATAGAATACAACATCATGTGTACACATTTCATACTTTTCTTGCTGACCTGGTTAAGAGTTAGATAAAATTGTGGATATATATAGAGGATGGATTTTAGTGTTTGAAAAATAAATGATATGTGATGAGAAGTGTGTGAATACAAAATATACAAAGATAAGGGACAAGAGAAGAAGAAGCGAGATCATATGTAAAAGTAGAGTAGCATAACAGGGCAGTCAAAGATGAAGAGTTTTGAGTCAGTGTTTCTGTGATTCATTGGAACTGTAACCATGCATATGTAGATGCAATCTCAGTAGTTCATCTTGGCAGTGAGCCACCCTTCTACTTTCTTCATTCTTCTAATTGGTAGTGAGCCTATTCCTTGGTAGTGAGCCTCTTCGAGCAGTGAGCTCTAGGAAGTGAGCCTCTTTGTAACTTGATATTGTGCTACTTAATATATTGTGAGCTAACACTCACTATGGTTTTTTCCATTTTGGGTTTTCCATGTAAAAATCCTAGTGTTCATGTGTTATGTCTTTGTGGTTTCTATTCCTATGCTTATTCTTCTTTCATATTATTAATTTTGGAATTTGGACTAATAAACTTATTAAGAAAGTGGTTTTGTGGAATATTGATTCACCCCCCCTCTCAGTATTCCTTGCTATCAACAGTTCTTCCATGGCATTGTCTTGCTTATATACGTCTGATTGAGGAGAATGCTACTTCCTCTTCCTGGATATCTATAAAGATTCTTCTCTAGGAGCTAGCAGAGAAATTGGGCATATTGTTTCTTAATGAGAGGTTAAATAATCTGACAATGCAAGAGTCCTTTGATTTAATTTTCTCGAAGGACAATTCCAAAAATTTACAGTTTTCTATTGACTTCTTGGTGGAATCAGTGAGAGTGTACATGATTATTTGAAGAATATTCCAAGACTTATAATGCAGTAACAAAAGTCTATCCCTGAGTCAGATGAATCAACTTCTAATAATGATTCTTCTAGTTCATCAGGTTCATCAGATTCTGATACATCAAATTCAAACTTTGAGAATAAAAGTGACAGTGATAAAAACATAAGGAAAAGAAAAATGATTTAAAAAACACTCTTCATTTGGTTATTCATGGCTCTAGCAGATACTATTTTACCTGGACTGATGATGGCTACCTCTCAGGGGATCAGGTAGTAGTGACTAATGATAAGGGAGCTTGCAAGAGAAAAGTTGCAGGCAACTTGTCAAGAGATGAGATGTTATGTTTTGTTGATGGTGTTTTTAGCATACAACGCAGGTATGATTGCTGGTATCACACCTCTCTTGAAAAAGGTATCCTATCCAAGATAGGACTGCCCCAAGGATAATACAGCTAGGTCTTAGCTTGCTTGGAACGACTCAGTGGTATGTCTAGCTATGCCAACAAGGGGTCTTACATGTAATGATAGGGTTTTTATGATATGACAACAATGTATATGCAGAAACCCTAGATGGTTTAGACTGTGAAGTCTAAAATTTTAGCAAATGATCAATGTAATGCTGCTCAAATCCTAAATCTACCAAATTTGATGTAAAGAAAATGCAAAAGGAAAGGGAGAGAGAAAGGGATGAGGAATCCTAAGTGACAGTCACAACTGGGTAAAATGTTGTAGATAGACAAATACTTTCAATAAACCATTCCCTATTTCACCAAGATAGGAAACCCACAATGTTGCAAGAAATGATGCAATCTTCAAAGGATCCTTATGATTTTTAAATTGCATTCACTCATTAAATACCCAGACAATGGCGTAACTTAACTAGTGGAGTGCAACCGAACTGTATTCAATGACAAGGCCCAAACTAACTATACACAACAACTTACAATCAACAGGCACTAATAGTATGGACCAAAGCATTCATTAGATATCTTAACATTTACCCATCATTGCAAAATCACAACTAATTAACTTTAGATTGATATGAACCATGAAAACTAAAGAGGATAACAGAAGAACACAAATTCCCAGCAACCTGCAAAACTTTCCTTGTATTGATCACAATTTGGCAGAGTCTCAACAATTCAGTATCACATCTTACTTGTTACAATGAGACAATGATGACCCTTTTATAGACAAGGCACCATACTCAATTTTTCAATGGACGGTGGAGATTAACTCAACACCAATGGTCCAGATTACATGGCATTTAATGAGATACAATAGTTAGTTACATTTTCAGATTTGCTTTTGTCCTTTAGGAAAAAGACAAAAAATATCTTGCAAATACATTGAATCTGGATAAAATGGGTACCCATTTGGTTGTACATGATGAAAAGTCGATTTTCAAGGCCAAAATATAGTCACCTGACACTTAAAAACTTGAGATGATGTGGATTCATGGGATTCCAAATGTTGACTAGATCAAGAGGAGTACATGGCACATTTTTAGTGAAAGTGTATCCAATCGGATGCTTGTTGGACTAATTTTTGATGACCGGACTGCTGGAACACCCGTATGCATGTCTTGTGCAATGAACTAGATCTGCAGGAACAACAATGATTTAGCATGATCTTATATGTCTTTTAGCTCCTAAGGCTCATCTTTATCATCTTGGACATTATATTGATCTTTTCTTATAGGTTCAACAGTGATTTGATTGATAGAATATCGATTCTACAACTTTGGGTCAGCAGGGTACCTTTGTATGTTCATCCTTTAGAAATGGCTCCAGTTGGCTCCTTTGTCCTCTTAGAATTACAAGAAACAAGGCCAAGTATCAATTTCATCTTAAATAATCATTTTCCATTGATTTTGATCAAAACACGTCTATTTCCAGCCATGGATTAGTCAAAAACAACTAATTGTCAATGTTGCTTCCTTATAGTCCTCTTCACAAATCTAGTGATTTTTGCATGATTTTTGTGTTTTTTACCATTTTTAAGTACCCATTTGGCCAATATATTGATCTGGGAGGTTTTTGTGGCCATTAGAATCCATTCAAAGATATTTATTTTATGTTTTTCTAGCCTTTTCTATAAAAAAGAGAGATTTTTAGGGGGTACGGACTTTTCATGTGCAACAACATTAATTGTCGTTAAACATGCACAAAATCCACACAAATTTGGTAAAAATGTTGGTCATGATGTGACAAATATATTTGCAATTCCAAATCCACCAAGAAAATCCAATTTGCACCTTGAAAAACCCAATTTCTAAACCAAAATACTAAAAAGTGCAGGTTTTGGGTGTGTTGCAAATATGTGCCTAAGCGGTGTTGCCATTGATGTCAACATATTCTTGTTGTCATTAGTGTCAACTATGCCTTATTTTGTTGGTTGTTCTAGAGACTGGAATGTTGAGGATATTGAGAAAATTAATGAAGACTCAAGGTTCGCAAACCTTATGGCTGTATAGAGGATTGTCAGAGGCTACTCTAGTCAAGAATTGAGAAGTCCACATGAAGATTTGAAGAAGTTATGGCCATTTGAATAGAACTGGATCTTGTAGTATTCAGCAGAGACAGATTGATAGTAAGTTGGTCTAGATTTCTCCACAGTGAAATATTATGATCTGCGGATCTAAAAGCATGTTTCGGAAGTCAGTGTGTATCATCAACTCTAGTGGTTCGTGGTTTGGAGGTTTGCAAGCCATCCTTCTAGTTTGACATTTATGGCAGACAGTGTTCTTGAGGTTTTGGAGGAAGATACAAATGATTCTAGTAATTTGGTTTAGAGTGGATGTTATTGGTGAGTTCAATGTGCTTGTGGAAGTCTCTGGATCGTGTGGCTACTATATTGGAGGTCCACATTGGAGTTTGAGCTTTTATTGAAGATTTCCTTTTTGAAGTTGTTGTTCTTCCCAGTCTTGGCCAACTGGATGTTCCTAGCATTTTGCAGATGATTTAAAGATCATTTTGTGAAGCATGGTGTGTTAGTAGAGGAAGATTCAAGTCTCAGCTATGATTGGCCAATAGTGTAAAGATTCACGTTAAGTTTGGCTGGCCTTGTTGATCATTCCAAGGTTGATGAAGTGTATAAATACTTGTTGAAGAGTTGTTAAACATCATCCTTGAGAAAAATAGATTAAATCTAAATAAAGGATTAGAAGCAGAGCAAAGAAGAAAATGAGCGAGAGCAGTGTAGAGTGTGAAGTTAGTAAAGAAGAATTTGGGGCAAAGTAGAAGTTTTGTGAGCATTCATTGAAACTGAACTAGGCATGAAGTAGATGTTATTTCTCAGTTAATTCTTTCTATTCTAAATAAATTCTGTAGGCAGTGAGCCTCTCTTTTGAGCAGTGAACTCTGGGTAGTGCACCCAAAGGCATGTGCCTTCTATTTTTCTAAAGTACTTTTAACAGGGTACAAATCTTTGTGGGTTAACCCCCACCGTGGTTTTTCCCTTAACTGGGTTTCCATGTCAAAATCTTGGTGTCAAGTGTGTTGATTATGTTTCTGCTCATGTTGTTGATCTATGCTTGAATGTTTACATCATTAATCTAATAGAAAGATAATAAAGAAGGTTAAAAGTGGAAAAAGTTTATTTTGTGTGACAACTGATTCACCCGCCTCTCAGTTGTTCAGTCTAATTCCAACAATTGGTATCAGAGCCAGATCATCTTATAAAAGCCTGACCACTTGAGAAGATCTAGGATGTCAACCTACAAGAAGGATAGTCTGAGATTTGATGGAACAAATTATTTTATTTGGAAGAATCACATGGAGTGCCATTTGCAATGCATCGACAATGCCTATTGGGTGATAACCAGTGTTGAGTATAAACCTTTAGAGAAAGGTCCTTCAACTCCAGATCAAATCAAAGATGCTGAAAATAACCTTCGAGCTAAAGAAGCCTTATTGAGTGCCTTGACTAATTTAGAAATGACAAATGTCTTTGGTCTAAAAACTACTTATGAAATCTAGAAAAAGTTAGAGAATCTGTATGAAGGAGATAAATTTGTCAAATGTGCCAAGCTGCAAAGTCTGAGAGGAAAATTTGAAACTTTGAGGATGAGTGAAGATGAAAACATCACAATCTACATGCAAAAGATAAATGAACTTGTGTGTGGTATCAGATGTGCTGGTGGAACTTTGGAAGAATCAAAGATTATATCAAAAGTGCTCAGATCTTCACCTAATTCATACAAACATAAGGTTGCTACTATAGAGGAGATCAGGACTGTCTCAGAAGTTACAAGAGATCATCTGGTTGGCAAAATTTCAGCTTTTGAATTAAGTGAGTTTGATGATTCTCTTCCTAAGACTGAATCTACATTTAAGGCCAGTTTATATGGAAAACAAAGATATGATCCAGGTGAAAGCTCTTCTGCAAGATCAAATAGATTTGTGAAGACAAGGAAGGATATTGAAGATGTTGAAATTGAAACTGTAGATCTTGAAGCTCTTCTTTCCAAAAGATTGCCAAGAGGATCTGGTAAGTATGAAGGAAAATTGCCACTCAAATGTTTTGCTTGTAATAAGATTGGTCATTTTGCCTCAAGAAGTATGGAGAGGTTTTCAAAACTAAATCCTAACAGATACAAAAATCATAACAAATGTTACTATGTCCAAGAAATTGGAGAAGAAGGAGTCACAGATGATGAATCTGATCATGGAGGTTCCTCTGAAAATGATTGGGTGTTCATTGCCATCAAAGAAGAAGATCAAGTGTCTACTAAATTTGGTAGCTATGCAAATATGGAAAGTGCCTTAGCTGCTCAGGTTATTGAGAAAGATGAATGGGTGATTAATAATGGATGTTCTCATCATATGACTGGAGACAAGAGTAAGTTTGTGAATTTTGAAAATTATGAAGGCTTGTGAAATTTGGAGATAACTCAGTTGGTAGAATCCATGGCAGAGGATCCATCTCTTTTGATGGTAAGAATAGCACCAATGATGTTCTATATGTGGAAGGACTGAAAGATAATCTTGTTAGTGTTGGACAGTTGGTTGATAAAGGTTATGATCTTTGATTCAAGGATGGAAAGTGCAGAATCTTAGAGAGTTCCAGAATTGAAATTGCATCTGGTACTCAGACTAGAGGTAACATTTTTCATTTAAGCAGCTCTGGAAAAAGTTGTTTGATTACTCAGATAGATCAAAGTTGGTTATGGCATAGGAGGACATGTCATGTGAATTTTGATAACATTATCAAAATAAGTACCACTCAGGCTATAAGAGATCTTCCAAAACTTATGAAACCTAATAGCATGTGTAGAGAATGTCAATTGGGGAAACAACAAAATTTCATTCAAAAGTAAGGAACGAGTTTCAAATGGACGATTGGAACTGGTACATATTGATCTCTGTGGTCTTGCTAGAATTAGGAGTGTGCAAAGAGATAAATATTTCATGTTACTGATTGATGATTACTCTAGGATGATGTGGGTAACTTTCCTAAAAGAAAAATCAGAAGCTCTTGACAAATTTAAGGTGTTCAAAGTGATGGTGGAAAATAAAATTGGTGAAAAATTGAAATGTCTAAGATCCAACAGAGTTGGAGAATTTACTTCCTATGAATTTGATGCTTTCTATGAAAAGCATGGCATAAAAAGATAGTTATCTGCTCCTAGGACTCCCCAACAAAATGAAGTTGTGGAAAGAAAGAACCAGACCATTCAAGAAGCTGCCAGGACCATGATGATGGAAACAAAGGTTCCTCAAGTTTATTGGAGAGAAGCTATAAGTACTGCTATCTACACACTTAACTGAGTGCAAATCAAAGGCAATTCTGGTAAGACCCCTTATGAACTATGGTTTGGTCATCCTCCTACTGTGAGATATTTCAAAGTTTTTGGTAGTAAATGCTATATCAAAATAGATGAGGATTTAGGCAAGTTTTCTACAAGAAGTGATGAGGGAATATTTTTGGGATACTCTACTCAAAGTAAGGCTTACCAGTGCTTTAACAAGAGGTTGAAAAAGATTGTTGAAAGTGCTAATGTTACAGTTGATGAGAGCAAGGAAGGACATTCCAGGTTCTGCGGATATGATTAAGATGATCAAAATAAAAGTCAAAGTCAAGGAAGGTTAGTTTAAACTCTGACTCAGATTCAAACTGGTCCAGAAACTCTAGGAACTCAAGAAAATAGTACAGATGTTGAGGAACAAGCTCAAGAAATAGAAGCTCAAGCAATTCCCAAAACCCCCAGGTATGTAAGAATGAATCATCTTGAAGATCAACTCATAGGGGATAAAAATAAAGGTGTTCAAACTAGGAGAAGAGTTGTTGAAGATCAAGAAGAGATTAGTTTGATTTCAAGGATTGAACCTAAATCAGTAAGTGAAGCCTGCACTGATGAAAACTAGGTAAAAGCAATTGAAGAAGAATTAATGCAAATTGAAAAGAACCACACTTGGGATCTTGTTCCTAGACCTGAGGACAAAAATGTGATTGGAACCAAATGGGTCTTCCAGAATAAACTAAATGAAGATGGTGAAGTTGTAAGAAACAAAGAAAGGTTGGTATGCAAAGGCTATTCTCAAGTAGAAGGAATTGATTTTGAAGAAACTTTTACTCTGGTGGCAAGAATAGAGGCAGTTAGATTGTTTCTTGCATTTGTTGCTTTCAAAGATTTTAAAGTGTATCAGATGGATGTCAAATCAGCATTCCTAAATGGAGATTTGGAGGAAGAAGTCTACATTGAGAAACTGAAAGGATTTTAGTTGTCTGATCAAGGAGACATGGTTTGTAGACTGAGAAAAGCCTTGTATGGACTCAAGCAAGCTCCAAGAGCCTGGTATGCAAGATTGGATAAATATTTTCTTAAGATAGGTTTTAGCAAAGCTACTACTGATAGTAATCTTTACTTCAAGATTAATCATGAGGACATCCTGATTGTTGAGGTCTTTGTTGATGATATCATTTTTGGTGGAAATGAATGTATGTGCAAAGCTTTTGCTGATTAGATGAAAAGTGAATTTGAGATGTCAATGTTTGGAGAGATGAATTTCTTCCTAGGTCTGCAAATTGTTCAGTCAGATAAAGGTATCTTTATATCTCAGTCCAAGTATGTGAAAGAATTGCTGAAGAAGTTTGGAATGGAAGATTCAAAGCCAGTAGGTACACCTATGGTATCTGAATGCAAGTTAAGTAAATATGATGATTCCCTTAAGCCAAATCAGAAAAGATATAGATCAATGATTGGAGGGTTGCTCTATCTGACTCAGACCAGACCTGACATCATGAATGTTGTTGGACTTGTTGCTAGATTTCAAGCTAATCCAAAAGAATCCCACATTGTGGCAGTCAAAAGAATTTTTAGATATCTCAAGGGGACAATTGATTATGGATTGTGGTATCCAAAGGACAATGATTTCACTCTTCATGCATATATAGATGCTGATTGGGCAGGAGATGTGGATGATAGAAAAAGTACTAGTGGTGGTGCATTTTTCTTGGGAAGAAGATTGGTCTCTTGGATGAGGAAAAAGCAAGAGGCAATATCTCTATCTACTGCAGAAGCAGAATATATAGCAACAACAAATAATTGTACTCAAGTTCTGTAGATAAAGCAAATGTTGAAGGACATCAGAGTTGTGTTTGAGGAGCCAGTCACAATCTTTTGTGATAATTCTAGTGCAATAAGCATCTCAAAGAATCTAGTGTTGCATTCAAAGACAAAGCATATATCTATCAAGTTTCATTTCTTGAGAGAGAAGGTAAATGAGAATGAAATCAATTTGGAGTTTGTGTCATCCAAAGATCAGATTGTAGATATCTTCAGTAATCCTCTTTCCAAGGATACCTTTGAGTATCTCAAAGAGAAGTTAGGGGTTATTACCCCTCCGAATCAGAACTAAGATGCACTGAGGTGCATCAGTTTGATGGAATTCTCAGTCATATCTTGAGATCCAGATTGATGTTGAGAAAATACTACTCTAAGGAGTAGTCAGTATGCAAATGTTGGAGATTAGTCTGAAATAAAAAAGGGGGAGTAAAGATTTCAAATATGTGCCCTTTGCCATTGATGTCAAAGGGGGAGAGAAGACATGTGAAAAACTAATTGTTGATGACAGGGGGAGCAATGAAGGAAGTGGTTACAGAAGTCAGGGGGAGAAGTTTTTGTCATGATGGCTAAATTAGTTTTTCACAACATATGTTGCCATCAATGACAAAGGGGGAGATTGTTGCAAATATGTGCCTAAGTGGTGTTGTCATTGATGTCAACATATTCTTGTTGTCATTAGTGTCAACTATGCCTCATTTTTTTGTCTATTCAGGAGACTGGAATGTTGAGTATATTGAGAAAATTAATGAAGACTCAAGGTTCATGGACCTTATGGCTATATAAAGGATTGTTAGAGGCTACTCCAGTCAAGAATTGAGAAGTCCACATAAAGATTTGAAGAAGTTATGGCCATCTGAATACAACTAGATCTTGCAGTATTCAGAAGAGATAGAGTGACAGTAAGTTGGTCTAGATTTCTCCACAGTGAAATATTATGATCTACAAATCTGAAAGCATGTTTGGGAAGTCAGTGTGTATCATCAACTCCAGTGGTTCGTGGCTTGGAGGTCTGCAAGCCATCCTTCTAGTTTGAAAGTCATGGCAGATAGTGTTCTTGAGGTTTCGAAGGAAGATACAAATGATTCTGCTAATTTGGTTTAGAGTGGATGTTATTGGTGAGTTCAATGTGCTTGTGGAAGTCTCTGGATCGTATGGCTACTATGTTGGAGGTCTGCATTGGAGTTTGATCTTGTTATTGAAGATTTCCTCTTTGAAGTTGTTGTTCTTCTCAGTCTTGGCTGACCGGATGTTCCTAGCATTTTGTAGATGAGCTAAAGATCATTTTATGAAGTGTGGCATGTTAGTAGAGGAAGATTCAAGTCTCAACTATGATTAGCTGACAGTGTAAAGATCTGCGTTAAGTTTGACCAACCTTGTTGATCATTCCAAGGTTGATGAAGTGTATAAATACTTGTTGAGGAGTTGTTAAACATCATCCTTGAGCAAAATAGATTAAATCTGAATAAAGAATCAGAAGAAGAGCAGAGAAGAAAAGGAGTGAAAGCAGTGTAGAGTGTGAAGTTAGTAAAGAAGAATTTGGGACAAAGAAGAAGTTTTGTGAGAATTCATTGAAACTAAACCGGGCATGAAGTAGATGCTATTTCTCAGTTAATTCTTTCTGTTCTACATAAATTCTGTAGGCAGTGAGCCTCTCTTTTGAGCAGAGAGCTCTAGGTAGTGTGCCTGAAGGCATGTGCCTTCTATTTTTCTAAAGTACTTTTAATAGGGTACAAATCTTTGTGGGTTAACCCCCATCATGGTTTTTCTATTAACTAGGTTTCCATGTCAAAATCTTAGTGTCAAGTGTGTTGATTATGTTTCTACTCATATGTTGTTGATCTATGCTTTAATGTTTACATCATTAATCTGATAGCAAGCTAATAAAGAAGGTTAAAAGTGGAAAAAGTTTATTTTGTGTGACAACTGATTCACAACCCCCCTCTCAGTTGTCCAGTCTAATTCCAACAGTGTGTCATAGACTAAAAGTCAATGGAGGTCAAATTTAGCGTAGATCCATGAGGAGGGTTTCTAGTGCAAAAATGGTTTCAGCGCTGATCTGAGGTCCGAATGACCTTAGCGCGTATTTTGGGTCCAAATGACTAAAGTTAGTCAATCACCTTTTTTGCGTAGGTTGGTAGCAGTCATTTTTAGTACTAGACCTTCTGGCGGGGATTTGGGGTGCTACTAACTAGTGCGACTTTCAAGTTCCTCTGAAAAAAGGTAGTGCGATGCAATTTATGCACAAGTCAGTAGAAGGTATTTTTAGCGCAAGATGTAAAGTGTTAAGTCAGCGTAACGTTTTGATGCGACTGACTAGCACAAATTTTGGATCTGATTGACCTTGCACTAGTTTGAGGGAAGTCGGTCAGGGATGATTTTAGCACAGAGTCGGTAGGAGGCAGTTTTAGTGCAAAGTATAGTAGAGGCTATTTTAAGTGCCAGATTTTGAATTGTCCAAGGTGAAAGTATATTTAAAAATATATTTAAGTATAAAACTTATACTTTAAATATTTTTAAATGTACTTTTAGGATGTTTGAGATAGGTTCTAGATCCATAGGATTTCATATGCAGATTCTAGATTTTTGAAGTTCCACTAGATTTTAGACTTAGGCATTTTTTAGGGTTTCCAGGGTTTCAAACTTAGCCAGATTAGGGTTTTAGGACCATGCATCAGAATGAAAGTATATGAACCCTTTAGTGAAATCTTGTGAAATTTGACATGATTTTGCAACTCTAAGACTTGGAAACTAGGAATTTCAACATGACATCCTACAGAACCAATTTCAAGGGCAATATCTAGTGACATGGGATT
Organism: Cunninghamia lanceolata; assembly: GCA_027924645.1. NCBI lineage: Eukaryota > Viridiplantae > Streptophyta > Pinopsida > Cupressales > Cupressaceae > Cunninghamia > Cunninghamia lanceolata. The sequence goes on from BSBN01000798.1 coordinate 1,707,477, forward strand.
TTGGAGCAAAATGCAGTAACACCCAATTTCAGTGCAGAAGGTAACAAATGGCTATTTTTTTAAGCACAAGACCACCCAAGACACCTCCAAATGACATCAAATTACTCCAAACATGCAAAATACTCAAATCTAGAACAAATCATGCACTCTAAGCACAAATTCACCTTCTCATCATCATAAGTAACAAAGGTCGAGACTCTAAGCCAAAGCAAAAGAGGGGGTCTCCATTTGGAAAAATAGGGCATGTGTGCAAGGCACAACACATTTCTTAAGAAGAAAGAAAGTTCATGGTTGGATGTCATGCCCTAATCAGTGTAGAGCTAAGTTTGAATTCTTGAGAAGTTAAGTTATGTAGCTATAGAGAAGATGCATGGCCTGATAAAAAGGAGATTTGATCTCTAGAAGTTGGTGCCTACCTTTGTTTTAGGATGACTACTCGTTTGAAGCCTGTCTAGAAGATTGCTCTGCATTTCCATCCTACTAATGTTAGCTGTTGTGGTTTGGAACATAGCTTTATAAAGTGTCACATTATGAATGTTCCAAGTTACATGAGAATCTGATCACTGGAAGTGTTGGTTTTGTGAAGGAAATGGAATGCTCTGTATTTCTCTGGCATAAAATATTTTTATTTGTGGTTGTAACATGCTACTAGTAAATTCTTAGAGAATCTGAATCCAAAGTTTCAGGTCTTGAAGTCTTCTGGAATGAGAGTAAGAGTTGATATAGTTTGGTGTGTACTCCTAAGGGGGAGAATTTAGTGCAATAAAAGACAAGGTGTGTCACCCTTTGCCATTGATGTCAAAGGGGAAGAGAGAGCAATGTGAAAAAAATGAGTCAATGGTTTGGGAGAGAGAGTAAGATGTGTAAAAGAAAGAAAGAAAGGGGGAGAGTAAGAAAGAAAAGAAGGTTGTGTTGGTTTTAGGACAGACAACTGACAGGGGTGAATTAGTTGTCACAAAAACTTTCTTTTCATTAAACCCTTAAATCCTTCTTGTATTTCAACAACATAATAATAATTCAATCATGGAAGCACAATGCAATAATTCAAGAGCAGAAACACATTAACACATATGACACAAAGATTTTAACGTGGAAAACCTGATTAAGGGAAAAACCATGGGGTGACTAACCAAAGATTGTATTCTCTATTAAAAGAATAAGAGGAACAAAATGCCAATTAGGGCTCACTGTCCAACCACACTGCTCACAAGAGGCCCATTGCCTACAGGAGACACACTGTCTACAGAATAATAAATATTACATACTTGAATTGGAGATTAGAATCTTCACCATGCTTGAGTCAGTTCCATTTAAGCTCAACACTTCTCCTCTCTACCACTTTCTCATCTCCACACAGATACTTTGAAATGACTTTGCAATTCTCATTTATATAAGACATTAACTTTGGAATGATCATCAAAGTTAGCACAACATATTCTATTACAGAGAAATCACAAAAATGCAACTTGATTTGCTACAAGAACTTCATGCGTATCACCACATTGTCGTCCATACATATCTGGGACTTCAATCTTCTTTGAGGAACATGCCATGCTTCACAGAACATCTTCAAGATCATCTGCAAGATGTGTAAAACATCTGGTCAGCCTTGATTACGAAGAACACCATCATCTGAGAGTAAATCTTCAATTGCGAGCTCAATCTTCAATGCGGACCCCCAACATGAACTGGACACAATCTAGAGACCCCCATAAGCTTGCCTAAATCACCAAGAACATCCACACCACTTCTGCTTACTAAAATCATTCACATCTTCATCCAGAACCTCAAGAACACAGTCTATCATCACTGTCACATTAGAATAAATACTTGTGGACGTCTAGACCACGAACCAATTGAGTTGTCAATTCACATTGGCTTCCTAAACATTCCACCAAATCCGCAAAACAAAATATTGCATTTCTGGATCTCATTGGACCTATTTGTGTCACTCTATCACCTCTAAACATTTGCCAGAACTAGTTTTACTCATATGGCCATAACTTCTCCAAATCTTCATGCGGACCTCTCAAATTTTGACTGGATAATCTTTAGACACATATCTACAAACCCTTTGATGTGCATTCTCTGATCTTCATCTAGTTGGGATCTTCACTTCATAGAGCTTCACTGTCTTCACTGTTCTTCTCTATTTCTGATAGGACTAATTTTCTCAATATCCTTAGTACATAGCTCATCCAATCTTTGACATCAATGCAACAGGAGTATGTTGACATCAATGACAACACTGGTTAGGCCCATACTTGCAACAATCTCCTCCTTTGTCATTGATGGCAACATATGATGTGAAAAACTATTTTGACCATCAAGACAAGAACTTCTCCTCACTAACTGACATAGCTCCCCCTATCAACAACAATCATTCATATGTCTTCTGTTTCTTTACTGCTCCCCCTTTGATTAGCAACCACTTTTATTTTTCACATGTCTTCTCTCCCCCTTTGACATCAATGGCAAAGGGCACATATTTGCATCAATCAGAATCATACAAATTGCTCCCCTTGAGTAGCACCTTCCTATCATCAATCCAGACCATAAGATATGACCGTGAGATTCACCAGACTGATGCACATCAGTGCACCTTAATTCAGAACTGGAGGGGTAATAACCCCTAACTTCTCTCTGAGATACTCAAAAGAGTCCTTAGGTAGAGGTTTAGTAAAAATGTCTACAATCTAATCTTTTGAGGGTACAAACTCCAATCTGACTTCATTCTTGTTTACTTGCTCTCTTAAAAAGTTAAACTTGATGGATATATGTTTTGTCTTAGAATGCAATACCAGATTTTTTGATATATTTATTGCACTTGAGTTATCATAGAAGATTGTGATAGGTTCCTCATACTCCACTCTGATGTCTCTTAGCATTTGCTTCATCCACAATACTTGAGTGCAACTACCTACTGCTGCAATATATTTTGCGTCTGCAGTGGACAAAGATATTGCCTCTTGTTTCTTGCTCAACCAAGAAACCAATCTTTTCCCCAAAAAGAATGCACCACCACTGGTACTCTTCCGGTCATCCACATCTCCTGCCCAATCTACATATGTATATACATCAAGAGAGAAATCATGATCCCTAGGAGACCATAAACCATACTCAACTGTTCCCTTTAGATATATGAGAATTCTCTTAATTGCCATGACATGAGATTCTTTGAGATTAGCTTGTAATCTAGCAACAAGACCAACAGTATTCATAATGTCAGGTCTAGTTTGAGTAAGATACAGTAGTCCTCCAATCATTGACTTGAACTTTTTCTGATCAAACTTAGGAGATTCATCTTTTCTTAGTTTACATCTGGTTGCCATGGGAGTATTCATTGGTTTTGAATCTTCCATTCCAAATTTCTTCAACAATTCTTTCACATTTGTACTTTCTATAATCTTTCTCAATCTCTTGTTATAACACCAGTATGCTTTTCTTTGAGTAGAATAACCCAAGAATATTCCTTCATCACTTCTAGCATCAAATTTGCCAAGGTCTTCATCTCTTTTAATGTAACATTTACTACCAAAGACTCTAAAATACTTCACAGTAGGAGTGATGACAAACCAGAGTTCATAAGGGGTCTTACCAGTATTGCTTCTGATTTGTACTTGATTAAGAGTATAGATAGAAATGCTTACAGCTTCTCTCTAGTAGATCTGAGGAACATTTTCTTCCATCATCATGGTTCTAGATGCTTCTTGGATGGTCCGGTTCTTTCTCTCCACTACTCCATTTTGCTGTGGAGTCCTTGGAGTAGATAACTATCTTGTTATCCCATGTTTCTCACAGAATTCTATGAACTCTTTGGATGTGAATTCTCCACCTCTATTAGACCTAAGACACTTTATGTTTAACCCAGTTTCATTTTCTACCATAGCCTTGAATATTTTGAATTTCTCAAGAGCTTCAGATTTCTCTTTTAGGAAAGTCACCCACATCATCCGGGAATGATCATCAATTAGTAACATGAAATATCTATCACCTTGCAAACTCCTAATTCTTGCCGGTCCACATAGATCAGTATATACTAAGTCCAACAATCCGGTAGAAGATTGTTCCTTGCTCTTGAATGTGACTCTGCTCTACTTACCCAACTGACATTCTTTGCACAAACTATTAGTAGGTTTCACCAATCTTGGAAGATCTCTTACGGCCTAAGTGTTGCTTATCTTGATGATATTATCAAAATTCACATGACACATTCTCCTATACCACAACCAACTCTGATCAATTTGAACAAATAAATAACTTTTGCCAGTAGCAACCAAGTGGAAGATGTTACCTTTTGTTTGAGTACCGGATGCAACCTCTGTTCCAGAACTTTGAAAGATTCTACATTTTCCATTTTTGAATCAGAGATCATGGCCTTTTTCCACCAACTGTCCAACATTGAGAATATTGTGCTTCAAACCTTCAACATATAGTACATCACTGGTTTTATTCTTTCCATCAAAAGAAATAGTCCCTCTACCTCTGATTCTGCTAGCAGAATTATCAAAATTTTTTACAAATCCTCCTTCATATCTTTCCAGATCTATGAACTTATTTTTGTCACCAATCATATGGTGGGAGCATCCACTGTCAATGACCCATTCATCCTTTTCTTCAACTTGGGCAGCCAGAGTTCTTTCTACCATTTTATGATTGACAGATTCAATGGGCATTGGATCTTCTTCCTTGATGGCAATAAACCCCCAGTCACTTCCGGATTGATTTCCTGTCTCTGATTCATCATCTGTTACTCCTTCATCATCATCATGTTCATGAACATAGTAAAATTTCTTTTGAAATATTGATCCATTTGGATTAGTCCTTGAAAATCTTTTCGGACACCTTGAAGCAAAATAACCAATCTTGTTGTTGTTGAAACATTTGAAGGGTAATTTTCCTTCATACTTACCAGATCCTCTTGGCAGTCTTTTTTCTAATAAGGGCTTCAAGTTGAGCAGCTTTTGCCTCATCTTCTTCCAAACTCAACCAATTCAAATGCAGCTAATTTTCCAACCAATTGATCTCTTGTGATATTTGATAAAGATCTGAATTCTTCAATTGCAACAACCTTGTGTTTGTAAGTAGGAGGTAGGGATCTGTGAACTTTGGCAACAATCTCATCTTCATCCAAGGTTCCACCAGCACACCTAACGCCACAAACAAGATCATTTACTTTTGGCATAAATGTAGTGATATTCTCATTTTCACTCATCTTCAGGTTTTTAAAATTTCCTTTCAGACTCTGTAGCTTGGCACATTTAACATATTTGTCTCCATACAGAAGTTCTAGCTTTGACCAAATCTCATATGTAGTTTTTAAGTCCATAACATTTGTCAGCTCTGAATTAGATAAGGTACTTAGTAAGGCTTCTTTAGCCCGAAGATTGTCTTCAGCATCTTTGATTTTATCTACAGTTGTCAGACCATTCTTTGGAGGAAAATACTTTTTTGAAGTTATGGTCCAATATTGCATTCCCATACATTGCAAGTGATATTCCATGCGACTTTTCCAAAGAGTGTAATTAGTTCCATCAAACCTCGGACTATCCTTCTTGTAGGAAGACATCCTGGATCTCCTCAAGTGATTAAGCTCTTTTAGAGGAACTTAGCTCTAATACCAATTGTTGGCTTTAGGACAGATAACTGAGAGGGGGGTGAATCATTTGTCACAAAACTTTATTTTTGTTAAACCCTTAAATCCTTCTTGTATTTCAACAACATAATAATAATTTAATCATGGAAGCACAATGCAATAATTCGAGAGCAGAAACACATTAACACATATGACACCAAGATTTTAATGTGGAAAACCCATTTAAGGAAAAAACCATAGGGTGACTAACCCAAGATTGTATTCTCTATTAAAAGAATAAGAGGAACAAAATGACACTTGCCAATTAGGGCTCACTGCCTGAGCACACTGCTCACAAGAGGTCCACTGCCTACAAGAGACACACTATCTACAGAATAATAAATATTACATACTTGAACTAGAGATTAGCGTCTTCACCATGCTTGAGTTAGTTCCATTTAAGCTCAACACTTCTGCTCTACTTTTCACTCTTCTCCTCTCTACCACTTTCTCATCTCCACATAGATACTTTGAAATGACTTTGCAATTCTCATTTATACAAGACATCAACTTTAGAATGATCATCAAGGTCAGCACAACATATTCTATCACAGAGCAATCACAAAAATACAACTTGATTTGTTACAAGAACTTCATGTGTATCACCACACTGTTGGCCATACATATCTGGGACTTCAATCTTCTTTGAGGAACATGCCATGCTTCACAGAACATCTTCAAGATCATCTGCAAGATGTGTAAAACATCCAGTCAGCCATGATTAGGAAGAACACCATCATCCGGGAGTAAATATTCAATTACGAGCTCAATCTTCAATGTGGACCCCCAACACGAACTGGACACAATCTAGAGACCCCCACAAGCTTGCCTAAATCACCAAGAACATCCACACCACTTCTTCTTACTGAAATCATTCGTATCTTCATCCGGAACCTCAAGAACATAGTCTATCATCACTGTCACATTAGAATAAATGCTTGCGGACCTCCAGACCATGAACCAATTGAGTTGTCAATTCACATTGGATTCCTAAACATTCCACCAAATCCATAGAACAAGATATTGCATTTCCAGATCTCACCAGACCTATTTGTGTCACTCTGTCACCTCTGAACATCTACCAGAACTAGTTTTACTCATATGGCCATAACTTCTCTAAATCTTCATGCGGACCTCTCAAATCTTGACTAGATCATCTTTAGACACATATCTACAAACCCTTTGATGCGCATTCTCTGATCTTCATCTAGCTGGGATCTTCACTTCATAGAGCTTCACTGTCTTCACTATTTTTCTATATTTCTGATAGGACTAATTTTTTGAATATCCTCAGCACACAGCTCATCCAATCCTTGAAATCAATGCAACAGGAGTATGTTGAGATCAATAACAACACTGGTTAGGCCCATACTTGTAATAGTTTGGTGCAGAGTTGTGTCTTGATGGTTTTTCACATTATGTGAAAAAGAGTCAGTGGTCTGGGAGAGAGAGTAAGATGTTTAGAAGAAAGAAAGAAAGAGGGAGAGTAAGAAAGAAACTAAGTTTGGTGTAGAGTTGTGTCTTGATGGTTTTTCACATTATGTGAAAAATGATTCAGTGGTCTAGGAGAGAGAGTAAGATGTGTAAAAGAAAGAAAGAAAGAAAGGGGGAGAGTAAGAAAGAAAAGAAGTTTGGTGCAGAGTTGTGTCTTGATGGTTTTTCACATTATGTGTTTCCATCAATGACCAAGGGGGAGATTGTTACAAGTATGTGTAGTCACTATTGTCATTGATGTCAACAAGCTTGTGTTGTCATTGGTGTCGACTGTGTCAATTGTGTGAATAAGAAATAGTGCAAGAGTATGAGTAGTCAGTGTTGAGTGGATACTATCTTTGATGTTGAGTTTGTTGCATTGGTATGAGATTTTTGGTTGAGTTTCTTTTGTGAAGATGATTTGGCTGCTTTGAAGAGGTGCTAAAGATATCAAGAATATGCTTCTATTGGCTGGGTTCCAAGTGCTTTTGAGAAAATTTGATTAATAAAGGAAATAGCGTGTTGAAGTGCCATTCTGGTTTATAGAGTAGTGTTCTAGTTTTGCTCCACATTTCCTCTATGTGAAAGATGTATCTTTATGGTTTGGGTATATTGTTAAGGGATGTTATATTCCAAGTTTTGTGCTCTGGTTTGTTGTTCAAAGGAAGTTGTGCTCATCAGTGTGTGGACTATGTTTCTAAGTGTTGTAGAGGTGTCTAAAGAAATGTCATTGCTCCGCATTCTCTACAAAGAGGTTTTAGGTCATGCAGTTCTGGAATTATTCTTATAAGGTTCGTATAGTTCTCTAGTTGAATTTTTTCATGGTTTGGTCATCCACAAGTTGATTTCTTGAGTTGTAGTGTATGACAGAGTTGGTTGAGTGCTCCGGTGTAAACTTTCTTCAAGTGAAAGTTGTTGTGGAGGAGTTTGTTTGTTTTCACATTGCTTTGAGTTGTTTGTGGAAGATTCTAGAGTGTGTTCAAGCATTATGTGTGGTACGTGAGCCATATCTTGCCCTGAGGAAGTGTGTACTTAAAAAGTTCATTGTATTACACAGGTTTAGCCGACCTTGTATGTTTGCACTAATTGCAAAGCTACTTCAATTATTGTGAAAGCATGGTGTTGCATGTATGAGTGGATTTAGGTTTGAGCTAAGGAGTGTTGTGGTCCACATTCATTCCTTTCTACCGCAAGAATGTTTTGGCATTAACCTAATTTCAATTTGCATAAGCAAGGTGTTGTGCCGACCTTGGAGAATGTTTTCAAGGTTGATGATGGTATAAATAAATGTCAAGGAATCATGATTGTGTGTGCGTGTAATGGATGTGATGTGAATAATAGAGTGAGTGAATGTGTGATGCGACAAGTTCTTGTGAAAGAACATTGAATGAATGCAGAGTAGTAGAGTCTGGTATTTCAAAATAGTGTGATGAATATTATTTTAGTGCTTTGAGCTTCATTGGAACTGTACTCCATGCATATGTTAGATGCAACTATAACAATTCAATTTTGGCAATGAGCTACCTCTTCTATCTCTTGCTTTCAGGACAGTGAGTCCTTGGGTAGTGAGCCTTTTGTAATTTGGTGTTGATACTACTTTATATTGTGATCCAATCCTCACCATGGTTTTCCCCTTCTCGGGCTTTCCATGTAAATATGGTGTTCATGTGTTATGAGTTATGGATTCTTGCTTTATGCTTAATTTCCTTTACTATAGTTAAATATATTAAATGGATTAAATGTTTGATATGTAAATGGTTTAAGAGAACACTAATTCACCCCCTCCCCCCCTCTCAGTATTTTGGGTGTTCAACAACATGTGCTTATGATCACCAAATGTTCCCATGAACACATTGGTAAGATATGCTAAGATAAACAAAAAGATGGTTAGAAAATCTTACTCTAAGATAAAAACCATATCACAACATGAAAGCTATGCATGAATCATATATGAGATCACATCCAATAAACCAAGGCTACACATACGAGTTTGAATCTGAGTATAGCCGTTGGGCTTATACTGTAGGCACTTCAAAAATTGAGTGTAACAAGGTGAGATACAAGACAATCAAAAGTGCACCGAGTAGATGTGTTGCAATGGTTTGTTAGAAAAGATAAGACAACATCAAATATCACACGGAGTGGTTCTACTAACTAAGCATCAGATATATAAATCAACCCCATCATCATGTATGGACTAGGTCAATTTTTGCATGCTTTCTGAAGGTACATGTGGTCTGTATCAGTTAGTTGTTTGTTTTTCGTCATCCGCTGACTAGGTAGAATCACTAGAAGAAAGTAAACAATAAAAGAGAGAGGAGAACAAGTTCCTTAGGAACACCATGTAGGAGGATGCCCCTAGACATCAACCACAATGCTATGCCCCTAAGTCATGACACACAACAGTAAATAGAGGAGAGGAAATATAGAAGAATGATGAAACAATTAGAAGAATGGTCACAACAGAGGTGGTCTTTTGGTATCCTTGACCTTACAAGAGTATCAAGGGTCATCCCAAGAGGCCTAAACAACACATAACACATCACGGGGGAACACAACACAAGAGGGGAGGCCACATAAATGAGAAAACCATGCTACGACAAAGGTGGCCACCAGGGTGAGAAATACGTACCTGTTGCTAAGAGGAGCTCAAACTTAAAAAGTGTGAGTAGTTTGTATCTATTTGATTCTTATTTCCAGGACAGTCATGTGGTGCTTGTTTCTCACATCCCTATATATTTGCAACCTTCTATTTCTTGTGAGTGGGGGGGGGGGGGGAATGTTGAAGGCACAAGAAAATTGAGAGGGGGGGGGTGAATTAGTTGTATCAAAACTTTAAATTATCTTAAACAAAATCACATTCACATTCACGTACTTTAACCCCTTAGTCTATTATGAAGATTAAACATGAAATGCAAAAACAAAACGTAAACACATCAACACCATGCACACATGAACACTAGATTTTTACGTGGAAAACCCTAAAGGGAAAAACCATGGTGAGTGTTAGCTCACAATATAATGTAGTAACAACACCGAATAACAAAAGAGGCTCACTACCTAGGACTCACTACCCAAAATAATGCTCACTACAAAAAGGCTCACTGCCAAGGGGTGGCTCACTGCTAAGAGGTGGCTCACTGCCAAGAGAGGTGGCTCACTACCAAGAGAGGTGTTTCACTGCCATGAACTAATATGATAGCATCTACAACATGCCTGAGTTTAGTTCCAATGAAGCGTAATACATATCACCTTTGCTGCCTTACAACACAAACACTTTCATCTTTACATCTTTGCATCCACACTAATTACACATGGATTTATTACATTTATTTATACCAATAATCAACCTTGGAACATACATCAAGGTTGGAAATACATTCTACAACCTTTGGAATAATCTCCAAGGTCAGAAAACATACATAATTCAAATTAGGTTTGGACCTAAACATCCCACAGCACAAAGGAATGAAGGTGAGCCACTTTACACTATTAGCTTGGACCTAAATCTATCCATGTACGCTATACAACACTTACATGATCATCAAAACATCTCCTTAATCACCGCAATCATCCAAGGTCGGCCAAAAAACACAAACATAGAAAATTCTTGATCACATACTTTCATGATCACATCCATAACTTGCAGACATTATACAATACTTTAACATAGTCTAAAAAAATCCATGAGCAACATAAATTCACCTGAGAACTGACAAATTTAGGTATAACAAATCTCACTTGAAGATAATTCACAGACTGCTCACAAACAATACTGTCAAGCTCTACTACTTAAGAAAATAGCTTTTCATAGCTCTTAATCACAAATACTTTGGATAGAAGATAGATGAGGACCTTATGAACATTCATCTAGAATTGCAAGACCTAAAATCAAAGTGTGGAGAAATGCAGAGCAAAATACTTTCTCCTAGTCACACTGTAAACATTGTCAAACATAGTCTTCAAACTGGTGACCATAACTTTCACAATAAGGCATTCTAGAGTACCAAACTCTAGATTTAACATCTACAACTAGTTCTCTAAAACACGTCCAAATCTCATCCTCTAGTCTTTAGTACAGAAAAATGTTGAGCAAAAACTCAGATAGCATCCTGTAAGCCAGAATACATCTTTACAACTCTGTCTTCAGTATGAACCAAATTTTCTCACAAGCACTTGGAAACTCAATATCAAGAACATATCTTCAGCACTTATACAACACAATACAAAGAAAGAGCACAGTTGATGCTAATGACAACACAAACATGTCGACATCAATGAGAACACCGATTAGCACATACTTGCAACAATCTCCCCCTTTGTCATTGATGGCAACATATGATGTGGAAAAATGAACATGTTCCACCATCAAGACACAGCTCTACATCAGAACTCCCCCTTCTCTTTACACATACGAACTCTCTCTGATTACTGTGAATTCTCTTTGATTACTGAATGCTTTCTTTTTCTCTGAGTTTTCCACATGAACTCTCTACCCCTTTGATATCAATGGCAAAGGGTAACAAACCTTCTTCAATCTTTCTCTCCCTAAGTATGATACTGCACATACTTGCACTGATCTCAACTGTTCTGCTACATATTTTTCTTTCACTACTCTAAATACTCCCCTTAGGAGTACACATCAAACTATATCAACTCTTACTCATATCCTAGAGGACCTTAGAACCTTCACAAACTAACACTTCCGGAGTAACATATTTTGTCTTCTCAAAACTTCAGACTTGTCTCTACACAAATAAGGGTATGACATCCAACCATTGAACTTTCCTTCTTCTTTGGGAACATAACATCACATATTTTATCAATCCTCATGACAACTTATGAAAATAATGCATATTATGACAATATAATAATGACAATACATATAGCCACTTAATTTCCTTAGAGCAACACTCATCCGTCTATAACTTTTCTCCTGCAGGCTCCTCCTATCATTAATCACTGCTACCAGCTCTCCCTAAGAGATAGCCATCATTAGTCTAGATAACACAATGTCTTCTTCAATCCTGCAATAAGAAAGTAGTCTTTTGATCCATTTGATACACTTTGAAATCCTTATGTGCTACAAAGGCTAGAGACAACCTAATAGCCTCCATTCTTGCCACTAGAGCAAGAGTTTCCTCATAGTCTATTCTTTCCACTTGTGAGTACTCTTTACACACAAGCCTTCCCCTGTTCCTCACCACTTCTCCATTCTCATCCAATTTGTTCTCTGGTCTTGGGACAAGTTCCCAAGTTTGATTCTTCTCAATCTGCATTAGTTTTTCATCCATTGCCTTGATCCAAAACTCACCCTTGCATGCCTCAACCACTATTTTGGGTTCAACTTTAGAAATGAAACATAGGTTTACCTATTCTTCAACAACTTTCATTTTTGTCAATACATTTTTTCTCTTATCACCAATGATTTGATCTTCAGAGTGATGCTTCTGCACATACTTAGGAGCTTTAGGGATACTTTCTGGAGCTTCTTGTTCATCAACCTATACTTCATTTTTCTGTAGTTTCTTCTTCTTCACTACCTGAAGACTAAGTTGATTCATATCCATTGACCTCTGAAATTGTCCGTAGATCCCAAAAACTTCCAATCAATATGAAAACTGCTCTGTACTGGAAACAATTGTGTTCTGTCATGTCAAACTTTTGTTACTCATTACTCCCAAACCACTCATCAAAATCAGATAAAATTCTAGATGTAGATATATCCAATAATCAATAACCATATGCAAGAACCACAAAGTAATATCTTCAATGGTGGACTAATACGGACCAAATTACTAGAACACTGTAGCTTGATTTTACCAGACGAATTCTTATCCAAAATTCATAACATGTCTTCTTACCTGATCAAGTTTTCTTACATAACCAAGCAAATCTACACAACTCTACCTTTATCCTATGTCTTAAGCCTTTGTTGCTAATCCTTAACCTTATCTCTTCATGTTGAGGCATTAGCACCATTTCTTTGGCATGGGAGATAAGATTTCCATTAAATCTCCCCCTGAGCCAAAGCTCTCATGTCAAATATTAGAGGAAGCATCTGCATTGAATGCTGGTACAAGTTCATCATTAACCTCTCTTACTTCCTTCTTTATCCAAATCTTACTCATCTCCTTCTTGGTCTCTGCTCGATCAACCTTTTGTACTGATTTGTTCTTCTCTACCAGATTATCCTTCTTCATGCTTCTATTTCTGAAGAACTTAGAGATATGTCCAGATCTATTGTAATTATAGCACACAACACTTCTCTAACCAATATTCCTTCCATTCATCCTAGATTTTCATTGGTTATCTTTGTGTCCCAAATCTATTGCATGTAAAACAATAGCCATTGAAGGATTGAATCATTCTACCATTGTTATAGCTATTTACCCTTTGACTTCTGCACTCATTAGCTTTATGTCCCATCTTATTGCATGCAAAACACCTAATAGAGTTCTGACTTACTCTACTTCTACATTCAACAACTTTATGACCAACCTTATTGCATGTGAAACATTTACCAGAGAAGGATGGAACAATTTGATTTCTTCTACTTCTACATTCTATTGCTTTGTGTCCATACTTATTGCATAGATGACAAAAACCATTGAAAGATGGATACCTTTGAGCATTTGGTTGCTTGATCAGTGGTTTTCTAGGTGCATTCCTTTGATTCTAGATCTTCTTTCCTTTGTTTTTCTTGTTCTCAACATCCATTGCTTGACCTTTTTTAGAAATTTCACCTTTTTCAAATCCCAAGCCTTCTTTGTCATTAGGGTTCTTTTGAATAGCAATCTTCTCATTAAATTTTGCAGAACTTATCTTGAATTTTCTTCATAGCTCTTTGCCTTCTCAAAATTTGACTTCAAATTCACAACTTCCTTTTCAATCTTGACACATTCTTTAGATTTGTATTTTACCATTTCATTTAGATATTCTTTAGCTCTTGTCTTTTCTTCAACTTCCACTTTCAGATCTTCCAAGGTTTCATTTGCTAGTCTCAACTGTTCACTAATATCCTTATTCTTTTCTTTGAACTTCTTGACTTTCTCTCTCAACTTCCTAATTCACTCATCTGCTTCCTTGACATTTTCCTTCAGATCCTGGTTTTCTTCTTCAGTTCTTTCTAGGTCTTCAAGAGCAAACTTGAGTTCTTTACTACTGACTGAAGTACATTCATCTTCAAAATAATTATAAAATAGAGGAACATTCTTCTTGTGTGCCATCCTAGATCTACCTTAAGCTGCTAGGCTTGCTTCCAAGGAACCTCACTATGATACCAATTGTTGAAGGCACAAGACAACTAAGAGGGGGGTGAATTAGTTGTATCAAAACTTTAAATTCTCTTAAACAAAATCACATTCAAATTCACTTACTTTAACCCATTAGTCTATTATGAAGATTAAACATGAAATGCAGAAACAAAACTTAAACACATCAACACTATTAACACATGAACACCAAATTTTTACATGGAAAACCCTAAAAGGGAAAAACCATGGTGAGTGTTAGCTTACAATATAATGTAGTAACAATACTAAATAACAAAAGAGGCTCACTGCCCAAAAGAATGCTCACTAAAAAAGGATCACTGTCAAGGGGTGGCTCACTGCCAAGAGGAGTGGCTCACTGCCATGAACTGATATGATAGCATCTACAACATGCCTGAGTTCAGTTCCAATAAAGCTCAATACATATCACCTTTGTTGCCTTACAACACAAACACTTTCATCTTCACATCTTCACACCCACACTAATTACACATGGACTTATTACATTTATTTATACCAATCATCAACCTTGGAACATACAGCAAGGTCGGCAATACAATCTACAACCTTTGGAACAATCTCCAAGGTCGACAAACATACATAATTCAAATTAGGTCTGGACCTAAACATCTGACGACACAAAGGAATGAATGTGATCCACTTTACACCTTTAGCTCAGACCTAAATCTGTCCATGCACGCTACGCAACACTTACATGATCATCAAAACATCTCCTTAATCACCGCAATCATCCAAAGTCGGCCAAATAGCACAAACATAGAAAATTATTGATCACACACTTTCATGATCACATCCATAACTTGTGGACCTTATACAATACTCTAACATAGTCTCAAAAACATCCATGAACAACATAAATTCACCTAAGAACTGACAAATTCAGGTACAACAAATCTCATTTGAAGACAGTTCATAGACTACTCACAAACAATATTGTCAAGATCTGTTACTTAAGGAAATAGCTTTACAGAGCACCAAATCACAAATCCTTTGGATAGAAGATAGATGAGGACCTTATGAACACTCATCCAGAACCGCAAGACCTAAAACCAAATTATGGAGAAATGTGGAGCAAAATACTTTCTCCCAGTCACACTGCAAACACTGTCAGACATAGTCTTCAAACTGGTGACCATAACTTTCACACACTAGTACAAAAACAACAATATGTGATTATAAAAATTACTAAAAACTGATTATAAATGACTAAACTTGGTCACGTGACCATTAGTAGTTTATTGCCAGTCCTTTATAACGTGATCAAATTTATGACTAAACCAATTTTAGTCATTTATTTGGTCATTTTGATTGATCGATTTGGTAGTATATTTAGTCATTAATTTATTCATTGATTTAGTCATATTATTCATTGAGCTTGGTCACATGACCATTAGTAGTTTATTGTCAGTCATTTATTTGGTTGTTTTGATTGATCAATTTGGTAGTATATTTTTTGTCATATTTATTCACTGATTTCTATCAATTGGTAGTATATTTATTCAATAGCATATTTAGTCATATTTATTTACTAATTTCTATTAGTTGGTAGTAGATTTAGTCAATTGGTAGTTTATTTAATTGTTTTTGAGGTTTAAACATAAAACACAGAAAAACATAATCAATCATTCATTTGCACATAATCAAACAACTATTAAGAAGGCAAAATACTAAAATTTTATTGAGAAAAGGTGTTCTTACAGTAGATACAAGACTTAAATATGTCTTTTCTTTGAAAAATGTGTTACAAAGTGTGTTTCTCGGTGCTGTGACTGAGAAAACTGAGTTACAATGCTCTATTTTTTGCTTATACAACTCTAAAACATGAAAGAACTACTTGAAAAATGAAGCCTAAATATTTCATCATGGGCTTTTACATCTCAAAATTTGAATAAATGTATCAAAACTTGCTTAATATTGCTAATTGCTGCATTACTTCTTCTTTGCTGCATCTCCTACCCTGGTCTGCACAAACAGAACCCAGTAATGCAATAAGTAAATTGCCCCTTTGTAACATAAATCAAATAAGTAGCTTACTTTAACATGTTCATTGAAAGAATATTTACCTTCTTGACTCCACGGATCTTCTTAGATCTATTCTTAGAGGAGCACAAAATGACAAGAGAACAAAACACATTCCAAATGGTTTAGGGTGAATCAGACTTACATCATATCCACTCCTTGAACCATAGTACTTCTGTGCAACAATGATGTTGCTATCATATTTGCCTCTGTATGTATCAACAAATGTAAAGTATTTAACTGAGTCTGTAAAGCATTTCTAGGCTAAATGCACACAAAAGATGCAAAAAATCACCTTTAATACATCACTAGGTAATTAAAAAAATTCAAGTGCATTTTTTGAAACATCATAAATCCTACAAAATAATTTTTAAATAACCTCTTACTTGTTGTTTCTGAAGGACACAATAATTTTTAAAGAAAGTGCAATTGGCTGGTGTAAATCCAAATTCCACATCCTTTTTGATGTAGAGGCAATTTGGACAAGAGGAAGATAGGACAAGATGACAAGGTTTACAACACACCAAAAAGCCCAAAATCAAAGATCTTTACACAAAAGTGGGAACAGAAGTTAGGGGCTCAAAATTCTTCATGGAAAAGGTGTTTAGACATGTGTTGGAACCCATCCCATCCATTGGCAAAGGTAGTTCAAACTTCAAACTAGTACTTCCTTCACAAACCCAAGAAATGGCTTGTAGCCCCAAAAAAACAGAACAGTCCTAATAAATTTTGATCCTGATCTTCAAACATAGATCTTAGACAATATGGTGATACCCATTTGGACTCCCTATCACATATCCAATAATGGGTATAGGTTGTTTTGGACGGTATAATCCAACCTATAACTCCTCCTAGTGACCTAGAGCCCCAATTAGGCCAAATTTGTGAAGCAACTACCCTTGAATGGAACCAACAAACTCTCTAGACCCCTTGGACACTTCACATGGATGGAAAAACAATGTATTTCAAGGGTTTTGTGGTCAGGATGCAAGACAATTTCATTCTATGCTTATTTTCCCACTTCAAATGCAAAAATAACAAGGAAAGTGCTGCTACAGTCACCTAGGGCATCAATTTAAACACACATAAGCAAATTTTTCAGTCCTAAGCCTAGGTAAAAATGTCAATCACTCTCTCTACTTCCATTTCACCAAGTTTTGGAGGATTCCCACAGTGGCATGAGGTTTTATGACATTTTTCCTACCAAAACCCTAGTTAACCTAGTTAACAAAGCAGTTTTAGACAAAACGTGATATCTTCCTCTAGGAATCTAGTTAAGACCTCAGACCAAATGCATTTGAAAGGTAACTAAATCCTATTTCCAACCATATATGGATTTCTCCTATATCTATCCGTACAAAACCGTACCAAATGCTGCAACAGGACTGTTGTAGGGAAAATCTAAAAATTACAATCCATAAAACACTCATATCTCCCTCAATATTGTACCAAATTCGATGAGACTTGAAAAAAAATGAATTTTATTCATCCTAATTCAATATAACATTAATATTGTACAGGTTCTAGGTTGTACATGGCCATACAGGGCCTGGAACTGGAAAAAAAAGTTAGAACTGCAGAATAAGGGCTTAAAATCACAAGTTTTAAATCCAATTCACATCTATTCATTTTGGTTCAAGTTTTACATGCTTAAATAGGTGTCCACATACACAATATCAACCTCCACATCAGTTTAACTGAACAACTACCCTATTTTAACACAATGACTCTTCATTTCCCCTAATCTTGCCTTGACAACTTTACAACTTTTGCCATTTTTCAATGTTGACAACTTTATACAAAATCTCCATCCTAGAACACCTTTAACATAAAAAAATGGACTAATTATGACCATTTACAACCTATCAAACCTTTCCTTGGCCATTTTTACCCTTTGACCAACCTTGACCATATTAGGACCTTTTAGGTCTCTTGGCACAAAAATGGCTTTCCAAGCTTTACAAATGAGTTTTTTTGTTTTTTTTTTATACCAATAGACTTCATGACATTACAAATCATGTATGAACATGAAAAATAAGCAAAAATGCACTTTGACCTCATAAGATGTCTTTATGCTTGGGTGCCCCTGCACCACTTTTCCAACATCCTCCCTGCCTGTGCCAATATGGGAGCTTTGGATAGGGTATGGACATCCATCAAAACATAAAGGATAGATGAATTTTGTTAGATGTTGTAGTTACAACTACCTTGTTAGACATGTATGCAAAATGTGGAAGCATAGACAAGGCATGTGAATTATTTGACAGAATGCCTCAAAGAAATGTGGTCTCATGGACTACAATGATTGCATGATATGCACAAAATGGATTTGTTGAAAAGGCTTTAGAAATTTTAAAGCAAATGCAATTGGATGGTGTAAAGCCAAATTCTAGAACCTTTTCCAGCATCCTCCCTACCTGTGTCAAAATGGGAGCTTTGGAATAGGGTATGGACATCCATCAAAACATAAAGGATAGAGAAATTTTGTCAGATGTTGTAGTTGCAACTGCCCTGTTAGACATGTATGCAAAATGTGGAAGCTAGACAAGGCATGTGAACTGTTTGACATAATGCCTCAAAGAAATGTGGTCTCATGGACTGCAATGATTGCAGGGTATGCACAAAATGGATTTGTTGAAAAGGCTTTAGAAATTTTAAAGAAAATGCAATTGGCTGGTGTAAAGCCAAATTCCACAACCTTTGCTAGCATCCTCCTTGCCTGTGTCAAAATGGGAGCTTTAGAATAGGGTATGGACATCCATCAAAACATAAAGGATAGAGGAATTTTGTCAGATGTTGTAGTTACAACTGCCCTATTAGACATGTATGCAAAATGTGGAAGCATAGACAAGGCACATGAACTATTTGATAGAATGCCTCAAAGAAATGTTGTCTCATGGACTGCAATGATTGTAGGATATGCACAAAATGGATTTGTTGAAAAGGCTTTAGAAATTTTAAAGAAAATGCAATTAGCTGGTGTAAAGCCAAATTCCACAACCTTTAACAGCATCCTCCCTGCCTGTGTCAAAATGGGAGCTTTGGAATAGGATATGGACATCCATCAAAACATATAGGATAGAGGAATTTTGTTAGATGTTGTAGTTGCAACTGCCCTATTAGACATGTATGCAAAATGTGGAAGCATAGACAAGGCACATGAACTGTTTGACAGAATGCCTCAAAGAAATGTGGTCTCATGGACTGCAATGATTGCAAGATATGCAAAAAATGGATTTGTTGAAAAGGCTTTAAAAACTTTAAAGAAAATGTAATTGGCTAGTGTAAAGCCAAATTCCACAACCTTTTCCAGCATCCTCCCTGTCTATGTCAAAATGGGAGCTTTGGTATAGGGTATGGACATCGATCAAAACATAAAGGATAGAGGACTTTTGTCAGATGTTGTAGTTGCAACTACCCTATTAGATATGTATGCAAAATGTGGAAGCATAGACAAGGCACGTGAACTGTTCGATAGAATGCCTCAAAGAATTGTGGTCTCATGGACTACAATGATTACAGGATATGCACAAAATGGATTTGTTGAAAAGGCTTTAGAAATTTTAAAGCAAATGCAATTGTCTAGTGTAAAGCCAAATTCCACAACCTTTGCCAGCATCCTCCCTGCCTATGTCAAAATGGGAGCTTTGGAATAGGGTATGGACATCCAACAAAAAATAAAGGATAGAGGAATTTTGTCAGATGTTGTAGTTGCAACTTCCCTATTAGACATGTATACAAAATGTGGAAGCATAGACAAGGCATGTGAACTATTTGATAGAATGCCTCAATGAAATGTGGTCTCATGGACTGCAATGATTGTAGGATATGCACAAAAAGGATTTGTTGAAAAGGCTTTAGAAATTTTAAAGCAAATGTAATTGGCTGGTGTAAAGCCAAATTCCACAACCTCTGCCAGCATCCTCCCTGCCCGTGTCAAAATGGGAGCTTTGGAATAGGGTATGGACATTGATCAAAACATAAAGGATAGAGGAATTTTGTTAGATTTTGTAGTTGCAACTGCCCTATTAGACATGTATGTAAAATGTGGAAGCATAGACAAGGCACGTGAACTGTTTGCCATAATGCCTCAAAGAAATGTGGTCTCATGGACTGTAATGATTGTAGGATGAAAAGGCTTTAGAAATTTTAAAGAAAATGCAATTAGTTGGTGTAAAGCCAAATTCCACAACCTTTCCTAGCATCCTCCCTACTTGTGTCAAAATGGGAGCTTTGGAATAGGGTATGGTCATCCATCAAAACATAATGGAAGCGGGATTTTTTTTCAGCTATTATAGTTGAAAATGCTTTGGTAGACATGAATGCAAAATGTGGAAGCATAGACAAGGCACAAGAACTGTTTGATAGAATGCCTCAAAAAAATGTCATCTCATGGAATGGAATGATTGCAGGATATGCACATAATGGATTTGTTGAAAAGGCTTTAGAAATTTTAAAGCAAATGCAATTGGCTGGTGTAAAGCCAAATTCCACAACCTTTGCCAGCATCCTTCCTGCCTGCACCAAAATTGGAGCATTGGAAAAAGCTATGGACATCCATCAAAAAGTAATGAATAGAGGAATTTTGTTAGATGTTGTAGTTTCAACTACCCTAGTAGACATGTATGCAAAATGGGGAAGCATTGACAAGGCATGTGAACTGTTTGGGATAATGCCTCAAAGAGATGTCATCTCATGGAATGTAATGATTGTGGGATATGCACAAAATGGATTTTTTGAAAAGGCTTTAGAAACTTTCAAGTAAATGCAATTAGCAAGTGTAAATCCAAATTTGACAACCTTTTCCAGCATCCTCCCTGCCTGTGCCAAAATGGGAGCTTTGGAATAGGATATGGACATCCATCATAACATAATGGAAGGGGGATTTTTGTTAGATATTATAGTTGCAAATTCTCTAGTAGACATGTATGCAAAATGTGGAAGTATAGATAAGGCACGTGAACTGTTTGATGGAATGGCTCAAAGAGATGTCATCTCTTGGAATGCAATGATTGCAGGATATGCACAAAATGGATTTTGCATGGATGCTGCAACTTTTATCAATGTAAAATGAGATGACTTGTGGAGCAACATCGCTTTTATAATCTAGACATATATTTGTCCCATGTAAAAAACTTAATGCAACCAAAGAGTATTATCATAGCAGACCAATTATACACTGAAAAAACCCATGAAAATATTACTAATACATTTCAAGCTTAAGCAATATTTTTTGTGTACCTCTGGAAAATAAAAGATGGCATTTGCCTAAGCCTAGGCACAAATTAGAGAAACTGTTGTTGCATAAGTGTTTATCTAAAATGGTTTAGTAAGTTCTTTTAAAGCCATAGGCATAGAATTACAATTGCAGAGACCTGCGGTTTATTTTCCTGAGACATTGCATGTAAGAAATTGTATAAGAAGTTAGTTACAATACTGCATTCAAAGGAATTGAACAGTACCACTGAGATTTTGAACGCCCCCAATCGATAGGCAGTTGGCCTTTAGGTCAAAGATAAGGAGGGGATTCACCCATCAGGAGAGCCCTTGTCCAATAGTCAAGATGTGGTGTGATTAATAGAACTAATTTTCAACATTTGTCCACAATTTCAAGCTTGAACCAAAATTTTGCACCTTAGAAATTAAAAAAAAGCTTTGCCTAAACTTTGGTAAATAATGCAAATATTGTTGTTGCACATGTTTTTACCTACAATGGTTTAACAAGTTTGTTAATGGGCATAAAACTATTTTTTAGACTTTGTATGAAACACAAGGATCTTTATTGATTCCTTGGTTTCCTTTATTTCAAGAAATCTCACTATCTGATACATCTACTATTCCTCATTTATACTTTTCATGGATATTACAAGAAATCCCAAAGATATGTAGGTTTTAAAGTTTTATTTTTATAATAACCTAAAGCTAGTAGGTTCGTCCCTAGTAGCCCCTGTACCCGGCACAAACAGGTCCGAGTCCAAGTCTAGAGACAAGTTCCCAGAAGGTCTACCTGGGAATGCTCTAGACAGTCTATATGCATACATGTGTCGCCCACACAATGCCCTGGGCAAACTCGCAAGACCTAGCTCCGGAGAAAAAAACATATTTAAATAAAGAAAATCATGCATTCAAACGGTGTTTGTCACTATTGTTGAGCCTGCCCCTTGTCTGGTTTTCGTGCTTCTGTTTGTAAATGATTGGCAAATGTTGGAAAATCTGGTGATCTATGTCATCCTCTTGCTAATACAACAACCCCTATGAATAATACAAATCTTTCTCTTTCATTATTTGAATTAATGATCTGTCTATGGCTATTAAAGATCTGGTGGTAATAATCTCCCAAAGGTCTTCCACAACTGCATTCTTTGTTACATAGTTGCTTGTTTCATTCAAAAGAGCAAGATTCTTTGAAAGAAATATACGACGAGAAAATATATAAACCCTAAGCCCTAAACCATAATGCAAATCTATTATGCAAAAAGATGAGATAAATTTTGCATAAATACGATGAAAGAATGAATGAAGACAATAAAAATATTGTCAAGAGTAGATATTGCCACCACATCGGCAGACATGTAAGCCAGCCACACAACTAATCTCAATACATGACTTGAGATGACATATCGATATTCACCACCAACAAAAAGAAACACCTAAAGAAGCATGCCACACAGGGTTAGAGATCTGATTATCCACTCCACCGGAATGTGAATTGACATATCTGAGGATGAAATCTGCTTGAAATGCAATGTCTATTCCATCACGCATAGACAAAGAATAAAATGGCAGCCTATCTATTTTGGTTTGCTAATTAAAACAAGTTGTGCCACTTGAGTCTGCAAAATCCCATCGCTCACAGCCTCCCCTCAAGATAATCAATAACATCCCCAAACATGGTAACTCACCTGCATTCCTTGCAAATAAACTCTAAGAATAGAGTGGTGTTGTGGTGAAGAAATGGATTTCACTTTTGGCACCCTTATTTTTTTAATTACCCACTTTAGTCTAATTTTTATTTGTGTGACTAATTATTTAGTCACTTGTTTGGTCATTTATAGCTGTGATTTTACCTGATGATTAAATTAGTCATTTATAGCTGTGTTGCAAAAAAGTACTAGAATTTAGTCATTTTTAGTTGTCGTGACTAAAAGTTTTAGTCATGTAGTCATTTATTTTCCCAAATTCTACTAGTGACACTAAGGCATTCTGGAGCACCAAACTCTGGATTTAACATCTACAACTAGTTCTCTAAAAGATGTCCAAATCTCATCCTCCAGTCTTCAATATAGAAGAAATGCAGAGTAAAAATGTAGACAATATCCTATAAGCCAGAATACATCTTCACAACTCTATCTTCAGTATGAACCAAATTTTCTCAAAAGCACTTGGAAACTCAATATCAAGAACATATCTTCAGAAATTATACAACACAATACAAAGAAACTAATTCATCACAATCAAGTAACGAAGCAAGAGCACATTTGACACTAATGACAACACAAACATGTTGACATCAATGACAACACTGATTAGCACATACTTGCAACAGGGAATCATTACTATTTCCCATTGATGATAGTCACCTTTTTCTTTTTCGATCCTCTATTTTTTTATTAGTCTTCTCATGGTGGAATGAGGTGTTTTCCACCGTGGCAATCATATCTTGTTGTGGTTGTTCAATTTGAATGTCTGGTGCATTTTGGTTGTCTCCTAATCCTTGAAGGGATAACGGCAAAGGAACCTCAACATAGATACCTTTTCCTCGTGGACAAGGTGATTCCTCAATCTTCTCCTTATCCACTTCTATCATGTCGACTATTTCATCATAATTTAGAGTCATCTTCTTGCTCTATTATATTTTGCTCTACCATATTGTTGTTGCTATGTTTAGGAAATGGATTTGTAAATATTTGTAGATTGTGATTCAGAGGGGCAACCGGCTTATTCCCATTATCATTCACTCCTGTTACTTGTATTATTTTCAAATTAATGAGATCTTGAGTTTCATGTTTTAAGCGCATACATCGTTTAGTGCATGTCCTGTCGATCAGTGATACTGACAGAAAGCATTAGCATGAAAATTAGGTCCTTGTATCATGTTACTATCAAGTGGTTTCACAAGAGGAACCTTCAAAAGATTGTTTCTTACTGCTTGATTCCTGATTGATTGAAGAGATTTAGATAATGGAGTAAACCATAGATATTGTTGTTGTTTGAATTGGAAAGGTGACCATTTAGGATTACTAATAGCGTACACTTGTGATTGAAAATTATTTGATTGTTGTCCATTAACCTTGATGAAACTCTTGTTATTCCTCTTAAAATTATTTTTTGAAGGTCCAGCCACGGACTGACCAACTTGAGTTGATGAGTTTTGATTTTCATACTGACTAGATGAAAGTTGGTAATCATGAAGGGCTATGCATAGATGTTGAAAAGAGCTATACTTCATCAAGAGGATTTTATCACAGATGTTAGGTTGTAAATTCATAATGAATATCTTCTAAACATCCTCATTTGTAATCAAGTATTGAATTTGTGTAAAGAGAGCCTGATATGGACTGATGTACTCGGTTAACTTGTCTTTCAAACCTTGCTTGCAATGAACTAAATCAATCAATGAGACTGACGGTTATTTGGTTGAAAATGTTGTAAGAATTAATCAACTAGCTGGGAGAGAATTTATTGAATTTAGAGGTAAAGAGCAAAACCAATCCAAGGTAGTATCTTTGAGGGATCATGGAAAGAGTTTTGCTAACAAGTCCTCTTTAAAGAAGAAATCACTACACATAGCTGTGAATGTTGCCACATGAGTATTAGGATCCCCTTTACCACTGTACTTCTCAAAGCGGGGAGTCTCAAACTTATTAGGCATAGGAGTTCTTAAGATTGCATAGGATAGGGGATTATAAGCATGATATGTAGGTATGTTAGGTTGAGAAGAAACATTGGTCAAGTTTGTTACTTTCTGCTATAAAGAAGTCATGTCTTGCAAAAGTTGATTTAAGATTGTATCATTAGGAGATGTTGTTTGAGAATTAGAAGCTATGGTTATGAAGTGTTGAGGTGATTGGTTGTGAGTGGTAATGAAAGGTGGTTGAGAATAGGTGGAATGGAGAGGTAGTTGAGAGTGATTATTCATAAAAGAAGTCACCCTAGGTGGTTGGTTTTGATAGTAAATCCCACAACCTTGTAATTTTGTGAATTTATGCCATTAGATACTCCAATACTAGTGGTAGAATTACTACAAACTAGTACATTAGTAGTGAGAATTGTTGATGTGAAAGTGGACACTCCAGTAGTCAATATAGGTGCTGATACTTGTGTATGAATTGGTGATGACATATTGTTAATAACTTTTGCACATTCAATGACATGCATAACATTATGATTCACTATATATGCTAAGCCATGAACCATGTTAACACCATCTTTTCCTTCTTTTAACAGCTCTATTATATTATGAACAACAGACACATCTTCTTCAGCTATCCTTTCTTTTTCCACAAATGCTTGAAAATTAGATAGCTCTTTATCAAGTTGTTGAATTTTCTCCTCAGGTACATGTGTTATCACATCGATAGGGTCTTCAACATCATGAAATGTTTTCTCTTCCATTGTAGTTGAAGGAGGTATAATATCTTGCAAATTTTGTCTCACCTTTTGTAAAATAGGTGTTCAATGGATTTTCTGATGTTTCTACACCGTTAGTATCAGGAGCACTAGAACCCATTAGTCTAAAACTTCTCCTTAGAGGGATGTTTCTATTAGGGCATCATGTTATACAACTCATGCAAAAGCATACAACACTCAACACACAATCTAATAGAACAAACCCAAAGAGCAAGATAAAGTTGTTGAAATACACAACATGTAATTTAGCAAATATGTCAATTTTAAATCTAGAGCATTAAATGATGATAAATTTTTAGAGGACTACTGAGTGTATGTTTGAAAATGAGTGCAATATCTGAAATGAATGATATTTATGACAAATGCAATCAAACTAAGCAAAACTATGCTTGTTTATGCACCTAGAATGCTTTTTTTTTCAGTTTTTTCAATGTAAATGTACTAAAGATGCCAATGTAAATGCAAAGATGCACAATGCAAAAACACTACAGTCCAAAATCAAATTTGAAAGAGTATTCAAAGTAGTAGCAAAATCTGAAACAAGATTTTAACTACAAACCCTAGCTTTTGCAAAGACTAGGTTATATGAAAAATGCAAATTTCAAGCAAAACCTTAGCAAATGAGATAAGAAAATGCAAGGAAAAAGATATTGAAATGATGAAATGCTGTAATTTATCTCAGATCTGATGCAAATATCATAAAATTAAATGTTTTCAATAATATGCAAATAAATTAGTGCAAACTATGTCGAAATGCAAGCTAAAAATGCTTATTTTGTTTAAATTTTTTAATTTTATGCAAGATTTTGAAATGTAAGATGATGAATATGAAATGTATGAATGCAAATCTGATGTACAACACTCAACAAGATGCAATGTTCAGAAAAACATAGGTTCACCAAAATGTTATGTAGAAAAAGGGGGTTGATAGTTTAGTTGATGGTTTGATTAGATCCTCCTTTCACTACATACATTCAAGGACATTGAACTGAGCCAAGTCACAAATTTTGCAATAGGAATCAATTGTCAGGTTCTAGTGTCACTTGGAAAGATAAGGAAATTTGGAATGTGTTTATTATTTGTTAAACCTTAGTCCAATTAGGTCTAAAACCATAATTATGCAAAATCGTAAACAAACGAACGAATCAAGACAAATGCTTGCACAAGAAGACACTAAACAGAAACTAGATGCATACCAGGTTTTGAGTTTTGGAAAGCATGAAATTTGGGGATAAAAGAGGGATCACCCTATCCAAGGTGGCACTTCTTCTGGAGGTCAAGAGCCAAATATCTTGTAGACTGTACCCTGATCAGAGATTTTTGACAGCGACAAAATGAGGGACAAAAGAGGGATCACCCTTATCTAGTTAGGGTTATTTTTAGTTGTTTTCTTCAGATCTGGAATCCTTATGCTTTGCACTGATCTCTTGAAACTCCTCTCTGCAAGATCCTACACCTATAACCTATAATCACAAGAGAGGGGTTGGGAGTTGTGGTATTTAGGAGCTTGCCTCCGTCAAGCCTGGAATGGCATTCAAGCCTTCCAACATTGTTGTTAGATAGAAAGTGCATGTCCTTGGTGGACAGAAGCAAAAAAAATGATAAGGTAGATAGATTAAATCACAAATAGATATCACCTTGGAGGTGTATCTCTCCAAGAGATGAAGATCTTTCACACCATGAGAAGATGAAGCCAAATCTGCAACAACAAACACAACAACAACATAATTCTGCTCTGCAACACAATTGAGTGCCTTGAATGCTCTTTGCTCAATGATCATAAGTTTTCCTTAAGCTCAAAATCATCTTCTAGTTTACAAATGAAGTCCTAAACATGTTTATATATGCATTCCCACTAAACTTTCGTAATTCAAATTAACAAGGCCGACCCAAAAACCTTTTTAACGGTCATAAGCTGACATATGAATTTGGGACCCTAAAAAAATAGGGCAAGACAAGGGCATGGGTGTCCAAGTCTAGGGGCCTACTTTGGGGTCAAATTATACTCAAGGATGGCCCCTAAGTCCCATTTGACATGGGTTTCAGGGGGATTTGCTTTGGGATTCAATTTTAACATGCATGATCAAATCTAAGGGACCCGAGAGATAAACTTAGGAGGCAAAAGTCCTAGGGGGACATTTGACGACATAATAGTGTGATACCAAATTTTTTGAATATCTTTTCTTTGTTCTTCTCTACCTATTCTTCAACACTTTTCTTGCATATTTTATCATGAATCTCTTCATATGTTCCAAATCTTTCACCTTTCTGGTCTTTAGGCTGACTTAACAAGATCCCAGCATAGGCCTTAACTTCCTCATCAGGTACTTCATATGGAAGCTTGGGAGTCCATGAAGTCCTTGGCTCAACTGCTAATATATAAAAACAATCTTTATCCACAAGAAATGTTATGTCATCTTTGTATTTCCTAACCAAATCAGAGGAAATTCTATCCCTTTTATGCATTTCCATTTGGAAGTTCTTGAAGAAACCCTAGAAGACAATATTACAACTTTGTGAATCAAAGATTCTCATGTATTCTTTAGGTTGTGTTGCTACAAGCCTATCTTGTTGCCATATTTTTCCTGTATGTCTTGGTAACTCGTTTATGAAATACAATGCCAGGGAAACATGATCAAGGAGCCATACTTGAAGTTGTATCCTATCTCCTTTGTTCTTCTCAGATTCACTAGCAATTGATCCTTCATAACTTCACAAAAATCAAAATCTTTACCCTCAGCCATCTGACAGGTAGTGTGTATGGTTGTAGTAGTTACAGATCCCTATGTGTTGGAGTAATACACTTTGTATGCAATTCCCATTTCTGCATATCTCACACTAGGGTCAATAATATCATCAATTGTTAAAGCCCTCTTGTCAAATTTGGCACCTGTTAATTCAGTGACCTTTTCATTCTTGATTGATTTCAACTGCGGTATGGGTCTAGTGGAGCACAACCCTGTCACAAACCTAATAGCTTCTTTCATTATTTTCTAGGGGTTTGTCAAGGTATACGAATTTATCATGAATTCTACTAAGGATATACCTAACCCAGTCATGCTCACTGCAGAAATCTAGAAGATCTTTCCAAACATCCAAATATTTTGTTTCAATGTTGGCATACTCAGGTTTGTAATGTATATCGTCATCATCCAACAGTTTATGCCTTAGGGTTTCAAATTTTCCATGGTCTATCTCTTCCAATTTTCCTTGAATATATATCCTAACATCTTCCATGTATACCACAAATGCAGGAACATTAGATAATGCTCCGCTATTGTCAACTTCCATTGCCTTATAAGGATGTTTCTTAAATTTTGGTTTGGGTTCATCAACAATATTGATCAATTGAGGAGTAAAAGAGGCAGCCATCATAAACAACTGTGATAATAGGAATTAGGGTTAACTAGTATGAAGAGTACCTCTGAAACTTGTTGCTAGGGTTTCACCTTTTTTCTTTGTTTCTCAAATGCTCCAAGTATACCTTTTCTCCTTGGAAAAGATCTTAAACACTTCAAATACACAATGAGATCAAATCAAATGGCAATCAATTAAATAGATCAAATTTTTGTCATAAATGCA
Organism: Cunninghamia lanceolata; assembly: GCA_027924645.1. Classification (NCBI taxonomy): domain Eukaryota; kingdom Viridiplantae; phylum Streptophyta; class Pinopsida; order Cupressales; family Cupressaceae; genus Cunninghamia; species Cunninghamia lanceolata. The sequence goes on from BSBN01000798.1 coordinate 1,737,111, forward strand.
CTTCCTTTTGGTAGATGCTCTTATCACTAAATCCCTAAAATCTTCCACAATCTACCGCATTAAGAGATTTTTCTCTAGCATTTTGAGGATATGAAACCTCATTGCCTTGCCTGTGTCCTCCCTAGAGGGTTCCTTGTTAGACATTTTGTATGACCTACTTCTGTTAAGAGAAGCCTTATCAGATAAGGGGATTAGGTTTATATACACTGAATTTCTTCCCCTGACCCATGCCATTTCCTTTTAATCAACAATGAAATCTTCTTCCCCAAGCAAAAGCAATGCATCTTCTAGCCTTATGTCAAGAGTCTTCTCTGGTTTCTTTCTCCATACCTATTTAACTTTCTCTTCTTCTGTCACCTCCTGATGCTGACTGGATGGTTTCTTAAAACCATTTTTGCATAATTTTACTTTGTGTTCAAAACCATTACACTTGTAGCACACCTCATTGTATTTAGATGATGTGCTCATATTTTTCTTTCCATAATTATTCTACTTTATCTTGGATTGACAATTAATAGCCCTATGACCAAACTTGTTGCATGCAAAGCAGTACCCATAAAAGGAATGAGAGAATCTAATATTATGCTTGGGAGATGTGAAGGAATTCTTTCTCATGATGTTGTTTCTTCTTTTCTTAGATCTACAGGTAGCAGCCTTGTGTCCATATTTATTGCAATAAAAACAATAACCATGAAATGAATGAGTCCACCACATTGTACCTTAGAGGCCTAAATGAGTTCTGATTCATTTTGCTCCTACATTCAACAACCTTGTGACCAGCCTTACAACAAGTATAGCAATTACCATTAAAAGCTTCAGAGTACCTGGTAGGAGATAGTTGTCTTGTAGGTGGAGGACTTCTGAATCTTCTTTGTCTCTAGACAGGAGTAAATCTATCTTCTTTTGTATCTCTAGAGGCATTCTTCTTAGGATATGTAGTGCAAGTTTTTTCTTCCTTTATTTGGCATTTCCCTTCTGCTTTAAATTTTTCATATAAGTTTGTAGATGTAATTATTATAGGACTTTTCCCTTTTTCAAAACCAAGACTAGATTTTTCTTTTGATGGTTTTTGAGAGTTGATTAATTCATCAAGAATTATAGTATCTCCTTTTAGTTTTTACACCTTGTCAATTTATTCTTTTGATTTTTCAAGTTCTTTTCTCAGATTTACAACTTCTTCCTCAAGTTTTGAACGTTCATTTACTTTCTCAGCGAGCTTGATATTCAAACAATCTTCACTCTTCTTGTCTTCAATTTTTATTGTTAAATTAGAGATTATTTCTTTTTCCTTTTTGAGGTTAACCCCACATGCTTTTTCTTCTTCTATCTGAGCTTTTAGTTTGCTAATTTCCTCCTTTATTTTTCTAGCTTGTGTTTTTAGTTTTTCAATTTTCTCCTTTGATTTTTCAAGCATAACCTCATATTTCATATTCAATTCTCTTGCTTCATCCAAATCATTAAAATTTGATCGAAGTTCTCCTTCAAGGTGTACCTCATCTATATCCAAGTCCCAATCTTCAGGTTCTATGGACTCTAGATCCAATTTTGGAGTAAATATATCATTAGGCACTGCTTTAGGTTCCATGTGTTCAAATGCAAGATTTTCCTCAGCTATTAGGCTTCTGAAAGGAACTTGGCTCTGATACCGATTGTTGATCACATCTAGAGACTAAGGGGGGAGGGTGAATCAATCAATTCCAAAAATTAGCTACTTCATTTTAAATTAAAATCAAACTACTTGGAGAATTGAAAGTAAAGCATGCATCAAATCAAATAACACAATGACACCAGGATTTTATGTGGAAAACCCAAAATGAGTAAAACTGCGGTGAGTGTCAGCTCACAATATATAATGCTCACTATTATAAAGATTTACAACTTTGGTTTAAGGCTAAAACCCAATGAAGCTACTACTCCTTGAATACAGTTTTTGGGTTACTCCCAAGGAAGCTACGACTCCCTGCAGACTCATTGTCTTATGAAAGATTATAGAGATAATAATTGCATGAACTATTGTATGAAGACATCTTACTTATGCTGGTATTGCAGTCCTCTTTTCTTGTTCAACTTATATCATCAAACTGACACCACACACTTCATCCTTTTCCACATCAATATGTTGCACACCACTACTTCACAAATGACTTAGATCTCCTATAAATAGCCTCCACAACACTTCAAAACATTGATTAGGTCGGTATCATAAACACCTTTAGATAAAACATGTAATTCTTCAAGGATCAGATTCAACATATACAATGTGTTAAGGAGACAAGTTGTAGACCATAGAATCTCATAATAGCATTCAAAGAACATCACTACATACCTTTCAATGTTAAATCAATTGATCTGAATCCACCGCACATAATAAAGATCAGACTGTCGGGTCAAACTATACAATCACTATTGACTGTTCATCTTCACGCAATCGGGGAGAAGCCAAAACCATTAAGCGGACCAAGGATTCAACATTGTACCTTCTTAATATCATTCATTCACCTTATTACTAAAGTATCTGATCATTCTATACATCCCTAAATAAGAAGCATGTTGAACTGCTGACAATAGAGCATTCTAGATAACTGTGATGTTCACCAACACAGGATATTGTATTGTTGTAGACACCCAAAAATGTCCACCTTGTCACAACATTACATCACTTAGGCATCTTGTAGCATTTTCTCCCTAGATATCCATATCATCACCTAATCTACCATTTTCCTTTAATAAATTAAATAAATCCAACATTTATTTAATTTGTCCATCCCTTCACATTATTAAATAAATAAATTTTATTTATTTATTTAATTTCCCTTTCCTCTTAAAATAAATAAAATAAATCTTTTTATTTTATTTTAATTTATCATATTTATCCTCACATGCATCATAAATTAAATAATTTAATTATTTAATTATGATTTTGCCCACCTTCCATTTTCAACTCAACCCACCACTCAACCCATCTCCCAAATCACTTGATTCACTTTCTAATTATCTCTCGAGTGAACTCTTCCACTTTTCTTTTCTTTTCCCAAGTGGCACAATGCAACTTTGCATTTCACCATCACTTTCAAATTGGAAGGTTTATCCCTCCATTTTCTCATCTTGTTTATAAAATGCATCCATTTTCATTGCATATGCATGGATGAATTTTGCATGCAACGTTACTCTACTGAAATTATTCCTCAGCCATCACCTACCTATCTTCCATCTATCAAATCTCTATTCATTGTTGTGCTACAAAACATGAGCAATTAAACAAGAAATCGTTCAACCCATGTGATATCATTTTGGTTTGCATGTCTTTATTTCAGTTTTGGGTTCAATTTCTTGAGATTGGGTTGAATCTTGATCTTGCTCTTTATTTGTTTTGATCTAGTTAAATTCTACCTAACACAAAATGGCACGCCTGGTGGGACCTACTTCATTTGATCATTTTTACAAGTTTTTGTAGTAAAAATTTGTATGTTTTCTAACCCTCATATGGCATGTTTTGCATTTTATCTATTAAAGATGACCTCCTAGTCTCAAACCAACCTTAGCATTGCATCTGGGGGGCATTTCCATGAAAAATAAGTATAAATTTGCCTAGTTTTCGTGGAAAAATGTGCATTTGGCGAAGAAAATAGCTTTCAGTTTGTAGAAAATCACCTTTGGCAGTATCATACACATTTGGTCAGCAAAAAATCACCTTTGGCTTTGTCATATGCCTTTGGTTAGCAGAAAATCACCTTTAGTTTCTGCCGTATGCCTTTGGTCTATATCTTGTCGCCTTTGGTTGTATCTAGTCGCATTTGGTTGTATTAGGGTCTTTACTAGTTTTTTGCAGGATGGAAATAACTGAGCACCTTTGAATGGCAGGAGGTTACCTTTGATCAATAGAAAGTTACATTTGCACAATATAAAACTTCCTTTGGTCTATATCTAGTTGCATTTGGTCGATCCGAGGTTACAAGCTTTAGACACATTTGATTTAGCAACTGATCCATCTGCACAATAGCACCTCGCCTTTGAAGGATAGGTAATCTCATATGGTAAGCCTGCATGTGTATTTGATTTACGGAAGATCACCTTTGGTTATCTCTATACGCATCTGGTTTCTGCTTCTTAAAAATTAGGGGTTTTTGGAAAACTGATGGTTTCTCAGTGTAGCTTGACTTAAACACTTGTCCAAGAATGGAGGCAAACAAATTATTGACATGTTTTCTACAGATCCGAGCGGTCCAAGGATTCATCTTTTATCACTATAGTAGGCACACTTCAAATTGGTCCTCTAAAATGAACAATCTGTCTTCATTGTGTCTACTTTTCTTTTCTTTGCTTGCTTGCTGAGTCTATGTGTTACCTGATTTAGCAACAGAACTATTCTCTCCCCCTGCCTAACCAACGGATCTAGGGTGCAAGAGAAACTGTTGCTAACTCTAGAGGGCTTGCCTTCCCATTGTGAGAAGGGATACAACCCAAGCAGAAATAGGTCAAATCCAAGCCATTCCAAGCTGCTATATAAATAATGTGTTTGTGACGAAAGTTACAAACAACGGGTGTTGTTCCGCTATACTGACGAATGTTTCCCCCAAAACCCTATAGAGCCTAACCTTTGTAGGCTAGGAAGCTTCCTTAACGGAGTGAATCGCCACATGTATAGCCACCAGAATGGAAACCCTAATTAAAAACCTTTGTGTAGAAGCCAAAAACCCCTATTTATTGGTACATGAGGAAACTCTGATAGTTGTCCCACATTTTTCTGGCTTATGGCAGAGATATCAAGGTACCTCAAGATCTGCGTGTCTTGAGGACCTAGAACTTGGTGTACCTGAGAAGTGAGTGCACTATAAGGGGGAGCCTGTGCCCCAAGTTTTTGGAGTTATATACCATAAGTAGGTACAACTGGATAAAACTAAGTGGGAACCCAATAGATACTATCCTTGCCTAGCCTAGGGTGTACACATTGATCATTGTGTTTGGTGTGCATGCATGTGTATGTGAGATCTTGTGTTTGATATCACCACATCATCCTCAACCTACTTTTCATAGCACATTTCCTGATCATTACACTTCATCCAATCACATCATCCCATCATCCTATCAATCTAATCAATCCACCCCAAGCAATCACATCCTAATCATTCAAAGTCTTTATCATAACCCTAATCAAATATCTGCCAAAAGTTACACCATACCAACCTTAGAGGACATAGCATAAGAGATCGTTGACATCCTTCACCAGGCACCAAAACCTCTAAGCCAACAAATGATTCAAGGGTCCATCACATAATTCAACAACTTCAACGTCAAGCAGGCCAATCACCTCACATGCAACATCTCATAGTACAGGCCCAACACCTCATAACCATTTGCCAATCAAAGACCCAACAAGTACATCATCATCCCTTATCCATTCAACACCAAACAATTCCACCTCATTCCTATGTGGCATCTCCTTCCGTTTCACACCAATCTAATCCATCCATATATCATAACAATTCCACATCACCTTGTCTTATTCCTTATCAATCTAATCTGTCTACATTTCAAATCACTTCCACATGACCTTATCCTACATTTTCCCATAACAATGCCACATCACCATACCCTACTTCTTCCAATATCTACCATTATCCACAACAACCAATACCCCAAGATCTTTTACCTACATATCCTACCATTTCATATCTTCATCAAACACATTCACAAGACTATCAATGGCCCCCACAACATGAACATGCAAATTCAAATACCCCTTTGTATATAAGTCAAACACCCTCAAGTCCACTCTTGGAACAAGATTTAATATCATTTGATGAAGGAGACACCTATGTGTCACGTACTACTCTGAGTGGACCCTTGTACATAAATCACATATCCTTAAGTCAGCCTATGCTACAAGACTTAATAGCCTTTGATGAGGGAGACACCAACATAGAGCAAGCATCCTATGAACATCCTCCATCACCATCTGATCACATGCCAATACATGAGCCTACTAGTCCTATCTTGGCACCACCATGTGATCTTACTCCTAGTCTTTATCCATCTAATCCCCTTATCCTTCCATCTAGCCCAAGTCCTAACCCATCTAGTCCCATTATCCCTTCATCCGATCCAAATCGCAATCCATCTAACTTCATTATCCCTCCATCCAATCCAAATCCTACTTCTAAGCCTATACCCACCACTCCATCTACCCTTATCATCCATCCCTTATATTGTCCATTTACCTATACCCTAGCAAAGGATGTGATCAGTTGGTTGTTAGCACAGAATAGACCATCCCCATGTCAAACACTCATTCATGAGCCTATCAAAGAGCTTCCAAATGCCATGTCTAGCCCTATAAGCCCATCATGTGAACCACAAGTTATCGAGCATATTCAAGAGCCTCCCATCATAAGCTGAGATCAAGGTTCATTATACTCTCTTATGGATGAATAACAAGAACCCATCAAAATCATCCAAGAGCCTTCTATCACAATCCAAGCCACCCAAGAGGTATATCAAGAGCATAATCCTAAGTATGTGAAAACTTTAGTCCCTAATCTGAGTCAAGATCAAATCCCTTACATTCCACCTATGCTACCCATCCATAATATGTATCTCTTCCATGATCAAGATATGAAGAAGCTACCCATGAGCACCTTGATCTTATTCATGATCCCATACGCCTCCGTGAGAAAGATATCCAAATTGCTCCTATCCATCTGCCATCTAACCCTAATGAGGCAACTTCCACTTCTCATAATGCGACATGTGCCTCCCAATAATACATAAGCATAGAAGATCAAACAGCTACCTTGGACCATAATGTACATAAGCAAGATCCTAATGATCCTTCCACATCCACTATCGACCCTATCGCAACTCCACCATCATGTCCTATTAGTCTATCCACCTTTATCCATGAGTGTTCCTCCTTAGAACACCACCAACCTTTATCCACTTCACCTTCTCCATCCAATAAGGAACTCATGTCTAGTGTCCAACATACACCTACTCCCATTGTCGACCGCATCCTCCAAAACATGAATTATCAAGGTAAAGGCTTAGGCCTTCTTGAACAAGGAATTTTGGAGCCTATCCCTGTCAAAACATCTCCATGCTCACATGGCCTTGGATACACACCTCAAGGTCAACAATCTAATGATGTTGGTACTTCTTCCATTCATCCAAAATCCATTATTTCCTATCAAAAATCCCATCATACCCCTAAATCATATGTTGCCATTCCACCTCCCTCATCCTATAAATGTCAAAAGCATGTGACCATACACCTTTCACCATCCACTTTGTCTCTGCTTCTTCCAACTCCTAACATCCCTCCATCCAATCTACCTCCACTACTTCCAACACCTTATCCATCCATCCATAAATCCTCTAAAAATCTAAATCATGGACAATAAATGCACACATTGTCTAAACATGGAGCTTCCACCAACCCCACTTCCACCATCCCGATGGGATTCCAAAGAAAAAAAATGGATGCCTACACTCATAAAGCCAAAAATCCTACAAATCCTAATGCCTTATGGTACAAAAGCCAAGAATCAAAGAAACACCCATCTCTAAAGTTGCATACACCCACACACCTCAAATCAAAAATGAAAAAGGTGTGGGTCCCCAAGAAACAAGCAATTACCTCAAAAGCTGCACAAAAGCCGCATATATCCCAACCCATACTTCCACAAGCAAATTCAAAAACTAAAATGGTATGGATCCCTAAGCAACAAGCCATCAAGTCAAATGAGGCATCAACCTCTCACGAATCCCAATCATCTCCTTCCATCCATTCCATCCAAGAGTCACAAAATCCTCCATCCCACATGAAAATCAAAAAACATAAAAATACTGAGTCTATGTGGGTCCCTAAATGCTTACATCATCCATCTCCTAAACAAACAACAACATTACTTCCTACCCCACCATCCAACCAAAAGCTTCAACATTTATCATGGTGTGTGTAGCCATTGGTCCTGGTTCCCTTCCATCCCACATCATTTTCGCATACCTCCATCTCCCTATCATTTGTCCACTATCCTAAATATCTTCATCATCACTCCCCTATGGTCCATGCTTGTGCATAAGCCTTCCATTCCATAAGTCCTACATAACCCATATCAGAATCCACTATCCTCCCATCCATAATCCATGTCATAATCCACTATAACACCTTCCATAAGCTACTATCTTCCGTATCCTAATCCATCTCTATCTAAACGTTTCATGGAATCCCCCTACCAACATCTATGAGCACACTTAACATGGTCCATGCGACGACATCCATCTAGCGGGACAACCATGGAACCAGACACTAGAGTCCTCTTATCCATAACCCACTTTCTATCCTATTAAAAAAAATAAAAAAAATAAAAAAAATGAAAAAAGTAAAGAGAAATCCCTTCATCCAATGGTGAAAGCCTGGTAAACAGGGGCCCTGGATAAGTACCATGATGAAAACCTAGCAAACAGGCATCATGTGTAAGTTTATCTTCTATGTCACCTACACTTGGGGCCACGTTGTCTTATCCTCTTATTATTTTTTGCAATATCATTTTCCATCCTATCATATCTTATCATACCACCATCCACCATCCTTATCCATCTGCATACACACACCTATCCCATTGTATCCATTCATCCTCCTTTCCTCCTTTTGATCTTGATAAAGATTAGGGGCAAAATGTTGAAACATGCCTTGGAAAAACTCTTGGTATACCTTATCCCTTCCAATCCATCCTATCGTCCTATCATTATCCTCTTGTCATTAGCCATCTTTCTATCATGATCCTATCGCCATACGCGTTGTCATGAAAAATCCTAAGTATCACAACTAGAATGGGGCATGTTATTCTGATGCAACATAGCCTTTGAGATCACATCCTTGCTCTCTGACGCATTGCATCCATTCCATCCACTATAGCCTATCCTTTTACCTATCTATCTATCATAAGCTTTCTATTATATCGCCCATCCTTTCATCCATCCAAATCCTACCTACTTACCTCCTAGCACCTAGACTTGGTCCTCCCTCATCATTGGTATCTAGCACGAAAGGCTATCCAAACTGTAAATCCATTAACATCTCAAAACATATAAAAATACAAAAAAAAAATCATAAATTGTCCTGAAAAAATCCCAAAAAAATCATAAAATGTCCTAAAAAATCCAAAAAATTAGAAAATGTTCTGAAAAAATAAAAAAAATCAAATAACCAACAAAAACAAATCCAACCAATCAAATCATTCAAACCAATCAATTCTTCTAATCCAATCATCAAATTATCAAAGTCAATCATCAAAATCAATCAAATCAATTCAATCCCTCAAATCAAATCAATTACTTCATCCAATCAAGACAAATCAAACTCAAATCACATCATCAAAATCGAATCAAACTGAATCCCATCAATAACTTTATCCAATCATTTCAATTCATCAAATCATTAATCAAAATCAATTCATCAAGCCAATTCTTTCAACCATTCAATCAAAAGTTAATCATCAAATCCAAACAATACAATCAATCCATTGAATCACTTCTTCCAAATCAATCCAATTATCAAATCACATCAATCACATCATATCACTCAAACAAATCAAATAAATTACATCAAATCAACCATATCAATCAATTATTCTAAGTTAAACCACTCAATCCAATCAAATTATTTCTTCTAATCTAATCAAATCATTCAAACCAATCAATTCTTCCAATCCAATCATCAAATCATCAAATCAATCATCAAACTCTGATCAAATCAAAATCACTTCCTCGAATCATTGATCCATCACATCAAATCTAATCAAACCAAAGCAAATCAAGCCAATCTATCAATCCATGAAAATCACATCAATCCATAACCTGATCAATCCAAATCAATCATCATCACCATCAATAAAACACCAATCAGAACTACATCCCATCTCTATCGTTACATCCCTTTATCCCGTGGATACATGGTATGTAGGCAGTCTGTAGTACGAAGGAAGTGCCCAGATTCAGGCACAGATGGTATTCCTCTTTCTTCTCTCATCATCTTCTTCTCTCATCTATCTTCATCACTTCATCAATCTTTCAAATCAATTCTTCCAATCAATCAGTCAAATCAATTCTTCTTCAAACCTCTTCTTCAATCCATCACTTATTCCAATCGAGTCATTTCATACAATAAACTCAAATGCAAGTCTTCCTTTATCCATATCAATCAAATCAATCAAGCCTGTCAAATTATCCAATCGGATCCTTGGTCTTGATCCTAATCTTTTTGTAAACCCAATCAATTAGCATCATCCTTGTGTTGATCTAGGGGTACATCATTCCCTGCAATGACAACACTCTCATTATCATCATCAATTAATCAATTAATCAATCAATCATCAATCATCCTTGTGTTGCTCTAGGAATATATCGTTCCCCGCCATGACAACACTCTCATCGTCAATCAATCAATCAATCAGCAATTAATCATCAATTTACAGATTGACAGGGGCAATACCTTGTTTATTTTTGTATCATTTGTGCATGCTTGCTTGCTTGCTTGTGTGTGTTATCATTTTTGCATTTGCATTTGTATCAACCAAGCTAATATTCATATCTTGTATGTAGACAAGGTTGTAATACGCTAGGGCATGAGACACATCATCACCTTGGTCCTTATACCCTAGAGCATAATGTCTCATGCTATATCAAACATATGGTTGCTCACTTTCATTGCAGCATAACGTATCCTTCATCTCTTTCCTCCATTTCCTCATCCTATCTTTCCTTTATCATCCATTTTCTTCTATCCATATCTTAGCTTCTTTGAAATGATGTTACTCAACATAAATCCCATCATCTTGAACATCATCTCAAAGAGGGGCAAAATGCAGACACCTAAAAATGTCCACCTTCTCGCAACGTTACATGACTTAGGCATCTTGTAGCATTTTCGCCCTAGATATCCATATCATCACCTAATCTACCATTTTCCTCTAATAAATTAAATAAATCCAACATTTATTTAATTTGTCCATCCCTTCACATTATTAAATAAATAAATTTTATTTATTTATTTAATTTCCCTCTCCTCTTAAATTAAATAAAATAAATCTTTTTATTTTATTTTAATTTATCATATTTATCCTCACATGCATCATAAATTAAATAATTTAATTATTTAATTATGATTTTTCCCACCTTTCATTTCTATCTCAACTAATCTCTCTAATTACTCTTCCACCTTCCATTTTCAACTCAACCCACCACTCAACTCATCTCCCAAATCACTTGATTCACTTTCTAATTATCTATCGAGTGAACTCTTCCACTTTCCTTTTCTTTTCCCAAGTGGCACAATGTAACTTTCCATTTCACCATCACTTGCAAATTGGAAGGTTTATCCCTCCATTTTCTCATCTTGTCTATAAAATGCATCCATTTTCATGCCATATGCATGGATGAATCTTGCATGCAATGTTACTCTGCTGAAATTATTCCTCATTCATCACCTACCTATCTTCTTCTTCTTATCAATCTACCTATCTTCCATCTATCGAATCTCAATTCATCGTTGTGTTGTGAAACATGAGCAATCAAACAAGAAATCATTCAACCCATGTGATATCATTTTGGTTTGCATGTCTTTATTTCAGTTTTGGGTTTGATTTCTTGAGATTGGGTTGAATCTTGATCTTGCTCTTTATTTGTTTTGATCTGGTTAAATTCTACCCAACACAATTGTAGTAAACCAAAATGTTTGAAACACATATGGATGAACCTATATACCATTCAAAACATATCCCCAAATCTACACAGTTGTGTTTATCATTCTGGTGAAATGCGGAGCAAAGTACATTTTATTTCATGATTGTTTAAGCTTTGAGGCCTTGTCTTCCAAACTGCTGAACCAAAGATATTCTTCCGCAAGTCCAAATGATGTGAAATTTGAAACATTTATGCACAATACCATTATCTTCCTATCCTCCATTCCAAAAGGTCATATCTTCAATAGCGGTAAAATGCGTAGTAGAATTTTGATCCAGAGTGATCACAAACCTCTTATAAAAATATACTATGTATTCTAAAGTATACCGAAACATGTCCTAATGACTTGAACATGCAAGAGAGAGAGTGTATGCAACATCTATACAATACTTGTGTCTAATTCTTCTACAACATTTGTACAATCTTATGTCTAAGGGCAAGTCCATATAATAAACATAGTACTTCTTCTTGTGCATGATATCAATGACAAATATTGTAGATAATCTTCAATACACTCTTCAACCACTGTTTGACATCAATGACAATCACATACCAACAAGGTGCATGTGGGGTCCATCCACAATAACCTCTCTTGGTTTTGGTCAACTCCAATCTGTTTGACCGTGCCGAAATCAAATGTATTCTTGCAAAATGCTTCAGTTTCATGCAGTGGAAAGGTGCTAGGAGGGAAATTTTGCATTTCATAGCTCGTGGGGATGAACTAACTATGCTAACACATCAAGGTGGGTGGGTAAATACTAGGGGAGGTCTTGTTTCATGTGCCAAGTGTCTCGATCATTTGGCGCAGTAGGCTACCAACAAAGTCACTTAAGATGTTAACAACAAAAAAGTACCAAGCTTTGACGGAGCAATTCTCAAAATTCGTGGAATTTGGGAATGTTTTGTTTAGACCTACAGGTGCATGTGGGGTCCATCCACAACAACTTCTCTTGCTTTTGGTCAACTCCAATCCATTTGACTGTGCCGAAATCAAATGCATTATTTCAAAATGCTTCAATTTCATGCAACACAACCTTGCCAGGTGCCATATTTTTATTCTTCTTATTGTGGGGTTGAACCAACCACACTGATGAGACTAGAAATATATCATCTAAATACATCTCTATTTTCTCTTAAAATTAGCATTAAAAGTGGATTTAAATGTAGTTTTACGTACTGTTAGCTTATTTAAAATAGAATATAGATATATATTGGTTTGTTTCTTAGAATTCTTGCAATTTAATTGCTAACATTTTCTAATGTTTATTAGAAAAAAATAGAATGCAATATGTTTTAAAATGATCCATAATTAGGCTTGAAGTATTCCAGCATCTTTCAGCCAACCTTGAAGCATTCTACAATCACTTCCAGAGCCAATTTTGAAAGTATTCCAACTTGATTTCAGCCAAAGGTGTTTCAACTCATTTGGCTTGAACCATGGATTTGATATTCTCTCAACCTTTTATTTTCTAAAAAAAGTTGAAGATAAATTATTTTGGGAAAATAATAAAAGAGAAAAAATAAAGCATTTTTCCCTTAAAAGGACGTGGATGTGTTGTCACTTTATAATGAGGGATTGAAAGATGTTGTTCCTTTAGCGTAGAATTAGTAGAGAGAATAAAGGAATTTGTTTCCTTTAGCATATGAGTAGGAGAAATATGTGTAGAGAATAAAGGGAGTTGTTCCTTTATCATAGGAATGGGAAAGACAAGTGTATTTATGCTTTCCACTAGTTTAGGGAGTTGGGTTTAGATCTTCAATGTATAAATAAACCTCTCAACTCTAAAGAAAGGAGTTGTTATTTTCGCAAATTTTTGGAATAAGAAAGCTACAACAATTTTAGAAGTAAATTTGTAATATTTTGTTGAAGAAATAAGATATATGGGGCATTGAGCACAAAATTGGGTGAATGATCTTGGTCCAATTCCAAGGGAAGAGCAAGTTGCTCATCCCGATGAAGAGGACAACATTTGGTACTTATTTGATTATTTGTATTATTTTAGTTTTATGCATTTCTATTTATTTTAAATGTATTAAATTAGATTTTAGTGCAAGAGTTATTTTATTTTTGTATTTCTAATTCATGGAAACATGTTTTAAATTTATAGTTTTAATTTATGCAAATGTGTTTAAATTTTGCATGTGTGATTTCATTAGATTAATTTAAATTTTTTTTTCTATTTTTGTTAGAAAGAATTGTTTGCCAAAAAAATATTTAAGTTCCTAATGCGTACAACCTTTGGACACCACCTCGGATTGATAAATTAAATGAAGAGGATTGCAACAGTCCTTGTCATTTTTTGGCGCCATTGCCGAGGATCATGGTGTTATTAGGAACTTTATTCTTAGACGTATTTCTTAGATTTGATTTCCTTCTCTCCTTAAAAGCATAAAAAAAAATTTATTTTGTGACAGCAGATAATTTATTTATTTTTGTATAAGGATCAGTAGATTAATTTTCAATTCAATATGCAATAGTTTAACTTTCTTTTTTCTGTAATTTCAATTTAGCATAAGTATTTAAATTCATAGATTAGATTTAATTTAGCATAAGCATTTCAATTTGTAGATTAGTTTCAATTTAGCATAAGCATTTCAACTCATAGATTAATTTTAGTTCTAGTAAATTTCAAATCAGTTTGTGTTTGTAAATTTGAATAAATTATTTGGTAACAACAAGTAATCTTTTCTTTATGCCATAGAGAGTAGAAGGAATCAATATATTAGATAGATTTGATCTAAAAATTATAAGCAAACAGTTTTGTAGATGTTTTTCTTTTTGTGTCAAAAATTTATATAAAAAAAATTATATGAACAAGTTCGGGGAATCTAAAAGATTTTTATCTACCAACCCCCCCTTGAAAAAAAAGGAAAAAAATTTGAAAATATCATTGTAAATTTTCATCTCTTTTGAAGATTTGATCAAGAAGCCCAAATATTTTTCTTGCATTTCAAAAATAATAATAATAAAAAAACAAATTGTTAAGTTTAAAGAAAAACAATATGTTTGGTTGAAATTTTGGAGGAGAAGAACTCTATATTTTTAAAACCTGTTTATATGGGAAATAGTTCTCTTGAGTCTAAATTTAGATCCAATTGGAATCATGTCATTTTGATATCAAACAAAAAAGTTATCCCCAAAATAGTGACTATTAGTCAAAATTGTAAAAAACTGTTATAAATGTTGGTGTTGGAAATAAGCCACACCTGGACCGACGATGGACTGGTCCAAGAGGGGCTAGGAGCTCAGTGGTAGAGCACTCCAGCAGCGAATGGAAGGTCCTAGGTTTGAGTCCTAGCTGGTCCATGTCTCAACATGGTATCAGAGCCAGGCCCAGGCTAGGAGCCCCAAGCACACGAGAGGTGTGGCTTAAGGGGGCGTGTTGGTGTTGGAAATAAGCCACACCTGGACCGACGATGGACTGGTCTAAGAGGGCCTAGTAGCTCAGTGGTAGAGCACTTCAGCATCGAATGGAAGGTCCTAGGTTCGAGTCCTAGCTGGTCCATGTCTCAACAATAAACATGACTATTTTTTTGCCAAATTTGACATAGTAAATAACATTTTTAGAAAAATCTATTTATAATGATGATAGACCTATGAATCTAGTTTCTAAAACATTTTGAATCATTTGATTCTAATATTGTATGAAAAAATTGGAACAAAAATACTATCTGCTGGTCTATCTTACTATTTAGAAAAAAAAAGGGCAAACCAATGATTATTATATTTCAAATATGTATTTATTGCATATTACATTGAGGATTCTAAATAAAAATCTCTTTCTTGCACGTGTCTCATTAGTCTCTATTTTCCATCCAATGCATTTATTCATTATGACATATTACTATTATGATGTTGGATGGTGCAAAGTTACTAATATTTTTGCAGGATCAACAAAAAGAAGTTCAGATTAATGCATGCTAATAGGGACGTAATCAACACTCCAAAACTCAAGTTTTGTTAAGTATCTCTAGAGCTCACAACTCTACAGAGTTGCTTTCCAAAGCTACACCCTGAGCTGTCAATGGAGTTATAAAAAACAAAAAAACAAAACAAAACAAAACAAAAATAAATAAAAAATAAAAAGAAAAACAAAAAAAAAGGTTAAAAAAAAAGTTTCATTGGTCTCTAGAAAATCGTCATGTATGCATCAGAAATTATTTTGGAAGCACCCATCTAACAGTGTTTTGGAAGCGTTTTAAGATATTTCTCTGGAGAAACTTTGTTGTTGCTATTTAAAGTTCTCAAAACATCCTCTACTGATGCTCCAGAACTTCGTTATTGTTCATGTTAAGTTTCGGTAGCATCCTCCATTGATGCTCTAGAATTTCATTCCTGTTCATGCTAAGTTTCAGTAGCATCCTCCACTGATGCTCTGAAACTTCATTCCTGTTCGTGCTAAGTTTCAGTAGCATCCTCCACCGATGCTCTGGAACTTTGTTCATGTGTTCTAGTGACATCTTTCAGTGATGCTTCAAAACTTTGTTCCTACATTCCGATGGTATCTTTCAGTGATGGTCTAAAACTTTGTTCCTGT
Organism: Cunninghamia lanceolata; assembly: GCA_027924645.1. NCBI lineage: Eukaryota > Viridiplantae > Streptophyta > Pinopsida > Cupressales > Cupressaceae > Cunninghamia > Cunninghamia lanceolata. Next base: position 1,753,388 of record BSBN01000798.1, read on the forward strand.
GTTCTTGCAGCATCTTTCAGTGATGCTCCGGAACTTTGTTCCTGTGTTTCGGCAACATCTTTCACCGATGCTCCAGAAATTTGTTCCTACGTTCTAAGTGGCATCTTTCAGCGATGCTCCAGAAAATTGTTCCTATGTTCTTATGGCATCTTTCACCGATGCTCCAAAAATTTATTCCTACGTTCCGGTGGCATCTTTTAGAGATGCTCCAGAACTTTGTTCCTGTGTTCTGACAGCATCTTTCAGCGATTCTCCAGAATTTTGTTCCTACATTTCAGTGGCATCTTTCATCGATGCTTCAGAACTTTATTCCTACATTCTAGCGGCATCTTTCATTGATGCTTTGTAACTTCATCTCTTTGATCCTGCTATGTTCAAAAAGCATCCTTTCAATGATGCTTTGGAATATTTGTTTTTTGTTGTAGAGTTGTTATGTCCTTCCAGAGCTGTCCACTATTGCAATGCTTTTCTATCCACTATTCTGAAGCTATCCACTATTCTAAAGTTGTCCACTATTTTGGCACTTTTTGTCCACTATTCTGAAGCTATCTACTATTCTAGCACTTTTCTACCCACTATTTTGAAGTTGTCCACTATTCTAGAGTTATAGAGCTGAACCTTCTAAAGTTTTCTAACTTTCTAGAACTGAACTTCTGAAGCAGAAATTAGAATGAAATGGTATGAAGAAAGCAAGGATAACTTTGCAATGCGACCAAGGTATATTCTACTGTTTTATTTTTAAATATAGCTATTAGTTTTTTTAATTACAAATAAATCCACTTTTAGGAAAGCTAATTAAAAACATAAACTACCTGCACCGATTCACTTGTTGGAGCTAAGAGATTTTCTGTAAAGGTGTTTTCTGAAGAAAAAAAAAATTGAAGTGAGAATATGATGGCATAGAAAGAATCTAAATGCATAAAGGGAGGTGATGAAAAAAAAAATTTCTTATACCCTATCAATCTTTGTTGCTGTCATGATGGTACAGGCTATTTGCAGAAAGAACTGTTTGCACATATTACGGAATCTCATCAAAAGATTTTTAGGTTTTATTCTCCTCCGTCTTAGCTTTCTAAAATATATTAAATTTTAAAATTTCATTAGGAAACATGAAAGTTATAGCCATTTATATATGACGGTTTTTTTTTAAAATTCAGCTAAAGAATGTAAATCTCGAAAGGAGAGAAATTTTGTAAGAACATATAAATTGATAAAGCTTCAGTGAATCTTATCATGGATGAATGTCATAGAATAATCAATGTATACTTTCAAAGATGAAGGGAAAAAAAAGAGCAGAGAAAAGAACTGAAATATATAAGGGTCATCAATTATGAAAAAAAAGAGAGCAGTAGCTTGCAAGAGAACCTGCAAGAATTTAGGTGTGGGGGAGATGATGAGACTAGAAATGTCTCATCTAAATGCATCTCTATTTTCTCTTAAAATTAGCATTAAAAGTCGATTTAAATGTAGTTTTATGAACTGTTAGCTTATTTAAAATAGAATATAGATATATATTGGTTTGTTTCTTAGAAGTCTATTGCAATTTAATTGCTAACATTTTCTAATGTTTATTGGAAAAATAGAATGCAATATGTTTTAAAATGATGCATAATTAGTCTTGAAGTATTCCAGCGTCATTCAACCAACCTTGAAGCATTCTAAAATCACTTTCGGAGCCAATTTTGAAAGTATTCCAGCTTGATTTTAGCGAAAGGTGTTTCAACTCATTTGGCTTGAACAACGGATTTGATATTCTCTCAACCTTTTATTTTTTTAAAAAAGTTGAAGATAAATTGTTTTAAGAAAATAATAAAAGAGAAAAAATAAAGCCTTTTTCCCTTAAAAGGATGTGGATGTGTTGTCACTTTGTAATGAGGGAATAAAGGATGTTGTTCCTTTAGCATAGGATTAGTAGAAAGAATAAAGGAATTTGTTTCCTTCAGCATAGGAGTAGGAGAAATATGTGTAGAGAATAAAGGGAGTTGTTCCTTTATAATAGGAATGGGAAAGACAAGTGTATTTATGCTTTCCACTAGTTTAGGGAGTTGGGTAAATATCTTCAATGTATAAATAAACCTCTAAACTCTAAAGAAAGGAGTTGTTATTTTGACAAATTTTTGGAATATTTTGTTGAAGAAATAAGATATATAAAGCATTGAGCACAAAATTGGGTGAATGATCTTCGTCCAATTCTAAGGGAGGAGTAGACTGCTCATCTCGAGGAAGAGGACAACATTTTGTACTTATTTGATTGTTTGTATTATTTTAGTTTTATGCATTTCTATTTATTTTAAATGTATTAAATTAGATTTTAGTGCAAAAGCTATTTTATTTCTGTATTTTTAATTCATGGAAACATGTTTTAAATTTATAGTTTTAATTTATGCAAGTGTGTTTAAATTTTGCATGTGTGATTTCATTAGATTAATTTAATTTTTTTCTCTATTTTTGTTAGAAAGAACTATTTGCCAAAAAAATCTTTAAGTTTCTAATGCATACAACCTTTGGACACCACCCCAGATTGATAAATTAAATGAAGAGGATTGCAATGATCCTCATCACACACCAACACATTGAGGTGCGTGGGTAAATTCTAGTCGAGGTCTTATTTCATGTACTAAGTGTCCCAGTCAATCCAACTTGTAAGCTACCAACAAAGTGGAAAGGTTCTGGGACTGAAATTTTGCATTCCACAGGTCATGGAGCCGAACCAACTATACCAACATGTCAGGGTGGGTGGGAAAATGTTAGGGGAGGTCTTGTTTCATGCACCAAGTGTATCATTCATTCCGCACTGTAAGCTACCAACAAAGTGTGCTAGGAACGAGATTTTGCATTCCATAGCTCATGGGGTTGAACCGATAGTGCTAATGTGTTAGGGTGGGTGGGTAAATGCTAGGGGAGGTCTTGTTTCATGTGCTAAGTGTCTCAGTCATTCAGGGTAGAAGGCTACCAGTAAAGTCACTTAAGATCCCTAAGAGCAAAAAATTACCAAACTTTGATGGAGTAGTTCTTGGAAGTCATGGTAGCTGGGATTGTTCCGTTTAGAAATACAAGTCCAAGTGGGGTCCATCCAAAATAACCTCTCTTGGTTTTGGCCAACTCCAATCCATTTGACCGTGCTGAAATCAAATGTATTCTTGCAAAATGCTTTAGTTTCATGCAGTGGAAAGGAGCTAGGAGTCAAATTCTACATTCCATAGCTCGTGGAGCTAAACTAACTGCACCAACGCATTGGAGTGGGTTGGTAAATGCTAGGGGAGGTCTCATTTCATGTGCCAAGTGTCCCAGTCGTTCGAGGCAACAGGGTACCGATAAAGTCACTTAAGATCCTACGAGCAAAAAACTGCCAAACTTTGATGGAGCAGTTCTTGGAATTCATGGCAGCTGGGAGTGTTTTGTTTAGACTTGCAGGTGCATGTGGGGTCCATCCATAATAACCTCTCTTAGTCTTGGTCAACTGCAATCCATTTGACCGTGTCAAAATCAAATGCATTCTTGCAAAATGCTTCAGTTTCATGAAGCACAACCTTGTGGCCTAATGGGGAGGCCTATGGGCTTAGAAAACCTATCTTGAACTAACACTTCAAGACCTAAATCATACTCAAGTCTCCCTACCAATTCAAGTGCTTAAAGACATTTTCTACCCAAAATGCCTAATTCAACTTAAACAGTCTATTACAGAGGTGAAAGACCTATTTGCCTGTTGTTTCCAATGCAGACAATGCTTTCTTGGTGTGAGGTATTCTTCTTTATCCTCACTGCTTCCAAGATTCCTAATCTCCAAGGCTTATAGCCTTCTTGAGCCCATTATCAGCCCTCCTCTCTGGGTCCAGGGTTCTGATTGCTTGGTGCTCAACTCTTTCTACTCTATTTTTCACCCCTGTCTTCTTAGACTGTAACTTGCATACCTAGCCAGGCTATAGCACAGCTCGCCTAGGACAAGTTCACATGGCCTCTCATTGACAATCCAATCACTAACACAAACATAAACAAAAGAAACAAGGTCTCTACTTGATGGCCCTCCATGACTGTACAAGGAAAATGCAAGGGCGTCAAGACAGAGACATCTTGTACAAACAGAAACAAAAGAATAGAAATTAAACTATCTACTCTACTGTAAAATGGATTATACAAGTACTCTATAGACAATATACAAATGGATTCAAACTGTCAGTGTTTCTATTATCAAAAGTTTCTCTATTACATTCAATGTATCTTCTTCAATCTTCCACCACTCAAACCCCTTTTACAAAGCCAAGAACAATTCTTATATCCTTCGTCCTTTTTTTGTTATTGGACGGTTAGGGTTTCCTGTCTATTTGGTCCTTATCGGCGAAACAGATTCTTCGTCTCACCGATCATCTTTCTCTAGTCGACGTGCTTCTGTCGATACATTCATTCGTAGCATACAATATCAAAATATGTTTCCACTTTCTTATCGGCAAGATGATCTCTATCATTTCACCGATCGAACTATGTTTTTACTTTCCTATCGGCAAGATAATCTCTATCGGTCTGTCCAGAATCTCTCCCACCTATATGTCATCTCTCCCCAATGACCTTTGATTCTCTTCCGTCGGCTAGACCCTCTCCATCACTAAGACTTCGGCCTCATCTGCCGATGACTCCCTTTACGCCGATGAACACTAACCCATCGGCCTAACTTTCATATCTCTTCTCAATATCCATTGTTACTCTAATATACTATTTTATCTGTGAGACACTAGCTATTGGTATAACTTCAAAAGGCTTCACCGATATCTATCTTCTCCCCGATGTGCTTCCATCAACTAGCCGTTGGTAAGACTCTTCGATCTGTCTCCCCGATATGCATTGTATTTACTTCGCTTTCGGCAAGACTCCTTTCGTCGCTCAGACTTTGACCCTGTCTTCCAATCCTCCATCTCATGCCGATACGCTAACCCCAAGCTTCTCCATCTTCTCCATCGATGAGACTCTTTCCATCGGCAACTCCTTCCGTTCTCCTGCCGATACCTTCGGTCATCCTAATACACTTGAACCAAAAGAAAATCAAAGAAATACTTTATGACCACTAAGGTCATCACACCAAAATGCGTTATATACATATGGACTTACTCCAAGCCCTTTGATGCTCCTGCACCATACTCCCCCTATGCGGAAGAAGTCAAGTCACCTTCGGTGATAGCAAGGAAAAATCAATGCCCCGTTTCTTGAACTCTGACTCTGCAACCCAGGTAGCCTCTGCTTCAGGCAACTATTCCCACTTGACCAAATGATCCATGTACATGCCATGTCTGGTCTGTTTCTGCACTCAAGAATCTAAAATTCTCTCAACCTATGGTTTGAGTTTTGGTGGCAAGGTCACATCATTCATTGTCTGTGTAGCTTCTGAACTAGATTCCCCTGCTGCTGGATGAGGACCTTTATAATGTACCAAGTCCTGAACATTGAACACTGGTGAAATTGCTAAGTCTGCTGGCAAATCAATTCTATAGGCATTGTTGCCATACTTGTTTAGAATTCTGCAAGGACCAATCCATCTCATCTACAATTTGGTTGGTATCCCTTTCTGCAATTTGGCTTTGTTCAAATGAACCATAACTAAATCACCAACTTCAAACTGGACATCCTTCCTATGTGCATCTACCCTATCTTTGATTTTCTGGGTATTGTCCACCAATGTCTTCTGTACCTGTTCATGTATCTCCTTCATAGACTGTGCAAAATGCTCTGCATGACCACTTCTATACTCCATGTCTCCAAGATGTCAGAGTTCATATACACCTCTAGGATGTATTCCATACACTATCTCAAATGGACTCTTGCTAGTAGTCCTATTAACACTGTCATTATAGGCAAATTCTGCCTGATAAATGACTTGATCCCAACTATGTCCATATTCTTTTGCCAAACACCTTAACATGTTGCCCAATGTCCTATTCACCACTTCTGTTTGACCATCTGTCTATGGATGATATGCTTATCCAAATGACAAATTTGTTCCTAACCTTTGCCATAAAGTTTTCCAGAAATGTCCCATGAACTTAGCATCTCTATCAGACACGATGCTTGCTGGTAGTCCATGAATCCTTATGACCTTTTTGAAAAACAAATGAGCTATATGACTGGCATCATGAGTCACCTTACAGGGAATGAAATGACTCATCTTGCTGAATCTATCAACAACTACAAAAAAACTATCAAAACCAGTCTTAGTCTTTGGTAGACCAACTACAAAATCCATACTTACACAATCCCATGGTCTGGAAGGAATGGGTAATGGTTGATATAGTCCAGCATTTGAAGAAGTTCCCTTGGCCTTCTGACAGATGATACACTATTCCACATACTTTCTGACATGTTTGTGCATCTTCAGCCAATAGTAAAACCTCTGGACTAACTCCAATGTTTTATTTAGACCAAAATGTCCACTCAAACTGCCATTATGCTTCCCTTGTATGAGATTTTCTCTCATGGATCCTTTTGGTACACATAATTGTCCACCTTTGAACAGCAATCCCTGTTGCAATGTGTAATCTGCAAATTCACTATGAAAGTGATTTTCAAAATCTTGACAGACTTTGTATGCTTCAGCAAAATCTTCATCCTCTTTATAAAGGATTCTAAACTCCTCCATCCCTATACTTCTTAATTGCACTTCTTGTACTGTGAGCAGCCACATGCTTAAAGCATCTGCTACTTTGTTGAGCTATCCCTTCTTATGTTTAATGGTGAATGTGTAGGACTGTAAATACTCCATCCACTTGACATGTCTATGGCTCAACTTATCTTATGAGTTCAGAAAACTCAAAGCTTGATTATCTATATACACAACAAATTCCTTAGGTAGGAGATAATGTCTCCATTTTCTAAGTGCTTGGACTAGAGCATAGAGCTCCAAGTCATATGAAGAGTATCTACTCTTTGCTTCATTTAGCCTCTCACTGAAAAAGGCTACTGGTCTATTCTCTTGGCTAAGTACTGCACCTACTGCAATATTTCTAGCATCACATTCTAAAGTAAACAACTTGTCAAAACTAGGCAGCACTAACACTGGCTATGTGGCTACTTCTTTCTTCAATAGTTCAAAACTGTTATTAGCTGCTTGTGTCCACTAAAACTTTGTTTTCATCCCACATTTGATTGTACCAAGCATGGGTGCACAAATAGCACTGAAATTTTGTATGAACTTTCTATAAAACTGAGCTAAGCCATGAAAAATTCTCCCCTCAGTTGCTGCTCTGGGAGTAGGCCAGTTCAATATGGCTTCTACCTTTGACTTGTCCATCTTCAATTTTCCTTTGGACAACACAAAACCAAGGTATACCAATTCCTGCTTCATGAATTCACACTTCTCCAAATTTATGGTTAGTTGTTCATCATGTAACTTTTTCAAAATAGTATTTACGTGTTCAAGATGCTCTTCTTTAGTTTGACTAAAAATCAAGATGTCATCTAGATAAACAACTATAAATTTACCCTTATAATCCTTAAGGACTTCATTCATGAGCCTCATGAATGTGCTGGGACAATTTGACAAACCAAATGGCATAACAAACCATTCATATAGTCCTTCTGTGGTCTTGAAGGCTGTTTTCCACTCATCACCTTCCTTGATTCTGATCTGGTGATAACCACTTTTTAGATCTATCTTGGTGAAATACTTAGCTCCTCCTAAATAGTACATAAGATCTTCAATTCTGGGAATTGGAAATCTGTACATTATGGTGATCTTATTGATAGCTTTGGAGTCTGTGCATAGTCTCCATGTTCCTCCTTTCTTTGGTGCCAACACTATAGGCACTGCACAAGGACTATGCTTTTCCTAATCAATCCTTGGTCAAGTAACTCTTGCACTTGTCTAGCTATCTCCTTATGTTGATCTGGAGTCATCTTGTAAGGAGCTTTGTTAGGCAAAGATGCTCCTGGAATTAGATCTATCTGATGACTAATAGTTCTTTGTGGAGGTAGTGTTGCTATTGCTCCATCACAAATTATGTCCTTATACTATTCTAGTATAGTCTGTACCTCTTTTGGGATCACTAACTTTTTGTCTTTTTGCTCCTCCTTAGGCTTTAGTATGATAGCATAGCCAATACCATCCTCCTTAAGAGTATTCAAAAACTCTTTACCACTCACGATTAAGACACTAGGACTTTTTGTCTTATTTTCTTCTTCATCTTCCAATGATTGAATTTTATAGGTGACACCATCTTTTTGAAAAGAATATGCGTTCTTCTCACCATCATGTATGGCCTTTCAGTCATACTGCCATGGTCTGCCCAATAATAGATGACATGCATCCATAGGTAGGATATCACAGAGTACCTTGTCTTTGTATCCACCTATACCAAACTCTACCCAAGCTTGCTCATTGACTATCACATGCTGACCTTTATTTAACCATGTGACTCTATATGGATTTGAATGAGGTATTCTTTGCAAATTTAATTTTCTAACTGCTTCATCTGATACTATGTTATCAGTAGACCCTGAGTCTATAATTACTTGACATACCTTATTCATAATCTTGCATCTGATTCTAAATAATGCTCTCCTTTAGCTTGGTTTAGCTTTCACTGGTTCTTTGATCAAGGTTCTCCTTACCATGATGTTCTCTCCCACTTCTGAGGCTAGACTAACTTCAGGTGACTTGCTGCTTGAAGCATCATCATGTACATAATGATTTCTTTTATCAACTCCTTGAGAAGAAGATGTGCCTTTATCAGGACACCTATATGTTGGATGGCCTAATTGACCACAATTGTAGCATTTCATAGTGGTAAAGCAGGATCCTCTGCCTGATCCTCCTGATCTTCCTCTGTTAGATCCCCTTCCTCTGTAGTTTCCTCTACTACTAGTCTCCCCACTCTACTCTGTGAGTTTGGATTCTCCTTGGGGTCTTTGATCAGTATCCCTACCACCATAATGTCCTCTTCCTCTGTTGTCTCTACCTCTTCCTCTTGATCTGTTGTTTGTCTCTTGCTTCTTCTTACTCTTCTCCTCTACCTTGAGTGCTAGCTGATAGCTTTGATGCACTGTTGTAGGGCTGAATAAGTTGATTTCCTCTTGAATACTCCACCTCAACCATTGAGATATCTTGCTACTTTTACACTTTCATTTTCCATCACCTTAGACCTCAGGCATAGTTTTTGAAACTCCTCAGTGTATGCACTGACATCTAATTCTCTTTGTCTAAAATTTTGTTGTTTCTTGTACAACTGGACTTCATAATCTCCAGGCATGTATACTTCTTTGATTTTAGGCACCATACCCTTCCAAGTAGCTATAGGTTTCTTGCCTTCTTTTTCTCTTTCAGTTTGAACGAATTTCCACCATGTCAAGGTAGCTCCTCTAAGTCTTGATTTAGCCACCTTCACCTTTTGTGCTTCAGTCACTCCACATTCAAAGTGATTCTCTATACCTTCTATCGATTCTATGACCAAATCAAGTTTCATCTTTCCACTAAAAAAGGAACTCCTTCCAATGTTTTACCACTCATGGCTTTCAAGGCCTTCAAGAAAGGTTCTTCTTCCATCTTAGGATCAGGTGTGGGCTCTTCATCTTCTATAGACACACCTTTTTCCTTGTTTACTTTCTACCTAACTTCTTCAGTCTTCTCCATCATTACACCCAGTTTACTTTCCATTTTTGCCAATCTTTCCTATAGGAGCCTATTCTCCTCTTCTTGATCATCAACCTTCTTTGCCAACTCTGCATTAGTCACCATCTCTTTGGCTAAACCTACAGACTCACTTGAACTCAATGATGACATACAACTTCTTCTATTCCAACCTAGGAATAGCCCAAATCTTTAACTTGCTCTGATACCAATTTGATGGGGAGGCCTATGGGCTTAGAAAACCTATCTTGAACTAACACTTCAAGACCTAAATCATACCCAAGTCTCCCTACCAATTCAAGTGCTTAAAGACATTTTCTACCCAAAATGCCTAATTCAACTTAAACAGTCTATTACAGAGGTGAAAGACCTATTTGTCTGTTGTTTCCAATGCAGACAATGTTTTCTTGGTGTGAGGTATTCTTCTTTATCCTCACTGCTTCCAAGATTCCTAATCTCCAAGGCTTATAGCCTTCTTGAGCCCGTTATCAGCCCTCCTCTCTGGGTCCAGGGTTCTGATTGCTTGGTGCTCAACTCTTTCTACTCTATTTTTCACCCCTGTCTTCTTAGACTGTAACTTGCATACCTAGCCGGGGTATAGCACAGCTCGCCTAGGACAAGTTCACATGGCCTCTCATTGACAATCCAATCACTAACACAAACAGAAACAAAAGAAACAAGGTCTCTGCTTGATGGCCCTCCATGACTATACAAGGAAAATGCAAGGGCATCAAGACAGAGACATCTTGTACAAATAGAAACAAAAGAACAGAAATTAAACTGTCTACTCTACTACAAAACAGATTATACAAGTACTCTACAGACAATATACAAATGGATTCAAACTGTCAGTGTTTCTATTATCAGAAGTTTCTCTATTACATTCAATGTATCTTCTTCAATCTTCCACCACTCGAACCCCTTTTACAAAGCCAAGAACAGTTCTTATATCCTTCGTCCTTTTTCTGTTATCGGACGGTTAGCATTTCCTGTCTATTTGGTCCTTATCGGCAAAACAGATTCTTTGTCTCACCGATCATCTTTCTCCAGTCGACGTGCTTCTGTTGATACATTCATTCGTAGCATACAATGTCAAAATATGTTTCCACTTTCTTATCGGCAAGATGATCTCTATCATTTCATCGATCGAACTATGTTTTTACTTTACTATCGGCAAGATAATCTCTATCGGTCTGTCTAGAATCTCTCCCACCAATATGTCATCTCTCCCCGATGACCTTTGATTCTCTTCCGTCGGCTAGACCCTCTCCATTGCTAAGACTTCGGCCTCATCTGCCGATGACTCCCTTTACGCTGATGAACACTGACCCATCGGCCAGACCTCCCACCATCGGCCTAACTTTCATATCTCTTCCCGATGTCCATTGTTACTCCGATATACTATTTTATCGGTGAGACACTAGCTATTAGTGTAACTTCAAAAGGCTTCACCGATATCTATCTTCTCCCTGATGTGCTTCCATCAACTAGCCGTCGGTAAGACTCTTCAATCCGTCTCCCTAATATGCATTGTATTTACTTCACTTTCGGCAAGACTCCTTCCGTTGCTCAGACATTGACCCTGTCTTCCGATCCTCCATCTCACGTTGATATGCTAACCCCAAGCTTCTCCATCTTCTCCATCGATGAGACTCTTTCCATCGGCAACTCCTTCCGTTCTCCTGCCGATACCTTCGGTCATCCCGATACACTTCAACCAAAAGAAAATCAAAGAAATAATTTATGACCACTAAGGTCATCACACCAAAATGTGTTATATACATATGGACTTACTCAAAGCCCTTTGGTGCTCCTGCACCATGGCCAGGTGTCATATTTTTTGTTCTTCTCATCATGGGGCTGAACTGACTATGCCAACATGTTAGGGTGGGTTAGTAAATGCTAGGAGAGGTCTCCTTTCATGTGCCAAGTGTCCCAGTCATTCTAGGTTGTAAGCTACCAGCAAAGTGGAATTGTACTAGGAGTGAAATTTTGCATTCCATAGGTCATGGGGCTGAACTGACTATGCCAACACATCGGGGTGGGTGGGTAGATGCTAAGGGAGGTCTCATTTCGTGTGCCAAGTGTCTTATTCATTCTGTTCCACAAGCTACCGACAAAGTTGAAAGGTGTTAGGAGTGAGATTTTGCATTCCAGAGCTCATGGGACTGAATTGATAGTGCCAACACATCAGGGGGGTGGGTAAATGCTAGGGGAGGTCTTGTTTTGTGCATCAAATGTCTTAGTCATTCAGGGTAATAGGCTATCGGCAAAGCCAGTTACGATCCCTAAGAGTAAAAAGCTGCCAAATTTTAACAGAGTAATTTTATGAAGTCATGGCATCTGATAATGTTCCATTTGAACCTACAGGTGCATGTGGGGTTCGTCCACAATAACCTCTCTCAGTTTTGGTCAACTTCAATCGGTTTGACTATGCTGAAATCAAATGCATTCTTGCAAAATGCTTTAGTTTGATGTAGAACAACCTTGCCAAGTGCCATATTTTTTGTTCTGCTTGTGGGGCTAAACTGACCATGCCAATGCATTGCGGTGGGTGGGTAAATGCTAGGGGAGGTCTCATTTTATGTGCCAAGTGTTCTAGTAGTTCTGGGCTATAAGCTACCGACAATGTGACTTTGCCAATAGCTTACAACTCAAAATGACTGGGACACTTGGCACATGAAAAAAGACCTCCCCTAGCATTTACCTACCCACCCTGACACGTTGGCATAGTCAGTTCATCCCCATGACTTGTGGAATTGAAAATTTCACTCCTAGCACCTTACAACTTTGCTGATAGCTTGCAGCGTGGAATGACTGAGACACTTGGCACATGAAACAAGACCTCCCCTAGCATTTACGCATCCACCTTGACATGTTGGCATAGTCAGTTCTGTCCCACGACCTATGGAATGCAAAATTTCACTCCTAGCACCTTTCCACTTTGTTAATATCTTGCAACCTGGAATGACTGAGACACTTGGTGCATGAAATGAGAGCTCCCCTAGCATTTACTCGCCCACCCTAATGTGTTGGTGCAGTTGGTTTAGTCCCACGTCCTATAGAATGCAAAATTTCACTCCTAGCACCTTTCAATTTTGTTGGCAGCTTGTAGCCTAGAATGACAGAGACACTTGGTGCATGAAATGAGACCTCCCCTAGCATTTACTTGCCCACTCCAATGTGTTGGCACAATTAGTTCAGCCCCATGACCTGTGGAATGCAAACTTTCACTCCTAGCACCTTTTGACTTTTCTTGTAGGTTGCAACTTGAAATGACTGAGACACTTAGCCCATGAAATGAGACCTCCCCTAGCATTTACCCATCCACCCCTATGTGTTGGCATAGTTAGTTTGGCCCCACAACCTGTGGAATGTAAAATTTCACTCCTAACACCTTTCCACTACATGAAACTGAAGCATTTTGCAAGAATGCATTTGATTTTAGTATGGTTAAATAGATTGGAGTTGACCAAAAGTAAGAGATTTTATTGTGGATGGGCCCATGTGCACTTGTAGGCCAAATGAAACATTCCCAACTACCATGACTTCTGAGAACTGCTCTGTCAAAGTTTAGCAGTGTTTTGCTCTTAGGGATCTTAAGTGACTTTATCGGTAGCATGCTACCTTGAATGACTGAGACACTTGGCACACAAAATGAGACCTCTCCTAGCATTTACTTGCCCACCCTGATGTGTTGGCATTGTTAATTCAGCCCCACGAGCTGTGGAATGCAAAATCTCACTCCTAGCACCTTTTCACTACATGAAACTGAAGCATTTTGCAAGAATGCATTTGATTTTAGCACGGTCAAATAGATTGGAGTTGAAAAAAATCTAGAGAGGCTATTGTAGAAGGACCCCATGTGCACCTGTAGGTCTAAATGGAACAATCCCAACTGCCACGAATTTTAAAAATTGCTCCATCAAAGTTTGGTAGTTTTTTTCTCTTAGGGATCTTAAGTGACTTTATCAGTAGCCTATTGCCCCAAACAACTAAGACTATTAACGCATGAAATGAGACCTCCCCTAACATTTACCTTCCCACCCCAACACGTTCGCACTGTCAGTTCAGCCCCACGGGCTGTGGAATGCAAAATCTCACTCTTAGCACCTTTCCACTGCATGAAACTGAAGCATTTTGCAAGAATACATTTGAATTTGACACAGTCAAATGGATTAGAGTTGACAAAAATAGAGAGAGGTTATTGTGGATGGACCCCATGTGCACCTATAGGTCTAAATGTAACAATCCCAGCTACCACAACTTCTGAGAACTGCTCCATTGTAGTTTGGTAGTTTTTTGCTCTCAAGGATCTTAAGTGACTTTGCTAGTAGCTTGCTGCCCCAAACGACTGAGACACTTGGTATACAAAATGAGACCTCCCCTAGAATTTAACAACCCACCCCAACACATTGACGTTGTCAGTTTTACCCCACAATGAGCAGAACAAAAAATATGGCACCTGGCAAGGTTGTGCTGCATGAAATTGAAGCATTTTGCAAGAATGCATTTAATTTTAGCACGGTCAAATGGATTGGAGTTGACCAAAACTGAGAGAGGTTATTATGGACAGACCCCATCTGCACCTATTGGTCTAAACAAAATATTCCTAGGTGCCATTAATTCCAAGAATTTCTCTGTCAAAGTTTGGTAGTTTTTTGCTCTTAGGATCTCAAGTGACTTTGCTGGTAGCTTGCTACCCTAAACGACTGGGACACTAGGCACATGAAATGAGACCTCCCCTAGCATTTACCCACCCACCCAATGTGTTGATTTAGTTAGATTAGCCCCATGAGCTATGGAATGCAAAATTTCACTCATAGCACCTTTCCACTGCATGAAACTGAAGCATTTTGCAAGAATGCATTTAATTACAGCATGGTCAAATGGATAGGAGTTGACCAAAACTAAGAGAGATTATTGTGGATGGACCCCACATGCACTTGTAGGTTTAAACAAAATAATCCCATCTACCATGACTTCCAAGAATTGCTCCATCAAAGTTTGGTAGATTTTTGCACTTAGGGATCTTAAGTGACTTTGTCGGTAGCTTGCTACCTCGAACGACTGAAACATTTGGCACATGAAACAAGACCTCCCCTAGCATTTACCTACCCACCTCAATGCATTGGCACTATCGGTTCAACCCCACAAGCTATGGAATGCAAAATCGTAGTCATAACACCTTGCCACTACATGAAACTGAAGCATTTTGGAACAATGCATTCCTTGCCACCATAGGCAAATAAAATTGATTTAAAAAAACTGAGGTAGGTTTTTTTAGGTGGACCTGACATCTACCTGTACATGTAAAGAAGATGTTCCTAGGTGTCACAGTTTGATGGAACAACCGGTCCAAAGTTTGATACCTTTTTTGTCTTAGGGCTCTTTAGAGACTGCCTCTATCCAACGTAGCTGAGAATGACTAGGATGCTTCACCACCAAAAAGACATCTCCCCTAGCATTTACTCGCTCACCCAGACATGTTGGCGCCATCCATTTGTCCCCAGGAGATGTTTGAATGTAAAAATTCAATCCTAATACCTTTCTAGTAAATGAAAATTTAGTATTATAAATGTGTTCTCACTTGATCCAATGTGTTGTAGGGCATCAATTAAGGCCACCCTTACCACTGCTATCAATTTTTAGCACCAAATGTGAAGAAACAAATAAGGGTTTTTCATTAAAACTCATAGTAACATCATTAAAACTCATTAAAATTCATTATGAAAAATAACTAAAGGACATATCATCATGAAATAATCATGAAAAACTACCTTACTTTCCTTCCAAAGACAACTTCATAAGGATTATGCCTACCTCCATCATACTCAAATCCTACATGCAAATTAGCTAAAATGAGCACACCAATGAACTCTATAATGAAATGATGCTAATCAACTAGGACCAAGGAGCACATATAAGAAGGTAAGATAGGTGTCAAAAATATAAAAGGTGAAATGAGGATAGCAAAGAAAAATAATATACCTTTCTGTCATTCCACTGATTCAATCTAATGAACCATCCGAGTCTACTTTACTCTGTATTGTGTTGAGTATTGCCTCATGGTCAGACTTACAAACCTTCCACAAGGTCATGTTCAATGGTCTACCCCCATATTTGATCAAATAAATATTTGATTGCACAACAAGGTTAGAATAATGAAGAATATTCCTATGTGTTTCAAAGTCCTTGAACAACCACACATCAGACTTCTTCATTGGGTACCTTCTAAGCCATGTTTTAGTAATAACCACGGATCCTGTAGGGTATTCGATGTTTTCTCCATCTATAAAAGGAGCATCTAATTTCTTTTTTGCCTCAATATAATGAAACAAATAATAATTTGTTCCTTCTTCATTGTCTTCAATTGCAATAACTACATAAACATGCCCTGCATTGATACGTGAATTCAGTTCAATGAATATAGTCAATATTACAAAAAAAATCTATAAAATAAGATGGAATATTGAATTTTATTAAATTTGAATGCTGATAATACCTGGTTGAACTAGATCTGAAACATGGTCAAAGTCAACCGATGATTTAATCTCTATGAGTTGTAGTGTTGTCAGGAGTCGATATGTGTCAATCAGGCTTAGGCTTCTTGTACACTATTCATCAACCCACTCCTTTGACTCACAATCATACCAAGATTGATCTATACATGAAGAACAAAAGCATACCATTTGCTACATATGAATACTCCATGAACCTGCATTAGAGCTTCTAAAAGAGTGTAGCTCACTCGATCCTGTCAATGTACAACAATCCTCATATTTTTCAATGTTAGTATCATCAACCAACCAAAAATATATACAAACTATAGAATTACCTTCATTACCTAAACCCATTGTAGCATTACACCATTCAACAATACATCTTGCATCTATCAACTTTGCATTGTATTTGTGCTTCAAATCTTCTCATGCTAATGCTCTTTTGATACATGCTCCTGCACCATCATGCTCCCCCTTTCCATGCCCGACCTCACAAAATATCCACATATGTTGAACATCATTCATCCTATGCATCTTGCTCAACCAATAGAACATCTGTGAGCTCTTGAATTATGATGCACAATTATTTGACCAAATGATATGCTGACCAAATGATATGCTAACCAAATGATATGCTCATGCTAGTCAAATCATGGTAGAACATCTGAAAGAAACCTTGCATGAACTTCGTAGAATGTGTGTGATCATCACTAATATAAAAATGATACTCCCTCATGATCTTCTTGTCATTCTTTGTATTGTAATCTGCATGAATGAATGCTATATACACAAATATAGAAACCTATGTAGAGTTGAAATACTGTAATTGCACCTCATTCTGTGGTTGTAGTGTGTAGTTCTCTACAAAGTCAACAACTGAAACGATGGTACTGGATGGTAATATTTCCTTGCATAACTTTAATTGCAAGTCCAACCATCGAGCTCTATGGGTATGCCTTGTATACTCATAAACTATATTATCTTGGAAAATAGAGATAAATTGATACACTAGAATATTTTGAATGACCAATTCACACCTTTTTGCTTCTTTTCCATCTTTTAGACTATATTCTAATGTCTTATATTTTCCAAAAATTACTAGTTCATTTCCAATTGCATGTGTGTTCTCCATATGTTCACAAATTGGCAAATGTTGCAACCCACCACAATGATCACACGTGCCATCCAAGCATAAGTTATTGTGGAATAATTGACCATCCACTCTTTGACATAAGATGCTTGATACGAAATCTCTTGAAGATCTAGGTTGACACTTTATATTACACTCTTGCAAAACATTAATAGTATGCAAATCTACAAACATCATAATGATTAGAAAACACAATATGTATTCTACAACAACAAGTTGTGCGTGTGATTTATTTTGATATGAAAATGCTTTACCATTTCAAAACACCTTTAACTAATTTTGATTTTGAGGATACATCTCTTGAAATTTCTTGAAAAATTGTGTTTGAGTCACATCCAAAAAATGCTTTGAAAGTGGCTCAGTTTCAACAACCAATTCTCCTTCTTACAACATCTCTTGCATTAGGAGATACCCTTGTGTTATTTTTCCAAAATGCTTTGATGAGGGATCTCAAGGTTTCAACAATAACTTTTTCTTTCTGTGGGAGTCTCCTAGAGAATGCCCACAATTCATTGGTATTTGGGTCCTCAACTCTTTCACGTCTTCCAACAGCTCTCATTAGAGTTTTTCTACTTATTTTAAATGTTTCACTTGTCTTTCTAATGAGGCGAGTTTTCTTTCTTTGTTAGCTTACTATTGTCAGTGTAATGTAACATGTGACATTACTATCATTGGTGCATGAGGTGGAACACACACTTTCATATGCACTCATTAGATTCTTTACAATTGATTTTTCACTTGAAGCATTTGATGTTCTTAGGCCAAGAATCTTCATAATGGGCATGAATTTATATATCTCATCAATTCAACAAATAGTTGACATCTTTTGGTTTCATTTAAGTTCTCAAATAATGATTTCCATATCTTATTGACATATCTTTGACAAGTACACTTGGGAATCTTATCATACATGGGCTTCAAAACATTCTTATTGATATCAATTAGAAACTTAGGATTTCTATGCAAAATTCTAGGAGGCGTTTTCAATGGTAAAGTTGACTCAACATTAGGAATTTCTTAAATATTTACTTGATATTGGATAGATGGCATACCTTAAATTGGAGATGGAAAAGATGAAAAGGCTTGAAGTTGAGATGGAGAATATGGTGTACCTTCAACTTGACATGTGAATGATGGTGTGCCTCTAACTTGAGAAAAGAATGAAGATGTACCTTCAACTTCACCTATGAAAGATGGAGTCCCTCCAATTTGAGAATAGAATGATGGTGTACCTTCAACTTGACCTGTGAAAGATGGAGTGCCTCCAACTTCAAGATTCAATTTCATCGTTGAACAGAGGTTTTGTATTCATTCACTTTGTGCTATCAATTCCATCTCTCTTAGATTGATTAGATAATTCATGTTCCTATTCAATTGGCAATGGTGGCATGTCTTCTTCTATGATTGACACTTTCCTACTTTCGTGAAGTCGCCTCATTCTTTCTCTTTTCTTCTCATTCTCAGCTTCACTCTCTTCTGATGTTAGAGTCTTTACTCATTTCCTTGGTATGATGATAATTTCTATATGCATCATGATTAAGACATGGATAAATTAGTCCATCTTGGTACAATAGAGTAAAGTAATCTCATACACAAATCTCAAAATATAATCATATAATTAAAGTGAATAAATGATTATAAATCTAAAAATTTAAAGTTTCCTAGGGTGGTAGGCAAAATCTCTAGGTTAATTTACAAATGCCGGTAGGCACAATCTCTACGTTGTTGGGAATTAAGGTGTCTGAACCTTTGCAAATTACTAGCATTATTTATTTATTTCTATATTAATTTATTGCCTAATGTTGTAATTACTTGCACATTCAGTTTGGTCACTTAGTTGAGGTGGCACGGTGACATGTCATCTTACTTGGAATATGACTTTGATGGTCAAGTCAAACCTACATGGATTTGGGTGTCCCATTTGAGGTGGCACTAATATTCCATGTGTTGGCATCTTGTGGTATGTAGAAGAGGATATTCCATATGATAGAATCTATCACGCGTAAGAGCCAAGTTTGGAGATTCTTATGACAAGTGATGACAAGTGTCGGTGAGGATCTTTGCATCAGGGAAAGGCATCTATGGGCGCCCAAGTTGGGATATGACATGTTGTAAGAGGAATATGCTATATTTAGCATTGTATGACAGATTCTCTTACAACATTAAAGGTTGTTATCTTGGGAAAATCTATGACAACTGTAAGATGCTTAAGATCATCTATCATAGTCTATTTTTAGCCTAGAGCGCTCCATATTGGGAAAGTCAAATCTATCATGTATGACAGATGTAAGGGATATATTTGCAGCAAGGACAAGTGTCCTTTGATGTGGGATAATGGCCATGTGGCCAAGGTGGACGCCTATCCCAAGATGCTACCAATATTTGCCTTGTAATCTCTATATATTGCATAGTTTGGAGTTATAGTTGCATAGTGTTTTTACACGTATTGTTATGTTGCCGGAATAACTCTAGATTAGACATTTGAAGACTCTTGGAAGAACTTTCATTGCAAGTGTATTGTAAACTGTAACTGTTTTAGATAATACATTGTGCAAGTTTTAGAGTGTGGGGTTTTCACTTGAAAAGATTTTCCCCACGATATATCTTGTGTCTACTTCTCTCTATCTACATTCTTGTATTGTGTTTTCTGCTGCAATATCTTTGATATAAGATTCATATTTCTACAATTGTAAGGGTTAAAACAAATTTGCATACCTCTCCCCTCATTAGATTAGTTTAGGAAGCGATTTCTACACACCTAGCTTCCTTTCAGTTGGTATCAGAGCTTGGCCAGTTTTGGCCCAAGCAACTGGGTAGGGGTTTTTTGTACTGATCTTAGATTGAGTGGGAGTCTATGTAGAGTATTATGTAATCTTGTTGTAGGAAGGAGATGGCAATTACATTCGAAAGAATAGAGGTTGAAAAGTTTAATGGTAGTAATTTTGAGTTGTGGAAACTCAAAATGGAAGACATGCTCATTGATAGAGACCTATGGGAAGTAATTTCCAGTGTAAATGTTAGACTTAGGGCACACAACTGAGAGGGCGGGGGTGAATCAATTGTTCAAAAACTTTCTATCTATTAATTCCACTTTGCAATTTAGCAGCTTAATGATAAATCAATCATGGAAACATAATGCAACAATTCAAGAGCAGAAACATATCAACGCATGAGACACCAAGATTTTGACGTGGAAAACCCGGTTAAGGGAAAAAACATAGGGTGATTAACCCAAGAAAGTATTCTCTGTTAGAAGAATAGAAAGAACAAAATGGCACTTGCCAATTAGGGCTTACTGCCCAAGCACACTGCTCACAAGAGGCTCACTGCCTACAAGAGACACACTATCTACAAGAAATAAATATCACCTACTTGAACTAGAAAATAGCATCTTCACCATGCTTGAATCAGTTCCATTAAGCTCAATACTTCTGCTCTGCCTTTC
The DNA here is from genome assembly GCA_027924645.1 of Cunninghamia lanceolata. NCBI lineage: Eukaryota > Viridiplantae > Streptophyta > Pinopsida > Cupressales > Cupressaceae > Cunninghamia > Cunninghamia lanceolata. The sequence continues at coordinate 1,774,093 of BSBN01000798.1, forward strand.
GCTCTCCTCTTCGCTACCACACACTCATCTCAACAAGCACACCTTTCAAATGACTTCGCAATCCCTTATTTATACAAGACATCAACTTAGGAATGATCATCTAAGTCAGCAAACATCCATAATAACATCCGCAATATGTATAACTCATCCGGTTGGCCTGTTTTAGGAAGAACACCATCATCTGGAAGTTGTTCTTCAAAAGTGAACTCCAACTTCAATGCGGACCACCAACATGGACTGGACACGATCCAAAGACCACCACAAGCTCATCTGAATCACCAAGAACATCCATACTTCATATGCTTACTTAAATCCTTCTCTCCTTCATTTGGAACCTCAAGAACACAGTTTGTCATCACTGTCACAAAGGAATAGATACTTGTGGAGCTTCAAACCACAAACCAATCTATTTGAAACTCCACAAAGACTTCTTTAGCACTCCCTCAAATCCACAGAACATTATAATGTAATTCTGGATCTCAACGGACCTATCTGTCTCACTCTGTCACCACTGAACACCTGCCAAAACTAGTTTTACTTGAATAGCCATAGCTTCTTCAAATCTTCATGTGGACCTTTGAAATCTCTACTAGACCCCCTTAAGACACATATCTACAAACCCTTTAAACTGCATCCTCTGATCCTCATCCTATCTTGGACTTTTACCTTACTGTCTTCCCCATTCTTCTTTGTTCCTAACTGAGACTAATTTTCTCAATATCCTTAGCACACAGCTCATCCAATCCTTGTCATTAATGCAACAGGAGTATGTTGACATCAATGACAACACCGGTTAGGCCCATGCTTGCAACAATCTCGCCCTTTGTCATTGATGGAAACATATGATGTGAAAAATTGTTTTAACCATCAAGACAAGAACTTATCCTTACTGTCACAACTCCCCCTATCAGCAACAACCATTCACATGTCTTCTTTCCCTTAACTGCTCCTCCTTTGATCAGCAACCACTTGTTTTTCACATGTCTTCTCTCCCCCTTTGACATCAATGGCAAAGGGCACATACTTGCAATCCTAACACTTCAGAATCAAACTTGCTACTCCCCCTGAGTAGCAACTCCCCATCATCAATCCGGATCACAAGCTATGACTGTGATAACCACTGGACTAATGCACCTCAGTGCACCTTAGTTCATCAACGGAGGGGCAATGACCCCTAGCTTCTCCCTGAGATACTCAAAAGAATCCTTAGGTAGAGGTTTAGTAAAGATGTTTGCAATCTGATCCTTGGAAGGCACAAACTCCAATCTGACTTCATTCTTGTTCACTTGCTCTCTCAAAAAGTGAAACTTGATGGATATATGCTTAGTCTTTGAATGCAACACCAGATTCTTGGATATATTTATTGCACTTGAATTATCACAGAAGACTGTGATAGGTTCCTCATACTCTACTTTGATATCTCTTAGCATCTTCTTCATCCACAAAACTTGAGTGCAACTACCTACTGCTGCAATATATTCTGCTTCAGTTGTAGATAGAGATATTGCCTCTTATTTCTTACTTAGCCAAGAAACCAATCTTTTCCCTAAAAAGAATGCTCCACCACTATTACTCTTTCGGTCATCCACATCTTTTGCCCAATCTGCATTTGTATACGCATGAAGAGAGAAATCATGATCTCTAGGATACCACAAACCATTCTCAACTGTCCCTTTTAGATATCTAAAAATCCTCTTAATTGCCATGACATGATATTCTCTAGGATCAGCCTGAAATCTAGCAACAAGACCAACAGCCTGCATAATGTCTGGTCTAGTTTGAGTGAGATACAATAGTCCTCCAATCATTGACCTATACTTTGTCTGATCAGCCTTAGGAGAATCATCATCTTTGCTCAATTTACATCCAGTTGCCATGGGAGTATTCATTGGTTTTGAGTCTGTTATCAACCATTTTTGCACCCTTGCATGAAGCTGTTAAAGCTCTGCAAACTGGAATAACCTAGGATCGATCTCTAAGTGTAGGACTTTGCTAAATGAGATCAAACCTCCAGAGAAGGCCGGCTTCCTTGCCTAGATATCACCTAAAACCACTGAATTTTGAGGGGAAAAGGGAGAGAGAAGGCTTGTAATGAAAATGAATAAAAGCTTGAAAAACATGAGAGAGTGATACACCAGACAGATTTAAAGAGATTTTCACAACACTGAGAGAAGTGCACAATACAATCAAATACAGCAAGTAGGTATACACAGATTAAATGACTCTAGCAGAGGCGAGAAGCAATATGATTGAGAGGAATGAAACATTCACAGACAGCCATACACAGATTCACACAGAACTAGAAAAATCAATAAAGGAGGCAAAATTAACTTGCATGTATTCAAGGGAAAAGCATGGTTACAGCATATGAAAACTCTTTTTGGAAACAGAAAAACCTCAATGCCAAAAAAATTCTAACCTTATTTACAACATTTGAATGCATACTTATAGCATTCCAAAACTATCCTAAGTCAGTTACAAAAACTCGCTCAAAGAGCTGTCATAGAAAAATATCTCCATCGATGACTGTCCAGCTACATCAGTTATGGCCTCGAAATTTGGAACTGGGCAGATATGAGATATTTGGAGTCTTGAATGCAAGCAGCTTACTCATCGATCTGCAGTAGAAAAGATGAAAATATCTAGAAGAGGAAGGTGGGAAGATATTTCTGACCATCAATGTGGGTTGCATGTTCTGTCTGCTGCAATGAATGCCCAAAAAATATCTCCATCTACTAAAAGTCATCTTTGAAATGTTCAACGCTCATAAATATGCATTTCCAGATCTGAAATTTGAAAAGTGACAAAGCTCCTAAAAAACCCTGCCAAATGAAAGAGGGGGGCAAAATATGCAACTTTGCCTCTTGGAGCATGCCGAAATACAAGCTGTGGACCTTGTACATTCCTAGATGCATGCAAATATACAAACACTCCTTCATACAAGTCAAACTTGAAGCCTGAATGAGCCAGAATGAAGTTCATTTGAAAACTGGCTTGCATATCGGCGATGTATATTCACTTGTATATGCACAATATACAAGCCACTGTTCTTGATCGAAAACATACAAGCCTCTTTGTATATGCGCAATATACAAACATATTTGTATGTTTGTCTTTTGTATATCGACTTGGTACATTTGAATATATAAGTGGAATATACAAAAGACAAACATACGAATGGGAATATTTCAATGGAATATTCCTAGAATGTATATTTTGATATACATACCTCCTCTTGCATACAATCTCATTTGAACTTGCAGGCCCCACCTCTTGTATGTTGCACCTGCACTTAGCAAATGTACATTTGCACTTGCATATCGGCTTGTATATTTCTTTGTATATGCGCTGATATACATTCCATTGTAGCTTTGTATGTCCGCCGGCCTTGTACATTTATCATTGTATATTTCGCTTGTATATGCAAAATACAAGCGCAAATATGCATTCCATCCTTGCATATTTCTTCACTTGTATATCTGAATATACAAGCCCCTTTGTACAAACAAACTAGATATACATTTAGCGAATATTTTGAGAATCTGCGAAAGATTCCCTAAATGTATATACATTTCCTTGGCCCGATATACATTCAGAAAATGTATAAAATTCAAATTTTTCTATATTTTCTAAGGCCGATATGAATTACAAGCCAGCCAAAAGTACATTTGAATTGAATGCTTGACCAAACTTTTACCATCCATAACTTCTTTATTTGGCCGAATCTCAAGGTGGTGTAAAAAGAAAACCTGCCTATTTTTTCAAGCTCTTTCCAATGGTAAGGTGTTTTTTTTTTTAGGCAAGGTTCCCTGGGAAATTTGGCACTTTTGCTTTATAGGGACCTCCTCAAGGGATTTTCAAGGAAAATGCCAGGTGGACCATTTGGCTCTGAACAGAGGAAAAAAATGGGTCAACAATTTGGTGACTTCTATGAGATGTTTGCCTCCTAAACATGAGATCAGTGGCCTTATACTTTCATTGGGCATGGAGTCATACCTAAAACCTACTTGAAAAACTGGAACCTGCCTCCAAAATACAAAAAAGGGGAAAATGCCTACATTCTCCTAATGACAATGCAGCCTGTGTAGAAGCACTTAGGAAAAGGGAAAACTAAAGCAGAAATGAAACCTACTCTAATCATAAACTAACCAGTCAGGCATGACTTTAAACAAAGCCATTAACTAGTTCTTGAAAGTAACTGCCCCCCCTCAACAATTTATAATGTTTCCCATTCATGTGGGCAGTTAAAAAGAAGAAAGGGGGAAATGTACATATGACAAATTGATAAAACATCCCCCTCAAAGTGGAGATAAACTCACCTATCCACCTGAACTGATTGCTGATGTTGCTAGCTTGTGGTGAATAAATGGGCTGATCCCGCTCATTTTGACACTCAACTTCATGCCTAGAGGTCAGCATGACACGTGGTGACTGCTCTTGATGTGTCTCCAACTGGGCTAGATGTTTGATTGGGCATCCCCTTGAAATGATATACAAATCATGATGGATCTCATGTCTTTGTTTTGATTCCTTCTCTTCTCTTGATATAATGGTGTCCTCCATTTGACTCTCATGTTTCTCTTGTGTGTGAAACAGCTGGCCTGAGACCTCATGGTTTTCTCTGTCTTCCTTCAAAGAATCCAAGAATATTGATATAATGTCATCATGGCTACATTCCTCCTCTTCTTGCTGGTTTGAAAACTCTAGCTCCTGTGACTCCACTATAAATATGGCTGCCTCCACCTTATGAACAAAATGTTCATGATTTTCTGATTTAGGCTTAGAAAATGAGCCGTGCACATGTTCAAAAGAGAAAAACTCCCCACCAAGAAGTTGATATCCCCGCTGGATAATAAAGAATAAATCTTCAATTTGTTCTTGTCCATGTTTAGTCTCCTCATTATTTTCAATAAGGCATGGAAGCTCTTCAAGCATATCAACATAATCATCCTTTGCATCATCTATTGTAGGGTAGCATGTTTGGCCTTCTTTATGGTTTGGAACATCTCTGTCATGCTCAGCCTCGAACTGCAGCAATTTGTCATTATTTTCTGCGTTCTCTTGTTGCTGCATATTCACAACCAGCTTCTCACTTTCTTCATCTTCAACATAGTCAGGTAGCTCATGAAGTAGGGCAGCATCATCCATCATCAAGGTGACCCTAGCTATACTCATAGGTGCAATAAATTCAAACATTTTTTTCTCTGTGAGTGCAAGAACAGATTGCTCCTATAGAGGGATATAGGCTTTGAAGCCTAGAAACTTGTGGAGTCTAGGTTGCTCTTGGTCAAATATAGGTTCCTTCAGTAGATGAGACCCTCTAAAACTTGGGATATTCAATTCAGGAGACTTAGGAGACTCATCTTGCTTAAAGCTTGGTGTTCTGAAACTGGAAACCTATTCTTCAAAGAATGGATTTGGAAATGATTGAGTTTCCAACCTTTGAAAAGAAGCCAACGAAAGCCTCCTTTGCTCTTCCTTTGCTAGCTGGATGCTAAAGCATGCTTCCGTTTGTGTGTTTGGTGGAGGGTCCTCATAAGGTAAAAAGATGGCCCTTTCCAACTTGGAACCCTAAAGGTAGAAGGCTGCCTGAAACTTGGAATTATGATAGGCTTGGATTCTACAACTCTTTCTTCTTCTTGATTCTAAATTGGTATAAGAGGACTGGCCTTCACAAGGTTTGGCATTTTGTAATGAGGATTCTTGATCCAAGAAGGCTGCCATGGTAGAGAAGTTTGAGCCGCTTTCATAGATTCACTTTGGCTTGAAGGATGAACCTATCTGAAGCTGGGAATAGGAGAGAAATTTTTTACTTTGAGCTCCTATTCTTGAGCAAGCAACTGTTTCATTTGTTTCTCCTTAGCTGCAAGTTGCATGTTCAAACATTCCCCCTCATACACTCTTCTATTTTATGCCTCCTGCTCTGACAAATAAGCTTGATATGCAAGCTCCTCTTGCTGCCTGTTATACTGTGCTTCTCTATCTATTTCTGAAATTTGCCTTTGGAAATCCATTAACAAACTCTTAATGCTACCCAAATCAGTATCATTTTTGGAATGATTAGGGAGGCTGCACGTTTGATTTAGACTAGATTGGGTTTCACAAGGCTGATTATTGGTATGAATGGGCTACAAACAAGGATAAGCAGGATTGGCCTGAAAATGCCCTTATTGATAATGCTGACCATATTGAGGCAAAGAGCTGTTTGGCATAAATAAGAGACATTTGGGGCCTGGTATTGCTGATATGGGGCCAATAACCTGTATTTGAGTTAGGGGTAGGAGAATAGCCATGATTCCCATAAAATTCTGACATTTTATAGCATCTTAATGCTGGATAATCATGAAAATGCCACAATAAGAGAAAAATAGGTCTACAACCAAAAGATAACTAGATACATACCAGAAAGGGAGTCACCAGGTGATTAAAACACTTTTGGAAGCTGAAAAGACCAAGAAAATCACCAAATCCTAATCTTTGATAAAAATTTAGGTACTTGGGCTGCCTTCATCAGCTAATTCATTCAGTAGAGTTGCCATGGTGTTCTTTGTTTTACCTCCAGAGGCTAGTAATACTAGGAGAAACACCAAATCTCTTAGTATCTTGATGAGAAGTTCATCGAATTGGTCCCACTAAGCGTGCCAAAAAGTTGTTATCACCCAGTTTTGCACCCTTGCATGAAGTTGTTAAAGCTCTGCAAACTGGAATAACCTGGGATCGATCTCTAAGTGTGGGACTTTGCTAAATGAGATCAAACCTCTGGAGAAGGCTGTCTTCCTTGCCTAGATATCACCTAAAACCACTAAATTCTGAGGGGAAAAGGGAGAGAGAAAGCTTGTAATGAAAATGAATAAAAGCTTGAAAAACATGAAAGAGTGATACACCAGACAGATTTAAAGAGATTTTCACAACACTGAGAGGAGTGCACAATACAATTAAATACAGCAAGTAGGTATACACAAATTAAATGACTCTAGTAGAGGCGAGAAGTAATATGTTTGAGAGGAATGAAACATTCACAGACAGCCATACACAGATTCACATAGAACTAGAAAAATCAGTAAAGGAGGCAAAATTAACTTGCATGTATTCAAGGGAAAAGCACAGTTATAGCATATGAAAAATCTGTTTAGAAACAGAAAAGCCTCAATGCCAAAAAATTTCCAACCTTGTTTACAACATTTGAATGCATACTTATAGCATTCCAAAACTATCCTAAGACGGTTACAAAAACTCGCTCAAAGAGCTGTCATAGAAAAATATCTCCATCGATGACTGTCTAGCTACATCAGTTATGGCCTCGAAATCTGGAACTGGGTAGATATGAGATATTTGGAGTCTTGAATGCAAGCAGCTTACTCATCGATCTACAGTAGAAAAGATAAAAATATCTAGAAGAGGAAGGTGGGAAGATATTTCTGACCATCAATGCGAGCTACATGTTCTGTCTGCCGCAATGAATGCCCAAAAAATATCTCCATCTGCTAAAAGTTGTCTCTGAAATGTTCATCGCTCACAAATATGCATTTCCAGAGTTGAAATTTGAAAAGTGACAAAGCTCCTGAAAAACCTTGACAAATGAAAGAGGGGGGCAAAATATGCAACTTTGCCTCTTGGAGCATGCTAAAATTTGCCAAAATGGAGGAGATACAAGCGGTCAAACCTTCAGTCAATTGCCTGTATATATCGCTTTTGCATCTCTGTGTAGATCGCTGCATATTGGCGCCTGAATCGGCACTCAAAAATTAATTCTGCAACTCCTTTGCACATACCTGGCACTTTGCATATCGAGCCCTATTTGTCCCTTTAAAAAATGCATTTGAAAATGACTTGTATATGCAAGAGCCTTTGTATATGTATCTGCCACTGCCACATGGCACTTCCTGATTCACCGTTGAGTTGGAACTGGGACCCCCACTGAGGAACTGCATCCGGTATCGGCCTTCAGAAAGACTCAAAAACAAGTCGCCAATGCATCATGTTTGGCCGAAATCTCACTTGCTGCATATGCAAAATACAAGCTGTGGACCTTGTACATTCCTGTATGCATGCAAATATACAAACACTCCTTCATACAAGTCGGACTTGAAGCCTAAATGAGCTAGAATGAAGTTCATTTGAAAACTGGCTTGCATATTGGCGATGTATATTCGCTTGTATATGCGCAATATACAAGCCACTGTTCTTGATCGAAAACATACAAGCCTCTTTGTATATGCGCAATATACAAACATATTTGTATGTTTGTCTTTTGTATATCGACTTGGTACATTTGAATATATAAGTGGAATATACAAAAGACAAACATACAAATGGGAATATTTCAATGGAATATTCCTAGAATGTATATTCCGATATACATACCTCCTCTTGCATACAATCTCATTTGAACCTGCGGGCCCCACCTCTTATATGTTGCGCCTGCACTTACCAAATGTACATTTGCACTTGCATATCGGCTTGTATATTTCTTTGTATATGCACTGATATACATTCCATTGTAGCTTTGTATGTCCGCTGGCCTTGTACATTTATCATTGTATATTTCGCTTGTATATGCAAAATACAAGCGCAAATATGCATTCCATCCTTGCATATTTCTTCACTTGTATATCTGAATATACAAGCCCCTTTGTACAAACAAACTAGATATACATTTAGCGAATATTTTGAGAATCTGTGGAAGATTCCCTAAATGTATATACATTTCCTTGGCCCGATATATATTCAGAAAATGTATAAAATTCAAATTTTTCTATATTTTCTAAGGCCGATATGAATTGCAAGCCCGCCAAAAGTACATTTGAACTGAATGCTTGACCAAACTTTGACCATCCATAACTTCTTTATTTGGCCGAATCTCAAGGTGGTGTAAAAAGCAAACCTTCCTATTTTTTCAAGCTCTTTCCAATGGTAAGGTGTTTTTTTTTTTTTTTTAGGCAAGGTTCCCTGGGAAATTTGGCACTTTTGCTTTATAGGGACCTCCTCAAGGGATTTTCAGGGAAAATGCCAGGTGGACCATTTGGCTCTGAACAGAGGAAAAAAATGGGTCAACAGAGTCTTCCATCCCAAATTTATTCAACAACTCTTTCACATATTTGGTCTAAGAAATGAAGATTCCTTTCTTTGTTTGAGTCATTTGTAGACCCAAGAAAAAATTTATTTCACCAAGCATGGACATCTCAAACTCACTTTTCATTTGATTTGCAAAGATTTTACACATACTATCTCTTCCCCCAAAAATGATATCATCAACAAGCACTTCAACAATCAAGATGTTTTCATGATCAATTTTGAAATACAAATTACTGTCAGCAGTACCTTTGTTGAAACCAATCTTCAAAAGATGCTTATCCAATCTTTCATACCAGGCTCTTGGGGCTTGCTTCAGTCCATATGGTGCCTTCTTCATCTTGCAGACCATATCACCATGATCAAACAATTGAAATCCATCCGGTTGTTCAATGTACACTTCTTCTTCCAAGTCACCATTCAGAAAGGTAGACTTGACATCCATCTGATACACTTTGAAATCTTTGAAGGTAGAAAATGCAAGAAATAGTCTAACTGCTTCAATTCTTACCACCAGAGCAAAGGTTTCTTCAAAATCAATTCCTTCTATTTGAGAGTAACCCTTGCAGACCAATCTGGCTTTATTTCTGATTACTTCACCAACTTCATTCAGTTTGTTTCGGAAGATCCATTTTGTTCCAATCACATTCTTGTTTCTATGTCTCGGAACAAGATCCCAAGTGTGATTTTTCTCTATTTGCACCAGCTCTTCCTCCATTACTTTAGTCTAGTTTTCATCATTGCAAGCTTCATTCACTGTCGTAGGTTCAATCGTTGAAATTAGACAATACTCTTCTGAATCTTGAGCAATTCTCCTTTTGGTTTGTACTCCTTTTCTTTTATCACCTAAGATCTGATTTTCAGAGTGGTTCAATCTTACATACCTGGGAACTTTGGGAATTTCTTGTACTTTTGATTCTTGATCAGGCTCGTTGAAACTCATTTCTTCTTCTTGGTTTACCGGATTAGTTTGAATCTGACTAACAGATGAGACTTGGGCTCCTTGAGTCAGAACACCATTCTGATCATCTTCATCAAATTCATAAAACCTTGAGGGTTTCTCAATTCCCTCATCAACCTTCACATTTGTACTTTCTATCATCTTTCTCAGTCTTTTGTTATAACACCGGTAGGCTTTGCTTTGAGTAGAGTAACCCAAGAATATTCCTTCATCACTTCTAGCATCAAACTTTCCTAGATCTTCATCTCTTTTAATGTAACATTTTCTACCAAAAACTCTAAAATACCTCACAGTAGGAGTGATGCCAAACCAAAGTTCATAAGGAGTCTTATCGGTATTACTTCTGATTTGAACTCGATTGAGAGTATAGACTACAATGCTAATAGCTTCTCTCCAATAGATGTGAGGAACATTTTCTTCCATCATCATGGTCCTAGAAGCTTCCTGGATGGTCTGGTTCTTTCTCTCCACTACTCCATTCTGTTGTGGAGTCCTAGGAGCAAACAACTATCTCTTTATTCCATGTTTCTCACAGAACTCTAAGAATTCACCAGATGTGAATTATCCACCTCTATCAAACCTCAGACATTTCAATTTTAATCTGGTTTCATTCTCTACCATAGCCTTGAATATTTTGAATTTCTCAAAAGCTTCTGATTTCTCTTTCAGAAAAGTTACCCACATCATCTAGGAATAGTCATTAATTAGTAACATGAAGTATCTATCACCTTGCATACTCCTAATTCTTGCCAGACCACAGAGATTAGTATGAACTAAGTCCAATAATCCGATAGAAGGTAGTTCTTTACTCTTGAATGTGACTCTTCTTAGCTTACCCAATTGACATTCTTTGTACAAGCTATTAGTAGGTTTCACCAATTTTGGAAGATCTCTTACAGCCTGAGTATTGCTTATCTTGATGATATTATCAAAATTCACATGACACATTCTCCTATGCCATAACCAACTCTGATCAACTTGAACAAATAAGCAACTTTTACCAGTACCAACCAAGTGGAAGATATTACCTTTAGTTTGGGTACCAAATGCAATCTCTGTTCTGAAGCTTTCAAAGATCTTGCATTTTCCATCTTTGAACCAGAGATCATAGCCTTTGTCCACCAACTATCCAACACTAAGAAGATTGTGCTTCAATCCTTCAACATATAGTACATTACCGATTTTGTTTCTTCCATCAAAAGAAATAGTTCCTCTACCTCTGATTCTACCAGCAGAATTATCACCAAACTTTACTACTCCTCCTTCATACCTTTCCAAATCTACAAACTTATTTTTGTCACTTGTCATATGGTGAGAGCATCCACTGTCAATGACCCAATCATCCTTTTCTTCAACTTGGGCAGCCAGAGCTCTTTCTACAACTTTATGATTGATAGATTCAGAGGATATTGGTTCTTCTTCCTTGATGGCAATAAACACCCATTCATTTCTAGATTTGTTTCCTGTCTCTAATTCATCATCTATTACTCCTTCATTGTCATCTTCTTCATGAACATAGTAACAATTCTTTTGGAACCTTGATCTGTTAGGATTTGGCCTTGAAAATCTTTCTAGACATCTTGAGGCAAAATGAGCAATCTTATTGCAGTTAAAACACTTAAAGGGAAATTTCCCTTCATACTTATCAGATCCTCTTGGTAGTCTCTTTGCAATAAGGGCTTCAAGTTGAGCAGTTTCTACTTCTTCTTCTTCCAGGTCTTTTCTTTTTTTTTCATACCATGATAGTTTCCTTGAAGAGTTCTCTCCCAGATCAAACCTTTGTTTACCTTTTATAGAGGCACTGGCTTTGAATGCAGATTTAGTCTTGGGGGGATCATCTCCAAACTTGGTCATTTCAAATGCAGTCAATTTTCTAGCCAACTGATCTCTTGTGACAACTGTATGGGCTCTGAATTCATCAATAGCAGCAACCTTGATTTTGTAAGAGGTAGGAAGGGATCTGAGAATTTTGCCAACAATCTCATTTTCATCCAAGACTCCACCTGCATTTCTAATTCCACAAACAAGCTCATTTGCTCTTGGCATAAAGGTAGTAATATTTTCATCATCTCTCATCTTCAGGTTTTCAAATTTCCCTTTCAGACTCTGTAACCTTGCACATTTAACATACTGGTCTCCTTCATGCAAAAGTTCCAATTTTTGCCAAATCTCATAAGCAGTTGGTAGGTCAATAACATTTGAGAGCTCTGAATTGGATAATGCACTTAGAAGAGCTTCTATAGTCCACAGATTGTTTTCAGCATTTGTGATTTCATTTGGATCTTTCGGACCACCCTGTGGAGGTGTATACTATGTTGTAGCCATGGTCTAGTACACCTTTCCCATACATTGCAAGTGACATTTCATCTGACCTTTCCACAAACTAAAATTGGTTCCATCAAGCTTCAGACTATCTTTCTTGTAGGATGACATCCTGGATCTCCTCAAGTGGTTAAGCTCCTTTTAGAGGAACTTGGCTCTGATACCAATTGTTAGACTTAGGGTACACAATTGAGAGGGGGGGTGAATCAGTTGTGCAAAAACTTTCTATCTATTAATTCCACTTTGCAATTTAGCAGCTTAATGATAAATCAATCATGGAAACATAATGCATCAAATCAAGAGCAGAAACATATCAACGCATGAGACACCAAGATTTTGACGTGGAAAACCTGGTTAAGAGAAAAACCACAGGGTGATTAACCCAAGAAAGTATTCTCTGTTAGAAGAATAGAAAGAACAAAATGGCACTTGCAAATTAGGGCTCACTGCCCGAGCACACTGCTCACAAGAGGCTCACTGCCTACAAGAGAGACACTATCTACAAAGAAATAAGTATCACCTACTTGAACTAGAAAATAGCATCTTCACCATGCTTGAATTAGTTCCATTAAGCTCAATACTTTTGCTCTGCCTTTTGCTCTCCTCTTCACTACCACACACTCATCTCAATAAGCACACCTTTCAAATGACTTTGCAATCCCTTATTTATACACGACATCAACTTAGGAATGATCATCTAAGTTGGTAAACATCCATAATAACATCCGCAAGATGTATAACTCATCCGATCAGCTTGTTTTAGGAAGAACACCATCATCCAGAAGTTGTTCTTCAAAAGTGAACTCCAACTTCAATGTGGACCACCAACATGGACTAGACATGATCCAAAGACCACCATAAGCTCACCTGAATCACCAAGAACATCATGCTTACTTAAATCCTTCTCTCCTTCATCTGGAACCTCAAGAACACAGTCTGTCATCACTGTCACAAAGGAATAGATGCTTGCGGACCTTCAAACAATGAACCAATCTATTTGACACTCCACAAAGACTTCCTCAGTACTCCCTCAAATCTGCAAAACATTATAATGTAATTCCATATCTCACCAGACCTATCTGTCTCACTCTGTCACCACTAAACACCTGCCAGAACCGGTTTTACTTGAACAACCACAACTTCTTCAGATCTTCATGTGGACCTCTGAAATATCTACTGGACCCCCTTAAGACACATATATACAAACCCTTTAAACCACATCCTCTGATCCTCATCCTATCTTGGACTTTTACCTTACTGTCTTCCGTGTTCTTCTTTGTTCCTGATTGAGACTAATTTTCTCAATATCCTCAGCACACAACTCATCCAATCCTTGTCATTAATGGAACAGGAGTATGTTGACATCAATGACAACACCGGTTGGGCCCATACTTGCAACAATAAAACCAGTGGCAATGTCCCAAGATGATTGGGATCTCAAAGATCGTAAAGACAAGGGTCTTCTGAGACTCTGTTTGGTTGATTCTGTCCTGTTAAATGTTCATGAAGAGAAAACTATGAAGGGGTTGTGGAAGAAACTTGGTGATGTTTATTAGGCTAAATCCCTAGTAAACAAGTTATTCCTACAAAAGAAGCTATATTCTCTAAGGATGGAAGATGGAGGATCTATTGCTGATCACATGAATGCCTTTAATATGTTAGTTGCACAATTGACATCTGTTGGTGTGAAGATGGAGGAGGAGGATCGGTGTATGACCCTGCTGTGTTCTTTACTAGATTTGTGGGACCATCTTGTTATGGCCATTGGGAGTACCACATCCACTTTTAAAATAGATGAAGTGGTGTCTTCGTTGTTATCTGAAGAGATGTGGAGAAAGTCATCTAAGTCAGCCAAAGAAGCTCTTACGGTTCGTGGAAGACCCAAGGAGAAAGGGAAAAAGAAAGACAATAAAGCTAAGAAGGGTAGATCCAAATCCCATGGGAGATCCAAATCTCCTAGAAACTCCAAGGTACTATGTTGGAACTGTGGGAAAACTGGGCATTTCTGAAAGGAATGCAAAGAGGAGAAAAGAAGAAAAAGAAGAATGTCCCAGATTTAGATTCTGACAAGTCACAAGATGATGGTGATTCCTTCATTGCAGCCTTGGCCACCCATGCATCTGATGATGTGTGGCTAATTGATTCTGGTGCCTTTTTCCACTTGACCTCACATCGATACTAGTTGACAAAGTATGAAAAGTTTGATGGTGGAAGAGTGTAACTGGGTGATGATTCTCATCTGAAGATAGTTGGTCATGGAAGAGTCACAATCTGATTCCCTAATGGATGAGTGAAGGGGATCTCTGGGGTTATGGACATCCCAGTCTTGGCATAGAACCTTCTTTTTGTAAGTAAATTGAATGATGTAGGTGTGCAAGTTGTCTTATCAAAAGAAGGATGCAAGATGACTAGAGGAGCTATGGTGCTTGCAAACAGTACTCGGAGAGGTACTATGTTTCAGCTGGAGGCATACATTTCACAATACAATAGTTCTTCTGACTTGAAGAAAAGAGCTATAGACACTTCATCCCCACCATTGGAACCAGCAACTAAAAGATCTATTGTATCAAATTCTGATGGTAGTGCACTTTGGGTATCTAAGGATGCTTATGCTTTGGAAGTTAAGCTTCCTACTGAGAAGACAATGTTATGGCATAAGATACTTGGCTACATTGGTGAGATGGGTCTTAGAACCCTGAAAATTAAAACAAATTTTGAGGGGATAGATGATTGTAATCTCAATTTTGACTTTTGTGAACATTATATATGGAAATAAAAACCATGTTTAGTTTTACTCAAGTTCTCATAAGTCTTCTGGTGTATTGGATCTTATTCATTTTGATGTGTTTGGTCTAGTTAATGTTCCTTCAATCTCTAAATCTGTATATTTTGTATCTTTCATAGATGATTACAGTAGAAGGACATGGATTTATTTTCTCAAAATCAAATCTAAAGTCTTTAGTCAGTTCAAAGAGTTTAAAGCTTTTGTTGAGAATTAGACTAGTAAAAAGATTACGTGTTTGAGAACTGACAATGGTGGTGAGTTTTGTTCCACATAATTTGATAAGTTCTACAAAGAACATGGGATTGAAAGACATAAGACAACTCCATACACCCCGCAGCAAAATAGATTTGCAGAGAGGATGAATAGGACACTGATGGAGAAGGCTATGAGTATGCTTAGTGGAGCTGGCCTCAAAAAGAAGTTTTGGGCTGAAGTTGTTGCCACTGTTTGCTACCTAGTAAATAGGTCTCCTACATCAACTCTTATTGGTAAGACACCCATGGAGGTGTGGTCTGGTAAGAAGCCTTCAATAAGACATCTTTGTGTTTTTGGTTGTAAGGCATATTCTCATGTACCTAGTGAGAAGAGGTCAAAATTGGAGAACAAGGTTGTTAAGTGTATCTTCATTGGCTATGGTGTTGGTGTGAAAGGATACAAACTTTGGGATCCTATGGCTGAAAAAGTGTTGTATAATAGAAGTGTTATTTTTAGAGAGCTAACACCTTCTTCCACTATTCTACAGCCAGAAGAGAGAAAAGAAAGAGGATGTGGTTTAGTTTCCTTCTACCCCTAAGAAGACTGAACGAAAAGACCCTATTGGACCTGATGATGAGGAGAGTTCTGGTAGCTCTGAAAGTCTAGAAGATGAAGTAGAACCTCCACCTCATCCTTTGAGGAGGTCCACATGAGTCAAGAAGCACCCTAAGAGGTTTAGTTATACATTGCTTGATTCTAGTTGTTCTTTTTCTTTGCTTGCTAATGCTGATGAGCCTAGAACTATGACAGAGGCTATGAGCATGAAAGATGCAGGTTCCTGGAAGGAGGCCATGGAAGATGAGATGTCTTCTTTGGAAAAGAATAAAACTTGGGAGTTGGTGCCTTTGTCTGATGGTCATAAACCTGTTGGATGCAAATGGGTTTTCAAGAAGAAATTTGGTACAGATGGTAGTGTTGAGAAGTATAAAGCTAGATTGGTTGCGAAGGGGTATTCACAAGAGGAGGAAATTGATTATGATGAAATTTTCTCTCCTGTTGCAAAGCTGACATCTATTCAGTTCATGTTATTTCTTGCAACTGCTTATGATTTAGAAGTGGAAAAAATGGATGTGAAGACAACTTTCCTTCATGGTGTCTTGGAGGAAGAGATTTATATGTCACAGCTAGAGCATTACATAGAAAAAGGTAAAGAAAATTTGGTTTACAAGTTAAAGAATTCTTTGTATAGTTTGAAGCAATCTCCTAGGATGTGGTACATGAAATTTGATGCCTTGGTGTTGTCAATTAGATATTTGAGATCAAAATTAGATCATTGTGTGTATTATAAGTTTAACAATGATCGTATTCTCATTATTGCACTATATGTTGATGATATGTTGTTGATTGGGAATGGTAAGAATATGATTTATGATTTAAAATCTTAGTTGTTAGCACAATTTGAGATGAAAAACTTAGGGGCAGCCAGGTACATTCTGGGAATGGAAATCAGAAGAGACAGAGCAAACAGAAAACTTTGGTTAAGCCAGAGTAACTATGTGAAGACCATGTTGGATAGATTCAACATGGCAGATTGTAGACCATTGACTATTCCTATTTCATTGGGAACAAAGTTGTCTGTTAATGATTGTCCAAAGTCTCCTTCTGAGATAGAGGATATGAGCAGAGTACGTTATTCTAGTGTTGTTGGCAGTTTGATGTATGCTATGGTTTGTACAAGACTAGACATTGCCCAAGCAGTGGGAGTTCTTAGTTAGTTTATGGCTAATCCTAGACAGGTACATTAAGATGCAGTAAAGCGAGTGTTTAGATACTTGCAGGATACTTCTAAGTATTCCCTATGTTATCATGGTCATCCTACAGGACCTCCGCATTCTGTATGTATTTGTGGATTTGTGGATTCTAATTGGGCAGGTGACATTGACTACAGGAGATCCACCAGTGCTTGTGTTTACTATGTTCGGTGGTGCAATTAGTTGGGTGAGTAAGCGACAACCCGTGGTTGCTTTTTCCACGATAGAAGCTAAGTATATGGTAGCAACTCATCCAACTAATTGCACCACCAAACATAGTAAACACATAAGCACTGGTGGATCTCCTGTAGTCAATGTCACCTATCCAATTAGAATGCCTGTAAGGTAGCCATTTGGCTTAAGAGGTTGTGTTCAAATATTGGTGTTGATGCAAGATAGATTACTATTTGTTGTGACAATCAGAGTGCGATTTACTTAGCAAAGAATCTGACTTTCCATGCCAGAACAAAGCATATTGATGTACAATTTCATTTTGTGCGAGACATGGTAGAGGATGGGAAGGTGATATTGGAGAAAGTAGATACTTTGAAGAATGTTGCAGATGCATTGACGAAACAAGTGGGCACAGAGAAGTTTATATGGTGTTTGAAGACTATGAGCCTCTTGGCCCCTAGCAGTTAAGACTTGTCATTTCTTTTGGCTCTTGCAAGGTGTTCAACAATTGGAAGAATGTTGGGAATTAAGGTGTCTCAACGTTTGTAAATTCCTAGCATTATTTATTTATTTCTATATTAATTTATTTCCTAATGTTTTAATTACTTGCACATTCAGTTTGGTCACTTAGTTGAGGTGGCACGGTGACATGTCATCTTACTTGGAATGTGACTTGGATGGTCAAGTCAAACCTACATGGATTTGGGCATCCCATTTGAGGTGGCACTAATATGCCATGTCTCAGCATCTTGTGGTATGTTGAAGAGGATATTCCATATGATAGAATCTATGACACGTAAGAGCCAAGTTTGGAGATTCTTATGACAAGTGATGACAAGTGTCGGTGAGGATCTTTGCATCAGGGAAAGGCATCTATGGGCACCCAAGTTGGGTTATGACATGTTGTAAGAGGAATATGCTATATTTATCATTGTATGATGGATTCTCTTAAAAACATTAAAGGTTATTTTCTTGGGAAAATCTATGACAATTGTAAGATGCGTAAGACCATCTGTCATAGTCTATTTTTAGCTTGGAGTGCTCCATATTGGGAAAGTCAAATCTGCCATGTATGACAGATGTAAGGGATGTATTTGTAGCAAGAACAAGTGTCCTTTGATGTGGGATAATGGCTATGTGGCCAAGGTGGACACCTATCCCAAGATGCTACCAATATTTGCCTTGTAATCTCTATATATTGCATAGTTTGGAGTTGTAGTTGCATAGTGTTTTTACACGTACTATTATGCTACCAAAATAACTCTAGATTCGACATTTGAAGACTCTTGGAAGAACTTGCATTGCAAGTGTATTGTAAATTGTAACTATTAGATAATACATTGTGCATGTTTTAGAGTGTGGGGGTTTTCACTTGAAAAGGTTTTCCCCACGATATATCTTGTGTCTACTTCTCTCTATCTACATTCTTGTATTGTGTTTGTTGTTGTATTATCTCTGATATAAATTTTATATTTATGCAATTGTAAGGGTTAAAACAAATTTGCATACATCTCCCCTCATTAGATTAGTTTAGGAAGTGATTTCCACACACCTAGCTTCCTTTCATAGGTTAATTTTACATTTTCTTAACATATATTCTCAAACATGCTTTCTTAACCTCCCACAGATACACATACTCAAGACAAGATACAAGAAGTCACTAGCACTAAGGAGAGTTATGACAAGCACATTGTGATGAACCAACCATTCCAAATGGAAACTCACAAGGTAAAACTAGACCTACCAGCATGTTAAGACAACCCAAATTCTTATATTGTAGGTGGTAAATTAGTTAGAGTAGCTCATGAAGACAAGTATGAAGTCATCTCAAATCAGAAATCTATTGTCAATCAAGGTCATGGGAGTGATGATCACAAAGGTAATGAAGAAAATGTTGAACACAGTAAGGTGCTGAGAAGGGGGGTGAATCAACACACTCAAAAACTTTAAACAAACATCAGTAGATAAAATTAAATAACTTGGAGAACAAAAAGGAAAGCATGCAATTCAAGAGTCAACACATAACACTAGTATTTTTACATGGAAAACCCTAAAATAGGGGAAATCACAGTGAGGATTAGATCACAATATATTATGCTCACTGTAAAAGTATTACAACATTGTTTTAGGACTACAATCCAAGGAAGCTACTACTGCTTTATTTAATGCTTACATCAATTATAACTTTGATTTAAGGCTAAAACCTAAGGAAGCCACTACTCCCTAAGAATTCTGCTCATTGCAATAGAATTTACAAAATGGACTATTGCAAATACATATCTGACTTATGTTGATAATGCAGTCTTCTATTTCTTCTCAACACATGCCTTCAAATTGATTCTGCATGCTTCATTTCTTGCATTCTGCTCTTCTTATCTTCACATTCACATATACACTTTACAAATGATCTTGATCTTCTATAAATATCCTTCGCAACACTTCAAAACACTGATTAGGTCGGCATCATGATCAACATTGGATGAAACCTGTAACTCTTCACAAGTCAACATCAATACATACAATATGATAAGGAAAACTTGTTGTGGACCTCAATACTTCATGAAGGAAATCAAAACACATCTTTTCAAACCTTCCAAAATTAGGGAAACTAATTAGGATTCTCCACATATATTAGGTACTCAATCTATCTACTCAAACTTCTTAGGATTGCTAGGTGTTTATCTTCATACTATCAGGGAGAAGCCAAAAAATTCATGCAAACCAAGAATTCAACCATGTATCATCACAACTTCCAAACACCTGTCTGCTGAATTATCAAACCAATCTACACATTTGCATAATAAGATATATGAAGAATTGTAGGAGACAGAGCATTCCATACCTTATGCAATACTTCATAACTTGGAATATAACATTACGGTACATTTCAAGTCCTAAAACCTTTAGGAATGAACTTAAACATCACAATATGCTTGGTCCTAGATCCACACGTCCTCATTTATCAGTTCTAGAGGAAAACAAAAAGCTTTACCAAGATATACTATAGTCTGGAGAACAGTTATGCTTCATTCTATCTTTACTAACATAATGAATTGATGTAGTACAATAAAATTGAGAATATTATCATGTGGACTAAACTTGAGATGTTATGAACCATGTAGAACCTCCACACAAACTTTCATGATTGGTCTTCATGCATTTCATCTTCCGCAAATACTTAACCATATGTACTTGGCTTCCAGAACAGTCTGTATTGCCTCCGTCACTTGATTTCTGACCTTGTGGACCATCAAATCACTTTATAATTCATCAACCCATGCCTTATGCATCTCTGAATATATCCTTAGAAACTCATAACAAAATAAAGTCTGGTGGAGGAATGTAGAGCATTCTATTAGGTCTCCATCATTGCTTTGCCTTGACTAAGTGATAGTCGATACTCTGTCCCTTATAACATTTTCTTCTAATAATGTGGGGACTTGAAAGCTTGGATTTATCATTTCAATACCTTAATAAAGTTTTCTTCAGAATTGCAAGATCAAATCTTTATCTACAGAGAAATGTGGACCAAAATAAGGTGACTCTGTCTTAGGATATGCACTGTAAATGCCTTAGTCAAATTTATGCTTCTTGCCATTAAGTGCGGTACTCCCAACTGATGAGATATACATGTGGGGATACTAGAAACATGTAAGGATAGGAGTATTTACTTCAACATCATGCTCAAAAACAAAGTTGATTACCTTACCATACTTAGATTGTTCTCTTTTCCCAGACTAGTTTGCTTGACCATGCTGACTCTTCCTTTGTATTAGTCTGTCTATACATTTCCATTTACTATGTTGACATCAATGACAATGCATATTGCCAACAATATCCCCCTTTGTCATTGATGGCAACATATACTCCCCCTTAAACATATATTTCTCTCTCCCCCTTTGACATCAAAGACAAAGGGTTTGATATCCTTTGCTTGTATCTATCCAAAAACTGTATAGACTCCCCCTTAGAAAATGGATGCTATGTACACTACTATCTTCCGTAGAACTATATATATCAAAAGTTGTCTTATTTTATATTATTCTTAAAACTTACTTGGATGGCATAATAGCCTTGTAAATTACTTTGAGTTGTTGAAGAGTTGGAGTCTAGTTGACACATTTTGAGGATAGCATATGGTTCTGACATTCACACTCCATGCATATCTCCTCAGCTTCCTTTATGTTGCTTGGGAGTTTCATCTTTTCATCTACCTTTTCTGCTTCCCCTAGTAGACTAGATAATGGGGCAAGTCTCAGGTTCACTACCTCTCTCAACTGACCAAACTGTTTCTTCAAGTTTTCTCTTTGATCCTGCAGTTGAGATAACTGTACATGAAGGTTTTCCAATTGAGCTCACATTACTCCATTTTTGTCTTTAAACAAGTCATAAACAACAACCATCTGAATGATTTGTGCCTCAATGGTATCCATTTGAGCTTTGATATTCTTTGTTGAGTTTGGCCATTTTAGACATAACATATACAATGATGTGAGTTCATTAATACAATCCTTGAATTTCTTCAAATTTTCTTTTAGTTTATTATGTGCATTAGCACATTTATTAGTCATCTCAACCATCCTCTTATCATTTATTCTTTTTTCTGCCTCCTGTTATGCCTTTTTCTCAATATAGGAAGAGTGATCCTTAAAGGAGTCCATTAGTAATTTTAACTTTTGTTTAGGAGGCATGGAGGAGTCAATGGTTAGCTCAGGTAATCGATCTTGAATTATCTTCACAACATCCTCATCCACACTAGATTTCTTCAGATTTTCTTGTACAAATTATTTCCTTGCTAAGGTATGCAATATGTCACCAAGTTGTAGTTTTTGAAAGGGAGAAATATTTGCCAAATCAATGTTTCCTTCAAAATTGGGAATTTGTAGGAGTTTTGGTGTGACCGCTGGTTGAAATTGCAACTGCATATTTAATAGGTATTTGAGTGATTCTATCTTTGATGCACTTTGACCTATATTAGTCATTTCATCTGATTTCTCTCCTTCCTTAGTTTCTCCCTTATCCTCTTTATCTTTTTGTTCCTCATCACTCTTTCCTTTTTCGTCCTGATTTTCCTTAGAATTGTCTTCTTTCCTCTCTTCCATATTTTCCATATTCTCTGGAGGGGAGAATCATGTCAAGTGTATCAAGGATGTTCGTGGTAGACACACTTTGTTTGGCAGGGGTATCCAGAGGAGGTAGATTTTTTTTACCTTAGCCCTCTATGATTGGTGCTTCAGTATCCTGAGGAGGAGTAACAGTCTCATCAGTTACATGTTCTTCTATAGTTATTTTATTTTTCCTCATTTCTTCATATTTTGGCAATCTTTTCTTTAGTCTCTTTCTCCATTCTTTATTTCTCTTCTTTATCTTTGCCCATTAGAATACTAATTCCATGTTTTGTTCTAAATTCTTGTGCCTATTTTTGGACTAATTCAACTCTTTCTTCATGAGAAATGCATGAACCAACCTTTTCTAATGCTTGTTTTCTCATTTTTGCTTATGCTACAACAACTTCATTTCTCTAATTTCTGAGTCTCTCTGCAAGGCTTGTTGGGAGCTAATCAATGATCTCATTTAAGGCCACATTGAAACCCATCATGTACATGACTATAGACTTTTCAATTATAGACTTGCTATCAGTAGGCATCCCATCATAAAGGTCTACAACCTCTTTCAGTACACCATGCTCTGTAATAGCATTAATGGTGGCCTCAAGCTACAAAGGTTCATATTCAGGTGTTTCCTTAGGGGTCTTCTTTGTTTTCTTTGTCTTTTCTTGTCCTCTAGATGTTCCTTCCTCCTTACCTTGCCTTATTCTTTTCTTCAATATAAATGCTCTCTTTTCTTCTTCTTCATCATCTTCAGTATCCACTAGATTTATCTTTTCTCTTTTTTCTTGTACCTTAGGTCTATGCTTCTTTGTCTCAATGGTCTTGGTTTGCACAAGTACTTTAGTAGCAGTTCTTTTCCTGCTGGGAAGTGTAGGAGTAGGTCTGGAGGATTTTGATGAAGTAGCTGCAACAGAGGCAACCCTACTTGTCCTTCTAGAAGCATGTGTAGCAGAGGAGGATTGAGGTTGTTTGCTAAACTCTCAGAAGTATTAAGCATCCTTTCCAAGTTAGACTCCATCTTCGCTGCTTTAGATTTTACTTTTTCTACCTTTTCTTCTGTCTCATTCTTGATGGTCTTATTGATGATTTCCTCATAGGTTTCAAATATTTCAGTGGAGGGATCCTTGGGTTTACTGAGGAACATATCAACATATCCAATTAAGTCAAACTCTGAAACCTCATAAGGTAGAGTTGTAATCTAGAAAGTCCTAGGCTATCCAGCCTCCATGTAACAATTATCTTTATCTACCATAAATGTTGTCATTTTTGTATTTTTTCACCACCTTGGCTGGAATTCTTTCTATTGATTGCATTTCTTCTTGAAATGTTTTGAAGAAACTCTACGATGTAGTACTACAAAGTTTATGATCTAGAAAGCTTCTCATGAAGTCTTTGATTTGATGAGAAATAGGGGTGTCTGATCTCCAAAACATTCCTTTCATTGCAGGTAACTCATTCAAAAAGTAAAATACGAGGCATATAATAAGAGATCCATACCAAAATTTGTATTTGGATTCCTTTGTTCTCCTTAAGTTGTCCATCAACTATTGCCACAGGAGCTCACAGAGATCAAAGTCTTTTCCCTCTTTAACCATTTGATATGTAGTATATATTACAGTTGTTATGGCTGAGTTCTCCTTGTTGGTGTAGTATATTTTGTATGCAATGTCATAGTTGCATACCAAATCCCCAAGTCTTCAATATCATTCACTTTCAAGGTTCTTTTGTCAAAATTGGCTCTAGTGAGCCTCATCACTTCGTCATTTTTGACAAATTTTAGGATAGGCATTGGTCTGAAGAAGCATAAACCAATTACTGCCTTTATAGCTTCCTTGGTAATCATATGTGGTCGATCCAAACATAAGAAATCCTCATGAATCTGACTTAAGTCTATTCTCACCCAAGCATCATCATATCAGAAGTTTGGAAAACCCTTCCAAATGTCAAGATTTTTGTCGACGATGTTTGCAAATTTTGGTTTCATCTTGAAATCATCTCCCAACAAATTATCATTCCTAAATTGTTCAAGTTTCAAGTGATCATATTCTTCTAATGATGAATGAATGTATATGTAGACATCTTCAGTGTGAATCACATTTGTAGGAACATGTGAAAAAGCTCCATCTTTATCTATCTCTGTGGACTTACATGTATGTTTCTTAAACTTTGGTCTTGGCTTCTCAATTACATCTATTACAACTAGTGTTGCCATAATGATATATTCAAAAAGTAGGGTTTTAACTAGAAATGATGCAGAGGCAAAACCAACCTCTATGAAAACCCTAACATACATTCATGAATGTACATGCACTTGTTAATATGCATAGATCCTTGTATATACATGCAATTGTATATGACTTCTCTATCGGCATCAAACTATACCTCGCCACTACTGTAGCAATTGTATGTTCCTTACATACATTCCCGCTTGTACATACAAACGCTTACCTACTGTGCCTGCAAATCCACATGCATCGCTTCATATTCAACACTCAGACATACAACGCCTGACCTCTGATCATCGGTTACCATTACCATTCCTACCAGTCGCCGCTTGCATCTTAAAGCTTGTATCTGCGCATTGTATATTTCCCATATACAACCGATACATACAAATCAAAACATACATTCACCGAATATTCCTTTGGATATGCTGTCAGTGAAGGTTTGACCCCCTGACGTCCTTTGTATCGATCCAATGTACATGTCTGATGTACATTTAACACATACAATCCCAAAATGCAAATGACAGATACTCACAGACTGTCTCACATGCAATTGTAGTATACACACTAATTGTCTCTGACATACAAAAGACATATACTCACAAGTTGCATAACCTAATATACATTTGCAGGATACACATAAACTGACATTCAGATACAACTGTTGGATACACACAAATTGCATCCGATATACCTTTGTAGTATATACATAAATTGTATATTCAAACTTGTATCTCCATGACATGCATTTTTGAATGTACCCTTGACCAACCCTTGACTTCTTTGTATGCCGATAGGGAATCTTGGACTTTCTCTCTCCTATGTATATGTGATAGACTTGTATATCTCAATGTATGTTTCAACATACAACAGCGATGAAACAAAAGCGATATACTCGCAACATGCGAAAGCGATATACTCACAGATTGTATATCTCGCATACAAAAGTGATATATACACAAATTGTATCTTTTTGCAACCCATTGATTTTCACGGTTTTCAACCGTTGTTTCACTTAGCGACTGGTTCAATCTGCTTTCCCTTCACTCGTGCAGTCCTCTGCACTTCGACGATCTAGCATGCAGTCACGCTAGAACCCTTTAAAGCATTTCTTGCCCGATCCTGCAAGCATTAACATAGACAAACAGGAAAACAAAACCCTAACTAATATATATACAACCATTCCTCTGATTCATAGAATCAACCAGGGGAATGGATAATCGAATCCATCTGACCTCAGTACAGGAAAATACTTACACAGTGAATTCAAATGCAACAGGATCTTATTTAATTGATAAATCAGAACTACAACTACATAAATGTTTTCAACAGAATTCCAAATAACTACAACTGTTCCTCATCATCCCTGATCATAATCGATTTGCCCAAGGGTTTTTATCTACCTACCCACGGTAGTACAGACTTAGATTCCCAACAGCTGGGAGACTCTTCTAGGTAGCTGGGAGATACAGCTGTCCTAACAACTAACAAACTCTAACCAACTGATCTAAAAATAGGATATTTTGGTCAAATAGACCTTATTACATGTAATGTCCATTTAGGACCTTCTTGAAAATAGAAAACTAAGCATAAAACAACTAAATGCCTCATGGAGTCCACTGTGGGTTAGGTGCACCTGCACCAAGAAAGCTGAAAAATACCTGAGAATGCGGTGATAGGGTTTTCTTGATCACTTTGTTGAGTGTCTTCTGCTCCCCTTTAGCTCTTCAATTTTTTTAGCTTTGACCAAATGTGATAAAAAATGATCAATCATTGTCTATATATCTATTTCACCAAACAATTCTACTATGCATTAATTGCATCTTCTATTTTAACCTAATTTGCCCTATTCATATGCAGAACCTTATGAACATTTAGTAATCCTCTACAAGTTAATCAATTTCTCTAGAATCTTTGCCAAATCCATCTGCATGCTTATTGCTTTCATCATCATGAAGGAGAGTGAAAGATTTATAGTAGCAACTCCCCCTGAGTCCATGCTTTCATTTGGTAGATGCTCTTGTTACTGAGAACCCTAAACACTTCCATAGTCTACCGCATTGAGAGATTTTTCTTTAGAGTTTTGATCAACAAGTTCTTCAAATTATTATCTTAACATGATCATACCAAATTTAGTCAAAATTCTAAGAAATTCAACATCTTATTTATTCAAGGGTTTGAAGGATTTTGTAGTTGTAACACCCCCCAGAACTAGTACTTCATCTTTTAGTTACTGGAGGATCCATTTGCACTAGGCAGAGGTCTGAAAACATCACATTCCTCCTTCTTCCACACTTTGTTCATTTCCTTCTTTTGTTGAGCAATATCAACTTTCTTTTGTGGAGCAAGCCTTACATTCTTTCCAGAGTGCCTTGTTTGAATGCACTTGTGACAGGTGAACTTTGATTGCTAAGCATTTCCATTTCTTCTTACCTTAGATATGTAGTTAGTTTCCTTTTGGCCAAACTTGTTACAATTGTAACAATATCCATGAAAGGGTTGAGCATTGTCCCTAGTATTCATTGACATTTTACTTCTGCATTCATTGGCCTTATGCCCATCTTATTGCAAGCATGACACTTTATAGGATTCTAGCTTAACTTAGTCCTACATTCAACAACTTTGTGACCAAATTTATTACAAGTATAACATCTTAGAGCATTTTGATTTGTCTTACTTCTACAATCAACAACTTTGTGACCAAAGTTATTGCAAGTAAAATAAGTGCCATTGAAGCCTTGAGAATACCTGATGGGAGCAGGTTTCCTTGTAGGTGGAGGGCCTCTGAAACTCTTCTTCATATTCTTCCTTTGTTTCTAGACAGGAGTGAATTCATCTTCTTTTGCAACTCCTAAGGCATTCTTCTTAGGATCTTCAGTGTAGATCTCATATTCCTTCTTCATTCCAAATCTTCCTCCTAATTGAAAGTTATCATATATATTTGCAGAGGTACTGATCATAGGACTCTTCCCCTTTTCAAAACCAAGGCCTAATTTTTCTTTTGTTGGCTTTTGAGAATTAATTATCTCATCAAGGATTTCAGATCCTCCTTTTAGTTTTAGTCCTTTATTAATCTATTCTTTTTCCTTTTCCAATTCTTTCCTCAGAGTCACAACTTCTTCCTCAAGTTTTGAACAGTTAGTTGCTTTCTCAATGAGCTTGATATTTAGGCAATCTTCAACCCTTTTTCCCTCTTCAACCATGACCTTCAGATTGCAAATCATGTCTTCAACCTCCTTGAGCTTGTCATTTCCTTTATCTCCTTCTATTAGTGTCTTTAGGTTGCCAATTTTTTCTTTTGATTCTTTGACCTTTGCCTTTTCAAGCATATCTTCATATTCTAAGTTTAGTTCTTTTGTTTCTTCTAGATCATTAAGGGTTGTCATGAGTTCTCCTTCAAGGTCTAGTTCACACTCATTAGAATTAAAGTCCCACCTTCAGGTTCCATTGCTTCTAGATCTAGTTCTGGTATAAATATATCACTGTCCGTAACTTCATATTCCATGCGTTCAAGTGTAGGATCTACCTCAGCGGTTAAGCTTCTCAAAGGTACTTGGCTCTGATACCAATTGTTGAACATAGTAAAGTGTTGAGAGGGGGGTGAATCAGCACACTCAAAACCTTTAAACAAACATCTGTAGATAAAACTAAATAACTTGGAGAACAGAAAGGAAAACATGCAATTCAAGAGTCAACACATAACACCAGTATTTTTATGCGGAAAACCCTAAAATAGGGAAAAATCACAGTGAGGATTAGCTCACAATATATTATGCTCACTGCAAAAGTATTACAACATTGTTTTAGGGCTATAACCCAATTAGGAAGCTACTACTCCCTTATTTAATGCTTACAACAATTACAACTTTGATTTAGGGCTACAACCCAAGGAAGATACTACCCCCTAAGATTTTTTATCACTGTACTAGAATTTACAAAATGGACTGCTGCATATACACATCTGACTTATGCTAATAATGCAGTTTTCTATTTCTGCTCAACACATGCCTTCAAACTAATTCTGTACACTTCATTTCTTGCATTCTACTTTTCTTATCTTCACATTCACATCTACACTTCACAAATGATCTTGATCTTCTATAAACATCCTCTACAACACTTCAAAACACTGATTAGGTTGGCATCATAATCCACATTGGATGAAACATGTAACTCTTCACAAGTTGGCATCAATACATACAATATGATAGGAAAAACTTGTTGCAGACCTCAGTACCTATCAAAACACATCTTTTCAAACCTTCTAGAGTTGGGGAAACTAATCAGGATCCTCCACATATATCAGGTAATCAACCTATCTTCTCAACCTGCTCAGGATTGCTAGTTATTCATCTTCATGTTGCTAGGGAGAAGCCTTCATGTGGACAAGAATTCAACCATGTATCATCACAAAAACTTCCAAACACCTTTCTTCTAAAGTATTAGACCAATCTTCACATCCACATAATAAGATATATGAAGAACTGTAGGAGACAAAGCATTCCAGACCTTATGCAATACTTCATAACTTGGAATATAACATTGTGGTACATTACAATTCCTGAAACCTTTAGGAATGAACTTAAACATCACAATATGCTTGTTCCTAGATCTACACATTCTCATTTATTAGTTCTGGAGGAAAACAAATAGATTTACCAAGATATACTAGAGTCTAGAGAATAAGTATGCTTCATTCTATCCTTGTTGACATAATGAATTGATGCATTACAAGAAAATAGAGAATATTAGCATGCGGACTAAACTTGAGATATTATAAACCATGTAGAACCACCGCACAAACTTTCATGATTGGTCTTCATGCATTTCATCTTCCACAAATACTTAACCATATGTACTTGGCTTCCAGAACAATTTGTATTACTTTTGTCCCTTTATTTTTGACCTTATAGACCACCAGATCACTTTATCTCCATCATCACATGCCTTATGCATCCTTGAATCTATCATTAGAATAAAATCTTCTAGAGAAATGCAGAGCATTCTATTAGGTCTCCATCATTGCTTTGCTTTGACTAAGTGATAGTCGATACTTTGTCCCTTATAACTCTTTCTTCTAATAATGTGGGGACTTGAAAGCTTGGATTTATCATTTCAATACCTAAATTAAGTTGTCTTCAGAACCACAAGACCAAATCTTGCTTTGCAGAGAAATGCGGACCAAAACAAGGTGACTCTGTCTTAGGAAATGCACTGTAAATGCCTTGGTCATATTTCTTCTTCTTGTCATTAAGTGCGGTACTCCCAACTAATGAGATATACATGTGGGGATACTAGAAACATGCAAGGATAGAAGTATTTACCTCCACATCATGCTCAAACACAAAGCTAATCACCTTACCATACTTAGACTATTCTCTTCTCCTAGTCTGGTTTGCCTTGACCATACCGACTCTTTCTTTGTATTAGTTTGTCTATACATTTCCATATACTATGTTGACATCAATGACAACACATATTGCCAACATAAAAACCAATGGATTTCATGACAAGGAACACAATGATGATGTTAGAAGCATAATGAATAATCAACATGATGATTGTTATGACAAAAAAGATAAGTATATTACCATTATAAGGACTGAAAGTGTTGAATTATCACAATCAATGAATACAAATCAGCCAATTGGTAGTAAAGAAGACATTGAGTATGATGGCACACCTAGTTCCAATGATGAGCATGAGTTGACAATGGTGCAATCTTAAAAAGTTAGGAGAATATCCTTGGTTTGACTAGCAATAATGTGACAATTGGTGTAAGTGGTAAGACACTAATCAAGACTTCTTGCCTTCAATAGATATGTTTGAAATGTTAAGAGACAAAATACTAACTAACATTAGAAACTATCTTTATGATGCAAGACTTGAAGAAAATCATGGTGAACACAAAGAGCATCAATTACAGTTTGAATTAGCTATTCAAGATAGTCAAGGGGTGAAATCATCAAGAAAGGAGTAATTTTAAGGCTAATTGGTGTAGGTGCACCTAACCCACAGTGGCCTCCATGAGGCATTAACTGTTTAAGGTTTATTTTACTATTTTCAATAAGGTCCTAAGTTGCCCATTCATTGTAATAAGGTCCGTTTGACCAATGCATGCTATTTTTAGTTGTATTTGGGTTTATGTTGTAAGTCCCACGGGACACTTGGCAAATTTGTAATCTTGAAGGTTGTTAGGCAGTTAGAGGTTGTTAGTGCTCCCAGCCGCTTGGAATGGTCTCCCAGCCGCCTAGAGAGGAGTCGGTACTACTCACCATGAGTAGATAAATACCCCAGTGCAAATCGAATGTGATCAGTAGTTGAGATCATATTATATTCGATTGTAGTTGAGTGAGAAACAAAGCAACTGTATTTCGCATTTTCTGGAAAGGCATAATAAAATTTTATGTTGTGCATCTCTCTATTTTTTTATTCGAATTCATTGCACAATCGACTTGTTGTTTTGTGGCCGGATGGATCTCTTAACCCATTCCACCGGTTAGATTCTTCGAATCGATGGAATGGTTGTATAGTATTTTGTTTTGTTCGTGTTTTGTGTTTGCAGGATCGGTGCAATGTGTTTTGATAGATCCTAGCACCGTCATGTGCTAGGTTGAAGGAGTTTGAGATCTGTGTGGTTGATTGTGAAATGGATCTGAAAGTTGCAGGGTTCGCAGAGGGTCAAAACAGTGAAAATCCGTGTGGTTTCAGAAGACATACAAATTGTGTGTATATCGCATTTGTATGCGAGATATACAGTCTGTGTATATCGCTAATGAGTATTGGGTTCATTTCCTGTGTATTCTACAGTTGAAGGTTGTGTATATTCCGCAGATGCATATTGCAGATTGTATGTGGTGAATGTACATTGCGGATGTACATCAGATTAGATACAAGAAAGTCAACTATTGACTTTGGCGGGTGCTTATTCTGAATGCATATTCGGGTTGTATGTGTTTGAATGTATATCAATAATATACATTGTCTTTGATGCAAATGTTGACTGGAAAAGACAGTGAAGGAGACCGGCAGTAGCAGGTCATGCTATGCATGTATAAGTTGGTTGTATGTACATTGGAGGTTGTATCATGTGGCAGGTACAAAGTTGAAGACATACATCAGCAAGAGATGCAGATCGGCAGGAGAATTCCTAAGTAAGCCGATAGGGAGTGTTTTGCCAATAGAGAATTGGTATGAGATATGTAATCGGGGGAATGGTGTTTTGGTTGGCAGATAGTATATCATCTTACCGATAGGCAAGTAGAACGTGGACATACAAGGGAAATGTAGGCTAAGGGGATTGGCTTTGCATCATAGTGGTATCAAAGCTCAGCAAAAGATTTCGGCGGAAAATCAAATTGAGGATCTGCAGGAATATTGGTGTTTGGGTGTTGTTTGTGAATGTTTATGTCAGACAAAGAAAGTGAGACAGAGGCGGAGAGGATGCCTCCCAAAAGCATGTCGCAGGACACCATCAAGAAGTTGATCGAGGAGATACTTGAATCCAAGTTGGGAGAGTTCAAGTAGACCAAAAGCAAAGATAAGCAAGCTAAAAGTGACAGTGATGAAGACAATGCAGAAATTACTAAAAGTAGTAAAAAGGCAGAGGAGATACCAGTAGAATAGAAGGCATTTTTAAATGCATTGAAGTCAATTAATAGGGACACCATAGATGGGTTGCCTATGTATAGTGGAAGTATGGAAGCTAAAGAGGCGATTGATTGGATTGAGGCATTGAGCAATCATTTCGAATACAAAGAAATCCTTGAAGATAAGAAGGTTAAGTTGGCAAAGGCAAAATTGCAGGGCTCTACTCTTACATGGTGGAATTATGAACAAGGAGAGAGAGTCAAGGAGGGGAAGAATATGATAACCTCCTGGGAAAGGATGAAGACCAAACTCGAGGCACAGTTTTTACCCCTAGACTATGATGTGCAGATGTATAAGAAGTTACAGAACCTCAGGCAGAAAGACCTTGATGTGAATGCATACACGCAAGAGTTTCATAAACTCAGTCTCAGATCAAAGAGACAGGAAGAAGAGTCAGAGAAGGTGGCCAAGTACTTGAATGGCCTAAGGATGAACATCCAAGATGAGATCAGCATTTTAGCACTAGAAACAGTAAACAAGTGTTTCCAAATGGCCTTAAGGGTTGAAGAGAAGCTGAAGAGAAAAGGCAAGCAGCAGAATAGAGGAAGAGGTGACAGAAATTTTAGAGGTAGTTTTGGAGGAAGAAGTCCTAACCAGAGGCCTAGTGGTGAGTCTAACCAAGAAGAGGCTAGTAAAGGACAAGAACAGTCTGATTTCAAGGGTGGATGGAGAGGTACAAAAGGCAGATTTGGAGGTGGAAGATGTTCCAATGTTTTTACTAGAAGATGTTATAATTGTAATGAAATTGGTCACCCATTTTTTAAATTTCCAGAAAGGCAAGGTTCATCATCAGGAGGTGATAGGAAGAATGACAAGAGGGTTCGATTTGTGCAAGAAGAGAAAGTAGATGAAAGTGTCAACTCTCCAATGAGAAGTGCAGTGCCATGTCAAGATGGAGAAGCATTGAAGTTAAGGAGAACAATCTTGAAGACATCCGAGGACATGTTACAAAGGAGAGCACTTTTCAGGACCAAATGCAAAAGCAAAGGTAAAGTATGCAAGGTAGTAATAGATTCTGGTTCAACATATAATATGGTATCTCAGGAAATGGTGAATAAATTGAAACTGGAAAGGATTCCACATCAAAATCCTTACAAAGCATCTTGGGTAAGTGATAGTCAATCACTTTTGGTATATGAACAAGCATATGTTGATTTTCAGATTGGAGATTATCAGGATAGAGTTTTGTGTGACATATTGCCCATGGAATGTTGTCACCTACTATTGGGTAGGCCATGGCAATTTGATAGGAGAGCATTGTATGATGGGTATGCTAAGACCTACACCATCAAGAAGGATGGGAGAACTTTTCTGATGACACCATTACAGGAGGATATTAAAGCAAAGAAGACAGCAAAGATTATTTTGGTAGGTAAGAAGGAGTTTGTGAAGATGCCTATAGCAGAGTCACAAGAAGTTGAGGATATCTCAAGGAGAGGAGATCACAATTTGAAGAAGGGTTCAGTTCTGACTGACAGAGTTTAGGTGGATTAGCCGAAGGTCCAGAAGCAGGTTTGTATACAGCCACAAGCTAATTGGAAAGACAAGGATGCAATCATAGTAGGGACTATTGTTTGTCCTCGAAGAGTTGAAAGGCAAGCACATTCTACCATAGTCGTACATGAGGTTTCCAATGCCGATGTTCAGACAGAGATGATGGTCAGCAAGAATGATCAGCAAGGTGTGAGAAGAGCCTACATTGCTAGGCATGAGTATTTGGTTACATGGCAACAGACTGCAGCACAGAGCTCATGGGGCAGACATGAGATAGCAGAAGATAAAGATGGATCCAGTCAAAGACTTAACTCATGGGACATGAGTTCGTTTCATGGTGGGGAGTATGGTGCAAGTGCACCTAACCCACAGTGGCCTCCATGAGGCATTAACTGTTTAAAGTTCATTTTACTATTTTCAATATGGTCCTAAGTTGACCATTCATTGTAATAAGGCCTGTTTGACCAATGCATGCTATTTTTAGTTGTATTTGGGTTTATGTTGTAAGTCCCATGGGACACTTGGCAAATTTGTAATCTCAAAGTTTGTTAGGCAGTTAGAGGTTGTTAGTGCTCCCAGCCGCTTGGAATGGTCTCCCAGCCGCCTGGAGAGGAGTCAGTACTACTCACCATGAGTAGATAAATACCCCAGTGCAGATCAAATGTGATCAGTAGTTGAGATCATATTATATTCGATTGTAGTTGAGTGAGAAACAAAGCAACTGTATTTCACATTTTCTAGAAAGGCATAATAAAATTCTGTGTTGTGCATCTCTCCATTTTTTAATTCGAATTAATTGCACAATCGACTTGCTATTTTGTGGCCGGATGGATCTCTTAACCCATTCCACCAGTTAGATTCTTCGAATCGGTGGAATGGCTGTACAGTATTTTGTTTTGTTCGTGTTTTGTGTTTGCAGGATCGGTGCAGTGTGCTTTGACAGATCCTAGCACCGTCATGTGCTAGGTTGAAGGAGTCTGAGATCTATGTGGTTGATTGTGAAATGGATCTGAAAGTTGCAGGGTTCGCGGAGGATCAAAATAGTGAAAATCCGTGTGGTTTTGGAAGACATACAAATTGTGTGTATATCGCATTTGTATGCGGGATAAACAGTCTGTGTATATCACTAATGAGTATCAGGTTCATTTCCTGTGTATTCCGCAGTTGAAGGTTGTATATATTCCGTAGATGCATATTGCGGATTGTTTGTGGTGAATGTACATTACAGATGTACATCGGATTAGATACAAGAAAGTCAACTATTGACTTCGGCAGGTGCTTATTCTGAATGCATATTCGGGTTGTATGTATTTGAATGTATACTGCATATACATTGTCTTTGATGCAAATGTTGACTGGCAGAGATAGTGAAGGACACCGGCAATAGCAGGTCATGCTATGCATGTATAAGTTGGTTGTATGTACATTGGAGGTTGTATCTTGTGGAAGGTACAAAGCTGAAGACATACATCGGTGAGAGATGCAGATCGGCGGGAGAATTCCTGAGTAAGCCGATAGGGAGTGTTTTGTTGATAGAGACGGGGGAATGGTGTTTTGGTTGGCAGATAGTATATCATCTTCCCAATAGGCAAGTAGAACGTGGACATACAAGGGAAATGCAGGCTAAGGGGATTGGCTCTGCATCACTAATTATGATGACAAACTTGTTGGTGATCTTTTGACTGAGTTTTATGACGACAAAAAGACTAAAATATAGAGTTTATTGTAGCCTAACTAGTCTAATTTCTTGGAGAAACCTAGAGATGGCAGTCCAAAAAAATTAGAGGGTACTCAAACAACAAAGAAATTGTCTAGTATAGGTCCAATAAATGAAACTCAAACTAATTTTTTAGATGTAAATGGCCAAGAGGATGACATTGACAACTCATTACTAAGTAAGGACCAATTATATCAGATTTGTAACATCAATAGCACTAAATTGTATGTTGATACAACTGGTTACATTGGAGAGAATGATGATAATAATTTGTTATAGGGAGGTATCAATGACATAGTTGAAATTGAGAGAGTACAAAAGAGTCTTGAATGTCATGATTTTATTTCTCAAGGTCATGGTTCACTTCCACATTGACAAGAAGAAGAATCAGGGATGTGTACTTACAATTTTGACAATGTTAAAATTATTTAGGGTTAACTAATCAAGATACAACAAATTCATGTATATCATATTTTAATGATTCTAATTATATTAAAATGCACATAATGATGACTTTTTAACTTAGATAGTTCCACTTTTAGTGATTGTGAGTGTTCTTATGAGAGTTTTATGGATGAACAATGGTGGGATAATTTGTTAATGGATGTATTTTCTTGTGATTTACATGTATCAGAAGTATGTGAGGTGATACACCGTAAGTTGAGACCTCTTGAGGTGATACACCATAAGTTGAGATCTCTTGAAGGTGAAATAGATCTCTTGAAGGTGAAATAGCATTGGATGATATGCCAACCGATGATGATCATGTACTTTTAGCTGATGACATGACAAACTAGGTTGTATCCATGATGTTTTTAATCAAATTGTGATGATTATTAGTTTGATTATGATGATTAGGATAAAAATACATGTGTATCGATTAATCACGATTATCTATACTAATACTATCTTGATGATTCCCTTCCCATGGTGATATGGCTTGTTGTCATAGATTGTTATCTCAAATAAATATAAATTTTCACTTTCTCGTGATAATTTAACTTGGTATAAAGGTGAGAGAGAGAGGGTAGGAGGTATAGAGGGGAGGGAGAGGGTGGGAGAGAGAGAGAGAGAGGAGAGGAGGTAAAGAGGGTAGGGAGAGATATCAAGATAGAGAGACTTCTTTTGAAATGCAACCCTAAACTTGAGCAACCCTAACCCCTAAACCATAAACCCAAGCAACTTGAAACCTCTATCTATCCATCTCTATCATCCCTCTACCTCTCAATCTCTCTCCCTATGTCTCTGGTCATGCCCCTCACTCTCTATCTCCCTATCTCTCCCCTCAATCTCCTCTATATCTCCCTATCGGTCCTCTCTCTCTAAACCCTAAACACTATACCTCTAAACCTTAACCCCTAACCCCTAACCCCTAAACCCCTAAACCCCAAACCCCAAACCCCTAAACCCTAAACCCTAAACCCAAGCAACCCTGAACCTATATCTCCCTATATCTCCCTTATCTCCCTATCTCTATCATCCCTCTACCTCTCAATATCTCTCCCTATGTCTCTGGCCATGTCTCTCACTCTCTATCTCCCTATCTCTCCCCTCAGTCTCCTCTATATCTCCATATCGGTCCTCTCTCTCTCTAAACCCTAAACTCTATACCTTTAAACCTTAACCCCTAACCCCTAACCCCTAAACCCTAAACCCTAAAGAATTCCCCTAAACCTTAACTGCTAACTCCTAAACCCTAAACCTGAGCAACTCTAAACCCCAAACAAATAAACCATGAACCCTAAACCTAAGCAACCCTAAACCTCTATCTCCATATCTCTCATCTATCTCCCTATCTCTATCATCCATATACCTCTTAATCTCTCTCCTTGTGTCTCTAGCCATGTCCCTCACTCTCTATCTCCCTATCTCTCCTCTCAGTCTCCTCTATATCTCCCTATCAGTTCTCTCTCTCTCTAAACCTTAACCCCTAACCTCTAAACCATTAACCCTAAATAATGCCCCTAAACCCTAAACCTAAGAAACCCTAAACCTCTATCTCCCTATCTATCCCCTATCTCCCTATCTCTATCTTCCCTCTACCTCTCAATCTCTCTGCCTATGTCTCTAGACATGTCCCTCACTCTCTATCTCCCTATCTCTCCCCTTTTTCTCCTCTATCTCTGCCAACTCTATCGACACCCTCTCTTTATCTCTCTCTAAACCCTAAACCCCTAAACCTTAAATAATTCCCCTAAACAATAACCCCTAAACCCTAATCCCTAAACTTGAGAAACCCTAAACTCATAAACCCTAAATAATGTCCCTAAACCCTAACCCCTAACCCCTAAACCCTAAACCTAAGGAACCCTAAAATCCTAAACCCTAAATAATTCCCCTAACTCCTAACCCTAAAGCCTATAATTGAGAAACCCTAAAATCATAAACCCTAAATAATGCCCCTAAACCCTAAAACTGAGTAACCCTAAAAATCTCTCTCCCTAAACCCCTAAACCCTAAATAATACTTCTAAACCCTAACCCCTAAACCCTAAATGCGAGAAACCCTAAACCTCTTGTTGCATCTTGATAAGATTAGTTGTCATTGATGTCAAAAGTGTGTGCTCCACAAATAGTTAATATGCAGTATCAGTTGGTGGAAGTCAGTAGTATGGGGAAGAATGGTAGACATCCTAATGTCTAAGTGTGAAGTGAAGGTGAGTACACTTGTTCTAATATGTTTCCTATATCTCTACATTGATATCTTACCAGTTTCATTTACCGAACTTAGAGATAAGTTGCAGAAGTTTTGCTAAGGTATTTATAGTGTATACTATAAGGTAGAGTCATAGTTTTTTGGTCTGCATTCCTCCACAAAGAAAGATTTAGTCTTGTGGTTCAGAAGATAAGTTGTTTGGCATATGGAGGAGTTATATCCAAGATTTCAAGTCATTGTACCTTCAGCAATGAAAGTTGTAAGTGATAGAGTTCTGGTATGTGATTCGATAGAGTAAAGTAATGATGAAGACTTGTTGGAATGCTCTGTACTCCTCTAGAAGTGAAGATTTATTCATGTGGTTTTTTCAACATGTTCAGTGATGTTCAATGAATACTACTATGTAGTATCAAGTAATTTGGTGGTCTACAAGTTTAGTTTCTCAAACAACTATGTACTACAAACTATTTCGGATGCCTAATTGTTCTTAGAACACATGTTTGAGTACTTGTGCCAGTTGGAGAATGTACATATTGGAAGAGTTTATGTGAACATTCTACACATCTCAATATGTCTCAAGTTTGAAGTACATACAAATCCTTCTTATTTCCAATACCACAAAGTTTTCAAGTCAGTTTGTAAAGAGTTATATGTGACTGTTCTAGACGGATTACATTGCAATTGAGTTAAGCATCTCAGAATGCTCCGTATTCCTCCACATTGATAGATATGGCTATGCGATTTTGGGGATATACATTTATAGTGTTATAAGGATGCATCCATATGTATTTAAGATGTTTTGGTGAACCGCAACACAATATCCTAAGTATTGATGAGTCACAGTCAGTCAGGGATGTGATGTTTTTAGTAGTTCAATATGTTTCTCTTCTTACAGCAACACATAATGATAAGATACTTCAGGAGAAGGTTGTAAGGGTACATTTGATAAAGTGCATTACTCACATTTTGGTCCACATGATGTTTTTGGTCTCTCCCCAGTGGTGTGAAGATAAACAATGGGTAGTTTTGATGTTGGTTGGGCCGACAATTTGGTTCCCTTTATTTGCGGTTGATCCTGATTAATTAAATATGCCTTGAAGGATATGTTGTGATGTATTTGGTCCTTTTATGCCATGTGTTGTGATCTGCAACTCATCTTCTCTTCATAATATATGTGTTTTGAGCCGACCTATATAATATCACACGTTTCATCCAAAAGTCATCTTGATGTCGACCTGATTGAATTTTTGAGTTGTTGCAGAGGGTATTTATAGAAGAACAAACTCATTTGTGAAGTGAAGAAGACAGATTTATGAGTTTGTTAAGAATGAAGTGTGTGAAGTCAGAGTGATGGAGTAATTGAGTGAAGTAAGGGACTGCAATATCAACATATGTCAAATGCCTTCTCTACAACAATTCATGTTCATGTTTCTATTGTAATTTTCATGTATCCTGCTATCAGACAATGAGTCTCTTCAATAGGTCTTTGTATCTTCACCTAAGCTTGTAGCTTTAGTGTGCAATCCAATAGGGAGTAGTTGTCATGCTCAGGAAGTTTTGCCTGAGCACGATATGAGAATCTTTGCTTTAAACTGTCAAATGTTTAACTCTAAAAACATTAGTAAAATCAAAGTACAAAATTTTTGAAAAGACATACTTCATCTTACATGCGATGAACAAATTTTTACATCTAATAGTATTTTTGTGTAATCCTACAAAAATGTAAATCCAAGGTTTAAACATTTCTTGCACATCTAAGAAAAACTACGAAAAGCACCATGATTCACTAGTCATTTTGCTTGATACATAAATCTCTATTACATTTCTTCCTTCAGGAAAGAGTAGAGAACACAAAATTCCCCTATAAGGTGGCAAGATGTACAACATCATGCATAAGTTAGTTTGCAACTTAGGTACCTTACATCTACACCATATATCTCTAGATTAGGACATAGGTACCCAATATAAAGTCTTTCCATATGAAGTGATTAACCAATTATCATAGTAAGCTTTCCATTCACCTTATGACGTTCATATTATATTGTCTTAGCAACAGTAGCCTGCAAATATAAAGTCATTTCATATGAAGTGATTAACCAATTATCATAGTAAGCTTTCCATTCACCTTATGACATTCATATTATATTGTCTTAGCAACAGTAGCCTGCACAGGTATCTGGCATGAATCTGTACAACTAGATATAAGCATTAGTCCCACATGATCATAAAACATCATAGGTATCAATGCACCAAATGAAACTAATACAGGCCCTAAGGGCTAGACCTAATGCCTTGGGGGCTCATCCATGATGGCCTTGCCTACGTACGCACATCATAGAGGCTTCGTAGTTCAGTTACTTGAACTTTCAACCACAAAGTTGACTTAAAAACAATAATTCATAAAGTAACAATAGCAATTCCATACTAGGTTTTTAACAAAATCAAAACTCTCTTATCTGAGCCAATCATCAGGTAGACAAGGTTACTTAGCACAAGAAGATCTGAACAGGTTTACTTAACCCAATTTGATTAGTAACTAGGTCATCAAATATAGTTGTTCTATAGGCGACTAGAAATCTATAAAACATATACCTTAGCTCTCAAGGTTGAATATACTAAGTGATTAAAGGTATAAGGTACAATTTAAATCATCATAATAATATCAATTCAATCACAAGAATCAAATGATAATGATATTCGATGAACAAGACCTATCAAACACAAATGCAATAATTTAAATTCCTTATTCAAAATTTCAATACAATCAATAATGAAATCTTCCTAATATCTTCCATTAAAATTCAACTCTATACAATGATATTATTCCCAGTACCAGCACAATTTATTTAGTTATGTGAGAAGTAACTATATTAAACATAATACATCTAATGCATTGAAAAGGAAATAAATTCATACAATATAGTTTGTCACATATTTAATCTCAATTTTAATTCAATGAATTGAATTTGTTTTTTAATAATTTAAAAGAAAAAAAATAAAATAAAATAAAGAACTTGTCTTGCCATTAAAACTACACATTAGTAAATCAGCTATAACTTTATTGTTTCTAAACGAAATTTAAAAATTCAAAATGTTTCGGAAAACTAACACATAGTGGAACAAAACCCATAAAGTAATTAAGAAAATTATTCAATAGATGTGAGCATTTTTTTCTGCAATTTACCCCTTCTTATCAATCCAGAATTAGCCCATATATATATATATATAGTTCTAACTTAAGAATCCTTGCCATTTCAAACACAAATTGAATAAGATAGATGATAAGCATGAATATTAACTAAAGTTCAAAACAAATAAATTTATTTAGATGAAACATATAAGGTTTTAGTTTTCTATATACAGAAAAAATCATTTCTTAATTGTAGAGAATTTATTGTATAAAAATTAGAAGCTTCATAGTTGTTCACTCTAAAAATTGTAGATTATAATGATGTAGATTCTATCATTTTACTTTCTACTATATATATATATATATATATATATATATATATATATATATATATATATATATATATATATATATATATATATATCTGTTAATCCTTTCATAGATAAACATATTAGAAAGCATTTCCTAATTCCTTCACTATAAAAAAAATCTTATTATGCTCTATCAAATCCACCATACATGAATAAGTTGGGTAATAGAATAAATAATTTAAATAAAATATGTAAAACATGGAATCAAGGATAGTAATTGAACTGTTTGATAAAATACCTCAACGAAATCTTAGATAAAGAATTGTAAGATATACTCAAAATTCAAATAAAATTCTACACACGATATATTCCAACTAATTATGCTACATGTTTCATTTCTTAAGACTCCCATCATTTGCAAAGTCTAAAACTGAGTTGGTTGGCAAAGGAAAAAAAACTAATGGTATTAAGAGACCAATCTCCAATTTAAAGGATATCCAAAATTAACAAAATTTGTTGACATATCTTAGTTGAATATAGTAATTTGTGAGACCTTCTATGTAGTCTGATCACTGATAAAAAAGGCAATGCAAAAATTGTTAGATATAAAAATAAAATAAAATTAGAACTTTGAAGCATAAGTGCCTATCTAATCCTTCTTGTTACATGGAACATGGACAGATTTGGACCACTAAAACAACAAGAGATAAACATGGAAGCGCACAAGAATAGGGGCACTTTTAACCTCTCAAGTATGTTCTTTCTATTGGTTTTAGGATAGACAACTGAGAGGGGGGGGGGGGTGAATCAATTCACCAAACCTTCTATTCTTTAAATCCTTAAATCCTTCTTATATTTCAATAGCATAATAATCATTCAATCATGGAAGCAAAATGCAATAACTCAAGAGTAGAAACACATTCAACACATATGACACCAAGAATTTAATGTGGAAAACCCGGTTAAGGGAAAAACCACGGGGTGACTAACCCAAGATGGTATTCTCTATTAAAAGAATAAGAAGAACAAAATGGCACTTGCCAATTAGGGTTCACTGTCTGAGCACACTGCTCACAAGAGGCCCACTGCCTACAGGAGACACACTGTCTATAGAATAATATAAATATTACATACTTGAACTAGAGATTAGCATCTTCACCATGCTTGAGACAATTCTATTTAAGCTCAACACTTCTGCTCTACTTTTCGCTCCTCTCCTCTCTATCACTTTCTCATCACGACCATGGATACCTTTGAAATGACTTCACATATATTATTTATACATGACATCGACTTTGGGATGATCATCAAAGTCGGCACAACACATACTTTATTTTATTACAGAGCAATTACACAAATACAACTTGACTTATTAAAAAAAACTTCATGCGCATCACTACCCTGTCGGCCACGCATATCTGGGACTTCAATCTTCTTCGAGGAACACGCCATGCTTCATAAAACATCTTCAAGATTATCCGTAACATGTGTAAAACATCTGGTCGGCCAAGACTAGGAAGAACATCATTATTGAAAGGTAAATCTTCAATTAGGACCTCTATCTTCAATGCGGACCACCAACATGAACTGGACACAATCTAGAGACCCCCACAAGCTTGCCTGAATCACCAAGAACATCCACACCATTTCTGCTTACTGAAATCATTCGCATCTTCATCCGGAACCTTAATAACACAGCCGGTCATCACTATCACATTAGAATAATTGCTTGCAGACCTCCAGACCATGAACCAATTGAGTTGTCAATTCACATTGGCTTCCCAAACAAGCCACCAAATCCACAAAACAAGATATTGCATTTCTGGATCTCACCGGACCTATTTGTGTCACTCTGTCACCTCTGAATAGCTGCTAGAACCAGTTTTACTCATATGGCCATAACTTCTCCAAATCTTCATGTGGATCTCTGAAATCTTTATAGGAGCACCTTTAGACACATCTACAAACCCTTTGAAGCACATACTCTGATCTTCAAATGACTGGAATCTTCACTTCATAGAACTTCACTGTCTTTACTATTCTTCTCTGTTTCTGATAGGGCTAATTTTCTCAATATCTTCAGCACACAACTCATCCAATCCTTGACATCAATGCAATAGGAGTATGTTGACATCAATGATAACACCGATTAGGCCCATACTTGTAACAATCTCCTGCTTTGTCATTGATGGCAACATATGGTGTGAAAAACTATTTTGACCATCAAGACAAGAACTTCTCCTCACTGGCTCCCTCTAACAACATCAATCATTTACATATCTTTTCTTTCTTCATTTCTCCCCCTTTGATTAGAAATCTCTTTTGTTTTTCACGTCTTCTCTCCCCCTTTGATATCAATGGCAAAGGGCACATACTTGCATCAATACTTCAGAATCATACAGACTACTCCCCCTGAGTAGCAGCTTCCTATCATCAATCCGGACCACAAGATATGACTGTGAGATCCACCAGATTGATGCACATTCATGCATCTTAATTCAGAACCGGAGGGGTAATAACCCCTAACTTCTCCTTGAGATATTCAAAAGAGTCCTTAGGTAGAGGTTAAGTAAAAATGCCTGCAATTTGATCCTTCGAGGGCACAAACTCCAATCTGACTTCATTCTTATTCACCTGCTCTCTCAAAAAGTGAAACTTGATGGATATATGTTTTGTTTTTGAATGCAACACCTGATTTTTTGATATATTTATTGCACTTGAGTTATCACAGAAGATTGTGATAGGTTCTTCATACTCCACTC
Organism: Cunninghamia lanceolata; assembly: GCA_027924645.1. Classification (NCBI taxonomy): domain Eukaryota; kingdom Viridiplantae; phylum Streptophyta; class Pinopsida; order Cupressales; family Cupressaceae; genus Cunninghamia; species Cunninghamia lanceolata. The sequence goes on from BSBN01000798.1 coordinate 1,818,468, forward strand.
TGATATCTCTTAATGTTTGCTTCATCAACAATACTTGAGTACAACTACCTGCTGCTGCAATATACTTTGCTTTTGTAATGGATAGAGATATTGCCTCTTGTTTCTTGCTTAGCCAAGAAACCAATCTTTTCTCCAAAAAGAATGCACCACCACTGGTACTCTTCTGGTCATCCACATCTCCTACCCAATCAGCATCTGTATATGCATGAAGAGATAAATCATAATCCTCAGGATACCATAAACCATACTCAACTGTTCCCTTCAGATATCTGAGAATTCTCTTGATTGCCATGACATGAGACTCTCTAGGATTAAATTGGAATCTAGCAACAAGACCAACAACATTCATAATGTCAGGTCTAGTTTGAGTAAGGTACAATAGTCCTCCAATCATTGACCTGTACTTTTTCTGATCAGCCTTAGGAGATTCATCATCTTTGCTCAGCTTACATCTGGTTTCCATATGAGTATTCATTGCCTTTGAGTCTTCCATCCCAAATTTCTTCAACAATTCTTTCACATACTTGGTCTGTGATATGAAAATTTATTTCTTTATTTGAGTGATTTGTAGACCCAAGAAGAAATTTATTTCCCCAAACATAGACATCTAAAATTCACTTTTCATTTGATTTGCAAAAGTCTTGCACATACTATCTTTTCCTCTAAGAATGATATCATCAACAAATACTTCAACAATCAAGATATTTTTATGATCAATCTTGAAGTACTAGTTACTGTCAGCAATACCTTTGTTGAAACCAATCTTCAAAAGATGTTTATCCAATCTTTCATACTAGGCTCTTGGGGTTTGTTTGAGTCCATACAATGCTTTCTTCAACTTGCAGACCATATCACCATGATCAGACAATTGGAATCCATCTGGTTGTGCAATGTATACCTCTTCTTCCAAATCACCATTCAGGAAGTCATAGTTGACATCCATCTGATATACTTTGAAATCCTTGAAGGCAGCAAAAGCAAGAAATAATCTGACTGCTTTAATTCTTGCCACCGGAGCAAAAGTTTCTTCAAAGTCAACTCCTACTTGAAAATAACTCTTACAAACCAATCTGGCTTTGTTTTTTACTACTTCACCATCTTCATTCAGTTTGTTCTGGAAGACCCACTTAGTCCCAATCACATTTTTGTCTTTAGGTCTGGGAACAAGTCCCGAGTGTGATTTTTTCAATCTGCATCAACTCTTCCTCCATTGCTTTGGCCTAGCTTTCATCATTGCATGCTTCACTTACTATTTTTGGTTCAACCTTTGAAATCAGACAATACTTCACTGAATCTTGAGCAATTTTTCTTCTTGTTTGAACACCTTTGCTTCTATCTCCTATGATCTAGTCTTCAGAATGATTCAGTCTTACATACCTAGGAGTTTTGGGAATTTCTTGCACTTCTATTTCTTGGACAGGTTCATTCAAACTTATCTCTTCTTCCTGTATTTTAGGATTCTCCAGATCAGTCTGAATCTAAACTGCAGTTGGGCTTGTTCTTCTTGGACCGAAACATCATTCTGATCATCTGCTTCATACTCATAAAACCTTGAGGGATTTTCAATACCTTCATCAACCTTCACATTTGTACTTTCTACAATCTTCTCAATCTCTTGTTATAACATCGGTATGCTTTGCTTTGAGTAGAGTATCCCAAGAATATTCCTTCATCTCTTCTAGCATCAAACTTTCCAAGGTCTTCATCTCTTTTGATATAGCACTTACTACAAAAGACTCTGAAATATTTCATAGTGGGGGTGATGCCAAACCAAAGTTCATAAGGAGTCTTACCAGTATTGCTTCTAATTTGTACTCGATTAAGAGTATAGACAACAATGCTTACAACTTTTCTCCAGTAGATCTGAGGGACATTTGCTTCCATCATTATGGTTCTAGATGCTTCCTGGATGGTCCGGTTCTTTCTCTCCACTACTCCATTCTACTGTGGAGTCCTTGGAGCAGATAACTGTCTCTTTATCCCATGTTTCTCACAGAATTCTATGAACTCTCCGGATGTGAATTCACCACCTCTATCAGGCCTGAGACATTTTATGTTTAACCCAGTTTCATTTTCTACCATAGCTTTGAATATTTTGAACTTCTCAAGTGCTTCAGATTTCTCTTTTAAGAAAGTCACCCACATCATCCGGGAGTGGTCATCAATTAGTAACATGAAATATCTATCACCTTGCAGACTCCTGATTCTTGCCAGTCCACATAGATCAGTGTGCAGCAAGTCCAACAATCCGGTAGAAGATTGTTCCTTACTTTTAAATGTGACTTTGTTCTGCTTACCCAACTGACATTCTTTGCACAAACTGTTAGTAGGTTTCACCAATCTTGGAAGATCTCTTACAGCCTAGGTGTTGCTTATCTTAATGATATTATCAAAATCACATGACACATTCTCCTATGCCACAACCAACTCTGATCAATTTGAACAAATAAGCAACTTTTGCTAGTATCAACCAAGTGGAAGATGTTACCTTTTGTTTGAGTACCAGATGCAATATCAGCTCCAGAGCTTTCAAAGATCTTGCATTTTCCATTTTTGAATCGAAAATCATAGCCTTTGTCCAACACTGAGAATATTATGCTTCAGAGCTTCAACATACAGTAAATCATTGGTTTTGTTCTTTCCATCAAAAGAAATAGTTCATCTACCTCTGATCCTGCTAGCAGAATTATCACCAAATTTTACAACTCCTCCTTCATATCTTTCCAGATTTATGAACTTATTCTTATCACTAGTCATATGGTGGGAGCATCCACTATCAATGACCCATTCATCATTTTCTTCAACCTGAGCAGCCAAAGCCCTTTCTATCTTAAGATTGGCAGATTCAATAGGCATTGGATTTTCTTCCTTGATGGCAATAAACACCCAGTCACTTCCAGATTTTGTTCCTATCTCAGATTCATCATCTGTTACTCCTTCATCATCATCTTCTTGAACATAGTAACACTTCTTTTGAAATCTTGATCTATTAGGGTTAGGCCTTGAAAATATTTCCGGACATCTTGAGGCAAAATGATCAATCTTGTTGCAATTGAAACATTTGAAAGGCAATTTTCCTTCATACTTACCTGATCCTCTTGGCAGTCTTTTTGCAATAAGGGTTTCAAGTTGGGAACTGCCTCATCTTCTTCTAGATCTTTTCTTGCTTTTTCATACCATGATAATTTCTTTGAGGAACTCTCTCCTGGATCATATCTTTGTTTACCTTTTGTAGAAGCACTAGTTTTGAATGTTGATTCAGTCTTGGGAAGAGCATCTCCAAACTTAGCCAATTCAAATGCAGCTAACTTCCCAACCAATTGATCCCTAGTAATTTTTGATAAAGATCTGAATTCCTCAATAGCAGCAACATTGTGTTTGTAAGCAGGAGGTAAGGATATGAGAACTTTGGCAACAATCTCATCTTCATCCAAAGTTCCACCAGCACATCTAATGCCACAAACAAGCTCATTTACTTTTGGCATAAATGTAGTGATATTCTCATCTTCATTCATCTTAAGGTTTTCGAATTTTCCTTTCAGACTTTGTAGCTTGGCACATTTAACATATTTGTTTCCTTCATGCAGAATTTCCAGCTTTGACCAAATTTCATATGCAGTTTTTAATTCCATAACATTTGTTAGCTCTGTATCAAATAAGGCACTTAGTAAGGCTTCTTTAGCTCAAAGATTATCTTCAGCATCTCTGATTTCATCTAGAGTTGTCAGACCATTCTTTGGAGGAATATACTCTTTTATAGTCATGTTCCAATATTGAACTCCCATACATTGCAAGTGACATTCCATGCGGCTTTTCCAAAGAGTGTAGTTTGTTCCATCAAACCTTAGACTATCCTTCTTGTAGGAAGACATCCTGGATCTCCTCAAGTGGTTAAGCTCTTTTAGAAGAACTTAGCTCTGATGCCAATTGTTGGTTTTAGGACAGACAACTGAGATGGGGGGGTGAATCAGTTGTCACCAAACCTTTTGTTCTTTAAATCCTTAAATCCTTCTTATATTTCAATAGCACAATAATAATTCAATCATGGAAGCAAAATGCAATAACTCAAGAGCAGAAACACATTCAACACATATGACACCAAGAATTTAATGTGGAAAACCTAGTTAAGGGAAAAACCACGAGGTGACTAACCCAAGATGGTATTCTCTGTTAAAAGAATAAGAAGAACAAAATGGCACTTGCCAATTAGGGCTTACTGCCCGAGCACACTGCTCACAAGAGGCCCATTACTTACAGGAGACACACTGTCTACAGAATAATATAAATATTACATACTTGAACTAGAGATTAGCATCTTCACCATGCTTGAGACAGTTCCATTTAAGCTCAACACTTCTGCTCTACTTTTTGCTCCTTTCCTCTCTATCACTTTCTCATCACGACCATGGATACCTTTGAAATGACTTCACAAATCTTATTTATACATGACATCGACTTTGGGATGATCATCAAAGTCAGCACAACACATACTTTATTTTATTACAAAGCAATTACACAAATACAACTTGACTTATTAAAAAAACTCCATGTGCATCACTACCCTGTCGACCACGCATATCTGGGACTTCAATCTTCTTCGAGGAACACACCATGCTTCATAAAACATCTTCAAGATCATCTGTAACATGTGTAAAACATCTGGTCGGCCAAGACTAAGAAGAACATCATTACTGAAAGGTAAATCTTCAATTACAAGCTCTATCTTCAATGCAGACCACCAACATGAACTAGACACAATCTATAGACCCCCACAAGCTTGCCTGAATCACCAAGAACATCCACACCATTTCTGCTTACTAAAATCATTCGCATCTTCATCCAGAACCTTAAGAACACAGCCAGTCATCACTATCACATTAGAATAATTTCTTGTGGACCTCTAGACCACGAATCAATTGAGTTGTCAATTCACATTGGCTTCCCAAACAAGCCACCAGATCTGCAAAACAAGATGTTGCATTTATGGATCTCACCAGACATATTTGTGTCACTCTATCACCTTTGAACAGCTGCCAAAACCAGTTTTACTCATATGGCCATAACTTCTCCAAATATTCATGTGGATCTCTAAAATCTTTATAGGAGCACCTTTGGACACATATCTACAAACCCTTTAAAGCGCATACTCTAATCTTCGATTGACTGAATCTTCACTTCATAGAACTTCACTATCTTTACTGTTCTTCTCTATTTCTGATAGGGCTAATTTTCTCAATATTCTCAGCACACAACTCATCCAATCCTTGACATCAATGCAACAGAAGTATGTTGACATCAATGACAACACTGGTTAGGCCCATACTTGCAACACTTTCAAGGTATGCAATGATTGTTCAATATGCACAAAAGAATTCATTATGAATCTTAAAGAAACTTTTAAGAAAATACAAGTGGCACTAAAACTTTATCACCACATTCTGGTTGCTCCAATTTTCAATTAACTAAGCACCCCAAACAACTATTGTTATTAATATTTTTTTTTGGAGAAAATACGATATTATCTATTAATAAAAAGATAAGTAAAACACTTCCACAAAAAATGGGTTGGGTGGTATAAAGGCACACTCCAAAAAAACTGTCATATGGGCAGAGCCCAGAAAGTTCCAGAAAGTCTAAGGGTACTCACCTGAAATTACATAACAGAAATTATAAAAACATAATAGAAATGAAAATCATGCAGCTAATGCAATCCCAGCAGAAGGGGGATCCTTGTCATCCAGGTTACCCCATATTGTTGCAGGGTCCGGGGTGACATTAGGTGGAGCCCAGCGATCATCATTTTGTTCATTCTCATTCTCTGCATTAGTTTCCTCGCGCTGAGGTGAAATAGCCAGATTTAGGGGCAGAAAAGCTTTGTTGCTATCCAACCAAGACCGCACCACCAACAGGCCAACTAGTATTGTCACCAGTGGGCCCACCTGCATTATCACCTAGACCACCCACAGGATGACCAGAAATCCATCCTTGATTGCATGGAGAGGACGATCACTTGCGACGGTGAGATCCACGGTGAGGAGGCTGAGAACGGGGCTGGGAGTCCTTGGCAGACCCATTCCTTTGCCCTCGGCCATAAGAAGGTGAGCATGCTCTAACAGAGGAAGGAGAGGGAGGTACCCATGCCACTGTACAAGGTGCATTACCCCAGTGATCCAAAACTTCTTGTAAGTGAGAAACCTCAAGTGCCACTTTGTTTGCTTGAACTTGAATCTGTAGTAGAACATTAGAACATATAATAGCTTTAACATAAAGAGAAATAGATGTTCCAATGTGGTTTTCAGAAAATATGCAAGAATTGCGATCTTTCCAAATTGTAAAGAGAATTTCCACCCTGAAAATATGCCAAATCTAAGTAAATCTTGCAAGGAACCTGGGAGAATCACCCATAAGTATTATCTACCATGAAAGAGGCTTTGGTTTGAAAGGCTTAAAAAATCATAAATCCAGAGCCACATATGTTGAGACCTGGTGCAAAACCAGAAGAGATGTTGAAAAGTCTCAGCTTGTCCACAAAAAGGACAACGGGGGTCCTGAACCCTGAGATGAAAAAGCCTTGCCCTGACTGGTAAACCTTGAAAAAGAAGACACCAGGCAAAATGGGCTAGCTTTGGCTCAAGAATGGCTGACCATATAGTGGAAAATCTGTTGTGCCAAATACACACTGAAGAGCGAAGCAACCATTCCTTATTGAGAGTGTCTATCATTGGCAAATGAGGCGAGAACCAACTGTAACCAAGCCTAGGCTTATAATTTTGCATTGGATTGTCTGGATACCACTTCCAATCCTTCCACCAAGGCTTGATGGAATGGATTCCCACTTTGTGAATCATGTCTACTGGAATAGCATTGACAATGCCATCATAGGTGGCCTAATCATGTCTTTGAAGAGCAAATCGAACTCGAAGAGTTTCCCATGCCATACGACTCATGGTGGGTCTATGAAAAATATCTAGAAGAGTCTGAATACCCTTTTTATGAAATCTGAGAGATTTTAACCAAGGCAACTTGGCTAATGGCTGGCCTGCACTGGTTAAGATGGGTGACCACCAAATGTTCTGCTGATTAAATGAGAGGCCATCACGAAACCCAGCTCCAGTGTAGCAGAGCCATGGTTTAATTTTCTCCTAGGCTTTCCAAATGCTCTTAGCCACAAAGGTCCTTGGGATTTGCACGGGCTCTCTCATGACAAGGATGGTTTAAAAACTAATTCCTTTCCAAGCGGGTCTGTGAATATGATGGCCCATTTCTATATTGTGTCTGAGCAAAATTTTCCATGCCTCACTACCTATGAGAGCACGAATGATTCATTTTACACACAAAGCAGTGCCTTGGCGTTGGGTGGAAAGAAGACCAAGGCCACCTGAATCTGTAGGTAAGCAGAAAAACTCCCATGCAACATGGTGAAAACCATGACGAGTTTCAAAAGAGGTCCAAAGGAAATCTCTCAAAAGCTTTTCTAGTTTGGCATATGAGGCTTTTCAAGTAGCCCAACAAGAAGAGTAGTAAACATGAGTTGTTGCTAAAAATTTAGAACATAGCTGAAAATTCCCACCTAGAGAAAGTGGCTTAGATATCTAGAAGGCAAGTATTGGTTCCACTCGAGAAAGAACTGCATGCTAGAGATCTGTAGAGGTGGCTTGGAAGGCAAAAGGGATGCCAAGAAATCGGAAGATTTCACCATGAGCAACCCAATGCCAGCCATACCGTTGGATCCAATGTGGAATGGGAAGAATTGATTCCCTGTAACATAGGGTTTTGTGCCACTGGATGTAAGAACCTGAGGCTAAATAGAAGGTTTTAAGGCAGCCAAGAACATTTTTCACTGTAATTTCCTCTTCCAGCAAAGTTAAAAAGGAGTCATCAGCAAAATGACCATTAACCAATTGGCAGGAAGAATTAGGTAGAGAAATTTCGCGAACAAGTCCTTGTGATACAGAACGACCAAGAAGGTATCCAAAACCTTCTGCGGCTAGTACATACAGAGTAGGTGCAAGAGGACAACCTTGATGTATGGAACGAAATAGGCCAAAGGTTGGAGATTGTTGGCCATTTATAGTGATACAGATAGATGCATTTGAAAATAGCATTTTGGTAGATTGTATGAAGGATGGACCAAACCCTAATGCTACAAGCATGGCAAGAATAAAACACCATTCAATGCGATCATAGGCCTTAGAAAAATCAATTTTGAGGAAAATGGATTTTTGATCAGACTTTCTTGCCCATTCCATGCCTTCCTAGACTACAATGATATTGTCTAAAATATACCTGGATTTAATAAATCTGGTTTGTTCAGCGCAGACAATCAAAGGTAATAGATTGCGGAGCTTGAGCAAAAAGGCTTTGGCAATGATCTTATAGGAAACATTGAGGAGCGTAATGGGTCACCAATTGCAAATGTCCTTAGGATCTCCAGCCTTAGGTATGAACTTTATATTGCCTTGATTGATAAGCTTGCCTAAAGAGTTTGAATGAAAATCTTCAAGGTAAATATTATGTAAATCTTTTCCTAAACAATCCCAATGGGATTTGTAAAATTCATAGGGAAAACCATCAATTCCTGGAGCTTTGTCATCAGCCATAGAACAGACTGTAGTTTCTAATATTTCTCTTTGATTATTATATGAAAGGCTCTCTCATTAAAAAAATAATTTTGAATGACTAAACATGGGAATGCTTGCGAAACAAGGGCTGCACTACAGCTCGAGTCCCTGTCAAATGTTGCAACAACAAAGTAGAGATGATTAAGCAAAGTAGAGATGATTAATTAATTAATATGATTTTTGGATGCATATTTGACTGTATTTATTAATTTTTGAAATTTTGACTATATTTATTAATTAATTGAAATTCAGAATGTTGGATAGACGATGCCATAAAGTATTGGGAAGGATTGAATAAGAAATAAACGAGGATTGTAGTATTTGGAAGGATGAAAGTACATCTCAAAACATCATCATCTCACAAAAATCCCCCTTGCTTTGATGGATGTCCATACCCTGTTCGAACACTCCAATTTTTGGGGGAGGCTGGGGGATGCTAGCAAAGGTTGTAGAGTCTGGTTTTACACCTACCAATTGCATTTGCATTAAAGTTTCTAAATCCATACGAAAATATAAGGAACTTCAAATCTCATACACACAATACAAGCTACAAAGAAAATTAATCACAATTTGTAATTATTCAAGAGATTTTTTTTGAATAAATTCTTCATTGAATTTTGTGACACTGCATTTCTTTGAGGCATTTTGTCAAATTGATCATATACCTCATCTATGCTTCTACATTTCGCATACATGTCCACCAGGGCACTTGCAATGACATCATTTGAAAAAGATCCCCCTTCCGTTATGCTTTGATGGATGTCCATACCCTGTTCCAAAGATCCCATATTCACACAGGTTGCAAGGATGTTGGGAAAGGTTGCAGAGTCTAGTTTTGCACCTGCTAATTGCATGTGCCTTGTCCTTGCTTCCTATTTTATATAAATTTTAATTATTCCATTAGCCATTATAGGCCCAACTAGGCAAGTGAAATATGATTGCTAAATAATCTTCTCCGTGGTCCAAACTGAACTCTCCTTCGAGTAGAAACAATTTCCATGCCAGAATACATGTATCTTTTTCATAGAAATATGAATTAGCTAGTCTGATCTCTGAGTGTGTAGGCGTACCTCCAATGAAAAATGGATACAGGAGAACCTCAGCAACCACTTTCACAGGTTCGAAAAGCTTGCTCGATTAAAGTATTTTTCAAGCTACATGGTAAGGAATATTTGCACCACTTCTCACTCCAAGAAGCACACAGCTTCAATTTCAAGATAAATAAAGGCAACATCAAAACAAGCATTAGATAAAATGTAAGAAATTATTTGATCAAGGAAAAAATCATGAATGTCAATACAACATTTTAATTCCTTGCTTTTTGTTTTCACCATAACATATTAGTCTCTACTTCGATATCTGTGCAAGTACAAAAATTTATGATTTTCCTAAAGTCTATCTTTTTCAAAGAATTTTGCAGAGTGGAAATTCATAAAATCTGATTTACTGATTGGCTCTGGGCTATTTAAGCCCATTGGTATTATTTTTTGATTTGTTTAAATCTTATTTTTGATGAGGTTTTAAAATGTGATCGCTAATGTTTTGTTTCATACATTTCACACATAGAATAGGCCGCATTTGGAAGATACTGCAGGTGCCTTGTCTACGCTTCCACATTTGGCAGGCATGATAAGTGACTCACAAGATGAAAGCACACAACGTCTATATGGCGAGGCTGACAAAGATTCAATATAAGAAGGAGATGAATCATTCTGCTGCAAAACAGATAACATTCTTGTTCAAAGTTTGCTTCTTGTGTCTGATAAATAGTTTGGTCTCCTGTGCAGGTTTGGGCATTCTTTTTCACATTCATTTGAAGTTTGGAACTGCAAAGGTCAAGGTTGTGACAAGACAGATGAAGCCTGCAGAGTATGTTGTCTAAAAGTTCTTGAATTTCTTTGTTTAATACTCCTTCATTTTCTGCATATTGTCATTTGTTGCAAATTCCATTATCTTGTTCCTTTTATAAGATAAGCGCAACTATTTTTTGTTCTCTTCTTTTTATAAGGTAAGCGCAACTATTTTTTGTTCTCTTCTTTTTGTCTGTGGGTACAAGGTTGTGGTTTCGAGTTCGGTGTAAAGGGAAGAGATTCAGGATGAAGTTCGGCTAGGCTTATTCTGAGTATTTGGATGTGGAGGATGATCGTTTTCTTCAGAAATGCCACCATCTTGAGTACAAAGAGTTAAAAAATGTCTTGGAGAAGTGCAGCCATGCTGGTGAAGCTCCTGATCATGTCAACAATGGAATCCCGGTATTCTGTTTTGTAACACACAGCTTTGTTAAATTTTTGAGATTTTGTTTCCCCGTTTTGTTGCTTTTTTAAAAATCCTATTTTATTTGTTTGGTGACGTATGGTTGCTATGAGTTTTCTATTCTTTTTTCACTTTGGTTTACATTTTTTGGGCTTGATATTTGTTAAGTGTGTACACACTAATGAATTTCTTTTTTGACATGGAAGGCCTTAAGAAGGATCTCAAAATTTCTTTGCACCACCCTAACACCAAACCAATAGTTATGTATGATTTTAATTCAATGTTTATTATTGACCTGCTTGGTAATGTTAAGGAAAAAAATTAAATTGGAAATCAGATTATTTGTTTATAGAAACAAATTTGCTTAAAAATAAACTTGAGAATACACAAAAATTATGAGATGTCAAACACAAGATAAATAAGGACAAAAGAAATACATCAATTAGGGAGCTGAGCTTGACCCTAGAAGACACGGCAAGAGATTGTTAAAAAAATGTCTTTCTTAAAGATTTCTGATAAGATCCAAGATCTCTAGAGATTAAGATTTAAGTGACAGGAACTTTGCCCTAAAATCTGGAATCTGTAGCTTTGATTAAAACTGAAAATTGCTAATGTTCTAAAGAATAGCTCAGATTAAAAACTGTATTTTCAGGAGAAAAAAAATGGAAAATTTGAGTTCTGAAAACAAAAAACTGAAACCAAAGCTATTCATCATGATAGAGTCCAATATAAATTATTTATGCAATGATTTACCACAAGAATACATCAATATCTCTCAAAAAAATTGTTTATAATTATTAATGATTATATCTAATGGATCAGAACACTTTCCAACTTTTCTGAAGTTATTACTTCAAAGAAATCAGAATGTTGTTTCAGAAAGCCATGACAAATCCCCAAGTAAATTGCATCCATAACACAAAGAAGCAAGACAAGTTAAACTAACCTATAATGATTGCCTATGCAAGCCCTGTTCAATTGCTTCACCTCTACTAAATTGTGTGTGCCCAACCAAGCCCTCAGCAAAAGACAATTTGGGCTCTAAATGAATTGCTTCAAAGCCTATATCAGAAATACCACACATTTATAGATCTTGTGCTAAGTCGTTGATCTCCTCTAACGTTCAATTAGATGGCATTAGATAGCTAGCTCTAGTTGACTTACATAGATCTATGGAAGGTTAAGTGGGTCCCTCCAGTGATCTTTTGATCTGCACCATTGATTCTCTGCCAAAATGCATCAAATTATGTCATGTGGCACTCATCAATGATCTTATATGGATCTATCAATCCTACCGGTGAGCACTTTATGGTTTATAGATGTCACAAAGCGATCAATCTTTTAGACTAGAGATCTTGGTGATGTTACCAGTTTTTGAATTAAACAACAATAGGTGGACATTAATGAAGGAACTCAGTTAATTACAAAGGTTTTCATGAAGCCCTAATGCAGTTCATTATAAGCAAAATTTGAGTTTATTCTTTCCTCACCATGCAAATTATTAGAGTTGAACGTGATTAAGGAGATCAAAAGCTTTGTGACCAAATTCATTTCCCTACTTGTTGGTGTGCGTATATTTCCTGGGTAAGTTCAGAAATTTCTGTGATATCCCATGTTAAATTGTAAATGCCATGGGGAACATAATCATATCATAGTAGAAAAGGGTAGGGTGCATTACAAATTGCAAGCAAATTTTGTGCATTTAGTCTTGTTCTGTATATATGATTTGTTGAAATAATCGGGTAGCATTCAAGTCATTTTCTATAAACCCTAGAAAAACCCTTTTATTGCACAATACTAATGGCTCCACCAAGAAAGGCTTCAAGTCAAGGCATAGCTTCTTTCATCTCTTGGGCATTCAAAAGGTATAAGAAATCCACTGGCAAGGAAGAGACATCTGTAGAGCTTTTTGAAGATATTCAAGGGAAAACAGCATTCAATTCATCAATAGAACAGTTTCTACCTTTCCAAAACATATACGAATTCTTGGGGTCATTTGCTCTAACAAAATGGTATCCTGTGTAAAGCATTTGGGATATATCAGTCCTGTTAGAGGAATGTTTCTGGGTAGGTAGAAATGAAACATTCATTGAAAAAGCTTATAAATAGAAATTGCAAACTTCATTGTGGTTAATTGATATGAATCTCTCTATAATTATACCCAGTTTCCTAAAACACAGAATTCCCACACTAACATTGTTAGGCACTGAAAAATGAAAATTTTCCAATTTTCTTCCTAAATTCTATTTGTCTTTCTTCCATACTTATATGTCTAATATTTTACAAACCTAAATTTTGAGAAAAGAAACAAAGTGAATCAGTATTACCAGATTAAGATAACGGAAAACCTGATCACAAAGACACTTGAAAAGTCCCTTCATCGCTTTGCGTTCTGCCAACAGAAAAAAGTGGTGAATTCAGCAGCTCAAAAAATACAAACCCTAATTGTAAATAAATGGGCCAATCTCCTCTGAATACATGGCACAGAAGCAACGGAAAACTCATGCATTTTTTTAGCAGTAAGACGAATTATGAATTAAAAAAATTAAAGGTTGCACAAGTCGAAAATGGGTCTAAGATGCAAATAGGAATTGAAGGGTTTCTACGCAAGGATAAAAATACCCCCCCCAAAAAAATTAAGAGCAGCATAGCTGCCATTTTGTTGTGCTATTGTTAAATCAGTTCAAAAATGGGGACGTCACAGTTTTGATCCCTCTCTAGCTCAAAATCAAAGGACGGATTTTCTCGCTCCCGTTTCATGGGAGCAGGCTGCTGCTCTCTAAAATGTGCAAGGCATCTGTGGGGAAAGCGAATAACTGAGGCGCCCAATTAATGTCTATCCCGCGTGGAGGATTCAACTGGACGCAATCGTCACCTCTTCTCAACCTGCACCCATCTCTCATTTAGTGACAATATATGTATGAAAGAAAAGGATGCACCTTCAAATCAACTTCCATGCTTACTGCAGTTGGTATACAGGCTTAGATATCTATCTGGAAGTTTTGTAGAGTCAAACCATGCAACTAGAACAGGTGCCTTGTCTACAGCAAACAACACACGACATTAGCAAGCAACTTTATATCTATTTTGCTCCGACAATATTTTTCCATAATTTTTACTAATTGTAAAACTCTTCCAATGGGAGTCAAAAATCCAGTTGAAGTCATTTTTCTACTACAGAAATTATCTTGAAAATTAAAACTTTATCATATGAACAAAATTATTTCTCTTGCACGCAAATCAAAGCAGATAAATACTTGCCAGCGAATAATAATATCAAAGGATTGTAACGTTATAGACAGCGACATGATACCAAGATGTATGCACACAAATTAGATTTGTCCAAATGACTAAAAAACAATTTTCAAGATGAAAGCTTTTGACAAGTGAAAAGCTAAAATTTCACCTCCATTGTCATCGTCCTGCCTTCCTGCCAGAAAAGATGTACGCGGGTTACACCAATAGGATATTTTTGTTAGATGTTGGAGTTGCCAGTGACAATTTTGAAAAGCTTCCCCCAAAGAAAACTCATTTAGGTATTCGTAATCCAAAGACATATAATCTGCATAGGTATATAGAAGTTGCTAGGCGTAAGAACTTGGTTTTTTTAATATGGAGTAATAATCTTTCATGCAAAGGCAAATCCGAGGACCAACAACCAAATTCTACAACCTTCCAAAAAAACACGTAGGGCCCGGTAAGTGATCTGATTGAGAAATCCTCTCTAATAAAAGTTCCACTTTTTCGAAAGATGTTTCCAATTTAGTAATAAAAAAAAGAAACAATTGGTTTTAATTTCGTGCTTCGCTGATGCAATTCTAAGAATCCAAAACGAAAGGCGGAAGGGAAGAAAGCCCCCTCTCTAGGAAAGCCATGATTGCTGGATATATTTGAAATGGTTTTGCTAATCTAAAATACATACTTTCTATTAAATAGAAAAAAAAAAGTGGTGTAGATAAGGGTGCAGAGTAAAACTTCTTAAATGAAATTTTGAAGCTTACAAAAGATTTTAGTAACCTTTCTCCAATAAAGCATCCAATAAGGTATAAAAGTGGTTAGATCTTATCCGGTATTAAAGCTGAGAAAGCTCTCTTCCATTTTCCTCCTCCTTCACAAATATTTCTAATGATGTTAGGAAGAAAAATAGAATAAAGCACAATAAAATATAAAATCTTAAATATTTTTATTTTGCTTTATTTTATAAAAAAATCTTAACTCCTAAAGCTATCCTATCTATCTTTAACTCTCAATAAATTTATTTACGAATCTAATTTAAATGTTAAGCATGAATAAATAAATAACTAAAACTTAATACCTAAAAAACATTTCTTAAAATTCAAAACAAGTATTTAGCCTACATCAACAAACCCCAAGGTTAGAAATTCTCTTTATGTGGCATGGTAATATTACTTCATAAACAATGTATACCTTTTTCCACCAGTAACTAGGTTCCAAAATCAAGTAAAGACTATATATATATATATATATATATATATATATATATATATAGAATAAAGCACAATAAAATATAAAATCTTAAATATTTTTATTTTGCTTTATTTTATAAAAAAATCTTAACTCCTAAAGCTATCCTATCTATCTTTAACTCTCAATAAATTTATTTACGAATCTAATTTAAATGTTAAGTATGAATAAATAAATAACTAAAACTTAATACCTAAAAAACATTTCTTAAAATTCAAAACAAGTATTTAGCCTACATCAACAAACCCCAAGGTTAGAAATTCTCTTTATGTGGCATGGTAATATTACTTCATAAACAATGTATACCTTTTTCCACCAGTAACTAGGTTCCAAAATCAAGTAAAGACTATGTATATATATATATGGTCTTTATAAAAGAAGTATAGATTTCATATCTACCTAAAATTTTCATGTCATAACCATGTTCACCTTACATTCCATATATTTTCAAAATCAAATAAACATCTTGAAGGTCTTCATAGATAAATCATTAAGAAACGAGGAATAATCATCATCATCACTATCCTTAAGTATAACCACATTATGTGAATCTAAATCCCTAGATAAGTCACAAGAAGTGGGTTAGGTGACCTTACATTCTCCCCCCCTAAGAATGGACTTCCTCCTGGAAGTCCTCAAGAGGAATGCATACTTCCTATCTTCAACACATCCAACAAAGGCTAGATTTCATTGAAAGAATACACCTATACAATAACAAAACAATGTAGTCGAGATGCTACTGCTTTATTTGAATTCCAATCACAATACAAAGTGTAAGAGTAACCCAGAATTCACTATACTATCATTTGTCAATGAGCATATTCTCCAGTTACTAATAACAAATAAAATAATTTCTTTATTAGCTAGCAAAAGTGATAAGGTATCATTTCAAGTCTGTGAAGAAAACACTTTAAACAACTCCGTCATTCAAAATTTTCAAGCTTACCATACTGCACATCAAAGTCCTTTCCAACTGCATTATCACTTATTAAATTAACATGTTTATATCATAAAAAAATGTTACAACTTATCCAATTCATTGTAGCCACATTTATTCGTAACACCTCTCTGTAATTATATATCACAAAATTTCAAATTCATACATAACACATCACGTATACACCAAATGGGATGAGGAGGATTAGTGCCAAGTAGAACCATAGTGATGCAAAGGAAAGATGGTCTCAGGGCCCTCCCAGAGGACTCCTCCATACATTTCCTGGTACCCTCCCCTTGTTTGTGTAAGGGAGTTAGCCTCCAAGAGAAAAGTACAAAATAAATCACGCTCATATAACCAAGGGGAAATGGATTATGACTATCCCATACCGGTCCCATATGATTCCCCAAGCCATATACTCCCCTATACAACCTACCAAGGATCCCTCCTAAATATAGTAGTTTACACATTTCATATTACACCACACAAGCCAGTAGCAACAAACTCTGATAAAGCCTCAAAACAAGGAAGATTTCAATAATCAAAATTTTAAACAATATCAATTTAGAAGATATCATATAAATACAAATCAAATAATGGAAGCCAAAACAATAATTCAAATTTTTGAAATCAAAAACCTTAAAAAAGAATTAGTCCTTGAGGCAACGAGGACAATTTCACAATTTCAATCAACCAAAATCTTAAAAGAATTTCAAAACTGCTGGCCCAAAAATACGAAAAATGTCAAAATTCAAATTGAAGTTTCAGTTCAATTTTCATCAAATATTACTTCACAATCACCACATGACTTCAAACAAGCCACCTAAGATGAGGAGTGTGTTGAACACCCAGAATACTGAGAGGGGGGGTGAATCAGTATTATATAAAACCATTCATGTATAAAGCATCTTAAACCATTTAGCATATTCAATTGTAGTAAAGTAAGTTATGCATGAGATCATGAGGAAAAGATACCATAACACATGAGCACCAGGATTTTTACATGGAAAACCCAAAAGGGAAAAACCATAGTGAGTGTTAGCTCACAATATATTATAACTGGTTAAGGTAATATAAAATTGCTCACTGCAAGTGGACTCACTGTCCAAGTGGACTCACTGTCCAAGTGGACTCACTACCCACTGAATAAGAAGAACGAGAAGAGTTACAGATGTGCTCACTACTGATGGACTCACTATCCAAAAAGAGAGAAGAAAGAAATAAATGAGACTGTTACATTTTCATCTAACATGTATGAATTACAATTTCATGGAAGCACAAACTATTCTCTGCTCTACCCTTCAAATACACACTCTACTCTATTCTTTCTCAATTTGCACATTCAAAAATTGATCATCATACATTCACATCTCTTCACATTATATTCGCACACACGAATCTCAAGATCATTTTCATCAAAATCAAATCACTGCTTTTATATCTGCTTCACTTTCGACGTTAGCTAGGTCATCCCAAAAACATGCCTCGAACTTAACCACAATCTCTGCGCCAAAATTCAAACTAAAATATGGGTCGAGGTGGACCTAAAATAGCTCACACCTAGATCAACATGCCATGTTTACCTTTCTTTTAGATTTTCTCAGCTCATAACACCAAATAGGTCGGCCTATTTGAGTGTAACATGCAGCATAGCACTAGGTTGGCCACAATATCCAATGCGGAGGGAACAAACATATGGAACATTTTCTCCTCGGTCAGAAAGACCTATAGAACCTCTCAAGATTATATTGGATCCTTTGGAAACCTCCGCACAAATAAAACATCTTCAGGTCAGCTTCATCACAAGAGAAACACAAGCATACACTAACTGTCAGATCACAACTCAACTTTGGGATCACCAAACAACCTAAAACTTGGATCAAACATTGTTTAGATATTTACAAACATATCCTCAAATCCACAAGGTAAGATATTCCACTTCGGTGAAATGCGAAGTACTGGAAGTCGCTCACTGTCATAGTCTTTCACTGTCTTTCCAAGTAGTGATACTCAGTCAACTTTATCTCACACTCTGGAGGTCTTCATGAACTAAAACTTTGGAATTAGAAACTTCAAACAAATGTCTTCAAACCCTTAGAACTGCAAGAGAAGATATGACATAGCGGTGAAATGCGGACCAAACTACTGAAACTCTGTGTATTGATGGAGATAGTCCAACACTTAGCCAAAACTTCACTAGGTCTTCTTCTTTTGGTAAAAAACAACCTTTGAGCTTTGAGCATACCACTTACCTTAGAAAATTGTTGCCATCAATGACAACACTTAACCCTTCTTAGCTTCTTCTATCAACACACTTAGATTGTTATGAACCTTAGCACTTAGCAAACCAATAGTGTCTCTGTCCAACATCTCCCCCTTTGGCATTGATGGAAACACATGATGTGAAAACCATCAATCCACATTTTTGTAGCTCCCCCTGAACTCTGCAACTCCCCCTAAGTTAGATATTTTTCCACAGCTATATCACTTCATCAATTTTGTCTTTTTCACATCTTCTTCTCTCCCCCTTCGACATCAATGGCAAAGGATATGCAATTCTTACCAAATCTCTTATTGTCTCGAGAGTATAAGTATATACACGAAGAAAATTTCTCCCCCTAAGAGTCTAATTTCTATATACATCAAAATATCAAAAACTTATCATATAACCATCCACAGATTTACAAGAGAAGTCAAAAAGTTACTGTTCTTTAGGCAGGATCTCCTTGAAGATTTTCTTCAGTCGAGCTACATCTGAATCCCATCTGGCCTTGGCATATTTCAGGAAGTGCACATGCCCATTGATCTAGGATAACAGATCTTCTGCCTTCGCAACTGCATCGGGAATATCAGTCACCTTCTTGACCTTATCTTCTTCACTTATCAAACCCATCATGGTGGAAATCTTGAAGCTCACTATTTCTCTGAGCTGGCTCATCTGATCTTTGATAGATTTTTTTTGAATTTGCATTTGTTTTATACTTACATGAGCATTTTCTATCTCAGCTCTCAAATCTCCACTAGAATCTTTCTAGGGGTCATATTTTCTATAAAGTCTTAAAATTTTATTCTCTAAATTCTCTATCTTCTCCTTTAATTCCTTTGTGGTTAGAGGCCAGGTTAAACAAAATTGATACAAAATGTTTGCATCATTTATTGTAGTTTGTATGAATTGAATACTTTTATCCAACAAAACTTGTGCTTTAGATCACTTGTCATTCAGATCCACTAACCTTTTAGCATCATATTCTTCTCTAACCTTTTTCTCTGTGGCAGCTTCAAATGACTCAAATTTGTTATTGACATACTCCATAAGATTTTTCATTTGTAGTGTAGGAGTCAATGAGGTGTCCTTTTCTTCGTCTAACAATTTTTTTTCAAAAACAGTCACAACTTATTCAATCAACTTGTTGTCCTCAATATGAGACTTCAAAATTTCTTGTGCAGTGGTTTGAAAAATTATTCCCAGCTTCAACTTCTGCAAGGGAGACATGCTTGCCAGGTTCAATTGACCATCAGAGGAGGACATTGGCAATAGTTCTGACATAGGCAGAGCTTGCAATTCTTTTTTTTTAACAAAAATTGTCTTAAGGAATCCAATGGTGAAGTTGTTGAGTCTTCACCAGCAGTGTTTGTCCCATCAACATTTGTAGCCACATTTGTAGTAGGGACTTCTGGAGGACCATCATTAACAAGAGTTTGCTGATTTGTACTTGTCTCTAGACCAGAGGAGTTAACATGAACTTGCTCTAGTATCTCATTATGCATACCTTCTTCCTCTACAATCTTCTCCTTAGTAGGCTCTCTAACCTCTTCATCATTTCCAGTGTTTTTCAGATGAGGAGACACACTTTGATCCTGTGAAGGTGAAGGAGCTTGTGCATTTTGGCCATTGTCCACATCCAGAATGGCACTTGAGGTTCCCACACCTAGATTCTGTTGCCCTTCAACTATATCAGTATTAAATGGTAGTTGTAGCTCATTTATCACCTTCAAAGTGATGTCCTCTGTCTCTTTTAGTAAATTCTCAATTTCCTTCTTACCACTAGACATCAGTGTGTTAACCCTTCTCTTTGTCCTAAAGTCCTTGCTCAACCTTTGTGTGTTTTAAACTTTTTCTTGTCCAGAAAGGCTTGGACATAATTTCTTCAACATTGTTTCTTTTATCTCAGTGTCTTTCGCCATAACTTCATCATTTCTAGCAGTTAGAGTACTAGCTAGGCTGCGTCTTAATGTTAGTCCTTCTTCCATCACATGTTCATGTACTTGTATTTTCTCTCTTTTGGAGCAGAGTTTTCTCCCACAGGGTTTTTCTCCTTTCTCTTTACTTTATGAGAGATTGTTGTACATGGGTACCTAACATGGCCTTGTAGTCGAGACCCATTCTTGCATTAGTTCCATGTTTTACATTTCTCCCTAAGTTGCACTTAAGGGGGGGTGTTGGTGTAATTAAATAGTTAATTACACTTTATTAATTTTATTTAGGGATAATTTTAGTCTTATGTTATTCTTAAGTCATATTAGGGTTTTTCTCTAACTTGTAAATATAAAAGCAAGTTCTCTCATGTAATTCATTAATCCATTTCATGTGTTGAAATGGGTTGAAGTTTATGATAAACCTAAAACACCAAAATCTGCTACAAACCTAAGATTTACCTTCCACAAGAGAAAAAAGCAAAGAGAAATAATTTGCACAATATTGGATGAATTAATGAAATGGATTAATGAATTACATGAGAGAATATGCTTTTATATTTGCAAGTTAGAGAAAAACCCTAATATGACTTAAGAATAACCTAAGACTAAAATTAGCCCTAAGTAAACTTAATAAAGTGTAATTAAATATTTAATTACACCAACACCCCCCCTTAAGTGCAACTTAGGGAGAAATGAAAAACATGCAATTAATGCAAGAATGGGTCCCGACTACAAGGCCATGTTAGGTACCCATGTACAACAACAATCTCTCATAAAGTGGAGAGAAAGGAGAAAAACCCTATGGGAGAAAACTCCTCTCCAAAAGAGAGAAAATACAATTACATGAACATGTGATGGAAGAAGGACTAACACTAGGACCCCCAAGAACTGAATCCATCATAGAAGTACAATAATGAATTCCCCCCATAAGAGAGGAAGAAGAGAGAAAGTTTGATGACCCCCCAGAAGTGAGAAGAATGAAACTCCATGCAAAGAAATGCTCCCTCCCAAAATAGAGATGAGAAGAGAGACCATGCAGCTGCTCCTCAAGATGACTCTTGCAGTACGGGAAGATGCTCGACGTAGAATAATGATGAAGACCCATGAACGTCGAACAACATTCCTCCCCTTGGGAAGAAATAGAACTGCAGATGTGTGCATAATGTCTTCCCATTCCAGATAGGAATATATAGGAAGGATAAATGTCTCTGAACTCTACACATGATCCAAAGACAATAATGATGCTCCTGAAAACTACTCAAATGTCTCCAATCCACTACCAAACTGTGACTGAAGAAGAAGAGGATGAAGAATAATCTCTGAAGTAGATGATGGTGATGCAACTCCATTGAAGCTATCATCAAAGAGAAGACAGATGTTCTCAATGTGGTCCTCCAAATCTACAAGAAGGGACTCTACAAACAACAATGATATATCTGGTAGAAATGCATCCCAAAAAGCTATCTCTAGAAGACTGATAATGTCCTACTACAAAGAATCTATTATTGCAACAGGTAATACAAATGTGATCTCGATAAGAGGAGAAGGAGAAGCAAGTGAAGTCTTTGTGCCATCTGAATTAATAAGACCTATAAAAAATGCAAGCTCCTCAACTGTATCATCATAAAAAGGTATGTAATCTACATCATCAAGGGGTATGTGGCAATCCATAGAAAGATCATTTGGGAATGGAGAAATATGTGGGCCTCCATAGATCTCCCAAATGCTAGTCCAAAGACTGCACGGGCACTTAATATGTGAGATAGAACACATAGTGTCATAATCAACACTAGAACTAATCAATCCTACAATATGATCAATATAATTTCCCCATGCAGATTTCCTCCCAAGTGTATCTGGTTTAGGTATGAGTCCATAAAGATAAGGCAAAAGATTAAGCCACCTAAGATGTGTCAAGATGCCCTTTTGCCAAGACTCATAATTATCCTTACCCAATGTTACCACATAAGGGTGAATAGAAAAACCCATTATATCTCCTCAAATAAATTAGATCAAAGATCAACAATCTGAATGTGTACAAATGCTGATAAATGAAGCCCAACAAAACAAACAGAACTTCTCCAGGTGCCAAAATGTCTAAAATATCAAACAAAAGCCATAAAACTGACAAACTGAATAAATAATACCTGGGGCTGAATCTGGAAAAAGTGAATGGATTAATGTGTAGATCTCCTCAATACCTTTCCAACACCGCAAGAATCACAAAAATTGGAGATCATGGCAAAAAGATACAAGCTCGGAGGCCAAAAACTGTATCTGGATGTCAAACAACAATAAATTGTACCAATCAGCAAAATCTAGAAAAATACCTACACCACTAGATTGTTCTCGGAACCAGCTTTTTGATGCCTATTTGTTTGTGAAAATCCAACACCGTGTGCTCAAGATATGGCAAAAATAAGAAGACCCCCTGAAGCACAAATTTAGGGCAAAAAATGGCCCCCTGCCGCTAAAGTTGGCGGAACTGCCACCAGATTTAATGGGTCCACCAGATTTAGTGAAAGAGAAAAAATATTTGCCAAATTTTGGCACATGCACATATTTCAATGGTACATGCTCTTTATTTTTTAAGTTTTTGAATTTTTTAATTAAAAAAATATCTAAGAAAAAGATATGAAGGGAGGTGTAATTTTTTTGGTTTTTGATTGAAAAACTTTAAATAAAGTCCGCTGCCTAAAGAACAAGGCACATTTGCAAGGGTATATTGAGCCCTATGTGGCTTGCTAGGGGTGGTACCCCTGCTACAGGTACCCTGTACGGGGCCTGCATAGGGGTAACCCAAATTAAACCCTAATTTTTTGCAAACCCTTTTTTTAAAACTTTTACAATTAAAAACCTATGTTTTCAATATTTTTTTTTTGGAATTTTTTTTTATAATGTAGGAAAAAAATATCTATATTTTTGAAAAATTTCACCTCGATATGCATGTTGGGTAGGCCATACGGCTTACTTGGTAATTTGTTTTTGCCCCATATGAGTATGAGGTTGATTTCAACGATTTGACAATTGATCTTAAGGTTTTTGGGCACTCGAAACGCAATGGTGAGGTCCGTTTGGGTTGAAAACGCTCTAAAATTGTAGGTACCCTCTAGATTAAAAAAAAACACCCGCTGAAACCTTCACAGATTTGGCCTCCCAAGACCAAATTCAACCAAACAAAAGATAAATCTGCCTTTTCCAGCTACTCTGAATCTAATGGAATACCCCGTTTTACACAAAAAACACACCCAGCAAATGGCTCTTGCTAAAAATTTTCTCCAAATTTGAGAAGGGGCTTATAGATCCTCTTTGATACCATGTTGAAGTTTATGATAAACCTGAAACACCAGAATCTGCTACAAACCTAAGATTTACCTTCCATAAGAGAAAAAAACAAAGAGAAATAATTTGCACAATATTGGATGAATTAATGAAATGGATTAATGAATTACATAAGAGAACTTGCTTTTATATTTGCAAGTTAGAGAAAAACCCTAATATGACTTAAGAATAAGCTAATACTAAAATTAACCCTAAGTAAAGTTAATAAAGTGTAATTAAATATTTAATTACACCAACAGTTAGGTAAGTCAATCACAACTTCAATTAATGCTTTATTAAACATATCCAAGAACCTTACCATAGTGGCTTTGATTATAGCCTTGTCAACATCAGAGCTCTCATCATAGAGGTCTGCAATAGGCTTCAAATTTCCATGCACATCCACTGCATTGATTGTGGCTTCTAGTGTCATGGTGGCATCACTTTTTCATTTCCTTATTCTTCTTCTTTTATTTTTCTTTTCCTTTACCGGAGCACTCTTGTTCTCTGGAGGTGTTACCTTTCTTTTCAAAGATACCTTTTTCTTCAGTAGAAATATCAATTTTGGTCCTCTTGACCGATGTTTGTCTTTCAGTGGAGATTGATCCCTTTTTCTCCTAAACCAATCTTTCTTCTTCTTCTTGTTCATCCTCCTCTTCAGTAATCACTCCATGGCTATCATAGATTCTACCTGTAGCCTTCTCCTTAACTCTTCTTCTCTTTGTAGGTGTGGTTGTAGGGGCTTCAGATGAGATAGCATACCTTGTCCTTGGTCTCACTGGAGAGGATTTCTCTTTCACAGGTAGAAGTTTTCCTTGTTGTCTCAGTAGAGGGAATAGTCCCAAAGGACTTCTGAGAAGTAGTAGCAATTTCACCAACTTTCTTGGTGGTACCGGAACCTTCAGCAATACTTGGTTCTCCTTGTTTTTGTGCTCTTTCTTGAAGAACTTGCTATTTTGATATTCCCATTCTTTTAGCCAACTCATCAACTATTTTTTTGACTTTTCTCCTTATTTCTAGTTTCTTGTGTTGCATATGCACCTCAACTGACTTCTCCTCAGAGGTACCAAATCTCAATTGTGCAGCATCTTTTGGACTTTTTAGCAAAACGTCAGCCAAGCCCTTAATCTCTTGCACACCTATCTCATATCCTAAAGGTGGGATCCACATAGTTCTTGGTTCTACAACTTCAATTATGCATTCATCAGTGGAGACTAGAAATGTGATGTCCTTTTAGTACTTCTCCACCATTTTTCTTGGGATTCTCTCTCTTGCTTGCATTCTCTTCTGAAATATAGCAAAGTAGGCAGTAAATGCATCATCTTGAGCTTTTGAGTCACCAATACTATTCATATAATCTATAATATGATGTGCCACAGGCCTTCCTCGTATCCATGTGATTCTCTGAGTGTCAGGAAGTTCTCTTAAGAAGTAAAACAAGATGCATACAACAAGGGTTCCAAACTTAAAAGGGTATTTCTTTTCCTTTGTCAGCTTCAGGTTCTCCAAGAAATGTTGTCTGAGTAACTCACATAGATCATAATCTATCCCCTTTTCCACCATTTCATAATCTACATTGATAGCTGTAGCAGATACTGAGTTCTCTTTATTAGAGAAATATATCTTATAGCAGATCACCATGGCATCATATTTGACTACCAGATTCTTGATATGGTTTAATTTTAAAGCTCTTTTGTCATAGGTGGCACCAGTTAGTTGCATCACCACTTCATTCTTGATGGATTTCAAAATAGGAATAGGTCCAGAGGAACACAATCCAGTGACCTCCTTCATCATATCCTTTGTAATCATATTAGGCATATCCAACCACACAAATTGATTGTGAAATCTGCTCAATACTAATCTAACCCATTTGTTGTCATAACAGAAACTTGGGAACCATTGCTAAACATCAAGTTTCTTGTTAGTTAGGTTTTTGTATTCTAGCTTAAGTGCAAAGTCATCTCTTGTGAGCTCTTTTACCCAGATACCTCCAAAATTTCTATGATCAAGCTCTTCTATTTTGCCATGAATATATATTCTTATATCTTTTGTTGGTAAAACCCCATAAGGAATGGTGGAAAATGCCCCTGTTGGATCATCCTTCAAACACTTATCCATAAATTTCTTAAATCTAGGTCTTGGTTTCTCAAATACTTCAACAACTTTCGAAGTGGCCATTTGGAAGCACTATCAAACTTATCAAGAATAGATATCTTTGAAAAATAGGGTAAAACAGATAAATACCTTTTCTTCTCCTTAACTAGATTAGGGTTTTGAAACACCAAACATAGACTTGCCTTGAATTCTTCTTCTGCTCAAGTTTGCACTCAAATTTTCATGAATGTTTGAATGCAATGTGAATTTCCTTCAATAATCATTGCTCATAAATCCTTAGATCAAAAACCTAATTTCTCCATAAAAGCTTTGTTCAAAAAGATGATTAACCTTGTCTCTATATTACACAGTCAATGTAAATCACTCCGCAATCCTCCATAATTGAATCTTTTTTGCTAGAGTTTTCTTTAAAGGGTTAAACACATCAATCTTCATCTCATATCCATGTGCTGGCTCTAACACTACAAATTTGGCCAAGGGAGGAAAGTTTTTCAGTAATGCTCCCCATGAGCCAAAGCTCCCAGTTTAATCTATGGAGAAATCATCTATATTAGGAGGTGGTATAGGCACACCATTGACTTCAGTTATTTCCTTCTTAATCTAGATCTTGTTCATCTCCTTGGTTTCTCCTGGATCAACTGGTATGATCTTTTCTGCTAGCATGTCCTTCCTCATTCTTTTGTTTCTGCAAAACTTTGCAAAATGTCTAAGCTTATTGCAATTGTAGCACACAACATTTCTCTAGATCTGTATTGGTTAGCTTTATGCTCAAATCTATTGCATGTAAAGCATTGACCATTGAAGTATTGATTCATCCTACCATTGTTATAGCCAGTCATCCTTTGACTTCTGCACTCATTAGCTCTATGACCAACTTTCTTGAAAGAAAAGCATTGGCTAGAAAAAGATGGAACATTTTGATTCATCTTATTCCTAGATTGTACAGCCTTATGACCAAATTTATTGCAGGTGAAATAGTAACGATTGAAAGATGGGTACCATTGAGCATTAGGTTGTTTGACAAGTGGTCTTCTGACTCATTTCCTCTGATTCCAGATCTACTTGCCATTATTCCTTTTATCTTTATCTTTTGATTCTTGACCGGACTTCGAACTTTCACCTTTCTCAAACCCTAAGCCTTCTTTATCATTAGGATCTTTCTGAATTGCAATCATCTCATCAAGCCTTACAGAACTTATCTTGAATTTTTCTTCATAACTCTTTGCCTTTTCTAGATCTGGTTTTAGTTTCACAACTTCTTGTTCAAGCTTTGTACAGTCTTCAGTTTTATGTTTCAAACATTCCACAATTCATTCTTTTTCCTCAACTTTAACTTTTAGATCAATCATGGATTCATTTGCTAACCTCAATTTTTCATTATCCTCCTTATGCGTTTGTTTAAGCTTCTTGACTTGCTCTCTCAAATTTATGATACATTCATTTGCTTCTTTGACATTCTCCTTCAAATCTATGATTTCTTCCTCAATCCTTTCTAGGTCTTCAAGAGCAATCTTGAGTTCTTCACTATTTGCAGACATACATTCATCTTCTGAGAATTCAATAGTAGAAGTCTCATCCAGAGGAGTAGGAAACTTTCTATATGCCACGTGTTCAACCTCCCAGATCTTCCCCAAGTGGTTATGCTTCTTCCAAGGAACCTTTCTCTGATACTAATTGTTGAACACCCGAAATACTGAGAGGGGGAGTGAATCAATATTCCATAAAACCATTTAGATGTAAAGCATCTTAAACTATTTAGCATATTCAATTATAGTAAAGTAAGTTATGCATGAGATCATGAGGCAAAGAAACCATAACACATGAACACCAAGATTTTTACATGGAAAACCCAAAAGGGAAAAACCACAGTGAGTGTTAGCTCACAATATATTATAACCGGTTAAAGTTGTGTGAGTAGGAAAAATTAGGTTAATAAGATCAAGCATTACAATAAAAACCTAATCCTACTACCTTCATGAAATCCATCTAAATAACACAAAATGAAAGCAAATCAAAGAACAATGTCACTTAGATTGTATTGATTCCTTGGTTGAATGTGGATTGCTTCTCAATAGTGCACAACCATAGTTACCAAAGCTGCCATGATAATAGATAATATGCTTAAAGTGCTCAATAGATGCTCAATGGATGTGATATGCATAAGATGATAATCTGGACGCTATAGAGATTATGGGTGATTTGGAATGAAATGAGAGGGTGTATATATAGCTCTCAACTAAGATTGATCAATGGTGGAGAAAAGGTGGTTACATCAACGGTTGAGGTTATTCAAGAGGCATAGATGAATGTGTACAAGACATGTATCCATAGAGATAGCTTTTATTAAAGGATTTTGTTTGGTTTGTTGGTGGAGATAAGATTGATTTTCTTAAAATAAGATGCTTTTCTATTTTAAGGGTTGGATGATAAGGATAATTAATTTTTAAACCAATTAAATCATTTTTTTTTTGTATTTAATCTATGAACAAGGCCAACTTATACACAGAAGAAAGTGATAAAAAAGGGAAATGATAAGATAAAAATAAATTAAACAAATAAATTTATTTAATTTATTTTTAAATGATGAAGAAGAAGCTAAATTAAGAACATTGGAAGAATAAATATAAATTAAATAAATAAATTTATTTAATTTATATACATGATGAGAATATAAATAAATAAAATATTAATTTTATTTATTTAGAAGGGACAAATTAAATAAATTTAGAAAATTTATTTAATTTTAGAAGAATAATGGGATAATTAAATAATTAAAGATTATTTAATTATAGATAGAAAATAGAAGGATAAAGATAATAGAAATAGATGAAATTAATTAAATAAATATAATTTATTTAATTAATGATAGAAGTGGATGATTTAAAAGAAAATAGATAAGTAATACCAGTGTGCTAGACAACATCAACATATACAATGGTGAATAATGCAACAAATTGATAAATGATATGAAGGGTCAATTTTAGGTGTCTACATTTTGCCCCTCTTTGAGACAACGTACTTTAGGACATTGTTTCAAAGAAAATATGATTGATATGCTAGATAAAGAAGCTATGCCCCAGTGAAACTGGCAGGTGATGCCCCCTTGAGAGGAAAACCAAGCTACTGGGAAAAGATTGGGTTGACTCACGATTAGATGACAAAACAAGGATAAACTAGGTTGACACAAAGAATTTGGGGATTGCGCAGGATAAACTAGGGATGGAAGAGAAGAATTAGGGTTTGACTTAGAAGAAATTAGGGTTTGGCTTAGAAGAAATAATGATGGCTTTATGCAAATGAAGTGTACAATGATATATGTTATGCAAATATAGTGATATAATGATATATGATATAGGGTGATGTATGTCTAACACACTTGTTTTGCAGGATGAAGATATGGAAGACAAAGATGATGAACAAAAGAAAGTGAATGAAACCCAATTGATCAATCCTTGTGAGAGCTATGAATTTTATTGCGGGATAAATGGATGGATGATGGATAATAGATGCAAGTTCTTGGCAACAGATGCACACAAATTTAGAGATTGCAATCCTTATGTTTTATATAGCATATAGATGTTATGCACCAAGGTATAAAGACCAGGGTGACAATGTATCCAATGCATACAACGTAATACAATCTTGTCTCATCATATGAGGTCAAGATGTTGATCCAACATACATAAGATATGAATATTAGTTGTTCTGAGATGGACTTTGACTTTGCAAGCAAACAGTTTGAACTTATTTCCACTAAACATAATGAAACCTTGTGGTTATATGTATGAGAACTAGTCTTAGCATAGAATAGTCTTAGTACATAAAAGGATGTTTAGCTCCTTAGATGCAATAGATATTGATATATAAGATGCTAATCCCAACACATAGAAGATACCATTAGGCATAGTAGGAGAATAAGATCGTCCCACAAACACATCATATGAAAGCAAATGACTATACCCCAATCTATACTTCATCACAACGTACCAAGATATGATGAATCAATGCAGTCTAGATTAGGTATTAGAAAGAGACAAAATATAAATCAAAAGAAAAAAAAGACACAACCATCATGTTCTCTTGCCAAAGAGAGTTCTCATGGATAGATTGGATAGCGCCTTGTTGTGGGGAAAGATATATCTTGTTGAAGGCTGAGATGATGGATTGATATAGCAAATGTTAGCTAAAGGCATGCAGACAAATGTCTTTGTTGACCTATTTTTTGATGAGTGCTTAAGCTATCGAGACATGTGTAGTTTGCTTCTTCTTGAGTTATTCAAAGTAAGATGGAAGATGGAAGAATGGATTGTCTATGCTTGTGTACTGGATACTTCATATTCCAGATTGCCTACATACCTTGTATCCATGGGATCAAAGCATAGTACGATGATGATGAAAGTGATGATATGTCATTCTAGGTATTTATTGATGATGTGGGCAATAGATGATTGACAAATATGAGATGGATGAAGATGGTGATTGGTGAATGTTTGGATGAAGGATGAAAATATGGAAGAGGTGTATCACCTGTGCCTGAGTCTAGATACTTCCTTCATATTCTAGATTGCCTACATACCCTGTATCCATGGGATCAAGGCACTTAATGATAGAGATGAGATGTAGTTCTTATAATGTTTTAGTGATAATGATGAAAGATGGATGGATTGATTGGATTATGGATTGACGGGATTGGTTGATTGTTTGATGATATAAGATGTTGATGAGATGTTGGGTGATAATGCTTTAAGTATCCAATCCAAAAACTAAGCATAAGCAAGTGTCCCCAATATGGGAAAGAATTATGATGGAAGGTGATGGGGTAGGTGACCTAACTCTAGATGGATGGTGGAATAGAATGATACTTCAACTCCAACTATTGCCAAACCATGATAGGAGTAAAGCAAGGAGGAAGTGGTCTTATTATGGATAAATAGGTTTATTGTGAGATAGGTGGAGTTTATTATGGATGGGATGGATATAATTTATTATGGATGGATAGAGTTTATTATGGGATGGATGGTAAGGTAAAACGATGACTGAATAGATGGTAGGAGCTGGTTCTACACATAGCACCTATTTTCTAGATTTTCACTATGGTACTTATCCAAGGCGTCTATTTACCAGGTTTTCACCAGAGGATGAATTATTTATCTTTACTATTTTGAATTTGTTTTTTGAATTTTGATGGGAATGTTCTAGGGATCAAGTATAAAATTTCTTAAGATGAACACTATTGATAGGTTCATACAAAGGAATGCCTTCAGGTGTTGAGAGAGTATAAGCTCCTGATCTGTAGACTATTTGATCACAAAGGGTCCTAGCCAATTTGGTTCATGATCCTGTTGATTCCTTTGATTTTCTTTGAGGACAAGGTCACCTACCTGGAACCTTCTTTCTTTGATCTTTTTGTTATAGCTATGGCGAAGACAATTTTGATAGACTTGAAGGCAATTGAGTGTCATGAGACGTCTTTCATCCAGTAGCTCTAGATCTATCAATTTGTATATTTTGTACTCTTGATCAGAAATGATATGATGTAGTGAAACTCTCAGTGATGGGATCTCAACCTCAATAGGTAGGACATCTTCGGTACCATACACAAGAGCATAGGGTGTAGTGCCATTAGGATTTATAGCACTTGTTCGATAGGCCCACAAAGCTGGGTTGAGTTGTAGATGCCAATCATGACTAGCTTCATTGACTGTCTTTTTGAGAATTTTGATGATAGTCATGTTAGAAGCCTTGGCTTGGCCATTGCTTTGGGGATAATAGGGTGTGGAAAACCTATGTTGGATATGAAATTTATTGCATAGGTCATGGACTTATTGGTTTTTGAAAGGGCATCCATTATCGGTAACGATGGCTTGTGGAACTCCATATCGACAAATGATATAATGGAGGATGAATTTGGATATTTGCTTTCCAGTGCTATAGGTCATAGGTATAGCTTCAACCCACTTTGTAAAGTACTCAGTGGTGGTAATTATGAATTTATGGCCATTGGATGAGGATGGATGGATCTTTCCTATGAGGTCAAGTCCCCATTGTGAGAAAGGCCAAGGAGTATTGACAGGTTGTAGCTCATGTGTTTGAGCATGTATCAAATCCCCATGTTGCTGACATTGTAGGCATCTCTTAGCAAACTGTTGTGCATCTCACTCCATGGTTGGCCAATAGTATCTAGCTCTTAAGAGTTTCTTAGTAAGACTAGGGCTGGCAGAATGCGAACCATAGACACCTTCGTGTACCTCACATAAGGAAACTTTAGCTTCTTCCGAGTCAAGACACCTAAGAAGGATACTATTGAGACTCTTATGATAAAGGGTTTCTCCAATGATGGTGTAACGAGAGGCTCAACAGATGAACTTGTTTTGAGTTGTTGGATAATTGAAATGGAAAGGTACCATTGTGGAGATACTTGTATATATCCTCATACCAAGGAGAATTGGGACTAACAATTTCACATACAAGCTCAGATTGATCCACTTCAAAAGATGGAATCAAAAGTTGTTCAACCAGAAACTCACATCTTTGTGCATTCGTGGGCATATCTAGGAGAGAATTGATTGTAGCCATAGTATTTGCTGCTTTGTTGTTTATCCTAGGGATTTGCTCAAATGTGATATTGGAAAAGTATTTCTTGAAGTCATCTACCATCAACTTGTGTGGGAGGAGTTTTTCATCTTTTGTTTGATATTCATCCAAAACTTGTTTGATGACTAGTTGAGAATCTCCAAAAACTTGTAACTATTTGATAGCCCATGGTACTGCCATGCATAATCTAGTGATCAAGGCTTCATATTCAGCAATGTTATTGGTACAAGGGAAGGAAATCCTATATGATATGGGTATACAATCACCTTTAGGGGTGATGAACAATATTCCAGCTCCAGATCCATGTTGTGTATATGATTCGTCAAAGTACAACTGCCAAACTACTAAAGGATATAGATTGAATAACTCTTCATTAGGAAACTCAAGATGAATAGGATGCATATCTATCATTGGTGCTTTTGCTAGTTGATCTGCAATCACTTGTCCCTTTATGGCTTTCTGATCCACATATTCTATGTCAAATTCACTGAGAGTCATGATCCATTTTGCTAATCTACATGTGAGCACTACTTTAGACACAAGATATTTGAGTGGATCAAATTTAGATATGAGCTTTGTGCTTTGGTTCAACATATAGTGTCACAACTTTTGGGAAGCAAACACTACAGATAAACATGCTTTTTCCATGGATGAGTAATTAAGCTTATAGCTGACAAGAGTTCTGCTGATGTAGTAGATAGCTTGTTCTTTCCCTGAGTCATCATGTTGAGCTAAACGAGCATCTAGAGCTACTATTGTTGAAGAGATGTATAATAGTAATGGTCAGTCAGGCACAGGAGGTACCAATACAAGAAGTGTAGCTAGATATTTCTTTATTTGATCAAAAGCTTGTTGGCACTTATCATCCCATTTAAAAGGTTCTCCCTTCCGAAGTAGGTGTTGAAAAGGATGACATTTATTTGCTAGCTGTGAAATGAACCTGCGGATAGATTGTAATCTTTCTTGAAGACTGCGAAGCTATTTCAAATTTGTTTGTGGAGGCATGTTTACTATAGCTTTTACATTTTCTAGATCAACTTCTATGCCTCTTTGAGATACAATGTAACCCAATAGCTTTCCAGAAGTTACCCCAAATACACATTTCTTAGGATTTAATCTCACTTGATATTTTCCAGTTTGTCAAAGATATGTTCTAGTACTTTTAGATGGCCTTCTTTGGTTTTTGATTTGCCTAAGATATCATCAACATAGTCTTCCATTATGGTGTGAAAAAGATCATGGAAGATAACTGTCATGGCTCATTGATATGTAGCTCATGTATCCTTAAGACCAAAAGGCATTACTTGCTTGCAGTAAGTACCCCATGGGCATGTGAAAGCTATTTTATTTTGATCTTTGGGAGCAATTAGGATTTGGTTGTATCTAGAAAATCCATCCATTAATGATAGCATTTCATGTCCTGTTGTGAGATCAACAATGATATCTATGCTTGGAAGGGGGAAATATTCTTTAGGACATGCTTTGTTGAGATCTCTAAAATCTATGCAGCAATGGATGCCCCCATTTGGTTTAGAAACTGGTACTGGATTTGAAACCCATTTAGGATAATCAATAGGCCTTATGAATTTAGCATCCAGTAGTTTCTAAATTTCTATTTTGACCAAGAGTGCTATTTGAGGATGCTTTTTTCACAGCTTTTGTTTGACAGGTTTTGCATTTGAAGATATTGCTAGATGATGTACCACAGGTGAGGGATGGTACCCCAGCATATCTGCATAGGTCCATGCGAAGTTGATTCCTCTTTTCATGAAGAAAGCAGTGAAATCTATTCTTTCTTGATTTGATAGTGATGCTGCTAGAAATGTGATCTTTGGATTTTGTGTTGTACCTAGATTGATATCTTGAGATTTCTCCACCAACAAGGGTGACTGTTCTTGATATTCGGTGGTCAAAGGAAGGTCAAATCCTCCATCCTCGGGTGCCTTAGAGAGGTTTTCACCCTCAAATACATCATTTATTTTTACTTTTTCATGGTCAAGAGGCGCCTTTCAATTTTCACCTAGTGACCTTTCTTTTTTGATTTTATTTATTTCACTTTTGCGACTGAAGGATTTGACACTTCCACCAAAGTATGCTAACCGAAGTAGATCCATCATGAAGCCCACTTTATGATCTCCCAATGGTATGCCTTTTCTTAAGCCCATGAACTTTGCTAAGGCTTCATCATTTTCAAATGTGTCTAGGATAGGTGCCCCCTATTGGTCCCAATCGACGAGGTCAGGATATACAAGTTGAAGGTCAAGTGATGTAGGTTGAGAGCTGAAGGAGGAAGATGATAGCATAAAGATGGATTGGTCTTGAAATAATTCAGTTATGTGAAAATAAGAATCATTGATGGTATTCTGACTAGAGGTCTCTTGTGTGGGAAAATCTTTGGCTACCTCATCGAGAATATACTCAATGTCTGAGGAAGGTAGAACCTCCTTATCGTACCATAAACCTTGCTTATTAAACTTCTTGGTGACAATGATAGGTTCAACAGGTCCTTGTCTGTGTGGTCCTAGACCTCCTTGTCCTTTGTAACCCATGTTCTTGATGTTCCAAAATCCATTGTTATAGCGTTCCACTTCTAAAGTAAATTGATCATTTTCATCAAAAAAGAGCCAAGAGTTAATGTTATCAATATCTTCATCTTCTAGCATGCCTAATTTGATGAACACGGTTGGAGGAATAGGGAGAGTAGATTTGGATGTGGAAATTTTAGAGACTGATGGTTGACCATAGGATTTAGGTGATAACGGCAAGGCTCCTATACAACAAGATTCTTGTAGAGTGTTTTCACCAAGTCCTTTTTCTTTGTATTTGACATCAATATTGGGGATGGATTTACTAGACGAAGGCTTATTTAAATTAAATGGATCGACATAGGATGTAGATGGATAGGCTTCAACATTGATAGGTATGCGGTTAGGGTCTTGATATTTGGCTTGGAAAGTTTGACAAAAGTCAAATGGATTAGGATCGACATGGATTGTGATTTCTACACCATTGTAGGGAAATTTCAGACATTGATGATATGTAGATGGAATTGATTTTATGGCATGTATCCAAGGACAACCAAGGATAATATTATAAGGCAATTCAATGTCTAGGACTTGACAACAAGTATTAGTAGTAACAGGACCAACCCGGATAGGGAGATGAATAATTCCTTCAGAATCTCTTTTTGCATCATCATATGCTGTAATAGTTATGCTCTTTGTAGTGTCAATGTGATCCTCAAAATATCCCAGTTGTTTTATAAGCTTTAAAGAACATATATTTAACCCAACTCCACCATCTATTACTATTTGTTTGACTCAGTGTTAGTTTATGTAGACTTTGATATGGAGAGCGCCATTGTGGGATGTATCGAATGAAGAAAGGTCTTTGTCAGAGAAGGTCAGGTGATAAGGTGATGCAATACTTTCTATCATGGCTTGGAATTGTGTAGTATCAATATCATTGGGTACCGACGACTCTAAGTCTTTGTCTAAGATAGCTTTATGGATAGGTGATATACACAAAAGTTCCAAGATGGAAATATGGGAGGGAGTCTTACCTAAATGGTCAAGGATATTATATCTGAGATTTGGGCGGATGATAGGTGGTGCTCCTTGGATAGTAACACGGCCTCTACAGATGGTAATGGCACAATCAGGTTCTTTTTCTCTTATGGTAATGGGTTCTTTTCCTCATATGGAAATGGTAGATATGCAATTTGGTTCGATATAGCCAATGGTGGATGACTCATAGGTATAATGGATATTCTTTTCTATATAAGAGACACTTGCTTTATCATGTGGTGGAAGTGGATTCTTGAAAGGATCAAGGTCATAGTTTTACATTTGTTTTGGTGGATCAATAGTGATTTCCCCTTGATCAAGAAGGTTTTGAATCAAATATTTCAATTTCATACAACCAACTGTGTTATGCCCTTTCACTTTATGATACTCACAGTATTCATTGTCTTTGTACCAATTGGGCTTAAACTGTGGTTCTTCATTTGGTCTAACTTCAGGTAACATGATCTTGCTGACTTGTAGTAGCTTTTTGAGGACAGATTCAATAGGCTTTCCTAAAGGAGTGAATTGACGTCTAGGGAATGGATTTGTTTTAGCTTGGTCTCTTGGGACAAAAGGTGTGCTCTTAGATATTGTTTGAATATGGATGGGAGCCTTCATAGTTTGGACATTCTTTGCATCGATAATGCCATCATTGCCATCATTTTTGTTCTTGTTCCAAAAGCAAGATTTGTCATTTGAAGATGGTGTGTTGTCTTTTGTTTCCTTGAAGATTTTGATGAGACCTTTTGCAATTAAAGCCTTTTCAATTTTTTGTAGCCTTAGATATGAGTTCATCAAAAGTAATGGCACTTTGGAGTTGCAATTGAAATGATAGTTCAGGATGGAGATTTTGGACAAAGATGTCGACTTGTTGTTTCTCGGGCATTTTCCATGAAAGCTTGCTAGCCATATTTCACCATTGTTGGATGAAAGATGAGAATGTTTCCCTATTTCACTGTTTGTTGTTAACAACATCATTCATGGATATCTCATTTTCTATATTGAAAGCAAAGTGTGATGCAAATTTGCCTGCTAGTTCTTTTAATGTCTTGATGCCCGGAGGTAGATGAGAAAACCATTCCATAGCTTGTCCCCCAAGACTTCAAGGGGATATACGTAGAGGATATGTGTCATTATATGCAACGTCAAGCAAGCTACATACAATTCTCTAAGATGCTCATTTGGATAACCTTTTCCTTTGTATTTCTCAAATTGTGGTATCTCAAAATGTGGAGGAAAAGGTATCATTTGAAGTGACTTATCAAAAGGATATGGGCATACATCCTCAAAGGAAAATGTCTTCTTTGTTTGGCCCATGCTCATGTCTGTGACTTGTTGTTGTAACTGATTTAATCACTGCTCCATATCAGGTGTAAATGATTGTTCTTGCTGCATAGGATTTTGATGGCTTAAATGAGGTATTTGGTTCATCAGAGTTTGATTTGGAGGATATTGTTGTGATGTGTTATATGGCGGGGTATATGTGTTTTGGCCTTGGTTATCAAATGGTCAAAATGCGTAGGTGTTTGATGATGGATTAACATTTGGAGTTTGCATCACATGTGAACCATAGGATGGATTGGTGTAGGACATATGTTGGTTGGAAGTTGGTGGAACTTGGGACACAAGAGGTGGATTATAGGATATATGAGGGTTGGAGATTGATGGAGCTTGGGATATGATGGGTGGATTCGCATAGGATATGTGAGGGTTGGAGATTGATGGAGCTTGGGATATGATGGGTGGATCTATATAGGATATATGAGGATTGGAGATTGATGGAGCTTAAGATATGACTGGTGGATTTGCATAGGATATATGTTGATTAGGGGTTGATGGAGCTTGGGAAACAAGAGGTGGATTGGCATAGGATATGTGTTGGTTGGATGGTTGTGGTCCAAGAGAAAGGAGTTGATCAACATATGATATGTTGGAATGTGTTTGTGACCTAAAAGGTTGGTCGATAAATGATGTGTTGGGATTAGATAGCGCATTCGATGTACGGGAAGACGCATGAGATGGTTGGGATGGTTCAACATGTGACACAATTGGATTAGGAACATGAGGTGCTTGTGTTACTTGCGGAGAAGTTGTGTTCATGGAAGAAGATACCATGGGATGCAAGACATGAGATGCAACAACATGTGGCACACTTTGATTAGAGACTTGAGATGCTTGTGACACATGTGGAGGAGTTACATGGGTGGAAGAAGATGGAATGGGATGTGAGACATGAGATGGAGCAACATGTGGCACACTTTAGTTGGAGACTTGAGGTGCTTGTGTCACATACGAGTTGATGACGTTAGACGGGGTTAACAAAGGCTCTATTGATGTGGGTGTAAAAGGCGCATGGAATGGAGGGATGGATTGATTGGTCAAAGGTGGTGATTGAATGTTGTGTGTAGATGTTGTGGGTTTGCTGGACATGGTAGTAATAGCCTTATGGGTTTCCTTAGCAACAACAACATTATTGGTTGGATCTTGTTTTTAGATTTTGGATACATCAAAGCCACTTGGCAATTTGGTTCCTCTTTGAGCTAATTGTAAGAAAAATCTATTTGGATAGGAGTCTAAGAGCCTATTGACATTTTGTAATGTGTCAACATCTTGTAGATCCTCTAAGTTATCTTGATATTCCTCATAGGTTGGTTGTGTAAATTGATATTGTGGCACTCGAGTTGATGATGATGGTTTGGCAACATAGCCTTTGGGTATAAACATATCTTGAGGCATTCCAGTCATGAATTTTGAAGCATCCTTGAGAGGAGTAGATTGAAATTCTTTGAGGTTAGCCTCCATATCTGCCTTATATTGACTCCTAGTTCTAGGCATTAGTTGATGATGGATGAGATTTTGGACTTGTGTGACAAAGTTGAGACTCTTGGACTGATTAATTGGTTTGGTTGATTGATTGATGGTTGGCTTGATCAATTAATTGGATTGATTGTTTGATTGGATTGCGGATTGATTGGGTTGATGGTTTGATTGATTGATTGGTTGGTTTGATTTGGATTGGTTTGATTGGATTAGATTATCCCCCAAGATATAGACTCATGAACTCAAGGGTAGACAAGATTGATTGATGATGATGAAATAGACCAACTCAAAAGGAACTACTCTCTCAAGCTGGAAAAGATTGTTGTGTTATGATCAAAAGTTGGATAGTGATCAAAGCCAAAGGATGATGTTGATTTGATTGATTGATTGATGTTAATGGTTGTTTTAGAGTCTCAAGAGGATGTAAGGGCTCAAAAAGTCCAAAAATATGATGTGATCATGATGAACATGATGTATGCTAGCTATAGATGATCAGAAAGTTGATGGTAGGGCTATGGATTGACTGGAAATGAGATTTTGGACTAGATAAATGCTAATAGTCAGTAGATTACGAAAGACAAAATTGTGTCAACCAAAGGTGAGTAAAGATAGCTCAAAGGCGATTCAGGATAAGCCAAAGACAAAATTCTGTCAATCAAAGGTGATTTTCTGTAGCTCAAAGGTGACTGTATATGGTTCAAAGGTGATGCAGAATAAATCAAAGACATTCTGTATGATAATAAAAGTTAATTCCAAGATGACTAGAGGCGAGTTTCTATTGATCAAAGGCGACTGGCTGTGATTCAAAGGCAACTATGGACTGTACAAAGGCGTGTTTCTGTGACAGTGATTGGGTTTTTGATAGATAATTGGCAAGAGAACACACAACAAAGACACAATGGATGATGTTTTGGATAACTCTAATACAAAATCAGAGGAACATTTGGATGAGGGCCTAGATTAGCCCAAAGTTTTACACGAGTCTCAATAAATTTGAAAACACTTGTAAGCATGTATAACCTAGGCTGGAAAGTGGATACTACTTGTTGAGTCCCTAATTGGATTTCTCCATATGCTGAGACAAAGTGAATAGCTAGAGATATTTGTGACACTAGCTCCCCCACCATGGCATGGGCACACCAAATCTCTTACTCCAAAGATTTAGAGATCTTATGAATCAAGGGATTTTCTATCTCTAAAATGAATAGTATGTATAGGGCGGCTTTGAAGGTCCAACCTCCTGCACCAGCAAGAAAAAAAGGATTTTGGCCTCTAGAACAAGTGGTTTCTAGTGATAATTCAGGGGACCAACACATTACGAGCATCCAAAAAGCTACTTAAATCTTTGACTAGTTCTACTAGCAGTCTCATATATGCAAGGTACACCTCCTTTCAAACCAACATTATACAGTAATTGCTAATATGGGTTAGACTTGGCTTTTGCCTGATCCTTTTTTATATAGTGGACCAAATGAAAGTACCGCTTGAGGTCATTCCCTTGGGGCGAGTACCTCTTTTCCCACCAAGGTAGGCCTCTCTAAAGATAATAACAAGTTCTCTTGCACCCAAGATCCATTTGATAGGCAAGGGGAGAGGATACTTTTTTTTTAGCTTAGGGATCTAACT
Organism: Cunninghamia lanceolata; assembly: GCA_027924645.1. NCBI lineage: Eukaryota > Viridiplantae > Streptophyta > Pinopsida > Cupressales > Cupressaceae > Cunninghamia > Cunninghamia lanceolata. The sequence continues at coordinate 1,859,006 of BSBN01000798.1, forward strand.
AAAACAAATGTAACAAACACAACAAACAAGCAAGCAAAGAAAACAATTTCCTTTTAAGAAACAAATGAAATGTTCCTAGATTAGTGAAAATGATATCTTTGACCGATCGATCCTACAATAGATGTGTTAGTAGTTTCAAATCCACCTTTCTTCAACAAATAGTAAGAGGCTACACCAAGAGATGTTAGCCTCAAAGAAATCAAGATTATAATAGTGCAAACCAAAAGTGATGAAACAGGGTGCAAAGGCGACAATTTGCAAACCAAAAGTGACTAGATATATACCAAAGGTGATTTTTTGTCACTCAAATGTGATGGCAAGCTGTGCAAAAATGATCTGACAGTGCACAAAAGTGATTTTCTATTGTTCAAAGGTGCTGGGATGTCTAAATCTATAAAATTCACACAACAGGGTAAAACAAATGATCACAAAATAAATGTATAAAATCCTGATAACCAAGAAAGATGAATTTGTTGAATCAGATCTATACCCTGTAATGAAAACATAAAAGATCCAATGATATGACATGATTAGGTCAAAGATAAATCAAACCCCAAATAAACTAGCTTGAGGATTGAAAAATACAATTAGGGTTAGCAAATAAACCAGCTTGCAACCCAAATCAGACAACTAAAATTGGAGAGAACCTTGCAAAGACAAATGTATCATTAAAAACCCTAATTGACCAAAGGTGACTTCCTGCCAATCAAAGGTGATTTACTGGGGATTAGAGGTGACAAAAGATTGTTCAAAGGCAAATTCCCCTAATCAAAAGCAACGTAGAGCCATTCAAAGGTAATTTTCCATAGACCAAATGTGATTTTTTGTTGATCAATTTTGCTACTCTGTACCTAGACTTCAAAAAATGACTCTTCAAAGAAAATCAGTCAAGGACGTGGGTCCCACTAGACATGCCAGAATGTGTGAGTAGGAAAAATTAGGTTAATAAGATCAAGCATTACAATAAAAACCTAATCCTACCACCTTCAAAAAATCCATCTAAATGACACAAAATGAAAGCAAATCAAAGAACAATGTCACCTAGATTATATTGATTCCTTGGTTGAATGTGGATTGCTTCTCAATAGTGAACAACCATAGTTGCCAAAGCTGCCATGCTAATAGATAATATGCTCAAAGTTCTCAATGGATGTGATATGCATTAGATGATAATCTGGACTCTATAGAGATTGTGGGTGATTTGGAATGAAATGAGAGGGTGTATATATAGCTCTCAACTAAGATTGATCAATGGTGGAGAAAAGGTGGCTACATCAACAGTTGAGATTATTCAAGAGGCATGGATGAATGTGTACAAGACATGTGTCCATAGAGATAGCTTTTATTAAATGATTTAGTTGTCTTTGTTGGTGGAGATAAGATTGATTTTCTTAAAATAGGATGCTTTTCTATTTTAAGGGTTGGATGACAAGGATAATTGATTTTTAAACCAATTAAATCATATTTTGTATTTAATCTATGAACAAGGCCAACTTGAACACATAGAAGAAAGTGATAAAAGAGGGATATGATAAGATAAAAATAAATTAAACAAATAAATTTATTTGATTTATTTTTAAATGATGAAGAAGAAGTTAAATTTAGAACATTGGAAGAATAAATATTAATTAATTAAATAAATTTATTTAATTTATATACATGATGAGAAGATAAATAAATAAAATATTAATTTTATTTATTTAGAAGGGACAAATTAAATAAATTTAGAAAATTTATTTAATTTTAGAAGAATAATGGGATAATTAAATAATTAAAGATTATTTCATTATAGATAGAAAATAGAAAGATTAAGATAATAGAAATAGATGAAATTAATTGAATAAATATAATTTATTTAATTAATGATAGAAGTGGATGATTTAGAAGAAAATAGATAACTGATACCAGTGTGCTAGACAACATCAACATATACAATGGTGAATAATGCAACAAATCGATAAATGATACGAAGGGTTAATTTTGGGTGTCTACAAAGGTAATACAGAATTGCTCACTGCAAGTGGACTCACTGTCCAAGTGGACTCACTACCCACTGAATAAGGAGAAAAATTATAGATGTGCTTACTGTTGATGGACTCACTATCCAAAAATAGAGAAGAAAGAAAGAAATGAGACTGTTATAGTTGCATCTACACATGCATGAATTACAGTTTCATTGAACCATAAACTATTCTTTGCTCTGCCCTTCAAATACACACTCTACTCTATTCTTTCTCAGTTCACACATTCAAAACTTGATCATCATACATTCACATCTCTTCACATTATATTCGTACACACAGTTCTGAAGATCACTTTTCATCAAAATCAAATCACTACTTTTATATCTGCTTCACCTTTGACATTAGCTAGGTCATCCCAAAAACATGCCTTGAACTTAACCACAAACTCCATGCCAAAATTCAAAATTAAATATGGATCGAGGTGGACCTAAAATAGCTCACACGTAGATCAACATGCCATGTTTACCTTTCTTTTAGATTCGCTCAACTCATAACACCAAATAGGTTGGCCTATTTGAGTGTAACGTGTAGCATAGCACTAGATCAGCCACAATATCCAATGCAAAGGGAACAAACACCTGGAACATGTTTTCCTAGGTCGACAAGACCTATAAAATCTCTCAAGATTATACTGAATCCTTTGGAAAGATTTGCACAAAGCAAACATCTTTAGGTCAGCTTCATCATCAAGGAAACACAAGCATGCACTAATTGTCAGATCACAACTCAACTTCTGGATCACCAAACAAACTAAAACTTAGATCAAACATTGTTCAACATTTACAAACATATCCTCAAATCTGCAAGGTAAGATATTTCATTGCGGTGAAATGTGGAGTACTGGAAGTCGCTCACTATCACAGTCTTTCATTGTCTTTCCAAGTAACGATACTCAATCACCTTTATCTCACACTCCGGAGGTCTTCATGCACTGAAGATTTGGAATTAGAAACTTCAAACAAATGTCTTCAAACCCTTAGAACTGCAAGAGAAGATATGACATAGCGGTGAAATATGGACCAAACTACTGAAACTCTATGCACTGAAGGAGACAATCCAACATTTAGCCAAAACTTCACTAGGTCTTCTTTTTCCTTAGCATGAAAACCTTTGAGCTTTGAGCATACCCCTTACCTTTGAACATTATTACCATCAATGACAACACTCAACCCTTCTTAGATTCTTCTGTCAATACACTTAGATTGTTATGAACCTTAGCACTTAGCAGACCAACGGTGTCTCTGTCCAACAGAAGGGAATGGTGTCTTAAACCATTTAGATCTCAATATTAAGTTACCATATCAAAATACACATGTCCCACACAACCTGGGGAAGCTATCACAAATCTTTATGGATTCCATAAGTGATATCCAAGTTATAATTATATGTCCATCTGTAAGAAACTACAACTAGTGTTTATTTCAACTAAGGTACCATAACTGAATGATCATGAATAAATAATCTCCTGAACCATTAGCACTCTCCGATCCATCCTCAACCGATAAGTACTCAACAACACACATGAATTGCTAATGGATCCACAATGAGGTGGAGTAGAGGAGATTCCTATTCCAATGTGACTATGAGGGGATTGTCCCCCCACCTCGCTCCATAACGGGTTACATCCCAAAGGAGGATCTGCACCTCAATCAACCCCATACATGCGAGGCTCTAAACTCCATCGAGATAGATCCACTCTGAACAAAACAATAACAACACAATGAATCAGTAGTCTGATTCATAAAGAAGGGCGAAAGAGGGGATAATCATCCCTCTCGAGGTAAAATAAAATAATACCCCAAGAGAGGCTCCACACCTCTATCAAACCCCATTATGTGAGAGGCTCTTAGCCCTCAAGCAAGATCAACTCTCAAATATCACAATTTCCTTCCCAGCACAATACTCAATGAGAAGTCTCAACCACAAATATACCACACACATTGCTCAATATGACATACAATTTTCACCATTAGGTATACATGCGTGAATCCTTACTACATCCACAATAGCCTTCCCTCTAGTTGGATACACTGTATCCCAACTAGGGATACTACATACACAAGCTCATTAGTAACATCAAAGAAAAAGACAAAAATTACTTATGCTTGATAGAAATCATCTATTAACATCAAAGAACTTAAAGTCACAAGGATTCATCAATGGCCATTTATATGTTGAAAATGATCTACTAGACATTCATTCCAAACAATAATCAATCAAGAATTACCTGTACTTACCATAGTGAGATCCAAAAAGGCTCCAGAGTTTGATAAACCTAGCTCTGATACCAAATGTCATGCCCAGGATGTTTCACTTGAGCACAATTTGAGAATCTTTGCTTAAAATTGTCAAATGTTTAACTCAGTAAAAACATTAGTAAAATCAAAGTACAATTTTTTTGAAAAGACATACTTCATCGTACGTGGGATGAACAATTTTTTACATCTGATAGTATTTTTGTGTAATCCTACAAAAATGTAAATCCAAGGTTTAAACATTTCTTGCACATCTAAGAAAAATTACGAAAAGCACCATTCACTAGTCATTTTGCTTGATACATAAATCTCTATTACATTTGTTCCTTTTGGAAACAGTAAAGAATACAATATTCCCCTATAAGTTGGTGATGGCACGTCTTTCTAGTCACCGTTTACAACTTCACTTTCAGAAATCAACCACAAGAGCAATACAGAAAAATGACAAGAAATATAATATGGAAGTGACAGTAAATAATGAAAATCAGATATGCTTTATTATTTAATATTGTTGTTCATTTCAAAACCATATATCAGCCATACAGTCAGCCTCTCTTATGCAGAGAATCAAAACAAACACAAGCTAAAAATCTAAATCTGTCGCCACACTGTCGGCACTCTCACAATATCATTCTACTTTCCTTCGATTTGACCTACACCTTTATCTATCAATGATCGGCCTATATCAGACTGTCAGTCCCTCTTCTAACAGCCTTCTTTTTCTATCTCTTCCAACCTCCTCTCATCGAAGCTAACCAACCATTTATATATGCCTCCCCCAATCGTGGTTTCAAAGTTTTGCAAAAATAAAGGAAATTTTAGCACGTCGCTGCCGCCAGGGAAATACCCACGATGACCATGACCTACCTCCATGGAGTCTTCAATAGAGGATAAAAGTATAATAGTCACTGCTAGGAAAAGACTACCCACGACGCCTCCAATATGCAGACGATTCCAGAAATGGAATCATAGATGAAAATATAGCCAAACAACCATGCACGCCATGGAAAACTTAATGCCATGAAGTACAATTGCCAGAGATTAAATGTAGACTTTTTGTTGTTTCTAAAAATGGTCGAGCCATCAAGAAGGAAAGAAAATCACATTGAATCCTTGAATTGCCTTTGCCAGCTGGTCCATACTTAATATGCACGATAGGAGGCTTTTTAATTTCTTTCTAAATGAAGGCAACCACCAGCCATGACCTCTATGTAATAATAGAAATTAAATATCTTAGAAATGGTCAACAAAAAATAAACAATCCAGCAAGCTTTGTCATAAGCTGATAGGAGGTTCAAGTATGCAAGGTGACAAGAGCCCCAAACACACCAAAAATTGCAGAAAGAGCTTCCTACTTTATTCACAAAAGAAAACCAAAATATTAAAAAAAATAAAACCAAAAAAATTGAAAGAGGCCAGATGCCCCTACATCAAACTCTTGGGTAGAAAGATATCATGAGCTCCAGATCATGAGGTCTGCAATTGAATGACCCAACTTATTGATCTCGTCCTCAGTAAGCCATGATGCATCTTCAATGGGATGATTGCACCATTTGATTAGATACTTGAAATATTCATTCTTACGGGTCTTCTTCAGCACTTGTTTATCTAGAATGCATTCTATCTGTTGTGGAACAGTGAGTGTCCCAGCTTGTTCTTCATGAGATGAATCAACTACTTCAACTTCATCTATCTCATTATCCCCCTTGTATGGATATAAATCTGCAACATTACAAATGGGAGATATATTTAGCTCTTCAGGCAATGATATCTCATAAGCATTGGCTGAAAACTTCCTAAGGATTTTACAAGGAGTAATCTTCTTCATCTGAAGTTTATTATATGTTCATGTAGGAAATCTCTCCTTTCAATGTGCCAATACAAGGTCTCCAATTTGAAACTGCAGCTCTCTTTTCTTCTGATCAACATGCCTTTTATACTGCAGATTGCTATCTTCAATGTTATTCTTCACCTTCTCTTGAATGTCATGAATGACTTGAGCAAACTCTTCCCCATCTGCACTCCTTTTCTCCATTCCATCAAGAACATGAAGTTCAAACACACCTCTTGGATGCATACCATACACCACATAGAAAGGGATGAAACCTATGCTTTTGTTTGGGGAATCATTATATGCAAATTTAGCTTGTGCTAACATAAGATCCCAACTTCTAGTTGAACTACCAAAAAGACATCTCAACAAATTTCCAAGGCTTCTATTGACAACCTTGGTCTATCCATCCTTTTGAGGATGATAAGTAGAGCTAAAATTCATATTTTTGTCCAACTTCTTCCATAGAGTCCTCCAGAAATGACCCACAAATTTTGTATCCCTGTCAGAAATAATACTTCTTGGTGTACCATGCAGCCTTACAACTTCTTTAAAGAACAAATTTGCAATGTTAGTGGCATCACTAGTCTTCTTACATGGTATAAAATGCACCATTTTTGAAAATCTATCAACTACAACAAAGATTGAATCATTACCCCTTTGTGTACAAGGTAAACCCAAAATAAAGTCCATACTCACAAAATCCCAAGGCCTGGTTGGAAGCAGTAATGGATAATATAGGCCAGCATTTTGACTTCTTCCTTTTGCATGTTGACAAATTCTACACCTTTCCACATATCTTCTCACATTTGCCTTCATCTTTGGCCAATAATAATGAGTGCTCAGCTACTGAAAAGTCTTATCCTATCCAAAGTGACCAACAAGACTGCCACTATGTTTTTCCTTCAACAAATTATCTCTCATGGAGCCTCTAGGAATACACAACTTATTTTCCTTAAACAAAAAACCTTCTTGTATCATATAATCAATCCATGGTTCTTTATTCCTACAACTAGGATCACTGCAAGCCGCAATGCTTCTCCAAAATCTGCATCTTTTGCATACAACTCTTTCAAACTTTCAAATCCTACATTGTTAGTCCTTATCTCACATAACAACAAATTCTTCCTACTTAAAGTATCAACAACTTTATTCATTTGACCACTTTTATGCTTCAAAACAAAATTATAACTCTGAATATACTCAACCCATTTAGCATGCCTCTAATTCAGTTTATGCTAGCTATTAATGAACTGCAAAGCATGATTATCTATATACACAATGAATTCTTTGGGCAAAAGATAATGTCTCCATTTCTTGAGGGACTGAACCAAAGCATAAAATTCCAAATCATAAGAAGAATACTTTCTTTTTGCATCATTTAATTTCTCACTAAAATAAGCAACTGGCTTTCCCTCTTGACTTAAAACTGCCCCAATAGCCAAACCACTAGCATCACATTTTACCTGAAACACTTTATCAAAATCTGGCAAAGCAAGTATGGGCTGTTCACTTACCTTCCTTTTGAGAAATCTGAAATTTTCTTTAGACTCTTTAGTCCACACAAATGGTCTTTTACTTCCCTTAATAGTCTCCAAAATCGGTGCTACAACATGACTGAAATTTCTTATAAACTTTCTGTAAAAACTAGAAAGACCATGAAAACTTCTTACCTCCATGATACTCCTTGGTGATGGCCAATCAAGTATAGCTTGAACCTTCTCCTTATCCATCTTTTGACACTACAAAGCCCAAATAAACTAGTTCAGTATGCAAAAACACACACTTCATCAAATTAATATGCAACTTTTCTTCCTGTGATCTCTTCATAACCTACCTTAGATGCTCAAGGTGCTCCTCTTTTGACCTGCTAAACAACAAAATGTCATCCAAATACACAACTGCAAATTTACCAATAAATTGTTTCAAAACCTCACTCATTAATCACATAAAAGTACTAGGAGCATTAGACAACCCAAAATGCATAACCAACCATTCATACAACCCATCACTAGTCTTAAAAGCAGTTTTACAGTCATGCCCTGGTCTGGTTCTAATTTGGTGATAACCACTTTTCAAATTTATCTTAGAAAAATACATTGACCCACTCAAACAATCCATTAAATCTTCAATCCTAGGTATGGGGAATCTATATCTTATTGTGATTTTATTTATTGCCCTTGAATCAATACACATACGCCATTCTCCTCCTTTCTTTGGAACCAACACTGTAGGAACAACACAAGGGCTTAGACTTTCTCTTATCAATCCTTTCTCCAAAAGTTCCCCCACTTGCTTCCTTATCTCTTCATTCTCCATAGGTGTTAATTTGTATGCAGCTTTATTTGGAAAGCTAGCACCTAGAATCAAATCCATATGATGACTTATGCTTCTAATAGGAGGCAATTCATTAGGCAAATCATTTGCAACAATATCCATATCCTCATTCAACATATCTTGTATCTCAATAGGGAAATCATCCAACTTTGTAGAAGTCATTACACATTGTGGTTTAGGAACCAAAGCAAAACCAATTTCTTCATTCTTCAAATCCTTCAAAAATTCTTTACCACTTACCATCATTACCTGACTACTACTGCTGTTGTCCTCTTCTTTCTCCTTTATGGGCAGCAAGGTATGCTTCTCTCCATCCTTCATAATGGTATATGTATTCTCCTTTCCATCATGGATTGAATTTTTGTCAAATTGCCATGGTCTTCCAAGCAAAACATGGCACACATCCATAGGCATTATATCACACAAAACAAAATCTTTATAACTATCAATATGAAAATCAACATAAGCTTGATCACTAACCAATATTTGATGGCCTTTTTGTAACCAATATTTGATCTCTACCATTTCAGTGGCAACAATATTGTTAGTACTACCACTATATATAATGAGCTTACAACATTTACCATGTGACTTACACTTTGTTCTGAGCAATGCTCTCCTTTGAATTGGCTCTTGACTTTCCTTCTGTGGCTTTAACAATGCTCTCTTAAGCATCAGGGACTCTCCTAATTCTACTCCTTCCTTGTGATGTACTAGAGATCCCACACTTTCTTGATCAACCTGAACAACTTGATTTCTTCTCTCAAATTTTGAGTGTCCTCCTTGTGATGATTCAGCACAGTCCCAACTATTATGCCCAAATTGATTGCACTTGTAACATTTTCTAGAAAATCCTCTTCCTCTACATTGTGAACCACCTTCCATAAGATCTTCATCCTCTATTTTAAAAACCACCTCTATCATTGTGGGTTGTCCCACTAGAATTTCTAGCTTCTTCATTTTGATGGTGTTGTTGTCCTCTACCAGATTGTTGTCCCCTTCCTCTAAAACTTCTTCCTCTCTTCTTCTCTTGCCGACTTTGCTTTCTTTGTAGCTTCTCCTCTACCTTTAAGGCAAGTTGGTAAGCCTCTTCTAGGCTCCTAGGAGATAAAAGACTCATCTCATCTTGTAGACTGTATCTTAGACCATTCACATAATGGGCTGTCTTCTCCATGTCTTCTTCAACATGCCTAGATCTGATTATAATCTTGTAAAACTCTTCTGTATAGTCTTTCACAGACATATCTTTTTACCTTAAGTTTTGTAATCTCTTAAAGAGATTTGCTTGGTAATCACTGGAAAGAAACTTGGCCTTCAACTTCGCCACCATCCTATCCCATGAACTAATCTTTTCCTTATTTCTCTTTCTTCTTTTAGTTTGGACAAAGTCCCACCACATGGAAGCATGACCTTTCAATCTTGTGCATGCAAACTTTACTCTTTTCTCTTCTGCTACACCCTCATATTTGAAATATTTATCCAAGTCATTGATCTAATCGATCAAATCTTCACCATTTAGGCTTCCAGCATAGGTTGGTACATCGATCTTGGGTTTGGAACCCAAATTCATGATTGACCTTATTAGTCTTTCACCAAATTCATCTCCTGGATTTGCCTATCCTTCCTCATTTCCTTCTCTCTGTGGTTCTTCTTCCTCATCACTTAAATCTTCAATATCAACGTTTCCTCTCCTCTGTGCCCTCTCAAGAGCATCCAACCTTTCAATCAAATTTTGCATCAAATCAGGGTCACCATGGTCCCTTCGGCCTCTACCTCGGCCTATGCCCATCCTTCTTGGAGGCATATTGACCACTTCCAATACCCAACCTCAACCTTCTCTCTGATACCAATCTGATGGCACGTCTTGCCAGTCACCATTTATAACTTCATTTTCAGAAATCAACCACAAGAGCAATACAAAAAAATGACAAGAAATATAATATGGAAGCGACAGAAAATAATGAAAATGAGATATGCTTTATTATTTAATATTGTTGTTCATTTCAAAACCATATATCAACCATACAATCAACCTCTCTTATGTAGAGAATCAAAACAAACACAAGCCAAAAATCTAAATCTCTCGCCACACTGTCGACCCTCTCACAATATCATTCTACTTATAATAGCCTTCTTTTTCTATCTCTTCCGACCTCCTCTCATCAAAGTTGACCAACCATTTATATATACCTCCCCAAATCGTGGTTTCAAAGTTTTGTAAAAATAAAGGAAATTTCACCACATCGCTGCCACCAGGGAAATACCCATGATGACCATGACCTGCCTCCATGGTGCCTTCAGCAGAGGATAAAAGTATAATAGTCACTGCTAGGAAAAGACTACCCATGATGCCCCCAATATGCAGAGGATTCCAGAAATAGAATCATAGATGAAAAGATAGCCAAACAGCCATGCACGCCATGGAAAACTTAATGCCATGAAACACGATCACTAGAGATTAAATGTGAAAGGAAGCTAGGTGTGCAAAAATTGTTTCCTACACTAATCTAATGAGGGGAGGAGAGTGCCAATTCAATTTTATCTTTAGAATTACAGGTATGTTAACCCACTAACAAAGATATTGCAGCAAACATAGATAGAAGAAGAGAGACACAAGATATACATGGGGAAAACCCTTACGGGTGAAAAACCCCACTCCAAAACATAGCTCAAATATATTCTGTAAACAAAGAATGTTACAATACAATCACAGAGCCAATGCTCTTACAAGAGTCTTCAACACTCGTATCTAGAGATGTTCCAGCAGCATAATACTACTTGTCAAAACCTCTAGTACTTCTCTCCAAAGCACCTGTTTATAAAGAGAATACAAGGCAAAAATAGCTCCACATTGAGATGGGCGTCCAACATGGCCTCATGGCCCAAAACCCACACCTATGGACACTTGTCCAACACTATAGGATGCTCCTAACACTTGTCAAGTCACCCCATCCCAAGGAGGTTTCCTAATTCCAAAATGGGCTATGACAGATGCTCTTACAACTCTTACAACCATCATAGAATCTGTCATAGCTGTCATAACTTACAACTGTAAGAGAATGTGTCATACACTAGCTATAAATAGCATATTCTCTTACAACATGTCATAGTCCACCTTGGGGCACCCAAAGATGCCTTTTTCAAAGATGCTTCTTGACACATGTCCATACCTACCATAGGATCTTCTCTTTCTAACTCCTACATGTCATAACTTTGTCATAGGAATCTGTCATGACCGTTTCGGTCAATATTCCCTTACACACATTCCAAGATGCTGACACATGGCAAAATATTCCTACCACTAAGTGGGGTGCCTACCTCCTTGTGTGAGGACAAATTTACATGTGGTCATATGCCATGTAGGATGACACATCACCGTGCCAACTCCCACAATATGACAACATATGATTTGCATCCAAACTATACAATAGGCAATAAATAAATAAATGCAATGAATTAATACAAGGAATTACCAAGGTTGAGACACCTTAATTCCCAACAATCTCCCACTTGTCGAACAACTTGTAGGAGCCAATAGAAATAATAGGATTTAACTGCTATAGGCTGAGAGGCAGATAGACTCCAAACACCATCTAAATTTCTCTGTGCCCACTGGCTTCGTCAATGCATCTGCAACATTCTTCAAAGTATCTACCTTCTCCAAATTTACCTTCACATCCCCTACCTGTCTCACACGAAGTGAAATTGTACATTAATATGGTTTGTTCTGGCATGGAAAGTTAGCTTCTTCGCAAGGCAAATCGCACTCTGATTGTCACAACAAATCATAATTTGTCTTGCATCAATACCAATATCTGAACACAATCTCTTAAGCCAAATGGCTTCCTTTCAAACATGAGTTACTGCCATGTACTCAGTTTCTATCGTGGAAAAAGCAACCACAGGTTATCACTTACTCATCCAACTAATTGCACAACCATAAATAGTGAACACATAGGCACTGGTGGATCTATTGCTATCAATGCCACCTGCCCAATCAAAATCCACAAATCCACAAATACAAATTGAATGCAGAGGTCTTGTAACATTACCGTGATAGCATATGGAATACTCAGAAGTACCCCTCAAATATCTGAACACTGACTTAATTGTATCCCAATGTACCCATCTAGGATTAGCCATATATCGACTAAGGACTCCCACTGCTTGGGCAATGTCTGGTCTTGTGTAGACCATAGCATACATCAAACTATCAACAACACTAGCATAAGGTACTCTACTCATGTCTTCCACCTCACTAGGAGATTTTGGATAATTATTAACAGACAACTTTTTCCCTAATGAAATAGGAACACACAATGGTCTACAATTTGCCATGCTGAACCTATCCAACATGGTCTTCACAGACTCTGGCTTAACCAAAGTTTTCTATTAACTCTATCTCTTCTAATTTCCATTCCCATAATGTACCTGGCTGCCCCAAGATTTTTCATCTCAAACTGTGCTGACAACTGAGACTTCAAATCAGAATTCATATTCTTACCATTCCCAATCAATAGCATATCATCAACATACAATGCGATAATGAGAATGCAATCATTGCCAAATTTGTAATACACATAATGATCTAATTTCGATCTCAGATATCTAATTGACAACACAAAGGCATCAAACTTCAAGTACCACATCCTAGGAGACTGATTCAAACCATACAAAGACTTCTTTAACTTGCAAACCAAATTTTATTAACTTTCTCTACGTAATGCTCTGGCTATGCCATGCAAATCTCTTCCTCCAAATCACCATGAAGGAAAGTTGTCTTCACATCCATCTATTCTACCTCTAAGTCATAAGCAATTGAAAGAGATAACATAAATCAAATGGATGTCAGCTTTGCAACAGGAGAGAAAATTTCACCATAATCAATTCCCTCGACTTGTGAATACCCCTTTGCAACCAATCTAGCCTTGTACTTTTCAACACTGCCATCTACACCGAATTTCTTCTTGAACACCCATTTGTATCCAACGGATTTCCATCCTTCAGGCAAAGGCACCAAGTCCCATGTTTTATTCTTCTCCAAAGAAGCCATCTCATCTTCCATGGCCTCCTTCCAAGAACCTACATCTTTCATGCCCATAGCCTCTTTCATAGTTCTAGGCTCATTGGTGTTAGTAAGTAAAGGAAAAGCACAACTAGAATCAAGTAATGAATAACCAAACCTATCATGTTTCTTTCTCATTCGTGTAGACCTCCTCAGTGGCTGAGGTTGAGGTTCCTCTTCTTCTTCTGAGCTTTTAGAGCTGCTAGAGCTCTCGTCATCATCAAGTCTCACATGGTCTGTCTGTTCAGTCTTCTCAGGGGTAGAAGGAAACTGAACCACATCCTCTTTGTTTTCTGTCTGTTCTAGCTGTAGAACAATGGAAGAAGGTGTTAGCTCTGTGAAGATAACACTTCTTCTATACAACACTTTTTTAGCCACATGATCCCAAAGCTTGTATCCTTTCAGACCGACACCATAGCCAATGAAGATACATTTAATAGCCTTGTTCTCTAATTTAGATCGTTTCTCCCTAGGGACATGTGCATATGCATCACAACCAAAAACATGAAGATGTCTAACTGAAAGCCTCTTACTAGACCACACCTCCATAGGTGTCTTACCAACAGGAGCTGATGTAGGAGACCAGTTTACCAGGTGGCAACCAGTGGGAACAACTTCAGCCCAAAACTTTTGTTCAAGGCTTGCTCCACTAAGCATTCTCCTAGCCTTCTCCATCAGTGTCTTGTTCATCCTCTCTGCAACTCCATTTTTCTATGGGGTGTGTTGGGTGAATATTTTGTCATTAACTCGCTAACGGCAAAATGGGTATATCAGCCACAGCTATGATGAGACAAAGTCTCTCCTCTCAGCAAGGGGAGGTTCCCTCTAATTACTTGACTTTTGCAAACCAAACAACTTATGAAATTTATGTACACTAAAAACTATGTTTGTGGTGGTTCCATCTCATCTCATTCTCTTTTTTCAGAATAGATGTTTATATTTCAAACTCTTGATATAAGACTTATAAATTATCACAAAATCACATAAACACAAAGTTTTCTGTTACCTCACTTACTAGTTGTAAACATAACTATTTGAAGTAGAATGCAGTCCAAAGTCTTCACTCCTCTTCAAGATGATAAAAGTAAATCGAATATAACAACTTGCAACACAAAGTCTCCAAACTATTGTATTCTCACAAACATGAACATATAACCCACAACTGATTTGATAACACAAAGTCTATCAGGATCAAATTTACGAGCGCTCTTCAATCACTTGAAACAAACTCCACACTTCAATTATCATCAAATAAGATTATGATAGCAAGACGTAAGAACAAAACTATCACAACACAAATAATCCCAAGACAAAGATTGGAATTGAACTTGCTTTCTTGTATTGATAAATATTTGAATATTGATTTTCAAAAAAAGCACAAAGTCTTGATTTGCTTCTCAATTCGCCAGAGTTTTCTTGCAATAGACAAAAGATAATATTTACAAAAGAGGCCCCCTTTATTTATAGGGAAAGGCCTTGAGAAAATTTAGAAAATCTACAACTAATTTGACTTATTCAACAAGAGAGTCCTATTTGACTTAGGACTTCTCTTGTTTCACATGTAATTACATTTTAGAAAATTACATGTGTAGATGTCCAAAACAAAATTCAATTTACATAACATCTAAGAAAAACAAGCTAAGGCACTAGCTTCCTCCATCCTTTTTCCTCAGGAAGTTTTGGTACATAGTTTGAACGACTGACATCTCGCATGCATTTGGTTTTGCTGTGTTTTCAGAGATGGTGCGAGCTCGGAGAATTGAATCTTTCACCGCCTTTACTGCCTTTTCATGCTTGTCTAAATTATCCTTCAGGTTCTCTAGAGTTGAATGTTGATCATATAGGTTATCCATTGAGAGCACTGAGGGAGCTTCCTCTTCAAATTTCTTTTGTACCATTTCTTCAAAAGAACTTATCATTTCCTGTGCTGTGAGGAAACTATGATCTTCCCTTGTCAAGGTGCAAGGAAGTTCTTCTAGCCAGTGTAGGAGTGTGACATCACTATCTTCATTGGCTTCTTGAGCTTGGCACAGATCTTCAAGTAGACTCTTTATTATGAAAATACGATGAGCTAGAGTCTCCTTGGTCTTGAGATATGATTCCCTGTTGGTGATGACCCCGATAGTGATCAGATTCTTAATTTTGATCTTCTTCATATCTATCCACTCTTCTAGGCTCTCTTCTTGATCTTACAGCTCTTGTGAAAGTAGATCTACCAGATTGTCTAGCTCAGCTTTAGCTTTGTCCATTTTCTCCTTTCTTTCCACAGCGGTTTTTAACAGGACTCGTCCTTGAGCCAACAACCGCTCCACTACATCCCCCACTATCTTGCCTCTAGCTTGGGCTTTTTCAACCTTCTGTATTAGGGGATCTTTCACTATCACTGCCATTGGTTCTACTATTTCTGATGACTTCACTATTTTCTGAAGGACAGCGGCCAGTTGTTCTACTTTTGCTTTGTATTGCTCCTTTTCCCTCTTGGCTTCATCATACTTTTCAAGTAGGGTACTGGCAGTGGTCTGGAAATCTGCTTTGACACCCTCATGAGTCACTTTACCAAGCTCAACCCTTGAGATGACATAATTACTCATGTCAAAAGTGTCAACCGTGGCATCTTTAGGAGGTTTGGCAATCTCAACATATCTGGTTCCCTTTTCAGTGACCAGTCTAGAAACAGTCTTAGGCTTCTTTTTCTGGTTCTTTGCTTTCACGGGCAACAGCTTTTCAATGTCAATCTCATCAGGTGAGATGGCTTGCTTCTTCCTCTTTGGAGTATAGGAAGATAGCCATGGAGGAAGTATAGATGTATCAACAGCTGGAGGGGGATCCACTACTTGCTTGGTTGGCTCCATGTTTGTACCAGTGATGGTGACAATTGGACTTGTGTTGGTAAACACAACACTTGTATCAGCAATGTAATGTCCCCTTTCTAATGGAAACACTTAAACCTGAATCTACATTCAAAATGATTCTCAAGGAGACATTAGAAATGTTAGATAACAATAAATTTCAATGATAAGATCAAATAAGATCAATGATAATGTATTCACATCATTCCAAGGATTATTTATTTCCTAATTGTTACTTGCTATTGATAACTATTCTATAATACATTTTATAATTCAATCATGCATATTTTCCTTATTACTCTTCCTCATAGAACTAGGCTTTACATGTATAGGGCGTGCTGAAACCATCTCTTGACCCAGCCTACGGGAAACTATGTCCCAGCCTACGGGCCTTAATACGGATGGGATTACTCCGCCTCTCCCCACAATACCTAACATTGCTTTAAGGATGAAGTAATAGAGAAATATAAAAGTAATAATCTAAGTTCATCTTCCCATATCATCTTCCTTCTATTCCTTAACCATGGATGGGGAAATTATATGTCTTGGGTGCGTTGAACCCTCTCCAATGCCTCATGAATGGAATTACTTTTATATTTCTCTATTACTTCATCCTTAAAGCAATGTTAGGTATTGTGGGGAGAGGCGGAGTAATCCCATCCGTATTAAGGCCCGTAGGCTGGGACATAGTTTCCCGTAGGCTGGGTCAAGAGATGGTTTCAGCGCGCCCTATACATGTGAAGCCTAGTTCTATGAGGAAGAGTAATAAGGAAAATATGCATGATTGAATTATGGAATGTATTATAGAATAGTTATCAATAGCAAGTAACAATTAGGAAATAAATAATCCTTGGAATGATGTGAATACATTATCATTGATCTTATTTGATCTTATCATTGAAATTTATTGTTCTCTAACGTTTCTAATGTCTCCTTGAGAATCATTTTGAATGTAGATTCAAGTTTAAGTGTTTCCATTAGAAAGGGGACATTACAAACAACCTTTTGTGAAGCATCAAGAATGTTCTCCAAAACAGTTTGTTCCCCAATATCAAAAGAAGGGGAAGATAAGCTTGGAATGGAACCAGAAGAATCAAAAATAGTTCCAAAGCTAGCTTTCATTGATGGAGGAGTATTGTTAGAAGAAACAACAAAAATTGGAGAAAGAGGAACACTTGAAATCACTGGCAAACTATCAGAAACCAGAACATGAGGAGGAGGTGTAAGAACTTGTGTCTCAGAGGGAAGATCTTTCATTGGAGTCTGAGGGGAACCATCAAGTCGTTCTACCTCTGTATCTTCATCTTCACCTTGTTCAGCTTTATCAGATACCTTTGTTTTAGACTTTTGAACATTTTGTTCTTCAGCCTCAACATCTTCAATTTCCATCTGATCATCATTAGTATCTTCAACATCTGACTTAGTGGCGTCAGAAGCCTCTGTGGTTTCCTTTTTCTTTCCTCCTTTAGATACAAATTTGATCTTTGGTTTGTGTACCTTGGAGGAAGAAGGGGTGTCACTCCTGTTCTTAGTTCGGTTCTCTACCTTCTTACTTGTTTGCTCATGTGTTCCCTCTTCGAACCCTGTAAGGAACTCTTTCAACTTAATTCCCTTACTTTCCAACCACAAGTTGGTGTTTGCCAATATTGGTTGAAATCTTTTCCTGATGGATGTCTCCTCTTTGACTGACCATTTCACCTCTAGGAGAGGTGAAGCCTCAACATTCTCTGCCTCATATTTGTGATCTAGGACATCCCCATCATCCTCCATTCCATCTGAAATATTAGCGAGTCCTAGTTCTTCAATTTGGCTTAGATGAAGTCTACAGAAATCCAATTTTTTAATCTCATTTTGAGTCCTAAGATCTGCCCATATGTCTTTGACCATTGGCACATGAAAAGTTGACTTCCTCTTGATTTTATCTTGAACCTTTCTAAAGTCAAAATGATTTCTTTTCTTGTAGGTCTTCATGGTGACCAACTGCAACTTAGAGTCAATTATCTTTGCTTTGTTGGCAGACTGAACTGAGTACCTCCCAATTTCAATGGGAAACTTTAACCCTAACCTCTTAAGCTCCATCTATTTGTTGTGTACCATAATCAGTTGTCTGCAAAGCTCCATAAGAACAATGCAATCACTAGGATACCATGGTAGCATGTAGGGGTCACCAGGATAGTATCCTACCCAAAGATATGTGAAGGTGGGAAATTGCAAGAACAAGCAACCAAAAGAATTTACAACCTGCCAAGCTTCATCAGAAACCTTTCTTTGAATTAGTTCACCATCCCATAAGCACATGACAACTGAGAAGAAAGCATCATTGACTCTTCTGAAATGATGAATTGACCCCTTTAGAGTGATTTGGGGGTAGTATTCATACACTGGGACCAATCTCCTATCTCCTACTTGGGTTAAACCTGGAAAGTTCCTCATGCTTGCAGCAGCATAGACAAGATAAGAGGTCATGTAAAATTTGAAAGTAGTATTGACTCTTACCAATTGCTCATGCAAATCATTGCTAATCTATTCACCCCAGAATATCTTCTAGTTACCCCGTAGAATCACCTTGATGTAAGTGTACATCCAGTCCTAGAATTTGGAAGCAGAGGGGAGTCCTCTGATGCAACTCAAGAGAGTTATCAAATCACACACTTCCTCCACAAAATCACTCCTGTGAAGGTCTTTTGGCCATCTGGTCAAAGTTGCCCTAGGAATCTTTAACCATTTGTTGTTTATATGCCTCCTAGCAGATTCCACGTCATTATCATAGTCTTGTTGAACCTGAGCAAAATCAATCCGCCTGATGTTTTTAATTGGTGGACACATGAAGATTTTGTCCATGAATTCTGCATCCAATCTCATGATTACATTTCCCTGTGAGTCTGTCACAGCTCTAGTGTCCCTGTTGTAATGGTTGGTCACTTGTAGAACAAATTCAGGACTGTGTGCACTGACTGGAAATGACACAACCAAATGAATATTGCTGTCAATGATTTTCTGCATAGGCTTGGAAGGATTTGCTTGTTTAGTTCTATCTACGAACTCGGCCAAGTCCACATGCCCAATTTTTGTGTCTCTGATTTCATCAATGTTTGATTGCACTACCGTTACCGGAAAGACACCCTGGTACTTGTACTTCATGGCTCTGGACTTTGACGAATATGATTCTGACATGAGCTCTGGAGAGAACTGTGAATTTGAACACCACGAACGCTGATTGAGAACTGCAAAAAGGCCATGATCTCACAGTTAGGGGAAAAATTGGATAAAATGGGTCAACTGTGTTTTGATGATCATGGACAGGAAAGCATGTGTTTGAAGGGCTTGAGTGCGCAAATCAAGGCGAAGGCGAAAGCAGGCTTCTAGTTTTGAAAGGTGAATTTTCCAATGTTGGGAAAAATTAGGAAAATGTGCTTGAGCGGGTGATTTGGCCGCCATTGTAGGTTAAAAGAATCTCCAGGTGTAAAGGCGGTAAAAAATACTTCCATCGCATGTATTTTGGAAATTGTTTGTAACATGTTTGAGCAGCCAAAATCACCGCTATTGCATGTTATGAGTTTTGACCTTCAAATGCTTGGGCGGGTGTTTCGGTCGCTCTTGCAGGGAAGTGAACACACGAGTTTTGGTGTAGGGGCGGTGGAAACTACCGCCGTTACATGTAGAACCAATGTTTGGTGCTTAAGGTGTTCGGGCGGTGTATTCTACTGCTTCTACAGATAGCGAAGGCTTACAATGCTATATAGGCAGCGAAAACTACCGCCATTTGCAGATGATGCTAGATTTAGTCTTTGAAGTGTTTGATCGGGGATTATGACTGACACCACACAATCGATGGGTAAGAGATTGCTGGGTATGGGAGGTGTAATTCGCCACCCATATACGTCTGTAATTCAGGAAGTGCCAAAGGTTTGAGCGGTAGATCCACCACTACATGCGATGAGACTTTTAGGGCACGAACCTAGGTATGTGGACTACCAGGGTTTTAAACGAAACTGGTGAAAATGAAACTTTAAACGAAAACTATAACAAAATAAAACAAAAGAAAAACAACCTTCAAAACTAACAAAACCCTAGTAAAGAAAAAGCTAGCAGTTAGAAAGCTTACCCGTTTGAGATTTGAAAACCTTAGACTTGATAATGGTAGCTTAGGTCGAACTCCTTCAATGGTGCGATCTGGTAATGCGAGGGAGTTCAGAGACAGAGCTAGGAGAAACGAAATAGCAAAAATGACACGCAAAAGACATTTTTAAAGCTTGAATAACAATTTTAATAAGTGGCACGAGTGGCCATTAATGGCACTCAGTGTTCAAGATTATGAAGATCTTGAACGAGCGGGTATTTCAGCTGCTCAAACAGGTTAGATGCGCCAGACAATGCAGAGGTGGGAGATTTGACTGCTAGTACATAAGACAACAAAAATTCAATCATATGTAATAGCGGTGTTTTCCACCGCTTTTACATGTGATCAAACTTCAACATGTAAGGGCAGCTGAAATAACTGCCTTTACATGTCAAAAATCAAAAATTTTCTAACACCTGTTAATGACTAAAAATTGACATTTTTTACTGATTTACAACTTACGATCTTTGCACATATCGAGAAAATGGTTCAAAGAGATGTCATAAACCAGCCTGGGATGTCAAACACTTCGCACGAGACCAAGGAAATCTTTTCTCGATTTGCAATCTTAGAGTGTAGATTCACGAAACGGACAAGTTTCGTGGGGGTTGTCTACAAAAATGAGTGTAGCTGATTTTGAGAACAACAGCTGGCTCTAATTGGGGAACTTCCTTCAATTAAATTTTGAAACGATTGAGGACAGTAGAATCCAGTCTCTAAGTGCCTTCATTCATGCCATTGGGCTATAGAGTCAAGCTAAAAAGAAAAAGACACAAAAGACTAAATGAAAACACAAAAAATAAAGCACAAAACTATACAAATGTACAATTTTTAACTTATTTGATACTTCAGAGATTGAAGTGTTTCAGATGTTGTCCACTGTGAGAACAAGAATGGTGTTCCATCCTAATACTCTAGCAAGAAACTATTTTCACCACAGAATTGATGAATGGTGAATGGACCTCTCCACAAGGAATCAAATTTTCTGTGCATTCCTTTTGGTTCTCTCCTCTTGTCCCACAACAAGACTTGATCTCCAACTTGAAACTCACGAGCCTTTGTCTTCTTGTTGAAGAGTTTCTTTACTTGATTTTGGTGCTCAGCAATACGGTCCACCACCATAGTGCGCTGTTCCTCAAGTTCAATCAAATACATGATCCTTTTATCAATTAAACTATCAAAAGTTCTATCTTCCAATGCCTTTACCAACTTCAATGCTGTCAATTCCAAGGTAATTAGTATCTCCACATTCAGACCATATAGAAGTTGAAATGGCGACATGCCTATCGCCCTTTTGGGTGTAATTCTATTAGCCCATAAAGCATCAAACAATGCCTTATGCCAAGTTCTCTGATTCTCATCGACCAGTTTCCTGATGATAGTGACCAGATTCTTATTGCTTGATTCTGCTTGACCATTCCCTTGCGGATAATAGTCTGAAGAATGGGAAAGAATGATCCCATGCTTGTAGCAAAATTTAGTGATCTCATGAGAAGAAAAACAAGTAGCATTGTCTGCTACAATCTTGTTTGGAACTCCAAACCTGGAAATAATGTTCTCCTTAAGAAAACTGCATACCACCTCTGAAGTAGCATGCTTGACTAGAATAGCTTCCACCCATTTGGTAAAATAGTCTGTTGCAGTGAGAACATAGTTATGTCCTACACTTGATGATGGATTCACTGCGCCAATGAAGTCAATACCCCATTGCTGAAAAGGCTCCTCAATCACCACTGGTTTTAGAGGTAAGGCTGCCAATTTTGGTTTCCCAACAAACTGTTGGCATAACTCACACCTGCGTACCCAATTGTACACATCTTGGAATAGTGTGGGCCAATAGTATCGAGCTCGTAGAATCTTGTGAGCTGTTATAGGTGCTGAAAAATGTCCTCCACAAGCCAAATTGTGGAAAGACTCCAAAAGTCTACTTTGTTGCGCTTTATCCACGCAACGGAGAAATACACCATCTAGACTTCTCTTGTACAAACCATTGTCCCAAAGGACGTAGTTTGCAGCTTTTAACTTGATAGTTCTCTTTTCCTTATAAGACAAGTGAGAAGGGCACTCACCATAGGGAAGGAAATGAGCGATATTGGAATACCACTCGTCAGTTGTAGTAACAAAAAGGATAGTTGGCATGTCCACCACTTCTTCTTCTTCGTCCCTTGTCTCTTTTGGAACGTTATCTGTGATCAATTGACACAAACCTTTACCACGCACAAGCTTGGTTGGCTTGATATCCAAATCAAATTCTTGGATCTTAGAAATCTAATTACCTCTCTTTGTTTCGAACTCCTGTTGAGTTAGGATAGATTTGACTATTGTATCAGGCACCATGACAACAGTGTGTGAGTTTAGAATATAGAACCTGAAATGCTTCACCGCTTTGACCACGACATAGGCATGCTTCTCCATATTCGAATACTTCAATTCATGAGCTTTGAGAGGACAACTCATAAATGATATGGGGGATTCAACGCCTTCTTCATTCTGTTGAACCAGAATAGCTAAAAGTGTGTGTTCTGAAGCATAGCTATAGACTACAAAATCCTTAGTGTAGTTAGGACAAACAAGGACTGGAGCATGAGCAATAGCTCTCTTGATATCCTCAAATGCTTCCTTACCTTCCGCAGTCCAATGGAAAGTGGCCTTACCCTTCATCATATTAACAATGTGATGGGTTTTTTCTGCAAACTTAGGAATGAACCTTCACAAAAAATTCACCTTTCCAAAGAAAGAGTGAACAACAGTCTTACATGCAGGCAGAGTGAGACTTTGAATAGATTTAACTCTCTCTGAGTCAATCTTGGTACCTTCCCAGGATACAATGTGTCCGAGAAGCTTACCTTCTGTCACCCCAAAAATTGACTTCTTGGGATTGAGGGAAATACCATTTTGCCGATAGCGCTCGAGCACTTGTCATAAATGATGCGCATGATCATGACAGTTTTGGAGAAAACAGTCAAGTCATCGAGATACACCACAATGAACATACCCATCTCATCTCTGAAGGCAAGATCCATCACTCTCTAAAATGTTGCGCCAGCATTGATCAGACCAAAAGTCATTCTGCGATATGCAAATGTGTCCCATGGTGTGGTGAAGGCAGTTTTGAACTGATCAGCTTCATTGACCTCCACTTGGTTATACCCCAAAAAACCATCTAACATAGATAGCATTTTTGAACTAGTCACTATTTGCAACACTTGGTCCATGATGGGCAAAGGGTAGTTATCTTTCAAGGAAGACTGGTTGAGATTCCTGAAATGAACACAGATACGGATTTCTCCGTTCTTCTTCCTTACAGGTACTATGTTTGCGATCCATGTGGAATGATGAATTGGAAAAATTATTCTTGCATTCAGCATCTTCTGAATTTCAGAAAGAATCGTACCTGATATCTTTGGATTGTATTGCCTTTGCTTCTGTTTGTGAGGCAACGATGCAACTTTGAGGGGAATTTCGTGTTGAACATCCTTAGGCCTGAAAGACTTCAGGTCGTCATAGGAGTAAGCCAAAACATCAATGTAATGGCAGAGGAGGGTAATGAATTTGAATCTTTCATCAGCAGTGCAACATTTTCTGATGTTGACCATCTTAGGATCTGCTTCCGTACCCAAATTGACCTACTCAAATTCCATAGAGGAACTTAAATCCTGTTGTTGCCACTGCTTGATATACCTGTCATGTTTATCAAAGAGTTTCTCAAGGGAAACCAATCCTTTTGGGATTTTATTTCCTTTCAATTGTAGAAATTCTTCGCTGGTTTGTGAATCTATCTCTGAAACATATTCACGTGGTGGCAATTCACTTCCTTCAAAGTAAAGCTCATCAAAACTATCCATCTTTTCTAGGAAAGCAATGATTTGATTATCACCATTGAACACCTGCCAATGGTCAGCGTTATCAGGTACATTTGGTTGGAAGACCAGCTCAATAGTGTACTTGTTTCCTTTGAAATCCTTGTGTGGCACCATGAGAGTGGCAGAAACAACCAATGAATCTACACGATCATTGAACTCTCTTGGCACTGCTGAAATGTTGAAAGCATCAAAACCTTCAATGCAATCCCATACGCGATTGCAATAGTGTCTCAGTCTTTCATTTTTAGTTTGGTACAAATTCCTTACTTGACAAACCACCAAATTGGCATCCCCTTGAGCATGAAGGATTTTAACACATCTGGCACGCGCAGCTTCCAATCCGAGCAACAAGGACTCGTATTCAGCGGTGTTATTGGTATTGTCAAATTGTAACTTGTATGAAAAAGGTAAAATATCACCTTGTGGCGATATCAAGACCACTCCGGCTCTAGAACTAGTAGAAGAATAGCTGCCATCAAATTCTAAAATCCAGACTCCATCAGAATTTGATTTCTTAGACTTTCTTTGGTCAGGAGACTCCTCTTCGTCAGTGAGGGAAGAATCTGGTATTACTATACTCTCACCTAAACTTTCATCTGAAAACTCTTCTAAGTCTCCATCTGACATATCCGAGCTATCACCCGATGTATTCTCATCTGATGAACTGGAACCATCTTCTGTAGACAGGAAATAGTTACCCATTCTCGAGGACTCAAACAGAATTTGAGCTTTGGGATTTGATGTTTGAGTAACAATATATTTTGCCTCCTTCTCAGGAAGCAACTTCTGCATGACACCTTTAACAGGTATCCTTGCTTTAGACAAATCCATGTTCAACTCCCCACCTACATCCTTGCAAAAATTACGTCTAAGAAGAATGCCGTATGAAGCTAGAACATTAGCTACCAGGACTGTCATCTTGATTCTCTTATCTGGAAAAGCTGCAAATGCAAATTGGGCGTCTTTGATTTGACCCAAAAGTGGAAGTTGCTTATTCTCCATAGAGAAACACCTCCCAAAAGTTTTGGTTAAGGTGAGGCCAAGGGCATCTGCTACCTTAGCAGGCATAACATTGTCTGAGGCTCTAGAATCTATTACGCAATTGCTCAATTTATGACCATTTACTAATAGGGAAACATAAAAAGGTTCAATTTTTCCAGAGATTTCAGGGGAAGTAGTGACAAGATTGTTTTGGGTAGGTTTACTTTTGGAGGAGTCATGAGTAGCTTTGGGAAACTCTTGTCTTGCAGGGACGGCCTTATTTTTGACATATTTATCTAATCTATCAAATTGTTCAGGATTAGCCTGTAAATATTCTACTTCAGACATTTGTATCTTAGTTCTCCTAGCATGATCTATTATATCAAATTGCTAAAAAGAATTAGATACGGAGGAAGAAAAACTATCATTTTGATTTTTGGTAGAGATAGCACTAGTCTGAGGAGTAGAAGTGGAAGGTACAAATTCATTAGAGGCACTTACTTGTTTATTAACCACTGGATCTTTTGATTGGAAAGGTAGAAAAGTCCCCCATTTAGCGATTGAAATCATCAGTTGAGATTCTTCTCTCACCTTCCCTTTATCAGCTTGAAGAGCTGATTGATTTTGAGACCTAGTGAAAATGGCATATGCTCCTTCACACACTTCTCCTTTCTCAGCTTCGTCTTGATAGTTTAGAAAGCTGATGGTAGAGTCGCCAGCTAACTCTTCTTCTCCTTCTATGAAGAGATTAGCACCATTTTCATAATCCAACTCAGGTTGGAAAGAAAGTTCATTTTTAGCTTCATAGTAGCCAACAACTGAGTTGATCGGTGTTGCTTCAATGGCAAGCTTCCCCTGTGTAGGTGGAAGATGGTTGTGTTGTCCTTGATTCCTAGCAGCATTGCCTTGATATGAATTATTTGGAAATGTCCTCCTTGGTATGTCTCGGTAAGAAGGAGGCGCAGACATACCATGGGACATTTGTCTCTTCAGAGCTAGCAATTCATTCGCTAGCTTTTGCACCATGGGATCAGTGGTGCTTGTAGAAGCATTCTCAGTAGAAGAGGAGCTTTTATTTCTATTAGTATCCCTTCTTATCTTACCCGCAAGGATAAGATCATCTTCTACTTCAGTTGCCAGAATCTGAGCTGCAGCAAGATCGGTAGGAGCAGCTCGCCTCAATAGAAAACTCACCTCTGAAAGTTGTGTATTGATAAAGAAACATTTAAGGTTCTTCGCTGTTGGCTCAGCAGTGGTGGGAATCCTGTTTCTCAATTTGTTGAACTTAGCGATGAAATCTCACATTGGTTCATGAGGTTCCTTTTTCATTTGTGTCAACTGTGCCAACAATGCATGAGCATCTTCCACAGGTTTAAACTTGGCTTTGAACTTGGTTTTGAGAGTAGCCCAGCTTGTTATGGTCTGAGCTCGAAGGTCATAAAACCAGTCTGTAACAGTGCCTTGTAGTGTTTCTACAAAGAGTCATACAGCAACATCTTCGTGCTCGACACCAATCACACCACAGGCTATATAGAAAGCCGCAATGTGCTCATCAGGATGAACTTTCCCATCACCATAGAATTTGGGGAAATTCTTTCTTGAACTACGAGGTAGTTCATGCAATGGTGGGGTCAAATTTAGAGGACCAAAGGTATTACCCCAAGGACCTTGGGCTTCCATAATGCGCTGATTGAACGGTGGTATAACAAACCTTGGTGGTGTATGAACAGCCAAAACTCTGTTAGCACTAAAAACTTCACCTGGTATTGGAGACCTGGTGTTTGTAGCGGGAAAACTCCTAGTGTGCTAAAGATGAGGTCGTGGAGTTAAGAATCCAAAATTATTCTGCTGCATCAATTCAAATGCAGGATCAATAATACCCTGAGCCCTCTTACTTCTGGTATACTGGGAATCTGCCAGAATCTATTATGCTAAACACAATTTTGCAAGAAAATGGAAAAGAACTGAAAATGCTTCAACTTGGAGCGTGAGGCTTCAAGTTGCGCATTCCTTCCCTAATAGAGAAGCCAAAAAATTGTTGGGTGAATATTTTGTCCTTAACTCGCTAACAGCAAAATGGGTATATCAGCCACAGCTATGATGAGACAAAGTCTCTCCTCTCAGCAAGGGGAGGTTCCCTCTAATTACTTGACTTTTGCAAACCAAACAACTTATGAAATTTATGTACACTAAAAACTATGTTTGTGGTGGTTCCATCTCATCTCATTCTCTTTTTTCAGAATAGATGTTTATATTTCAAACTCTTGATATAAGACTTATAAATTATCACAAAATCACAGAAACACAAAGTTTTCTGTTACCTCACTTACTACTTGTAAACGGAACTATTTGAAGTAGAATGCAGCCCAAAGTCCTCACTCCTCTTCAAGATGATAAAAATAAATTGAATATAACAACTTGTAGCACAAAGTCTCCAAACTATTGTATTCTCACAAACATGAACATATAACCCACAACTGATTTGATAACACAAAGTCTATCAGGATCAAATTTACGGGCGCTCTTCAATCACTTGAAACAAACTCCACACTTCAATTATCATCAAATAAGATTATGATAGCAAGACGTAAGAACAAAACTATCACAACACAAATAATCCCAAGACAAAGATTGGAATTGAACTTTCTTTCTTGTATTGATAAATATTTGAATATTGATTTTCACAAAAAGCACAAAGTCTTGATTTGCTTCTCAATTCGCCAGAGTTTTCTTGCAATAGACAAAAGATAATATTTACAAAAGAGGCCCCCTTTATTTATAGGGAAAGGCCTTGAGAAAATTTAAGAAATCTACAACTAATTTGACTTATTCAACAAGAGAGTCCTATTTGACTTAGGACTTCTCTTATTTCAAATGTAATTACATTTTGGAAAATTACACGTGTAGATGTCCAAAACAAAATTCAATTTACATAACATCTAAGAAAAACAAGCTAAGGCACTAGCTTCCTCCATCTTTTTTCCTCAGGAAGTTCTGGTACATAGTTTGAATGACTGACATCTCGCATGCATCTGGTTTTGCTGTGTTTTCAGAGATGGTGCGAGCTCAGAGAATTGAATCTTTCACCGCCTTTACTGCCTTTTCATGCTTGTCTAAATTATCCTTCAGGTTCTCTAGAGTCGAATGTTGATCATATAGGTTATCCATTGAGAGCACTGAGGGAGCTTCCTCTTCAAATTTCTTTTGTACCATTTCTTCAAAAGAACTTATCATTTCTTGTGCTGTGAGGAAACTATGATCTTCCCCTGTCAAGGTGCAAGGAAGTTCTTCTAGCCAATGTAGGAGTGTGACATCACTATCTTCACTGGCTTCTCGAGCTTGGCACAGATCTTCAAGTAGACTCTTTATTATGAAAATACGATGAGCTAGAGTCTCCTTAGTCTTGAGATATGATTCCCTGTTGGTGATGACCCCGATAGTGATCAGATTCTTAATTTTGATCTTCTTCATATCTATCCACTCTTCTAGGCTCTCTTCTTGATCTTGCAGCTCTTGTGAAAGTAGATCTACCAGATTGTCCAGCTCAGCTTTAGCTTTGTCCATTTTCTCCTTTCTTTCCACAGCAGTTTTTAACAGAACTCGTCCTTGAGCCAACAACCGCTCCACTACATCCCCTACTATCTTGCCTCTAGCTTGGGCTTTTTCAACCTTCTGTATCAGGGGATCTTCCACTGTCACTGCCATTGGTTCTACTATTTCTGATGACTTCACTATTTTCTGAAGGACAGCGGCCAGTTGTTCTGCTTTTGCTTTGTATTGCTCCTTTTCCCTCTTGGCTTCATCATACTTTTCAAGTAGGGTACTGGCAGTGGTCTGGAAATCTGCTTTGACACCCTCATGAGTCACTTTACCAAGCTCAACCCTTGAGATGACATAATTACTCATGTCAAAAGTGTCAACCATGGCATCTTCAGGAGGTTTGGCAATCGCAGCATATCTGATTCCCTTTTTAGTGACCAGCCTAGAAACAGTCTTAGGCTTCTTTTTTTGGTTCTTTGCTTTCACGGGCAACAGCTTTTCAATGTCAATCTCATCAGGTGAGATGGCTTGCTTCTTCCTCTTTGGAGTATAGGAAGATAGCCATGGAGGAAGTATAGATGTATCAATAGCTGGAGGGGGATCCACTACTTGCTTGGTTGGCTCCATGTTTGTACCAGTGATGGTGATAATTGGACTTGTGTTGGTAAACACAACACCTGTATCAACAACCTTTTGTGAAGCATCAAGAAGGTTCTCCAAAATAGTTTGTTCCCAAATATCAAAAGAAGGGGAAGATAAGCTTGGAATGGAACCAGAAGAATCAAAAACAGTTCCAAAGCTAGCATTCATGGATGGAGGAGTATTGTTAGAAGAAACAACAAAAATTGGACAAAGAGGAACACTTGAAATCACTGGCAAACTATCAGAAACCGGAACATGAGGAGGAGGTGTAAGAACTTGTGTCTCAGAGGGAAGATCTTTCATTGGAGTTTGAGGGGAACCATCAAGTCGTTCTACCTCTGTATCTTCATCTTCACCTTGTTCAGCTTTATCAGATACCTTTGTTTTAGACTTTTGAACATTTTGTTCTTCAGCCTCAACATCTTCAATTTCCATCTGATCATCATTAGTATCTTCAACATCTGACTTAGTGGCGTCAGAAGCCTCTGTGGTTTCCTTTTTCTTTCCTCCTTTAGATACAAATTTGATCTTTGGTTTGTGTACCTTGGAGGAAGAAGGGGTGTCACTCCTGTTCTTAGTTCGGTTCTCTACCTTCTTACTTGTTTGCTCATGTGTTCCCTCTTCGGACCCTGTAAGGAACTCTTTCAACTTAATTCCCTTACTTTCCAACCACAAGTTGGTGTTTGCCAATATTGGTTGAAATCTTTTCCTGATGGATGTCTCCTCTTTGACTGACCATTTCACCTCTAGGAGAGGTGAAGCCTCAACATTCTCTGCCTCATATTTGTGATCTAGGACATCCCCATCATCCTCCATTCCATCCAAAATATTAGCGAGTCCTAGTTCTTCAATTTGGCTTAGATGAAGTCTACAGAAATCCAATTTTTTAATCTCATTTTGAGTCCTAAGATTTGCCCATATGTCTTTGACCATTGGCACATGAAAAGTTGACTTCCTCTTGATTTTATCTTGAACCTTTCTGAAGTCAAAATGATTTCTTTTCTTGTAGGTCTTCATGGTGACCAACTGCAACTCAGAGTCAATTATCTTTGCTTTGTTGGCAGACTGAACTGAGTACCTCCCAATTTCAATGGGAAACTTTAACCCTAACCTCTTAAGCTCCATCTATTTGTTGTGTACCACAATCAGTTGTCTGCAAAGCTCCATAAGAACAATGCAATCACTGGGATACCGTGGTAGCATGTAGGGGTAACCAGGATAGTATCCTACCCAAAGATATGTGAAGGTGGGAAATTGCAAGAACAAGCAACCAAAAGAATTTACAACCTGCCAAGCTTCATCAGAAACTCTTCTTTGAATCAGTTCACCATCCCATAAGCACATGAAAACTGAGAAGAAAGCATCATTGACTCTTCTGAAATGATGAATTGACCCCTTCAGAGTGATTTGGGGGTAGTATTCATACACTGGGACCAATCTCCTATCTCCTACTTGGGTTAAACCTGGAAAGTTCCTCATGCTTGCAGCAACATAGACAAGATAAGAGGTCATGTAAAATTTGAAGGTTGTATTGACTCTTACTAGTTGCTCGTGCAAAGCATTGCTGATCTGTTCACCCCAGAATATCTTCTGGTTACCTCGTAGAATCACCTTGATGTAAGTGTACATCCAGTCCTGGAATTTGGAAGCAGAGGGGAGTCCTCTGATGTGACTCAAGAGAGTAATCAAATCACACACTTCCTCCACAAAATCACTCCTGTGAAGGTCTTTTGGCCATATGGTCAAAGTTGCCCTAGGAATCTTTAACCATTTGTTGTTTATATGCCTCCTAGTAGATTCCACGTCATTATCATAGTCTTGTTGACCCTGAGCAAAATCAATCCGCCTGACATTTTTAATTGGTGGACACATGAAGATTTTGTCCATGAATTCTGCATCCAATCTCATGATTACATTTCCCTGTGAGTCTGTCACAGCTCTAGTGTCCCTGTTGTAATGGCTGGTCACTTGTAGAACAAATTCAGGACTGTGTGCACTGACTGGAAATGACGCAACCAAATGAATACTGTTGTCAATGATTTTTTGCATAGGCTTGGAGGGATTTGCTTGTTTAGTTCTATCTACGAACTTGGCCAAGTCCACATGCCCAATTTCTATGTCTCTGATTTCATCAACGTTTGACTGCACTGTCGTTACTGGAAAGACACCCTGGTACTTGTACTTCATGGCTCTGGACTTTGACAGAGATGATTCTGACATGAGCTCTGGAGAGAACTGTGAATTGGAACACCACGAATGCTAATTGAGAACTGCAAAAGGCCATGATCTCGCAGTTAGGGGAAAAATTGGATAAATTGGGTCAACTGCGTTTGACGATCATGGACAGGAAAGCATGCGTTTGAAGGGCTTGAGTGCGCAAATCAAGGCGAAGGTGAAAGTGGGCTTCTAGTTTTGAAAGGTGAATTTTCTAGTGTTGGGAAAAATCAGGAAAATGTGCTTGAGCGGGTGATTTGGTTGCCATTGCAGGTTAAAAGAATCTCCAGGTGTAAAGGTGGTGAAAAATACTGCCGTCGCATGTATTTTGGAAATTGTTTGTAACATGTTTGAGTGGCCAAAATCACCGCTATTGCATGTTATGAGTTTTGACCTTCAAATGCTCGGGCGGGTGTTTCAGCCGCTCTTGCAGGGAAGTGAACACACGAGTTTTGGTGTAGGGGTGGCAGAAATTACCGCCGTTACATGTAGAACCAATGTTTGGTGTTTAAGGTGTTCAGGCGGCGTATTCTACCGCTTCTATAGATAGCGAAGGCTTACAATGCTACATAGGCGGCGAAAACTACCGCCATTTGTAGATGATGCTA
Organism: Cunninghamia lanceolata; assembly: GCA_027924645.1. Classification (NCBI taxonomy): domain Eukaryota; kingdom Viridiplantae; phylum Streptophyta; class Pinopsida; order Cupressales; family Cupressaceae; genus Cunninghamia; species Cunninghamia lanceolata. The sequence goes on from BSBN01000798.1 coordinate 1,891,335, forward strand.
GATTTAGTCTTTGAAGTGTTTGATCGGGGATTATGACCAACACCACACAATCAATTTGTAAGAGATTACCGTGTATGGGAGGTGTAATTCGCTGCCCATATACGTCGGTAATTCAGGAACTGCCAAAGGTTTGAGCAGTAGATCCACCACTACATGCAATGAGACTTTTAGGGCACGAACCTAGGTATGTGGACTACCAGGGTTTTAAACGAAACTGGTGAAAACGAAACTTTAAACGAAAACTATAACAAAATAAAACAAAAGAAAAACAACCTTCAAAACTAACAAAACCCTAGTAAAGAAAAAGCTAGCAGTTAGAAAGCTTACTCGTCCGAGATTTGAAAACCTTAGACTTGATAATGGTAGCTTAGGTTGAACTCCTTTAATGGCGTGATCTGGTGATGCGAGGGAGTTTGGAGACAGAGCTAGGAGAAACGAAATAGAAAAAATGACACACAAAAGACATATTTAAAGCTTGAATAATAGTTTTAATAAGTGGCATGAGTGGCCATTAATGGCACTCGGTGTTCAAGATTTTGAAGATCTTGAACGGGCGGGTATTTTGGCCGCTCAGACAGGTTAGATGCGCCAGACAATGCAGAGGCGGGAGTATTGACCGCTAGTACATAAGACAACAAAAATTCAATCATATGTAATAGTGGTGTTTTCCACTGCTTTTACATGTGATCAAACTTCAACATGTAAGGGCGGCTGAAATAACCGCCTTTACATGTCAAAAATAAAAAATTTTCTAACACCTATTAATGACTAAAAATTGATATTTTTTTACTGATTTACAACTTACGATCTTCGTACATATCGAGAAAATGGTTCAAAGAGATGTCATAAACTAGCCTGGGATGTCAAACACTTCGCACGAGATCAAGGAAATCTTTTCTTGATTTGCAATCTTAGAGTGTAGATTCATGAAACGGACAAGTTTCGTGGGGGTTGTCTACAAAAACGAGCGTAGCTGATTTTGAGAACAACAGGGTGTATGGAGTTGTCTTATGTCTTTCAGTCCCTTTCTCTTTACAGAACTTATCAAACTCTACCGAAGAAAACTCACCACCATTGTTAGTTCTCAAACACTTAATCTTTTTACTAGTTTGATTTTCAGCAAAGGATTTAAACTCTTTAAACTGACTAAAGACTTCAGTCTTTCTTCTGATAAAATAAACCCATGTGCTTCTACTATAATCATCTATGAAAGATACAAAATATACAAATTTGGAAATCAAAGGAACATTAACTAGATGAAACACATCAAAATGAATAAGATCCAACACACTAGAAGACTTGTGAGAACTAGAGTAAAACTAAACACGGTTTTGTTTTCCATATACACAATGTTTGCAAAAGTCAAACTCAAGATTACAATCATTTAACCCCTCAACGAGGTTTTTATTTTTCAGGGTTCTAAGACCCTTCTCACCAATGTGACCATATCTCAAATGCCATAACATAGTCTTTTTCAGTAGGAATCTTAGCTTCCGTAGCATGTGCACTACCATCAAAACTAGTTACAACATATTTCTTCACTGCTTGTTTAGATGGTGGGGATGAAGTGATTGTAACTCTTTTCTTCAAATCAAAAGAACTATTGCATTGTGAAGTGCATGCCTCCATCTAAAATAGAGTACCTCTCTGAGTACCCTTCGCAAGCACCATAGATCCTCTAGTCATCTTGCATCCATCCTTCGAAAAGTAAACCTTCACACCTGCATCATTCAACATACTTACAGAAAGCAGGTTCAGTGCTAGGCCTGTGATGTGCATAACCATAGTGATCCCCTTCACTCATCCATCAGGAAATCAGATTGAGACTCTTCCACGACCAACAAGCTTTAGATTAGAGTCATCACCCAGGTACACTCTTCCACCATCAAACTCTTCATATTTCATGAACTAGTTTCGATGCGAGGTCATGTGGAATGATGCACCTGAATCAATCAAACACACATCATCAGATGCATGGGTGGCCAGGGCTACGATGAAGGCATCACCATCATCTTGTGACTTGTCAGAATCTGAATCAGGGGCGGACTTCTTTTTCTTTTTATTTTCTTCTTTGCATTCCTTTCATAAATGCCCTATTTTCCCACAGTTCCAACAGAGAACCTTGGACTTTCCAAAAGATTTGGAGCTCCCATGGGATTTGGATCTTCCCTTTTCACCTTTCTTGTCCTTCTTCTTCCCTTTCTCTTTGGGTCTTCCATGAACCGCAAGAGCCTCTTTAGACGACTCAGATGTCTTTCTTCTCATTTCTTCAGATAACTACGAGGACACCACATCTTCCATCTTGAAGGTGGTAGTGGTGCTTCCAATACCCATGAGAAGATGATCCCATGTGTGATCTATGAGAACAAAATGAAGATTAAAACATAAATCAAATGTAAATACAAATGATTATACCTTCCTTTTGACTCACAAATCCAAGAGAGGGAAGGAGTTGCACCCAATAGAGCTCCTCAGATTGTACCCATGATGACTGCAATGTGGATTGCTCAATGCTTTCAACACAATGTAGACGAGATGGGGATTAATAGATTGATAGATTAGAGATTGAGGTGATAATGGCTAGAGTGATTTGGGGCATTATGTTGGTATGATAGGAGGATTTTGGAGAGATTTTGGCAGAGGTTTGATGCATGAAGAAGTCCCTCTCAATGGCTTGGAGAGAGGTCTCATTTATAGAGTTTTGGAAATGAGGATGGAGGGTGAGGATTAGAAGATGAGATCAAGGGCTAGGAATAAAAGTAAATCTTTTATTCATTTTGGGGGAAAAAGGGTGATAAATGAGATATGGGTGTGAAGGAATATTTATGAATTAAAGATTCATATGGGGAATGGCAAATGAATTATTCATTTGGGGATAAGAGGTGATAAATGAGGTATGGGGGTGGTAAGGGGTTTGTAAGAGCAGTAAATGTGATGTGTGATATGTTTCAATTTTTTATTTGGAGGATGTGGGGAAGGGTGTTAAACTAGGTTTGACCACCCAAATGAGAGGTTAGGATTAAGTAACATAGGTTTTGTTTAATTAATCATAGGGCCAGGATGAGGTAGGGTAGGGTAGGGTAGGTCAATTAGTAGGCTAGATTAATTAGATAAGAATAATTTATCTAATTAATAGGGATTAGGGAGATGGACAAAATAGCCAAATAAATATTAGAAATATTTATTTAATAGATGAGGATAGTGTTGTAAGGTCTAGTGATAAATTAAATGAATTAATTGATCACAAGGGAGAGACAGATGGTTAGGGATAAATTAATTAAATAAGGTGAATTTATTCAATTAATAGGGGGGATGAATTGGTGTAAAGGTACGGGAAATGGGTTTGCAGAGCAAGCCAATTTTAGGTGTCTGCATTTGTCCCTCTTTGAGATGGTGTTGCAGCTAAGTAACATCATTTCAAAGAAGTTAAAACATAGAGTTGGATTGGATAGAAAAAAGATTTTGGCTTAGAAGAATAGGGTAAGGTTTGGGGATAAATGTTAAGGGTGATGCCCCCTCGAGAGGATAGGCAGGTTGCAAGAACACGGTTGTGCTCTCAAAATGGATGGAACAAATTGGTAGAAGTGGTTGGAGGATAAGGGGTGAGATGAAAGTGTGATAATATTGGGAGATTGATTGGTGGATGATCATTGTGTTGAAAAATGATTTAGAGAAATCCTAGGTTTGATATAGCAAAGTGGATATTTTCACCAAGGTATAGAAGACCAGGGTGATGATGTTTATCCAACATTTGCATGGACTAGACACGCAAACAAAGGGATGATCCCATGCATGCCCAAGATAGTACAACCTTGTCTCGATGAGGGAAGGGGACTCATAGCATAAGTCGTTAATACACAAAAGGTATGATGAACCTTAGATGCACAAGGAGATCAATATGCTAGAACTGACCCTACAATCCACAAGATATGAATACTAGCTTGGAGTAATGAAACCAAACCACAAGCACAACATACGAAAGCAAGACTATGCCCCATTCTAGATGTTTTTGCCACATACCATGATATAGTGAGATCAAGGTAGCTTTGATGTGATCTTCGAATAGGACAAAAGATAAAAATAAAAAATGAAAAGACCAACGAACCGAACAAGTAGCCATTGTATCTCTTGCCAAAATGGATAATGATTTGATAGATTCTGCCTATCGTAGGAACGATATATCCTAAGGCAGGAATTGATTGATGATTGGATCATGTTTAGTTGATGTTATAAGATTGGCTCAAGATATGATGGTGACAAGTTGTGGTTGATGCTGATTTGATAGTTGATGATTTTTGTTAAGGGATAATGCTTTGATAGGTGATGTGATGCTTGGATCTAGTGTAAGCTCAGCGGGTTGGATGGGTGCATCTTATGCACCTGAGTACTAGAAACTTCCTGTGTATTCCAAACTGCCTACATACCTTGTATCCATGGGATCAAGGCACATTAAGATGCAGGTGATTATGATATGTAGTTCTAATTTGTGATGATGATGTGTTGGATGATTTGGGTGATTTTGAGGATGTTGGAAGATGATGAGATGTTGATGGAGCAGTGTTGATTTTGTGATGGATATTTAGTTTTTGGGGATTTTTTGTGTTTTCTATTGTTTTTGTATTTTTTTTTATTTTGTGATGTTTTTGGATATTTTGATTTTGATTTTTTGATGTTTTTGGATTTTTTGATTTTGTGATGTTTTTTGGATTTTTTGATTTTGATTTTGTTTTTTGGATTTTTTTTATTTTGATTTTGTGATGTTTTTGGATTTTTGGATTTTTTGATTTATTTTTGGATTTTTGTGATTTTGGAAAGGGAATGATTTATTATGAGATGGTTGCATTAGATTTTGTGTGGGTAACCTTTATGTTAGATACCAATGACAAGGAAACACCAAGTCTAGAGGTGAAGGTGATGGGGTTGGAGAGGGAGGAGATTCATGATAGATGGATTGGAAGATAGAGATATGGATGCAAGATGGATGGATGGGAGATGGGGATAAGGATTTTATCCAAGGGCTAGGTTGCAAGGAGTCATATGCCCCAATGCCTAGAATTTTGCATGATGGGTTCTTGTTTGAATGGATGGACTTTGCAGTAGATGTATGGAGGATATACTTACAACGGGAGTATGCCAAGAGGTCTCCAAAGCATGTTGTTGATATTTTGCCCCTTGTCTTTATCAAGATATAAGGTGGGAGATGGTAAAAGCAAGATATAATGGATAGGATGGATGGGAAATGATAGGATAAATAAGGGGTAGTGGATAGGAATATGATAGGATAAGGATAAGATAGTGGATAAGATGTGCAAAGGATATTATGGGTGTGGATGAAGGATATGGTTTTGCCCCCAAGTGTAGGGAGACAAAATGGATGGAGAAGGGATTACTCATGATGCCCACAAGGGGTTTTCATCAAGGTACTTGCCCAAGGTGCCACAAGGAGTGGTTTTCACCATTGGATGGATTTTTTCTCTTTACTATTTTCTTGATTTTTTGATTTTTTTTTTTTGCTTTTTTGATGGAATGGGGACTCTAGGGTTTGTTCCATAGCACAAAGAAGATGGTCCCATGTTGGATAGAATTTTGGATGATGATTGCATAGATGTTGGTAGATAGGAGAAGATGGAATGGATGGTGGATAATGGATTATGATGTGGATTATGTGGATAATGATGTGGATTATGCAAAAGCATGGACCATAGGAATGTGATGGGGAAGATATGTAGGATAGTGGATGACAGATGGAGAGATGGGGGTATGTGGGAATGTTAAGTGGTGGAGGGGAACCAAGACCAACGGTTGCACACACCGTGATGTATTTGGAAGCTTGTACTTTGGATGTGGAGTTGGGAGTAATGGGGATCGGGATGGGGGATTTTTGGATGGTCGATTTGGGGTTTTAGGGACCCAAATAGACTTAGGATTTGGGGGATTTTTAGATGGGGAGAGGGATGTTTGGGATTTTGGGGTGGATTGGGATGTGGATGCCTCATTAGAGTTTTGTGCTTTTTGTTTGAGGACCCAAACCATTTTTGTTTTTACTTTTTCTTGTAATGGTGTGGGCTTTGATAGCCTTTTGGATTTTTGATTTTGCTTGGAAGGGATAACATCTTTAGGCTTTTGTGCTTTATGAGTTGAGGCATTCAAATTATTACTTTTGAATTCCATGGATTTGGGGGAAGCTTCATATTTGAAAGATGTGTGCCTTTGTTTGTCTTGATTGGGAAATTTAGGGGGTTGATGGGTGGAGGGGTAAAAAGTGGATTTATGGATAAATGAATGAGGGGATTTATGGATAGAGATGTTTGGGAGGATGGGAGAATAAGAGGATTTATGAATAGGGATGTTGGGAGTTGGTAGGATAGGAGGTAAAGTGGATTTAATGGAAATATTTGGAGTTGGAAGTAGTGGAGGTAAATTTGATGGAGGAAGATGGATGGTCACATGCTTTTGCAAATGATAGGATGATGGAGGAGGGATGGCAACATATGCTTTGGGGGTGCGATGAGATGCACCATGTTTGGGATTGGATGAATGGATTTTGGAAGGTGCGTGGATGGTACCAGCATGTTTAGATTGTTTTTCTTGGGGTGTATAGCCAAGGCCATGCGAGGATGGATGGAATGTGGTGTGGATGGGCTCCAAGATGCCTTGTTCGTGTAGGCCTAATCCTTTGCCTTGATAGTTCATATGTTGGAGTATGCAACATGCAATGGGATGTTTGGTGCTTTGGAAACAAGACGCGAGTCCATTATTTGTTAGAGGAGGATAGATGGTGGATGGAAGTTGTTTACCTCCTACAAGGGAGTCACCACGGATGAAAGTGCTTTGTCCAAGTGAATAGAAGGATGGATTTGGGATGGGATTGGTAGATGGTGTGGGATCAATAAGTTGATCAATAGATGGGAGGGGATTAGATGGGATGGTTAATTCTTGATTAGTTTAAGGGGTTGATTTTTCAACATGCTTTGGATTTGATTCTTGACATAGCTCATGTGCTTGGATAGAAGTGGGAGTGACTTGGATAGATGTGGTGGGTTCTTGGATGGATGTGATAGATGCGATAGGTGCTTGACTTATGGGTTCTTAAACATGGCTACATGATGGTTCTTGACTTGTGATAGGGGATTGTTCAAGAGGTTTGGTGGATGTTGGATTGCATGAGGGTGTTTGATTCCTTGCTAATAGCCAATGGATGGTATCCTTCATGAGTGTATGGGTTGAAGAACAATGTAATGGGTGGATAATGATGGTGGATGGTGTAGGATTAGGATTGGGATTGGATAGGTGGGTGATGGGATTAGGTAGTACTGGTTCTTGAATAGGTTCAAGGATAGGTGTTGGACTAGATGGTGGTGTTGGATGGGTGGGGGATTCCTTTGTTTTGCTTGGTGATGTTCTTTGGAGGAAATCCCATAAGGATTCTTTGGATGTCATGGTGTTAGGATTTGGAAGATTTGATGGTGGATTAGATGGTGTATGTGTGATAGGGGTTGGTGGATTGGGATATTGTGTTGGGGGGGTTGGGATTGATGGATTGTAAGGTAGGTAGGGTGATGGATTAAGGTTGATAGGATGGGGATTAGAGGATGGGAGATTTGTATGGGGAAATGGTTGTTGATATAAGGTTTGGATTTCAGAGATAAGGTGTGCTAGATTGGTGTTCCCTTGATCAAAGTTAGCATGACAAAGGTTAGAGGATGGATAAGGTGGAGTATTGATTGGTTGGATAGGTATGATGGTATGGATGTGTAAGGGGATGGTGATTGATATGAGGGAAAAGGTTGATATGATGGAAGTTGGTATGAAGGTTGAAAGAATGAAGATTGATATGATGTGGATGGGGGTGATGTGTATGATGTTTGTTGATATGATGAAGGTTGATATGAGGTTGATAGTGTGGGTATATAGGATGAAGGTAGGTATGATGAAGGTTGAAAGAATGAAGATTGATGTGATATGGATGGGGATGATTTGTAGGGTATTTGTTGATATGATGAAGGTTGGGTAGGGGCTTGGGATTCTCCAATGATGAGGTGTGCTAAGGGCATATCTATAATGTCATTTTTGCACTTTTCCTTAGCATTAGGATCCATGTTTTCATAGACTTTTCTAAGTCTTTGTAAATTTTGCATTGCTTCATAAGGATCCATTTTGTGGGAGGGATATGAGATGAAATGGGGGATAATAGACGATTGTGATGTTGGGAATCAAATTTCAAGACCTTAGGATGATTTGATTTTCTTCAAAGGATGGATGATTGTCTATACTTAAGGTGGACTAATGACACTTAAGTAATAGAGTTGATTTGGTTGATTTGATTGGATGATCAATTAAGGTCTTGATTTTTGATTGGGTTGATTTGGATTTGGAGTTTGATAATGATGTTGGGGGATTTGGATAATGATTAGGATCAATGTTGATGTGATGTGATGATGACTTGGATACAATTAGGGTTTGATATGGAATGATTAGGGATGATTAGGATAATGATTGGGATGAATGTTGATAGGATGAGGATGAAGGATGAAGATGTGACTAGGATGTGCTTAGGGATGAATGGGATTGAGGTTGATTTGACAAGAATGGAGATAATGATGATGTGTAATGATTAGAATGATGTCGTTTGGATAATGATTTAGATAGAATGATGATGATTTGATGATGTAGAGTGACAAGGATGTGATTAGGAATGAATTGGCAAAAAATGAGTGTGATTGGATTTTGAATGTGTTGGAAGAATGAGTTGAATGACCTGTCTTATGTGTTTTCTTGTTTGGCTTGATTTGGCAATGTTCAATGAAATGATCACACATGTACAATCATGAATCACTCACACAAGACACAAGCAATTTTGAATTTTGAATTTGAAGAATATGATGATGATTAAACAAGCACATGTGGAAAACACATCAACATGCCCTAATGTCTAGTTTGATGGGGTATGGCCAGCTAGGTTTGGGCTATGTTTATACGAGGTTGACTAAGAATTGAAAGTGAAATCCTATCACACAGCCAAGAGAAGGGGGTAACCCACCCTTCACCTTCACTTCCCAAAGGTAGAAAGTTCTTTGGGGCTTAGTCAAGAGTGACAAGATCATGATTTCAATGAGGGTGTCTTTCAATTCAGCCTCGAATGAGGTCATCCCTAGGGGTGATGAAATCCCCTAGAAGGCCTCCTAGGAAAGGGTAAACAAAAGTGAATCAAGTAAGGTGTTTTTGATCTCCAAGGTCACCTTGCGGTGCGAGGAGAGAGCATACACACACCCACTTGACTCACACTCTCACTTGTAAATTATCCCTTAGAAAAATGAAATGTAATGAAGACAAGTCAAGCAATGGTTCTTTTTAGCCCAATTTCAAGATGTGATTGAAGACACTGGTTGATTTTATGCCCAATTTCAATGATGTGTGATCAAGAAATGTTCATTTTAGAAGCCCAAATTGAAATGTGTATACAAACAATGATTCGTTTTATATCCCAAATCGAAATGTGTGATGAAAATAAGATTGAAGATGAAAGATTAGAATGGATGTACCCAGATTGTTTTCACTATCCAAGCTGCTATGTTTTTTTGATTCTAATGTTGTTCCAGCCCCGAATGATCACCTGCAAGTCACATGAACGAAAATGGAGCAAGTAGACTAGCCAAGATGATCATTATGCGAAAATTAAGAATCTGATAAAATATGATAAAAAAAGAACTGATATAGAAAAAATGACTCCATAAATAGATTCTAGATGAAATTCTATGCAATTTGAAAAAAAAAATTGGTGAAAAAGGATCAAGTTTGCAAAAGATATGAGCATTTGAAGTTATCATGCATGTTTGACTTTGACTACGAAAAAAGTGGTCAAAATGGTAGTCACCTAAAAATTCCTTCACCACTACGTAGTTCACATCATCAGCTTTTTGGAAAGTCCTTGTTTGTGAATTTTTGACTCCGTATACAAAAGTTGTGTGAGTTTGAAAAAAATAGCCTCCTTCGGCATGTAGGAGGCACATGAGGCTAAATCTGACTATTTGCAAAAAGTGTTAGCGGTTGGAGGTTATCAAATTTCTGATCACATGTACAACTATTTGCAAACCAGTGGTTAAGGTAATTCTGGCGGTTAGAGCTATTGAGGCTAATATTTTAAGCCCCTTGGTCACATGGGTGACCAGGGGCGAACCAGAAGGGAAAAAGTAAAATAAAATAAAATAAAAATAACAAGAAATTGAAATATGAAGGGCTTAAAGCCCAATAGATCTTGTGGTCACCAAAGTGACCTATGCTCACCATGGATGTGGGGGTCTAAACCCTGACTAAAAATGGCCCTAAGCTGAGAGCTATCATTGAGAGTGAAGGCTTGGCAGTTTAGGGTTTAGCCATCAGGGGGCAGTGGAAGACGAAGCTCGAGCGGTGGTGCAGGAGTTGGGAGGGGCAGCGACAAAGCTGGAGGTTAATAGTAGCGCAGAAAAAGGTTTGTTGGGCAGAGATGGCAGGGTTGGCGGTGAGAGCGGCAGGGGTGGGTATTGACAGCGGTAGGGGTCCATGGCAACTGGGCGGAGCGGAGGAGGAGTGTTGGGGTTTGAGGAAGCCGAGCGGAGCGGCGATAGGGATTTTTCTTGGTGGTCAATGGGAGTCAACAAAGGTAGGCAGGAGGCGACAGATGGAGGATGGACGTTGCAGGGGTGGCGACGGTGAGTGTAGGGAGGTGAAGCGGTGGCGACCGGGAGTGGAGGAGACAGGAGTGGCGGAGGAGTTAGGGCTTGGTCGGCGACCAAACCACAAGTGCAGGGATAGTTTGAAAATAATAGAGGACGATAGGAAACGGTGGTGTTTAGGGTTGCATGTGAGATGTTAGCGGGTGGTGGTGACGCAGATCACAGGTGTCGACTTCGATTAGAGGTGTCAACTAAAGAGATTTAGGTGACGGTTGTTGGAGAGAATGGTGGTGACACGGTGGAGGAACCACGGAAATGCAGCTAGGGTTTAGTGCAAGTAGTGGTGGGTTTAGCAGGCGTAGCTCTGTGCATTTCACTACACCCACTCACAGAAAAACCTGCAATACCCAACCAAGAATAAACCTACAACACGAGACAACCAGTAATGACAGAAAACATACTAGGCACAAATCAGTGTTTTTTTGGGGGGGGTCACAGTTCCATACGGTACGGATCCGTACAGTACATACTGTACCCTAAAAAATTTGCAGAAATTTTTAAAAATTTTCGTCATCAAACATAGTCAAATTTACTGTCAAAAAACTCATAAACAGTCTTCTGATCACAATAATGCAGTCCGTTTCTACCCAGGATGCAACCTGCAACACTTTATCTCCAAATTTTGCAAAACTTCACAAAAATGAGGGTTAGAAAATGAAGATTTTGATAACAAATCCTGCACAAACTGACGATTAGATCTAAGACCGGGTGTGCCAATGTGATCTATGAGAACAAAATGAAGATTAAAACATAAATCAAATGTAAATACAAATGATTATACCTTCCTTTTGACTCACAAATCCAAGAGAGGGAAGGAGTTGCACCCAATAGAGCTCCTCAGATTTTACCCATGATGACTGGAATGTGGATTGCTCAATGCTTTCAACACAATGTAGATGAGATGGGGATTAATAGATTGATAGATTAGAGATTGAGGTGATAATGGCTAGAGTGATTTGGGCATTATGCTAGTATGATAGGATGATTTTGGAGAGATTTTGGCAGAGGTTTGATGCATGAAGAAGTCCCTCTCAATGGCTTGGAGAGAGGTCTCATTTATAGAGTTTTGGAAATGAGGATGGAGGGTGAGGATTAGACGATGAGATCAAGGGCTAAGAATAAAAGTAAATCTTTTATTCATTTTGGGGGAAAAGGGGTGATAAATGAGGTATGGGTGTGAAGGAATATTTATGAATTAAAGATTCATATGGGGAATGGCAAATGAATTAAAAATTCATTTGGGGATAAGAGGTGATAAATGAGGTATGGGGGTGGTAGGGGGTTTGTAAGAGAAGTAAATGTGATGTGTGATCCGTTTCAATTTTTTATTTGGAGGATGTGGGGAAGGGTGTTAAACTAGGTTTAACCACCAAAATGAGAGGTTAGGATTAAGTAACAGGTTTTGTTTAATTAATCCTAGGGCCAGGATGAGGTAGGGTAGGGTAGGGTAGGTCAATTAGTAGGCTAGATTAATTAGATAAGAATGATTTATCTAATTAATAGGGATCAGGGAGATGGACAAAATAGCCAAATAAATATTAGAAATATTTATTTAATAGATGAGGATAGTGTTGTAAGGTCTAGTGATAAATTAAATGAATTAATTGATCACAAGGGATAGACAGATGGTTAGGGATAAATTAATTAAATAAGGTGAATTTATTCAATTAATAGGCGGGATGAATTGGTGTAAAGGTACAGGAAACTGGTTTGCAAAGCAAGCCAATTTTAGGTGTTTACACCATGAATCTGGCAAAGAACAAAGCAAGGTTATACATCTATCCTCCTCCATTTTCAAACCCACAGATGTCAACTGTGCAATAATCATGTTAAACTCATTCATGTGGTCTATAACAGATCCTCTGTCATCCATCTTCAGAGCAAACAACTTTTTTTTCAAAAAAAAATTGTTTACCAAGGACTTGGCCTGATAAACATCACCCAGCTTCTTCCAAAGGTCTTTTGTGCTCTTCTCCTCATGGACATTCAACAAGACAGAGTCAGCTAGATAGAGTCTTATGAGACCCTTAGCCTTCTGATCTTTGAGGTCCCAATTAGCTTGTGACATTGTTGTAGATTTTACACTGGATATGGTTTCCCATAGGTCATGATCAACAAGTAGGTCTTCCATCTTGAGTTTCCACAACTCAAAATTAGTGCCATTAAATTTATTAACCTCTAATCTTTTGGATGTGGTTGCCATCTCCTTCCTACAACAAGATACAGAATAATCTAAACAAAATGCCCACTCAACCTAAGATTAGCTCAAAAAACCCCTACCTAGCAGCTAGAACAAAAATTGGCCAGGCTCTGATACCAATTGAAAGGAAGCTAGGTGTGCGGAAATCGCTTCCTACACTAATCTAATGAGGGGAGGAGAGTGCCAATTCAATTTTATCTTTACAATTATAGCTATGTTAACCTACTAACAGAGATATTGCAGCAAAGACATACACAAGAATGTAAGACAGAAGAAGAGAGACACAAGATATAAGTGGGGAAAACCCTTACGAGTGATAAACCCCACACTCCAAAACATAGCTCAAATGTATTCCATAATAAAAGAAGGTTACAATACAATCACAGAGCCAATGCTCTTGCAGGAGTCTTTGACACTAGTATCTAGAGATGTTCTAGTAGCATAACAGTACCTATCAAAACCTATAGTACTCCTCTCCAAAGCACCTGTTTAGAAAGAGAATACAAAGCAAAAATGGCTCCACATTGAGATGGGCATCCAACATGACCTCATGGCCCAAAACTCACACCTATGGACACTTGTCTAAGACTATAGGATGCTCCTGATACTTCTCAAGTCACCCCATCCCAAGGAGGTTGCCTATTTCTAAAATAGGCTATGACAGATGGTCTTATGACTCTTACAATCATCATAGAATCTATCATAGCTATCATAACTTACAGCTGTAAGAGAATCTGTCATACACTAGTTATAAATAGCATATTCTCTTACACCATGTCATAGTCCACCTTGGGGTGCCCAAAGATGCTTTTTTAAAGATGCTTCTTGACACATGTCCATACCTGTCATAGGATCTTCTATTTCTAACTCTTACATGTCATAACTTTGTCATAGGAATCTATAATGACCGTTTCAGTCAATATTCCCTTACACACATTCCAAGATGCTGACACATGGAAAAATATTCCTACCACTAAGTGGGATGCCTATCTCCTCATGTGGGGACAAATTTACACGTGGTCATATGCCATGTAGGATGACACATCACCGTGCCAACTCCCACAATATGACAACATAGGATTTGCATCCAAATTATACAATAGACAATAAATAAATAAGTACAATGAATTAATACAAGAAGTTACCAAGGTTGAGACTATTGGTTTTAGGACATACAACTGAGAGGGGGGGTGAATCAGTTGTCACAAAAACTTTCTTTTCTTTAAACACTTAAATCCTTCTTATATTTCTACAAAATAATAATGATTCAATCATGGAAGCACAACACAATAACTCAAGAGCTGAAACACATTAACACATATGACACCAAGATTTTAACGTGGAAAACTTGATTAAGGGAAAAACCACGAGGTGACTAACCCAAGATTGTATTCTCTATTAAAAGAATAAGAAGAACAAAATGACACTTGCCAATTAGGGCTCACTACCCGAGCACACTGCTCACAAAAGGCCCACTGCCTACAAGAGACACACTGTCTACAGAATAATATAAATATTACATACTTGAACTAGAGATTAGCGTCTTCACCATGCTTGAGATAGTTCCATTTAAGCTCAACACTTCTGCTCTGCTTTTCACTCTTCTCCTCTCTACCACTTTTTCATCTCAACTAAGGATATGTTGAAATGACTTCACAAATCTTATTTATACAAGACATTAACTTTGGGATAATCATCAAAGTCGGCACAACATACTTTATTTTATTATAGAGCAGTTACAAAACTACAACTTGATTTGTTACAAAGACTTCATGCGTATCACCACACTATCGACCACACATATCTAGGACTTCAATCTTCTTTGAGGAACATGCCATGCTTCACAAAACATCTTCAAGATCATCTGCAAGATGTGTAAAACATCTGGTCAGCCATGATTAGGAAGAACACCATCACCCGAGAGTAAATCTTCAATTACGAACTTAATCTTCAATGCGGACTACCAACACGAACTGGACACAATCTAGAGACCCCCACAAGCTTGCCTGAATCACCAAGAACATCCATACCACTTTTGCTTACTAAAATCATTCGCATCTTCATCCGAAACCTCAAGAACACAGTCTGTCATCACTGTCACATTAGAATAAATGCTTGCGGACCTCCAGACCATGAACCAATTGAGTTGTCAATTCACATTCGCTTCCTAAACATTTCACCAAATTTGCAGAACAAGATATTGCATTTCTTAATCTCACCGGACCTATTTGTGTCACTCTATCACCTCTGAATAGTTGCCAGAACCAGTTTTACTCATATGGCCATAAATTCTACAAATCTTCATGCGGACCTCTCAAATCTTGACTGGATCATCTTTAGACACATATCTACAAACCCTTTGATGAGTATTCTTTGATCTTCATCTAGCTGGGATCTTCACTTCATAGAGTTTCACTATCTTCATTATTTTTGATAGGACTAATTTTCTCAATATCCTTAGCACACAACTCATCTAGTCCTTGACATCAATGCAACAAGAGTATGTTTACATCAATGATAACACTAGTTAGACCCATACTTGCAACAATCTCCCCCTTTGTCATTGATGGCAACATATTATGTGAAAAACTGTTTTAACCATCAAGACAAGATCTTCTCCTCACTAACTGACATATCTCCCCCTATCAACAACAATCATTCATATGTCTTCTCTTTCTTTGCTCCTCCCCCTTTGATCAACAACCACTTTTGTTT
Source organism: Cunninghamia lanceolata (assembly GCA_027924645.1). NCBI lineage: Eukaryota > Viridiplantae > Streptophyta > Pinopsida > Cupressales > Cupressaceae > Cunninghamia > Cunninghamia lanceolata. The sequence goes on from BSBN01000798.1 coordinate 1,906,962, forward strand.
TTCACATGTCTTCTCTCCCCCTTTGACATCAATGGAAAAGGGCACATACTTGCATCAATACTTTAGAATCATACAGACTGCTCCCCCTAAGTGGTAGCTTCCTATCATCAATCCAGACCACAAGATATGACTATGAGATCCACTAAACTGATGCACATCAGTGCACCTTAATTCAGAGCCGGAGGGGTAATAACCCCTAACTTCTCCCTGAGATACTCAAAAGAGTTCTTAGGTAGAGGTTTAGTAAAAATGTCTACAATTTGATCCTTTGAGGGCACCAACTCCAATCTGATGGATATTCATTCTTGTTCACCTGCTCTCTCAAAAAGTGAAACTTGATGGATATATGTTTTGTCTTTGAATGTAACACCAGATTTTTTGATATATTTATTGCACTTGAGTTATCACAGAAGATTGTGATAGGTTCCTCATACTCCACTCTGATGTCTCTTAGCATTTGCTTCATCCACAATACTTAAGTGCAACTACCTGTTACTGCAATATATTCTGCTTCTACAGTGGACAGAGATATTGCCTCTTATTTCTTGCTTAGCCAAGAAACTAATCTTTTCCCCAAAAAGAATGCACCACCACTGGTACTCTTCTGGTCATCCACATCTCCTACCCAATCAGCATCTGTATATGCATGAAGAGACAAATCATGATCCCTAGGGTACCATAAACCATACTCAATTGTTCTCTTTAGATATCTGAGAATTCTCTTGATTGCCATGACATGAGATTCTCTAGGATCAGATTGGCATCTAGAAACAAGAGCAACAACATTTATAATGTCAGGTCTAGTTTGAGTAAGATACAGTAGTCCTCTAATCATTGACATGTACTTTTTGTGATCAGCCTTAGGAGATTCATCATCTTTGCTCAGTTTACACCTAGTTTCCATGGGAGTATTCATTGGCTTTGAATCTTTCATCCCAAATTTCTTCAACAATTCTTTCACATATTTGGTCTGTGCTATGAAGATTCCTTTCTTTGTTTGAGTGATTTGCAGACCCAAGAAGAAATTTATTTCCCCAAACATAGACATCTCAAATTCACTTTTCATTTGATTTGCAAAAGTCTTGCACATACTATGTCTTCCTCCAAAAATGATGTCATCAAAAAATACTTCAACAATCAAGATATTTTCATGATCAATCTTGAAGTACAATTTACTATCAGCAGTACCTTTGTTGAAACCAATCTTCAAAAGATGTTTATCTAATCTTTCATACTAGGCCCTTGGGGCTTATTTGAGTCCATACAATGCTTTCTTCAACTTGTAGACCATATCACCATGATCAGACAATTGAAATCCATCCAGTTGCTCAATGTATACTTCTTCTTCCAAGTCACCATTCAGGAAGGCAGACTTGACATCCATTTGATATACTTTGAAATCCTTGAAGGTAGAAAAAGCAAGAAATAATCTAACTGCTTCAATTCTTGCCACTAGAATAAAAGCTTCTTCAAAGTCAACTCCTTCTACTTGATAATAACCCTTACAGACCAATCTGGCTTTGTTTCTGACTACTTCACCTTCTTCATTCAGTTTATTCTAGAAGACCCACTTGGTCCTTATCACATTTTTGTTTCTAGGTCTGGGAACAAGATCCCAAGTGTGATTTTTCTTAATTTGCATCAACTCTTCCTCCATTGCTTTGGCCCATCTTTCATCATTGCATGCTTCACTTACTGTTTTTGGTTCAATCTTTGAAATCAAACAATACTTCTCTAAATCTTGAGCAACCTTTCTTCTTGTTTGAACACCTTTGCTTCTATCACCTATGATTTGGTCTTCAGAATGATTCGGTCTTACATACCTGGGTGTTTTGGGAATTTCTTGCACTTCTTTTTCTTGGGACAGGTTCTTTCAAACTTATCTCTTCTTCCTTTATTTCAGGGTTCTCTGGATCAGTCTGAATCTGAACTACAGAAGGGGTTAGATCTTCTTGGACCAGAACATCATTCTGATCATCTACTTCATACTCATAAAACCTTGAGGGATTTTCAATGCCTTCATCAACCTTCACATTTGTAGTTTCTACAATCTTTCTTAATCTCTTGTTATAACACCGGTATGCTTTTCTTTGAGTAGAGTAACCCAAGAATATTCCTTCATCACTTCTAGCATCAAATTTACCAAGGTCTTCATCTATTTTAATGTAACATTTACTACCAAAGACTCTAAAATACTTCACAGTAGGAGTGATGCCAAACCAGAGTTCATAAGGGGTCTTACCAGTATTGCTTTTGATACTCGATTAAGAGTATAGACAGTAGTGCTTACATCTCTCTAGTAGATCTGAGGGACATTTGCTTCCATCATCATAGTTCTAGATGCTTCTTGGATGGTCTGGTTTTTTCTTTCGACTACTCCATTCTGCTGTGGAGTCCTTGGAGTAGATAATTGTCTCTTTATCCCATGTTTCTCACAGAATTCTATGAACTCTCCAGATGTGAATTCACCACCTCTATTAGACCTAAGACATTTTATTTTTAACGTAGTTTCATTTTCTACCATAGCCTTGAATATTTTGAACTTCTCAAGAGCTTTAGATTTCTCTTTTAGGAAAGTCACCCACATCATCTGGGAGTGGTCATCAATCAGTAACATGAAATATCTATCACCTTGCAGACTCCTCATTCTTACTGGTCCACATAGATCAGTGTGTACTAAGTCTAACAATCCGGTAGAAGATTGTTCCTTAATTTTAAATGTGACTCTTCTCTACTTACCCAACTGACATTCTTTGCACAAACTGTTAGTAGGTTTCACTAGTCTTAGAAGATCTCTTATAGCCTGAGTGCTGCTTATCTTGATGATATTGTCAAAATTTACATGACACATTCTCCTATGCCACAACCAACTCTGATCAATTTGAACAAATAAACAACTTTTGTCCAATACCAACCAAGTGGAAGATGTTACCTTTTGTTTGAGTACTGGATGCAATTTTTGTTCCAAAACTTTCAAAGATCTTACATTTTCCATTTTTGAATCGGAGATCAAAGCCTTTGTCCACCAATTGCCCAAAATTGAGAAGATTATGCTTCAGACCTTCAACATATAGTACATCACTGGTTTTGTTCTTTCCATCAAAAGAAATAGTTCCTCTGCCTCTAATTCTATTAGCAGAATTATCACCAAATTTTACAACTCCATATCTTTCCAGATCTATGAACTTATTTTTATCACCAGTCATATGGTGGGAGCATCCATTGTCAATGACCCATTCATCCTTTTCTTCAACTTGAGTAGCCAGAGCTCTTTCTATTAGTTTATGATTGAGATATTCAATGGGCATTGGATCTTCTTCCTTGATGGCAATAAACACTTAGTCACTTCTGGATTTATTTCTTGTCTCTGATTCATCATCTGCTACTCCTTCATCATCATCATCTTCATGAACATAGTAACATTTGTTTTGGAATCTTGATCTATTTGGATTTGTCCTTGAAAATCTTTCCAGACACCTTGAGGCAAAGTGACCAATCTTGTTGCAGTTGAAACATTTGAAGGGCAATTTTCCTTCATACTTACTGGATCCTCTTGGCAGTCTTTTTGCAATAAGGGCTTCAAGTTGAGTAGCTCCTGCCTCATCTTCTTCTAGATCTTTTCTTTCTTTTTCATACCATGATAATTTATTTGAGGAATTTTCTCCTGGATCATACCTTTGTTTGCCTTTTACAGAGGCACTAGCTTTGAATGCAGATTCAGTCTTGGGAGGTGTATTTCCAAACTCATCCAATTCAAATGTAGCTAATTTCCCAACCAATTTATCCCTTGTGATATTTGATAAAGATCTAAATTCCTCAATAGAAGCAACCTTGTGTTTGTAAGCAGGAGGCAAGGATCTGAGAACTTTGGCGACAATCTCATCTTCATCCAAGGTTCCACCAATACATCTAATGCCACAAACAAGCTCATTTACTTTTGGCATAAATGTAGTGATATTCTCATCTTCATTCATCTTTAGGTTTTTGAATTTTCCTTTCAGACTTTGTAGCTTGGCACATTTAACATATTTGTCTCCTTCATGTAGAAGTGCCAGCTTTGACCAAATTTCATACGCAGCTTTTAAATCCATAACATTTGTCAACTCTGAATCAAATAAAGCACTTAGTAAGGCTTCTTTAGCATCTTTGATTTCATCTGTAGTTGTCAGACCATTCTTTCGAGGAATATACTTCTTTATAGTCATGTTCCAATATTGAAATCCCATACATTGCAAGTCACATTCCATGCGGCTTTTCCAAAGAGTATAGTTTGTTCCATCAAACCTCAAACTATCCTTTTTGTAGGAAGACATCATGGATCTCCTCAAGTGGTTAAGCTCTTTTAGAGGAACTTAGCTTTGATACCAATTGTTGGTTTTAGGATAGACAACTGAGAGGGGGGGTGAATCAGTTATCACAAAAAATTTCTTTTCTTTAAAAACTTAAATACTTCTTATGTTTCTACAACATAATAATGATTCAATCATGGAAGCACAATGCAATAACTCAAGAGAAGAAACACATTAACACATATGACACCAAGATTTTAATGTGGAAAACCTGGTTAAGGGAAAAACCACGGGGTGACTAACCCAAGATTGTATTCTCTGTTTAAAGAATAAGAAGAACAAAATGGCACTTGCCAATTAGGGCTCACTGCCCGAGCACATTGCTCACAAGAGGCCCACTGTCTATAGGAGACACACTGTCTACAAAATAATATAAATATTACATACTTGAACTGGAGATTAGCATCTTCACCATGCTTGAGATAGTTCCATTTAAGCTCAACACTTCTGCTCTTCTTTTCGCTGTTCTCCTCTCTACCACTTTTTCATCTCAACCAAGGATACTTTGAAACGACTTCACAAATCTTATTTATACAAGACATTGACTTTGGGATAATCATCAAAGTCGGCACAACATACTTTATTTTATTATAGAGCAGTTACAAAAATACAACTTGATTTGTTACAAAGACTTCATGCGTATCACCACACTGTTGGCCACACATATCTGGGACTTTAATCTTCTTTGAGGAACATGCCATGCTTCGCAGAACATCTTCAAGATCATCCACAAGACATGTAAAACATCTGGTCGGCCATGATTAGGAAGAAAACCATCACCTGAGAGTAAATCTTCAATTAGGAGCTCAATCTTCAATGCAGACTGCCAACACGAACTGGACACAATCTAGAGACTCCCACAAGCTTGCCTAAATCACCAAGAACATCCACACCACTTTTGCTTATTGAAATCATTCACATCTTAATTTGAAACCTCAAGAACATAGTCTGTCATCACTGACACATTAGAATAAATGCTTGCAGACCTCCAGACCATGAACTAATTGAGTTTTCAATTCACATTGGCTTCCTAAACATTCCACCAAATCTGCAGAACAAGATATTGCATTTTTAGATCTCACCAGACCTATTTGTGTCACTCTATCACCTCTGAATAGCTGCCAGAACTAGTTTTACTCATATGGCCATAACTTCTCCAAATCTTCATGTGGACCTCTCAAATCTTGACTGGATCATCTTTAGACATGTATCTACAAACCCTTTGATGCGCATTCTCTGATCTTCATCTAGCTGGGATCTTCACTTCATAGAGCTTCACTGTCTTCACTGTTTGTGATAGGACTAATTTTCTCAATATCCTCAGCACACAGCTCATCTAATCCTTGACATCAATGCAACAGGAGTATGTTGACATCAATGACAACACCGGTTAGGCCCATACTTGCAACAAAAACACCTTAATTCCCAACAAAATGTAGACTTTTTGTTGTTTCTAGAAATTGTCGAGCCATCAAGAAGGAAAGAAAATCACATTGAATCCTTGAATTGCCTTTGCCAGCTGGTCCATACTTAATATGCATGATAGGAGGCTTTTTAATTTCTTTCTAAATGAAGGAAACCACTAGCCACTACCTCTAGGTAATAATAGAAATTAAATATCTTAGAAATGGTTGACAAAAAATAAAAAGGCCAGCAAGCTTTGTCATAAGGTGACAGGAGGTTCAAGTATGCAAGGCGACAGGATCCCCAAACACACCAAAAATCACAGAAAGAGCTTCTTGCTTTATTCACAAAAGAAAACCAAAATAATAAAACAAATAAAACTAAAAAAATTGAAAGAGACCAGATGCCCCTGCGCTTCTTGCTTTATTCACAAAAGAAAACCAAAATATTAAAACAAATAAAACCAAAAAAATTGAAAGAGACCAGATGCCCCTGCATCAGTTGGAAAGATGTACATCACACATAAGTTATTTTGCAACTTAGGTACCTTACATCTACACCTTATATCTCTAGATTAGGACATAGGCACCCAATATAAAGTCATTCCATATGAAGTGATTAACTAATTATCACAGTAAGCTTTCCATTCACCTTACGACATTCATATTATACTGTCTTAGCAACACTAGCCTGCATAGGTATCCAACATGAATCTTCACAACTAGATATAAGTGTGAGTCTCACATGATCATTAAAATACCATAGGTATCAATACACCAAACGAAACCAATATAGGCCCTAAGGGCCAGACCTAATGCCTCAGGGGCTCATCTGTGATGGCCTTGCCTATGTACGTGTAGCGTAGAGGCTTTGTAGTTCAGTTACTTAAACTTTCAACCACAAAGCTGACTTTAAAAAATGATTCATAAAGTAAAAATAATAATTCCATACTAGGTTCTTAACAAAATCAAGACTCTCTTATCTAAGCCAATCATCAGGTAGACAAGGTTACTTAGCACAAGAAGATCTGAATAGGTTTTCTTAACCCAAGGTGATTAGTAACTAGGTCATCAAATATAGTTGTTGTAACAAATATGTGCATATGATGTGTTGTCATTGATGTCAACATATCTCTTTGTCAGAGATAGTGAAGACAGTGTAGGTCAGCAAAGTAGATTTCTCCGCATTTCCAGTGAAATGAAGATTAGAGTCTGCGGACAAAAGGGTTTTGTAGAGGATTGCCTGAAGTTTCTCAAATTAAGATTTGAGAGGTCCACATGAAGTATTGGTGAAATTATGACCATCTGAGTAGAACCAGGTTTTGTAGTTGTTCAGAGGTGATAGAGCAGTTGGAATTTGGTCTGGATTGCTCCACATTGGGATATTATGGTTTGTGGATCTAGAGGTATGTTTGGGATGTTGGTGTGTATCCTCAACTCAAGTGGTTCATGGTTTGGAGGTCCTCAAGAAATCTTTCTATTGTGACAGTCATGACAGTTAGTGTTCTTAAGTTCTCGGATGAAGATGCAAGTGTTTCTGGTGATTTAAGGTGGTGTGGTTGTTCTTGTTGATTTCATTGTGCTTGTGGTGGTCTCTGGATCGTGTGCCTATTGTGTTGGTGGTCTGCATTGAGGATTGAGCTTGTGGTTGAAGATTTCTCCTTGGGTGTTATTGTTCTTTCCAGTCTTGGCTGACCGGATGCTTGGTGCATGTTGTGGATGATCTAAAAAGAGTTCTATGGAGCATGGCGTGTTGATCAAGGAAGATTTGAGTCCCAGCTATGTTTGACCGATAGTGTAATGGTTCACATGTAGCATTTGATGTCATGTGATTGTAATTGCTTGTAATGCCTATCTTGGAGAATATTCCAGATAGATGATTGTAAGGCTGACTTTGATGTTCATTCTAAAGTTGATATCATGTATAAATAAGTGTTGTAAAGTCATGGAAATGTGTGAAGGTGAGGGAAGATGTGGATGTAGTGAGGAAGTGAGTGGGGGTAGAGCAGAGGTGTTGTGCACTTCAATGGAACTGAACCTTGCATGAAGAAGATGTTGTTTCTTAGTTCAATCTTTCTATGTTAACATTGTGAATGTTCTTGTAGGCAGTGAGCCTCCTTTGAGTAGTGAGCTCTGGGCAGTGTGCCTGAAGGCAAGTGCCTTCCCATTTTTCTATTCTTTTAATAGAGAATAAATCTTGTGGGTTAACCCCCATCGTGGTTTTTCTGTTAACTGGGTTTCCAAGTAAAAATCTTAGTGTTATGTGTGTTAATTATGTTTTTGCTCATGTATTGTTGATTCATGCTTTCGTGGTTATATCATTAATATGTTAATAAGTGGTAGAGAAAATTAAATGCAGCAAAAGATAAAAGTTTTGTGACAATTGATTCACCCCCCTCTCAGTTGTCTGCCCTAATTTCAACAATTGGTATAAGAGCCAGTTCCTCTAAAAGAAGCTTGACCGCTTGTGGAGATCTAGGATGTCGACATACAAGAAGGATAGTCTGAGATTTGACGGAACAAATTACTCTCTTTGGAAGAATCAAATGGAGTGTCATTTGTAATGCATGAGTGATCCTTATTGGTTGATAACTAAGGATGAGTATAAGCCTCTGGAGAAAGGCCCTTCAACTCTAGATGAACTCAAAGATGCTGAATACAACATTCGAGATAAAGAAGCATTGTTGAGTGCCCTGACTGATACAGAAATGACAAATGTCCTGGAATTGAAAACTGCTCATAAAATCTGGAAGAAGTTGGAAACTCTGTATGAAGGTGATGCATATGTCAAATGTGCTAAGCTGTAAAGCCTGAAGAGTATATACGAATGTTTGAGGATGAGTGAAGATGAAAACATCACTTCCTATATGTAGAAAGTGAATGAACTTGTGAGCAGTATCAGGAGTGCTGGTGGAATATTAGAAGAATCAGACATTGTTGCCAAGGTACTCAGATCCTTGCGTTCTTCATACAAGCATAAAGTTGTTGCTATTGAGGAAATTAGGACCATGACAACTATTACAAGGGATCGGTTGGTTGGCAAGCTTTCAACATTTGAAATGAGTGAGTTTGGTGATTCTCTTCCTAAATTAGAATCTGCATTTAAGGCCAATGTTTCTACGAAGAAAAGATTTAATCCAGGTGAAAGCTCTTCAAGAAGACTAACCAGATATGAGAAGGCAAGGAAGGAACTTGAAGAAGATGAAACGGAGCTTGAAGAACTTGAAGCCCTTATTGCCAAAAGATTACCAAGAGGATCTGGTAAGTATGAAGGAAAGTTGCCTTTCAAATGTTTTTCTTGCAATAAGATTGGTCATTTTTCTTCAAGATGTCCGGAGAGGGTTTCAAAGCCAAACCCTAACAGACCTAGGTTTCAGAAGAAATGCTACTATGTCCAAGAAGCTATTGATGAAGGAGTTATAGATGATGAATTTGATAAGGGAAGTACCTCTGGAAATGAATGGGTGTTCATTGCTATCAAAGAAGAAGATCCCGTGCCTACTGAATCTGCTAGTTGTGTGAATGTGGAAAGTGCCTTGGCTACTCAGGTTGAAGAAAATGATGAATGGGTGATTGACAGTGGATGTTCTCATCATATGACAGGTGATAAGAGTAAGTTTGTAAGTATGGAAAGGTATGAAGGTGGAATAGTGAAGTTTGGAGACAATTCAACTAATAGAATCTGTGGCAGAGGATCCATCTCTCTTGATGGTAAGAATAACACTAATGATGTTTTGTATGTAGAAGGGTTGAAGCATAATCTTCTCAGTGTTGGACAATTGATTGACAAAGGGTATGATCTCTAATTCAAGGATGGAAAATGCAGAATCTTGGAAAGCTCCAGAACTGAGATTGCATCTAGTACACAGACTAGAGGTAATATCTTTCATTTAAGTGGTACTGGTAAAAGTTGGTTATGGCATAGGAGAATGTGTCATGTAAACTTTGATAATATTGTCAAGATAAGTACTACTCTGGCTGTGAGAGATCTTCCAAAGCTTGTAAAACCTACTAATAGCATGTGTAAGGAATGTCAGTTGGCAAAACAAAGCAGAAATACATTCAAAAGAAAAGAATAATTTTCAAGTGGTTTGTTGGAACTTGTGCACACTAATTTGTGTGGTCCTGCCAGAGTTAGGAGTTTGCAAGGAGACAAATACTTTATGTTGCTGATTGATGATTACTCCTGGATGATGTGGGTCACTTTCTTGAGAGAGAAATCAAAGGCTCTTGACAGATTCAAGGTGTTCAAGGCTAGGGTGGAGAATGAGATTGGTGTGAAGATAAAGTGTTTGAGATCTAATAGAGGTGGAGAGTTTACCTCCGGTGAGTTTAATACATTTTGTGAAAAGTATGGAATAATAAGACATTTATCTGCTCCTAGGACCCCTCAATAGAATGGAGTTGTGGAAAGGAAGAACTGGACTATTCAAGAGGCTCCTAGAACCATGATGATGGAAGAAAATGTTCCACATGTCTATTGGAAAGAGGCTATGAGTACTGTTGTCTACACTCTTAACCGGGTGCAGATCAAAGGTAATACTGGTAAAACTCCTTATGAACTATGGTTTGGTAATGCTCCTACTGTGAAATACTTTAGATTTTTTGGTAGTAAATGCTATATCAAAAGAGATGAAGATCTAGGCAAGTTTGATGCAAGGTGTGATGAAGGAATATTTCTAGGTTATTCTAACCAAAGCAAGGCATATCGGTGCTTTAACAAGAGATTGAAAAGGATTGTTGAAAGTGATAATGTCAAGGTTGATGAAAGCAAGGAGAGACCTTCCAAGTCTTGTGAATATGAATTAGATGATCAAAATGAAGGTCCAAATAAAGAAAAGTAAGTTCAAACTCAAACTCAGATTCAGGTTGCTCCAGAGAATCCAGTGACTCAAGAAGCTAGTACAAATGTTGAGGAACAAGGTCAAGAATCAAAAGTTCAAGAAAATCCCAAAACTCCCAGGTATGTGAGGTTGAATTATTCTGAAGATCAGATTATAAGAGATAGAAATAAAGGTGTTTAAACTAGAAGGAAAATTGTTGAAGAACAAAAAGAGTATTGTTTAATTTCAAAGGTTGAACCAAAATCAGTGAATGAAGCTTGTAATGATGAAAGTTGGGTAAAAGCAATGGAAGAAGAATTAATGCAAATTGAAAAGAATCATACTTGGGATCTTATTCCTAGACTTGAAAACAAAAATGTAATTGGAACTAAATGGGTCTTCTAGAATAAATTGAATGAAAATGGTGAAGTTGTGAGAAACAAAGAAAGATTGGTGTGCAAAGGATATTCTTAGGTAGAGGGAATTGATTTTGAAGAAACTTTTACTCCAGTGGCAAGAATTGGAGTAGTCAGATTATTTCTTGCCTTTGTTGGTTTCAAAGATTTCAAAGTTTACCAGATGGATGTCAAGTCAACATTCTTGAATGGAGAATTGGAAGAAGAAGTCTACATTGAGCAACCAGAAGGATTCTAGTTGTCTGATCAAGGAGTTATGATCTGTAGGTTGAGGAAAGCATTGTATGGACTTAAACAAGCCCCAATAGCATGGTATGGAAGATTAGATAAGTATCTGCTAAAGTTAGGTTTTAGCAAAGGCACAACTGAAAGTAATCTTTACTTCAAAATTGATCATGAACACATCTTGATTGTTGAGGTATTTGTTGATGATATCATCTTTGGTAGAAATGAGAGCAAGTGTAAATAATTTTCTAATCAAATGCAAAGTGAATTTGAGATGTCCATGCTTGGTGAAATAAATTTCTTCTTAGGTCTACAAATCATTCAGTCAGATAAGGGCATCTTCATATCTCATTCTAAGTATGCAAAAGAATTGTTGAAAAAGTTTGGAATGGAGGATTCAAAACCCGTGAGAACTCCTATGATAATCAGATGCAAGTTGAGTAAAGATGATGATTCCCCTAAGGCAGACCAGAAAAGGTATAGATCAGTGATTGGAGGACTGCTTTATCTGACTCATACCAGACCTAATATTATGAATGTAGTTGGCCTTGTTGCTAGATTTCAAGCTGATCATAAAGAATCTCATGTTGTAGTAGTCAAAATAATTTTTAGATATTTGAAGGGAACATCTGATTATGGTTTATGGTATCCTAAGGATGATGACTTAACTCTTCATGCATATACAGATGCTAATTGGGTAGGAGATGTGGATGACAGGAAGAGTACTAGTGGTGGTACATTTTTCTTGGGAAAGAGATTAGTTTCTTGGTTGAGCAAAAAATAGGAGGCAATATCTCTGTCTATTGCAAAGGCAGAGTATATAGCAGTAACAAGTAATTGCACTCAAGTTTTGTGGATGAAGCAAATGTTGAAGGATATTAGGATTGTGTTTGAAGAACCTGTTACAATCTTCTGTGATAATTCAAGTACAATAAACATCTCAAAGAATCCAGTGTTGCATTTAAAGACAAAGCACATATCCATCAAGTTTCACTTTTTGAGAGAGAAGGTAAATGAGAATGAAGTCAGATTAGGGTTTGTTTCTTCAAAAGATTAGATTATAGATATCTTCACTAAGCCTCTACCTAAGGACACTTTTGAGTATCTCAGAGGGAAGCTAGGGATGACTACCCCTCCTGTTCATAACTAAGGTGCACTAGTGTGCATCAGTCCAGTGGAACTCACAATCATATCTTGTGATCTAGATTGATGGTAAGGGGACACTACTCAGGGGGAGTAGTCAGTATGTTCTGAGTTCAGTTTGATCTTGTCGAAGAAACAAAAAGGGTGAGAGATGATTGTAAATATGTTCCCTTTGCAATTGATGTCAAAGGGGGAGAGAAGTCATGGAAAAAACTTGGATGAAAGTGAGTAGTTGCTGGTGAAAGGGGGAGTAGTGAAGAAAGTGGTTGCAGGTTTGATAAGAGAAAAGAGGAGAAGTTCTTGTCTTGATGATTGAATCAATTTTTCACATCATATGTCGCCATCAATGACAAAGGGGGAGATTGTTGTAAATATGTGCATATGATGTGTTGTCATTGATGTCAACATATCTCTTTGTTAGAGACAGTGAAGATAGTGCAGGTTAGTAAAGTAGATTGTCCGCATTTCCAGTGAGATGAAGACTAGAGTCTACAGACCAAAGGGTTTTGTAGAGGATTGCCTGAAGTTGGTCAAGTTAAAATTTGAGAGGTCTGCATGAAGTATTGGTGAAGTTATGACCATCTGAGTAGAACTGGGTTTTGCAATTGTTCAGATGTGACAGAGCGGCAGGAATTTGGTCTGGATTGCTCCGCATTGGGATATTATGGTCTATGGATCTAGAGGTATGTTTGGGATGTTGGTGTGTATCCTCAACTCAAGTGGTTCATGGTTTGGAGGTCCGTAAGCAATCTTTCTAGTGTGACCATCATGATAGTTAGTGTTCTTAAGTTCCTAGATGAATATGCAAGTGTTTCTGGTGATTTGAGGTGGTGTGGTTGTTCTTGTTGATTTCATTATGCTTGTGGTGGTCTCTGGATCATGTGCCTATTGTGTTGGTGGTCTACATTGAGGATTGAGCTCATGGTTGAAGATTTCTCCTTGGGTGTTGTTCTTTCTAGTCTTGGCCGACCGGATGCTTGGTGTGTGTTGTGGATGATCTAAGAAGAGTTCTATGGAGCGTGGCATGTTGATCGAGAAAGATTTGAGTCCTAGCTATGTTTGGCCGATAGTGTAATGGTTCTCATGTAGCATTTGAAGTCTTGTGATTGTAATTGCTTGTAATGCCTATCTTGGAGAATATTCCATATAGATGATTGGAAGGCCGACTTTGATGTTCATTCCAGAGTCGATATCATGTATAAATAAGTGCTGTAAAGTCATGGAAATGTGTGAAAGTGAGTGAAGATGTGGATGTAAAGGGGAAGTGAGTGTGGGCAGAGCAGAGGTGTTGTGCACTTCAATGGAACTAAAACTTGCATGAAGAAGATGTTGTTTCTCAGTTCAATCTTTCTATTTTGACATTGTGAATGTTCTTGTAGGAAGTGAGCCTCCTTTGAGTAATGAGCTCTGGGTAGTGCACCTGAAGGCAAGGGTCTTCCCATTTTTATATTCTTTTAACAGATAATAAATCTTGTTGTTTAGCCCCCACCGTGGTTTTTCCCTTAACAGGGTTTCAACGTAAAAATCTTGGTGTTATGTGTGTTGATTATGTTTTTGCTCATGTATTGTTGATTCATGCATTCGTGGTTATATTATTAATCTGTTAATAAGTGGTAAAGAAGATTAAATACAACAAAAGATAAAAGTTTTGTGACAACTGATTCAACCCCCTCCCCTGCCCCCTTAGTTGTCTACCCTAATTTCAATAGTTGTTCTATAGGTGACTAGAAATCTATAAAACACAGACCTTAGCTCTCAAGGTTGAATATACTAAGTGATTAAAGGTATAAGGTACAATTTAAATCATCATAATAATATCAATTCAATCACAAGAATCAAATGATAATGATCTTCGATGAACAAGACCTATCAAACACAAATGCAATAATTTAAATTCCTTATTCAAAATTCCAACATAATACATCTAATGCATTAAAAGAGAAATAAATTCATACAATATAGTTTGTAACATATTTAATCTCAATTTTAATTCAACGAATTGAATTATTTTTTTTTAATAATTAAAAAATAAATAAATAAAATAAATTAAAATAAATAAACAAGTTGTCTTGCCATTAAAACTAGATAGTAGTAAAGCAGCTATAACTTTGTTGTTTCTAAACAAAATTTAAAAATTCAAAATGTTTCGGAAAGCTAACACATAGAGGAACAAAACCCAGAAAGTAATTAAGAAAATTCTTCAAGGGGTGTGAGCAATTTTTTCTGCAATTTACCCCTTCTTATCAATCTAGAATTAGGCCATAGACAATATATATATAAAAGTTAAGAATCCTTGCCATTTAAAACACAATTCAAATAGGATAGATGATAAGTATGAATATTAACTAAAGTTCAAAACAAATAAATTGATTTAGATGAAACACATAAAGTTTTAGTTTTCTATAGACAGAAAAAATCATTTCTTAACTGCAGAGAATTCATTATATAAAAAGTAGAAGCTTCATAGTTGTTCACTCTAAAATTTGCAGATTGTAACGATGTAAATTCTATAATTTTACTTTCTACGCTATATATATCTCTTAATCCTTTCATAGATAAACATATTAGAAAGCATTTCCTAATTCCTTCACTATAAAAAAATCTTATTATGCTCTATCAAATCCACCATACATGAATAAGTTGGATAATAGAATAAATAATTTAAATAAAATATGTAAAACATGGAATCAAGGATAGTAATTGAACCGTTTGATAAAATGCTTCAACGAGATCCTAGATAAAGAATTGTAAGATATACTTAAATGAAAATAAAATTCTACACATGATATATTCCAACTAATTATGTTGCATGTTTCATTTCTTAAGACTCCCATCATTTGCAAAGTCTAAAACTGAGTTTGTTGGCAAAGGTAAAAAAAATGGTATTAAGAGACCAATCTCCTATTTAAAGAATATCCAAAATTAACAAAAGTTGTTGACATATCTTAGTTGAATACAGTAATTTATGAGACCTTCTATGCAGTCTGGTCACTAATCATAAAGGCAATGCAAAGATTGTTAGATATAAAAATAAAATAAAATTAGAAATTTGAAGCAGAAGTGAAAGGCAAGTGAAAGACCAAACTCTATGACCTATCTAATCCTTCTTGCTGCATGGAACATGGACAGATTTGGACCACTAAAACAACGAGAGAT
Organism: Cunninghamia lanceolata; assembly: GCA_027924645.1. Classification (NCBI taxonomy): domain Eukaryota; kingdom Viridiplantae; phylum Streptophyta; class Pinopsida; order Cupressales; family Cupressaceae; genus Cunninghamia; species Cunninghamia lanceolata. The sequence continues at coordinate 1,922,477 of BSBN01000798.1, forward strand.
AAACATGGAAGCATAGAGGAACAGAGGCACTTTTAACCCCTCAAGTAATTTCTTTCAAGGTATGCAATGATTGTTCGATATGCACAAAAGGATTCATTATGAATCTTGAGAAACTTTTAAGCAAATACAAGTGGTGCCAAAAATTTATCATCACATTCTGGTTGCTCCAATTTTCAATTAACTGAGCACCCCAAACAACTATTGTTATTAATATAAACAACTATGGAGCAAGTAGAGGCAACCTTGTAGAAAATCCATCCGAGAACTAACAATTTGATAGAGGCTTGGGCACTTTTTCATGGTCTTAAATTGGCGGTCTCTTTAGGCATCAAAGATTTGTGGATTGAAGGGGATTCTCAAGTGATCATCAACTCCTTGAAGGTAGGTCCATCAGTCTCATGGAGAGTTGAATATATTGTTTCATAGGCTCAAGCTCTATTCTCCCATTTTAACTCCTTTCAAATTTCCCACTGCTACAGGGAAGCAAATACAGTGGCAGATTGGTTATCTAATAAGGCAATTGATCAAAGCACAGAAGAATGGATTTGGAACCCAAGGTTAAGAGATATTCTGTTTCAACTGAGTTCGATAATAGAGAAGGATATTAGGTTTATGATAGCTGCTGTATGATCGGGGATTCTACTCGGCCTCCACTACGTGCTTGGTGATATGTACATGAAGGATTTGGCATGATGTGGAATCCTACTCGGCAGCCTTTGGTTTTAAATTGTGAGGCGATCAGATGAGGTGGAGAAGCTTTGGTATGATATGTCTAGTTGCTCAATCCAATGACCTCTTTCTTTATGGTAGTTGTCAATAAGATGACCTCAATTATGATTCATATAAGTTGTACCTTTATGGCATTAAGCGGGCCTGTCAGGGTTTAAATTCTTTATTAATTTTTTTATTGATTGTTACACAATGGATCCTAGCTAAGTCTGCAGAATTATTCTTTCCTTAGGGTCTTTGATTAATGGGATGGAGTTAATTCTTATGAGTTGACATGATGAAGTACTTCGAGCCTCCCTCTCATTTATTTCTCCAAGTTGTTTTATCACTGGCCTCTTTTCCTTGTTCTCATTATTACCTAATAAGACTTAAGCTTTTATTGCTTGAAATGAATTGAATGGCGGTGGCTCGGTAAGTGAAAGATAGATTGTGATCTATGATGGTTAATGGAAAGATTTTCATTTATTGAATTAATCTCTTCTCCCCCATGTAGAGCTCATGCTAGCTACCCTTGAACATGCATCTATTTATGTCTTTCCAACCTTTTATCTTTCTAACATTCCTTGTCCCCTCGCCAGAGCCTTATTCTCCCCGTCTCTATCAATCTGCTTGTTCATTTTCTATGCAGGTGTAAATGGATGTCAACAAGCCAAATGCTCGCCTTTTGTTCCCTCCTCTACCCTAGGAACCCGAACTTACTGGGAGTGTGAGCATTCTTTATCTCCTGCAGATCTTTGAATTTGACTGTACGCTGGCGTAGTTCGTGGTGAGGAATGCTTGCGGATAGAAATAGCTAAATGGGACTAGAGGTCACAAATTGCGTTGGTCAGAGGTGGTTTCTACATTTCTTTCAAACATCATGGACATTGTCCTTGATGGGAATTATGTTCATGCCATTGCCACCTCAATAATCTACAAACATTTATACAATGTTGAGCACTAGCATGCAATAGTGCAAAGCTATGATATCTTTGAGGGTGATGCCATGATAGGAGGGCTCTTCTCTCTTCAACCACTCAAAACAACTAAAGCGCTCGAGTGTATATACAGAGCTATGCAAATTGGATTAGATTGTTTCTGTATCAATGGTTTGGAGAGGGTTCTAAAAGGACATAGTCATGCAGTCCCGAAAGCTCTCAGGATAAGGTGCAGGGAGGTGTTCATAGGTATAAAATTATTAAGGAAGCACATAGCCGATTGTGCACCTCACTTGCCTAAAGAACCTACAGTTGTGGACGAGGACCTGGTGCTGGAGGATGAAGAGGCTCTGCCAGAGCAAGATACCCCCGTCTACGACAGTGAGCGATGTCATGGGGGAGGAGGTTGCTAATGGTGATCGTGTGCAGTGAATCCTTCTATGTGGGTTGTTTACATTTTCTTTGGTATTTTCATTTTTTGCCTATATGTTTTGATGGTCTCTTGTCTAAGCTGGGTGCTCTCTACTTAATTTGTCATGTTCTGGCCAGCTTTTGTCTTGTAATGAACTCCATATATTTTCACATATATATGGTCTTTATAAAAGAAGTATATATTTCATAACTAAAATTCCATATATTTTTGAAATCAAATAACATCTTGAAGGTCTTCATAGATAAATCATTAGGAAACAAGGAATAATCATCATCATCACTATCCTTAAGAATAACCACATTATGTGAATCTAATCCCTAGATAAGTCATAAGAAGTGGGTTAGGTGACCTTACAGTAGTAGTTTCCTTGGGTTGTAGCCCTAAAACAAAGTTGTAACCTTTTATAATAGTGAGCTTCATATATTGTGAGTTAATCCTCACCATGGGTTTTCCCTTATTAGGTTTTCCATATAAAAATCTTGGTGTCTTTGTGTGGTGCATGTTTTACTTTCTGTCCTTCTTCTTTTAGTTAAAATGATTTGAATTTTAAGAATATAATGATTCACCCCCCCTCTCAGTCTCTAGATGTGTTCAACAACTGGTATCAGAGCCAAGTACATTTGAGAAGCATAATAGCTGAACACATGGAATCTGAAGCTATGTCTAATTATATGTTTACTCCAAAACCGGATCTAAAGTAAATGGAATCTAAAGGTTGGGACTTAAATCCAAATGATTGTGAGGTAGACTTGGAAGGAGAACTCATGTCAGCTCTTGAAGATCTGGATGAAGCAAGAGAACTAAATCAGAAAGATGAGGTCATGCTTGAAAAATCAAAGGAGAAAATTGTAAAATGGAAGACACAAGCCAGAGAATCAAAAGAATAAATTGGCAAATTGAAAGCTCAAACAAAAGGAGATAAAGAATGTGACATTAAACTCAAGGAGATATGATACAAATTCTGGTATGGTTGTTTAATCATTTGTCTCATGTTCTATTTCCTGAAGGAATTCCTGGTATGAAGAATGTGGTCTAGATAATGGATATTCCCATTGCACAACATATTAGAGACTACATGCATAGGTTTCTGAATACGAAACAATGTAACACAATGTTTTGGGGATTTTTCAAAACTTTCCAAACTGATATGCAAAGGAGGGATAGGATACCAAAGAAAATTGTGGAGAAATATAAGAATGATATCACAATTATGGTAGACAAGGACAACTGCTACATGGAGGTAGTGGAACCAAGAATTGTGTGGATAACTATATTTCTCTATGAGGTCTCCAGACCTGACTAGATTGGATATGCCAAAATCTTGCTCAACAAACCTAGGGATCCCTTTGTGGAGAGGTTTGGTACTTATGATGAGATAACCAACAAACAGGGATAAATTTAAAGAATTACCCCTAAAAAACCTATTAAATCCTTGCAAATCCTAGCCTAAGGCCATTAAAAATTTGGCGAATCTATGCTTATTTTTGAAATAAAAAATAATTTCATTGGTGAATTTTTTCAAATTTGTCGACAGTGGTTTTTTTGCTGGCGAATTGTATATAGATTTGAAAAAAAAAAAAAAATTCCTTAGCGAATTATAGTTGTATTCTAAAAAATAAAATAAATTAGGTGGCAAATTATATAGATATTAAAAAATGTAAAATAAATTATTTGGCGAATGTGCTAGCAATTTTTTAAAAAAATCATGTGGCTGGCAAAAATATCAAATGTCAAATTATAATGACTAATTTACTTGGAGAATTTATAGCTTAAAAAATATTTACATTTAGATCGATGGATAGTTAGTAACAAAGATCAACGACATCAATTCTATTTTGGGTTACAGTTCTGACACACCCATCTTTCTCCATAAAGTTTCCAGAATAGAGACAAGTGTCAATGAAGGAACAATTCAGATTAACGAAAATTAACAATAACAATTCATATATTGAAAATAACTAAAATATAGAGTAACACAAAATTGCCCTATCAACAACACAAAGTTTTCAAAAAGATCCTAAATGCATCGACATACTTAATATATATAGCCTTGTCATAAAATAACTGTCTTTGAAATAATAACTTCTTGGAGACAACCGATTTAAAACATAAAATAATAATAAGTCTTTTGCCACAAGAGTATCTAGAGCATGTTTAAAGTAATAACATAAAAATAAGAAATGCCACCACATGGCAGTAGTTTGGTCTTCGTCCCGAGCAGTAGTCAAGTCCACCTGAGTTGATGCTCTTAGTTTTGCCTTGTACCTCCTATACCTAGTAATGATGGGATTTAAAATCTTGTCACTTGGCCCACAAGTAATGTTTGCCGAAGTTTCCACTTATTTATCATTTTGTCTGCATCTATTAGTCTCTTATAGACATCATGAATTTCATGCTTGAAAGGTCTGAGATACATTGCTATATGTCTAAGCTTCCCTAGCAATTCACCATTAACTGCGTCAGTACCAACAAGCTCTTCAGTAAGCATCTTCTTAAAATTTTGTTTTATTTCCTTGACATCAAGGAAGTTCTCTCCACTTTCACCTAAAATCTCTACATCTAAGATGATACAATTGTTTTTAAGATCAACCATATCAGTGTGACATTGTGTCAAAATTCTTCTTATTTGTCCACTAAAATCCCCTAGCACAGACCTCTTCCACTCTAGTGCATCTAGCCAAGACACATAATCATTCTCATTTGGATCATTAAAAAATTTCTTAGCTACAAGAATATTTGTATCAATTTCCATCATATCTTTTATCTCTGTAGACACTGTGAGCAGATTACTGTCTTCCCTCTTTACATTTCATAACTCTACAACTAACCCTTTCCTTTTATCATAAATGAGGGTATATAGTTTCATGACCTCCTTGATGTACAACAAACCATCAACGATGAGTTGCTCTACCCATTGCTTGATGGCCTTACCTAGAGTTTGATATCTCATGATTTGTTGCAACATGCTAGGATCCATTCCATCAATAGAAACACTCAGAGTTGCATCAGAGGATTGAGAAGTACTATTCAAAATAGATTGAATGAAAGATGTCAGAGAATTCACCTAGGCTTGTAGCTTTGCGTTCTCTTGTTGTTCAGCTTTAACTCTCTTTGTTACATGCCTACAAAGAATTTTGCATGATAAATATCACCTTCCATGGTAGGAGGACCCATGTCAATCTTGGGTCATATTGAAATATGCTTCTGTGACTTGATTTTCATTTTTATCCCTGATGGGCTCTACAATCTCCAAAATCCTATGCCCTAAGGAAGAATCTATTACCATCTGAGACATCCTCTTAGCCTTCTTAGGCTTAGGTGTAGGATGCAACAATTTAGCTAGTGTCAACGTTTGTGTCTACTGTTGGGGCATGTCTCCTGATCCTTTTTTTCTCAACAACTTTCTTTAGCCAGGAAGGGGAAGACAAAATTGTACCACACTCACTCGCACCCAAGAAAACTCTGTCTGGCTGATTAGGAGTATCTTGCACATGAATTTCATTTGATATAGGGGAGGTTGGAATCTCAAACAAGGAACAAAAAGTACTATCATCAGCAATCTGTTGAAAAATGGAAGAATCATTACTAGGTGAAGGAGACATAGGAGAAGTCATGTGATTTGCCTACAATTGTTGTAAAGCATCCAACTTTTTTCCTCATGGTTTCATGAATGCGGGTTGACCATCTTGTTCACATACACCTTTTAGTTTCCTATTATATTCAGGCTGGTCTCCATCCCCACCACTACTAGAATGTGAACCAACTTTGTGATGACTTCTCTCCACACCAGTTGAAGTTTTTTGAATTCTGGAAGCCTGGGAGGTTCCTTCACTCTTGTTTTTGATTCTTTATGCACAGAAGAAGAACCAACATGCTCTTGAAATTTCCCCTTAAGACACCTCTCGGTCTTGTCCAAAACAAAGGATGACCAGACCTTAATATCAGGATAATAGTTCTTTGCACATGCAATAACCAGATCTGGACATGACACAATAGGTGGGAAACCCCTAGCAGGAGCTAACCTGCTTGTTAAGCTTTTCTTGGGTATAGGTGACTTTGGGTTTTGCTCTAATCGAGCCCATAAATCCTCCAAGTCCAAATCTATATATCTTAGCTCGGTATCCTTCACCTTAGCTAAACTATTCTCAATAAACAAAAGCTTCATCTTTACTTGTTTGAGAAACCAGTAAAAAAAGCTTCTGTAACTGCTAATGGTGCCAAATAAATCTCTAGAAGATTTAGGGTAAACAAATAGTCTGGACTCATGAAAAAATATATGTTCTTCCAACATAGTTGACTTAAGGAATTCATATTTATCACTATAAGAAATGGGCAAGAAAGAGCACCAATTAGCTAACTTGGTTGCAAATGCCCGTGTTCAACACTTGTAGAAGATGCAGTCCAGAGTTCCTCTAAAGTACACCAGTGAAAATGTAGAATAAGGTATGTGTGGGGGTTGCAAACCTAATAAAATGTTTCCATAAATTGCATTGATTTCAGTGGCATGTACTATTGTATGATTCATAAATGAGCTGTGTAAATTGCCTTCTAAAAAATGTGTAATTGCACTTCTCATGACATTCCTTATTTATTACGAAAGGACATATGTCACTTTCACCGCGCATGTCAATAAATAGAAAATATTCTAGATTTCTAATAGTTTTTTATTGTCAGATGATCACAAATCGACGACACAAGTTTTATTTCGTACCAAAATACTGACACACCCAAAATTCTACATAAAGTCTACAGAATAGAGACAAGTGGACTATGTTGTATGCCATGTGGCTCATCATGATTTCATTGTGATGTTTCATGTATATCACAAAATTAAGAGGTAGGCCCATCTTCACAGTTGAGGGCTTGCACTCTACCGCCACCTTGACCTTTATACAATAATCAATATAAATATATTTATATTTTATATATATCTCAACCGTTGATCTAATAATATCTAATGGCTCTTGGTTGATTTGGGGGGATTTTGTTGGCAATGTGTAGCGTTGGAGATCTACCTTCCGGAATTGAACTACAACCATTCATCATTTGTTCATCAAATGGTGGAGCAAGTTACAAGTGGAACAATTTTCTCTAATGGTTGACGTTTTGGTGGTTACATCAGTTACCCAAGGTGATCAAGTGGATACAAAATTCAAGCTTTATAAAGGGAGCCAAGGTACTTTTCGATGCGAGATGTCAAGTCCATACGAGTAAGATGACAAGTCCATAGGAGGATTTCTTGAATTGGATGCCCAAATGCTCTTAGAGCATGATATGAAGTGACATTTTGGCATCTGGAGATTTATTTAAAGGGTTGGTAAGATAGACTGATGAATAGGTAATGATTTTTTGAATTCCCAATTTCCCAGCAATCATGGCTATAAAGGGATAGAGAAAATTTCTTTCGACAATCAATTTCAACTTTTGGTTGTTCCTTGTTAGCTAATTTTGGGAATTATTTAGTTAGAATGCAGTCTTTTTTGGCAGAGGAAAGGGTTAGAATGGTTACACATTTGGGTTATTATCCTTACCTTGAAGGACCTAGTTCTTGTAAGATGAAAAAAAATGAGTTATGTACGACATGGGAGGATCTGGAAAGATAACAACCAGCTACGTGCAAAATAAAGAGGAAGGAGTATGGTGCCTTCTGGCATCATTCTTCTTTGAGTGCAGCTGGAAAGTGCCTTGGCTCCTCAGGAAAATGCATCTGGCAACATTGTATACTAGATGGTCTTTCATCTATTTGATGGGTTGTGGTTAGTGTTCTTCCCAATCCATTGTTGCATCTTCCTGGCAGCCTAGTGATGGATTGTGGATAGTGGTCTCTCCCAATCCATTGGTTCATGTGTCCAGCAGCCATCTTGGTATGATGTTTCTTCTAGATTCCTTCCAGACAGTCTAGACTGTAGAAGGATTCTTCTTTCACCATGTTAGCTTTTCTTCTTAAATTTAGATAAAAGCCCTAGTTTTACTCCTAATTTCATTCACATATTCTTCCTAGTCCAGTGGCCAAGGCTCAAGTGAAGGTTTCTTCTTCATTGTGTTGTAAGGAAAATACGAGGGAAATATACAGTGTTCAATTCTCTATCAACTAGAAATATTTATCCAATGAGGGGCTGAGGGCTTCTTTCGCCATGTAACCTTTATTATAAAGGGATGTCATCTTTGTATTGTCGTCTTTCTGTAATAGTTGTTTAAGTTTTTTGACTTAATAAAATGAGAGATGATTGAGATTCTAATTCTAATTTGTTAATTTCATTAATTACACACATTGTTAATCTCTTTTCTGAAGGATTCAAGGAATGATTTTGATAAAACTTATTTTTTACATATATTTTGAATTTTAATACTTCTAGAATCAACCAATCGATCAAAAATAATAAAACTTAAAAGTTCCAGAATTATATTATTATCTAAAAATAATAGATAATAAGACAAAAGAATTAAAATGTTGTCAACAATTGTAATCTATATCGATAACCCATATTAATATATTGTTGGGAATTAACGTTTCTCAACCTTGGTAATTCCTTGTATTATTTCATTGTATTTATTTATTTATTGCTTATTATATAATTAGGATGCAAATCCTATGTTGTCATCTTGTGGGAGTTGGCACAGTGATGTGTAATCCTACATGGCATATGACCACATGTAAATTTGTCCTCACATGAGGAGATAGGCATCCCACTTAGTGGTAGGAATATTTTTCCATGTGTCGGCATCTTGACTTGTGTGTAAGGGAATATTGACCGAAACGGTCATGACAGATTCTTATGACAGATCTATGACATGTAAGAGTTAGAAATAGAAGAATCTATGACAGGTGAGGACATGTGTCTAGACGCATCTTTGAGGAAGGCATCTTTGGGTGCCCCAAGGTGGGTTATGACATGTTGTAAGAGAATATGCTATTTATAGCTTGTGTATGACAGATTCTCTTACAGCTGTAAGTTATGACATCTATGACAAATTCTATGACAGTTGTAAGAGTCGTAGAAGCATCTGTCATTACCCATTTTGGGAATAGGTGACCTCTTTGAGATGGGGTGACTTGACAAGTGTCAGGAACATCCTACAGTGTTGGACAAGTGTTAATAGGCATGGGTTTTCAGCCATGAGGCCATGTTGGACGCCCATCTCAATGTGGAGCCATTTTTGCCTTGTATTTTCTTTATAAATAGGTGCTTTGGAGAGGTGATACATTATGTGATTGACAGGTACTATTATCCTACCTGATCATCTCTAGATACGAGTGTCGAAGACTCCTACAAGAGCATTGGCTCTGTGACTATATTATAACCTTCATTGTTTATGGAATACATTTGAGCTATATTTTGGAGTGTGGGGTTTTTCACTCGTAAGGGTTTTCCCCATGTATATCTTGTGTCTCTCTTCTTCTGTCTTACATTCTTGTGTATGTGTTTGCTACAATGTCTTTGTTAGTGGGTTAACATAGTTGTAACTATAAAGATTAAAATGAATTTGCACTCATATCTCCTCATTAGATTAGTGTAGGAAGCGATTTCCACACACCTAGCTTCCTTTCAGTTGGTATTAGAGCTTGATCACCTTTGGTCCTAATTGTTGGGTAGGGGTTTTTTTAGCTAATCTTAGGTTGAGTGGGATTTTGTGCAGAGTATTCTGTATCTTGTTGCAGGAAGGAGATATAAACCACATCCAAAAGATTAGAGGTGGATAAATTCAATGGCACTAATTTTGAGTTGTGGAAACTCAAGATGGAAGATCTACTTGTTGATTGTGACCTATGGGAAACCGTATCTAGTGTAAAACCTATGACAATGTCACAAGCTGATTGGGACCTCAAAGATCGAAAGGCTAAGGGTCTCATAAGACTCTGTCTAGCTGACTATGTCCTGTTGAATGTCCATGAGGAGAAGAGCACAAAAGACCTTTAGAGGAAGCTGGGAGATGTTTATCAGGCCAAGTCATTGGTGAACAAGCTCTTTCTAAAAAAGAAGTTGTTTTCTTTGAAGATGGAAGACGAAGGATCTATTGCGGACTATATGAATGCTTTCAACATGACTGTTGCATAGTTGACATCTATGGGTGTGAAAATGGAGGAGGAGGATCGGTGTATGACCTTGCTTTGTTCTTTGCCAGATTCATGGGATCATCTTGTCATGGCCATCGGAAGTACCATTACCATGTTCAAGATGGAAGATGTGGTGTCTTCATTGTTATCAGAAGAAATGAGAAGAAAGACATCTGAGTCGGCCAAATAGGCTCTTGCAGTTCGTGGAAGACCCAAAGAGAAAGGGAAGAAGAAGGATAAGAAAAGTGAAAAGGGCAGATCCAAATCCTGTGGGAGATCTAAATCTCCTAGAAAGTCCAAGGCTCTCTGTTGGAACTGTGGCAAATTTGAGTATTTCTGAAAGGAATGCAAAGAAGAAAAGAAAAAGAAAAAGAAGATAGCCCCAGATTCAGATTCTGACAAGTCACAAGATGATGGTGATGCCTTCATTGTAGCCCTAGCCACCCATGCATCTGATGATGTGTGGTTGATAGATTCTGGTACATCATTCCACATGACCTCGCATTGAAGTTGGTTCACGAAGTATGAAGAGTTTGATGGTGGAAGAGTGTACCTAGGTGACGACTCTCATCTAAAGATTGTTGGTCATGGAAGAGTCTCAATCTGATTCCCTGATGGACGAGTGGAGGGGATCACTGGGGTTATGCACATTGTAGGCCTAGCACAGAACCTGCTTTTTGTAAGTATGTTGAATGATGCAAGTGTGTAGGTTGTCTTTTCGAAGGATGGATGTAGGATGACTAGAGGATCTATGGTTCTTGCTAAGGGTACTTGGAGAGGTACTCTATTTTAGTTGGAGGCATGCACTTCACAGTGAAGAAATTTGTTGTAACACTTTCTGATGGTAGTGTACATACTTTGGAAGTTAAACTTCCTACTAAAAAGACTATGTTATGGCATTTGAGATATGACCACATTGGTGAGAAGGGTCTTAGAACCCTGGAAAAGAAAAACCTTGTTGAGGGGTTAAATGATTGTAATCTCAAGTTTGACTTTTGTGAACATTGTGTATATGGAAAGCAAAATCGTGTTCAGTTTTACTCTAGTTCTCATAAGTCTTTTGGTGTATTGGATCTTATTCATTCTGATGTGTTTGGTCCTGTTAATGTTCCTTCGATCTCCAAATCTATATATTTTCTATCTTTCATAGATAATTACAATAGAAGGACATGGGTTTATTTTATCAGAAGCAAGACTGAAGTCTTTAGTCAGTTTAAAGAGTTTAAATCTTTTTTTTGAAAATTAGACTAGTAAAAGTGTTTGAGAACTAATAATGGTGGCGAGTTTTGTTCGGCAGAGTTTGATAAGTTCTATAAAGAGCAAGGGATTGAAAGACATAAGACAACTCCATACACCCCACAACAAAATGGAGTTGTAGAAAGGATGAATAGGACACTAATGGAGAAGGCTAGGAGTATGCGTAGTGGAGCAAGCCTTGAACAAACTTTTTGGGCTGAAGCTATAGCCACTGCTTGCTACCTAGTAAACAGTTCTCCTACATCAACTCTTGTTGGAAAGACACCTATGGAGGTGTGGTTTGGTAAGAATCCCTCAATTAGACATCTTCGTGTTTTTGGTTGTGAGGCATATGCACATGTGCCTAGGGAGAAACAGTCTAAATTGGAGAACAAGGTTGTTAAGTGTATTTTCATTGGTTATGGTTTCAGTGTGAAAGGATACAAGCTTTGGGATCCTATGGTAGAAAAAGTGTTGTATATCAGAAGTGTTATCTTCAGAGAGCTAACACCTTCTTCCATTGTTCTACAACTAGAATAGATAGAAAAGAAAGAAGATGTGGTTCAGTTTCCTTCTACCCCTAAGAAAACTAAACTGACAGACCCTATGAGACCTAATGATGAGGAGACCTCTAGCAGCTTTGAAAGCTTAGAAGAAGAAGTAGAACCTCAACCTTAGCCATTGAGGATGTCTACATGAACAAGAAAGCAACCTAATAGGTTTGGTTATTCATTACTTGATTCTAGTTGTGCTTTTTCTTTACTTACTAACACTGATGAGCCTAGAACTATGAAAGAGGCTATGGGCATGAAAGATGCAGGTTCCTGGAAGGAGGCCATGGAAGATGAGATGGCTTCTTTGGAGAAGAATAAAACATGGGACTTGGTGCCTTTGCTTGAAGGATAGAAACTCATTAGATGCAAATGGGTGTTCAAGAAGAAATTTGGTACAGATGGTAGTGTTGAAAAGTACAAGGCTAGATTGGTTGCACAGGGGTACTCACAAGTGGAGGAAATTGATTATGGTGAAATTTTCTCTCCCATTGCAAAGCTAACATCCATTCAATTCTTGTTATCTCCTACAACTGCTTATGACTTAGAGGTAGAATAGATGGATGTGAAGACAACTCTCCTTCATGTTGATTTGGAGGAAGAGATTTACATGTCACAGCTAGAGCATTACATAGAGAAAGGTAAAGAAAATTTGGTTTGCAAGTTAAAGAAGTCTTTGTATGGTTTGAAGCAGTCTCCTAGGATGTGGTATATGAAATTTGATGCCTTTGTGTTGTCTATTAGATTTCTGAGATCAAAATCTGATAATTGTGTATTACAAGTTTGACAATGATCATATTCTCATCATTGCATTGTATGTTGATGATATGTTGTTGATTGGGAATGGTAAGAATATGATTTCTAATTTGAAGTCTCAGTTGTCAGCATAGTTTGGGATGAAAAATCTTGGGGCAGCTAGGTACATTCTAGGAATATAAATCAGAAGAGATAGAGTTAACATAAACCTTTGGTTAAGACAGAGTAAGTATTTGAAGACCGTGTTGGATAGGTTCAACATGGTAGATTGTAGACCATTGTGTGTTCCTGTTTCATTGGGGACAAAATTGTTTTTTAATAATTGTCCAAAATCTCTTAGTGAGGTGGAGGACATGAGCAGAGTACCTTATGCTAGTGCTGTTGGTAGTTTGATGTATGTTATGGTCTGCACAAGACTAGACATTGCCCAAGCAGTGGGAGTCCTTAGTCGATTTATGGCTAATCCTGGATGGGTACATTTGGATGCAGTTAAGAAAGTGTTTAGATATTTGAGGGGTACTTCTGAGTATTCCATATGCTATCATGATAATGCTACAAGACATCCACATTTAGTTTGTATTTGTGGATTTGTGGATTATGATTGGGCAAGTGACATTGACAGTAGGACATCCACCAGTGCCTATGTGTTCACTACATTTGTTGGTGCAATTATTTGGATGAGTAAGTGACAAACTGTGGTTGCTTTGTCCACGACAGAAGATGAGTACATGGAAGCAACTCATGCTTGCAAGGAAGCCATTTGGCTTAAGAGATTGTGTTCAGATATTGGTGTTGATGCACGATAGATTACGATTTGTTGTGACAGTTAGAGTACGATTTGCCTTGCGAAGAATCCAACTTTCCATGCCAGAACAAAGCATATTGATGTATAGTTTCACTTCATGCGAGACATGGTAGAGGATGAGAAGGTAAATTTGGAGAAGGTAGATACTTTGAAGAATGTTGTAGATGCATTGACGAAGCCGGTGGGCATAGAGAAGTTCAGATGGTGTTCGGAGTCTATGGGCCTCTCAGCCTATAGCAGTTAAATCCTGTTAATTCTATTGGCTCTTACAAGGGGTTCTAAAAGTGGGAGAATGTTGGGAATTAAGGTGTCTCAACCTTGGCAATTCCTTGTATTATTTCATTGTATTTATTTATTTATTGCCTATTGTATAATTAGGATGCAAATCCTATGTTGTCATCTTGTGGGAGTTGGCACAATGATGTGTCATCCTACATGGCATATGACTACATATAAATTTGTCCTCACATGAGGAGATAGGCATCCCACTTAGTGGTAGGAATATTTTTCCATGTGTCAGCATCTTGACTTGTGTGTAAGGGAATATTGACTGAAACGGTCATGATAGATTCCTATGACAGTTCTATGACATGTAAGAGTCAGAAATAGAAGAATCTATGACAGGTGAGGACATTGTCGAGAAGCATCTTTGGCAGCCCCAAGGTGGGTTATGACATGTTGTAAGAGAATATGCTATTTATAGCCTGTGTATGATAGATTCTCTTACAGCTGTAAGTTATGATAGCTATGACAGATTCTATGATGGTTGTAAGAGTCGTAGGAGCATCTGTCATTACCCATTTTGGGAATAGGTGATCTCTTTGGGATGGGGTGACTTGACAAGTGTCAGGAACATCCTACAGTGTTGGACAAGAGTTAATTGGCGTGGGTTTTGGGCCATGAGGCCATGTTGGATGCCCATCTCAATGTGGAGCCATTTTTGCCTTATATTTTCTTTATAAACAGGTGCTTTGGAGAGGTGATGCATTATGTGATTGACAGGTACTATTATGATGTTAGATCATCTCTAGATATGAGTGTTAAAGACTCTTGCAAGAGCATTGGCTCTATGACTATATTTTAACCTTCATTATTTACGGAATACATTTGAGCTATGTTTTGGAGTGTGGGGTTTTTCACCAGTAAGGGTTTTCCCCACATATATCTTGAGTCTCTCTTCTTCTGTCGTACATTCTTGTGTATGTATTTGCTGCAATATCTTTATTAGTGGGTTAACATAGTTGTAACTATAAAGATTAAAATGAATTTGTACTCATCTCTCCTCATTAGATTAGTGTAGGAAGGGATTTCTGTACACCTAGCTTCCTTTCATATATTATATTAAACAAAAGAGTTTAATACATTCCTTATTTATTATGAAAGGACAGATGTCACTTCCGCCACACATGTCAATGATGCATAAGTTCTATTTTGGGCCAAAGTACTAACACACCCAAATTTCTAATTTTCTACAGTTGAGGGCTTGTGTTCTACTACCATCTTGACCTTTATACAATAATCAATATAAATATATTATATATTTTATATATATCTCAACCTTTGATCTTACTATCTAACGGCTCCTAGTTGATTCTAGAGGATTTTGTTGGCAATGTGTACCATTGGTGATCTACCTTCGGGAATTCAACTACAATCGTTCATCATTTGTTCAATGGTTCACCAAATGGTGGAACAACTTACAAGTGGAACAATTTCCTCTATCATTAATTAGAGTCGTACTATTGATTTCATTGAAAGAACTTAACCGGTTAGATTAGCCAATGCCAATTGAGTTCATTAATGGAAAGTGACATACCACAGACTAGCCAATGTGAATTTCTAGGGTACGAAAGAGTCAATTAAATGGAGTTGCTTGTTATTTATTACCCATTTGTCACAGTAGTACATGTCATGTATATATGATAGTGTTTATTGTTTCAACCTTATATTGCATTACTAAGTTTCAAATAGTAGAAGAATCAATAAACTGTAAAATTTCAGAGTAATGGCTTCATTACAGCAGCTGTGCGAAGAAAGTAAGTTACCAAGTACTTATTTTGTGATCATTTATGATTTTGAATTTAACTATGTGATAGAGTTCTCAGTTCACAGATGTAGAATAGTAATAAGAATGATGGAAAATTTTGTCTGTTTGTGGCTATGTAGGATGTTATTCCTTTGCATGCCTCGGAATGAAGAAATATGAGCATTCATCAAGTGGAATAAATCATGTCAAGAATCGACACTTTTAACATTTGCAAATGATGCATTCTATTTTGGGTCATGGGTTGAATCTCCCACACATGCATGAATGTATGAGAAACTAGAAATTCAAATTGATGCATGGAATTGGTATTGCAACTCAATTCCCAGTGACCTCGAGAAAATCAATTTAATTCTCCTTTACTGGCTTTATTGTTACCCATACCTACTGGTTTCTTGTACATATAAAGCAAGGTTCTATAGTAAATCATTTACTATCATTGTGAATGAGGACATAATCAAATTTGTAATAGAGCCATTGTCTGTTAATAGGATAATTATAGACTACATTAAAAAATTCATTAAGCATCATCAAAAAGAGGAACCAAAAAGATTTTGGAGGATAAAAGCAAGGTTTGAAGGTTGAAGGATAGGAGTTTTGTTTGGAACATTAAGGTTGGTTAGATGGTAAGCATGAGTTTTCCACAGTCCTAACAGTATTGCGTGAAGAGCTTCTGGATTGAACAGTCTGTGTGTGTTTTTTTGCATCTGTTAGATGTTGGTTACATGTTCATGTATGATGTAATTCCCCAATCTTTTTTGAAGGGTAATGTTAAATTTTAATAAAAAAATATAGAATTAATTACAGTTTGAAATTGACATGAGTTTAATGGCAAATTGCAATGTATACAGATCATAGATGGTTCAAATTTTCAATATTAAATAACATTCATCACATGGAAAAAAGAAATGAGTTCAATGGAAATGTATAGTGATGTATAAAAATGGCAAAGATAAATGGATGTGTTATGTCAATTGCAAATTTTATGGTTTTTATGTTATCACAATTCACTAGATGCAAAATCTCCAAGTAAAAACACTGCAGCTAGTGTTGTCTAAGGCATTTAGGGTTTATCCTTCTAATTGATCGTTGACCTGTGTAGCTAGTTTCCCCAACTTAAGTTGTTATTTTATCCCCTTGGTGGTTATCGAGTTACTAACCCATTTGCTCTAAGTCATCGGCCCTGAGCCCCTTTATTTTATTATAACTCTAATTTCATCATGGGCATCACAACCTCTATTTAAGCCTATATCTCTGAAGCTATGATGGTGCACAAATACACCACGTATTCCCTGTGGGTCCTTGTTTTTAATCGCCCTAATCTATTTTAATATTATTTTGATATATTTTTAATATATGTATCAGGGCCTCGAGCGTATCCCCTCCGAGCCTCTAACATGTGGTGGTCTCTATTGTCTAGTTGCAAGGATTTGCCTCATCGCAACCTTGCTTTAAGCTGTGACAGTGTGATAAGGTGCCATGTTTCTATATTATTATTGAATTCCAATGGTTGAATAATTATTATATATTATAATATATTTATTATTGTATCAATATAATATAATATATAATAATAATTAGTATTAATTATATTAGATGATTAACATCATATATTATATTAATATCAATACTAATACTAATACTAATACTAATACAATATATAATATAAATTAATAAGATATGATGTTAATCATAGTATATAATACAATATATGATATAATAATAGTTATATATTATTAATAATTATTGAAGCAACAATACTTTTCCCAGGGATTAAATGTTAGTGAACTTGAAGCCGTTGATTGCATTTGGTGGGATGCAAAATACTTTTCCCAGGCATTAAATGGCTCTCCCATGAGAGCTTCTGACAACCCTGCCAGCACGAGGAATATTGAATTATAATTATTAATGACAACACGAACCGAAGATTGATGCTACAAAAATCTAGATAACGAATAAATGCATGTTTCACTTGAGGTGTGTGTTCATTAACAAACTTCCTTTTAAATCCTAGGGGTCTCCAACAAAATGACACTCGTTTATCTTGTTCAAAATACAAGATGAAGACTCCCATAAGGCTCCGTTGCAATAAGCTCCAGGTCACCTTTCTGGGTCGTATCACAAAGTACAGACTGATGATCATTTGTAAGCAGTAGAACGGACTCTTCCTTGAGGTAGTGAAGATGGTCCTAGGTAAAGACAAGTCTTGGTCTTAGATGACAAATATAGGGTAAATACAAACATTTCCTCATGCTTTCTAGCTTCTTTGTTTGACCTGGGAGAGGCAAAGGTGCATGCGTTGGTGATTCTACAAGAGGTATTCACTCTAGATTTGTAGAATTGGGGGTTGGGATCCTGTGGTTGAGATACCTGGAGAAGTTGCATGAGGAAGAAGAAGGCGTAGCTAGGTAGTTGTTCCTACTAAACATGAATGAGCAACAACTAGGAAGGCATGGGCTTTGGGAGGCTCATGGGAGAGACTTTCTTTGACAAGCAATTGGAATGGATAGAGAGGAGAATCTGATATGGATTGATCACTTCGTAGCCATTGTGAGTGCAAGGGAATTCTACTGGCTGTAGGAGTGGTTGGGCTCCCAGTCTTGGGGCCACTTTTTTGGTAATTGCTGTGCTAGGGACTGGGGTGGTAGGGTGGCAAGTTTTCGAGCTGGTGGTTGGTGCTATGTATTTTTGGAGCCTAGGATGGTATATTAGAGGGCTAATTTTAGGAATTTTTGTGGCACTATATTTGTTTTTTGGCACAATGAGTGCTCTTGTATTAATCTGCAAAGAGCCCTCTAGGCTTGAACCAAATGTAAATAGTTTTGTATTAATATAATTTCCCGCACATAGTGCAGTTTACTGATAAAAAAATGTGTTTCTATCCTATTATTATAATTATTTTTTGATGATTAATTACATTCTACATTATTATTTATGTGTTTAATTTATTCTATTAGTTATTATTCAATTAACATATGAAGTTGTAGAATTGTGTTTCTATCATATTTTTGTTATTACTTTTGGATGATTAATTACTCCCTACATTGCTATTGATGTGTGCGCTTTATTTTGTTAACCATTGAATTTAATCTTCAAGGATAATATATTTTAATCTTGGTGTATTGCTTCTTTTGTTTTCAACATTCATTTTAGTTGTTCCTACCTCTTTTCTCTAAACAAGGTTAGATTAAGCCATTTAACAAGGAACCGACCTTTAGAATCTATTATTATCATATATTTATTATATAATTATTATCATATATTACATTATTATCAGATAATAAAATAATATATGATAAAGCTAATAAGATTTAGAATAAGGTTTTAAATTTTAATCTAATAAGGTTTAGAATAAGTTATCCCCTCCGAGCCTTTGACATGTGGCATTCCAATGTCCTACCAAAGGTACTTTCCTAACATGTGGCATTTTATCATAATTTTATCATATGGACGGTGTTGGTGTTCCCAACTGATGGTCTGAGTTTCCCTAAAAAGTTGCCATCTTTTATGATTAGGAATCTCAGGTGAGTGGCCAACGAACAGGAGACAATTGCTTGTTCTCCTCTACACTTCAAGGTCTACTAAACCTAGGGGGTATTCCCTTAATTCAATATCAATATGACAAACCTTTATTTCAACTGGATATTGACACTCAGAGCAAATATGTTCTCTTGGATGTAGTCCAAAACTGTATAAATGTTTCAAAGTTGGCTAGCTTTGGACATTACTTCATTAATTGGCTTAGAGAACATAGAACTAAACCCTACTCCTAAAAATTGATAAGTTGATTTGTTCTTTTTTTATGTATGTGATTGTTTGATTATGGGTGATTTGTGAAAATAAGCCCAACTCTGATCAGTGCCAATCCTAGGGTTTGGAGTCAATTCCCTACATACAAATTACTTCTCATAAACAAAACAAACATCTAGATTCAGAGGATTTAGTGTGTTCCTGTATTATAGATAACAATCCAATAATGGGTATTTCTAACAACTCTTCTTATAAATATCCCTATTGCAAAACAAATCTCTCCATATTTGACTCAGAGCATTTTAATCTATTCCTTGAATAGAAGCAATAAGCCAGACATGTAATATAGCAAATGTATATTCAAGAACTCAAAAACCCTTAGTATCCTCATTCAAAAGAGAAATGCAAACAACACAGGAGACAATTCATGGAAACACATGCTCAAAGGTATTTTTCATATATTACAATCTGAAACTAATAAAATGTTATAGAGAAAGTACATTCAACATGCAAGAAATTGAACCTTACTACTCATAATATGGACAACTTCTCAGAAATTGTTTTGTATTTCATTATCAAAGTTTCCCAAATCTTCCAATCTCTTTACAAAGTGGAACAACATATTATTTTATAGACACAAGAACATGTTGCCCTAAAACTTGTTACCAACTACCAGTTACAAATCTTACACTACAAGCCACTACCATAGGCATTGGGAAGCTAATTCAAATTACATATGAAAGAGAAAAAGACAAAATACAATACAACTTGGAGATGCCAAAAAACTGTTAGAAGTGTTTTATCCCAATGATGAAGAAGACATATCACATGATTAGATCTT
Organism: Cunninghamia lanceolata; assembly: GCA_027924645.1. NCBI lineage: Eukaryota > Viridiplantae > Streptophyta > Pinopsida > Cupressales > Cupressaceae > Cunninghamia > Cunninghamia lanceolata. Next base: position 1,942,595 of record BSBN01000798.1, read on the forward strand.
TGTTCACCTGGACACATTTATCCATACTTCTCCACCCAAGCTGCACATGCTTTCTCCGATGGCCATTGGAAAGGAATCAATTTTACTATTTTTTTATCATGCCCTGCATACCTAGCATCCAATAAGATTTTTGACTCCTTACATAATATATCAAAATTCAACTCCAATGCATGTAGCTTATCAAGTGTAGAACTTATAATTTTCATACTTGGATCACCATCTACACAACTTGAAGATACGAGTTGGCCAGCTAAATCTTTAAAATCAGCCTTCCATTTGTCCAAACTCTTTATTTGTCTATCATTTTCCAATATGCTTGGCATAATATTTTTATCTATCTTCTCAATTGATTGTCTTTTCTCCTTCAAAACTTTATCCAATTTTAGCTAGAAAGCCACTACCTTTTCAAACAAAAGCAACATGTCAAGGGTTAATTTTATTTCTCCTGGAGCATCAGGGGCAAACCTTGAACATTTATAAATTTCCCTTATTTCTCCAGTTATAGGTAGCCATACCCTAATCATATCCTTCAAGCTCTCCTTATCCTTCTCATGTTTGTCTCAAGCTGTCCTCAAACCTGGATAAGATTTCCATGTATCATCAACCCTGGCTATAATCTTGGATAGCCTATGGTTAATAAAATTTGTAACCATTTACTTAACAATGGTCTTCTTCTCATCTTTCAAACTTTTTACTTCTTCCTTCAACTTTTTAATATCTGAGAGTAATGTCTCTCTGTCTGTTGGGAAATCTTGTATAGTATCCACATGGACTAAAACATTCTGAATTGAAGTACATGGTGATAACAACATTTGCCCCTTATACTTATTCAATTCTGCCATTGAATGTCCATATTTCAATAAAATCTCATCATAGTCCTTCTATAGTTTATTGGTAATAGCCTCAGCAAATTGAGTTGTGTGAACACTCAAGCTTGCAGCTTAAGGGGCTGGAGTATATGATACTCTTTTTATTGTCACATCTCATGTTAATTCACCTAAACCCATCCTTGGATTTTTATTGTTTGAGGCCAATCCCCATATTGCCAAGGTCTCAAATTTGGGATTGAACTTTGCACCAGAGAGTGCTTTATCAACCCAATCATCAGAGATATATGTGCCCATCCTTGTGACAATATCAAATGCAATTGCATCTACCAAAGTCCAATGAGGAAGTAACAATAGACCACTCTTTTCCACCAAATCTCTCCCTTCATAAGGGGTCATCCTACTGATATCCTTGCTCAATTCATTGAGCACCCTCTGTGTTATTTCTTCATACTTCTTAGGATCAGCTCCTCTTTTTGCTTCTTCCACTTTCTTCTGAAATTCTTTATTTCTCACTTTCAACACATACCCCTTAAATTCATGGGTATTGACAAAGGCATCATCTTCTAAAAATTGTGCACAAGTGAACACTTTGATGTCCTCTATATCTACCTAGTCACTAGAAAGTGACCTTGCTAACCTGTTATCTGGAGAGGCATAAGGCCTTATTCTCTTAGGTGATTTCACCTGTTGAGAAATTTCTTGTTATTGTTCATTAATTTCCTCCTTCAAGTCCACAAACTCTATTTCTTCTTCATGCTCCAAGTCAATGATTTTCAATTTTTTGGCCGGAGGTGAATCAGGGGACTCATTTCTTTTGCTATATGGCTTGACTATACTCCTTGGACCATATGTAGGTCTCTCTTCACCTACAGGGGCACTTTCAATCAGAGTCTCTACATTGGAAAGAATTTTTTGAATCCTTATTATTGGGTCATTTTCGTCTACAAAAGCCTCAAGATATGCAGAATTCAATTTTTTTCTCATTCTTTCCCCTTCCATCACTTCTCTCCACTTTTCCCTTAATAAATGAATTTCCTCCATGGTAGCATAGTTTCTCACTACATCCTCATCATACAGGACCTGATGGGTGAATTGTGGCCTTTTGACATTAAGTCTCACCCTGTTGATGAAATCTTCTGGATCAAATACCCTTGGGTCTTCAAACCCCATCTTGTAACCTTCCAAAACTAAATCACTTTGATCCAGAGCATCTTTATTTGTAGCCCAGAAGTCACAAAACTTGGTGGCAGTAGGGAAAAATGACCCTTTCTTTTGCAATCTCAAGTGTTCTTTATCTGATTCATTCAATTGCCAGATAATTTCCAAATATGTAATCCTCCTTGGCACATACTTTAGCAGTACATGTGGGGTAACCTTTCTCCCATAAACTCTAATACAAGTAGTGCAGGTGTGTAGGAACCAATCTCCCCAATTACGTTGAATTCCTAGTTCATGTGGGTTCTATCCAATGGCCTTAGAAAATCTAATACATCCCTTGGAACCCTTTCACCTTCAGGCTCCATAAACTTTAGCAGCCTTCTCACAAAATGTTCTTCAAAAATCACATAGTTTGAACTTTCACAGTGCATATCTTACAAATGAGTCCATAATTGGACAAGGAGAAGAGTACCATCTTGTTCTAATTCTTTGACATGCAAAGCCTGATGCCACATCCTTGTTCTAGCATATAATTTAAACATATGGCACATAATTGAATACCATTTAAATTCTACCTTTGCATCTACAACATACAAATTGTTCTTAATCTTCAATAACTGCTCATGCATTTTGTCTGTTATATATGTTGCATAATCAAATGCTTCAATAGTTGAAATATCTTGCACATTTGTAGCTAACATCATCATAGGAACTTGGATCTTATCTAATGCATCTCTTCCCAGTACATGGCATAGAGTGTGGTAAGTCTTTACAAAGTAACGCATGAATTGTGAAACATCAAAAGGTTCTTCTTCACTATCTGATATTCTAATTAACTTTCCATCAATTCCCCTTGCTCTATGCTTAGGCAACTTGAATACTCTATATGGATGCTGAGCTCTTTTGTATTCATCTTTTAGTACTTTGAAATAAATCTTTTTGTTTGCAACAGGGTTGAGGCCAAATACCTTTGTGATGAATGCCTTTGTTGTACTAATCACAATTTCATTATTCCCTATCCTAACAGTCTTAGAAGAAGGATCATATCTCTGTGCAATAGCCCTTACTAGGTCATGACTTACAAATACATTAGGGCACATCAACTTCACCACATCCAAATTCTAGGCATTACAAATAGGGGCTTTGTACTCCTTCCTATCATGCCAATGCTTAAACAGAGTCCACCCATGCACAAACAATTTAGCATCCCGGCACCTAGAACACAAATCTAACAGTCTATCATTAGGCCCACCTGGACCATATGTATTTACTGGCCTTCTTAAAGACCCAGGCAACTGTTTCATTAAATCCTCATCCAGACTCTTAGAAGTTGAAGGCTAACTTGTTTGACTCATTTTTTGAAATAACACTTCACCAGACTAGGGTTTTCTCTTCTAAGAATGCTCAAAATATCCTCTACCAGGTAGCAATTCACCTTCAAACAAATACAACAGGCAAGAATAACTTACAAGTTTTAGTTGCAAAATCTTGAAATCACAATATTTTCTCGTCCAATTGCTCGCTGTGCAGAAATCCTCTTCATGTTTATGAAAAAGTTGTGAAAAACCCTTACCTTCAACTTTAATCGAGCTTACAGATTAGGGCTCAGTGCATAAATGCACATCTTTTCAGCTATCATTGTGAATTCGAGATATGTCTACACAGAAAATTTAAATTCCAATCGTTGATGTAGAATTCATATTGTGAGATCGATGGCCGTGAATCAACTACCAGGTTTGGAAATCTAGGCCTTTATGTGAAAACTAGCCAGCCTGGCAGCCAATCAAATTACTCCATCTTAGACATGCCTTCTTGCTGACTTTTAGACTTTTTTGTCCTACATGGCCACATGGCATCATTTCACAACAGCACAGCAGAAAATAGATCACCTCCTTTTGGTTCCATGGGTGCTCACTAAGGCTTCCATGTGGACATCCATTATGCAAACCTTATTCTTCTTTCTAGGAGTTAGCTAGGTGTCAAAATCGCGTAGTAGTGTAGAGAATCTTCCCCACAGACAAGATTCTCCTACAAGGATGCACTACCATCAGATCTTCAATATCTGTGGCCCCACTACTTCACTCTATCCTTTGACACCTGACACCATATCCTTCATTCAACTAAATCATTGATATTATGGCCATAAGCCATGATGTCCTTGACACTTGTCTTCACCTCACAGGCCCGCGATGCAAACATGACATCACCTTCAACATTGTGCGAGATTGCGATATCCTACCAAGTGGCACTTTCAGACCCTTACAAGGATATAAGACTAAGACATTGCAATGCATATGACTTGATGGGATAGAATAGGTAACTCAAGACCTGGGGGCTAGTTAACTCATGACATAAAAGACATAGGGTTATAACTTAGCTAAGCAGGAACCTACGCTAGATGGTCAACATCAAAATAGAACATAAAGTAAACTCTCGACTATAAGACTTAGGCTTTTAAGGAAAATAAGTAAAACACTTGCATGAATGTTTTGATGCCAGATAGATGGCTGTAGTTGAATTTTGAAACGAAATGTTTGGAGCGCTAGATTGGTGAACTTATACCTCTAGAATTAATCTAGAGCCATTAGATTTACAAAGATCAACAGATGAATAATTATTATATATATTAATATAATATAATATAAATATTATATAATAAAATATATAATTCTAATTATTATATAATATATTATAATAATATATCTAACATTAAACCTATATTATAATATTTTATATAATATTAATTGTAATTATTATATAATATATCTAACCTATATTATATTCAAACTTTAGTGCCATGTATCACCATTTGATGAATGTTTTGATGCCAGATGGATGGTTGTAGTTGAATTCCAGAACAAAAGTCTGGAGTGCTAGACTTGGAAACTCCAACCTCTGGAATCAATCAAGAGTTGTTAGATTTACAAAGATCAACGGTTGATATTATACGATAGTTTTCAATTCTACGGCTTGACGTGCGTGTTGTATAAGTATTAAATTATTAATTCAGGCTGTAGACTTGCATGCCATCATTAAATTTCATTTGAAGTGCGAGTACTCAGTAGTAGTACAACTACATCTACAAACTTGTACTGAAAGTGAAGAATAGAATAGAATAAAATATAATAACTTTTTTAAAAATTAACTTCCTCAAGAATAAAATAAAATTTATAACTTTAATAAAAGGATGTAACACGTTTCACTCGCTTTACTTCACAGTTGGCACTTAGCATTTAGCAATTTTAATTGATACTATTTGGAAGCGAGAGGGTCAAGGACTCAAGGAGATTGCAGTGCACCAGAAATTTTAATATCGATTGTGCGATGCCACAGAGTCACTCAATGCTAGTCTTTGTATTCATCTTTTCTAGGTAAGTGAAATACAAAAATACTTCATTCCTATTACTATTCTCCTTGAAACTTCAATTTTTTCAATCTTGGGGATAGGGGTTTAGGGTTGAGTGTTTACAAGCATGTCTACCAACACTACTAGACCAAAAATTGGGAAAACCAAAGAAAGAGATGAAACAAACTACGTTAGACTACTTAAAACCCCAGGTTTTACAGATGAATACCATGATATTTATGACCTTGTAATCTTTGGAAGGTTTACCTCAACACTCATATTTTCATTGGAGAATAAGGTATGTCAAGCGCAAACTAACCCCAAAAAACCAATACAAAATAGTGGGTTGTCTGCACCATGGGTGCTTGGATTGGGATGCCTGATGTTCCCTGAGGTTTTCCCTTGCCCTGAATTTATCATGGTTTGTGCCCAGAATTATGATGAAAATAGAAAAACAATAGTTATAATAGATAGCCAGGAAGTAATGTTTCCCATTAATGGATAATATTTTGGCAAATTGTTGTGTTTTACCGCTGAAGAATGCAGAAAAGTGCACATAAACCTAGAAAAACTTGCTAGTACTTATGAAGCAGTTAGTGAAAATGATAATTTTTTTAATCAAATCTCTAACATTGGATAGTGCCCTACTCAATCAGAATCATAAGTCTCCTTATAAAATTGATATTTTTAAACCATGGGTTCAGGATACTATTTCCATGCTAGTGTTTTTCCTTGGATTGGATAATAATAGTCAAGTGCATGCAAGCCTCCTTGAAATGGTATACAATATCCATCAATGTAATCAACCTGCTAAATACAGAGTTCTTGAGCACATTGCAAGATCCATGCAAGATTAGTTTTTAATGATTAAATGAAGTCAAAGTGGAGCTCCCATCCCAGTTCCAACAGAAAGACATTTAGGTTCACAACCTACTTGTGCTATTTTTTTCTAGTGCAGTTTGCTAGGATGTTTCAGGACAACAAGCTTCAAATTCAGCATCAGCAAGATAAAAATGGACTACTGGATTGGACCCATAAGATAAAGATGTATCATAATCAAAATAACTACAATCATTTTGTGGACTAGGTTTTGGCTCCATTATATCAAGCCACAACAAATACTCCAATGCCTAGATTGCCTGAGTCTTTTAGAAATTGCATTCAACTGGGAAAAGAAATACAATTGGTTGACTAGTACTTCATGGAGGAATATACTGTCCTAAGCTTTTATGGATCGGGAATAAAGACCCACAAATTTCCAATACATGTGACAGAGAGGATTTTTGCATTGGAATACATATGGCAGATGGAGAGTACAGATCAACTGCACTTTATTAGTTAGCAAAAGAAGAGCATATTTCCTTCCTTACCTTTTTCATGTGGAGGGTTCACATTCGAGAGAAAAGCATTCATTGTGGCACAAGAAATTTTACAACTTTTTAAATTTGATGTTGACTCTCACTGGTAGTATGACCCATGTGATGTGATTAAAACAAGGCTTGTGGCCAATAAGAACGCTCCAAGTAGAATTCAACATGAAAGTAAACCCCTGCTAGAAATGTTAAGAAACAACAATTCTTGGGATGAGATCAGAAAAGTCATGGAAGAAACTGCTGCTCAAAGAGGTATTTCTTTTGAAATATTGTCATTAGAAATAATGGGATTGCATCCAATTCTATTAACACAAAGAGATACAGATGTGGTACTGGCAAACAAGAGATATGATAATTTCTATAGAAAAGGTGCTATAAAATCTACATATACAAAAATTCCATAGACTCTAAAAGAGGCTCGTACAAAGGAACATTGGTAACACTAAAAAATTAGTGCCTTTTGGTCTATGAGGAAGGATCTCGGTGATCCAAAAGCTACTGCAAAATTCTAAGAAAACTTGGAAGATGAATAGTTCAACAAATTGTGGGATATAGAGCATCCCACTGTCAATGAAGCATCTAATGTTGAAAGTGATGATGAGGATGACGAACAACTCATAGATCTTACTACCTATGCATTCAGACCTCATATGAGTGAGACCATAAGAGAAACATATACTACAGGGGCATCAATAGCCCAAAAATTGGGTTATGAAGGTGGTGGTTTGGGGCCCACAGGACAAGGCATTTGGACTGTACTAGATGTATACCCTACAAAACCTAATGATCTTCAAATCGGCATTAGAGGTGATGAACAAGACAAAGGGCATACACATACAGATCAAGAGATTAGATTTATTCCATCTTTAAATCCTCATAGTGAGATCCAATCACTAATAGTACCACAAGGGTCTTCTGATCTGCATGTTTCTCATTCTTTTCCCATAGGAGATGGTGGACATTCTAGTGCTACTGGTGGCAAATCTAGTGATGATACATGTAATAGTAATAGTACTAGTCAGCAAGAGCTGCAACAACAAACTCACAAGAGGCCATCAATAAAATTAGATGATACTATAGACAAACTTAGAGAACAAGGCTTTTTGAATACTAAGAAGCAAAATATTATGACAGGTTTTGATTCCACATCCACATCAAAGCAATTGTTTCCAAAAGGCACCCCCCTCCTATCATTAGTGTGACTGAGACAAGAATGGCTATTCCTCAGCCTCATTTAATTAGAGATGTCACCAACACTACAACTACTCCTTCACCATTCAAAGTTATGTCAAGTGTCATAGATTCTGATTACAAAGTTGAGTTTGAAAAGAAAGCCAAAATATCTAAAACACACAAGAAAAAAGTTCTAGAGATAGAGACTACTACAACTTTAGACCCTGCAATAACCAGGGTATTGACTACATTTGACGCAGAAATCAAAAAATTGGATTACATGATTATTGTGCCCAAAGTTCAAAATAAACCAAAGGACTAGATGTAACTCTCTGACTATGAGGTGAGCACCATCCAAGTGGATTTTTTGAGAATGAAAAATTCTGACAAAATTAATGTATCAAAAAAGAACAATGAAGTGGTGTACACATCATTGCTAAAGCAAGAGAGAGAACAAAAAAGGTATGGTTGTTTTTTAATTTCCTGGTAACTTTGTTGAATATATTGTCTAAAAATTAGAGTTGTAATCTAGACAGGTCACAGGTTCCATTAATTGAGTTACAACAGAAGAAAAATATATTCAATGATGTTAATTCCATTCAAATTGCTCATTTTCATTTGACTTTGTGATTTACGTAACAAGTTGTAGGCTCAAATAGAAAAGTTACAGGGAGACATAGCAAATGAAAAAGCCAAGAGGAAAGTAGCAAAGAACAAGACCAAAGAATTAGAGAAAAGGAAAAAAAAATTGACTCTACATCTACAAGTGAAGTGAATAAAAAAATAGAGGTGGAAGTGAATAAACTATAGAAAATGTGAAGTGAAAGTAAAAAAATTATGATATTGAAAAAGCCAATTTAGAAAAATTAGAACAATCCTTGAATCAAGCCAAAGACAAACTGTAGGTAGCAGAAAAAGTAGGACATCTGTAGGAAGAAAATGTGGAGAAAGAGAGAAAAAACTCTAAAAATTTGTAGATAAAACTGAAGAATGCAGAAAATGAAATAAAATCTTCCCAAAAGAAAGTATCTAAATTTTATAGAAACAGAATGGTTTATATAAAACATAACATGTGGGAGAAAATTATGAATAGGATTGATGATATGCCTAAAATGTTTGAATTCATTGATGATCTACTATTATGTAGTAATACACTCAAAAAATACATTGCTGAAAATGGATACATGGCAACTTCAAAATTGTTAGATGCAAACAACATTTTGGAATCAATCTACAATGCTACTAGCAAAGAATTGGAATCGAAAGGAATTGAGAACCGTATTGATGCCATAATAAAGGCCTCATCTATTGTTGAAAAATGCTAGAAGCTGGAACAAGCATGACATCTTTTGGAACAAGCTATAGTATTGACAAAGATGATGCAAACAAAGGAGGTATACTTCAGAAAGCTTGGTTTGCTGGGGGCTTTTGACCTATCATGCCGATACATTGGAAAGGCTGCTTTCAAAATAAATATGGAGGATAAAATGAAGTTGGATAAGAACCAGTTTCCTCAAAATCTTGATGAGGCAAACTTTTTGGATTCTAGCTCACCACTGATAACCTTGAATAGAACTTTTAGTGAAACATTGAAGCCAAGTAAATATATGAATTATAAACTTTTATCATACTTACAACTCACTCACATTGGGTTAAGAAAAGTTACACTTCCATCAGATGAAGAGTGAATCACTCTACAAAAGCTGATAAAATGATTTAGTAATATGTGTTTCCAACAGAGCATTATGCAAAGTTGGTTTTGAGCAAGTTATTATACATTGTAAATATAATACTTCAATGTATTCCTTCGGACCTTCATTTGAAAATCAATATAGCACTAAAATCCATTTATGTGTTCATTGTTCAAATTATCTATATTATTTAATTGCCTACTTCAGGAAAACTCTGGTTTCTACATACACATTAAAAATTTGCTCATGCTATATATTAATATGCTACTGTTGTTGATTACTATGCAATGTAATAAACAAATGAAACACTACTATGGTTATATAGAAGAAAAATTACTTTGCATTTAGTTGAATGATTGTAAAACTTATTAGTATCACACAATAATAATATGAAAATATTAATTTTTTATATTGAAAATGAAGAATGTACATCACCGATAGAAAAATAAAATGTCATCAACAACATTTTGGAGTTTGGAACATGAAATACAGTATAAATACCTAATAACTGCTAAACCCCTTCAAATTGCCAAATCATCTCGTCATCCTGATTCTCCTCCCTCTGACCATGATATCTAGTGTCATCTTGATCATGTTCTTTATTTTATTCTATCTCAATATCTCCACTTAAGAGTGTCTCATCAACACCACTACCACTACATGTGGTTCTAGTATTCATTGTGTCACTGTCATTTGTGCTATTATTGTTTGAAGTGTTGCACAACCCTCTTCTTTCACATAGGACCTCTAGATTGTGAGTGCCCTGTCAAAAGGAAAACTCCAGATATCATGTCTAGTTGTATACATTCTCAAGCAGTTTTCCAAATTTTTGTCAAGTTTATTTCTTATCTTTGATTTCAAGAACCCCAATGCACTGAAAACTCTCTCATCCTCCACCGACCCCAATATCATGGTTTGACATAAATCAACAAGTTTGAAAAATTATGATAATGCATCACACAATATTTCAATTTGACTTAAGGTTGCCCAAATCTTTGTTATTGATCCCTCTTGGTGGGGAGCCTCCATGAGTTTAAACTGTTCCATCATTGAAGTTGCAAGTCAACCTGATTGCTCTCTAAGCTTAGTTTGATTTAAAATCCCTTCTATTTTTTGTCCATCGAGTTCTGTACTTCTACAAAAAATGATCTGTTGAGGTCTTTATCTTGTTTTTATAATCACTTGGCTCACAAATGACCCAATATTGAGGATGCACTATAGACATGGCTTTAAGCAGTTCACCACGAGGGAATCAATCTCTAATCTTTGAGGAAAGAGATTTCACAATATGCTTTAAAATAGTACTTACAAAAATAACAATCTTGTCAAAAGCTTCCCTTGAAATAGGTTCTTCTCTGATAGTATGCTTGACCTTGTTAAAATAGTGCATTGGTATCTCAAATTCCTTTATAGAGACACATAACTCCCCGCTATCATTAAACTATAAAAAATTAGTAGGATTGGTCACATTTGTTATCAAGTGCTAGCTGCTAAATTTTAGACTTATGAAGGACTTGTCTGATAGATATAGATTATAGAGGGTTAGGCATATCATTCGATGCAGTTTAGTATATTTAGAAATATACATAGTTCTTTCTTGGGATTTTTTCACAAGCATGTTCATTTCCTCCAGCATGGGAAGAATACCAGCTAAAATGAGGAGTCTCTCTATGTCACTTAACCTATGTAAGAGGTTAGGAGCCCTGTCAACTAAGAAGCGATGGTCGTACATTACACTAACCAAGGATTGATATTCTGCAAAAAACTCTTTTCACTGGTTCATGCAAGGAGATCCATCTGGTATCAACATCCTTAAGAAGTTTGTTTCATGCAGTTATTCCCTCAGCAAAATGTTGAAATTCCAAAAACCATTTGGGACTTCAGCAGAAGTATGAGTATAGCTCGTGGACTAGATCTTCAACTTTTGATACTGCAGGAAACTTGATCACCATTTTAAATGCTAAACTAATTCTGTGGGTCATGCAGTGGATGCCAATCATGTATGGTGAAATAGAAGTTTATAGATTTACACATAGACTATTCTTATGCCTTGCATTACTAAAGCTCCATCCGCCCCTACACACACCAACTTTTTGGCAATTGTGCAGTCATACATAGCTCCAATTTCAATCAAAGATTTCTTAACGATACTCAAATAGATTTTGTGATGTGCATTCTCCTTCATTTTATAAACAAAGAGTAGATGAGGTTGCCAGACATGATTTTCCATAGTATACACATGCATACATACCCAAGAAGTATTATTTATTGTTGTAACTTCATCTAGAGAGAATGTAATAAAAGTTGACTCAAGTTAATTTTTTTTTTCTGTAAATCATATTTTTCCACATCAACAAGACAACTTGCCCATTCCCATCCACTATTTATTGACCAATGTGTGTTAGGAAAATAAGGAACGCCCATAAAAGATAATAAACTATTATATTCTGGGTAGTCTGTCATAAGATGCCCTCTAGTCAAAATATGAAAAACAACACCCAACTGAATAGTTTTTGCCATTTGTGCTTCTCCCATCATCTTTCCAAATTGAGCTTCAATTGAACCTCCACCTACATGAATCTTTACCTTTCTTTGCATATGCGCATCATATTTGAGGGCATTCTTTACATGAAGACATTCATCCTTCATTTTCCATCTTATCACTAATTTTTCCTATCCATCTATGATTTGTTTTTCATAAACTTTACCAATATGTTTTTCTATGGTGTCAATTTTTAGCTGCAACCTCTTGTCCCTACGATATTTCCAACTACAAATCTTACACTTGCATTCTATGGGAGGTTCATCTTTGTTTGCATTCTCCACTGGTTCAATGAATGGGAATTTTGACACCCAATTAATTTGAAAACTCCTTGACATTTCCCACTCATGCCCCTTTTTTGATTTGGCTTTTCTTTTCCCCTTGCGTGCACTTGCAGGATCTTTATCTTCATTGATTTCTATAACTTCATTAACTTCATTACCATTTGTTGAGTTTGATTTATTCATATTATCATTCATGCTACCTTGGGTATTCTCTGGAACATCAATATCATCTGTGGCATAGTCATCATTCCCACTACCTTGGGTATTCCCTTAAACATCATTTGTGGCATTCTCATCATTCCTGGTACATTGGGTATTCTCTGCCTTTGGAACATCATCGGTGGTATTGTCATCATTCCTGCTACCTTGGGTATTCCCTAGAATATCATCTGTGGCATTGTCATCCAAGTCAATAGATGGTACAAGTTCTAATGTTGTAGCTCCATCAGATGGACTGCCAACATTGCCAAAGTATGACTTTATGTTTCTTCATTTTAATGACCTTGACCTCCCTTCACCACCCTCAGACAACTTCTTCTTGTTCGACATCTCTCATGAATTAAAATCTACAGAAAAAATGTCATTTTGTTCAAGAAGGAATTATAGATGATAGAATATAGATCCCTGATTCCCTGGGTCTTAGATTAAGATATCTCCCTAGTCCTAAACTCCTAACTACTACTCAATCAATATCATTTGTAACAAATTACAATGAAACCAAAAAAAGACATAAATAATCAACATGAATCTTATATTATTACACAATAAAGAAATGATCACTTACCTTTCTGTGACTCACTAATGCCTATAGCTATAACTTCTCTATGATCCGAAATGAATCGAGGATTCAAGAGATCAGAGCTGAACAAAATTTCTAAAGGATTAATTAGAGTTTCAAATGCATTTATATTAATACATATTTGGTGAATACCGCAAGATTTTCAAATGGTAGTATAATAATTTGGCAAATCCCGCATAGTATTAATAGGACACTTGTAAATGTTAGGTGAAATGGACCTCCATCAAACACATATGTTGTAATTTTCTAGGTGAATATGGCCCTCGGATTAGCATGGAGTTATAATGGTATTGGCAAAATTAGTCCTCATACATGTGAACCATTTAATTATATTGGAGAAATTGGTCCTCATGCATGACAACCATTTAATGATGTTGGCAAAATGGGTCCTCATGCGTGTCAACCGTTTAATGATATTGATGAATATGTGGGTGAATTAAAACATGCCTCTGAAATTCCATGCGAATCACCGTTAGAACTGCATAGAATACCGTGGAAAAAATACTAACTATAAATGACTCAAAAATTAATAGGGTGGTGAATTGAAACACAGGACTAAAAATCTAAAAAATTTGGCGAATTGCCCCCTATCAGTGGTCGCCAATTCCCAATTCATGGATATGAACTATTTGCCAATTGGAGAAGATTCACCACTAAAATAATCTTTGCCAATAAGAAGAACATGAAGCAGATAGAAGAAAAGGTAGAGAATATGAAATCAAAGTTGGAAGAGATGCTTGATACAAGTCCTGAGGAACTTGTAAAAGAAGTCACACCTACTCCTAGAAAGATAATTAGGTCTGCATCTGCCACAACCACTTCTAAACCTTTCAAACTAGCTCAAACATCTCCTAGAAGTGGAAGCACTACTATTGAAGTACCAGTGTAAACCAAGACCAGAGAGAAGAAGAAACTAATGCCTAAGGTACATGCAAAGAGGGGAAAGGTTAATCCGATGAATGTAGAGGATGAGGAAGAAGAAAATGAATCTTTTGTTTTAAAGAAAAGAGAGAAGAGAACAAGACAAAAGAAAGAAGAGGAAGCCTTTAAGGGAAAAGGAAAGGAAAAAGCAAATAAATCAAAGAAGGCTCCGCTGAAAGCATCTGAACATGAGCCTCTATAGCTTGAGGCTACTATTAATACAATTGCAGAGCATGGTGCACTAAAAGGGGTTGCAGACCTTAATGATGAGATGCCTCCTATTAGCAAAGACACAATTGAAAAAACTATAGTCATGTATATGATGGGCTTCAATGTGGCCTTGAATGAAATGACTGATCAACTCCCAACAAGTCCTGTAGAGAGACTTAGTCATTAGAGGAATGAAATTATTGTGGAAGAAGACAAAATGAGAAAACAAGCATTAGAGAAAGCTGGTTCATGCATCTCTCATTAAGAAAGGCTTGAATCAGCCCAAAGAGAGGCACAAGAATTCATAATTAAACATGTAATATGTATTCTAATGGGAAAAGACAAAGAAGAGATAGAAATAATCGATAGAGAGAGACTGAGGAAAAGACTACCAAAATCCTTGAAGAAATGAAGAGAGGTGAGATGGCTATTGAGGAACAAGTTCTTCATATGCCTACCCAAGACACAGACATATCATCTTCTGAGGACAAAGTGATTGATGGAGATGAAACTAAGAAAAATAATAAGCAGAATGAGGAAATTGATCCTTCAGAGAAAATAAATGAACAAAATATAAAAAGTGAATTGAATGTACCCTCTCTAGAGAATACTAGTCGTAGTGGAGAACATAACATTCCCCCTCCAGAAAACTTAGGAAGTGATGAACATGAGAAAGAACATAATCCCAATGCAACAAAAAAGAAGCAAGATGCTTCTATGCAGATAGGTCAAGACTCTTCATCATCAGATTCTTTCAAATACCTATTAGGGATACAGATGCAATTTCAACATGTGGTAATACCCTGGCTCCTGAAGATTCCAACTCATGAGGGACAAGTTGACTTGTCCAATATCTCTTCTATTCATAAGTTACAACTTGGTGATATTTTGCATGCTTCTACAAGAAAGGAGTTTCTGCAAGATCATTTGAAGAAGATTGAACTAGTTGATGATGTAGTGTAACTATTCAGGAGAGTCTACTCGAGGTAAACATTGATCCTTCTTTTTTGTCAGAACAAAAATTGAAGCTCTTAATGGATTATTTCAAAAATCATTCATCTTACATTGAGAAAAAGGTGGAACAAGAGGCATTGAGAAAAATAAATTAAAAGAGAATGACTGATGCATCAAAGTGGTGTGTCAATGCACACAACAAATTGCAAGAAAATTTGAAGAAGTTTAAGGAATGTATTGATGAAGCCACTACATTATACATGTTCTTCTTGAAATGGCCAAATTTCACCAAGAATGTCAAAGCTCAGATTGACTCCATTGAGTCATAGATCACTAAATTGGCTGAAATATATGACTTGTAAAAAGAGAAGGATGGATCAACTAGAGCACAAATAGAAAATATTCATTTGCAGATGTCACAACTTCAGGACCAAAGAGAACAAATAAAGAAATAATTTGGTCAGTTGAGGGAAGCAGTCAAATTGAGACTTGCTTCATTATTTGGGTTGCTAGGGGAAGCAGAAAAGATTGAGCAAAAAATGAAGGATCCAATCCGTATGGATGAGGCTAAGGATTTGTTCATACAATTTGAATGTCAGAATCACGTTCTTTCATCAACAAAAGCAAACTGGGTATCCACTCTTTCTCAACTCAAGATAATCTACAAAAGCATCCTACCTTCCAAGTGAGTTGTAAGAGTATTATAGATAAGACAATTTTGTCTTTGTATAAGACTTGAAGAGGCTTGTATTGTTATTCTTGATGAAAATATTATGTACATAGCATTAGTTTTTGGGCATCTTCATCGCAGGGGGAGTGTTGTATATAAAAATCATACAGTAAGGGGGAGTACATACAATTTTTGAGTTGTTATAAGTAGAAGATATTATGCCCTTTGTCCTTGATGTCAAAGGGGGAGAGAGAGGAATGTACATGTAAGGGGGAGTGTCTATGCACATCATTTTGGTTTTGCAATCAATGACAAAGGGAGAGATTGTTGCATCTTGATAAGATTAGTTGTCATTGATGTCAAAAGTATGTGCTCCTGAGATAGTTAATATGTAGTATCAGCTAGTGTAAGTTAGTATTATGAGGATGAATGGTAATCATCTTGATGTCTAAGTGTGATGTGGAGGTGAGTACACTTGTTCTAATATGTTTCCTATATGTCTACATTGATATCTTACTAGTTTGGTGTACCACACTTAGAGATAAGTTGCAAAAGTTTTGCTAAGGCATTTACAATGTATACTATAAGGCAGAGTCATAGTGTTTTGGTCTACATTCCTCCACAAAGGAAGATTTAGTCTTGCAGTTTAGAAGATAAGTTGATTGGAATATGGAGGAGTTATATCCAAGATTTCAATTCATTATTCCTTCAGCAGTGAAAGTTATAAGTGATAGAGTTTCGGTCTGTAATTTGACAGAATAAAGTAATGATAAAGACTTGTTGGAATGCTCCGTACTCCTCCAAAAGTGAAGATTTGTTCATGTGGTTTTGTAAAAATTTTTAGGGATGTTTAATGCATACTACTGTGTAGTATCAAGTGATTTGGTGGTCTACAAGTTTAGTTTATCAAACAACTATGTACTACAGATGGTTTTGGATGCCTAATTGTTCTTAGGGCACATGTTTGAGTACTTGTGCCAGTTGGAGAATATACAAATTGGCTATAAGAGTTTATGTGAACATTCTACATATCTCAATATGTCTTAGGTTTGAAGTACATGCAAATCCTTCCTGTTTCTAGTACCGCATAAATTTTTCAAGTCAGTTTGTAAAGAGTTATATGTGACTGTTCTCTGGATTACAATGTAATTGAGTTAAGCATCTTAGATTGCTCTGCATTCCTCTACAATGATAGATATGGCTATGTAGTTTTGGGTATATGTTTAGAGTGGTATAAGAATGCATCCATATGTATTTTAGATGTTTTGGTGAACAACAATGCAATATCCTAAGTATTGATGAGTCACAGTCACTGAGAGATGCTCTGTTTTCAGTAGTTCAATATGTTTCTCTTCTTGTGGTAGCACATAATTATCAGATACTTTAGGAGAAGGTTGTGAGGGTATAGTTTATAAAGTACATTACTCATATTTTGGTCCACATGATATTTTTGTTAGTTTTAGGACATATAACTGAGAGGGGGGTGAATCAGTTGTCTCAAAACTTTCTTTTCATTAAACACTTAAATCCTTCTTGTATTTCAATAGCATAATAATAATTCAATCATGGAAGCACAATGCAATAATTCAAGAGTAGAAACACATTAACACATATGACACCAAGATTTTAATGTGGAAAACTTGGTTAAAGGAAAAACCACGGGGTGACTAACCCAAGATTGTATTCTTTGTTAAAAGAATATGAGGAACAAAATGGAACTTGCCAATTAGGGCTCACTACCCGAGCACACTACTCACAAGAGGCCCACTGCCTATAGGAGACACTATCTAAAAAATAATAAATATTACATACTTAAATTGGAGATTACCATCTTCACCATGCTTGAGTCAGTTCCATTTAAGCTCAATACTTCTACTTTGCCTTTCGCTCTTCTTCTCTCTACCACACTCTTATCTCCACTAGGATAATTTAAAATGACTTCACAACTCTTATTTATACAAGACATCAACTTTGGGATAATCATCAAAGTTGGCACAATACATACTTTATTTTATTACAAAGCAAATACACAAATACAACTTGATTTGTTACAAGAACTTCATACGTATGACCACACTATTAGCCACACATATCTGGGACTTCAAACTTCTTTGAGGAACATGCCATGCTTCACAGAACATCTTCAAGATCATCCAAAAGATGTGTAAACATTCGGTTGGCCATGTTTAGGAAGAACACCATCACCCGAGAGTAAATCTTCAATTACGAGCTCACTCTTCAATGCGGACCGCCAACACAAATTGGACACAATATAAAGACCCCCATAAGCTTGCCTGAATCACAAAGAACATCCACACCACTTCTTCTTATTGAAATCATTCTCTTCTTCATTCGGAACCTCAAGAACATAGTCTGTCATCACTGTCACATTGGAATAAATGCTTGTGGACCTCCAGACCATGAACTAATTGAGTTGTCAATTCACATTGGCTTCCTAAACACTCCACCAAATCCACAAAACAAGATATTGCATTTCCGGATCGTACTGGACCTATTTGTGTCACTCTGTCACCTTTGAACATCTACCAGAACTGGTTTTACTCATATGGCCATAACTTCTTCAAATCTTCATGCGGACCTCTCAAATCTTGACTGGATCATCTTTAGACACATATATACACACCCTTTGATGTGCATTCTTTGATCTTCATCTTATCTTGGATCTTCACTTCATAGAACTTCATTGTCTTCACTATTCTTCTCAGTTTCTAATAGGACTAATTTTCTCAATATCCTCAGCACACCGCTCATCCAATCCTTGACATCAATGACAACACTGGTTAGGCCCATACTTGCAATAGTTTTTGGTCTCTCCTTGGCGGTGTGAAGATAGACAGTGGGCAGTGTTGATGTTGGTTAGGATGACAGTTTGGTTCCCTTCATTTGCAGTTGATCCTGATTAATTAAATTTTCCTTGAAGGATATTTTGTGATGTATTTGGCCCTTTTATGCTGTGTGTTGTGATCTGCAACTCATCTTCTCTTCATAATGTATGTGTTTTGAGCTGACCTATACAATATCACACGTTTAATACAAAATTCATCTTGATGTCGACCTGATTGAAGTTTTAAGTTATTGCAGAGGGTATTTATAGAAGAAAAAAATCATTTGTGAAGTGAAGAAGACAGATTGATGAGTGCGTTAAGCATGAAGTGTGCGAAGTCAGAGTGATGGAGTAATTGAGCGAAGTAAGGGACTGCAATATCAACATATGTCAGATGCCTTCTCTATAGTAGTTCATGTTCCTATTTCTATTGTAATTTTCATGTATCCTACTATCAAACAATGAGTCTCTTCAATAGGTCTTTGTATCTTGACCTAAGGTTGTAGCCTTAGTGTGCAAGTCCTGTGTTAGCAGGAAAATCAGGTTAAGAAGATCAAGCATTGCAAATCAAACCTAATCCTACCACCTTCAAAGAATCCATCTAAATGACACAAATGAATGTAAAATCAAAGAACAATGTCACCTAGATTGTATTGATTCCTTGGTTGAATTGTGGACTGCTTCTTAATAGTGAACAACCATAGTTGTCATAGCTGCAATGATGAAAGATGATATGCTCAAAGTGCTCAACAGATGCTTAATGGATTCAATATGCATGAGATGATAATCTGGATGCTTTCAAGATTGTGTGGGATCTTTATGAAATGAGGTGAGAGGGTGTTTATATAGCTCTCAACTAAGATTGATCAATGGTAGAGAAAGAGTGGCTATGTGAATAGTCAAGAGATGAAACAAGAAGCTTGGATGAATATGTACAAGACATGTGTCCATAGAGACAACTTTTATTAAATTATTGTAGTTGGCTTGTTGGTAGTACTAAGATTGCTTTTCTTAAAATAGAATGCTTTTTCTATTTTAAGGATTGGATGATGTGGATGATTGATTTTAGAACCAATTAAATCATTTTTTGTATTTGATTTAGGATAGGACCTATCTTGTACACATAGAAGAATGTGATAAGATAAGGAAACGATAAGATAAAAATAAATTAAACAAATAAATTCATTTAATTTATTTTTAAATGATAGAAGAAAAGCTAAATTTAGAAAATTGGAGAATGAAAATAAAATTAAATAAATAAATTTATATAATTTATGAGGATAATGAAAAGAAAGATAAATAATAAAATATTGATTTTATTTATTCATAAGAGGAATAATGAGATAATTAATAATTAAATATTATTTAATTATAGATGAAAATAGAAGAAAATAGATGAAATTAGATGGAATTGGATGAAATTAATTAAAGAAATATAATTTATTTAATTAATGATAGAAGAGGGTGATTTAGAAGAAAAATAGATGAATTAACACAAGTGTGCTAGACAAAATTGACATATGAGATGGTGAAAATGCAACAAATTGACAAATGATACGAAGGATCAATTTTAGGTGTCTACATTTTGCCCCTCTTTGAGATAATGTCCATTAGGACATTGTTTCAATGAAGATGAAACTGATACATTAAGATAAATAGGCTATGCCCCAGTGAAATTGGCAGGTGATGCCCCCTCAAGAGGTAAACTAGGCTACCAGGAAAAGATTGGGGTGATTCGCGATAAGATAATAGAGCAAGGATGGACTAGGTTAAGTTGACATGAAGAATTAGGGCTTGGGTGGGACAAAATTAGGAATGGAAAAGAAAAAAAGAAGGTTTTGGCTTAGAAGAAAAATTAGGGTTTGACTCTATAAATAGGCTTCAAGGGTTCAGTTCAACTCATTTGTACTATTTGCTTTGACAATTTTAGAGCTCTAAGTGCTTAGAGTGCATCAAAACTTTTGAGAGCATCAGGATGGTTATTCCACGCAAGGATTATCAAGCGAAGAGGGTGAGAACATATGGATGACCAGCAAGAGCTCCCGCACTAGTACATATCGAAAAGTTGCTCTAAATGCATCATTAATAGGTTCATAGGTGTATTTAATTCACGTGATTGACCAAAGGCATCTAGGGATAGGGCATGCACATTTGAATGATAGAAAGTCACTTTTTGCGTTTTGCATCACATATGAATGCGGGTTCATCATTTTTGGTAGAATAGGTCACATGTGGTTAAAAATTAGGTTTTAGGGCATTATTATATGCCTTTGGTGAAAAAGATCACCTTTGGTTGGCAGAGGCTTACCTTTAGCAGGTTAAGTCGCAGTTGAGCGACAGAAAGTCACACATGGGCAATTAGATCGCTTATGGTAGATAAAAAGTCATCTATGGTAAAAACGGGTCCCTTTTGGTGAAAACATATGTAGACTTAGGGTTTCATGGAAAATAGGTTCACAATCATAAATGACACTTAATTGATTGATATGTGTAGATTGTATTACCAGTGTTGATGTCGAGAGAGGTTCATCCTGCAAATTTGGCATTGGTAAGACAGCTAGATGCGAAGGAGCACGTGTTCTTGGAGATAGTGGGCTTAGAGCATGTAAAGTGGATCACTATTGTACGAGCTCATCTGGCATTGATGACAACATTAGTAGAGTGTTGGTATAGTGAGAATAGTTCATTCTTATTTCTGACTGGTGAGGCTACCATTACATTGGAGGATATGTGGCACATATTGAGGATTCCTATTCATGGTGAGTAGATAGACTATGATCCAGAGTGAGGTCCTGATGCACTTCGATGACTATTTGGGACTCCTGACATATAGGTTGAGGATCATGAGATATCGATAGGGATGATGAGGGGACACTATGATAGGTTGTAGAGATTAGTGATGGTGATCATTCAATTTCTGGTACCAGATAGATGAGCTCAATGATTCCCTGTAGGATGGGGGATGGTGATGGAGGGCATGTTTGAGTATGGCATTAGATATGCATGGGGTGCATGTGTATTAGGATAGTTGTATCATTATCTTCATGACTGTGCTTATTTATTTGGCTCGAGTATGTCAGCTGGGGTCACATTGTTGCATATTTGGGCATATGAGCATATTTTTGTGACGAGGCCAGTTGGTCTATGACAGAGAGTACCAGGACAACCTTATGTTCACATATATGGAGGAGTCACTACATACAGGCAGCTTACTGTACCTGTATACTAGTGACGTACATTAGATGAGCTTGATCAGTTCACATGGAGGCCATGGAGGGACTATGAGAGTTGGGATGATGATGTAGAGCAGCTATTATATGCACAACAACCTAGATATCCCTTTGGGTGGAGTATTTATGTTATTGAGTGATATCTCCCAGAGAGTGCTTAGATAGTTTGGTTTTCCCCAAGGTGAGCCAGTTTGAGATGCTATTTATGGACGGACACGGCAAGAGATTCCAGCATGGGGGCTAGAGGTTGTTGTGGAAACAACATTGGTAGATGTTAAGAGCTTGCGACCAGTAGTATGGGACTAGATTATGGGGCTAGCTGATCCAGGCACTAGTCCAAAGTATGATGCTTATTGGTTGATACATAGGCCTACTTGGTTGAGAATTCCTGGGGAGATAGGAGAGGTTGTGGTTCACAGGCCAGTGAGGAGGAGAGTGAGGGGACAGAGACAACCACCGAGGGTACAGATAGTGCCACAAAGATAGGTTCCTCAGGCACAGGGACAACAACAAGGATTAGGACAAGTTCCTAGATAGGTACAGGTTTAGGTTCAGCCACCATAGTAGCAGGTTGCGGGAGTGGGAGGTGGTAGAGATGGAGGGGATAAAGAGGTTCAGTTGCAAAGACAGCTACAGAGGGAGATATGCCAGAGGATGAGACTAGAGGCATGATATAGACAGCTTGGGATAGACAGGGATAGAGCCTTAGTAGCTATGCGATAGGCTCAGGCTGAGGTACATGCTTATTAGGCTTAGGCATAGGCACAACTAGCACTAGATGATGGAGTTGTGGTGAGGCTTACTACATAGAGAGATGCAGTGGTGCAGAGGGCATGGAGATTGACCGGGGAGCGGGATGTTGCTATAGCTGCCTTGGGTACTAATCAGGCTACACTATTTTTGGCTAGAGAGCTCACTCAAGTATAGGGTGAGTTTGGTACATCTCAGGTAGAGACATAGTACTATAGAGGCTTATACTTTAGAGTAGTGCCGACGGACCAGAGACAGCCTAGCTTCAGGACTAGGTTTAGAGCATCAGGTTCATAGAGGACAGGGAGATCCGGGCCATCGATTATAGGCCCACCCCTATAGACAGGTGCAAGAGGATCTCAGAGAGTTGGTGGGGATCAAGGTGAGGCTTCCTCAACGAGCACCACCCACTCGAGACATAAGGATAGCCTGCTTTTGTATATATTGTATTCATTTTGTACCATGTTGTACCATTATGAGGCCTACAAGCCGATATATGTATTTGATGGCTCCTGATAGCTAGTTCATATATATATCAATTTTTTTTGTACATGATGAGACACTTGTATATTGACCCAGATGTATATATATATATATGTGATGGATTTTGATAGCGATATATGGTATTATGATTATGGATGCATGATGTATGATGTTTATTGTTATGGTTATATGTTTTTATGCTTATGATATGCTTATGATTAATATAGATGGCAATGGATATATGGATGATGATCTATGTTATGAATATGATGATATGTATATAATAATATTTGGCTAACACACTTGTTTGACATGACGAAGATGATGAAGCAAAAGAAAATCAAAATTGATCAATCCTTATGTTTTATATATCTAATACCAGGGTGATGATGTATCCAATGCATGCAACATAATACAATCTTGTCTACTATATGAGGTCAAAATATTGATCCAACATACACAAGATATGAATATTAGCTATTCTAAGATGGACTTTGACTCTGCAAGCAACAGTTTGAACTTATTTCCACTAAACATAATGAAACCTTGCTGGTTATATGTGTAGACACCTAAAATTGGCTTTGCTCTGCAAACCAATTTCCCGTACTTCTACACTAATCCACTCCCCCCATTTGCATGTCCCTTGTGATCAATTGACTCACTCAATTTACCACTTAAATCTTACAACCCTATCCTCATCAATTGAATGAATATTTCTAATATTTATTTAGTTGATTTATCCATCTCCCTAATCCCTATTAATTAGATGAATCATGCTTATCTGATTAACCTAGGCTTAAGTTAATTAAGATAAACACTTAATTAACCCTACTTACCTCATCCTCCACAATCCCCCACTAACTAAATTTTAAATTTAGTTGTCCCTGAATTTAAAATTCAGTTGTCCCCCACTAACTGAATTTAAAATTCAATTGTCCCCCACTAATTGAATTTAAAATTCAATTATCCTCCACTATCCTCCACTCTTCCCAAAAATGAATTTTCAATTCATCCACTATGAATAAAAGATTCACTTTTATTCCTAGCCCTTGATCTCATCTTTCAATCCTCACCCTCCATCCTCATTTCTAAAACTCTATAAATTAGACCCCTCTCTAAGCCATTAGGGAGACTTCTTCATGCATCAAACCTCTACCCAAATCACCCCACAATCTCCTCATCCTACCATCCTAATGTCAAAATCTTGCCTCAATCCCATCTAATCTATCAATCCCCATCTCATTTACATTATGTTGAGCATCTGAGCAATCCACATCTTCGTTCTAGTCATGGGTACAATCTGAGGAGCTCTCTTGGGTGCAACTCCTTCCCTCCTAGATTCGTGAGTTCATTATGAAGGTATAATCATTGTATTTGACATTTGATTAGTAATAATCTTCATTTTGATTTCACTTATTACATTGGCATGCCTGGTCTTGGATCTAATTGTCGCTTTGTGTAGGTTTTGTTGTTAAAATCTTCATTTTCTAACTCTCATTTTGGCAAGTTTTGCAAGTTTTGTGGGTGAGCTATTGCAGGTTACGTCCTGGGTGAAAAATGACCTCACTGTTGTGATTAGAACATTGTTTCTGAGTTTTTTGACAGTAAATTTGCATATATTTCATGACTGAAATTTTTGAAAATTTTCAAAAAAAATTTAGGGTACAGTTTGTACTGTATGGATTCGTACTGTATGGATCTATACTATACAGACTGGCCGTACTAATCCATACAGGGGGTAGTGTTTGAAATCACAGGCATCTTTGTTGCAGGGTAAACCTCAGTTTCGTGTGTAGGTTCCACCACCAGTCGTCGCCATCGCTGCTGCTGTCGAAACCCACCCTCCACTAGGTCACCACTGCTCCCACTCCCCATCTCCAAATGCCACCTGCATCTAACCCTTATATCTCCCATCGCCCCATCCCTCGGCCTTTCTCCTATCCCTGCTCCCCGCCACTTCCCTCCCGCCGTCTCCGCCACTTCCCTCCCGCTCCCCTCAGCGCTGCCCGCCACCTAACACCGGCCACTTCCCACCCCCTCCTGTAGATCCCTCTCCCCTCACCACCATTAGACATCCCCTCCTCTGCACTCCCTCCAACCTCCACAGTCATCACTGATCCTCCCAAACCCCCGCAGAAACCTACCATCCACCACTGCCACTCCCTGTCCTTCGCCTGAGCTCCATCTCCGCCGTTGCCTCATAAAACCCTAACCCCACATAATACATAGTGTTACCTTTTGAGTCGCCCTTGTTTATTCATATATCGGTATTTTTTCTTAAGCAAGAGTCGGTTTACCGTATTATATTTTTAGTCATATCTTCGCTTTGTAAATCGACTCTTAGTCCTTCAAATTTTACCCGTGTGTCGTCTTTGTATAAAAGTTTTGAACCTTTGAACCCGAACCATTCTCAAAGTTCAAGGTTCAATGGTTCAATATGTCTGAAGTGTCATATAAAGCAAGCTGTCTTACTGTTTGTCTTAAGTGTCTTTGTACTTTCAGGTTGAACTTGAACCTTCCGCACGTACCCTATAGCGGGGTTCAAGGTTCAATGGTTCAACGATTTTAGGGTTCAACACTCATTGTCTTCCTATGAGTCGGGTCACATAGTTTCTGTGTCTATTAATGTATCGTTCGTTGAACCTCCCACTTGTACTCTGCCGCGGGGTTCAACGGTTAAAGGTTCAATAGTTCACTATTTTATAATTGGGAACCTTTACCGAAGCCGCGTAACTTTTTGTTGGTCCACATAACTCTTGCGTCGTTGAACCTTCGTATTGAACCGCGTCTTCACAAGTTCAATGGTTCATAGGTCAAGTCCCTATTTCGGTAAGTCAATCTTTTGCCTACCTACAAAGTCCAGTTCACATGCTTGAACCATCACATTGAACCATCGCATTGAACCATGTCCCACAGGTTCAATGGTTCAATAAGTTCGAAGATTTGGCAATATTAGTCCCGTTTGCTCCCGCAGCTTTCTAAGTCAAACTTGGCGGGAAAGTTGGAGGAAAATTTATCAGAAAACCATCATGAAACCGAGAGCTCTAATTTAGCGGAGACTATAGATAATCATTATACTTCATGATGGCGCACGAACATTACTTGCTATTAATGAAGAAATCAGAGTTCACGTCTTTTCAAATATTTTTGGCACGTATTGTTCCAAGCGATGATTATTCATTCTGGTAAGCACCATTATTAACCAAGAACAAGCTAATTTTAGCAAGAAAATATACTGTGCAAGGTGGAGAAGGATAGCACTGGAAGTGTAAGGCTCTCGTTTTTCAAGTTTTCGCAGTGAATCCAAATATCCTGAAGGTGAGTCCTGTTTCCCCTGTGCTATTCCGAATTCTTATACTGGAAAGAAGAGCCTCTGGAATTTCTGTTAATTTTGAAATTCGAAGTGTTTTATTATAATAGTCCAAGTATGTCATTGAAATCTACATGTTTGGGAGATGAACATGGCCCTGGTCTCACTTACTCTCACTCAGAATTTGGGGATACTGCATTAGTTCAATATGATTTAGAGGAATTCATAGGAAGAACTAGAAACCCTGTCCAAACCCCCACAATGAAGAAAATTGTGGACAGTGGTCTAGTTGAAGCCATAGCCTTTCCTCAAGCTATATTCTGCCCAGAGTTGGTTCAAGAGTGTATAAACAGATACGATCCCCAACACAGGTGCGTCAGAAAAGCAGACGGGGATGTGTTATTTCATGTTGACAGACAAACCCTCATGTCTGTGATGAAGATACCGCCTAAGGAGGCGTATTCTAATCTTTACATTACTTCCTCCAATGGGTATTTCTCAGAAAAGAGACCAACTTACAGAAGTGTAATAGCAAGAAATTGGCTGCTAAAATTTCAAAAAGGTGGTTCAAGGCTGCCCAGACCCCTTACTAGAGATCATTTAATATAGGAAGTAAGGGATATTGTGGTGTTGTTGAACAGACTGAGAGGCAATCAACATGCCTATTACTGGGAAGACTGGATGTACTTTTTTATACAAGTCATCCTTCAGGGTGAACAATATTTGGATTTGGCTGAGATAGTAGCTGATTGTCTGCATCAGAGTTTAAATAATCATCTAGGTAACAGGGATTTCTTTATGTCTTCATATCTGTTTTACTGTTTAGCATCCACAAGAGATTGGTTTGACCTGCCTCATGAGCCTTTAGATGAGAGTAGTAAAATTTACCAATATTATTCACAGTTGCAAAGAAGAAATTGTTATGAAAATTATAAAAGGATTAATGATGTCTTCACTGGAAAAATGACCTATGAACTGGTAGGCAATCCAGGTAAGAGACTGACCAGTGAAGCAATGCAACTGATCAGTATCTACGGTAGCTTTTTCATCTAGTTTTCTGAATTCACTTATATCAGAGTTGGAGGGTTTGATGGTGAACCCCTGAAGTTGCCTAGATATGTATTCGATCGTTTTGTATTGATGGAGGTATGTCGGTAATTGGCACATGTTGATAACAAATTCTTGTCAAAAAGGGGTTGTGGTATTGCTTTTCCTATTGAACTTGGGCATTATTCATGCCATTCAAAATCTGATGCCTTAAATCTGGAGGTGAACCTCAAAAGGTTCAATTTTCAATTTTTCATTGCCAGGGTTCAATTCGATAGTAAATGTTTTGTTAAAGATAACCAAGATTCCAGGACAGGGCATTCACATCTTCCTAAGCTGGAGGATTACTGGGAGGACTGCCCAGATGAATTCGAAGTGAGGAGGATGTTATGGTGCAGATTTTCTTTGGGGCAAATAATTACCCTTAATTTAAACATGGACGTTTCTAGAAATTTTGTTGATGATGAACAAGTGGTTGATCCACAATTTGAGAAAATAGAACACTTACCCATCCCAGAGGCGGACTGGAGCAAGAAAGAGGAGGACAGAATTGAAATTAAAACCCTTCCTGTGATAAGGAGGACTGAAAAATGGTTGAAAGAAAAAAGACAGGAAGGGCTGCAGAGTAAAACTGTCCAACAATTCTCTTCAGTGGCCGCATCATCACTTCCCATGGTCTCTTCTAATCAACCCCTTGCTATCTGTGGTGCAGGTGCATCCAAGCCATCAGCTGAGAAAAGCCCTGTCTCCAAGAGATCCAGAAGGGTCCTCACGGACATTCTGCCATCCTGTGTTACCAGATTGAGGACAAAGGGGAAGAGAAAGAAGCAGACTTCTGAGACAATAATTGTTGACTTAAATTCAGAGGAAGAAGCAGAAGAGCCTATGGGGGACAAAGAGGCAAGCCCAAACAGAACAGAGACAGCTGACACTGGTTCACAGTCAGAGACCTTTCTAGACACCCCTGAGGTGTTAATGATTTCAAATGAACCCTCTGATGGAGAGAAGCCCAGGAAGACAGTCTCAGACCCTGCACCGAAATGGCTAGAAAGCTCTATATCTGACAAAAAGAAGGTGATTCCTTTTGTTCTCCCTCTGGAGGACATGGTAAGTAAATGTTTGGGGAAGACCCCCAAGTCCAAGAGACTTAAAACAATGTCCAAAATAGATGTTGACCCAAACACTGGTAACTGGAGTGCAGAAATAGCCAAGCCAGTGACCGAGGGAGAGGTTCAAGATCCTACAGTGCATGATTTCACTGTGGAGAGGATAGATCTCAGTACTGCCTCTAGAGCTGCAGATGTACACCATCTTGAAGCTTCCACTAAAAGAATGGTCAATCGAACAATGAAAGATGAGAAGGACAAAAGAGAGTTGAAACAAGCTCTGTGTGCAATGGCAGAATATATTGAAGCCATTAACAATCCTAACCCACAGCCAATCTCACAAGTCCCCTTGTCTTTCGACCCAAAGTCGCCTGTCAATCAAAAAATGTTAGATCAAGTGCATAGAAGCAAAATGGTCTCAAAAACTTTTGATAGTTGGTTAGACAGCATAGAGCAAAAGGGAACTGAATATATTTATGAACTCAAAGGCATATATGATCTAACCACCACTACCATTGAAGATCTTAAAACACAGGTTGCTGTCTGGGCTAAGAATGAAGGTAAGTGGACAAGTGTGATAAATCAAATAGAGGAAGTCTGGAAATATGGACTGGAAAAGTTTTTGGCAGAAAAGAACTTGACTGAAGTGGATGAGGATTTGTTGTATGTGAACAAGAAGAATATCGAATGGAGGAACTCCATATCCAGACAAGGACGCTTTGAACTCTCAAAGCTAATTAAAGAAATAACGAAATTTACTCAATCACTACAACATGATTTGCAATGCATCAATGTAAAATACTTAAAGGATGACGGAAAGCCTATGGAGGATGTTGAAGCAGTAGCCCAATCCTTCAGAGACAAAATCCACTTTATTAAAGAAAATGATAATATTCTGATCGAGGATTTCTCCAGGGTTTCCAAAGTCGAGACTCTGCTCTATCTCTGCATCGATGCACTCCCTGAGCACAAGGACAAATTTGGGAGGATGCAAAGGGAAAAGGAGGTCTGGAAATTAAGGATGAAACACATAGTTATACCAAACTTCCCTAAAATTCAGGAGTTCGTGGCTGCCTTTCAGGAGTGGAAAGCCCAACATACTTCCCAGGCTACCGACAGCAAATCAGGAGATGCTGATTCATCGCCCCAGTCATAACCTCGTCAGCTCGTTCTTTTTCTGTTCCTCAATTTATGTTATTTCCAGCAACTTTGATCTTTTATAATCAGTTGTTAAAACTAAATCCCATACGGGTCAGAGTTATGTTAACTCTGGGTTTAATTTGCTCAAAGACTTGGTTAAGATAATCATATATATATATGTTTTTCTTTTTAGAGTGGGGGATATAGAGAAGTTAGAAAAAGAAAAGAGGAGGTGAATTTCAGAAAGATTGTGCTTAACTTTTGCATTATATGATGATTGTTTGAGTAAATCTTCATCTGTGAATGAGAAAAGAACAATTGCTGCTTATTTGGATTTGTGCGTCTGAATGTGTGGAATTAGATTTTCTGTGTGAAATCCCCTTTCACTTGGTAATTGCTCTTTATTTGGACAATTTATCATATGTGTTCAGTTCTTTATTGGTTTAGCAAGTTCCTATGAATGTATTCACATATTCGAAGATACCAAAGTAAAATCTGTATATTCTATCTTGTTGCTGTATAAATTGTCGCGTTCATGACATGGCTATGTATGAATGTTAGTCTGCCTTAAGCATTTTCTAGTTAAA
Organism: Cunninghamia lanceolata; assembly: GCA_027924645.1. Classification (NCBI taxonomy): domain Eukaryota; kingdom Viridiplantae; phylum Streptophyta; class Pinopsida; order Cupressales; family Cupressaceae; genus Cunninghamia; species Cunninghamia lanceolata. The sequence continues at coordinate 1,973,044 of BSBN01000798.1, forward strand.
AATGCATTTGATTAATTGGATAGGTTAAATTCATTGAAAATCACAAAGGGAGCTGTACCTAAAAATTCAGAGGGGAACTAATTTAAAAGGTTCACCCATTTGTTGTTTAACCCATTTGTTCTTTTAAAGAGGGGTATAGAGTCAGAATAGATTATTTTCAGAATAAAGACAAATCTGTTAACCAACACATAGAAATCCCTTAAGTGAGGGTATGGTCTAAAGTGGGGGCGGGGTGCATGATATAAGGTGAAGAGGTGGTCACCTTGGTGATCGTGGTGGGGCTAGGACAAGGCCCCCTCCTCTCTTTTTTATTTTTTGCTTAAATATGGCCCTTGGTCATATCAGTGACCAAGGTCCCTATTTTACTTAACTACTAGAATAGACCACAACAGCCGTAGTCAGTCTATAGCACATGTGATCACTTTAAAACTAACCGCTAATAGTAACACAGTAACATCAAACTACCAAGCTAACCTCTTGTTGCCTCTACATACCAAAATAGGCATTTTTTTTCAAACTCACACAACTTTTGCATACGGAGTCAAAAATAGGCAAACAAACACTCATCGAAAAGAGGACAAGGTGAACTACACGGTTGTGAGGATTTAATTAGGTGATTGTACCTTTATCAAGCCTTTTTTCAGTCAAAGTCAAACATGCATGAAAACTTCAAATGCTCATATCTTTTGCATTTTTTTATCGCATTTTCGCAAATTTTTTTTTGAAATTACATAGAATTTTCTGAATTTTCTGTTCATGCAATCCATTTTGCTGTATCAGTTTATTTTTCATCAGATTTTATCATATTATCAATTTTCACACCACAATCTCCTTAGCTAGTCTACTTGCTCCATGTTCATTCTTGTAACTTGCAGGTGATCATATGAGGCTGGAGCAACATTAGGAGCAACATCTACATCAATTTGGACAGTAATTTAATCTAGTGCATCCATTTTCATCCTTTATCTCTCAATCATTGCTTGCAAACACACTTCAGTTTGGGCATAAAACAAACATTTATTTTCATCACACATCATTGAAATTGAGCATAAAATCAACTAGTGTCTTCAATCACATCTTGAAATTGGGTTAAAAAGAACCATTTCTTGACTTGTCTTCATCATATTTCATTTTTCTAAGGGATAATTAACCACTGCAAGCGTGAATCAAGTGTGTGTGTGTGTATGCTCTCTCCTCGCACCACAAGGTGATCTTGGAGATAAAAAACACCTCACTTGATTCACTTTTGTTTACCCTATCCTAGGAGGCTTGCTAGGGGATTTCATCACCCCTAGGGATGACCTCATTCGAGGTTGAATCAAAAGACACCCTCATTGAAATCGAAATCATGTCACTCTTGGCTAAGCCCCAAAGAACTTTCTACCTTTGGAAAGTGAAGGTGAAGGGTGGGTTACCCCCTTCTCCCGACTGTGTGATAGGATTCCACTTTCAATTCTTAGTCAACCTTGTATAAACATTGCCCAAACCTAATTGGCCATACCTTACATCAAACTAGACATTAGGGCATGTTGATGTGTCTTCCACATTTTCTTGTTTAATCATCATATTCTTCCAATTCAAAATTCAAAATTGCTTGTGTCTTGTGTGAGTGATTCTTGTTTGTACATGTGATCATTTCTTAAACATTGCCAAATCAACCTAAACATCAAAACACATTAGACAAATCATTCAACTCATTCCAATCCAATCACATTCATCGTAATCACTCTTTTTTCTACCACTTCATTCCTAATCACCTCTAAGTCATCCTAAATCAATCCTAATCATACCCTTGTCACCCTCCATCTTCAAATCATCATCATTCTATCTAAATCATTATCTAAACAACATCATTCTAACCATTACACATCATCATTATCTCTATTCTTGTCAAATCAACCTCAATCCCAATCATCCCTAAGCACATCCTAGTCACATCTCCATCCTTTATCCTCATTCTATCAACATCATCCTAACCATTATCCTAATCATCCCTAATCATTCCATATCAAACCCTAATCATATCCAAGTCACTATCACATCACATCAACATTGATCCCAATCATTATCCAAATCCCACAACATCATTATCCAACTCCAAATCCACATCAACCCAATCAAAAAATCAAGACCTTAATTTGATTATCCAATCAAATCAACCCAAATCAACTCTATCACTTAAGTGTCATTAGTCCACCTTAAGTATAGAGAGTCATCCTTTGAAGAAAATCAAATCATCCTAAGGTCCTGAACTTTGACTCCCAACATCGCAATCATCCATCAGCCCCCATCATCTCATATCTCTCCCACACAATGGATCTTTATGAAGCAATACAACAATTACAAAGACATAGAAAAGTCTATGAGAACATGGATCCTAATGCTAAGGAACAATTCAAAAATGACATTAAAGATATACCCTTAGCACACCTCATCATTGGAGAATCACAAACCCCTACCCCATCTTCATCATATCAACCCTCATCCTATCAACTTTCAACATCTTACATATCCACACCATTGACCTCATACCAACCTTCATCATATCAACAAACACCCTACACATCATCCCCATCCACATCATATCAATCTTCATTCTTTCAACCTTAATACCAACCTATATCTTACATATCCACTCCATCAACCTCATATCAACCTTCAACATCATACCAACTTCCATCATACCAACCTTCATCATATCAACCTTTACCCTCATATCAATCTTCATCCCCTTACACATCCATGCCATCATACCTATCCAACCAATCAATACCTCCAACTTATCCATCCCCCAACCTTTGTCATGCTAACTTTGATCACGGGAACACCAATCTAGCACACCTTATCCCCGAAATCCAAACCTTATATCAACAACCATTTCCCCATACCAATCCCCATCCTCCAACCCTCCCATAACAATATCCCCCCAACCTTATCAACCTTAATCCATCACCTTATGTATCTCCCCATCCACCAATCCCTATCACCCATCCACCACCTAATCCACCATCAAATCTTCTGAATCCTAACACCACGACATCCAAAGAATCCTTGTGGGATTTCCTCCAAAGAACATCACCAAGCAACGCAATGGAATCCCCTAAATCCTCCACCCCTCCAGCACCACCATCTAGTACCACACCTATCCTTAAACAAACCCAAGAACCATCACTACCTAATCCCATCACTCACCTATCCAATCCCAATCCCAATTCTACTCCATTCACCATCATTATCCATCCATTAAGTTGTTCTTCAACCCATAAACTCATGAAGGATACCATCCTTTAGCTATTAGCAAGGAATCAAACATCCTCATGCAATCCATCACCCACCAAATCTCTTGAACAATCCCCTATCATAAGTCAAGAACCATCATGTAGCCATGTTCAAAAACCCATAAGCCAAGAACCTACCATTACCATCCAAGTCACTCCCACTTCTATCCAAACACATGACCTATGTCAAGAATCAAATCCAAAGCATGTTGAAACATCAACCCCTTCTCCTCAACAAGATCCCACCATCACATCTAATCCCATCCCCAATTCTCTCCCATCTATGGATCCCCTTATTGATCCCACATCAACCTCTACCACCCCTTTACCATCCCCCATGAATCCTTCACCTCCATCTACCAATCCCCTCCCAAATCCATCCTACTATTCACTTGGACAAAGCACTTTCATCCGTGGTAACTCCCTCGTAGGAGGTGAACAACTTCCATCCACCATATATTCTTCTCCAACAAATAATGGACTCGCGTCTTGTTTCCAAAGCAACAAACATCCCATTGGATGTCGCATGCTCCAACTTATGAACTATCAAGGCAAAGGCTTAGGCCTTCATGATCAAGGCATTTTGGAGCCCATTCACACCACATTCCATCCATCATCGCATGGCCTTGGCTATACATCTCAAGGCAAACAACCTAAACATGTCGATACCATCCACCAACCTTCCAAAATCCATTCATCCAATCCCAAACATGGTGCATCTCATCGCACTTTCAAAACATATGTCACCATCCCTCCTCCATCATCCTACCATTTGCAAAAGCATGTGACCATCCATCTCCCTCCATCAAATTTAACTCCACTACTTCCAACTCCAAATATCCCTATCAAATCCACTCTACCTCCTCTCCTACCAACTCCCAACATCCCTATCCACAAATCCTCTTATCCTCCCATCCTCCCAACTCCTAATATCCCATCCTCAACTCTCATTATCCATTTATCAAAAAATCCACTTTTTACCCCTCCACCCATAAACCCCCTAAAATCCCCAATCAAGACCAACAAAAGCACACATCTTTCAAACATGAAGCTTCTACCAAATCCATGGGATTCAAATATTTGAATGCCTCAACTCATAAAGCACCAAACTCTAATGAGGCATCCACATCCCAATCCACCCCAAAATCCCAAATATCCCCCTCCCCATCTAAAAATCCCATAATTCCTAAGTCCATTTGGGTAACTAAAACCCCAAATCGACCATCCACAAAGCTCCCATCCCGATCCCCCTTACTACCCACCCCCCATCCAAAACATAGGCTTCAAAATCCAACACGATGTGTGCCACCATTGGTCTTGGTTCCCCTCCACCACTTACAATTCCCACATACCTCCATCTGTCCATCTTTCATTCACTATCCCACATATCTTCCCCATCACATTCCTATGGTCCATGCTTTTGCATAATCCACATTATACACACCATAATCCATTCCATCTTCTCCTATCTACCAACATCCATGCAATCATCATTCATAATGCTATCCAACATGGGACCATCTTCTCCTTGCTATGGAAACATACGCTAGAGTCCCCATTCCATCAAAAACGCAAAAAAATCAAAAAATCAAGAAAATAGTAAAGATAAAAAATCCATCCAATGGTGAAAACCACTCCTTGTGGTGCTTTGGGCAAGTACCATGATGAAAACCCCTTGTGGGCATCATGCATAACCCCTTCTCCATCCATTTTGTATCCCTACACTTGGGGGCAAACCCATATCCTTCATCCACATCCATAATATCCTTGCACATCTTATCCACTATCTTATCTTTATCCTATCATATTCATATCCACCATCTCCTATGTATCCTATCATTCCCCATCCATCATATCCATTATATCTTGTTTTAACCATCTCTCACCCTAGATCTTGATAAAGACAAGGGGCAACATATCAACAACATGCTTTGGAGACCTCTTGACATACTTCCTTTATAAGTATATCCTCCATCCATCTACTGCAAAGTCCATCCATTCAAACATGAAACCATCATGTACAATTCTTTAAGCATTGGGGCATATGATTCCTTGTAACCTAGCCTTTGGAGAAAATGCTTATCCCCATCTCCCATCCATCTATCTTGCAATCCATCTATCATGAATCTCCTCTCTATCACCTTCCACTAACAAATCCCTCCACCTACTTATCATTTATCTCTACTAGATCCTTCATCCCCCATCCTACACCTTATCTACATGTCTCTATCTATTTATCAAAGTCCCCTATCCATTATCCTTTCACCGCTAATCCCCCTATCCAACCCCATCACCTTCACCTCTAGACTTGGTGTTCCCTTGTCATTAGTATCTAGCACAAAGGCTATCCACATGAAATCCACATCAACCATCATAATAAATCATGCCCTTTCTACAAAATCAAAAAATCCAAAAACATCACAAAATCAAAAAATCCAAAAACATCACAAAATCAAAAAATCCAAAAACATCACAAAATAAAAAAATCCAAAAACATCACAAAATAAAAAAAATCCAAAAAACATCACAAAATGAAAAAAAATCCAAAAACATCACAAACATCAAAAAATACCAAAACAATCTATCCATCACAAAAATCAAACTTGCTCCATCATACTATCATCATCATCACATTTATCATCATCCCACATCATCATCACATCTATCCTCAATAAGCTTACACTAGATCCAAGCATTGCATCACCTATCAAAACATTGTCCCTTAATCAAAATCATCAACTATCAAATCAACATCAACCACAACTTGTCACCAACATATCTTGAGCCAGTCTTACAACATCTACTAAACATCATCCAATCATCTATCAATTCCTTCCTTAGGATATATCTTTCCTACGATAGGCAAAATCTATCAAATCATCATCCATTTTGGCAAAAGATACAATGGTTACTTGTTTGGTTCGTTGGTCTTTTGGTTTTTGATTTTTATCTTTTGTCCTATTCGAAGATCACATCAAAGCTACCTTGATCTTATTATATCATGGTATGTGGCGAAAACATGTAGAATGGGGCATAGTCTTGCTTTTGTATGCTATGCTTGTGGGTTGGTCTCATTACTCCAAGATAATATTCATATCTTGATTGATCATAGGGTCGGTTCTAGCATATTGATCTCCTTATGCATCTAAGGTCCATCATCCCTTTTGTGTACTAAGGGCTTATGCTATGAGTCCCCTTCCCTCGTCTCGACAAGGTTGTACTATCTTGGGCATGCATGGGATCATCTCTTTGTTTGCATGTCTAGTCCATGCAAATGTTGGATAAACATCATCACCCTGGTCTTCTATACCTTGGTGAACACATCCACTTTGCTATATCAAACCTAGGATTGCTCTACATCAGTTTCAGCACAATGAACATCCACCAATCATCTTCGAACATCATCATCCTTTCATCCCACCACTTATCCTCTAACCGGTTCAACCAATCTGTTCCATCCATTTCGAGAGCACAACCGTGTTCTTGCAACACACCTATCCTCTCGAGGGGGCATCACCCTTACCAATTATCCCCAAACCTTACCCTATTCTTCCGAACCATTTTTTTTTTATCCAATCCAACTCTATGTTCTAACTTCTTTGAAATGATGTTACTTAGCTGCAACACCATCTCAAAGAGAGGCAAATGTAGACACCTAAAATTGGCTTTGCTCTGCAAACCAATTTCCCGTACTTCTACACTAATCCACTCCCCCCATCTGCATGTCCCTTGTGATCAATTGACTCACTCAATTTACCACTTAAATCTTACAACCCTATCCTCATCAATTGAATGAATATTTCTAATATTTATTTAGTTGATTTATCCATCTCTTTAATCCCTATTAATTAGATGAATCATGCTTATCTGATTAACCTAGGCTTAAGTTAATTAAGATAAACACTTAATTAACCCTGCTTACCTCATCCTCCACAATCCTCCACTAACTGAAGTTAAAATTTAGTTGTCCCCCACTAACTGAATTAAAATTCAGTTGTCCCCCACTAACCGAATTTAAAATTCAATTGTCCCTCGCTAATTGAATTTAAAATTCAATTATCCTCCACTATCCTCCACTCTTCCCAAAAATGAATTTTCGATTCATCCACTATGAATAAAAGATTCACTTTTATTCCTATCCCTTGATCTCATCTTTCAATCCTCACCCTCCATCCTCATTTCCAAAACTCTATAAATTAGACCCCTCTCTAAGCCATTAGGGAGACATCTTCATGCATCAGACCTTTGGCCAAATCACTCCACTATCTCCTCATCCTACCATCCTAATGTCAAAATCTTGCCTCAATCCCATCTAATCTATCAATCCCCATCTCATTTACATTGTGTTGAGCATCTGAGCAATCCACATCTTCGTTCTAGTCATGGGTACAATCTGAGGAGCTCTCTTGGGTGCAACTCCTTCCCTCCTGGATTCGTGAGTTCATTATGAAGGTATAATCATTGTATTTGGCATTTGATTAGTAATAATCTTCATTTTGATTTCACTTATTACAATATGTATGGAAAATAGTCTTAGCATAGAATAGTCTTAACGCATAAGAGACTATTTAGCTTCTCAGATACAAAAGATATTGATATGCAAGATGCTAATCCTAACATGGACAAGATACCATTAGGCATAGTAGGAAAATAAGATCATCCCACAAACACACCATATGAAAGAAAATGACCATGCTTCAGTCCATACTTCATATGACATACCAAGATATGATGAATCAAGGTAGCTTCAATTAGGTATTAGAAAGGGACAAAAGATAAATAAATAAAAAAAGACACAATCATCATGTTCTCTTGCCAATAGAGGATGCTCTTTGGATGGATTGGATAGTGCCTTGTTGTGAGGAAAGATATATCCTGTTGAAGGCTAAGATGTTGGACTGATATAGCAAATGTTGGTTAAAAGCATGTAGACAAGTGACTTTGTTTTACCCTTGATTTGATGAGTGCTTGAGCTATCGATACCTGCATAGTTTGTCTTTTGCTTGAGTTAGTAAAAGAGAAGAAGATGAAAGATAGAAGAGATGAAATGGGGATGAAAGAAATAATCGTATGTGCTTGCGTACTAGATACTTCATATTCTAGACTGCCTACATACCCTGTATCCACGGGATCAAAGCACATTACGATGATGATGAGACATGATAATATGTAGTTCTGGGTGTTTATTGATGATGTGGGAGATAGATGATAGAAGAACGTGAGATAGATGAAGATGATGATTGGTGAAGATTAGAAGAAGGATGAAAGATGGAAGAGGTCTATCACCTAATCTTGAATCTGGGTATTTCCTTCATATCCTAGATTGCCTACATACCTTATATCCATGGGATCAAGGCACTTAATGATAGAGATGAGATGTAGTTTTGATTTGTGTTTCATTGCTGGTGATGATGAAGGTGGTGGATTGATGGGGTTATGGATTGATTGGGATTGATTTGATGTTTGATGATGTGAAATGTTATTGGTGTAGTGCTAAACAATGATGCTTAAAATATCCACTCCAAGAACTAAGTGCAAGCAAGTGCCCCCAATATGGGTTTAATTTATTATGGACGATGAGGGATAGGGTGATAACCTAGACCTAGAAGGATGATAGAAAAAATGACATGTCGACTCTAATAAGTTCCAAAACCCATGAGAGAGTATAAGCTCCTGATCCATAGACAGATGTGATCACATATGGTCCTAACCAATTGGGTTCAAATTTGCCTTTCGTTTCACAGTCCTATTGATTCTTTTGATTCTCTTGAAGGAAAAGGTCTCCTACCTAGAACCTTCTTTCTCTAGTCTTTTTGTTGTAGCTATGACGAAGATGATTTTGATAGACTTGGAGATGATTGAGTGTCATGAGATGTCATTTGTCCAATAGATCTAGATCATTTAGCCTGGATATCCTGTATTCCTCATCATATATGAGATGTTGCAATGATTCTCTTAGTGAGGGGATCTCGACCTCTATAGGTCAGATAGCTTCAGTTCCATATACAAGAGCATATGGTGTAATACCAGTGGGAGTTCTGACACTTATTTGATAAGCCCACAAGGCTGGATTAAGTTGTAGATGCCAATCATGACTAGCTTCATTGACTATCTTCTTAAGGATTTTGATAATGGTTTTATTAGAAGCCTTGGCTTGGCCGTTACTCTGGGGATAGTAAGGTGTTGAGAACCTATGTTGGATATGAAATTTGCTACATAGCTCACAGACTTCTTTGTTCTTGAAGGGATGTCCATTGTCAGTAACAATGGCTTGTGGAACTCCATAGCAGCAAATGATATGATGAAGGATGAACTTGGATATTTGCATACTAGTGATATAAGTCATTGGTATGGCTTTTACCCACTTTGTAAAATACTCTGTGGCAGAACTGATAAACTTATGACCATTGGATGAGGTTGGATGGATCTTTCCTATGAGATCGAGTCCCCACTATGAAAAAGGCCATGGTGTAGTAACAGGTTGTAACTCATGTGCTGGAGCATGTATCGAATCCCCCTATTTCTGACATTGTAGACAACGCTTAGCAAATTTTTGTGCATCTTACTCCATTGTTGGCCAATAATATCCATCTTTCAAGAGTTTCTTAACAAGGCTAGGGTCGGCAGAATGCGAACTATAGACACTTTCATGTACCTCGTGTAAAGCAACATTAGCTTCCTCTGAGTCAAGACATCTAAGAAGGATACCATTGAGAATCTTATGGTATAGGGTTTCTCCAAGGATAGTGTAACGAGAGGCTCGATGGATGAAAGTTTTGCATTGGGTTTTAGATAGTTGGAATGGAAAGGTATCATGGTGGAGATACTCATATATATCCTCATACCAAGGAGAATTGGGACCAACAAATTTGCATACAAGCTTAGATTGCGAAACTTCAAAAGCTGGTATCAAAAGTTGTTCAACCAAGATCTCACATCTGTGTGCATTGGAAGGCATGTCTAGAAGAGAACCAATTGTAGCCATGGCGTCTGCTGCTTTGTTGTTGATCCTAGGAATTTGCCTGAATGTGATCTTGGAAAAAGTATTTCTTGAAATCATCTATCATCAATTTGTATGGGAGAATCTTTTCATCTTTGGTTTGATATTCATCCAAGACTTGTTTGATAACCAACTGAGAATCTCCAAAGACTTGTAATTGTGTGATAGCCCATTTTATAGCCATGCGTAGTCCTGTGGTCAAAGCTTCATATTCAAGAATATTGTTTGTGCAAGGGAAAGTAATCCTGTATGACTTCGGTATACAATCTCCTTGAGGTGTGATCATGACAAATCCATGTTGTTTATATGATCCATCAAAGTATAACTGCCAAACTACTGAAGGATATAAGTTGAATAGCTCTTCATCAGGAAAGTTAGGACAGATAGGATGAATGTCTATTATGGGTGCTTCTGCTAGTTGATCGGTGATTACTTTTCCTTTTATAGATTTTTGATCTACATACTCTATGTCAAACTCACTTAAAATCATTACCCATTTTGCTAGCCTACCTATGAGCACTTCTTTGGAAAGAAGATACTTGAGAGGATCAAACTTAGATATGAGATTTGTACGTTGGTTCAACATATAGTGTTGCAACTTTTGGGAAGAAAACACCACAACTAAGCATGCTTTTTTCATGGTTGTGTAGTTAAGCTCATAGCCAACAAGGGTTCTACTGATATAGTAGATGGCTTGATCTTTCCCTGATTCATCATGTTGAGCTAAGAGAGCACCTAGAGATGTTATTGTTGAGGAGATGTATAATAACATCAGTTGATCAGGTACAAGAGGTACCAACACAGGAGGTGTAGCTAGATATTCTTTTATTTTTTGAAAATCTTGTTAACACTTATCATCCTATTTGAAAGGTCCTCCTTCCGAAGAAGGTGTTAAAAAGGATGACATTTATCTGCTAGCTATGCAATGAATCTACGGATAGACTACAATCTGCATTGTGAGCTGCGAAGATGTTTCAAATTGGATGGTGGAGGCATTTCCATTATAGCTTTTACCTTGTCAGGATCCACTTCTATGCCTTGTTGGGATACAATGTAACCTCACATCTTTCTAAATGTTAACCCAAATACACATTTCTTTGGATTTGGTCTCACTTGATACTTTTCTAGTCTACCAAAGATTTGTTCCAATACTTGTAAGTGGCCTTCTCTAGTTTTTTTATTTTCCCAAGATGCCATCAACATAGTCTTCCATTATGGTGTGAAAAAGATCATGGAAGATAACTATCATGGCTCGTTGATATGTGGCTCCTACGTTCTTAAGACCAAAAGGCATGATGACCCAACAATAGGTACCCCATGGACATATGAAGGAAGTCTTGTGTTCATCTTCTTTTGCAATTCTAATATGATTATATCTAGAAAATCCATCCATTAATGATAGCATTTAATTTCTTGCTATGAGATCCACAATGGTATCTATGCTTGGTAATGGAAAATCATCCTTAGGACAAGCTTTGTTAAGGTCTTTGAAGTTAGTACAACAATGGATGTAGCCATCAGGTTTTGATACTGGTACTAGATTTGAAACCCATTCCAGATAATCCATAGGCCTTATAAACTTAGCATCCAATAGTTTTTGAATTTCTGCTTTGACTAAAAGTGCTATTTGAGGATGGATTTTTTGAAGCTTTTACCTGATTGGTTTTGCATTTGGAGATACTGCAAGATGATGTATAACAAGTGAAGGATCTAACCCTGGCATATCTACATAGGTCCATGCAAAATTGATTGCTCTTTTCTTGAAGAAGGCAGTGAAATCTTTCCTTTCCTATTCTGATAATGATGTTGCTAGAAATGTGATCCTGGGATTCTGTGTTGTGCCTAGATTCATCTCTTGAGATTTTTCTACTAGCAATGGTGACCGTTCTTGAAAATGGGTGGTCAAAGGAAGGTAAAATCCTCCATCCTTAGGCATCTCAGAGAGTTTTTCACCCTCAGATACTTCCTTTATTTTTACTTTTTTGTGGTCAAGAGGCACCTTGCGGTTTTCACCTAGTGACCTATCTTTTTTTTATTTTATTGATTTCACTTTTGCGACTGAAGAATTTGATGCTTCTACCAAAACATGCTAACAAAGGTAGATCCATCATGAAGCCTGCTTTGTGATCTCCCAATGGTATGCCTTGTCTCAAACCCATGCGAATTCTGCTATAGCTGAACATCATTTTGAAATGTGTCTAGAATAGGTGCTCCCTGTTGGTCCCAATCGACAAGGTGAGGATATAGGAGTTTGAGGTTGGATGATGAGGAGTACGAAATGGATAAGGCAGATGAAAAGGTAAAGATGGATGAGTCTTGGAATAGTTTAGTTATGTGGAAGGAAGATTCATCAACGAAATCGATATTAGAAGTCCCTTCTGTGGGAAAAGCTTTGGCTACTTCCTCGAGAATACACTCAATGTCCTTGGAAGGCGGAACCTCCTTACCATACCCTAGACCTTGTTTATTAAACTTCTTGGTAACAATAATAGGTTTAATAGGTCCTTGTCCATGTGGTCCTAGACCTCCTTGTCCTTTGTAGCCCATATTCTTGATAATGCGAAAGCCATTGTTATATCGCTCCACTTCTAGAGTAAGTTGACCATTTTCATCAAAGAAGAGCCAATAGTCGATGTCATCAATGTCTTCATCTTCAAGCATGCCTACTTTTATGAATATGGTAGGAAATGCTTTGATAATGGTTACTAGTGGAGTGGCTTTGGATATGGATGGTTGGCCATAAGATTTAGGAGATAAGGGCAAGGTTCCTACACAACAAGATTCTTGTAAAGTGTACTCACCGAGTCCCTTCTCTTGGTATTTGGCATCAATGACGGAGATGGATTTACTGGGTGAGGGCTTATTTAAGTCAGATGGATCTACATAGGATGTGGATGGATGTGCTTTGGCGTTGATGGGGACATGGTTGGGATCTTGATATTTGGCTCGAAAGGTTCGACAAAACTCAAATGGATTTGGATCAGTGCAGATTGTGACTTCAACTCCATTGTACAAAAATTTGAGGCATTGATGGTATGTAGATGGAACAGATTTGAGGGCATGCATCCAAGGATGACCAAGGATGATATTGTATGGCAATTCAATATCCGGGACTTGGCACTTGGTATCGGTGATAATAGGACCAACCTTGATGGGTAAATAAATAATCCCTTTAGATTCTCTCTTAGCATCATCATATGCCTTGATGATTATGCTCTTAGTGGTATCAATATGATCCTCAGAATATCCCAATAATTTGATAAGCTTTAAAGAACATATGTTTAAACTAGCTCTACCATCTACTAATATTCATTTGACATGGTGTTGGTTTATGTAAACTTTGATATGGAGGGCATCGTTATGGGATGGATCGGGCGATGAGAGGTCTTTGTCAGAGAAGGTCAAATGGTAGGGTGATGCAATACTAGCTATCATGGTTTGAAATTACGTAGTGTCAATATCATTAGGGACTAACGACTCTTGTAAGGATTTATCAAGGATGGCTTTATGGGCAGGGGATATATGCAATAACATCAAAATGGAAATATGAGTGGGGCTCTTACCAAGATGGTCAAGGATATTATAGCTAGAGGTTGGGCATATGGTAGATGGTGCTCCTTGGATAGTAACACAACCTCGATGGGTGGTAACAACACAACCGAGGGCTACTTGGATAGTGACTGAAGCTCAACGAGTGGTATTGGGACAACTAGGCTCTTTTTCTCTTATGGTAATGGTAGATATGCGAGCTTGTTCAATGCGACCAATGGTGGATGATTCATAGGTATATTGGATATTCTTCCATTTATTAGAGGTACTTGCCTTGTCATGTGATGGGAGTGGATTCTTAAAAGCATCAAGGTCATAGTTTGAGGTTTGTTTAGGTGGATCAATGCTAATGGCTCCTTGTTCGATGAGATTTTGAATCACATGTTTCAATTTCATGCAACCCGATGTGCTATGCCCCTTCACTCTATGAAATTCACAATATTCATTATCTTTGTACCAACTGGTCTTATATTGTGGTTCATCATATGGTCAGGTTGTTGCAAGTATGGGCCTAACTAGTGTTGTCATTGATGTCAACATACTCCTGTTGCATTGATGATAAGGATTGGATGAGCTGTGTGCTAAGGATATTGAGAAAATTAGTCCTAATCAGGAACAGAGAAGAACAATGAAGACAATGAGGTAGAGAACCCAGCTAAGATGAAGATCAGAGGATGCACTTCAAAGGGTTTGTAGATATGTGTCCTAAGATGATCTAGTAAAGATTTCAAAGATCCGTATGAAGATCTGAGGAAGCTATGGCCACTTAAGTAAAACCAGTTCTGGCAGATGTTCAGAGTTGACAGAGTGACACAGATAGGTCCGGTGAGATCCATAAATGCAATATCCTATTCTACGGATTTGGTGGAGTGTTTAGGAAGTCAATGTGAAGTGACAACTCAATTGGTTCATGGTATGGAGGTTCGCAAGCATCTATTCCAATATGACAGTGATGACAAACTGTGTTCTTGAGGTTTCAGATGAAGGAGAGAATGATTTCAGGAAACATAAGTAGTGTGGATGTTCTTGGTGATTCAGGCAAGCTTGTGGAGGTCTTTGGATTGTATCTAGTTAGTGTTGGTGGTCCACATTGAATATTGAGCTTGTAATTGAAGAATTACTTCTAGATGATGATGTTCTTCCTAAGTTTGGCCGACCAGATGAGTTACACATCCTGCGGATGATCTTGGAGATGTTCTGTGGAGAATGGCATGTTTCTAAAGGAAGTTTGAAGTCTTAGATCTTTGTGGCCAACAGTGTGTTGATCCGCGTGAAGTCTTTCTATAATTAGTCATGTTGCATTTATGTATTTGCTCTATAATGTATGCCAACTTGGATAGTTATTCCTAAGTTGATGTCTTGTATAAATAAGGAGTTGTAAAGTCATTTCAAATGTGTCTTTATGGAGATGAGAGTGTGGTAGAGAGGAGCAGAGCGAAAGGTAGAGCAGAAGTATTGAGCTTAAATGGAACTAACTCAAGGATGGTGAAGATTCTATTCTTCAGTTCAAGTATGTGATACTTATTATTCTATAGATAGTGTGTCTTTTGTAGGCAGTGGGCCTCTTGTGAGTAGTGTGCTTAGGTAGTGAGCCCTAATTGGCATGTGCCATTTTGTTCTTTCTATTCTTCTAATAGAGAATACACTCTTGGGTTAGTCACCATGTGTTTTTTCCCTTAACCAGGTTTTCCACGTCAAAATCTTGGTGTCATATGTGTTAATGTGTTTCTATTCTTGAATCATTGCATTATGTTTCTATGATTGATTTATTATTATGCTGCTAAATTAAGAAAAGGATTTAAGTGATTAAATTGCAAGAAAGTTTTTGACAACTAATTCACCCCCCCCTCTCAGTTGTTCTCCCTAAATCTAACAATTGGTATCAGAGCTAAGTTCCTCTAAAAGAGCTTAACAGCTTGAGGAGATCCAAGATGTCATCCTACAAGAAGGATAGTTCGAGGTTCGATGGAACCAATTTCACTCTTTGGAAAAGTTGCATGGAATGTCACTTTCAATTTATGGGAATGCAGTATTGGATCATGGCTTCAAAGAAGTATGTTCCTCCACAGAATGGTCCACATACCATAGATGAAATGAGAGATGTTGAAAACAATCTGCAGACTAAAGAAGCCCTTCTAAGTGCCTTATCTAATTCAGAGCTGACAAATGTTGTTGATCTAAAAACTGCATATGAGATTTGGGAAAAATTAGAACTTCTGCATGGAGATAAGTATGTTAAAAGTACCAAGCTTCAGAGTCTGAAAGGAAAATTTAAAAATCTAAAGATGAGAGAAGATGAAAATATCACTACATTTATGCCAAGAGTAAATGAGCTTGTATGTGGCATTAGATGTGCTGGTGGAATCTTGGATGAAGATGAGATTGTTGGCAAAGTTCTCAGATCTCTTCCTGATTCTTACAAATATAAGGTTGCTGCTATTGAAGAATTCAGATCCTTCTCAGGTATCATAAGGGATCAATTGGTTGGTAAATTGGATACATTTGAATTGATTGAGTTTGGAGATGCACCCCCTAAGACTGAATCTACATTCAAAGCTAGTGCCTCTATAAAAGGAAAACAAAGGTTTGATCTGGGAGAGAACTCTTCAAGGAAACTATCATGGTATGAAAAAGCAAGAAAAGACCTGGAAGAAGATGAAATAGAAGCTGCTCAACTTGAAGCCCTTATTGCAAAAAGACTACCAAGAGGATCTGGTAAGTATGAGGGGAAATTGCCTTTTAAGTGTTTTAACTGCAATAAGATTGGTCATTTTGCCTCAAGGTGTCCAGAAAGATTTTTAAGGCCAAATCTTAATAGATCAAGGTTCTAAAAGAATTGTTACTATGTTCACGAAGATGATGATAATGAAGGAGTAATAGATGATGAATTAGAAATAGGAAATAAATCTGGAAGTGACTAGGTGTTTATTGCCATCAAGGAAGAAGATCCAATGCCCTTTCAATCTGTCAATCATAAAATTATAGAAAAAGCTCTAGTTGCCCAAGTTGAAGAAAAGGATGATTGGGTCATTGACGGTGGATGCTCTCACCATATGACAGGTGACAAAAATAAGTTCATAGATTTGGAAAGGTATGAAGGAGTGGTAAAGTTTGGTGATAATTCTACTGGCAGAATCATAGGAAGAGGAACCATTTCTTTTGATGGAAAAAAAAAAACCAATAATGTACTGTATGTTGAAGGTTTGAAGCACAATCTTCTTAGTGTTGAACAGTTAGTGGACAAAGTCTATGATCTCTGATTCAAGAATGGAAAATGCAAGATCTTTGAAAGTTTTGGAACAAAGATTACATCTAGTACTTAAACAAAAGGTAATAACTTCCATTTAGTTGGTACTGGTAAAAGTTGTCTATTTGTTCAAATTGATCAGAGTTGGTTATGGCATATGAGAATGTGTCATGTGAATTTTGATAATATCATCAAGATAAGCAACACTTAGGCTGTAAGAGATCTTCTAAAATTGGTGAAACTACAAATAGTTTGTGCAAAGAATGTCAGTTGGGTAAACAAAGCAGAATCTCATTCAAAAGCAAGGAACAATCTTCTACCAGATTATTGGACTTAGTTCATACTGACCTATGTGGTCCGGCAAGAATCAGGAGTGTGCAAGGGGATAGATACTTCATGTTATTAATTGATGACCATTCCCGGATGATGTGGGTAACTTTTTTGAAAGAGAAATCAAAAGCTCTTGAGAAATTCAAAATATTCAAGGCTATGGTAGAGAATGAAACTAGATTAAAATTAAAATGTCTGAGGTCTGATAGAGGTGGAGAATTCACATTCAGTGAGTTCATAGAATTCTGTGAGAAACATCGAATAAAAAGACAGTTGTCTGCTCCTAGGACTCCACAACAGAATGGAGTAGTGGAGAGAAAGAACCAGACCATTCAGGAAGCATCTAGAACCATGATGATGGAAGCAAATGTTTCTCAGATCGATTGGAGAGAAGTTGTAAGCACTGCAGTCTATACTCTCAATCGAGTACAAATCAGAAGCAATACCGGTAAGACTCCTTATGAACTTTGGTTTGGCATCACTCCCACTATGAGGTATTTTAGAGTCTTTGGTAGCAAATGTTACATTAAAAGAGATGAAGATCTAGCAAAATTTGATGGTAGAAGTGATGAAGTAATATTCTTGGGTTATTCTACTCAAAGCAAAGCATACCGGTGTTATAACAAGAGATTAAGGAAGATTGTAGAAAGTACAAATGTAAAGGTTGATGAAGGTATTGAAAAACCCTCAAAGTTCTATGAATATGATGAAGATGATCAAAATAATGTTTTTGTTCAAGAAGTCCAAGCTCCCTCTAAAATTTAGATTTAGACTGATCCGGTAAATCAGGAAGAAGAGATAAGTTTGAATGAACCTATTCAGGAATCAGAAGTGCAAGAAACTCCCAAAGTTCCCAGGTATGTAAGACTGAATCACTCTAAAGATCAGATCATAGGTGATAAAAGAAAAGGTGTACAAACAAGAAGAAGGATTTCTCAAGATTCAAAAGAGTATTGTCTGGTTTCAAAGATTGAACCTAAGATAGTGAATGAAGCTTGCAATGATGAAAACTAGACTAAAGCGATGGAGGAAGAACTGATGTAAATTGAGAAAAATCACACTTGGGATCTTGTTCCTAGACCTAAAAACAAGAATATGATTGGAACCAAATGGGTCTTCTGGAATAAATTGAATGAAGATGGTGAAGTAGTCAGAAACAAAGCTAGATTGGTTTGCAAGGGTTACTCCCAAGTTGAAGGACTTGATTTTGAAGAAACTTTTGCTTCGGTGGAAAGAATTGAAGCAGTTAGATTATTTCTTGCTTTTGATGCCTTCAAGGATTTTAAAGTATATCAGATGGATGTCAAGTCTGCCTTCCTGAATCGTGACTTGGAAGAAGAAGTTTACATTGAGCAACCAGATGGATTTCATTTGTCTGATTAGGGTGATATGGTCTGCAAGTTGAAGAAAGCTCTATATGGACTCAAGCAAGCTCCAAGAACTTGGTATGAAAGATTGGATAACTACTGACAGTAATTTGTATTTCAAAATTGATCATGAAAATATCTTGATTGTTGAAGTGTTTGTTGATGATATCATTTTTGGAGGAAGAGATAGTATGTGCAAAACCTTTGCAAATCAAATGAAAAGTGAATTTGAGATGTCCATATTTGGGGAAATAAATTTCTTCTTGGGTCTGCAAATCACTTAAACAAAGAAAGTAATCTTCATTTTTCAGACCAAATATGTGAAAGAATTGTTGAATAAATTTGGGATGGAAGACTCAAAACCAATGAATACTCCCATGGCAACCGGATGTAAATTGAGCAAAGATGATGACTCTCCTAAGGCTGATCAGAAAAAGTATAGGTCAATGATTAGAGGACTATTGTATCTCACTCAAACTAGACCTGACATTATGAATGTTGTTGGTCTTGTTGCTAGATTCCAAGCTGATCCTAGAGAATCTCATGTCATGGCAATCAAGAGGAGTTTTAGATATCTAAAAGGAACAGTTGAGTATGGATTGTGGTATCCCAAAGATCATGATTTTTCTCTTCATGCATATACAGATGTGGATTGGGTCAGAGATGTGGATGACTGGAAGAGTACCAATGGTGGAGCATTCTTTTTAGGGAAGAGATTGGTTTCTTGGCTAAGCAAGAAATAAGAGGCAATATCTTTGTCCACTGCAGAAGCAAAATATATTGCAGCAACAGGTAGTTGCACTCAAGTATTGTGGATGAAGCAAATGCTAAGAGATATCAGAGTGGATTATGAAGAACCTATCACAATATTCTGTGATAATTCAAGTGCAATTAACATATCAAAAAATCTCGTGTTGCATTCAAAGACTAAACATATATCCATGAAGTTTCACTTTTTGAGAGAGCAAGTGAACAAGAATGAAGTCAGGTTGGAGTTTATGCCTTCCAAGGATCAGATTGCAGATATTTTTACTAAACCTCTACCTAAGGACTCTTTTGAGTATCTCAAGGAGAAGTTAGGAGTTATTACCCCTCTGGTTATGAACTAAGGTGCACTAATGTGCATTAGTCTGATGAATTTCAGTCATATCTTGTGGACCGGATTGATGTTTGGGAAGCTGCCACTCAGGGGGAGCAGCTGGTATGATTCTGAATTGATGCAAGTATGTGCCCTTTGCCATTTATGTCAAAGGGGGAGAGAAGACATGTGAAAAACAAGTAATTGTTGATCAAAGGGAGAGCAGGAAAGGAAGAAAAGACATGTGAATGGTTGTTGCTGATAGGGGGAGTTGTGACAGTAAGGAGAAGCTCATGTCTTGATGGTTAAAACAATTTTTCACATCATATGTTGCCATCAATGACAAAGGGGGAGATTGTTGCAAGTATGGGTCTAACTAGTGTTGTCATTGATGTCAACATACTCTTGTTGCATTGATGATAAGGATTGGATGAGCTGTGTGCTGAGGATATTGAGAAAATTAGTCCTAATCAGGAACAGAGAAGAACAATGAAGACAATGAGGTAAAGATCCTAGCTAAGATGAAGATCAGAGGATGTGCTTCAAAGGGTTTGTAGATATGTGTCTTAAGATGATCCAATAAATATTTCAGAGATCCGCATGAAGATCTGAAGAAGCTATGGCCACTTAAGTAAAACCGGTTCTGGCAGATGTTCAAAGTTGATATAGTGACATAGATAGGTCCGGTCAGATCCGAAAATGCAATATCCTATTCTATAGATTTGGAGGAGTGTTTAGGAAATCAATGTGAAGTGACAACTTAATTGGTTTGTGGTCTAGAGGTTCGCAAGCATCTATTCCAATATGACAGCAATGACAAACTGTGTTCTTGAGGTTCTGGATGAAGGAGAGAATGATTTCAGGAAGCATAAGTAGTGTGGATATTCTTGGTGATTCAGGAAAGCTTGTGGAGGTCTTTGGATTGTGTCCAGTTAGTGTTGGTGGTCCGTATTGAAGATTGAGCTTGTAATTGAATAATTACTTTCGAATGATGATGTTCTTCCTAAGTCTAGCTGACCGGATGAGTTACACATCTTGTAGATGATCTTGGAGATGTTTTGTGGAGAATGGTGTGTTTCTAAGGGAAGTTTGAAGTCTCAGATCTTTGTGGCTGACAATGTGTTGATCTGCATGAAGTCTTTTTGTAATTAGTCATGTTGCATTTATGTATTTTCTCTATAATGTATACCAACTTGGATGGTTATTCGTAAGTTGATGTCTTGTATAAATAAGGAGTTGTAAAGTTAGTTCAAATGTGTCTTTGTGGAGATGAGAGTGTGGTAGAGAGGAGCATAGCGAAAGGTAGAGTAGAAGTATTGAGCTTAAATGGAACTGACTCAAGCATGGTGAAGATGCTATTCTTCAGTTCAAGTATGTGATACTTATTATTTTGTAGACAGTGTGTCTCTTATAGGCAGTGGGTCTCTTGTGAGCAGTGTGCTTGGGCAGTGAGCCCTAATTGGCATGTGCCATTTTGTTCTTTCTATTCTTCTAACAGAGAATACAATCTTGGGTTAGTCACCCTATGGTTTTTCCCTTAATCAGGTTTTCCATGTCAAAATATTGGTGTCATATGTGTTAATGTGTTTCTGTTCTTGAATCATTGCATTATGTTTCTATGATTGATTTATTATTATGCTGTTGAATTAAGAAAAGGATTTAAGTGATTAAATTGCAAGAAATTTTTTGACAACTGATTCACCCCCCCTCTCAGTTGTCTGCCCTAAATCTAACACAAGTCTCAGGTAGTGTTATTGTGCCCACTTGTAAACATTTCTTTAAGAGCGATTCAATAGGTTCCCCCAAAGGAGTGAATTGTCTTTTAGGGAATGTATTTGTTTTAACTTAGTCTCATGGAAGAAATGGTGTTCCTTTGTTTGCTTCTTGGATATGGATGGGAGGTTTCACAGCTTGAATATTCTTTACATAAACAATGCCATCATTTACAACATTTTTGTTTTTGTTCCAAAAGTGAGATTTATCATTTGAGGATTGTGCATTGTCTTTGGTTTCCTTGAAAATCTTGATGACACCTTTAGCAATTAAATCCTTTTCAATCACTAGTAGAAATATGGCAAATAAATGACCAGGTGACTAAAACTTTTAGTCACGTAACTAATTTTTTTTGCAACACAACTATAAATGACTAATTTGGTCATCGGGCAAAAAATACAACTGAATAATTGGTTAGACAAATAAAAATGACTAAATAAATGACTATTACTCCTCTGTTCTTTTTTCTTTCCAATTTGATCATAATCCATGAATTCAAAGACAATACAAGGCAAGGCAATCAATGTCTGCTTAGACCAAAGGAATAAAGGGAGAGAAAGGATTGAACGAAGGGTTAAGAATGACTAAATAATTAGTCACACAAATAAAAATTAGATAATATGATATTAAAGTGGATAATTAAAAAAAATATTTCAAATTGAAGGAGTGGGTTGTATTATAATATAATATAATATAATAATATATTATTTTACAATACAATATAATATAATATGATATTATATAATATAATATATACAATATATATATTATATATATATAATTATATATATATAATATTTATATTATATAATATATATTATTATTATATATAATATATATTATATTATATATTATATAATATAATACATTATATAATAATATATTTAATATTATAATATTATATTATTATTTATTATATATATTATATATATATATATATAATATAATATATATTATGTATTATATAATATTATATTATAATATAATATAATAGAAGATGCAAAGTATACTTTCACACCCAAGCATAGTAGGTTATGAAAGGCATTCATAAACATTGCCTTGACAACCAATGTAGATTCATAAACATTATTAGGGAGGCTATTGACATTGTTCCAAAAGACTTTATATTGGTATGCTATATAGTCTAAATGCCTTTAGAATGATTAAAAAATATGGTTAAAGAATTTGGAAGTTTTAAAAAAGCCTTAGTGGCATGCAAAGTTCATATTTGAATTTGGCAAGAAAGTCCTAGACATGTGGCACTCTATGGTTGGCCAATGCATAGTGGCCAAACCATGAGTGATCACCTTTGGGATTGGCAACTAAGCATAATCCATTAGATATTGATCCTAACATCACAACAATTAGACACAACTTCAATTACATGGAACTTATGTTCTAATTTGACATTACCCTTCATCTTAACTTTGACAACCTAAATCATTAATAATTGACATCCGCTACCCCACCTAAGTTGTGTGGTCATTAATGAATATATAGTGGCGAACCAAAAGAGGTGGTAGCTAAACTTACATCATTTAGTTTTTGATTAGTTGCCATGTGTTGGTCAACTAATCCATCAACCTCCTCACACAAATTATAGATCTAATACTACATGTTAGATTGTTAGTCTCTTCATTGGCACATGTCAAAACTTCTCCCCATGGACCTACAATTGGTACATGGCATCATTCTACAGTAAATACATGGACTTTCCTCTTGACAATAAAATTTACATTTATAGTTCTTCACCAATGACACTACATTACATATTTTGGGCATTGCCATAGGAAAATTTTCCCATATTGAGGGTTTTGGTTGTGCGTCCTACCTAAGAACCGTATAAGTTCCCAATACAATTGAGAAGTCTATAAGTTCTCAATTAGATTAAAATATGAAAACAACATGAGGCACCTTACGGAATATACATTCAAATTGATTTGTCACTTAAAACCCATTGAGATAACTTAAATCAAATCCAATTTTGGGTAAGTTAATCAGTCATGCCTACATGTAATTTGACATAAAATAATTAAATTTCAATTCACAAGCATGGGCAAAATAGAAAACTATATTCAAATTTCCAAAGAAGTTTAGCGCACTCCAGATTGATCAAATTGACGAAAGAAGATGGCAGGAGGCCAATCAGTTGGTTTTCACAAAGGGTTTGGTATAGGCATGGCTCCGACTGATGATCTAGAAGACATTATCAATGATAATAGCAACCCTCGCCCTCTTGATGATGATGACATTACCCTCCTCAAAACCTATGTAATCTCTCTTTTCATAAATATTGTTTTCTCTATTATCACTTTTCCCCCTCATCTTTGCTCTTCTAAAACACTATTTTTTGCTCTAGGGTTTGGGGCCTTATATGTTGGATGGTTCTTGGGTAGCTAGGATTGTTTGGGCAGGCAGTGAAGATGCTCTAATAGAAAAATTAATTTTCAATCTTCAAGATGACCAAATGTTGTTTGAGATAGTGGATGCTAAAGAAGGTAGACATCTATGGACTCATGCAGCAGCTATGTTGATTTCTCCCTCATCTAAAACAAGAGAACTAGGAGAGCTTACCAATCAATCTGCTTCCATTGCTAGATTCAATATCTCCAAAGACAAGTATTATTCAAGTATTATGTAAGTGCACTTCACAAAGGTTTTACATCTAAAGTGATAATATTTAATTTTAGGTGAAGCACCATCAAAAGTAGATGGGAAAAGCAATGATCAGAGAGCCAACACTCCCAGGTCCAAGCACTCTGCAACTGAGTAGCGTAGATGGAACAAGATCAATGATAGGTGAGTTATACCTTTGGTGTTCTTCAGTTTTGTATCTCAAACAAATTTACATCTATTCTCTCTACAATCATGCATCTCAAATGAATTTGCTTCTATTCTTTGTGTAGTCCTGCATCTCAAATGAATTTACTCATATATTTTTTGCGCATTCATTTCAAGAAGGTCTTCCCTTTCATGCACAACATTATCATAAAAAGTTTTCTAAAATAGAGTACTTGTCAAGAGGAATGGAAGAGCCTTAAGAGTTTTGGAATGAGAATAAAGAACCAGAGATCCCTATAAGATGAACAAAAATGAAGATGCAGAGTAAGATGAAGGCATTGTTAGGTCTAGTAATGACTACTTGAACCATTTGAAGGACTGCTAAATGCTAAATTCTTGTCATTTGTTTGTCTTTCACAATCATTCTAGGCAAACCTGTAGAAATATCATACAAAAAGGGACAATAGATAGTGTTATAAGGCCTATGTCTTAGTTTTGGATTCCATCCTTGGGCTTACATGCTGCTTTCCAACAAATCCTATAACTATTTCATAACCCATGTTGGCTATCAACAAACCCATTTAACTTTATGCAAACCCTGTAGAGATGAGATCTTATCTTTTAACAAACCTATATAGCTCTGAGTGGGATTGAGTGATTTTTTACCTTGAATGACTTTATCTCTATTTGTATATTGTCTCTAAAACATGTATATTCTTCTTAGATTTGTGTACACAGGTTTGAATGTTGTAATACAGGGCCTTCCAAGGGTATGCTCTTAATAGATCTTCCTATTGTCCCATATCTTTCATTTATCTTGTGTCATGAAGAGTGTTTAGGGCCTTCATGATGACTTAACTTACCTTGGATGGTCCTACTAGCTTTATAGAGATTCTCAAAGGTTTTTAGAAAAGCTTGCATCTATAGAATGTAGTGACATTCATAGTACCTTTGATAATGCTTCCTTTTCCTTGATCCATGAACACTTACTAGCATAATGCAGATCCTAACACTATTGTCAGATATTTAGGACTGTTGCCTTATCATCTTAGAATAGTTACTAGAGCATTTAGGTTCTCTAAGATCTTCATACCCCTTGGAAACACTTCTCAGAGCTTTATAAACCATAAACACTTTACAAATCTCTTGCAATATTAAACAAACCCTAAGATTGCTAAAAAAATCTAAAACAAAACTCTTAAACAAATCAATACACTATTGATAGTCATGTGAACTACTTAGACTTTCAACATGATTTTATAGACTTTTAGTATTTTTATTTAGGATTTAGAAGTTTGGGTAGAATCTAGAATACTTGGAGACTTTCAAGATGTTTCTCAGACCTGTAGAGTCTTTTTCACCCCTAAACAAACCTAGAATGGTTAGAAAAAAAATGACTTTGACTTACAAACTTTGGTACTAGTTCACATGGCTCTACCAAATCCTAACAGTAACCTCACAACCCTTCATGACTCACACGTGAGCCTCTTAGGACTTTGAGACTCTTTAAGTCATTCCTCTATATTTCCAAATCTTGATGACTTTACCATGTAACCAGTTGTTCCCTTTTTCAAGACCCATTTCAATAGTGAAGTTAGACTCCCATCTAAGTCCATCCTTTGCTTTTATACACTATGTGTAGGTTTTCAACATCTTAAAAGCCCCTTAAAACACTTCAAAAGTCTTATTTACATGCTCTAATACCTTTAAAGCCAAATCTTCTTTCAAAACTCTTAACACTAGTCATAGTCCCAAAAGAGTGATTCTTAGCTCATAATCACGAACAACATGATGCAAGAAAAAAATGGATGATCTAATATCAAAAGCACAAAAACCAAAAACCTTTTAACCTATGAAGGTTTCCCTCCATCTCATGGCTTGTAAGTTTATGGAAGACCTTTTAGGGCTTCAAAACATTTGACAGTCATCATAAAACTTCTCTACAGATTTGCAATAGACATTTAAGGATTTGATAAATTTCATAACACTTTGATAGAGTTTATAATAAGGATGCAGACCTTAAATGCCTTCCTTATGTATTCATACTCTCTTAAATGGATTATTAAGCTTTTCAAGACTTCGGACCCTCTATACTTCATAACCCTAGAGTCTACACAAGCCCTTGAATGTTAAACAAGGTTGGTTTGTATTAGATTGGCCTTTAGGGTCTAATAGGTGGAGTTTCTAGGCTATTGACAAAGCTTAAGATCTCGATAATGTTATATATATGCTTTAGGAGACTTCAATCACTTGACAAGGCTTGAAGGAACTTTCATGGTTCTTAGGTTATACAAGGCTCAAAATAGTTTATGCTAACCCTTGGTAACTTAGATGGATTTATATATTTCCTCAAACAACTTTATAACTCTTGCATTACTATGTAGACCCCTGAATGGCAAGATAAACCTTAAAAAAAGTAATGCAAACCTATCAGTAAGGCTTGACAGAGATGACAATAATGAATAACTTCACTCATGACTGTGTAGATTTGATTGAAAGATTATGTTGACTTTGTGTAAAACTTGAATCACCTTCAAATGGATTCATAGATCTCCTCAGACCTGTAGACAACTTTAAACTTTGTATGGTCTTGAAGATTATGAAATAGGCTTGTAGCATGTAGTGACTTCCATGATCTCTGTCTTCATTCTCATGTTCCTTTGTATGGAGTCTTAAGAATGTTTTATGTCTCTTTAATTATTTTATCAAAACCTTTGATGCTTTCCTCTATCATTTATGTTTTGATGGATGTACATACCCTATACCAAAGCTCCCATTTTGACACAAGAAGGGAGGATGCTAGCAAAGGTTGTGGAATTTGGATTTACACTAGCTAATTGCATTTGCTTTAAAATTTCTAAAGCCTTTTCAACAAATCCATTTTGTGCATATTCTGTAATCATTGCAGTCCATGAGACCACATTTCATTGAGGCATTATGTCAAACAATTCACATCCCTTGTCTATGCTTCCACATTTTGCATACATGTCTAACAGGGCAGTTGCAACTACAACATCTAAAAAAATTCCTCTATCCTTTATGTTTTGATGGATCTCCATACCCTATTCCAAAGCTCCCATTTTGACACAGGCAGGGAGGATGTTGGCAAAGGTTGTGGAATTTGGATTTACACTAGCCAATTGTATTTTCTTTAAAATTTCTAAAGCCTTTTCAACAAATCTATTTTGTGCATATCCTACAATCATTGCAGTCCATGAGACCACATTTCTTTGAGGCATTCTATCAAATAGTTCACATGCCTTGTCTATGCTTACACATTTTGCATACATGTCTAAAAGGGCAGTTGCAACTACAACATCTGACAAAATTCCTCTATCCTTTATGTTCTTTTGGATGTCCCTACCCTATTCCAAAGCTCCCATTTTGGCACAGGCAGGGAGGATGCTGGCCAAGGTTGTGGAATTTGGATTTACACCAGCCAATTGCATTTGCTTTAAAATTTTGAAAGCCTTTTCAACAAATCCATTTTGTACATATCCTACAATCATTGCATTCCAAGAGATGACATCTCTTTGAGCCATTCCACCAAACAGTTCGCGTGCCTTATCTATACTTCCACATTTTGCATATATGTTTACCAGAGCATTTCCAACTATAATATATGACAAAAATCCCCCTTCCATTATGTTATGATGGATGTCCATACCCTATTCCAAAGCTCCCATTTTGACATAGGCAGGGAGGATGCTAGAAAAGGTTATCGAATTTGGATTTACACCTGCTAATTGCATTTGCTTGAAATTTTTTAAATCTTTTTCATAAGATCCATTTTATGCATGTCTCGCAATCATTACATTCCATGAGATGACATATCTTTGAGGCATTCTGCTAAACAGTTCACATGCCTTGTCAATGCTTCCATATTTTGCATCACCGCAGGCACTTCAAGTGGGTGCCACCTCTTGGTAAAATGACAGGAGCTTATGCCAAGGATAACATTGACATTTCAAGCAAGCAAATGGGTATCAAATCTCTCGACATGCTTCAATTTCATTGGTAAGCACATTTGCCATTTGTATGGCTCACTAATTTTATTTCTACCTCTCCTCTATAGGCTTTATCTCAAATTTATTTTTTGTGAGGTAACAGGTTCATGACATTGGCCATGGGATTATACTCATGTCTTTTCTTGCTATCATATCTAAATAAGGCAATCCAGAAACTGCAAGAACATCAAGTTGTTACTATGTATAGAAAAAAAGACTTTGAAGTGCTTATCATATTTTAGAAGCATTTTCTTTCTTCCACAGTATGTTAGGGAAGATATTTGAAGTTTTGCCTATTTTAGAATATTTTTTAAACCTATTAATTATATTATGCTATAGCTTTCAAAAAGTAAAGTTACTTGAAAGGTCAAAAAAGTAGTTCTTTGACTGTTTCTAGAAATTTTTATATGATGATTTGTTATCAGGTGGGATTATTCTAACCTAGAATATCTGGATACATTGAAATTCCTGACTGATCTAAGGGAAGAAAGTATGTATGTTCTTTTCATTTGAATTGCAATGGATAAAATATTGTTATCTCTATTTTTTTCAAGGTTTTTCTAAATTTTCTGTTAGTTGAGACAATCTTGATTTTCTTCTTTATAATTTATTGCAAGATTCTTTATGTCAAAGTGATAGACTTATATAGTTTATTACACGACCTACTGTAGCTAGGGAAAATGCTGCCATTGATTAGGTTTACATATAAAATCGCATGCAGGTAAAATCAAGACCTTAGCTTTAACCAATTTCGATACGAGGAGATTACAAATAATTTTGGAGAATGGTATTCCCATTGTCAGTAATCAAGTGTGTTCTACTCTAGGTAGATTACATTTGTTTATAATCCAAACCATGCATACTCTATTTTGCAAGGGTTTGCAACAGTTTCTCTCTTTCTCCGGTATATTGGCAGACTAGGCTTGAATTTTCCTTATTACTTGCGCTTTTAGAGTACAAAAAGGGCTTTCTCTATATCACTGTAGGCATGACTTGAAGTGCCTGTGGTGATGTAGTGATGTTGTTGGAGCTGGTCAATGCAAATCATGAGAGTAAAATTTTATTTTGCATACATGTCTACCAAGGCACTTGGAATCACAACATCTGACAAGTATCCGTACTTGATTATGCTTTGATGGATGTTCATTCCTTGTTGCAAAGCTCCTATTTTGGCACAACCTGGGAGGATGCTAGCAAAGGTTGTTGAGACTATCTTTATGCCTACCAATTGCATTTACTTAAAAGTCTCTGAAGCCTTTTCAACCAACCCATTTTGTGCATATCCTGCAATGATGACATTCCATGAAATCACATCTCTGTGAGGCATTTCTTTGAAAATATTTAAAGCCTCGTCATAAACTCCAATTTGTACATATCCTGCAATCATTCTAGTCCACGAGACAACATATTTTTGAGGCATTTTGTCAAATAGTTTACGTGCTTTGTCTATGTTTCCACATTTCACATACATGTCTAACAGGGCATTCGGAACTACATTTGACAAAATTCCCATTTCAATTGTCTTTTGATGGATGTCCATACCCTATTCCAAAGCTCTTATGCTCGTACAGGATGGAAGAATGCTAGAAAAGGTGAACTGATCAGTTTGGATACATGTTTGTTGCATTTGGTGAAACAGTGTCAATGCCTCAATAGATATGCATTAAGAGGACAGAGATCCCAAAAAATTCATACAGTTTTACATGTATAGTTAAGCACATCTCATCCTTGAGTTGTTTCAACCTCTCTAGCCATGTCCCTCAAAGGTATTATAAAAGACATTAAATGTAACTTTCATAAATTCTGGAAGTCCTTTGTGGCTTCTAAATCCCACCTTATATAAAGATCAACATAACCTATTACTATAGTTTCAATATATATAAATAAAATACCAACTAAATAAAGTAAATAAAATAGCAACTAAATAAATTAAATAAATACCTCTTTCAATTTTAGTCACTATTTTACTTAAATGGGTTTATACATATTAATGTTATCTAATATATTTTAATTGCTTTGGTTTCTAGATATCTTGTTCATCTATTTAGATGAACAAATGGACAACAAAACACTGATTGGCCCTTACATTTGTACTGAGATTCCTGGAGAATTCAAGTCGCAGCTTGGTTCTCTTACTTAGGTTGAGCTTTTTTATATCGTCAATTGAGATACATTTTTGTTCTCTGGAATGTATCATTTCTTAGTTCATGTATCTGTATCTATCTTGCAATTAGTGTATTTTCTTAGCTGTGAAGTGCATGTGGTTTGTTTTTTGATGCAAGCTGTGGTTAAAGGATTCTGGGTAGTTTTTGAAGATGTTGACAAGGCACCATCTGACACTCTCTTTGTTCTTGCACCTTTATTGGAGGATAGAAAATTATATGTTCTTGGTCAGGGAGAGGTTGGTATGATACTGATTTTATTATGTTAGTTTCTACACTCTACTATGCAGTATAAACACATTAAATTTGCATAGATCATACTATGTTTCAATCAAATATGAATAAATGAACTTTGGAGTTTGACTATTAGATATGTATATGCATTTCTTCTTGAATACTTTCATAATATATGCCTATATTACTGTAAAATTCCTTATCATCCCACTTAGTTTTTCATTTCAAAGTTTCATAAATCTTTTAAAAATATTAACAAATTTTGAGTTTTTTTATTGTGGACAGGTACAGAGCAAGGAGAAAATGCAAAATTAGTGCATTCTAGATGCATTTACAGCCCACCCCATGTGTAACAATGGCATCACTGAAGACATGCATTCACACTGATGGCTTTTTATCTTTAGTTTTAGTTTTTTCAGTTTTAAAAGCATAATAAATCAGCAGTTTGCATACTGTAGAAAGATTATGTCTTGAAAACTCTATATATAGAGTTCTTTGTAACATATTTTATATACAATTTGAATATACAGTGAATTATTTTCCAGCATTGTTGTTTCAATCCTTTGAGCAGATTTGTTGATAAACGAGTTCTTTATAACATATTTTATATACAGTTTGAATATATAGTGAATTATTTTCCAGCATTGTTATTTCAATCCTTTGAGCAGATTTGTTGAAGTTTATCTACAAAAAATGGCATAGTTGATGTTTATCATGTACTAGTTTTTTATATATGACTAGTTGATGGAAAAATAATGATTAAAATGACTAAATATACTACCAATGGATAGAAATTAGTTAATACAAATGACTAAATATACTACCAATGGACGGAAATCAGTGACTAAATAAATGACTAAATATACTACCAATTAACGGCAATTAATGATTACAATGACTAAATGAATTTCGTCACGAGATAAATGACTGACTGTCAATAAACTACCAATGGTCGCATGACTAAATATACTACCAAATTGATGACTAAATATACTACCAAATTTATGACTAAATATACTACCAAATTTATGACTAAATATACTACCAAATTAATGACAAAATATACGACCAAATTAATGACTAAAATTTGTTTGGTCATAAATTTGGTCACAAGATAAATGATCGGCAATAAACTACCAATGGTCATGTGACCAAACTACTGATCAGATGACCAATTTTTGGTAGTTTTTTTAGTCATTTTTTCCTATTTTTCTACTAGTGAATGTTGGTTCCTTTAGATATGAGCTCATCAAAGGTAGTGGCACTTTGTAGTTGCAATTGGAATGATAGCTCAGAATGAAGGTTTTAAACAAATATATCCATTTGTTGTTTCTCAGGGATTTGCCATGAAAGTTTGCTAGCCATGTTTCGCCATTGTTTGATGAATGATGAAAAAAGTTTTGCCATTGTGCTGTTTATTGTTGACAAGATCATTCATGGTTACCTCATGTTCAACATTGAAGGCAAAGTGTGAGATAAATTTGCTTGAAAGTTCTTTAAAAGATTTGATATCAGGTGGGAGATTCGAAAACCATTCCAAGGCTTGTCCCCCAAGACTTCGAGGGAATAATCAGAAAAGGTATGTATCATTGTAGGTGACATCAAGACAAGTGACATAGAATGTTTGAAGATGTTCAGTTGGATCTCCTTTTCCTTTGTATTTGTTAAATTGTGGAATCTCAAAATGTGGAGGGAAAGGTATCATTTGTAATGACTTATCAAAAGGATAGGGGCACACATCCTCAAAAGAAAATGTTTTCTTTATTTGTCCCATATTCATGTCATTAAGTTGCTGGTATATTTGTTTAACCTGCTGCTTTTGTTGTTGTTGCATAGGATTGTGGTGACTTGGATGTAGTATTTGATATACTGGGTTATTGTTTGGAGGGTATTGTTGTGAGATGTTTTAAGTGTTTTGAACTTGGTTATCAAATGATGGAAAGGTGTGAGTGTTTGAGGATGGATTGACTCCCTGAGTTTGCATCACATGTGAACCATAGGATGGATTAATGTATGACATTTGTGGATTAGAAGTTGGAAGAGTTTGAGATACATTGGATGAATTGATATTGGATATATGAGGATTAAAATTAGATGGAGCTTGGGATACAGTAGGCAGATTAACATAGGACATTTGTTGGTTGGATGGTTGTAGTGCAAGTGAATGGAGTTGATCAATGTATGGTTGTGATCTGAAAGTTTGGTCAATAATCGAGATATTAGTATTGGATGACACGTGTGATATTTGGACTAGATTCATGGATGCGGATGGTTGGGATGGTTCAACATGTGATGCAATTAGATTGGTATTAGGGGCCTGTGTGATGTACGAAGAGGTTGTGTTCATGGAGGAAGATACCATGGGATGGGATACCTAATATGTAGCAACATGTGATACACTTTGGTTGGGCACTTGAGGTGTTTGAGGCACATGCGAAGGAGCTGTGTGTATGGAAGAAAGTGGAGTGGATTGAGATACATGGGATGAGGTGGCATGCCACACACTTTGGTTAGGCACTTGAGAGGCTTGTGATGCATAGGGGTAACATTGGATGGAGTCAACAAAGGTTCAATAGATGTAGGTGGTGCATGGAATGGAGGAATAGATGGAGTGGTGTAAAGTAATGTTGGGATGTTGTGTGGAGATGGTGTAGATATGGTAGACATGGTAGTAATGGCCTTATGGGTGTCCTTTGCAACAACAACAACACTATTGGTTGGTTCATGTTTTTGGATTGTGGATATATCAAAGTCACTTGGCAATTTGACTCCTTGAGCTAATTGGGTGAAAATTTGTTCATGGTTTGACCTTATGATCCTATTGGCAAGTCGCATAGCTTGATCATCTTGGAGCTCTAGATCATCCGAAGAGTCCTCATCAGTGGGTTGATAATGTGGCACATGAGTGGATGAGGAAGGTGCAAAATGATGTTGTGGCATTTGAGTGGTTAATGAAGATCTAGTAGTATAACCCTCGGGTACAAACATGTCTTTAGGCATTCCACTCATAAATTATGAAGCATCCCTAAGAGGGGTAGCTTGAAATTGCTATAAAATGGCTTCCATGGCTACTTTGTATTGGCTCCTTATGCGAGGAGGCATTTGTTTTGGAGATGTTTTGGACTAGTTTGACAAGGTTCAGACTCTTGGATGGTTTGCTTGGTTTGATTGTTTGACAATAGTGGCTTAATCAAATATTTGGATTGATTTGGATTGTTGTTTGCTTGGCTTGGTTTGATAGTTTTCTTTAGATTGGTTTGATAGATTGATTATCCCCGAAGAGATAGACTCATGAACTCAAGGGTAGACAAGATTGGTTGCTGATGCTGAAATGATAAAAAAGGACAAGCTATTGATCAAAACCAAGGCTTAATGCTGGTTTGCTTGGTTGATTGATGTTGTTGGCTGATTTAGAGTCTCAAGAGGATGGAGGGCTCAACAAGTCCAAAGTGTGATAGGATCAGGCTGGGTATGATGAATATTGGTTGTAAGTCATCAGTGGGTTTGTCTGGAAGTTGCTAATAGACTCAAGATTGACTGGTAATGTGATTTTTAGACTGGATAACTGATGACAGGTTAAAGTTTACCAAAGGCGATGTTGTTCAAACCAAAGGTGACTAATGATAGCTCAAATGCGATTAAGGATAATCCAAAGGTGACTGTTAAGGATCAACTATGATTTTCTGCTGCTCAAAAGTGACTGGGTAAGGCTCAAAGGCGATGCCTGATAATTCAAAGGTGCCTGTGTTAGGATCACAGGTGATTTCAAAGAAAGCTAAAGGCAAGCTTTTGTGGTTCAAAGGTGAGTGTATGTTGTTCAAATGTGAGTGACTATTGATCAAATGCGAGTTTCTATAATAGTGAATTGTTTTCAGGCAAGTTTTTGTTTATTTTTTACAAGAAAATAGATGACTAAAAATACATAGACATACAAGACACTCACAAACATGTACAACCTAGGCTGGAAAGGACAATATTCACCAGATTCCCACTGCAGATAAATCCAAGACACACTTATTTAGAGAAGATATCTTAGAAGTTTGGTGGCACTGGCTCCCCCTTACACGACACACACTTCTCTGGTGCACCAAACTTTGAATTCCCAAAGACCCGAAGATCTCAAGGAATTTACTATCTTAACTTTGAACTGCAAGAATGTGGGATGGCTTCAGAGGTCCGACCTCCTGTGCCAGCAAATAGAAGGATTTTGACCACTAAACAAATGGTTTCTAGTGATATTCAGGGGACTGACACCTTACGAGCATCTAGCATGCCACTTAAAGCTTTAACTAGCTCTACTAGGAGTTTTAATATACACTAGGTACACATCCTTTCGAACTAGCGTTGTATGGTAAGTGCTTATACCAATTTGGACTTGGCTTTTGCCTTATCCTATTTTGTATAGCAGACCGAATGAAAATACTGATTGGGGTTGCAAATGAGTTCTCCTTGTGGATGTGTCTCAAGAGTAGGCCCTCTCTAAAGGTAATAACAAGTTCTCTTGCCCCCAAGATCCATTTGATAGGCAAGGGGAGAGGATACTTTTGTTATTATCTTGGGGTTACAAATATCTAGGGCAAGCAACCAAAAAGATAAAACAAACATGGAGCAAACAAGTTTCTTTTTAAGCACCAAGACCAAATGTTCCTAAATTAGTGGAAAATATGATGAGTCTTTGACCGATCGATCTTGCAATAGATTTGTCAGTAGTTTAAATCCTCCTTTCTTTGACAGATGATAAGAAGCTACACAAATAGATGTTAGATGCCAAATAAAAATCAAGTTGCAAATGCATAAACCAAAGGTGAATGAATAGGAATCCAAAGGCAATTGCCTGCAAATCAAATGTGATGATAATTTTACCAGATGTGATCACCTGTTGTTCAAATGCAATAACAATTTTACTAGATGTGATCACCTGTCATTTAAATGTGAGTCTGTAGCATGCAAAGGTGATCGGGGATCGTAAAAAGGTGACCGAGGATCATGCAAATGTGACTAACTATTTACCAAAGGTGTTTAGTTCTTGTAAAATCTGCAAAAGCTCAAAACCCAAGTTAAGATAAATGATCAACAGACAAATATGAGAGCTATGATAACCCCAGAAGATGAATTACATACGTTTAATCTTGTATTCTACAAAATAACACAAAAGATCCAACTAACTGATAAAATTAGGTCAAAGACAAATCAAACCCCAAATAAACCAACTTGAGGATGATACAAAATGCTTAGGGTTAGCAAATAAACTAGCTTGCAACCTAAATTAGACAGAGAAAATGAACTAAAAACCCTAGAAAACCATGCAAAGACAAAAAAGCATCAATAAACTCTAGATAACCAAAGGCGATCCTCTGCCAATCATATGTGATTATCTGCAAACCAAAGGCGATTGAGGATTGCATAGATGCAATTTTTGCGTATTGACTGCGATTTACAACCGTGCAAAGGTGATGATCTATCATTCAAGTGCGATGCTCTATGGATCAAATGCATTTTGCATATCTAGACTTCAAAACAACTTTCAAATGAAAATGTTAATCAAGGACTTGAGTCCCACCGGGCGTGCCAGAATGTGTTAGCAGGAAAAATCAAGTTAACAAGATCAAGCATTGCAAATCAAATCTAATCCTACCACCTTCAAAGAATCCATCTAAATGACACAAAATGAATGTAAAATCAAAGAACAATGTCACCTAGATTGTATTGATTCCTTGGTTGAAATGTGGATTGCTTCTTAATAGTGAACAACCATAGTTGTCATAGCTGTAATGATGAAAGATGATATGCTCAAAGTGCTTAATGGATTCAATATGCATGAGATGATAATTTGGATGCTTTCAAGATTGTGTGGGATCATGGATGAAATGAGGCGAGAGGGTGTTTATATAGTTCTCAACTAAGATTGATCAACGGTGGAAATTAGGTGGCTACGTGAATGGTTGAGATGAAACAAGAAGATTGGATGAATATGTATGAGACATGTGTCCATAGAGATAGCTTTTATTAAATGATTGTAGTTGGTTTGTTCGTAGTACTAAGATTTCTTTTCTTAAAATATACTACTTTTCTTTTTTAAGAATTGGATGATGTGGATGATTGATTTTAGAAC
This sequence comes from Cunninghamia lanceolata, assembly GCA_027924645.1. NCBI lineage: Eukaryota > Viridiplantae > Streptophyta > Pinopsida > Cupressales > Cupressaceae > Cunninghamia > Cunninghamia lanceolata. Next base: position 2,009,962 of record BSBN01000798.1, read on the forward strand.
TAATTAAATCATTTTTTGTATTTGATTTAGGATAGGACCTATCTTGTACACATAGAATAATGTGATAAGATAAGGAAATGATAAGATAAAAATAAATTAAACAAATAAATTCATTTAATTTATTTTTAAATGATAGAAGAAAAGCTAAATTTAGAAAATTGGAGAATGAACATAAATTAAATAAATAAATTTATTTAATTTATAAGGATGATAAGAAAGACAAATAAATAAATATTGATTTTATTTATTCATAAGAGGAATAATGAAATAATTAAATAATTAAAGATTATTTAATTATAGATGAAATTAGATGGAATTAGATGAAATTAATTAAATAAATATAATTTATTTAATTAATGATAGAAGAGGGTGATTTACAAGAAAAATAGATGAATGACATAAGTGTGCTAGACAAAATTAACATATGAGATGGTGAAAATGCAAGAAATTGACAAATAATGCGAAGGGTCAATTTTTGATGTCTACGAGTCCAACAAGGAGTAGTAGCTTCCTTGGGTTGTAGCCCTAAAACAAAGTTGTAATATTTTATAGCAGTGAGTTTCATATATTGTGAGTTAATCCTCACCGTGGTTTTGCCCTCATTAGATTTTCCACATAAAAATCTTGGTGTCTTTGTGTGGTGCATGTTTTACTTTCTGTTCTTCTTCTTTTGGTTAAAATGGTTTGATGGTTAAGTTGCAAATGGAATTGATTTAAAGTTTAAGAATAGATTGATTCATCCCCCTCTCTCAGTCTTCGGATGTGTTCAGCACCTCTATCTCCCTATCTCTCCCCTAGGTCTCCTCTATATCTCCCTATCAGTCCTCTCTCTCTCTCTAAACCCTAAACCCTAAATAATGCCCCTAAACCCTAATCCCTAACACCTAAACCCTAAACTCGAGCAACCCTAAACCCAAGCAACCCTAAACTTCTATCTCCCTATCTCTCCCCTGTCTCCATATCTCTATCGTCCCTCTACCTCTCAATCTCTCTCCCTATGTCTCTGGACATGTCCCTCACTCTCTATCTCCCTATCTCTACACTCTGTCTCCTCTATCTCTCCCAATCTCTATCAGTCCCCTCTCTCTATCTCTCTCTAAACACTAAACCCATAAACCCTAACCCCTAACCCCTAAATCCTAAACCGAGCAACCCTAAACCCCTAAACTCTAAACCCTAAATAATTCCCCCCTCTCTCTCTCTCTCCCAAAACCCCAAAAACCTAAATAATGCCCCTAAACCCTAACCCCTAACCCCTAAACCCTAAACCTGAGCAACCCTAAACCTCTATCTCCATATCTCTCCCTTATCTTCCTATCTCTATCATCACTCCACCTCTCAATCTCTCCTGACATTTCACTCACTCTCTATCTCCCTATCTCTTCCCTCTGTCTCTATCTCTCCATATCTGTCTCCTCTCTCTCTACCTATCTATCTCTCCCTATCTCCCTATCTCTTGCCTCTCTCTCTCTCTCCCTATCATCCCTCTATCTCCCTATCTCTCCCCTCTATCTCTCCCCCTCCCTTATTGATGAAGGAAATGAAACAAAAAAATAGGATTCTCTCTCTCTCTCTCTCTCTCTCTCTCTCTCTCTCTCTCTCTCTCTCCCTATTACCCTATCTCTCCCCTCTCTCCCCCCTCCATCTCCACCCTCTCTCCCTCTTCTTCCCTCTCCCTCTCCCTTATCGACAAATAAAATGGAAACAAGAAAACTAGGACATGCAAAGAGGGATGAGGATATAAATTGGGAGGATGAAATGGAAACAAGATAAAATGAAAGTTCATTGGATGGGAAGAATGATGAGAGGAGAGGTGGAAAAATAGTAAAATAGGGAAAATTTGGTGGGATCTAAAGGGAAATTGGAAAGGAAAAGGAAAACTAGGAAAGCTAGGAAAAGGAAAACTATGAGGCAGATAGGTCAGAGAGAGGGTAGCAGGTAGAGAGAGAGATGATTTTATTTCACCATAACGTGAGCGTGTTAGAACATGCTCATATTATACTTTGCCTTAGTAATTTCCAAGTCTTTGGCTTTGATTTTCCTTGGGCTTACAACCCAAAGGCTTGGACTATGTTTTAGATGTCCAAAGCCATGTTTTTCCAAATTGTAACAAAAATCACATAATCTTGAGCATGCTCCCCATCAGGTTTGCACTTGTTTCAATGACAAGTAAAAAAAATACCACCATAATCTTAATCTCTCTATTAGCTTTCTAACCATATAAATTTTTTCATGTGTTAAGTATGTTAAGGATTTCATCTTTAAATTCTTTTCTTAGTGTATCTATTTTTTGTCAAAAACCAGTGTCTGGTATTTTTGACTTTTTTTAACCATTCATTGAAATTTTAAATAAATTACATTTTTAGAAACTAGACTCCATTCTGGAGGTATTCAATACTTTTTTAAAAATTTTTGATTAGTTTTCAAAAAAAATTGTGGGAAGCATGCTCAATTTTCTATTTTTTAGGATGTGTCCACTTTGAAAATTAGTAAAAAATCAATTATTCATGAAATTATCAGAAAAATTAGGGATAAACTACATGGTGTTAGCTAATTTCTCACCAAAGTAATGTTTGAAATAATAAAAAATGTTAACAATTTAGGGGGAGCACACCAGATGCTATGCTATGTTTTTTTGAAAAAAATAGGACCAATTTGTGTGTTTCCCCTTTTTGAACCCCTTAATCTCAACCATTTTTGGAAACATTAGTAGTTTAGAAACTAGATTTGGAGAACTACGACTCTTGTTTTTGTTGTATCTTCAAATTTTGAGAGTAACTATCTTCAATTTCTCATCCAACATCAGTCTTTCTTGATTTAAAAAAAGTGGTATCTTAAGACCCCATTTTGGTCCCCCATCTTTGTGCACTTACTCAGGTAAAAGACTACTCTGTATACTCCACAACAGAATGGAGTGGAAGAAAGGATGAATCATACAATAATGGAAAGAGCCCAAAGTATGTTGAGTGAATCACAATTGAATAAATGCTTTTGGGTAAAAGCTGTGTGTACTGCAAACCACTTGGTTAATAAATCTCCTTGTAAGGCTCTTGTTTCAACTCCTTATGAAATGTGGATAGGTAAGAAACCTTATGTTTCACATTTAAGGGTATTTGGCTGTGAGACTTATGTTCATGTGCCTAAAGAAAAATGAACTAAGTTGGATCTAAAAGTTGAAAAGTGTACTTTCATTAGATATGGTGATAATGTAAAAGGTTATAAGCTTTGGAATCCACTAAGCTAAAAGATTATATATTCTATAGATGTTATTTTTTAGGGAACTTAGTGTTATTTCAGAACTTGAATAGAAAAATAAAAAGAAGAAAAGGTGAAGAGAATGCATTTTGATTTAGAGCATAAAGATGCACCTTAGGAAGAACAAAATGATGGATTAGGGGGTGAAGAAGCAGAAGAAGACTCGAGTGAAAGTTATGATGAGGAAGAATCAATTGTAATAGAAGAAGTTGGTACAAATGAGCATGCAAAAGAACCTGAAGAGTCTCTTACTCCACCTCTGAGAAGACCCACAAGACAACAAAACCTAGTTGAAATGTATAGCCCACCAGATTTTTGTTGTGTATTTGCTTTATTGAGTATTGACAATGACACTAGATCCTACACAAAATCTATTCATATAGATGATAGTGAGTCTTTGCAGCTAACCATGCAGGAGGAGATGATGGATTTAGACTCTTGTGATACTTGGGATCTTGTTTATTTTTTCCAAAGGGAGAAAGGCCATAGGATGTAAATGGGTCTTCAAGAAGTTTGGAGTAGATGGTTCATTAGAGAAGTACAAGGCTAGACTAGTAGCCAAGGGATACTCCCAGAGAGAGGGAGTTGATTTTGGTGAAATTTTCTCTCTTGTTGCTAAAGTATCTTCCATTAAATTTCTCTTATCTATTGCTTCAGCATATGATTTTGAGGTTGAGAAAATAGATGCTAAGACTGTATTTTTGCATTGAGATCTTGAGGAAGAAATTTACATGCAACAACCTATAGGTTTTGAGGTAAAAGAGAAAGAGCACATGCGAGTTAAAATGGTCTCTTTATGGTTTGAAACAGTCACCTAGAATGTCATACCATAAATTTGATTCATTTGTGTTGAAATTGGGTTTTGTTAGAAGTGAGGAGGATCACTATGTTTACATTCATTGTATTGATGATTCTATTCTGATCATCGCATTGCATGTTGATGAAATGTTAATTTTCAGCAATACTAAGGGTATGATCAGTGAGTTGAAAGCCCAACTTTCACGTGCATTCAAAATGAAGGATCTTGGAGTAGCCATGTATATTTTGGGGATGGAGATCAAAAGGGATAAAGGTAACAAAAATCTTTTTTTATCAGAGTAAGTATGTTAATACTATTTTGCAAAGATTGAGCTTGCAAGATTGTAACCTAGTAAGAGTTCCTTTTCCCATTGGTACTAAGCTAACATTAGAAATGCATCCTAAGAATGATGATGATTTAGAGGATATGTCAAATGTGTCATATGCTAGTGCAATAGAGAGTTTAATGTAGGCAATGGTTTGTACTAGGCCAAATATTGCCAAAGCAGTGGGAGTTTTGAGCAGGTTCATGTCTAACCTTGGTAGAAAGCATTGGAATTATTTGATAAGGGTGTTTAGATATCTAGTAGGTACTCCTAATTACTCTTTGGTTTATTCTGGTTGACAATGCTAACAAACCTTTAGACATATAGGGATTTATTGATGCAGATTGGGCAGGTGAGTTGGATGGTCAAAGGTCCGCTAGTGGCTATGTATTTACTTTTTTGGAGAAGTTGGATGAGCAAGAGGCAACCCACGGTTACTTTTTCCACCACCAAAGAAGAGTATATGGTATCTACCCATGTCTCTAAGGAGGCAATTTGGTTGAGGAGATTGTGTACAGGTATTAGTTTTGATTATAGTGTCATTTAGATTGGTTGTGATAGCTAGAGTGCTATTTGTTTGGCCAAGAATCCTATGTATCATGCTTGAACTAAGCATGTTGACGTTTAGTATCACTTTATTTGAGAAATGATTGAAAATGGATAGATTGAGCTGAAGAAGGTATACACTCAGGAGAATGTTGAAGATTCAATGACCAAGCTTGTGAGCACAGATAAGTTTGTTTGGTGCATAGAGGCCATGGGCCTTGTTTCTAGTGCCTGATTACTTTATGGTTTTCCTATGGGTATTTACAATGTATGATTTCAAGTGGGAGAATGTTAGGATTAAGGTGCCATCAACCTTGTAAATCCTTGCATTTATTATTCCTATTATTATTTGTAAATCACCCATAAGGGATGTACAAGTTTCACTGATAGTGGTAAAAATTATTTACAGTCCATAGTAATTAGGGAGTTACTGCATTGATAAGTTCTAGAGTTATCGGCGGTAGTTATGGGATGTCATTTACTAATGGTAATTGTAATTAGTCAATGTAACTAAGGTTGGGAGGACCACTAGGAAGAATCACCTACTTTGGGGTTATGACATGCGTCATAGATGTTGTAAGGTGTAAGAGATTCTATGATAGTTGTAAGTTTTCAAAATAATCTATGACACCCTATGACATGTCATACGATGCTATAAGTTGTTATTCTTAGTTTTGGGTGCCCAAGGTTGAATGGGAATCTTTGGACAAGTGTCAAATGCATGTATGACAACATTTATTGGTACATGTTGGATTTTCCAAGATGGGGAATCTTGGACGCCTATCTTGGATGTTTGACTTGTTCTATATAAGCAATGCATAGTAGATGATATGTAAGATAGTTTACAGGTACTTAGGTTCTACCAGATTGAGGACTGAAGAAGAGAGGAAGTGCATGTATTGTAATCCCAGATTTGAAGATAATATAATTTGAAGCCTCTTTTCTTGGTGGAGTTTTTACCCAAAAGGGTTTTCTCCACATTACATACTGTGTTATGTGTTTAGTTCTTCAGGCATATTATTTATGTGTAGTGGGTTTTTATTTCTATTGCAATCTCCATTTATTATACATTATTTAGAGGACATAAATAAAGTTAAAATCAAATTTCCATTGTGTGGTTTGAACTTTCATTTCTAACACCATTATCATTCACTATCCTAAAAATCCCAATGCTAGATAAATTTGAAGCACCCCATTTTGAGAAATAAACTAGAAAAGGATACCCTAATAACCATGTGTTAGCCTTTACCACATTGTGCGTGACTTTACTTTTGAAGATGCTCTCTTAGCTAAGCTCTTTCCTCGGTTGTTAAAAGACATGACCTTGGATTGGTTCTACTCGTTACTTAATAACTCAATTCACTCTTTTTCAATAACTCATCAATCAATTCCTCCAACATTTCCAAGCCAATATTGAACCTCAAGTCACATTGACTGATTTGGTTCATTGTAAGCAAGGAGTGAAAGAGAAAGTGACTAAGTTTATAGGGCATTACTAAGCCCTCTTCTCTCAAATCTCGTATTCTCTTCCAGATGTTGATGTGCGAAGGGTTTTCATTGGAAACCTATAGGCACACATTCAAGATAAAATATTTTTTATGTACTATCCTTCATTCATGCATCTTTGCATGGTTGTCCATGATTACTAACTATCAGTCAGCCAGTATGAGGGCTCTTCCTTGTCATCTCCCATTGGCTAGTTTGAGGCTTTTGTGGAAGAATACCAATCATTTAAGAAACAAAACAATTTTTTTAATGAAAATTAACTCTCACTCTTCCAACAATATTCAATCACAAGTTATGGTCGCAATACTTTCTACTGCAACCCCTTATAAGTTTAGACCAAAGACTCAACATTTTTTTGGCAAAGAGAATGAGATTTCATGTTTTTTGTCATCATTGGTTTCATAAAGGAAATTGTGTTGTAGGGTCAAAAATAGTACTAGCTACCATTAAAAGTGGATTATAATTGCATATTTATATTCCTCTCAAAAATTTGTTGAATTTCAAAAAATGACACCTCATTTTGAGTCCATATGCATAAGCTATAGATCTTAGAAGAATTAGGTCAAAGAAGGATGACAAAGCAAAAAATTCATCATGGAATTAGAAAAATACAACTTACTCTTTGTAGAAATTGGCTAATTTATCATAAAGGAGGAAAAATGTGGGACTTTAACCACCTAGTCTTCATGTGTTGAAAATTTGATCTTCTAATGAGACCAACAACCCTTTATATTGATGAAATGGATGTTTTAAATCATGAGAGAATCATGTGAGGGATCTCTTTGTTCATGGGAAACCATAAGATGAGCTTCTTGGGGTAACCATTGAGAACTTGTTTTAGGCAATGGGAGCATTGTATTCTCATATATTGAACTAGTGGGTTAATGTAACATTCTGATGTTTTTTAAATCATTGGAGAGCCTTTTGTGTGCAACCAATGCTCAAGAGGAGTGTTTAAATCATGTGTGGTTTCTTTATTCATTGTTTTAGTTGCATACTAAACAAATGTGGTTAATACAATAAATCATACTTCATTATAGAGAGTGTGGAGGTTTGTATCAACTAGCTATGGGTATGGCATTGCTGGTTGGTGTTATGTGAATTTTTACCCAAAATAGAAAAAGAAATCCATTTATGAATAACCTTCTAAAATTATAAGAGGATAAAATTCATTTATCCTTTATAATTAAAAGAGAGATGGAAAATAAAGAATATTATGATCCTTTTGGTTAAAATGAAGATGAATAAAGAATAATTATGAAAACCCCTTTAAAAGGGAGGAGTTATTATATTTATTAAACCATTATTAATGACAACCTTCATCAAAGGGTGTGATGGTTTAGAAACCACCCCTTAAAAGGTTATATAAGGCATTTGTGTGAGACTTGGAAAGGGCATGGAGAACACTCAAGGAACATAAGGAAAGAAAGGTAAGAAATCACAAGGGAGAATGATTATAGATTTGACAGGCAACAAGCATTAGAGAAGGAGCACACAGAGTCTATCCAACTCAGGGTACAGAGTACACCCAAGATTGTCTTGGCTAGGGATTGTGTGTGCACTTGTGTTGAGCATGTTTTGTTAAACAAGGCTCTGGAGCACTTGTGTGTGTGTGTGTGCTTTCTGAAAAGGAGTAGGATGCTTGGGAAACATGTATGTTTTATGAAAAAGAGTTGAATTATAGAAAGCACATGGTTGGTTCTGAATAAGAACTAGATTCCTCTTGGAAGTGCTCACTTGCTGAAAGGGGGTTGAATTTGTAATCCATTCTTTGGAGTGACATTTGGAAGAACTTGTAGGATCCAAAAGATATGTATTTATTCCTTTCTATGATGGAAATTAATGAAGTACTGGACTTATTGTTAGTAAAAGATATTGATGGGTTTTGATATTAATATGATTATGTGATTATGTTATCAAATTTGTTTTGTTAATGATTTACTTAAGAGCTCTTATTAAATTATCACCTGTTGTAATTTACATTTGTTATTACATCTATTTTAACATCATTGAATATATATATCTATCTTAACTCTAAATATTAACCATAACAAATCTGTTGCAATTAATTAAATACATAAGGGGAAAAGTAGAATTACATTTGGTATCAGAACCCACAATAATCTTGTACCTATGGAAGGGTTTCCTTGACAACTTACTAAACTATTGATAATGACAACACTAGTAAAACACCATGATATTCATTGTTGATAGTCTTCCTCCAATGTGTCATCAACAACTCACATGATAGGCTATCTTGTTAGGAGATCCATTTAAATATCAAATATACAAAGATTCCATGACAAGTGATTCCATCCCTAAATATTCATTCAAGATTCAAATAACATTTTTAAGTTCAAACTTAAGTATGTGAAATCTAGCCAAGTTATATTCCAAGACTACTACAAGACTCTCATTTAATCATGAATACATGAATCTCTTGCATCCAAGGGTACTCTTATTGGTATTCTATACATAGATTAAAAACAAAAACCATAGATATTATCATAGAGCTTGAATAGTTATTCACAATGGCTAATTGTTGAATTACTAGTTCATATTGTTCACGTATTTCATATTCTATAGTGTAAATTTCAAGATTGTCATAATACTTAAAAATTGTCATACATTTTGATTATTAGAATGTATCATATTTGATACAAATATGTTAAAATTATTCTAAAGTATTGATGGTAACATTATTAATTGTTATCACCTTAAATATTATTGAATCACATAATACATCTTAAAGGACAAACATGGCCATCATACATATAAACTAAAAGTCTGTAGCATTAAAGACCATACTCACCTTATCAAACCATAAGACTTCTAAATGACATCCTCCAAATATAATTTGTTTCTACTAAATACAATATATAATTTATCTTAGGGTTGAAGGATGTATGAATCATATCATGGATGGACATCGACTTCTAAGGACCCATTTTGTTTAGTATATAGACTAAAGAAAAGTTCATAGTCTACATCGACTCCTTTAAAATTTGCAAACCACAAAACAAATAAACACTAGTTCGATATGACATATTAAAAGCACAATTCACAATATCATGTGTCCCATGTCTACAAAAATGGAGGGGTGTCTTGTTACTAAAGGAAAGAACACGTCCTGTGGAGAATGATCTATTTACCATTATAGTTATAAGCATTTGACCAAATAAATCAATAAAAAGATTGTATTCATATTTGATCGACTATGCTTGATCAAATATAATTATGTATCTATTCAATTCGACCAAGCCAAATTTGAAGGGTCACATCCTATTTTAAGGATGTTAGTCGGTAAAGTAATTAAAAGAAAAAAAAAACATTAGACGTGGTGTTTCAAAAGGAGAGTTGTACATTGTTATGCTCCACTCCAATCAAACCTTTGTTTTTGGGCACACGGAGATATTCGTGTGAAGGTGGACATTCTCAGGGTCAAAATTGATTGCATATATCATTTGATCTTGGCACAAGGTTGATTATAAGATGTGAATTTTTTTTTTAAGAAAAGGATAGTTCATAATTTAGGTAAGTCGTCCATTTTCAGCTTTGTCAAAATGGCTTTGAGTTAGATCAGTTTTGGAGGGAACTTCAATGATTTATCTCATGGATTTATTCATCTAGAGGAACATAATAACATTTTGAATTTTAAACTCTGGAATGTTCATGTTTGTTCTAAAAATAAATTCCATTTCAAGGTACCAAAGAGCCTAAGTGGATGTAAATACATTTTAGTTAGTCTTGTAAAGGGTGAGACCATTGACTTTTTCTCTTCCCTATCCTGAGATTAATGATTTTTATCCTCACTATTAGTTATAGAGAGACCCATTGGATAGAAAGACCCATTGGTTGATGGGAAATGATCATTGACCAATGCTTATGTTTTAAACTTCATGTAATCATTTCATTTCATTACAAATTGAACTATCATGTGATGTGTAATTATGGATGCCTTATGTTGATCATGGAGGTAGTGCACTTGCCAAGAGAAGGACAATGAATACATTAAAGACAAAATGTGTTTATTTGTTATCTATTATTCTTTTATAATAGTAGCTTGTAGACTAGTGTAATGCTAATGACCTCATTTCAAGTTGTTACATATGAACAAGAAGAATGATGTTAACTAGCATGCACACTAGATCAAACCCTCTTTCACAATAACATTCAAGGACAAGACCAAACCAAATAACTACCAAATGGAAGTGGACTCAGCTATTGATCTTGTACTCAGAAGTGCTATGGAAAGATCAGATTTAGACAGGTCCTTTTATCAAACCCTAGGTTAAATAAGCATTAAACCCTAGTTCTAAGATGATTAGCTTATAACAAATAGGAAATGAATGAAACCTATAATCTAAATGCAAAAAGTTGATTAGAGAGATACCAAAATCTGTGTCTCAAAAGCTGAAGTGTCAGAGGATGAAATACGGGGCGCCCAAGTCCTAAAAGTTGGAATCTATTGGAGCTGTAAACTGGAGATATGATATAAATGATGCTTAGATGCCATAACTAGTGTCAAAAGGGCCAAAATAATAGGGTGCCAACTGGCCAAGTCTTTAAAAAGGAATATTGTTGGACTATTGTTGGATCCCAAAACCCTGATTCCTACTCACTCTTCTTGTATCTTCATCTTTCCTAAATCCTGCACCTGTAGCCTACACACAAGAACAAGAAAGGGGTTTGGGGGCTATGGTGTTTAGGGACTTGCCTCAGTCAAATCCTAGGATAGCTTTCAATCTTCCCAACACCATCATTTGATAAAGAGAGCATGCCCTAGTAGGGCAAAGGCTAAACAAACTAATGATAGGATGATTCAAATAAAAATGATATCACCTATGTGGTGAAGCCCTTAGGAGAATGAAGATTCTTAAACTCATAAGGAAATGGATGATGACTTCAAACCTACAACAATTCACACAAATGACAACACAAATCTTCTCTAGAAACACAATGAATCCTTTGAATTCTCTTTGCTCCAAGATCATAAGTTTTCTATCTCTTGCTTTCCTCAACATGAATTCAAAAAATCACTTATATATGCTTTCCTACTAACATTCATCAAATTAAACCACAAGAGCCAACAAAGAGAAACCTTTTGAAAGGTCCCAAGCCGACATGCCACTAATTTACCCCGACCAATTAGGGAGGACTTGGGTGGTTGGTACCCAAGTCCAAGGGCTCCATTTAGTCTAGGATAAGATTAGTGAGGGCCCAAGGTCCCAAATTATCATGGGTGTTGGGCAATTTTCTTCGGGATGATAATTATAATGTATAATGTAATAAATGGGACATAGGAGCTAAACAAGGAGGTAAAAAGACATTTGTCCACTTTTTACTCCATAACATTTAGCCCCCACTTTAATGTGTGTATGATCTTATGATCAATACATGCATTAAAGTATGGTCAAAGCACATCAAAACACATCAAACACTAGAGTGAAGACACACCCCAAGTTTGAAGGACCATTTCTAGGCCCCAAGCTTAGGAAAACATAAGAAAACACTTGACAGTCACACAATACATAGAGAAGATAGTAAAAGGCATGCAATACACAAAGAAGACATGAATGCAATCATGCAATACACTAGGTATACATGAAGAGAAAACATGATTAAGTAATTACAAAACCCTAACTAGGTGATGGGGGGAGCTCATCGCTAGCGTCGCTATCGAAAGCACATAAAACACACAGTGTGGGGGGAGTTCATCACTACGTGCCACCACAAAATCATTGACAAGAGTCGTTGGTCCTCAGCATTTAATCATATTTTCATGGGTCAAATCCAAGGTTGTGTCCTTGGCTGTCTGATATTAGGAATCCTATAGTTGCCAGTTTATATTGAGGAGGCTCAAGAGGTGTGTGCTTCTGTCTATAGCTCCAGAGATATGCTTTATGGTTTTTTGTTCAGCTCTGAAGATATGCTCTTGACTTCAGTTTAGCTCAGAAGATGATTCATCCCCTTATCTCAAAATCTCTCCAATCATATTGGAAAATATTGGAGACTAGTGTGGTATCCTTATGTCAGCTCCGGAGAATATTAGGACCACCTCTGGAGATGACCAAAATTGTCTTTGCCTGAACATCTGCACCTGTAGATTCAAAAAGAGAGAATTTTTGCATATTTCCATGAATTCAATGCACATTAGTCCTTCAATCAAAAATCATGATCTTAAGTAATTCATCTCTCATTAATCATAATTAGAACAATCTTGTTAATCTACTTTGGTGCAGTCATCAGGACAATAGAATAATAAGGAAGGAAAAAAGAGGGGTAAAAAGGTGTATTTCATGGGTGCTACCTAGCACTCATCATCCCCCATACTTAAAGGTTAGAAGGTCCTACTTTTGACAATCTAGACTTGTTTAGGTGGAATATTCTATTAGTCAAGTTGTAGTCATTTGCATAAGTAGACCAAGTGGTGCGGTCTGTATTACCATTTCCTCTGAACTGATCAACTTGCTTCATCCATTCCTGAAATTTATCATCTTCCATTTGTTCAGCCCAGATAGGTAGTGGCTCAATGATGAGAGGAGGTCTGAAATGGCCACCTATCCACTCCAGTTGGTATTTGTCCATCATGTTGGACACTATCCTAGCCTTCCTCATAAACAATTTGAGGTTGGCAAGGGACACCACTTCCCTCATCTTTTGTTCTATAGTCAAGGTGTTCCACCTTTTCTTTGCCACTAGAAGCATTTGATTAGATAAACTATTTATGAGGAGACCAAAATCAATGGAGCATTCCTGCAGATGTTTTAGATATAAAGGTAAAATCTTGGTCTTACCATCTGGGGAGTAAATGTTTGCCCTGAAATGGATCTTAAAAGCATTGGGATTTGGACATTCTTTTCTGATAAAAAGCCTTGTTTCTGCATCCTTCTTTAGATAAGCCTCCATCCTTTCATTCCAAATATGATGATTTCTCATCAGCAACATGAATGCCTTGAGTTGACATTCTCCTACAAAATAGTTGATAACAAAGGTAATATCATCAATGTAGAAACCATGCAAATATAACTCACACAGAAAATCTTTATCCTCATTAGAACTTCTCATGTATGCCTCCATGAACCCTATCCTTGTCTCTATGTCCTTAGTCAAATCAGACAGAACCAAAGATATTTTTCTCTGTAGGATTCTTTCTTGTAGAAATAGAGCATAACTTCCACTTGGGGGTCTGCAAGATAAGATCTCAGATGAAATGGAAGCTATTTGAAGGACCTTTTCTTCCAAATTTTGTACCCTTTGTGACATGACAGTTACTTCCCTTTGTAATTGTAGCATGGGTTTAGAAGCCTCATATTCCCTACATCTTCTTTCCCAATGGAACAGGGCTTTAGGAATATCTATTGGAATTGGGCCTAAGTATGGATCTATTTGCAACCCTGTTCCATGGTTGCCACTAGGCCAATCAACTCCTGAATGTATTCTTGATCATCTATCTTATTGTTGGCCCATGTTAATTATTTGGCTTGGCTCTGTACTTTCTCAACAAGTGCTGCAATTATTGTGAGACTATTGTCTCAAGCCTTTGTAAGATTAGAAATATTTTGTGCTGCCTCTGCCTCCTTTTCCTTGATGCTTTGGGCTGCCTTTGATTCTTTGTTTCTCATTTCTGCCTCTTTCTCTTGAATTATCTTCTGTTTATTCTGGAGCTCTGCTTGCAATCCTTCAATCATCTATTTTTGTTCCATTTCCTTTTATTTCATGACCTTCTTGAGGTAAGTAATAATTAGATTCTTCCCCCATAATAATCTCTTTAGATTATTTATTTCCTCTAGCATTAGTTGTTCCCTTGAAATCTCAACATCCTCCTGATCAAAGGGGTGAGAATAAGTCCCTATTTCTTCTTCTATCTGTTCCACTTCAGGGTTTTCCACAGCTCTTTGCTCTACACTCCTAGTTGCATCTACTTGCCCTGTTTCACCTTCACTTGCAATCTCCTTGTCCTGAGCTTCCTCTTGATTTCTCTCTGCAATTATTGGTGTTGATGAAGGCCCAACCTCATTCATAGAAGTCCTGAATTCCAAGAGAACTTCAGCCAGGAGAGCAATATCTTTTTCAGCTTGGGTAAGTTGCCTTTTTCTCTTGCTTCTCCATAGCATAGGTGGAGTAGGTGCCTCTGTAGTAGGTAGATTATCCTCAGAGTCTGAGGAAATAGTAAAAGTGTCTCTCTGTTCTATCTTCGGAGCAGGGGAATGTTGTGAAGTTGGACTATGGGAACCTGGATGAATAGATGGTTCTAGGGAAACTTCTCTTTGTTTCTTCTTTCTCACTAGAGGAATTTCATCTGAATCATGAGATGCTTCTTTAGCCTAATAGTGTATGTTGGAATTAGTTTTCTTTGAAGCTTTTTTTATTTTCTAACCCTGCCTTTTCTTCTTTTGGTTCTTGGGGTTAGAAGTCTGGGTGGAGGTATGCTCTATAACAACTATTTCCCCTATTTGATTAATTGGAATAGACTCCTTAGCCAAGGTCATCTTCCACTTTACTGAGCAAGTCATATAGGGGGTTTGTTCTATAATAGGTTCCATAACTTCCTTCCCTTTCCTCTTTCTGCCAGAAATAGGGGTAGTAGATGAAGTTGCCTCCAGTGAGGGCTTTTGACCTTTATCTTTCTCAGTAGCTAAAGAGTAAGTTGAAGGCTCTGCCTCCTCTTCCTGCTGGATAGAGGAAGCATCATCCATTCTTTGTGCCCTCTCTGGTGTTCTATCTTGTGGTTTATTGTCTAAAAATGTGTGCCATAATGCTTCCCCATCAGCTTGAGACAAAAAGTGATGTTTCACAATCAGAAAAATGAGGCCATGGTTTTTCATAGGACCTTTCCCTTGTTGATACTTGTCTGTAGATGCTTTAATGGCATAATATAGAAAGTTTGGAATGTTTATGCTAAATTTTGGGTGAGCATTTCCATGCCTTAAAAAAATTAACATTTTAATTATTGGTCCTAAAAATATGAAAAATTGGCCATCACATATAAAGTATTTCATCAACCATAATTCTATAGACTACCATGGGTGTGGAAGTCAAGACCTAACAATTCCTTTAACCTCATTTTTTCTTAAATGTAATTGTATTGCAGGTTCACCTTCTTCAGAGAAATTTTTAATTAAGTCAGCATATAGGGTTTTCAAATGGTAAAACCTCACCTTGTTCTGGTAATGCAGAGATATGACTAATGATGGTGGTAGAGATATTGACCTGAACCCCTCTCACAATTGTTTGATTATCTCTTAGGTTACATAAGAAATCATCAACAATATCCTCCCAAAAACCTTCAAATTTCTCCAAGAACTCTAACCACCTTGCATTCCTTAGAATGTCTGCTACAGCTTGATCCTGCAATAGGCCTGTTATATTCTCTAGCTCTGATTTCTTTTGAACTCCCATTTCCCTGTCCTATTCCACCTTTTGTGGCTAAAATTCTTCCTGCTTCTCTCTATAGTCTTTTTTTCTTCACTCCGGAGGACTGTATTAGCAGACTTGAATTTTACACTCAAAGATTTGAATGTGGTTGATATGTCAGTTTGTTTTTACTGCTTAGATTATGGGAAGGATGTTTGAGACTAGTTTATTGTGTTTATACAGTCATAATTGTAGGAGAGTGATAGGACACTCTGTAGATAGGTTGACAGTGTGGCAAATATGGCGTCGTGCATGAGAATGGTAGGGAGATGTGTCACGATAACAACACCTAAAAATAGAATTGACAAGACAGTTACTAATTAAGTTAATTAAAGAGAATTACCTGAATCAATCTTAATGATGACGGCCTGATGTACTTGGCTGCAATGCCATGACTTTGATGAGACTTGATGTGACTTGGCACGTGAGTAGCTCCTACGTGGTTTTGAAATGGCATCAGCATCCTTGTCATCACATATTTTGTAGTTATTCCTGCTGAGTGGTCTAGGAATGACATGTTGTCAGGTGACGTCAATGCAGCCATTCGTGATGACTTACGCATGCAAGAGTGATGGCTTTTTCAATTGCTGATGATATGCATGCTGACTTTATCTTTGTTTTTGTCACAAAGTGGAGGATGAGTCATGCTGACCTCATCAAATGACATCTCCACTTTATTACCTAGAGAGTTGAGTCCCCTCCTTATTTATTATATTTAAAAATGGCTCTTTATTGGTGGAGCACCAGAGGTACTCTTAGTTTGTGAGCGCCGGAGGTGTGTTTTGGTAACTCTTGGCACTTGATTACCTCTATAGCTTGATTATTCTTATCTGGAAAGAAGAAGGGAACTATCATTTACTAGTTTTCAATCCCCTTTGTAGAGAAAGACAAACATTTACTAGTTTTCCATCTCTCTCTCTCTCTCTCTCTCTCTCTCTCTCTCTCTCTCTTTTAGAAGGCCACCATTTGCTGGTTTTCAACCTTCCTTTTTAAATTTTTTTTTATTTAGTCCAAATTTGTGATAGAGGATGTGTCCCCTATAACCAAGCACAAATCTTTGATGAATTCTTCCTTAGTTGATGGCCTTTTATAGAGTCGAATTCTATGGCCATTCACTAAGAATGTGTCTTTGCTTCCATCAATGGGATCTAGCAACACTGTCCCATTCTCAAAAACTTCCTTTATCTAATAAGGACCCATCCAATGAGTTTGCAGCTTTCCCTTGAACTCCTTGAACTTAGAATCATATAGGAGAACCCAATCACCCGGCTGAAATGTCCTCCTTTTGATATGTTGGTCATGCCATTGTTTCCTTTGATATTGAACAAGTTCTATTTGTTGTATGGCTTCCGTATGGATTTCATCCAACTCATTGAGTTGAAGAATCCTATTCTGTTGTGCTATAGACAATGGTAAACCAATATCTAATGAAGTTTTGAGTGCTTGCAGTTCAAATTCTATAGACAGGATGGGTTTCTTTCCATAAACCAATTCATATGGTGAGAATTTGGTTGTGAACTTCCAAGTGGTATTGTAAGCCCGAACTGCTTCAGGTAATCTGTTAGCCCAATCCTTTCTATTCATGGCCACTGTCCTTGTCAGGATATTCTCCAGTTCCCTATTAGTCACCTCCACCTGCCCATTGGCTTGGGGATGGTAGGGTGAAGACTTCCGGTGCTTAACCTGATATAAGTTTGTGAATGCTTTGATTACCTGGGAAGTGAATTGAGGTCCTCTGTCTAAAACTATTGATCTTGGGGCTCCAAACCTCAAGAAAATTTTGTTATAAAGGAAATCAACAACTTTCTCTTCTCTTGCAAATTGAAATGCCTGAACTTCAACCCATTTAGTCACATAGTGTATGCGTACCAGAATGTGCTCTTTGCTTGATGATGGTGGAGAAATTGGTCTGACAAAGTCTAGACCCCATTGCTCAAATGGTTCTGTTGAATTAGGTCTGGACAACTGAGAGGGGGGGAATTAGTTGTCACACAATTTAATAATTTCTACCTTTAATCTTCCTTTACAACTTATAATCAAATCAATGATGTAAACATTCTAGCATTAATCAATAACACATGAGAAGAAACATAAATAATACACTTGACAGCAAGATTTTTGACGTGGAAATCCGGTTAAGGGAAAAACCATAGTGGGGGTTAACCCACAAAGATTATACTCTGTTAAAAGTATTACAATGGGGAATGCATGCATTTAGACTCACTACCCAGAGCTCACTTCTCAAAAGAAGGCTCACTGCCTACAGGAAGAAGAGTTACAATAAATTTGAACTGATATTTAGCATCTATCAATGCTGGAGTTTAGTTCTGGTTAAGCATAGAGAACTGACTTGACACACATTCATCCTTACTCTTCTCCTCTTATTGCTCTGCTATCATCTAAACTCTTGATCTCTACTTATTTTTACAATTACTCCATAGTCGCAATGCACCCACACCAAAATCATCTAATTCCATCGGATATATATATCCACAACATGATCTACAATCATTTTACCAGTCAACTTCAAGAACATTTAGAGCTCTGTCGAGTACTCTACTCTGTTGGCTAGATCCATACATAATATGAGATGCAGATCAAAACTTACACTTGCAAATCATCAATCATGTCAGCTACCATTACTTGGCATCATCAATTGCCCAATAAACAACTTCTATACATTCAGAATTAAGATCATTTACAAGGTCGACCTGTTCTTCTTTTGTCTGTTCTTTCAAACTGAAACCCGATACTCAGAAGCTAATATCTTTTAAGTCCTTCATCACCGGAGGACAAAACTCTAGATTTAGAGTATCTTGACAATGCTTACAACTACCTTAGATCTGCAACAAACCATACCTTTCCACTGGAGAGATCCGGAACAAGATACCGGACCCTATCACCTACTCTATTCCTGACTTCCTGGACTTAGACAAATTCTGATTCTAACTTCCAGTGTGAACAAATTGTGTTATGCAAATGATTGGGATGATCTTACTTGCCATCAATGATAACACTTATCATGCCTAGCAATGTCTCTTTCCAATAATCTCTCCCTTTGGCATTGATGGCAACACTTAGTGAAAAATGACTAAGTGTTGGAATAGCTCTCCCTTAGTTTGTGCTCCATATTATTGTTCACACTGCTTCCTGGTACTCCCCCTTAGCTAGATTCCTCATTTTTCACTGGTCTTCACTCCCCCTTTGACATCAATGGAAAGGGGTGGGATTCACAAGACAAAACTCTCAAAAAAGAATTCTGTGTATAGTGTTGCATATGTACAACTAATCATTAAGTTCTATTCACATGAACTTGAGAATGTCTGTAAAACTAATTTTCAATTTCACAAGTTTAGAGGCCCAAGTTCCCTTTATTCCATCCAAAATTGAGATGTGTCCACTTAGCAAAAACGCATATGCTTCTTCTTTTGTCAGATCTGGAGGATTACTTGTATGAAGTGTAGTCTGAGCTTTTGATAAGGCATTAAACATGGTTTCTAACTTGGAGGCAATCAATTCCTGGAGCTCACACATTCTCTTCATAATGTTATTTTTTTATTTACTGAGCCTCTTTATCTCATCTATCAATCTAATTACTTAACATTCCTGACTTTAGGTGAAACTGTTAGAGGATCAAAAATTTGAGAAAGATTTGACAATTTCTATTCTTGCTCCTTTATCTTCTTCTCAATATCCTCACTAACTTTGGGCCATGATAGACATAATTTGTACATATCTCTTCCATCATCTAGAGCATTCTAAATACTCCTTATGCCAATGTTGGGTATCATCCTATCATTTCCTATTATATTCTATACTTCACTAAATTTCTTATCCAAAAATTCTTTCTGGACCTTTGCCTCTATAGATTTTTTAGAGGATTCAAAATGAGTATTTACAGAACTTACAATATTTTTCAGATGTTTGGAGGGGGAATCAGATGGACTCTTTTGGCAGGAAGGCATTAACTTCTCCAAAATCCAAGTTGCAAGCCCCAGTAGCTCATTGTCCTCCATATGGAACTTTAACATCCTTTCTCTAGCCTTTACTTGGGTGAATGATGCTATTTTCATCAATTGAATTGGAGAGAGAGCATCTGGATTGGTTAGACCTTGGAGTAGTTCAAGCTTATCAAGCTCAACCATCTCTTTTTCAAGAAGAATTTTCACTGCATCTGTAGTGTCTCTTGCAATATTTTCTGAATCATCCTTTTGTTCATCAGATTTCTCATCATCTATTTTAGGTGCTTCAACATTTGCACCATCTTCTTCTGCTTTGTCTTCTTGGTTTTGTTCCTTCTCTTCCTCTGCTTTATCATTTCTTGTATCACTTGCAAGTGAAATATTTCCTCTCTCTTCACCACTCACTTCCTGATCCAGAGGGCTCTGTATAGAATCAATATCCTCTTCTTTTCTAGAATGATCAGGTGGAGGAGTTTCTTCTAGATCAACTATTTTTTCTATCATTTCTATGTCCTCCTGATTGACTTGTTCCTCTTCTGGAACAAAGACTTCACCAAACTCAGATTTCTACTTAATGATGTTCTTTTCTTGAACTTCTCCAACATTCAGATTTGATGAATCAAATCCAACATTAGTCTCCTCATAGGTTAACTCCAAAGGATCTAGAGTATTACCTTGGTTATCCTTTCCTTTTTCAACCTCTTTTTCTAGAGCTTCTTGATCCAGAACTGAAGGATTGTCTTCCTCAACTTGTTCCTCTAAAACAATATAGCATTTATCTTTGTCTAAAGTCTTTCTCAAGATTTCTTCTATTTCTTTTGCAATTTTCTAAGTTTCACCAAGCATCAGTTTGTTCATCCGGACTTTGCTTCTAAATTTTTCTTTAACTTCTCTAGGGATTTTATCAGCTTCTCTTCTGGTCATTACAGGACACAAAGTGGAGAGAATGTACTCTCTAAGTTCCATGTCATTATCCTTGGCTGCTTCTTTCCTCATTTCTAGTACTTTCCTTAAACTTTTAGGAAGTTTTTGTAAAATTTCCAATAGGGCTCTATTGAATTTATTCAAATATATGATAATGGCATCTTCCAAAATTTTCTTATTTGCTTGATCAAAATTATCATAATAAACTCTGACAGGCTTTAAATTTCTATGAACAATGATTGTTTTTACAATTTCATCAATAGTCATAGCGACCTTACCAGTTACTTTCTTTTTACTGGCCTTATTGCTTTGAGAAGGCTAGTTTTCAGAAGTCTTTGAAGTTCTGGCTTTCTTGGTTCTTATTTCTTCCACTTCTTCATTTGTCTCTGTCTCCTCATCATCTTTTGTGCTCTTGTGGGATCTTGTGGCCTTGGTTTTCTTTCTTTTCCCTCCTTCACTGGATGGAGTGGCTTCCGGCTTTTTAGTGGAAGTGGACTTGAGTTGCTCAGCAAGAGTTACAGAACTCCTTGTCTTCCTTGAGGAGCTTGGTGGGACTTCTGGAGTGACTACCGACTCACTTTCTACTTTTTCTTCTGTAGTCTGCTCAGTGATTTTCCTCATTTTTTCAATCCTTTCTATGTTCTTTCTCACTGCTTCTTTTGTAATCCCAATGCTTTCTGCATACATCTCCACTTGCTTGTGCACTTTTCTTTTTGTTTCCGGCTGTCTAAGTTCCACATGCAACTTTAAGCTTAGTTCCTTGTATGTTCCAAACCTTTCAATAGAGGTGTCTTTAGGTTTGCTCAGAAGATGTTGAGCATACATGTCCAAAATTCTCTCATCCACCTCATAACCCATTGGCATTATCCATATTGTTCTTGGTTCTACAGCTTCCATCAAACATTGATCTATGTCGACCATAAAGCATATCTCATTTTCATACTTTTCTACAACCGAATTAGGGATTCTTTCCCTTGTATGCATCAGACTCTAAATTTTTTTGAAATACCCCCAGATTGCAGTCTTTTGTGTACTAGAATCTCCAAGGCTATATAAATGATCTCTTATCTAGATTGTCACTGGCCTGTCATTTGTCTAGTGTACACTTTACACTCCAAGAACTTCATTCATAAAGTAGAAAAATAAGCATATAATCAAGGAACCAAACTTGAAGGAATTTTTCTTATCTTTCTTGATTTTCTTTAGATTGTAAATAGTTGAACCTGTAGTAGCTCACAAAGGCCATAGTCTGCATTCTCTTTCAGCATTTTATATGTTGCCTATATAGTTGTCCCAGAGACAGAGTTTTCTCTGCTTGAATGATAAATCTTATAGCCTATCACCATAGAAGCAAACTTCACATCCAGTTCTATAATATCATTTATGGCACCGATTGCATTGGTAACAGTTTGGTTTTTCACATCTTTTAACATGGGTAATCCACCAGTTCAGTTTAACCTGGTCAAAATTCTGATAACATCTTTGGTGATCTTAAATGGTTTTAGCAACCATAAAAATTCATCATGCATTTAGTTCAACACAACAAACCCATTCACTCTCATCAAATGATAGAAATTCAATAATTTGTAGAAAATGTTTGCTTTCTAAGGCTTCAAATTTAGGTTTCAGTTGGCAATTGTCATCCTTTAGATGGCTCTTAAACAACTCCAGTGGTTTCAGATTTTCAATTTCTTCTATATTGCAATGAATGTATGCTAATGTCTTCAACATGTAAGACTCCATATGGAACACTCGAAAATGTACCTAATAGTTCAATTTCAACTGACTTGTATGGATGCTTCTTAAATATTGGTTGTTGCCTTTCAGTTACATCAACAACTAGCGGTGTAGCCATCTCAACAAATTCAGATTTAAAGCTTTACAAAGAAGTACCTTTTTCTCTTGCAGGGTTAGGGTTGATCAATTTCTGGTTGAATTCGCTCTTGGTTCTTCAATCTCTAGATTTGTAGCTTAGATGCTCTTCTACTTATTTCCTTCGAATGCAAAGTGGTTCAAGTGCATGATCAAGTAACCTTTTATCCTTTGTAAAACCTAATTTGGCATTGTAATAAATGCATTGCCCTAGCTTCATCTGGTTACTCTATTTCTTGAACAGTTCTTCATGAATTACTCTGCAAATTTCCATATTGACATTTTTCCTTTCAGAAATTCTTCCAAAAGTTTTGAAACACTTCAAAATATCTTCTCTCATTGTGCCATATCCAGGCACCCACTTACTGACTGGGGGAATTTGATGTTCAATGCAGCTCCCCCTGAGCCAAAGCTCCTAATTTAATTCCTAGAGGAATTGTTAGCACTGGATTTTGGTGTGGACCCACTATTATTGTTCATAACATTATTGTTCATTTCATTTTGGATCTCATTCATATCAATTTTGTCCTTGCCTTTGTCTTGCCTCTGTTCATCTGATTTTCTATTTGTCGGACCTCCTCTTTCATTATTCTTGCTTCTACAGAATCTTGCTAAATGACCAGATTGGTTACAATTGAAGCACACAACATTTCTTTGCCCATTTGATTGATTTCCTCTTGATCTGCACTGATTTGCCATATGTCCAAATCTATTGCATGCAAAGCATTTTCCATTGAAGGAATTCCTATTTCCTCTATTTGATGAGTTATTCATTATCATACTTCTGCATTCATTGGATTTATGACCATACCTCTTACAATTGAAGCATTGTCTAGAGATGGATGGATTATTTTGATTTACTCTACTTCTGCATTGAGTGGCTTTATGACCAAATTTATTGCACTTGAAACAATTTCCATTGAAAGATGGATACCTTTGAGCATTAGGTTGTCTTAGCAAAGGTCTTCTAGGTCTATTTCTCCCATTCCTTGGTTTAAAGTTTCTTTGTCCAGATTCAGAGCTTTCACCTTTCTCATATCCAAGACCATGCTTGTCATCAGCGTTTTTCTGACCCTCAAGTATTGCTTCAAGTTTAGCTGAACTTATCTTGAACTTCTCCTTGTATTCATTCGCAACTTCTAGATCATGTCTAAGAATGACAATTTGCCTTTCAAGATCTCTTTCATTGTCTTTGCTTTCTTATAGACCAGACTTTAGATGACCAGCTATACTGTCCAATCTATAGCATTCATCAGCTCTTTGTTTTAGAGTTTGATTCAAATCTTCTTCAGTCTTCTTCCTTTGCTCAATTTCTTTGGTAAACCTCATTGCCCTATATTCCATCTCTACTTTCAAAAAAGCAACTTCTTTTGATAGCTTCTCGCACTCCTTTGTCTTTTCTTCCAAGGCTTCATTTATGCCATTTTCTTCGGTTAAACTGGATAACTGTAGAAGTAGCTCCTTTTTCCTTCCCATAGACTTCTTTAATTTATCTTTTAACATTTCAATGGTATCATCAACATCCTTGAGTTCATCTTTCAGATTAGATATTTCTTCTTTGGATTCATCAAGATCTTTTAGAGCCAGTTGAAGTTGATCTTTGAGTGAAATTATTGAAAACTCCTTCCAAGATCTTTCCTTAAGCTATTAAGATTCTTTTAAGGAACCTCACTTTGATACCAATTGTTGAATTAGGTCTAGACAACTGAGAGCGGGGGGGAATCAGTTGTCACACAATTTAATAATTTCTACCTTTAATCTTCCTTTACAACTTATAATCAAATCAATGATGTAAACATTTCAGCATTAATTAATAACACATGAGCAGAAACATAAATAATACACTTGACACCAAGATTTTTGACGTGGAAACCCGATTAAGGAAAAAACCATGGTGGGGGTTAACCCACAAAGATTATACTCTGTTAAAAGTATTACAATGGGGAATGCACATGCATTCAGGCTCACTGCCCAGAGCTCACTGCTCAAAAGAAGGCTCACTGCCTACAGGAAGAAGAGTTACAATAAATTTGAACTGATATTTAGCATCTATCAATCTTGGAGTTTAGTTCTTGTTAAGCATAGAAAACTGACTTGACACACTTCATCCTTACTTTGCTCCTCTTACTACTCTGCTATCATCTAAACTTTTGATCTCTACTTCTTTTCACAATTACTCCATAGTCACAATGCACACACACCAAAATCATCCAATTCCATCAGATATATATATCCACAACATGATCTATAGTCATTTTACCAGTCAGCTTCAAGAACATTTAGAACTTTGTTGAGTACTCTGCTTTTTCGGCTAGATCCATACATAATATGAAATGCGGATCAAAACTTACACTTGAAAATCATCAATCATGTTGGCTACCATTACTTATCATCACCAATTGCCCAATAAACAACTTCTATACATCCAGAATTAAGATCATTCACAAGGTCAACCTGTTCTTCTTCTGTCTGTTCTGTCAAACTGAAACTCGATACTCAGAAGCTAATATCTCTTGAGTCCTTCATCACCAGAGGACAAAACTCTAGATTTAGAGTGTCGCGACAATTACAACTACATCAGATCTGCAGCAAACCATGTCTTTCCACCAGAGAGATCCGGACCAAGTTACCGGACCCTATCACCTACTCTGTTCCTGATTGCCTGGACTTAGACAAATTCTAATTCTGACTTCTAGTGTGAACAAATTGTGTTATGCAGATGATTGGGATGATCTTAGTTACCATCAATGACAACACTTATCATGCCTAGTAGAGTCTCTTGCCAATAGGTTCCAACATTACTTGAGGATGAAGTGACATTTCTTGGGTGAAGGTTGGCTATCCCATCCTTTGCCATTGATCACATTACTACACATACTTCTTGGTATCCTTATGGATAGAGGGCTAGTAGTAACCAACTCCTAGAATCTTGTGGATGATTCTGTGTGATAAATAATGCCCACCAAATGGCTCATCATGACAAGCCCTTAAGACATCAAAAATTTCATCAGCTTTTAGACACCTACGTAAAATGAAATCAAGACCACATTTAAATAGTAAACCATTTAACCATTTGTAAGATAAGTTTTCCTTAAGTAAGCGTTTCTTTTGTTTTGAGGTAAAATGGGATGGAAACAAGCCTGTAGCTAAGAGATTAGCTATGTCTGCAAACCAAGGTGCGGTAGAGGAGATAGAAAAAAGATGTTCACCTGGAAATTTGTCCTCCACTAGCTGGTTCTCTCCACCTATATGCAATCTTGATAGAAAGTCAATAGCCAAATTGAATTTCCCTAGATTATCAACTATGGTAATGTCAAATTCCTACAATAGCAATAACCACCTAATTATCCTCGCACCCACTACTGCCTTATTCATTAAGTATTTGATGGTTGCATGATTAGTATGTACAAATATTTTGTATCCAGTGATATAATGCCTGAATTTGTTTATAGCATATATGACTGCAAAGAATTCTTTTTTAGCTATGGTGTAGTTTCTTTCTGCAGAGGTAAGCTTTTTACTGATGTAGTAGATGGCATGCATACCTTCTCCCTCCTCTTTCTACCCTAAGACTACTCCAATGGACTCATTTGAAGCATCAGTTTGTATGTGAAAAGGTAGAGTCCAATTGGGTCCTCTTAAAATAGGTGTGACAGTAAGTTTATTCTTAAGGGTTTCAAATGCTGATTGACAATCCTTTGTCCATAAGAATTTAGTGTCTTTGTTAAGCAGGGTAAACAGAGGAGTAGCTATTCTGCTGAAATTTTCTATAAATCTCCTATAGTAGCCTGCATGACCCAGAAAACTTCTAACATCTATTTGATTTTTAGGTGAAGGTAACTATTTGATCACTTCTATTTTGTTTTGGTCCACTTTGATTCCATTTTTTGAAATGTGGTGTCCCAATACAATTCCTTCTACCATCATGAAGCACTTTTCATGGCTCAGGGATAGTCAATTTTTTTCACAGTATTTTAATACCTTCTCTAGGTTTATGAGAGGTTCTTCAATGTTGTCCCCATACATAGTAAAGTCATCCATATAGACTTCCATGCACTCATTAGCTAGTTCTGTAAAAATGGCTAAAACAAGCCTCTGAAATGTAGTTGGAGCATTACATAGTCCAAATGGAAGAACTTTGTAGGCAAGAGTTCCCCAAGAACAAGTGAAAGTGGTTTTATCTTGATCTTCAGGTGCTATTTGGATTTGGTTATATCCACTGAACCAATCTAGGAAAGAAAAATACTTCCTCCCTGCAAGGTTGTCCAACACTTGGTCAATGAATGGTAAGGGAAAGTAGTCCTTCTTTGTGTCTTTGTTTAGCTCTCTATAGTCAATACACACTCTCCACTTCCCATCCTTTTTAGGCACTATGACTAAGGGTGAGACCCATTAACTGTTTGAGATTGGATATATAAACCCTGCTTGTAGCAATTTTTCTATTTCAGTCTTAACAATGTCTTTTAAAGCAAGATTCAATCTTCTCTAGGGTTGTCTGATAGGTTTGACATCTTCAGTGTATATATGATGAGTATAGATCTCAGGAGTGATGCCCTTCATATCTTGGTATTCCCAAGCAAAAGTTGTTGAAAAGGAAATTAGGAGTTTGAGAAGTGCTTCTTCCTATTTTTCTGCTAACGGGGTGTTGATATTTAGTGTTTTCCCAGGTAAAATCATGACCTGTTTTGTGATCTGATCCATAGATGTATTCAATCCATATCTTGGAGTTATGGTATTGAGGGGGCAAGAATGTGGAAGAAACATGTGGAATGTGGCAAAGTCTCTATAAAAGGTTTCTCCACAAGGAATGATATTTGCTAGGGTACAATGAGTAGAAGTGAGAAATTCTCTTCTTGAATCTTGGGCTAGCTCTATTATATCCTCATTAATAAGAATGTGGGTGATATCTTCCATTGTATCATAGTGGATTTCTTCTTCTAACTCACCCAAATGTTCTTTGATGGTAACCATAGCTACTGAGGCACTGTTTTCCATGTTATCAGGATCATCTACCCATACTCTTCCTGAATAATGTATTGATGGTTTAGCTGGAGGATACAAAGATATTTTCTTCAAATCTATTCCATTAGAAATGACCATTACCCCAGTTTGACAATCAA
Source organism: Cunninghamia lanceolata (assembly GCA_027924645.1). Taxonomy (NCBI): domain Eukaryota; kingdom Viridiplantae; phylum Streptophyta; class Pinopsida; order Cupressales; family Cupressaceae; genus Cunninghamia; species Cunninghamia lanceolata. The sequence goes on from BSBN01000798.1 coordinate 2,037,688, forward strand.
TAGATGCTACTGCTATAGCCAGCCATGGTCTTCCTAATATCAATGGATAAGCATTTCACTAGTTTCTTAGTTCTAATATCAGGAAGTCTACTGGGAATTCCCATGATTCTATCACAAGTGGAACATCAATAATCACCACTTTTGGAATAGCTACTGACTGGTCAGCAAGTTGAAGGATTGTAGATGTGGATTGGATACCTGTTAGGGCCAATTTGTCCATTGTATTACATTTATTGCTGCTTCCAAATCAACCAAAACATTTGAAATTTCTACCCCTGAGATGTAAATAGTTATGATAGGATTTCCAGGATCTCCATATTTTGGGAGGAGCATTTCTCCTATTAGGAGGTCTACTACATTTCCTTCCACCTGGGTGGTGGAAGGAAAGTTTTTCTTCCAGCCCTAGGTCTTAATACAATGTTGTTTGATGAATTGGTTCAGTTCAGGCACATCCCTAATTGCTTGTAGGAGTGGAATTTCAATGTTCAATTGTCTAATTTCTTGTAAAAGTTTTGATTCCAGGGTAGATTAGACTTGTTTTTGTGAGACCTTTTTCTAGGGAACATGTTGTTTGAGCCATTCTAAGTATGGTGCTAGTTTTTCTATCTCTGGAGCATCTTTGGAGTTCTTATCAGAAATGTTTCCAGGGGTATTCTCCAAAGTCATTCTTTTAGGAGGAATGCTAGAGTTATCCAAGGATGATTCTTTTAGCATTGTTTCGATAGTAATCTCCTCTAGAAGCTGAGTGGATAGATTTTCAGGTTCCTCATCATTGGTTACTTCAACTATAGTTGGAGGAGATGGTCTTGGAAGTGCTTTCCCATAACATAGCTAGAGATTATTGGAATATATGGCATTAATACTAGCCGTGTTTTCTTGTTATGTCATGTAAATAGTTGCTCCCTACTTATTATGTGGGTTTGGTATACGTTGAGCTAGTAATGGTGGTTAGCTAACTGGTTCATTTTGTGACTGCCCTTGTGTTGGGGGGTCTAGTTAGCAATGTGTTTTTTTGAGGTTGGAAATGTCAAGGTTGTCCCTAGTAATGTTGATTATATCCTTGTTGAGGACCCTAATGAGGTTGCATGCTTTGTGACCCAAATTGCTATGGCCATTGTTGATTCCCCCAAGGCTAATTTTGCCAATGTTGGTTCTGCCATTGTTGGTTTGGCCAATCTTGTGGTCCCCAAGGAGGATTATTTTGAGGCCCATGCCAAGTTGGATTCCATTGATTATTTCCCCAATTAGAAGGACCCCTATAAGAAGCCTATTTTGGATAGTAATTATAAGGAAAATTCCCAGCTTCTTTTTGTCCTACATAGTTCAAATCCTCCTCTATAATGGCATTCTTTTTACTTAGCCTTTTTAAGGCTGGGAGTTGACCACATTGACTGGTAGGATGTTTCCTGTCACAGATCTAACAAATCTTTGATTTATCTAAAGGGAATTCTCTCAACAGATGTTTATTTCTACACTTAGGACAATAGATGGAGAGTGGTTTTGTTGTTCTGTCTTGATCATTTGTTCTAGTTTTTGCCTAAATCCCATCTAATGTGGTATTTAGTTGGACTAGAATATTTGTTTTGAGATTTGCAATTTCCTCCATTAACTATCCTATTTCATTCTTCCCTTTGAAAGATTTGGGTGTTTTCACTCCATCTTGGGTTCTGAAATAGTTCCTACAGAGTTCTTCTATAGCAGGCATATCCATTTTATTGATATTCCCTTTTCCCATTAGATCCAGTGCCTATTTTGAGTCTTTGTCTAATCCTTTTACAAACAGGGTTCTGGCCAAAGAGTGATTTATAGGGTTGCCATACCTTTTCAAAGTGAAGTTGAACCTATTCACATAGTCCTCTAAGGTTTCTTCCTCTCTTTGTTTAATTTTGAACAATTCCTCATTTTTATCACTGACTCTACAGTATTCCTAGTATTTTCCAAAGAATTCTATCTCCATATGATCGTAGGAATGGATGGAGTTTTGGGGAAAACCCATGAACCATCTCATTGCAGAATCTTTCAGAGTTGAGGGGAATAGTTTGAGTTTTTGATTATCTAATCCATAATTGTAAGTCTGGCATACCACTTTGAATTCAAACAAAAACTGATTTGGATCCTCAGAAGCAAGACCCCTAAAATTTGGCAAATGTGCAGGTGAAATATTTCTCATAGGGGCTTTATCTCCAGTAGCTAGAACAATAAGATATGAGAAGGTTCTTAGATCCTGATTATCCTCCTCTTCATGATTATCATGATTATCATCCATGTCTGATACTGGTTCTTCTCTTTGAATTTCTGCTTGGAATTTCTGTTGCAATTCTTGGATATAATTAGCAAGTGGAGGAATTGGAGGGTTTAAGGGATTATTGAATTGAGGTGTAGTTTCCAAGGTAGGTTCTAGGTGTCTCTCTTCAACAAGATCTTGTGCCACCCCACTGCTTTCTCTTATAGTTTGTTGATGGGGTGTCTATTTTATGTATCTTCCTTTTGAATCTCTAGCTCTAACCATACAGATTCAATCTATCCTAATATTGTTTAACTAAGTTTCCATAATTAACACAGAGATCCCTAGCAATGGTGCCAAAAATGACAAGGGTCGTTGGTCCTCGACATTTAATCATATTTTCATTTGTCAAATCCAAGGTTGTGTCCTTGGCTATCTACAATTAGGAATCCTATAGTTGCCAGTTTATCTAACTAACTCTAATTATCTCTACTAATTGAAGAAATTAATGCTACTGATCTATCTGCTATGAAAATGAATTCTAGGAATATTTAAAACAAAGCTAAAACAATGAATTGCTAATGTAGATCTATACTATTCCATACAATTGAAACATACATTTATCTATGAGAAAATAGTAACTATCTTTCTAAACAGAATAATAAACAAACAATACTAGCCTTCTGCCTTGGTGGTGGGAGTGGGCCCTTGCTCCACACGCTTAGGGCTGAAGACTAAAGCAATGAATCAACACAAGAAGATAATATCACAATTCTCTTTCAGTCCAATTCCATCAGTACCATTTTGTATTAAAAAAGTATCTATATCAAAATGAGATCACAATAATAATAAAATCATCCCTTGTATATTTTGATGCTACATTTGTAAGTTTATATCTAATCTAGTGATGAGATATCACTTACCCTAACTACTAGTTCATCCATGAGATAGTACCAATCTCTTATTCTACTAACTATTTAACTATAGAGTAAAAGTCATGCAATTAAAATAGATTTAGTGGAACAACAGTCTCACTAAATCTGAGTCTTAGTTTCAAATACAACTGGGCAGTGAGGCCCTGAAATATCGGTATTTAAATTAGTTTGTCAAGAACTCATGCAAAACCAAAAAGAGAGATAAAACTTCTAGCAGTTAACTAAGATCTTCATCTAATTACTTAGGTGCTAATTGAGTAATATCTAGAGCACCCCGATTACCACTAGAAGTGTTGACTGGTAGCGTCGCTGGAAATCTACATTTGTATTGAGGAGGCTCTGGAGGTGTGTTCTTCTGTCTGTAGCTCCAGAGATATGCTTTATGGCTTTCTATTCAGCTCCGGAGATGATTCACCTCCTTATCTCAAAATCTCTCCAATCATATTGATAAATATTGGAGACTGGTGCGGTATCCTTATGTCAGCTCTAGAGATTATTAGGACCACCTCCAGAGATGACCAAAATTGTCTTAATTGGAACATCTGCACCTGTAGATTCAAAAAGAGAGAATTTCTAGATATTTCCATGAATTCAATGCACATTAGTCCTTCAATCAGAAATCATGATTTTAAGTAATTCATCTCTCATTAATCATAATTAGAACAATATTGTTAATCTACTTTAGTGTAGTCATCAGGACAATGGAATAAGAAGGAAGGAAAAAAGAGGGGTAAAAAGGTGTATTTCATGGGTGCTACCTGGCACTCATCAATCATGTAAGACACACGACATGGGGGGAGCTCATCTCTATGTGCCGCAACTAAAAAAACAAGACATGCAAGGAAGGAACATGAAAAACATATAGAATACATGAGCATCGTAGAGTGTGTCGTCAACACACTATACTTCTTATACATAGCAAACACAAGCAATGGGAAGGATCTCATCACTATGTCCCACCATCTAAGACACACCAAACATACTTGATGGTTGAGCTATGCTACCACAACTGCCAAAGACATGCTTAAGGGTGAATAACTCAAGATCCAACCCTGCCTCCGTAGAGGACTTTTAAAAAGATGTACAACAGCTCAACAGAAGACACAATCTCACCTTCTGCAGAAGGGCTTTCAAAATGCAACCCCACCTGCATCACACAGATGCCTTATGGTGAAAAGGAAGCATGTGCACAAAGTATACAACCCCACATGCATTGTTGAGACGCCTTACAGTGAAAAGGAAGTATACACAAAACAAAAACAAAGTACACAACCCCACTTGCATCACGGAGACGCCTTACAGTGAAAAGGAGGCATACACAAACATGTCTTATCAACAGTATCTAAAACATTTACCACAATATATGCCCCCACCTTAAAGTGGTTGATTCCACTTGTTGGTAGCAATCACATTTAAGGTAAGTTTGAAAACACACAAGGGAACAATATCTCTCGCAAAGCCCATGCCCCAAAGTGACATGTACTTACGATCGCTGATTGTTTCCAACAATCACAAATAGAAACACATTAGTATTATATGATAACAATTAACAATCTAAGATAATAACCACATCATGTCAAAGAAATTGATACAAAAATAAGGCAATATACCACTTAACAAACCAAGGCTACACTTACAAGAATCTTCACAACATGACACATGATCACATCACAACACGAAAGTGATTATACTAGTCAAGCATTAGTAACATATTAACCCCATCTTCATATATGTACTAGGTCCATTTTTATTCTTGTTTAGGGATACACAGTTCATATTAGTATATATTTTTCATCATCATCCATCGACTAGTAGAGCCATGGAAGAATGAAAGAATGAAAAATGAGAGAGGAGACAAAAGTGACGTAGGTTCACAATGCAAGAGAATGGCCCCAAGATATCCTCCACAATGTTATGCCCCCAAGGCACCACACATGGAAATTACAATAAGAGAAAGGACCATAGAAGAATAGAGAAACAAATAGAAGGAATTGTCACAATGGAGGTGGTCTCCTTGTATCCTTAACCTTACAAAAGTATCAAGGGTCATCCAAGGAGACCTAAACAACATTTAACACAATCATGGGGGAACACAACACAAAACATAAGAGGAGGCCGTCTATGAGAGAAACTCAAAGAGGTACTACATCAAAGGTGGCTAAATGGGTGAGAAATACTTACCTATGATAAAATGCAACCGCACTAGTAGTTGTCTTTGAGCAAATCATCGTCCTCCCAATCTAGAATTTGAGAAGAAATAGGTACATAGGGTACTATGGCCCAACTTGAAAAGTATTCTATTAATTCTTCTTTTGTTTCCATTTCATTCGATGGGGTATTCTCTTCTTGTGGATACATCTTTCAGGCTAATGCTTGTTGCTTACTTCTTCTTTCCCTTGCATTCCTACTTCTTATTTTTTTAGTTACATTTCTCAAGGGAGCTTCTTTATCTACCACCGAGGGTTCATGTTTTTCCACATTCTTTGACATTTTGGAAGAGGAAGCTAGTAGAAAATTGAGTTTTTAATTTTGTGATGCATAGCTTCACTATTTAAGGTTATCTCCCAATCCTTGTAAGGATGGTAGAGGAGTAACCTCGGCAAAAAATCCTTTTCCTTTTAGTCTAGGTGAATCCTTCAACTCGGGCTCCTTTTCACTCTCTATTTGTTGGATAGGAGGAATTGTAGGCTTAGAGGACTAAGAGGGTCTAGGAGTTTTCTTTCCATATGATAATTCAACTATTTTCTTTGCTTTGTACCTTTGATATGCGACGAAGAATTGATCTTGTCATGGTTGATTTTCTTCAAGTGGTTGTGGCAAAAAATAATCTAAATTGAAATTTCCAGGAGTACCTAATGGTTTCCATCCACTATGATGAGTAACATGCACACACCCTTTATGAGGGAATTTTAAACACTTATGAATGGTAGAAGGAATCACTTTCATGGATTTTAACCAAGGATGTCCTAGCTTCACATGAAAGAGATCTGAAGTGGGAATGATAACAAATGATGCTTCCAAGGCTCTTTCAACTACCTTAATTAAAAGTGTAATCTTTCCAATTGCCAAAAGAAAATAACCATTATATGTTTTTATCATTATATCCGTTGGATTATAAGTATCCTGTACTAGATCATTCATGTATAAAAATTCTTCTACGATAATATTTGTCATGCAATTAGGATCGATAAGAACTCCTCTTGTATGATTTCTAGTTATTCTTAATGTTATGTAAAGGGGACCATCAATGTATCTAATAGTATCAATCTCATGTGGAGTGAATGATATGATGGGTTTGGGATCCTTTTCTTGTTAGATCAAGGAGGAGCCACACCACCCTTATTTTGATTAGATGCCATGTATGTGAGACCTTTGAACAAGGCACTAGTTTGAGGAAATTAGGTTTTTGGAGAGCAAAAACACATTGATTTCACTACAAAAAAAGTGATTATGATGTTTAAAAGTGTTGCACACAAGGCTGAATATAGATCTCTTTTAGATTGCTTGGAAAATGTGAAAGAGATGTTATATTCTTACATTGAAATACATAATGTGTAATTGTAAATATAATCATTTTCAAAACAAGGATATGCAATGATGCAAGATTTAAAAATAAATAATGAAAGATATGTTATAAATCAATGCAAGATCTAATTTGAACTATCAACTAGATGCAAATGTTTGGAGCTATGGGTTCACCAAAATATTGTGTGAAAAAGAGAATGAAGAAGACTAGCATGCACACTAGATCAAACCCTCTTTTACAATAACATTCAAGGACAGGACCAAGATAAATCACTACCAAATGGAGGTGGACTCAACTATTGATATTGTGCTCAGGAGTGCTATGGAAAGATTTGATGTAATCAAGCCTTTTATCAAACCCCAGATCAAATATGCAGTAAATCCTAGTTCTATGATGATTGGACCATAACATAAAAATGAAGATAGATATAGACAATCTGAAAGAAGCACAAAGATCAGCGAATAGAGGAGAACCTGATTCCAGAAGTAGAGGTGTCAAAGGACAAAATAGGGGGCACCCAAGTCTTGGAAGTGAGAATTTGCCAAAAGTCAGAACTGAGAAAATATTCTAGAGACTGCTCTGAAGCCAAATCTAGAGCTAGAAAGGTCAAAAGACTAAGGTGCCAACTGACCAACCCTTTTTGGGGGAATATTCCTAAACTTCTGTCAGATCTTGAAACCCTAATTCTTGCTCAGTCTTCTTGTATCTTCATCTTTCTTGAATCCTGCACTTGTAACCTGCACACAAGATGACAAGAGAAGGTTTGGGGAGTTATGGTGTTTAGGGATTTACCTCAATCAAACCCCGGAATAGCATTCAATATTTGCAACACTGTTGATAGATAAAGAGAGCATGCCCTAGCAGGGTAGAGGCTAAACAAAGTGATGATAGAATGATTCAAATAATAATGATATCACCTATATGGTGAATCCCTTAGGAGAATGGAGATCCTTCAATTCATAAGGAGATAGATAATGACTTCAAACCTACAATAACACACACAATGACAACACAAATCTTCTCTAGAAACATAATGAATTCTTTGAATGCTCTTTGCTCCAAGATCATAAGTTTTGCTTTCTCTTTCCTTCCTCAAAATGAATTTAAAAACTCACTTATATATGCTTTCTCTCTAACATTCATCAAATTAAACCACAAGAGATGACAAAGAGAAACCTTTTAAAAGGTCCCAGGCTGACATGCCACTAATTTACCCTGACCAATCAAGGAGGACTTGGGCGGTTGGTACCCAAGTCCAAGGGCTTCTTTTTAGTCTAGGATAATTTTAGTGAAGGTCCATGGCCCCAAATTATCATGGGTGTCAAGTAATTTTCTTCAAGATGATCAATTATAATGCATAATGTAATAAATGGAACCTAGGAGCTAAACAAGGAGGTAAAAAGACATGTGTCCACTTTTTACTCCATAACACAAGCAAGGTCAAATTATAATTTACCATATGATAAGCATCTCTTAGATAGATTATCTTTTACAATAAATAAAGAACAATGATAAACTTTAGGATTAAGAGTTGGGATTTAAAAAATTAATGTAGGATTAAATTTACAAAACTTAAACAAATAAATGCAATATTTAATTGGATTTTAGATAGGAATATCTCACAAAAAATGTTAATTCCTTAGAATTTGTAGGTTACTTGTACTTTTCTTGGGTTTAAATATGTGTTTGTGAAATTAGTCTAGCAAATAGGATTGAACTTGGACTCACAAAAAGTGAATCCATAGAGAATTAAAGATAATAACAGATATTTTTAAACTCTTTGTACCTAGGTTTGAAATGGAGTGGTGTTTAGAGACTGTTGGTGTGAACAGGGTTATTACCTATCCAGTTTAACCCTTGTTGTGTGGATGATTCATATTATTTAACTATTTATTAGTTAAATAATACTCACACATGTTCACATGTTAAGCTGACTTAGTGAGTCTACTAGATGTTTTTAGTTGTTTCTAGTTGTGTCTAGTTGTTGCTAGGTGTTGATAGTTGTCTTATCCTACACATGTGATCTAGTTGGCATCCCATCCTCTAGTTGTCACATGTCATAGGATTATGACACTTGTCCTAATCCTATGTTGTCTTGTGTCTCACCTTGGTCTTTATAACCAAGGTCTCTTTGTACAATATTGTATCCAGTATTGTTGTATCATGGCAATATAGCATTCGTTTTTCTTGTCTCTCTTGTGTAGAAGGCTATTTGGTCTTGTAGATTTGATCCTGGTGGTTGATTGCTCCAACATGGTATTAGAGCTTTTATTCTACAAGCTCCTTCTTGATTTGGAGAGAACCTACCATCAAATTTTAGCAAGAGCATCCTAGCGCAAATCTGACCCCACTATTGAGCTCAAAATGGTTAAATCTGTTAGGATCGACTGTAAACACGATATACTTTGCTTACAGTCTGATATGGAGTTTTTTTTCCCTCCTACCTTGTTGTGTCAGATTTGTACTGGATCATTGTACAACTACGTGAATGTCATCAGAAAATCCACTCATTTGAGTTGTCAGAAAATCCAGTGGTTTATTTTTTCTGTAGTTTTTATTTTTGAGGTTTTGACTTAAAAAAAAAACATTGCAATAGTCTTTTTTTCTATTTATTAAAAAAAATATTAAAAAATATTTTGGGGGTGGGGGTTCATACCCTGTCCCCTCCCTGTAGGGTACATGGCACTGCCCCCTACCATGGTGCTGCCGTTACAGGGATGACAAAGTACTGCTGCCTTGCCATGACCATGTTGTGACATGGATGACAAGGTACCACCCACTGCCATGACCTGGTCATGGACAGGGGTGTTGACCCCTTGGCCCTGCCCTTAAAGGGGTGGCAGGGGGTTTTAAACCCCTTCCACCAACATAATTTTTTTTAGTATATTTTTTTCAAATAGTTTTTTAACCCCTTTTTTCTAAAGTTTATTTTTTAAATTAAAAAAACTCCACAAATTCCTATTTATCTAGATCCGCAAATTATGGTGTGATTTCAGGATTTTCTTCTAGATTTGGTAGAGCTATTAGTTTTAGTAGTGTATTTGGCAGTTCGCCAAATCTAGTAGTCTTTCTGGTAGATCTCCAAATTTAGCAGAGGTCCTCTACATCTGGCGAAGAGTTCTACTCTTATCTGGTGACATCTATTTTGGTGGCACCGCTATGTTTGGCAAAGATTCCTCCAAATTTGGCGGAGTAAAAAAATTTGAATTTTTACCCCCTCTCCAATGGTGTATTCTTTTTTGCATTTGATTTTCAAATGACAATATCTTGGTCATATGAAGGTGTTTTTTAGTGCAATTTTTTTGAAATGGGGTAGAATTATGCATTCTTCACATTGGTGGTATGGGAATTCTATATTTTGTAGAATTTTAGTTTACTTAGTGCTTTTATTGTGCAATTCTTGTTTTGGGAACTTTGACAGGCCATATCTTAGGTGTATGGACTCCTTTTTGGGTCCCATTTTTTTCAAAGTACATGTTTTTTCATGTACTTCATCATAGTTCCATCAGTTTCCTCTATTTATATTGGAGAATTTTATTTTAAGCATGTAGTATTTTTTGGACATTGTCAGCATCCATTGTATGCACTTGTTGATTTGTAAATGGGCTGAAATAAAGTGCCACATATTGTACTTATATTTTGGAGATCTTGCACATCATGTTGTGCCATTTTTGTACTCACACTACTTATAAAGTGCCATGGGGGGTTGTGTTAGTGCCTTTTTATTTTCCATAACAATCTTGTCCAGTGAGTGTCCCTCCACGACAACATTTTGGCCTCATGCGTGTGTGCCTTGTTATTTGCACACCCTTTATTAGTTGCAGGTGCTACTATGTGCATCTTCTAATGTTGCTTCTTCACCTTCTTGCACTACATTGTGACACATATTTTTAGTGGAGCTACCATACCTCTCCCTTGTCAGCATTATGGGAGGGTATCATACTACTTGTGCTAATGCTTCCTTGGTTTTTCTTGGAGTGAGCTATGTATCTAGTTTTTGTTCCTATATACTAGGCGGATGCAACGACTAGTTACCCATGCATTTCAGTGAGATGGAACACATACCATATAGAAACTCTTGCATTCCTATTTATGGAGGCAACCTTCTACCTTATTCAAATGATCAAAGTTCTTGAGACTATTGGCACTTGTATTTTCAACTATCAGATTGGTTGAGTTGTGTCATTGGGGTCACTTGTACAGATTGATTTGCCATTTGTATCTTTGACTATCATATTGGTTGAGTAGTGTTGTTGGAGTCACTCATACAAATTGATGTGCCATTTACATCTTCAACTATCAAATTGGTTGAGTAGTGTCGTTGGGGGTCACTCATGCAAATTTGTGTCTCTTTGATCCTGATCTTCATCCTATTTTCAGTGGAGGTTCTTCAATAGTATAGTAGTTGTTCTTTGACAGTATTTGGAGTCTTTTGTGCTTCAGTGGAGTTCTTCATGTTCCTAATCTTTTTGAGACATCCTTTGTGAAGGCTTCTTAGTCCTTTTTTTATCTCCTATGGGGGATATCTTTTGTAGCTTTGTGATGGAAGTATTCCTTGGGGGGTCATGTTGAGTCCTCCTTCCTTCACTTTTTCATTCTTTCTTTGCATGTTTTCTCTCTTTTGAGGAGTTTTTCCCATGAGGTTTTCTTCTTTTCTCCACTTGTGAGAGATTGTTTGTACATGGGTACCTAACATGGCCTTGTTGTTGAGACCCATCTTTGCATGTTTGCATTTGTTTGTTCCTCCCTAAGTTGCACTTATGGGGGTGTTGGTGTGAATAGGGTTATTACCTGTTTAGGGTAAAATTTAGATAGTGTTTGATTTGATGGTTTATGTGCATCCTCCTTTCACCCTAAAGCATTCAAGGACCTTAGGTCGAGTAAGACTCTACTATCAGGCCCTTGGTCACTTAGAATGTTGGGAAAATTGGATTTGTGTGGTTTAATTGCTTGATTATGCCCAATTATGCTTAAAACCCTAATTATGCAAATACGAAAGCAAACAGATGAATACCAGAAAATGCTGCTACAGAAAGATAAAATAACAGACAAATGCATACTAGTTTCTGAAGTTTGGGAAGTGGAATAGTCAGGGACTAATGAGTGGGCTCCCTAGTCTAGTGCCATGCTTTCAACTTTGATCTACAATTCTAACACTCTGCAACACTCCTCTGCAACTCCACTTTTCCTGCTTCTTCAACCTGTAACCTGCAATCACGGGAAAATGGGGAGGGGGTTGTGGTGTTTAGAATCTTACCTCAGTCAAGCCCCGGAGAGACATTCAAGTCTTTCAAACACCGTTGTCAGATAGAGAGTGCATGCCCTTGAAGGACAGAGGCAAAAACCAAATGATAAATGCTTGAAAACACAAATGATATCACTTTGTAGTGAAGATCTCATGGAAGGAAGTCATTCTTCATGCCATGAGGAGATGAAAGCTCAAATCTACAAATACAAACACATAAACAACACAAGTACTACTCTAACACATAATGAATGTCTTGAATCACCTTTAGAATGCCAATGCTCATATAGTAATCATCTAGTGTCCATCTAGTTTACAAATGAATGCCTAAACATGCTTATATATGTAACTACAAACATTCCCGCCAAGAATTTCATAAGTGAAACTTACTATGTTGGCATAGGACCTAAGTAACGGTCACAAACCAACACTTAAAATTTGGGCCTGACCTAAAATAGGGCAGGAATAGGGTGCGGGCTCCCAAGTCCTCCCCCTTATTTTAGGTAGGGTCTATCTCAAGTGGTCCCCCTAGGTCTTATTTGCCATGACACTTAGGGGTTTTCTCATCGGGATGCCAAAATATGATGCAAGATGTCCTAAATGTAGATTAAAGACCCGGGAGCTAAACCTTAAGAGGGAAAAGCCCCCAAGGGGACATTTTCTGATGTTACATTTAGTCCCCACTTTAATGTATGTATAAACGCAAGGCCAATACATGCATTAAAGTACAGTCAACAAGCACAACAAACACGCCAATCATAGAGAAGACCATAACATGCACACAAAACACGGAGAAGATAGTTACAGTCATGCAAAACATAGAGAAGACAACATTGAAGACATGTAAAACACAGTGAATATAGTGAATGTAGAGAAGACAGAGATGATTTCTTTTCTTTTTCATTTTTTTATGAAATGCATATGCAAGTATAGCAAAGTAAACACACCACCCATAATGCAGGAGGGACTCATCACCATCGGTCTTTAAGACTACATATGAGGCAACACACATGCAATACACACCAAACAAATCAAACATGACATACAAATCCCAAAGCATAGGAGGGACTCATCACCACTGGTCTTTAAACTATGCTTGGGAACAAACATGTAATACACACGCACTTTGAAGACACGGAGAAAACATGACAGAAAAGTGATGGAGTGTTCCTATTTCTAGGTTCAACACCATCTTAGCGACATTACAGGCACACACCGATGATTAGGCTTCACCACAACAATAGCTGAAGACACGTGTAAGGGTTGAGTTAGTCACAGAACTGCTCCCCACCTCGTGATGAGGATTTTTTGAAAATGATAGGATGTGGACTCTCCATGAGAAATACACCATCCCTGCCTCCGTAGAGGGCTTAAGATAGAAAAGGGATGCGATATCCCTGCCTCTGCAGAGGGCTTAAATGATAGATTTCAAACAAATCTCAAAGTGCAGGAGGGACTCATCACCACTAGTCTTTAAAATACACCTTAGAATAGGCACATTGCTAACATCTATAATAGACAGCTTACCTTATATATGCCCCCACCTTAAGGTGGTTGATATCAGGTATCAATATCAAGCACGTTAAGGTAGGAAGAAAACACACAAAGGAACACGAGCTCTTGTAAAGCCCATGCCCCCCAAAGGTGACATGTACTTTACGATTGCCAAATGGTCCCAGAAACACATCCCTGCAAGAAAAGTGTGAGTGTCTACATAATCATGATAAACAACAACATCAATGCATATGATTAATCACACAAAGAGACAAGGTTATACTACAAATTTGAAGATCAAGGATAACCGTGGGGCTATATCATGAAAATCTTAGAACTGAGTGTCACCAAGGCGAGATTCAAAGACAAACAAAGTGCATGAATTAGTAGTATTTTTATGTTTTGTAAGTGAGATAAGACATCATCATGATCACTACGTAGAAAGCATGGGGTGCTTCTACTAGCCAAGCATTAGATAATATATTACAACCCCATCATCATATTAGGAACTAAGTCCAATTTTTTATTTCTCGCTAAAGGGACGCTAGGTTCGCATCAGTATAAATGTTTTTCGTCATCTGCCCACTAGATAGAAACACTAGAGGAAGGGAAATAATAAATCAAGAGAGGAGAAACAAGTGCCTTATGGATAGTCATGTAGGAGGGTGCCCTCAAGTCACCAATCACAATGTTATGTCTGTAAGACACAACACACAATAATGAAAATAGATGAGAATCAATATAGAAGAAAGATGATATAAATAGAAGGTCACAATAGAGGTGGTCTCCTGGTATCCTAGACCTTACAAGAGAATCAAGGGTCATCCTAGGAGGCCTATACAACACATAACACATGACAGGGGAAACACATCACGCGAGATAAAGGGTTAGAGATACTTACCTGGTAGGATCTTCAAACTAAGTGTTGTCATCAGGAAAATCATCGTCATCTTCCCAATCCCAAATGTTAGATGAGAGTGGGACATAAGGTACCATAGCCCAACTTTTGTTCTTGTTTTCAAGTTGCTCATTTTTAGGATCATCTTTCTTATTGTCTTACCACTTATCTCTTTTAAGGTAGTGTTTTTCTCTTTGATAGGTTTTTGTGTTTTAGAGGAAGCACTAGGATCAAATTTCATTTGTCTAGGTGGAATGTTTTATTGTCGACAATTACCTCTCAATCCTTGTAAGGATGATGGGGGAGGAACCTCAGCATAGGGTCCTTTTGCCTTTGGTCTAGGATTCTCTTCAAATGTAGGTTGTTTGTCTTTTGATGTTTCTTGTCTAGGAGGACCAGCCACTTCATGTAATAATTTTGTTTTGTAGTTTCTATAGCTCAAAAAGTTAAAGTCTGTTCGTGGCTCTAGTTCTTTTTTAGATCTCTCCCAAAAGTAATCTAGTGTACAATGTTGTCTTGTAGTTAGAGGCTTATACATATTTCGATGAATAGCATGCACTTGTGCATTCAAAGGAAATTTTACACATTTTTAAATTGTTGAAGGGACAGCTTTCATAACCTTTAACCATAGGTGTCCCAATTTTATTTGAAAAGTGTTAGAAACAAGGACAACATCAAACCATTGTTCTACATGTTTCTCAAATATAGTGACCAATAAAGATATCTTCCCAAAAGTGTTTACAAAGGTTCCCTTATGTGTCTTAATCATCATTTCTAAAGGGTCATAAGATCCTTGCATTAATTTATGTGAAAAGAGAAACTCTTTGGTAGCTACATTAGTCATGCAATTAGGATAAATAAGAGTTCCATCCATAGGATTTCCCATTATTTTCATAGTGATATAAAGGGGTCCTTGAGTGTCTCCAATTGTTCTATCATGAGGTGTAAACACAATTTCAAGTTTGGGGACCTTTCTTTTCAGGTACGGCCTAGGAGGGAACCTATTGTTGGTGTTGTGATTAGAAGCCATGTGTTTAAGTGTTCAAATCAATGCAAGATCAGATTTTAAAATCTTTTCCAAATTTATGCAAAAAGACAAGTGTAAAACTATATGCAAAAATGACCTAAAATGCTAGATTTTTTGTACTTTTTCAATGCAAATATATGAGAGAAAAGGTGTTGTAAGGAAATTGATTAGGTGAAACAAGTAATATGCCTGATATCAGTCCAATTAATAAATAATATCCTTCACAACACACTTTTGATGCAAATCTAGAATGATGACTAGTCCAAACCTAATGAAAATACACTAAAATATACGATTTTTTTCACCCAATCTCAATGCAAAAGGGTATGAAAAAGGGTGTTGTGAGGAAAATGATGATGGAAATCAAATTATATCAGTAATAATGACCACCTAATGCCAAAAAATCCATCACAACACGCTTATAATGCCACTCAAGATCAAACCTTAGTGAAAATATAGCAAAAAAATGCAATTTTTCACAATTTTTAGTTCCAAGACCTAGAAAAAGGGGTGTTGTAAAGAGTTTTAGAAGGTGAATAAAATAATAGAAATAATATAAATCACCTCAAGCCATAAAAATTGTCACAACATGCTTGGAGTGCAAATCTAGGTCAAACCCTAGGGCAAATATAACAAAAATAAGCAAATTTTCACTAAATTTTCAATACAAGAGCCCAATAAAAAGGTGTTGTGAAGATTTTTAGGAGGGGAAGTAGATAATAACCATGATAACAGCCAATTAGTGCAAAAATATTCTTCACAACGCACCTATGGTGCAAATTTAGAGAGTCAATAAGGCCAAATCTAGTGAAAATCAAGGTTTTTCAAGCCCTAGGCATGAGATCTTAATGTAAAATGCTATTTGAATGATTTGTAATCTGATTTATGATGAAAACTAATTCCACTTAGATCTGAAAATGATTTTCAAACCTTACAATGCAAAATGCATGTGCAAATCTAATGAAAATCAGTGAAAAATGCTAGTTTTTTTGTTGAAATTTTCTATGTGAAAATTTCAAATTTTTGAAATCTAAATGCAAATTTACACCAAAATGCAACACTAAAGCCAAATAAAAATTTGAATGAGTGTCTAAGATCAGTAGAAAAATCTGAAATAATATTTTACCTACAAACCCTAGTTTTTGAAATTACTAGGTTATATGAAAAATTCAAAATTTCTAACAAAACCCTAGCAATTTTATGATCAAAATGCAATGCAAGTGATTGAATTTTTTGTAATTTTCTGTAATTTATCTCATATATAATGGAAAAACTAGAAATTTAATGAAATTCAAATTAATTGATGAGAATTTTATGAAAATGCAAACCCTAGGATTCAATTTTTTTCAAACTTTTCAAATTTTGCAATTTTTTTGTAATTTTTCCAATGCAATAAGATGAATGATTATATGAATGAATGAGATCAATGTAAATCTGAAGAAAGAAACTTAGCAAGGTGCCAAATTCATTAAAAACATGGGTTCACCAAAATGTTGGATAGTGTTTGATTTGATGGTTTATGTGTATCCTCCTTTCACCCTAAAGCATTAAAGTACCTTAGGTCGAGTAAGACTCTACTATCAGGCCCTTGGTCACTTAGAATGTTGGGAAAATTGGATTTATGTGCTTTAATTGCATGATTATGCCAAAATATGCTTAAAACCCTAATTATGCAAATACATAAGCAAACAGATGAATACCAAAAAATACTGCTATAGAAAGATGTAAAATAACATACAAATGCGTACTAGTTTCTGAAGTTTAGGAAGTAGAATAGTTGGGGACTAATGAGTGGGTACCCTAGTCTAGTGCCATGCTTTCAGCTTTGATCTACAATTCTGACACTCTGCAACACTCCTCTACAACTCCACTTTTCCTGCTTGTTCAACCTGTAACCTAGTTACCTTTTGAGTCACCCTTATTTAATTTTTGTGAAGTTTCCATAAGCAAGAGTTGACTTACCATTTTCCCTTTTTAGTCATATCTTTGTTTCTTAAAGTCAGCTCTTTATTCTTAAAGTTCACCCGCCTATTGTCTTTTGTATGTGAAATTACTAAAGGATTGAACCTTTGAACTTGAACCATTCTTAAAGTTCAAGAGTTCAATGGTTCAACGGGTTCAATACTTCAATGTTTCTCAAAGTGAACTATCAGCCCTTTTTGTTTAACTCAAATATGTTTTTGAACCTTCCGGTTGAACTTGAACCCTTTTTCAACGGTTCAAAGGTTCAACAATTCGAGATTTCAATGCTCAATGCTTCATAAAGAGTCGTGTTCACTCAGTTCCCTTGTGTAATTTAATATATCGTTGAACCTTCCACTTGAACCTCATAGTGGAGTTCAATGGTTCAACGGTTCACTATTTCAAAGTTCAAAGTTTCTTGCAAAGTCACATGACTGTTGGCCAGTCTGTGTAGTCCATCTCGTATCATTGAACCTTCGAGTTAAATCACATTCCAATGATTCAAAGGTTCAATAGTTCAAGAGTCTGAAGTTCAACATTCCTTAAAAGTGAACTGTTTGCCCCTTCATGTAAGTCAATTTGTATATTTGAACCTTCGCATTGAACTACTTCACAAAAGTTCAATAGTTCAATGGTTCAAGGGTTCAGTGACTATAATCTCATTTTTCGTCGAGGCTCTCTAAGTCAAAATTTAGCAGGAAAATTAGAGGAAAATATATCCGAAACTCATTATGAAACAAAAAGTTCTAATTTTTGGAAGGTTGTGGATAATTATTATACATCATGGTCGCGCGTGAAGAATGCTTGCCATTAATGTAGAAGTTAGAACTCATGTCTTTTCAAGCATTTTTAGCACGTATTGTTTCGAGTAATAATTATTTGACTTGGTTAATGCCTTTATCAAGAGAGAACAAGCCAAATTTACCAAATGAACATATTGTGTGATACAAACGAGAATAGCGTAGGAGGTATAAGATTCTTGTTGCCCAAAT
The DNA here is from genome assembly GCA_027924645.1 of Cunninghamia lanceolata. NCBI lineage: Eukaryota > Viridiplantae > Streptophyta > Pinopsida > Cupressales > Cupressaceae > Cunninghamia > Cunninghamia lanceolata. The sequence goes on from BSBN01000798.1 coordinate 2,055,991, forward strand.
TCCGCAGTAATTTTAGATACATTGAAGGTGAGTCCTACTCTTCCTATATGATGTTTTCATTATTAGTTGGAAAGAAGGATCTTTTTGAGTTTCTGACATTATTTTCAAAAATTCAAAGCATTTTTCATTATATCCTCCAATCTATAGCTATGAAATCTGCTAGTCTTGGTTATGAGCATGGTCCTGGTCTCACCTGTTCTCTTCCTGAACTTGGGGATACCTCTCTGGTTCAATATGATTTAGAAGAATTTAGGGAAAGGGCTAAAAATCTTGTGCCAACTCCTATGATGAAGAAGATACTAGAAAGTGGTTTGGTTGAAGCTACGGCCTTTCCCATGGTCGTATAGTGCCCTGAATTAGTCCTGGAGTGCATGAATAGGTATGAACCCCAAAACAGGTGTATCAGAAATACAGATGGTACCGTGTTGTTTCATGTCAATAGACAAACCCTAATGTCTATAATGAGAATACCACCCAAGGAAACATATTCTAACCTCACTATTACATCTTCTTATGGGCATTTCTCACTAAAGAAAGCAAACTACAGGAGCGTGATAGCAAGAAACTATTTATTGAAATTCTAGAAAGGGGGTTCAAGACTGCCTAGACCACTGACAAGAGACCACATGATTCAAGAGGTAAAGGATATTGTCGTGTTTCTGCATAGACTAAAGGGTAGTTCGATGGCATATCATTGGGAAGATTGGATGTATTTCTTCATCTAGGTGATCCTCCAAGGGGAACAATATTTGGACTAGACTAAAATTATAGACGAATGTTTGCATTCGGGTTTAAATAATTGTTTAGGGAATAAAGATTTCTATATGTTTTCATACCTCTTCTATTGCCCAGCATCTACAAAACAATGGATAGGGATACCTCATGCACCCCTGGTTGAGCACAACAAAATTTATGACTATTATTTACAATTACAGATGCATAATTGCTATGAGAATTACAGGAGGGTTAATGATGTTTTTACTGGGAGAATGACTTATGAATTAGCAAACAACATCAATAAGAGGATGTCTGATGAGGCTATGCAGCTGATCAACATTTATGGTAGCTTGTTTATTCAGTTTCCCAAGTTCACTTATATCAGAGTTGGGGGTTTTGACGGTGAACCTTTGAAGTTACCCCAGTATGTTTTTGATCATTTTGTATTGATAGAGGTCTATAGACAGCTAGCCCATGTGAGCAAGATGTTCCCAATGAAAAAGGAACCTGGTATCTCCTTTCCCATTGAACTTGGACATTATTCATGCAAGTTAGTGTCTAGTGCTTTGAATTTAGGAGTAGGTCTTAAAAACTTCAATTTTTAGTACTTCTCTACCAGATCCCAATTTGACAGTAAAGGCTTCGTCAGGGATAACTTGGATTTTGAAATAGGGTTTTCACATATTCCTCAATTGGAGGATTATTGGGAGGATTGTTCAGATGAATTCGAGGTCAGAAGAAGACTGTGGTGCAAGTTCTCCCTGGGAAAAATAATTACCCTTAAATTAAATATGGACATTTCTAGAATTTTTGATGATGAAGAACAGGTGATTGATCCCCAATTTGAATAGATAAAACAATCACCTATTCTAGAAGTTCACTGGGATAAAGATGAAGAAGATAGGATTGAAGTTAAGACCCTCTTGGTGATAAGGAGAACTGAGAAATGGTTGAGGGGACAAAAACTAGAGAAAGTTCAAAATAAAGTTTCCCAACAATGTACATCAATGGTTGAATCACCATCCCCAATAAGCTCCTCTAACCAGCTTATTGCTATTTGTGGTGCAGGTACATCCAAGTCAAAATTTGGAAGGGGTCCTATCATCAAACAATCCAAGAAAGCCCTTACCACTATTCTACATCCCCATGTTACCAGATCAAGGACTAAAAGCAAGAGGAAGAGATAGGCTTTTGAAAGAATAGTTGTGGATTTAAATTCTGAAGAGGATTCAGGAGAAGCAATAGGTGATAAAGAGCCTGATTCACTGATGGCAGAGGAAGTTAGTGCAAAACAACAGATAGAGATTGCTTCTGACTTTGTTGACTTGATGATGATTTCAAATGTGCCCTCTGATCAAGCAAATCCTGCTAAAGAAGTCTCAGCCTCTGCACCCAAGTGGCTAGAAAGCTCGATCAGCGACAAAAGAAAAATAGTCCCATTTTCTTTGCCATTGGAGGACATGGTGAGTAAGTGTTTGGGAAAATCTCCCAAATCTAAGAAACTGGAAACTGGAGCACTGAAATAGCTCAGCCGACAACTAATGAGGAGGTTCAAGACCCTACAGTTCAAGACTTCACAATTAAAAAAATAGATCTTGGAAATGCTTCAAGAGCCGCAGATGTGCATCATCTAGAGACATCCACCAAAAAGATAGTCAGTGAAGCCTAGAAAGATGAGAAAGATAAAAGGGAATTGAAACAGACCTTACGCTCAATGGCAGAATACATCGATGCCATTCACAACCCAAATCCACAACTAGTTTCACAACTTTCTTTATCTTTTGATCCTAAATCTCTAGTTAACCACAAAATGTTGGACCAGTTAAACAAGAACAGAGTGGTAACTAAGGTATTTGATGATTGGTTGGACTGTATTATGCAGAAAGGTACAGAATATATTCATGAACTAAAAAATATATATGATCAAACCACAGTCACCATTGACGACTTGAAGACACAGATTGCTTCCTGGATAAAAGATGAAGGCAAATGGGTAAATGTGATGAATCAAATTGATGAAGTACAAAAATATGGGATAGCAAAATTTCTATTAGAAAAGAATTTAATAGGTCTGGATGAGGATGTACTATATGTAAGTAAGAAAAACATTGAATGGAGGAATTTAGTATCCCGACAAGGATGGGTTGAACTCACAAAAATGATCAAAGAAATAACTGAATTCACCAAATCATTACAACATTATCTACAGTGTATTGATGTAAAATATATAAAGGCTGATGGAGAACTAGAAAAAGACATCAATACTGTGATTCAATCCTTCAGGGAGAAGATTAGTTTCATTAAAGAAAGTGACAACTTATTAACTGAAGATTTCTCTCAGATTTCAAAGGTGGACTCACTTCTTTAGCTCTGCGTCAACACACTCCTAGAACACACAGAAAAGGTGGGGAAAATTCGGAGGGAGAAAGACGTCTAGAAGGCAAGATTAAAACACATCGATATTCCTAATTTCCCAAAAATCCAGGAGTTCGTTACAACATTTCAGGAGTGGAAAGCTCAACGTGCCTCCCCAAATGAACACAATAAATCCAGAGATTCAAATCCATCACCTCAGCCATAATCTTTCTTAGACAGTTTCTTTATTCAGTTTTTCAGTTAAAGTTATCTTCAAAACTTGATCTTTAAATGAGTTTGTAAAAAAAATAAATCCCGCATGGGTCAGAGTTACTTTAACTCTAGGTTTGGTTTGCATGATTGGATAATTAGGGCAATTATATATGTTTTTAGTGGTTAAAAAAGTAAGACAAAAGTGAAGGAGAAGACACAAAAAATTTTGGAGCTGAACTTTTGCTATTTTTCAATATATGTGATGTTTATTTGAAACATTTTTCATCTGTGAATGAAAAAGAGAAATAATTACTGCATGCTTAGATCTATGTGTTTGAGTATTTGAAATCAGGTTTTCTGTGTGAAATCTTCTTTCATATGGTAATTATTCTTTCATTGGATAACTCATTATATGTGTTTTATCTTTTGTTGGTTCAGCAATACACTTGTTCATATATCTAATTATTATTGAAAATAGAATCTGTGTATTCTATTACTTGATGATGTTGTAGAAAAAGGTATCGCATTCATAGCATGATAATGTATGGATGTTAGCTTGCCTTTAAGCACTTTCTAGTTAAAAGTGTATCTGAAGAATTAGGATAATTTGAATTCATTGAAGATCCTAGAGGGAGCTGTACCTTAATTTAGAGGGGAACTATTCTTGATAGTTCACCCATTTGTTGTTTAACTCATTTGTTCTTGAAAGAAAAAGGGTATAGAGTTAGAATAAAACATTTCTAGATTAGGACAAATCTGTTAACCTACAGTTTTTTGCGACTCTGCTGGGGATCGAAGTCATTTATTAAAAGATTAGTCACCTTAATATGAAGCAACAATGGTGCTTCCACATGAAAACATAATTCCTGTTCTACAGCCTAACCTTGGTTTTCAAGATGAGGAGGAAGATATAATTGGTTAGTTGAATACTCTTGCTTGGTGTACTCATCAGAATATTGATGATTATAGAAGGGCAAGCAAAGTATTAGAAAAATAAGAGGAATTGGCTGATAATTTAAGATTGTTGTTGCTCAAGCAAAGAAGGAGGCAAGCAGAAAATGCAGCAAGAAATCAAGCCCCTGAAGTTCCAAGAAATCAAGAACAGCATAGAAATTAATAGCTACTTTTCCAGTTATAATATCATAAGCTGGATTCAAGAAGATACACAAGGTCTTTGAAAAGAGAGGGAATTGAGGATCCTACTTTTCAAACTTTGCAAGCCTAAATTTTCCTTATATTCCTACCCGTGTTAGGAAAGCTAGAAGTAGACCTCCCAGCCATCCTAAACCTTCTACTTCCTCCGTCTGTCAAGCCCTAACTCTTTCTAGTACTATTTTTCCTTCTACTATAAGTTTTCTTCCAATGGCCCAACCTTGGGGAGTAGCCATAGGCCTCTAAATTTAGGAGCCAACTTGAATCCTCTACCTAAAAATGCAAGGGAAAACTTGCCCTAATTTAATGGAGATGGAAGACAATCACCAAAGCAACATCTGAGTGCCTTTGCCACAGCATGTGGTGTGTTAGGTGTGCAACATCAAGATGTAGCCATAAGACTTTTTGTGCAAACTCTAACTGATACTACAACACAATGGTTCTATCATCTAGCTGACTCTTTAATCACAAATTGGAATGATATGATAACTGCATTTGAAAATAGGTTTAATAGTGCAGAAGATGAACATTCCCTTCTTGCTCAATTGACTTAGCTTAAGAAAGAGATACATGAGCCTACATGAGGGAATTTATAGGTCAATTTAATAGAAGAGTGCAAAAAATCCCTACTGCAAAAAGGCCAACTCGTGAGAATCACAAATGTTTCTTTATTAATTCTATGCCTCCTGATATTAGTTTTCATCTTAGAAGAGGTACAATTGCAGATTTAGCAGCTGCACAAACCTTAGCGGTCGAGTTAGAGGATGATCTTATTATGGCTGGAAAGTGGAAGAAAGAAGTCCAAGTACCTAATGCCCATCCCTCCTCCTCTACAGATCCTGTGGTTCAAAGACTAGTCAATTATATGATTGCCTTGAAAAGACAAATACCTAAGGCTGGTACTTCATTCCAACAACCATATCAAGACATTGGCAGGAGAAATTTCAATCAACAGGAAAATACTGGTAGAACATTACCACTTACATCAGCACAACCAAGGTTGACTATTGAAGTTGCTCCTAAAAGAGGGAATATGTGTGCTTTTCATTTGACTACTGATCATGATGGAAATTCTTGTTCTGAGATGCTTAAATATGCTCAAATGGCTGCTACTCAAGATGTATTGGGGGAGATAACCATAGAAAAAAGGAACTTCGAGGAACCTGGTGACTCTGAAATACATTTCCTAGAGTATGAATCAGATTCAAAAAGAGGAGGTGAAATATTGGTTACTCTTGAAGATCCTTCATGTGTTGTACTTACCAGAAGTCAAAAGAATCAGAGATTTTTTGATACTCAAGAAGTACTTGTTAAAGGTAAGGAACCTCTTACTAGAACCTCTAATGCTAATTTGAAAACTCAAGAGATTAAATTGTTACATAGAAATGATCCAGGAGCTTCTTTTGATATTGTAGAATTTTGTAAGTCTACAAAAATTCAAATATCCCCTGTTGAATATCTCAAGTTAAAGCCCAAAGAACTTGATAGATTGGTTAAATACGTTAAAGGTGGTCCTACACAAACTGAACCTGAAAGTCAACTAAATGTTAATGCTGAGTCTCCCATTGCCCAATTGTTTGCTTCAGCACCTGAGCCACCCATGCATAATCCCAAATGACTCTCAATTCATCTAATGATACCTCTTATATTACTGATATGAAGCCCAACCCTTTTTATGTTTCTTTATTCATAAATGGCTATAAGCTCAGTAATTGTATCATAGACTCAGGTGCTTCTGATAATATTATGCCTTCTTTTGTAGCCAAAGCCCTAGGTCTTTCCCTCACAAAGACTTTTGGTAGATATTACTCCATGGATGGCAAACAAATTTTTTTGCTCGGACAAATAAAAGATGCAAGGGTTGCTCTTGCAACCTATCCTAATAAAAGAGTGAAGTTGACTATCTTGGTAGCAAATATTCCTGCTAGTTATGGGATGTTATTGAGAAGGACTTTTTGCAAAGATTTGGGTGGGCAAATTAAATTGGATTGGTCAGAAGCTACAATTCTAGTGGGAAAGCAGAAAGTTAAGCTAGAACCTGAACCTAAATGCAAGTTTACTGTATACCCTTCTGATGATCCTAAGTCTCAAATTCTATTTGAAGAATGTGAATTTGGTAATTACTTTCTCTCTTCTGAGAACATGAAGGAAGAATTTGTCCCAAAACCTGTTCATTTAGATGATCTATGGACCATGGAATTTGACGGTAGTTGTGCTACCGCTGGTTTAGGAGCTGGGGTTGTGTTGATCTCGCCTGAAGGTGAAAATTTTCCTTACTCTTTCAAGTTGGAATTTAAAAACACTAATAACACTGTAGAGTATGAGGCTCTACTGCTTGGGTTAAATGAAGCCAAAGGAAAGGGTGTAAAGATACTTAGAGCAAAGGGTGATGTTGAACTAATTGTCAAGCAGGTGAGGGGCATTTTCTCAGTAAAAAATGAAAGGTTGAGACATTACAGAAACAAGGTTTGGGATGAGATAGAATGCTTTGATGCCTTCTCTATTGAGGCAATTCCCAGGATCTGAACACTCGAGCAGATTCTTTGGCAGTGTTAGCTTATCTTCTTCTGCAACACCCTGATTTTAAAAAAGATTCATATAGAATTGAACTGGTCTATCGTCCTAACGTCCCAGAAAATGCCAAAAATTGGAAAGTTTTTGAGAATGATAGGTAGATCAAAAGATTCTTGGAAAATGCTGAGATGTTCTTGGGAACTTATTTTGAAGTTTCTGAAGCAGGATGTAAAGAATTCAGTCCTAATCTAGGAATTAATTCAAAGGATGATGTAATCCAGTTGAAGGGAAATAAAATCCCTAAAGGGCTGGTCTCCCTAGAGCATTTGTTCACTAGACAAGATGAATATACTAAAGGCAAATTTGTTCAGAATCCTGATAAACTAGAGGATTATGAGAAAATAAACATTGGGAGTGAAACTGATCCAAAATGGATTTCTATTGGTAGGTGTTGTTCTCTTGAGGAGAAAAACAAATTGATTAAGTTGTTGATTAGATATAAAGATGTCTTTGCTTGGTGCTATGATGACCTTAAAGATTTTAGGTGAGGGCAGTTTTAGCATCATATTCCTTTGAAAGCAAATGTAACTCCATTCAGCAAGAAGTTGAGGAACTATAACCCAAAGGTTGCTGAGGCTATTTTTAAGGAGATTGATAAAATGTTGAAGGCTAGGATTATTTATCCAATCCATCACTCCACCTGGGTGGCAAACATTGTCCTAGTATGCAAAAAGAATGGAGAAATAAGGATTTGTGTTGACTTTAGGAATCTAAACTAGGCCAGTTTGAAAGATAACTATCCCTTACCTATGATGGATCACATTTTACAAATAGTTGCTGGATGTAAGATGATGTCCATGTTAGATGGATTCTCAGGTTATAATCAAATAAGTGTGGCTGCATCTGATCAACATAAAACTTCTTTCACTACACCCCCAGGAATGTTTGCTTATAATCGTATGCCCTTTGGTTTGATTAATGTTGGTGCAACTTTCCAACGGGCATGAAATATAGAATTGACATTTATCTTGATGATTTAACTGTTTTCTCAAGAAAAAGGGAGGATCATCTAAAGGATCTGGAGGTTGTTTTACGAAGATGTCAGAGTCATGGCATATCTCTTAATCCTAAGAAATTAGTTTTCTGTGTGACAAAGGGTAAGTTGTTGGTACATTTAGTTTCAAAGGATGGAATCAAGATTGATCCAGAGAGGGTTAGGGAAATACAACAGCTAAGTCTTCCTTCTAATAGGATTGGAGTTAAGTCTTTCTTTGGCCAGATCAATTTTTTCAGAAGATTCATTCCTGATTTTGCTGAAATTACGAAACATATTGTGGGAATGATGAGTGAGAAACAAGTATTCAGATGGAACGAAGCTGCTAGGAAAGCATTTGAAGATATTAAAGAGGCGATTGCACAAACACCTACTTTGGTAAACCCTGATTTCTGAAAAGATTTTATTATTTATTGTTATGCTTCAAAACACACCTTGTCTGGTATCTTACTGCAAAAAATGAATTGAATGAAGAAGCCCCAATAACCCTTATGAATGTTCCTCTCAAGAAGCATGAACTTAAATATTCTTTAGCTGAGAAACAAGATTTTGCTATAGTAAAGGCTGTTAAACAGTTCAGATATTACATACTTCACTCTCATTCAGTTGTGTTTGTGCCTAGTTCAGCTGTGAAAAACATTCTTACTCAATAGGATGTTGGGATGAATAAAAGAGCAACATGGGTTGCTAAAATTCAAGAATATGACTTGGAAGTTAGGCCAACCAAATTGGTCAGAGGTCAAGGTCTGTGTAAATTGATTGTTGAGAGTAAGGAAGAGGAAGAAGAAGAACTTCCCACAGTCCTATTGGTGAGTTTACAAGATCCATGGTTCCTAGATGTAGCACACTATCTTACTTATGGAGACTGTCCCAGTCACTTGTCCCCAAAGTAGAAAATAAATTTGAAGTTAAAAGTAGCAAAATATGTCATTTGGGGTGATGTCTTATACAAAAAGGGACTAGATGGAACCTTTATGAGATGTGTAGATAAGGAACAGTAGCACAAGCTTTTGGAAGTTTTTCATAATGAAGCCTACAGTGGACACTTCTCTTCTTCAGTCACAACCTTCAAAATCTTGAGAAATTGTTATTATTGGCCGGGTATGTTTAAGGACGCATACAGATGGGTAGCTAACTGTGAAAAATGCAAAATGTTTTTAGGAAGGCCACAACTTGCAGCATTGCCTCTTGGGCCTGTTGTTATAGAAGAACCTTTTAAGCAATGGGGTTTGGACTTTATTGGGCCTCTTTCACCTCCTTCAAGTGCTGGACATACTCACATTTTAATAGCAATAGACTATTTTACAAAATGGGTTGAAGTAGTCCCTATGAAGAGAACCACTTCAGAAGTGGTATGTAATTTTCTCAAAGAAAATATACTGGTGCATTTTGGTGTCCCTCATAAACTTGTAGCAGATAATGCCACCAGTTTTTCCTCAACTAAACTTACTTCTTTTTTCTATGAGCATAGTATATATCTCTCCCACTCATCAGATTACTACCCTCAAGGGAACGAACAAGCTGAGTCCAGTAATAAAAATCTGGTAACCATCATGAGAAAATTGGTGAGTGAGAACCCCAAAGATTGGCATAAAAGATTGTATGAAGCACTCTGGACTGACAGGGTAACTCCTAAAAGGGCAATAGGAATGGCACCTTTTGAGCTGGTTTATGGAATAGGAGCTCAGTTATCATTACCTCTGGAGTTATCTGCAGCTAAATTACAAAGTGTAATTGAAGATCAATACTTTCAAGATTCCTTAGAGAAAAGAGTTATGTACTTGACCAAGATTGAAGTGGAAAGGAATAAATTGGTTGATCGGATTACTGCTCATCAGGCCAGGGTCAAGAAGATTTTTGATCAAAGAACAAGGTCCAAAAAATTCATGGAGGGAGATGAAGTGATGTTGTGGGACAAAATAAGAGAACCTAAAGGAGCACATAGCAAATTTGACTCACTCTGGAAAGGACCTTTCAAAATTCATCAGGTACTGGGTCCTAATTCTTTTAAGTTGGAATATCTAGATGGAGCTATTGTACCCCTGTCCTATAATGGACAGGATCTTAAATTGTATCGCTTGTAAAGCAAGTATCCCCTATTTTGTACATAGTCTTTCCTTTGTTGTCATGTGTTGTTATTTTCCTTTCCTAGTTTTGGTTTGCCTTGTTTCTTTTCCTTCGGCAACTGTGTTTCAATTTTTGCGTAACCAGAGTTCTGAGTTCTTTGCATTTTGTTATAAAATGCAGTCCCTAGTCAGAGCCAATGTTACCTTTTGAGTCACCCTTATTTAATTTTCGTGAAGTTTCCCTAAGCAAGAGTCGACTTACCATTTTCCCTTTTTAGTCATATCTTTGTTTCTTAGAGTCGGCTCTTTATTCTTAAAGTTCACCCACCTATTGTCTTTTGTATGTGAAATTACTAAAGGATTGAACCTTTGAACTTGAACCATTCTTAAAGTTCAAGAGTTCAATGGTTCAACAGGTTCCATACTTCAATGTTTCTCAAAGTGAACTGTCAGCCCTTTTTGTTTAACTCAAATATGTCTTTGAACCTTCCGGTTGAACTTGAACCCTTTTTCAATGGTTCAAAGGTTCAACAGTTTGAGAGTTCAATGTTCAATGCTTCATAAAGAGTTGTGTTCACTTAGTTCCCTTGTGTAATTTAATATATCGTTGAACCTTCCACTTGAACCTCATAGCGGAGTTCAATGGTTCAATGGTTCACTATTTCAAAGTTCAAAGTTTCTTGCAAAGTCACATGACTATTGGATGGTCTGTGTAGTCCATCTCGTATCATTGAACCTTTGAGTTAAACCACATTCCAACGGTTCAAAGGTTCAATAGTTCAAGAGTCTGAAGTTCAACGTTCCTAAAAAGTGAACTGTTTACCCCTTCATGTAATTCAATTTGTATATTTGAACCTTCACATTGAACTACTTCCCAAAATTTTAATAGTTCAATGGTTCAAGGTTTCAGTGACTATAATCTCATTTCTCCCTGAGGCTCTCTAAGTCAAAATTTAGAAAGAAAATTGGAGGAAAATATATTCAAAACTCATTATGAAATAGAAAGTTCTAATTTTCGGAAGGTTGTGGATAATTATTATACATCATGGTTGTGCCTGAAGAATGCTTGCCATTAATGTAGATGTTAGAACTCACATATTTTTAAGCATTTTTAGCACGTATTGTTTTGGGTAATAATTATTCGACCTGGTTAATGCCTTTATCAAGAGAGAACAAGCCAAATTTACCAAATGAACATATTGTGTGATGCAAAGGAGAATAGCGCAAGAGGTATAAGATTCTTGTTACCCAAATTCTGCAGTAATTTGAGATATATTGAAGTTGAGTCCTGGTCTTCCTATATGTTGTTTTCATTTCTTAGCTGGAAAGAAGGATCTTTTTGAGTTTTTTACATTATTTTCAAAAATTCAAAGCATTTTTCATTATATCCTCCAATCTATAGCTATGAAATCTACTTGTCTTGGTTATGAGCACGGTCCTGGTTTCACCTGTTCTCTTCCTAAACTCAGGGATACCTCTTTGGTTCAATATGATTTAGAAGAATTTAGGGAAAGGGCTAAAAATCCTATGCCAACACCTATGATGAAGAAGATACTAGAAAGTGGTTTGGTTGAAGCTGCGGCCTTTCCCATGGCCGTACAGTGCCCTGAATTAGTCCTGGAGTGCATGAATAGGTATGAACCCCAAAACAGGTGTATCAGAAATACAGATGGTAGTGTGTTGTTTCATGTCAATAGACAAACCCTAATGTCTATGATGAGAATACCACCCAAGGAAACATATTCTAACCTCAATATTACTTCTTCTTATGGGCATTTCTCACTAAAGAAAGCAAAATACAGGAGCGTGATAGAAAGAAACTGGTTATTGAAATTCTAGAAAGGGGGTTCAAGACTGCATAGACAGCTGACAAGAGACCACATGATTCAAGAGGTAAAGGATATTGTGGTGTTTCTACATAGACTAAAGGGTAGTTCGATGGCATATCATTGGGAAGATTGGATGTGTTTCTTCATCCAGGTGATCCTCCAAGGGGAACATTATTTGGACTGGGATGAAATTATAGCCAAATGTTTGCATCTAGATTTAAATAATTGTTTAGGGAATAAAGATTTCTATATGTCTTCATACATCTTCTATTTCCTGGCATCTATAAGACAATGGATAGGGATACCTCATGCGCCCTTGGTTGAGCATAGCAAAATTTATGACTATTATTCACAATTACAGATGCGTAATTGCTATAAGAATTACAGGAGAGTTAATGATGTTTTTACTAGGAGAATGACTTATGAATTAGAAAACAACATCAATAAGAGGATGTTTGATGCGGCTATGCAACTAATCAACATTTATGGTAGCTTCTTTATTCAATTTCCCAAGTTCACTTATATTAGAGTTGGGGGTTTCGACGGTGAACCTTTGAAGTTACCCCGGTATGTTTTTGATCATTTTGTATTGATAGAGGTCTGTAGACAGCTAGCCCATGTGAGCAAGAAGTTCCCAATGAAAAAGGAACCTGGTATCTTCTTTCCCATTGAACTTGGACATTATTCATGCCAGTCAGTGTATGATGTTTTGAATTTAGGAGTGGGTCTTAAAAAATTCAATTTTTGGTGCTTCTCTGCCAGATCCCAATTTGACAGCAAAGGCTTCATCAGGGATAACTTGGATTTTGGACCAGGTTTTTCACATATTCGTCAATTGGAGAATTATTGGGAGGATTGTTCAGATGAATTCGAGGTTAGAAGAAGACTGTGGTGCAAGTTCTCCTTGGGACAAATAATTACCCTTAATTTAAATATGGACATTTCTAGAATTTTTGATGATGAAAAACAAGTGATTGATCCACAATTTGAATAGATAAAATAATCACCTATTCCAAAAGTTGACTGGGATAAAGATGAAGAAGATAGGATTGAAGTTAAGACCATCTTGGTGATAAGAAGAATCGAGAAATGGTTGAAGGGACAAAAACTGGAGAAAGTTCAAAATAAAGTTTCACAACAATGTATATCAATGGTTGAATCACCATCCCCAATAAGCTCCTCTAACCAGTTTATTGCTATCTGTGGTGCAGGTACTTCCAAGTCAAAAATTGGAAGGGGTCCTATCATCAAACAATCCAAAAAGGCCCTTACAACTATTCTGCCTCCCCGTGCAACCAGATCAAGGACTAAAAGCAAGAGGAAGAGACAGGCTTCTGAAAGAATAGTTGTGGATTTAAATTCTGAAGAGGATTTAGGAGAAGCAATAGGTGATAAAGAGCCTGATTCACCGATGCAGAGGAAGTTAGTGCAAAACAATAGACAGAGATTGCTTCTGACTCCGTTGACCTAATGATGATTTCAAATGTGCCCTCTGATCAAGTAAATCCTGGTAAAGAAGTCTTGACCTCTGCACCCAAATGGCTAGAAAGCTTGATCAGCGACAAAAGAAAAATAGTCCCATTTTCTTTGTCGTTGGAGGACATGGTGAGTAAGTGTTTGGGAAAAACTCCCAAATCTAAGAAACTAAAAGCAACATCTAGGGTAGATATTGACCCTAACACTCGAAACTGGAGCATTGAAATAGCTTGACTGACAACTAATGAGGAGGTTCAAGACCCTACAGTTCAAGACTTCACAATTGAAAAAATAGATCTTGGAAATGCTTCAAGAGCCACAGATGTGCATCATCTAGAGACATCCACCAAAAAGATAGTCAGCCAAGCCTGGAAAGATGAGAAAGATAAAAGGGAGTTGAAACAGATCTTGTGCTCGATGGAAGAATACATCGATGCCATTCACAACCCAAATCCATAACCAGTTTCACAACTTTCTTTGTCTTTTCATCCTAAATCTCTAGTTAACCAAAAAATGTTGGACCAGGTAAACAGGAACAGAATGGTAACTAAGGTATTTGATGATTGGTTGGATTGTATTATGCAGAAGGGTACATAATATATTCATGAACTAAAAAATATATATGATCAAACCACAGTCACCATTGACGACTTGAAGACACAGAATGCTTCCTGGATAAAAGATGAAGGCAAATGGGTAAGCGTGTTGAATCAAATTGACGAAGTACAAAAATATGGGATAGCAAACTTTCTGTCAGAAAAGAATTTAACAAGTCTGGATGAGGATGTACTGTATGTAAGTAAGAAAAACATCGACTAGAGGAATTCAATATCTCGACAAGGGCGGGTTGAACTCACAAAAATGATTAAAGAAATAATTGAATTCACCAAATCATTACAGCATGATCTACAATGTATTGATGTAAAATATATAAAGGCTGATGGAGAACCAGAAAAAGATATCAATATTGTGATTCAATCCTTTAGGGAGAAGATTAGTTTCATTAAAGAAAGTGACAACTTATTAACTGAAGATTTCTCTCAGATTTCAAAGGTGGAGTCACTTCTTTATCTCTGTGTCGGCACACTCCCGGAACACATGGAGAAGGTGGTGAAAATTCAAAGGGAGAAAGACATCTAGAAGGCAAGAGTAAAATACATCGGTATTCCTAATTTCCTAAAAATCTAGGAGTTCGTTACAGCATTTTAGGAGTGGAAAGCTCAACGTGCCTCCCCAAATGAACACAACAAATCTATAGATTCAAATCCCTCACCTCAGCCATAATCTTTCTTACACAGTTTCTTTATTTAGTTTTTTAGTTAAAGCTATTTTCAAAACTTGGTCTTTAAATGAGTTTGTAAAAAAATAAATCTTGCATGGGTTAGAGTTACTTTAACTCTGGGTTTGGTTTGCATGATTGGATAATTAGGGAAATTATATATGTTATTAGTGGTTAAAAACTAAGACAGAAGTGAAGGAGAAGACAAAAATTTTTGGAGCTAAACTTTTGCTATTTTTCAATATATGTGATGTTTATCTGAAACATTTTTCATCTATGAATGAAAAAGAGAAATAATTACTGCATGCTTAGATCTGTGTGTTTGAGTATTTAAAATCAGGTTTTCTGTACAAAATCTTCTTTCATATGGTAATTATTCTTTCATTGGATAACTCATTATATGTGTTTTATCTTTTGTTGGTTTAGCAATACACTTGTTCATATATCTGATTAGTATTGAAAATAGAATCTGTGTATTCTATTACTTGATGATGTTGTAGAAAAAGATATCGCATTCATAGCATGATAATGTAAGGATGTTAGCTTGCCTTTAAGCACTTTCTAGTTAAAGGTGTAGCTGAAGAATTAGGATAATTTGAATTCATTGAAGATCCTAGAGGGAGCTGTACCTTAATTCAGAGGTGAACTATTCTTGATAGTTCTCCCATTTGTTGTTTAACTTGTTTGTTCTTGAAAGAAAAAGGGTATAGAGTTAGAATAAAACATTTCTAGATCAGGACAAATCTGTTAGCCAACAAACCTGCAATTGTGGGAAAATGGGGAGGGGTTGTGGTGTTTAGAGGCTTGCCTCAGTCAAGCCCTAGAGAGACATTCAAGTCTTCTGAACACTGTTGTTAGATAGAGAGTGTGTGCCCTTGGAGGATAGAGGCAAAAACCAAATGATAAATGCTTGAAAACAAAAATGATATCACCTTGTAGTGAAGA
Source organism: Cunninghamia lanceolata (assembly GCA_027924645.1). Taxonomy (NCBI): domain Eukaryota; kingdom Viridiplantae; phylum Streptophyta; class Pinopsida; order Cupressales; family Cupressaceae; genus Cunninghamia; species Cunninghamia lanceolata. The sequence goes on from BSBN01000798.1 coordinate 2,071,591, forward strand.
TCTCCTAGACGGAAGACGTTCTTCATGCCATGAGGAGATGGATGCTCAAATCTACAAATACAAACACATAAACAACACAAGTACTGCTCTAACACATAATGAATGCCTTAAATCACCTTTAGAATGCCAATGCTCATCTAGTAATCATCTAGTATCCATCTAGTTTACAAATGATGCCTAAACATGCTTATATATGCAACTACAAGCATTCCCACCAAGAATTTCATAATTGAAACTTACCATGTTGGCATAGGACCTAAGTAACGGTCACAAACTGACACTTAAAATTTGGGCCTGACCTAAAATAGGGTAGGAATAGGGCACGGTCACCCAAGTCCTCCCCCTATTTTAGGTAGGATCTATCTCAAGTGGTCCCCCTAGGTCTTATTTGCCATGACACTTAAGGGTTTTCTCATCAGGATACTAAAATATGATGCAAGATGTCCTAAATGCAGATTAAAGACCCAAGAGCTAAACCTTAAGAGGGAAAGGCCCCCAAGGGGACATTTTCTGATGTTACATTACCTATCCGGTTTAATCCTTGTAGTGTGGATAATTCGTATTATTTAACTATTTATTAGTTAAATAATACTCACACATATTCACATTAAAGTTGACTTAGTGAGTGTACTAGATGTTTTTAGTTGTTTCTAGTTGTGTCTAGTTGTTGCTAGGTGGTGATAGTTGTCTTATCCTAGACATGTGATCTAGTTGACATCCTATCCTCTAGTTGTCACATGCGATAGGAATGTGACACTTGTCACATGACTAAAACATCTTAGCTCTCATCCTTGTCTTTATAAGCAAGGCTTCTCTTGCATTATGCATCCTATGTATTTTATTTTATTATTGATAGAATAACATTATTTGTTGTTTGTCTGTCTTGTGTAGAAGGTTTTTTGGTATTGCAAATTTGATCTTGGGTAATTGATTGCTCCAACAAAGACACCATTTGGGAACTGGTCAGGCAATAACTTATTCTCCTTTGGGGAGATGCCTAAAATGATATATGTTGATGTATGCCTTGATAATTCTACAATAAGTATATTGCTCTCCAATGAATACTCTATCATGTGCAAATACATGATGGTGTGTCCTTAAAGAAAACAACATTACACACAAATCTAAATAATTGTGCACCAATTTGGCTTGTAATAGTTAGTATAAAGTTAGTAATGGCCTATTGGCCCTTACTTTGAGATGCAAAACATTTGGCTCTTTATTTTAATTATGTAGTCCTTGTATACGATTTTAACTTCAAGGTCTACTTCATGGTGGACTATTATTTCATGTCTAAGATTTTATATAAACTATGGACTTTATGATCTAGTTAGTCATTGACTTGATGTAACTGGTCATGAGTAACTTATGTTGTTCTTTCCCATTACTAAGGTGATCAACCAGCCACAAGTTGTATGAAATGATCGAGATGGGTGATCATTACATGTGACCTTTAATCTACAAGTGTCCACTCGCATAGGAATTCTATAGTTAGTAGTGAGGTGGCTAATAGTGTTAGTATTTTCATGGTATCATATGTTTAGATGTCACTCTCTAACTGGTCAAGGTAGTATATGAATTAGAAGTTGGTGGATCCATAACCCATAGGTTCCAGGATCATTTTGACATCTTCAAATTGACATTGTGTTTGAACCAATTTAGTGAATAACACAATATTTTAAGGATGTGATAAAGGTTCCCTTCGGATTAAACATGGGGACATGTCAAATTTTATAGGGGGAGAGACAACCTCAAGAAAATTCAAAACCATTTTCTAGATTACAAATTTGTACTAATTCTTTTCTCTTCCATTACATGCACAATCTAACAATATCAAATATCAATAGATGCCCAAGCATCCCACTTTAGGGAATGACTCATAATATTTCCTCTCCTTATGTACCTCTAGTTATTTCATTTTTATGTCAATGTGAGGGTGGCCTCTTTTTATAGAAAAATCATCATCTTAAATTAATTGAACAAAAACTTCATCACTATATTGCTGCTAGAACATTTAACCTAGAGTTAATATTTTTCTATGGAGTGTTTTGTGAGTGGTAATTGTTTGCTACTATTCTTTTGTTTCTTAAGATGAATTGTAGGCTTTCTTTTGTGCCATCTTTTGTTATATAGTACTTTTTTATTGGACTTGATCAACCAAATAACCTTGTACATGTATTTTATAAGTATTGTATAGAAGTGATATCCTTAGAATGTTATATCATTAATTATTTATAAGTCTATAACAAAGAGATATATGTTGAAAGATGATTTGACTAGATTACATTGTAACCTTGTTGGATTCAAAACTTGTCCCAAAACTTTGTTTTCAATGACTATGTGAAATGATATGAACTCTGTTTAAGGGTAATTGTGTATTTGTTTCCATCCAATTGTATTTATTATATGAAAAGGGGATATTCATGTAGTCTAAAATGCATGAATATCATCTTGGAATATATTTTGAATATATTGTACTTAATGATGAATGACTACATAGTATGGGATATGGGATATGCATGACATTCACTAGGTAAGTTCTATATGAATACATGATAATACTTTTGTGTATTAAACTGACACCTAAAAGATTCACATATTTGTATTAAAGATAAGGTTACACATGAATGACAAAGTTTACAGGATTATTTGATAAGAGATTTTGTACTCGCTTGTATTAGCTTCTCAAGTATAAATTTATGATCTATTACATGTGAAAATGTACTTATAGTTCTAATCATGTTATTGATTAACAAAGTATTCCAATGGGATTTAACTATGGTTTAAGTTAAAGCAGAAGAATTATTGGAAGATCTAAAATTTGCGAAATATGATTATAAATGAAGTAGATTCATTGTGATATCGATAATGTTACATCCATACTTACTTGACTAATTATTTTTGCTAATATATGTTGTAGATTCAACTTGAGTTACTGAGGACAACAACTGATTTATAGGGGGAGAAATGTTATGTGACTTTTTGTCCAAAATGGAAAAAGAAATCCATTTATGAATAACCTATTGATGGTGTTTTTAGCACGCAGCAATGCAGATGAAATACAGGGTATCTCACCTCTCTTGAAAGGAATCTTATCCTGGAAAAGACTTCCCCAAGGTTTATATAGCTAGGTCTTAGCTTGTAGGATAACTCAGTGGATATGTGTTTTGTTGTTCCAACCAAGGGGACTTACATGCAATGCAAACAAACTTTAGTGCATTAGGGTTTGATTGCACATGATCTTGATCAATTTTATGATTTGATAATGCATAAACAAACTAATATGTACCCAAATTGCTACAAGATATGTGATTTCAACTTACAACTAGCAATCTACCAACTTACACTCACTAGATATGAATTCTACAATAGCACCATGCAAGTTTATGAAACCTAATCTAACCAGATCTGATAAAGAAAATGCACCAGGAAAAAGGAGAGAGAAAAGGGATAAGGTCCTATAGACAATTGCAGAAATGATCAATAACCAGATAGGTAGATTCCCAACAACAAATAAATCTCTTCTTAACTAGGTAGCCCACAATGCCACAAAGATTCTGCAATCTTCTAAGGAAAGGTGAAGACTTTCAAACTGTGAAGGATTCATTCAACACCCAACTCCTAGCGTAGTTTAATGAACTTACACAATCAAACATAGCTCAACAAATATGTCCATACTAACCATGCACAATGACATACCATCAGCAAGCCATTAATGGTATGGACATGAAATCCATCAAATATTTGAGTAATTAACCACAAATACAACTAAATATCTAATTGGAAAGATGAAGAAGAACCATGAGAACCATATCCAATCAACAAAATGAACTCAAATGGTAGCAGCAAATGAAATTCTATTTTTAATGATTTAGAAAAATAACAGAGTTTCAATAATCCTTTCTTTAGTGCTTCCCTTGTATGCTTTACAATGAGAGATGTTGCCTTTATATAGAGAGGCAAGCATAGTGAGTTTTTAAATGGATGGCGAGGATTAATTTATCACCAAGGGCTCATATTACATTGCATTTAATTTGTTTGGTGGGTAGTTATAGTCCCAGATTTGCTTTTGTCTTGTAGGAAAAATACAAAATTACAACTTTTTAGCTTATGAGAACAAGACGAAATAGAGACTTTTTGAGTTGTCCAATGGAACAAATGAATTTTCTAATGAGTTGACTATTCAAGAGGAGTATGTGGCATGTTTTTTATGAAGGCATGTCCAACTGGCTGCTTGCTGGATCAACATTGCATGACTAGATGACTAGGACAATTGTGAAAGTGTCCTGGACATTGGACTGGACTCTAGGAACAACATTGATGTAGGCATGATATTTAGTGTCTTCTAGCTCATGGGACTTATCTCCATCATCTTGGACATCATACTGACTTCCTTTTGCAGGTGTAGTAGCGATTTGGCTGATTAAATGATGATTTTACATATTTGGATCAGTAGGGTACTGTTGTGTTTTCATCCTTCCAAGATAGCTCTAGAAAGCTCCTTTGTCCTCTTAGACCTGTAATTCACAATGCCAAGCATGAATTTCATCATAAACAAATCATTTTCCATGAATTTGAATCCATTTGCAGTCATAGATCAATTTAGAACAACTCAAAATTAACTTTGTTGCTTATGACCATCTCCACAAATCCAATGGTTTTCTCATGATTTTATGTGTTTTCCTTCATTTTTTAATACCCATTTGGCATATATAATGATTTGGAATGTTTTTGTGACCATTTGGATCCATTTCGAGACATTTATTTCGCATTTTTATAGTCTTTTTTGCAAAAAATGAGATTTTTGGGGTCAATAGGATATTCACATGTAGTAGCATTAATTTGATGCAAAACATGCTCAAAATCCACACTAGCATGATAAAAATGTTCATTGAGATGTAATAGATTGATATATAGATCAAATTCATCAATAAAATCTAGTTTGCACCTTTAAAAAATAAGTTTTCCAGGCCAAATTAGCAAAAAGCAGGGTTTTCTGCTCCAACAGGATAATCCCGTGGAGGTTGAATTTTAGCACTAGCCTTCACAAATGCTTCTAGCGGGGATTTAGTCCTCAAGTGGATATGCATAGATTTTAAGGTCAAGTGGATATATCCACTTCCATGTCAATTTAGTGCTAAGGGGAATTTCAAACCTTCCGGCGGGGATTTCAATCGACACTGGATAGCGGAGGATTTGGCTCTTACAAGATATATCCTATTGAAAGGCCTTTTAGCGCAAATCTGGTGTAGTATCTTTTTAGCGCTAGCTCTTCAAAGTATTTTGGTGGGGAAAATGCAGCGCACTAGATATATCTGGTTGGATGGGAAATTAGCATCAATCTAATGGAGCCAGTTTTTAGCGCTGAGGTGTGCAAAGGGTTTTAGCGCTAATATCCAGTGACATGGGATATTAGTGCAAAATGTAGTAAGGGGCATTTTAGCACCAGATTTTGAATGTCCCTAGTTGATAATATATTTAAAAATATTTTTACTTTAAATATTTTGAAATATATTGTCAGGATGTTTGAGATAGGTCCTAGATCCATGGGATTTAACATGCAGATTCTAGATTTTGGAGGATCCACTAGATTTCAAACTTAACCAATTTTTCAGGGCTTCAGGGCTTCAGACTTGGCTAATTTTAGGGCTTTAGGAAAATGCATCAGGATGAAAGCACAAGGACCCCTTAGTGAAATGTTGTGGAATTTGACATGGTTTTGCAACCCTAAGGCATGGAGACTAGGAATTTCAACATGACACCTCTTGCAATAGTAGTTTCAAGAACTATATCCAGTGACATGCAATTTTAGCACAAAATGTAGTAACACCCACTTTCAGCACAAAAGGCAACAAATGTATATTTCTTAAGCACAAAACTAATCAAGACTCCTCCAAATCAATCACAAAAGGCATCAAACCACTTCAAACATGTGAAATGTCTAAATTTGAAACAAATATTGTATTCTAACCACCATTTCACTTTCTCATCATCATAAGGAGGAAAGGTTGAAGCTCCAAGCCAAAGCAAAAGAAGGGGGTCTCCATTTGGCAAAATGGGGCATGCGTGCAAGGCATAACATAACCCTCTAAAATTATAAGAGGATAAAGTTTATTTACCCTTTATAACTAAAAGGGAGATGGAAAATAAAGGATATTATGATCCTTTTGGTTAAAATGGAGATAAATAAAAAATAATTATGAAAAACCCTTTAAAAGGGAGGAGTTATTATGTTTATTAAACCATTATCAATGAAAACCTTTGTGAAAGGGTGTGATGGTTTAGAAACCACCCTTTAAAAGGTTATATAAGGAATTTGTGTGAGACTTGGAAATGACATGGAGAACACTTAAGGAAGATAATGAAAGAAAGGAAAGAAATCATGAAGGAGAAGGATTATAGATTTGACATGCAGTGAGCATTGGAGAAGGGGCACACAAAGTGTGTCCAACTCAGGGCACAGGGCACACCTGGGATTGTCCTGACCAGGGCTTGTGTGTGCACTTGTGTTGAGCATGTTTTGTTGAACAAGGTTCTGGAGCACTTGTGTGTGTGCTTTTTGAAAAGGAGTAAGATGCTTGGGAAACAATGTATGTTTATGAAAAAGAGCTGAATATTGGGAAGCACATGGTTGGTTTTGAATAAGATCTAGATTCCTCCTGGAAGTGCTCACTTGCTAAAAGGGGGTTGAATCTGTAATCCATTCTCCAGAGTGAAATTTGGAAGAACTTCCAAGATCCAAAATATACATATTTATTCCTTTCTATGATGGAAATTAATAAAATATTGAACTTATTGTTAATAAAAGATATTGATGGGTTTGGATGTTAATATGATTATGTGATTATGTTCTCTAATTTGTTTTGTTAATTATTTATTTAAGAGTTCTTATTAAATTATCACCTTTTGTAATTTACATTTTCTATTACATCTATTTAACATCATTGAATATATTATTCTATCTTAACTCTAAATATTAACCATAACAAATCTACTGCAATTAATTAAATACATAGGGGGAAAAGTAGCATTACAGTTGACCTACTTGGTATCATGGATATTCACTTCTTCTTTACATGTGGTTGTAGAGTAGATTGTAGGATGAATATACTATCATGTTTGGGTATCTTGGTGCTTTCATGTTTGGTAATCATGTTTTCTCCAAGAGATTCTAAGATTTTAAATTGTATAGTATAGTAGATTCATTATGAGATTTTTCTTCCCAATATGGGTTTCTCTAAGCCAAATACTTTTGAACTATGAATTTCATTTGATATGTGTGGATATTTTATTGTATTTGTTTAGTTACAAGACTGATTTAATATTTCACTAAATCATTTAGATGACTATATTGATTTATAATTTGAATTTGTGATGAATTGCATGTTACTATATCTTTTATTAGGAACTTGGTTATAGCTCTATTAACGAGTTATATGCCAAGTCATTGGGAATAATGCAATACATTTTGAAGAAATGAATTTTTGATGAGAAGTGTGTGAAATCTTCACTACTTTTTATGGGTTAATAGATCCTAACTTGTGATGAAGGGCTACTCCATCCAACACTCACACATGAAACATCAATAGCGATTCTCAACAAAAATGTGAGCAATGAAATAAAACAACTTTTATTTCATCAATAAAATGGAGTATAGAATCTAGTATTACATGCTACAGAAACATGAGTTGTTTCAAAATAGAGAAAATCCTACTCTATCAAAGATTTTTACAATCTAGAGCCACAACTACACATATGGAATTGTCCCTCGTAACCTTTTTGTTTCCCCTTTTTATTTGCTACCAATAACTTTCACGTCACTTCTCCACTACCTTCCCAAATGTTCTAGAAAGTGTAACTTCCCTTTTTGGGCACCAATTCTAGCTATCCATTTTCCTCCCCAAGAAATTTGAAATTTGAAATTTTTAGAGTTTTTGAGATTTTCTAACACATTTGGAGGCCATAACTTTTGAACCAATCATCCAATTGACAAACAGAACCAGGCGTTGGAAAGATCATGAAGAGCTCTATGGTGTCCAAAATCATCTAAATATCATTTAGTCCACTTTTTTAACACCAACAAGGCTTATAAAGGCCTCAAATGCAAATTTGAAGTTCATCAGGAGCAATTTTCCAAGATGGAATCTTTAATATCTTTTAAACTATAAATGATATTCAAATGATTTCTTCACCATATGCTTATTTTTACAATTCTACTTCTTGGGGTAAATGTTTAGGTCCATACATACCCAAATAGGCTAACTTACTAAAAATAGTAGGTTACTATTTTTAGCCTTTCTAAACTTCTGACAGTCCCAAACCACTGAAGTGTCAACATGGAGTCCAACACAACTAAAGAACCTACAAAAATAAATAAATTCAAAACTTGAAATATTTTGGGTGATGCAAGATTGCCCTTACACCACTGGATGCTCTTGCATCATCTTTCCTACAATGGATAAAGTACCATCTCAATATATAGCATCAACTTGCCTACAATGGATAAAGTACCATCTCAACATATAACATCAACTTGAGACACCCATAGAATCATAAAATATTTACTTATGGAACACTCACTGGCAACCAACATTTCTATTTTCATCATATATAGGAAAAAAGAAAAAAAAATAGAAGGATGATAACCCCAACTATTATAAAACATTATTTCTTAGAGAAATTCTTAACTCTTTCCCTCTCTAATCATGTGAGGGATGAATATAATAAATTTTGGGTGACTTGGTGTCTTCTTTTTATCCAACAATGTACATAGTAATTCCTTGACCTATACATGATAGAATCTCATGTGTAGTAGAGTTCACATGCTATTATCACTTCCTTCCTCTAATATAATATCTAACATAATATATGCCTTTTGATTTGGATCCATTTAAATAAAAAAATTCTTCTTCTCCTTGGCATGTTGTTATATCACTAAGAATGATTATAAATTCATGGTGGATTCAAAAGTACTTCCATTTCTTCTTGTAAAAGATAACCATCTCTTTTATTTTTCTTGATTCTTAGTCTTAATTATCCCACTAAAGGAATCAATAAGATTTTCCAAAGAATTAAGTGATCTTTAAAGAAATAAAATGGATTTATCTACACTATTGACATGATTTCCAATGGATTCATTTACTTTATAAAGTTATTGGCAACATTCAAGCAATTAATCACTCTATCCCCGCCCTCCATCTTAAGGAATATAATTTCTTATGAATAAAAGGGTCATGATGGACTTAGATTCATATAGTTAACTTTGAAAACATTAGTCAACACCAAATCAAACAAGTTAAGGAAAATTAAGATGATGACCTCTTGTTCTAATCTTACATCAAATCTTTATATGTTACACAACATATAAATTTCTTATTGTCATTCATGTTAGTATCCTTCAATCCTCTCAAGTAGAAGATAATCCATTTCTAATTTGTCAAGGCAAATGTTGTGGTTAGTTAGTTTCCTAATATTTAAGAAGAAAAAATCCATTTTATAAAATATAAATCAACATAGCTTGTTATTGACATTAAAATTCCTCTAAGACTAATATTAAATTGTACTATTTAGTTAAAGTTTCTTAACCAATGATGGATATGAGTCTACCTCTAGTGATGTGACGACCTCTACATAAATGCTTAGTGGAGCATGGAAGATTATAAATACCACATAATCTCCAAAATAATAATTGAGGGTTTTTAAGCATATTTCAAGTTTCTTTGGTGTAGTAATGGTATTCAATTGGCATTGTAGACACTAGGATGACCTAAATAGGGTGTTGACTGAGATTCTTTCCACACAGTTCTTAAATCTCCCAAATTTGGAACATAAATTCAGTTATTGAATCTCAATAACCCATCAAGTTTAAAATAAAATCCATCATACCTTGTATCCTGAGGATTTTCTATTAGTTCTTTCAAAATTTGCTCATAATATTCATCTCTGGTCAAATTCTTCAATTTGAACTCTGAAATCAGAGTGCACTGATACTATTAACGATATGTGCCTTCTTTGACTCAAGGCATCAACCACTCAATTTTCCTTACCTTTAATGTAGTTAATTTCAAAATAATAATTAGAGATGAGCTCTAACCATCTTCTTTGCCAAGTGTTAAGGTTAGGTTGCATGAAGATGTACTTCAAACCTTGATTATTAGATTTTAGTTCAAATTGTTTTCCCAACAAATAATGCCTCCATACTTGGAGAGCATGCACAATTGTTGCTAATTCCAAATCATGAGGGACATAATTCTTCTCATAAGGTCACAACTTCCTGGACTTATAGACCACAAATTGGTCTTCTTGCATGAGCACTCCTCCTAACCCTTCTCCTGAAGCATCAGTCACAACAAAAAAATGACCCTCTAGGTCTAGAAATTTAAGAATTAGTGTTGAAGTCAATTTCCTTTTAACAATATTAAAATATTCTTCACACTTGTCAGACCATTCAAATCTCTTTCCTTTTCTCTCCAAGGAAGTGATAGGATGGGCAATTCTGGAAAAGTTGAAAACAAGCTTCCTATAATACCTTGCTAATCTCAAAACTACACACTTCATGCATATTTTTATTTGTAGGACATTCCAAAATAGCCTTTATCTATGAAGGATCTACAACAATTCCTTTAGTTGATATGATCTAGCTCAAGTACTACACCTCTTTTTGAAATAAGGTACATTTCCATAGCTTTCCATAAAGTTTGTGCTCCCTGATTCATTGCAGAACTATCCACAAGTGTTGATGGTGTTCCTTCTCATTATGAGAGTAGATTACAATATCATCTAAAAATACCAAAACAAATTTGTCTAAACAGTCTCTAAAAACATTGTTCATCAAATTCATGAGTGCTTTTGGAGCATTGGTCAAACCAAAAGGTAAGACTGTGAACTCATAATGCCCATACCTTGTTCGAAAGGCTATCTTGTGAATGTATTCTTCCTTTAGTCTCAACTAATGATAACCTGACCTAAGGTCAATCTTTGAAAATATAGTTGTGTCACGCATTTGGTCAAAAATATTGTCTATGCACAGTAGTGGATACTTGTTCTTAATCATTTCTTTGTTAAGTATACGATAATATATATAAAGTCATAGAGTATCATCTTTCTTCTTAAGAAATATCATTGGTGCTCCCCAAGGTGACACACTAGGTCTAATAAGTCCTTTTTGCAACAATTTCTAGAGTTGAGCCTTTAGCTCCATGAACTTAGTAGTAGTCATCTAATAAGGTGCTTTGTACACTGGTTTAGAACTAGGAATAATATCTATTAAAAAATCAAAAACCCTTTTCAGGGGCAGACCTGGAAGGTCTTTCGGAAACACATCTCAAAAATCATGGAGATAAGGGTACGCTTCAAAAGAATTTTCCTTAAGTTCCTTCTCCTCTTCATCTTTCACCTCCTCCATTTTAACTACAAACTTATGGCATCCTTTCCATTTTTCTCTTTTCAATTGCATCATGGAAATTTTCCTGATTTTCATTTCTCATTGAAAACCATCAATAAGGACAATATTTTGATCATCATCTAGGCATTCTACTATTTTGGAAAGACAATCAACTTTTACCATATGTTGAGTTAACCATTTCATCCCTAAAATAACATCATAAGATCCTAGAGGTGCTACATATAGGTTGACATCTGTGGAAAAAGTAGGTAGGGTTAAACTAGCTTCAAAAAAGCATTGCTCTACCCAAGATCTTGACTGGTTTGCAAACTCTATTGTCCATGAATTAGCCATGAAACCAACTCTCCTAGATATTTTATCAAGTATTCTAGGGTTCACAAAATTTTTAGTTGCTCCAGTATCTATAAGAATAGAAATCGAGGTTCCAAAAAGAGTACCTGTGGTTTCAATAGGAGTAACCTAATACTCAGCTTGATGACTATCAAGAGCAGCATGAATCCTTTGCTGAAAATTCATTTTCTGTGAAGGTAAAGGTTTCCCTCCATAAGAATTCCCTTCACTCTTTGTGGGGTGTTGGTTAGCATAATTATCTCCTCCAGACATGAAACACCCTTCAAGAGGACCTCTCTTTCCTGAAGATCAGTTGAAATTATCATCATTCTTTCTAGGATTAAAATCCATGTTTCCATCCTTGGATTTATTTCTATTAAATATAGAACTTTTACCATGGTTACTCTCTCTAGATTCCTGATTACTATTTCTCTTTTTGAAGGATGTATAAGGATGAGTCGAGTTAAATTTATTTCAAGATCTTTTTCGATACACAGAGATAGATTTAAGATTTTGCTCTTGTTTGATGGCTTTCTTAAAGACTTGATCCATGGTTGTGGGTCCATGGACATCCACTTCTACACCAATCTGAGCATTTAAGCCCATAATAAACTTCCTTATTCTAAATCTCTCATCCTTCTGATATTGTGGCACATACTTCAATAATCTAGTAAATTTTCCCAAATTTTCCCAGTATTAAGTGACAGTCATATCTCCTTGATGCAAATTTTGGAAATATATTAATTTCTAGTCAAAGTAAGGTTGGGGAAACCACCTTTTCCTGAATATGACCACAAAATTGATCCCAAGTTAGACTCAAGGAATTCAACCCTAATTCCATTTTCTTGTTCATGCACCATGTCCATGCTTCTCCTGCTAATTGGTATGCTTCCCTTACAGCCTTGGTGATCTCAGAATAATTTCTTATCTCAAAATATTTTCCATCTCTGTTAGCCAAGCCTCAATTTCATCTCCACTCATTGTTCCATTGAACTTATGAGGTATAACTTTCTTCATATCTCGGGCTAGCTCGTTGGTAAGATGAGTTTTTGCCTCATTTTGAAATAGTGAGTCTTGATTATTTAATATCGGTTCAAAATGAAAACCAGATTCTTCTCTTCCTTTAGAGTGGTGTTATTGATTGGTTTCTCCCCCTCTAACTTCTTGTTCTAGGGTTTCTAATCTTCCTTTTGTTTCATTTAAGACTGACAAAATTTGATCTAAATATGTCATAGGATCAATCTCAAGATCTGGTCCATTTGGGTTCCCTCCTGGTTAGTTTACAAAATATTCCAGAACATTACCACACCTAATCATTTGCATAGAAGTTTACCAAAACATGTAAATTTTGATACACTATCATAAAAGTACAAGTTCATAAATACAAAAACTTAGAGCTTCATCACATAAACATTTGCTTACTCTAAAAGTCAAAACTTTACTTTATTCACTTTCTCGATTTTTACATCCTTATTAAAATACAAAACTTTTCTATTTTTTGTGTATAAGAAATATCTACATATCACTTTCTGACAGGGGAATTTCTTCTCGTTCCTCCTCTTTGTTAGACTAAAGTAACTCAAACTTAGTCGGTGGATGTACTCATGAGTACTCCATCAACATCCTTTTTACCCATAATAGGTGCATCCTGACCACACCCAAAGGCATGTCATGATGATCGGATGGTTTACTAATCTCAGTAGTAGGGGTTGAAAACCTTTTTGCCTCCTCAATATGTTTCCTCATTTCTAGGTGAATACATTTGAGTGCATCAACTAGTGTTTCAAAATCAGTGAGCCAAGATTCATTTGCATAACTCATTATTTCTGTCATCTTTGGTTCAGGAGATGGATCTTTTTTAATAGTGATCTTAGGTATTTCAGTAGGTTTTGTTTTATTGGCTCACCTTTCTTGTCATTCTAGCACAAGAACAAATGTTTTATCATTAGTATATCTTGCCAATCTTGTGAAACCTTGCAATGAGTTTCAAGGTCCAAGTGCTAAACCCGGTAGCTCTAATACCATGTATAACATCCCAACTAGAATATTAAATATACTTAAACAAAATTAAAGCAAAAATCTCACTTTTTTTTTATAAATATCTAAAATAAAAATATTACATTTGCAATTTCCAAGTACAATATATATTCTCAAGAGATGGTCACTTCAAGTGTGACTAATAAATTTCACATATATCAAATGGTCTAATTTATTACAACTTACAATTTTATCAATTTCATTTACAGAATAAGTAATGTGTTCCTATTCACAAGTCTTTGGTAATCAACTGCATGAGAGAGAGAGAGCATCACCCTAGTGATTTTCCTCCAACCACAGACTAGTAGTCCCCCACACACCTTCCTTTTGGAAGTGATCATTCCCTTTGTGAGGGTAATAGATAATGTGAATCAACTGATTCATTATGCCATCTAAGAACTAGTGATGTGTCCTAGCTAATGACAATCGGGTTTACAACTCTATTCTAGCTCTAGCAATGTATAACCCATTCTGACCATTCATCTATTTGGTACACCATGAATTGACAATGCAAGCAATGACTTTTGTATTACTTTGGCCAAAGTTTTTTATAAGTCATATATTCACTCACTCTTTTCTTGACTTGGAGACAACATTCTTATTATTCAATTTATAACTTATATATAATAAATCTCTTCAACTTGCTTATACCATATTAGTCTTATAGATATACTATATTCCCTTATCTACTAGTCAACTAGACAAGTCTAGGTTGAGATCTTAGGTGACTATGCAACGTACATTGAGTCCCTCTTTGCATCCTTGCAATTGCAAGTCTATGATGTCCTATCATCTACTCAATGGCTTGTCTACCTATTTCCATGCTCATATGTATTCTTCTATAATATATAAGATTTTGACATTTAAGCCAAAATAATTAATGATTAAAGGCTCTATATATCCTTAGAATATAAATATTTGACTCATAATCTGTTGAAGATAAACTATAATTTCATAAACTTGTGTATTGAATACACTTCCTCATGTATGTCAAAAAGAGAATTCCAAAATAATAGAATAGTCTAAATCTTTACCCATCATTTCCATAGTGAGTGTATCTCTCAACAATATTGTGGCTATTCATAGCCTAGGATTGGATAAAAAATTGATTATATCTCTACAAAGATAGGATAAAGATAATTTAAAATAACTCTAGAATAACATCTAAAATCAAGTCATACTTCTTTATATATACTTAGAAGTAGCAATCTAGTATCAAGTGCTCCTACACAATGACTCTGACTCATTAACTAGTTTTTAAGCTTACAAACACACTCTCTACCTTCTCAGTTGGCTATTACTATGAGTAGAATACTATGTTTATAAATGATTTTCTCCTAGGTCTCTCAATAAATCTGCCATCAACCCTTATTAAGTTGCTAAAACTAACTTAGCATGGTTTCCTTTTGCAATTGGTCCACTACAAAGTTGACCTATACTTTTCATAGTTGGCCTCTATACCTTGACACAATCAACCTATATCTTGACATAGTCATCTATGTCTTGGCACAGTCAGCCTTTGTCTTGACACAATCAGCCTATATCTTGGCATAGTTGGCCTTTGTCTTAGCACAATCAGCCTGTATCTTGGCATAGTCAACCTATATATTGGCACAATCAGCCTATATCTTGGCACAATCATTGTATATCTTGGCATAGTCAACCTATATCTTTGCATAGTCAACCTATATCTTCGCACAGTCAGCCTATATTTTGGCACAGTCAGCCTCTATATCTTGACATTGCTATACTAATCTTGTAATACATATAATACCTATATTTTGATTATCATAAGCCATCTTCTTGGTTACATAGTCTTTTGACTGTTGCACCACCAAAACTTTTTATGTTTCATTAACAATAAGAATGATATATGCTATAGATGAGTGATTCTCTTAACTAGAGATATAGAAATGTATAAACATTTCCTATATAGTATTTACTATAAGACAAGGAACACACACACACATATATATATTATAGAGTTATTATATCTCTTTCTCTTACCGAAATATGGTATAAATATATAAAAATAATCCTCTGTTGAGGGTAAACAACAAGTTTACTATCACTATGTTTCATGGTAGCCTACCTGTTAATTGACAATTTAAACAAAAAACTCCTTTCATGTTTTTACTTGCATATTTAATTGAATAAAAACAAGTGTATTCAATCATATCTTATGGAATATGGTGGACTTACCTGTATAGTGTTATAGGTCAAATGCTCACCAATGCCTTTTTCTTCCTCCACAAAGCCTGCATTTCTAATATCTATTCCTTTGCCCTGTTCTTCGAGCCCCTCTCTTTTGATTCTAGTTTTCTCCTTTACTTATGCCACCCTCACTTAGTTATGGGCTGCTAGTAAATGCATCACCACAAATCTCTCTCCCCCGTGACTCTTCACATGTAGAAAAAAGTGGGATGTTTGGAGCTACTGCTCCTTCCCCCACTCCCCAAGCATCTAGGGAGTATGCCTAGGTGAATAAAGAGAGAATTTTACCTCTACTAACATGATTCTTAACCAAGACTTAGTTTAAACAACAATAATAATAATAATTCTACACTTATCTAATTGATGTCACTATTGCATACTTTTTTATCCTAAATATGCTTATTCTAAAACACAATTATCAACAAATGATTATCACAAAGTCGACTAAGATCTCAATGACAAAATTAAACATGTTTAGTCAATTACTCACGTCGACTTGGCATTTGAATAAATACACTATGTTATTATCTGTTGACAAAGAGGGTTTAACCCTCGACTTACTAAGAACATAAATTAACAAGAATAAAAATGATCTCTATGATAATCACTAATATTTCTAAGATGATTAGAGACATAGGGATAAAGACTTAATCCAAAATTAACTTATCCTCTAATAAGTATATGTGTGTGTGTGTGTTTACAGATGGCATAAGGATCATTGCATTTATGTGATCTAGCATCCTCTCCATGGTGATACTCTCTCTCCTCATCTTAGAGGGAAAAACATTATTCCTGCATCCACCTCAATCACACGATGATTGTTAGTGCATTACATCATTTAACCACATGATCAATAATAAAGTCAAACAATTATTCTTTGCATATAAACTAATATAAAGCAAATGTATTTTCTATCATTACTTTAATAATAATATTTTCTCTGACTAACTCTATGTCTTCTTGAAAATAAAGAAAATAAATATGTTAGTTTAAAAATGGGGTGTGACATACCTCCCCCCATAGAGATCATTGTCCTTGATGATTATGACCAAACAAAATAAATATATCAAATATGTTCTTTTACATTATGTAAATATATAATTCAAATATGTGGAAACTTTTGATAGATATCATTGTAATCCTCCTAGGTAGCATTTTCCTTCGAATACAAGGCAAAGCTTGCACACCTCAAGCACTTTGAGAGGCTTGATCATGACCACCCCTGGGTCCTATACCGAGAGAGCATTCCAATTAAGTATATGATTAGATTCGGATATATATTTCTTCAAGTATGAGACATGGAAAACATCATGCATTCTAGTAAGGGCTGGTGGTAGAGCTATCCTATAAGCAACTGGATTAACCACTTCTATGACTTCAAAAGGTCCAACATATCTAGGTGCTAGTTTGGAAGACTTTCCAAACTTAATTGGGCTCTTATGTGGTTTGACTCTTAAGAGAACTTTATCTTCTACTAAAAATTGTCAGGGTATTCTCTTGGTATTAACATAGCTTTTCTGTCTATCATTTGCTTCTACCAATCTTTTCCTTATCAACTTTACTTCCTCTTCCATTTATAAAAGCATTTATGGCCCAACGCAAATCCTATCCTCTAGCTCATCCCAACTTATAGGAGTTTGACACTTCTTTCCATATAATGCTTTGAATGGAGCCATCTTAATTACAGAATGATAAGAGTTGGTATATGCAATTTCAACTAGTGGAAGATACGCTTCCCACTTATACTATTGATCCATGCAATACATCCTCAAAAAATCATCCAATATTTGGTTAACTCTCTCAATTTGTCCATACATTTCTAGATGATAGGATAAGCTTATATTTAGTTGTGTTCCCAAAGTTGAGAACAAGGTTTTCGAAAACCTTGAAGTTATCCGAGCATCTCTATCCGAAATTATCTTTTTTGGAATACCATGCAATCTGAAAACTTCTTGCATGAATTTCTTGGCAAAAATGGGTGCTCCATCTATAAGATTACCAGGTATAAAATGAGACCTTATAAAGTTTATCCACTATTACAATAATAGCATCATGCTTATAGAATGACAAAGGCAATCCTTGGACAAAATCCATACTGATAACCTACTATTTCCATTCAGGAATGTCATGAGGATACAAAAGTCCTGTTGGGTGCTACTGTTCAGCCTTAACTCGCTAACACTCTAGACATCCTACCATGAATCTTACAACATCATTCCTCATTCCCTTCCAAAAGTATAAGGGTTTCACATCAGCTAGTAACTTTGTCACTCCAATATGACCTAAATATGTTGCTGAATGCGCTTCTTTCCACACAGTTCTTCTTAAATCTCCCTAATTTGGAACAGAAATTTAGTTATTGAATCTCAATAACCCATCAGGTTCAAACTAAAATCCATCACAGCTTGTATCCTGAGGATTTTCTATTAGAGCTTTCAAAATTTTCTTGTAATATTCATCTCTGGTCAAATTCTTCAATACTTGAGCTCTAAAATCATAGCGCACTAATACTAGTGCTAATATGTGCCTTCTTTGACTCAAGGCATCAACCACTCAATTTTCCTTGCCCTTAATGTAGTTAATTTCAAAATCATAATAAGAGATGAGCTCTAACCATCTTCTTTGTCAGGCATTAAGGTTAGTTTGCATGAAGATGTACTTCAAACCTTGATTATCAGATTTTAGTTCAAATTATTTTCCCAACAAATAATGCCTCCATACTTTGAGAGTATGCGCAATTACCACTAATTCCAAATCATGAGGGGCATAATTCTTCTCATAAGGTCACAAATTCCTGGACTTATAGGCCACAACTTGTTCTTGCATGAGCACTCCTCCTAACCCTTCTCCTGAAGCATCGGTCACAACAACAAAATGGCCCTCTAGGTCCGACACTTTAAGAATTGGTGATGAAGTCAATTTCCTTTTAAGAATATTAAAATATGCTTCACACTTGTCAGACCATTCAAATCTCTTTCCTTTTCTCTGCAAGGAAGTGATAGGATGGGCAATTATGCAAAATTTCAAAATAAACTTCCTATAATACCCTGATAATCCCATAAAACTACCCACTTCATGCATATTTTTAGGTGTAGGCCATTCCAAAATATCCTTTATCTTTTAAGGATCTATAGTAATTTCTTTTGTTGATATGATATGGCCCAAGTAATGCACCTCTTTTTGAAATAAGGTACATTTGGATAGCTTTCCATAAAGTTTGTGCTCCCTGAGTCATTACAGAACTATCTACAAGTTTTGATGGTGTTCCTTCTCATTACAAGAGTATATTAAATTACCATATAAAAACACTAGAAAAAATTTGTCTAGAAAGTTTCTAAAAACATTGTTCATCAAATTCATGAATGTTGCTGGAGCATTGGTCAAACCAAAAGGTAAGACTATGAATTCATAATGCCCATACCTTGTTCAAAAGGTTGTCTTGTGAATGTCTTCTTCCTTCAGTCTCAACTGATGATAACCTGACCTAAGGTTAATCTTGGAAAATACAGTTGCATCACACATTTGGTCAAAACAATCATCTACGTGTGGTAGAGGATACTTGTTCATAATCATTTTTTTGTTAATCATACAATAATCTATATAAAGTCATAGAGTGCCATCTTTCTTCTTAACAAATATCACTGGCACTCCCCAAGGTGACACACTTGGTCTAATAAGTCCTTTTTGCAACAATTTCTAGAGTTGAGCCTTTAGCTCCATCAATTCAATAGTAGTCATTTGATAAGGTGCTTTGGACATTGGTTTGGAACTAGGAATAATATCTATTGAAAAATCAAAAACTCTTTTTGGGGGCAGACCTAGAAGGTATTTTGGAAAACACATCCCAAAAATCATGGAGATAAGGGTATGCTTCAAAAGAATTTTTCTTAAGTTCCTTCTCCTCTTCATCTTTCACCTCCTCCATTTTAACTACAAAAATCTGGAACCCTTTCTATTTTTCTCTTTTCAATTGCATCACAGAAATTTACCTAATTTTCACTTCTCGCAAAAAACCTTGGATAAGTACAACTCTTCCATCATCATCTAGGCATTCTACTGTTTTGGAAAGACAATCAACTTTTTCCCTATGTTGAGTTAACCATTTCATCCATAAAATGACATCATAAGATCCTAGAGGTGCTACATATAGGTTGACCTCCATGGAAAAAGTAGGTAGGGTTAATCTGGCTTAAAACAAGCATTGCTCTACCTGAGCTCTTGACTGGTTTGCAAACTCTACTATCTATGAATTAGCCATGAAACCAACTTTATTAGACAATTTATCAAGTATTCTAGGGTTCAAAAAAAATCTCAGTTGCTCCAGTATCTATAAGAATAGAAATTGGGGTTCCAAAAAGAGTACCTTTGGTTTCAATACGAGTAACATGATACTCAGCTTGACGACTATTAAGAGAAACATGAATCCTTTGCTAAAAAGCTATTTGTTGTGTAGGTAAAGGTTTGCCTCCATGAGAATTCCCATGAATCTTTGTGAGGCATTGGTTAGCTTAATGATCTCCTCAAGGAGGACCTCTGTTTCTTGAAGATTGGTTGGAATTATCACCATTCTTTCTAGATTAAAATTCCTATTTCCATCCCTGGATTCATTTCTATTAAATCTACAACTTTTATCATGGTTCCTCTATCTAGATTCCTAATTCCTATTTTTAGTTTTTCAAGGATGTCAAAGGACGACTCCAGTTAAATTTCTTTCAAGATCTTTCTTGATACATAGAGATAGATTTTAGCTTTTTCTCTTGTTTGATGGATTTCTCAAAGACTTGATCCATGGTTGTGGGTCCATGGACATCCACTTCTCTGCCAATATAAGCATTCAAGCCCATAATAAACTTCCTTATTCTAAATCTCTCATACTTCTGATATTGTGGCACATACTTCAATAATCTGGTAAATTTTTCCCAGTATTCAGTGACAATCATATCTTCTTGACACAGATTTTAGAAATTTGTTAATTTCTTGTGAAAGTAAAGTTGGGGCAACTACCTTTTCCTGAATATGACCACAAATTGATCCCAAGTTAGACTCAAGGAACTCAATCCTAATTCCATTTTATCGCACATCCACCACATGGATGCTTCTCTTGCTAACTGGTAGGCTCCCCATACAACCTTGGTGATCTTAGAATAATTTCTTATCTCAAAATATTTTTCCATCTCTGTCATCCAAGTGTTGACTGCATCTCTACTCACTATTCCATCAAACTTAGGAGGTATAACTTTCTTTATATCTCAAGCTAGCTCACTAGTAAGACAAGTTCTTGCCTCATTTTGAATTAAGGAGTCTTGATTGTTTACTCTTAGTTCACCATCAAAACTAGATTCTTCTCTTCCTTCAAAGTGGAGTTCTTGATTGGTTTCTCCCTCTCTCACTATTAGAACACACTAATATACTAAGAGGGGAGGTGAATCGATATATGCCAAAACTTAATCCAAATCAACTTTATTGACAAATCTTTTTACTACATTGAAAAGATGATAAGGAAAAATAAGAAATTTAAGCACAACACATAAGAACATATCCATAATACCATATTTATATGGAAAACCCTAGAAAGGAAAAATCACAGTGAGCAAGCTGCTTGGATGTACTATCCAAATCCAGCCTCACAAATAATAAAAATAGGTTTACAACAAGTTTTATGGGCTACAACCCAAAGGAATCTAAAACTCCCTAAATCACAATGCAAAACTTATAGAAAGAGGCTATAACCTCTATACAGAACACTTGACAAATTCCATTGCTCAATCACCTCTGTAGCAACAACACCCTTCACACTTTAACTCCTCTAATCAACAAACTTTGCTACCTTCAACACACTTCACACACACACACACTTACATCCACACTCTCACACACATACTCCCTCGTACACTCTTCCATACTCATACCTTGTTGTTATATGAAGCCTAATCAAACTCTTAGGTTAAATTTACCCCACTTTTATCAGCACAGTTTCCCCCCAAATTATTTATCTGGGTCAAGGGGCAGCGCCCCTTGCAGGGGTTTTGGGGTAGCGCCTCCAAGATGGGGTCAAGGGGCAGTGTTCCTTGCGGGGTCTAGGAGCAGCGCCCCTGGCATGCTCCCTGTGGCAATACATGGTAGGGTCGAGGGGCAGTGCCCCCAAAATCTCCAATGATTTTTAATTATTTTATAAAGGTGTTGGGAGTTATTTTTCTATTGGTCGACATAAAAAAAAAAACCCTATTTTTGTAACCGACATAAGGCTTAATAAAAGCGGCTAAGGGTTAGGGTTTTCATTGATGTATTGTAGCATTTTACAGTAGTATTGAGTTGCAAGGATTGCTAGTTGTAATCGGTTTGATTTACTGGATAATAATATTGGACTCTCTATTGGTGGATGTAGCCCGAGTTTGGGTGAACCATGTTAAAACTTGTCTCTCACTGTTATTATTTCTGTGTATTTCCATTCCTCTATTTAATCTTTATTTGCATTTAATTGATATCTTCTACATGCAATCCCTAACATACCTTTCACACCAAACAAGATCTTTCATTTATATCCTCTGCAAGCTTCAAAATCTTTCTCCTTCATCAACCAAGATAAAACATGTAGCATGAAACGTGCAATGACCACAACAAGTTGGCACCCAAAATCATGTAGAAATCCAATGTGGTTCAAACCAAGTGATAACCAGGACCTATTCTTCCTCATCAAATTCTTCCACGCTAGCACACACTTCCAAACACATGGCATAATCATCAACAAATAGCAAGTTGACCCAACAAACACTTATCCTTCCTTGCATTTAGCTCCAGACCTAAAGCGGTACTGTAGAGACCAAATAACACCATGTGGATCACTTCACAAGAATTATATGACTTTCAAAAGCATTCTCAAACATCCCTTTCTCTGGAAAATGGATCATTGTTCTGGTGCACTAAAAACAACACTGAACCCAGCCTCACTTGCAAACTTTGAATACACAATCTTGAAATATATCTTTGAAAAACAAACTTGAGCTACACTTCAACACCTAAAAATTACAATGAACAAACATACAGATCATCTGAACTCAACCTCCAAACATCAAAGCCAAATAATGTAATGCAGTGAAATGCAGTGGCTTTTACATTCTCCTCCTAACAAATCTGATTAGCAACATGATATGTCTTTCGTTGCTGACTCTGGAGAACCTCTTTGTTACAACTTATCATATGAAACTTTAACCATGCCTAATTTTCACCTCTATCCAACTATCCTTCAACCTACAAGATCACATCATTAAATGTGGAGAAATGCATAGCATTTCTTTGATTCATCCTAACTGCAACAACTCTAAACCACTATCTTCACTCTGCTACCTCTAGAATCTTCTGCAGTAACTTCTATGCTTTGAAATTAGGAACCTACATGTCTGACACCTGTCTTTGTCTAACTTCCAAACTGCAAGGCCATACCTTCAAATATGGAGGAATGTAGAGCATTATCCCAAGCTTCTTCAGTGCAACTTCCAATGCCTTAGATTGTCTAAAACCTTCTTTCAAAAACTAATGCAATGCACTTCATCAGGAAACAATGAATACAACATTCACCTCATTAGAGACTACAATCATAGCAGTTTTCATCAAAATCAAGAATCTTCATGTTAGCACAACTTTCATCTTTCCATGATAAGGTACAACTATGTACAGATGATATTGATCAATAATATGCTCATGGCTTCCATCACCTTATTCTTTACCTCACAACTTCTCTGATATTCACTCTTCTATTTGTTCCTCTGATCATCACAAAAATTTTGATTGCTTACTGTGCTAAACACTATTCTACAACAATATCCCTTTGGCATCTCTATTAACATCCCTAATCATCACTGGTCAACATTCCATACCACTGTTGACATCAATGCCAACACATATGCAACAATCCCCCCCTTTGGCATTGATGGCAACAATTGACCTGATATACAAATTTCTCCCCCTTTGACATGAAGGACAAAGGGCTAGTAATCTTCTTCTATACCTACAAAAGATTACAAGCTCCCCTTGTCTACATTAGTCTTGATCTTCCTTTACTACTCCTTATCTACCAGATCCCCTGACTATTTCATCCTTTTCATCCTTTATAAAATCTTATCTACCTACTCCCCTGAGAGGTATCCATCATCAATCAAGGGATAAAGATATGTCTTGAACTGCTCCCCCTAGACAGATGTACCATCTATGCATCTAGTTCGAAGGAGGGGCAAAAACCCCTAACTTTTGTCTGAGATACTCAAATGTGTCCTTAGAAAGTGCCTTTGTAAAGATGTCTACAACTTGATCCATTCTAGGAACATACTCCAATATGACCTCTTGATTTGCAACCTTCTCTCTCAAAAAGTGATGCTTGATAGATATGTGCTTGGTCTTATAATGCATCACTGGATTCTTTGAAATATTGATGGCACTTATAGTATTGTCACAAAGAATAAGAATGGGCTCATCATACACTACCTTGATATCCTTCAATGTTTGCTTCATCCACAACAATTGAGTGCAGTAGGATGTTGCAGCTATATACTCTACTTCTATTGTTGATAAGGACACTAAATCCTTCTTCTTACTAAACCAAGAGACCAATCTGTCTTGTAAAAAGAAAGATCCACCACTGGTGCTTCTTCTATCATCAACAATGCCAACCCAATCTATTTCAGTATAAGCACTCGAGGAAAAATCATCACCTTTTTTATACCACAATCCATATTTTGGAGTGCTCTTCAAATATATGAAGATCCTTTTGGCTACCTTCACATGTGTTTCCTTTGGGTCAGCTTGGAACCTTGCAACCAAGCAAACAACTTGCATAATGTCAGGCCTTGATGTTGTTGAGTACAATAGCCCCCCATCATAGACCTATCTAGAGTTTTGATCATCTTGAGGTGACTCATCATATTTTCTTAAATGACAACCTATCACCATAGGAGTGTTCACTAGTTTGTAGTTTTCCATACCAAACTTCTTCAACATCTCCTTGACATACTTTGCTTGAGAGATAAAGATGCCATCATTTGATTGAGCAATTTGGAGACCAAGAAAGAATGATAACTCACATATTATAGACATTTCAAATTCTTTATGCATCTCTTTTGCAAAATTCTTACACATTTCATCATTGCTCCCAAAGATTATATCATCAACATACACAACAACAATTAGATTTTGTTCATCCTTAATTTTGATGTAAAGATTACTATCTTTGGTACCTTTCTTGAAGCCCTGCTAGAGTAAATACTTGTCCAACCTTACATACCAAGACTTGGGGGCATGTTTGAGGCCATACCATGTTTGGGTCTTCTAATAATTGAAATCCATCAGGATTCTCTATGTAGACATCTCCTAAGTCACCATTCAAGAATACAGATTTGACATCCATTTGATATACCTTGAAACCCTTATGAACTACAAATATAAGAAATATTCTAATTTCTTCCATTCTTTCCACTGGAACAAGTGTCTCCTCAAAATCAATTCCTTCTATTTGTGAATAGCCTTTGCAAACCAATCTTTCTTTGTTTTTCACCTCTTCTCCATCTTTATTCAATTTATTTCTGAACACCCATTTTGTCCCTATCACATTCTTGTCTGTAGGTCTTAGTACTAATTCCCAAGTTTGATTCTTCTCTATCTAATTTAGTTCTCCTTCCATTGCTTGTATCCATCCTTCATCCTTACTAGCATCATGATGCAGGAGTATCCCAGGTTGCATAGAAATCTTGCATCAACCAAAAATATTTGCATTCTTTTTTTTTTCTTTCATTTCAGTTCAGTTCAGTAATTTGTAGTTCAACATTTTCTACTGCATTTTTCCACATCTTCATATCAGAGCTCACAGAACAGGACTTAGCATCTACATAATGTCAGCTACATTATATTCATATTTCAAGTGATTTCGGTTTGTTTCCTGAGAGCTATTGCTATCAGAAGATCATCATCTTTCATAGAATAGAGCATTTTGGTAGATTGTCTAATATATTGAGCATTTGAATCTTCCATTGCATTCTATATTTGTGTTGTATCCATTGTGTTTACTCTAGCTGCATGGTTTGGACAGTTCATTCTTTCGACCCTCCTGCCATGACTACACCAAGTGGTATTAGAGTGAAGTTTTGAATCCTTTGGGAAGTAAAGGCATTCTGTAAGATTTTGTGGTGAACAGAATGTTGACCTAAGGTAGTCTACTTATGTTTGTCAACAGAGCACCGATTGTGAGGCAGTTACTACCCTATTGTCAGGTCACTGAATTAAGATAGTTGCACCAGATCCTAGGAAGAGATATCGCTGAGGAGGATGCCTGTTATGGGCAATGTTGCTGGAAGAATGGAAGAAGTGATAGAGATGATGAGAATAATGAAAGTTAGATTGGATGTTGTAGAAGAAGACAAAAGAAGAGGATTAAACCCAAGACATGAAGATGAAAGTGATGATGATGAGTTTAAATCAACTAACCAAAATGAAGAAGCCCTAGAAGAAGAAGAATCAGATCAGGTAAAGATATTGAAAGTTATTTCTAAGATGGGAAAGAGACCTAGAGTGGAAGTGTCAAACTATACTAGAAATTTGAATCCTGAGGAATTGATTGGCTGGATAAATGACTTGGAGGAATACTTTGAATATGAAGAAATTGAAGAGTTGGAGAGAGTAAGATTTGCAAAAACTAAGTTGAAAGGACATGTTGCTATTTGGTGGAAAGAAGTTCAATTGGATAGGAATAGGAGAGGAAAATAGAAAATCATAAATTGGGATAGGATGGTAGAAATTTTGAAGAATTAATTTAGACCTGCTGATGATGAGTTGGAATTGTTGAAGAGATTGCAAAACCTAAGCCAAAAGGAGAAATCTGTGAAGTACACTAAAGAATTTCATAAGATGATTATAAGGACTAGACATAGTGAAGCAAGCAAGGAGAAAGTAGCAAGATACATATATGGATTGGGGATGTGAAAGAAAAGTAGAGTGTGGAATACACCTTCCTAATACTAAACTTCAGGAGAGAGATATAGAAATTTACAAAACTTTACAATTATATTTCATTTAAGATGCACAAAAAAGAAAAATAGAATAAGCAATAAAGATTGAACAACAGATTTTATGTGGGAAAACCATTACAAGAGAAAAACCCACACACCAAAGCAAGATCACTTGTATTACAGTAAAATATCAATTACATACAAGTTACAGAGCTGTACCTTTATAGGTGTAAATTCCCATAATGAATCTAGTAGCATTACAATACATTTACTCAGATCAACACACCATCCACTTTTTTTAGGTTACAATGCACTATCACATTAATATTGACTTCTAGCATTTCAGAAGGCCCATCATTTCAACTTCCACACCAAACAAAAACCATTACAAACCATCTAACATTAACCATTGTTTCTAGTCGTTACCGCTCCACCGCAGTCACCTTAGACTAACCTCTGTGGGATGGCGGGACACACCACAACACCATAGTTTACTATCCATTGCGGGGCTGTGAGGTATACTGTATTTCCACAAGTAATATTACAGACTGTCGTGGGGTGGTGGTAACACCACACACCCACCAACCTCTCTAGTCACCATCGTAGGATGGCAGGGTAGCTCCTGCTCTACCGCTGACATCATCAACAGACCACTACGGGGTTACTGGTTACGATTCCTCCTACACTACCGCACAAGCAAATGAAGACCGCTACAGGATGGTGGTAGTACCACACTACCACAGGTCAATTTTTGAATAGCTACAAGGTGGCGATAACACAACACTACCGCAAGCCAACTTCCAGACTCCTACAGGATGGAGGTAAACACCGCCAGCATGCACCTCTCTTATCTACACCCTATAGGACTACAGTAAAGACCCAAATGCAACCATGAAAGTTTGATACTAATGGCAACTGAGCTAGGGTTTTATCAGTGAGTTTGAGACACACATTCTCAATAGGATGAATATTCAAGAAGAACTCAGTTTGGTGAGGATGACAATAGTAGAAGAAGCATATCAGTTTGCATTGAAAGTTGAAGACAAGCTAAATAAGAGGCATGAGCAATGGTAGAGAGGTAGAGGAGGTAAATTTCAAAGAGGCAGAACATTATCCATAGGAGAAAGATCTAATGTGGATCAAAACAAGGGAAGTATCTCGTACAAGAAAGAAGACAGAGATAACAATTCATACCAAAGGGATGATAGAAATTTCTACTGCAGTAGCAAAGGGAATCATAATTCTTACAACAATGAAGGATACGGGAGAGATGAAAGAGGTTTTGACAACAGAACATTCAGAGGAACTTGTTTTAAGTGTGGAGGTGAAGGACACAGAGCATTTTAATGTCCTTAGGGATGTACAAGCAAGAGGACAGAGAACAGTGCAAGAGCATCTTATGCAGAGAAAGAACCTATTGGATCACCTAGCTCAGTGGGAAAACTAGAGAAAGGAGAATCATTAATCATGAGGATAGCATTATTTCAAGCAGAGACCATTGAGGAACCACCACAAAGGAAAAGGTTGTTCCGGACAAGATGCAAATCAGGAGGTAAATGTTGTAAAGTTATCATTAATAATGGTAGTACTGATAATTTGGTTTCAAAAGAGATGGTGACAAAGCTGAATCTGGAGAGATTGAAACACCCTAAGCCCTAAAAGATAGCATGGATCCAAGATGAACACAAGGTATTGGTGAGTGAACAATGGTTGGTGAAATTTCATATAGGATCTTATGTTGATGAGGTATTGCGTGATATTATGCTGATGGATGTATGTCATATATTGTTGGGGAGACCATGGCAGTATGATAGAAAAGCTATACATGATGGAAGGAAGAATACTTATACCATAACATCTAATGGGAAGAAACACATCATGATACCTTTGGAGGATGAGCCTAAGAGTGAGGTATGTGGGAATGCTAGAATCTTTTTGGTTGATGGAAGGAAATTCCTGGATGGATTGAGACATGAGAATATTTTTTTCTTTGATTCCTAAGAAGTGTAGAGCCCTAAGTAAAAAACTATCACCGAAAAAGAAGAAGACCCATCACAAGGGATAACTGAATTGTTGATAGAGTATGAAGATATCATATCAGATAATGTGCCTGAATGATTTCCACTAATCTAGAGTATCAGTCATCATATGGACCTTATTCTTGGAGAAAGTTTTCCTAACAAAGCAACACACCGGATGACACCAACATAAAACACAGAGCTGAATAGACAAATACAGGAGCTATTGAGGAAAGGATTAATCAGAGAAAGTTTAAGCCCATGTGTGGTACTAGTAGTACTAGCATCGAAGAAAGATGGAGAATGGAGGATGTGTATAGACTCTAGAGCAATCAATAAGATCATAGTTAATTATAGATTTCCATTGCCAAGGATGGATGACATCATGGACTATTTGAGTGGAGAAAAATATTTTACAAAGATAGACTTGAAGAGTGGATACCATCAGATCAGGATCAAAGAAGGAGATGAGTGGAAGACTCCATTCAAGACAAATGAAGGATTGTATGAGTGGTTAGTGATGCCTTTTGGATTGACTAATGCACTGATTACTTTCATGAGATTTATGAATGAGGTTTTAAAGAAATTCTTGGGTAGGTTTGTTATTATATATTTGGATGATATTCTATTTTTAGTAAGACAAAAGAAGAACATTTGTGGCATATTAGACAAGTATTGCAGAGGTTAAGAGAAGAGAAATTGTTGATAAGCATAAAGAAATGTAGTTTCATGAAGGAAGAAAGTTAGAGCAATTGTTGAATGGCCAACACCTGTGAACATTGGAGAGGTAAGATCATTCCATGGACTAGAAAGTTTCTACCAGAAGTTCATCAGAGATTTTGGTACAATATGCACACCAATGACAAAGATGATGAGAGGTGATAGAAACAATTTTAAGTGGACATCAAGAGTAGATAAGAGTTTTAAATTACTAAAGTAGAAAGTGATAGAGAAACTAGTGTTAGCATTACAAGATCTTGACAAAGTATTTCAAGTTGATTGTGATGCTAGTGGGAATGTAATAGGAGTAGTGTTAAGTCAAGAAGGGAGACCAGTAGCATATTTCAGTGAGAATTTGAATGATGCAAGGAGAATATATTTAGTTTATGATTAGATGTTCTATGCCATAATTTAAGATTTGAAGAAGTGGAGACATTACTTGTTGCCTAAGGAATTTGTGTTGTACACTGATCATCAGGCTTTGCAGTATCTGAATAGTCAAGGAAAGTTGAATCGGAGACATATGACATGGGTAGAGTTCATGCAGAGTTACACATTTGTATTGCAGCATAGGAGTGGGAAGTCAAACAAATTTGTAGATGCATTGAGCAGAAGAAGGAATTTTCTAACAAAGATGAGGATAGAAATTTTGGGATTTGAAGAGTTGAAGCATATGTATGAAGAATATCATAATTTTACAAAACCATGGAAAGCATGTAAGGAACTTGTTGTGATAGATAGAAGTAAGTGGTTAGACTATTTCATTTAGGAAGATATGTTGTTCAAGGGAAATCAATTTTGTATACCTAGAAGTTCAATGAGAGATAATTTGATCAAGGAGAAACATAGTGGTGGATTGGTAGGACATTTTGGGATTGACAAGTTAGTATCTTTGGTAAGTGAACATTATTTTTGGCCTCAAATATATAAGGATGTAAGGAAATTTGTTTAGAGTTGTAGAGTATGTCAAGTTACAAAAGGAAGTAGTCAGAATACTGGTTTGTACAAATCTTTGATAGTACCAGAGAGACCTTGGTAAGATATAAGCATGAATTTCATATTAGGTTTGCCAAGAACATGGAGAGGATATGATTCTATATTTGTAGTAGTGGACAGATTTTCAAAGAATGCACACTTCATTCCTCATAAGAAGACAAATGATGTTGTACATATTGCTAACCTATTTTTCAAGGAGATTGTGAGATTGCATGGATTACCTAAGAGTATAGTTTCAGACAGGGATACAAGATTCATGGGATATTTTTGGAAGACATTGTGGAGGAAGATGAAGATAGACCTAAAGTTCAGTTCAACATTTCACCCATAGACAGATGGATAGACAGAAGTGTTAAATAGGAGTTTGGGTAACTTGTTGAGATGTTTAGTAAGAGATAAGGTAGTAAATCGGGATCTAATTCTACCACAAGCAGAGTTTGCATACAATAATTTAGTGAATAGGAGTATAGGGAAAACACCATTTGATGTTGTGACAGGAATAACCCCTAGAGGAGTTGTAGAGTTGAGAGACTCAGTATGGAGAACAAGAGAAGTAGAGAAGAAGAAGAATTTGTAGGACATATGGAGACACTACATAATCAGGTCAAGAAGCATTTGGAGTAGATGAATGGTAAGTATAAGGAGAAAGTAGATGAGAAGATAAGACATAAAGAATTTTTAGTTGGAGATGAAGTAATGGTATATCTAAGAAAGGAGAGATTTCCAATGGGAACATACAACAAGCTGAAGATGAAGAAGTTTTTACCATGTAAGATTCTTAAGAAGTTTGATTCAGGAAATGCATATGAAGTGGAGCTATCAGAGACATTTGGTATATCACCTATATTCAACATTGTAGATTTATATTAGTATCATGAAGGAGACTCAAGTCATAGAATTGAAGATGGATTAAAGAATCAGTTACAACCACAAAAACTAGAGCAGATAGAGCAGATCTTGGATAGCAGAGTTGGACACAATACTAGAGGCAAGTAGTATAAAGAATATTTGGTAAAGTGGAAAGGAAGACTAGAAGAAGATTAATCATGGATTTCTCAAGCTAAGGTGGACCTCCTTGGTTTTCCTCTAGCCCCAATAAAGTGAGGGACTCACTTCTCAACAACCCTGGGTGTCTGATGTAGGAACATCCCAGGTTGCAGAGCAATCTTGCATCAACAAAAAATATTTGTATTCTTTTCTTTTTCTTTCATTTTAGTTCAGTTCAATAATTTGTAGTTCAACATTTTTTACTACATTTTGTGTTCGGAATTAAGGTGTCTCAACCTTGGTAATTCCTTGTATTTTTACATTGTATTTATTTATTTATTGCCTATTGTATTAATTGGATGCAAATCCTATGTTGTCATATTGTGGGAGTTGGCACGATGATGTGTCATCCTACATGGCATATGACCACATGTAATTTTTCCCTCAAATGAGGAGATAGGCATCCCACTTAGTGGTAGGAATATTTTTGCATGTGCCGACATCCTGGATGTTGTGTAAGGGCATATTGACCAAAACGGTCATGATAGATTCCTATGACAAAGTTATGACATGTAAGAGTTAGAAATAGGAGATTCTATGACAGCTGAAGACATGTGTCGAAGAGCATCTTTGAAAAGGGCATCTTTAGGCACCCCAAGGTGGACTATGACATGTTGTAAGAGAATATGCTATTTATATCCTATGTATGACAAATTTTCTTACAGCTGTAAGTTATCACAACTATGACAAATTCTATGATGGTTGTAAGAGTCATAAGAGCATCTGTCATAGACCATTTTGGAAATAGGTGACCTCCTTGGGATGGGGTGACTTGACAAGTGTCAGGAGCATCCTACAGTGTTGGACAAGTGTTCATAGGCATGGGTTTTGGGCCATGAAGCCATGTTGGATGCCCATCCCAATGTGGAGCTATTTTTGCCTTGTATTTGTTATATAAACAGGTGCTTTTGAGAGGAGAACTACTACAGGTTTTACAAGTACTGTTATGCTACCAAAACATCTCTAGATAGGAGTGTCAAAGATTCCTACAAGAGTATTAGCTCTGTGTTGTATTGTAACCTTCATTGTTTATAGAATACATTTGAGCTGTGTTTTGGAGTGTGGGGTTTTTCACCCGTAAGGGTTTTCCCCACGTATATCTTGTGTCTCTCTTCTTCTGTCTCACTTTCTTGTGTATGTGTTTTCTACAATATCTCTGTTAGTGGGTTAACATAGCTATAATTGTAAAGATAAAATTAAATTTGCACTCTCCTCCCCTCATTAGATTAGTGTAGGAAGCATTTTCCACACACCTACCTTCCTTTCAGTTGGTATTAGAGCCTAGCCAGTTTTGGTTCTAGCTATTGGGTAGGGGTTTTTTGAGCTAATCTTAGATTGAGTGGGAGTGTTGTGCAGAGCATTCTATATCGTGTTACAACAAGGATATGGCAACCACATCTGGAAGACTAGAGGTGGAGAAATTTAATGGCACTAATTTCAAGTTATGGAAACTCAAGATGGAGGACCTACTTGTTGATCGTGACCTATGGAAAACCATATCTGGTGTAAAACCTACAGCAATGTCACAAGCCGATTGTGACCTCAAAGATCAGAAGGCTAAGGGTATCATAAGACTCTGTCTATTTGACTCTGTCCATTTGAATCTGTCCTATTGAATGTCCATGAGGAGAAGAGCACAAAAGATCTTTGGAAGAAGCTGGGCGATGTTTATCAGGCCAAGTCCTTGGTAAACAAGCTTTTTCTGAAAAAGAAGTTGTTTGCTCTGAAGATGGAAGATGGAGGATCTGTTGTGGACCACATGAATTCTTTTAACATGATTGTTGCATAGTTGACATCTATGGGTGTGAAAATGGAGGAAGCACCACTACCACCTTAAGGATGGAAGATGTCGTGTCCTCACTATTATCTGATGAAATGCAGAGGAAGTCTTTTGAGGCAACCAAAGAGGCTCTTGCGGCTCGTGGAAGACCCAAGGTGAAAGGGAAGAAGAAGGACAAGAAAGGTGAAAAGGGCATATCCAAATCCCGTGGGAGATCCAAATCTCCTAGAAAGTCCAAGGCTCTCTGTTGAAACTGTGGAAAAACCAAGCATTTCCTAAAGGAATGCAAAGAGAAGAAGAAAAAAAAAAAAAAGAAGAATGCTCCTAATTCAGATTCTGACAAGTCACAAGATGATGGTGATGCCTTCATCGTAGCTTTGGCCACCCATGCATCTGATGATGTGTGGTTGATTGACTCTGGTGCATCATTCCACATGACCTCGCATCAAGAATGGTTCACGAAGTATGAAGAGTTCGATGGTGGAAGAGTGTACCTGGGTGACGATTCTCATCTGAATATTGTTGGTCATGGAAGAGTCTCAATCTAATTCCCTAATAGACAAGTGAAGGGGATCACTGGGGT
The DNA here is from genome assembly GCA_027924645.1 of Cunninghamia lanceolata. Lineage (NCBI taxonomy): Eukaryota > Viridiplantae > Streptophyta > Pinopsida > Cupressales > Cupressaceae > Cunninghamia > Cunninghamia lanceolata. Next base: position 2,105,711 of record BSBN01000798.1, read on the forward strand.
TATGCACATCCCATACCTAGCACGAAACCTGCTTTCTGTAAGTATGTTGAATGATGCAGGTGTGCAGGTTGTCTTTTCAAAGGATGGATGCAAGATGACTAGAGGATCTATGGTGCTTACGAAGGGTACTTAGAGAGGTACTCTATTTCAGCTAGAGGCATGCACTTCATAGTGCAATAGTTCTTTTGACTTGAAGAAAAGAGCTGTAGTCACTCCATCCCCACCATCTAAACAAGCAATGAAGAAATCTATTGTAACACTTTCTGATGGTAGTGCACATGCTTTGGAAGTTAAACTTCTTGCTGAAAATACTATGTTATGGCATTTGAGATATGGCCACATTGGTGAGAAGGGTCTACGTACCCTGAAAAATAAAAACCTCGTTGAGGGGTTAAATGATTGTAATCTCGAGTTTGACTTTTGGGAACATTATGTATATGGAAAGAAAAACTGTGTTTAGTTTTACTCTAGTTCTCACAAGTCTTTTGGTGTGTTGGATCTTATTCATTCTGATGTGTTTGGTCCTATTAATGTTCCTTCGATTTCAAAATTTGTATATTTTGTATCTTTCATAGATGATTATAGTAGGGCATGGGTTTATTTTATTAGAACCATGACTGAAGTCTTTAGTCAATTTAAGGAGTTTAAAGCCTTTGCTGAAAATGAGACTAGTAAAAAGATTAAGTGTTTGAGAACTGACAATGGTGGTGAGTTTTGTTCGGTAGAGTTCGATAAGTTCTATAAAGAGCAAGGGATTGAAAGACATAAGACAAATCCATATACCCCGCAGCAAAATGGAGTTGCAGAGAGGATGAACAGGACACTGATGGAGAAGGCTAGGAGTATGCTTAGTGGAGTAAGCCTCAAATAAACGTTTTGGGCTGAAGAGCTGTTGCCACTACTTGCTATCTGGTAAACAGATCTCCTACATTAGCTCTTGTTGGTAAGACACCTATGGAGGTGTGGTCTGGTAAGAAGCCTTCTGTTAGACATCTTCGTGTTTTTAGTTGTGAGGCATATGCACATATGCCTAGGGAGAAATAGTCTAAATTGGAGAACAAGGCTATTAAATGTATTTTCATTGGCTATGGTGTCGGTGTGAAAGGATACAAGCTTTTGGATCTTGTGGTTGAAAAAGTGTTGTATAGAAGAAGTGTTATCTTCAGAGAGCTAACACCTCCTTTCGTTGTTCTACAGCCAGAACAGACAGAAAGGAAAGAAGATGTGGTTTAGTTTCCTTCTACCCCTAAGAAGACTGAATAGACAGACCCTGTGAGACCTGATGATGAGGAGAGCTCTAGCAGCTCTAAAAGCTCAGAAGAAGAAGCAAAACCTCAACCTTAGTCATTGAGAAGGTCTACACAAACAAGAAAGTAACCTGATAGGTTTGGTTATTCATTACTTGATTCTAGTTTTGTTTTTTCTTTACTTACTAACACTGATGAGCCTAGAACTATGAAAGAGGCTATGGGCATGAAAGATACAGGTTCCTCAAAGGAGGCCTTGGAAGATGAGATGGCTTCTTTGGAAAAGAATAAAACATGGGACTTGGTGCCTTTGCTTGATGGACAGAAACCTGTTGGATGCAAATGGGTGTTCAAGAAGAAATTCGGTGTAGATGGCAGTGTTAAAAAGTATAAGGCTAGATTGGTTGCGAAGGGGTATTCACAAGTGGAGGGAATTGATTATGGTGAAATTTTCTCTCCCATTGCAAAACTGACATCCATTCAATTTCTATTATCTCTTGTAGCTGCTTATGACTTAGAGGTAGAATAGATGGATGTGAAGATAGCTTTCCTTCATGGTGATTTGGAGGAAGAAATCTACATGTCATAGCTAGAGCATTACATAGAGAAAGGTAAAGAAAATTTGGTTTGCAAGTTGAAGAAGTCTTTGTATGGTTTGAAGCAATCTGTTAGGATGTGGTACTTGAAATTTGATACCTTTGTGTTGTCAATTGGTTATCTAAGATTGAAATTTGATCATTGTGTGTATTACAAGTTTAACAATGATCGCATTCTCATTAGTGCATTGTATGTTGACGATATGTCGTTAATTGGGAATGGTAAGAATATGGTTTCTAATTTGAAGTCTTAGTTGTCAGTACAATTTGAGATGAAAAATCTTGGGGCAGCCAGGTACATTCTAGGAATGGAAATCAAAAGATATAGAGCTAACATAAAACTCTGGTTAAGCCAGAGTAAGTATGTGAAGACCATGTTGGACAGGTTCAACATGGTAGATTGTAGACCATTGTGTGTTCCTGTTTCATTGGGGACAAATTTGTTTGTTAATGATTGTCCAAACTCTCCTAGTGAGTGGAGGACATGAGCAGAGTACCTTATGCTAGTGTTGTTGGTAGTTTGATGTATGCTATGGTCTGCACAAGACCATACATTGTCCAAGTAGTGGGAATCCTTAGTCGATTTATGGCTAATCCTGGATGGGTACATTGGGATGCAGTTAAGTGACTGTTCAGATATTTGAGGGGTACTTTTGAGAATTCCATTTGCTATCAGAGAAATGCTATAGGACCTCCACATTCAATTTGTATTCGTGGATTAGTGGATTTTGATTGGGAAGGTGACATTGACAGTAGGAGATCCACCAGTTCCTATGTGTTCACTATGCTTGGTGGTGCAATTAGTTGGATGAATAAGTGACAACCTATGGTTGCTTTGTCCAGTACAGAAGCTGAGTACATGGCAGCAACTCATGATTGCAAGGAAGCCATTTGGCTTAAGAGATTGTGTTTAGATGTTGGTGTTGATGCAAAATAGATTATGATTTTTTGTGACAGTCAAAGTGCGATTTTGCCTTGCGAAGCATCTAACTTTCCATGCCAGAACAAAGCATATTGATGTATAGTTTCACTTCATGTGAGACATGGTAAAGGATGGGAAGGTAAATTTGGAGAAGGTAGATACTTTGAAGAATGTTGTAGATGCATTGACGAAACCAGTGGGCACAGAGAAGTTCAGATGGTGTTCGGAGTCTATGGGCCTCTCGGCCTATAGAAGTTAAATCTTGTTAATTCTATTGGCTCTTATAAGGTGTTCAACAAGTGGGAGAATGTTGGAAATTAAGGTGTCTCAACATTGGTAATTCCTTGTATTTTTACATTGTATTTATTTATTTATTGTCTATTGTATTAGTTGGATGCAAATCCTATGTTGTCATATTGTGGGAGTTGGCACGATGATGTGTCATCCTACATGGCATATGACCACATATAATTTTGTCTTCACATGAGGAGATAGGCATCCCACTTAGTGGTAGGAATATTTTTCCATGTGTCAGCATCTTGGATGTTGTGTAAGGGAATATTGACCGAAACGGTCATGACAGATTCTTATGACAAAGTTATGACATGTAAGAGTCAAAAATAGGAGATTCTATGACAGGTGAAGACATGTGTCAAAGAGCATATTTGAAAAGGGTATCTTTGGGTGCCCCAAGGTGGATTATGACATGTTGTAAGAGAATATGATAGCTTGTGTATGACATATTTTCTTACGGTTGTAAGTTATGACAGCTATGACAGCTATGACAGATTCTATGACGGTTGTAAGAGTTGTAAGAGCATCTGTCATAGCCCATTTTGGAAATAGGTAACCTCCTTGGGATGGGGTGATTTGACAAGTGTCAAGAGCATCCTACAGTGTTGGACAAGTGTCCATAGGCGTGGGTTTTGGGCCATGAGGCCATGTTGGACGCCCATCCTAATGTGGAGCCATTTTTGCCTTGTATTTGTTATATAAATAGGTGCTTTTGAAAGGAGAACTACTAAAGGTTTTACAGGTACTTTTATGCTGCTAAAACATCTCCAAATACGAGTGTCAAAGACTCTTGCAAGAGCATTGGCTCTATGTTGTATTGTAACCTTCATTGTTTACGGAATACATTTGAGCTGTGTTTCAGAGTGTGGGGTTTTTCACTCGTAAGGGTTTTCCCCATGTATATCTTGTGTCTCTCTTCTTCTATCTCACTTTCTTGTGTATGTGTTTGCTACAATATCTCTATTAGTGGGTTAGCATAGCTATAATTATAAAGATAAAATTGAATTTGCACTCTCTTCCCCTCATTAGATTAGTGTAGGAAGTGTTTTCCACACATCTAACTTCTATTCATTTTGTTGCATCTTCATATTAGAGCTCACGGAGTAGGACTTAGCATCTACATAATGTTAGTTACATCATATTAAGATTTTAAGTGATTTGGTTTTGTTTCTTGAGAGTTATCACTATCAGAAGATCATCAGCTTTCACAGAACAGAACATTATAGAAGTCAATGAGAGGAGAAGGTTTGCGGAGCACTTTTGTGACTTATGGAGCCTAATGAAACATCATACATGACACATAAGGACCAAATAGACCCTTCTTGAGGTCTGCACCAAGTTTCATCAATTTGTGGAGCAATGCCATATGTTGTAGGCTAACCTACATGTTTCTACACGTTACATCTTTCACAGGAGTTGTAACCTCTTATGGCCGATGCAGAGGATTTTATGAGATTGAGGATGATATATATAGATCTCTTACATGTATTAGGAAGACAATTTTTAAGATCTCCAATTATGTAGCGTTAGAAGATAGATTCATTTCGGGAGGCACTTTAATGCCCTATCTTGCATATCTGTTGTAACCCAGAAAGTAGGCATGTGAGCCCTTTGATTGTAGCTTGTATGTTGCTAGCATATAAGCATTTTGATTGTTTGACATATTAAGCATTTGAATCTTCCATTGCATTCTATATTTGTGTTGTTTCTATTGTGTTTACTCTAGTTGCATGGTTTGGATAGTTCATTCTTTGGACCCTCCTACCATGACTGCACCACATCAGCAAAAGTTTTAGGCTCTATTATTGACAGTAAAGAAAAGTTTGCCTATTCATTTGTTCTTGCAAATATTCTTCTTGTCTGTACTACTTCATCCTTGTCTCCAATGGTCTGATCTTATGAATGATTCTTTTGAACATATTTGGCAGGGGTCTTGGTAGTCTTCTCTTGAGTTTCTTCCTTTTCTTCAATTTCTTCTACTTCTTCTATGAAGGCAGGTTCATCTGACCAACAATCTTCTTTCTCATCTATGATTTGATGTGACTCTTCATCAACCCTAACATTTTCACTATCAACTATCTTCCTCAATCTTTTGTTGTAGTATTTGTAGGCTTTTCTCCTAGTTGAGTATCCAAGGAAGATTCCTTCATTAGATCTTGAGTCAAATTTTCCCAGACCTTCTTCATCACTTTTGATGTAGCATTTGCTTCCAAAAAATCTAAAATACTTGACTGATACTGGTCTTCCATACCATATCTCATAAGGTGTCTTGGTGTTGTGCACTCTTAGTTTTCCTCTATTGAGAATTTAGACAGTGTTGAAACAAAGGATCAACTAACGCATTGTTGATTACAAATTGAAGTAATAGATTATGAACAACCTAGTTGTACATATAGGGTAGAGAGTGTGAGTCAACTTAGGAGTCGACTTCAACACTCAACTAGAGGTGGAAGAAAGAGTGTCGACAAGTGTCTTGGAGAGTTGTGTTGGACTCTCCAAATCGACACCTAACCACCTAAGGTGGCTTAAAACCATGTGCAAAATATTACATAGGCTAAGTAATATATAATAATTATTTGCACTAACACCCCCCTTAAGCATAGCTTAGGTGGATACAATAAACAAGGGTCTCGACTACTAGGCCTGATGAGGTACCCATGTAAAAATGCATCTCTCATAAGGTGGAGAAAGAAAGAAAACCCTGTGGGAAAAAACTTTCCTCCAAAAGAGAGAAAATAAGAAAGTGTTCTAGATACGACTCAATGGAAGTGCACTTGACACAAGACAACTGAAAGTGATAGTCCTGCAATACTTACAAGATCCATGTGTGGAATGTCAATTACATGCCATATGGCTACAATTCAAATCCAATGTGAATTCTTGGTTTAAAGATTATGTGGAAGCCTTCTGTGAAGCAACTCTTGAAATTTGTAGAAGCAAAGAAACTGCTATCAATCTTCTACTATGATGAATCTCTAGAAGTTCTCTAAGAGTCAACTCTAGATTCACATGTAGGATTAGGTGATGGTGTAGTGGAAGTGTTCTTGACACATCTCAATGAAATTATGTACTTGACATGACTCAATACAATGCAGAAAAAATGTTGAAGAATGATGGAGTAGTGGAAGTGCTCTTAACATATCTCTGTGGAAGTGCTCTTGGCACAACTCAAAAATGCTCTTAACACAACTCTATGAACCCCTCCATAATTCAATATTTTTATCCCAAATATTAGAAGCCCCTTGTGACTCAAAATTTTTATCCCCCCTGAATTTGGCACTTTATAATGATAGTGCTTTAAACAAGTCTAATTGGAATGAAAAAATGGCACTTTATAACATTAGTGCAAAATCATTTCCAATATATTAGTCTCAAAAAATTATTCACTTTCTAACAAAATGGCACTCAATTTCAAGTTGCCAATCAAAAGATATAATTGTTTTTTCGAGTTATTTACTTGTTGTACAAAGAAGGGATTTTTTTGAGAAAATGGGACAATTCCCAATCATCTCGACACATCTTTGTCAGCACTAGAACTAGCTTCTCGACGACTATAAATATGCCCAATTTTTCCTCCATGGGTGAAAGTTATAGAAAAATGAGAAAAAAGCCCCTCTTTGCACACACCTATGCAAGCTTAGGGTCTTTTTTGGGCAATTTTTGTTTTTTACAAATGCAATTTTCTCTGGAGGTATCTCTAGCATAAAATGTCAATTTTTACAGTTTTTTGTCCACTAATTGTTGCATTTATGCTATTGGTTACATATAATGCTAGCATAATTTAACCTTTGATTAGTTAACTAGCCTCTAGGGGTTAGCATAGAGTGCTAACGGTTACAAATTTAATGTCTCCTTTACAAAGTTGTTAATAGTTAACATGAAATGTTAACTTTACAATATTTGTTAATGTTACATAAGATGTTATTGTCATAGTTAGTGTAATAGATACAATAAATGAAAACAATATATGTTACCAAAGAATTCTAACATAAAATGTTGGTAATGTTAATGCATAAACAACTAGATCAAATGTTGTTAGCACAACAAACCCTAACATTAAATGTTGATGTAACATAAAACCCTACAAGAAAAAGAAAATTGGGGCCCTAAATATGGTTGAATGCCTTAGAAATGGAATTTGAAGTGACTGTGAGCACCGTAGAAGTTGAGATTGATAGGAATAGGCCAAAGATACAATCTTGACCTCGACCTTATGTAGAAAATCGTGGGCAGTTTTGATAAACTACAACCTTCAATTGTTGTCACCTTAGAAAACATACATTAGAGACCTTTAAACTGACTTTAACAGCTAAGAAAACCTAATTGTGAGATGTGCCTTGGTAATGTGTTGAAAAAATAACAAAACACCAACCAAGAAATGAAGTGGCAGTGAGCAACCGATCTGCAGAGAGGTATGAAGACCATGAACTTGGAATGAATGGATCCAATGGAGAGGATTTTAATTTGAAGAAGGTAATCCAACAATAATTTGTTGACCACTCAGATCCACCAAAACCTGTGATGAATATCTCTGCCTGGCGGTTGGATTGAAGGGAAAGGGTGGAGAGAAATTGCAAATGGAAACCTTATAAACACAAAACAAATGTGGTGGGGTTGAAGACAATAGATTTGAAATGCCTCAGAGACCAAACCTGTGGTGTTGTTGAGAAAGCGACCAAAATGCAAACCAAAAAAAATGATGTAGAAATGGTAACTTTTCACAAAAATGCTTGATAGAGCTGTCCAAAAGAGGTCGAATCCTCAAACTAGAGGATCACCAATAAATTTCCCAAATCACAACAAAATTGTTACTAATGATAGATTTGCATAGGCTGAGAGGCTGAAAAATGACCCAAATCATAAATTTCTCCCAAAATCTAGAATAGTCACCTACAAAAAACACCAAGAAATTTCACCCTTATCATGAATAGAGGACTACAAAATGTTGATTTTGCAAAAACATTTTGCATTTTCACCAAAAAATCTATGAACAAAAACTTGCAAAATGTCAAATTTCTAAAAAAAAATTGCATTTTTTACAAAACATTCTGTCAAATAGGAGATTTTTGTCATTAGATAAAACCCTGTAGGTGTTAATCTCTGCTACAATTTCTAGAGTTAGGATCCATGAGAGGGGGTTAACCCATGTTATGAAACATCATGGGGAGTGTTGGACACACATGCCAACAATCTCCCCCCAGCATTACCTAGGGAGTTTCAAACTTGAGACCAGCGGCTCTGATAACATGTTAGAACAAAGGATTGATGAACGCATTGCTGATTACAACTTGGAGTAATAGATTATGAACAAGGTAGTTGTACATATAGGGTAGAGAGGTTGAGTTGACTTAAGAGTCAACTTCAACACTTAACTAGAGGTGGAATAAAGAGTGTCAACAAGTGTCTTGGAGAGTTGTGTTGGACTCTCTAAGACGACACTTAACCACCTATGGTGGCTTAAATCCATGTGCAAAAATATTACGTACACTAAGTAATATATAATAATATTTTGCACTAACAAACAATAGTATGGACTACCTCTTTCCAATATGTATCAGGTAGCTTGTCTTCACTCAACATTGTTTTAGCCATATCTTGAACTATTCTACTCTCTCTTTCCACTACTCCATTTTGCTGAGGAGTTCTTGCAGTAGAATAGTGCCTCTTTACTCCGTATTTTTCAAAAAATTCCTCAAACTCACTTGATGTGAACTCACCACCTCTATCAGACCTTAAGCACTTGATTCTAGCATTTATTTCATTTTCAACCATGGACATGAAAATATTAAACCTATTGGAAGCTTCTAATTTTTATTTCAAAAATGTAACCCATGTCATTCTAGAGAAATCATCAATGTGAAACATGAAATACCTCTCGCCTTATAGACTCTTTGTCCTAGTAGGTCTGCACAAGTCAATATCAACCAGTTCTAATGGGATTGTAGAAGAATACTCCTTGGACATGAATCTTATAATTGTCTGATTCCCCATTTGACATTCCTTGCATATGGTGCTTGTAGGCTTGATGATCTTTGACATGTCTCTTACTTCTTGCATGGAGCTAATCTTCACAAGATTTTCAAAGTTAATGTGCCCCATCCTTTTGTGCCATAGCCAACATTCATTTGTCTATCCTAGAAGACAAGCCTTTCCATTAACACCTTTTAGGGTATACAAGTTGTTCTCTATCCTAGAACCTTTTGCCTCCAATCTACCAGATTTTTCTCTTGTGATTTCACACCCTTGATCATGAAATATGAGATTGTATCCTTTGTTGCACATCTGACTTACACCGAGAAGATTATGCTTGAGACATTCTACATAAAGAACAACTTCTATCCTAGGCTTTCCATTAATACTTATGGTACCTTTTCCACAAATATTTAAAGATGAATTGTCTCCAAACTTGAATGATCCACCATTCCACTTAACAAGATTGATGAATTTGATCTTATCACTTGTCATGTGGCTTGTACATCCACTGTCTATTACCTAGAGATTTATTTTCCCTTGAGAATGAAATGTTGTTTGGACAATCATTGAATTTTCAACTTCATTGTTTGTCTCCAGTCTTTTGGAGGAATCACTTTCCTTGACTTTCTCAACAACATCTATCAACTGAGATTCTGATTTTACTAATCCACTCCTTCAATATCTTGCTATATGTTCAAAATTCCTGCAAATTTGACATACCACATTGACATCCACTAGTGAAGCAAGAGAATTCCTACTTACAAGATTTCTTCTATTCATTTCAAACTTGCAATCCATAGCCTTATGACCAAATTTATTACAGATAAAACAATAACCAAACAAAGCATAATTGAACCTGTTTATAGAGAATTATCTTGCACAAAAAGATCTTCCTTGAGGCATGATGAGATCTACTCCTTTAGAGTCATCTAGACTTCCAAACCTTACTTTTTCCAATTCCCTTTTGAGTGACAAAATTTATTTCTCAAGTCTTGTGCATTCTTTTGTCTTAGCTTAAATCATAGCTCTTTGTTCTTAATTCTCTTTCCTTGCACACTCCATGTCTTCAAGAGTAGAAATAAGTTCACCTTCAAAATCAACTTCACATTCTTCTTCATCTAGAGTCTTGTCTGAACCATCAGAGATCACCATGGCCTGAATAGAGCTTCTCCTCTTTCATCATCTGATGAGTAGTGATCTACTTCTTTGGAAAGGTAGGACATTTAGAAGTGTAATGACTAACTCTTCCACATTTAAAACATTTGAAAGGTAGCTTACCTTTATACTTGCCTGATCCCCTCTTCAGCTTTCTCACAAAGTTTGCTTCTTCTTCCTCACCTTCACTATATAAATTAGATGTTCCTTCATTCTTCACATCTTTGAAAGCAACTTCTCTTTTGTACATGGACCTATGACTTCATTTCTCATCTCATACGTAGTGAGGGCCCCAAACAACTCTTCCATGGTAAGTGTCTTTAGATCTTTGACTTCTTCAATTGCAGAAACTTTTGAATCAAATCTATGAAGGAGAGTTCTTAAGACTTTCTTCACAACCATTGAATCATCTAGATCTTCACCTAGAATTCTGATTCCATTGACTACTTCATCTACTTGGATCAAATAGGTAGCAATGTTTTCCTCTTCTTTCATCCTTATATTCTCAAACACTATTTTGTAAGATTGTAATTTTGCTTTCTTTACAATGTCATTTCCTTCATAGAGATTTTTGAGCTTATCCCATATCTCCTTGGTTGTCTTGCACTACACTACCTTGACAAGCTCTGAATTGGTCAAACCACTTAAGATGGCATTCTTGGCCTTGGAATTGTTTTCATGAGCCTTCTTTGCATTTGAATCTGCAATAAGATGTGTGCATTCAATATAAGCATCCATTGCAGCTCTCCAAACATCATACCCTAGCAAGGTAAGATAGGATTCCATCCTTACACTCTAGAAGGCATAGTTTCTTCCATCAAATATCAGTGCTTTAGAAGAGGACTCTTTCTGAGCCATGTGTTCTACTCCAAGATCTACCTTTAGCTATTAGGTTGCACTAAGGAACTCAACTCTAATACCAATTGTTAGAACACACTGATATACTAAGAGGGGGGTGAATCAATATATGCCAAAACTTAATCCAAATTAATTTTATCAACCAAATCTTTTTACTGCATTAAACAGATGATAAGGAAAAATAAGTGTTATGGAGTAAAAAGTGGCCACATGCCTTTTTACCTCCTAGTTTATCTCCTAGGTCCTATTTTCTTCCTTATACTTAATTTTACATTATAATTGATCATCCCAAAGGAAACTTCCTGGCACCCAGGACATTTTGGGACTCTTGGGACCTATTTTAACTTATCCCTAACCCAATTTAGGCCCTTATACTTGGGTGCCAACCATCCAAGTCTCTCCTATTTGGTCGGGGCTAACTTTTGGTATGTCGGCTTGGGCCCTTCCAAAATGTTCCTCCTTGTCAGCTCTTGTGATTTAAATTCATAAATGTTAGCAAGAAAGCATATATAAGTGAATTTATGAATTCATTTTACACCTAGATGGATAACATGAACTTATGATATTGGAGCAAAGAGGATTCAAGGCATTCATTGTGTTGTTGCAGATTTGTGTTTATATTTGTGTGTTTGTTGTAGATTTGGCATCAACATCCATCTCCTTGTGAGTTGAAGAGATTTCATTCTCTCAAGGGCTTCACCTCCAAGGTGACATCATCTCTATTTGAATCATTGGAATAATTTCATCATTTGGATTATCTTTAGCCTCTGCCCTGCAAGGGAATGCTCTCTTATTAACAATGGTGTTGGAAGACTTGAATGTCCTTCCAAGGCTTGACTAAGGCAAGCTCTTAAAACCACAACCCCCAACCCCCTCTCTTGTCATCTTGTTTGCAGGTTGCAGGTGCAAGTTGTGGAAAAAAGTGAAGCTACAGGAAGGCAGTGCAGACATTATAGTTTCAGGATCTGAAAATAGTTCCCAAATATCCCTCTAATTGGAATTGGGTGGTTTCCACCCTATTCCATAGGGCTATAAGCTTCTGGATATGAGTTTTGAGCATCATTTGCAACATTTTCTCAGTTTTGACCTTTGACAGAATCCTACTTCTAGACTTGGGCAGTTGCCGAATTGGTCGTCCAACACCTCTACTTTTGAGAGATAGGTTCTGACATCTTACTATTCCTCTCTATACTTTTGGTTTCCATAATTCTATTGTTGATCATCTGTTTCAAGTTGATTATCTTCTAACTAGGGTTTCCTTCACATTAAGCCTAGGGTTTGATAAAAGCTTGGTTGAATCTTATCTTTCCTTGACAAATAAGATCACAAAGATCTATAGTTGAGACCTCTTCCATCTTGTAATGGCTTGAATCAATCTTTGTCCTTGAATGTTAGAGTGAAAGGAGGGTTTGATCTAGTGAATCCACACATTCCATTCATCCTCTTTTTACCTCTAAACATTTTGGTGAACCCATGTTTTTACTAAACTTGCACCTTGATGAGTGTTGTAATCAATCATTGCATTCATTCATATCATATTTTTCATCTTGCATGGAAAATAATTGCATTCATTTAAAAAAATTGAAAAACATAAGCATTCTAGGCTTACATCATAGCATAGTTTCACATTCTTTTCCTTGCATATCATTGGAAGTAATTAATTTTCTGATTTTTACATCATATCTGAGACAAATTACAGCATTAATCATTTCATGATCTTGTACCTTGCATTTGTATATCTCATTTGTTAGGGTTTTGCTTGAAATATTGCATTTTTCATATAACCTAGTTTTCACAAGAAGCTAGGGTTAGTGGTCAAAATCTCATTTCATATTTTTCTATTCCTTTAAACACTCATTCAAAATTCATTTTGAGTTGTAGTGTTGCTTCATCAAGTGTATTTGCATGAAGATTTCAAATTTTGCAGTTACACATTGTGTATTTCAACAAGCATAACTACATTTATCTTGTTGCTTGTATTCTTAGTTTGTACATAGAGTGTTATTGGACTTTGCATGAGTTGTATAACCTACTTCCCTACTAGGAACATTTTTGTAAGAAGAAGTTGTAGATTAATGGGTTCTAATGATATTGATAGTAGCAATGTTCAAACATCAGAAAACACATTATACAACCACTTTACAAAGGGTGCATCAACACCTCAACATGACATCTTCAGTGATAACATAGAAGAACCAATAATTCTCCTCTTGAAGAAATGGGTAACAAAGATATACATGTGCCTGATGAAAATCTTAAGACATTGGACAGACAACTAGCTAAATTTCAACAAATTGTAGAACATGCACATCTAGCTCAAGAGGTGGTACCTATTGTTGAAGATATAAGAGGATTGTTACAAGAAGAACAAGAAGGTGTTGACATGATCTATGGATTAGATCACATAGTGGACCATTACATTATGCATACAACTAGCCACATGAATAACATTGAAAATGTGTCACCACTGAAGTATATAAGCTCACCAGTCTTGGTACCCATACCGACTAATGGAATATCCACTTTTACATCATCAATTCTCACCACCAACCCACATTCTTGTAGTAATGCTACCACCACTATGGAAACATCTACTAGAAATAATTACAAAGTTGTTGCATTTAACTATCAAAAATTTTCACCTCATGTCTCTATACCAATGCATAACTATTTCTAGCCACCTATCACCTCAACCCATTATCAACCACCATATAATTTCACAACCACAACATCCAATCCATCTTTCTCAAATTGACAAACCAATTCTTCATCCAATGATACTCTCCTAAACCAACTCTTGCAGAGTATGTCTTCCTTACAACAAAAAGTAACAACTTGACTAATTCTTCTTCTCAACCTACTTTACCTGTTGTTATATGGAGCCTAATCAGACTCAGAGGTTAAATTAACCCCACTTTTATTAGCATAGTTTCCCCCCAAATTACTACAGGGTCAAGGGGCAACGCCCCTTGTGGGGGTTTGGGGGCAGCGCCCCCAAGATAGGGTCAAGGGGTAGTGCCCCTTGTGGGGTCTATAGGTAGTGCCCCTGGTGTGCTCCCTATCACGATACAGGGTGGAGTCGAGGGGAAGCGCCCTCGTGGGGGCTCGGGGACAACGCTCCTGAAACCTCACACAGTTTGTTATTATTTTATTAAGGTGTCAGGAGTTATTTTTCATTAGCCGACATAAAAAAACCCTATTTTTGTAACTGATATAAGGCTTTTTAAAAGTGGCTAAGGGTTAGGGTTTCAGTTGACATTGTATTGTAGCATTTACAGCGGTATTGAGTTGCAGAGATTGCTGGTTGTAATTAGTTTTGATTTACTAGATAATAATATTGGACTCTCTATTGGTGCATGTAGCTTGAGTTTAGGTGAACCACGTTAAAACTTGTCTCTCGCTGTTATTATTTCTGTGTATTTTCATTCCTCTGTTTAATCTTTATTTGCATTTAATTGATATCTCTTGTCAGCTAACCCTAACAAGTGGTATTAGAGCGGGTTGTGTATGATTATCATCTACAGGAAGGTCTCACGGTTGAGTGGGAGCAATGGCAGATGAGGGTAAATTGAAGGTAGATAAATTCAGTGGACAGAACTATTAGTTATGGAAGATGCAGATGGAGGATTATCTCTATCAAAAGGATTTATGGAGGCCGTTGGAAGGAGTATCCAAGAAACTAGCAAGAATGACAGATGAGGATTAGAATCTTCTGGACATAAAGGCATTGGGAACCATTTGGTTGTGCCTAAAACCATTAGTGGCATTCAATATAATAGAAGCAAAGACAACAGATGGTCTGATGAAAGCTTTAGATAAATTGTATGAAAAACCCTCAGCCTCAAATAAGGTATTTCTCATGAAGTGTTTGTTTAATTTGAAAATGATTGAAGGTGGATCTGTGATAGATCATTTAAATGAGTTTAATATGATTATCAGTCAGTTAACTTCTATAAAAGTAAGTTTTGATGAAAAGGTGAGGGCTCTCTTGATATTATGTTCTTTGTCATAAAGCTGAAATAGTTTGGTAATGGTTTAAGTAACTCTGTCTCTGGTTCAAACACTTTGAAATTTGATGATGTTGTTGGTGTTATCCTTAGCGAGGAAATGCAATAGAAAAGCTCAGGAGGGTCCACATTAGGTCATGTTTTGAATGCAGAAAGCAGGGGCAGATCAAAGGAGAGAGGCAAAGGTTCTGGAGGTCATGGAAAGTCACGAGAAAAATCAAAGGATAAGAGATCCCAATCTAGAGGACAGAAGGATTGTTGGTACTGTGGGAAGCCAGGTCATCTGAAGAAAGATTGTTGGTCTTAGAAGAATAAAGGAGACAAAAAAGAAGGAAATAAGGAGGCAAATGTGGTAAGTAATAAATCTGAAGGTGATTATTTGATTCTTTCCCTAGATAATGCTGATGATTCATGGTTTTTAGATTTAGGGGCCTCATTTCATGCTACGCCCCATAGAAGTTATTTTCTTGATTATGTCCAAGGGGATTTTGGGTTGGTTTATTTGGGAGATAACGAATCCTGTCAGATTTTTGGAAAGGGAAGAATCAAGATTAAGTTGCGGAATGGGAAGCATTGGCTACTACAAGAGGTAAAGCACATTCCAAAGCTCAGTAGGAATTTAATTTCAGCAGGGTAACTAGCTGAAGAAGGTTGCATTATTATATTTACTAATAAAAATTAGAAGGTTTCAAAAGGTGCCTTACTAGTAGCAAAAGATATGAAAGTAGGCACCTTATATCTTTGTACAGGTCATACTGTTCCTTCTACTTTAGCTGTTGCAGAGAAAAAACTAACGGGTTCAGGAACAGTTGCTGCAGGTTCGCAAGAAGAGACTAAAACAGTTGTTGTATGTTCTGAGACAACACTGTGGCATAACAGACTTGGGCATATGAGTGAAAAAGGTATGAAGGTACTTCATTCTAAGAAAGTTTTACCAGGTCTGAAATGTATTAATATGGATTTCTATGAAAGTTGTGTGTATAGAAAACAAAAGAGATTTAGTTTTCTAAAGGATGGGAAGCAAAAGAAAGATGAAAAGTTTGAGCTTGTGCATACAGATGTATGGGGATTGGCTTAGGTATCTTCTCTTGGTGGCCCTTGGTATTATGCTACATTCATAGATGATGCAACTAGGAAGGTTTGGATTTATTTCCTCAGGTAGAAATTTGATGTATTTGAAACATTTAAGAAATGGAGAAGCTTGGTTGAGAATGAGACGGGTAAAAGATTAAAATGTCTTAGATCTGATAATGATGGTGAGTATTGTAGCAAAGGATTTGAGGATTATTATTCCTTTAATGGAATTCGTAGGCAGAAAATGGTTCCAGGGACTCCACAGGAAAATGGAGTGGTTGAACGCATGAATAGGACAATAATGGAGCATGCAAGGACCATGAGATTGCATGCTGGGCTACCTTTAAATATGTGGGCAAAGGCTATCAACACCGTTGTATATTTAATTAACATAGGTCCTTTAGTTCCTTTGGGCTATGGTATTCCAGAGGAAGCATAGATAGGTAAGAAGGTAAGTTATTCTTTTCTCAAAACCTTCGGATGTGAAGCATTTGCACATGTAGATTCTAAAAATAGAACCAAGCTAGATGCAAAATCAAAAAAGGTGTACCTTCATTGGATATGGCATTGATGAATTTGGTTATAGGCTTTGGGATTTTAAAAATAAAAAAATTGTCAAAAGCAGGGATGTTGTATTCAATGAGAAGGTGTTGTGCAAAGATCAGTTGCAATAGCATGAGAAGAAAGAAAAGGATTATGTGGTGTTGAATGATACTTCAAATAGTGATGTTCCAGCGGTTCCTCATACTCCGCAATAGCAACCAGAAATACCACAAACTTCAGTGAATGTTAGACGGTCAATAAGGCTAAGTAGACCTCCTGAAAGGTTTTCTCCCTCTTTGTATTCTATTTTGTTAATAGATGCTGGTGAACTAGAAGGATGTGATGAAGCTATGTAGGTGGATACAAAGGTTCAATGGGAGCTTGCAATGAAAGAAGAAATGGATTCCTTGCTGAAAAACTAGACTTGGGAATTATGTAAGTTACCTACAGGTAAAAAAGATTTACCAAACAAATGGGTTTATAGGTTGAAAGAGGAAGATGGAGGTAAGAAAAGATTTAAAGACAAGTTAGTTGTAAAAGGATTTGCATAGAAAAAGGGCATTGATTTTGATAAAAAAATTTCTCCAGTTGTTAAGATGACTTCTATTTGTACTATTTTAAGTATTGTGGCTGCTAAAGATTTGCATTTGGAACACCTGGATGTAAAAACTACCTTTCTCCATGGTGATTTGCAGGAGGAGATATATATGGTGATTTGAGGTCAAAGGTAAGGAGAAATTGGTGTGCATATTGAAGAAGAGTTTGTATGGCCTGAAACAAGCACCTCGACAATGGTATTTAAAATTTGATAGTTTTATGGTTGAGCAAGGCTACAGTCGGTGTAATTTTGACCATTATGTTTATTTTAAGAGGTTGGATAATGACAGCTACATTATTTTATGTTTATATGTTGATGACATGCTTGTAGCTGGGTCTAACATGGATCATATAAGAGAGTTAAAATAGTAGTTAGCACAGTCATTTGCTATGAAGGATTTAGGGGTAGTAAAACAAATCTTTGGTATGAAAATTTGCAGAGATAGGAAGAACAAAAAATTGACTCTATCTCAGGCTGATTATGTTGAAAAGGTGTTGCAGAGATTCCATATGGAGAATGCAAAAGTTGTCAGCACACCTTTGCCTAGTCATTTGAAATTGACTAAGGAGATGTGTCCAAAGACACAAGAGGAGGAAGAAAAAATGTCCAAGGTACAATATGCTTCAGCTGTAGGAAGTTTAATGTATGCCATGCTATGCACAAGACCAGATATTGCACATGTTGTAGGAGTCGTAAGCAGGTATATGAGTCATCCCAGATTGGAGCATTGGAATGTGGTAAAATGCATTCTTAGATATTTGAAAGGTACATCCAATACACATTTATGTTTTGGGGGCTCTAATACTGATTTAGCAGGTTATGTAGACTTAGATTTGGTAGGGGATATTGATACCAAGTGGAGTACTACAGGTTATGTCTTTACTGTAGGTGGGACAATGGTGAGTTGGATCTCACGGTTGTAAAAGGTGGTTGCTTTATTCACCACAGAGGCAGAGTATGTAGCTGCAATAGAGGCAAGCAAGGAGATTATATGGTTGTGATCTTTCATGGAAGAATTGGGCAAACAACAGGTTAACAGTTATTTGTTTACAGATAGCCAGAGTGCCATACATCTTGCAAAGAATTGTGTCTTGCATTCAAAAACCAAACACATAAATTTGAGGTATCACTTCATTTGGTTGGTGTTGGATGATGGATAGTTAAGGCCGGAAAAGATACATATAGATGAAAATCTAGCAGATATGTTTATGAAGGCAGTGCCAAGGGAGAAGTTGAGCTCTTCTTCAGCTTCGGTTGGTCTTCAAGACTGAAAACAAAATTAGAATAGTAGAGTCCAGGGTGCTTATTTCCAGTGGGAGCTACAGGGTCAGTGGTGTTACGATCAGTCTCCAAGTGGGAGATGATATGGTGTGGATTTTGACCAGTCTCCAAGTGGGAGATTGTTGTTATATGGAGCCTAATTAGACTCAGAGGTTAAATTAACCCCACTTTTATTAGTGCGGTTTCCCCCCAAATTCCTACGGGGTCAAGGGGCAACGCCCCTTGCGGGGTCCATGGGCAGTGCCCCTGGTGCGCTCCCTATCATGATACATAGTTTTTTATTATTTTATTAAGGTGTCGAGAGTTATTTTTCATTAGCCGACATAAACAAAACTTTATTTTTGTAACCAACATAAGGCTTGATAAAAGTTGCTAAGGGTTAGGGTTTTAGTTGACATTGTATTGTAGCATTTGTAGTGGTATTGAATTGCAGGGATTGCTGGTTGTAATTAGTTTTGATTTACTGGATAATAATATTAGACACTATGTTGGTGGATGTAGCCCGAGTTTGGGTGAAGCACATTAAAACTTGTCTCTTGCTGTTATTATTTCTATGTATTTTCATTCCTCTGTTTAATCTTTATTTGCATTTAATTGATATCTTCTGTCAGCTAACCCTAACATTACCAACATATCATGCTTGTAGCCCTTTATCTTATGCAATTCTAAGAACTCCAATGCCTGACAAATTTGACACCCCCCGCTTTGAAAAGTATGGTGGTAAAGGTGATCCTAATACTCATGTAGCAACATTCACAACAATATGTAGTGATTTCTTCTTTAATGAGGAATTGTTAGCAAAATTCTTTTCCCAATATCTCAAAGATAATGCTTTGGAATGTTTTTTCTCTCTACCTCCTAATTCAATAAATTCCTTCTCATAGCTAGTTGATCAATTCTTGCAACACTTTCAAGCAAACATTAGACCTACGTCTGTCTCCTTAATTGATTTGGTTTATTGTTAAAAAGGTTCAAAAGAGAAGTTAACAGAATTCATCAGTCGATATCAAAGTTTCATCTTGCAAATACAATATTCAAGTAAAGATGAGGATCTTCAGAAGGTATTCATTACAAATCTACAACCAAACATACATGATAAAATATTGTTAATGAAGTATAATTATTTTCAACATTTATGCACAACTCTCCTAGATTACCAACTTTCATCTAGTTAGTTTGAGAATCACACCTCATCGGCTCCTATTGATCAATCCATAGATGAACAATCTCAAAATTCATTCAAGAAGAACAACAAGAATTTCATTAAGATCAATGGGCAACATTCAAATAATTTTCATTCACAAGTGTCTCCTATTTCAAAGCCTCCTCGAGCACCATTTCAATTCAAACAGGAACAAAGACAATTCACTCCATTGTTGGATTCTCTCCATTCGGTAATGACTCAAGAAGTGAATAAAAATATCTTAAAGCTTCCTCCTACTCATCCATTTGACAATTCAAGGCCATAAGGAACTTCATTAAATGCTAATGCCTATTGTCACTATCACCGCTCTCCAGGACATGATACTGAAATATGTATGCATCTTAAACATGAAATTCAAGACCTCATCGCTTCTAATGTGATACAAGTTACTGGTGTGAATGACAATGGGAATAAGTTGGTAGCACCTCTGAATCAAAATTTACAAATCTTCACTGATCCTTTTCCTAAGCATAACGACAATAATATGGTGGAACAAAATACAATAGAAATTGAAGATGATTATCTTGATTATGAAGGCATAGTGGGTAAGTTGGAAGAAAATAAGGAAACAAATGAAACTTTATCTCACCCACATGAAAAAGTTATATATGCTAAGGTTCCTCCTCCATTATCCCTTTATGGATCAGAAGATAACCAACATGTGAATGATATACAATCGGAACAACCTATATGTAATCACTTGAAGCAAGAGAAAGTGAAGCCAATAAGAAACATTCCATTTCATCATGAAAGGCTCATTAATTAGACTAAGAAGGAAAAGGAAAGGAAAAGAACAAGGCAACTGTCTTCAGTAGGAAATGACACTAGTTCCCCTCCTCGTAAGCAACAAAAAACTTTGAACATACATGGTCTTGATAAGCAAGAACTGTATAGCTATTCTAGAAATAAGCATCAATCAGTTATGAACTTCTTACACAACTTGTCACTCTTGATGGAGCACCTCTCTAAGATGCTCGCAAGATTGGCCTCTTCTTATTAAATAAATATATCTACATATTTTGTGTTGTGCTCCCCGTGTTGTGCTATATGTTGTTTAGGTCTCTTTGGACAACCCTTGATACTCTTGTAAGCTCAAGGATACAAGGAGACCACCTCTTTGTGATCATTCTTCTATTTGTTTCATCTTTCTTCTATCTTTCCTCTCCTCTATTTTATAGTTGTGTGTCAAGTGCCTTGGGGGCATAGCATTTTGGAGGGTGTTTTGGGGGCATCATGTCATGCCCACATTTCCCATGTGGTCACGACACACATCACACATGTCATGTCCACATTTCTCATGTGGTCATGACATGAAATATCAAAATTTTTACCATGCTTCCCTAGAAACCCCCTCGCATGCATAAGCATGCTCAGTGGCGTTACGCATAAGGCATAAACATGACAGTTGAAGGTGGGGTAATGCGTTCACTTGCACATACCATTTCACAATGAAGGCCAACTAGGGGGTCAATGCAACACGATTAACATTGCCAATAGGGTTAGGATCAACGATTAAAACCCTAGGTTAACTTACGTGAATGATGGGATTTTGACATAAGTCAAGATCAAAAGACAAATTCTAGTTCATGAGAAAATATAATTTAATATCAAAACCTAATGTCGATAATCGGCAAAAACAATAATTTAATCCTAAACAAGGTTAAATTTTACTAACCTAGCATACTCTCTAAATTCTAGAAAAATCTGGCAGCATATAATGCCTCATGGGTGTGATTAGGGTTTATTATAATAAACCTGATTTTGATCAAAAGTTTACTGGGTTGGTTTTAAATTACCTACATTACACTAGTTAAATTGGTAGAAAAGTTAATCAGATTAATTAAAAACCCCAAAACTCATTAATGAAATTTCTACAAAGATGCCCAGAACATTTTTCAACAAAGCTCGATCAATTTGTTCTTCTTCACGTTCTCTATCAATCAGAGCTATCACTGCATCCTTTACGTTATTCCTAATTTCTTGGTAGACCAGATCACGGAAGCATGTTATACTAACTTCTTTTAAATAGTTCACTAGGTTTCCAAGTTGGATTAAAATGACATCTTTATTAAACTAACAAAATCACTTTAAATATAATTAAAAAGGAATATTAAATTAATAACAATCTAGTTATATATTAACCTCGTCAAATTTGGTTTGAAAACAAAGGATTAACCCAATTGTTTAAAATAAATACATCTCAATAATTAAATTGGTGTAATCATTAAATAAAACAATAAAAATCCCTCTTCAATAATCAAATTAAAATTAATAAACTATGAATTCCCTCTAGTCATAAACTATTCTATATATTACCATACCACTACAATTAAATAGAACATTCCCAAAAGAAATAAAAATTACTCATTCAATATTTATCTCAAAACCCCATTTTAAAAATAAATACACAAACAAATGAAATAACATAATAAAAGAGTGGGAACAAAAAAAAAACAATTTTAAATTAACATGCTCTAAAATCCTCCAACAATAAAATAATAATTTCCTTATGGGGAACTAGAAAACCCTAACCCTATCTTCAACTATCATTTTCTATCCTATTTGTTTTTCTCCTCTTCTCTCATTTTTCTTCTTCTCTTATTTGGTCTTTTTGTTGCAGGTTCTTGGTTGGGGAGCTCTCATGGCCGCCACACCAGGAAGTGCATATGTTATATATATATATATATATATATATATATATATATATATATATATATATATATATATATATATATATATATATATATATATATATATATATATATATATATATATTGTAAATGTGTATATACTATATGCTGTGGTGTGGAGTTTACTACCCATAGAAGGGTTGAAAGGAGAGTGGCGGAGCTGTGTGGAGGTCTGGAGACGGAGTTTGGAGGGACCATGACAGACAGTGGCGGGTTTGGAGGTTCATGGGGGATAGGGGAGGCCGTTGAAGGGAGAGGGGGTAGCGGGTAATGGCGGAGGAGATGGTGTGGGGGCTATGGAGGGGGAAGGATGTGGGTTTCGCAAGGATGTGGAGCAGCGAAGGAAGGGGGATGTGGGGAGGGGGCCGAGCACCACCCACATCCCACTATGGTGGGGCGTGGGTGGGGCTCGGCCCCTTCCCCACACCCTGATCTACTTACTAAGGCGGCGGTGGGGGGGTCAAAACCCCCACCCAAAACTATATTTTTTTAAAACTCTACTAACTATGTACAATGAAAACACAGTCACGACGACATCATTTATATATATATCTTTTTTTTTCTTTTCTGTTAAATAGTATATAAAAAAAATTATATTTAAATATATTATATATATGCTTATAAATAACTGTATTTTCAATTATAGTTGTCATTCTAAAACTCACAGATTTTTTTGAATGTAATAAAGCAAAAGAAACATTTTTTTTTTGCAAAAACATATTTCCACATAACAACTCTTCAAAAGATTTATTCATTATCTTTTTTTAAGCAAATGCCATTAGTTCTTTCTTTCATAATAACTACAACATCTATATTTTCTTCTCTTAAGAAAATAAAATGTAAAGATTTTCATTTTTTTTTCCACAAAGACAAAACAGCAACTATCCTATTTTTTTTGAAAAAATAAACATACAAGTGAAATAGCAATAAGACCATGCTTTTCCTCCAATAATCTATTTTTTTCTCTAAATCATAAGGCATTAAAATCAGCAATTTAATTCTTCTATTTTAAAATATAACTAGTTTCATACAACTCAAGTAAAAACATACTCTTACAACTTGAGAGAGAGAACAAAGTTCTCTTTTGAAATCTAAAAGAAAATGATACACAAGGCCTCTCATGGCCATGCTCTCTCGAGAGGACAAAAATATTTTCTTCAACTTCACATAGCTCTATTTTCCTGCAATGATACAAAAAGTTGAAGAAACCACAACAAAATGCTCTCCTCCCTACCATTGACTCACTTATGAGTCACCCCCAAGCTAGGAGGTCATCCTCACACTAGGAAGACTCAAACCATAACATGATAATGCATTCAACACCCAAAAACAAAATTACTCTCATGACTATCACAACACAAAACTCACTCAAGGTGAGTTTAATGGGCTAGGGGAGTGGACATCACTCAACTCAAGATTGCCACTCTAAGAACTTTCCAAATACATAAATCTCTCAAGGCTTCAAGCCCACACCTAAAACATGATTTCACAAAACTTTCCCTGATACACATATTGCTCAAATTCACAATTTTTCCCTTAAGGCTAAAACTCCATGAAACCAAGGATGTGACCCTGAGGAGGTTCACTTCTCCCCCACCCCACACATGTTGAGCATCTTCTCCCAAGTAGGAGAGGCTCTCACAACTTCCATACCCAATTTTCCCACAACACAAAGTAAAATCAACAAAATGAACTCACGCACACACAACATGCAAGTAAATAAAATGCATAAGGAAAGGCATTTGCCTTGAATCCTACCTTATAAAGCCCAAATGGAAGATAGTTGAGAAGAGCTCCTCTAACTCCTTCCCCAAGTTGAGCCACCAATTTCCCTCTAACTTTTTCCCCAAAACAATTAAAATAAAAAATTGCCAAAAATTCAACAACCCTCCCTCTCTTCAAGAAGGATTAAAATAGTCTCTTCTCATGAGCCTTGAGGAATGGGGAGGTGACACATGTCACCTCCTCACTCCTCCACCCATCTACTTGCAAGACTCTTGGAATGGGGTGGTGACACTTGTCACCCACCCTTTCCACCAAGTCTTTCTCCCATCCACTTGTCCTCTCTTAATTAAGTGGGAGAGAGAGGTGGAGCCAAAGAAGGAATGGGTGCCACATGTGTCCCAATCCTCTCTTCCTAAGAAGGACCACTCAATCCCAAGGTACCCTCACCAATTGTGGAAGAGGCTTGGAGTTGAGTCCTCCACAATTAAGGGGTCTTGAATACTTCCCCAACCTAGGGAAGAGGAAAGGAAGAGGTTGAGTATTTGACCCACTCATCCTCTCTCTCCCAAGCTTCCATTTTCGTCACTTTATTTCATGGTGAAGTTAAAGTGACCAAATAGGAGTTTACCTAAGGTTACACAAGCCCAAATGACCCCTAGACCCTAGGGGTACAACGCAAGGTCAAGTTTAACCTATTTTAAGCACCAAAGGTTGAGTAAAAATCACATAAAAGGGGTCTCAAAAATTAAAACTCAAAAATAGAATTCAAATGACATTACAACTTACAACATCAATTAGAAATCAATAAAAGAAGGGTAGACCTAACCCAACTAACACCATGCAACAACATTACAAAAATTCATCATGCAAACATAGTTGATCTTGGTTCCTCTTGGAACTAGATCAGCTTCACATGGGAAAACAACACAGTGTGTGGGATGATCTCTAAATTTCTGTGGCTTCATTAGAAACACCTGCACACTCAAATGAAATGTTAATTTGACATGTATATGATAGCCGAAGAAAAGTGAAACATGCACATATAACATCACATGTTCATATAAGCATCAAGGAATCACATTATAATTAAATTCTAAATTTTGCATTTCAAACATCCATCGCAGATCTAAATACATAATTTCTAACTAAAATTACATGCATAGTATCCAAATAACATCATAATGTAAATCACATGTCTAACTTGATCAGTGAATCAATATCAATGTCCAATCACATCGTAATCATGGTAAACATAATAAATCAACATAAAGCATAAAATTTAATAGTCCTGAAATTCATGATCAACAGTCCCACAAGTCTGGTAAGTATCACCAACAGTAAAATAAAATAATCAAATATAAGGGAATGAAAAGGTAGGCCTCACATCCTCCCCCCCTAAGACTATACTTCCTCCTGGAAGTCGTCAAAGAGGTGAGGATAAAGGGCCCTCAATCTTGCTGCATCCTCCCATGTCGTCGTGACCTCATCATACATGTCCCATTGGACCCTAACCTGGTCCAGCTCTTGACCTCGAAGGCACAACATCTAATGAGCCAATATACGAATTGGCTCCAAAGCCAACTACTCTTTCACCTCTACTCATAGTCTCAATAGCGGGGACCTAGAACTCGGCCTGGCAGTCATCAACTACTGCAAACATATGGTGGGACCTACCCAATCTCCTATAGTCTACTCTGAACCTCCTGCACAAAGCTGCCCCTACCGTAAAGTCCTATGGGCACTCTCTGGCTAGGTAACCCTCACCACCACATACATAACATGTTCCCCTAGGCTTATACTGTCATATCTGTGTCCTACTAGACTGCTGTTGTCCAGGTTGATCTGTGAAACCCTGTGACCCTCTGAAGGACTGTTGTGACCCCGTGGGCCCCACAGGTGGTCCTTGCTACCTCTAGTCTCTATGCAGGCCCTATTGCTGCCATCCTCAATTCTACCCTCCTTGTGCCCTCTGCTAGGGTCTAAACCTCTGCTAATTCTACTGCTACTGTTGTGGAGGTCTAGGAGGTAATGATGGAGAACTAAATCCTCCTCTTTGTGGTGGTAGTGGCGGTCTACGATAATTCTTTTGGTGTTGCCACTACCCATGATCCTAAAATTGGGGGTGTGATCCTTGTATCTCCTCAGCTATGTATGCCTTCTCGGCAGTATCACTCAATGTCTAGGGGTCTACCATGCGTACAGGCCCTGCTATGCTATGGTTCAATCCTCTGATAAACTTATGAACTAGGAGTTTCTCATTGTGGAGATACTTTGCATATCGAGACAACTTAGTGAACCTGCCCTTGTACTGAGCAAAAGTAAGCCCTCTACTGAAGGTCGTGAAACTTGTCTATGCGATGCTATCTATAGTGATCTGATAAATATCGCGCATTGAAGTGCTTAATGAAAGTCTCCCAAGTGAGTGTGTCCAATGAAAAATGGCGCTTGCACTCCTCAATGCACCACCAAGTAGCTGTTGCATCTTGCAATAGGTGGACTACCACACGTGCCTTTGTGCTACCCTCGTAAGGACGCAATGCGAAACATTTATCTAGACTGCTAAGCCAAGCCTCAGCTTCGGCTCCCTCTGTAGTCCTAGTGAAAGTAGGAGGATTCAACCTCAACATGTCCCTGATGGGGTCTCCTTGGTCTTTGTGCCCTCTAATGCGCTCATCTGCATAATAATCATATGCCCTATGAATGATTTGCTCCATTCACACTATCTCCTCACGCTTATCATGATGTGGAGGGCTCCTGCTACGAATCATGTAGGCTGATCCAACCTCCTCTATCATCGTATCTGGTATCTCCACAAACGGCTCCACATGTGGTGCCTCTCGCGGCTTGACGCGAAGCTCCACATGTGACTTTACTCACAGCTCCATGTGTGGCTCCTCTCATGGATCAACACAGGGCTCAGCATGTGGCTCTATGTGTGGCGCATCTATGGCTAGTGGTAGCCTAGCTAACATTACTTGTACTGCCTAAAGTATCTGTGGTCCAATGTCTAGTATAGGTAGAACCTGTGGTGCCGGTGGTGCTTGACCCTTGGCTAAAGAATCACTGTGCACCTCGACGGATGCAGTGTGGCGTGAACGTGCTCACCGAACTCATCGGGGAGGCATCCTACAAAACAAGGTAATCACTAATTAATCAAATTTATGGAATAAGTAACGTGCCCAAATAAGCCCAGTGTTTAAACTTAGGCTCTGATACCAAATGTCATGCCCATATTTCCCATGTGGTCACGACATGCATCACACATGTCATGTCCACATTTGTCATGTGGTCATGACACGAAATATCAAAAATTTTACCATGCTTCCCTAGAAACCCCCTCGCATGCGTAAGCAAACTCGGTGGTGTTACGTATAAGGCGTAAACATGACAGTTGAAGGTGGGTTAATGCGTTCACTTCCTCATACCATTTCGCTATGAAGGCCAACTAGGGGGTCGATGCAACATGGTTAACGTCGCCAATAGGGTTAGGATCAACGATCAAAACCCTAGGTTAACTTAAGTGAATGATGAGATTTTGAGATAAGTCAAGATCAAAAGCCAAATTCTAGTGCATGAGAAAATATAATTTAATACCAAAACCTAATTTTGATAACCAACAAAAACAATAATTTAATCCTAAGCAAGGTTAAATTTTACTAACCTAGCATACACTCTAAATTCTAGAAAAATCCAGTAGCATAACGCCTCACGGGAGTGATTAGGGTTTATTATAATAAACCTGATTTTGATCAAAAGTTTACTGGGTTGGTTTTAAATTACCTACGTTACACTAGTTAAATTAGTAGAAAAGTTAATCAGATTAATTAAAAACCCTAAAACTCATTAATGAAATTTCTACAAAGATGCCAGAACATTTTTCAACAAAGCTCGATCAATTTGTTCTTCTTCACGTTTTCTATCAATCAGAGCTATCACTACATCTTTTATGTTATTCTTAATTTCTTGGTAGACCAGATCACAGAAGCATATTATACTAACTTCTTTTAAATAGTTCACTAGGTTTCCAAGTTGGATTGAAATGATGTCTTTATTAAACTAACAAAATTGTTTTAGATATAATTAAAAAGGAATATTAAATTAATAACAATCTAGTTATATATTAACCTTGTCGAATTTGGTTTGAAAATAAAGGATTAACCCAATTGTTTAAAATAAATATATCTCAATAATTAAATTGGTGTAATCATTAAATAAAACAATAAAAATCCCTCTTCAATAATCAAATTAAAATTAATAAACTATTCTATATATTACCATACCACTACAATTAAATAGAACATTCTCAAAAGAAATAAAAATTACCCATTCAATATTTATCTCAAAACCCCATTTTAAAAATATACACAAAACAAATGATATAACATAATAAAAGAGTGGGAACCCAAAAAAAAAACAATTTTAAATTAACATGCCCTAAAATCCTCCAACAACAAAATAATAATTTCCTTATGGGGAACTAGCAAACCCTAACCCTATCTTCAACTATCATTTTCTTTCCTCTTTGTTTGTTTTCCTCCTCTTCTTTCATTTTTTTCTTCTCTTATTTGGTCATTTGTTGCAGGTTCTTGGTTGGGGAGCTCTCATGGCCGCCACACTAGGAAGTGCATATGTTATATATATATGTGTGTGTGTGTGTGTGTGTGTGTATTCTATATGTTGTGGTGTGGAGTTTACTACCCACAGAAGGGCCGAAAGGAGAGTGGTGGAGCTGTGTGGAGGTTCGGCGGCAGAGTTTGGAGGGACCATGGCAGCGGACTATGGAGGGACCATAGTGGCAGGTTTGGAGGTTCTCGGGGGATAGGGGAGGTCGTTGAAGGGAGAGGGGGTGGCAGGTAATGGCGGAGGAGATGGTGTGGGGGCTACGGAGGGCGAAGGATGTGGTTTTCACGGGGGTGTGGAGCGGCGAAGGAAGGGGGATGTGGGGAGGGGGCCGAGCCCCACCCACATCCCACTATGGTGGGGTGTGGGTGGGGCTAGGCCCTTTCCCCACACCCTGATCTACTTACTAAGGTAGCGGTGGGGGGGTCAAAACCCCCACCCAAAACTGTATTTTTTTTTTAAAATTTCTGCTAACTGTGTACAATGAAAACACAGTCACGATGACATCATTTACACAACTTTTTTTTAAATGTTATATATATATGCACATACAAAACTCAGATTTATTTCATTCCACAGTTTATTGTCTACTGTCAGATATAAAGAAATATATATATATGTGTGTGTACATATATATAGATATAAATATATATACTGCTATATACACAATATAGTCTTTTTTTTTCTTTTATGTTAAACAGTATATAAAAAAATCTATATTTAAATATATTAAATATATACATTCAAATATATATTTATACAATTACAGTTGTCATTCTAAAACTCACAGATTTTTTTGAATGTAATAAAGCAAAAGAAACATTTTTTTTATAATAGATTAACATAGAGTAAATGAACATTTTTTTTTTGCAAAAACATATTTCCACATAACAACTCTTCAAAAGATTTATTCATTATCTTTTTTTTTAAGCAAATGCAATTAGTTCTTTCTTTCATAATAACTACAACATCTATATTTTCTTCTCTTAAGAAAATAAAATGTAAAGATTTTCATTTTTTTTTCCACAAAGATAAAACAACAACTATCCTATTTTTTTTAAAAAAATAAAGATACAAGTGAAATAACAATAAGACCATGCTTTTCCTCCAATACTCTATTTTTTTTCTCTAAATCATAAGGCATTAAAATCAGCAATTTAATTCTTCTATTTTCAAATATAACTAGTTTCATACAACTCAAGTAAAAATATACTCTTACAACTTGAGAGAGAGAACAAAGTTCG
Source organism: Cunninghamia lanceolata (assembly GCA_027924645.1). Lineage (NCBI taxonomy): Eukaryota > Viridiplantae > Streptophyta > Pinopsida > Cupressales > Cupressaceae > Cunninghamia > Cunninghamia lanceolata. The sequence continues at coordinate 2,135,742 of BSBN01000798.1, forward strand.
CCTCTTTTGAAATCTAAAAGAAAATGATACACAAGGCCTCTCGTGGCCATGCTCTCTCAAGAGCACAAAAATAACACTCTTAAGGACAAAAATATTTTCTTCAACTTCACATAGCTCCATTTTCCTGCAATAACACAAAAAGGGGAAGAAGCCACAACAAAATGCTCTCCTCCCTACCATTGACTCACTCATGAGTCACCCCCGAGCTAGGAGGTCATCCTCACACTAGGAAGACTCAAACCACAACACGACAATGCATTCAACACCCAAAAACAAAATTACTCCCATGGCTATCACAACACAAAACTCACTCAATGTGAGTTTAATGGGGTAGGGGAGTGGACATCACTCAACTCAAGAGTTCCACTCCAAGAACTTCCCAAATACATAAATCTCTCAAGGCCTTAAGCCCACACTTAAAACATGATTTCACAAAACTTTCCCTTATACACATATTGCTCAAATTCACAATTTTGCCCTCAAGGTTAAAACTCCATGAAACCAAGGATGTGACCCCAAGGAGGTTCACTCCTCCCCCACCCCACACATGTTGAGAATCTTCTCTCAAGTAGGAGAGGCTCTCACAACTTCCATATCCAATTTTCCCACAACACAAAGTAAAATCAACAAAATGAACTCACACACACAATATGCAAATAAAGAAAATGCATAAGGAAAAGCATTTGCCTTGAATCTTACCTTATAAAGCCCAAATGGAAGATAGTTGAGAAGACCTCCTCTAACTCCTTCCCCAAGTTGAGCCACCAATTTCCCTCTAACTTTTTTCCCAAAATAATTAAAATAAAAAATTGCCAAAAATTCAACAACCCTCCCTCTCTTCAAGAAGGATTAAAATAGGCTCTTCTCATGAGCCTTGAGGAATGAGGAGGTGACACATGTAACCTCCTCACTCCTCCACCCATCTACTTGCAAGACTCTTGGAATGGGGTGTTGACACTTGTCACCGATCCATTCCACCAAGTCTTTCTCCCATCCACTTGTCCTCTCTTAATTAAGTGGGAGAGAAAGGTGAAGCCAAAGAAGGAATGGGTGCCACATGTGCCCTAATCCTCTCCTCCTAAGAAGGACCACTCAACCCCAAGGTACCCTCACAAATTGTGGAAAAAGCTTGGAGTTGAGTCCTCCACAATTAAGGGGTCTTGAAGACTTCCCCAACCTAGGGAAGAGGAAAGGAAGAGCTTGAGTGTTTAACCCACTCATCCTCTCTCTCCCAAGCTTCCATTTTCGTCACTTTACTTCAGGGTGAAGTTAAAGTGACCAAATGGGAGTTTACCTAAGATTACACAAGCCCAAATGACCCCTAGACCCTAGGGGTTCAACCCAAAGTCAAGTTTAACCCATTTTGAGCACCAAAGTTTGAGTAAAAATCACATAAAAGGGGTCTCAAAAATTAAAATTTAAAAATAGAATTCAAATGACATTACAACTTACAACACCAATTAGAAATCAATAAAAGAAGGGTAGACCTAACCCAACTAACACCATGCAACAACATTACAAAAATTTATCATGCAAACATAGTTGATCTTGGTTCCTCTTGGAACTAGATCAGCTTCACATGGGAAAACAACACAGTGTGTGGGATGATCTCCGAATTTCTGTGGCTTCATTAAAAACACCTGCACACTCAAATGAAATGTTAATCCAACATGTATATTATAGCCAAAGCAAAGTGAAACATGCACATACAACATCACATGTTCATATAAGCATCAAGGAATCACATTATAATTAAATTCTAAATTTTGCATTTCAAACATCCATTGCAGATCTAATTACATAACAAATTTCTAACTAAAATCACATGCATAGTATCCAAATAACATCATAATGTAAATCACATGTCTAACCTCATCAATGAATCAATATCAATATCCAATCACATCGTAATCATGCTAAACATAATAAATCCACATAAAGCATAAAATCTAATAGTCCTGAAATTTGAGATCAACAGTCGCACAAGTCTAGTGAGTATCACCAACAGTAAAAAAAAGTAGTCAAATATAAGGGAATGAAAAGGTAGGCCTCACACATCATCCTACATGGTGTTCCTAAGGCACTTTGTCTCCTCTCTCATTTGTATTGTTTACATTCTTTAGTGGCTCTATTAGCTGGTGGATGACAAAAAAACAAATAATATTGATAAGGATCGTGCATCCCTTTAGCAAGAAAGCAAAAATGGACCTAGTCCATATATGAAGATGGGGTTGATTTATATATATTCGACACTTGGCTACTAGTAGAATCACTATGTGTTGTCATTCTTCTTGTGAATAATCTTGTAACAAAACTTTACAATACACTAAATCTACTTCAACATACTTTGGATGCTTTTGTATCTCACCTTTTCGCTACACTCAGTTTTGAGATACCTACAGTATATGCCCAATGGCTATACTTGGTTCCAAACCCACAAGTGTATCCTTGGTCCTTGATAATTAATTTCATACACAGCTTCTATAAATTGATTTGGTTGTTATCTTAGAGTAAGATTTTCTAACCAAATTTTATATCTTGTTCATTATCTTATCAACTAATCATATCGATGTGTTTGTGGGAACATTCAGCAATTGTGGCACATGTCACCTTTGGAGGCATGGGCTTTGTAAAAGCTCTTGTCCCCTTGTGTGTTTTTACTCTACCTTAATGTGCTTGATACCGGCAAGCGTTTCAACCACCTTAAGGTGGGGGAATATATAATGGTAACTGCTTGATTATTTTGATACTGACAAAGCATGTTTGAAAGCCCTCACCATGAGGTAGGATGGTGTCTCTTGAGCTGGTGACCATCCTTTCAAAAGTAAGGAAACCATCATCACGAGGCGGGATGATGTATCTCTTGAGCTAGTGTGTATCCTTTTATACAAAGCCCTCATCACGAGGTGAGATGTTGTAACTCTTGAGCTAGTGCACATCCTTTTATACAAAGTCCTCATCATGAGGCCGGGTTGGATCTTGAATCATTCACCCTTATGTGTGTCTTTGGTGGTTGTGGTAGTGTAGCTCAACCGTCAGGTGTGTTTGGCATGTTTTAGATAGTTGAGTAATGATGAGCTTCTCTCTATTGCTCATGTTTGTCATGTATAAGATATATAGTGTGGCTATGGCATACTATGTGGTGTTTGTGTATTCTGTGTGTCTTCTGTGTGTTTTATGTGTCTTCTTTGCATTCTTGCATGTTTGTGGCATAGTCTAAAGTTGTGTGGCAATGAGTCCCTCCCTACGCTATATGTGTTTTTCATGTTTTCATGTGGTCTAAAGTTGTGTGATGATGAGTCCCTCCCCACGCTGTGTGTTTTATTTACTTTAATTATCTCTTTATATATATTTATGGATATGTAATTTCTTATTCATGTCTTCTTTGTGTATTGTGTGATTGTGCTTAATTCTTCTTTGTGTATTACGTGCTTCACTATATTCTCTATGTATTGCATGCTTCCTTACTGTATTCATTATGTCTTATGTGATTGCTAAGTGTCTTCTTATGTTTGCCTAAGCTTGGGGGCTAGCGATAGTCTTCAAACCTAGGGTGTGTTTGGTGTGTCAAATGTGCTTTGACTGTACTTTAATGCATGTATGGATTGCAAGGTCATACATACATTAAAGTGGGGGCTAAATGTTATGGAGTAAAAAGTGGCCACATGCCTTTTTACCTCTTAGTTTAGCTCCTAGGTCCTATTTGCTTCCTTATACTTAATTTTACATTATAATTGATCATCCTGAAGGAAACTTATTGGCACCCAGGAAATTTTAGGACCCTTGGGACCTATTTTAACTTATCCCTGACCCAATTTAGGCCCCTGGACTTGGGCACCAACCGCACAAAACCCTCCTAATTGGTCGAGGCTAACATTTTGTGTTGAACACCTGGAATACTAAGAGGGGTGGTGAATCAGTATTATATAAAAACATTCAAATATAAAACATCTCAAACCATTTAGCATATTTAATTGCAATGAATTAAGTTATGCATGAAAACATGAAGCAATAAACCACAACACATGAACACCAGGATTGTTACGTGGAAAACCCAATAAGGGAAAAACCACGGTGACTAGTGTTAGCTCACAAATATTATAACCAGTTAAGGTAATACAAAAATGCTTACTACAGATGGACGCATGCCCACTGAGATAGAAATAGAGAGAAGAAAGAAATAGACTGTTCCAATTGCATCTACATATGCATGAAATAAAGTCCCACTGAAGCATAAACAACATCTTCTTTCAGTGTTCTGAAACTCAGTTCTACTCTGCTCTACAATCACACAATCTACCCTGTTCTTTCTCAATTTGCATCTACAACACTTGTTTCATTATTCAAAACATGAAAAACTTTATTCCTTCACATCATATTCATTCGCACACACATCAAAAACATAAAACGTCATCAAAGCCAAATCTCTACTTATATATCCGCTTCATTTTGAATCATCAACTAGGTCATCTCAAAAGTATGCCTCAAACTTTTCCATAAACTACATGTCATAATTCAAACTAAAAAATAGGTCAGGGTGGACCTAAAATAGATCTCACTTAACTCAATACATCATTTTTACCTTCCCTTTAGAACCACTTTACTCATAACACCAAATAGGTCGGTCTGCTTGAGTGTAGCATGTAGAACAACATGGGTCAACCTCAAACTCCAATGCAAACTAAACAAAAACAAGAAACATACTCTCCTAGGTTGGATTGACCTATAGAACCACCTTAGATACCATAACACTCTTTGGAATGCACCACACAAAGTAGACTTCATCTTGTCGGCTTCACGAGCAGAGCAACTTAAATGCATACTAACTATCAGATCATAACTCAGCAACTAGAACTCCAAAACACCTCAAACTTGGAACTAACATACTTCAAACATCTAAAAACATATCCTCAAAATTGTAGAGAAAAATGTCTTCATGTGGTGAAATGCAGACTACAGGAAGATACTCACCATCTTAGTCCTTCACTATCTATCCAAGTAGAGATACTCAGACAAACTTAACTCACACTTCAAAGGTCTTCAAACACTAAAAATTTGTATTTAGAAACTTCAAACATCTATAAACAGTCCCTTAAAACTACAAAATAAAATATGATACAATGGAGATATGTGAACCAAAACAATCAGGAACTCTGCACTGCCTGAGACAACACTCTACTAAGACAAACTTCTTCAACAAGTAGCCAACTTTCTAGAACACATAGGAAGATGAAATACTAGAATTAGATTCTTCTAAAAGTCCTCAATAATATTCCAAAACCATAGACCAAGATCTTCAAGCTGTGAGAAATGTGGACCAGAAAACTGTATCTCTGTGCACTAGAAGATAGTCTGACACTTAGCCATTTTTACACCAAGTTGTCTTCTAGATCAGAACTATTTGCATGAGTAACAATGTGAATATAGAAACATCCTATGAGGGATATTACTATAACCTTGCAACCCAATTTAGGTCTCTTTACCTTTGTTGCCATCTAATCATTACTACCCTAAACATTGTTGTCGTCAATGACAACACTTCTTATGACAACACTCCTTGACTGTCATGCACCTTGGTAATCCAGCAGTGTCTCTAACACTGATATTTCCAACAATCTCCCCCTTTGGCATTGATGGAAACACATGATGTGAAAACCATCAAAACCAAACTCTAAAAGATCTCCCCGTGAGATAGATATTTTCTACATCTGTATCTCTTCATCAAAATTACCTTTTTCACATCTACTTCTCTCCCCCTTTGACATCAATGGAAAAGGAATATTTTACCAGACTCCCTTTTGTTTAGGAGCATGAGTATATGCAAACTAAAAATTTTCTTTGCCTAAGTAATTGATTTCTATATACACCAAAATTTCAAAAATATCTTATAACCTTCCACATATGTACATGAGAAATCAAAACTTACTAAGGTTTAGGCAAGATTTCTTTGTAGATAATCTTTAGTTGTGCCACATATGAATCCCATCTGACCTTTGTTGGTAAGAGACACTGCTATGTGAATTTTTTCATTGATGGAAACAAGGCAAAGAAGACATCACTCTGGAAGACCAACTTGATTTGGCAACAAGGCACAAGAGTATTCAAGACCAGAAAACCAGAATGACTAAGTATGGACAGTATTCAGAGTAAGGGACAAAAAGTGGATCAGTATGCCTCCTCAGATGAAGACCAGAAAATGTAATTCAACTATGTTGACTCATATCCACTTGATGATGATATATTCCATTGTTTAGGTCATGACTTCCTCTGGAAGTCATTTGAAGAAAATATCTAAGTTTGGTTGAACAAAAGTAAGATAGGGATAGTATACAGTGCGAAGTAAAATGATCTACATTTCTCTACAAGTGCATATTTTGTTATATAGTTTTGAGGTGTTGTAAACACTTTTATGAAGTGTCTAAATCTAGAGTTGTAAGATTTGAAGCCCACTGGAAAGATAGTTTTAAGCTGTTGAGTATCAGTACAGTGTTTGACAGAGTTTGACTGTGACAGTGTCTGAGTTTTGATGGTCTGCATTTTGCCGCTAAAGAATATTTTGCTCTGTGGTTCTGAAGGTATGATTGGTGATGTATGAGGAGTCTTTGATATGGTTTTGTGCAAGCCCTATGGTCCATAGTAAAAGATGTAGTTTGACAATTGAACTGAACCAGTAGCAGTCTGAGTTTGAGGCTGACATGTTAGTTTGATTTATGTGTAGTAGGTTCTACTATTTAGAACTTAATCCTAAGTGGTTCTATAATTGGAGCTGACATATGAGAAGGTGCTTCAAATGTTATTTAGGTCCTCCATGTATTTTGGTGAATGGATTTGGCCGACAAGCTATAGGTTTATTAACTATATGCTTCATCTAAGTATGCCGACCTAATATGAAGATCTTAAGTGTTGCAGATATATATAAGGGATGGAATTCAGTGTTTGGTATGTATGTGATGTGAACATGAATGTTCAACATACGAAGTAAAGCAATTGTCTAAGGGTAGGAAAAGAGAGATCTTGCTCCTATGTAAAAGCAGAGCAGTGAACCAGAGCATTCAGAGATGAAGAGTTTTGAGACAGTATTTCTATGCTTCATTGCAGCTGCAACTATGCATGTGTAGATGCAATCTGAGCAGTTCATTTTGGTAGTGAGCCATTCTTCTTTCTTTTTCTAGGCAGTGAGCCTATTTTGGTAGTGAGCCTTTCTTACAGTGAGCATTTCTCTGGGTAGTGAGCCCTAAGGCAGTGAGCCTTCTTTTAATTTGGTATTGTGTTGTATTAATATATTGTGAGCTAACACTCACCGTGGTTTTTCCCTTTTGGGGTTTTCCACGTAAAAATCCTGGTATTCATGTGTTATGTCTTTGTGGTTGTCATTTCTATGTCTATTCTACTTTCATGTTATTAGATTTGGAAATTGGATAAATAAATCTGTAAAGAAGTGGTTTTGTGGAATACTGATTCACCCCCCCTCTCAGTATTCCTTATTCTCAACAATTGGTTTCAGAGCGAGGTTCCTTGGAAGAAGTCTAACATCTTGAGGAAGATCTAGGGTAGTGTAATCATGGCAGCAAGAAGATTTGGAAATTATGAAAGCAACAAGGAATTAGAAGCAACCTTTATTGATCTTGAAAAATCCAAAGCAGAAATCAGGGATCTAAAAGCTAATATTCAAGAAGCTGATGAATGCATCCTAAAGCTAAGAGAGCAAGTCAGGAAGTTCAAATAGAAAAGCAAGGAGCTAAATGATCAATTAAATGAAGCACATGAGTTTCTAAATGGGTTGAGACTAGAAGTTGAAAAGAAGGAAGAAATTAAAAGGCATCTGAATGAAGATGTTAAGGACAAATCAGAGGAATGTGAAAAATTGGGAAAAGAAGTGTTACTTCTAAAATTTGATCTGGATGCAGCCAAGAGCTATGAAGAAAAGTTCAAACTAAGTTCTACAAATCTTGATGAAGTGATCATTAGTCAAAGGAGTGTTGATGATAAGCAAGGTTTGGGATTTGAGAAAGGTGAAATCTCAAAATATGGTCAAACAAACACTAAGTTAAAGCAAAACAAAGGAAACTAGTTTAGAAGAAGACCTAGAAGACCTTTGGTCAGACAGTCAAATGCTCAAAGGTATCCATCTTTCAATCACCATTATTTTAATTCTAATAAGTTTGGTCATAAAGATACTCATTGCAGGAGTAGAATAAACCATAATCAAAATGTTCCATCCTTTTCTGGTCAATGTTTCAATTGCAATAAAATTGGTCACAAATCAAATGAATGCAAAAATCTGGTAAGGAATGGTTCCTATAATGCAAGGAATAGTCAATTATTCAATGGAAAGTATTTTTCTTGCAATAGATTTGGACATATGGCTAATCAATGCAGATCAAATCTAATCAATAGAAGGAATCAAGTACAAAGTAATGGTGTGTGCTACAATTGCAACAAGTATGGACATATTGCAAGAGTTTGCAAAAGAAAAAATGTGAAAAGAAACTACCTTACTAAAGAAAGAAAAATGGAGCAGAGGAATGATAAAGGAAAAGAAAAGGTCGATCCGATTGAAACCAAGAAGGAAATGGGCAAGATTTGGATCAAGAAAAATGTGATTGAAGTCAAGGATGAATCTACACCATCATCTGGTGTAGATAATTCCTCCAGGAAGTAAATTGGGAGCTCTGGCTCAAGGGGAGCAGTGTTGAAAATCCAAAACCCCCAGCCAGATAGTTAGTGCTAGAATTAGGCATGAAGATATGATAAAAAGAATCACATGACAAATCCTTTAAAGCAAGTTCCAAAAAAGAAGGACCAATTGCAAAGATTTGCAGAGTAATCTAAGGTGTCTGTGGCTATCAAGAAGGTGCTCAACAACTTTTTGTAAAATAACATTAATGATAGGTAGGTTTTGGCATGCGAAGGTTAAAAGGAGTTGTATCTGAAGGAAAATCATTCTACATTCCATGTACTCAAGTGACTAAGGAGAACCAAAGAAAGATTCAAAGAAACTACAGTATATTCTAAAGGATTTCATATCAAGATCAAGGAAACCCTAATCTAGCGAAGGAGGTATTTACAACTTGAAACCCTACTATGAAAATTAAATTACTCTGGGAAAATGTTTACTCCTCATGTAATCAAGATAGGGAAAATACCTCGCCCCAAGTTTAAGAAATAATTCTTCAAATCACTGGAAAATGATCCATTAGGAGCATTCTCAATTACTCCACATGGGGTTATGCATATGGAAGATATCAAAGCATATATTCATATCAATCTAGAAGAATATGATCACATGAAGTTTGGAAAACTGTATTTGGACGAACTGACTACTGTGGATATTGTGTTGAAAGATGAATACAAAGTTCTAGGAGAAAAGAAACTTGACACCTGGTTGGATTTTCTCGTAATTTCGATTGATGCATGGGTCAATCTTATTCTAAGTAGAATTCATGATGAATCTTTATGGCTTGATGAACCCTATTTGATAACTAAAGAAGCCATCAAAGTTGTAACCAGCATGAGCTCCTCCAGAAGAGTTCCAGGCTTAAAGAAAATGAAGAACAATGTGGTAATGCAACTAACTAGAGCCAAATTTGAGAAGAATGGCCTTACAGTAAATGATATCAAGGATCCAGCTGTTAGATTTGCATCAATGGTTGTTGGATACAGAGTATACTTCTTCAACAAAGAAAATTATGTGTCTGCATCAGCTATATACATAGCATATGACATGATCAAAACCAATACGGATTATGACCTTTGTGAATTGCTCCAAAGTGAACTTATGGAGAACTTGAAAAGAACAAAAGAAACAAATCATCCTTTCAAATATGGAACATTGATTACATGTTTACTCTTTTACTTCCTAAGAGAGCTACCTAGTTTAGGAAATTTTGTTTGGCTTGATCACATACTTGTAGCCGCTCAAATAAGAAATCACTTACAGATTTTGGGTAATGCAGATAAGTAGAATGAAATCCTATGGAAATATTTCAAAGATTTTCAATAGAAAATGTTAAGGTTCCGGATACCTAAAAAAGTAGTGATAAAGTATGATAAGGATATTGTATTCATGGTGAATAAAGATAAATGCTTCATGGAATCTGTGAAACCAGGAATAGTATGAGTTCCGGCACTAGGTTATGAAGTTGCAGAAGATGTCTTGACTGAATTAGCTGATGCACTACTAAGTAAACCTATTGATGCCAAAGAGGATAGATTTGGGACATTCTCATAATTATCTTCTACAATGTTGATGGAACCTGAGCAGTCTGGGAAAACATCAGATGAACAATTGAGTAAGACAAAAATCAAATCAGAAGGATCAAAGTCCATAAGTGCTCTAGTAGAATGGACATCAATCACTCCAGAAAGGAAAGATAAGAGATCTGAAGAGGAGAGACCAGCATCTAGTCCCAAAAAAAGAATAAGGACCTCATCCATTACAAAAGCCACAACTGAAGAAAAGAAGAGAAAGAAATTTTCACTTTGTGAAGAAAAAGTGGCAAGAGACACTATTGCACAAATCCTAGATCCACCCAAGTTTCTTCAAGAACCAATAAATCTAAATTCCTTGTCTCTGGAACATAAATTTGAATTAGTATCATTTTCCCAAGCAAAGGCTCAAGAAGAATTGATGAAAACTCACATGCATAACAATAATCTCATTACAGTAGTATCTGATATACTGGGAGAATTAATGCCTGAATACTAGAAAGATACTTTGACATCATCTACTGATCAACTAAAAGGTATGATAAAATTAATCAACAATCATTTTGAATCCTTTGAAAAATCTATAGAAACAAAAGTCAGAAAAGAATTTGACGAGAAAATAGTAGCCGAGTTAAAAACCATGTTGATCAATGATAAAATCTCTTTAGAACAAGGAATAAGCGGTATACAAAGTGCCATAAAAGAAGGTTGTGGCTTGTACAAATTTTGTTTATATTGGCCAAAGGTTACAAAGGAATTAGAAGACAAAATCAATGGCATGGAACTCAAACTACTTAATATTTCTAAGACATATAATCTAGCAATTGAGTCAATAAGTGCTAAAGGGACGCATGTTGTAAATATTCACAATGATCTGAGCATTCTCATGAAGAAAAGGGAAGAAATCAAAGACAGGTTGTGCAAGCTAAGGGGGCTAATAAGTCCAAAAATTGATTCCATGACCAATCTGGTAGATGAAGCCTTGAAATCACAAGCATTAATTGATACACCATCAGATGTGTAGAAGGCAGAAAAGCTAGTCTTTTTGATAAAGAGCCACATCCATATTTTGGAGACTGCAAGGAATAGTTGGAATGGAGAGATAGATTTTATAAAGACTATCTATACTAATATTCTACCTTCAACTATAAATTAAGATACAAATGTGTATTTGTACATATGCGGCAGAGTATAGAAAATTTTGCAGTTTTGACATTTTTTGACTCCAGAACCTACACCTTTGCCATTGATGTCAAAGGGGGAGAAGAGGATCAGTGAAAAATGGGAAAACAACTCAGGGGGAGAATAAATATAGAGTGTATATAGATAGGGGGAGCAGTCAAGGCAGTCAAGCATTTTTCACTAAGTGTTTCCATCAATGCCAAAGGGGGAGATTTTTGGCAAGAGACACTGCTATGTGAATGTTGTCATTGATGGAAACAAGGAAAAGAAGACATCACTCTGGAAGACCAACTTGATTTGGCAACAAGGCACAAGAGTATTCAAGATCGGAAGGCCAAAATGACTAAGTATGGACAGTATTCAGAGTAAGGGACAGAAAGTGGATCAGTATGCCTCCGTAGATCAAGACCAAAAAATGCAATTCAAGTATGTAGATTCATAGCCACTTGATGATGATATATTCCAGTGTTTAGGTCATGACTTCCTCCGGAAGTCATTTGAAGAAAATATCTAAGTCTAGATGAATAGAAGTAAGAAAGGGACAGTATACAGTGCGAAGTAAAATGATCCACATTTCTCTGCAAGTGCATATTTTGTTATGTGGTTTTGAGGTGTTTAAACACTTGTATGATGTGTCTAAATCTAGAGTTGTAAGAGTTGAAGTCCACTGGAAAGATAGTTTCAAGCTGTTGAGTATCACTATAGTGTTTGACAAAGTTTGACTGTGACAGTGTGAGTTCTAACGGTCTGCATTTTGCCACTAAAGAATATTTTTCTCTGTGGTTCTGAAGGTATGATTGGTGATGTCTGAAGAGTCTTTGATATGATTTTGAGAAAGCCCTATGGTCCGCAGTAAAAGATGTAGTCTAACAGTTGAACTAAACCGGTAGTAGTCTGAGTTTGAGGCCAACATGTTAGTTTGATTTATGTGCGGTAAGTTCTATTGTTTAGAAATTAATCCTAAGTGGTTCTATAGTTGGATCCGACATATGAGAAGGTGCTTCAAATGTTATTTAGGTCCGCCATGTATTTTGGTGAATGGATTTGGCTGACAAGCTACATGTTTATTAACTATATGCTTCATTTGAGTATGCCAACCTTATATGAAGATCTTAAGTGTTACGAATATATATATATATATATATATATATATATATATAAGGGATCAAATTCAATGTTTGGTATGTATATGATGCGAATGTGAATGTGCAACATGCGAAGTAAAGCAATTGTGTAAGGGAAGGAAAAGAGAGATCTTTTTCCTATGTGAAAGCAGAGAAGTGAAACATAGCAATCAGAGATGAAGAGTTTTGAGATAGTATTTCTATGCTTCATTGGAGCTACAACTATGCATGTGTAGATGCAATCTGAGTAGCTCATTTTGGCAGTGATCCATTTTTCTTTCTTTTTTCTTTTTCTAGGTAGTGAGCCTTTCTTGCAGTGAGTATTTCTCCTGGAAGTGAGCCTTCTTGTAATCCAGTATTGTGATATATTAATATATTGTGAGCTAACACTCACCATGGTTTTTCCCCTTTTGGGTTTTCCACATAAATATCCTAGTGTTCATGTGTTATATCCTTGTGGTTGTTGTTTCTATGTCTATTCTACTTTCATGTTATTAGATTTGGAAATTGGATAAATACATCTGTAAATAAGTGGTTTTGTGGAATACTGATTCACCCCCCTCTCAATATTCCTTATTCTCAACAGCGTTAGCATACTTCAGGAACTGTACATGTCCATTAATCTGGGATAACAGATCTTCTACCTTATCTACTATGTAAAGGGCATCAATCATTTCCCTTATCAGCTTCATACATCAAACCCATCATGGAAGCCATCTTGAAACCTACAATATCTCTTAATTAGCTCATTTGGTTTCTAACTGTCTCCTTTTGACTCTGCAAATTCTTGATTATTGCATGAGTTTTCTCTATATCAACTCTTAAATTTCCATTTAGATCTTTCCAAGGATCATAATTTTAGATAGCTTTACGAGCTAATTCTCAGGATTCTCTATCTTATCCTTTATATCTTTTGTCGTTATAGGCCAGGTTAAGCAAAATTGATATAAAGCATTTGCATCATTAATTGTTGTCTCAACATACTAAATCCTGTTATCTAGCAAAAATTGTGCCTGAGAGCACTTATCATTCAATTATACTAACCTTTTGCAGTCATACTCTTCTTTGACTTTCTTATCAGCCATATATTCAAAAGACTCAAACTTACTATTCGCAGACTCCATAAGTTTCTTCATTTGCAAGGTTGGAGTTAGGGAAGTATCTTTCTCAACATCTGGCAAAATTTTCTCAAATACTATTACTACCTCCTCAATCAGTTTATTATCTTCAATGTGTGATTTTAGAATCTCTTCCTAAGCTGTAGTTTGAAAAATTATTCCCAATTTCAACTTCTAAAGAGGAGACATACTTTCCAAGTTTAGTTGACCATTAGCAGAGGGCATTGGCAACAAATCAGAGGTAGATAGAGTATGCAATTCTCTTTGTTTTATCAAAAACTCTCTGATTGAATCTAACGATGAAGCTACAGAGCTTTCACCAGCAGTGTCTCTCTTTTCAACACTAGTAGACATATTTACATTAGGAGCTTCTAGAGGAACTTCACCAGTAGGCGTATGTTCAACATTATTATCTAGACCAGAGGAGTTATCAACTTGTTCTTAAATATCCTCTTTTTGCTTGTCCTCTTCCTTTGCAGTCCTCTCCTTAGCAGGTTCTCTTACTTCTTCACCATTTCCTATGTTTTTCAGAGGAGGAGACACACCTTGATCCTCTGAGATTGTAGGAGAAGGTGAAGATTGTGAATTCTATTCATCGTCTACATCTAGAATTGTAGTTGAAGTGCCCATGTTAGGATTCTGCTCCTCTCCATCAGTGTCTGTGACAACTGGTATTTAAAGCTCATTTAGTACACTAAGAGTGATCTCTTCAATTCCTTTCATCATATTTTCAATTTCCTTTTTGTCTCCTGCCATCAGAGTGTTGATTCTTCTTTTTTTTTTCTGAAATCTTTGCATAACCTCTAAGTAACTTTAATTTTCTCTTGTCCAGAGAGACTTGGACATAATTTATTCAAAACAGTTTCTTTTATTCCAATATCCTTAGCCATAGCTTCATCTCTTTTAGCAGTTAAAATGCTTGCTAGGCTATCAGGCAGATCAGTAACCACTTCAATCAAAGCTTTGTTAAACATATCTAAATATCTTACCACTGTAGCTTCAATGATTGTCTTATCATCATCTAATCTTTCATCATAGAGATCTGCTATGGGCTTTAGGTTCCCATGCATAGTGATTTACAATGATTGTGGCTTCAAGAGTCGTAGTAGCATTACCTTTCTTATTCTTCTTCTTCTTCTTTCCTTTTCCTTTACCCTTTCCGAAGGACTTTCTTTCTTTGGAAGAAATATCAACCTTAGTCCTCTTTGTTGGTGTTTGTTCTTCAGTAGAGTGTGGCCCATTTTTCTCCTAGACTAATTTCTCTACTTCTTGTTCTTCATGTTCTTCTTCATCAACATGATGACTAAAATACACATCTCTGTGCCCTTTTCTTTTGACTCTTCTCTTCTTTGTCGGTTTAGAAGCATTGGTTTCATCATTCTTCTCTCTAACAACATTAGCAGGAGCTCTAGAGGCCTTGGATGTACCAACAAAGATCCTAGTTGTCCTTCTAGTGTTGGGTGCAAGCTCCTTTTCTCTAGTTTTCTTCTTTTGTTCCTCTGCATCTCTGGCTTCTTCATCTACTTTCCTCTTAACTTTGGCCTATTGTAAAAAATTCCTTGGATATCCCAGCCCTCTCTACAAACTCATCAACCATCTATTGTGCTTTCTTTTGTGATTGAGGCTTTCTTTGCTCCATATGGATTTCCATGGACTTTTCTTTGAAATTACCAAACCTCTCTTCTGAAGTATCATGAGGTTTACTAAGCATCAGTTTGGCCAATCCAACCAGAGTGTCTTCCAGAACCTCATATCCCATCTCTGTGATCCATACAGTTGTAGGCTTCACTGCTTCCATTAAGTATTCATCTTTGATTACCATGAAATCCTTTTCATATTTTTCCACAACTTTCCTAGGGATTCTAACCCTATCTTGCATATTTTCTTGAAATATTTTTAAATAGCCCCATAAGGCAGCATTCTAAGCTTTAGTACCACTAATTCTCTACAAGTGGTCTCTAATCTAAGTTTGCACTGGAGTATCTCTTAGCCAAACCACATTTTGAGCTCTATGAAGCTCTCTCAAGAAGTAAAATAGTAAGCAAATTATAAGAGTACCAAACTTAAATGGGTACTTAGAATCCTTTGTCTTCTTCAAATTATCTAGTAATTGCTGCTAGAGGAGTTCACACAAATCATAATCAACATTCTCCTTCAACATCTGATATGCAGTGTATATACTAGTTGCAGACATAGAGTTCTCTCTGTTAGTGAAGTATATCTTGTAGCCAATCATCATTGAGGCATACTTCATTGTTGAATCTTCAATGTCATTGATAGTTAAAGCCCTTTTGTCAAACTTCACACATGTTAGCTTCATTACCATATCATTCTTGACATATTTCAAAGCTAGCACAGTTCTGAAGGATGGTAACCCTGTCACAGCCTTAATGGCTTCCTTCTTGATTATATGCAGAACATCTAACCACATGAATTTATCATGTATTCTACTTAATACATATCTCACCCAAGCATTTTCATAGCAAAAGATAGGAAAACTATTCCATACATCTAATTTCTTCTCAACTAGGGCATTGAATTCTGATTTTAGGTTGTAGTCATCGCCAGTTAAATCATTTAACCAAACTTGCCCTAGTTTGACATGATTATACTCTTCAATATTAACAAGGATATAAGACCTAATATCTTCATTATGATCACATTGTAGGGCACATCAAAAAATGTGCCATCTGGATCCGTTTCCATGGATTTTAATAGACGCTTTTTGAACTTAGGTCTAGGTCAATCCAATACATTTATCACTTGAGGATTAAACATTTTTGCTACTTAAATTCTTGGATTAGAAGAAAAAACTATAAATACCTTGAAAGATGCTTTTGATTAGGGTTTGTTCACTAAAAATGTCAAATGCAATGAGTTCTCCTTTGCTTCGCTGCTCAAGATCTTCATCTTCGCTTGATAACTTGCTTGCAATGTGAATTTCCTTCAACCAACATCGTTTATAAACTTTTTTCAATCCAAACCTAATTCACCATTAATGATTTGAATCAAAAAGTTGCTAACACTTTCACTATGTCTCACAGTTGATGTAAATAGCTCCGCAATCCTTCGCAATTGATTGTTTTCTACCAGAATCCTCTTCAAAGGATTAAACATATCAATCTTCAACTTATATCCACGCGCTGGCCTCAACACCACTCATTTGGTAGAGGGGGATGGATTTTCATTGATGCTTCCCTTAAGCCAAAGCTCTCAGATTTAGTTTTTGGAGGAAACATATGCACTAGAAGGTGGTACGGACACATCCTTGTCATCAGTTACATATTTCTTGACCTAGATCTTCTTCATATCCTTCTTGGTTTCTGCCAAATCAACCTTTTGTACTGGATTGTTCTTCTCTGCCAGTATATCCTTCTTCATACTTTTACTTCTACAAAACTTTGCAAAGTGTCTAGACTTATTGCCATTATAACACACAACATTCCTCTAACCATTATATCTTCCATTCACTCTAGATCTGCATTGGTTAGCTTTATGCCCAAATCTATTACATGTAAAACAATAACCATTGAAGGATTGAATTATTCTTCCATTGTTATACGCATTCATTCTTTGACTTTTGCACTCATTAGCTTTATGACCAACTTTATTGCATGTGAAACATTGACCAGAAAAAGATGGAACATTTTGATTCATTCTGCTCCTACATTGTGTAGCCTTATGTCCAAATTTATTACCTGAGAGAAACAATAACCATTAAAAGATGGGTACCTTTGAGCATTGGGTTGTCTGATCAGTGGTTTTCTAGCTCTTCTCTTCTAATTCCAGATCTACTTGCCATTGTTCTTCTTGTCTTCAACATTTGGGGCTTGATCTATTTTTGAACTTTCACCTTTTTCAAATCCTAAACCTTCTTTGTCATTAGGACTTTTCTAAATTGCAATCATTCTATCAAGTTTGGTAGCACTCATCGTAAATTTGTCTTCTTGAATTCATGCTTGTTTCATATCAATTTTTAGATCCACAACCTCTTGTTCAAGTCTTATACATTCTTCATATTTCTTTTTTACAACTTCATTGAGGCATTCCTCAATTCTTTTCCTTTCTTCAACTTGTACCTTTAGATCATTCATAGATTCATTTGCTAATCTCAATTGTTCACTGACATCCTTATGCTTTTCTTTGAACTTTTTGACTTGCTCTTTCGTAGTTATGATACATTCATTTGCTTCTTTGACATTCTCCTTCAAATCAATGATTTCTTCATCAGTCCTTTCTAGGTCTTCAAGAGAAATCTTGAGTTCTTCATTATTGATAGAAAGATACTCATCTTCTAAAAATTCAATATCAAGAATTTCATCCAGAGAAGTAGGAATCTTTCTACATGCCATGTGTTCAACCTCTAAGATCTTCCCCAAGTGGTTAGACTTCTTCCAAGGGACCTCACTCTGATACCAATTGTTGAACACCCAGAATACTAAGAGGGGGATGAATCAGCATTCTATAAAACCATTTAGCATATTCAATTGAAGTGAAGTAAGTTATGCATGAAAACATGAAGCAATAAACCATAACACATTAACACCAAGATTTTTATGTGGAAAACCTAAAAAGGGAAAAACCACGGTGAGTGTTAACTCACAATATATTATAACCGGTTAAGGTAATATAGAAATACTCATTGCAGGTGGACTCATTGCCCACTGAGATATAAATAGAGAGAAGAAACAAATAGACTATTATAATTGCATTTCCATATGCATGAAATACAGTTCCACTAAAGCACAAACAATATCTTCTTTCACTGTTCTGAAACTCAGTTTTTCTCTACTCTACAATCACACAGTCTGCCCTATTCTTTCTCAATTTGCATCTACAACACTTGTCACATCATTCAAAACATGAACATCTTTATTCCTTCACATCATATTCATTTGCATAGTTCACACACACATCAAAAACATAAAACATCATCAATGCCAAATCTCTACTTATATATCTACTTCATTTTCAATCATCAACTAGGTCATCTCAAAAATATGCCTCAAACTTTTCCACAAAATATGTGCCATAATTCAAACTAGAAAATAGGTTGGGGTAGACCTAAAATAGATCTCACTTAACTCAATACCTTATTTTTACCTTCCCTTTAGAACCGCTTTACTCATAACACCAAATAAGTCAGCTTGCTTGAGTGTAGCATGTAGAACAACATGGGTCGGCCTCAAACTCCAATGCAGATTGAACCAAAACAAGAAACATACTCTCCTAGGTCTAATTGACCTATAGAACCACTTTAGATACCATCACACTCTTTGGAATGCATCGCACCAAGTAGACTTCATCAAGTCGGCTTCAAGAGCAAAGCAACTTAGATGCATACTAACTGCCAGATCATAACTCAACAGCCAAAACTCTAAAACACCTCAAACTTGGAACTAACATACTTCAAACATCTGAAAACATATCCTCAAAACTACAGAGCAAAATTTCTTCATGTGGTGAAATGTGGAGTACTAGAAGATACTCATTGTCCCAGTCCTTCACTATCTATCCAATTAGCGATACTCAAACAAACTTAACTCACGCTCTGAAGGTATTCAAACATTAAAAATTTGGATTTAGAAACTTCAAACATATTTCAATAGTCCCTTAAAACTAAAAAATAAAATATGGCACATCAGAGATATGTGGACCAAAATAATCAAGCACTCTGCACTACCTGAGACTGTACTCTGTTAAGCCAAACTTCTTCAACAAGTAGCCAACTTTCTAGAACACATAGGAAGATGAAATACTAGAATTATATGCTTCTAATAGTCCTCAATAACATTCCAAAACCATAGACCAAGATATTCAAGTTGTGAGAAATGCGGACCAGAAAATTGTATCTCTATGTACTTAGAAGGCAATCTGACACTTAGCCATTTTTACACCAAGTTATCTTCTAGATCAGAACTTTTTGCATGATTAACAATGTGAGTATAGAAACATCTTGTGAAGGATATTACTATAACCTCATGACCCACTTTAGGTCTCTTTACCTTTGTTGCCATCTAATCATTACTACCCTAAACATTGTTGCCATCAATGACAACACTTCTTATGACAACACTCCTTGACTGCCATGCACCTTGGTAATCCAACAGTGTCTCTAACACTAATATGTCAAACATTTTATATGTTGGATTAGGCCCTTCCAAAATTTTCCTCCTTGTCGGCTCTTATGATATAAATTTGTAAATGTTAGCAGGAAAGCATATATAAGTGAGTTTATGAATTCATTTTACACCTAGATGGATAATGCAAACTTGTGATATTGGAGCAAAGATCATTCAAGGCATTCATTGTGTTCTTGTTGTAGATTTGTGTTTGTATTTGTGTGTTTTTTGTAGATTTGGCATCATCATCCATCTCCTTGTGAGTTGAGCTTTCATTCTCTCAAGGGCTTCACCTCTAAGGTGACATCATCTCTATTTGAATCATTTCATCATTTCAATTATCTTTAGCCTCTACCCTACAAGGGGACGCTCTCTCATTAAAAACGGTGTTGGAAGACTTGAATGTCCTTCTGGGGCTTGACTGTGGCAAGATCCTAAACACCACAACCCCAACCCCCTCTCTTGTCACCTTGTGTGTAGGTTACAAGTCCAGGTTGTGGGAAAAGTGAAGCTACAGGAAGGCAGTGCAGACATTATAGTTTCAGGATTTGACAATAGTTTTAGAATATCCCTCTAACTGGACTTGGGTGGTTTCTGCCCTAGTCCACAAGGATGTAAAATTTTGGATCTGAGTTCTGAGCATCATTTGCAACATTTTCTCAGTTTTGACCTTCAGTAGAATCCTACTTCTAGACTACCCCGGTTGCCGAATTGGTCCTCTGACACCTCTTCTCTTGGGAGACAGGTTCTGACATCTTACTAATTCTCTCTATACTTTTGGTTTCTATAATTCTATTGTTGATCATCTATTTCAAGTTGATTATCTTCTAACTAGGGTTTCCTTCACATTAAGCCTAGGGTTTGATAAAAGCTTGGTTCAATCTTAGAGTGATAGGAGGGTTTGATCTAGTGAATCCACACATTCCATTCATCCTCTTTTTACCTCTAAACAATAAGCAATTCAATGCACAACACATAAGTACACATCCATAACACTAGATTTACGTGGAAAACCCTAGATGGGAAAAACCATAGTGAGCAAGCTGCTTCGATCTACTATCCAAATCTAGCCTCACAAATAATAAAAGCAGGTTTAGAACAAGTTTTATTGGATACAACCCAAATGAAGCTATAACTCCCTGAATCACAATACAACACTTACAGAAAGAGGCTACAACATCGGTACATAACACTTGACAAATTCCATTGATCAATCACCTCCACAACAATAACACCCTTTGCACTTCAACTCCTCTTTTCAACAAACTCTGGTACCTTCACCACACTTCACACACACACACTTACATCCACACTCGCACATACATCCTCGCACACTCTTCCACACTCATACCTTTTAGACCAAATAATATCTTTCATTTATATCCTCCACAAGCTTTAAAATCTTTCTCCTTCGTTGGCCAAGATAAAAAGTGTAGTATGAAACGTGTAATAGACACAACAAGTCAGCACCCAAAAACATGTAGAAATCTAATGCGGTTCAAACCAAGTGATAACCAAGACCTATTCTTCCTCATCACATTCTTCCATGTTGGTGCACACTTCCAAACACATGGCATAATCATCAGCAAACACCAAGTTAGACCAGCAAACACTTATCCTTCCTTGCATTTAGCTCCAAACCTAAAGTGGTACCGGAGAGACCAAATAACACCATGTGGATCACTTCACAATAATTATATGACTTTCAAAAACATTCTCAAACATCCCTTTCTCTAGAAAATGGATCATCTTTCTAGCGCACACAAAGAAACACTGAACCTAACCTCACTTGCAAACTCTAAATACACAGTCTTGAAATATATCTTTGAAAAACAAACTTGCGATACACTTCAACACTTGAAACTTGGAATGAACAAATGTACAGATCATATGAACTCACCCTCCAAACATTGAAGCCAAATAATGTACTGCGGTGGCTTTTCAATTCTCCTCCTAACAACTCTAATCAACAACATGATATATCTTTGCTCTACTAACTTCAGAGAACGTATGTGTTACAACTTATCATCTAAAACTTTAACCATGCCTACTTTGCACCTTTATCCAACTATCCTTCAAGCTACAAGAGCACATCATCAAATGCGAAGCATTTATCTGACTCATCCTGATTGCAACAACTTTGAACCATTGTCTTCACTCTGCTAGCTCTAGAATCTTCTGCGGTAACTTCTATACTATGAAATTAGGCACATACATGCTTCACACATGTCTCTGTCTAACTTCCAAACCCCAAGGCCATACCTTCAAATACAAAGGAATGTAGAGCATTCTCCTAAGCTTCTTGAGTGAAACTTCCAATTCCTTAGACTATCTAAAACCTTATTTCAAAAATTTATGCAATGCACTTCATCAAGAAATAATGAATACAACATTCACCACATCAGAGACTACAATTACAACACTTTTCATTAGAATCAAGAATCTTCATGTTAGCACAAATTTCATCTTTCTATGATAAGGTACAACTATACATATAGATGATACAAATCAATAGCATGCTCATTTCTTCCATCACCTTATTCTTTACCTCACAACTTCTATGATATTCACTCTTTAGTCTTCTCCTCTGATCATCACAATACTTCAGATTGCTTACTCTACTGAAAACCATTCTATAACAATCTCCCTTTGGCATCTCTGTTGACATCCTTGATCATCATTGATCAACACTCCATACCACTGTTGAAAACAATGACAACACATATGCAACACTAAGTTCTTGTTCTAAGGTTTCCAATCTTCCTTTTGTTTCATTAAAGACTGATAAGATTTGATCTAATTTTGCCATAGGATCATTCTCAAGATATGGGCCATTTGGGTTCCCTCCTGGTTGGTTTCCATAATGTTTCATAACATTACCACACCTAATCATTTGCATAGAATTTATCAAAACATGTAACTTTTGATACACTATCAGAAAAGTACAAGTTCATAAATACAAAAAAATCAAAGATTCATCACATAAGCACTTGCTTACTCTAAAAGTCAAAACTTTACTTTATTAACTTTCTAAATTTTTACATCTTTATTCAAATACATTTTTTTTTTGTTTTTAGTGTATAAGAAATATCTACATATCACTTTCTAATAGAGGAATTTCCTTTGGTTCCTCCTCTCTATCAAAATCGAGTAACACAAACTTAGTGGGTGGATGTACTCGTGAGTACTCCATCAACACCTCTTTACCCATAATAGGTGTATCCTGACCACACCCGAAAGGAATTATGTGATAAGCAGATGGTTTAATAATCTTAGCAATAGTAGGGGTTGGTAACCTTTTTTCCTACTCAATCTGATTCCTCCTTTCTAGGCGAATACGTTTGAGTGCATTAGCTAGTGTTTCAAAATCAATGAGCCAAGCTTCCTTTGCATAACTCGTTGTTTCTTTTGTCTTTGGTTCAGGAGATGGCTCTTTCTTAATAGTGATCTTTGGCATTTCACTAGGTTTTATTTTCTTGGCTCACTTTCTTGTTCTTCTCTTCCTACCATTATGGCACAAGAACAAATGTTTTATCATTAGCATATCTTGCCAATCTTGTGAAACCTCACAATGAGCTCCAAGGTCCAATTGCTAAACATGGTAGCTTTGATACCATGTGGAACATCCCAACTAGAATATTAAATATCCTTAAACATAATTAAAGCAAAAATCTCATTTTTTTTATAAATATCTAAAATAAAAAATATTACATCTGCAATTTCCAAGTACATTATATATTCTCAAAAGATGGTTGCTTCACATGCAACTAACAAATTTCACATATATCAAATGGTCGCATTTCTTACGACTTACAATTTTATCAATTTCATTTACATAATAAGTAATGTGTTCCTATTCACAAGTCTTTGACAGTCAACTATAGGAGAGAGAGCATCACCCTGGTGCTTTTCTTCCAACCACATACCAATGGTCCCCCACATGCCTTCCTTCTGGAAGTGGCCCTTCCCTTCATGAGGGTAATAGATAATGTGAATCAACTAATTCATTATGCCATCTGAGAACTAGTGATGTGTCCTAGCTAATGACAATATGGTTTCCAACTCTAGTCTCGCTCTAGCTATGTATAACCCATTCTGACTATTCATCTATTTGGTAAAATGTGAATTGACAATGCATGCAGTGACTTTTGCATTAATTTGGCCAAAGTTTTATATAAATAAGTCATATGTTCACTCACTTTTTCTTGACTTGGAGACAACATTCTTATTATTCAATTTATAACATATATAATAACTCTCTTCAACTTGCTTATACCATATTAGTCTTATAGACATACTATATTCCCTTATCTACTAGTCAACTAGACAAGTCTAGGGTGAGAGCTTAGATGACTATGCAACATACATTGAGTCCCTCTTTGCATCCATGCAATCACTGGTCTATGATGCCCTATCATCTACTCAATGGCTTGTCTACCTATTTCCATGCTCATCTGTATTCTTCTATAATATACAAGATTTTGGCATTTAAGCTAAAAAGATTAATAATTAAATACTCTATAATCCATCAAAGATAAACTATAATTTCATAAACCTATGTATTGAATACACTTCCTCATGTATGTCAAAAAGAGAATTCCAAAATAACAGAATATTCTAATTCTTGACCCATCATTGCCATAGTGAGTGTATCTCTTGACAATCTTGTGGCTATTCATAGCCTAGGATTGGGTAAAAAAATAAATATATCTTTAGAAATCCAGGATAAAGATAATTTCAATTAACTCTAGAATAACATCTAAAATCAACTCATACTTCTTTATATATACTTAGAAGTAGCATTCTAATGTCAAGTGCTCCTACACCATGACTTCGACTCATTAACTAGCTTTTAAGCTTACACACACTCTCTACCTTCTCGGTTAGCTACTACTATGAGTAGAATACTATGTTTAAAAATGACCTTCTCTTAGGTCTCTCAATAAATCTACCATCGACCCTTATTGAGTTGCTAAAACCATTTAGCATGGTTTATTTTAGCAGTCGGTCCACTACAAAAATGACATATACTTTTCACAGTCGGCCTCTATATCTTGACATAGTCAACCTATATCTTGACACAATCACTTATATCTTGGCAAAGTCAGCCTCTGTCTTGACACAATAGGCTTATATCTTGGCATAGTCAACCTTTGTCTTGGCACAGTCGGCCTATATCTTGGCACAATCGGCCTCTATATCTTAACATTGCTATACTGAGGTTGTAATACATATAATACCTATGTTTTGATTATCATAAGCCATCATCTTGGTTATATCATCTTTTGACTATTGCACCACTGAAACATCTTGTGTTTCGTTAATAGTAAGAACGATATATGTTATAAACGAGTGATTCTCTTAACCATAGATATTAAAATATATAAACATTTCATATGGTATTTACTATACGACAAAGACCATATATATATATATATAATAGAGTTATTATAACTCTTTCTCTTTCCAGAATACAGTATAAAGATACATAAATAATCCTCTATTGAGGATAAACAACAAGTTTACTATCACTATGTTTCGTGGTAGCCTACCTTGCAATCGACAATTTAAACAAAAAACTCCTTTCATGTTTTTACTTGCAGGTTTAATCGAATAAAAAGAAATTGTATTCAATTGTATCTTATGTAATATGATGGACTTACCTCTATATTGTTACAAGCCAAACATTCACCAATGCCTTTTGCTTCCTCTACAAAGCCTGCGTTCCTAATATCTCTTCCTCTACCCTGTACTTCAAGCCCCTCTCTTTTGATTCCAATTCCCTCCTTTACTTATGCCGCCTCACTTAGTTATGAGCTACTAGTAAATGAATCACCACAAATCTCTCTCCACTCCCCTGCGGCTTTTCACATGCATAAAAAAGTGGGAAGTATGGAGCTATTACTCCTTCCCCCACTCCCCAAGCATCTAGGGAGTACATCTAGGTGAATAAAGAGAGACTTTTACCTCTACTAACATGATTCTTCACCAAGACTCAGTTTAAACAACAATAATAATTTAAAAATAGACAATAATACACTTATCTAATAGATGTCGCTATTGCATTCTTTTGAATGTTAATTATGCTTATTCTAAAGCACAATTATTGACAAAGGAATCTCACAAAGTTGACTATGATCTCAATGAAAAAATTAAACATGTTTAGTCGATTTCTCACATCGACTTGGCATTTGAAGATATGCACTACGTTACTATCTGTTGATGAAGAGGGTTTAACCATCGACTCAATGAATAAATTGACAAGAATAAAAATGATCTCTATGCTAATCACCAATATTTATAAGATGATCAAAGACATAGGGATAAAGACTTAATCCAAAACTGACTTATCCTCTAATAAGTATATTTGTGCATGTTTCCAGATGACATAAGGATCATTGCATTTACGCTATCAAGCATCCTCTCCATGGTGATACTCTCTCTCCTCATCTTAGAGGGAAAAACACTATTCCTGCATCCACCTCAGTCACACGACAATAGTTAGTCCATTACATCATTTAACCACATGATCAATAATAAATTCATAAACAATTATTCTTTGCATATAAACTAATATAAAACAAATGCATTTTCTATCATTAATTCAATTATAATATTTTCTCTAACTAACTATATGTCTTCTCTAAAATAAAGAAAATAAATATGTTAGTTTAAAAATGGGGTGTGACAAAGATAAGCCCTAGAAGCTCCTATCCTTGCCCTAATTCCTCTCATTCAATCCTATCCAGCCATTCATCTTTAGTCTCAATCATCCATCCTTATAGAATTCCCTAGAAGCTTCTTACCTTACCCTAATTTGTCTCATTCAATCCTATCCATCCATTTCTAATCAAATCTTAGCCATCCATCTTATCATCCAATAATATATAAATCAACCCTCAATCAAACTGTTTGCAAGACAAGTTGAATGTAATGTCATGCTGCCAAAGTGAGCAATCAACAATCAAATCTTAACATCGAGAATCAATTGGAGCATAACCACCATTTCTTGGTGCAACAAGGGCTAGTTTTGGTGAGATCTTGAACTATGTTTTCATTTGGTTTTGCTAGCCCTTTGCTCAATTGGAGGTGTTGTTAAATATGAAATATGATCTTTGTTTTGATGTATTGTTCCTTATTTTGTTTCATATTTTGACATGCACAGGCATCAATACCAAATGTTGGTTGTAAGAGAGAGCTTAATAGTGTGTACACAAATTAGTAGTTAAAAGTAAAAACAATAACACATGTAGGGCTCTCCATAACATATGTCCAAAATTTAATGATCATAACTAGATATTAAAATTAAAAACACATATGATTATGATCATTTAATAATTTAAGTTGAACCAAATAAATACAAAATTATATATTAATTAAATATTTTTTTAAAAAATAATATAATATGTAAATAAAGCTAAAATAGATCTCTCCGGGGGTACATAACAATAACAATTAGCTTTGAACATAGTAAGGATGGATTTATCCACCAAATATAAACAATGTATAATGTTTATCTTGGTCAAACACAATGTGATACAATAATTTATCACCTCCTAGCAAGATAAACGTTATATAAATATATGGTTTTTATTAATTTATCACCTCCTATATGGGTTTTATTAATTCTCACCTCCTAATTTATTAATTTAGAGTTTATTAGAGATGAATTTTAATTATATAATTTTTTTTGAAGTTGGCCTAACTTCACAAACTTAACAATCTTATTAATATTATTTAAATACAGAAAGTCATTTCATTGTTTCTCATCTAATCATTATTTTATCCTTGGAAAGCCAAAGTATCTTTGGGACAATAATTTTTGTTGCTTGGAGTCATAAATTTTTGAGGCTACACCCTTTTTATTAAAGACTCTACTTTTTGAAAGTTAGCCTTCTTATGAGAGAGCCTGCTTTTGTGAAAGTGTTTTGAATTCTTTTTATTTGATATATTTAAACATGAGTAATTAATAGTGAACTTTGATCAAGTTAAGGGGTGGGTTTTTGCTCTAGCTCCTAATTAAAAAAGATTTTTATTACACAAGAGATATAATGTACTTGAGAAATGGCCCTTCACAAATTTCATAACTTTACTTATATTATTTAAATGTGGAAATACACTTCACTATTTCTCCTTTAAACTGTCAACTACTTTTAACCCTAAACTAGTTACAATAATTGGTTTCTTTAACCTAGCAACTAAACAACCTAATGAGTCTCTCATCTTTGGAAAGCCAAATTATTTTGGGATAAAAGTCTTTTAATTAAAGACACTACCTTTGTGAATGGTTTTAAAAATTTTCACTTGGGATCATTAACACATATTTCTAGGCTGCATCATTCTTTATTAGAAAAACTACTTTTGTGAAAAGTTATGGAAATTTTTTCTTAGAATCATAAATACTTATCTTCTTTCAAGCTATAATTTTTTTAATTAGAGAGTCTACTTTAAACATGAGTAATTATGCCGAGAGGCCTATACAATGACAGTAAGGGGTGGAGTGTAATGGTGTGCCCATGTTAACAAAAACTCTTACCTTTTACCTTAAATTTGACAACCATTTACACATCAAAGTATTAAGAATGTAGCCCACATATATATTTTAAAAACTAAAACTATAAAATAATTCTTTAATAGTTCTAATGTAAAAATAACTTAAATAAAATAAATAACTTTTAAGTAAATAACAATAATCCTTAAATTTTATGATTTTATTAAATTATATTTATATATTTTTAAATTTTATTAATTTTATTAGATTGATTATTTTATTATTTTAGTAAATTTATTAATTATATATTTTATATTACTTGCTAAAGCCAATGAAAATAATATAAAGAAGATAAATAAATAAGAGTTGCTATTACTTGACTAGATTTACCTTGGTTCACCATATCTATAACCCGTGCAAGTAAAGAGGAAAAATATTGAATAGGAAAAAGATTGAGTTATGTATGTAGTAAATAAAATAGTTTTAAATAAAATAAAGGAGCATACCTATCTTTAGAAAGAACTATGTAAAAGATGCCAAAAGTTATGAGGAACCTATTTTTAACTAGATTTTGATTAAAGTGTTAAATATGGATTTGAGAGTCGGCTAAATCTCATAAACTTAAGGACATTATTTATATTATTTAAAAGTGGAAAGACACTTCAACAATTTCTCACCCAATCATTTCTCACCCAATCAGTAACTAATTTGAGAAAGTCAATCTTCCCTACAAGAAACTTGTTTTTTAAAATTCTTAGCTTTGAGAGGGGTTCCGAGTTCTGAAAATTTTGGCTTGGAATCACAAATACGTGAGACTGCAAAAAGGTTTTGAAGTTTTTCTGGGCTTAGAATACAAATACTTACTTTCCAAATTGCAACTTCTTTTATGAGGGTTTTGAAAAATTTAGACCAATCTTGAGGCTGCAAATTTTTTATTACAGTCTTCCTTTGTGTAGGGTTTGGTTTGTATTTATAAATACCGAGGCTGAACTGTGGAAGCAAACTATGGAAGCACAGGCTCAACTGTCAAAAACTCAAGGGCCATCTGTCCAAGCCGCTTCATATCGAAATAGAACTCTCTGGGTTGGAGATCTCGAGGACTGGATGGATGAAATATTTCTTCGTTCTTGTTACGCGTTAAATAATGATTTTGTATTCATTAAGGTTATACGAAATAGGAATGGAGAATCGAAGGGGTATGGATTCATGGAGTTCATCAGCCATGAAGCAGCCGAGAGAGTTCTGCAAGCTCACCTTGCAGTGAGTCAGATTGCTGGTACCCAAAAGCTTTTCAGCCTCAACTGGGCATTTTTTGAAAATAAGAAATTGCGGCCAACCTTTGACATATTTGTAGGAGATTTGTCACCTGTTGTTACCTCGGATATTCTGAAACAAACATTTTCTGCTAAATATGGATCTGTTAGAGGAACTGAGGTTGTAATGGATAAGTTTACAGGTTTTTCAAGAGGATTTGGTTTCGTGAGGTTTGGAGATGAGTGGGATCAAATTCAGGCCCTTGATGAAATGAATGGTGTTGTATGTTGCGGTAAACCCATACGGGTAGGTCGAGCTATAGCTAAAAGGAATGCATTACCCTGGAAGAATTATAATTCAAATCATTCCAGTGGATGACTCGATATGAGATTGTTTATGAGATTGTTTACAAGTTTTATCTTAGTAAGTTGTTGCATAAATTTTCGTTTGATGTACTTGTTTACGGAAGTTAATTAGTCAATCAGATTTTTATCTTTCTGACTTTTGTGAGTTTTGATGTTGGGCATTGGAGTTTTTTAATTTACTTAAAAATTTTCTTCACAGTGCTCCTCTTTAGTGCTACAAAGTTCTTTTTAATTCATGTTTTAGGTAATGAAACCAGAGTTAATTTTTGTATTTAGGCTTTGGCATAGTGATTTCTCTGATATAAATAGGTTCCAGCGTCAGGCATAAATTGAAATTAATTATTAATAATTAAAAAATACAAAATAATTTGAACTTAAGCATAAACATTTAATAATTTGAGTTGAATCAATATAAATATAAAATTATATATTAAATAAATATTTTTTAAATTAATATAAAATGCAAATAAGTTTAAAATAGATAATTAACTTTGAACATGGTAAGGATAGATGAAAAAATACTTGTTCACCTTGTAACATAACACCTAAAATATAGACAAATAATGTATAATGTTTATCTTGGTTAAACACAATATAATAGAATAATTTATCACCTTCTAACAGGATAACAATATTTACAATTAGTAAATATATTATAATATTTTTATATAAAATTATCATAATTTAAAAAATATGAGAAATTACAAAATTGATAAACAAATTAACATAACATGTTTGATCAATATTTAAATATGTGTCTCCTGAATACATCTCAAACATAAAATTTATGTTTGATTTGGAAGTAACATTAAAAACCACCTCTTTTCAAAGAAAAAGAAATGGTCATTTATAAGATGACCTAATTCAATTCCAACAAATCATATCTCATATAATCATCCCTCATATAAATGTTTATTAAAGATTATTTGATATACTTTGTAGTTAATTTGAGGGACCAAATTTAAACCTAGGTAATTAATGATGAACTTGTATCAAGTTGAGGGGCACATACACACATATATACATACACACATGCATGGGTTTTATTAATCTAGAGTTTATTAAAGATGAATTTTAATTATATAAGAAATAACGTAGTTGGCCCAACTTCACAAATTTAACAATCTTACTAATATTATTTAAATATGGAAAGACACTTCATTGTTTCTCTCCTAATCATTATTTTATCCTTGGAAAGCCAAAGTATTTTTGGGACAATGAAAGTTTTTGTTTGGAATCATAAATCTTTAAGGCTAGACCCATTTTATTAAAGACTATTTTTTGAAAGTATAGCCTTTTTTATTAGAGAGCCTACTTTTGTGAAAGTGTTTTGAATTCTTTTTATTTAATATACCTTTGCATTAATTTGAGGGGCCAATTTTAAACATGAGTGATTAATAGTGAACTTTGATCAAGTTGAGGGGTGAGCTTTTACTCTAGCTCTTAATTAAAAATAATTTTTTATTACACAAGAGGTATAATGTACTTTGACAAATGGCCTGATTTCACAAACTTCATAACATTAATTATATTATTTAAATGTGGAAATACACTTCACTATAACCTTAAACATTTCTTTAACCCAGCAACTAAACAACCTAATCAAATCTCTATCTTTGGAAAGCTAAATTATTTTGGGACAACAAGTCTTTTAATTAAAGACACTACCTTTGTGAAGGATTTTAAAAATTTTCACTTGGGATCATTAACACATATTTCTAAGTTGTAGCATTCTTTATTAGCAAAACTATTTTTGTGAAGAGTTTTGGAAATTTTTACTTAGAATCATAAATACTTATCTTCTTGGAGGGTATAACTTTTTTTAATTAGAAAGTCTACTTTTGTGAATGGCATTGAATTTTTTTAAATTGATAGAATTTGTAGTTAATTTGAGGAACCAACTTTAAACATGAGTAGCATGAGTAATTAGGATGGCAGCAAGGAGTGGAGTGTAATGATGTGAGTGTGTTAAAAAAAACTTTTACCTTTTACCTTAAATTTGACAACCATTTACACATCAAAGTATTAAGAATGTAGCCCACATATATATATTTTAAAAAACTAAAACTATAAAATAATTCTTAAATAGTTCTAATGTAAAATAACTTAAATAAAATAAATAACTCTTAAGTAAATAACAATAATCCTTAAATTTTATGATTTTATAAATTATATATATATATATATATATATATATATATATATATATATATATATATATATATATATATATATATATATATATATATATATATATATATATATTTGGTGAAAATGCGAAATTATCTATTAATGAAAAGATAAGTTAAACACTTCCACAAAAAATGGGTTGGGTGGTATAAAGGCACACCCCAAAATAACTGTCATATGGGTAAAGTGCAGAACAGAAAGTCTAAGGGTATTTACCCGAAATTACATAAGAGAAATTATAAAAACAATTGATTATTTTATTATTTTAGTAAATTTATTAGATAACAATAATCCTTAAATTTAATGATTTTATTAAATTATATTTATATATTTTTAAATTTTATTAATTTTATTAGATTGATTATTTGATTATTTTCGTAAATTTATTAATTATATATTTTATATTACTTGCTAAAGACAATAAAAATATATAAAGAAGATAAATAAATAAATAAGAGTTGTTATTTCTTGACTAGATTTACCTTGGTTCACCATGTAAAATATTGAAAACAATATAGAATGAGTTTTAAAAAAATAGGAAAAAGATTTAAAGTTGTGTATGTAATAAATAAAATGATTTTAAATAAAATAAATTAGCATACCTATCTTTAGAAAAATCTATATAAAAGATGCCTAGAGTTAGGAAGGGCCTATTTTTAACTAGATCTTGATTAAAATATTAAATATTAATTTTAACTAGATCTTGATTAAAATATTAAATATTGATTTGAGAGTGGGCTCAACCTCATAAACTTAAGGACATTATTTATATTATTTAAATGTGGAAAGACACTTCAACAATTTTAGTATCTAATTTTAGAAAGCCAATCTCCCCTACAAGAAGCTTGCTTTAAATTCTTAGCTTTAAGAAGGGTTTCCTTGGAATCGTAAATAGCTGAGGCTGCAAAAGGCTTTTGAAATTTGTCTCGGCTTAGAAAATAAATACTCATACTCACCTTCCAGATTGCAACTTCTTTTATTAGGGTTTTGAAAAATTTAGACCAATTTGAGGCTGCAAAGTTTTTATTAGACAGTCTTCCTTTGTGAAGGGTTTGGTTTGAATTTATAAATACCTAGGCTACCATAGCTACATCATTGTGCTCAACCAGTGTGAGAGGCCATTTAACAAACTATGGAAGCACGGGCTGAACTGTCACAATCTCAAGGGTCATCTGTCCAAGCCGCTTCATATCGAAATAGAACTCTCTGGGTTGGAGATCTCGAGGACTGGATGGATGAAGTATTTCTTCGTTCTTGTTACGCGTTAAATAATGATTTTGTATCCATTAAGGTTACGCGAAATAGAAATGGAGAATCGAAGGGGTATGGATTCATGGATTTCATCAGCCATGAATCAGCCGAGAGAGTTCTGCAAGCTCACCTTGCAGTGAGTCAGATTGCTGGTACCCAAAAGCTTTTCAGCCTCAACTGGGCATTTTTTGAAAATAAGACATTACGGCCAACCTTTGACATATTCGTAGGAGATTTGTCACCTGTTGTTACCTCGGATATTCTAAAACAAACATTTTCGGCTATATATGGATCTGTTAGAGGCGCTGAGGTTGTAATGGATAAGTTTACAGGTTTTTCAAGAGGATTTGGTTTTGTGAGGTTTGGAGATGAGTGGGATCAAATTCAGGCCCTTGATGAAATGAATGGTGTTGTATGTTGTAGTAAACCCATACGGGTAGGTCGAGCTACAGCTAAAAGGAATGCATTAGAGGCTGCACGATTAGCCTGGAAGAATTATAATTCAAATCATTCCAGTGGATGACTGGATATGAGATTGTTTACAAGTTTTATCTTCGTAAGTTGTTGCTTAAATTTTCATTTGATGTACTTGTTTCTGGAAGCTAATCAGTCAATCAGATTTTTATCTTTCTGATTTTGTGAGTTTTGATGGTGGGCATTGGTAGAAAGTTTTTTAATTTACTTAAAAAATATTCTTCACAGTGCTCCTCTTTATTGCTACAAAGTTCTTTTTAATCCATGTTTTAGATAAGGATTCTTCAAGCAAAAATTGAAATTAATTATTAATTAATTAAAAAATTATGCAAATATTCAGAATTTAAGAAAACCTGATATTGACAGAATTATTGAGGTCAAGTACAAAGAAAAAAATTACAGTTAATATATATAGAACACAATATATTCCATAGCAAGACACATTCCCTTCTAAAATATGCACAATAAATTAATAGTAGTTTTATATTTTTCTGTTGTTTTTGGTATTCTACAGTGGAATTTGATTTAAAATGAACCACTTCTTTTTCCTATTGTTTTGGTATTTTAGGGTGGAATTTGATTTAAAATGAACCACTTCTTTTTTCTGTTGTTTTGGTATTCTAGGGTGGAATTTGATTTAAAATGAACCACTTCTTTGGTATTCTAGGATGAAATTTGATTTAAAATGAACCACTTCTTTTTTTGTTATTTTGGTATTCTAGGATGGAATTTGATTTAAAATGACCCACTTCTTATCCTTATCTTAATGTTTAAAGGAATCTGATAATATGTATATTATTTATAGTATTGCATTTTCTGTCTACATAGGAAACAATATTATGTTACCTTATAATGGAGAAACTTTACTTTATGAGTGTTTTATTGATATAATTGTGTAATGATTTTCATGATTAATATTTTGAATTGCACAAATAGAGTATGGATTTTTCATTAGTTGTCAATAACATATTTTTTTAAGTTCCCACTTCCATTTAAACAATTTGTTTACAAATTTCTATGTCTCAATGGGAGGTGTTGTTAGATATGAAATAGGATCTTTATTTTGATGCATATTTCCTTATTTTGTTTCATATTTTAGTATACATAGTTGTCAATACCAAATGTTGGTTGTAAGAGAGAGCTTAATAGTGTGTAAAAAATTAGCAATAAAAGAACAATAACACATGTAGGGATCACCATAACATATATCGAAATTTTAATAATCATAACTAGATAGTAAAAATAAAAACATATATGATTGCAAACATTTAATAATTTTAGTTGATCAACATAAATACAAAATCATATATTAAATAAATATATTTTTAAAATTAATATAAAATGCAAATAAAGCTAAAATAGATCTTCCCATGGGTACCTATTAATTACCTTTGAACATGGTAAGGATAGATGAAAAAGTACTTATCTACCTTGTAACACAACACCTAAAATATAATGTTTATCTTGGTCAAACACAATGAGATAGAATAATTTATCACCCCCTAGAAAGATAACAATATTTACCATTAGTATAATCAATTATAATATTTTATATAAAATTATCATAATTTAAAAAATATGAGAAGTTACAAAATTTATAAACAAATTAACATAACATGTTTGATCAATATTTAAATGTGTCTTGTGAGTACATCTCAAACATAAAATTTATGTTTGATTTGGAAGTAACATAAAATACCACTCTTTTCAAAGAAAAAGAAATGGTCATTTATAAGATGCCTACCTAATTTAATTCCAACAAATCATATCTCATACAATCCTCGGTCATATAAATTTTTATTAAAGATTATTTAATATACTTTGTAGTTAATTTGAGGGACCAAATTTAAACATGGGCAATTAATGATGAACTTGTATCAAGTTGAGGGGTGAGCTTTTACTCTATAATAATTAGCATAGATATATTAACACATACATAAATGTTTATATATATATGTATATATGTGTGTACACATATATGTATATGTATATGTATATATGTATATCTACATATATAAGTATGCATACATACATGCATGGGTTTTATTAATTTAAAGTTTATTAAAGATGAATTTTAATTATATAAAAAATGTTTTTTTACACTTGGTCCAACTTCACAAACTTAACAATCTTACTAATATTATTAGTTCCTGCCTTTGGAGGATTACTTATGCATCTATGTGATGCAATTTGTTTTACCCATTTAACCAATGAATTTTGAGTATTAAATTCATTTACAAATATACTATAGTTGATAATTTTTTTTTTTGATAATTTAATAAATGTGATTTATTTGTTTCCTTATTGGACAATCCTATGAACAGTAAGGGTAAAAATTAAAGTTACTAATATTCAATGCATATTTAATAGATAAGTACCATGTTGTACTTGCAACGATTAATTTTTGGTAGAGGAAATTAGAAAAACACAAACCCTCAGTTGCAAATTGCGCGGATGCTTTTATTTTATTTTAATTTTTGCTGGATAAGAGGCGAAGAACAGCATGGAGTTGAGATTTTGTTCAGTCCTCCCAATGCTGTGGACTGGCCTTGTATTTGCACAGTCCCTGCAAGGTTTTGCAGCTGCTAAAGGTATGGCTCAAATCTTTCACTTTAAATTTTCACCAAGTTTTCAAAATAATTCAGGGCTTTGGTGTTAATTGGAGGTCTCAAATTCGAAACTCTTCAATGTTGTTATGACCATGTGTCTGTGTATTACGCGATCCGGAATGCATTGCCCGCAGCTTTGGGCCATTCAGTGTGAATTTTCAGAATGTATCTACAGCTTTGACAAATAATTTGTTTGCAGGGCTTTTCAGATAATTATAACTGAATGCTCTGCATTAGAAAAATGAATTTAGTCCATCTTTATAAAGCTTTGAAAAGTAATTGTTGCTGGGCTTTTCAGATAATTATTTTTTATAATTATGATTGTATGTTCTCCATTGGAAATCTGAATTTAGTCCAGCTTTATGAAGCTTAGAAAACTAATGGTTGCAGGGCGTTTCAGATTCTTATTATTTTTGTCTTTTAATTACCAGTATTATTATTATCATTTTTGAATATTAGGCGTGTGGCAAAGCCCAGGGCGAAGACAAAACCGATGCCTCCCGTTATTTAATATGAGCAGAGAGGTGGAACCCACTGGGTACATTACATTAGAATTTAGACTGTATTCGGTGTTTCCTCTATTTGGGTTTGAGTCTAGGACTTTACTCTCAATGGGACAACATGTTGCCACAGCATTCGAGGCCCAAACCCTTATTAATTAGTTCTTTTTTACATAGAAGACAAGAAACAAAATTTTCCAGTTTGATACTTTTTCTTTTAAACTGTAAAGCATGTTAGCTTTTAGGTTTTCATTGCCAGGATAAACTATTGGCTATGCAATTTTATGATGGAATTTGGACGTGAAGATTAGGGATTTGGGCTTTGTTTAGCTTTAGATCCATTGCATAAGGCTTTACAGGGCTATTACTGTGCTAATTAAGATCAGTCATGCTTAGGAAGTTGTTAGATTATTTGTGTGGAGAGCGTTTGAATAATTCAATTTTTCTATTTGAAAGTATACTAAATTATTAGCCATTTTCTGCCAGAGTTTTGATTGACGTGGAATCTATATAGCTGTTTTGAAATTGGGTCTTTAACTTCGTGTGGTATTTAATACTCGAATGATCTATTTCCCATGTGTAGTCATTTCTTCTGAGACATCTCTTTCATTTACCCTGGCAATAATCAGAAGGCAATGGGATCCACAAAGAACACAAGCATTTCAAGCATTTTTAAGGGATGTTAACAATACTGCAGAGAAAAATGATGCTAAGTTGCTGACACATCAATTTGGGGACTTTAACGTCAAAACCCTCTTCTTGATAGACAATGACTTGTCTGAAGGAGTCCACTTCTGGATGCTAACATTAATTTGGAGGCTTTAACCTCAAAGCTTGCTTCCTAAAAGACAAATAATATTATAATTGTATGAAAGAGTCTGCCTGCATTGTGTCATTGAACTGCAGATGTTTGTGACATTTTCCCTTTCATTGCAACTCTTGTGCTTGGCATCTCACGTGGAAAAAATATTATTTAAAATGTAGAATCTAGATCATGGCACAAGCATATCATACAGATGGAGAACATTGAAAACATTTGCTAACTGCTAAAACTACGCTCCCAAGAATCAAAATGTTCATGTACTGATTTCTTCCTTTTTTTAGTGGACTGTGGAAACAATGCTCCAATGCCATGTTAAGACTACAAAGACGATGGTTGTTCAGTCCACACTCCAGAAACATTAAACGTGTGAAACATCATTGGTTTGGGGTAGAGCATTCAGCTGGGCCAATGGGATGTCCTAGGTCTAAGTCTTGGCTAATCAATGTCGGTGGCATGGGAAGTTGGAGTCAATGCACAATCTGGCAATGTATGAACCTATAAAGAACTGGTGGCTTATGCATAGAGTGGTCATATGTGTTGATGGGAGGTCCTAGGTTCAAGTTCTAGTTGGTCTACCTCTTACAAGTACAACATATTCATGAACATAATTTGCAAATAAATTTAACATAATTCCATTAGTTTTTAATGTAAATCATTCACACCTGTTGTACAACTTTTTATACATTATTTTATTGCATTGTAAACTAATTGTATGTATTCTGGTTTTTCGGATCTGATTGTCCATTACATTTTTTAGATTGAGAGATGGATGGCTAGGATTTGAAATTGATTTAATTTAGGATTTGATGAAATGGATTATAAATTGTCATTAAATTGGATGTTAGTTAGGAAATGAATTTTAAATTAGAAGAAAAGATGATGTAGATTTTGGATAAGATGACATTAGCCCAGTTAATTAAATAAAATGATTTATTTAATTAACTAATGTTAAGATGCACTAATTTAAATAGCTAGCAGAGGTAAAAAAGATTAATTAATTAAATAATTTATATAATTAATCAAAGCTAGAGGAATTGATTATGGATGAATTTTAAGTATATACACAAACTTCCATTTTGAGCAAAACACAACATCCAAGTACTGTACAGCCTTCTCGATAGAGTGTGAGTAGTAGTTGGTAAGATACAACCTTTAGATAGTATGATTGATTCACAGTTGTTTACAGTTGGAGGAATTGATTCACAGTTGGAG
This sequence comes from Cunninghamia lanceolata, assembly GCA_027924645.1. NCBI lineage: Eukaryota > Viridiplantae > Streptophyta > Pinopsida > Cupressales > Cupressaceae > Cunninghamia > Cunninghamia lanceolata. The sequence continues at coordinate 2,174,666 of BSBN01000798.1, forward strand.
GAATTGTGTTTGTACAGTACCCAATAATTTGTACCGTAGAATTGTATGGGCATTGGCATCTTGATTCTCTGTACCAACAACAAAACCCTGGGTACAATAGACATAAAGAAGTTGAGGCTATTGGTAAATTAAATTTCTTAGTTTTAGTAAAGCATACAGGAAATTTTGCAGAGTTAGATCCGATAGAGGAATCACACCAGCAAATCCAGGATTTAGGGCAAACCTCCAAAATGCCAAGTGTCCAACTGGTGGGCCAAATAGCCGAAAGCCAGGGTTACAACAAGTATTTCATTGTGGAAAATTATGTTTTTACTAATGCAGTTATGGCTGAAAAAGGGCAAAATCAGCGAAGTGTAGGAACTCTATCTTCAATTGTAAGGCTAAAAATCTGGAAAACAGCCTTGGACAAGGCTTTTGCAAAGTATGACACAACACAAGAAGGTTGAATCCTTCCAGCACAAGCTACGACTCCTCCACCAAGAATGCTATAGACATTCCTGCCTGTCGGTGATGCCCAGGGCAGGAAACAATTGAAAAAATGAAATAGGTTCCATGCCTAAAACTTACAGCTGGTAGAGTTTAGCAACAACAAAATCAAGGGTTTGGCGGGCAAACAAACTAGATGAGCATGAGTTAAAAGCTCCCCTTTGCAATGCCAAGGTATATAAGATACTATAGATTGCCCACTTCAGCGTATGAGATTTCAATCCTTACTTGGTCTGGATTGTATTTAGTTATAACAGTGATAAGCAAGAATCAAAACCTTAAATACTATACACTAAACACTAATCATTAATCTAAATTCTTTTGCTACTAAATCTTTAAACTTTCTAAACAGAGAGGCTTCTACAATAAGTAATTGTTAATCTAAATGCTTTTGCTACTAAATTTTAAACTTATTATCAATTACAATGTCATTCATTTTATTCAACATTACAATGTCAGAACCTGCCGCAATGTGTCTCTTGTTTAAATATGGAAAGACACTTCATTGTTTCTCACCTAATCATTATTTTATTTTTGGAAAGCCAATGCATTTTTGGAAATATAAATTTTTTTTTCCTTAAATCATAAATCTTTGAAGCTACACCCTTTTTATTAAAGACTACTTTTTGAAAGTGTAGCCTTTTTTATTAGAGCCTACTTTTGTCAAAGTGTTTTGAATTATATTTATATATTTTTAAATTTTATTAATTTAATTAGATTGATTATTTTATTATTTTAGTAAATTTATTAATTATATATTTTATATTTTTTGCTAAAGACAATGAAAATAATATAGAAGAAGATAAATAAATAAATAAATAAGAGTTGTTACTACTTGAGTAGATTTACCTTGGTTCATCATGTCTACAACTCATTCAAGTAAAGACGAAAAATATTGAAAACAATATAGAGTGAGGTGAAAAAAATAGGAAAAAGATTTAGAGTTATGTATGTAGTAAATAAAATGGTTTTAAATAAAATAAACTAGCATACCTATCTTTAGAAAAAATCTATGTAAAAGATGCCAAGAGTTATGAGAGACCTATTTTTAACTAAATCTTGATTAAAATATTAAATATGGATTTGAGAGTAGGCTCAACTTCATAAACTTAAGGACATTATTTATATTATTTAAAAGTGGAAAGACACTTCCACAATTTCTCACCTAATCATATCTAATTTTAGAAAGCCAATCTTCCCGACAAGAAGCTTGCTTTTTTAAATTCTTAGTTTTAAGAAGGGTTTTGAGTTTTGAAAATTTTGGTTTGGAATCTTAAATACCTCACCTAATCAGTATCTAATTTTAGAAAGCCAATCTTCCCCACAAGAAGCTTGCTTTTTAAAATTCTTAGTTTTAAGAAGGGTTTTAAGTTTTGAAAATTTTGGTTTGGAATCTTAAATACCTCACCTAATCAATATCTAATCTTAGAAAGCCAATCTTCTCCACAAGAAGCTTGCTTTTTTAAATTCTTAGTTTTAAGAAGGGTTTTGAGTTATGAAAATTTTGGCTTGGAATCTAAATACCTGAGGCTGCAAAAGGGTTTTGAAATTTTTCTGGGCTTAGAATATAAATACCTCCCTTTCAGATTGCAACTCCTTTTATTAGGGTTTTGAAAAATTTAGACCAATCTTGAGACTGCAAATTTTTTATTAAGGCTGCAAATTTTTTATTAGACAGTCTTCTTTTGTGTAGGGTTTGGTTTGAATTTATAAATACCTAGGCTACCATAGCTACATATACATCATTGTGCTTAACCAATTCAACTGCAGTGTAAAAGGCCTTTTACCAAACTATGGAAGCACGGGCTGATCTATCACAAACTCAAGGGCAATCTCGAAATAGAACTCTCTGGGTTGGAGATCTCAAGGACTGGATGGATGAAATATTTCTTCGTTGTTGTTACGCGTTTAATAATGATTTTGTGTCCATCAAGGTTATGCAAAATAGAAATGGAGAATCGAAGGGGTATGGGTTCATGGAGTCCATCAGCCATGAAGCAGCCGAGAGAGTTCTGCAAGCTCACCTTGCAGTCAGTCAGCTTGCGTACCCAAAAGCTTTTCAGCCTCAACTGGGCATTTTTTGAAAATAAGAAATTGCGGCCAACCTTTGACATGTTTGAAGGAGATTTGTCATAGGTTGTTACTTCGGATATTCTAAAACAAACATTTCTGCTAAATATGGATCAGTTAAAGGAACTGAGGTTGTAATGGATAAGCTTACAGGGTTATCAAGAAGATTTGGTTTTGTGAGGTTTGGAGATGAGTGGGATCAAATTCAGGCCCTTGATGAAATGGTGTTGTATGTTGTGGTAAACCCATACGGGTAGGTCGAGCTACAGCTAAAAGGAATGCATTAGAGGCTGCACGATTAGCCTGGAAGAATTATCATTCAAATCATTCTAGTGGATGACTGGATATGAGATTGTTTACAAGTTTTATCTTCGTAAGTTGTTGCTTTAATTTTCATTTGATGTACTTGTTTATGGAAGTTAATCAATCAGATTTAAGTTTTGATGGGTTATCTTGAAGTATACTTGTGGAGCTCCTAGAAGCCTCCATATATAATTGTAAAGAAATACACACTTTCTTAATAGGTTAATTTAGGTTATGTAAGTGGAAGCAAATCATACACAAGTTAATATAGATTATATCAATGGTAATTAAAGTGTGTAAATTAATGAAAATTTAGGAAATTAAATGTAAGGGATTATGATATTTAGTTTTGGGAATTATAATGGAGATAATATCTTGATACAACATAGAATAAAATGATTAGGTGCAGAAAAATAGATATCCTCACTATATGTGTTGCTTGAAATTCCTTGTAGATTTGTGTTCCTTTGTGGATCAATTCCATGGTTATGGATCAATTATGTGCTACATAGATTTGACCTCTAATGCATTGTCCTAATTGCAATGGAGAAAGTTTACTTTTATTCTTATGAGTGTTTTTATGTAATTGTGTAATGATTTTTAGGATTAATATTTTGAATTGCACGGATCGAGTATGAATTTTTAATTAGTTGTTGATAACATTTTTTTTTAAGTTTCCACTTCCATTTAAACAATTTGTTTACAAATTTCTATGTTATTTAAGTTTTTGATGGGTTGTCTTGAAATATACTTGTGGAGCTCCTAGAAGCCTCCATATATAATTGTAAAGAAATATACACTTTCTTAAGAGGCTAATCTAGGTTATGTAAGTGGAAGAATATCATACACAAGTTAACATAGATTGAATCAATGGTAATTAAAGTGTGTAAATTAATGTAAATCTAGGAAATTAAATGTGAGGGATTATGATATTTAGTTTTGGAAATTATAATGGAGATAATATCTTAATACAACATAAAATAAAATGACTAGGTGCAGAAAAATAGATATCCTCACTATATATGTTGCTTGAAATTCTTTGTAGATTTGTGTTCCTTTGTGGATCAATTCCATGGTTATGGATCAATTATGTGCTACAGAGATTTGACCTCTAATGTGTTATCCTAATTTGGTGTAGTGCAAACTTTTGATCTCCTATTTGCTAGATTCTATGCTCCTCATTGATTATTAATTACTAGTGCTATTTAGAAATGTTGGTGTGAATAGGGTATATTACCTAACTAGTTCCTTTCACATTTGCCTAGTTAAGTTTACTTAGGGCACATTTAGAGTAACTAAGGATACTTATCACTTTATGTCTCATGTCATAATATTAAGACACTTGTCATAATCTTATGTTGTCCTATGTTTCACCCTGGTCTATATAACCAAGGGCTTCTCATTGTAATTTCATATTATGTGCATATTGCATCCTTTAATAGAATAGAATTATCTCTCATGTTGGGTCTCTCTTGTACTTTCATTGAAGCTCCTAGATCTTGGGTGGCTACCTCCATAGCCAAATCTGGAATGGTATAGAGCATTCTATACCAACTCTTACAATAAATACCTTAGATTTATAGATCACAAGGGCCAAGTTCTCTTAGGTCACCCCCTTGATTAGATCAAGTTTACACTCATGAGAAATATCAACAAAAAGAAGAAAGTGTACAAGCGATGCAAGTGCTAATTTTGATGCAATATTCTGATTCTTTTTAGTGTTCCAAAGTGAATTGTTCCTATGAATCCTCTTTAGTACTCTAGGATTTCAATGGATTCTAGGATGATCAATTAATGTTCAAATGAATGTCTATAAACACAAAGACTTAAGGAATTGTCAAACAAGTGTGCATGAAGTTGGCTTCCAACATCTATTAGAAAATGGTGGGAGTTGACAATTCAAATTTTATAAAATTTAAATTTTGGGTCATATTTGCTCTATGTGGGATCACTCCACATGTCATATTTGCAATATAGAGCGTCCATTCATCTTTTATCATGAGTGAAATACAATCTTGAAGGTGTTGAGATAATATAAGTCTTTAATTTTGGATCTACGTACCTCCATAAGGGCATCAACCCATTATGGAAGCATTTAATGTTTGAATCTGCAACCTCTTCAGGTCATGCCTAAAATATTTATGTTATCCTATCATCGATCCCTATTGTCATAGAGATCTGATAGAGAAGAGTAAAAGAGGAAATAAGAAACACATTTAGATAACCTTTACTCATGTCTAGTAGGATATATAATGTTTCATTGTGGTTCCTGTTGGGATGGAATCATGTCAATATTAGCATAGTCTCAAGGGTGTAAGTTATATGAGTTTATATTAGTAAGACATGACATTGAATTTACCATAAAATAGTAAGTGTAAACTTTATATTGTTTGGAACATAATGATTTCATTAATTAGTATTTCACTTATTAGAAAATTGTAGTATAAATAACACTTGATTATTCATTGCTTCTCATTAACAATATTGTTAAGTGGTATAGAGTTAGTGGAAATATTTTTATGGTAATTATAAGGTTGCTTAGTTTTACACTCTCATAAGAGATTCGATTACTCATGCTCTTAAGTTTGATTAGTGACACCTAAATTTTACCCAAATGGTTGATAATTTACATAAGTCTTATATTAGATTCACGTCAAGAGGTTTAATTATCTAGAGCATATGAGGGACTCCAATTTGAACTAGGTGAGTTATAGGACTATCACTATGTCCATGCTATCAAATTTAATGACTAAGTTTGTAATATGGTGAACTTTCTCTCTGTTCTCTTAGATGGTATCTCATATTATGGATGTCATTATTGTGGGTATCTCCTTGAGTCAATCATTGGATGTAGTTGTAGCATAAGTGGTGTTAAGTTCTACTTAGAGAAATACTAATACTTGTTATTTATAAATATCTATATTGTAGGACATTCATAAAAGAAGTAATAAGATTGTTAAAGATGAGAAGTGGGTTGCTTGGATAGAACTTAGTTGATAGAATAATAGGAAATTAAATCATTCTGAGATAACTTATGAGTCTATTGAGTAAATGTTGGTATCATCACATATGATGATGTGTGGAGTAACTAAATTGTATTGAATTCTATGTTCAAATAAGATTCTTTATTTCTTCATAATTTTGACTAAGCTCTATGTTCTACTTACTTGAAGAATTATTTTAAGTTATCCAGATGGATTCTTGTCAAGAATAAACAATTTGTTGTAAGCACAAACCTCACCTCTAAGGGATCTTGTTGATCAGAAAATGTTGCCTATTCTTCGATATGAATCCATTCCAAATATAATTTTAAAAGGTAAGTTCATAGAGTATTATTAATTAAGTGTGGCTGGAATATTTAAGATAAGTTTTTGATGAGGATTTTATTGGGAGTCTATAGACGTATTCTTGCAATAGAGTTCAAAGTTAGTTCTCAAGATCTTATAAATTAAGACTAAGTTTTAACTAGGTTTGGGACTTATGATGGTATAGTTAATTGTTCCTCCTTGATTAAAAATACTAGTTTTATATCATTAAACATTTAGTGTAATTTGAATAAGAGCCTTGTTGATCAATGATCATTTTTCATTACTCATGTTGGTATATTCAATTTACCTAATTAAAGGACATCTTGTGTTTACTAACGTGGTCAAAACATTTCTATGATCATATGGAGTGTATGGTTATAATGAAGATGAGGTATCATGATACAATAGGTGTACATTTTACAATCAATTTCCTTATTTAAATAATAATGTGTAGTTATAAGTGCTTGAGGAAAATAAGTAAATGTTGGCATCATTTTAGAACCCTGAATTGAATACTTCTTGAATAGACTCTTCTACCCTCCTAATGATATAGTGTGTTGAAAGTGTTTAAGTTATGATTGATACATGATTATATTGGTAAAATTAGAGTTAAGATCTAGAACTTGTCTATAGTTGTCTTGGCTTAGTGTTGTTGTGTTGTGAGTGCACTTAAATCATCTATCTATTTTAGTCTTTTGAATCCATATCTATTCACCTAAGTGGGTGGCAGCTGACAAAAAACTATCTAGGGAACTAAACCCTAGAAAGGGTTGTGTACCCACTTGAATAAATTATAATTTATTAGTTTATGATTGGTCTTCTGTGTGTATCTTAGATGCTTATATGGATTATAAGTTTTACTATGCTCTAATTTTATAATTGCATGAATGAGTATCCATTGTGGTAATAATAATGTAGGATGATATTCCTATGAGAGGATACATTGAACCTTGATCTTATCTGGAAACATTCATTATGATTTAATCTTATGTTATGTATTTTCTTATTCAAATTATTTTCCATGAAATGTGCACTTGTTAGTCAATGCATATAGATTGTTAGTTTATTATTTCACCTCCCAGTTCCTTCATGCAAGTTGTCCATAGTTAGCTAGAGCCTTCGTGAAGGGTCAGGCTTCTCCTCTAGGAGTAAGGCTAGGGAAGCTTTCAACTAAATTGTTGGGTGGTAAATCCCTTGGTGATATTCATTCTCTCTATCTTGTCAAGATGGATGATATTGTACTTCATGATACTATTGTAATAAGTTGATGTGCTCTTGAGGACTTCAAGAACTAAGTCTTGTTGTTCTTATATAAATAAGTTATCCTTTTGTAAGTTTCTATTATAAACTATATTGTTAGCTCTTGTATATATGTATAAGTTGAAATGTGATAATGAAATTAAGTTCTTTGATCAATATCTCTTTTGTTATGCTATGTAAAAATTTCTTCGTACTATATATGTTTTTAATTCTTGGGTTATTCTTCTTAGTTTAAGGATGTTAGTCCTTACATAAATGGTATCAGAGCTTTAGGTTCAAGCACCAGGGACTAGAGTCTTCAACGCCTATGTTGTGTGTATATAAATATGAACTTGCCTTAAAGTTCATTACTCTAGGTGTAGTGAGTGTTTCTAGACCCTAGAAACTAGGTCAAAGACTTTGTAGAGTTGGGAGATAGTGGTTGTTGGACTAATTGTTGTAGTATCTCATGCCGTTGGCCTAGAATTAGAATTTGGTTGGTCAATTCATTTTCCTTCCTCTTGTAGAAAAGGTTGTAATTCTTGATGTTGAGAATGATTGAATTTTGCAAAAGTTTTGTATGTTTGATTGATTGTCTTTGCAATTGTACTGATATTTGTGAGCCTATGTAAATAATGCAGTTTCTATGATGATTACACATAAGAAGGGAATTTTTGAGGTCATACTTTTGATTGAGATCTTACTATGGCTTCCTCCTGTTATTTGAAAATGTTTTATCATTACTTGTGACTACATAGCCTTGTAATCTTGACTAAGGTTCTGTGAATAACCTAGATTATGTGAACTAAAGTCTTATGATTGTATTCACTTGGGGTTTTCTATAGAAACTTGAAATTTTGATCCTGTTTGATTTCAAAATCTCTAAGTTCTTGTTAAGCATTGTTTCCACTTCGGGATGCATATCAATACCTTTGTTTCAAGGTTTATTTTGGAGGATATGTAAGTAGAGATAAGTAATGTGTAAAGGTTTAGATGATGAAGAGTAATAGAGAAATTTTTCTTAGACTATACAAGTAAGGTCCTAAAGGTATAATCTTTAGAATCATGATAACCTTCTAATTTCTTATGGGATAGCATCTTTAGTGGTAACAACAACATTAGCCTTACTTTAATCCTAGTTGTTGATAGTATGTTATGTTTTCAATTGGATTAAGGTTAGGGTCAAGGATAGACCTATTTTGTTGTCTGTATATCCTTAGTATGCTATGTATGACTTGCCTCATGTTTTCTTCATATTATGACACTTTCTTATACCTGGGTTTTTACAATGTGGTTAGAACCATCACTTGATGAGAATTGTTCCTTCTTGTTGTTATGGATATTTGAAAATGGTTAGTAGGCTTCTATTTTATCTAGTAGCATAGATCAATAATGGTTGAAATGTTCTATCTATTAATTTCATGTCATTACATATGCAAGGGAATTGATTAAAGAATAGAATCATGTAGCGAGCATCTACCATGAAAATTAGGTTGTCTACGATTTTGTCTTGGTGATCAAAAGTTATTGAAGTAGGAAATCTATCAACAGATGGTTCCACAACATTAACCGAATGGAAAGGAAGTGGATTTGTGTAAATTTGCAAGTTCTGGTTTGGTGGAGCAACTGATTTGTTCCCTTTGTCATTCTCACTGGCTACCTAAATAACATTAGAATCGATAAGGTCTTGCACTTCGTGCTTGAGACGCATGTATCACTTGGTGTCATGCCCAGGTGTTTGGTGATATTGACAAAAGGCTTTTGGGTTGTACGAAGGAGATATCAGTTTAGAAGTGTCAAGAGGATGAATAGGAGGAAGTTGATGAGTTTATTGTTAAGAAGTTGCAACATTATGGAATGGAGAGATTTAGAAATATGAGAGAATCATTGAGTCTTTGGTTTAAAATTATAGGTCACCACAGTAGAAGGTGTAGTGGCTGCAACTTGTGCTTGAATGTTGTTTGAAGAAGAGTTAATTTTGATAAAGTTTTTGTTTTGTTTCTTAAATTTTTTACAATGTGGAATAATGGCCTCGAAATGGCCAACGAGATCTGATGAGGAGGAGCCCTCGTACTAGCTAATCGATAGTTGGTAACCATGAAGAGTTGTGCAAAGATGTGTGAATGAAGGATAACACATCAATAATATCTTATCATGGATTTGTGGCTACAGACTTCCAATGAAAACCCATTTCACATCAGCATCTAGAAGAGAATATGGTATTTGAGAGAAGAGGGCTTGATAACACCTAATGATGTTAGTCACTTTTTCCTTCACTCCTTGCTTACAATGAACCAAATCAGTCAATGTGACTTGAGGTCCAATGTTGGCTTGGAAATGTTGGAGAAATTGATTGATAAGTTGTTAAAAAGAATGGATTGAGTTGTCAAGTAGTGAACAAAACCAATCCAAGGCCATATCTTTTAACGATTGAGAAAATATCTTAGCTAATATAGCATCTTCAAAAATAAATTCATTGCATAATATGGTAAATGTTGACACATGGTTATTAGGGTCTCCTTTTCTAGTGTACTCAAAATGTGGTGCTTCAAATTTATCTAGCATTGAAGTTTTTAGGATAGTGATTGATAATGGGCTACAAGTGTAATAGGATGGGATGGTAGTTTGGGATTGACCTTGACTCATGTTTGCTATTTGTTGTTGTAAGGAGCTGGCATTTTGTACAAGTTGGTTGATTACAAGATCAGAAGGTGGAGTGATTTATGAGTGGCTCGCATATGAAGGAGTAGAGCTAACAAGAGATGGGAAATAATGTGGTTGGAATTTTGGTAAGTGAACTATGGATGAGATTAGCTTACAACATATTGGGAAACATTTGGATTTGTGTTTTGATAGGTAAACTAGAGACCGGAAGAAGGTGGGATGAATCTATATTGGTGTATAGGGTTCCCACTTATTACCCCATAACTAGTTTGACCAGATTTGACCAAATTGAGTTTTCTCCATACTTGTGTTTCAACGCACAACATGCAATCTTCATGAAAACAATTGTTCAGGTAGATGGGTGAGGTTTCACATTGAATCCTCTTACAGAAAAATTGTTGACTCCATCCTAGAATTGATGATGAAGGTTTCGTGAGCAGATTCCTTTAGGTTTCCAAGATGTAATTGTTTCGTGACTTACGCTGGAGATTTGGTGAAACTTCAAAATTTTGAAATATATGAGAGTTAAGGAAGAATGGCTTGGTGGAGAAGTGGGATTGTTGACATCTTCATCTCTACAAGTTTTTGTGAGATTCCAAGTTCATGGAGAAGTTATGGTGAAAGTTGGTTTTTAGCTCCCGGCACATCAAGTCGAAGTCACATAACTTTTCTTTTGGGTGCACTTGCTTTAGATATAAATGAGGAAAAGATGTGCGTTGTTTACATGGGTAGAACCCATGACAAAGCACATGATTTTCTTGTGAGAAGTCATGTACAGTTACTTTCATATGTGTGGGGAAGTCACAACCAAGCAAAGCAGTCACTTGGACATAGCTATACCTATGCTTTTACTGGATTCTCAACAATGTTATCTGCTCAACAAGCTAATGCATTGGCTGAGGAACCAGATGTAGTATCAGTGTTCCCTGATCCAGTTTTGGAGCTTCATACATCACAGTCATGGATTTTCTACAAATGTAATCGGGCACATCCTTTGACTATCCGAATGTGTCTTCTTCCAGTGAAGATGTCATCATAGGACTTCTAGATATAGAAAATTAATTGGCGCATGGTATTACATGAAATCATCTCAATCAAAGAAGAATCTAAACTCCATATGGACAAAATCCATGACATCAAGAGATGAAACAATCATGGCACCCACATGGCCTCGACTATAGGTGGAAATGCAGTTGCCAATAAAAATTACTATGACCTTACCAATGGAACTACTAGAGGTGAATCAACCTCCTCCAGGATGTGTAGTAAATGGTGTCAAGGTTCATACATTTTGGCTACCTTTGACAATGCAGTTAACAATGGAGTGGACATTTTGTCTCTCTCACTTGGATCCTCTTTTCCTTTCATTGATTATGCAGATGATCCAGTAGCCATTGGAGCTTTCCATGCAACATAGAAAGGAATTCTAGTTATTTTCTCTATAGAAAACTAAGCGACGCCTCCAAAAGCTTAAAAAGGTTTACTATGGCGATTAGGATTCCAACATAATTAAAATTACCATATTTTCCTTTCCAAAATAGAACTTAAATCATTTTACTTTCCACTAACATAGTGAACTTAAATAAATTGCTAAGGAATATATATATATATATATATATATATATATATATATATATATATGAATAAAAAATATTCCTTATAACTTTAATTCCTTTTTGAATGGAATTCTAAACAAGGAGAATATTTTCCATTAGAAAAATATCAATTAAATCATGCAATGTGGAATATTAAATATTCCTAATTTAATGAAATCCGTTAAACATATAATATATGCAAAATGTTAAAACTATGCAAACACTCAATGAATGATCATCAAGTTACAGGTTTGCACAAGACATTCAAAATCCTGAATCGCCACCAATTCAAACCCCAAAACACAGTGTAGAATTGAGCAAGATCGAATGGAAGATTGCAAACACTGAGATGAGTCATGAAGGATAAACAATCACACACCCAAAGCTATCAAAGACATAAGTAATATGCAAATGAAACTGGATTAATGAATTAGCTGACAAGAGGTAGTACATATAGGCACACATCTCCTAAGAATAGGTGTGCCAAAAATAATAAAACAAACTTGAGAATAGTGGTGGCCTAAAGATAGGCATGCATGAAACTACTTAACTCAAGATAAGACACCTATTCTAAACATAGATGTGCTAGTTAAAGCATTGAGACGCTGACATATAGCCCTAACCTAAGTGAGCTTAACTCCTATGTGTTGTTTATCAATGTGCATGTAAATGCAAGAGATAATATACACTAACACCCCCTCCTTAAGCAAAGCTTAGGTGAGGAAATGAAGATGGGTCCCGACAACTAGGCCTGATCAGGTAACCATGTATAATGCAATACAGTGTAATCTCTCATAAAGCGGAGAAAGGTAGAAAACCCAGTGGGAAAAAACTACCTCCCAAAAGAGAGAAAAAGAAAGTGAAGAAGACTAGGAGGGCGGGTGCAAAAAGTTGGGGGGCCAAAAAGTGGCCAATTTTTTTTAAAAACTTGTAAGACATAACTCAAGCATGTTATATCATGCTCACATTATGGTTTGGTGATGCCGAGCCTAAGGATCGGCAACACCAAACCATAATGTGCCCGAGCCTAAGGATCGGCAACACCAAACCATAATGTGCTCGTGTTATAACGCGAGCACATTATAACGCGAGCACGTTTTGTTTTAGTATTAAAAAAACCTGCATTAAGGCTCATTTCTTCATTTCATTTTCTTGCACCAGCAATCTACAAACCCTAAGGAGCGCACTCGTGTTATTGGAGACCAGTTTTGACACCAAATTCTAACTGATTCATCACCAAAATGCCACCACGATGTCGGAGAGACCAAAGGAGTGAGTTGTATTTATTTTTTTGTGTGAATTTGTTTCTAAATAGGTAGGTTTAAGTTGATTTTTGATGTAAATTTCTTAAATTGACAGGAATTGATAATGCACCTCCTCCTCCTCCTCCTAAAAATTCACAAAATACTAAATCACCTGAACATGAAATACCTATTGAAGAACAACCCCAACAACAAACACCTCCATTCATTCCTCAACATGCCCCTGGAACACAAGAAAATCTAATGGGGCAAATTGAAAACAATAGAAAAAAAATTTAGGACATAATTGCAAGGTTTAAAGATCCTGCAACTTCAACCTCACATAGATTCATGCTTGCTTAATCTCTTGAATCTATGTTATCAAATGCAGATTCGATTAGCAAGCAAATATCTAGTTGGGCAAAAAAGATAAGATAATTTAGAGAGTACTATGCAGACAAGTTATCGTATGAGAAAGTAAAAAATGAACAAATTACAAAATTAGACTTGTGTTCCATTTTTACAGACCTATGAACAAATCAACCACTACCCCTTACATGCAAGAGGTTCCCTATCAATTGGTGCAACAACCAAGCAATAAGGGAAAATTTTGGGTAGAGGTGGTGGATAGATTTTGACCATCCTCCATGCAACAATAATGAGGTCCCGCAATACTTTTTGAGGAAACTGTACTACGAGTTTGTAAAAAACAAAGTGCCAAACTATTTTGATATGCGGGACTTCCAGGGTAGAGGTGGGTGGTTAGCACAGGATAGACCAAGGGTACATGTTGACCCATAGCGGCCAGCGAGATGAGCACTCGCTAGACCAACCCATGAGCATGTGTATATCCCTTCCATTGTGAAGGAGAGTGCTGAGGTTGAGACACTTCAGTCCATTAGTGCCTTGATCCAGAGCATCATAGAGTAGGCCAGTCTTGCAGCACAGTGTGGGCTAGTGGAGAGTTCGAGGAGTAGGGTTCCACCCCATACATGTCAAGCTTACAGGTCAGCGTGTGGTTATGACCCCATGGATAGTCAGGACGTAGGTGCACAAGCTACATCTGTAGCTGAGTAGATGGTGATGATAGATACCCTTTTGAGTGAGACTTTCGGCCTTGATACTCAGGTAAATGTTTGCAAGTTCATTGAATTTAATTTATTAAATTTTATTTTTGAAATGCAAGATTAACTAATTTAGTTTGATGATTTTAATGAAATTTTAGGGTCATAGTGTTGATGCAGTTTTCAGCGGTTCTCCACCTGCATATTACACTATGACATCTACTGCTGGGGTATGTAACTAGTAGACAATTATAAATATTACATGTGAATAGCATCATTATAAATGAATAGTATTCTAATATCTAATTTTGGATGTTGAATAAGTTAATATTGGAGATTTCATGGCAACACCTGCTAGTGGTGGTGGACTTCAAAGCTTCATGGAGGTAATAAAATAAACAGTTTAATTAATGAATTATACTTACTAGATTTTTGTATTTTATATTCATATCATTGGTTACATTTCATTGCACATCTTTCAAACTCAAAGCATTACTAGACATTGCATAACTAATAACTGGATGTTGATAGATGACAAAATTTCAATTACAATATAGTTATTTGAAAAAATGCCTCAAAGAAATGTGGTCTCATGGAATGCCATGAAAAATAGATGCATAGACAAGGACATCACCATGAGACCACATTTCTTTGAGGCATCTTTTCAAACAACTCACTGCCTTGTCTATGCTACCACATTTTCCATACATGTCTACCAAAGCTTGTTGATCCCCTCCACACTATTCTTCGACAAATTCTCTCTAATAAACTCATCCAATTACCACAAATTAGACCCCAGGACATGACACCAGAGAGGGATATGAGCCTATGACATCTTATATAGCATATAATTGACTCCAACATTATCTAGGTCCCTCCTTTGTTGACTCTAAAATTCCCAATGATGGTAATATCTTCACCATTTCTCATAGCCCATACCAACTAGTTGTTACCTTAAGACACTTCTCCTTAGATTATTTTTTGTCAACCCCTTCTAGTCCACCTCAACCTCATACCAATTCCCTCTTTCACCTTAACCTATCTTATGCCTCTAAACACATTGTTACCCCAACCCCACAACCTCTTTCTATTACTTCACCTACTCCACTAGCTATGCCCCTATCTTCCCCACCATATATCCACCTATTAGTACTTCACCTTCCTCATCGACTTCTATCTCCCCTCTAATACCCCTCCAACATAAAGTAAAAGAAAAAGTGTAGGACCTTTCCCCATGCACTTCTAAAAGTAGGCCTAATAAACTTCCCCAACACTACACCCAACCTACTAACAAACCCATATCTACCCTACCTATTTCCTAATATACCCCTACAAGACATCCCAAACCTAGTTTGCTTCCAACCCACCCCCTGACAAACCTCAAGACAAAGAAAATGATAAGAAATTTTTAAAATAAGGTTTTTCTTCTCCTATCTAGTATCTTTCCTCCCTCTTATTATCCCACAAACTCTTGATATTCCTCCTTCCCGTAAACCCATAAACTTACCTAATGTCTATGTGATTTCTAGTTTAGCCATTGTCCCATAAACCCACAAACTCTATCTTAGGTATTGTCCTACCTCCATGACTACCAAACAAACAAGAATTTGAGCACAATCCTACCCCACCCTACCACCAACCTAAACCTAAACTAACACCTTCACTCCCTCTTTGACTTCTTAAACCTAAAATTTGATGCTACTATGGTCCCTCCTTTGTTAACCCTTATGGCACACAATAGTCATGAATCTTTGTCTAATTTGTATATATGCATGTGACTTGTGTACTTTATTATGTGTACTTCCATGTTTAGGTGAATGTGTGTGTATGTTAGGAGCCATGACTTGCATCACTATTATAGTTTTTGTAATTGAATAATGTTGTTTTATTTTCAGATGATGCAGGCTATGGAGACACTTCCCAATGTTCATAGGGCAATGGAGCATGGTGTGTCCTCTGTGATTCATAGCTCCATGCCTTTGATGGGGGTATGAGGCAGATTAGTAAATTTCAAATTACATTTGTTGTTATAGTTGTTTATTTTTGAAAAATCAAATGATTATTGATTTGAAGTTTAATTTCTATCTGGATGGTTTCTATAGGACATGATATCGCCACAACCTAATCTTGATACTGAGGCAAATGAGGAGACAGATTTTCAGATAGCGGTAAGTGATTATTTTGTTAAATGTTTCATTTTTTATAATGTAATTTCTATATATTAATGTCTATACTTTTTATTATAACAGCTATAGATCCATGAACAACTAAATAGGAGGAGTAGCCCTCGGGTTCATAGTAGACCACCCTCATATGCGTCTCCATCCCCTCGAAGATCAAAGGCTGCCTGTGATCTATTCTCTTCACTGGATAGAAGGGAATGACTTTTTATTGTGTTCCTTTGTTGTATCCCTATATGGCATTTGTGGACATATATTTTGTATTGCATATAGTTGACATTGTATGCCTATATGGCTTTCTTGTAAGCCTATATGGCTATTTTGTATATATGTTATACTTATATCGACAGATATTGATGTATGCTTATATGGATATTTGGTTAATACAAATCATTTTTGTTGATCATTATGTAATATGGATAGGTGCACTGTAGATCTTTTTTGTATGCCTCTAGGTTTTAAGGTTTAATTGTCAAAGAATCCATCCCAATTGATGATAAGAGAATTTTAGTTTTGGGTTGAAAGTTTTAGCCTCTCAAAACTAGACATGCTCGAGAAAATAGAGAAAGGAAGATTGGTTAAATGGATAAATGGAAAACAAGTTTTTTTGTTCACATCATGATCTACATGCTATTGTACAAGCTTGCATGTTAGCCTTGGTCACTCACATAGCAATGTACAACCTCGTGCATAAGTCCTTGCATCATGTGCCACCTAAACAATGCCACTTGATCCAACACAAAGTTCATGGTTCCTTGCACCATGCCTAATTCACATAGTGATAGGAATCATTTTGTGCAACTCAAAAGACACCCTATAAATCTTACACAACCTTTTGGATCATGTGCCATTTGCACAACACTAAGGATCATGTCTCATAGTTTCACAAACAACTCTATCTAATTTTTCAAGTGACCAAGGGGATATTACAATAATATTTATATGATAATTTTAGCATGGGACACCCCCATACCTTGTGATTCTAAATGGTCTCTACACTCATTTTAGCTTGGCCTTTATGGCCATTTTTCTCATCAAGGACTTGTGTTAGAGCTTGTAAAATGATTTTATTTTGAGTGTATATGCTTAAGTTTTAATATTGTTGTAGAGGACTATATGGGGACTGAAATAAATATATAAAAACACCTTCTATGGTTTTTCCTAGAAATCCCATTTTACATAAATGAAACCATATTTTTTTGGCTATTTCAATGCATCTTTTTTTAGTAGTTTTGTAGTTATTGCATTCTATGTTGTCAAACTCTTGTGAAACATCTTTGTGCTTATTGTTTTATTTCAGTGACCAAAAGGCATGATAATACCATGATTTGGTCTTGCTAGCCCAATTTGGGTGCATCATATAACCAAAATAATACTCTACAAATATCTCATGTTGGTATATTGAAAAGAGGTTGATTGTTGTAACATAGATATTTGCAATTCCCTATATTCCAAAAGGATGTTCTTATGGTTGCTCCTTGGCATGCTGATCCATATTCTTTATGAGTTGCTCAATTAAAAATATTTCTTAATTCCTTGTTATTATGCCATATTGAGATGCAAAGAATATGTTTGTTGTCTTGAATAAGATAGTCAAAATCATATGCTTATGAGCACCTGATGACCATTGTGGTTGTTAAATGTAATTCCTCTTGCATATAAGGTGAGGTGATGAGAGTACATTGAGTCTTACCTAATTTGAGTATGCAACATAACATTGGGGCTATAGGCTTCCATAAGTCATCATCAATCCCTTTAAGATGTGGTTAATATTATAAATGTATACTTTGCATCTCACCATGTTAATATGTATCATATCATCACATTTACCAATTTGACTCTAATTCCATAAAGAAATTCCCTACCCAAAAACTTGTTAAGATTGAAAGCCTTTTTACGACCATGTATTGATCTCGTAGAAGGTTGCATACCACTACCCCAACTCTTTGTAAGATTGCTATGAAATATGATAAGCAAGATAGGTGCAGTGTAGATCATTACATGATGATAGTGTAGATCATTACATAATGATAGAGCCATGAAGTGTAGAGGGTTTCAAATATCACAGAAGTCTAAGTTCAAGCCTAATAACACAATGATCTAAAGGTGGAAGAAGATGAGGGTTGACTATGTTGACTGCTAGAACAAGTATGTTAACAGCCATAAGATGCATGTTGACATGTGAAGACTATAACAGTTATAGCAAAGGCAATGTGTGAGGATATTGTCAGTACAATGTAGCTCGGACTATTTTGGCATGTTTGGGTGCAAAATAGGATCATGCCTAGCCTAAACGTACCCATCCTAATGCGTTAGAATAGTCAGTTTGGCCGCACAAGGAGTAGAACGAAAGTTACACCCCTTTGCAACTTTACACTGCATGCATCTGACCATTTGTGGGGCAGCAGAAAACCTTTCACCACAGGCAAACACCTCAGAGATATCAAAAATTAAGAGAGGTTATTGTAGAGGTGTTCTACGTGATCACATTACCTTAGACAGAATGTTTCTAAGTGTCATGGTTTCTGAGTAACAGCTTGTCAAAGATTGCTGCCTTTTTGCACTTTGGACTCTTCAGGGATATCATCAGTACAATGTAGCTTGAAATGTTTTTGCATGTTTGGGTGCAAAACAGGACCATGCCTAGCCTAAACCTACCCATCTAGACTAGTTGGAACTGCCAGTTTCATCACATCAGGAGCAAGACGAAAGTTACACCCCTTTGCAACTTTACACTACCTCCTTCTGACAATTTTTGGGGTAGCAGAAAACCTTTCACCACGGGAAAATGCCTTAAGGATATCAAAAACTGAGAGAGGTTATTGTAGAGGGGTTCTACGTGATCATGTTGACTTAGATGAAATGTTTCTAAGTGTCATGGTTTTTGAGTAACATCTCGTCAAAGATTGTTGCCTTTTGCACTTTAGACTCTTTAGGGATATCACTGGTACAATGTAGCTCGAACTGTTTCGGCATGTTTGGGTACAAAATAGGATCATACCTAGCCTAAACATACCCATTCAGATGCATTGGACTAGTAGTTTGGTCGCATCAGGAGCAGGATGAAAATTACACCCCTTTATAACTTTACACTACCTCCTTTTGACAATTTTTGGGGCAACAGAAAACCTTTCACCACGAACAAACGCCTCAGAAATATCAAAAACTGAGAGAGGTTATTGTAGAGGGGTTCTATGTGATCATGTTACCTCAGACGAAATGTTTCTAAGTATCATGGTTTCTGAGTAACAACTCATCAAAGATTGTCGCCTTTTTGCACTTTGGACTCTTCAGGGATATCCCCAGTACAATGTAGCTTGAACTATTTTGAAATATTTGGGTGTAAAATAGGACCATGCCTAGCCTAAACGTACCCATATGGAGAGATGATTTAGATTGTGGGAGACATCACACTAGGGCATGAGGTAAATGTGTGACAGCAGTCCCTTATCTTCACATTATCATGTTATGTCAACCAAGAGGATCAACCTTAAGGCTTATGATTTTCATGGAGACACTCATGTTGAACTTTGCACTTTGCTGTGACTGAACTATCTTGAGACCCTATATCAATTCCATGGCATTGTGACTGATTTGTAGTATTTAACTTGGCACATTGTCATAGATATGGGAATGGAAACATTTGGTATACAAGGTTTGTATGAACTATCAACATGAAGAATAATGTAGCACAGCATGGATCATGATTGGATTAAGCCTATTGGAATTTACTTGTATGATCTTGGCACCTATTCATTTGTATTTTAACTTGTTATGACAAGGTAATAGTATTTCATTATGCTTAAATGATTGTATATTTATATGTTGTAAGGATTTATTCTTGTATAATTTGACATCATGGTATGTTAAGGTCTGTTTAATTCATTATTGCACATACTTATTAAAGAGCCCAAGTGTAGAAAATATACATGGCACCACGTGAGATTGTAGGCTGCTTTCTTGATCATGATTGTGTCTATTTTAATTAATGTTGACCTTTGAGATATCTTTTATTATGCATACCATGAACTGATTTAAAACATAGTCTATTATAAGGACATTTGTGTGTGATGACTAAGCTCTTTGGGTAGTAAGAACTATGATGAACTATAAATGCAAAATGTAAGACATGTATGCAAAATGTGGAAGCATAGACAAGGAAGATGAACTATAAAATCAAAAAAGTGAGACTGATATAAACACAAAATATGTTAACCATACAAGTGATATAAACATGTATGATAAAGCATGATAAATTAATTCAAATAGAATTAAGGAAAATGTAAATAACATGAATGTAAAGACTTGACATACCTAAAAAATGGAGATTCGAATGGAGCGAGTACTCAATTATGTAGTGTTTTTTCTTCTTGCATCAAACTCCTCAACCATTTGAGATTTTCACCACTTGCTTCATTTTCAACGTTAAATTGAATAACACTCAAAAAGAATTAGTAACAACAATACTATTAACCAATCTATAATGTTAAATTCCTACAATTCAATCACAATTAACATTGCAACACTACAAAAATTGAAACTTGAATTGATATATATCAAATTCGATGTGAAAACTATGTTATTTCCTCCTTAAGTTGGCAAAGCAAAAAAAGGTGGTGGAAAGTTCATATAAAGGTGGTAGAATATGAAAAATGTGCATGCGAACTTCCCAATAGCATGAAAACACATTTTTTTTTCAGAACATGCGCATAAACAAAAGAAAACAGAGTATGTGGGCCTGGATCACAGGGGTTCAGGCCTTTTTACCTTTTGTATAGCAATCTAAAATGTGCTCACATTATAACGCGAGCACGTTTTGGCTTGCTATAAAAAAACCCATATTTTTCATTTATCCATGTATTTCTTCTATCTCTCACCTATCTCTCCCCCTCACCTCTCTACCTCTCACCCATCTCTCCCCCTCAGTTCCCTAAGCTCTCAACCCTAAACCCTAATCCCTCAACCCTAAACCCTATCCCTAATCCCTCTACCCTCAACACTCTACCTTAACCCTAATCCCTTGACCCTCAACCCTAATCTCTCAACCCTAAATGCTATCCCTAAAGCCTCAACCCTAAACCCTAATCCCTCAAGGTCCTAAACCCTAATCCCTTATCCCTAAACTCTAAACCCTATCCCTAAACCCTAAACCCTCAACCCTTAACCTTAAACCTTAATCCCTCAACCCTAAACCTTAATCGTTCAACCCTAACTCCTAATCCCTCAACCCTAAAGCCTAAACTCTAATCCCTCAACCCTAAACCCTAAACGCTATCCCTATTCCTAAACCCTCAACCCTCGACACTATACCTTAAACCCTAATCCATTATCCCTAAGCCCTCAACCCTAAACCCTAATCCCTCAACCCTTAACACTCTACCTTAACCCTAATCCATCGACCATCAACCCTAAATGCTATCCCTAAACCCTCAAACCTTAACCTTAAACCTTAATCCCTCAACCCTAAACCTTAATCCCTCAACTCTCAACCCTAATTCCTTATCCCTAAACCTTAAACCCTAATCCCTCAACCCTAAATGATATCCCTATTCTTAAACCCTCAACCCTTGACACTATACCTTAAATCCTAATCCCTTATCCCTAAACCCTAATCCCTCAACCCTAAACCTTCAACCATAAACCCTATCCATAATCCTTCTACCCTCAACACTCTACCTTAACCCTAATCCTTGAACCCTAAATGCTATCCCTAAAGCCTCAACCCTAAACCCTAATCCCTCAAGGTCCTAAACCCTAATCCCTTATCCCTAAACTCTAAACCCTATCCCTAAGCCCTCAACCCTCAACCTTAAACCTTAATCCATCAACCCTAAAACTTAATCCCTCAACCCTAATTCCTTATCCCTAAACCCTAAACCCTTACATCCCTCAACCCTAAACCCTAAACGCTATCCCTATTCCTAAACCCTCAACCCTCAACACTATACCTTAAACCCTAAACCCTTATCCCTAAGCCCTCAACCCTAAACCCTAATCCCTCAACTCTAAACCTTCAACCCTAAATCCTATCCCTAATCCCTCTACCCTCAACACTCTACCCTAACCCTAATCCCTCGACTATCAACCTTAATCCCTCAACCCTAAATGCTATCCCTAAACCCTCAATCCTCAACCTTAAACCTTAATCTCTCAACCCTAAACCTTAATCCCTCAACTCTCAACCCTAATTCCTTATCCCTAAACCCTGAACCCTAATCCCTCAACCCTAAACCCTTGTTAGAGCATTGATGTGCTCTGATACCATGTTAGAGTCACACAAGGACTCACAGGAGCTAGGATCATCTGTAGGAAAATTTCTACAAGAGAGAGCTGCAAGAGGATAATGCACAAGCCAAATACATTCGAATATGTGTGCTTCACATTTAAAATACTAGAGTTGAATAAATAAGCAACCACTTGCTAAAGTGGGAGAGAGACAAAAATGGTAGATGATGATACATGCCATAAATGTCTCAAGCACTAAAAAGAAAGACAACTAACCTTCCTAAAAGATAGCCACTTGCCAAATAGGGACAAAGTGGGAAAGGAAAGCTTAGGTCACTCACCATAAATCTCTCCAGTATGAGAAAGGAAGCATTATCCTAAAAAAAATCTCCCTAATTAACTTATGTAAAAGTAAAATATGATTTTTCACCAACACCCCCCCATAAGTGCAACTTAGGGAGATTACACAAGCTAAAAAGAAAGAAAGAAAGATGGGTCCCAACAACAAAGCCATGTTAAGTACCCATGAACAACAAGAATCTCTCATAAGGTGGAGAAAAGGAGAAAAACCCATTGGGAGAAAACTCCTCTCCAAAAGAGAGAAAAAAAAAAGTACAAGAATATGTGATGGAAGAAGGACACTAAGACCCCCCATGGAATGAATCCATCACAAGAGTACAATCATGAGTGCCCCCCATAAGAGAGAGTGAATAGAGGATATGGATCCCCTCCAAGAAGAAGCTGGATAGAACCAATGAAGAGATCTTGGAGACAAAATCTAATCCACTGCCTGCAAACAACATTTCTCCCTTTCGGAAGAAATAAATCCACTGGTGAATGTAGAAGCCATTCCCACATCTTGGATGAATAGGGAACCCATATCGAAATGTTTGCCTCTAAATGCAACTCAAGTGACCTCATACTGGGCAAATATGTCTTCTCCAAAACAGAAACTGTCTACCCAATTAGAGAAGAACTAGGAGAGGATATGATTTGAATTGCATTAGGAAACACATTAGATGAAGGTGGTGATGCAAAGCCACCTGAGATAGCATCAGTCAAGAGAGATAAACCCTCAAATGTGTCCTTCAAATCATCAATGTGAGACTCCACAAATAGAGATGATATGTCTACAAGATAGGAATCCCAATGAGGTGGATCTGAAAGACTAATATTGACCTGCTGCACATAATTACTAGAAGCCAATGATGATGCAACATTGAATTATGAAGTAGCAACATGTGATGAAGAAGATGTGATCTCAATAGGAGGAGAAGAGGGAGCAAGAGAGATCTCTATCTCTAAACATTCAAGACATGTCATTTACTCAATCTCCTCTAAAGTATCATCATCATAAGGTATATTATCTACATCATCAAGTGGAATGAGACAATCTGTTGTAGGATCATTTGGAAATGGTGAGAAATGAGGGTCTCCATACAACTCCCAAAGTTTTGTCCAAAGTGTGTGTGGGCTCTCATAGATGGGAAGATCACACGCAATATCATAATCAACAGTGGTACAAATTAAACCTACAACATGATCTCAATTGTTACCCCAAATAGATTTCTTCATAGGTGTCTCCGGTTCAGGTATGAGCCCATAAAGATGAGGCAAAAGATGCAGCCACCTAAGATGTGTCAAGATGCCTCTTTGCCAGGACTCATAATTGTCCTTAGTCAGATTGGCCATAGAAGGATGAGTGGCAAAACCCATGATACCTCCTATAATTTTAGAGATCAAATCATGCAAATAGATTTATGCTGATAACAGAAGTCTATCAAAGCAAACATAACCTTTCCAAGAGGTAGCATGTCTAGGATATCCAATAGAAGCCATAAAATCAACAAAGCTGAATATGAAAAAATTATATATGTGGCTATGTAGAGTTTGCTGATACCTTTCCAACGCCTTTTCATTTTTGAAAAATAGAGATTCTGGGCGCAAGAACGGAGCTTGGAAGCCAAAAATGATGCCTTGACTTCAACCAGCAAAAAATGATTTCAAATAGCAAAATATAGAGTGCCTTAAATGAAAATAGGGATTTTGACACCTTCTAAGTGCAACCGTGAGGTTTGTTTTGCTCCAGAATGTACGGATTATCTACTCATGGTCGAAACCCTCTCCGATTCGAGAAGAAACTTGCAGGTTTGAAGCTCTGATACCATGTTAGAGCATTGATGTGCTTTGATACAATGTTAGAGTCACACAAGGACTCACAGGAGCCATGATCATCTGCAAGAAAACTTCTACAAGAGAGAGTTGCAAGAGGATAATGCACAAGCCAAATGCATTTGAATATGTGTGCTTCACATTTACAATACTAGAGTTACATAAATAAGAAACCACTTGCTAAAGTGGGAGAGAGACAAAAATGACAGATGATGATACATGCCATAAATGTCTCAAGCACTAAAAAGAAAGACAACTAACCTTCCTAAAAGATAGCCACTTCCCAAATAGGGACAAAGTGGGAAAGGAAAGCTTAGGTCACTCACCATAAATATCTCCAGTATGAGAAAGGAAACATTATCCTAAAAAGAATCTCCCTAATTAACTTATGTAAAAGTGAAATATGATTTTTCACCAACAACCCTATTCCTAAACCCTCAACCCTCGACACTATACCTTAAACCCTAATCCCTCTACCCTCAACACTCTACCTTAACCCTAATCCATCGACCCTCAACCCTAATCCCTCAACCCTTAATGCTATCCCTAAAGCCTCAACCCTAAACCCTAATCCCTCAAGGTCCTAAACCTTAATCCCTTATCCCTAAACTCTAAACCCTATGCCTAAACCCTCAACCCTCAACCTTAAACCTTAATCCCTCAACCCTAAACCTTAATCCCTCAACCCTCAACCCTAATCCCTAATCCCTAAACCCTAAACCCTAATCCATCAACCCTAAACCCTAAATGCTATCCCTATTCCTAAACCCTCAACCCTCGACACTAGACCTTAAACCCTAATCCCTTATAGCTAAACCTGAACCCTAAACCCTAATCCCTAAACCCTAAACCCTATCCCTAATCTCTCTACCCTCAACACTCTACCTTAACCCTAATCCCTCGACCCCCAACCCTAATCCCTCAACCCTAAACGTTATCCCTAAAGCCTCAACCCTAAACCCTAATCCCTTAAGGTCCTAAACCCTAATCCCTTATCCCTAAACTCTAAACCCTATGCCTAAACCATCAACCCTCAACCCTCAACCTTAAACCTTAATCCCTCATCCCTAAACCCTAATCCCTCAACCCTAAACCCTAAACCCTAATCCCTCAACCCTAAACCCTAAATGCTATCCCTATTCCTAAACCCTCAACCCTCGACACTATACCTTAAACCCTAATCCCTTATCCCTAAGCCCTCAACCCTAAACCCTAATCTCTCAACCCTAAACTCTATCCCTAATCCCTCTACCCTCAACACTCTACCTTAACCCTAATCCCTCGACCCTCAACCCTAATCCTTCAACCCTAAACACTATCCCTAAACCATCAACCCTAAACCCTATTCCCTCAAGGTTCTAAACCCTAATCCCTTATCCCTAAAATCTAAACCCTATCTCTAAACCCTCAACCTTAAACCTTAATCCCTCAACCCTAAACCCTAATCCCTCAACCCTAAACCCTATCCATAATCCCTCTACCCTCAACACGGGACCTTAACCCTAATCCCTTGACCCTCAACCCTAAACGCTATCCCTAAAGCCTCAACCCTAAACCCTATTCCCTCAAGGTCCTAAACCCTAATCCCTTATCCCTAAACTCTAAACCCTATCCCTAAACCCTCAATCCTCAACCTTAAACCTTAATCCCTCAACCGTAAACCTTAATCCCTCAACCATCAACCCTAATTCCTTATCCGTAAACCCTAAATCTTCAACACTATCCCTATTCCTAAACCCTCAACCCTTGACACTATACCTTAAGCCCTAATCCCTAAACCCTAATCCCTCAACCCTAAACCTTCAACCCTAAACCCTATCCCTAATCCCTCTACCCTCAACACTGTACCTTAACCCTAATCCCTCAACCCTCAACCCTAATCCCTAAATCCTAAACACTATCTCTAAAGCCTCAACCCTAAACCCTAATCCCTCAACCCTAAACCCTAATCCCTCAAATTCTAAACTCTTGACCCTTAAACCCTAAACTCTTAAACCCTCAACCCTTATCCACCCCTCTCCTCCCCTATCCGCCTCACCCCCATCTCTACCCTCCTCTACCCTCAACACTATACCTTAAACCCTAATCTCTTAACCCTCATCCCTAAAGCCTCAACCCTCAACCCTTAAACCTCAATCCTCAACTCTCAACCCTATACCTTAAACCCTAAACCCAAAAACCTCCAACCCTCAACCCTAAAAACACTACGGGCTCAGGTCTTTATATACCCTAAGCCAAAACCTTTACATACATACATACATACATACAAGCATACATACATACATACATACATACATACAAACATGCATACATATATACATACATACAAGAATGCATACATACATACATACAACCATACATACATACATACAAGCATACATATATACATACAAGCATACATATATACATACATATAAGTATACATACATACATATAGGCATACATACATTAATACATACAAGCATACATACATACATGCTTAATAACCTTGAACATAAAACATTCCAAGGGAGATATAATGTGAGTGCATTATAACGTGCTCGCGTTATGTCAAACATGGCAAACATTAGACAAACTTTTGCGAAAAGGGATAAAAATGCAAAATAAAACATAACGTGAGCGCGTTATAACGCGCTCGCATTATATTTTTCTTTGGGAATCCCAAGCCTTAGACTTGGGATTTGCTTTGGATTTCCAATTCAAAGGCTTGGAGTGCCTTCCCAACATCCAAAGACATGTTTTTGCATATTATATAGGATTTCACATAATTTTGTTCGTGCTAACCTTTAGATTTGCATATATTTCAAGGTCGAACAAATTGATCACCTGAGTAATGGTAGGCTTTCTCTTAGCTCTTTAACAATGTAATTTTTTTCACACTTTGACAATGTTAAGTCTTTCATCTTTAATTTCTTTTACTTGTGTGTCCATTTTTGGGCAAAAACCAGTGTTTGGTCTTTTTTTCATTGTAAATTAACTGTTCATTGAAATTTCAAAAAAAATATATTTTTAGAAACTAGACTCCATTCTACACATTAAAAAAAAATTGATTTTCAATTCTAGTTTTCAAAATTTATAGGGGTAGCACGGCCAAAATTATGTTTTTCAGGATGTGTCCACTTTAAAAATTAGTAAAAAATCAAATATTCATTAAAAAATTATCAGAAAAATTGGGCATAAACTACATGTTGTTAGCTAATTTCTTACTAAAGTGATTTTAAAAATACCAAAAAAAAGTTAACCTTTTGAGGGAGCCACAAAACATGCTATGTTATGTCTTTTTGACACAAACAACACCAATTTCTGTGGCTCCCTCTTTTGAACCCCTTAATCTATACCATTTTAAAAAAAATAGTAGTTTAGAAAGTAGACTTGGAGCACTACGAACATTGTTTTTGTTGCATCTTAAAATTTTGAGTGTAACTATGCTCAATTTCTCATCCAAGGCCAGCATTTCCTGATTTTAGAAAAAAAGTGGCCACTTAAGACCCCTTTTTGGCCCCCTATCTTCTTGCACTTACCCAGGAAGCCTCCTCAAAGATGATAACTCTGCATGAAGCCTAAAAACATGTCGCTCTAATTGTGATGATGTAGTTATGACCCCCCCCCCTCCCCCCCATAGGAGAGTAAAAGAGACTATCTAGCCCCCTCAAAATGAAGTAGCCCTATGCCAAAATTGAATGCCCGTGTATGAATACTGAAATTATCCATCTATGCAAATGACGTTTCTCCCCTTAGGAAAAAACAACTCCAATGGTGAATGCTCAAAGAAGAAATGTGAGGTGGTAAGTCTCATGAAGTACCCTATCTCATAATACTACTCAAATGTCATCGTGCTGATGTCGAAATAAGTCACAATCAAATCAGGAGGCTTAGGCCTAACTGAAACAAGTGACCTCTCAAAAACATGTGAAGACTGATGAAGAACAAGATCTAAAGAACTAATGTATGAAAGTGGAATGTCAATGCATACCATGTGGCTACAAAGCAAATCCCACAAGATGTCTTGCGAAGAATCACTGGAAGCCCTTGGTGAAGCCTCTCTAAACTCTATAGTAGTACCAGGTGCAAGATAATTGTCATCAAATAGTAAGATGAGTTCCTCCAAGGTGTCATCAAGATCTGATATGTAAGACTCTAAAAATAGCCAAGAGATGTCTAGTAGAAGTGTGTCCCAATGAAGTGAATCAAGAAGATTGTCCCCTGGTGTAATGAATCACTGGAAACTCTCAAAGGAGCAACACTAAACTCAGAAGCAGAGGCATAGAAAGCATGAGCCCTGTAATGTGACAATGGACGTTGGCAACCAAATGGATCCTATACCCTAGTACCTACACTCTAAAGTGGTTATCTAGCCCAAAGAGAGCTGAATGTGGGTGCCTTAGATGCCAAATCCTTATCCTCCAAAATGAGCCTTGAGATGGATGGAGATGGCACCCCATCACTATCCTCGTTGTCAGAACTGGAAGAAGAAGAAAACTCTACCTTAGGAATCTGTCATGGATGGTCAGAAGGAGAAATATCAGGGGCAAAGTGTGAGAAGGTGTATAACCTAGCATGGTGATCTGCCCTTCCCAAAGCCACTAAGTTGTTGCTATGCAACTCTCTGATCTCAACTAAATTTGGAGTAAACTCAACTTGCATGCCCTTCCCTATGTGAGCAATCTGATACACTAATAGGAGATTAGTTGAAAGTGAAGGTACACTAAGAACATTAGTGAATGTCCCCCCCTCAATTTCAACAGACCCTCTCCCTCCAACTGTTGTTGGTGTGTCATTACCCAAAGTGATACTAGACAGGTTATGAGGCTCTATGGAAGAAAACTCAACCTATGAAGAAGCCATATGGTGTGAAGCACTTGAATCAGTAATCTAAGATGGACATGATAAAGATGCTACTACAACTAGTGCCCTGCCCTTAATTTTCTCTTTTCCTTTTTCCTTTGTCTTAGAAGTTTCTTGGGTTGATGAGGACTCTTTAATAGATTCAGGGACCCCTATGTTATGCTTTTTAAGAAGATAACTGAGATGGTCTATTTGTTTCTTCATACACTTGTGCTCATAATGCCATGTCTTCTTATAGTAGGCACACTAAACTTTGTCCTTTTTAGGTTGTCCTTGTTTGGATGAAGTTCTGTGTGACTTTTAGATGTCTCAAGTTTCTGTCCTCTCTTTGTCTCCTTGTCTTCTTTATTCTTCTCCCCTTTGTTATTTGAAGCATTATGTTCCCCATTCCCAACAAAGAGAGCTTGAGGTTTTGATGCCTTTAGCTTATACCCATGTGTATTAACTTATCTTGCTCCCTAGTTAAGTATGCAATGAAGTCATTTAAGGATGGCATTTTCCATGTGGCTCCAAGAGCTCTTTTAGTGGAGTAGAAAGTAGATACAAAGACAGAATACTCAGATCCTAACTTGGAGAGAATTGAAAGCACAAGTTGGTCATCTTTTTTATCAATTCCACATTCTTTTAACTGCAACCTGATAGATTTAAACTTGGTAAAAAGTCTTCTAGTGTGTTAAATGTGCTTGGACTCAAACTGATTAACTCATTCTCTAGCTCATGAGCTCTCATCTCATCTACATTCCCAAAGAGCTTCTCAAGAGCGAGCCATACCTCGTTGGGGGTTGACAAAGATTCTACATGAAAGAGTAATTCTAGAGAGATGTTGAGACATAAACAACAGAAAGCTTGATCACACTTGTTAAACCATTTATCCTTCTCTATATCAATAGTGGGTTCTTTTTTAGTGCCCATTGTAACCTTGTGTAACCCTTTGTTTTTCAACATTAGTTGGATTTTGGATTTCCAGTCATGATAATTAAATGGGGTTAGAGGTGAAATGGCCTGATTAGAATCCATAGTGCAATTATATTGAAGAAATGTGGAAAGAGAAAAGATAGACCACATGACTTCGAGACAAATCCCTGTAATTATAATGTGATCCCCCCTGATTTTGGCACTTTATAAATAGTGCATGGGCAAAACTGCCTTTTACACAATTTTAAATGCTCTTTAGTTTATTTTTCCAAAGAATATTTGGACAAAAATAAACTTTACAAGGAGGAGCAATTAAAAAAAAGTTTTCCAGAACAAGTCTAAATATAGTTTTTTTTAAATAACATAGATTTTTGTAAAAAAACTTTTTAAATCATGTGTAAATATAGCTTTTACAAAAAAACTCCTAGTTTCTCAGAATAGGGCAAAATTCTGCAAAAAGCAGCCATAAAATACCTTTGTTGAGTTGAAATTTGCTGTTGACTGTTGAAGAATAGCTCCAAGAGGCAGAACTGGGCGAAATGGTAGAACTGGGTGAATTTTTTAGTGCCAGATGAATGAAAAATGACATGTTTTAATGGAGAATCCTGTGGGTGGTCCCACTAGGCTGACGTGGGGGGCAAGAAGGGCCCAACGAGCCTGTGAAGGCAAGTTGTGACCCTCATCAAGCCTCCATGCCTATTTTCACAGGTTGTGGGCACTTAGAGCGGGGACAAGCCTGCTATGAAATAGGCTACTCCTCCATAATAAAAACATTGATCCTCCTTAGCAAAAACACGTCACCAAAACACTAAAACATGTCTTTGTTTCCTGAAAACGACCTTTGCTACAAAAAATCACACCACCCACACACTAAAACATGACTTTTTTGCCTGAAAACATCCTCTTCTGCAAAAAAATTGCCTCCAAGGGAATAAGAAAAACTCTGTTCTAAGGAAAAAAAAATGACCTTGTTGTAATAAATAGGACTTGCAACAGAGAAAACTCCTCCAGAACAGGCTTCCACACTTCAATCAAAGATCTTTGCACGGAAAAATGCCTTCGGAATTGATCTAGTAAAATAATCAATGCTATGCTTAAGAATTTGATAGAAGAAAGGTTCACAATCTTTCCACACCCGCTCTGATACCATGTAGAATTGAGCAAGATCGAATGGGAGATTGTAAACACTGAGATGGGTCACGAAGGATAAACAATCGCACACCCAAAGCTATCAAAGACACAAGCAATATGCAAAGCAAACTGGATTAATGAATTAGTTGACAAGAGGTAGTACATATAGGCACACATCTCCTAAGAATAGGTGTGCCAAAAATAATAAAGCAAACTTGAGAATAGTAGTGGCCTAAAGATAGGCATGCATGAAACTATGTAACTCAAGATAAAACACCTGTTCTAAACATAGATGTGCTAATTAAAGCATTGAGATGCCTATATATAGCCCTAACCTAAGTGAACTTAACTCCTATGTGTTGTTTATCAATGTGCATGTAAATGCAAGAGATAATATACACTAACACATAGGGTTATGCAGATGCATCTCATGCATAGGGTTATGTAGATGCATCTCATGCTCAATACGAGTGAGATGAATAAGGCTAACAAAAAAAAAAAAATTCCAATGCGACATCTCCATATAACCACCTTTGGGGAACAATAATACATGTACACTCAAATAAAACATTAGGCGTCCCTGCTCAATGCAATATAGCTAAACCACAGTATATAATACCCAACATGACATGATAAAATATACACATCATAAACATCTCGTAAACCAAAACCAACCACAAAGATGAACAAATAATCCATAACATGAAAATCACATATACACACATGATATAAAAATAAACAGTGAAAACACGCTAAAACATAATCGAATAATGTCATAGCATAAGCAGTCATGATAAGATCTAAAAGTAACAAAATCTCATCTAATAAAAAAGCACAAATGCAGAGGCATTACACTAAGAATCCGTAAGCAGTCATGATAAGATCTAAAAATAACAAAATCTCATCTAATAAAAAAGCACAAATGCAGAGGCATTACACTAAGAATCCATAAGCAGTCATGATAAGATCTAAAAGTAACAAAATCTCATCTAATAAAAAAGCACAAATGTGAGAGGCATTACACTAAGAATGCACTTTTCACCCTCAGCTATTGTCTTACTAATGTCTAATTAAAAGCTTAATTGGAAATCCTTTGGCAGGACGTGGAGGAGCTGGATCTGCCGTTATCTTTTCGTCTGGATCAATTGCAGAGTACCCACTAAAAGCTTTGACAAAGTGATGGGCAAATAATAATATCTCCATCTTGGCAAATTCCCATCCTGGACATATGCGAATGCCTCCTCCAAAGGGTACAAACGTATAAGGGGCTACATTTGCCCCTTCCTCTTCAAATCTGGAAGGCCTGAATTTGTCCGGCTCCAAGAAATATTCTTGCTTCAGCTGTGTGGAATAAGGCGTCCATAATAGCTGTCCATATAAATTAACAATTGTGTTGCATTTAAATGTAAAAGGTTCTTCAATCTGAACTGTAATTAATGAAAATTTATAAGATAATGCAGTTTGCGGGGCTTACTTTCCAGCCTTTCGGAATCATATAACCATCATAGTCAAGGTCTGTTATGGATTTGCGAAATCCTCCAAACACTGGAGGAAACATCCGCAGAGTCTCCTGAGCAACTTGCCATGTATATTTCATATCTTTCAAATCATTCCATGTGATTTCTTCCCCTTCTTTTTTTCTGGAAGCTATCCCCATCTGCTCTGCTTTGCACAGAAAGCAGATTACACAATGTAATAATAATAATAGACTAAACAAAAGCTCTGCTCGTAAACAAGATGTTGTAGTGTCACAGATCCGATATTTATCCTTGATCTGAAGATTTTTTTCCAGATCAAAGCTGACATATCAAGTCTAAAAACAGGGTACATCCAATTGGGCCCTGAAGATCCCTGACCAAGTGCATAAATTGGCTCAAATAACTGGGGTATGGACCATGCAGATTTATTCCAATTTTTTTGAAAATATATCTACCCTGTCCCATACACCAGTTATTTGAACCACATTAGAATTTCCTGGGCCATGTTACCAACAACAAAAAAAAAAAAGCATAATACTATTCTTCTGAGGGTTATCAATAAAATCTGAAATTACCACTCTATGCAGGTATGGTGGATTTATAAATTTGAAAACTTGAAGGAAGCCCACAGTTAAGGACAATTTATTTGTGGGTGTTTTAAGACGTCCATTTCCAGGTCAAAGGGTGTCTTGAAATAGTGGGCATTTGTAAACTTCAATCCCTACCAACAATGTCAGTGTTGGCCCACAATTTTGAGAAGACTATGCCCATATGTAAAAGTATAGCAACTTCAAAACTCAAAATACTACGACAGGGCCATTCTTAAATATCATCTATTTCAATAGTCAAAGGTCAATTTTGGCCAATAAAAATAGGACAAATATTTACCACTTTTTGTTATGAATGAGATGTAAAATCGTTATTGATTGTTTGACCATTGAAGTGGATGATATTTAAGTAGAGTGCTACGACAGTAGCAACCTGAATTTGAGTCTATTTGTAATGGATAATTTTGATCTTCAACTCTTCTTTAGTTACTTCATCGGCACCCTCCTCAAAGATCTCTTTTATGGTATTAAAAAGACATCTAAAAAAGGGGAGAAGATAATGGAGAGTGTGCATACATACCTTGGGACATCTTTTGGTAGCATTCTGGATTTGAGGACAAAAGCTTAAACATAATGGTGATTGGTGAAATGGTGGACCCAAATCCAGCATGAAGCAACAATGAAATGTTGTCCAAGATCTGTCTGTCTGTTAGTGGGTTCCCGCTTTCATCTTTAAAGTTTAGTAAAATAGAGAGCAGATCCAGATTACCTGAATTAAGACCACTTCGTCTCCTTTCTATTACAGAAGATAGAATTTTATCCACCTCCAGCCGTGCCTTAAGTCCCCTATGAAAACTCGTTCCAGGAAAATTCACTGGAACAGACAAACTTGCCACAAGAACAGTGTCCAAAAACCTATCAAGATGTTCCTGTTCATGCCTGTCATTTATGCCGAAAAACAAGCTGCTTGCAATGGAAAACAGAAGGTGCCTCACCAGAGGAAATACTTTCACTTCATCTTTTCCTTTCCATTGTCTGTGGATCTCATCTTGGATGGTTGCATTGATTTGAG
This sequence comes from Cunninghamia lanceolata, assembly GCA_027924645.1. Lineage (NCBI taxonomy): Eukaryota > Viridiplantae > Streptophyta > Pinopsida > Cupressales > Cupressaceae > Cunninghamia > Cunninghamia lanceolata. Next base: position 2,209,202 of record BSBN01000798.1, read on the forward strand.
AAAAATAATTCTGCAATGCTACAGGCCCCAGTGATCCTGAAAGAGCAACACGCAGAATCCTATGCTCTTCACCGATTTTGCCAGAAACAGAGTCTTTCCCCATGAGTCTCAAGAAAGAAGAGGGCCATGAAGCTATCAACAGCTTATTCTCATTGGACAATATGAAGCGATTTCCAGAGGATCCTGAGACTACTACTGTAGGATGCCCAAATAATGAAGTCTTGAAAACGTGACCAAATTTGTTCACCCTTTTATCGAAAAACTCTTGACCTTTATTTGATCGGAGTGCCCACAAGAATTGCAGTGTTTCTCCAATCAAAGGGAAGCCTAAACTTCCAGGGGGAAGCTTATGAGATGGTTTGTGTTTCAAAATGAGCAAAAGGATGAGAATCCCAACAGACAGAGAAAAAGCTGTGAAGATAAAGGAAAGAGTATGAGGAGAGACTATCAGTTCCATAACTTGCTTAGATTTACCAACTCTGTTTCTCAAAAATTATCCGACAAAGCACAACTTAATGGGGAAGCATATAACCTCTCATTTGACTGAGCTTCCATACAGCTTTCTGCACATGTTGTTTGTGCGTTTCTTAGAAAAGAATCTCATGTATTTTATTTAAAATATTGAAATTTGACCCACTGGAGAGAATTCTCAGGTTTATATGGTGAAGGGCTTGATTAATCGAGGAGGATTATTTTCAGTTTATCAATTGAGTGGAAAGATGACAAGAAGGTGAAATCTTAAAAAACAGATCATAAGAGTAAAAGCTGGGTTACTTTAGTGATCGATTTGAGCAAGTAAATTAGAAGTTTTAGGTGGTTTATAGAACACAGCATGGTATCAGAGTTTCAGTTCTTCTGTAGAAAAGAACATACAATTAGAGTTTTACTTAGTCTATTAAAAATAATATTATATTAGAGTTTTTTTTTCAATTTATAAATAATAATTTAATATAAGAATCTAAATAACTTCAATCTAGAAAAATATGTTTTCATAGGAAAACGTGGTACGGCAACATAATATGGAGCATCGAAAGATGTTAGGGCTTGCTACCTACGCATGGCTAGTTGCTAGCAACAACAACCATGGGGGCAGCCACTGCAACTACAATTCTTGGGGTTGTTGGTCTTGATTTGCCTTCAGATTTTTCAAAATGTAACTCGTTTCTTTATTCGAGTTCCATGATTTTGATGTTTTCGTAACAATTATGGTTAGTCAAAGTTACAATTAACCCCCTCAAATCCATTTTGTTAAAAAGTTGTATATGACACCCAAAGTTACTTTCAGTTATGGCTCTCCAATGAAAAAAAACTCTAATTTTTATAAGGAAGTTTTAGTTGGAAAGTTTATAGGTGTTTGCCCAAGACCAAAAATTATGGATGATTGGATTAATCTCTATTCAAAGCCCTTGTTGAAGGGCAGAATAGCAATTTGGTTTTGTAGAAGAGGATTCTATGTGTTCTTTAAGCTAAAAGATGACAAAGATCTTATTTTTAAAAGTGACTCATATTTAATGGGGGCAAATGGATTGAATTCGAATCCTTGGTTTATTGATTTTAATCCAACTAAAAATATACCTAATGCAATATTTGTTTGGGTGAAAATTCTCCATCTTCCTCTAAATTTTTTAGGTGACAAATCTTTGATTACCAATAGAAACTCTTTAAGCCACTTTATTGATAAGGCTGAACCAAAAAACAATTTTGCATTTACTCAAATTTGCATGGAAGTAGATTTGGAGAAAGGTCCCCTTAAAGCCATTAAACTAAATCTAGATGAATGGTCACATATGCAAGAGCTTGACTATGACCAATTGCCCTTCAAATGTAACAAATGCCATGACTATGGCCTCTTTGGTAAAAAGTGCAAAAAAAAATAAAATGTACCTCAAGCACCCCAAAACACTCAGCGTGCCTTGGTCACAATCAAAGAAAATAGACATGTCCAACAAAAGAATGGTCAATAGAATAAGGGTACCAAACAAGATCAAACAACTATTGTTTCAAAAATCTTTGAAATATTAGGAGGACTTGTTTAAAAAATCTTTGAAATATTAAGGGAATATTCAAGTCCCTTTGGAAGAGGAAATGCATAATCATGTTGAAGTCGGTCCAAGAGAAGTGCAGAGGGAGGTAGGACAACAAAACTCTTTTGAGGGAGAGGGTTGTTTGAGAGAAAAACATAATGAGATAAGACAATTGAAAATAAGTAATTAAGAAAAAAAGAGAATCATAGATTTTTAAAAGATGAAGGAACTAGTTAACTTAGTGACTTCTTTTTTGTGTCTAGCTCAAGGAGTGTTGAGGGTGTCATTCTGTTTAAAACCTCAAGTTCTTCAATTTGAGGCCTTGATGATTTTTTTTTTTTTTTTTAAATTGGTAGTTCAAAGAAACTAAGGATGAAGATAGGGACCTTGATTCATTTTTAAAAAATCAATAGACAAAGAAGAAGACAAAGAAGAAGACAAGGAAATCCCTCCTCCTTCTAAAAACAATATTATTTTAGGTCTAATGTTTAATAAATGAACTTGCAACCTTTTAACATATCTTTAATTGTTAGCTTTCATTTTCTAAACTCAAACTAACATATTAACTTTATGGCATGCTTCCATATCAAATTTTTAAAATTTTTCTACAATATTTTTTTAAAGTAATAGCACTCTTTTCATTATAAAAATAATAAAAATAAACTCTTCAATCCAAACAAAGGAGAATTCAACCACTCTCATTAGAAAAAACAACTCCGAAGGCACTTCAATGTAATAAATGAAAGCATCAACTTTCTTTGTTTTTAAATGTTCTTCATGAAGGCATTTGCCGCATTGAGATTTAACCTGCCACCCCCTAAAAAAACCAAAAACAAAAACCCTTCTAAATATATATTATAATGAAGGCTATTAAAAATGTGCACATCTTTCTGAATAATTGCTTAATGCACGTGAAGAGGTGGTAAATTGTCCCTTTCACGAAATTTTATGGGCCTTATTTCAATAATTTTCTCTCATCTTCAATATTTTGACTCTATACTCCAAGAAAGTGACAAGTGTTATGGCTCCCCACTTCAAGACTCACGCTTCTCCTTTTAATAGTATATTGAAGGGTTGGCACATTATGTCTCAACTTACATTGTATGCTAAATCCTTCATATATGGAGTTAGCTTTCTTTATTCTTTTACGTGATGAAACATTCATGTCAATGAGTTGTCATTGGCTTTCACAAAAAGGTTGAAAGGGAAAATATTCTTTAGGAAAGGAATCTAATTTTTTGGAAATCTTAGAGACAAGTTAAGAATGAATTTCATCTTCAATCTTGTGACAAACAAATCATTCAAGATTTTCAAAATTAGCTCCCCTTTCATTAATCTTTTAAGTTGTCCACTTCTTCTCCTACAACTATTTTGAAGAATTAGAGGTAGTTTACTAGGAGTTGAATCATTATCTTTTTCCACAAAGTCATTTATTGTGCTCTCTTTGTTCTACTTTTTTTTAGTTCAATGTAAGTTAAATATATCTAAGTTTAGCTTAAGTTTCTAAAAAATAAATAGGATGGTTTGACAAGAGGACAAACAAACAAGTGGTTAAGGGACTAAAATCCTTTCCACTTTAGGTGCTACCCTCCACAAGAAGGGGCATATTAAAACAACCAATTTCCTTTACCTCAAGAATATTTGAGTGATTGTGAATCACATTGCCAATCAACCTAAGTTTGACACCAAATTGCTAATGGTTGAGTAGTAGGGTGAAAGTTTAAAGTTGTGGTAGTTTAGGCCAACTAATGGCTTTTGGGCAAAACAGTTTCACCTAAAACCCTTCCCACCTTCTATGGTCCCTACATGATCAAACAATTTTCCATCAAAAACGTTTTTCTTGAAGCCAAAGATATAAAACCAACAAAAGGTTCACATTTTCTTATTGTATTTCTTGGAAATTATTTTAGCCAAAAATGTTTCATTCGATAATTTTTTTTTAACTTGCAAATATATTACTAATAAAGAGGGGCATTACATCAAGTTGGCTCGAGAAGCCACTCCTTCAAAATACATCAAAAATATATTGAGTTCGTACAAGTTAAAAGTATCAATACTACAAAATATCTGCAATAAAAAGGACTTTTTATCTCTTTGAGTCTATTCTTTTATATATTTTCTTCTTCTGCGATTTCCTTGTCTGTTTCTATCTACTGCAATCCTTGTTCATAGTTCCCTCTATCTTGTTCCATGCTTATACCCCTTTGAAGTTGTTCCTCTGCTTTACCTGTCTCTTCACACCACTATTCCCTGTTGTCACTGCTTAAATATGAATCCCAATCTTTAAAAGTACTTATCTTCAGTGAAACTCTCAACTGATTGTTGTCTATATCAAAGTTTTGACAAGTAAATTCTACAGGTTCCATCAAGTCCTCATCTCTCTTCTCTGCCATGGAGTGTCTGTTGTACCTATTATGAGCTTGCATATATTCTTTATGGAACTTGGGATCTATTTTCCTATATTCATGGGGCCAAAACTGAGCTATTTGAATATCAGACCTGTACACTATGCCAGATCCTTCATCTAGTATCTTCATAAACTGCTTTGTAGGTATCTTCAAAGTTGTTGCAACATGTTCACATATCAAATAAAATGTGTGTCTAATAAAAGACTCAGTAAGCTCTCATTCTTCCTTGAAAAACATCATTTTTTCTTGTTTTCCAAAGTGCCCATAAGACTTTAGTTGAAAAGATGACCTAGAACATATTAGCATTGCTATTAACTTTATTGACAAAACCACACAAAATGTCCCATTTAGTAAAATTGACTCCAGATAGTTCTCCCTTAAGACTACTCAGAAACAACCCCCATACATCCCTAGCAAATTTGCATTCAAAAAATATATGGTCACTATTTTCAGGTAAGTTACAGAATGAACATAGCTTAGACTCAAACCCTATTACCAGTCTATTGAACAATAATAACCATCTAAAACAAGACTTTTTAGGCTCAATCAGTTTAGACCATATAACATTCATAGTTTTTGACCAATGCTTAAACTCTAAATTGACTTTCCAAACAGAATTAATGTGGGTGAATACCCCATTTGTTCTTGTTATCATTTGATATAGTTTCTTGGGTGTCACTTTACTCAACTCTGTACCATCCTTCCACTTTATCTTTTCCCATCCAAATTCCTTTATCTCATAATGACTATAATCCTCCAAGGATCTACCTAATATTACAAACATTCTTTTCTGTGTTTCAGGGATGCCAAAATGATTTTTAACCTATTCCCAATCCTTCACTGATTTACTTTCTATTATATCTTGAAAGGATTTGATCCCCATTTTATAAAATTTCTTTACTGAGCAGCCTTGTAGTATGGCCAACAACTTATATTTATGTCTTAAATTCCATTACACTGATTTGTTTCCTTAGATTTGTTTATTGTTTGAATTAATAGCACTTCTATTCTTTATAAACTTTCTTACATTTTCCCAAGCCTTCCAAATAGAGTTAAATACAATGGATCTAGAGGGGTTAACCTTGAAATCTCCTAATATAATGTTATGAATGTTTAGTTCTTGCCAATCCTTTACCTTCCTTGGCACTGCCTTATGCAAATAAATCATGACTAAAATCTTCCAGGTCTCCTTTCCTTCCAAAGATTTAACTATCCATTTTGCAACTAATGTTGCACCTTGGATTTTTAAATCTTTGAGCCCTAAGCCCCCCTCTTTTTTCCCTAGATAGCACCAATCCCAAGAAACATTGTGCTTCTTTTTATTTCATTTCCTGTTAGACCAAAGGAATTCTCTAATTTTTTTTGGATAATGTTTAATTGATAGCTAGCAAAAATCCAGGAAGATGCATAGTATATAGGATAAGAAGATAAGATTTTTTGACATACCTTTAGCCTCCCAGCCATTAACAAATATTGTATATTCCACATACCAAGCTTTTTATTAATTTTTTCAAAGATCCAATTCCACATATCTTTCAAAGAAGGGTTAACTGAAAAAGGAATAGCAAGAAACCTTACTTGCTTATTCAAGTTCCCCCATTGCCATTAATTGAGTCCCAGCCAAGCCAGTTGTTTTTCATTCCAACTTAATAAAATAGATTTAGAGACTAATATTTTAGCACCAGAGGCCCAATAGAAAATATCCAATCTAGATTCTAGATTTTGCATATTCTTTTCCTCAATGATAGGGAGTAAAGCAGTATCATCTACAAATTTTATATTCAACAAGTTCTCTTTATTAGGAAGGGTTATACCTTTCAAATCACCTTCTATAGTTTTTGTTCTAAATTTGTAATACAATGCCTCAGAAGCTATAACAAATAGTACAAAGGAAAGAGGATACCCTTCCCTTATTGACCTTTCCATTTTAAATGGGTCAGATAGAGAGCCATTAATATCAATTTGAACTATTGCATCTCTAAAAAGCATCTTTACCATCTTACAAATTTTTTAGGGAAACTAAGGGATTCTAGCATTAGGATCACAAAAGACCACTCTATTCTATCATAGGCCTTTCAAATTCAAGTAAAAGGATGCCTACATTTTGCCCTGAGTTTTTTGCCCACTCCATAGCCTTCCAACTAGTGATTAGGTTTTCTAGAATATATCTTGTTTTTATAAAACCTGTTTGGGTGGGGTTAATGATAACATGCAGTATATCAGTTATTCTCATAGCCAAGACCTTAGCTATAATTTTATAGGACACATTTAACAAAGTAATAGGCCTGCAGTTCCTCTTGGTAGTTTTGTCTCCTTCCTTTGGTAAGAGTTTAATGACCCCTTTATTGATTTCCTCCGCCAATGATTCTTTCTCAATTGCTTCTTGATAGACTTCATGCAAATCTTCTACTATCCACTCTACATTAGCCTTATAAAACTCTACTGGAATACCATCTACCCCTGGTGATTTTCCATTTTCCATGTCTTGAATTGCTTTCACTCTTTCTTCTTTAGATATATCTTTGCTTAATATTATCCCCATTTCTTGTGTTATCTTCTTAGGACAAATTCTTTTACACAATTTTTGTGCTTCTTTACATTCATTTGACCCATCTTGTACTGAGAATAAACCTTTATAAAAGGATCTAAAAATCTCTTTCATTCTTGCATTATCATTATAACAAACACCCTCTTCAACAATAGGTCCTATATTTTCTTTCAAGCTTTTGTTTTTTTAACATGTTAAAGAAATATTTAGTACCTCTATCTCCTCCATTTAGCTAATTGAGCCAGGCCCTGACTTTGACACCCTGATTTCTATATGTTTGAAATTTCTTGAGTTCATGCTTGGTTTCCCCCAATTTTCTAGCTAGCTCCTCATTCTCACTATGAATTTGGAGTTTTTCTTCAAGTTCCAAAAACTCTTCCTAAAGAATTCTCTCCTCTCTTCTATTATCCATAGATTTTTTTTTTCCAATTGTTTGGTAGAGGACCTTACTATTTTTATTACAATATTCCAATATTGCATTATGTTACTATTTGAAGATAACATCTTAGTAATATCTCTCAAGCTTTTGATGCCAATCTGACAATCTATATCTTGTAGTACACTTGTGTTTAATTTGAATAGAATCTCTTTTTTAATTCTATTTCCTGGTTGCTAATCTTTCAGATTAATGCAAGATTTTATTGGGTGATGATCAAAAAGAGTTGAAGGGAGAACTTTGACACTACTAGACTCTAAGTTATTTTGGAAGAAAAACCATATTCACTGACATAAAATCTATCCAATTTGGCATAAATTCTTTTATTTCCACTTTGACTGTTACACCATGTGTACCATATACCTTTACTCTCCTCTTTTTTCTTTTCTAGTGGGCCAAAGAGTTTGAATAAACTCTTAAATCTATTCCAAAAGAATAGCTCAACACCTTTCCATCCCATTTATTTCCCCCTTTTTTGTGCTCACTATGTTCAGTCATATTAAAGTCCCCACTTATAATTCATAGAATTTTTAGTAACTCTTGAGCCATCCATTTCCATAGATCAGACCTATTCGTGTACTCATTAGGAGCATAAAATAAATAGACACCAAATGTCTATTCATCCTTCTGTATTACCACCCACAAGCATCTATTACAAGGAGAGCAACCATTCTGCACTACCCATTTCAACCATCTTTTGTTTATCAAAATGGCTACCCCCTTTACCTTTATTATGGTTAGTGAAGTAACTCAGTCAGCTTCTCTGCATAAGAATTTTAAATTGTTTTCCAATGTAAAGCCTATCACTTTTACTTCATGCAACACAAGGAAGTCCATCGATTTATTCTTATTACAGAAGTCCCATATTACATATTTTCTATTAGGGGATTCCAAGCCCATTATATTCCAACTGTAACAAATCATGTTTCTTCAGTTTGGGGAGAGTCCATTTTCCTTTTCTTATTCATCTTCTCAAAGCAATTTGGGATATTATCCCTTTTGTTTTTACTCTCTAATTTATTATAACTAGAGTTCTTTCTTACAAATTTCCTTTTCTTTTTCACCTCTATTTTGTTTTGTACTAGAGATGCTAACAAATTCTTCAGACTAGTCTTATTTCTATCAAAATTGACAAGCCCTAAACCGTCAGACAATGTATTAGGGTGTTCCAATCTAACCTCCTCTAAATCGAATGTATTATAGCTAAATTCTAAATTTTGGGTTAAATTTTCTTGTCTATTTTTCTCTACCTCTTCCTTTTTCTTTCTTCTATATTCACTCTGAATTTTTTCATAACAAGCACCTGAGCATTTTTTTGGTATTATTTACTTTTACCCCATATTTATTAGTAGGTAAGGTATCTGTATTTTCGTGACTAGTTCTTATTTCATTAGTATTTTCACTTGAAACATCCTCATATACAAGGGGTTCTTTAATGTAGGGATCTCTACCTCTTTTTCACTGGGGAGAAACAAGGATATATTGTTACTATATTGTTCCTTTTCAAGGGTGGGTAACTTTGTATGCTCTTTAGTTCCTGGGGTATCTACCCCATCCTGACTGTCTCCTAAATACGAGATGTGACAACCCCCCATCCACTCTGGATTCAAGGAATCCCTCGTATCTTCCAGAATGGACTGGATTTTATCACACCCATCTTTAGAATTAGTTTTAATTTCTCCTTCTTCCAGACTTAATTCACTTAACTTTCTTTCTATAGTAGAGAGACAATCATTTTTTAATGTGTCACTGGGTCTTTTAATGGGACTTACATCTAGGGTTCCACCTAATAGGTGAGTGTTAATCTGCACACTTGAGGTAATTGGTTCAGGTTCCCTATTCTCTCCAGATTCCTCTTCAACATTGGAACCATTCTCTTTAGGGAAATGTCTAAAAGAATCATCATACTGCTCTTTTCCTTTGTTCATTTTTCTATTCAAACTTGGGTAGTTTTTTTAATGTCCATCTCTTTTACACTGGAAGCAAGAGTTTAAGCTTCCTAATGACTATAGGTCACATATTATATGTTTCCCTGACCCTTGAATATCAACCCACTTCAAAAATTTTACCCTAGGTTTGATTGTAATGAGACCCCTCGCATCCATGTGCAAAAGGGTAATTCTCACTTCCTCCACTTCTATTGTTTACCCCAGAAGCTACAGGATTTGAGGCAGAAATGCCCACAACTACTCAGGCACTTGTTTCACTAGAAACCACCTAGGGCTAGAGAAAAACAAAAATTCTTCCTTAAAGACTTTTGCGGACCAAGGGAATGCTTTAAAAAGCGTCTGCCCAATGTTCCAAAAAAATTTCCTAACCACCTTGGCTTGCATGTCATGATTTTTAAAAAATATCACGAAAACACCATTTTGCATCATTCTACAAAAGGAAACCTAAATGTTCATCCTTTTCCCCACACTGTCACTATCCATCTATCGAGAAACTGTCTAGAAGGTAGGAAATCCAAATTCAAACATAGCAAGAAGATTGCAATATTACTCAGTCTCCTTCATTTTTTATTGCTAGCATCATATTTTTCGTCAGGAAATAATGTCAATCCAAGAGAGGGAAGAGATTTCTTACCCAGTTATGATTTTCCTCCCTCCATCTTGCTTCCTCCTCTGACAGTGAATTCACTGTATTTTCTGACTCTTGTGTCTCCTTGGTGGACCTCGACGCCGCCATTTTTTGGCGGAGCCGAGGCATTATCTGGAATAACTGCCTCCTTGAATGTATTACCTCCCTCTTCATTAGCACACCCATCCTGTGCATTCATTGCTACTAGCTGGACCTTAATTGCCTTGGTCGGAGATGCCACGGAAGTGCTTGGGGCTGTGCCCACATCAATTCTATGGATGTCAGCGTACACCCTTCCCAACAGTGAGAAATCCCTGCGCTATAGTAGTTTGAAAATTTACAAATTTTAAAACCTATATTCAAAAACCTTATGCAAACAGACAACAGACCGATAGACTGGCACTAAACAAAATAAAGACCCAAAGGAAAACTTGATTCAATCAATGTTATCAGGGAAGAAAGGAGCTTCCAACAAGAACATGGAGGATTCGCTGAACCCTCGTTGTTCTTAGAGCCCCTTCTCCTTCACGTCTCATTGGATTAATTTTGTCTAAATCTACCCCTTCTACTTGCTCAAAATAACTTTCATGTATGTGCCCCACACTTCTTTGATCTTCTGTACTCACCAATTTGAGGTAGCCTTCAATCTTTCTTCTACAAATTATTTTTTAATATAAAAAATTAATGAAAATTCTGTTTTTCATTAAAAAATTTACATATTATATATAAAAAGTATATTTTTAAAAAATATTATACATATGTAAATGTATGTATGTATGTGTGTATGTATAAAATATTTGTTTTCAAATGCTAAATTCTAAACATGAAACCCTAAATTGATTAATATAAACCCTAGACCCTAAACCTAAACTTAAGTAATAAATCTTTATATATGAATTGAGATAAAAATTAGATACACATTAGTTTATATATTAATTGATTTAGTATCAATTTATTTATATTAATCATTGACATAGTGAATTTTTTATATGAACTCATATAAATTTATTTGAAATATCAGTTTATAACAAATGATATAAATAAATTTAATATATATAAATTGAGATATCAAATAAATTTATATCAATAATTGATATAAATTATATATATATATATATATATATATTAATGATTAATATAAATAAATTGGTGTTAATTAACTAATATATGAATTGATATTAAAAAATTGAACTATATCAATCAATTTATATCTAGATTAGATTGTAAATTTATATAAACTTGTATAGATTAAATTATTTAGATTGTATATATTCATATCAATTTTAATATAGATAGGACATTTAATTTTGAATGTATGCATGTGTGTAATATGTATGTATGCATATATGTAAATATACATGTATGCATGTATATGTGTAATATTTTATATTTATAATTGTGTAGCTTGTAATTAAATATATTTATTTAAATTAAATGTTTAAATTTAGTTTGACAATATAAATTTATTTTAATATAGATATATACATCCATGGCTGATTAGCCTAATGAGCCTAATGAGTTGAATGCATTTGATGAGTAAGTTGAATGAATTTAGACAGAGTACTATCGATAGACTCTCAAATACACTAACACACCTAGATCAAATGATTCACAATACCCTAAACCCATTGAATAGAGAGAGATTGATAGTTATTAGGGGAGAGTTTACATGTATGATTGATATGATTAGATCATAGAATCCTTATGATGACATAAATTTTGAGTAGTTATATGCATTATTGCATAGGAGTGTTAGAGGGGAGACAAAATAGTTAGTTATTAGCAAAGTAGTTTCCATAGCTATGGTCCACTATCTGTTCCATTTCTATGCAATTTGGGATAAGGCCAAGGAATATGTTGTCACTAGGTGTGAGGATGCCTTTGTTGGTCTTTTGTTACACCCCAGATGGTTACTAGCTTATCATATGTAGCCACAAAATGATGAGCTACCTTTGTATTTCTACAAACAATTATATGCAAAGGTCCATTTACAAATGAGTGTTGATCACATGTATCCATCCCTACTCATGCTCAATAGCCCACAGAGTGAGGTTTGGAGACAAACTTCAATATTAGCGATGAGATTATGTAATGTATCCATTAGTTGAGAAGAAATTTTATTGATCAAGTTATTCCTATGAATTCTTTAATATGATTAACCCTTCATTCCAAACCCTTTTATTTATAGGAAGGAAATGCATACATTAATGTAATCATTGCCTAAATAGCATTATGAATGAAATTTTCTTTATAAAGTTAGTAAATACTTATTCCAATCCTTTATAATTCTATTGTCGTATTCAAATATTTTTAATGCACTTAAGTGGATTATCACATTATGAGAATCTTAAACTTATTGTTCCCTCAAAATGTATCTCTTAAGAGGTAAACAGAGGAGAAGAAGGAATGTGTGAGTACACTAGATCAAATCCTCCTTTCACTCTAACATTCAAAGACAATGACCGAGCCAAGCCACTACAAGATGGTAGAGGGCTCAGCTACTGATCATTGTGCTCTTATTTGTCAAGGAAAGATAAGATTCAACCAAGCTTTTTTATCAAACCCTAGGCCAAGTATGAAGGAAACCCTAGTTCTAAGATAATCAACTTGAAATAGATAAACAACAATAAACATCTAGAAACCAAAGTATAGAGAGGATCAGTAAGATGTTAGAAGCTGTCTCCCAAAAGCAGAGGTGATGAAGGATAAATTTGGCAACCACCTAAGTCCATATGTTAGATTTTGCCGGAGGTCAAAACTGATGAAATGTTGTAGATGATGCCCAAAACTCAGATCTAGAAGCTTGAGGCCCTATAGACTAGGGCGGCAACTGCCCAAGTCTATTCGGGGAGATTTTTCAAAACTATTTTCAGATCCTGAAACTCTGTTTCCTGCACTGCTTTCCTGTAGCTCCACTTTTCCTGAAACATATACCTATAACCTGCACACAAGATAACAAGAGAGGGGTTTTAGGGGTTTTGGTGTTTATGGATTTGCCTCAGTCAAATCTCAGGTTAGCATTCAAGATTTCCCAACACCATTGTTAATGAGAGAGCGTACTCTTGCAAAGCAGAGGCTAAAGATAATCCAAATGATGAAATGATTCAAATAGAAATGATGTCACCTTGGAGGTGAAGCCCTTAGGAGGATGAAAGCTCTTCAACTCACAAGGAGATGGATGATGAAGCCATATTTGCAACAAACACACAAATACAAACATAAATCTGCAACAATAACATAATGAATGCCTTGAATGCTCTTTGTTCCAATAGATCATAAGTTTGCGTTATCCATCTAGGTGTAAAATGAAGTCATAAAATCACTTATATATGCTTTCCCACTAAAATTTATAAATTTAAATCACAAAATATGATAAGGAGAAACATTTTGGAAGGGCCCAAGCTGACATACCAAAAGTTAGCCCCGACCAATTAAGAGATACTTGGGTGTTTGGTGCCCAAGTCCATGGGCCTAAATTGGATCAGGGATAAGCTAAAGGAAGTCCCAAGGGCTTAAAATGTCCCAGATGTTAGGTAATTTCCTTTGGGATGATCAATTATAATGTATAATGAAGCAAATAAGACCTAGGAGCTAAACTAGGAGGTAAAAAGGCATGTGGTTACTTTTTACTACATAACATTTAGCCCCCACTTTAATGTATGTATGACCTTACAATCCATACATGCATTAAAGTATGGCCAAAGAACATTAGACACACCAAACACACCCTATGTTTGAAGACTATCGCTAGCTCCCAAACATAGGAAAACATAAGAAAACACTTAACAATCACATAAGACACAATGAATATAGTAAGGAAACACACAATACACAGTGAAGATAGTGAAGCACACAATACAGAAAAAACACATGAAGAGAAGACATAATTAAGCAATTACATATCCATATATATAATGCTAACTAAAGTATACAAAACACATATGTGAAGCATGCAAAACACATATAGCATGGGGAGGGAATCATTTCCACACAACTTTAGACCATGCCACAAACATGCAAGACACGTAGAGAAGACACATAAAAAATGTGGAAGACACATGGAATACATGAGAGCCACATAGTATGCCATAGAAACACTATACATCTTTTACGTGGCAAACATTAGCAATAGGGAGAAGCTCATCACTACTCCACTATCTAAAACACGCCAAACACACATGACGGTTGAGCTACGCTACCACAACTGCCAATGACACACTTAAGGGTGAATGGCTCAAGATCCAACCCTGCCTCATGATGAGGAATTTGTATAAAAGGATGTGCATTGGCTCAAGAGATACACCATCCTGCCTCATGATGAGGGCTTTGTATAAAAGGATATGGAATATCTCAAGAGATACATCATCCTGCCTTGCTATGAGGGCTTTCTTGCTTTAAAAGGATGTTCACTAACTTAACAGATACACCATCTTGCCTCGTGATGAGGACTTTTAAACATGTTTTGTCAGTGTAAAAGATAATCAAGCAGATACCATTATTTATGCCCCCACCTTAAAGTGATTGATCCCGTTTGTCGGTATCAAGCACATTAAGGTAGAGTGAAAACATGCAAGGGAACAAGAGCTTTCACAAAGCCCATGCTCCCAAAGGTGACATGTGCCATGATCATTAAATGTTCCCACAAACACATTGATATGATAAGGTTTGGTTAGAAAATATTTCTCTAAGATAACAAACAAATCAATTTATAGAAGATATGCATGGAAAGGACCAAGGCTATACTCACTGTTTTGAAACCAAGTATAGCCATTGGGCTATACTGTAGATATCTCAAAACTGAGTGTAGTGAAAAGGTGAGAGACAAAACCATCCAAAGTGCATTGAAACAGATTGAGAGTATTATAAAATGTTTGTTACAAGAGATTTCTCAACACAAATCACAACACAAAGTGATTCTACTAGTCAAGTGTTGGATAAATATATCAACCCCATCTTCATATATAGACTAGGTCTATTTTTTCTTTCTTACTGAAGGGACACATGGTCCTTATCAGTATTTGTTTATTTCTCGTCATCCACCAACTAGTAGAGCCACTAAAGAATGTAAGCAATAAAAATGAGAGAGGAAACAAGAGTGACTTGGGTTTACAACATGGGAAGATGCCCCCAAGACATCCTCCACAATGTTATGCCCCCAAGGCATAATACACAACAATAAAATAGAGGAGAGGAAAGTAGAAGAATGTAGAAACAAATAGAAGAATGGTCACGATAGAGGCAGCCTCCTTGTATCCTTGACCTTACAAGAGTATCAAGGGTCATCCAAAGAGACCTAAAAAACATATAACACAACATGAGGGAACACAACACAATGATAACAACATATATATCTAGGAGGAGGCAACCCTTAAGAGAAACTAGAATAGGTGCTACAACGAGTGTGGCTAAATGAGGGAGAAATACTTACCTTTTTCAATGAGATATTTCTAGGTGAACAATTCATGCCTATCATCTCAAGATATATCATATTTAGTATTGAACTTGTTTATATTGTATTAGCATTAGTACACTTATTCACTATCCCCTTAGAAGGTGGAATAGGTGAATTGTTTTGAGTGATCTCGACATCCATCTGTAAGGGATTTAATGTGAGAGACCTTTCCTCATCCACCAATGCTTCATATTTTGAAAGGAGAGCCTAGGAATGAAGGAAATGTAAAGTGTTGTTAGGAGAATTGTTAGTGATTGCATCTTTAGTGATGCCCAAAGGGTTTGAGCATGCAACCAAAGGAGGACTATCCATGCCCTTCGCATCCTTAATGATAACCAAGGCACTTGAACATTCAACTAAAGGGGAAAGATCAAGGGTCTTCATTTCCTTAGTGATATCCAAGGTACTTGAACATTCAACTAAAGGAGGAAGATCAATAGGCTGATCCATAGAAGCTCCATGCACTATGGTAGGGATAGAATTAGATGAATTCTCATTATCTATCCATGGAGTGTTTTTTGTTAGAGGGGGCTCTTCATTCACTAATGCTTCATCTTGCAAAGGGAGAACATTGGAATGAAGAGAGGGTAGGGTAATGTGAAGGGATGTGTCAATGATTTCATCCTCTTGTGCCAAAATGTCCTCATATGTGGGAACAATTTTGGGAGAGAGATCATAAGCTAAAACTAATTTACCATCAAATGTATTAGAAACTAGATCCAGGGCATGATCCTAATGTTTAACAATAGTGGAATTTCCAATAGAGATAAATTTATCCAGGGCTTTATCTAACATATTGAAGTCATCACTACTAAACGATGTAACATATTTATTATTATATATGAATTTAGTGAGATCATCTAATATCGAGGGATATATTCCCATGAGATTTATGAAACTATCAAAATCAGATATATAACAAAGGATTTCATATGTGGAACACATAGAAATATCAACATCATAGATATATACAATTTGTTTTAAGAATTGAGGATACTCATGAGTAAATTTGGAGAAATTATCAATGTCTATGATGTATGCAAATAAAGCTTCCAAAGATGAATAATAAGAAGCATCCATGATAGAAGTATATTGCACACTTAGTTTGAGGAAATTGGGTCTTTTGAGAATAAAAATACACTAATTTCACTACAAACAAACTAACTATGATGTAAATAGTGCTTCACAACAAGGTGATATGAATGATTTTAAAGTTTTCTTAAAGAGGTGTGAAGAAAGTGTGTAAAACCCTTAATGTTGAAATACACAATGTGTAATTACAAAAGGTGAAAGTTTCAAAGCAAGGATGCAAAAGTATGCAATTTGATCCAACACTATACTTCAAAATCAAATTTGAATGAAAAAGGAGTAGCTAAATTTGAAAATGAATTTTTGACTACAAACCCTAGTTTTTAGAATCACTAGGTTATATGAAAAATGCAACTTTTTAAGCAAAACCCTAGCAAATGAAACTTTTAAATGCAAGATTTGATATGAATTAAAGATAAATTACTGTAATAAGGATAAGATTTGATGCAAAAATTAAAAAAATATTTTTTTTATCATATGCAATACAAATTATGCAAAACTATTCCTTAATGCAAGCCTAAAATGCTTGATTTTTTAAAATTTTCAAATGTATGCAAGATTTTTCAATGCATGATGAAAAATATGATATGAATGAATGCAAGGATTGATTAAAACACTTAGCAAGATGCAAGTTCAGTAAAAACATAGGTTCACCAAAATGTTAAGAGGTAAAAAGATGAGAAGAAGGAATGTGTGAGTACACTAGATTAAATCCTCATTTCACTCTAACATTCAAGGACAAAGACCGAGCCAAGCCACTACAAGGTGGAAGAGGGCTTAGCTATTGATATTTGTGCTCTTGTTTGTCAAAGAAAGATAATATTCAACCTATCTTTTTATCAAATCCTAGGCCAAGTATGAAGGAAACCCTTGTTCTAAGATAATCAACTTGAAACAGATAAATGATAGTAGAAATCTGGAAACCAAAAGTACAAAGAGGATTAGTAAGATGTCAGAACCTGTCTCCCAAAAGTAGAGGTGACGGAGGACAAATTCGGCAACCGCCCAAGTCTAGATGTTAGATCTTGTCGGAGGTCAAAATTGATGAAATGTTGCAGATGATGTTTAGAACTCAAATCCAGAAGCTTGAGGCCCTGTAGACTAGGGCGGTAGCTACCCAAGTTTGTTTAGGGAGATTTACTAGAACTATTTTCAGATCCTGAAACTCTGTTTCCTGCACTACTTCCCTGTAGCTCCACTTTTCCCAAAACCTGTACCTATAACCTACACACAAGATGAAAAGAGAGGGGTTTGGGGGTTGTGGTGTTTATGGATTTTCCTTAGTCAAATCCCAGGTTAGCATTCAAGCTTTCCCAACACCATTGTTAATGAGAGAGTGTGCTCTTGCAGAGAAAAGGCTAAAGATAATCCAAATGACATGAAATGATTCAAAAGATTCAAATAGCAATGATGTCACCTCAGAGGTGAAGACCATGGGAGGATGAAATGATGCAAAGAGTTTACAATATCAAGACCTTATGACTAAAAAGAACAAATTCAATGCAAGTACTCAACAACTTTCACAATATTTCACTGACCCTTCAAAGGAGATTTCAAATTGTACCTTGTCCTACAAGCATATCTTCTAAGCTTAAACCCTTAATATGACCTATTGGGAAACTTTGAATGACAACACCCTTTTCTTGATGCCTTCTAGGGCTTATTTAACCTTCAAAAATTCCTTTCAAACCCTTAGTCTCCTATAATACATTCAACAAGAACAAATTTTACTAAACCCTCAATCCACTAGGGTTTTAACAATCTTTCTTAACAAAGATCACACACAGTCCTTCTAATCTCACACGTGCGAGGGTGTCAAGCACTAAAACTTGGTGAATAGTAGGCACACAACCTAATGAAGATTCTCACCATGTTTTATGAATTTTCACAGGCTCAAACAAAAGTTATGAATTATTTTGTCTTGCTGGAAACCCTAGGTTAGGAACAACGTAGTGAAGAGATAAAATGGGTTTTCTTGCACTAAACACCATGAAATCACAACAAACCAATGCATTTAAACCTATAACACAACATTTATACTTTTCATTCACACTCAGGCTTGGTACAGTCTCATATTGGGTCGTACAAGTTTGTTTTCTGGCCTGTATACCTGCAAAATAGTCTAAAAATAATATAAAAAGATGCAATAATAGGGTTTATGAAGAAGAAATTATTTTATCAACTTCTTGAAGCATTCATTTCCTTCCTTCTTCATGCACTCTTAAATGAAAAATAGTTACAAACCAAAATACATATGTCTTTGTTCTTTAAACCTAATAATATTACCTTTAAACTTGAGATTTTTCACCTATATTCCACCTATATCACTACCTCATATTGAAAAGAGGTCTTACATGGTCTTATAAGACCTTATTTGATTCAATAAACCTACTTCTACCCTTGAGAAACAACCCCCGACTCTCTAACAAGCTAAAAACCTTTAGAAAATTCAAATCTAGATTTGGCAGGAAAATCTAAATTTGAATTTCTAGGACTTCTTAAGAACTATAAGCCATTGGAAATGATCCCAATGGACCCCCTAAGACCTCTAAACACACAACTAGGACTCTTAACATTAAAATGACCTTAAAACATGACTATGAGTGATGCTCCTACATCATACTCCCAAGGGAAAAAGAAAGAAACTCAGGTTCCACCTGAGAAGAGGTTTTCAATAGTGTGTCCATGTTTGATGATGTTAGCTTCAGTCATCCATGTGGCATCCTCTTATGGTAGCCCCTTCCACTTGACCAAGTACTCGTAGTACTGCTCGTCTATGGTCTTCTTGCTCTCTTTGGTGTCAAAAATGCACTCTAACTCAGGTGGTTTAATGTGTGGTAAGTCCTCTATCCAATCAACATTTGACATGGTCTATATATCTACTCCATCATCAGCAATGACATCCCCTTTGTAAGGGTATAAGTCAGCAACATTGAAAATTGATGATATACCTACTCCACTAGGCAATTCAATCTCATAGGCATTATTGACAAACTTCTTAACAATCTGACAAGGACCTATCTTCTTCATCTTCAATTTGGTATACTCACCTTTGGGAAAACCTTTTCTTCCTGAGATGTGCTAGGACCTCCAACCTTAAAATTGACCTCTCTCCTTTTCAAATCTACCTTGTGTTTATACTTTTCCACACTAGCTTGGAGCTGTTGTTTCACTTGTTGATGTATCTCTTGCATGTCAATGGCAAATTGTTCACCCTCTGCACTTTGTTTCTCCATACCATTGATATCTCTTAGTTCAAACACTCCTCTTGGCTGCATTCCATAGACCACTTGAAATGGCCTCTTGCTAATGCTCCTATTGACCACCTCAGTTTGGCCATCTATTTGTGGGTGGTAAGCTAAGCTAAAACTGAGATTTGTACCAAACTTTCTCCACAATGTCCTCCAAAAATGTCTTAGAAACTTACTAGCTCTATCGAAGACTATGCTCAATGGTAATCCATGAAGTCTAAAAACCTCCTTGAAGAACAAACCTGCACCATATGAAGCATCACTTGTACTTTTGCAAGAAATTAAGTGAGCCATCTTGGAAAACCTATCAACAACTACATAAACTAAATCAAAACTCCTTTAAGTCTTTGGCAATCCCATATACAAAGTCCATACTGATGGATTCCCAAGGCCTATTGGGAATTGGTAAAGGCTGGTACAATCCTACATTAGTGTTGTTCCCTTTTGCTATTTGACATATAGTACACCTCTCCACAAACCTTCTTACATTTTTTTGCATCCTTGGCCAAAAATAGTGCCTTCTTAGTTGCTCTAGTGTATTATCAAGCCCAAAATGACCTACCATACTCCCACAATGCTTTTCTTTGATGAGATTCTCCCTCATAGAACATTTTGGTACACAAATTTGTGCTCCACTAAATAATAAACCATCTTGTATAAGGTAGTCTAACCACTTCTCTTTGTTAGTGCTAATAGGCTGCTTGCAAACCTCATAGACTTCCTTGAAATCCTCATCATCCTCATACATCTCCTTGAGTGCTTCAATCCCAACACTCTTCAATTGAATTTCTTGCACCATTAATGCTCTCCTACTCAAAGCATCAACCACCTTGTTACACTGCCCCTTTCTTGTGTTTGATTGTGAAAGTGAAGTTTTGTAGGTATTCAACCCACTTAATGTGCCTTTGACTGAGTTTTTCTTGGCTATTGATGAATTGAAGTGCATGATTATCTGTATAAACCACAAACTCCTTAGGTAGAAGGTAGTGTCTCCAATTTTTTAGTGATTGAACCATTGCATACATTCCTAAATCATATGAAGAGTACTTATGCTTTGCATCATTAAGTTTTTCACTAGAATATGCTATTGGCTTATTGTCTTGGCTCAAAACTGCCCCTATAACATGTCCACTAGCACCACATTCTATTTGAAAGACTTTATTGAAGTCAGGTAAGGCCAAGATATGATGCTTAGTCACTCTCTTTTTCAGATATTGGAAACTCCTATCAGCTTGTTCAGTCCACATAAACTTCCTTTTCTTATCCCGCTTAATAGTATCTATGATAGGTGCACATATATGACTGAAACTTTTGATAAATTTACTATTAAAACTTGCAATACCATGGAAACTTCTTACCTCTGTGATCTAGGTGTAGGCCACTTGAATATTGCATTCACTTTGCTTGGATCCATCTTCAACATCCCTTTTGAAACCACAAAACCAAGGTACAATAGTTCTGTCTTCATGAATTCACACTTTTGAGTTTGATCAGCAATTTTTCCTCTTGTACCCTTCTTAACACCAAATTCAAGTGATACAAATGCTCTTCCTTGTTAGAACTGAAAACCAATATATCATCAAGATAAACAACAACAAACTTACCAATGTATGGCTTGAGGACCTCATTCATGAGCCTCATGAATGTACTAGGTGCATTTGAAAGACCAAATGGCATAACAAGCCACTCATATAGGCCCTCATTTGTTTTGAACATTGTTTTCCATTCATCTCCTTTCCTGATCCTTATTTGAGGGTATCCACTTTTGAGGTCTATCTTTGAGAAGTAGCTAGCCCCACTTAAACAGTCTATTAAGTCCTCTATTCTTAGAAGTGGAAACCTATATCTAATTGTTATCTTGTTTATTGCCCTTGAATCAGTGCACATTCTCCACTCACCTCCTTCCTTAGGTGCCAAAACAGTTGGAATTGCACAAGGGCTAAGACTCTCCCTGATTAACCCTTTGTCAAGCAACTCTTGTACTTGTTTTTTGATTTCTTCATTTTGTTGGGGTGTCATTTTATAGGCTTCCTTGTTTGGTAGACTAGTCCCTGTTATAAAGTCTATATGATGACTAATATATCTCATTAGAGGCAAGGAGTTAGGAAGTTCATCCACAACTATGTCTGCATAATCCTTCAACATGTCTTGAATCTCCCATGGAAACTCATCAAATCTTGCTATTGTTATGACAGTCTTAGGTCTAACCAGCACTACAAAACCTATCTCTTCCTCATCCATTGTCTTTAGAAACTCTTTTTCATCCACTAACATCACACTTGAGCCAAGCTTTTGGTTCTTATCTTCCTCCTTTAAGGGTGCTAAGGTATAGGTAACTCCATCCTTCTCCAAAGCATAGACATTCTTTCTACCATATTGCATTGTTTTTCTATCATATTGCCAAGGCCTACCAAATAACACATGTCACACATCCATAGGAATGATGTCACATAACACCTTGTCTTTGTACCTTCCTATTTGAAACTCTACCCAACACTGTTCATTGACTAGTACTTGTTGTCCCTTATTCAACCATGAGACCTTGTGTGGTGTAGGATGAGGTAATCTTTTCAAATTTAGTTTGTCTACCATCTCAACAACAACTAAATTATCAGTACTACCTGAATCTATAACAACTTGACATCACTTACCTTGGCACATGCAAATAGTCCTAAATAATGACATCCTTTGAGGTGGCTCTTTCTCCTTTGGAACTTTGATCAATGTCCTTCTCATCAGCAAGGCCTCTCCTTTCTCTGGTTCTTCTAGTTGTGGTGAGGAGTTAACACTTTCTTCATCTCCTCCTTGAGCAATTTGAGATCTTTCACTTCTAAAAGTGGTAGTTGATTCCTCTTTTAGACAATCCAAAGCTTGATGACCTGCAAATTTGTTGCACTTGTAGAATTTACCTGTGAAACCATTGAATCCTCCTCTTTGTCCAAATCTGCCCCTAAAATTAGGCCTTCTTCCTCTAAAACCTCCTCTTGAACTTGATGCTTGTTCTTGGGAGGTGCTTGATTCACCTTGATTTCTTTATGGTTTTTCTCTAACAGCATATGGACCTCTACCTCTAAAAGTCCTTCCTCTACCTTTATTATGTTTTTCTTGCTTCCTATTCAACTTCTTCTCAGTCTTTAAGGCTAGTTGATAACACTCTTCAAGTGTCTTGGGGCTTGTAAGGCTCAACTCATCTTGCAAGGTGTACTTCAATCCATTAAGGTATCTTGCAACCTTGTCAGTGTCATCCTCCATGTGTCCTAATCTGATACTCAACTTGTAAAACTCTTCAGTGTACTCTTTCACTCCCATATCCTTTTGTTTCAAGTTTTGCAACTTCCTATACAACTGAGTCATGTAGTTACTAGGCATGAATTTGCCCTTCAACTTGGCAATCATCCTATCCACAGAAGTAATCTTTGATTTTCCTTTCTTTCTCCTTTCTTCTTGAACATAATCCCACCATAGGGATGCATGGCCTTTCAACTTAGTCCTGGCTAACTTTACTTGCTTCTCTTCAAGTACCTCCTCAAACTCAAAGTACTTGTCCAACTCCCCTCTCCAATCAAGGAGTTCTTCACCATTCAAACTATCTGTATACATTGGAAGTTCCATCTTCACCTTGGTTCCTTCACCCTTGACTTCCCTCAACAATCTTTCCATTCTCAAATCATCAGCATCCCTATCTTCTTGAGGTTCTTCTTGTGGTGCTTCATCCACCACTTCATCTTGGTCGCACATATCTCCTGTAACTACTTTTCTTCTTTGGTTAGCTTCCACTATAGTAAGTCTTGCATCCAAACTGACTCTCATTTCCCTCATTTCTCTGGCAAGGGCTTCTCCCAATTGTGCTGCTATTCTCTTTGCCACCCTTTCAACATCATCGATTCTTGGAGGCATCTTTCTCCTTTTGAATTGTAACTCTTGTATTGGCTTTCATAGATTAACAAGGCTTTGATACCAATAATGATGCAAAGAGTTTACAATAACAAGACCTTATGAATAACAAGAACAAATTCAATGCAAGTACTTAATAGCTTTCACAAGATTTCACTGGCCCTTCAAAGGAGATTTCAAATTGTACCTTGTCCTACAAGCATATCTTCTAGGCTTAAACCCTTAATAAGACCTATTGGGAAACTTTGAATGACAACATCCTTTTCTTGATGCCCTTCTAGGGCTTCTTTAACCTTCAAAAAATCCTTTCAAACCCTTAGTCTCCTGTAATACATTCAATAAGAATAAATATTACTAAACCCTCAATCCACTAGGGTTTTAACAGTATTTCTTAATAGAGATCACACACAAACCTTCCTATCTCGCATGTGAGAGGGTGTCAAGAGCTGAAACTTGGTGAATAGTTGGCACACAACCCAATGAATATTCTCACCAAGTTTTATGAATTTTCACTAGCTCAAACAAAAGTTATGAATTATTGTCTTGCTAGAAACCCTAAGTCAGGAACAAGGCAGTGAAGAGATAAAATGGGTTTTCTTGCACTAAACACCATGAAATCACAACAAACCAATACATTTAAACCTATAACACAACATTTATACTTTTCATCCACACTCAGGCTTGGTACAGTTTCGTACTGGGTCGTACAAGTTTATTTTCTTGCCTGTATATGTGCAAAACAGTCTAAAAATAATCTAAAAATATGCAATAATAGGGTATATGAAGAAGAAACTATTTTATCAACTTCTTGAAGCATTCTTTTCCTTCCTTCTTTGTGCACTCTCAAAAGAAAAATAGTTACAAACCAAAATATATGTCTTTGTTCTTTAAACCTAATAATATTGCCTTTAAACTTGAGATTTTTTGCCTATATTCCACCTATATCACTACCTCATATTGAAAAGAGGTCTTACATGGTCTTCTAAGACCTTATTTGATTCAATAAACCTACTTCTACCCTTGAGAAACAACCCCCAACTCTCTAACAAGCCAAAAACCTTTAGACAATTCAAATCTAGTTTTGGTGGGAAAATCTAAATTTGAATTTCTAGGACTTCTTAAGAACTCTAAGCTATTGGAAATGATCCCAATGGACCCCCTAAGATCTCTAAACACACAACTAGGAATCTTAACATCAAAATGACCTTAAAAAAATGACTATGAGTGATGCTCCTGCATCATGAAAGCTATTTAACTCACAAGGAGATGGATGATGAAGCCATATCTACAACAAACACAAATTTGCAATAATAACACAATGAATGCCTTGAATGCTCTTTGCTCCAATATCATAAGTTCACTTTATCCATCTTGGTGTAAAATGAAGTCATAAACTCAATTATATATGCTTTACCACTAATATTTACAAATTTAAATCACAAAAGTCGACAAGGAGAAACATTTTGGAAGGTTCCAAGATAACATACCAAAAGTTAGCCCCAACCAATTAGGAGAGACTTGGGTGGTTGGCACCCAAGTCCAGGGGCCAAAATTGGGTCAGGGATAAGGTAAAGGAGGTCCCAAGGGTCCAAAATGTCCTGGGTGTCAAGTAATTTCCTTTGGGATGACCAATTATAATGTATAATGAAGCAACTAGGACCTAGGAGCTAAACTAGGAGGTAAAAAGGCATGTGGTTACTTTTTACTCCTTAACAGTATCCATAATGAAAATTTTTTAAAATGTGTATACCTACAAATTATAAGGATCTATATGAATGTTCCATGTTAACTGAAATCACAGACATTTATCAAATCAACTATTTATCTTATTTTTTTATATAAGTAAAAAAAAGAGCAGGCAAATAAATGCTCCTTCTCCTTATGTTTTGAATCACATACATGTAGCATATCATTATATATACATGATTATATAATTAAAAAATTTATTTTGAAAAATTGTACTATAAGTGAATTTGTATAGAAAAATATATATTTAAATGGAGTTGTGTGGCTTTAAATATATATACACACATTTGAATAGAGTTCTTTATATATATATGGTTTGTGAAAACAAATACGCATGCCTGCTTGAAAAAGATAAACTTAGTTTAAAATGTGAACGATGCATGTGAACTCACTATGAACTGCAAGGCAAGGTGGAAGGAGCTTGGTTGATCGTCAAAATTCCTAGTGTTGCACACAACTGGAGATGTATTCCCAACGGCTTTAGGCAAATTCACCACCATGAAAAAATTACTTCAAGGAAAATTCACCACCAGCAATTCATCGCCATGGAAAATTAATCACATTAACATTTGTTATTGAAAAATGTTTTCATTTTTATTATTATAAATCAAAATTTCTAATTGTATATGTGATGAATTTTCTGTGGTGGTGAATTGCTGGCGGTAAATTTTCCTTGAGGTGAATTTTCATGGCGGTGAATTTTCCCGTAGTGAATTGTTGGCTATGAATTTTTCAGCAGTGAATTGCTGGCAGTGAATTTTCCTAGTGCCATTCCCAACATCGGCAAAAACTTCTGGAACTCCCATTTCTAGGAAAGGGGTGGAATGTTGGGGTGACATTGTTGTAGAAGCTTTGTTTAAAACAACGTGGAAGGGAAAACTAGTGACCAATAAGGATGTTATAAATAGCAATTAATTTGCCATCCTCCAACACTCCACTAGGTGCAACTAATAGGGTAGTTTGGAATTAGAGGAAATCTTTTAAGGATGTTGTCAAGAATGGAGATGCCTCCAGTAGGCCCCACAATTCACCAATGTTTAAGGCACCTAGTGACGGATCAAAGAAATTAATGGTCCTAGAAAGTCTCTCCAAAGGGCCAACAATCCCATTGAATTGAAATTAGGTGAACCTATTACGATAGAAATAATTAAAAATAAAGATTTTGAATTTTTTTAAAATTTATTTTCTATGAATGGGTTAATAGGTAGATTCAACCATTTTTGGTCAAGCCCTCTTGAGTTGCATCAATGGTTCAATGACACTTGGTGGCATGTTATTAAAGGTAATCTTGAAATCTACCCTTGCACATGTGGTTTTTCCATAGTGGTTTTTGACAAGAGGAAGGATCAAAATGCTATCCTTTGGAAATATCTTTGGTCATGGGGTCAACACCTACTTATGCTAAAACTATGGCACTCTGCCTTTAACTCCAACTCTGAATCCTTTACTATCATGTTAGTGTGAGTCCACCTTTCAAATATTCCACTCCACTTCAGTCATATCATGCTCAGAAGCAATCAATAACTCTTCAAGTAATTTTTTGGCAATAGACAGAGATTCATGTCCAATTTCACTCATACAACCTATGCTCACATATCGGTGGATTTAGATACCTCTAAAGATCTTTTGTTAGACATAATTCTTAAAGTTGATCATTGTAGTTGGCCTCAGACCTTGGATTATGAAGGACTACCTTTTCATTGTTAGAGATGTTATAATATAGGGCACCTTGCTACCGATTTCCCCAGTTTCAAAGGCAAAGTAAAATTATCAAGCCTCATGGTGGAAAGAAGCCTCTCCTCACCATTATACTATTTAAGGTCCATTGGGGGATTCTAAGCCCTCAACCATGCCAACCTAGGACTCATTCATATGCAACTCACATAAGTCTACATAAATTGATCACCCTTAGATCAAGCAAAAATTAGAAAAGGAGGTTTCAATAGTACTAGATAGTGGCTCATAGATCTTTGGTGATGGACATGCTAAATCTTCAGTAATAAATGCTCAACCTTCCCAACCTTCTTTGGAGGATTGTGATGATGGATTATGGAAATTAGTACAAAATAAAAAGAATGAATTGTCCAAAAGGGGGTCCCCCACGAGATGCACTTGCAATCCCATTCTAAATTGATGCTAATGTCTCAAATTGAAGTAGATAGGTCATATGGGGATCCCCATTTCTAGGATCCATTTGCTCAATGTAATGCACCCTACTAATGGGTTTGATGCACCCTAAACCATTTCCATTGTAGCCATGCTTATAAATAATTTTGTATTTGAGCCTATAATGTGTCTCCAAATTAGAAAGAGGAGGAGAATCAACATCACTAGCCTTATTTAAATGTGATTTATACGCACATGTTGTATGAGAAGTAGTAGTAACAATATTTACATGAGAAGAGGGATCAATTTTCATAGTAGAATGTAGATCCTTATTGAACATGCAAATATTAGAGTAAGTTCAGGGTCAACTTTATATTCACATGGGCTATGGGGGGTGAAGTTTAAGGAGCCCAAATAATCACCAATACTTGCATTGGATGAGGAAGGAACTGTTGCAAGTATGAGGTGAACCAGTGTTGGCATTGATGTCAACATACTCATATTACATTGACAAGAAGGATTGGATGAGCTGTGTGTTGAGGATATTGAGAAAATTACCCTCATTCAGGAATAGTGAAGAACAGTGATGAGAAGAAGGCAAATATATTGGATAGGTTGAGAACCGGAGGATGCGGATTAAAGGGTTTACAGATATGAGTCTTGAGATGCTTCAGTCAAGTTTTCAGAGGTCCGCATGAAGACCTGAAGAAGTTATGGTTGTCTGTGTGAAACCGGTTCCGGCAAGTGCTTAGAGGTGACAGAGGATCACAGAAAGGTCCGGTGAGGTCCGGAATTGTACAATCCTAATCTGCGGATTGGAAAGAGTATTTGGGATGTCCTTGTGATGTGCCATCTCGAGTTGTGTATGATTTGGAGGTCCGGAAGTACCTCTTGCATTATGACAGTGGCGACAGACTGTGTTCTTGAAGTTCCGGATGAAGAAGACAAGAGATTCCAGCAAGTAAAGGAAGTGCGGATGTATCCAGACATTCAGGCAGGCTTGTGAAGTTTTCTGGATCGTGTTGAGGTTGTGTTATTGATCCGCATTGATAGTAGAGCCCGGAATTGAAGTTATCCTTCCGGATGAAGTTCTTGCTATGTTTAGCCGACCAGATGAGTTGTTCATCCTGCGAATGTTCTTGTGGTGGCCGACCGGATGTGTTATTCATCTTGCGGATACTCTTATGATTGTTTGCCGACTTAGATGTTTGATCCTAAGTTGATGTCTTGTATAAATAACGGTCTGTGAGTTCATTTAAAGGTGTGGATGAGTGTGGCATAGCGAAGAGAAGTGCGAAAGGCAGAACAGAGGTTTTTGGGCTTAATTGGAACCGATCCGGACATGGTAGAGATGTCATTCTCCAGTTCAAGACTGTGATTTTTATCACTTTGTAGACAGTGTGTCTCCTTGTAGGCAGTGGGCCTCTTTGTGAGCAGTGTGCTCGGGCAGTGAGCCCTCATTGGCATGTGCCATTCATTTTTCTTTATTCTTCTAACAGAGAATAATTCTTGGGTTAATCACCCCGTGGTTTTTCCCTTAATCGGGTTTTCCACGTCAAAATCTTGGTGTTCAATGTGTTGATACTTATCTGCTCTTGTGTTTATGTATTATGCTTTCATGGATGATTAATTGATATGCTGCTAACTAACAACAAAGAATCAAGTGTTGAAAGAACAAGAAGTTTTATACAACTGATTCACCCCCCCCTCTCAGTTGTATGCCCTAGATCCAACAATTGGTATCAGAGCTAAGTTCCTCTGATAGGAGCTTAACCGCTTGAGGAGATCCAGGATGTCGTCATACAAGAAGGATAGTCCGAAGTTCGATGGAACCAACTTCACTCTCTGGAAAGGCCGCATGAAGTGTCACTTGGAATGTATGGGAAAAGCATACTTGGCTATGGTTTCAAAACCATATGTACCTCCACAAGGTGGTTCGACAACTCTGAATGAAATCACAGAAGTTGAAAACAATCTGCGGACCAAGGAAGCTCTTCTAAGCGCATTGAATGACTCAGATCTCTCGAATGTTATTGACCTACCAACTGCATATGAGATCCTGACTAAACTGGAACTTCTGTATGAAGGAGATGAGTTTATCAAAAGTGCAAGGTTGCAAAGTCTGAAAGGGAAATTTGAAAGATTGAAAATGAGAGATGATGAAAACATCACTACCTTTATGCCAAGAGTGAATGAGCTGGTATGTGGAATTAGAAATGCTGGTGGAACTCTAGATGAAAATGAGATTGTCTGCAAAATCCTAAGATCCCTTCCTGCTGCTTACAAAATCAAGGTTGCTGCCATTGATGAATTCAGAGCCCACACAACTGTCACAAGAGAACAACTGGCTGGCAAACTAGCTGCATTTGAAATGACCGAGTTTGGAGATGATCCTCCCAAGACTGAATCTGCTTTCAAAGCTAGTACCTATGTGAAAGGCAAACAGAGATTTGATCCGGGAGAAAACTCATCAAGGAAAATGTCATGGTATGATCAAGCAAGAAGAGACATGGAAGAAGAAGAAGCAGAAATAGCTCAACTTGAAGCCCTCATTGCAAAGAGACTGCCAAGAGGATCCGGTAAGTATGAAGGAAAACTACCCTTTAAGTGTTTCAACTGCAATAAGATTGGTCATTTTGCTTCAAGATGTCCGGAAAGATCTGCAAGGTCTAATACTAACAGACAAAGGTTTTAAAAGAATTGCTATTATGTTCACGAAGAAGATGACAATGAAGGAGTAACAAATGATGAATCAGAACTAGGAAGTAAATCCAGAAATGAGTGGGTGTTTATTGCCATCAAGGAAGAAGATTCAATACTCTCTGAATCTGTCAATCACAAAGTTGTTGAAAAAGCTTTGGCTGCTCAAGTGGAAGAAAAGGATGATTGGGTTATTGACAGTGGATGTTCTCACCATATGACTGGTGCCAAGAATAAGTTCTTGAATTTGGAAAGGTATGAAGGAGGAATGGTAAAGTTTGGTGACAATTCTGCTGGCAGAATCAGAGGCAGGGGAACTATTTCCTTCGATGGAAAGAGCAAAACAGGTAACGTTCTATATGTTGAAGGATTGAAGCACAATCTTCTTAGTGTTGGTCAATTAGTGGACAAAGGCTATGATCTCCGGTTCAAAAATGGAAAATGCAGAATCTTTACAAACTCCGGAACTGAGATTGCATCTGGTACTCAGACAAAAGGTAATATCTTTCATCTGGTTGGTTCAAATAAAAGTTGTTTGTTTGCTCAAATTGATCAGAGTTGGTTATGGCATAGAAGAATGTGCCATGTAAATTTTGATAACATCATCAAGATAAGCAATACTCAGGCCGTAAGAGATCTTCCAAAATTGATGAAACCTACAAATAGTTTGTGCAAAGAATGTCAGCTAGGTAAACAAAGCAGAGTCTCTTTCAAAAGCAAAGATCAGTCTTCTACCGGATTGTTGGAATTAGTACATACTGATCTTTGTGGTCTGACAAGAATCAAGAGTCTGCAAGGTGATAGATATTTCATGTTGTTAATTGATGATCATTCCCGGATGATGTGGGTTACCTTTCTAAAAGAAAAATCAGAAGCATTTGAGAAGTTCAAGATCTTCAAAGCTATGGTAGAGAATCAAACCGGATTGAAACTAAAGTGTCTAAGGTCTGATAGAGGTGGTGAATTTACATCTGGTGAGTTCATTGATTTTTGTGAGAAGCAGGGTATAAGGAGACAGTTGTCTGCTCCTAGGACTCCACAGCAGAATGGAGTGGTTGAGAGAAAGAACCGAATCATTCAGGAAGCTGCCAGGACAATGATGTTGGAAGCAAATGTTCCTCAAATGTTTTGGAAGGAAGCTATCAGCACTGCAGTCTACACTCTCAATCGAGTTCAAATCAGAAACAACACCGGTAAGACCCCCTATGAACTCTGGTTTGGCATCACTCCTACTGTGAAATATTTCAGAGTATTTGGTAGCAAGTGTTATATTAAAAGAGATGAAGATCTAGGAAAGTTTGATGCTAGAAGTGATGAAGGAATTTTCTTGGGTTACTCCACTCAAAGCAAAGCATACCGATGTTACAATAAGAGATTGAGGAAGATGATAGAAAGCACCAATGTGAAAGTTGATGAAGGAATTGAGAAGCCTTCAAGATTTTATGAGTTTGATGAAGATGACCAAGATAGTGTTCAAGGACCTCAATCCTCTCCGGTGAGACAGAGTCAGCCTGATCCGGTAAATCAGGAAGAAGAGATAGGTTTGAATGAGCCTGATCAAGAAGCAGCAGTGCAGGATACTCCCAAAATTCCAAGGTATGTAAGACTGAACCACTCTGAAGATCAGATCATAGGTGACAAAAGCAAAGGTGTACAAACTAGAAGGAATGTTGCTCAAAATCAGGATGAATGTTGTCTGATTTCAAAGATTGAACCTAAAACAATAAATGAAGCCTGCAATGATGAAAACTGGACCAAAGCAATGGAAGATGAATTGATGCAAATTGAGAAAAATCATACTTGGGATCTTGTTCCCAGACCTAGAGACAGGAATGTAATTGGAACCAAGTGGGTCTTCCGGAACAAACTAAATGAAGCTGGTGAAGTAATCAGAAACAAAGCTAGATTGGTCTACAAAGGCTACTCTCAAATAGAAGGAATTGACTTTGAAGAGACTTTTGCTCCGGTGGCAAGAATTGAAGCAGTCAGATTACTTCTTGCATTTGCTGCCTTCAAAGACTTCAAGGTATATCAGATGGATGTCAAGTCTGCCTTCCTAAATGGTGATTTGGAAGAAGAAGTCTACATTGAACAACCGGATGGATTTCAATTGTCTGATAATGATGATATGGTCTGCAAGTTGAAGAAAGCTTTGTATGGATTGAAGCAAGCCCCAAGAGCATGGTATGAAAGGTTGGATAAGCATCTTGTGCAGATTGGATTCAACAAAGGTACTGCTGACAGTAACTTATATTTCAAAATTGATCATGAAAACATATTGATTGTTGAAGTGTTTGTGGATGATATCATTTTTGGAGGAAGAGATAGTATGTGCAAAACTTTTGCAAATTAGATGAAAAGTGAGTTTGAAATGTCTATGCTTGGTGAAATGAATTTCTTCTTGGGTCTGCAAATTACTCAAACAAAAGAAGGGATCTTCATTTCTCAGACCAAATATGTGAAAGAATTGTTAAGGAAATTTGGTATGGAAGACTCAAAACCTATGAACACTCCTATGGCAACCGGATGTAAGTTAAGCAAAGATGATGACTCTCCAAAGGCAGATCAGACAAAATATAGATCAATGATTGGTGGATTGTTGTATCTCACTCAAACTAGACCAGATATAATGCAGGCTGTTGGTCTTGTGGCAAGATTCCAGGCTGATCCTAGAGAATCTCATGTTATGGCAATCAAAAGAATTTTTAGGTACTTGAAAGGAACAGTTGAGTATGGTCTATGGTACCCTAGAGATCCGGATTTCTCTCTTCATGCTTACACAGATGCAGATTGGGCAGGAGATGTGGATGACCGGAAGAGCACTAGTGGTGGAGCATTCTTTTTGGGGAAGAGATTGGTTTCTTGGCTAAGCAAGAAACAAGATGCAATATCTCTGTCTACAACTGAAGCAGAATACATTGCAGCAGCAGGTAGTTGCACTCAAATCTTATGGATGAAGCAGATGCTAAGAGACATCAAAGTTGAATATGAGGAGCCTATCACAATTTTCTGTGATAATTCAAGTGCAATTAATATTTCTAAGAATCCGGTATTGCACTCTAAGACTAAGCACATATCTATCAAATTTCACTTTTTGAGAGAACAAGTAAACAAGGAAGAAGTCAGATTGGAGTATGTTCCCTCCAAGGATCAGATTGCAGATATCTTTACAAAACCTCTTCCCAAGGACTCTTTTGAATATCTCCGGGAGAAGTTAGGGGTCATGGCCCCTCCGGTGATAAACTAAGATGCACTGATGTGCATCAGTCCGGTGGATATCACAGTCATATCTTGTGATCCGGATTGATGATGGGGAGCTGCTACTAAGGGGGAGCAGCTGGTATGATTCTGATGTATTAGAATTGCAAGTATGAGCCCTTTGCCATTGATGTCAAAGGGGGAGAGAAGACATGTGAAAAACAAGTGGTTAATGATCAAAGGGGGAGAGAAGACATGTAAAAAGTTGTTGTTGATAGGGGGAGCTGTGACAGAAAGGAGAAGTTCTTGTCTTGATGGTTTTTCACATCATATGTTGCCATCAATGACAAAGGGGGAGATTGTTGCAAGTATGAGGTGAACCAGTGTTGTCATTGATGTCAACATACTCATATTACATTGACAAGAAGGATTGGATGAGCTGTGTGTTGAGGATATTGAGAAAATTACCCTCAGTCAGGAACAGTGAAGAACAGTGATGAGAAGAAGGCAAATATATTGGATAGGTTGAGAACCAGAGGATGCGGATTAAAGGGTTTGCAGATATGAGTCTTGAGATGCTTCAATCAAGTTTTCAGAGGTCCGCATGAAGACCTGAAGAAGTTATGGTTGTCTGTGTGAAACTGGTTCCGGCAAGTGCTTAGAGGTGACAGAGGATCACAGAAAGGTCCGGTGAGGTCCGGAATTATACAATCCTAATCTGCGGATTGGAAAGAGTATTTGGGATGTCCTTGTGATGTGCCATCTCGAGTTGTGTATGATTTGGAGGTCCGAAAGTACCTCTTGCATTATGACAGTGGCGACAGACTGTGTTCTTAAAGTTCCGGATGAGGAAGACAAGAGATTCCAGCAAGTAAAGGAAGTGCGGATGTATCCGGACATTCAGGCAGGCTTGTGAAGTTTTCTGGATCGTGTTGAGGTTGTGTTATTGATCCGCATTGATAGTAGAGCCCGGAATTGAAGTTATCCTTCCGGATGAAGTTCTTTCTCTGTTTAGCCGACCGGATGAGTTGTTCATCCTGCGAATGTTCTTGTGGTGGCCGACCGGATGTGTTATTCATCTTGCAGATACTCTTATGATTGTTTGCCGACTTAGATGTTTGATCCTAAGTCGATGTCTTGTATAAATAACGGTCTGTGAGTTCATTTCAAGGTGTGGATGAGTGTGGCATAGAGAAGAGAAGTGCGAAAGGCAGAACAGAGGTTTTTGGGCTTAATTGGAACTGATCCGAACATGGTAGAGATGTCATTCTCCAGTTCAAGACTGTGATTTTTATCACTTTGTAGACAGTGTGTCTCCTTGTAGGCAGTGGGCCTCTTTGTGAGCAGTGTGCTCGGGCAGTGAGCCCTAATTGGCATGTGCCATTCATTTTTCTTTATTCTTCTAACAGAGAATAATTCTTGGGTTAATCACCCCGTGGTTTTTCCCTTAATCAGGTTTTCCACGTCAAAATCTTGGTGTTCAATGTGTTGATACTTATCTGCTCTTGTGTTTATGTATTATGCTTTCATGGATGATTAATTGATATGCTGCTAACTAACAACAAAGAATCAAGTGTTGAAAGAACAAGAAGTTTTATACAACTGATTCACCCCCCCCCTCTCAGTTGTATGCCCTAGATCCAATAGGAACATCATCATCAATAGAGGGTGCCGATGGTGTTTGAGAATTCTTTGTAGAAGGTATAAAATTATAAAGAGAATAAAAGATAGGCTTCTCATGACCCAATTTATCCTATTGACAATATTGAAAGGGGTTAATATCAACACTTACCTTACACACTTTACCATTATAAAAGAGATTTAAGATATTGATGAAAGATGGAACTACATCCATCACATGACTCCACGGTCTACGAAGGAGAAGATTATAAGAAATAATCTCTTGCATGACATGAAATTTAGTAGGTAATGTAACGGGGCCTAATGTAATAGGCAATGTGATAGTGCTTAAAGTTGGGGGTGAGCCACATTATCAAAACCTTTGATGGATAGGTTTGAAGGAGAAATAGAAGCTGCATCAATATCAAGGTGATTAAGGAGGTCTAAACTACAAACATTAAGACCAGAACCACTACCAATAAGGGTTCTCTTAATCCTAGTCAAGTTTATAGCTTCAATAATCATAAGAGCATCATTTTGCTTTTAAACTTTAGCAGAAGGGAGTTCAGATAAAGGAAAATTAATATCAAGAATAGCAGCCACGTCCATGGGCTTCTCAGAAGATTGGATAGATATCTTTTGCAAGGATTTCTAGAGAGGACTATGATGAGAAGGTAAAACTTGCATCAAGTCCCAAAGAGAGATCTTAGCTTGTGTGGCCTAGAGTTGTTTAACAAGATCATACTCCTTAGTACTCTCTAAAGAAAAATGAGGAGGTAGTGGAAGAATAGGATTTGGTGGAGGAAGGGAAATAGGGATAGGAGTAACCTATTTGTTTCATCGAGTATTATACATGTGGGCTACTGCATGGTAGTGGGGATCGACATGCATGTTTTTGAGTTATAGACTTAGCAACTTCCAATCAATGATTTGAAGGTTGAGGATTTTTAGGAATACCTTGAATAGTGATCATAGGATGAGAAAGCAGTGGTAGATTAGACACCCTATGCACAATGATTTTAGAAGAAAAAGAAAGATTTTGAACATGAATGCACTTATCCAACATCCCCTTAGCAGGTGGGATACGTCAATTAATAATGATTGAATTAACATTATTATCCACTTGAGAAATACATGATGTAAGAGAAGAAACAAAAGAAGTATGGTCAACATCTATCCATAGGGGATCTGATGTGAGGTTAGGCTCTTCATCTACTCATTCTTCATCTCTAGAAGGGAGAGCATTGAAATGAAGAGAGTGAGGCTCTTCATCTACTAATGCTTCATATCTAAAAGGGAGAGCATTGAAATGAAGAGAAGTTAGAGTAAATTTAATAAAAGTATCAATGATTTCATCCTCTTGTGCCAAAATGTCCTCACCAGTAGGAGGAATTTCAAGAGAGGGATCAAAAGAATAGAGTGACATAGGAAGAGCTAAGTCACCATCACATGCATCAAATGAAACATCACTTTCACAAACCCTTTAAGAAAAGTTGGAAAGTGATGTAATAAGAGAAGAGAACATGCTAATTTAGAAAGATAGGAGAGAATTAAGAAAGGTATTACTAGATCTTGCTGAAGGTGAGGGTTTCAGGAGCACCCTAATTTTTTTCTCTTTTTTAGGAAAGATAAATTTTTATTTTTTATTTTGAAAGAAATTGAATGAAAAAGAAGGAGATTTAAGTTCAACATGTCAGGTTCACCAAAATGTGATGTAGAAAAAACTACTCCTCAACTAAACATATCAATTAAGGGAGCTTTCCACTCACATTACATTAGGGTTCTTTTAGCTAATGTTTCACACAAAATCTACGTCTACAGAACCACTTTATCTTTTAACATAAATGAAAAGCGGTAGATAGAATTTTGAGAAATGAAGTACAAAAATGAAAAGACAAAATGATAAGGAACATGACACCATCTGAATAGCCTCACTATCTAGGACAACAACACTCCATATGAACGTTAGTGCGTCATGTTGTAGTCAGTACGGTGTAGGTACTATATGAATTCATGATCTCAACAATTGTGCTAGTATTTTTAGTCCTTCCATTGCTGAGCTTCCTGATGAAACCTGCAAATACATAGACAAGAGAGAGGGTTGGGTTGTATAGGAGTTTGCCTTAGTCAAACCCCATTTTCAATCTTTCCACCTCAATGATAGCCAGAGATATAGATTGATAGACTGATATAAAAAGTGTGTGTTATAATTCTAAGTGCATCTAGAATTGTTCGAGAAGTGACAAAATGATAGTGCAATATTGATAAATAAAACCCTACTCAATGAGTTAGGGAGGATTCACAAAGAAATCCCTATGTGACAGAGATAACATGAAATGCATTCAACCCACAAAGATAAGAGAGATAACAAAACAAACTTGTGAGTAAGAGTGTGATCTTGAGAAAATAAATTGTAGCAATGGTGGATCTTGATTTTAGAAGAGCTTTTCTATGAAAGAAGATCAATCCTTAGCAATGTCATATCTACTTGCTTAAATAGAGAGGGAAAAGGAAAAAAACTCAAGGAGCTATTTGGGCACAAATATGCATCAAGAAAATCTAAGAAAATTATGCAAGTAAAAAGACAACTTCCAAAAATGTTATCAAGACTGACATAGGCTTTCAGGACATCTGCACTAAGCACTAGAGTATTAGAAATTCCAGTTCTTAAAAGTTCTAATCAACTTAGGATAGAGCCAGGGTTAATGCACTTTTACAATTTTTGGATATGAAATGCAAAAAGGGTCAAAGTAGAATAAAGGCACATCTTGTGGGTCTAGGGTAAGGCCAAGGTTGGAAATGATTGTAAAGCATGCTAAAGGCATGGACACTAAAGCGAGTACAAAACATAGTGTGAAATTGTGAGCATGCACAATTTATGACGCTACATGATTTTACAACTACTATTGATTGGAATTAAAGAATAGTTTGTTGTGTGGGTCGTTACCACTTTGTTGGGAGTTCAAACCTTAGTGTGTGTCGTGGTAAACTCTACAATAGGTGGTTTGTTGCAGTTCAATTATAACTAGAAAAAAC
Source organism: Cunninghamia lanceolata (assembly GCA_027924645.1). Classification (NCBI taxonomy): domain Eukaryota; kingdom Viridiplantae; phylum Streptophyta; class Pinopsida; order Cupressales; family Cupressaceae; genus Cunninghamia; species Cunninghamia lanceolata. The sequence goes on from BSBN01000798.1 coordinate 2,247,287, forward strand.
AGAAGACTTTGAAGGATTTCATGAGAAGATAGAATAGTAATAAACATATTTCTAGCACATCAATGTCTAAAATTAATAAATTAAATGGCTAGAACTTTGAATTGTGGAATTAGAAAATGGAGGATCTTCTAGTAGAAAGAGATCACTGGGCTAAGGTATCTTCTTTGACTAAACCCATAAGCATGTCTTATAAAGAATAGGATAATTGGATAAGAAAGAAAGAAGTACTATAATCTAGTTATGTCTATCAAATATTGTGTTAATGAATGTGTTTGAGGAAAAGACTACAAATTTATTGTGAATGAAGATAAGTACATGTTATATCAGTCTAAGTGTCTAGTTAATAAACTTGTTTTGAGAAATAAGATATTTTTTAAAGATGAGGGAGAGAGACTTAGTAATTGATCATTTGAATATATTTAATATGATTTTAAGTCAACTTGTATCAATAGGATTCAAGATAGATGGATAAGAAAACTACATTTTGTTACTTTGTTCCTTACTAGATTCATGAGAAAACCTAGTTTTGTTTATCAACAGTAATGTGGCATTAGTTACATTAGAAAAGATTATTGACATTTTGTTAAGCGAGAAAATTAGGAGAAATTCCATGGATGATAATTCTTTTTATGTCCTAGTAGTTATAGGTAGGTCTAAGGAGAAGAAAGGTAAGAAGAAGACTAGAGATAAGAAATATAAAGATAAGGATAGGTCTAAATCTCCTAGTAAGTCTAAAGTAAAGTGTTGGAATTGTGGAAAGAAATGTCACATAAAGAAGGATTACAAATCTAAGAAGAAGAATGATTCTTCTGATAATTCCTCTAACAATGATGAGTATAACAATGATGCATTTATTTTCATATGACTTAGGTATTTCTTTTCATATGATATCTCATACAGAGTGCTACTTTGAATATACCAAGAGAATTGAAGTGAAGGTGTATCAGAGTGATAATATCTCTTTAAATATAGTTGGTTAAGGAAAGGTGAAGTTTGCCTTCATGTCCAATAAAGTAAAGACACTCTCAAATATACTTCCATATTCTAGGTTTGGCTAGAAACCTTATGTATTGGATTCACCTCAAAGACTCACACAAGCCACGATCTTGATGAGTGAAACATGTTACAATAGTGAATGTGCTATTCCAATAAATGAAGAATAAGAGACACAAATAAGAGGAATAATAAATATTATATTCCACATGTAAGGTTACAATGCAAATAGGCTCATTCCTCAAATGTGAGTATGAGAGGAGTATTGTAAAAAATACTCAAGAGAAGTCCTATCACATGACAACTAGGTGAGTTACCAAGTGAGTCACTATGAAGGAGAACAAATAAAACATGAATTGATAATAATAGAAGATTATTTCTATGGATGTGACACATGTGGGTAAGAGAAGATGCTCCTCGCAATGTGACATGTGATCGATTCAACATCTAAACAAGCTTATCCTATGAATAATAAACCTAGGATAAAATAGATATGCACAATAATATTATACACTCTAATACCCCCCATAAGCACACATTAGGTAGGTAGAGATAATGATGATGATGATGGGTACCAACAACTAGGTCTAATGAGGTATCCATGTGCAAACAAGTCTCTCACAAGTGGAGAAAAGGAGAAAACCCTATGGGAAATAAAAATCCTCCCAAAAAGAGAGAAAATGGGAAGGAGAAATAAACTTCCTCAAAAGTTGTCCCAAAATATTAGGAGTGAGAAGATGAACATGAACAACTCCACTGAAGCATGAAGAAGATGTAAACTTTGCCAAAGAAAAATTGGTATAATACTAGAACTAAAGAATCTCCACTAAAATCATGAATAATATTAGGATCAAGAAGGTAAAAGTTCTACATGAGTGACCCCTATGACACTACTCAAAAAATTCATATAAGGTGATTCACTTCAATATATTGCATCAACGAAATAATTTGGTAGATGAAAGTATAGGTGCCAATAATCTCAAGAACATTGAAAATAACTAATGAAGGTAGAAGGTGATTCCATTACTCTACTAAAACCAAGGAAACATTAGCATAACCATATGATATCCCCCATAATGTTGACAAGGGAGAGGTATGAATGATTCACTAAAATTAGGTCACAATATAGTGCAGGGAGATGATGTAGCAACATCAGGTCCAATATGATGTACATGCAATTGAAAAAGGGTGTGTGGGATAATAAACATTCTCATGGAGAAATAACAATACACACTCACATGAAGGTAGACAAGGTTGTTATGGAAAATAACAAGACACTCACACAACAAACCCCTCATGGAAATTTATAAAAAGTGTTGAGTACAAGAATGATAAAATATGAAATGTAAAAATCCCCCAAAACATAAAGTACAAGTGTGGCACTTTATTTTAGTGTACGTTTACAATTATGAAAAATGCTTATCATGGATCTTTATAATGTCCAAAAAGGAATCATTTTATAAAAATATAATTTTGTTATAAGATAAGAGGAAATGAAAGGGACCACTACAAAGTACATGAAAAAATAGGTACTTTCAAAAACATTGGACCCAAAGAGATCATGTCCATGTATGCAAAATATATGGTTCTTCAAATTTTCCAAAATGAGAACCACACTACAAAATTTATGATAAAACTCATTTCTATAAAAAATAGAATTTCAAACTAAAAATCATCTACACCATCATGGAGAGCATGAAGTTCTACCCCATTTCAAAACAAATCTCAAGAAAAAACATTTTTTTTGAGCAAATTAAAGTCCTTCAAAGTTCCCTCCAAAATAGAAAAGATAAATGGAGGGGGCTCCCTACCCCTACTGGAAGCCTAATGTCTATTGAGTGGCTCGTGAGCTGAGCTACTAGAAAAATTGGTGACTAGGTGAGTTGAGGTGGAGTTGGGGTGGTGGTGGTTTTTATTTAAAAAATAATAAAATTGAGAACGCAATGAGTAGGTTTCATTATTGAAGAGAAGCCAATATATACAAAGGGATAGTTAGTTCTAGAGAAGAAACTAAATCAACAAAAAACAAGTAACTATCCCACCCAAATATGTTAATAATAGTCATATTATTATTAACATATAATACAATGATGTAATAAAATAACATTCTAACAATTCCCCCTTATTACATCATATGCCCAAGAGAACAAAACTTGAACAAAACTGGAGCTTGATATTCTATTGATGAATATGTTCATGGATATAGTGACACTAAACCTCAATATGGTTGGTATGCTCATGAAAAATAGGATTGTAAGAAAGATTCAACACACTCTGATTGTCACAAAACAAAGTGGTAGGACTTGTCTCAGAAACACCCATGCCTTTCAAAATGTGACATAACCATATCACCTCATAGACAAACCCACTTGCGTCATGATATTATACCTTTATGGAAGAGTGAGCAATAGTATTTTTACTCCCTCAAGACATTAGACCGAATTCCAAAAGAAAATGAAGTCAGAAGTAGACAATGAAGTCAAAAGTAGACTTCCTGTCATCCATAGAACCTACAAAGTTTGGATTTGTGTATCCACACAAAGAAAAATCTACATTCTTCTTGTATGCTAGGCCATATGCCACTATACCACAGATGTATCTCAAAACATGCTTTGCTACTTTGCAACGAATAACATTAGGTTCCTACATAAACCTATAAAGATAGTTGAGAACATAGATAATGACTCGAGCCTAGTATAAGTCAAGTAGATGAGACTCTCAATCAATTGAAAATAAAGAGTAGCATTCACTTGAGGTGATGGATCATGGTGGCAAAGTTGCAAGCCTATGTCCATGGGAGTCAAACATAGGTTTGCAATCTTCCATTCTAAATTTCTCAAGCAATGTCTTGGCATATTTGATAAACTTTCCATTAAGAAAGACACTCTTGACATCCATTTGATAAACTTTCCAACCAAACTATGCTACCATTGCCAATATCATACAAATAGTCTTAATCTCTATTGTAAGGGAAAAAGTTTCATCATACTCAATACCTTCCATCTATACATATCTCTTAACCATAAGTCAGACCTTGTACTTATCAATGATACCATCTACCTTATATTTGATTTTGAAAACCCATTTGCATCCAATGGCTTTCTTCCCTGGTGGAAGATCAACAAGTTCCCATGTGTTATTCCTTAGTAATACATGATATTATACATCCATGGAATCTTTCCAAGGTGGTGAATCAAGAGCCTACTATAATATTTTTGGTTGTGAACTATGAATAACTATACACATAAGGGCCAAGTTTACCTCCTCACAAGACTTGCTGCAAGTTTTGAGCCTAATAATAGATGTATCTAAAACTTCAACATATTTAGCATCCTTCATTGTGGATTGATACCACTTAGGATATTTTTGTGCATAGGAGATGAGGATGGAAGAGGTGAAATAGGGGGAAATTGATCCAAAGGAAACAAGGCCTCTTCTTTTGCTTCTTCATCAAGTTCCTCATCATCAGATTCAAGAATTCTTGGTGTTTGAGAATAAATAGGTAAATTGGTAATGGTGAGGAAGAGGTGTTACATCCTATTTCCTCATCAAAAATAACATCCCTGCTAATTTACACTTTCTTTGTTATTGCATCCATAAGACGATATCCTTTCCAATCGAGATTGTACCCATGAAAAATACATTTGAAAGACTTTTCATCTAACTTTTTCCTTTGTACCTTGGGAACATTCATGAAAGATACACATCCAAACACTTTGAGATGTGATATAGAGGGATTCTTCAGGGGTGATATTTTCAAGCACTTTGTTGGGTGCTCAATTCAACACTTGTACATAGTTGTATGAACCACTTCACCCTAGAATGTAGGAGAAAGATCTACATCCTTTAAAATACATTGCACCATTTCCACAATAGTATGATTACACCTCTCTGCAACATGATTTTGTTAAGGTGTGTAAGTAGTGGTCAACTATCTTTTGATCCCATTTTCTTGTAGGTAGTGTGAAAACTCCTTACCAGTGAATTCTCCCCCTCAATCTATGAAAAGGGATCTAAGAGATTGATCTGATGAACTTTAAATGTAAGGTCTCAAAATTCTTTGAATTTCTCAAAAGAATTATCTTTATGAGCCAAACAATAGACCCAAATTTAAAAAAAAAATGTTCTCCACAAAGAGTAGAAAATACTAACCATTATTATGACTTGATGGCATAGGTCTACATAATTAGTGTGGACCAATTCTAAAGGACTAAAAGATCTATTTTTTTAAATAGGAAAAGGAGCTTGATGCTTCTTTTCCATAAGATAATGGGAGAAAAGAACTTCTATTATCTGCATGGAGGGAAGTCCTTGCACCATATCTCTCTTACTCAAGGCAAGAAGATAGCCAAAACTAAGATGGCCAAATGTATGATGCCAAAGAGTAGTGCATGCATTAGTTCTGATTGCAAGGGCATTGTCTTTGCGTGTGACATAAACAAGTTGAAACATTTTTCAACCCCTGAAGCATGAGCAAAAGCTTCACCATTGCGTGTTTTGTCTCGGATGAGATAAAGTTTCTCGCCACTATGTTGATCAAATTCAACATTTAAGTTGTGCTCTAGCAATTGACCTATTGATAAAAGGTTCTTTATAATGAGCCCTAGAACATAGAGAACCTTAGTCTACATTTGTGATTTTTGAGTGGCAAGGAAATATCTCCAATTCCTTGAACATCATAAGAGGTATCATCACCTAGGGAAACTTGCCCATATGAAGTTGATGGATTGAGATCATAAAGGCACTTTTGTTCACCTGCATATATATGGATACACCAAAATTAATGTATCAGACATAATTGCTATAAGTGGAGGCCTGAGTTTTGACAAAATACAAGAAATTTTCTTCATCTGAATCTCCTATAGATGCAACATTGCTATGTTTCTTATTAGGTTTTTTATACCAAACAAGGATTCTTCTTCTTGTCCCCTTGAGAAAATTTTTGTGGGCTTTTAAAAACTAGATTCACTATCAGCATAGGAATTGTACCAGCAATCCTTGAGATCATTTCCTTTTCTTCTACAAATGAGACACTTCTTTTTCTTTGTAGAAAGGTTTTCACTGTTTGGTTTAGATGAACCTAATGGAGCACTTTGATATTTAGGTTTTTTTTCCTTTTGATTTGATGAAACTTGGGCTTGATTATCTTAGGAGTTAGAAGTCTCACAATAAATTGCTTCTTCTTTTTGAAGAAAATTTTGCAACTCTTCAAAAGATGGTGTCCTACTGGCCACGTTGAGACATGTGACAAACACACAAAATGAAGGGGATGGTGCTCTCTAGACTATAGGTACAAGAGAGACATTTTTCACTTCTTCCCCTAACACTTGCAAAGATGTCCTAATATCTACAACTCTTTTAAAAAATGTCTACTTTTTTACCACTTTGCATTTGCAAATAGTGTAATTGATGTTGCAAATGAAGATTTTGAATTTGGTTTTTCACCTCATAAATACTTTTTAGGTGATCCCAAGCCTCTTTAGCATTGGTGGCTATGTGAATGTAAGGTTGAACCAGATTAGACACTCCAAACAAAATTATAAGTTTGGCCTTTTGATTGGCCTTATCAAATCTAGTTTGATTAGCACCAGCTTGTGTAAGTCTAGTGGTATGTTTAGAAACTATATCCCAAAGGTCTTCAAACTCAAGTTGGGTTTGGATTTTTGTTTTCTAGGTAGCATAGTTGTCTCCTCTCAAAAGTTGAGAGTCATGATGCATGATTTTGGGAGCATTGGCAACCATTGCTTTTAGTTTTGAGGATTCTTATCTCTCTAGATGAAACCCTTATATCTCCCCAATATTTGGTTTTAATCGTATTTTGCAAGACTAATAATGTCTTGCAAAAAAATGTACAATATTGCTCTGAATTAAATTTTTAAGTGCATAATAATATAATTTTTAGTGGAATGGAGCTATATTAATTTGCATTGTAGTTTGACTTTTAGAATTGGAAAAGAATTTAAAAATAATTTATGATAATGTTTATTATTTTAAATTCTTTTCTCTAAAGTTAAATTGCTTTCAATAAGTTTAGGTTTTCTAAAAAACTAGAGAAACAAATAAGAACATATGCACCTTTCTTTTTAAATTCTAGGCCAATTCTTTATTTCATCAATCTAATTTTACTATTGTGGCACTATCTCCTCATTATATTTGCTCTACATGAAGCATAAAACTCCAAATAATAATGCAAACTAAGATAAACAATAGTTTAAACACCCAACACAACTATTTAGATGCCTAACATAAAAGATTAAATGCCCAACAAAACAATTTGAATGCCTAGCATGAAAACAAATGTCCAATAGAAGAATCTACATATCAAACACTTGATTTAAACACCTTTGTTTGAATGGCATGACTAGAAAGAAAGTTTACATGCCCAACATGAAAACATATGTCCAACAAAGTTTATATGATCAGCAATCTTTTGAGAATGCATCCTCTTTCATATGCAACAAAATATGCCATAAATTGATACACTATGGACAACATTTAGATTCATTCCTTTGGCATGCACCTCTACAAACTTGCTCACACCTTCCCACATTATTTTTAACCTCCATATTTGACACACATAGGTACAAGAATAATATACTACTTTGATACCATAATAAAACTAAGAATGCAATGAGGAAGTTTCATTATTGAAGAGAATCCAATATATACAAAGGGATAGTCAGTTCTAGAGAAGAAATTAAATCAACAAGCAAGTAACTATCCCATCCTAATATATTAATAATAGCCATATTATTATTAATATATATAATACAATGATGCAAGGTTGTCCCATAATACTGTGTCCTGCTTATGGGACATCCCAATTTTTTCTTGAAATGACATATTTTTTAGAAAAATTAATGATTTAAGCCTTGAAGGGTTCCATCTAAAGGATTTTAATTGAAAGGAGTTAGATAAAACCCCCTTAGATCAAACCCCTTTGGATAGAACCCTCGTAGCCATAAATTAAACCCTCGATGGACTCTCTTATGCACCTATCAAATGCTGATAAAAACCAACTTTGCTTCACCTTTTGGGGGGTCAAATGAAGTCATTTATTGTTGGCAAGAGACACTACTTCACATAATAGGTGTTGTCATTGATGGCAACTAAGATCATTACACTCATCCGTATAACACAATTTGTTCATACCGGAAGTTGGAATTAGAATTTATCGAAGTCTGGGCAGACAGGAACAGAGCAGGTGACATGGTCCAGTATCTTGGTCTGGATCTCTTTGGTGGAAAGTCATGGTTTTCTGCAAATCTGAGATAGTCACAAGTATTGTCAAGGCATTCTAAATCTAGAGTTTTGGCCTCTAGTGATGAAGGATTCAAAAGATATTAGCTTCTGAGTATTGGGTTCCAGTCTGACAGAGCAGACAGAAGAACAACAGGCCAACCTTTTAAATGATCTTGGATCCAGATGTATGGAAGTTGTTTATTAGGAAATTGGTGATAATTAGTGATAATGGATGACATAATTGATGATTTGCAAGTGCAATTTCTGGTCCGCATCTCAAGTTGTGCATGGATCTAGCCGACAGAGCAGAGTATTCAATAAAGCTCCAAGTGTTCTTGAAGCCGACTGGAAAATGATTTAAGATCAAGATGCAGATATATATAGCCAATGGATATGGATGATTTTGGTATGTATGTGGTGTGAGTATGGTGTAATTGTGAAGAGAGCTGAGATCAAAAGTTCAGATGTTAGCAGAGCAGTATGAGGAGCAGGGTAAGGATGAAGTGTGTCAAGTCAGTTTTCTATGCTTAACCAGAACTAAACTCCAGCATTGATAGATGCTAAATATCAGTTCAAATTTATTGTAATTCACTTTCTGTAGGCAGTGAGCCTTCTTTTGAGCAGTGAGCTCTGGGCAGTGAGCCCAAATGCATGTGCATTCCCCATTGTAATACTTTTAATAGATCATAATCTTTGTGGGTTAACCCCCACCGTGGTTTTTCCCTTAATCGGGTTTCCATGTCAAAAATCTTGGTGTCAAGTGTGTTATTTATGTTTCTGCTCATGTGTTATTAATTGATGCTGAAATGTTTACATAACTAATTTGATTATAAGTTGTACAGGATGATTAAAGGTAGAAAAGTTTAAATTGTGGGACAACTAATTCACCCCCCCTCTCAGTTGTTCGGACCTAATCCACCAATTGGTATCAGAGCGAGGTTCCTTGAAAGAAGCCTAAAAGCTTAAGGGAAGATCTTGGAAGGAGTTTTAATGGGTTCACTCAAAGAGCAACTTCGATCAACCCTAGAAGATCTTGATAAGTCCAAAGGAAAAATATCTAATCTAAGAGATGAGCTTAAAGATGTTGATGATACCATAGATATGTTAAAAGATAAATTAAAGAAATCTATGGAAAAGAGAAAGGAACTACTTCTGCAACTATCTAGTTTAACTAAAGAAAATGGCATGAATGAAGCTTTGGAAGAAAAGACAAAGGAATGTGAAAAGCTATCAAAAGAAGTTACTATTCTAAAAATTGAGATGGAATCTGGGGTGATGAGGCAAACCAAAGAAATTAAAAATAGGAAGAAAACTGAAGAAGACCTAAATCAAAAACTAAAAGAAAGAACTGAAGAATGCTGCAAATTGGATAGAATAGCTGGCCATCTAGAGTCTAAGCTACAAGAAAGCAGAGATAATGAGAAGGAACTTGAAAGACTAATTGTCATTCTTAGACATGACCTAGAGGTTACAGATGAATACAAGGATAAGTTTAAAATAAGCTCAGCTAAACTTGAAGCACTGCTTGAAGGTTAGAAAAAGGTTAATGACAAGCATGGTCTTGGATATGAGAAAGGTGAAAGTTCTGAATCTGGACAAAGAAATTATCAATCAAGAAATGGAAGAAACAAACCTAGAAGACCTCTGGTAAGATAGCCAGATGATCAAAGATATCCATCCTTTAATGGAAATTATTTCAACTGTAATAAATTTGGCCATAAAGCTACTCAATGCAGAAGTAGAGTAAATCAAAATGGTCCATCCTTTTCTGGCCAATGCTTCAAATGCAAAAGGTATGGTCATAAATCTAATGATTGTAGAAGTATGATAATGAATAACTCTAATGACAATTCTTTCAATGGCTACTGCTTTGCTTGCAATGGATTTGGACACATGGCTAATCAGTGCAGATCAAGAAGGAAATCAAGCATATAAGCAAAGAAATGTTGTGTGATTTAATTGCAATAAATTTGGTCATGTTGCAAGATTCTGCAGAAACAGGATCAATGAAAGAAGGGGTCTGGTAAACAAAAAACTAGATGAGTAGAGACCAGACAAAGGCAAAGAAATCAATTGTGAACAATGATAATGGATCTGCTCTAGAATTCGGTGTTGATAATTCCTCAGGGAATTAAATTGGGAGCTCTGGCTCAGGGGGAACTGCATTAAAAATAAAAATCCCCGAGCTAGTAAGTAAGTGCCTAAATCTGGCACAGTGAGAAAAGAGATCTTGGATTGTTTCAGATTATTTGGAAGGATTTCTAGAAGAAAAGAGGTGGATATGGCAAATTGTGGAGTAATTCATGAGAAACTGTTCAACAAATAGAGTAACCGGATGTATTAGGGCAGAGCATTTATTACAAAGACAAATTAGGTGCTATGGAGCATAAAAAGGTCATTCATTCCTCATTTAGATTACTTTGCATCAGAAGAAAGCAAGAAGAGGAGGAGTGAATGAGTTTAGAGCTGAGAATTCTCAAGAATTAAAGCACGAAGAGGATCTCAAAACCCTAATTTGCGGAACAAGGTATTTCTATTTTCTGTGAAACCTCTTGAATTCTTAATCTCTGCAAATGGCTACACCTTTAGTTGTTGATATCACTGACAGGCCCCATCCTAAATTTAAGAAGCATCCTTACAAATCTGTTGAAGTCGAGCCCCTAGGTGCTTTTTTGAGTGTTCCATATGGGGTTTTACATGTTGAAGACATTAGGGCATACATTCATTGCAATGTAGAAGAATTTGGGAATCTGAAACTACTGGAGTTGTTTAAAAGCCATATAAAAGATGACAATTACCAACTGAAACCTGAATTTGAAGCCCTTGAAAGTAAACATTTTCTACAAATGATTGAATTTCCATCTTTTAATGAAAGTGAATGGGTTCGGTATGTGTTGAGCCGGATGCATGATGAATTTATTTGGCTACTAAAACCATTTAAGATGACTAAAGATGTTATTAGAATTGTGACTGGGCTGAATGCAACCGATGGATTACCTACTTTGAAAGCTATGAAGAATCAAATTGTTACTAATGCAACTGGAGAAAAGTATGACAAAAGAGCAATGACAATAAATGAAATCATAGAACCGGATGTCAAATTTTCTTCTATGATTGTTGGCTATAAGCTCTATCACTCTAGTAGGGAGAATTCAGTTTTTGGGACTGTAATATATGCAGCTTATAAGATGTTAAAGGAGAATGTTGACTATGATCTGTGTGAATTACTATAGAGTTAGCTGGTAGAGAATCTAAGCAAAATAAAGAAGGACAAGAAAAACTATTTCAAATATGGTTCTTTAATCATATGCCTATTTTTCTATTTCATGAATGAAGTGCCTGGAGTGCAAGGTGTGCACTGGACAAATGACAGGCCAATGGTAATCCAGATAAGAGAGCATTTATATAGCCTTGGAGATTTAGGTTCACAAAAGACTGCAATCTGGGGGTATTTCAAAAATTTTCAGAGTCTGATGCATGCAAGGGAAAAAATCCCTAATTTAGTTGTAGAAAAGTATGAGAATGAGATATGTTTTATGGTCGACACGGATCAATGTTTGATGGAAGCTATAGAACCAAGAATAGTATGGATAATGCCAATGGGTTATGAGGTGGATGAGAGAGTTCTAGACATGTATGCTCAACATCTTCTAAGAAAACCTAAAGACACCTCTGTTGAAAGTTTTGGAACATACAAGGAACTAAGCTTAAAGTTGTATGTGGAACTTAGACAGCTGGAAACAAAAAGAAAAGTGCACAAGCAAGTGGAGATGTATGCAAAAAGCATTGGTATTACAAAAGAAGTAGTGAGAGAGAACAGAGAAAGGATTGAAAAGATGAAGAAAAGCATTGAGCAGACTTCAGAAGAAAAAGTAGAAAGTGAGCCAATAGTCATTCTAGAAGTCTCACCAAGATCCTCAAGGAAGACAAGGAGTTCTACAACTCTTGCTGAGCAACCCAAGTCCACTTCCACTAAGAAACCGGAAGCCACTCCATCCGGTGAAGGAAGAAAAAGAAAGAAAACCAAGGCCACAAGAACCCACAAGAGCACAAAAGATGATGAGGAGATAGAGACAAATGAAGAAGTGAAATAAATAAGATCCAAGAAAGCCAAAAGTTCAAAGACTTCTGAAGACTAGTCTTCCAGAAGCAATAAGGCCAGTAAAAAGCAAGCAACTAGTAAGGTCACTATGACTATTGATGAAATTGTAAAAACAATCGTTCATGGAAATTTAAAGCCTATCAAAGTTTACTATGATAATTTTGATTGAGGAAATAAGAAAATTTTGGAAGATGCCATTATCATATATTTGAATAAATTTAATAGAGCCCTATTGGAAATTTTACAAGAACTTCCTAAAAGTTTAAGGAAAGTACTAGAAATGAAGAAAGAAGCAGTCAAGGCTAAAGACCTAGAACTTAGAGAGTATGTCCTCTCCACTTTGTGTCCTATAATGACTAGAAGAGAAGCAAATAAAATCCTCAGAAAAGTTAAAGAAAAATGCAGAAGCAAGGTCTGGATGAACAAGCTAATGCTTGGTGAAATGGAGAAAATTGCAAAAGAAACAAAAGAAATTTTGAGAAAGGCTTTAGACAAAGATAAATATTATATTATTTCAGAGAAATAAGTAGAAGAAGTCAATCCTCCAGTTCTAGAAAATGAAGCTCCAGAAGAAGAGATTAACAAGGAAATTGATGACCAAAGTGTTAATATAGATCCTCCGGAACAAACCTATAAGGAGATAGATGATGGGATTGACTCTTCAATTCTGGTTGTTGGAGAAGTGAACATCAATGAGCAACAAATAGAGATTGATGACTCCTCTATTCTGGGAGAGGAGCAAATGAACAAAGCAGATATAGAGATGGTGGACCAAACTGATGATGCAGGTGATACTCTAACTCCTCTTGTCCAATTAGAAAAGGAAAATAATGTTAAGAATACTGCTGCCACACTAGGTCCTCTAGAACCGACTATAGGTGGTGAGGACAAAGGAGAGAATCCCGCTGCAGATGATATAGAAAAGGGTGAAGTAGAGAAAGTGAAAGAAGAGAGTAAGGATGAGAAAATAGAAGAAGATGGTGCAAATGTTGAAGCACCCAAACAAGACAGTCTGGAGAAAATCCAATAAGAGGAAAGTGTTCCAGAAATTGTTGCAAGAGACACTGCAAGTGCAGTGAAAAGTCTTCTAGAAAAAGAGATGCCTGAGTTTGATGAACCTGAATTACTCCAAGGACCATTTAATCTAGATGCTCTATCTTCGGTACAAGTGATGAAGATTGCATCCTTCACTCAAGCCAAGGCCAGAGAGAAGTTGTTAAAATCTCACATGGAGGATAGTGAACTATTAGGGCTTGCAACCAGAGTCTTGGAGAAGTTATTTCCAACCTACCAAAATAGTTCATTGGATTCCCCCTCCAATCACCTAAAGAATCTTGTAAATGCTGTGAGTAAACATTTTGTTTCTTTTGAAAAATCTGCAGAGGTGAAAGTTTAGAAGGAATTTTTGGACAAGAAATTTAGTGAAGTACAAAATCTAATAGGAAGCAATAGGATGATACTTGGCATTAGCATAAGGAGTATTCAGATTGCTCTAAAAGATGGAAGTGATATGTACAAATTCTGTCTATCATGGCCCAAAGTTAGTGAGGATATTGAGAAGAAGATAAAGGAGCAAGAGTAGAAACTGTCAAATCTTTCTCAAATTTTTGATCCTCTAACAATTTCACCCATAAGTTAGGAATGTCAAGTAATTATCTTGATAGATGATATAAAGAGGTTTGTTAAATAAAAAGGTAACATTATGAAGAGAATGTGTGATCTCTGAGAATTGATTGCCCCCAAGTTAGAAACCATGTTTAATGCCTTATCAGAAGCTCAGACTGCACTTCAGATAAGTAATCCTCTAGATCTAACAAAGGCAGAAGCATATGCATTTTTACTGAGTGGACACATCTCAATTTTGGATGGAATGAAGGGAACTTGGGCCTCTAAACTTGTGTAATTGAAATATAGTTTTGCAAACATTCTCAAGTTCACGTGAATAAAACTTAATGATTAGTTGTACATATGTGGCACTATACACAGAATTTTTGGAGAATTTTGGCTTGCAGAGCCCACCCTTTTCCATTGATGTTAAAGGGTGAGTGAAGAGCAGTCAAAAATGTGGAATCCAGCAAAGAGGGAGCTTCGAAACTAGTGGAAAATCTCGAGTGTAGAAAGTAAGGGGAAGATACATTAGACACTTAGTCATTTTTCACTAAGTGTTGCCATCAATGCCAAAGGGGGAGATTGTTGGCAAGAGACACTGCTTCGTATAAAATGTGTTGTCATTGATGGCAACTAAGACCATTACACTCATTCGTATAACACAATTTGTTCATACCAAAAGTTAGAATTAGAATTTATCCAAGTCCAGGCAGTCTGGAATAGAGTAGGTGACAGGGTTTAGTATCTTGGTCCAGATCTCTTTGGTAGAAAGTCATGGTTTGCTGTGGATCTAAGATAGTCACAAGTATATTCAAGGCATTCTAAATCTAGAGTTTTGGCCTTCGGTGATGAAGGATTCAAAAGATATTAGCTTCTAAGTATCGGGTTTCAGTCTGACAGAGCAAATAGAAGAAGAACAGGCTGACCTTTTAAATGATCTTGCCTCTAGATGTATGGAAGTTGTTTATTGGGAAATTGGTGATAATCAGTGATAATGGATGACATAATTGATGATTTGCAAGTGCAATTTCTGGTCCGCATCTCAAGTTGTGCATGGATCTAGCCGACAAAGCAGAGTATTCAATAAATTTCCAAGTGTTCTTGAAGCTGACTGGAAAATGATTTAAGACCAGGATGTGCATATATATAGCCAATAGATATGGATGATTTTGGTATGTATGTGGTGCGAGTATGGTGTAATTGCAAAAAGAGCAGAGATCAAAAGTTCAGATGTTAGCAGAGTAGTAAGAGGAGCAGGGTAAGGATGAAGTGTGTCAAGTCAGTTTTCTATGCTTAACTAAAACTAAACTCCAGCATTGATAGATGCTAAATATCAGTTCAAATTTATTGTAATTCTCTTTCTATAGGCAGTGAGCCTTCTTTTGAGCATTGAGCTCTGGGCAGTGAGCCCAAATGCATGTGCATTCCCCATTGTAATAGTTTTTAACAGAGTATAATCTTTGTGGGTTAACCCCCACTGTGGTTTTTCCCTTAACCTGGTTTCCATATCAAAAATCATGGTGTCAATTGTGTCATTTATGTTTTTGCTCATGTGTTATTGATTGACATGCTGAAATGTTTACATAACTAATTTGATTATAAGTTGTAAAGGAAGATTAAAGGTAGAAAAGTTTAAATTGTGGGACAACTGATTCACCCCCTCTCTCAGTTGTTTGGACCTAATCCAACATTTATAAATTATATTTTATAATTATGTATCCCTTTGTATACACTTTCAAAAAAGTATAATTTTGAGTAATTTAATTTGATTATTATATTTATTTTCTATTTTCTAGTGAACATAAAATTTCCACCAAACAACAAGTTCTCTATTCCACACAAGCGAAAAAATAAAAATAGAGAAAAAAAATTCTAAAATATATCTATGCCTTAGGTATTTATGTCCCTATTTCAACAAAAAAAGGAAATTAAATTTTAATACATACAAAAGAAGTTATGTGTTGCGACATAAACTTGTATCCAAATTATAAATAGTCTCACTTCAAAAATTAATTAAAAAAATGCAACAAAAAATTATGAAAAAATATCCATGCCCTAGATATTGATTTTACAAATCTATATTTTAAAAATTAGAATTTTATTCTTTCTATAAAAAAAAGTTATGCATTACGACATAAACATCACTTTTTAAAAATGTTCTTTATTATAAAAAACAAGTTATCAAAAATTAAGTAAAAAAATCACAATTTATTTCTAATTATATATATATATATAATCTACACACAAAATCTCACAAATGACTAGTTCACATAATCTTCAAATTCTTAATGGTTTGGTTGCTATAGGCGTCAAAAAGTGAAGATTTGGTTAAAAATGTTGATTTCAATGTCCCACTTTGGCCAAAAAGTGGGACACAGTACATTGTGGGCTGACCTTGCAGTAAAATGAAATTCTAAGAAAAAAAATTAAAAATGTTTACTTTTTAATTTAAAAAACTTAAAATTTTTGTTAATAGTGATGGGCATGGGGCCCTAAGGCTTCCACCACCCCCATATGGGTGGGGCAAGGCCCAAGCTTCCATTGCCCCCTTTAAAAAGAGGATTTGGGGGTTGTGGGGACATCCCCCCTACGTATCATGTACATAGTAGGGTACGCTACCATGGTAGTATATGGGGTCCCTCCAACCCCCCCAAAAAATATATTATTTAAAAAAATAGTGTTGGGTTGCATTATATAATTTCCCAATTTTTTTAATTTTTAGAATTACAAAAATAAAGGGAAGTATTAATTCTTTTCATTCTTTTTATTACATAGTATAGTACTATGTAGGGCTACAAATGACTTTTCAACAATCTCTTCATAATGCCTCTATAGATTGTATGTCGTGCAAAAACATTGCCTCTAGTGCACCTACTCTAATTTTGACAATTTGATAGTCAATGTAAGGGTTTTTGGCTACTCTAGATGTAATGGTACTATCCATTAAGCCCCAAAATGCTTCAAAACAAAGTTGTTCACCTATGGCAAAAAGTAAACTCTTGAACAATTTCTTTTAAATAGATGCAAACAAGAATAAAAATTTGCATACTAAAGGTGCCCCTTGGGTTTTTTGGATGTTATAAATGCAATAGAAGCATTGAAATCACACCAAAATGCCCTGACTATATTATTTGGCAACACAAGCCTCTTCAAACCTTTGTTCTTCTTTAGACATGAATGAGCTCATTCTCACCCTATGCCTCTAATACCATGTTGGAATCACTTTAAAGACTCACACAAGCCTTGATCTAGATGAGTGAAACACATTACAATAGCAAATGTACTATTCCAATAAATAAAGAACTAAAACACAAATAAGAGGAATAATAAATATTATAATCCATGTGTAAGGTTACAATGCAAATAGGCTCATTCCTCAAATCTGAGTAGAGGAGGAGTATTTATAAGGAATACTCAAAATAAGTCACATCACATGACAACTATGTGACTCACAGAGTAATTCACTATGAAGGAGAACAAGTAAAACAAGACTTGCCTATTATTAGTGTACACATTTCATTTGGCCACATTTGGAAGCCTCATATTATGCACATGGCATAAGACACCTCAACTGGGTGTGTGGTAGTTGGATGAGTCCTTCAAACTCTTTCACTCCACTTGTCTTTTGTAGTTCGCCACTTCTACTTGAGATTTCCTTGAGTTATAGGATTGACTCCTACTACATCCCATTAACTCAAGGATATATGTACTCTTCTTTGGCTATTGATTCATGCATTGTGTGACTTCATCCATTCTTTGTGTTGTTTTGTGCTTCTTCTTTATCTCTAATGATTCAAGGTTTCTTTATGGTATTAGAGCCACTCAGAGATATTTTCAGGCCTTTTTGACATAGTAGAAGAGGCGCCTGGAAGACACAGTAGAGAGGCGTTGATTTTTGTTCAGAAATATTTGGAATGAGGTCATTTTGACTATCTGTAATGTGGCCTTTGAAATTGGACTGGGTCTTCCTCTTTGTAGTGACTTTTGTCCTGTTTATCTCCTATTTGCAGCGATAAATACATCGATAGGAAGTGTTGGGAACCTTGCTCCAAGGTTTGACTCTAATGCAAAAGAAAAATCTTGGCTTCCTTTTACAGTGTTTGCATGATATCTATTTAGGCATCTCTCTCTGGCATCTCTCTTTGGAGTTTCATTTGGTGCACAAGGCATCTTTGTTCTTGCAAATAGTGACTTTTCTTTATAGGTCGTGGGTGTTTCTTTAACCCATGTTCACATTTTGATCTGTCACCTTTGCCTATTCTAGTACAGTCACCCCATTTTCTAGAAGAGGAGGCTGATTCTATGGAAGGGGTCTATCCTTGCCTTCCCATGCTCCCACGTAAGGCACTCTCAAGCCATTGCCACAGAGAGGAAAGCCCAGTAGCAAGGGGGTCTCTACCATTCTCCTCACAGGCTCATTACTGCTCAAAAGCAGATTCAACATGCCCCTGCATGCAGGTTCATTGCTGCTCAAAACTAGATTCAACATGCCCTGCATCCATATTGATAGGATTTTATTTTTGGATGCCTCTACAGATATTTGTAGATTATGCTCAATGTTGTTACATGAAACTACCACTCTCTACTTTGCCATTAACAAACTTTAATGCTTGTTTAAGTTTCTTTTTGCTTTTGCATGTGGTGGGTGCCCAATTACATTTTGTTAGGATATAACCCCTATAATCTTGTGTAACAATTATTTGTAACGTTGACTTTTAAATTAACTTCTAGTGGTCATCATCCTATATGTCACTAGCCTTAAGATTTTTCCCTGCATATCCCTAAGTGTTTTTTCATATAACACTCAATTTATAAAGTGCCTAATCAATTGGACTAATTTAAAAACACTACTAAGTCACATATTTAGGGGGGACAAAATACACAAAGGGGTTTATGTTGGATAGGTAGTTGCTGTTGAACGAAAAGATTGACCTATTAATGCCCAATACAACCACCAAAGTTAACAAATCCATGGGAGGTGGTTAAGCCTTGTCATGAACCCAAGCGCTACATTGCACAACACAAGGAGACCAAGGGCACACACACCTTGAAAAAATACCCCTAGCACAAGTGAGGGGTTCAAACCTATGACCTAGGATTTGATATCAAATGTTGGAAGGCTAGTTGCTGTTGTACCAAAAGATTAACCTATTAATGCCTGATACAACTGCTAGAGTTAATGAATCCATGGGAGGTGGTTAACCCTTATCACGAACCCAAACACTATGTTGCACAACACAAGGAGACCAAGGGCGCACACCTTGCAACAATTTATCCATGTTTGGCCTGATTTAAGAGGGGTAAAATAAGCAATTTGGGGCACATAATCTCCAAGGGGGTGTATAGCTGAACCTATGGCATCTTTAGACAATTTTGAAGTAAATAGATGGGTTCTTCACTCCAATGTGATTGATTAGATGTCTCCTTATTCAAAGGTTTTTATGTCAATCAATTCTTCCAACACCTCCAAGATCCTGATTGATGACTATTATTATACTGTGTGTGGTCAAGGAACAATACAACAAGGTAATTTATATATCCACAATGTTTTATTCATTCCTGGCTTGATAAAAAATTTCCTTTCTATGTATCAATTCATCTATTGAAATAAGACAGTTGAGTTCATAGCCACTACAACTTTAATTTGATATTCTCAGAGTCGAGATATTGTTGCAATAGCGAAGCTTTGCCACTTTGACCACAACTTCATTTTTTTTGGTTTTAGGATAGACAACTGAGAGGGGGGGTGAATTAGTTGTCACCAAAATTTATGTTCTTTAAATTCTTAAAGCATAATAATGATTCAATCATGGAAGCATAATGCAATAGCTTAAGAGCAAAAACACACTCAACACATAAGACACCAAGATTTTAACGTGGAAAACCTAGTTAAGGAAAAAACCACGGGGTGACTAACCCAAGATTGTATTCTCTATTAAAAGAATAAGAAGAATAAGATTTGGCACTTGCTAATTAGGGCTCAATGCTTGAGCACACTGCTCACAAGAGGCCCACTACCTATAGGAGACACACTGTCTACAGAATAATATAAATATTACATACTTGAACTGGAGATTAGCATCTTCACCATGCTTGAGTCAGTTCCATTTAAGCTCAACACTTCTACTCTACTTTTGCTCCTCTACTCTCTATCACTTTCTCATCACTACCATGGATACGTTTGAAATGACTTCACAAATCTTATTTATACATGACAACGACTTTGGGATGATTATCAAAGTTGACACAACATACTTTATTTTATTATAGAGCAATTACAAAAAAATACAACTTGACTTGTTACAAAAACTTAATGTGTATCACCACACTATCAACCACACATATCTGGGACTTCAAACATCTTTGAGGAGCATGCCATGCTTTGCAAAACATCTTCAAGATCATTCACAACATGTGTAAAACATCTGGTCAACCAAGACTAGGAAGAACATCATTACCCAAAGGTAAATCTTCAATTACGAGCTCAAACTTCAATGTGGACCAACAACACGAACTAGACACAATCTGGAGACCTCCACAAGCTTTCTTGAATCACCAAGAACATCCACACCACTTCTGCTTGCTATAATTATTTGCATCTTCATCCGAAACCTCAAGAACACAGCCAGTCATCACTATCACACTAGAAGGATCACTTGCGGACCTCCAAACTATGAGCCAATCGACTTGTAAATTCACATTAGCTTCCCAAACATGCCACTAGATCCATAGAACAAGATATTGCATTTCTAGATCTCAACAGACCTATTTGAGCCACTCTGTCATCTCTGAATAGCTACTAGAACCAGTTTTACTCATATTACCATAACTTCTTCAAATCTTCATGTGGATCTTTGAAATCTTTACAGGAGCACCTTCAGACACATATCTACAAACCCTTTGAAGCACATACTCTGATCTTCAATTGACTAGAATCTTTTCTTCATAGAACTTCACTGTCTTTACTGTTCTTCTCTGATTCTGATAGAGCTAATTTTCTCAATATCCTTAGCACATAACTCATCCAATCCTTGACATCAATGCAACAGGAGTATGTTGACATCAATGACAACACCGGTTAGGCCCATTCTTGCAACAATCTCCCCCTTTGTCATTGATGGTAACATATGATGTGAAAAACTATTTTGACCATTAAGACACGAACTTCTCCTCACTGGCTCCCCCTAACAACATCAATCATTCACATATCTTTTCTTTCTTCATTTCTCTGCCTTTGATCAACAATCTCTTTTTTTTTTCACATGTCTTCTCTCCCCCTTTGACATCAATGGCAAAGGGCACATACTTGCATCAATACTTTAGAATCATACAAAATGCTCACCTTGAGTAGCAGCTTCCTATCATCTATCTGGTCCACAAGATATGATTGTGAGATTCACCAGACTGATGCACATCAGTGTACCTTAATTTAGAGCTAGAGGGGCAATAACCCCTAACTTCTCCCTAAGATACTCAAAAGAGTCCTTAGGTAGAGGTTTAGTAAAAATGTCTGCAATCTGATCCTTTAAGGGCACAAACTCCAATCTAACTTTATTCTTGTTCACCTGCTCTCTCAAAAAGTGAAACTTGATGGATATATGTTTTGTCTTTGAATGCAACACTAGATTTTTTGAAATATTTATTGCACTTGAGTTATCATAGAAGATTGTGATAGGTTCTTCATACTCCACTCTGATGTCTCTTAGCATTTGCTTCATCCACAATACTTGAGTACAACTACCTGCTGCTACAATATACTCTGCTTCTGCAGTGGACATAGATATTGCCTCTGGTTTCTTGCTCAGCCAAGAAACTAATCTTTTCCCCCAAAAGAATACACCACCACTGGTACTCTTCCAGTCATCCACATCTCCTGCCCAATCAGCATCTGTATATGCATGAAGAGAGAAATCATGATCCCTAGGATACCATAAACCATACCCAACTATTCCCTTTAGATATTTGAGAATTCTCTTGATTGCCATGACATGAGACTCTCGAGGATCATCTTGGAATCTTGAAACAAGACCAACAACATTCATAATGTTAGGTCTAGTTTGAGTAAGGTACAGTAGTCCTCCAATCATTGACCTGTACTTTTTCTGATCAGCCTTAGGAGATTCATCATCTTTGCTCAGCTTACATCTAGTTGCCATAGGAGTATTCATTGCCTTTGAATCTTCCATCCAAAATTTCTTCAACAATTCTTTCACATACTTGGTTTGTGATATGAAAATTCCTTTCTTTGTTTGAGTGATTTGTAGACCCAAGAAGAAATTCATTTCCCCAAACATAGACATCTCAAATTCAATTTTCATTTGATTTGTAAAAGTCTTACACATACTATCTTTTCCTCCAAAAATGATATCATCAACAAATACTTCAATAATCAAGATATTTTCATGATCAATCTTGAAGTACAAGTTACTGTCAATAGTACCTTTGTTGAAACCAATCTTCAAAAGATGTTTATCTAATCTTTCATACCAGGCTCTTGGGGCTTGTTTGAGTCCATACAATGCTTTCTTCAACTTGTAGACCATATCACCATGATTAGACAATTGGAATCCATCCAGTTGCTCAATGTATACATCTTCTTCCAAATCACCATTCAGGAAGGCAGACTTGACATCCATCTGATATACTTTGAAATCCTTGAAGGCAGCAAAAGCAAGAAATAATATGACTGCTTCAATTCTTGCCACCAGAGCAAAAGTTTCTTCAAAGTCAACTCATTCTACTTGAGAATAACCCTCATAGACCAATCTGGCTTTGTTTCTGACTACTTCATCTTCATTTAGTTTATTCCGGAAGACCCACTTAGTACCAATCACATTTTTGTCTTTAGGTCTGGGAACAAGATCCCAAGTGTGATTTTTTTTAATCTGCATCAACTCTTCCTCCATTGCTTTAGCCCAGCTTTCATCATTGCATGCTTCACTTACTATTTTTGGTTCAACCTTTGAAATTAGACAATACTTCACTGAATCTTGAGTAATTTTTCTTGTTTGAACACCTTTGCTTCTATCTCCTATGATTTGGTCTTCAGAATGACTCAGTCTTACATACTTGGGAGTTTTGGGAATTTCTTGCACTTCTATTTCTTAGATAGGTTCATTCAAACTTATCTCTTCTTATATTTTAGGATTCTCTAGATCAGTCTGAATCTGAATTGCAATTGGGGCTTGTTCTTCTTGGACCGAAACATTATCCTGATCATCTGCTTCATACTCATAAAACCTTGAGGGATTTTTAATGCATTCATCAACCTTCACATTTGTACTTTCTACAATCTTTCTCAATCTCTTGTTATAACACTGGTATGCTTTGCTTTGAGTAGAGTATCCCAAGAATATTCCTTCATCACTTCTAGCATCAAACTTTCCAAGGTCTTCATCTCTTTTGATATAGCACTTACTACCAAAGACTCTAAAATATTTCACAGTAGGGGTGATACCAAACCAAAGTTCATAAGGAGTCTTACCAGTATTGCTTCTGATTTGTACTCGATTAAGAGTACAGATAGCAGTGCTTACAACTTCCTCCAATAGATCTGAGGGACATTTTCTTCTATCATCATAGTTCTAGATGCTTCCTGGATGGTCCAGTTCTTTCTCTCCACTACTCCATTCTGATGTGGAGTCCTTGGAACAGATAACTATCTCTTTATCCCAAGTTTCTCACAGAATTCTATGAACTCTCCGGATGTGAATTCACCACCTCTATCAGACTTGAGACATTTTATGTTTATCCCAGTTTTAGTTTCTACCATAGCCTCGAATATTTTGAACTTCTCAAGTGCTTCAGATTTCTCTTTCAGGAAAGTCACCCACATCATCCAGGAGTGGTCATCAATCAGTAACATGAAATATCCATCACCTTGCAGACTCCTGATTCTTGTCGGTCCACATAGATCAGTGTACCAAGTCCAACAATCTGATAGAAGATTGTTCCTTACTTTTAAATGTGACTTTGTTCTGCTTACCCTATTCTTTGCACAAACTGGTAGTAGGTTTCACCAATCTTGGAAGATCTCTTACAGCATGGGTGTTTCTTATCTTAATGATATTATCAAAATTCACATGACACATTCTCCTATGCCACAACCAACTCTGATTAATTTGAACAAATAAGTAACTTTTTCCAGTACCAACCAAGTGAAAGATGTTACCTTTTGTGTGAGTATTAGATGCAATCTTAGTTTCAGAGCTTTCAAAGATCTTGCATTTTCCATTTTTGAATTGGAGATCATAACCTTTGTCTATCAACTACCCAACATTGAGAAGATTATGCTTTAGACCTTCAATATATAGAACATCACTGGTTTTGTTCTTTCCATCAAAAGAAATGGTTCATCTGCCTTTGATTCTACCAGCAGAATTATCTCCAAATTTTACAACTCCACCTTCATATCTTTCTAGGTTTATGAACTTATTCTTATCAGCAGTCATATGGTGAGAGCATCCACTGTTAATGACCCATTCATCCTTTTCTTCAACCCGAGAAGCCAGAGCCCTTTCTATCTTAAGATTGATAGATTCAATAGGCATAGGATCTTCTTCCTTGATGGCAATAAACACCCAGTCACTTCTGGATTTGGTTCCTATCTCAGATTCATCATCTGTTACTCCTTCATCATCATCTTCTTGAACATAGTAACACTTCTTTTGAAATCTTGATCTATTAAGGTTAGGCCTTGAAAATCTTTTCGGACGTCTTGAGGCAAAATGACCAATCTTGTTGCAATTGAAACATTTGAAAGGCAATTTTCCTTCATACTTACTAGATCCTCTTGGCAGTCTTTTTGCAATAAGGGCTTCAAGTTGAGAAGCTTCCGCCTCATCTTCTTCTAGATTTTTTCTTGCTTTTTCATACCATGATAATGTTTTTGAGGAACTCTCTCTTGGATCATATCTTTGTTTACCTTTTGTAGAGGCACTAGCTTTGAATGCAGATCCAGTCTTGGGAAGAGCATCACCAAACTTAGCCAATTCAAATGTAGCTAACTTCCCAACCAATTGATCCCTAGTAATTTTTGATAAAGATCAAAATTCCTCAATAGTAGCAACCTTGTGTTTGTAAGTAGGAGGTAAGGATCTGAGAACTTTGGCAACAATCTCATCTTCATCCAAAGTTCCACTAGCACATCTAATGCCACAAACAAGTTTATTTACTTTTGGCATAAATGTAGTGATATTCTCATCTTCATTCATCTTCAAGTTTTCAAATTTTCCTTTCAAACTTTGTAACTTGGCACATTTAACATATTTGTCTCCTTCATGCAGAATTTCCAGCTTTGACCAAATTTCATATGTAGTTTTTAATTCCATAACATTTATCAGCTCTGTATCAGATAAGACACTTAGTAAGGCTTCTTTAGCTCAAAGATTATCTTTAGCATCTTTGATTTCATCTAGAGTTGTCAGACCATTCTTTGGAGGAATATACTCTTTTATAGTCATGTTCCAATATTGAACTCCCATACATTGCAAGTGACATTCCATGTGGCTTTTCCAAAGAGTGTAGTTTGTTCCATGAAACCTTAGACTATCCTTCTTGTAGGAAGACATCTTGGATCTCCTCAAGCAGTTAAGCTCTTTTAGAGGAACTTAGCTTTGATACCAATTGTTGGTTTTAGGACAGACAACTGAGAGGGGGGGTGAATCACTTGTCACCAAAATTGATGTTCTTTAAATTCTTGAAGCATAATAATGATTCAATCATGGAAGCATAATACAATAACTTAATAGTAGAAACACATTCAACACATAAGAAACCAAGATTTTAATGTGGAAAACCTAGTTAAGGGAAAAACGATGGGGTGACTAACCCAAGATTGTATTCTTTGTTAAAAAAATAAGAAGAACAAGATTTGGTACTTGCCAATTAGGGCTCACTGCCGGAGCACACTCTCACAAGAGGCCCATTGCCTATAGGAGACACACTGTCTTCAAAATAATATAAATATTACATACTTGAACTAGAGATTAGCATCTTCACCATGCTTGAGTCAGTTCCATTTAAGCTCAACACTTCTTTACTTTTCACTCCTCTCCTCTCTATCACTTTCTCATCACTACCACGGATACGTTTGAAATGACTTGACAAATCTTATTTATACATGACATCGACTTTGGGATGATCATCAAAGTCAGAACACCATACTTTATTTTATTATAGAGCAATTACAAAAAAAATACAACTTGACTTGTTACAAAAACTTTATGCGTATCACCACACTATCAGCCACACATATTTGGGACTTCAAACTTCTTTGAGGAACATGCCATGCTTCGTAAAACATCTTCAAGATCATCCGCAACATGTGTAAAACATCCGGTCAGCCAAGACTAGGAAGAACATCATTACCCAAAGGTAAATCTTCAATTACGAGCTCAAACTTCAATGCAGACCAACAACACAAACTGGACACAATCTGGAGACCTCCACAAGCTTTCTTGAATCACCAAGAACATCCACACCACTTCTGCTTACTGTAATTATTTGCATCTTCATTCAGAACCTTAAGAACACAATTGGTCATCACTGTCACATTGGAAGGATCACTTGTGGACCTCCAAACTATGAGCCAATTGACTTGTCAATTCACATTAGCTTCCCAAACATGCCACCAGGTCCACAGAACAAGATATTGCATTTCTAGATCTCACCGGACCTATTTGAGCCACTCTGTCATCTCTAAACAACTGCCAAAACCAATTTTACTCATATGGCCATAACTTCTTCAAATCTTCATGTGGATCTTTGAAATCTTTACAGGAGCACCTTCAGACACATATCTACAAACCCTTTGAAGCACATACTCTAATCTTCAATTGACTAGAATCTTTTCTTCATAGAACTTCACTGTCTTTACTGTTCTTCTTTGATTCTGATAGAGCTAATTTTCTCAATATCCTTAGCACATAACTCATCCAATCCTTGACATCAATGCAATAGGAGTATGTTGACATCAATGACAACACTGGTTAGGCCCATTCTTGCAACAATTTTCTCACTTTACATCAGGTGAGGATGATGCTCCACTTGCAACTTTAGAGACCTGTGTCACTTCTACATTCACCTCCATTGGTTCTGTATAGCAGGAACTTTGAACTATTTTCCAAACAGTTCTTGACAATAAACTTGTAAGAACTCAAATAGCAAATAAGTTTGTAATGGACTACTGTTATAAAGTGCCACAAAACTGAATGTGTGTTCCACATGGAGGGAATTTGGGAAATTTGTAATTACACTGAATTATAAAGTTTAATGGTGGGTTGTGAATAACCTTGATTTGACATCACCATTGTGAATCCTAGTGATTTAACATCACAACAATATCTCATGATTCTCACCTCATTTGTGTGTGCCTTGATGCACACCCTTTTTTAGGTTCTTGTACATTTTTGGACCTATATCTTGGTTTACATTCCTTGCATGCTCCTGATTTTTGTTGGTCTACCTATTTCTCTTAGCATTAAGGGGGGACTATGATGTGTTACATGCTAATGCTTCTTTCAATGAAATAGTGGAGGAATATTCTTTTTAGGTCTTAAATCCTTCAGCTTGATCTCTCATATGGGGGATTATTTTAGTGGATCACATTTTGAGATTCTAGTACTCCTATTCACAGTACTATCTATATTTTCAACTTCATAGAGTTTGATTGAATTTGTGTACATTGGTTGAGTAGTGTTCATATGTTCACTCATGTAGTGTTTTGTATCTCTTATCTTGATCTACATTTATTGGAGTTTTGTTGATTCTAGCAGACACTAGTTTATCATTGGTAGAATTTACAACTTCTACATGCTTCAGGAGTTCTTCATTTCTTCTTTTCTCTCTTTTGGGGGGTAGTTTTTTCCCACTAGGTTTTCTACATTTCTCCACTTATTAGAGTTTTATTTGTACATGGGTACCTGATCAGGCCTTGTTTTCAGGACCCATCTTTTTCACCTACCTAAGTTGTGCTTAAGGGGGGTATTAGTGTACATATTTGATTTGTCTTCATTTAGCTTTCATTTGGCCACATTTGGAAGCCTCATATTATGTACATGGCATAAGACACCTCAGCTGGGTGTGTGGCAGTTGGAAGGGGTGATGTCACAATAATAGGTTACACTTTCTGGGAGATCTTGATTTTTACTCAAATCACATATTTTTAGAAAATATAATGATTTAAGCCTTGAAAGGTTCCATTTAAAGGATTTTAATTGAAGAGGGTTTGATCAAATCCCCTTATATTCAAACCCCCTTGGATAGAACCCTGTTAGTTTTAAACCCCTATAATGGAGTCTCCTCTACACCTATCAAAATGTTCATAAAAAACTACTTTTGATTTACCTTTTGGGGGATCAAATGGATTCATTTAAAATTTATGTTTTGTATGTCGTCCTTATTATAAGCTTCCCAAAAAGTATAATTTTAAATATATTTAATTTGATTATTTTATTTTATTTTTTATTTCTTGTGAATGTAGGTTTTGCACCGAACATCAAGTTCTCTGTTCTACACACATGGAAAATTAGTAAATTAGTAAAAAAAAATTGAAAAATATCTATGCCATAGGTATTGATTGTTGTTATATGGAGCCTAATTAGACTTGGAAGTTAAATTTTGACCATTTATCAGTGCGGTTTCCCCCCAAATTATTTAACGGGGGAGTGCAGGGGGACAGAGCCCCTCCTACAAGGCCCGGGGGCTTATTCCCTTAGCGGGGGCTCGAGGACGGAACCCACGGTGGGGTTCTGAGGGCAGCGTCCCTGAAGCAAAAATTGTCTATTATTTTATAAAGGCATCGGGAGTTATATTTTATATTGGCTAACATAAAAAATCCTATTTTGTAATCGACATAAGGCTTGATAAAAGCAGCTAAGGGTTAGGATTTCTATTGATGTATTGTAACATTTTGCAGCGGTATTAAGTTGCAAGGATTACTGGTTGTAATCAATTTGATTTATTGGATAATAATATTAGACTCTCTATTGGTGGATGTAGCCTAGGTTTGGGTGAACCACGTTAAAACTTGTCTCTCACTGTTATTATTTTGTGTATTTTCATTCCTCTATTTAATCTTTATTTACATTTAATTGATATCTTCTACATGAAATACCTAACAAGTGGTATTAGAGCCAGGTTGTGTTTGATTATCATCTGCAGGAAGGTCTCACGGTTGAGTGGGAGTCTCATGGTTGAGTGGGAGAAATGGAAGATGATGATAAATTGAAGGTAGATAAATTTAATGGGTAGAACTATCAGTTATGGAAGATGAAGATGGAGGATTATCTCTATCAAAAGGATTTATGGAGGTCATTGGAAGGAATAGCCAAGAAATTGGCAACAATGACTGATGAGGATTGGGAACTTCTAGACAGAAAGGCACTGGGAACCATTCGGTTGTGCTTGACACTATCTGTGGCATTCAATATAACAAAAGTGAAGATAAGTGAACTGATGAAAGCTTTGGCTAAATTATATGAAAAATCCTTAGCCTTAAATAAGGTATTTCTTATGAAGCATTTGTTTAATCTAAAAGTGATTGAAGGTGGATCTGTGATAGATCATTTAAATGAGTTTAATATGATTACCAGTCAGTGAAATTTGATGAAGAGGTGAGGGCTCTCTTGGTTTTATGTTCTTTGTCAGAAAGCCAGAATAGCTTGGTAATGGTTGTAACTCTGTCTCTGGTTCAAACACTTTGAAATTTGATGATGTTGGTGTTATCCTTAGCGAAGAAATGTGACAGAAAATCTCAGAAGGGTCCACAGCAGGTGGTATTTTGAATGCAGAAAGCAAAGATAGATCAAAGGAGAGAGGAAAAGGTTTTGGAGGTCATGGGAAGTTATGAGGAAAATTAAAGGACAAAAGGATTGCTGGTACTATGGGAAACTAGGTCATCTGAAGAAAGATTGCTGGTCTTGGAAGAATAAAGGAGACAAACGAGAAGGCAATAAGGAGGCAAATGTGGTAAGTAATAAATTTGAAGATGATGCTTTGATTCTTTCCCTAGATAATGCTAGATCAAGAGGCCTCATTTCATGCTACGCCCCATAGAAGTTATTTTCTTGATTATGTCCAAGGGGATTTTGGGTTGGTTTATTTGGGAGATAACGAACCCTATCAGATTGTTGGAAAGGGAAGAATCAAGATTAAGTTGCAGAATGGGAATTATTGGCTACTACAAGAGATAAGGCACGTTCCAAGGCTAAGTAGGAATTTAATTTCAGTAGGGCAGCTAGCTGATGAAGGTTGCATTGTTACATTTACTGATAAAAAATGGAAGGTTTCAAGAGGTGCCTTAATAGTAGCAAAAGGTGTGAAAGTACGCACCTTATATCTTTGTACAGGTCATACTATTCCTTGTACTTTAGCTATTCCAAAGAAAAACTAAATAGGTTTAGGAACAATTGTTGCAAGTTCACAAGAAGAGATTGAAACAATTGCTACAGGTTCATAGGAAGAGACTAAAACAGTTGCTACAGGTTCTGAGACAACACTATGGCATAATAGACTTGGACATATGAGTGAAAAAGGTATGAAGGTACTTCATTCTAAGAAAGTTTTACCAGGTATGAAATGTATTAATATGGATTTCTTTGAAAGTTGTGTATATGGAAAACAAAAGAGAATTAGTTTTCTCAAGGATGGGAAGCAAAAGAAAGATGAAAAGTTAGAGCTTGTGCATATAGATATATGGGGACCAGCTCAGGTATCTTCTCTCAGTGGCTCTTGGTATTATGTTACATTCATAGATGATGCAACTAGGAAGGTTTAGATTTATTTCTTTAGGCATAAATCTGATGTATTTGAAACATTTAAGAAATAGACAATCTTAGTTGAGAATGAGATGGGTAAAAGATTAAAATGTCTCAGATCTGATAATGGTGGTGAGTATTACAGCAAAGAATTTGAGGATTATTGTTCCTTTAATGGAATTCGTAGGCAGAAAATAGTTCTAGGGACTCCATAGGAGAATGGAGTTGCTGAGTGCATGAATAGGACAATAATGGAGCATGCAAGGACCATGAGATTGCATGCTAGGCTACCCTTAAACATGTGGGTAGAGGCTGTCAACACCATTATATATTTAATTAATAAAGGTCCTTCAGTTCCATTGGGTTGTGGTATTTTAGAGGAAGCATGGATAGGTAAGAAGGTGAGTTATTCTTTTCTCAAAACCTTTGGATGTGAAGCATTTCTACAAGTAGATTTTAAAAATAGAACCAAGTTGGATGCTAAATCAAAAAAGTGTACCTTTGTTGGATATGGCATTGATGAATTTGGTCATAGGCTTTGGGATTTTGATAATTAAAAAATTGTGAGAAGTAGGGATGTTGTATTCAATGAGAAGGTGTTGTACAAAGATTAGTTGTAGTAGCATGAGAAGAAAGAAAATGATTATGTGGTGCTAGATGATACTCTAGATATTGATGTTCTAGTGGTTCCTCATGCTCCGAAATGGCAACAAGAAATACTACAAACTCTAGTAAATGTTAGATGGTCAACAAGGCTAAGTAGACCTCCTAAAAGGTTTTCTCCCTCTTTGTATTCTATTTTGTTAATAGATGCTGGTGAACTAGAAGGGTATGATGAATCCATGTAGGTGGATTAAAAGGTTTAGTGGGAGCTTGCAATGAAAGAAGAAATGGACTCCTTGCTAAAAAATTAGATTTGGGAATTATGTAAGTTGCCTATAGGTAAAAAGACTTTACCAAACAAATAGGTTTATAGGTTGAAAGAGGAAGATGGAGGTAAGAAAAGATTTAAAGCCAGGTTAGTTGTAAAAGGATTTGCACATAAAAAGGGCATTGATTTTGATGAGATTTTTTCTTCAATTGTTAAGATGACTTCTATTCATACTATTTTAAGTATTGTGGCTACTGAAGATTTGCATTTGGAACAGTTAGATGTGAAAACTTCCTTTCTCCATGGTGATTTGGAGGAGAAGATATAGAAACAATCATAGGGATTTAAGGTCAAAGGTAAGGAGAGATTGGTGTGCAGATTGAAGAAGAGTTTATATGGCTTGAAACAAGCACCTCAACAATGGTATTTGAAATTTGATAATTTTATGACTAAGCAGGGCTATAGCTGGTGTAATTCTGACCATTATGTTTATTTTAAGAGGTTGGATAATGAAAGATACATTATTTTATGTTTATATGTTGATGACATGCTTGTATCAGGGTCTAACATGGATCACATAAGAGAGTTAAAACAATAGTTAGCACAATCATTTGCTATGAAGGATTTGGGGGTAGCAAAACAAATCCTTGGTATAAAAATTTGCAGAGATAGGAAGAACAAGAAATTGACTCTATCTCAGGCTGATTATGTTGAAAAGGTGTTGCAGAGATTCCATATGGAGAATGCAAAAGATATCAGCACACCTTTGCCTAGTCATTTGAAATTGACTAAGGAGATGTGTCCTAAGACACAAGAGGAGGAAGAAAAAATGTCTAAGGTACCATATACTTCAATTGTAGGAAGTTTAATGTATGCCATGGTATGAACAAGACCAGATATTGCACATGATGTAGGAGTTGTATACAGGTATATGAGTAATCCTGGATTGGAGCATTGGAATGTAGTAAAATGGATTCTCAGATATTTGAGAGGTACATCTAATACACACTTATGTTTTGGGGGCTCTAATACTGATTTAGCAGCTTATGTAGACTCAGATTTGGTAGGAGATATTGATTCCAAGTAGGGTACTGTAGGTTATGTCTTTACTATAGGTGGGACAACGGTGAGTTGGATCTCCAAGTTGCAAAAGGTGGTTGCTTTATCCACCACAGAGGTAGAGTATGTAGCTGCAACATAGGCAAGCAAAGAGATGATATGGCTACAATCTTTCATGGAAGAATTAGGCAAACAATAGGCTAACATTTATTGGTTTATGGACAGCCAGAGTGCCATACATTTTGCAATAAATTTTGCCTTGTATTCAAAGACCAAACACATACAGTTGAGGTATTACTTTATTTAGTCGGTGTTGGATGATGGACAGTTACGAATGGAAAACATACATACAGATGAAAATCCAGTGGATATGTTTATGAAGGTAGTGACAAGGGAGAAGTTGAGCTCCTCTTCAGCTTTGGTTGGTCTTCAAGACTGAAATGAAAAAAAATAAAAGAGAACAACAAAGTCTAGGGTGTTTATTTCTAGTGGGAGCTATAGGGTCAACAGTGTTATGATCAGTCTCCAAGTGGGAGATGATAGGTGTGGAGTCTGATCAGTCTCCAAGTGGGAGATTGTTGTTATATGGAGCCTAATTAGACTTAAAGGTTAAATTTTCCCCTTTTATTGGCACAGTTTCCACCCAAATTATTTAGCAGGGGAGTGCAGGGGGTAGAGCCTATTATTTTATAAAGGTGTCGAGAGTTATTTTTTATATTGGCTGACATAAATAACCCTCTTTTGTAACCGACATAAGGCTTGATAAAAGAGACTAAGGGTTAGGGTTTCTATTGATGTATTGTAGCATTTTGCAGTGGTATTAAGTTGCAAATATTGCTGGTTGGAATCGGTTTGATTTACTAGATAATAATATTGGACTCTCTATTGGTGGATGTAGCCTGGGTTTGGGTGAACCACATTAAAACTTGTCTCTCGCTGCTATTATTTTTGTGTATTTTCATTCCTTTGTTTAATCTTTATTTGCATTTAATTGATATCTTCTGCATACAATCCCTAACATTGATGTCCTTGTTTCAACAAAAAAAATTGAATTTTGATACATATAGAAAAAGTTATGTTTTACGGAATACGCCTATGTCTAAATTATAATTGGTTTGACTTCAAAACTTAATTAAAAAGAAAATATTCAACAAAACATTATGAAACCAAATGCATGCCCTATATATTGGTGTTACCAATCTAAATTCAAAAGAATTAGAATTTTATCCTTTGTAGAAAAAGGTTATGTGCTATAGAATACACATCACTTTAAAAAAATGTTGTTTACTATTAAAAACTAGTTATCAAAGGAGACGGAAAAAAATTTATAATTTAACTCCAAAATTAAAAAAAAAAAATCAGAATCTACAAAAAAAATCTTACAAATCACTAGTTTGCGTCATCTTCAAATTCTTAATGGTTTAGCAGCTATAGGTGTCAGAAAGTGAAGATTTAGTTCAAAATGTTGAATTCAATGTCAAGTTTGGCCAAAAAGTGTAACCCATTATTATGGGATGACCCGAAGAGTCCTTCAAACGCTTTCACTCCACTTGTCTTTTACAGTTTGCCACATCTACTTGAAAATTCCTTGAGTTATGGGATTGAATCCTACTTCATCCCATTAACTCAAGGATATATGTACTCTTCTTTGGCTATTGATTCATGCATAGAGTGTGACTTCATCCATTCTCTGCATTGTTTTGTGCTTGTTCTTTATCTTTGAAGATTCAAGGTTTCTTTACCTATAATAGAAGATTATTTCTATGAACATATGTGGGTGAGAGAAGATACTCCTCACAATCTAACATGTGTTCAAATCAATACCTAAGAAAGCTTATCCTATTGATAATTTTTATGGAGTAAAAAGTTTCCCTATGTATTTTACCTCCTAGTTTAGCTCCTAGGTCCCCGTGATTACACTTTTGCAAGTTAAATACTCATCCTAGAGTAATTTCCCTAGAAACCCATGTCAAATGGGACTAAGGGGCCCATTCTAAACACTTAAACATGATAAAAAAGGGACTTAGGACTTGGGCACCCATGCCCAAGTCTAGCTTAATTTGTTAGGATAAAAATCAATGCATGTCATCTTGGGCCCTCTCAAAAGGTTTCCCTTTGTCGGTTCTCTTGATTTAATTTATGAATGTTAGTGGGAAATCATATTTAAATAGGTTTATGAATTCATTTGTGATGGAGATGGATAACATGAACTTGTGATATTGAGAAAAGAGCATTCAAAGTCTTCATTGTGTTTCAGAACAAAATTGTGTTGTTATTGTGTTTGTTTGTTATAGATTTGGCTTCATCAATCCATCTCCTCACGGTGTGAAAGATCTTAATCTCTGTGAGGGCTTCACCTCCAAGGTGACATCAAATTATGCTTCAATCATTTCATTTCATCATTAGATTTGGCCTCTTCCCTCCTTGGGTACACTCTATCTAAAAAGGGTGTTCAAAGACTTGAATGTCTTTCTAGGGCTTGATCGAGGCAAGCCCCTAAACACCACAACCCCCAAACCCCTTTCTTTGTGTTTACAAGTTACAGGTGTGGGAATTGGAAAAGTACAGGTGTAGAGAAGCATTTTGAAGGATAAGGATTTGGGATCTGAAAGGATCTTACGAATATTCCTCCCTCCTAGACTAGGGCACCCATCTTGTAGTCCTCCCAATAAGTTTGGCTCTGAACTCAGGATCTGGATACAGTCTACAACATCTCTATATTTAGAATCTCTAGAAATTCTACCCTATTAGACTTGGGCACCCACCCTGTAGTCTACTAAGGTTTCATTTCTAGAAACTCAACTTCTGGTATGTTTATGATCCTTCCTGAGTACTTTCCTGTCTAGTCTTCAGTAATATTCTATTTGTTTATACTTGATTGCACTATAATTCAGGTTTGTTGCCTATTTGATCTAGGGTTTTGTAAATCTCTCAATCTAATCTATTCTTTCCATATCATTCCTAAACACTAAATCTACAACTGAGTCCTTATCTTGTAGTGACTTGGCTTGGTTTTATCCTCGAATGTTAATGTGAAAGGAGGATTTGATTTGATATGCTTTAATATCATTCATCCTTCTCTTTTTCATACATAACATTTTAGTGAACCTGTAGTAGTGAGCATTTGCATCTTTTTGAGTGTTGAAATCTGATCTTGCATTCATTCATATCATATTTGTCATCTTTCATTGAAAAATCTTGCATACACTTGATTTTTTTTTGACAAAATAAGCATTCTAGGCTTGCATAAACGCACAATTTTACATGATTTCAATTGCATAAGATAAAAGGATTTAATTTTATGATATTTGCATAAGATCTAGTCCTTATTATAGTAAAGCATCATTTCATCATGTATCATATCTTTCATTTGAAGATCTCATTTGGTAGGGTTTTGGTAAAAATGTTGCATTTTTCATATAACTTAGTAATTCCAAAAGCTAATGTTTGTAGTCAAAAACTTATTTCATATTTTTCTTCTATCATAAACATCTTTTAATTTAGATCTAACAATGATTTAAAGCATATTTTCATTTCTCATTTGAAAATTTTACATCATTTCATACTTTGAAATTTTCACATGTTTGTAATTACACAATGTGTATTTCAACATAAGCAATTTCACCTCTCACTAACATTTCTTTGCAAGAAATATTAAAAGTGGTCTATACTACCTTTTGTGCAACACTTTTTACATTTTAATCACTCCATTTGTAAGGACACTAGTGTGTTTTTGAGCCTTGGTAAAAAGCTTCAAAAACTTGGTTTCCTTAAACTAGCATTGTGGGAAAAAAAGTCTCTCGTATTGGTTGTATTAGATAAATGAAAAGATCTTATTGTACATTGCTGTTCCAAGACATATTATTATGACATCTTCATTCTAATTCTCTTTGGTATCTTTACATGCATATATCAAAATATTTGGGAATTTCTACAAATTCCTTAATGTGAATCCTCATGTTCTCACTCATATACAATCAACGTATCATAAGGATATATTTAATGCTCTTCATTTGAAATCCTTGATTATGTATCTGATTTTGACAACTTCATAGCTCTCATGAATACATACCCTTTGGTATTAGAAGATCTAACCAAATACATCTCCATGAATAGTTATGAGAAAGATGAGTGTGAAAGTTCTTCTTCTATTAATGCCTTGGAACTAATATCTAAAATATATAATGATGATGATGATTCCATGAGTTATCCTATTCCTCCTTTAGTTGAATGTTCAAACACCTTGGATATCACTAAGGAAGTGAAGACCTTTGATCTTCCTCCTTTAGATGAATGTTCAAGAACATTGGAGATCTCTAAGGATGTGAAGACCTTGGGTAGCTCCCCTTTGGTTGCATGTTCAAATCCTTTGGATGCCACTAAAGATAAAACCATCAACAATTCCTTTAGCAATACTTTCCCTTCCCTTCATTCCAATGCTCTCCCTTTAAAAGACAAAGCATTGGTGGATGAAGAAGGGTCCCTCACATTAAATCCTTTAGGGATGAATTTTGAGCTTAATCAAAATCAAAGCAATGTTAATTCAATTATCTTTAATAGATTTCTCCCACCCACTAAGGGGATAGTAGAAAAGTGTATTAATATTCCTAAGATGATAGTGCAAGGGGTACCTAATGCACCTTCTTTCTTCAAACTAGTGATTATAGTTCAAGGTGATCCAAAACCACCTCGACCCCTGAGTTATATTCTAAATTATGTAAGACAAGTCACTCTAAGAAATCAAGGTGTTCAAAATGTGCCATAGCATCACATGATTACTCACACATACAACACCCATAATAACAAGCAAAGTAAGCAAGCACCACATGTGTCTATCCCTCTTCCATCTTCTCAACCTATGCTCCCTCAACCACCTTGTCTTATCCATAATGTTGGTCGAGAATATGATCTTGTTGAACAAATTCATGCTACTCCAGCTAAGATCTCTCTTTGGGATTTAATACAAATATTGCCTACATACCAAGAAATGCTCCAAGAAGCTTTACAAAAGGTGATTGTACCACCTATTGTTAAGCCAAATGATGGAGCAACTTTGTTAGATTGTATGCATGCAAAAAAAAATAGATATTATATTTCAACAACATGAATTACCATCAACTGAAGTCTAAGATCAATATGATCCTCTTGTAATCCCTGTCACAATAAATACAAAGTTGATAAAGTGAGTTATGGTTGATAATGGACTGACTCTTAATGTTTGTGGCATTGACTTGCTACATAGAATCAAGGTTGACACATCTTTAATCAAACCAGATAAACTTAACATTAGTGGCTTTGACAATTTTGGTAGACAATCATTAGGTACCATAACTTTACCCATAAAAGTTGGACCTGTGACATTGCCTACTCTTATCCATGTCATGCCTAGTGTGCTTGCATATAATATCATTCTTGGTAGACCATGGATTGATACCATGGGGTTAGTTCCATCTACCCTTCATAGATCAACAAAGTTTATTTAGGAAAACAAGCTCCACACCATTGAAGTCAATCCTCAACTAAATAATTGTTTACATATTGAAACACAAAAACAAGTTAACAATATAAGAGTCTAAATAACTTATGATTTGATTCATCAATACCTCTTGCCATAGATAATGTTGTGCAAGGCTCTAAACCATCGAATGCACTTTTTGGTGACAATTGGGGTTCATTAGCTTTTGTTCCTTCCTTTACAAGATAATATAAACTTAATAAATCTAATCCTGACAAATTAAAAGTTGCATCGATCTCATTCAAGAAATATTTGGAAACATCTGAGAAACCCAAAGTCTCCTTGATAGAAAACAAAAACAATACTCTTACTTATACTACAGATTATGAGACCTATGAGGCAACACCATCTTCTAAAGATATGACATCCGTCTATGGTCGAGGATTTAAAATCCTTTATAAAAATTGCGACTATGTAGGGAATGGTTGTGGTGTAAATCAACAAGGAATCAGAGTGCCTTTACAAGTTGCTAGAATTAATTACATGATTGGTATTGGATACCATTCTTTGAAGCCCACCAAATCCCACCATCGTCCTACTCTTAATGTTAATACAATATCAACAAATATGATATATCTTGAGATGATGGACATGGATTGTCTGCCTGGAAATATCCCATTGAATCAGGTAAGTATTTCTCCCTCTTTTAGCCACATTTGATGTAGCACCTACTCTAGTTTCTCTCAAGGGTGGCCTCCTACTAGATATAAATGTTGTTAGCATTGTGTTGTGTTCCCTTGTGTTGTTT
Organism: Cunninghamia lanceolata; assembly: GCA_027924645.1. NCBI lineage: Eukaryota > Viridiplantae > Streptophyta > Pinopsida > Cupressales > Cupressaceae > Cunninghamia > Cunninghamia lanceolata. The sequence continues at coordinate 2,286,182 of BSBN01000798.1, forward strand.
TATATGTTGTTTAGGTCTCTTTGGATGACCCTTGATACTCTTGTAAGGTCAAGGATACAACGGGACCGCCTTTGTCATAACATTCTTCTATTCATAGCTCAATTCTTCTATATTCCTCTCTCCTCTTTTTTATTGTTGTGTGTTGTGCCTCAGGGGCATAGCATTGCAGAGGGTGTTTTGAGGGCATCCTCCTACATGGTGATCCTAAGGCACTTTGTCTCCTCTCTCATTTTTATTGTTTCCCTTCTTCTGTGGCTCTATTAGCCAACAAATGATGAAAATAAACAAATATGGATACGGACTGTGTGTCCCTTTAGCAAGAAAAGAAAAAATGGACCTAGTCCATATATGAAAATGGGGTTGATATAATTCTGACGCTTGACTCGTAAAATCACTTTGTGTTATGTGTTGTGTTGTGAAGAATCTTGTAACAAATCCTTTGCAATACTATGTTGCTCTACACACTTTGATATGTATTTGACATGTTTTGTGTCTCATCTTGTTGTTACACTCAGTTTTGAGATACCTGCAGTATAGCGCAATGACTATACTTAGTTCCAAACTTGTAAGTGTAGCCTTGGTCTTTGATGTGATCTAATATATGATTTATATATAGCTTTCATGAATTGATTTGGTTATTATCTGAGAGTAAGATTTTCTAACCAAAGCTTATATCTTGTTGATTATCTTAGAAAATAATATAAATGTGTTTGTGAGAATGCTCGACGATCGTGGCACATGTCACCTTTGGGGGCATGGGCTTTGTGAAAGCTCTTGTTCCCTTGCGTGTTTTTTCTCTACCTTAATGTGCTTGATACTAGCAAGTGAGATCAACCACCTTAAGGTGGAGGCATATATAATGGTATCTATCTAATTACTTTTACACTGACAAAGCATGTTTGAAAGCCCTCATCGTGAGGTAGGATTGTGTATCTCTTGAGCTAGTGCACATCCTTTTTAAAAGAAAAAATCCCTCATCATGAAGCAGGTTGGCATATCTCTTGAGCTAGTGTGCATCCTTTTATACAAAGCCCTTCTGCAGAAGGCAGGATGGTGTATCTCTGGAGCTAGTGCACATCCTTTTATACAAAGTCCTCTGTGGAGGTAGGATTAGATCTTGAGTCATTCATCCTTAAGCGTGTATTTGGTGGTTGTGGTAGCATAGCTCAACCGTCAAGTGTGTCTGAAATGTGTTTTAGATGCGTGTATAAGACGTATAGTATGTCAATGGAATACTATGCGGCGCTCATGTATTCCGTATGTCTTCTTGATGTGTTTGTTGTGTCTTCCCTTGGGTGTGGTCTAAAGGCGTGTAGTGATGAGCTCCCTCAATATTTGGGGTTTTTTTGGCATGTCTTCCCCTTGGTGTGGTCTAAAGGTGCATAGTGATGAGCTCCCTCCACACGATGGGTTTTTTTGTTTGTGTTTTTTGGCAGTATAAAAGCATGTAGTGATGAGCTTCCTCTATCCCCTAGTTTAGGATTTGTTTAGTTGTTAAATTAATGTATACTTCGTGTATTGCGTGACTGATCTCATGTTTTCTACATGTATTGCATGCTTCACTATATTCTCCATGTCTTGTGTGCTTCTCACTATCTTCCTTGTGTATTGCATGACATTCATGTGTTTTCTAGTGCTTACCTGAGATTGGGGTCTAGAAATAGTCCTCATCCTTTAAGTATGCTTTAGCTCTATGTGCCTGATGTGTTTGATGTGCTTTGACCATACTTTAATGCATGTATAGAATCATAAGATCATACATACATTAAAGTGGGGGCTAAATTTTATGGAGTAAAAAGTTTTCCTATGCCTTTTTACCTTCTAGTATAGCTCCTAGGTCTCCATGATTACACTTTACAAGTTAAATACTCATCCCAGAGCAATTTGCCCCGAAACCCATGTCAAATGGGACTAAGGGACCCATTCTAAATAATTAAACATGATCAAAATGGCATTAGGGCTTGGACACCCATGCCCAAGTCTAGCCTAATTTATCAAGAAAAAAATTAATGAATGTTGGCTTGGGCCCTCTCAAAAGGTTTCCCTTTGTCGACTCTCTTGATTTAACTTATGAATGTTAGCGGGAAAGCATATTTAAATAGGTATATGAATTCATTTGTGATGGAGATGGATAATGTGAACTTGTGGTATTAATCAAAGAGCATTCAAAGCCTTCATTGTGTTTCAGAGTAGAATTATGTTGTTATTGTGTTTGTTTGTTGCAGATTTTGCTTCATCAATCCATCTCCTCATGGTGTGAAAGATCTTCATCTCTGTGAGGGCTTCACCTCCAAGGTGACATCAACTTGTTCTTCAATCATTTCATTTCATTATTGGATTTGTCCTCTGCCCTCCTTGGGCACACACTCTATCTAAAAATGGTGTTGGAAGACTTGAATGTTATTCTGAGGCTTGACTGAGGCAAGCTCCAAAAAACCACAACCCCCAAACCCCTTTTTTTGTGTTTATAGGTAATAGGTGTGGGAGTTGGAAAAGTACAAGTGCAAAGAAGCAATTTGAAGGATAAGGATTTGGGATATGAAAGGATCTTGCAAATATTCCTCCCTCCTAGACTAGGGTGCCCACCCCATAGTCCTCCCAATAAGTTTGGTTCTGAACTTAGGATTTTGATACAGTCTACAACATCTCTCTATTTAGAATCTCTAGAAATTCTGCCCTATTAGACTTGGGTACCCACCCCATAATTCACTAAGGTTTCATTTCTGGAAACTTAGCTTCTGATATGTTTCTGATCCTTCCTAAGTACTTTCCTGTCTGGTCTTCAGTAGCATTATATCTATTTATACCTGATTACACTATAATTAGGGTTTGGGGCCTATTTGATCTAGGGTTTGGTAAATCTCTCAATATAATCTATTCTTTCCATATCATTCTTGAGCACAAAATCTATAGCTGAGTCCTCATCCATCTTGTAGTGACTATTGCAAGTATGGGCCTAAATGGTGTTGTCATTGATGTCAACATACTCCTATTGCATTGATGTCAAGGATTGGATGAGCTGTGTACTGAGGATATTGAGAAAATTAGTCCTATCAAAAACAAAGAAGACCAGTGAAGACAGTGAAGCTCTATGAAGTGAAGATCCCAACTAGATGAAGATCAGAGAATGCGCATCAAAGGGTTTGTAGATATGTGTCTAAAGATGATCTAGTTAATATTTGAGAGGTCCGCATGAAGATTTGGAGAAGTTATGGCTATATGAGTAAAAATGGTTCTAGTAGCTGTTCAGAGGTGACAGAGTAACACAAATAGGTTTGGTGAGATTTGGAAATGCAATATCTTGTTTTGTAGATTTGGTGGAATGTTTAGGAAGCCAACGTGAATTGACAACTCAATTGGTTTATGGTCTAGAGGTCTGGAAGCATTTATTCTAATGTGACAGTGATAAGAGACTATGTTCTTGAGGTTCTAGATGAAGATGCGAATGATTTTAGTAAGCAGAAGTGGCTTGGTGATTCAGACAAGCATGTGGGGGTCTCTAGATTGTGTCCAGTTCATGTTGGTGGTCCACATTAAAGATTGAGCTCATAATTGAAGATTTACTCTCAGGTGATGGTGTTCTTCCTAATCATGGCTAACCGGATGTTTTACACATCTTGCAGATGATCTTGAAGATGTTCTGTGAAGCATGGCATGTTCCTTAAAGAAGATTGAAGTCCCAAATATGTGTGGTTGATAGTGTGGTGATACGCATGAAGTTCTTGTAACAAATCAAGTTGTATTTTTGTAATTGCTCTATAATAGAATATGTTGTGCTGACTTTGATGATCATTCCAAAGTTGATTTCTTGTATAAATAAGATTTGTGAAGTCATTCAAAGTATCCTTGTCAAGATGAGAAAGTGGTAGAGAGGAGAAGAACGAAAAGCAGAGAAAAAGTGTTGAGCTTAAATGGAACTGACTCAAGCATGGTGAATATGTTAATCTCCAGTTCAAGCATGCAATATTTATTATTTTGTAGACAGTGTGTCTCCTGTAGGCAGTGGGCCTCTTGTGAGTAGTGTGCTCAGGTAGTGAGCCCTAATTGGCAAGTGCCATTTTGTTCTTATTCTTTTAACAGAGAATACAATCTTGGGTTAGTCACCCTGTGGTTTTTCCCTTAACTGGGGTTTCCACATTAAAATCTTGGTGTCGTATGTGTTAATGTGTTTCTACTCTTGAGATATTGCATTGTGCTTCCATGATTAAATCATTATTATGCTGTAGAAATATAAGAAGGATTTAAGTGTTTAAAGAAAAGAAAGTTTTGGTGACAACTGATTCACCCCCCCTCTCAGTTGTTTGTCCTAAACCAACAATTAGTATTAGAGCTAAGTTCCTCTAAAAGAGATTAATTGCTTGAGGAGATCTAGGATGTCTTCCTACAAGAAGGATAGTCTGAGGTTTGATGGAACTAATTACACTCTTTAGAAAAGCCACATGGAATGTCACTTGCAATGTATGGGAATGCAATATTAGACCATGACTACAAAGAAGTATGTTCCTCCGAAGAATGGTCTGACAACTGTAGATGAAATTAGAGATGCTGAAGATAATCTTTGAGTTAAAAAAGCCTTACTAAGTGTCTTATCTGATTTAGAGCTGACAAATGTTATGGATTTAAAAACTGCATATGAGATTTGGTCAAAGCTGGAACTTCTGCATGAAGGAGACAAATATGTTAAATGTGCCAAGCTATAGAGTCTAAAAGGAAAATTTGAAAACTTGAAGATGAATGAAGATGAGAATATCACTACATTTATGCCCAAAGTAAATGAGCTTGTTTGTGGCATTAGGTGTGCTAGTGGAACCTTGGATGAAGATGTGATTATTGCCAAAGTTCTTAGATCCCTACCTCCTGCTTACAAACACAAGGTTTTTGCTATTGAAGAATTTAGATCTTTATCAAATATCACAAGAGATCAATTGGTTGGAAAATTAGCTGCATTTGAATTGGCTGAGTTTGGAGATGCACCCCCAAGACTGAATCTGCATTCAAAGCTAGTGACTCTGTAAAAGGAAAACAAAGGTATGATCCAAGAGAGAACTTCTGAAAGAAACTATCATGGTATGAAAAAGGAAGAAAAGATCTGGAAGAAGATGAGGCAGAAGTTACTCAAATTGAAGCCCTTATTACAAAAAGATAGCCAAGAGGATTTGGTAAGTATGAAGGAAAATTGGCCCTCAAATGTTTCAACTGCAACAAGATTGGTCATTTTACCTCAAGGTGTCCGGAAAGACTTTCAAGGGCAAATCCAAATAGATCAAGATTCCAAAAGAAATGTTACTAGGTTCATGAAGATGATGATGATGGAGTAACAGATTATGAATCAGAGACAAGAAATAAATCTGGAAGTGATTGGGTGTTTATTACCATCAAGGAAGAAGATCCAATGTCCACTGAATCTGTCAATCATAAATAGGTAGAAAGAGCTCTAGGTTCTCAAGTTGAAGAAAAGGATGAATGGGTCATTGATAGTGGATGCTCCCACCATATGATTGGTGACAAAAATAAGTTTATAGATCTGGAAAGATATGAAGGAGGAGTTGTAAAATTTGGTGATAATTCTGTTGGCAGAATCAAAGGTAGAGGAACTATTTCTTTTGATGGAAAGAACAAAACCAATGATGTACTGTATGTTGAAAGTCTGAAGCACAATCTTCTTAGTGTTGGACAGTTGGTGGACAAAGGCTATGATCTCTGATTCAAAAATGGAAAATGTAGAATCTTTGAAAGCTCTAGAACTAAGATTGCATTCGATACTCAAATGAAAGGTAACATCTTCCACTTGGTTGGTATTGGCAAAAGTTATTTATTTGTTCAAATTGATCATAGTTGGTTGTGGCATAAGAGAATGTGTCATGTAAATTTTGATAATATCATCAAGATAAGCAACACTCAGGCTTTAAGAGATCTTCCAAGACTAGTGAAACCTACTAACAGTTTGTGCAAAGAATGTCAGTTGGGTAAGCAGAGCAGAGTCACATTCAAAAGTAGGGAACAATCTTCTACAAGATTGTTGGACATAGTACATACTGATCTATGTGGACTGGCAAGAATCAGGAGTTTGCAAGGTGTTAGATATTTCATGTTACTAATTAATGAACATTCCTCGATGATGTGGGTGACTTTCTTGAAAGAGAAATTTGAGGCTCTTGAGAAATTCAAAATATTCAAGGCTATGGTAGAGAATGAAACTGGGTTAAACATAAAATGTCTTAGGTTTGATAGAGGTAGAGAATTCACATCCAGAGAGTTCATAGAATTCTTTGAGAAACATGGGATACAAAGACAGTTATCTGCTCCAAGGATTCCATAGCAGAATGGAGTAGTGGAGAGAAAGAACCAGACCATCTAGGAAGCATCTAGAACTATGATGATGGAAGCAAATGTCCCTTAGATCTACTGGAGAGAAGCTGTAAGCACTGTTGTCTATGCTCTTAATCAAGTACAAATCAGAAGCAATACTAGTAAGACCTCTTATGAACTCTGGTTTGGCATCACTCCTACTATGAAGTATTTCAGAGTCTTTGGCAGTAAATGCTACATTAAAAGAGATGAAGACCTTGGCAAATTTGATGCTAGAAGTGATGAAGGAATATTCTTGGGTTACTCTACTCAAAGCAAAGCATACCCATGTGATAACAAGAGATTAAGTAAGATTGTAGAAAGTACAAATGTCAAGGTTGATGAAGGCATTGAAAATCCCTCAAGGTTTTATAAGTATGAAGTAGATGATCAAAATAATGTTCTGGTCCAAGAAGATCTAGCCCCTTCTATAGTTTAGATTCAGACTGATCTAGAGAATCCTTAAATACAGGAAGAAGAGATAAGTTTGAATGAACCTGTCCAAGAAACAGAAGTGCAAGAAATTCCCAAAACTCCCAGGTATGTAAGACTAAATCATTCTGAAGACCAGATCATAGGTAATAGAAGTAAAGATTTTCAAACAAGAAGAAAGATTCCTCAAGATTTAGAGAAGTATTGTCTGATTTCAAAGATTGAACCAAAAACAGTAAGTGAAGCATGCAATGATGAAAGCTGGGCCAAAACAATGGAGGAAGAGTTGATGCAGATTGAGAAAAATCACACTTGGGATCTTGTTCCCAGACCTAGAAACAAAAATGTGATTGGGATGAAATGGGTCTTCTAGAATAAACTAAATGAAGATGGTGAAGTAATCAGAAACAAAGCCAGATTGGTCTGTAAGGGTTATTCTCAAGTAGAAGGAGTTGACTTTGAAGAAACTTTTGCTCTGGTGGCAAGAATTGAAGTAGTCAGATTATTTCTTGCCTTTGCTGCCTTCAAGGATTTCAAAGTATATCAGATGGATGTCAAGTCTACCTTCCTAAATGGTGACTTGGAAGAAGAAGTATACATTGAGCAACCAGATGGATTTTAATTGTCTGATCATGGTGATATGGTCTGCAAGTTGAAGAAAGCACTATATGGACTCAAACAAGCCCCAAGGGCCTGGTATGAAAGATTAGATAAACATCTTTTGAAGATTGGTTTCAACAAAGGTACTGATGAGAGTAACTTGTACTTCAAGATTGATCATGAAAATATCTTAATTGTTGAAGTATTTGTTGATGATATCTTTTTTAGAGGAAGAGATAGTATGTGCATGACTTTTGCAAATCAAATGAAAAGTGAATTTGAGATGTCTATGTTTGGGGAAATGAACTTCTTCTTGGGTCTGCAAATCACTCAAACAAAAAAAGGAATATTCATATCACAAACCAAATATGTGAAAGAATTGTTGAAGAAATTTGGGATGCAAGATTCAAAACCAATGAATACTCTAATGGCAACGGGATGTAAACTAAGCAAAGATGATGAATCTCCTAATGCTGATCAGAAAAAGTACAGGTCAATGATTGGAGGACTACTGTATCTTACTCAAACTAGACCTAACATTATGAATGTTGTTGCTCTTGTTCCCAGATTCCAAGCTGATCCCAGAGAATCTCATGTCATGGCAATCAAGAGAATTCTTAGATATCTAAAGGGAATAGTTGAGTATGGTTTATGGTATCCTAGGGATCATGATTTCTCTCTTCATGCATATACAGATGCAAATTGGGCATGAGATGTGGATGATTGGAAGAGTACTAGTGGTGGTGCATTCTTTTTGGGGAAAAGATTGGTTTCTTGGCTGAGAAAGAAATAAGAGGCAATATCTTTGTCCACTATAGAAGTAGAATATATTGCAACAGAAGGTAGTTGCACTCAAGTATTGTGGATGAAGCAAATGCTAAGAGACATCAGAGTGGAGTATGAGGAACCTATCACAATCTTCTGTGATAATTCAAGTGCAATAAATATATCAAAAAATCCGGTGTTGCATTCAAAGACAAAACATATATCCATCAATTTTCACTTTTTTAGAGAGAAGGTGAACAAGAATGAAATTAGATAGGAGTTTGTGCCCTCAAAGGATTAGATTGTAGACAATTTTACTAAACCTCTACCTAAGGACTCTTTTGAGTATCTTAGGGAGAAGTTAGGGGTTATTACCCCCCCGATTCTGAATTAAGGTGCACTAATGTGCATCGGTTTGGTGGATCTCACAGTCATATCTTGTGGTTTGGATTGATGATAGGAAGTTGCTACTCATGGGGAGAAGTCTGTATGATTCTGATTGATACAAGTATGTGCCCTTTTCCATTGATGTCAAAGCGGGAGAGAAGACATGTGAAAAATAGAAGTGGTTGATAATCAAAGGGGGAGGAGCAAATAAAGAGAAGACATATGAATGATTGCTGTTGATAGGGGGAGCTATGTCAGTTAGTGAGGAGAAGTTCTTGTCTTGATGGTTAAAATAATTTTTCACATCATATGTTGCCATCAATGATAAAGGGGGAGATTGTTGCAAGTATGGGCCTAACCGGTGTTGTCATTGATGTCAACATCCTCCTGTTGTATTGATGTCAAGGATTAGATGAGCTGTGTGCTGAGGATATTGAGAAAATTAGTCCTATCAGAAACAGAGAAGAATAGTGAAGACAATGAAGCTCTATGAAGTGAAGATCCCATCTATATGAAGATTAGAGAATGCGCATCAAAGGGTTTGTAGATATGTGTCTAAAGATGATCTAGTCAAGATTTGAGAGGTCTGCATGAAGATTTGGAGAAGTTATGGCCATATGAGTAAAATTAGTTTTGGTAGCTGTTCAGAGGTGATAGAGTGACACAAATAGGTCCAGTGAGATCCGAAAATGAAATATCTTGTTCTGTGGATTTGGTGGAATGTTTAGAAAGCCAAGGTGAATTGACAACTCAATTGGTTTGTGGTTTGGAGGTCCACAAGCATTTATTCTAATGTGACAGTGATGATAGACTATGTTCTTGAGGTTCCAAATGAAGATACGAATGATTTCAGTAAGAAGAAGTGGTGTGGATGTTCTTGGTGATTCAGGCAAGCTTGTGGGGGTCTCTAGATTGTGTCCAGTTTGTGTTGGCAGTCTGCATTGAAGATTAATCTTGTAATTGAAGATTTACTCTTAGGTGATGGTGTTCTTCCTAATCATGGCCGACCGGATGTTTTACACATCTTGTGGATGATCTTGAAGATGTTCTATGAAGCATGGCGTGTTCCTCAAAGAAGATTAAAGTCCCAGATATGTGTGGCTGACAGTGTGGTGATACGCATGAAGTTCTTGTAACAAATCAAGTTGTATTTTTGTAATTGCTCTGTAATAGAATATGTTGTGTCGACTTTGATGATCATTCCAAGGTTGATGACTTGTATAAAGAAGATTTGTGAAGTCATTTCAAAGTATCTTTGTCAAGATGAGAAAGTGGTAGAGAGGAGAAGAGAGAAAAGTAGAGCAAAAGCGTTGAGTTTGAATGGAACTGACTCAAGCATGGTGAAGATGCTAATCTCCAGTTCAAGTATGTAATATTTATTATTTTGTAGACAGTGTGTCTCTTGTAGGCAGTGGGCCTCTTGCGAGCAGTGTGCTTGAGCAGTGAACCCTAATTGACAGTGCCATTTTGTTCTTCTTATTATTTTAACAGAGAATACAATCTTGGGTTAGTCACCTTGTGGTTTTTCCCTTAACCGGGTTTTCCACGTTAAAATCTTGGTGTCATATGTGTTAATGTGTTTCTGCTCTTGAGATATTGCATTGTGCTTCCATGATTAAATCATTATTATGCTGTAGAAATATAAGAAGGATTTAAGTGTTTAAAAAAAAGAAATTTTTGGTGATAGCTGATTCACCCCCCCTCTGAGTTGTTTGTCCTAAACCAACAATGACTTGGCTTGATTTTGTCCTCAAATGTTATTGTGAAAGGAGGGTTTTATTTGATATACTTTAATATCATTCATCCTTCTCTTTTTGATAGATAACAGTAATAAACCTAGGATAATAAAATAGATATGCAATTATATTATGTACTCTAACATTATGTTTGCATCTAAATTTATAGACTCAGGAGTACGTCACATTTGATGGTAAAGGTTGCAGGTTGGTAAGAGGTAATTTGGTGCTTTCAAAAAAAGTGCGGCATGATGATGGCACACCCCTCTCTATGCACACTTCTTCCACACCCAATTATTACATGGTTACCCATTCCCGCACACACATTTATTAAGATATTATCAACTACACATCTCTACAGGCTTCCTGACACAATAGAGACAAAAACCTAAACAAGAAATAATAAACTTCTGCAACAACACATCTTTGTCCCTCTACCATCTTCCTACACCCTCTCTATGCTCCTTCGCCATATCTGCTTCCTCTAATCAGCTTCCCTTTCTCTGCTACATTTCTTTATCTTCCTCTGGAGTTAATTGCACTCTTTTCTAATTGATCGACCTCATTCTATTTAGCAGCTCCACACTCTCAATATTTGTATTCATTATACATTATTCTTCCCAACATACCCAACTATCGACTTGGCATTTCCATGCAACATCTTCTTCATTTAACCATCACAGCCTCTAATCTCTACTGCACACCTTTTTCTTTTCTTATCTGATCACTTCCCTCAGTCAGCCTCCCTTTCTCTATTCGGTCTCTCACCCAAATGGCCTTCTTTCATCGGCCTCTGCTCTTCGGCTTTTTCTCATTCTGCAACTCTTCTTTTTTGGCCTCTCCACCGACTTCTCTCTTTATGACAGACCCTCGATTCTTTTGGCCTTTGGCCTTCTTCGACCTCACCCAACCAACCGCCATCATTCTTGCCACGTACCTCTTATTTCCTTTGTCAGCATCTCCACTAAACTACCTACAACAGTATCTGCTCTTCAACTATTACTAACTACCCCTTCATTCGTAATTGATGCCTTCAAAACTATTAACTTGTCCCAACCTACTTGACTTTATCTATACCTAACCGTTAACCATCCATCTTCCCTTTAACCTCTTATTTCATAATGCCAAAGGCAACTAAATTGCTAATCTTACTTCCTATCGCCATGGAGACAGGAACCTAAAATTGACTTGACCCCCAAGATAAGGGAAATTTTATTGATTCATGCGATACCCCTGCATTAGACTCCCCAGGGGACAAAAGGATCATGTGCTCCTGTACATGTGGTGATTCTGTAAACTCACCTCCACATTTTCCTCTGCTTCTTCCACAATTTCTTTGGCCCATATGCCATTTCTTTCCAACATCGCTATGCAACACTATTGGCTTCCCTCATGAGACTATCTTCATCAATTACTATCCACTTCCAATCTCTGATCATCCTTGCATCAACACCATAAATAAATGTAAACATTTCCATGTTTTCAACATCACACACTTCATCTTCATACTCAACTTGCTCATCTAACATTTTTTCTAGCCACTCTTCTTCCCTGGCCAACTGCTGCAACAAATTGTTTTTAGATTCATTTTCCATCTCATGTCACATCATATTCATATCAAAATCTACCAAGTCTACTACCACTTCTGCCTTTACCTCTGCAACAACAACTGTGTCATTATTTACAACCTCTTTCAGGGTATCCTTTGTTGTCCTACACATCTTCATACCTTCAACCTTTTCATTCCATTCTTTCTCTATTTCTGCAAATTATTTCCACAAATCTTCCTCATTGTAGGGGGCTACTACTCCCCCTTTCCTATTCAATGATGTATTACCTTCATCATTCTTTTGTTTGCCTTTGCCTACATTGATCACTACTGTACTAATATTACCTTCTTTATCTGCTACTACTCCCTTATCTAAATCTGCATCATTGTGCTCTCCATCATATGCTATTGCTGTATCCTTTTCATGTTCAACTCTTCTATTCAAATTCTCCTCTTTCGTGTCACATTTATAGTTATTCATCCTAGACTTTTCAAGTTGTCTTTCCTTTTCATTTTGGTATTTATTTCTTCTCATCTCCTTTTCGTCCAATAGCCTCCACATGTTTTCCTCATTTTTATAAATTTCATTCAAAGCCTCATCAGCCTCATCATCAAAATCAAATTGCATAGGTTTCTCCTTGCATATATCATGTTGTTATATGGAGCCTAATAAGACTCAGAGGTTAAATTTTCCCTACTTTTATTGGCACGGTTTACCTCCAAATTACTTAATAGGGTCAAGGGGCAGCGCCCCTTGTGGGGGTTTGGGGGTAGCACCCCTAAGATGAGGTCAAGGAATGAAGGTATGAAGGTACTTCATTCTAAGAAAGTTTTACCAGGTCTGAAATGTATTAATATAGATTTCTGTGAAAGTTGTTCATATGGCAAACAAAAATGAGTTAGTTTTCTCAAGGATGGGAAGCAAAAGAAAGATGAAAAGTTGGAGCTTGTGCATACTGATGTATGAGGACTGGCTCATGTATCTTCTCTTAGTGGATCTCGATATTATGTTACATTCATAGATGATGTAACTAGGAAGGCTTGGATTTATTTCCTCAGGCTTAAATCTAATGTATTTGAAACATTTAAGAAATAGAGAAGCTTGGTTGAGAATGGGATAGGTAAAAGATTAAAATGTCTCAGATCTAATGATGGTGGTGAGTATTGTAGAAAAGAATTTGAGGATTATCATTCCTTTAATGGAATTCGTAGGCAGAAAATGGTTCTAGGGACTCCATAGGAGAATGGAGTGGCTAAGTGCATGAATAGGACAATAATGGAGCATGTAAGGACAATGCGATTGCATACTGGGATGCCTTTAAACATGTGGGCAGAAGTTGTCAACACTGCTGTATATTTAATTAATAGAGGTCCTTCAGTTTCTTTGGGTTGTGGTATTCTAGAGGAAGCATGGATAGGTATGAAGGTGAGTTATTCTTTTCTCAAAAGCTTCAGATGTGAAGCATTTGCACATGTGGATTCTGAAAATAAATCCAAGGCGGATGCAAAATCAAAAAAATATACTTTCATTGGATATGGCATTAATGAATTTGGTTATAGGCTTTGGGATTTTAAAAATTAGAAAATTGTGAGAAGTAGGGATGTTATATTCAATGAGGAGGTGTTGTACAAAGATTAGTTGGAGCAGCATGAGAGGAAAAACAAGGATTATGTGGTGCTGGATGATACTCCAAATAGTGATGTTCTAGTGGTTCCTCATGCTCCACAACAACAACAAGAAATACCACAAACTCCAGTGAATGTTAGATGGTCAACAAGGCTAAGTAGACCTCCTGAAATGTTTTCTCCCTCTTTATATTCTATTTTGTTAATAGATGCTTGTGAACTAGAAGGGTATGATGAAGCTATGCAGGTGGATACAAAGGTTCAGTGGCAGCATGCAATGAAAGAAGAAATGGACTCCTTGTTGAAAAATCAAACTTGAGAATTATGTAAGTTGCCTGCAGGTAAAAAGGCTTTACCAAACAAATGGGTTTATAGGATGAAAGAGGAAGCTGGAGGTAAGAAAAGATTTAAAGCTAGGTTAGTTGTAAAAGGATTTGCATAGAAAGCAGGCATTGATTTTGATGAGATTTTTTCTCTGGTTGTTAAGATGACTTCTATTCGTACTGTGTTTAAGTATTGTGGCTAGTGAAGATTTGCATTTGGAACAACTAGATGTAAAAATTGCCTTTCTCCATGGTGATTTGGAGGAGGAGATATATATGGAACAACCCCAAGGATTTGAGGTCACATGTAAGGAGAAACTAGTGTGGAGATTGAAGAAGAGTTTGTATGGCCTGAAACGAGCACCTTAGCAATGGTATTTGAAATTTGATAGTTTTATGGTTGAGCAAGGCTACAGCCGGTGTAATTCTTACCATTGTGTTTATTTTAAGAGGTTGGATAATGAAAACTACATTATTTTATGTTTATATGTTGATGACATGCTTGTAGCAAGGTCTAATATGGATCACATAAGAGAGTTAAAACACCAGTTAGCAAAATCTTTTGCTATGAAGGATTTGGAGGTAGCAAAACAAATCCTTGGTATGAAAATTTGCAGAGATAGGAAGAACATAAAATTGACTCTATCTTAGGCTGATTATGTTGAAAAGGTGTTGCAGAGATTTCATATGGAGAATGCAAAAGATATCAGTACACCTTTGCCTAGTCATTTGAAATTGACTAAGGAGATGTGTCCTAAGACATAAGAGGAGGAAGAAGAAATGTCCAAGGTACCATATGCTTTAGCTGTAGGAAGTTTAATGTATGCCATGGTATGCATGAGACTAGATATTGCACATGATGTAGGAGTCGTAAGCAGGTATATGAGTAATCCCAGATTGGAGCATTGGAATGCAGTAAAATGGATTCTCAGATATTTGAGAGGTACATCTAATAAATATTTATGTTTTGGGGGCTCTAATGCTGATTTAGCAGGTTATGTAGACTCAGATTTGGGAGGGTTTATTAATACCAGGAGGAGTACTATAGGTTATGTCTTTAATGTAGGTGGGACAACGGTGAGTTGGATCTCATGGTTGCAAAATGTGGTTGCTTTATCCACCACGGAGGCAGAGTATGTAGTTGCAATAGAGGTGAGCAAGGAGATGATATGGCTGAAATCTTTCATGGAAGAATTGGGTAAACAACAGGTTAATAGTTATTTGTTTATGGACAACTAGAGTGCCATACATCTTGCAAAGAATTCTACCTTGCATTCAAAGACCAAACACATACAATTGAGGTATCACTTCATTCAGTCGGTGTTGGATGATGGATAGTTATGGCTGGAAAAGATACATACAGATGAAAATCTAGCGGATATGTTTACAAAGGAAGTGACAAGGGAGAAGTTGAGCTCCTCTTCAGCTTTGGTTGGTCTTCAAGACTGAAAACAACAAAAATAGAACAACAGAGTCTAGGGTGCTTATTTCTAGTGGGAGCTATAGGGTTAGTGGTGTTATGATCAGTCTCCAAGTGGGACATGATATGGTGTGGAGTCTGATCAGTCTCCAAGTGGGAGATTGTTGTTATATGGATCCTAATTAGACTCAAAGGTTAAAATTTCCCTACTTTTATCAGTGTAGTTTCCCCCCAAATTATTTAACGAGGTCAAAGGGTAGCACCCCTTGCGGGGGTTTGGGGGTAGCACCCCCGTGGGGGCTTAAGGGCAACACCCCCAAAACCTCAAACAATTTTTATTATTTTATAAAGGCGTCGGGAGTTATTGTTCTATTGGCTAACATAAAGAAACCCTATATTTATAACCGATATAAGGCTTGATAAAAGTGGCTAAGGGTTAGGGTTTCCATTGATGTATTGTAGCATTTTGTAGCAGTATTGAGTTGCAAGGATTGCTAGTTGTAATCAGTTTGATTTACTGGATAATAATATTGGACTCTCTATTGGTGGATGTAGTCTAAGTTTGGGTGAACCACGTTAAAACTTGTCTCTCGCTATTATTATTTCTATGTATTTTCATTCCTCTGTTTAATCTTTATTTGCATTTAATTGATATCTTCTGTTGGCTAACCCTAACACATGCTTCTCCTGCTGCACTTTCACCTTATGCTCATGACTATTATCTTCCTTGCTACCTTCTATCATTCCTCCTTGTTGATTGGGCTTGGTCATTTCCTCACACCTCATACTTTTGAACATTCTCTTCTCATTAACATTTCCTACAACAAGAATTGCCCTTGCTACTATCCTATTCCTAATCACCCACATTTTATTTTCTGTAGCCTTGGGCTGATCTCTCTTTATTGCTACACTTGGTCTTCTAAGTTCATATTATGCCCTTTGCCTTGAAATGTCTTCTCTGAGCTTCCTTGCTTGCCAACTCACCCTCAAATCTAGGTTCCACTTGTTCTTCAACACATTCCTTTCTCTTTACACTTGCTTTTTAGTACAAACATGATTGAAAGCATCTATCTCCTTATGCTTTAAGTGCTTCCCCTCACCCATATTTTTCTTTTTCCAACATGGGACTATGTACCATGATCAATCACTTTCTCTTTCTTTTTATTAACTTGCTCATTCACATTCTTTCTTCTATCAACATGATCTAAATCAACATTTTCCTTTCCATCTTCAAAACTAAATACAACATTATGAATTTATTTTACCTGTTGTCCCACATTGCATCCACCTTTGGCTTCTTGGCTTTCTAACTTTTCTTCTTCATAAGCATCTTGTGCTACTATTGCAACATCTTCCTAGACATCATGAAACTCTATGGTTTCTTCTTCATCTCCATCATCGTACTGGAAATCTTCATACCAACCTCCTCTTCATTCTCGGGCACTTTGCAATGTACCTCTACTGCAAACTCTTCTAGACACACTACTGCAACCAACCTCCTCTTGTTCACATCTTCCATTCTTTCCATGGGTGCTATTCTTTCCCCATCTCTCATCATCTTCAAGGTCTCATTCTTGACCTTCTCTATTGCATTCTTCATACCTACATACACATCTATAAACAAAATAAGAGACCACAATGTCTCCATTAGTGTCTTCTTCATGGACACTCTTCTCTCTTCATTTCTCTCTTTCACAAGTGCTGGTTGCTGCACTTTTTCCTCTTCCTCTCTTTCATTTTTATCTTCTCTCATGTTCTCTTCAATGCAAACTTCCTTCACGACTTCTGGTGTATGTTTCTCATCTAGCAACCTCTTGCTATCCCAACCTTTGTGGGTACTCTTTCCTCTTCTCAAGTCATTCACCTTTTGCCTTTTTCTTCTCTCCATAATCATCTTCACAGACCACTTTACTTTATTTTCCATAGGCAAATACTAGAAATATTCCTAACTTTCTTCTTCAAACCTTTGCTGCCTTGCAATCATGTGTTGTTCTAAATCTTTTCTCAATTCTGCCATCTCTCTTTCAAAATCTGCATTTTGTTTCTTTTCCTTTTCTTTTCTCTTGTCTCTCTTCTCAAGACTTTCTATTCTTGATTGCTTCTGCATCCTAACTTTAACAACCTATCAATCTCTATACATCACACAACTCTTCCAAGAATCTATGTTCATCAAACTACCGAATCACATAAAAACTTTTACTACCCAAATCTTTTAGAATCCAAGTTCTACATGACCTATCAATATGCAACACACACACACTTTCCAAACATTTATGAATACACAAACAACAATACTCATCAAAATTAAGAACATACTTAGTGTCCTCTATCTCGATCTTTTGGCTTTAAACTTTTTACAACACACACTCTCCTTCCTCTGCTACCTGTAGGTCCTAGCTAAGTTGCCTCACTTCGGTGATCTACTCAGCACCCAGAACTTTCTACATTCTGATACCACTTGATGGCACACCCCTCTCTATGCACATTTCTTCCACACCCAATTATTACATGGTGACCCATTCCTGCACACACATCTATTAAGATATTATCAACTACACATCTCTATAGGCTTCCTGACATAACAAAGATAGAAACCTAAATAGGAAATAATAGACTTCTGCAACAACACATCTTTTTCCCTCTACCATCTTCATACACCCTCTGTATGCTCCTTTACCTTATCTGCTTCCTTTAATCAACTTTCCTTTTTCTTCCACATTTCCTTATCTTCCTCTGGAGTTAATCACACTCTTCTCTAATCCATCAACCTCATTCTACTTGGTGGATCTACACTCTCAATATTCTTATTCATCATACATTATTCTTCCCAACATACCCAACTATCGGCTTGGCATTTCCATGCGACATCTTCTTTGTTTAACCTTCACAGCCTCTAATCTCTGCCACACACCTTTTTCTTTTCTTATTCGATCACTTCCCTCAGTCGACCTCCCTTCCTCTATTCAGTCTCTCATCCAATTGGCCTTCTTTCATCAGTCTTTTCTCTTTAGCCTTTTCTCATTCTACAAATCTTCTTTTTTGGCCTCTCCACCGACTTCTCTCTTTCTGATAGGCCCTTGATTCTTTTGTCCTTTGGCCTTCTTCGACCTCACCAAGCCAACCGTCATCATTCTTGTCACGTACCTCTTATTTCCTCTATCAACATCTCTACTAAACTCCCTATAACCATATCCACTCTTCAACCATTACTAATTGCCCCTTCATTCGTAACTCATGCCTTCAAAAATATTAACTTCTCCCACCCTGCTTGACTTCATCTATGCTAGACTGTTAACCATCCATCTTCCCTCTAACTACTTATTTCATAATACCAAAGGCAACTAAATCACTAATCTTACTTCCTGTCACCATGGAGACAGGAACCCAAAATTGACTTGACCCCCAAGATAAGGGAAATTTTATTGATTCATGTGATGCCCCTGCATCACATGGCAATCTATATAGGCTAGATGCATCAACATTATAAGGAGGTGCTAATGTAACTACATTTGAATCAAGGTTAATTTGGCATCTTAGATTGGGTCACCTAAGTGATAGAGGTCTAAAAAACCTTTGTAAGAAAATAATATGGTAGATGGTCTTGTTGGTATTAACTTTTTTTAACATTGTTTGTTGGGAATATAGAATAGAGTGTGGCTCAACTTTGTAAGCACTAGAGAAAATGAGATTTTAGAGATGATACACAATGACATGTTTGGTCCTATGGATATCCCATCCATTGGTAGGTCTCTATACTTTGTATCATTCCTTATTGATTATTCTAGGTACTCTTGGGTATATTTTCTTAGGAAGAAGCATGAGGTTTTTCTCAAGTTTAAGGATTTTATGGCTCTTTTTTAAGAATTAGAATGGTAAGAAAATAAAGGTACCAAGGATAGATAATGGCAGTGAATTTTGTTCTAAGGAGTTTGACCTATTCTATAAGCATGCTGGAATTGTGAAGCAAACAACACCCCATACACACCAGAATAGAATAGATTGACTAAAAGGTTGAATATAACCAAGTGCTAGATCAATCCAAAAGTATGTTGAGTAGTGCTAGTCTAGGATAGTATAACTTTCTAGAGTGAAGCAGTTAGCATTGCATGCTACTTGAAGAACATGTCTCCTACTTTTGTGCTAGAGAACAAGATGCCATATGAAATGTGGACTAGTATCAAACTAGTTGTCACACATTTGCAAGTCTTTGGCTATGAGGCATTTATTCAGGTGCCTAAGGAGAAGTAGTCTAAGTTTGATTTTAAAGCCAAAAGGTGTATTTTCATTGGTTATGGTGAGAATGTTAAAGTCTATAAGATTTGGGATCTGGAAACCTTGAAAGCTTCTTACTCAAGAGATGTTACATTTAAAGAACTTAAAGTATTGTTGAAGGAAGAATATTCAAAGGAGAATGAGAGAGAGAAGGTACATTTTGAGAAAAAAATAAAGTAGGAAAGTGCATCTAAAATTGAATACCAAAGTGGATAAGATAGTTTGGGAGAAGAAGAGGCAAGCACATTTAGTAGTAACTATCAAGAAGAACATGGTGTAGATGCAGTAGAAAATTATTTACCAGTAGCTATGAGAAGGTCTAAAAAGTAGTAGAGATCCCCTAAAATATATATTCAAATAGATTTATATTGTTTTTTGTTCTTAGTTGTAGTTATAGTTGATGTAGTCATGGGAAAAGGATTAATTGAAGGATTATCCAACCATGCAATGAAATGAAACAATATACATCAAAATTTAATGAAATAGTGGAACAATACTGTGATCCTTATTGATTATCAGTCATTAATGAATTACAATCTATTGCAATGGGCTTCCCACATCCTAGGCCCAAGCTATTTGATTACAAATGTCCAAATTATAGAATTCAAAAGATATTATAATACAATTTGCTAATGTTGATCTCTAAAATTGAATTATCATTTTTCAATCATGTTAAACTTACTTTGCAATTATCATGAACAATGTTTAAATAATAGCTTCTAGATTAGTAATGATCTTAGCCAATTGCAAGGTGGTGCAAAATTTAATGCCTTGTGAAATGTGTAGTTGTGTGTGAAAAAATCTTCCAAAATGAATCTAGTGATGATGGATCCATAAATATCAATGTGGTAGTAGACAAAAAACTAAATTAGGCCTTTATGGTGATTATGATCTTCTAGAAATTAAATATGATGTAGAACATGTATGTTCCAACTATGAGACCTAAAATGTGCAAGTGAGGTGAAATGTGGTAGGATTTGTGATGATTGATTGATGACTGGAATGTTGTTGAAAACTTGCAAACAAATAGAAAAAGTGAAAGAAATATTTTTGAGAGATGCAAGGTTTCTCTTGCACCTTGGGATGCTCTTGCATTAGACACTTGAGGTTATATGAAAAGTGACTCCCTCACTTTCCAGTGCTAGGAGGGAAACCAAGATCGTCTATCTTAGCCTGAAATCTATGATGAATCTTTTTCATGCCTTCCTTTCCACTTTATTAAATACTCCTCATAATATCTAAATTTCTAGTTCTTCTATGAATCCTATTGTCTAAAATCTTCTTAATCTCCTCTTTTTTCTATTGCGGTACTTATTTATCCCATTGTACTTCCTAACCACTATCTCTTGACTCTCCTTCATGATACTAATATAATTCTACAATATTGAATACTAGTGATGTGCCCAAACTTTCTAGTAACTCCACTTCATATTCATTTCCTAGATTAAACCTCTTACTGATTCCACAAGGACCAAACTTCTTCATCTCCAACTTATTGTAAGTCCCAACTGGAAATCTTTTTAAATTCTAAGATAAACCATCACTTCATCTCCAATTGTAAACTCCTTGTGTCTTCTTTTCTCATCAACCTTCTTCTTTTATATGCCATAATTCATCTTCTCCAACTAACTCATGACTTCTAAATGTACTCCTTTATGTGTTGTACAAACACTTATACTTTTGTACTTCTCTTTTTTGATTAATAATATCTCTTAGGTCCAATATATTCCTTGGACTACTAACATATACAACCACAAATGGTGTTTTCCTTGTACTTCTATTTATTCAATTATTGTATTCAAATTCTACCTTTGCCAAATAATATCCCAATTTCCTATCTTCTCTCTAACCAAACATCTTAGTAAATTTCCCAAACTCTTAAGCCCAAAACCTCTTTTATCCACTAGTTTGCGGGTGATATGTTGAGCTAAATTTCCAATCAATTTTCATATTCTCCTACAATGTCTTCCAAAAGTAACCAATTTTTGTTTGTCTCTATCTAATACACCACTCCTTGGCAAACCATGCAATCTCACAACTCTAAAAAAATAGATTAGGTACATATACCACATCATTGTTCTTCTTAGAATGCACCATTTTAGAATATATATAAACTACCACAAATATAAAATCATTTCCACTGTGTGTTTTAGGTAACCCCAATACAAAATCCATACTTATATCTTCCCAAGGTTTCTCTAGAACTAGTAATGATTGATTTCCCTTTGGAACTTGATAAATTCTACAATTCTACATAAAGAAAGTTACATCCTTGTATATTTTTAGCCAAAAATAGTTCTCATTCATCAATGCTACTATCTTATCTATGCCAAAATATCTTGCTAGACCATCACTATGCTTCTCTTTAATCAAATTTTCTCTCAATAAACTTCTTGGAGTACACAATTGATTACCCTTGAATAACATCATTATGAATCAAATAATCAATACACCTACTTCTATGAGAAATTGTTGATAATCATTCAATAGTTTGGTTACAATTCATAATGTTGTGTAACAATGTGCATTAGCTTAGTGATACAAATAAGATATGAAGATGATAGGCTAAAGTGGGGTTTGTGTTTATGGATCAAGGAGAATTGAAAACATAGAAAGTGTGGGCTATTACATAGGATTGAAGAGTAAGAAAAATCAAGGTTTGCTAAAATAGGATGAAATTAAGTAGGATGCATTACTTTTAATTATTTTTATTTGTATGTTCAAAATATAATCATGCACAAGTAAGATAAATCAAGCTGTGCTAAAATAGGGTGAAATTAAGTAGGATGCATTACTTTTAATTATATTTATTTTTATGTGAAATATAATCATGCACATGAAAGCCTCTAGATCTAAAATAAACTTCACAAATTATCTATATTTATTAAAATGCCAACTCCAACATGAAGAATTTATCATTCAACAACTACAAGCTTAACCATAGTGAGTAGATTTATGAACTTGTGAAATTAGGTATTGTGGCATTTAGCTATTTAGTTTGTTCTCAAACACTCTCAATTGAGATGAGGTATAGGGTTTAGTAGCTAATGGATAATTATCATTGAGTTTCTTTATAAAACTATTAATTTTCTCCTTAATCAAATTTTCTCATTAAACTTCTTAGAGTACACAATTGATTACCCTTGAATAACATCATTATGAATCAAATAATCAAGACACCTACTTTTATGAGAAATTGTAGATAAGCATTCAATAGTTTGGTTACAATTCATAATGTTGTGTAATAATGTGCATTAGCTTAGTGACATAAATAAGATATGAAGATGATAGGCTAAAGTGGAGTTTGTGTTTATGGGTCAAGGAGAATTGAAAACATAGAAAGTGTGGGCTATTACATAGGATTGAACAGCAAGACAAATCAAGCTTTGATAAATAAGATGAAATTAAGTAGGATACATTACTTTTAATTATTTTTATTTGTATGTGTATACGCCTAAAAATGACACGATTCGGTGTAGATAAATATTCCTAATATTTATTCCTCTATCAATAAATAAATAAACAAATTTATTTATTTGATTCATGTTCTTCCAACAATTAAATAAATACCTTTATTTAATTAAATTCCTCCAAACAATTAAATAATTCTTAATTATTTAATTAAATCAAATCATTCTTCCAAATTTGAATAAATCAAATCAAATTTATTTAAATCCTTTCAATCTCTAAAAATAAAATACAATCAAATATTTTATTTATTCTTCCAAAATCATGCACAACAATTAAATAAATTTATTTATTTAATTTGCTTTCTTATCTTCTAATTCTCCCAAATTCATTCTAAATTAAATAATTCTAATTATTTAATTATTTCTTCCAGTAATATTTTCTCTAAATTTAAATAAATCAATTATTTATTTAAGTTGTCTTTTTCTTCTAAATTGAGTTATCTCTAAATATAATTCAATCTTTATGCACATGCAATTAAATATTCCTAATATTTAATAAAGTAAAATATCTTCTTATTCTCATGCAAATCCCTTCTTCTTGTTTTAAATCACTTAACTAATTATTATATTCTTTTAATTGCTTTAACTCATTCTTCTATTCTTAGCAAATCCTCTCATACAAAAGAAAGCAAGACACATGTCTTCTTCTTATTCGTTGCACATTCCTCAACTATTCTCAACCATTGATCTTCTCATTCTCTCTATACCATTGATCTTCATTCTTGCAAGTCTATAAATTGAACCTCATTCTTCCATTTCATTGATCCAAGCTTTAAGTATCATTACTCTGCAGGAATTACAACGCACCTTTGGCACCAATTCCTTCATTGCTTGTGATCACATTCATTACTACGCACGCACTACTACCACCATTGTGAAGCTCCTCTTCATGGCGGTATTATCATAGCCGTTCCCAATTGACATTCTTGAAGCATAGCAAGGAAGTGCACTCTCTGAGGGCCCTATTTCATACATGCAAGATCAATTTATGATAGGCGATCAATGGAAGCTTCGAATTAAGGAGGTTTGCGTTGTTGTTTGTTCATTATTTTGATTGAATCTCCTTTGTTCACCATTTCATTGAGTTTCGGGTATCTTGATATTTGATAATTATTGATTATTCATTGTTGCACCATACCCCTTTGATAAAAGCTTGAACATGAAACCATTTCCCTTTCGATTCGAAGTACCTAAGTTTGATAAATACAAAGGGAAAGGGGACCCTAGAGATCACATTAGGGAATTCAATGCAACATGTATGGAAGTAGCTCACAATGAGACTTACTTAATGAGATTATTCCCTAGATCACTAGGTAGTCAAGCCATGGAGTGGTTCTCATGGCTCCCACTGAGCATCAAATCTTTTGATAAGTTAGTCAACAAATTCATCACACACTTCTCTTACAATATTGAACTCGAAGTCTCTATGCTCGACCTATGCAACACCAAGCAAAAGAATGGTGAATCATTCGCCACCTTCCTACAAAGATGGAGACAACTAGCAAGTAAATGTTCATATGATGTACCAGAGAAACAACTAATGGAGATGTTTGTCCATAACCTCAATACCAATCTTAGCTATCAAATACAAATCCAATGCCCTACTTCATTTTTGAAGGTCATTGAGATGGGATTGTTCATCGAAAAAGCTATGATCGCCAAGGGGCAAATCAAGTTATATAAGGACACACCTACCTCCAACTATATGACTGACAAATCAAAGTTTTGGACTAAAAACAAAAATGTCATCAACGATGGAGTAGTTGATGCCAAGGTGGCAGCTCCAAAACAACAACTGATATTCACTTTCAAAGGAGAGGCAAGCAATGTTACACCCAACAAAACATTCTCTCGGGAGCCAAGACCATGGTTCAACTCAAATCCAAGGTGAAAGTTCACACCGCTGGGCGAGTCCCAAGAATCCGCATTGAGGAAGTTGTTGGCCAACAACGAAATCTCTCTACTGCCAACAAGTGATTATGAGCCTAAAATCAAACCTCACTATTGGAAAGACACCGACTATTGTGAGTATCATAGAGGAAGGGGACATACAACCAATAATTGTATCCGTCTCAAACATGTTATTCAAGATGTGCTTGATCAAAATCAAGGAGGAACCCAACAACATACCTCCAATGAGACACATGTGGCTTACAGGGATCCACTTCTCAATCATGACAAGCCATACAACAACAATAACAACAACAGCAACAACAACAACGGTAACAACAACAACAATCAACAACTGCAACAGGCAAAATTAGAATAGTGGGAATAGTAATGCCAACTATGCAAGTGTGCCATTCGACTATACCATCAATTGCATATCTAAGCATCTCCCATAGATCAATGTGGTCACGCCCAACCAACAATCAGAGCCTAACCGAGATGGTTGCAGTATCATTACCCGCAATGGTAAAGTCACGTTGATTACCGTCCCTCCAAGGTCATCACCTTCTTAGTCCAACCCCCATCAGTACAGTGTCATAGACCAACTTTGGAAAACTTCGGCCCACATTTCTATCTTAGAGTTGTTGTGTCTATCTCCTTCCCTCAAGGAGATTCTCAATAAGGCCTTAGTGGAAACAACTGTACCCACTAACTTGGCCCAAGAGAAGTTTCAGGCCATGGTAGGTAATCTGACCTCCTCAGGTACCATATCATTTACCAAACAACATGACCTCTCAGTGTCTCAACCTCATAACACCCCTCTTCACATCGTTGCCTTCATCCACAAGCACCACATCAAGAGGGTTCTCGTTGATGGGGGAGTCGGTATAAATATTTGCACATTAAAACTAGTCCTTACATTGGGGTTCTCTGAAAATGTAGTTGATCCAAGAAAGAATATAACTATCAAAGCCTATGATGAAGAAGAGAGAACTGCAAAAGGAACAGTAGTGTTACCCATAAAAGTGGGACCAATAATCAAAGATGTTGTGTGCCAAGTCCTAGATAGGGAGTTCACCTATAATATTCTCCTAGGTAGACCATGGATTCATTCCATGAAAGTTGTTCCCTCTACTTATCACTAGTGCATAAAATTCCCGCATAATGGCAATCAAGTCACCATTCAAGGCGACCCTGACCCCTTCCAACATTGCAACTCTATCCTTTCAAAACCTGATTGCATCATACCAAACAATAGAGCATCTACATCCCCTACCCCGTAGCATGATTCTACCTCTGAAGCTTCCTCATCAAGGCCCAAAGAGCAGAAAATTACCATCAAAGAAACATGAGTTGGGGAATACTCCACAGAGCAAAACCTCAATCTAGCCAAGTTACCTTTATCTCCTAGATCCTTTGGTCAACCCAAGCATTTTCCAAAGCCATCTGCTCCTCCTATACCTCCCATAGCTCCCTTTTTAAAATGGGGACCTTATCAGATGAAACAGAGGAAAGAGATATCCTACAATGGCTTTATACTGAAGAAGAAGAGAGCACACAACAAGAATCACCTAAGCTCCCAACAGAAATCTATGGGCAAGGTGAATCTATGCTACATAGAATGGGTTATGAAGGACAAGGCCCCATTGGCCAAAGAAGAGAAGGAATCATAGAATCCATTCAACCTTCTTCATCCTCATCGGCTAGAAATACAAAAGGCCTAGGATATAAGGATAAGGGAAAAGCTAAAGAAAATGCTTGTCTAGTGGAAATGATCCATACACTTCAAGTGGATAGTGACACAGATTCCAATGAATATGAGTGGGATGAGCTGACAGAGCATTCCTATGATGACAAAGAGGTCAATACCATTCAAACTTATAGCCCCTATCGTGAGGGACAAACGCTACTGCATAGGCCATTAGAGTCTGATTTGCCTATCTCTAAGAGTACAACTTGTTAGGACAGTAAAAATTTTGAAAATTTTACTATCTTTTCACTCCATTATATTTGAACAAATCCTAAAAAAAAAAAAAACACCCCAAAAGACCATAATAAAAATTTAATGTATCTCACAAGGTGTCTATAGATGAGAAGTGCCAAATTCCTTCGAAGTCAATCCATCGGCAAGATGTTGTTTTGTTTACACCAATACATAAGGAATCATTTCAAAATAACCATCGGCGTGAGAAGGCAGATCGGAAGGAGATCTATGGAAGTCACCGATCGAATAAGTAATACTGATGACCTTACATCGATAAGAGAAGCAAGTGGTCATACCGATCGGTATGACAGACAACTATCGGATGACCTTTTAAAAGTTGCCCCGATGGTGTATATCATACCGACGAAGTATTTCGGCAAGAGTCTCACCGAACATCCTGCGGGGGTAATGAAGCAAATAGCCATCGGCAAGAAGTAAACTATCGGGATAAGACACAAAGAAGTTTCCGATACTCAATGTCTTGGCGATAAGAGAGCTTTCGGCGAGACTCACAGCGATACAAGTATCTGTCAGGATGACTCAACATATCGGGACAAGGGAATTAGGTCTCGCCGATTCACAAGTCACGGCGATCAAAAGGTATCGGTGATACTTTAACATACTCTGTCCAATAAAGAATATGAAAGAACCATCAGTGAGATGATTTGGATCAGGTTATCTTTTGAAAGCTATCCCGATAGTATGTTTCATTCCGATGGGTATAATCTAGCGGCAAGACATTAAAGAAGTCATTCTAATCCAAAGTAACAAGACTATCGGTGGGACAACAAAGTCGGGGAAACGTAATTATGTTATCCCGATAGTATTAATCACCCCGATAAACAAATTATATCGGTAAGACTCATTACTTCGGAAGGAAATCTAAATCACATGGCGATGAAGGAAGTCATGCTGATGGTCGTGCCCACTTGAAGATATGACATTACATAGCATCAGGAATACAATTGAGGGGTCACGCCGATTGACTGTTCGCGCCATAAAAGCATTAATGTCACCCAGACATTTTAAAATTCATGCTGATAAGAAGAGTTATGGCGATGTGACACTTCACAGTGATGAACAATGAATTCATCAGATAATTAAATACAAACGGCTACAAAATTTCTACGATCATTATAGTTGCAAAAAACCGTCCGAGAAGAGAATACAGAAGAACTCTTAAGGCAAAAGCAGAGGATTCCAATTCCAGCCATTGAACGACAAGTACATATACACAAACCACTGTATAGCCTATATTTAAATTCTCTGCCAAAGTTTTAAAATGGAAACTTCGGGAAAGGGAAAAGGAAGAAAGTTACAAGGGGAAACCAGTAAGCCTAAGAAACAAAAAACTAAACAAACCCCTGAGGAGAAAGTGAAAGAAAGAAAACTCAATCAAGACCTAATTGACCAATTGCCTGGGTCAACTCCCAAGGCCAGAAGGTCTGCCCAACTCAAGACAGAAGTGGAGAAATTAGAAGATAAACACAAATGCCTGGGAGATATCTGGACCCCAATTCTGGGATATGAACTTTTCAGATTCCATTATAATAGAAGGTTTAGGAATGCTCCTGTGTCAAACCCATGGCACATGAATTTAGGAAAACTGGTTGTACCTAATGTATTCTTGAATGTGGAACTCCTTCAATTGCTTGCCAGACATTATAATTCAAACTTGAAAGCCATCTGCAACCCACAGGGAGAACCAATTGTGCATTTGTCAAAAAATGCTATTTGTGAGGTTTTTGATTTAGATGATTTATGCACTGTCCCTATCATTTATGAAGATCTGGATAAAGAGTATTGGAGAATGGACACAACTTACAATGGATGGAGGTTGCCCATTCATAGGCCTAGGGTTGAAGGAGAAGTGATGCCCTTAACTGAAAATGATGGCCCTTCCTTTCATGTAGCCATATTTGAACCATATATACAATATACCTATTTCTCTGTAGGCCAAGTCTTGGGTTCAGAGGTCCCTGAGTTCATGACTATTCCTCTAGTGGTCATAGCTTCTGATATTCAGTGTCATAATGCAAGACAATTTGATTATGCTTCTTATATTGCTAATAGAATGGACTCTGGTCTGTCTGCAATAAGAAACAGTGCTCTAGCATGCTCTTTTGAGCATTACTCAATGCTTATGCACATGGTGTTATATTACGGCCAGGAAGTAGGGTTATGGCCAAGTGAGTTTCCAGTTGTTGTTGAAGATAAGAAAGGGGAAAAGATACCTGTACAAATGTGGACCAGAATCTGGGATAGTAGATATGCCCACTCCAGTTATGCTCAATTTGAAGAGCATTGTGTAAAAGTACTGTATAGGTATTTTAATCACCCCTGTGAATATTCAATTTCAACTGAAATAAAAAGATTCCTCAGACCAAAAGATTTTGGTGGCCCCCCTACTGTCACTCATAATTGGGGAGATTGGTATTGCTTTGAAGATGCTACTATGATCAGAGTTTATGGTTTTGAGGATGCTCCATTCATATTGCCCAAGACTGTCCCTGACAGGCTTGCATATCTGGAGATAATCAGGTAAATGCATTGTTCAAATGTGATGCATTTGAGTTCACATGACAAACAATCATTTATGCCCAATACCTTATGTTTTGGAGATTTTACTGTGGTTTTAAAAGAAGGTTACAGTCTCATTCTGGATAAATTAATGCATTATAACATGATGACTGCTGAGATGAGAAAAGGATTTGACCCTAAAGGCTTTATTGACTCTGCAAGAAGAAAACAAAATCTCAGTGGATACATGCACATACATTATCCACATGATGATGTCATTAGAAATTTAGAAGAAGTAGAAGTCGAATTAGTGGTAGAAAAATATAACAGGGATCTAAGTGAAAAGAAAAAGCAGTTAGCAGAGATTGAAGTGGTATCTTCTGAAGATGAAGAATTGACAGAACAAGAGCAGCCACAAGATAAAACAAGGGAAATGTCCAAAAGGAAAATGCAACAATATCAGCCTCCAGTTGTGCTACATGATGAGGAGGGGTCTGCTGATGAGGATCCACGCCAAGCAGCTTATGATTCTTTCATTTCAGATGATAAATTTATTCAATCAAAAGAATTTAAATCATTCATGTATAAATACAAAGGGAAAGAGATCAGAGAATCAGTAGATGATATTTCTGCTGATAATGAAAAACAATTATTAGATATGCTGAAGGAAACAGTAGATAAGGAAATGCAGGACATGACACCTAGCAAGGGTAGACAGTTGCTCAAGGATGCAGGGGTTATGATTTTTCCTGGTCTGGATTTAAATTCTGCTTTAGTTTTTGATAGTTTTCTGAATAATGCTAATGACAAGTATAAACTTACTCCAGAAGGAGTTAATGAAGTATATATGGGAACAAGATATAATAATGATGAAAATTCCTTGATGATATGGGTGTTATACCCTCCCCATAAGAAGACGGCCATCATAGATACTGAAAAGACTTTTGGCCATGTTTTGACTTTCAGAGCAGGGGAAACTAACCCTATAATTACTGCAGACATTGGTATCAATGTTGCAAAGTTGAATAAAGCACAAGCTCAAATGTTGATCAAAGAAAGAGATACATACAAATTGAATTGTGAAAGATTGACAAAAGAAAATGATTACTTGAAGGACGCTGTTAAGAGTACTTTTGGCCAGTCCACAAAAAGAATAACTCAAGGTGAGAGCTCACAGGGCATTCAAGTGTTATCCCCTGATCAGGCAACCCAAATTCAGATAGATGCATTTGTTACAATACTGCAGAGCAGGTATGCAAACATGGTGCAGTGGTTAAACCAGTTTTGGGATAATTACTCAGAGAATCATAAAGCAGTTCAAGAACATGAAAGACTTGAAAAGAGAATATGAGAAAAATTGACTGAGCTACAAAACAGAAGTACTGCTGATAGTACAGATATCTCTGATGCAAAAGCATTTCTCAAACAACACCAAAATTATTATGACAAACTTAAAGCTGATGCTAAGGAAGGAAATGATGCCTCAAACACAGGAGTGCCCAGGATATTTAAAGACAATGGAGAGGTAAAGAGCAAGGAAGAATGGATTATTGATTGTCAAATTATATTACACAAAGCCACAGGAGCTCTGAAAGACAAAGCCTCTACATCTAGAGAAGTTTGCAAATAATTGGAAAGCATGATCACACTTGATATAATTACCAGAAGTGCTGTTGACCTTACTGATTCTCATCGTGAGCAGGATTACTTGGATTACTTGGCTAAAGTCTACTTGTGGCTAAATAGAGCCTAATCATAATTATGTTAGAGTTGTTAATGTTTGTTAAGTTCCCAAAAAACTTATTGAAGAGTTATGACTCTTCATAGAAATATCTATATAAGTCCAAACAATCGATGTTGAGAGATCATCAGTAGTAGAATATATTCAGATACATCATATATACAATGTTTCAAAATGACTATGTTGCATATTTTATTTGAAGAAGAAGTTTGAAGTTCTTTGATTCAGTGGTTCTGCTTTGGTATCAGTTGTTTGTTAAGATTATTCAATTGTGTGGATGTCTCCATTTTTGCATTTCCTTGATATTAAGATTAAACATATCAAGTATATATTTGATCTGTCAATACACATTTGCTGTATCTGTGTGATTAAATAGGTTGGTATCCATTTGAGGAATTAAACCCTTCTGATTTAGTTACAGTAGCCTGGAAGTATTAAGCTTGGATTACTAAGTAGGGCCATACAATTAGATTGCCATTCTGTCTCCAGTAAAATATTATCTGTTAATCTTGTCCATTCATTTCATTTGGTTCCTTCAAGTAAGGATTAAAATACCTTCTGGTGAATTATAAGTTATCTGATTTTATTTGGTTGGATTATCAAGAAGAGTTTGTCAGTCATTTACTTGCACGTTTATACAAGTTATAAACCAAAACTGTGCCAAACAACTAGAATTATTACCATTAGAAAACCATTAGTTCTGGTCCTTCAAACTGACTCTGTTACCCAACAAGGCAGTAGTCTTATTTTACTTAAAACCTTTTACCTTGATATTGCTTATACAATTTCTACCAATTACTCATTAGACATTAAACCTAAAATCAGTTAGCAAGCATTCCATCTATCCTACATCTTGTGCCATTGTAGATAGATTTAATTAGTCCATGCATTCACATTCAATCTGCTTTAATTTTCCAAGGTTTACCCACCTAGGTGTAGCAGGACCTAAAGCGAAGGAAATCATCAAACCTCGAAGGTTGATTTCGTCAAGTTAGTTCAGAAATGTTGCCAATCTAAACATAGAGCTTGGCATCCCCTTAGGATTGGCAACCTGCATTTTTGGGAACCAACACAACTTTCGAGGAAGGTTCGAGTTCTATTGCTATAAACAACTTAGAGGAAAGTACCACCCCATACACTCTCCCTCCCAATACTCCTAGGATATCCATTCAAACTATCAATGAATCAGATCTATCCTCTGACTCCCTCCCCATTGTACATCCTGAGCTTATCGACTGGGATCTACTAGGAACCCCTCAACTAGATATGTTCCAAAATGATGATGCTTATATTAACTACATGGAACTTAGGGACCAACTACCCAAAGGAGATCATAAAGCTGGTTTTGCTATTGAACTTAATACCATGGCTTATTTCAGAGAGGGTGCCAATCCTTCCACTCATAAAAATATCAAAATAAAAACTAGATCTGATGGTGAAAACTGCTTCGTGGCAGTGTCAAATCTCAAAACAGTAAAAAGAAAGGACACATCCAAAGGTGAAAACCAAACTATGGCACCTGACAATGGAAGGCTTGACACTCTCCTTGATGACATGCACCAAGAAAAGTCATAGGTTATTGTAGAACCCACAGAGCCTGTTAACATTGGAGCAGAGGAACAACCTAAGATCATTCACTTTGCTAAGTCTCTAACCCCACCAAAGAAGACTAAGTTTGTACCATTCTTCAAGAGAAAGAAAGTCAATTTTGCTTGGTCATAAGTAGATATGCCGAGGTTAGATCTAGATTTGATTCTACACCATCTTCCATTGGATCCAAGAGTGAAACTAGTGAAATAGAAGCTTAGAAAGATGCATCCACACATAGCACTGCTTGTAAAAGAAGAACTCAAGAAACTACTAGATGTGGGGTTCATCAGAGCCATAGACTATCCAGAATGGGTCTCTAACATAGTACCAGTGTCCAAAACTGATGGCCGAGTCAGACAATGAAATGACTTTAGAGATCTAAACAAAGCTTGCCGCAAGGATGATTTTCCATTGCCAAATATAGGTATCATAGTCAACTTAACAGTAGGACATACCATATTATCTCTCATGGATGGCTTCTCAAGATATAATTAGATCAGGATAGCACTGAAAGACCAACATAAGACAACTTTTACTTGTCCATGGGGCACTTTGTGTTGGAATGTCATGACATTTAGGCTAAAGAATGTAGAAGCCACATATCAACGTGCTATGACCACTATATTTCATGATATGATGCATGTCACCATGGAAGATTATGTAGATGATATCCTAGCAAAGTCACTCACAAGAGAATCACACCTAGATGTGGTAGAGATAGTCTTTTAGAGATTAGAGTAATTCAAAGTCAGGTTGAACCCAAATAAGTGTGTGTTTGGAGTCACCTCAGGCAAACTCCTAGGCTTTATTGTTTCAGCAAATGGAATAGAGGTGCACCCCACCAAAGTCAAGGCTATTAT
The DNA here is from genome assembly GCA_027924645.1 of Cunninghamia lanceolata. NCBI lineage: Eukaryota > Viridiplantae > Streptophyta > Pinopsida > Cupressales > Cupressaceae > Cunninghamia > Cunninghamia lanceolata. The sequence continues at coordinate 2,319,695 of BSBN01000798.1, forward strand.
GGACATGCCACCACCCAAGACTCTTACTCAAGTAAGATCTCTACAAGGTAATCTACAAGCAATCCATAGATTCACATCACCACTGGCAGACAAGTGTCAACCATTCAGTCATCTCCTGCACAAGAACATTCCATTCAAAGGGATGAGAAATGTGAAGAGGCATTCAACAAACTAAAAGAGTATCTTATGAATCCACCTATTCTCATGCCTCCTATCCAAGGGAAACCATTGATACTCTACATATCTGCTACACCTACAGCTCTTGGGGCTCTTCTAGCACAACAAGATTATGAGAATAAAGAAAGAGCCATCGACTATATCAGTCGCACATTGGTGGGCTATGAGTTGAAATACTCTTAGATACAAAGATCATGTCTTGTGGTAGTTTTTGCTTCCCAAAAACTCTAACATTATATGCTTGTGCATCCAGTCAAACTTATTGCAAAGATAGATCCACTAAAGTACCTACTAAGTAAAGTAGCTCTAACCAGTCGCCTAGCCAAATGGGTAATGCTCCTGAGTGAATACGACATTGAGTATGTAGATAGAAAAACTATCAAGGGACAAGTCATTGCTGACCAGCTAGCGGATGCACCATTACAGGACACCACACCAATGCAATTTGAGTTTTTGAATGAATCTTTATTCAATATCTCAACACATTCCTGGAAACTATACTTTGATGGGTCCTACACAGACCATGGATCGGGCACATGAATCTTGTTTGTAACTCCTCATGGCGACACCATACCAAAGTCTTACTGTCTATCATTTCCATGCACCAATAACATAGCAGAATATGAAGCCTTAGTCATTGGCCTCAAGATGGCAATAGATTGGAAAATCAAAGAGCTACATGTCTACGATGATTCTCAACTAGTGATAAATCAGGTCAATGACGATTACCAAACCAAAGATGAGAAGCTTGTCCCATACAAAAGGATGGTGGATGACTTTAAGGGATACTTTGTGATCATTTCTTTTGTGCAACTACCTTGCATTGAGAATAAAGCAGCAGATGCCATGGCAACCATTGCCTCTCTTCTCTCTTCTTGAGATACCAGAGAATGAGTCACGATACGAGTTCTTAGTGGAAACTATTTGGCAACTAGCTTATGATCTTCCTGAAACCCATTCCATATGCCTTTTAGTTGGATCTGATTCACCTTGCTACGGTTAAGTTTACACTTACCTCAAGGACAACACCCTCCCACTTGACTTATCTTCAAACCGACGATGAACCTTTATACACCAAACCTCTCGCTATACCATTATTGCTGACACCCTATACCGACATGGTCTAGATGGTACTTTACTCCATTATTTAGAATGAGAAGAATCCCTAACCGCCTTATAAGACATACACGAAGGGATTTGCGAAACACACTCTAGCAGTCCTTCCTTAGCTAAGAAACTCATGCGTTTGGGTTAGTACTGGTTGAACATGGAAACTGATTCATACCAGTTTGTGAAGAAGTACAAGCAGTACCAAATACATGGGAACCTGATACATGCACCGGCTTAAGAGTTGAGACCTTTAACGACACCTTGGCCCTTTTGCCAATGGGGACTTGACCTTGTGGGAAATATCCATCCACCCTCATCTAATGGCCATAAATTTATCATAACCGCCACTGATTACTTTACCAAGTGGATTGAATCATCCCCCTCACCACTATCATAGGTAAACAAATCTCCTCATTCATCCTGAATTACCTCATCTACAGATACAAAATTCTCTCATCCATTATCATGGATAATGGAAGACCCTTCAAAAACCAAGATGTCCAAGAACTCTGTTACTGATTCAAAATCTAACACTATTTATCCACACCCTATTACCCCCAAGGCAATGGTCAAGCTGAAGCATCCAACAAGACCATCTTGAAACTCCTCAAGAAGATAGTCAATGATGCTGGCTGTGATTGGCACATCCAACTCAATCCCACTTTGTGGGCCTACAGAACCAGTATATGCACTCCCACAGGTACCACCCCTTACGCCCTTGTCTATGGCTCAGAAGCTATCCTCCCCATTGAGGTTGAGTTACCATCTCTCAGGGTGTCATTAAAAGGTCTCATATCAGATGAAGAATATAGAGTCTCCAGATTGCAAGAATTAGAGTTGCTAGAGGAAAGGAGACATAAATCTTTTGACCATCTCAAAGCATATCAATAGATGATGTCACGAAGCTATAACCACAGAGTTCTCCCAAGAGTATTTAAAGTAGGAGATCTAGTACTTAAGGAGAATCCCCACAATCAACAAGATAGGGAAAAGAAAGGCAAGTTCAAACCCAACTTGCTTGGGCCTTATGTGATCATAGTTACTTATGGATTGGGGGCATATCAGTTAGCAACATCAGAGGGTGAGCTATTAGATGACCCAATCAACAACATGCATCTTCGCCAGTTCTATACCTAGGAGAACCCTAATGTAAGGGGGGCATAAAATATAAAAAAATAAAAAAATTAGAAAAAATACAAAAAAAATTAAAAAAAAAGAAAAATTCAAAAAAATCATCCTTTGGTGAAAACCTGACAAACAGGTGCCTTGGATAGGTATCATGATGAAAACCTAGCAAATAGGAGTCATGTTTACTTTCTAGCTCTCGTGCAAATAAAAGCAAGTGGTGAAAACCTAGAAAACATGCACTACTTGTGATAAACTACTTCCTCCATCTTTGGGAAACCAATCACCTTGTGTCTATTCTTCCTCATGTCCCATTCGACCCATATCTATTCCATAATAAAAACCTAATGGTAACCTATCATGGCTTGATACTCTATCTCTTTGTTGCCTTGTCAACCAAGGTTTTATCCCATATCCTATCCATAGTGTCTCTCATCAGTGTCCATGGTCCAAGTCCATGAACTACGTTGCCTTTGCGTTGTCACATAGGTAAGGCCATTTCTCAAATGCGCCCTCGAGGCTCCCATGGTCCCATCCATCCCATTTCTTGTCATCTTTCTTCTAGTCCATCCATGGTCCATTAGGGTTTACCCCAAACTACGTTGCCTTTGCGTTGTCATGTAGGCAAGGCCATTTAGCAATGAGCCCCCGAGGCACTGGATTAGTCCCTTAGGGTCCGTCTCACTAGTAAAGATTGTGGAATCTTCTCACTAGGCAAGCAAGCGTAAGCAAAGCCTACTTTCAAGCAGAAATCCTGACACCAGACATTAACCTATCCAAAGCAAAGAAAACAAACTCCTAAGGCCTTCTAAATGATTTTACCCAAATTATGGCAAGAAACAAACACATCTAAAGGCAAAAATGCTTTGTGGATTGGAAACATGGTTAAAATACAGAGTCTTGATTTTTTACTATCATGCCTTTCTATGCTACTCGAGGATGCCAAAAGCTAGAGATGCTGTGATGGGGGCATGATTATTTTCTTTGTTTGCTATTTGTGGATTAAACTTTAGTAATGTGAAACCTTGTCTAAAGACATGATCGGCAAAAGATCATCGAGGACATCAAAGGTCTAACATGAACAGAGGCAATCCTTGACTGTTGATACGCAAGAAATACTCAGGTCATCTCGATTCAATTATACCTCAATGCTTGTATTAACTTGCTAAATCAAAATCCATGTAAGCAATGCTCAGGTCATCTCAGTTCAATTATACCTAGATGCTTGTATTAACTTACAACATTTAGAAAAAGTACCAAAAAAAATGCCCAATGATGAAATAAGCACTTCAAAATACTTGCACCATCAAGATATCAAAAAAGTAAAGCATCGATTATACATCCATTTATACATCCATACACCCATATTGCATACAACAAAAGATCCAAACAATGCAGAGTAACAATACAAAGTCAAGCTTGTGAATCTTTCTATCAAGTCATTATTCTATTCAATCAATCTTCTATCTATCATTCTATCATCTCTATGTTGATAGAGTACATTTCACAAAAACATAGCATATAGCTGCATATCATATCACATGAGATAGTCATTTACATGATTAAATCAGTGGCATACATAGTAAGTGCATTAGGTCATCCATATACAATCATCACATAGTCTCAAAACATAAAATATCAAAAACATAGATAAATGCATCACATAAATTGCATAATCATATAGATACCATTTGCACTCACACACATTAGTGACATATCAAGTAAAACATCCAAGTCTGTATTAGGTCATATTGAATCACATAGCATCATATAAAAATTTGCATTAGATAACATCACATAGCATCAAGTAAACATCTAAGTCTGCATTAGATAAACACATGCATCACATCATACAATAGAAATGCATCATAAACTTATACATATATAGAGCATCAAAATAGCTGCATCATCATATAAATATCACAAAAATGTGTCCAAATGTACAATATCAAAGTGGTCCATCTCTAAGTCAATGTCATATACAATAAATACATCCCAAGGATGGTGATACATGTCTCAATATACAAAAATATGGTACATGGGTATCTAGCTATCTGAGCCATAAAAAAAAAAGTGCGTAGGATCCAAAGTCTACCAAATCTTTGCTATCCCTACTGCTATGGACCACTGCTACCAGCAGTGTCTCCTCCTCCTCCTCCGCTAGCCTTAGACTGCTATGGGCCCATCACAGAGGCTCCCAACCTCAATCCACCTACTCTCTGGGGAGCCACAAACTGGCTCTTATAGCTTGAAGCCCTCTGACTAGCTGGCATGACACCATGGTATAAACCTCGATAATATTGTGCCTGAGCCTGTACTCTGGGAAGCTCGCCCTGCACCTATGCTAGCTGTGTCTGTGCCTACGCTAGCTATGCTTGTGCCTGGTGCACCTGCCCAACCAAGAAACTGCTCGTCGCATCCTTCCCTAGGGCTGCCACTGCGGTATCCCGCTCTACTCGGATAACTCATATTTGTGCCTCTGCTATATCTCTCTCTCCCGCAATGACCTCTACATCTGTCTCTCATCGTGCATCAGTAGTCCTAAGCTGTGCCCGTAGTTGTCTAACCTGTCCTCTTAGTGTGGCTATAGTCCTCTCCTGGACATCTGCCTGTGCTAGACCCTGCTGTGCCTGTGCCTCTCCTTGTCCCTGTGGCTGGGGTCCCTACTATTGTGCCACCTACCGAGGTGGTGGCATCTGTACCTGCGGTGCCTGCTGTGGTGCCTATTGTGCAACCTATGGTGGCACTGTCTGCTGAGCATGGGAAGGTCCCGCCCCAAATCTTTGCCTCTGTCTGGGCCTGCCTCTATCATCTCCACCACCCCCTCCCCCTCCATCATCCCCTCCATCTCTGCCACCTCCTCGTCCTCCTCTCCCCCTCCTCCTCCTCCTTCGGCTAACCTGGCCCTCATAATCTGAGTCTGCCTCATCTATCTAAGGCACCAGCACCCCAGGCCCTAAGTATCTAGGAAAGGGGTGCACAGTGAACCAATCCTCATAATCTTGGGTCATCCCAGCGTCTGCTATCTCCCTCCTCATATCCTAGTCGACATATGGTGTCTGCCAAAACTCTGCCAGTGCCTCCTCATAAGATGCCATCGGTCCCCATTTGAGCCTCTAGGTGCGAGTCCTCGCAAATTGAGCTTGCCCCTGTGGCATGCCCTACCTCCTCCTAAACTATCTCTGTACTCAGCCAATAATCTATCTCTCTAGTATAAATTGTGTCTGCCCTATCAGCCACTACATATGATAGCAGTAAGCTAGCTCATCTGCCTCATCATCCCATGGCTCGCAATCTAGGTATGGCCACTAGACGACAATGTCTACTCCATCCAAAGCATGCCACCAGTACTCAAGCTTCCCCAGCCTATGTTGGGAAATCACTCCTGTGTAGCCATAACTATTTGGCTCTCCTCTCTGTCTGTCAAACACACATATCGGCCTCATCATCGCTATGTGCTCCCATAGCCAAAACTGTAGCAATAACATGCCTGTAGATAGGCTCGTACTCCTGTGATATACCACCTGATGCATATCGTGGTATAGGTGCACTAGCACGTAGACACCCCAAGCATACCAGGTGCCCTCTGTCACCATCCTCTCCATGATCTGACCCCATCCAATGGGGAACTCATGTGATCTCCTGTCGGAGAAAACAACGCCTCTGATCAATCCTATTACAATCCCTGGGAAGTAGTCATAATAGTCATAGATATCTTGCTAAGGGATGACCTGCCCAACCAACTCGGGGTCATCAAACACTTGCCTGCACTCAGAAAGTCCTACGTCTCTCTGTGGATCGTACTCCACAAGCTCTCCTTGATAGGCAAATGGAGGATCCTGTACATGTCCTCCAAAGTAACAGTCATCTCACCGGTGGGGAAGTGGAAGGTCTCGTCCTCACTATGGAACATCTCCACTGCAGCAGTTAACAACTTGTGGTTCGCTCAAACATCAGGCATGAAGAAAACATAATCGAGTCCCATAGCGCTGAGTGCCTCTCTATCCATCTCAGTCAGCATATGTCTCTGCAACAAAGGCATAGGGAACTGCTCCCTCGACTGAAGCATCTCTTGTATATCCTCCTGCAAGCATGTAAAATAAGACATCAATCCAAAGCTGCAAGTACTATACTCAACATATCTATAGAACCATATCAACTTACTTAGCATTTTAAATTGATCAAAACAACACACTACATCTCTTGACTAGATTCCTACAATCTTAGAGATAGCTTATCGATTGACACGTCAAACAGGACGCCAATCGAGTCAATTTTGCTAAGTAATCTGCTTATCTATATCATATGCGCCATAACAGGTGGTATATGTGTCATTTCTTAACAAATGTACCATTTATTGACACATGCGCCACTTCTAGCAAAAGCACTGCAAGAACCAATGTATTCACCGTCCTATGCTATATATGCACTGCTCCAACGCATGCGCCGCTACATACCATAAATGCACTACATAATTATGCATGCGCTGGCAAAACCTATACATGCGCAGCTTTCATAGATGCACCGTTTCTTATCATACGTGCACAGCAGAACTATGCATGCACAGTTTCGCATGGCATATGCACCACTCTATGTTTCAACACTTTTATCTATCCTAATTTTCTCCTAGCATTTATTGCTATCAAACTCAACCCTAGGGAAAATTTTTCAAGATACATACCAGGGGTCCTCCTCACGTGGAATGTCCATCCTCATGCTGACTGCGCTGTGCTCCTCTAAGCTCTCCAAAGAAAATCAAGCTAAGAATGAATGGACCCAGCTCCTATATATAGCGTGCAAACCCTAATCTGGCTATGTGGTGACTACAACTACTTCTCACACCTGTTTCTTCCATTTTTCTTCCCATTTCTCTGAAACACATCCAAATTTATTCAAACCTAACCTAGTTTTCCCTTCATCTTCGTGAGATTGTCTATCTCATGCCTTCTGCCTTCTTTCCATCCAATCTCCCGAGGGGGCATCCTATCATCATAATCTGTACCAAGGGCGAACTAGGGCATGCATCATTATCAAAAATTCTATTTTTTGAAGCAACGCTGTAAACTACATTGCATCAAAGAGGGGCAAAATGTATACGCCTAAAAATGACATGATTCGGTCTAGATAAATATTCCTAATATTTATTCCTCTATCAATAAATAAATAAACAAATTTATTTATTGGATTCATGTTCTTCCAACAATTAAATAAATACCTTTATTTAATTAAATTCCTTCAAACAATTAAATAATTCTTAATTATTTAATTAAATCAAATCATTCTTCCAAATTTGAATAAATCAAATCAAATTTATTTAAATCCTTTCAATCTCTAAAAATAAAATACAATCAAATATTTTATTTATTCTTCCAAAATCATGCACAACAATTAAATAAATTTATTTATTTAATTTGCTTTCTTATCTTCTAATTCTCCCAAATTCATTCTAAATTAAATAATTCTAATTATTTAATTGTTTCTTCCAATAATATCTTCTCTAAATTTAAATAAATCAATTATTTATTTAAGTTGTCTTTTTCTTCTAAATTGAGTTATCTCTAAATATAATTCAATTTTTATGCACATGCAATTAAATATTCTTAATATTTAATAAAGCAAAATATCTTCTCATGCAAAATCTCTTCTTCTTGTTTTAAATCACTTAACTGATTATTATATTCTTTTAATTGCTTTAACTCATTCTTCTATTCTTAGCAAATCCTCTCATACAAAAGAAAGCAAGACACATGTCTTCTTCTTATTCATTCACATTCCTCAACTATTCTCAACCGTTGATCTTCTCATTCTCTCTATACCGTTGATCTTCATTCTTCCAAGTCTATAAATTAAACCTCATTCTTCTATTTTATTAATCCAGGCTTTAAGTATCGTTACTATGCAAGAATTACAATGCACCTTTGGCACTAATTCCTTCATTGTTTGTGATCGCATTCGTTACTACGCACGCACTACTACCATCATTGTGAAGCTCCTCTTCATGGTGGTATTATCATAGCCATTCCCAATTGACATTCTTGAAGCATAGCAAGGAAGTGCACTCTCTGAGGGCTCTATTTCATACATGCAAGATCGATTGTGATAGGTGATCAATGGAAGCTTCGAATTAAGGAGGTTTGCTTTGTTGTTTGTTCATTGTTTTGATTGACTCTCCTTTGTTCACCATTTCATTGAGTTTTGGGTATCTTGATATTTGATTATTATTGATTATTCATTGTTGATCCAATTTTTCCTTAACAGTATGTTCAAAATATAATCATTGAAAGTAAGACAAATCAAGCTTTGCTAAAATAGGGTAAAATTAAGTAGGATGCATTACTTTTAATTATATTTATTTTTATGTGAAATATAATCATGCACATGAAAGCCTCTAGATCTAAAGTAAGCTAAATAAATTATCTATATTTATTAAAATGTCAACTCCATGATGAATTTATTATTCAACAACCACAAGTTTAACCCTAGTGAGGATATCTAGGAACTTGTGAAATTAGATATTGTGGCATTTTGGCTTATTTAGTTTGTTCTCAAACACTCTCAATTGAGATGAGGTATAGAGATTAATAGTTAATGGATAACTATCATTAGGTTTCTTTAGAAAACTATTAATGATCACGAATAATTAATTAATTGTTGTCTTATGTCTACTTAATATTAGAATGCAAATTAATTAATTAATTATCGGAAAGGCATTAAACAAATATTAAAAATAGACATTGACTCTACTATACAACATTATTGAGGTTATCTACAAAAGAAGTCCTCATCTATAATTTTATCATTCATTTTAATGATGAATCTCTTCAAACTATTTATTATTTCAACATTTATAGAAGTGGATTTATAAAATTTGTTCCCATTCTTAAATTATGAGAAGTAAAATTCACCAAATTTAATCACTAATAGTTTAAGAACTTTATATCTACCATGGTCAAATATAAAAAGGGCAAAATAAAGAATTTCAGTCTCATTTAGATATTTTGTGCGTATGTACATATGAATAGCTAATAATTTACATCACTTTCTTGTTTATAGTGAAGTTAAGACATTTTTATGAACATTTATGGCCTATCAGAGTAAGGAGAAAAACATGCGTTGTAATATCAAGACTAATCATAAGGATTACAATTGTTTTTAAAGGACATAGTGCATTGCTACGGGGTGGCATCATTGTTTTGTCCACGGTACCCATGTTTAAGCCTTCATTAGGTTAGGGAGAGTGAAACGGAGGGGAACCCGGGATTCATTTATTAAAATATAAACAAACCGAGTTTACGAAGGTATATGTTTGATTCAAATGTTCTTTAAAGATAAAAGAGATATCAAGCAATTTAAGAAAGTTGCTAATTGTAAGATAGACTTCAAGCATTTTTGAAACAGTGAGGAATGCTACAACCTCCATAAAACAAATTTCAATATACTGTTATCTTAAATTTATACTTCCCATAGCGGTTCCCACAACAGCATCGGATCCACCTCTTCACACATGGTATTTTCATTTTGTTGTGAGGAGGCAGCTAAAATGTGTTCAGCATTATGAGATCCAAAGGTGGGAAGGGATAGAAGCTCATCATGTGTAAAACGCATATTCAAGATCTCTGCTTGCGTGGCTGCCAACTGGGATTCCAGGTCAGCAATCCGCTTCTGCAGTTGATGGGTTTCTGTTGCACAGCCATAAACAGGATCCTCCACTCTGGCTGTTGCTTCATATACCAAACTATTTACTGCATATGCTCTTTGCTCTGCTTTAACATCCTATTACAATACCACATCAAAACCATGAATTCCATAATCTTTCTCTTAATCTTTCTCTTAATCTGATGGGCAAATGGTTGTAGCAAATAGTTCAAATATTGGGACATCTATGGTACTGGATTATTTAAAGATTTGGACAACCCTAAACAAATTATATTATATTTGTTACAGTCATAACAAATTTGTGAAATTAGTGATAGTTAATTGATCAATAATAACACTCATTCATAAAAACATGACTCAATTTAATTTTTGTGTAATAAGTAGTGTATAAATTTTCTAAATGTTACTTATGAATTATTTATTTTCCAATTAACTGATTTTTAAAAAAGTTAAAAAATAATATTAACTAATTAATAAATTTAAAAAATATTCTTCTTCTAATTTTCTTAAATTTGTCAATCTCCTAAAGTTCCATATTTTATATATAATTTATTTAGAATACATATATTTTAGCATTTAGATATAAACATTTGCATTTCATTTTATAATAACAAAAAATCAGATTCCTTAAAATTTTCCCTCGAGTCGTACTGAGCACCCAAAAATGTTGCGGTTAATAGGAATTGCTGATGATGCAACGGAGGAAATGCTTTTACTGTAATCATTAATTTTAAATTGTTCTCTCGATGGCTAAAACTCTATAAAATATTAAATAGGCATTGTAATATGAGCTGAGCAGTTGTGTTTCCACGCACAGTAGACCATGAGATTGTATGATTTCAAGCATTCAGATTTATTCATGGATAATCTAATGAATATTGCAAAGCCCTATTATGCTAGCTATAATAAAGGCATCCAACTGTTTTCCCACCAGTAAATCACCTAACCAATTCCATATTTATATTTTTAACCTTTAAAAGGCAGCTGCTTCACTAGGGAAAGATTCCAAATTATCCTTAAGGCATAATTTAAAATTTGCATAGGGTTTCCTGTGCTACTCAAATTTAAGCAGAAAATCCATTTATACATTGACATGGGGACATGGAGTAAATAAGAAACAGTTACAACAAATTGCAGAAAGAACAGGAAAAGTTGCAGAATCTGATCACAGCCTGATCACACAGCCAAACACTAGCAGAGAAGCCACAGAGAAGCCACATCCATTCTACTTAAATATCATCCATTTCAATGGTCAAACAGTCAATAGCAATTTTACACCTTATTCATAACAAAAAGTGGTAAATATTTGTCTTAAATTTATTGGCCAAAATTGACCTTTGAATATTGAAATGGATGATATTTAAGAAGAACCACATCCACGTACATCCAGCCATACATAAAATAAGGAACAACAAATATATTCTGTTTAGCCATCTCAAGCAAATCCTTTATATTATTTAACAATGACATATCACAATTTTGAGTCTGTTTATGTAACCTATTCAAACGAAGAATCTATTAAACTTTTGATTGACTAATTAGGAGTCCAATTTAAGACCTCCTTTTTGTTGTTGAGGTGCTCTGCCACTGAATCTGCAATCCTCCTAGTTCAATTGTGACTCATTTTCCAACAGAATCTGAGTAAAATAATAGGCGAGTACTGCTTGAAGTTAAAAACATATAATAAGATGGATAATTTAAGTGGGTCCTAAATGTCAGTTGTAAAAGAAATTTATCTAAATACCGGTCTTTGTTTTCTCAAAATCTTTTACCAAAATATAATAGACTGTGGAGGAATAAATCTCTAATATTTCTGGTATCATAAGAATAAGAATCAAACATAATGCAGAGAATTAGAGGTAAGGAAAGTGATTCCATCTGATGTCTGAAAATGTAGAAATTGGGCATGATTACGTTACCTTAAGAATGTTGACAATACGACTGATTCCATACACATTATGCACTATCGCAAACCTTTGTAGGTCGTCCGGAGGAAAATGAGGAGCCAACAGACATTCAGCAGAGCATTTTTTGCGCTGTGATCGACAAGCTGCGCAGGCCCAAGGTGCCATCTTTCCTTTTTTGTGATGCTTTTGTAGAATGTGTTAACTACAATTTATAGAAAACTCAACACGCTCTTCCTTCACTTACTCGGTTTCTTCATTCTATTTTCCAGATTGAGTTCGGAAGTTCCGGCAGGATTTCACATTTGTAGTCAACGAGACAACAAGATATTACGATGTTATTCAAAGGGACTGGTTTAACATCACACTCATTTGTACTTTTGGATATTAGCTGTTGACAATTAAACCTCCACAGTTTTTAAGAGTATTATTGAGATTCAAACCGCAGGCATTTAAAGCGTTGCAGCGTGATGATTTAGCTTTCTATGTGGCGGGTCTTGTTGGAACTTAAAAGAAATTTCGTGCCCGCTTCGTTTCTCTATACGACAAAACATCGAATTCAGCTCTTAAGATTTTCTATTTAATTCCATTTCAATTGTCAAACAACTTAACACCTCATTCACAATAAAAACAATTTAACATCTCATTCACAATAAAAAGTGGTAAATATTTGTCCTATTTTTATTGGTCAAAAGCAACGTATGACTGTGGATGATATTTAAGAATAGCCATCTTCTTAAGGCCTTCACACTGCCTAACATTTAAAATCAAATATTACAATGAATTTTAATATTTTCAGTCAATTTGCAGCCATAAATACAATATTTTCTTTGGACAGAATTATATAAATTCTTAATCACCATTGTAAGTTAATGGAAATTTTGATATAAAGAATTGTGATAAATTTTTTTAATTTAAAATATTTTGTATTTTATTTAAAGAAATGTGGTTTTTTGGGATGATTTAGTACTTTATATAATATTTTATATAGAAAATATATTACACAAAATTGGCACAAAGACATCACACTCCAAAATTGTTGTAAAACAAAATTTTAAGCAAATGCATCAAAATAAAAGTAATTGTGATATAATATTAAGAATGGTTTGCTTAAGAGCTATGATACCTAATTACTTTCTTAATCAATAAAAAAATGTGGAGTGCAAAGCTAGGTAATTGTAAAGAATAAATACACCCTTCATATAAATATTTTAAGATAAACAATATTTAAACTAATAATAAAAGTTGGGTAAATAATTGAGATTAAAATAATAAATATAGAATTAGAATTATGAAATTTAATTAGTTTGAAATTTAGATGGAGGAAAATGTTGTTGAAGATGTTGAGAATCCAAAAGTACTAATATGGAATTGCAAACTCATTATATGATTGTTTAGTTTAACAAATGTCACATAGTGGCAAGTACCTGCCTTTGTAGTGTCATAATAATTTAGTATGTGTTTTCTAACATATAGATGAGGTATGGCATACCATTTTAGAGAGGAGGTAGGAATAAGTTTTAGACAAATAGATTCTTGCAAGTTAAATGTATTACAATTTTAAAGTTAAATGTATTACAATTTTTCTAAGTCCGTGAAGGTTATAGTTGTGAATGATTTATTAGTAAATAGTCTTCACAAATTGATTACTTGATTTTGAGTTTGACTAAGTAACTAAGCTTGTAATTAATAATAGTAATTAGTAATTATGATAATGTCATTATTATTTGGAGAAAGAACCCTTGAGATAAAAACTATGTTTATAATATGTGATATGTATATAATAATAATACATAAGAAATATTGTATAATAATAATTGTCATTATTAAAATTATGTCATATATACATATAATATAATTACTTATGTTATAACTAATTATCTTATGTAAAATAATTAATTATTTACATATGATAACAATCTTAATTATTAATATTAATATAATTATTATTTTTGCTGAGTAATTATAAATTTATATTAAACTGAGAGAAAAAGTATACACTGTCATATGCCATAGCTTGGCTAACTGATCATATCTACTACTACCAATATGTTGTCTAACTGCCTAAACTTTCATAACATGACAACACAAGGTCGACTTGCTTCCTATTAAGGACCACACAAGGTCTATCTAAGACTATGAGCTGAAGCCTATACATATTAGGGCTTCCATGACCAAAATGAAACCATTTGCAGAAAACAAAAACAAAATTAAGGATTTATGTGAACCAAAACATAACTTACACCTTATCATAGTCTATCAGTTGTAGATTAAAATGTGCCACCCACTTGAACCCTTCCACTGGTATCGGTCACAAGATCTTCTTGATGAAGTTGACAATAATTTGAGCCTGTTCCTTGGCGACCATTAGTTCAAGTTCTCTGATATCCAAAATTAATGGATACAACTTCACAATCTCCTCTGGATCACTGAGGAGAGCCATGTCTTTCGGCCTTGCAGCTCCCACTCCCAAACTAGCTGCTTGAAGAATGATTTCCAAGTCGCTCAGATGCTTAGGAAAGAAGATGCCTTTCATAATCACCTCAACCTCTACCTTTGAAGTTTCCAATTCTAACATCATTTCCAACATCCTTGAGGAGATGTATGTATCTACTCAATACCTCTCATCGCTCAATATGAATTTTCTCCCAAGAATCATTCTGACTACTTCTATCATCAATTCATCCAAATGACGGAGCATTCTCTGCAACTAGAGATTGGTTACCTGTCCAAGGAATGTCATTTGCCTTTTTCTACTTACTAACCTAATTGGCATTTCCATCCCTCCGCAACAAACAGTCTCTACAAAGAAAATGACTGCAAATTGGAAAGGCATCGAAACTAGCTAATGATCACCCTGCCTCACTACCAAAAGCTTGCCTTCTTATTAACTCCACTTGAGGTGAAGTTTCTCGATGCATGTCCTTTGTCACTGATTCATTATAACAATCCAACTCAACTAGCTTGCCCGCAATCATATCAAATTCATTGAGATCTTCCTCACTTATTTTAAGGCCTCGGCCTTGCCACCTATGATGAGGTGGCAAGGCTCCCTCCCAACCTTCCCTAGTGAGCCTCTCCTTGATTAGTGTCTTGGATGGCCTCCAGGATCAAAAACTTCCTTTACTAACACCCCAGAAAAACAAGTTGTCCGCCTCTTGGTTTTGCTTCCCTGAGAATTTGATTGAAAGTGACCCTTTCAAAATCCTGCAACAACTTTAGGGCCATCTCTAATTTGCCCTGCAATCTCCAATTGATGATTTTTTTGGTTCTCAGCCCGTTGATGACCAGTAGTGAGTCTCCTTCTATTGCTAGTTGCCTAATATGGATCTCTTTGCATATACTTAGCCCTAGTATTAGAGCCTAGATCTCTGCATCGTTATTGGTTCCCAGGGAGAGGGGAACCTCTATCTTTCCTATCATTTCTCCATTGGAATTGTGGACTATGCAGCCTGCTCCCAAGGGACCTGAGTTACCTTTGGAAGCCCCATCAAAGTTTAATTTGAACCACCCTACTTCCAGGGGGACCATTGAATTTTCTTCCTTACGTCCTGGACTATTTGTTCTCCTGGCCCTGTGAGTGGAGTAGGCTTGAGACCAACTCATCTTTTAATCATTTCTGCATCCCAGCCTGTGAATGACTATTGCGTAGCCCCCGATCTGTAAGGCTAGAGTTAACTGTCTCCACTATGCTTGTTTCAATTTTACTAAGTAGAGATTGAATTGGAATTTCTTTTTCCTAGAAAGTCCTCCTATTATGTTTTTTCCACATTTACCAAATTAAGATAGAGGGGCCCGCTATCCAAAGACCACCAAACATTGTCTTCTGATGCAAAATGGGCCAAGCTAAAAGCCAATCCAAGAGATTGCTAGGGGGGCTGAATACCACTCAAGTTTATTCATAAGCCATTGCCATCCTCTTGAAACAAAGGGACAATGAAGAAATAAATGGTTTGCATCTTCTTCTACTTGCTTATAGAGGATACATCTAGATGGCCCTTCAAAATCCATTCTTCTTAATCTATCTACTGTGAGGGCTCTTCCTTGTACAGATACCCACATGAAGACACCTGATTTAGGAAGACATTGCTTATTCTAGCATAGGTTTATTGGTATCTTGCCCTCAACCACATTTTATCCCTTAAGCACCTTGTAGCCATCTTTGACTATATACTATCTAGTGGGTGATGCACACCATCTGAGAATATCCCTCCCAACCCTACAACAGATCACATGATTTGCCATAATTCCTTCATACACTTCTACTTCCCTACCATTGAGGCCTAGATTTCGCACACTCTTCCACTTGGGAAGAGAATTCTCCTCTTCTGTAGGAAAAGATAGATAGTCTCTAACTGATTCACCCCACAACTACTTGGCTCTTCTCATCACAGAAGCTAACTCTTCTCTACCTACAAGAGTTGGGAAACCTTCCCAAGAATCCTCCCAAAACCTTACTTCCCCACCTACCTGAATTTCCCAAGTTAAGTGATTACTTAATAAACCACAACTATTTTTTATGAAGTTCCAAATTCTTGATCCATTCGGGAGCATTCTTGAGGTGAAAATGTTGTTCTCCTCATCATCTAGGTATTTAGCTTTCAATAATTTGACCCACTTCAATTCTAGTTTGGCATATATCAGCCATACCAACTTGGTGCCTAAAGCTCTGTTTTGTAAAAGAAGGTCCTTGACTCCTGCCCCATCCTTTTCTTTCTATTCACAAACTTGATTCCATTTTATGAGGGGATACTTGAACTGGTTTGAAGATCCTTGCCAAAAAAATTCCTCATCAACTGCGAAAGGTCCTTGTTGGTCTTGCTAGCTAAAGGCAAACATGACAACATGTAGATGGGAATAGCCACTAAGACTTCTTTTATTAGAGTTAGTCTACCCACCCATGATAGCCATTTGCTTTTCCAGGACTCTAATTTATTCTTAACCCTTTCAAGGAGTGCATCCCAAGTATTTCCAAGTTGGATACCTTTGACTAAAGGTATCCTAAGATATTTGCATGGGAGTGTTGCCCTTTTGAAATTCAAAATTCTTAATATTCTATCTTCCTTACCTGGAAAGGAATTAAAGAAGAAAACCTCTGATTTTTCTTTACTTACCTCTTTCCCTGAAGCTTTTGAATAAAGGTCCAATATTTCTTTGAAATTTTTAGCCTCCCCTTCTAAGCTGCTCCAAATAAAAGAGTGTCATTAGCAAATTGTTGATGCATAAATCTAGGCATTTTTCTAGTGATTTGGACTCCTAAAATTTGACCTTCTTGGAAAGCCTTGGCCAAATATCTTCCCAAAGCTTCTGCCATAATTATGAAGAGGAAGGGTGATAGTCGATCCCCTTGTCTAAGGCCCCTTGAGACATTGGAGAAGCCTTCTGGCGAACTATTAATAAGCATTGAAAATTTTGGACTAGAAACCCATTCAAAGATCCAATTGAGCCAAGAATGATTGAAACCAAATGCTTCCAAAACTTTGAAGAGGAATCTCCAATTTACTTTATCGTAAGATTTTCGAATATCCAGTTTGATTAACATTGAGGGATGTTTTTTTTTTTAGTACCGAGTGTATAGCCTCTTGAGCTATAATTACCCCATCTAGGATTGATCTTTCGGGTACAAAACTAGTTTGCTCTTTAGCTATGATATCTAGGAGTATCTTTTTGATCTTGTTTGCGACAACTTTGGCTAGGATTTTATATATCGTATTGTGAAGGGATATTGGCATGTATTCTTCAAAAGATTCTAGTTTTTCTTTCTTGGGAATCAAACCTATAAAAGTATTATTCAGCTCCTTGATAATATTACCAGACTTTTTGGAATCTTCATAAGCCTCAGTCAGTTCTTTACCCACTATATCCCAGCATCTTTGAAAAAAGATGTCAGGAACCCATCGGGCCCAGGAGCCTTGTCTGGAGGCAGCTATGACAATGCTTCCTTGATTTCTGCCTCTGTAAATTTGCTATTCAACATCATATTTTTCTCTTCCGATACTAACTTAGGAATATTATCTATAAATTTTTGTTGAGCTGACAAGGCTAATCCTTCATCCTCATTTAGCAGGCTCTAAAAATAGTTCACTATTGCTCTGTTAATTTCTTCAAGATCTTCCATCATCCTTCCTTCCCTTGTCTTTACAACTGTTATATTATTTATGTTTCTATGGACTTTTGTTGAATTATGAAAAAAATTCATATTTCTATCTCCTACCTTGAGCCATAGTTAGCGAGACTTCTTTCGCCAAAATTTTTTCTCTTTGGCAAGGATGTCTTCCAACTTTCCCATCAAAGATTTTTCCTGAATATATGAGAGGTTATCCATTCCTTCTTTGATGATTTTCTCGTTAAGGATTTGAATTTCCTCCTCTACCTGCCTCTTGGTTTCAAATATATTCTTGAAATGTTCCTTGTTCCATTGTCTCAAGTTAGCTTTGATCAATTTTAACTTGATAGAAATGTTGAACAAACCTACACCTCCTGGATTACAATTTGTCCACCAATCTTTGATCAAGTCCTTGAAAGAAGGATCCTTAAACTAAATGTTTTCAAATTTAAAAGGGCACCTTATCGGCCTCCTTTCTCCCAATATTTCTAAGGAAATTGGGTAATGATTTGATCTAGAGAGTGCCAATATTTTACTTTCAAGGCTGAAAGGAAACTTGCTTAGATCTCCTTTTACTAGAAATCTATCTAGGTTTTCTACAATGTTGCAGAAATTTGCCCTTCTATTTGTCTAGGTGAAATTCCCATTACCCAATTGAATCTCAATCAATTTATTTCGATCCACGAAGTTTTCAAAATCCAACTGTGATTGCAACTTTCTTCCTACCCCTCTCATTTTATCTTCAGCTCTGAGGATGGCATTGAAGTGGCCTCCCAAAATAATGAAATCCAAAGAATCATTATTACATATGGGGTCCAATTCGGCCCAAAGTTCCCTTTTCTGGATATACGAATTCAGACCATATACATTTATTAACAAAAAATTCAAATTAAAGGCCAAACTTCTTACCTTGCTTGCGATCCACCCCTTACTAGATGTGAATTCCTCAATCAAAGCCACTTGTGGTCTCCACAGAGTCATTAAACCCCCAGAAGGTCCTGTTGCATTAACACTAAGCATTTTCTGTTACTTCATGCTTCTTGCAAAATTTTGATTTTCCTTTTCCTCTAACTTAGTTTCTTGAAGAAGGCAAATGTCTGGTTGAATTGTACTCAATCTATGCCTAAGAAGGCATTTCTTGTTAGGGGCATTCATGCCCCTAACATTCCATGACAAAATTTTCATTGTGTTTCAGGAAGGGATCCTCCCTTCCCTATGTTCAATAAATCGTGTAGCTTTAGTTGCCTGCTAGCTTCGCCATCCCATTTTAATTTCTCCTTGTTCGGAATACGCCCCCTAGCTTTGTGATCCCCACAATCTAAAGAAGTTTTTATGGCCTCTTTAAGACCTAAACCCAACTAATCTATGATCAATGGTGTCATCCCTTCCTCCATTGGTTTGGCGTAAGGAGAGGTAACTTTGTCCTTAGAGCCATGAACTTCTATCTCCTTTCTAGCCTCGATCACCCAATCCTCAAAAGCCTCTTCCTCATTTACTCTGATTGTGCCTTCCTTTGCTGCTTTTGCTATCTCCACAAGCTCACTTCCAACATCTATTAAAGAGTCTAGATCCTCTTTGTGCAAATTTGGTTTTATTTCCAATAAAGTCTTTGATATCTTATTGTTTAAACTCTAGGCTATGTATCCTTCTCTTCTGTCATTAGAAGATTACACCTGAGTTTCTCCGCAATTTCTACAACCCTTTGGTTCTGCAAGAATATCGCCACCTTCTTGTGTAGCTATTGGTTCCAATTAGGGATTCTGTGAGTCTTAAGATCTGTTGTCCTTGTTCTCCACCACTTCAACTTCATTGAATTGCTCCCCTACATGCTTCTCTACACTTTCTTCTACTCCTTTTTCTTTTCCATTAACTTGCGATTGTTCCTAGGATCTCCATCCTAGCTCTCCAACCTAGTTTCCCTGCAACTTAGGTTCATATATTAATGGCTGCCTCAAAGTACCCTAGTTCATATATATCTCTATCTCCCTCCATCAGGATTCATCAGGTCAATTTTCTTTACAAATTCTCACATAAGAGCCTTCTTTATGATCCTTCCATTCTTCTGCACATATAAACTTTCCCAAGTGATTACCTATAGGCTCCAAGATACTTTGATCCCAAAATTCAATCGGCAAATTAGGCATTCTGTACCAATCCTGAACATAGTTTAATTTGTACCTTTTGGGATCAAATCTGATTTGCCAATCATAGAAATAAAACCCATATCTTTCCATAAGCCATATTCCTTCCAAGATTTCTGATCTAACTTCAATCGATGGGCAAATTACAATGAAAAACCCATTCAATAAAGGTTTAAGGAGAAGGTCTTTGCCCCATCTCTCTTTCCACCAATTCTTTAGTTCTTCCTAGACCAGATTGAAGCCAAACAATTTGCTAATAATGCCTAAATTTTTCATCCACTGTATGGAAGGGCCAACCAACTTCGCTCCTAACACCATGGTTTTCTTATTTCCTAAGAAAACCCTAAAATCCATACCCCTTGTCAACCTCTTACCAATACCTCCCTCTCCAAAGTTATTTCTTCTCCATTGAAAGTGCCCTTGATTCTTCTGCCAATCTTGATAATTTTTCCCTTTCTGCATTTGATATAGAGTGTTGTCCTTGAAACCTCTATTCTAGAAATTCTTTCTTTGCTTCCCTATGAAGGATCTCCAAGGTTCTGCAGCTGCTCTATCTTGAATCTTCTTTAACGAGATTTCTTTTTCTTCTTCTTTTGCCCAATCCCATGGATTTTTCCCTACCTTCAAAGCTCCAACCCTTCTGCCTTTTGCCGTTGAAGCTTCGTTTACCTCACCTATGCTCTTTGCATCTTTTCCTTCGAATTCGCGCCCTTCGCTCTGCTCCATTTCTCTCTTATTAATATAATTATTTTTATTACTTATTGTTTTGGTCAATTTTAATGCATGTGGATTTTTCTTCAATCTTATTAGTCAACATAGACTTATAGCCATCACTGAGGGGTTGTATTTTGCCAAAATTACATGGAACTTGCACATTGTTGACCACATGAATGTGACTACTACTTTAACACAAGGGACATGCTTGGTAGGGGTTGATCCATTATCATCATGAAGGAAATTACAACAACAAAAGATGCAATATTGATTCTATGGCTCGTGTAACATATGTTCATATCATCTATAGGGTACACATTACAAAAATTTTAATTTGTAATATTTGATCAGAATAGCAATGTTATGTCTATGAAGGTAATTGAAGTGGATCAGTTTAAACTTTGCTTTGGATTCATGGTATTGTATTTATTAGTAAAAACAATCTTTTTGATGTAGGATTCTTTATTCTGTCAAGGTAATAGAAATGTTGTATTGTGGTTCTAAACCATTTCTTAGTGTCCATTACAATGTTGCTATATCTTTAATGTGGTTAGATGATATGTTTGTTTAAATTGCAAGACATATTTGTGTGAATCGGAAAAATTACAGGGATCTTAGTAAGAAGCCTATAAGATGGAATGACTTAGTATCTTCTTTATGCCATGTGGTGTGGACCTTTTGTGAGGGTTTTTTTAATTTCTGGGGGATATAAGGCTATGAAAGGTAGTTTTTGTATTAGGAATTTTATCCTATACTCATAAAGTGTTTCTAGCTTATGTGATTCAATCTATTTAAATAAAATTTGGTTAATACTTTTGTAACAATTCTACATTCTAGACCCTTTGACCTACTCATGGTCATTCATGGACATTACTTCGCTATTGTAATAGTTGTACATTCTACTCTTATTGACCTACTCATGGTCATTTGTGGACATTAATATAAGCTCTTTCTTTCTTACTAATTCATAGAAAAAATAGTACTTGATTTTAGTGTTTATGCATTAGCAATTATATGTTATCCTAGAGTTGATCTAAGAAAGGAAAGGTGGATATATAAAGGGATTTTGGAATAAATAGCTTGTCCAAATTGAACTAAACCTATTGCTATACTAAAACTCATGTAATGGGTGGTAAAAGTTATATGCAATTCCTTTAAAAACTAAGTAAAGGGATAGGTGAAATTCCTATCCAATATCCTTGCTGACACTTCAAAGAGGAGAGATAGAATTTTTTTCACAAAAAATTAGAATATCAAATGAAAAAAACCAATCAAAATGAATCAAAAGGCACTATAGACTTATGGATGGATTTGTTTGTTTACCATGTATAGTATGTTAGCACCTATAATTTTGGCAAATTCTCGGTGCTTGACAACATTATATTTGATGGTTTTAGTTGAGTTTTAGGCCCCATGGCACTTAGTATGCTCCTAACTTATGGGATTAAAATTTATCAATCTATGATTTCTCAAGAGAAATCCTTTAGTACAAAGTTTTTATAGGTTATCAAAAGTATATGTGTCAATTTGTGTTATCCCAAGATGTGTTTTAATTGATTTTTCAATTTGCCGCCACTTCAAGCCTAGTTTAGAGGGTCCCGTAAAATATTCAAATTTCTTAGTTTTGATGATAAAATAGTTGTTGATTTGCCTTCAAATGTTCCTACATTTTCATGGTGATCCTAGGTGTCCTTGTGTGAAAATGAAGTTTTTTAGAAAACCAGGCTTTAGGGGCCTAGTTTACAAAGGAGGTCCCAAAAATCTTTTAGCAGTGTGAATTTTGAGGAAATGGGTATGTTTTAAATAATTGATTATGGCCCTATGCAAGTTTTCACTACCTCTAGATGCCCCGAGTGCCCACAATGAAGTTGTGCCATTTGCTAGGAAGGACAAAATCAATTAATTGTCATTTTCCTACATTGTAAAATGCATTTTTAAAAATATTTACATGTCTTAAGTGGCGAATATAATATAATATAATATTTGAAGTAATAAATAAACATTATTGATATAATGTTTAAACTTTATAAAAATAATTGCATTTTTGGGCATGGTTGTGTTAGGCCTCTCCTTGGGCAGGTTTTTGGCCCAAGTCATTCTTGGACATGTAGATTTGGTGTGCTATCTTCTCAATGGAGGTATTCATGGAGTTTTGGGTCAAAAATAGATAGAGACATTGCAGTCTTCACGTTTTTGGCTTTATGGTAGAATTTTGGGGGTTTTTATTGTCTCAAAATTGCTACTCCATGGTCTGAAATCATCTACCAACCATTCCTAATTCTTGGGAAGTGATTTTATTTATGTTTGGGATGTTTTTTGGGTGCCAAAATTGTAAAAAAAATTCCTAGTACCATAAAAAATGACCCAACAACAAGAAGAAATTGGGCAAATATAATATTATAACATAAACATTATTATTATAATGTTTGTGCTCTATAAAAGAAAAAAGAAAGGCATTTTGGGGGTTGAGCACACAACCCACCTCACCTTCCTTCCTCAAGCATGTGCTACTGTGCTAGTTTTCCCCTTGGTTAAAGTATGGCAAGAAACATAAATACAAGCAATTGCACGGGAAAAATAAAGTGAAATACAAGTAGTTGGAGCTTTACAGTTTGCTTTTGGAGTCCCAAGGAAGAAATTGAACCAATCAAATGAGAAGATTTCACTATTTCTAAAGAAGATAACAAATTAGAAAATCATTGTTCAATAGCTTAGATTGATTTTGAAAAAACATGTTACCTACAACATCCAATCATATCAGAGATACAAATTCCCATGGTTGCAAAAAATTAAATGTGAAGTCAAATTTGTAATTAACTGTTGTAGTCTGACAATTCTCTATTTTCCTTTATAAAGGAATTTGTAGTATTGTAATAGGGATTTGGATTTTGGGCTTTTGATACAAGCTATCCACACATTTGGGAAATAGCTTTCTGCAGGAGGAGGTGACTTGATTTTGGGTTGCAGGGGCATATTGTGCTATGTAAGTGAATAAATTTATGAATGACATTGTTTCTTTCTAGATTGATTTATATGAATAACACCACATGTGTGTGTTTCTTGTAATTGTCTCCTTCAATGTAAGTATCTCTTTTATGAATGAAGGAATCGAGGATTTTGGAGTTCATCCATGCACACTTGCTGCATTGAATGTCTTATTTGTTGCTTCTATTCAAGTAACAAATTAAATATGCTTTGAGTAAGACATAGGGAGTGATGTGTTACATTAGGGACAGTTAAAGAAGAGTTGCAAAAAACACTCTTTCTTGGGTGTACCATTTCTAGATAGTGATACAAGTATATCCTCTAGATATGAAGTTTAGCATTTACATTGTTGGGTTTGACTTTGTTGCCCCGATAGAGGACCAATTTGGAATGAGTTTACCCAAAGGTCTAGAAAGAAACACAACTTCAAAGATAAAATAGTTTGAACAAACCATTTTCATTTTGTTTTGCTTTAAGTTTAAGTAGGTTTAGTACTTGTTCTTAAAGCCAACAATGTGAAAGTATTCAATTAACTTTGCCAAATTGTGGGATTTAATCTTACATATCTTGGTGCAAATCTATGAGAACATTTCTACCTAATATTGTGAAAGACAAATCTATTAACATTGTGATAAGGGATACCCCCTAGGTTTGGTAGAGCCTAAAGTGTAGGGGAGATAGGTGTAAACAATCTCCCAATTTGTTGGCCAAATTTATCATTGAACTTGATCATAAGAAATGGAAAACCTTTAGAGTTTGATGTCTATAGATTTGGGAACCAACAGAATTAGTGACTCTACTGGGGGAGAATGAAGATGCTCATCTTTTTGGGAGAGTCAAATGAGTTTAAAACTTTTCATAATCTGATATGGAAGGTATTGCAACATGTTTAAAATGATTTGAAAAGGTGTTCTGTTGGTGAAGTGAATCTAGAATGTAATCAATATTGAAGGAGATTTTGATTGCTTGATGTTTTGTCCTCTTTAGAGAGGCGATGAATCTATTGTTGAACCTGTTTGAAGCTACAATACACTATGAAGTACTCTACTTTGCTACTAAAAGGGAGCAAGGTATGCGGAAACGCTTCCTACATTGATCTACTGAAGAAATATTTATGTAAATTTTAACTTTTGCAGTTATAGATTAAGATGCACATTAACAAAAAAGGTAATAACAACATCCAAATGCAAGTACAAAACTCACAACACAAGATATATGTTGGGAAAACCCTCTTGAGTAAAAACCCCACACTCCAAAGCTGCCCAATATATTATTCAAGAATCTAGAAGATTACAATATACTTGTAGAGAAAGATTTTAAAGGATTATAACCAACCAGAGATCTGGAGGTAACTAAACATCTATAAGACTGTTACACACAACCTCCATCTCAAGATCCTGATATATAAGAGATACAATACAAAACTGTCAAGGGTAATTACAAAACCATGAGCTAAAACCACCCAAAAGTGGCGCCCAAATTCTCCAATCAAAAATTCCTTGTGACGTGCCAAATCACACACCAACATGTGTAACTCTCCCCTTTACATCTCTTTAAGTGTTCAACACATTTTCACATTTCCCAAAAATAGGAGGTCCAACTTCCAGAGGCCATAACTTTTGATTCGAGTATCTAATTGACAAACCGTTTGATGTGTCAGAAGATTGTGAAGATATCTATCAAGCTATAACCCACTTCATTAGTTACAACAACTTTTGGGGCATTTATGGACCTATAAGTGCCTCAAAATTGAGTTAAAATTTTTTT
Source organism: Cunninghamia lanceolata (assembly GCA_027924645.1). Taxonomy (NCBI): domain Eukaryota; kingdom Viridiplantae; phylum Streptophyta; class Pinopsida; order Cupressales; family Cupressaceae; genus Cunninghamia; species Cunninghamia lanceolata. The sequence goes on from BSBN01000798.1 coordinate 2,345,380, forward strand.
CTGACAGTTTCAAAAAATAGAAACTTTAATATCTCACAATCTATGTATGATCTTGAGTCAAAACTCACTTGAGATTTTTATTTAGTAGTTCCACACCTTTTGGAAAAATTTTAGGTCAATCTGAGCTCAGATGTAGAGTTACTAAAAATAGTAAGTCCGGCCATTTTTAACCCTTTTGGAAACTCTGAAAGTTCTAAACCATTCCTCAAGATAAAGGGTGTTCGAAAAGACCAAAACTGGGAAGAATAGTAACCTTTCATAGTTGCAAGGTTGAGACACTTTTCCTAACATTCTCCCACTTGTCGAACACCTTGCAAGAGAAAAGGGAGTATCAACACCATGATTTAATTTCTAGGGTCTGAGAGGCCCATAGACTCCAAGTTCACACCATATGAACTTCTCTGTGCTCATGGGTTTTTTCAATGAATCTACAACATTCATCAAAGTGTCAACTTTCTCCATGCTTACCTTCCCATCTCCTATAATATCATCACAAAATGGTACTAGACATCAATATTCTTAGTCTTCACATGGAAAGTAGGATTCTTCGTCAAACATATGGCACTTTGACTATCACAACAAATAGCAATCTTGTAAGCCAAATGGAATACAACAAATCCAACATTGGAACACAACCTTGTAAGCTAAATGGCTTCTTTACAAGCATGAGTTATTGCCATGTACTCAACTTTAATAGTGGACAAAGAGACCATAGGTTGTTGCTTACTCATGCAACTAATAGCACCACCAAACATAGTGAACACATAAGCACTGGTGGATCTCCTGCTATCAATATCACCTGTCCAATTTGAATCCACAAATCCTCAAATATAAAGTGAATGTCGTAGTCCTGTAGGATAACCATGATAACATAAGGAATGCTCGAAAGTACCCTACAAATATTTGAACACTCTCTTCATTACAACCCAATGTACCCATCTAGGATTAACCATAAACTGACTAAGTACTCCCACTACTTGGGCAATGTTTGGTCTTGTATAGACCATAGCATACATCAAGCTACCAAATACACTAGCATAAGGAACTCTACTCATATCCTCCATCTCTAAAGGAGACTTTAGACAATCTGCAATAGATAACTTTGTCCCCATCATAACAAGAACTGTCAATGGTCTACAAGTTGCCATGCTAAATCTCTTCAACACAATGTTCACATACTTACTTTGGCCTAACCAAAGTTTTATGTTAGCTCTATCTCTTTTGATTTCCATTCCAAGAATGTACCTAGTTGCCCCTAGATCCTTCATCTCCAACTATGCTAACAACTGAGACTTCAAATCAGAAATCAAACTTTTACCATTCCCAATGAACAACATATCATCAACATATAATGCAATAATGAGAATGCGATCATTATCCATTTTAAAGTAAACACAATGATCTGATTTCAATCTAAAAAATCCCAAACTCAACACAAAAGCATCAAATTTCTGGTACCACATCCTAGGATATTGCTTCAAACCATACAAAGACTTTTTAAACTTGCGAACCAAATTTTCTTTACCATTTACCACATACTGCTTTGGTTGTGACATAAAGATTTCTTCCTCCAAGACACCATGAAAGAAAGTTGTCTTCACATCCATATGTTCAACTTCTAGATTGTATGCTGCATAACAAGTGATAACAAGGATTTGATAGATGTTAGCTTTGCAACAGGAGAGAAAACCTCACCATAATCTATACCCACAACTTGGGAATAACCCTTCATGACCAACCTTTCCTTAAATTTCTCAACACTACCATTTGAACCAAACTTCTTCTTGAAACACCCATTTACATCTAATAGGTTTACGTCCATCAGGCAAGGGCACTAGACCCCAAGTATTATTTTTCTTCAAGGAAGCCATCTATTCATCCATGGCATCTTTCCAAGAATTTGCATCACTCATACCCATAGCCTCCCTTATAGTCCTAGGCTCATTAGTGTTAGAAATTAAAGCAAAAATACAATTGGAATCATGTAATGAATAAACAAAACTATCACATTGTCACCTTATCAACGTGGACCTCCTCAAAGATTGAGGTTGAGGTTCTTCACCTTCTTTTGAACTTTAAGAGATACTAGAGCTCTCCTCATTATCAAGTCCAATAGATGTTTTTGGTTCAACTTTCTTAGGGGTAGAAGGAAGCTGAAGCACATCTTCTTTCTTCTCTTCTTTCTCTAGCTGCAAGATAACAAAAAAAGGATTGAGCTCTTTGAAGATCACACTTTTGCTATACAAAACTTTCTTAACAGTTGGATCCCAAAGCTCGTACCCTTTCACACTGATGCCATAACCAATGAAGGTACACTTCATAGCCTTGTTCTCCAACTTAGACCTCTTCTCCTTAGGCACATGTGCATATGCCTCACAACCAAATACTTGAATGTGTCTCAATGAAGGCTTTTTATTAGACCACACCTCCATAGGTGTCTTATCAATGAGTGTTGATGTAGGAGACTTCTTAACCAAGTAACAAGTGGTAGAAATAGCTTTAGCCTAGAACTTTTGTTCAAGACCAGCTCCACTTAGCATACTCCTTGCCCTCTTCATCAATGTTCTATTCATCCTCTCTGCAACTCCATTCTGCTAAGGGGTATATGGAGTTTCCTTGTGCCTCTTAATCCCATGTTCTTTACAGAACTTATCAAACTCTATTGAAAAAAATGCACCATTTTTATCAGTCCTCAAACAATTAATCTTTCTATCCTTCTAATACTTTACAAGAGCTTTGAACTCTTTGAATATATTAAAGTCTTCAAATTTACTTCTAAGGAAATACACCCATGTCCTTCTACTATAGTCATCAATGAATGAAACAAAGTAAATAGATTTTAAAATTGAAGGAATATTAATAGGACCAAACACATTAGAATGAATCATATCCAACATCTCAAAAGATTTGTGAGAATTAGAATAAAATTAAACATGGTTTTGTTTTCCATAAATATATTATTTTCAGAAATCAAACTCAAGGTTACAGTCATTCATACCCTTAATAAGTTTTTTATTTTTCAAGGTCCTCAAACCCTTTTCACTAATATGACCAAGCCTTTGGTGCCATACCATTATCTTCTTAGCCGGAAGTTTCATCTCCATAGAATGAGCACCCTTAGGTACCTAGAAAGCACAACCATCAAGAGTAGATGCAATAGTTCTCTTCGCTACTGGTTGCAATGGTGAAGATGAAGAATTTGAAGATCTCTTCTTCAAAATAGAGGCACTATTACATTGAACTATGCATCCATCAAGTTGAAACAGAGTGCCAATTTGAACACCCTTAGCCAACACCATAGATCCTCTAGTCATCTTGCATCCTCCATTTGAGAAAACAACCTACACACCCGCATTATTCAACTTACTTATAGAAAGAAGGTTTCATGCCAAACTAGGGATATGTAGAATGCCATTAATCCCCTTCACTCATCCATCAAGGAATTGAATCAAGAATCTTCCTAGGCTAACAATCTTTAGGCGAGAGTCATCACCCAAGTAAACCATTCCACCATTGTATTCCTCATATTTTGAAAATCAAACCCACTGCGAGGTCATATGAAAACATGCACCAGAGTCAATAAGCCACATATCCTCAGATGCATGGGTTTCCAAGGTAGTGACAAATGCTTCTCCTTCATCTTTAGAGGACTTGTTAGAGGTCAAGTCATAGTTCTTTTTTTTTTCTCCTGCTCTTTAGATCTACCATGAACCACAAGAGCCTCCTTAGCCGATTCGAAAGACTTTCTCTGCATCTCTTCAGACAATAATGAATAAACCACTTCATCCATCTTGAAGGTGGTGGTGGTAGTCACAATAGCTATAATAAGGTGATCCCATGAATTTGGTAAGGAAGACAGTAATGTCATACATTTATCCTCCTCCTTCTTCACATCAACAAAGGTCAACTAGGAAACAGGAATATTAAATTATGTTTTCAGGTGGTCAGCAATAGATCCTCCATCTTCTTGTTGATCAAAAAGAATAATGAGAGGAGGATGTGATTCAGTATTCTGTAAAACTTCTCTTTCACACATTTGTTAATCCATTTACCACATTCAAATACATGAAAGCAAAATAGACATAAGAATAACAACCATAAAGACATAACACAGACACTAGGATTTTTACATGGAAAACCTAAAAAGGGAAAAACCATAGTGAGTGTTAGCTCACAATATATTATGATAACAATATTGAATTACATAAAGGGTCACTACATTAAAGCTCACTGCCCAAGGACTCACTGTCCAAAGAAGTGCTCACTACAATAGGCTCACTACCAAGAAAATAGAAGAGAAGATAGAAGAAGGATTGGCTGACTACCAAGAAAATAGAAGAGAAGATAGAAGAAGGATTGGCTCACTACCAAGAGGTGACTATTGCAAATGCATCTATAGAATACTAAAGTGTAGTTCCATTAATAGCTTAGTATATAGACTCAAACATCTTCATAATGTTTTCCCTGCTTTTTCTGCTCTGCTTCACATATACTCTACTCTTCCGCCCTTACTATCCTTTTTTGGTTACAAAGTTCCTTAGATTGCACACACAGTGAATTTGCACTATGTTCACACACCTCCATACCTCCAAAGATGAAATCTATCGAATATATATATCTGCATCAAGAATTTTCTCAATCTAGGTCGGCATGCAAAAGATAAAGCTTGTATATTCAAGTTATACCTTATCGGCCTGTTATTGTGCCCAAACAACAATGCGGACCCATTCAATCAAGAAAGACTCTTCATATGAGTCTAGAACTATTGTTTTACCACTTAGGTTGATGATTCCAATCTTATACCTTCACTGTATATCGATTTACCTTCTGTGTTGGCCTTAATCTTAAGAACATAGTTACTTTATCTATCATCCCATAGCTTCAAATGAGATCATTATGAAACTCTAAAATCCTTGTTAATGATTCATTACTAATCCCTTATCATACCTTTAGAACCATAGAACATAATATCCAACTATAGATAAGTGCGGATCTTAGAACTATTGTTCTATCTCAGAGAAATACTATCAAACTGAAAGCCGATAAAGAACACCTTGTAAAATGTGATCAACATAACTTCAGAAGCTATAACTCTAGATTTAGGTAGTCATCATAGGTATCTTTGTTTCCTTATAAATACAAGACAAATTATGCAACAATGGAGGAATTCAGACCAAGTTACTCAAGTACTCTGCAATGTTTTTGACTTAACTTTGTTCACCCGAACTTAGACATTTCACCATGACTTATAGAGGAAATTAGGACTTGAACACTAAATCATGACTTCACCAGATAGATGAGAGTAATATACCAGAACCACATAACAAGATCTTCAATTGTGGAGGAGTACCAACTAAATTACTGTCACTGTCACGATGTGTTGTCAATGCTTAGTCAATTTGGCTAAGTTAATCTTTCCAGACCAAAATACTACACACACCTTTGTCTCAGGAGTTGTCTCCAAACATGTATAATAGGTTATTTCCATCAATGAGAATATCACATCAATAGTGTCTCTTGACTATGTTACCAACAATCTCCCCCTTTGGCATTGATGGAAACACTTAGTGAAAAATGCTTGTGTTTCTCCCCCTTACTTTGTACACTCTGTTTTTCTTCTTTCCTTTTGGCCATTTTCACTGGATCTTCTTCTCCTCCTTTGACATCAATGGCAAAGGTGTATGTACAAGTGGAAAAATTGTGTCAAAAATTCAAAACTGTCATACTTTGCCGCATATGTACAAGTATAATCTTCCATCTTATTTAGTAGTAGGTGGGAGAATATCATTGTAGAATTGTACTATCTCTCCATCCCATCAATTCTTTGCATTATCCAAAATTTTAATGTGACCATTTATCAGAAACACCAATTTTTCAAACTTTTGCACATTTGAGGGTGTATCAATTATTGCTTTTACATTCAAGGCTTCTGCTGCAATATTAGTCATTAAGTCTATTTTAGGACTTATTTGCCCTCTTAGCTGGCACAATCTATTTGTAACTTCTTCCCTCTTATTCATCAAACTACTTAAGTTATTGTGGATATTTACAAATTGTATCTCTTTACTATTTATTGATTCAACTGTTGAATCAAATGACTTAGAGATATTTATCAATTGCAGTTCCTGATCCTTGATCTTCTCTCCTAACTCCTTTTTAGCTTCTGACCATGATAAACAAAATTTGTATGAATTAAAAGATTCTTTGATGGCACTCTGTATACCTTTTATTCCATTATTGAGTTTATTAGTCCCTTGAGTTGATCTGTTGAAGATAATGAAATTGTATCCTTTTGATATGTCAACATCATCTTCTCCAAGATGCCAGATTCTTCACCAATGAGTTCACTGTCCTACACATGTGATTTTAGCATCTCTTCCTATGCCTTTGCTTGAACAATTGATACTAGTTTGAATTTTTACATAGGAGACATTGAGACCAAATTGATTGGTCCATGTAGAAGCTTAGACTCATCCAAATCTTGTTGTCTCTCCCAAAGTTCCTTCACATAATCCACTGGGGCAACAACAATGTCTCTTGTCATTTTTTCAGACACTTCATCTTCTTTGTTCTTTTTAGGAGGATCTATATCCATATTCTCTTGCTGATCAATATTTTGTTCTGGTGTAGGGCTCTTCTTAGCTTGATCAAGTTCTTGATCATAATCTTTGCTTTTCTCATCAATATTTTCCTTGTTTTCTTGATCATTAGTTTGTTGATCTAGAGGAGGACTTGTTTCAGTGTCTAGGTCACCAGTAGCAGGGGTATGATCTTCTTTCTCCTTTATATCTTCATCATTCTTGTCTTGCCCTTGGTCCATGTTGATATTTGGAATAGATGTATCATCTCCAATGTTTATTTCTTCATTATCATATATAGTTGGGAGATGAAATTCCTTCAACACTCTCAGGGTGATTTCCTTAATTTCTTTGACTACCTTCTTAATTTCATCTGCCATTAGAGTGTTCATCCTCTTCTTTGTTCTAAACTCTTTATGAAGCATTTTGGAGATTTCTGCTTTTTCTTCTGGGGTGATTTCAGGACATAGCTTTATTAATGTATGCTCTCTGATGAAGGGGGTAAATCATAAAACACACAATAACAGAAATTGCACACAGAAAATAGAATGATATTTTTTTAATATGGGCAAAAAATTACAGTACAGAAGCTCAAATACAATCAGAGGATGAATCCCCTACAGGTTGCAACACATTGTAGCTCCCTCTCCCAAAACTCTGGAATCTTCAGCCTTCTGTAATCCCCAAATCAACTAGGGTTTCTAATTTCCCGCCTTTCTTGACTCTACACCTTCCCCCTTTACTCTACTCTACTACCCTAAGGGTTCCCAAAAATGGTTATATATAGCCCTTTTGGCAAACACTAGCTTAATTTCAAAATTTGCATCTCCCTCCAAAAATAGGTCAACTTCGCGGGGCCATAACTTTCGATCTGACCGTTGGATTTTCAATTATAATACCTTTTCAGAAAGCTCTCGAAAAGACGATGGTGCGTCAAGGAGTCCTGATAGGTCAAGTAGTACCGATAGGTAGACTACTTGGGGTTCCCTCCAAATTTCGGGCCCATCTGGAGCCTCTAAGTGCCTCAAATTTGACTTTGAGTATTTCAATAGGATATTTGGAATTTGAAATTTTAATATCTCACAAATGACAAATGATATTGAAGTGATTTCTTCACCATTAGCTTCAATTCACCATTCTAGAGGTCCATGTAATATTTTTTATCCAATCGTGCACAAATACAAACTTACTAAAAATAGTAACCCTGCCAAATTTAGCCCTTATTGAAAAGAAACAACACATTTTATTATTATTATTATTATTATTATTATTTTTTGGTTGATGCAAGATTGCTCTTACACCTGGATGCTCTTGCATCACTCTCTAAGCTCAATGTCCTTGGCCATAGCAACTTCTTTCCTTGTAGACATTATACTCCCCAAGCTATCTGGAAGATCATAAATTATCTCAATAAGATCTTTTTTGTATATGTCTAGGTATTTGATAACAACATTCTCATTGATACTTTTTTCTGCATCATCAAAGTCATCATACAATTGGGCAATAGGTTTTAGATTTCCATAAACTATAATGGCCTTCAATACATCCTCTAGAGTTATTGTAGCCTGTACTTTCATAGGCTCTTCCTTCTTCTCCTTTTCCCTTCTTTTGCTATTAGAGGATTTGTCTGGCTTGCTACTAGAGGCTTTGGTTGACTTAACTTTTATTTTCTTAACCTCCTCATCTAATTTTGTATCAACTTCTACCCTCACATGCATTCTTTTAGCTTTTGTCTTCATTCTCTTATGACTTGTTGTAGGGGCTTCCACACTTGTAGAGGGTGTGGGATTGGAGGATACATATGCAGTTTCTGCAGAGGTAGAACCTCTAGTTCTTCTTTTTGTCACTGTTGGGTTCTCTGGTTTCCTCTTAGGCTCTTCCAGAGCCTTAATTGATTCACTTTCCTTCTTTTCTTTTGTTGCCCTATCTGCTTGATCTTTTGCTCTTGCTTCTGCAATTTGTTCTTTTGTATATCCCTATCTTTGGGCATATTCTTCAGTTATTTTTCTTGCCTTCTAAATTTCTAGCATTCTCTATTCAACATGGATTTTTGTTGACAACTCCTCATAGGTTCCAAATCTTTCTTCTTTGGGGTCCCTAGGTTTTCTTAACATGTGTTGGGCATAGTTATCCAATATTTTTCCATCTACTTCATACCCCATTTGCATAATCCAAACTATTCTAGGCTCAAGAGCCTTCATCATGCATTGGTCTTTTGTAACAATAAAGAATATGTCATTTTTGTATTTTCAACAATTCCCTTGGGAACCATTTCCCTAGATTGCATAACTCTTTGGAAATTCTTGAAATAGCCCCACAGGGCTGTGTTCTATTCCTCATTACTTTCTATGCTGCTTAAATTATCCCTAATTTGCATTGCAACTGGTTAATTATTTAACCAGAACAGGTTTCTCATTTTGGGTAATTCAACATACCAAATTTGAAGGGGTATTTGTTCTCTTTTGTCTTCCTTAGGTTTTCCATTAGCTATAGTCGAAGCAACTCATAGAGATAATAGTTTGCATTCTCCTTAATCATTTGAGAAGCAGTGTATATAGTAGTACTAGAGATAGAGTTCTCTCGGTTGGTGAAATAGATCTTGTATCCAATTACCGTTGATGCAAACCTCATTGCATGGTTTGTAATATCATTAATTGTTAATGCCCTCTTTTCAAATTGGGCTCCTATTGCTTCTATCATAGTGTTATTTTTCATAACTTTAACAAGGGCACACTACTAGAAGAATTTAGTCCTGTCACAACCCTAATTGCATCCTTAGTGATCTTAAAGGGCTTATCGAGCCACATGAACTAATCGTGAATCCTACTCAACACATATCGAACCCATTCATCTTCTACAAATGTAGGGAAGTATTTGTACTAAATGAATTTCTTCTCTTCCAAAGTCTTATATTCTTCCATCAACTCAAATTTGTCACCACTTAGATGATTCAGATATAAGTCTGAGAACCTGCTATCTCCATGCTCCTCTAGGGAGACATGAATGTAAGCCCTAATATCCTCCGCATGCATTACTCCATATGGTATATTTGAAAATGCACCCATTTGATTGACTTCTATTGATATGAAGGGATGTTTCTTGAATTTGATCCGAGCTCACTCAGTGATGTCAACAACTTGTGGAGTTACCATTTTCGTTACAATTCAAATAAATTTGCAGTAGGGTTTGAAACAAAAAGTACCTCTTTGCTAGTTTAGGGTTCACTTGATTTGCTTTGAGATGCTTAGGAAATTGTTGGTCACTTAGAATCTTGCTTCTTCTTGGATTGTTGATAGCTTGAATGCAAAGTTCAAATTGTTTGTCGAATGAGCTCCTTTTAATCCCTTATTAAGATAACCTAGTCATAATAAATGCTTGTTCTCAAAAAGCTTTCAAAACTCTTCACTGTAGAATATAGTCGATTTGGATTGCTTTGCAATGCTCTGTTCTTGAACCTTTTCTCCTAGAATTTCTTTCAAAAGATATGTTATATAAAACTTTTCATCATGTCTTCATGTTGGATCTCAGTACAGACTATATGGCTAGGGGTTTTGGATTTTCAATACAGCTCCCCCTAAGCCAAAACTTGCAATTTACTTCCCAGAGGAAGTGTCTGCACTAGGGGTTGGTGTGGATCCATCCCTGACCTCATTAACATCCTTCTTAATCTAGACCTTGCTCATTTCCTTCTCGATTTCCATCGGATCAACCTTGTTCTTTCCTTTATCTTCTATTTTCTCTATTTTACCTTTCTCTGCAGGAAGGTCTCTTTTCTCATTTTTGATTTTGCAAAATCTTGCAACATGTCCAAACTTATTGCAATTGTAGCATAGCACATTCCTCTGTCTCCGATTCCTTTGATTTTTTCTTGATTTGCATTGGTTATTCATGTGTCCAAATCTATTGCATGCAAAGCACTTTCCATTGAAGGGTTTCAAGTGTCTTGCAATGTTAGGACCATTCCTCATCATACTTCTACACTCATTTGCTTTATGACTAATTTTCTTGCAATTAAAACATTGACTAGAGAAGATGAAACATTTTGATTTATTCTACTACTACACCAAGTAGCCCTATAACCATACTTATTGCATTTACAACAATAACCATTGAAAGATGGGTACCTTTGAGCATTTGGCTACCTGATCGGAGCTCTTCTAGGTCTTCTTCTCTAATTTTGGAACTGGTTGCCTTTGTTTTTCCTCATCTCAAGGTTTTCTTGGCCTGATTTAGTATTTTCTCATTTTTCAAATCCCAAACCTTTCTTGTCATCTGAACTCTTTTGGCTTTCAATCAACTCCTCAAGCTTAGCAGATATTATTTTAAATTTTTCTTTGTAACTGTTAACTTCTTCCAAATCAAACTTCAAAAGTAACACATCTTTAGCTAATTTTTCACATTCCTCGGACTTATCCTTTACAACTTGATTTAAATGCTTTTCAATCTCCTCTTTCTCTTCAACTTCCAATATTAAATTGTTTAAGGTTTCATGTGCTTCATTTAATGTTTTACTTAGCTCCTTGATCTTCTCTTTAAACTTCTTGACTTGCTTCCTTACCTTTAGAATGCATTCATTAGCTTCTTGGACATTAGCCTTTAGATCCCTGATTTCTTCTTTAGATTTTTCAAGATCTTCAAGAGAAGCTTTTAATTCATCATTTCTCTCATATGAGGAATTCCCAAAAATAGCTTCTGGAGAAGTGAGATATCTTCTTACTGCCATGTGTACACTTTCCCAGATCTTCCTCAAGCTATTAAGCTTCTTCCAAGGAACCTTGCTTTGATACCAATTGTTGATCACAAAGAATACTAAGAGGGGGGGTGAATCAGTATTTTGTAAAACTTCTCTTTCACACATTTATTAATCCATTTACCACATTCAAATACATGAAAACAAAATAGACATAAAAACAACAACCATAAAGACATAACACATAGACACCAAGATTTTTAAGTGGAAAACCCAAAAAGGGAAAAACCATAGTGAGTATTAGCTCACAATATATTATGATAATAATACCAAATTACATAAAGGCTCACTGTGCAAGGACTCACTATCCAAAGAAGTGCTCACTGCCAAGAAAATAGAAGAGAAGATAGAAGAAGGATTGGCTCACTACCAAGAGGTGACTACTGTAAATGCATCTACAAAATGTTGAAGTGCAGTTCCATTAATAGCTTAGTATACAGCCTCAAATGTATTCATAATGTTTGCCTTGCTTTTTCTGCTCTGCTTCACATATACTCTGCTCTTCTAACCTTACTATCCTTTTCTAGTTACAAAACTTCCTTAGGTTGGACACACATTGAATTCACACTATGTTCACACATATCCATACCTCCAAAGTCAAAATCTATCGAATATATATATCCACATCAATAATTTTCTCAATCTAGGTCGGCATTTCAAAGATAAAGCTTGTATATTCAAGTTATACCTTGTCAGCCTATTATTGTGCCCAAACAACAATACAGACCCAATCAATCAAGAAAGACTCTTCATATGAGTCTAGAACTATTGTTTTACCACTTTGGTTGATTCCAATCTTATACCTTCACTGCATATTGATTTACCTTCTGTTTCGGCCTTAATCTTAAGAACATACTTAGTTGCTAAAATCCTTGTTAATGATTTACTATTGATCCCTTATCATACCTTTAGAACCACAGAACATAATATTCAACTACAAATAAATGCAGATCTCAAAACTATTGTTCTGTCTAAGCGAAATACTATCAAACTGAAAGCTGATAAAGAACACCTTGTAAAATGTGATCAATATAACTTTAGAAGCTATAACTCTAGATTTAGGTAGTCATCATAGGTATGTTTGTTTTCTTAGAACTACAAGACAAATTATGCAACAGCGGAGGAATGCAGACCAAGTTACTCAACTACTCTGCACTTTTTCTGACATAACTTTGTTCACCCAGACTTAGACATTTCACCATATGATTTTTGGAGGAAATCAGGACTTGAACACTGAATCATGACTTCACCAGATAGCTAAGAGTAACATACTAGAATTGCATAACAAGATCTTCAATTGTGGAGGAGTACCAATTGAATTACTATCACTGTCACAATGTGTTGTCAATGCTTAGTCAATTTGGATAAGTTAATCTTTTTGGACCTAAATACTGCACACACCTTTGTCTCGAGAGTTGTCTCCAAACATATCAGGTTGTTTCTATCAATGAAAACATCATATCAGTAGTGTCTCTTGACTATGTTGCCAACACTTCTATCCTCAAAGAATACAATTTCTTTAATAGGAATAACTTGTTCATCAGGGATTTAGCCTGATAAACATCTCCAAGCTTCTTCCAAAGATCTTTTGTAGTCTTCTCTTCATGGATATTTAGGAGCACTAATTAGCCAAATAGAGTCTAATCAGACCCTTAGCCTTCTAATCCATTAGATCCCAATCTTCTTGTTTCATGCCCGATGGTATGGTTCCAAATACCACAAGCCATAGATCTCTATCCACAAATAAGTCCTCCATGTTGGGTTTCCACAACTCAAAGTTGCCTCGATTAAACTTCTCTATATCAAACCTCCTAGATTTTTTTGCCATCTCCTTCCTACAACAAAGATTTTAAAATCCTTTGCACAAGCTCCCACTCAAATGAAGATCAACTTAGAAAACCCTCTACCCAACAACTAGAACCAAAGGTGATTAGGCTCTGATACCAACTGAAAGGAAGCAAGGTATGTAGAAACATTTCCTACACTAATCTACTGAGGAAAGATTTATGCAAATTTTAACTTTTACAATTATAGATTAAGATGCACATTAACAAGAAAGGTAATAACATCTAAATGCAAATACAAAAATCACAACACAAGATATACGTGGGGAAAAGTCTTTTGGGTAAAAAATCCCACACTCCAAATCTGCCCAATACTTTATTCCAGAATCAAGAAGATTACAGTATACTTGTAGAGAAAGCTTTCATAGGAGTATAACCAACTAGAGATCTAGAGGTAACTAAACATCTATAAGACTCTTACATGCAACCTTCATCTCAAGCTTGTGATATAGGAGATACAATACAGTAAACTGTTAACGATAATTACAAAACCATTAGCCAAAACTACCCAAAAGTGGTGCCCAAATTATATCCAATAAAAGATGCATTGTGATGTGCCAAATGACACACCAAAATGTGTAACTTTGCCCTTTACATCTCTTTTAAGTGTTCAACACATTTTCACATTTCCAAAAAATAGGAGGTCTGACTTCCAGAGGCCATAACTTTTGATCTAGGTGTCTGATTGATGAGCCATTTGATGTGCATCAAAAAGATCATGAAGAGATCTATCAAGTTATAACCTACTTTACCAAGTACAACAACTTTTAGGGAATTTAGGGACCTCTAAGTTCCTCAAAATTGAGTTTGAAACTTTTTCTGACAGTTTCAAAAAATAGAAATACTCAGTAGTTACACATCTTTTGGAAAAATTTTAGGTCCATCTGAGTTCAAATGTAGAGTTACCAAAAATAGAAAGTTCAACCATTTTTATCCCTTTTAGAAACTTTGAAAGTTCTAAACCATTCCTCAAGATAAAGGGTATTCGAAAAGACCAAAACTAGGAAGAATAGTAACCTTTCATAGTTGCAAGGTTGAGACACTTTTCCTAATAGAACACATATGTTGATCTTATTGGGAGAGTCAAATGATTTTAAAACTTTTCACAATTTGATATGGAAGGGTATTGCAGCATGTTTAAAAGAATTTGAAAAGGTGTTATGCTAGTGAAGTGAATCCAGAATGTAATCGATCTTGAAGGAGCTTTTGGGTGCTTGATGTTTTGCTCCCTTTAGAGAGGTGGTGACTCTATTGTTGAACCTATTTGGACCTGCAATACACTCCCAAGTACTCTACTTTGCTTGCATTTTCGAATCAGATGTTAAAATGAATTGTCTAGTTGTTGAAAGATACAAAGATCTGAATGTTAGTGGTATTCATGGATACCCAAATATTATTCCTGGTGAAGTTCGAAAGTGTTTGCTAAAATATAATGGCAAAAATTCAAAAGTAGCAGATAAACATTTGCAGAAGTCTTGTGATTTGATGGTTGATTATGGGATTGAAAATGAAGATGTTGTTATGAGGCTTTTTGTTTAAACTTTACAAAATGATGCTAGAGACTAGATTTCATACCTAGCTGAATGTTCTATTTCTTCATGGACTAAGTTCAAAGTTACATTTGTAGAACAATTTTGTGAAAGATTTGATATGGTTTCATTCATTACAAATTTTATGAATATTTGAAAGGAGGATGAATTAATTCCAGCCTTTATTTTAAGATTTTCAAAAGCAATCAAAAGTATCCCAAAGTACATAAGGCTAAGTGATGCATTTTGTTTAGTTGTTTACCTGAGTGCATTAGAAGAGGAAATGAGTTACATGTTACAGGATAAAGAGCTTGCTACACTTCATCAAGCCTTTCCAAGTACAATGGACATAGAAAATAATCAAGAATATGGAATGCCAATAGGATGTATAGCTACAAGTGTTGGTTATTGTAAGGTATCTTATGTAGATGAGAAATGTAAATTAGAGAATGAGACTAGATTTTAAAATGAACATATTTATATTGTTCTAGTTTGTTCATCATTGCTTCATGTGAATCACAAAGAGTTTCAAGAAAATTGTGAATAGATTGTAAGAATTGTTGATCCTATGTTTTTTGTTCAATCATTGCTTGATTTGAAGAAACAAGGAGAATCACCCTATGCTTTGTATACATGAAACATGAATACTTTGTTAGAAATCCTAGAGTATTGGAGACCTGAGGATTCTATGTGTGTTGATTTTTCTATGAAGTTTATGAATCAAGTCTGAGCACTTTGCCAAAGAGACTGAAGCCTCAAAATCTTGATCACATAGTTGATTGGATTAGGATAATGGAAAGAGCTAAAGGTGATTATGCATGAAGAGCTATGTCTTAGAATACTGATAGCAATTATGTTATTGAGAAAAGTCATGGCATAATGTATAAAGATGAAGAAATTGTGGTAGAAAATGAAGGCACATCCTACAATGATAAAGATGAAGGTTGTGATCAACCCATAGGAGAGAGATATGTAGATGCAGATTGCATTGATCGTGAGTTAAAGGATATATATGAAGTTGTATCTTGCAGAAGTGTTGTTGTTGAAGAATCAAAGGAATACAAAGATACTAGGTATGATGGATCAACTTCTGAGATAAATATTGAGAATTATGCATTCATAAGTGGGTATGTCCCAGTTGATCATGATAGTGTATATGAAGAAGAGATGGAGGTTTCTATTTTGCATGAACAAGATATTCATATGGATACAATAGAGATAGTGGCTACTTCATATGAGGTGAATGAGGTGGAAGACTCTCCCAAGGTTGGTACTCATGTTGAAGATTCAAGCCACAACAACACTAATCTTGTACATCATACCATGGACGGTATTGAGAGGACACAAGATATGTGTGATAGATGGTTGCAAAGATCTAGGAAGGCAAATTTGTTGGAGCTGCCCAAGCAAGACAACACTTATAGCAGGTCAAGGAATGTGTTAACCAACTAGATCATGTAGGGAAACAAAGGGAGTTATACCTTAGATCTCTATTTCTTCCAAGAGAAGAATACATTGAGGTAGGCAAGCAAAAAGAATATGCAAATTTGGTTGAGCAAGAAAATTGGTATGATTTAGAATATTTTTCTTGTATACCTAATTTGCATCATAAGATTCATGGGTTACTTCTTATTGAGAGTCCCTTGAGGACTCAAGTCATAGATGATGATGGAATAACTAAGCATGCACTTAGTGGATCAACCACTACTGTTATATTCACACATGAAGAGGGAGACATAAGTGATTTATAGTTAGCTGATCCTTTGATCAATCATGGACATGTTGAGGAGTTGATTTTTGATAAGGCACGACTTCATTCGGAGGCTGCCCTACTTTAGGGATTTGTACTAGATACACCTTTTTAGGTTAGTATAAACTTGAGTAGGTATCAAACTATGGAAGAATTTGAACACGAAGCCTATGCTAATAACATATACTTGAATAATTGTTCATTCTTTAATGATTCCAATGGTTTACTTTGGGCAATATGTTTTCACTAATACAAAGGGATAGTATTTATGTGGATTTGTCATCTTTTGTCAACATGGATCAATAAAATCATGGTGAAGGATTACACACAATCAGAAGTATCATGATATGCTTCCATGATACTATTAGTGAACATAGTGCTTCTAAATTGAACATAAAATAGTCTACTAAAAACAAGATATTTGACAAAGGTAAATATTGGTTCTTCATTTTTGCTAGCGTAGGGCCAGCAAATGAAATAAAAGGAATGTGTTTTGATGGAGTAGTTACAGAGCAGCCCAATGGATTTGGCACATGGTCTACACCCTAGAGACATCTAGAATCTCACCATGCCTGCAAGATACATTTGTCCTTGAACAAGAGCCAATACTAGCACCTATAATTTTGTCAAATTCTCAGTGCTTTACAGCATTTCATTTGATGGTTTTAGTTGAGTTTCAGGCCCCATGGCACTTAGTATGCTCCTAACTTATGGGATTCAAATTTTGTAATCTATGATTCATCAGGAGAAATCCTTTTGTGTAAATTTTTTATAGGTTATCAGAAGTATATGTGCCATTTTGCATTATCCTAGGATGTATTTTAATAAGTTTTTAAATCTATCACCACTTCAAGCTAGGTTTGAAGGGTCCCATAAAACAGTTCAAATTTCTAAGTTCTAATGACAACCTAGTTGTTGATTTGCCTTCAAATATTCCTAGCTCCATTTTTGTGGTGATTTGAGGTGTCCTTGTGTTAAAAGGATTTTTTTTAGAAAATCAGGCTTTGGGGCCCTAGTTTACAAAGGAGGTCCCAAAAATCTTTGAACAAGGTATGGCTCTAGCACTTATCACCATGCTTGCTATAGTCCCTAGAGTACTAAGTTATCTTCCATCTATTTATAATAATCAAGTTGGGGGAGGATGATTTGTTAGAGGCCAAATCACAAGTATGGTCCCTCCCTCTCATTTGTGTTATGCTTGTATGTACTGTTATCTCCATATTGTGGTGTGTTAGTTCTCCTTTGGCACCCTTGTTAGCACAAAGGTACAAGGAGTAAGAACACATTGTTTCATTCCTCTATATGTATCTTCATTCTTCTATATTTTGTGATGTACAATTGTGTTATTTTTCTTGGATGATCTAGCATCCTTCCTTGATTCAATTTATGTGTACTCTACTTTCATGTGATCTTTCTTCTATCATATTTGTAGTTAAGATGTTTTACTTATATGACACCTTACTGAAATGCTTAGTGTAGTACCATGATTGCACAAGCCATTGTGTATCATGCTTGCAAGCATCACCTTGGTTTGATCATCCTAGGGGCCACCCCTTGTTGTGAAGTAGCTTTTGGAGAACACAAGCCATTTCGGCATGTGCTTTTAGAAAATCTCTTGTGATTGTTTTTACATGTCTTCCTTATTCTACCTTCAAATTATTTGCTCCCTGATGGAGTTACCAATCACTTTAGGGTGGGGGCATATATCATGCTATGATCCTTACTCTCATCTTTCTATCAAAACACTTGTTGATTATTTTACTCCACTCTCTTGGAAAAGATCATGGCACACTTAGAAACAAGATCTTGAGTCTATCTTGTTGAATCTCCTTGTATGTTTGGGAGAAGGGTTGAAACCACCAACTTGAGTTTGTCTAGAGTGCCTTTGGGTATGGTCGTAATGCTATCTTATTCTACAAGGCTTCATGAAAATCCTTTTGTGGGAAGTAGCTTGGTGTATTCCCTTGAGTGGAAACACTTTCCTTTTGAGATAGATTATGTGTATGATGTGTTTGTATACAAGTATCCTTTTTATTTCTAACTAACCCTCTTAGCATTCTTCTTTTGTCATATTGAATCAAAGTCTTTTGTTATACACGTTTCTTTTTTATTATTGTATGATACATTTATTCTCCTCATATATCCTTATTCTCTATGTATTCTTCATGCCTCTTGTGTGTTTCTTGTGTATTCTCTATGTATTCCTTATGTATGCCTCTTGAGTGCTTAGTGTGTATTCCAAGTGTTTTTCATGTGTATTCCATGAATACTTTGTGCCTTGTGTGTATACTTTGTATATGGTGTGTATACTTTTTGTATTGCATGTATACCTTGTGTATGACATCCATGCTTTGTGTATGACATGTACACATTGTGATTTCTCAAGTGTATGCCTTGTGTAAGCCTTGTCTTATCTCATGTTCCCTAAATGCTTCATGTATGAGTGAATTATGTCACGTGTTTTATGTATATGTAAATCATCATAGACTCCTAGAATCCCAAACTTGGCGGCTTGATCACCCCTCAATTCTAGTGACATTATATGGTTGCTATGTTTAAAAAGAATCCTATGTATTTGTAACCTTAGAATCCTAAGCTTGGGGGCTACTATAGTTCACAACTTGGTGGAATTCATTGGGCTTCTATGTTTTCATGTTTGTAATTTGTCTTTACCTTACTTTAGTGTGAGTTCAAACATAAGTTTGTACCCACACTAAAGTGGGGAGTAAATGTTATGTCGTAAAATGAGTCCACTAGTATTTTACACCTAGTTTAGCACCTGAGTGAACCTATGATGCAGGAGCATCCCTGGTTCAAGAGAAATCTTTCATCAACCAAAAACATTGCATTTTAGTTTGTTTGCATTTCAATTTATTTCTTTTCTAGATTAGTTCAGGTAGTTCAGTCAGTAGTAATTTCTGTATTTTGGTCTGCATTCTGCTGCAGTTGCATTTCAGACCTTGTGTTGCTAGACTGAACATCTAGACACATTCTAGCACATCATATCCAATTTTTAGAGCATTTGGATCAGGTACTGGTAAGATATCGCTATCAGAAGATTGACTATTTTCTTAGAATAGATCATCCTGATAGTCTTGGACAATCAACTAAAGGAGAAGACTTGCAGAGTGTTTCTTGACTCGTGGAGCTAAATGACACATCTTTCAATGTTCTATAATTTGTGGATGACCTTCCTTGAGATCCGCACATCATTTCATTCATTGTGGAAGAGTGTTTCTTATTTAGGTCTGACCTATCCATGTATACACGTTACAACTCCTCATTGGAGTTTGTGATCTTCCTTGGCCGACATGGAGGAATCATATGTTCTGTAGATGATATATAATGATGCAATAGATGCCTAGAAAAGTAGTTCAATAAATGAGAGATAGTTGATAGCTTGAATTTGTGTGAAAGAGCTTCAAAGCTATATCTTGTGCAGATTTGAATATTCTGTAATCAGGCCTGTGAGCCCTAATTGTAAGCTCGCATGTTGTCGGCCAATTTGTATTTGAATTCTATGATATACTGAATGACTAAATCTACATTTATTTCATATCTTTGAGTTGTTTCTATTGTGTTTATTGTAGCTACATGACCTGGAGAGTTCTCTTTGAGGACCCTCCTAACCGTGACTGCACCAAGTGGTATCAAAGTGAAAATTTGAATCTTTGGGAATGAATTGAGAGAAGTTGGCAAAGGAATTCCATAAGATCTTTCTATGGATAGATTACTGAATATGAGGAAACCTACTTATGTTGTCAACCGATCACCGACTGTGAGGCATTTGCCACCTTGTAGCTAGATCGTCAAGCCTGAGGTAGTTTACACTTGATCCTAGGAAGAATGCCACTAAGGAGAATCCCTACTATTGGTACAATTGTTGGTAGAATGGATGAGATGATGGAAATAATGAAAACAATGTGAATTAGACTGGATGTTGTTGAAGAAGATAGAAGAAAAGGACTAAGCCCTAGACTTGATATTGAGAGTGATGAAGAAAAATTTCAATCTACAACTCAATTTGAAGAAACCCTAGAAGAAGAAGAAGAATCAGATCAAGTGAAGATGTCACGAGCTATTTCAAAGATTAGGAAAACACCTAGAGTTGATGTACCAAACTGTACTGGTAATTTGAATCTAGAAGAGTTGATTGACTAGATAAACATGGAAGAATAGTTTAAGTATGAAGAAGTTGAAGATTCGGAGAAGGTGAAATTTGCAAAGACAAAGTCGAAAGGACATGCTGCTATATGGTGGAAAGAAGTTCAGTTGGATAGAAATAGAGGTGGAAAAGAACAGATTACAAAATGGGATAGGATGGTGACAAAATTGAAGAATCAGTTTATACCTACTGACTATGAGTTGGAACTGTTGAAGAGATTGCAAAACATGAGACAAAAGGAGAAATTTGTGAAGGAGTATACTGAAAAATCTCATAAGATGATCATAACGACATGACATAGTGAAGTAAGAAAGGAGAAAGTGGCTAGATACATCAATGTACTAAGATTGAACATTCAAGAAGAATTGAGTTTGGTAAGGATGACAACATTAGAGGAAGCATATCAATTTGCCCTGAAGGTTGAAGACAAGTTGAAAAAGAGGCATGATCAGAAATAGAGAGGCAAAGGAGGTAAATTTCATAGAGGTAGAACATTTTCTAGAGTAGAGAGATCATATGCAAAGTAGAACAGACAAGAGACTACATTCAAGGAGGACAGAGATAACAATGCATACCAAAGAGATGATAGAACTTTCTACTGTAAAGGAAACCCTAGTCCATACTGGAGTGAAGGATACAAAAGAGAAGGAAGAGGACCTGATAGGAGAACATTTAGAGGAACTTATTTTAAGTGTGGAGGAGGACATAGAGCATTTGAATGTAATCAAGGGAGTACAAGCAAGAGAAAAGAAAACAGTGGAAGAGCAGCCTATGTGGAAGAAGAACCTATTCAATCACCTAGTTCAATTGGTAAACTAGAGAAAGGAGAATCACTTCTGATGAGGAGAGCATTATTTCAAGTAGAGACAAATGAGGAACCACCGTAGAGGAAAAGATTGTTTAGAACCAGATGCAAATCAGGAGGTAAATGTTGTAAAGTTGTATTTGATAGTTGTATTTTAGATAACCTAGTTTTAGAGGAGATGGTGACTAAGCTGAAGTTGGAAAGATGAAACACCCTAAGCCTTATCAGATAGCATGGATTCAGGATGATCATAAGGGACTAGTGAGTGCGCAATGTTTGGTGAAATTTCATATTAGATCTTATCGTGATGAAGTCTTGTGTGATGTTATGCCTATGGATGTATGTCATATTTTGTTGGGAAGACCATGGCAGTATGATAGAAAATCTATACATGATGGGAGAATGAATACATATACTATAACATCAAATGGAAAGAGAATTACTTTGATTCCTTTGGAAGATGATCCTAAGACTGAAGTATGTGGTGTTGGAAAGAGACACTGTGTGGCTTCATTGGTGTTGTCATTGATGGCAACAAAGTCCTTCTCACACATCCGCAGGACATGATGTGTCTTTACTGGAAGTCAGATTGAAAAAGTGTTGTGGTCCAGTAAGCAAGAACAGAGCAGGCAGTAAGGTTAGATAGTCAGGTCCGGATCTCTCAGAGGAGGTATCTTAGTAAAGTGTAGATTTGGGGAAGTCAAGAGGAGTACCTTGACTGATAGATTCCAAGGATTTAGCCTTTGGTGATAGAAGAGTTTAAAGATATGAGCACTTGAGTGTTGGGTTCCTGTTTGACAGAGTAGACAGAGGAAGAACTGACTGGCAAAGCATTAGACCTAAATCTAGATGAGATATTGATGGTGATTAAGTTTCTTGAGGTATCATTCATGATTGGCCAATATGATTGATGACTTCTATAAGCATCTCCTTGATCCACATCACTTGGTATGCATGGATTTAGCCGACAGATCAGAGTTTGGGAAAATATTGACTATTCCAGATGCTGACTAGAAAAATGTTGAAATCACTTGTGTGGATATATATACCAGATGGTTTTAGATGTGAATGTGTGTGTTGTGTGTTTTTGTTGTGCAAAGAAAAGCAGAGGAGCAGAATAATAGCAGGAATATAGGTTTGGTATGTGATAGCACAGCAGCACCAAAGAAGAGGAAGAATGAAGTGTAGTAGATCAGTATATTGAGCCTAACCAGAACTAAATCTCAGCATGTTTGGATGCTTCTCATTAGTTCAAGTATCTAGTTTTCTTGTATAAACTATTGTAGGAAGTGAGCCTCTTGTGAGTAGTGTGCTCGGGCAGTGAGCCCTAATTGGTAAGTGCCATTTTGTATTTGTATTCTTCTAACAGAGAATACAATCTTGGGTTAATCACCTCATGGTTTTCTCCCTTAATAGAGTTTCCACGCCAAAAATATGGTGTCATGTGTATTTCCATTTCATGGTTATGTTTGCTTATTTGAATTAATGTTGCATTAATTGTTAAGAAAGTTTAGAAAGCTGAAATAATTAAGATAACTGATTCACCCCCCCTCTCAGTTATCAACAATTAGTATCAAAGCTAAGTTCCTCCGAAAAGAGCCCAATAGCTCGAGGAAGATTTGGGAACTAAAATGGATGTGTATGGTATGAGGGAGAAACTTTAGTCTTCCCTAGATGATCTTGAGCAATCAAACTCTGAAGTCAGAGAATTGAAGGAAAGACTCAAACAGGCTGATGATTTCATAAATGAACTAAAAGGGAAACTGAGTATCTCTATGAAAAAAGAGAAAAGATCTACTTCAGCAATTGGCAAGTCAAAGTGAAGACAATGGTTCAAATGAAGATCTGAAGGAGAAAACCAAGTTATGTGAAAAATTATCAAAAGAGGTCATTATGGTAAGACATGAAATGGAATCAGGAGTTATGAAATTCACCTAAGAAATTGAAGAGAAAAGAAAATCTAAAGAAGATCTAAAGCAATCCCTCAAGGAGAAGTTAGAAGACTGCCACAAAATGGATAGAATAATCAAGCATCTAGAATCCGATCTTGAAGATGCTAGAGATAATGAAGAAAAACTTGAGGATCAAATTGACACTCTTAAAAAGGATCTTCAAACAGCAAATGAATACAAAGAGAAATTCAAGATAAGTTTTGCTGAACTTGAAGTTCTTCTTGAAAGCCAAAAGAGGGTAGATGACAAGCGTGGCTTGGGATATGAGAAAGGTGAAAGCTCTGGATCCTGTTAGAAGAATCTTGGATCAAAAAATCCAAGGAATAGGCCTAGAAGACCTCCGGTAAGGCAACCTAATGCTCAAAGATATCCATCCTTCAATGGATACTGCCACAACTACAATAACTTTGGTCATAAAGCTAATTGGTGCAGAAAGAGAATAAATCAGACTAATACATCCTTCTCCAAATAGTGTTTCAACTGCAAAAGGTATGGTCACAAATCTCAAGAATGTAGAAATATACAAATGAACAATTCATTCAATGGTAGATACTTTGCATGCAATAGAATGGGACATATGGCTAATCAATGCAGATCAAGAGGATTTCATTCAAATTTGCAAAGAAATGTTGTTTACCACAATTGCAATAGATCTGGTCATATTGCCAAATTCTGTAGAAGAAAGAACCAAGACAAAAGGGGTTTGGTGCATCATAATCAGAATCAAGACAAAGGAAAAGGAAAAGTAAATGTGGATGAAGTTAAAAGTGAGATGAACAAAATTTGGGTGAAGAGAAGTACAGAAAATGTAGAGGATGGATCCGCACCAGAATCTGGTGTTAATATTCCTTCTAGAAATTAAAAAAAATGAGTTTTGGCTCAGGGGGAGACACAAGGAAAAACATTTTTCCCCCAGCCAGTTAATTGGTGCCAGAACTAGCACAAGGAGAGTTGCGGATTAAAGGATTCTTAGAGAAACATCTAAATAAAATGTGGTTAAGATATGGAAGATCCACAAGATGTTTAGAACAAGATCGTTTCGGTTCATCAAGTCATCCAAATATGGAAAACAAGGCAAACTAGAATGACTTAAGTTGAGCATTTATTGCAGCTTGGTATTAGGGTTTGTGGAGCAATATAAGGGTTTTTCTTATTAAATATTTATTCATTCTACATTCAAGAAGAAGTGAAAAGGATCTCTACAACAAATTTCCTCAAGCCCATCAAAGATCATCTGTAGAAGTCGATTCATCTAGCAATCGATCCAGCTCACTCTGTAAAACCTAGAAGCACAAAAGTATTTTCTGTTCTTAAATATCTCTCTGCAAATCTTTGAAAGATGGGCACTCTGAATGTGGTGAATATTTCTGATAGGCCATGTCCTAAATTTAAGAATCATCCATATAAATCCCTAGAAGTTGATCCCCTAGGCACCTTTTCAAGCATTCCACATGGGGTTCTTCATGTAGAAGATGTTAGGGCATATATTCATGCAAGTATTGAAGAATTTGGGGAATCTAAGTTGGTCGATATCTATCACAAGCATTTGATAGATGACTCATTCGAACTCAAAACCCAATATAAAGCTATCTGGCACAAACATTTTGCACAATGCATTCATTTCCCCTATTTTCTAGAAAATGAATGGATCCAATATATCTTGAGCAGAATGCATGACAACTTCATGTGGTTGAGCAGGCCGTTTAAGATCACCAAGGATGCGATTAGGGTAGTAACCAAATTACATTCAACTGGTGGAATGCCTACACTCAAATCTGTCAAAAACCAAATTGTCAGTGAGGCTACCGGATCGAAGTTTGATAAAAGAGCAATGACTATTAAGGATACAATAGATCCAGATATCAAGTTTGCATTAATGATAATTGGGTATAAGATATATCACTCTAGCAGGGAGAATTTAGTATCCAGAACTGCTATATATACAGCTTATGAAATGTTGAGGAAGAATGTAGACTATGATCTTTGTGAGCTCCTTCTGAACCAACTCTCAGAGAATTTGTAGAAGATAAAGAAGGATAAGAAGAACTCTTTCAAATAGGGTGGTTTGATACTCTACCTATTCTTTTATTACATGAATGAGCTTCCCAGATCCAGTGGCTGGGTATGGCAGAATGATAGACTAGTAGCCATTCAAATCAGAGATTATATACATGGGCTTGGTGATGCCAAGGCACAAAATACAGCTCTCTGGGGCTATTTCAATAATTTTTAGAGCATGATGCAAGCAAGAGAGAGAATCCCCCAATCTTTAGTTAAAAAATATACAGATACAATATGCTTTATGGTACAAACTGATCAGTGCCTAATGGAGGCAGTGGAACCAAGAATAATACGGATCATGCCTATGGGGTATGAAGTGGATGAGAAAATTGCAAAACTGCATGTTCAACACATGCTAAGTCAACCAAAGGATTCTATGGTAGAAATGTTTGGAACCTTTGAAGAGTTGAGTGTGAAAATCCATGTGGAGCTATGTCAACTAGAAATGAAGAGAAAAGTGAGAAAAGAAGTTGAGACCATTGCCAAAAGTTATGTGATTTCAAAAGAGGCACTTGATGCCAGCAGAGAAAAGATGGAAAGGGTAGAAAAAGGAAAGAAAGAAGTAGAAAAAGAAAGTGCTTCGGTAGAAGCTTCCTCCTGGACTAGATCCTCTAAGAGCTCTGCATCTACCGCTGCAAATAGCTCAGAGGCATCCAAACCAGAAGAAAAATCATCTGGTAAAAGTGAAAAGAGAATAAAGACAAAGGCAACAAGGTCTTACATTTGTCAGAAGGATGATGAAGAGATTGAATCTAATGAAGAGATCAAGAAGATGAAGAAAAAGAAGAAAGTATCTAGTGAAACCAAGGAGGCAGAGATAGAAGATTTTGTTGAAAAGCCCACTTTGTCATTAGATGATGTGGTTAAAGTAGTTACTATGGATGGGAACCTGCAACCAATAATAGAATTTTATGATGCAGATAAAAAGATCTTGGAGGAAGCCACAGTCAAATACTTGAACATATACAATAAAGCATTTATTGAAATAATTTCTCTAATTCCTAAAAGTTTAGAGAAGGAACTTGATATGAGAAAAGAAAATGTCAAGGCTAAGGACTTAGAGATTAAAGATCAGATAGCTATCTAGCTCTATCCCTCAATTACTCCAAAACAAATGGATATGATATTCAAAGATTGCAAGGATGAGTTTTGGAGTAAGGCTAGAATGAATCAACTCATGCTTGGAGAAACTGATAAGGTGGCAAAAGAAATAGAGGAAATCCTCCAGAATGCCTTCAAAAGATTCAATATTCATGTTGTAGAGGATTTAGGTGATGATCCCTAAAGAATAGATAACAAAGAAAATTTCACCAAGAAAATGTCAGAAGAGGCAAAGGAGACAGGTGATGAAAAAGAAGCAAATATCTCTCATCCAATTTCCCCTGCAGATTCTAGATCTAAAGGAGAATAAAGAGTAATCAGTCAAGAAGCAGAGGAGAAGTAAAAAGAAGATGTCAGTAGTAAGGCTGCAAAAGAAGAGAAAACTCCAACAGAAAAGGCCACAGATAATAGTGGTAAGGTTGCAGAAGGGGACAAAACCATGTCACCGGCAAGAGACACAGCAGAAGCAGTAGAAGAATTCTTAACCAAGGACATGATCAAATTTCATGAACCAGAGCTTCTTCAAGGACCGCTCAATATTAACTCTCTCTCCTCGGTTCAAACCATAAAGCTAGCATCCTTTACTTTGGCAAAAGCAAAAGAAAAACTCCTAAAGTCTCACATGGAGGATTGCAAAATCATAGACATTGCATCTAGTGTACTAGAAAAGATCATGCCATCTTTTTAGAAGGATTCCTCAACCTCCTCTTCCGGTAATCTCAAATCTCTAGTAAATAGTGTTAGCACACATTTTGGTTCATTAGAGAAGTCAGCAGAAGATAAGGTCCGGAAAGAGTTTTTGGTAAAAAGATTATCAGAAGTATAGGGTTAATAACCAATGATAGGAGAGTTATGAATATTGGGTTAAAGAGCTTAGAAAATGCTCTCAAAGATGGTGGTGATATTTACAAATTTTATTTATCCTGGCCTAAAGTGACCAAGGACATTGAGAAGAAGGTAAAAGAGCAAGAGGATAAACTATTAAGTTTATCTCAAAGTTTTGATCCTCTATCCTCCTCCATAGTAAATCAAGAGTGTCAAACTATTGCAGTCATAAATGAAATAAAGAAGCTTGAGAAGGAGAAGAAAAATAGAATAAGTAGGTTGAATGAACTTAGAAGAATAATTATCCCTAAGTTAGAGGCCATGCATGAGGCCCTAAATGATGCTCAAACCACAGACCGGACTAGTGATCTGACAGATCTAAAGAGGGCAAAAGCTTTTGCATTCCTGTTGAGTGGTCACATCTCAATTTTGGACAGGATGAAGCAGAGTTGGGCAACAGAAGTTGTACAATTAAAGAACACTTTTGCAGATATACTAAAGTATATGTAAAGTATAACCGGATAATATAGTTATGTGACTAAGTATAGATTAATTTTTGAAAAATTTGGTGTGCAGATCCCACCCTTTGCCATTGATGTCAAAGGGGGAGTGAGGAGCAGTGAAATATGTGGACTCCAGCTAAGGGGGAGCTCTGATATAGTGTACAATAGAACAGAGCATCAACCAAAGGTGAGTGTTGTATAACACTTAGTCATTTTTCACTAAGTGTTGCCATCAATACCAAAGGGGGAGATTGTTGGCAAGAGACACTGTGTGGCTTCATTGGTGTTGTCATTGATGGAAACAAAGTCCTTCTTACACATCTGCAGGACATGATGTGTCTTTACTGGAAGTTAGATTGAAAAAGTGTTGTGGTCTGGTAAGCAAGAACAGAGTAGGCAACAAGGTCAGACAGTCAGGTCCAGATCTCTCAGAGGAGGTATCTCAGTAATGTGTATATTTGGGGAAGTCAAGAGGAGTACCTTGACTGATAGATTCCAAGGATTTAGCCTTCGGTGATAGAAGAGTTTAAATATATGAGCACTTGAGTGTTGGGTTCCTATTTGACAGAGTAGACAGAGGAAGAACTAACCAGCAGAGCATCCAACCTAAATCTAGATGAGATATTGATGGTGATTAAGTTTCTTGAGGTATCATTCATGATTAGCTAACATGATTGATGACTTCTATAAGCATCTCCTTGATCTGCATCACTTGGTATGCATAGATTTAGTAGACAGATCAGAGTTTGGGAAAATATTGACTACTTTGGATGCTGACTAGAAAAATGTTGAAATCACTTGTGTGGATATATATACCAAATGGTTTTAGATGTGAATGTGTGTGTTGTGTGTTTTTTTTGTGCAAAGAAAAGTAGAGGAGTAGAATAATAGCAGGAATATAGGTTTGGTATGTGACAGGACAACAACACCAAAGAAGAGGAAGAATGAAGTGTAGTAGATCAGTATATTGAGCCTAACCGAAACTGAATCTCAGCATGTTTGGATGCTTCTCATTAGTTTAAGTATCTAGTTTTTTTGTATAAACTTTTGTAGGCAGTGAGCCTCTTGTGAGCAGTGTGCTTGGGTAGTGAGCCCTAATTGGCAAGTGCCATTTTGTATTTCTATTCTTCTAACAGAGAATACAATCTTGGGTTAATCACCCTATGGTTTTCTCCCTTAACAGGGTTTCCATGTCAAAAATATTGTGTCATGTGTATTTCCATTTCATGGTTATGTTTTCTTATTTGAATTAATGCTGCATTAATTGTTAAGAAAGTTCAGAAAGCTGAAATAATTAAAATAATTGATTCACCCCCTCTTAGTTATCAACATGTGGGAATGCTAGAATCTTTTTGGTAGATGGAAGAAATTTTTTGGATGGATTGAGACATGAGAATATGTGTTATGCTTTGATTCCTAAGAAGCCTGAAACCTTGAAGGAGATTGAAGAATCCCAACCGAAGGAGATAACTAAGTTGCTAACAGAGTATGAAGACATCATATCTGACAATGAACCTGAAGGATTGCCACCAATCAGAAGTATCAGTCATCACATAGATCTTATACCAGGAGCTAGTTTGCCTAACAAAGTAGCACACAAAATGACATCAACAAAGAATGAAGAATTAAATAGATAGATACAAGAGTTGTTGAGTAAAGGTTTGATCAAAGAAAGTTTGAGTCCTTGTGTAGTACCTACAGTGCTAGCACCTAAGAAAGATGGAGAATAGAGAATGTGTACTGACTCTGGAGAAATGAACAAGATCATAGTTAAGTATAGATTTACCTTACCTAGGATGGATGATATCATGGATTGTTTGAGTGGAGAAAAGTATTTTACCAAGATAGACTTGAAAAGTGGATACCATCA
This sequence comes from Cunninghamia lanceolata, assembly GCA_027924645.1. Classification (NCBI taxonomy): domain Eukaryota; kingdom Viridiplantae; phylum Streptophyta; class Pinopsida; order Cupressales; family Cupressaceae; genus Cunninghamia; species Cunninghamia lanceolata. Next base: position 2,375,113 of record BSBN01000798.1, read on the forward strand.
GATTAGAATCAGAGAGGGAGATGAATGGAAGACTGCTTTTAAGACAAATGAAGGATTGTATGAGTGGTTAGTGATGCCCTTTGGATTGACAAATGCAAGGAGTACTTTCATGAGGTTGATGAATGAAGTCTTGAAGAAATTTTTGGGTAAGTTTGTTATTGTATATTTGGATGACATTCAAATTTTTAGTAAGACAAAAGAAGAATATTTGTTAAACCTGAGACAAGTATTGCAGAGACTAAGAGAAGAGAAGTTGTTGATAAACATCAAGAAATGTAGTTTCATGAAGGAAGAATTGGTATACTTGGGATCTGTGATTTCTATGGAAGGATTGAAGATGGACCTTGAGAAAGTAAGAGTAATTGTTAAATGGCCTCCACGGGACAACATTGGAGAAGTCAGATCATTTCATGGATTGGCTAGTTTCTACCAAAAGTTCATCATAAATTTTAGTTTAGTTTGTAACCCTATGACAGAGACAATGAGAGGTGATAGAAAAGATTTCAAGTGGACATCTGGAGCAGATAAAAGTTTTGAGTTGTTGAAGCAGAAAGTGATAGAGCAACCTATTTTGGCATTACCGGATTTCAGTAAGGTATTTCAAGAAGATTGTGATGCAAGTGGGAATGCAATAGGAGTAGTGTTAAGTCAAGAAAGTAGACTTGTAGTATATTTTAGTGAGAAGTTGAATGATGCAAGGAGAAGATATTCAGTTTATGATCAGGAGTTGTATGCCATAATTCAAGTCTTGAAGAAGTGGAGACATTGTTTGTTGCCTAAGAGTTTGTGTTGTATATAGATCATCAAGCTTTGCAATATATGAAAAGTAAAGGAAAGTTGAATCAGAGACATATGATATGGGTAGAGTTCATGCAGTGTTATACTTTTGTGTTGAAGTATAGGAGTGGTAAATCAAACAAAGTTGCAAATGCATTGAGTAGGAGAAGGAACTTGCTGACAGAGATGAGAGTTGAAGTGTTGGGATTTGATGAATTGAAGAACATGTATGAGGAAGATCTTGATTTTGTAGAACCTTGGAAAGCATGTAAGGAACCTATTGTGACATATAGGAGTAAGTGGTTGGACTATTTCTTTGAGGAAGATATGTTGTTCAGAGGAAATCAATTGTGCATACCTAGAAGTTCCATGAGAGATAATTTGATCAAGGAGAAACATAGTGGTGGATTTGCAGGACATTTTGGCATTGGTAAAATAGTGGCTTTGGTAAGTGAAAATTACTTTTGGCCTCAGATACATAAGGATGTTAGGAAGTTTGTGCAAAGTTGTAGAGTTTGTCAAGATGCAAAAGGGAGTAGTCAGAATACTGGATTGTACAAGCCTTTGACAGTACTAGAGAGACCTTGGGGAGACATAAGTATGGATTTTGTAATGGGATTGTCGAAGAAACAGAGAGGACATGATTCAATATTTGTAGTGGTGGACAGATTTTTAAAGATGGCACATTTCATACCTTGTAAGAAGACAACTTATGCAATACATGTAGCTGACCTATTTTTCAAGGAGATTGTGAGATTGCATGGACTACCTAAAAGCATAGTTTTAGACAGAGACACTAGATTTTTGGGATACTTTTGGAAGACACTTTGGAAGAAGATGAAGATAGATTTCAAGTTTAGTTCAACATTTCATCCATAGACTAATGGATAGATAGAAGTAGTGAATAGGAGTCTAGGAAATTTGTTGAGATGTTTGAATGGAGAGAAGGCAGGAAATTGGGATTTGATTCTTTCACAAGAAGAGTTTAGATACAAGAATTTAGTAAATAGGAGTATTGAAAGAACACCATTTAAGATTGTGACAAGAACTAAACCTAGAGGAGTTGCAGAGTTGAGAGATATCAGTATGGAAGAAAAGAGAAGTGTAGAGGCAGACGAATTTGTAGGACACATGGAAACAATGCATAATCAAGTTAAGAAACATTTGGAAGAGATGAACAACAAATACAAGGAGCAAGAAGATGAGAGGAGAAGACACAAGGAATTTGTAGTTGGAGATGAAGTAATGGTGTACTTAAGAAAAGAAATATTTCCACTTGGGACATATAACAAGTTGAAGATGAAGAAGTTTGGACCTTGTAGGATACTCAGAAACTTAGATTCAGGAAATGCATATGAAGTAGAGTTACTGAAGACATTGGGTATATCACCTATTTTCAATAGTCCAGACCTATATTAGTATAAGGAAGTAGAGTTTAGTGACAACATTGAAGAAGACTTGAAGAATCAGTTACCACAACAAGCACTAAATCAAATTGAAGATATTTTGGACAACAAAGTTGGATGCAACACCAGAGGAAGACAATATAAAGAATACTTTGTGAAGTGGAAAGGCAAACCGGTAGAAGATTCATCTTGGATTTCCCAGGCTGAGGTGGACCATCTTGGTTTTCGTCTAGCCCCAACAAAGTGAAGGACTCACTTTTTCAATAACCTCAGATGTCTAAAGTAGGAGCATCCTTGGTTCAAGAGAAATCTTGTATCAACCAAAAATATTTGCATTTCAGTTTATTTGCATTTAAGTTTTTTTTTCCATTTCAGTTCAGGCATTTCAATTAGTAGTAGTTTCTATATTTTGGTCTGCCTTGTATGGCAGTTACATTTTAGACCTTACAGAGATAGATTTAGCATCTAGACACATTCAAGCACATCATATCCAATTTTTAGAGCATTTGGATCAAGTACTGGTAAGATATCTCTATTAGAAGATTGACTATTTTCTTAGAACAGAGCATCTTGACAGTCTTAGACAATCAGCTAAAGGAGAAGACTTGTGGAGTATTTCTTGACTCATGGAGCTAAATGACACATCTTTCAGTGTTTCATGGTTTGTGACCAACCTTCCTTGAGATCCACACATCATTTCATTCATTTACGGAAGAGTGCTTCTTGTTTAGGTCTGACCTATTCATGTACACACATTATAACTCCTCATTGGAGTTTGTGATCTTCCTTGGCTGACACAGAGGAATCATATGTTCTAGAGATGATATATAATGATGTAGTAGATGCCTAGGAAAGTAGTTCAACACATGAGAGATAGTTGATAGTTTAAATTTGTACGAAAGAGCTTCAAAGCTATATCTTGTGCATATTTGGATATTCAGTAATCGGGCCTATGAGCCCTAATTGTAAGCCTGCATGTTGCCAACCAATTTTTATTTGAATTCTATGATATACTAAATGAATGGATCTACATTTTTTCCTATCTTTGATTTGTTTTCATTATGTTTACTCTAGCTACATGGCCTGGACAGTTCTCTTTGAGGACCCTCCTAACTATGGCTGTACCAACCTAAAATAATTATTTATTGATCCTAATGCACAAAACCTAAAAAATAACTATAAGGTGGGGCTATAAACACTTAAGGTGATTTATCCCAGAAGTTGTGAGGCTAAAGGCCCAGGGCACCTGAGTGCCCTAGGCCCTCCTTTAGCCCAGACCTAAACTGATGGTATGTTGGCTTTAAGCATCTCAAAAAGTTTCTCATGTTGGCTTCATTTAGTTTAATTCTCTAAAAATTAATGGGAATGCATATATAAGCAAGTTAATTCATTCATTTGAAGATATAAGCAATCTAGGCACATTTTAAACTCTTTCTTCTTCTCTCTCATTGTCTCTATGCTTCTCTCAAGCTCTCTATGTTGGATTATTGCTACGACACTAACTTTTTGTAGGTCTTGTGAAGATCTCTCTACTTCTATGGGCTACAGCAACTTCTTGAGTCAAATTGTGATGCCTCCTCAAGCAAGCTAGGGTACCCATGCTCATGGTGACTCCTTTCCTTCATGCTTTGTTCTAGCATTCCATTCTACTTAAGATTTGCCTTTTCCCTTCTTGGGCATGCACTCTTTGATATCTCATCATTGCTATTCTAGAGGTGGAAACATAATTCATGAAGCTCAACTTAAGAAAGGTCCTAAATAGCACCCAACCATTTTCCTTCTTGTCTGTGTGCAGGTAGCATCCAGAAGAATCTATAGAAAACAAGTTACAGGAAGTAGTAACTCAGAAGGGCAAAGACACATGAAACTTAACATTCTGCAAAATCCTAATAAGGATCTAGGGCACCCAAGCACCCTAGTCCTTTGGGCCCCCGAGTCTAGATCCTAGTTCTACTTTTTCCTCTAATCCTCGCTATGGTGTTATATTTCTGATATCTATTTTTGACAATCTGTTATGGGTAGATCTTTGTCAATGAGGATTTGATATTTTCTCCTAGTTTTCTTGGTTAGAATTGGTTGGATTTGGTTGACACTCCTCTTTACAAAAAATGGAGAAAACCCCTATAGTTTGGCTCTCCTTCTTGGGTAGAAGCCAAGCTCAGTTTGAGTCTTAATGTTAATAGAAGAGGGTTTTGATGTACTTAAATCTCTTGGGCTAAGTCACTCTTTTCTATCAAACAATATATATTGTTGGAGCAACCAAGATCTAAAAGAAAAAACTAAAATACTTTCAAAAAAGCTATATTGCATGAAAAAGCCAAATGATTGATTGAAAAGCTAAGTAAAAATGTACATAAGAGCCTTGCTTAAATAGGTAAGGGAGAGGAGGAAGGAAGGTTGAACTCAACCATAGACTAACCTCCAAAAGATACAACACTTGTCTAACTCACATGCCATGTGTGAGGGCAAGTGGCAAGTCAAAATGAAAGAGGTGTCTCACATAGCTAACTTAGAACACATGTCAAAGTGAGAAATACACCTAAAAGACATAAATAAGCTTAAGCTATGTGTGAATAGGTCAATCCTTCTAAAAATTGGCATCTAAAATAGTTAGATAATGACTCTATTTACACTAACACCCCCTGTTAAGTACAACTTGGGTCCAGATACTAGGCCATGTTAGGTACCCATATATAAAGAAATCTCTCATTAAGAAAATGAAGAAAGAAAACCTAGTGGGAAAAACTTTCCTCAAAAATAGAAATGATTCATGAATGAATTGTACAAGTGAAGCAAAAAAAGCTAGGAGGACTATACATGACCACCCAAGGACATATTTTCTCTACATAGGAGAGAAAAGATGAGAAGGTAGATGTGACCCCACCCCCCAAATGTGAAGCGATGAACTCCATGTGAGGAAATAGATCCTCCCAAAACTAAGATGAGAGGACTAATGTTTCCTCCCCTCAAAATACCTCCTATAGTGTGTATAGAAGCTCAACACTAGATGCTGAAGATGATCCATGAATGCTAAACCATATTTCTCCCCTTAGGCAGAAAAAGAACCACATAAGCTTTCAAGTGATCTTCCCATTCCAAATAGGAACATACATAAAGAAGAATGAAGGTCTCTAAATTCTATACATGATCCAAACACACATATGAATCTCTTTAAAACTACTCAAAGGTCTCCAATCCATATTAAAACTATAATGGAAGAAGAGGAGGATGAAGAACAATCTCTTCAAAGAATGACAAGGTGATGCAACTCCATCGAAGATGGCATCGAATAGAAGATGAATGTCCTCAATGGTGTCTTCCAAATCTGCAATACAAGATTCTATGAAAAGACATGAAATATTAGGTAGATATGCATCCCAATGTGGAAGATCTAGAACAACAATAACAATGTCTTGATGTAATGACTCACTAAAAGTCAATCTGAATGTAACATCAAGTACTTGTGGTTTTGCAATCTTACGGAGCATTGAATAGGCAGCATGTGAGAAATGAAGACACATTTCATCTTCATGTTGATTACTCCCACAATAGGTATAGTTGATTTTGCACAATATGTACTATGTACATAAGAAAATGAGCTTAAAATAGAACAAACTAAACCAATATTAGCCTATTCTACTCACAATCTAATGCAACCTCAAGATAGAGCAAAAGGAATGCAAAACAATGAAGTTAAAAAATTAACTACATGCAAACCTTAATTTTTTGATGTGCTCCTTTGATGATTCGATGTAGATAGATCCTCAAATGGGCACCATAACCTTGCTTCTCATGGAGTCTTGGAGTTGAAATGGCAGCATTATGTTGCATGAAGTTGTGTTATTTGTGAAGGGGTGAGCTCCAATTTATAGATTTTTGAGGCTCAATTGGATGGTCAAGATTCAGGGCTCTCAAGCAAGGAGAGATTAAAAGTGTCATGATAGGATTGGATGAGAAGGGATGTCTTTGGATCAAGGAGGAATGAATGGTCAAGATTGGTCTTTGGGAAGATTGGAGGGATGAGATTGTCTTGGTAGATGGAAGGTATGGGTTGGATTTGATTGGAATTTTAAATTGGGAAGAATGGGTACATGCCTAATTAAAAACTGAAGGAAAAGATATGATGTGTCTTTGATTTAAATTTTAAGTTGGGAGCATGGGTACATGCCCAATTTAAAATTAGAGGATAGTGGATGGAGGACACAAGGACCTTTGTACATGGGTCCTTGACCATGCCTTTTGTAAGAAGGTCATGTGGACATGTACAAGAGGCCCTTGCCTTTGTACATTTTGGGGAATGGAGAGGATTTGACCAAGGTTAGATTAGAATTTAGCTTGTGTAAGTGGGGGATTAAGTTAGTTAATTAGGTTTAGGTGACCTAATCAAAAGTGTAGAAAATATGAATTAAATAAATACAAATATTTATTTAATTCATGGGATGGGGTAATGGGATAATAGATAAATTAAATTTATCTAATGTTTGGACTATAGAGGAAGGGGATAAATAATTAATAAATCATTTTGGCTAGGGCTAAGTACCAATGCAGGTATGAATGAATAGTAGAAAGTACATGAATAGTGATTTTAATAATAAAATATTGTAAAAACATAGATTGAAGGGGAATTGGTTAATTAACCATCTAAACATGTGTTTACTCAGTTAATATGGTATAAATAGTCATTTAGAGACATTTGGGGATGAATAAGGATTAATTGGGGGTAAGTAGGAATGAATTAGGGATGTGACGAAGAATGACCAATTTCAGTTGTCTATATGTACATAATGAAAAATTAATGTACAAATGCAGGATTCTCCCCCCTAAATGATTATGATTGTTTGTAGAAACCCCTTATAAAAATGCAAGAAAAATTGCAACTTGTTGAAGATCGGATGCGAAATCGACCAGTTATAATTTACAGTGATGTTTACAAAATGTACAATCTGAATTTTATTTTTTTTTACAATTTTAAATTCCTTAACAAATTTTGAGCACTTCGAAAAAAATTGTGAAATTTTGATATCGTGGGTGAAAGTTACTCCCTGTCGAGATTTTCCGCTTAGAATGGCTTCAGGGTTTAAAAACTGTAAAAAAAAAATTGACTTTTCTGTAGTGAAGTACATGGAAACACCTTTCTCTTGAATATAATTTTGTGAAAAACTAACTCTATACGAGAAAGTTAGAGAAAAATGAAAAAAAAGGCCCTATGTGGGCATGTTGAGAGCACTTGGCATAAAATGTTGACTCTAATGCAAAATGTCTTCTCCAGCATAAAAGGCTAGCATAAAATGTTATCATCTAGCAATTTGTCACATGGTTACAATTTGTTGTGAAGCTTACATCAAAGTGACTTAATAGTTACATAGCCCTTGACCATGAATGTTATTGGTTAACATTAAATGCTTATGAACCCTAACATTATATATTTATGTTGTTTCAAATGTGATTGAAAATAATTTTAAACAAGGGAATCTATGACCAAACAAGAATTAATCTATGGCTCTAATAGAAAACTGTTGAATAAGACTTTGACCACCTGACAATAGAGAGACCACAACATGAGGTAAACATGATAGTTAACAATGGGTAAGAAACAAATGTCAATGTTTGTACAAATGTTGAAAACATCCTACAAAAAAATAGCAACAATGACCTCACAATGATGAAAGTGTCGACGTGGATGTGTTGAACACCTAGAAAACTAAGAGGGGGATTGAATCAATATTCATTGAAACCACTTAATCATTTAAACATTCATTTCACATAGCATGTTTAACTTGCATTAAGAAAGGAAAACATGAAATCAACCATTAAAGCATATCACACATGAACACCAGATTTTAATGTGGAAAACCCAAAAAGGGAAAAATTATGGTGAGGATTAGCTCACAATATATATTAATAAAGCAACTAGTTAAGGTTGATACAATTGGTGGACTCACTATCCAAGAATGCTCACTACAGGTGGCTCACTACCAAAGGATTTACTATCCTAAGAAGAGAGAGGTAGAAGAAGGGGATGGCTCACTGCCAAAATGAACTACTAACAATGCATCTGACTAATGCTGAAGATGCAGTTCCACTAAAACTCAAAATACTGACTTTACACACTTCGTCTTTACCACAAACTCAACTTGTCTCTCTTTGCATTAGACTTCACTTAACTCCACACTCTATTTTGCTTCACAATATTCACACACACCTCTGCACAAGAATTCAATCTTGTATCTATACCACATTAAGGAGAGACGTCAATTAGGTCGGCACAATACATGTACTATATGACTTCCTTTCTTGTTGGCCCAAAACATAATCCAATATGCTTTGTAGAGAGATCCAATTCATGTAACGCATTTATATAGGTTGGAATAAATTATAAAAATTCCCATGACATCACTTCATACATTTCATAGCTCTGCACAACATTAACACCTTCAGGGCAGCTCCTCTAGTGTGACAACAATAGCATGAACTAGCTGTTAGTTCACAAATCAACATGCAGACCTCTAAAATGCCTATCACTTGGATCATACACACTTCAAACATCCATAACCTTATCCTCAACTTTGCAAAGTAAGACATTCATCTGCAGTGGAATTCGAAGTGTCCCACTATGTAACTTACACTATCAATACACTGTCGATACAGATTGCAATACTCTGTCAACTCTTTCATTCTGGAGTACTTCAAGACTTGAAACTTTGGAATTACACACCTTTAATATGCATCAACATTTACTTACAACCATATAGAAAAGTTCTTCATGGCGGAGGAATGCGGATTGAAATACAATGACTTTGTCATAGGTTCTATAGTGTAAACACCTTAGGAAAATCTTCAAGAGGTTGTGTTTAAATGCAGAACACCAAAATGGAAAGACAATGTGTTTAGACGTTCTCCTTCATTTTTCACTTGGTAGCTTCTCCAAACCCACATTTAGATGTATTCATTTCCATATCAGACTTAGTTACTATCAATACTGTCAATACACTTACAACTGGATCCTTTCTCTTTTCTGTCTCTTTTCGGACCAACACAACCTTGTCTTTACACTTGTTTCCACTCTCTGGACCAACCCAACTATCTCCTTGTGCCTAGTTACACTTTTTTGGACCAATATGACTTTACCCTTTGATGCCACTGTCTTTATCGTATGTTATTGTTCTCTAGACCATAGTAGCTTTACCCTTTGTTGCCATCAATGACAACACTACTTACAATTATGCTCATTAGTCTTTTCATCATCCCACATATGTTTCCAGTAATCTCCCCCTTTGTCATTGATGACAACATAGCCAAAAATTCTCCTCCATTTTCATCAATGACAAAGGAACTACTTGTATATTTACAAGTCAGAAACTTCTCCAAGTTTCTCTTACTTTATACTCCCCCTTACTATCTTATTTCTATACACCAAAATATTAAAATTTGTTTCCTTCTAACCTTCTGCATATGCACAAGAGATCATAAAATAAGGAACTTACTGACTGGTAGAAAATATATCCTTGTAAATGTTCTTCAGTTGTATCACTATCGAATCCCAGTGCACCTTGGCAAAGTTAAGTGTTTGTATCTATCCATTGATCTGCAAGAGAAATTCTTTTTCTTTTTCTACTGTTGCGGGAGTAGTTGTCATCTTCCCAACTTTATCAGCTTCCCTTGGCAAACCTGTCAGTGCAGCCATCTTAAAGTTGACTATCTCTCTCAGTTGACCCATTTGATCTTTTATTGGCTCTTTTTTACTCTGTAATTTTTTATTATAGCATGAGTCTTTTCCACTTTAGCCCTTAGATTTCCATTGTTATCCTTCAAGGGATCATAAGTTCTGGAGATATTTACTATTTGTATCTTTAGGCCATCAATTTTATCTTTTATTTGCTTAGTAGATATGGGCCAAGATAAATAAAATTGGAATAATACATAGGCATCATTTAAAGCATTTTGAATACTCTTTACACTATTGTTTAAAAAAATGTGTGCCTTGGAGCACTTATCTGTTAGATCCACTAACCTCTTATTGTTTAGTTTTCCCTTTACCTTCTTCTCAACTTCTTTTTCCAAAGACTAAAAATGGTTGTAAACTAACTCCGTTAGTTTCTTCATTTGTAGTTTAGGAGTTAAAGAGACATCCCTCTCAGTTTGAGGCAACATCTTTTCAAAAACTTTCATAGCCACTTCCAAAAGATCATTACCTTCTACATGTGACTATAGAATTTCTTCCTGAGCAATGGCTTGAAAAATTATTCCCAACTGAAGCTTCTACAAAGGAGATATACTGGGCAAACGTATTTGTCCATCCAAGGATTATACCTGAAACAACTATGACGAAGACATGGTTTGAATTTGTCTTTACTTTGCCAAAAAACTCTTTGATAGAGTCTATTGGAGAGACTCCCAAGCACTCATCAACATTATCCCTTTTCTCCTCTTTAGAAACAGATATCAAATGAGAACTAGAGGTATTTAGAGGATAGTTCCCATCATGTACTTCCTCTTCATCATTTCCCAAAATAGATGCATTATCCACAGTGTTATCAACTTGGTCTGCAATAGCCTCACTTTATTCTCCCTTTTCTTCATTTGTCTTCTCTTCTGGTGGCTCCCTCATCTCTTCAATATTATCTACATTCTCTAGAGGGTTAGCAACATTTAGATCTATTGCACTAATATCTGCAGGCACACTTGGCTTAGCCAACACATCTTGTTCTATACTTGTGGCACCTATTTCCTCATTCTTTTTGACATGATCATCATTATTTTCTCCTTCCTCAATGGAGGACCACTCTTCAATTGTGTTGATCTTTAATTCCTTAAGGACATCAACAATTATTCTCAAAGTTTCCTTCTCCAATCTCTTTATTTTAGCTTTGTCATTTGACATCAAAGTGTTTAGTCTTCTTTTTGTCCTGAATTCCTTGGCTAACCTTTATATAGTCTTATTCTTGTCTTGTCCAGAAAATGTAGGACAAACCTTCTCAAGTCCTTTATTCTTCATTTCCATGTCCTTATTCATGGCATCATCTCTTCTCTTTGTTAGTACATAAGCAAGACTATTAGGTAGTTTGTCAATTATTTATATTAATGCAACATTAAATATGTCCATGTACCTACTAATAGTTGTCTCAATGATTGATTGATCTCCTACAAATCTTTCATCATATAGCTTAGCTGCTTCTTTCAAAGTATCATACTGTGTTATTACATTTATTGTAGCTTCAATTTACAGAGGGGGGAGAGTGGATTTTTTTTATTTCTTTTATTTTCCCTTTCCCTTATCTACAGTTTCACTTTCTTTTCTTTTCTTTCCCTTTACTTTTCCTTTTGAGGAATGGCCTTCTTCACCAGATTTGTCTTCTATTTTCTTGAAAATAAAACCTTCTTTTTCTTTCTTAATATCTTCTTCTTGCTTAGTTACAATGTCAAATTTTATTATTTTAACTTGTGTCTCCTCTCCAAAAACAAGAGACTCTCTTTTCTTTCAGACTAGTTTGGGTCCTTCTTCTTCTTCCTCTTCTTCCTCAATGTCATCATTGTTGAACACCTAGAATACTGAGAGGGGGTGAATCAGTATTCTCTTAAACCATTTACACTTTAAACATTCAAGCCATTTAGCATTTACAATTGTAGTAAAGGAAATTAAGCATAAATCATACAACCACAACTCATAACACATGAACACTAGTATTTTTACGTGGAAAACCCAAAAAGAGAAAAACCATGGTGAGGATTAGCTCACAATATATATTAATAAGGCAACTAGTTAAGGTTGATATAATTGGTGGACTCACTATCCAAGAATGCTTACTACATGTGGCTCACTACCAAAGGACTCACTATCCTAAAAGAAAGAGATAGAAGAAGTGGCTCACTACCAAAATTTGAACTGTTATAATTGTATTTAACATTTGCATATAGTACAGTTCAAATGAAGCCCAATTTACAAAACAATACTCAATACACTATTCTAGAATACCATACTGCTCTACTGTGTGCTTTCTCATCCACAATCTTGTCATACCACTTTGTATCCATAGGCGCTTGTTGCATCATTCAGATCATATCATTCATTATCTACCAAAACACTGAAAACAATCCTTCATATATATCCGCTTCTTTCACAACATCAATTAGGTCAACCTAATTGGATGTAATGTGCAAAACATGCCATATAGAACTTTTTCATCCTCAAACCTTCACACACATGCTTCATTCCAAGATTCAAACTTTGAGGTAGGTCGGCATAGACCTAAAATAGCTCCCACTAAACTTTGCAAAGCATATTTACCCTCCACACAACATCAATACCTTTAGGTTGGCTCCACTGGTAAGATAACAACAATATGAACTATCTGTTATTTCATAAATCAATATGCAAACCTCCAAATTGCATAAAACATGGAATAGACATGCTACAGACATTCATAAACTTATCCTCAAGTCTACATAGAAAACCCTTTACTTGTGAAATGCAAAGTGCCTCAATGTGTCAGTCGCATTGTCAATACAGAGTGTGATACTCTGTCACCTTTAAGTTTCATTCTGGAAGACTTTAGGATCTAAAATTTTGGAATTGGACTCTCTGAATATTCACAAGAAACACCCTACAACTACAAGGAAAAATATTTCATTCTAGAGAAATGCGGATCCATTTACTTACATGCTTTGTACCAGAAATAGTTGTACTCTTTTAGGCTAGACTTTTGTTGTTCACATCTTTCACACCATAGATTATTAGTAGGAAAGATTCTCGATTTAGATGTATCCAATGAACAATAACAACATACCAAAACTACAGAGCAAGATATTCAATAGCGGACCAATGCGGACCGAATTATCAGAACTCTATAGCTTAGTTTTACCAGATTGATAATTAGCCAAATTTCATATCTCCTTACTAGATCAAATGTTCTTGCATAGTAGTCTTCTATGCAGGATAAAGTCATATTGTAAGGAAGAGGATCAAACCCTTTTGCAAAATTACCAATCAAACCATTCTACACATTTGTCTCCTTATGTCTAGTTAACACTTTCCAAAACACTCTACCTTTATCCTTTCTTGTCACTGACTTTGACCTGGGATGCTATTTTCCAAACTAGTGTATCTTCACCCTTTGTTGTTAATAATGCCAATACTTCAATCTTTGTTGCCATCATACTCCAAACTCTGTTACCATCAATTCCAACACTACTTAACATCATGCTTAACATTCTCTACCACATCATGCATACTTATGTAGTCAACAATCTCCCCCTTTGGCATTGATGGCTGTTGAACTGCACCAGACAACTAAGAGGGGGGGTGAATCAGTTATCCTAAAACTTTTAACCAAATATGATCATCAACTTATCAATTACTTAAATTTAGATATAACCATGAAAACATCAAATCAGAAGCTCAACACAAAAGCATAAGCAACACAGAAGAAACCATATTTTTACATGGAAAACCCTAAAAGGGAAAAACCACAGTGGGTGTTAGCCCACAAAAATATATAAGTTATATCTATTGGGATAGGAAAATTTAAAATTTTCTTATATTCCTACTCACCTATGTCTGACCAAATTAGAAAACATTATGCCCAAAATCATAATAATAACTGATATATTCCATAAAAATCACATGACTTTCATTACAAATGGATATCTCACCCATCAAACTGCATTGTAATGTAGGGCTCCAATTCCTTAATCTCAGTGAGACCTCACTTTTGACATACCAATCTATACTTTATATGAGAAATAGGCTGAAATAACTATCAACATGAGAATAAGGATCGGGGAGAAGATTTTAAGAACCACTGATGAGGAAGGTAACACCGATGACCCTTCGTTGGAAAGAAAAATCCCAGTCATGTCGATCAGTATAAGACAACACTATCGGGTAATACTCCACAAATCCCCCTGATAGTATAAATCATACCAATGGAGAAAATTTTTAGGACTCTCACCGAGCATCCTGTGGAATGGAGGGAACTAGCAGTCATTGGTAGGAGATAAGCATCGGAGTGAAAAATTAAGGAGTCTCTGATATTCTAATGTCTTAGCGATTAACGAAACTATTTCGGTATAAGTCATGTCGATATGTATGGAAGATAAGAACCATTGGCAAAGGTAAATGAATTGGAACAAAGCTTGCAAGTTTGGCCAAAACAATGCTCACAACGATGTCGGTGACATTTTGTGAAGGTCTCTTTGATCAAGGATATAAAAGGCTATCGAGGAAACAACCATGATCAAGTAACTTGAAATAAGTTATCCCAGCGGTAGATCTTATCTCGATGACAATGATGACCATGTTCATCAACAAGACTCTCATCGATGGTCATATCGATGACACTTGAGATATCAAAGAAGAAAGTTATTCCCACAACGATGAAGAAAGTCAGGCCGATGACAACCATGCCCACTTCTATATCAGGTAGATCTTGAAAACATCTTGCTGATACAAACTCATATAAAAAACCACATCGAGGAGATAGGTGGAGGGTCACAAAGATTGATCCATGGGCAAATGTTCGCACCATAAGAAGATATTAAGTCACCCTGACATTACAAAAATCATGCTGATGAGAGAAGTTATGATGATGTGACATTTCACAATGATCAAGAAAATTGAAATGCTAGAACAATTAATTGCAGACGATGAAGAAATCCTCTGAAAAGCCATTTGAAATTCTTGCAATTAGGTTCAAAAGAATTATCTGAAGTGAGAAAGCAAGAAGATACTTGGAGGAGATAATAGGGGAATTCAGTCATCACCTCAAAATAATAGGTACATAAATACCAACTTCTGTACAATAGCCTATAGTTTGAATTTACTGTCCAAGATTGTGATGGAAACTCCAGTAAAAGGGAAGGGCAGAAAACAATAGGGTGAGACCAGTAAACCTAAAAAATAAAAAATTGACAAAGCCCCTGAGGAGAAAACAAAAAAGAAAAAACTGAACCAAGACTTAATTGACCAACTACTTGGATCAACTCCCAAAGCTTGAAGGTCTGCACAACTTAGGACAGAAGTAGAGAAATTGGAAGATAAATGTAAATATCTTGGAAATATTTAGACTCCAATTAGAGGCTATGAGCTTTTCAAATTCCACTACAATAGAAGATTTAGGAATTTCCCAGTGTCCAACCCATGGCACTTGAATTTAGGCAAATTGGTTGTTCTTGATGTGTTTCTAAATGCAGAACTCCTCCAACTACTGGCTAGGTAGTATAATCCAAGCTTCAAGGCCATATGCAACACAAAAGGGGAGCCTATTATACACATGTCTAAGAATGCCATTTGTGAAGTTTTTGACTTAGATAATTTATGTACTGTCCCCATAGTTTATGAGGATTTGGATAAAGAATACTCAAGAATGGATACTACATATAATGGATGGAGATTGCCTATTCACAGGCCTAGGGCAGAGGGAGAAATGGTGCCTCTCAATGAGAATGATGGACCTCCATTTCATGTGTCATTATTTAAACCCTACATACAATACACATACTACTCTATGGGCTAGGTCCTAGGATTAGAGGTCTGTGATTTCATGACAATTCCTTTGATGGTCATAGCTACAGACATCTAGTTCCACAATGCCAGGAATTTTGATTATGTTGCCTATGTTTTTGGTAGAATTGATTCTAATATGACTACAATAAAGAACAATGCCCCATCAGTTTCCTTTGAACACTACTCACTCTTGATGCACATGGTGCTTTATTATGGCCAGGAAATAGGATTGTGGCCAAGTGAATTCAAAGTTGTTCTAGTGGATCAAAAGGGGAAAAAGTCACCCGTGTAGATGTGGACTAGAATATGGGATAATAGGTATGCCCATTCTAGCTATGTTCAATTTGAAGAATACTATGGGAAAGAGTTATATAGATATTATAGTCATCCCTATGAGTATTCAATCTCGAATGAAATAAAGAGGTTTCTTAGACCAAAAGATTTTGGTGGTCCTACTATTACTCACAACTAGGGAGACTGGTATTGTTTTGAAGATGCTACCATGGTTAGAGTTTATGGTGTTGAGAACACTCCTTTTATATGGCCTAAGACTGTTCCTGACATAATTGCC
The DNA here is from genome assembly GCA_027924645.1 of Cunninghamia lanceolata. Lineage (NCBI taxonomy): Eukaryota > Viridiplantae > Streptophyta > Pinopsida > Cupressales > Cupressaceae > Cunninghamia > Cunninghamia lanceolata. The sequence continues at coordinate 2,391,368 of BSBN01000798.1, forward strand.
TACTTGGAAATAGTTAGGCAAATGAATTGTTCTAATGTGATGCACTTGAGCTCCCATGACAAAAATCTTTTATACCTAGTACTCTGTACTTTGGAGATTTTACTGTGGTATCCAAGGAGGGTTATGGTCTCATTATGGATAAACTGATGCATTACAATATGAGATGTACTAAGGCAAGAAAACGATTTGATCCTAAGGGTTTCATTGACCTTACTCGGAGAAAACAAAACCTCAGTGGATACACACATGTCCCATACCCACATGATGATGTCATCAGGAATTTGGAAGAGACTGAAGTTGAATTGGTGGTTGAGAAATACAATAGGGACTTAGATGAGAAGAGGAAACAATTGGCAAAGATAGAGTTGTTACCTTCTAGTCATGAAGAACCTGCAGAACAAGAGGAGCCACATCAACAGACAACAAGAATGTCCAAACAAAAAATGCAACACTATCAGTCTCCTGGTATGGAACATGATGAGGAGGGGTTTTGTGATAAGGATCCCATACAAGTAGCATATGATTCTTTTATTTCTAATGATAAATTTATTTATTCTAAAGAATTCAAATCATTTTTATATAAATGCAAGGGAAAAGAAATTAGGGAGTTAGTTGATGATATCTCTGCCAACAATGAAAGACAGTTACTTGATATGTTGAAAACAACAGTGGATAGTGAATTGCAAGATATGACCCCTAGTAAGGGTAGACAGCTGCTCAAGGAAGTAGGGGTGATGATCTTTCCTGGTCTTGATTTGAATTTTACTCTAGTATTTGATAGTTTTCTTCATAATACAGATGATAAGTACAAGCTCACTCCAAAAGGTGTCACAGAAGTGTATATGTGCACCAAATATAATAACGATAAAAATTCATTAATGATATGGGCCCTGTATCCTCCTTATAAGAAGACAACCATTATAGACACTGAGAAGACTTTTGGCCATGTCATGACTTTGAAGGCAGTGGAGGCTGAACCTTGATCACTACAGACATTAGCATTAACATTGCAAAGATGAATAAAGCATAGGCTCAGATGTTAATCAAAGAAAGAGATGCATACAAAGTGAGTTGTGAGAGATTGACAAAAGAGAATGATTATTTGAAGGATGTTGTTAAGAGAACCTTTGGGGGGTCAGTAAAAAGATTAACTCAGGGAGAAATCTCACAAAGCACCTAATCGCCATCTATTGACCAGATAGCTCAAATATAGATTGATACACTTTTCACAGTACTCCAGAATAGGCATAACAACATGATGCATTGGCTGAACCAATTTTGGGATAATTATTCTCAAAATTATAAAGCGATCCAAGAGCATGAGAGGTTTGACAAAAGGCAGTAGGTGAAACTCAATGAGACACAGAGTAAGGATACTTCTGACATTACAGGTACCTCCAGTGCAAAAGATTTGATTGAGTGGCATCAAAAGTATTACGACCAACTTAAGAATGATGCCGAAGAATGTGTTGAAGCCTCAAAAGTAGGAGTGCCCACATTGTTCAAGAGAAATAAAGAATTAAAGAGAAAAGAGGAATGGAGCAAAGACTACCAAGTGATATTGCATGAGGCCTTAGGAGCTCTCAAGGACAAAGACTCTGCATCCGGGGAGGCCTACAAGCATTTGGAGAAGATGGTTACAATGGATGTGATCACAAGAAAAACTATTGAATTTACTGATTCACATCGCAGCCATGAGTACTTAGATCACATTGCTCAGCTATACTTGTGGTTGAATAGAGCTTAAGCATTGATATTTTATTGTTGTTATGTTAATCATGTTGATTTCCAAAAGACTTTTTGAAGAGTTATGTCTCTTCATGAATATTCCTATATAAGTTGAACACATGATGTTGAATTATCATCAATAGTAGGATATTATACATGAAGTTTACAGTATTTTAAAGACCATGTTCCAAGCATTATATGGATGAGGTAAATTGAAGTTCTCTAATTCTGTGGTTTATTTTGGCATCAATTGTTTGTTAAAATTACTCAGTTATATGGTTGTCTCCAGTTCAATATTTCCTTGTTATTCAAATTGATATATCAAGTATATATTTAGTTTGTCAATGCACATTTGATGTATTTGTGTGATAGGATTAATTAGTTTCCATTAACGGAATTAAAATCCTTCTGGTCAGTCACAGTAACCTAGAAGTATTAGTTTGGATTACTAAGAAGAACCTTATAATTAGGATTGGCATTATATCTCCAAGTTAATATTATATGTTGTTCTTGCATAATTCATTCAATTGGTTCTTTCAAGAAAGGATTAAAATTCCTTTTGGTGAATAATAAGAAATCTGATTATATTGGTTGGATTATTAAGAAGAGTTTATCAGTCATTTCCCTACATGTTTATACAAGTTATAAACTAAAATATTGTGCCAAATAGTTAGAGTTATTGCCCACCATAAGACATTAGGCTTAGTCTTACATTTGACTCTGTTTACCCAACAAGACGCTGGTCTTATTTCAACTCATCATTTAAAAACCCTTTATTAGTTAAGTATAGTCATAAAGCTCACCTTGATATTGCTTATACAATTTATACCAACCATTCATCAAATATTAGATATAGAATTAGTTAGAAAGCTCTCATCTATTCTACGTTATTTGCCACTATAGGTAGATCCATTTATTTAGTCAAGATATTTACATTCAATCAGCTTCAATTTTTAAGGTTCACCTGCCTAGGTTTAGCAAGACCCAAAGTGCAGGGAGTCATCAAACCCTAAAGGTTGATTCTGTCATGTTAGTTCAAAAATGTTGCAAATCTAAACATAGAGCCTGGCATCCTCTTAGGATTAGCAAGCTACATTTTTGAGACCTAACAAATTGGAGACTCTACTGGGGAACCAAATAAAGGACCTTAGTAAGAAACCATTCTTTTTATAGTGTCATAAATTTTAATTTGGTAACTCTGCTGGCAAAAAGAATCTAGAAAGATAAATTATAAACTGTTTTGTATTTACAAAATAGGTGACGACTCTAGAAACTGTTATAACAAAAAGTTAATACCAAATGGATAGTAGGAGATCCAAGATGGAAGGTAAGAAATTGCAATCATCTCCACCAATTAGAAACATCCCCAAAAGAAATGGAGTATCAAATTATTCTCATCAGAATGATAATCAGGCGATTCAAGAGGATAATATCAAAAAAAATTATCACAACTCACAATATTTTACACCTCTGCATGAATCAAATGAAAATTTCAATGGAGTAACTAATGATATATTGGAAAAATACAAACCAAATCCTCAAGAATAGCTTGAGTGTGAATCACAGGTCATGAGGGAAATTAATCGAAGGCAAGCTGAATATGATTTTAAAATGTCATTACAACAGGGAGAGGGGGTAAAACATGGGTTATCAAATCAAGAAATGAATATAAGTCTAAAGAATTCAGGAGGTATGAATGAAGCACAACGGGATGTGCTTAGGCTCTAGGCAGAACTTGAAATGATCAAGATATAGGAGACTAAGAGGTTGTTACAACAAGAGATTCAACAGATAAAGAATAGGGCTAAAACAACCCCTCCAAAATATGTACCTCCACACAGAGGAAACACTTTGAGGAATCCACAGCAAAATTTACACCAAAATGTAGGCGGTGTTTCCAACTCACAAGCATCTGGAAGTCATCAAAATACCCTCCCTAGAAATCCTAGACCACCTCCCATGCACAACACCTCTCAACATATGGCTAATCCTTACCCACCCCCTGGTCAACAGTATTATAGACCACAAAATCCTTATATAAATCCCCACATAAACCCATAACAATATGCTTATCATCAGCCTCTAGGTGGATATAATTACTATCCTAATCCACCACCCATGAATTTTCCACCTTAAAACCTCACAAACATATGTAGCCAATTTGATCTAACTGGATATCAGTTGTATCCATATCCTATGGATAGTAATTGGAGAAATATAGTTCCCAAGTTTAGTGGGAATAGTGCAATATTAGCTAAAGATCACATCAAGAGCTTCAATGCTTTTGTAAAAGATATTGGTATGGAGTATGAAGATGTTAGAATGAGGTTATTCATGATGTCCCTAACTAAAGATGCAAGAGACTGGTTCAATAGCTTACCTGATGCTTCAATCAGTTCAATAACTGATTTCTATAATCAATTCAAGGAATAGTATGGTAATCATTATGCCCCTAATTTTGCATTGCATGAATTGATAAGCATCCAAAAACACTAAAATGAATCAATATATGACTTCAATCTAAAATTTTCCAAATTACACAACAAAATACCACATGAATCTAAATTGACTGATCTAGCAACATTGATCATTTATCTGAAAGCATTTGATCCCAAGAAAAGGTATGAACTTAGAAATCGGTGTCCTACGACCCTAGTTGAAGCGCAGAAAGTGGCATTAATTATTGAGAACAACAGGAAAGCTGTACGTATGGTTAGCAAAAGAGATAACTCTAGAAATCTTGAGAACCCAAATGTTCAACAGACTAAACAGGAAGGTCAGCATAGACATGAAAGGCCTAGGTTGCATGATATGCCATACAATACAAATTGGAAAGATGGGAGACCCATTGAAAACAGTAGAAAGCAACATTTTGGTAAAGATACCCCTGACCCTCTAAAAAGAAATGTGGCACATATGGTATAAGATAAGCCTTGGTGTTTGGTGTGCAATTTGCCACATTCACCAGAATACTGTGTGGTGGCTAAAACAATACAATGAGAAGAAACATTATACAATTATAATAGAGACAATCACACAATAAACATGATGCAAGATACACCATATTTGTTGAATGAAGACTATTCTTCTACAGAAGAAGAAGGATATGAATATGATGTGGGAAACCAGAAACATCATATCAATATGGGAAAACAAGAAGTGTTCTCAGATCAGGAGGATGATTATGAAGAACCTACCTATTATAGCAATCCACCATATGATCAGTGGAGAAAGCCTACTGAAAATGAAAGAGAAGCTCTTACAATAGCTGCAATAGCTTAAGCTAAAAATGCCTATAACTTAAGGAACAAGACAGTGAATGTTGAACAAGGAACATCTAGGAGTATCTTTATAAAAGATCAGAATTATGAAAGGAATAATGCAAAGTCATCATTCAAAGAACCAGAAAAGGCTGATAAAAGTAAAATGAAAGATAAGTCACAAAATCAAGAAAAAGAACATACAAAGACAAAAAAGTGATCAGACTATGGCCCATTCATTTGACATTGCTCATGCGATATCTCAGGTAAAGATATTAGTTCCACTTTTAGAAATGATGAAGATAGACAAATATAGGAATACAGTAGTTAAACTAATTTTAGATATACCCAATCAAAAACATAAAGGATCGGATAATAGAACAAATAATGTTCACCAAGAAACATTCCAAATTCCTGAGGTATATTTAGGTGATACATTGACAAAGAATCCCTCATAGGTGGACCCTTTCTACACTACATTATTAATTAAAAATAAGATAGTAAGAAATTGCATGATTGATTCAGGGGTGACCATGAATATCATGCCAATAGTAGTCATGAAAGAACTAGGAATGTGGGTTGACACCACATTTGGTAGGTGTTATGCAATGGATAATAGATCCATCCCAGTCATAGGCATTATGAAGGATGTAGAGATAAAACTTGCTTCATACCCTGAAGCAACTTATAACATTAATATTACCGTGGTTGACATCCCACCATATTATGGAATGCTTTTATCGAGACAATGCGCTGCAATGGCAGGAGGGAATGTCCAATTGGATTTATCATATGCCACAATACCAATAGGAGGTAAAGAGATCAAATTGTGTAGGGAGCCAAGATATAAGAACATCATAGAATGCTTGGATCAACATCAAATAAATTTCTTTTGTGATACAAATTTGGGAGCTTTCAAGGTTGAGAAAAATCAACCAGAATTGTAGAATATTGATTTGATACATGTTGAATCTAAAAAAGAAGAAAATGATGTGTGGAAGATGTATTTTGATGGTGCATGTACCAAAATGGGAAATGGGGCCGGAGTGTTATTTATCTCACCAGTAGGTAAAACTTTCAAATACTCCTTTGTACTGGCATTCGAATGCACAAACAATGTAGCAAAATATGAGGCTCTGCTAATTGGTTTAAATATAGCCACCAAGCATAAGATAAAAGAGTTGGTTGTATACGGTGATTCAGAATTAGTTACTTCCCAAGTGAGAGAGAAATACTTGTCAAAAAACAAGAGGTTGAAAGAGTATAGAAATGCCATTTGGGATGATATTGAGTTATTTGATACCTTTTCAATCAACTGGATTGATAGATCAAAAAACATTATGGCATATTTTCTAGCAAATATTGCATTAAAAAGAGATGATATCACATTAGGAGGTATTATAGAAGTTGAATTCAAAACCAAACCCACCATCCTAGATAATGTACATAACTGGCAAGTGTTTGATAATGATGCTGATATAATTAACTCCCTGCATTATGCTGATCATTATGAAAACCAAGAGATTGATTTTAATGTGTTTGTAGAAGAACATGATGGGAAAGAAACCCTTTTTCGTCAAGAGATAGTTCAGCTAAAAACAAATAAAATACCTAAGGGACTTATAGCATTGGAAAAGGCATTTGATGGACATGATAGATTTAAAATGAAAGACACACCAATAGTGCAAAATGACCTTGAAGAGATTAATTTGGGGACATGGGCAACCCCAAAAAATGTATACATTGGAAAGAATCTTAATCCCAAAATTAGAAGCATGATCATCAACTTACTTAGGAAGTATATACATGTATTTGCATGGTCATATGATGATTTGAAAGCATATAGGGAGGATCTTTTTCAGCATGAAATACCATTAAAACCAGATGCTAAACCATTCAGGCAAAATCAAAGGCCTATCAATCCTACATTGGCCCCTAAGATGCTTGAAGAACTCACAAAACTAAGAGATGGAGCTATCATTAAACCCATTAGGCATTCTTCTTGGGTTTCTAGTTTAGTGCCCGTCAGAAAAAAAAATGGTGATATTAGATTATGTGTGGACTTTAGGAATCTAAACAAATCTTCTCTTAAGAACAACTATGCCCTTCCTAATATGGAAGCAATATTACAAAAGGTTACTGGGTGTGAATTGTTGTCAATGATGGATGGCTTCTCAGGATATAATCAGGTGAAAGTCAAAGAATCATAGCAATATAAGACCACATTTACTACACCATGGGGAATATATGTATATTTGAGGATGCCATTCGAGCTCACAAATGTTGGAGCAACATTTCAAAGAGCAATGGATGTGGCCTTTGCTAAATTGATTAATAAAATCATGATAGTATATCAGGATGACATGATAGCATATTCCAAAAGGGCTAAGGATCATTGTGTACATTTAGAGCAAATATTTATTAAAGCCCTAGAATATGGGATTTCATTGAATCCTAAGAAGTGCCATTTCACAGTGACAGAGGGTGAGTTGCTTGGTCACATAGTCTCAAAAGATGGAGTAAGAATAGATCTTGAAAGAGTGAAAGCATTTGATCAAGTTCCAAATCCTAAGAATGTAAAAGCTATACAATCATTTTTTGGCCAAATCAACTTTGTCAGAAGGTTCATATAAAAATTTGCAGAAATTGTTAGTCCCATATCAAGAATGTTGAAGAAGAATTCAAAAGTGAAGTGGACAACAGAAACAGTGGAGGTATTTGCCACTATTAAGAAGGCTATCAAAGAAGCCTCTGTTCTGATATCCCCTAATTTTAGTAAGCCATTCCAACTGTTTTCATTTGCCTCATATCATACAATTGCAGCAGTGCTATTGCAGAAAAATAATGAAGGACATGAACAACCCATTTCATTTTTTAGCAAATCTCTTCAAATGCAGAACTAAAATATGATATTGTTGAGAAACAAGCATATGCATTAGTGAAGGCAGTTAAAGATTTTAGGCCATACTTGGTGGCAGCTGAAATAATAGCATATGTGCCTAATGCTGTAGTAAAAGATGTATTGGTCCAAACTGAGGTCACAAGTAGAAGATGCAGATGGATCAATAGAATTCAAGAGTTCAATATTGAAATCCAAATCACAAAACTAGTGAGAGGACAAGGTCTTGCTAGATTAATGGCTGAAAATAATCTTGAGGCTTCTCAGATATGTAGTGCTGATGATGTTGATAACCCAAGTTCTAGCATTGATTATACTCCATGGTATACTGACATCATATATTATCTAAAGCACATGAGATGTTCTAAAGGGTATGATGATAACAAAAGAAGGAAACTTAAATTACAGGGCTCAAAATATGTATTTATTGATGGAGATATTTATTGGAAGAATAGGGATGGTATTCTACTATTATGCCTAGATGAACATCAATCAAAACATGTCATGAAAGAGTTATGTGAAGGCATGTGTGGAGGTCATTTTTCAATGAAGACTATAGCCCACAAGATCCTAAGGGCTAGATACTATTAGCCTAGAGTTTTTAATGATTCATATCATTACAATAGGAAATGTGAAGCATGTCAGAAATTTTTAGGAAAATTAAAATATCAAGGAGCACTAACCTTAAAACCCATGCAAGTGGATGCTCAATTCTATCAGTGGGGTATTGACTTCATAAGAGAAATTGCAAAGAAGTCAAGTGGTGGACACAAATGGATTTTAGTGGTGACAGGTTACTTCACAAAATGGGTGGAAGAAATCCCAACTAAACAAGCAACAAGCAAAGTGGTGATCAACTTTCTGATGGAAAATATTATATTCAGATTTGGCACTCCAGTGAGGTTGATCATAGACAACGGAATGTGTTTTAGGTCTAATGAATTAAAAAATTTCTATAATACACATGGCATCACCTTGTCCTAAGCTGCCCCTTATCATCCACAAGCTAACGGGCAGGCATAATCCAGCAACAAAAACCTTCTAAAAATTATAAAGAGAATGTTGGAGGGAAACAAGAAAGCATGGGATTCAAAGCTAAGAATGGCTATATGGGCTGATAGGATTATTGTGAAAAGAGAAATTGGGAGATCTCCTTTTGAACTAGTGTATGGAACACAAGCAAGAATACCATTAGAAAATCTTCTACCAGTTTACAAATTTGTTCTTCAGGAAGACTTAAAATTTCCTAAACCAATGGAAGAAAGATTGGAACATCATGCAAAACTTGATGAGACAAGGAGATTAGCTCAAAGGTAGAATATCAAGTTGAAATCACAAGTGAAATACCTTTTTGACAAAAAGGCCAAAGATAGGAAATTTGAGATAAATGACCTAGTACTGATGTGGAATGCTAGGTGCCAGGATAAAGAAAAACATGGAAAGTTTGAAGCTTTATGGTTAGGTCATTTTGTTGTAACTGGCAAAGGAGGTGATGATTCTTACTATTTACAAAATATTTCTAGAGAGAAGCAGGAACTGCCCATGCATGGGCAATATCTAAAGCCTTTCTTTTCATAAAATACTAAAATCATGCACAAAGAGGATTAAGTGTTGCCAGTGCATGGACAACCTTTAATTTTCAAAATAATTTTATTCCATGCACAGTAGCATAGGGAAATCAAAAAGAGATTAGGATCTGCCAGTACATGGACAGTCCTATGAATCTCTTAAAAAAAAACTTTTCCATGTACAATAGTATAGGATCATCCCTGTTCCCCATCATTATCACTTCCATTTCCCATTCTCATACAATTTTGTGAAACTGACATCCCAAATAAATAAAACATATGGTCTACTCCCCCAAGAGATCTGAATTCTTGTTATACTCACAAAGAGCATACATCCCAGACATAGCCACTATTGGGATAGGAAAATTTAAAATTTTCTTGTATTCCTACTCACCTACGTCCAACCAAATTAGAAAAGATTATGCCCAAAATCATAATAATAACTGATATATTCCATAAAAATCACATGACTTTCATTACAAATGGATATCTCACCCATCAAACTACATTATAATGTAGGGCTCCAATTCCTTAATCTCGGTAAGACCTCACTTTTGTCATACTGATCTATACTTTATATGAGAAGCGGGCTGAAATAACTATCGGCATGAGAATAAGGATCGGGGAGAATATTTTAAGAACCATCGATGAGGAAGGTAACACTAATGACCCTTCATCAGAAAGAAAATTCCCAGTCACGCCGATCAGTATAAGACAACACTATTGGGTAATACTCCACAAATCCCCCCGATAGTATAAATCATATTGATGGAGGAAATCAGTAGGACCTGCACCAAGCATCCCGTGGAATGGAGGGAACTAGTGGTCATCGGTAGGAGATAAGCATCGGAGTGAAAAATTAAGGAGTCTCCAATATTCTAATGTCTTAGCGACTAACGAAACTATTTCAGTATAAGTCATGCTGACATGTATGGAAGATAAGAACCATTAGCAAAAGTAAATGAATCGGAACAAAGCTTGCAAGTCTGGCCGAAACAATGCTTACAATAATGTTGGTGACATGTTGTGAAGGTCTCTCTGATCAAGGATATAAAAGGCTATCGGGGAAACACCCACGGTCGGGTAACTTGAAATAAGTTATCCCAATGGCATATCTTATCCTGATGACAACGATGGGCATGTTCATCGAATCCCAATGGCATATCTTATCCTGATGACAATGATGGGCATGTTCATCGACAAGACTCTCATTGATGGTCATATCGGTGACACTTGAGATATCAGAGAAGAAAGTTATTCCCACGACGATGAAGAAAGTTAGGCCGATGACAACCATGCCCACTAGTATAACGGGTAGAGCTTGAAAACATCTTGTCAATACAAACTCACATATAAAAGACCACATCGAGGAGATAGGTGGAGGGTCACAACGATTGATCCATGACCAAATGTTCACACCATAAGAAGATATTAAGTCACCCTGACATTACAAAAATCATGCTGATGAGAGAAGTTATGATGATGTGACATTTCACAATGATCAAGAAAATTCAAACGCTGGAACAATTAATTACATATGATGAAGAAATCCTCTAAAAGGCCATTTGAAAATCTTGTAATTAAGTTTGAAAGAATTATCTGAAGTGAGCAAGCAAGTGGAGACTTGGAGGAGATAACAAGGGAATTCAGTCATCACCTCAAAATAACAGGTACATAAATATCAACTTCTGTGTAATAGCCTATAGTTTGAATTTACTATCCAAGATTGTGATGGAAACTCTAGTAAAAGGGAAGGGTAGAAAACAACAGGGTGAAACCAGTAAACCTAAAAAACAAAAAATTGACAAAACGCCTGAGGAGAAAACAAAAGAGAGAAAACTGAACCAAGCCTTAATTGACCAACTACTTGGATCAACTCCCAAAGCCTGAAGGTATGCACAACTTAGGGCAGAAGTAGAGAAATTGGAAGACAAATGTAAATATCTTGGAAATATTTGGACTCCAATTAGAGGCTATGAGCGTTTCAAATTCTACTACAATAGAAGATTCAGGAATTTCCCAGTGTCCAACCCATGGCACTTGAATTTAGGCAAATTGGTTGTTCCTGATGTGTTTCTAAATGTAGATCTCCTCCAACTTTTGGCTAAGCAGTCTAATCCAAGCCTCAAGGCCATATGCAATCCGCAAGGGGAGCCTATTATACACTTGTCTAAGAATGCCATTTGTGAAGTTTTTGACTTAGATGATTTATGTAGTGTCCCCATAGTTTATGAGGATTTGGATAAAGAATACTGGAGAGTGGATACTACATATAGTGGATGGAGATTGCCTATTCAGAGGCCTAGGGCAGAGGGAGAAATGGTGCCTCTCAATGAGAATGATGGACCTCCACTTTGAACCCTACATATAATACACATACTACTCTGTGGGCCAGGTCCTAGGATCAGAGGTCCCTGATTTCATGACAATTCCTCTAATGGTCATAGCTATAGACATCCAGTGCCACAATGCTAGGTAGTTTGATTATGTTGCCTATGTTTTTGGTAGAATTGATTCTGGTCTGACTATAATAAAGAACAATGCCCCATTAGTTTCCTTTGAACACTACTCACTCCTGATGCACATGGTACTTTATTATGGCCAGGAAATAGGATTGTGGCCAAGTGAATTCAAAGTTGTTCTAGTGGATTAGAGGGGGCAAAAGTCACCAATGTAGATGTGGACTAGAATATGGGATAATAGATATGCCCATTCTAGCTATGTTCAATATGAAGAATATTGTGTGAAAGTGTTATATAGATATTTCAATCATCCCTGTGAGTATTCAATCTCAAATGAAATAAAGAGGTTTCTTAGACCAAAAGATTTTGGTGGTCCTCCTACTATTACTCACAATTGGGGAGACTTGTATTATTTTGAAGATGCTACCATGGTTAGAGTTTATGGTTTTGAGGACACTCCTTTTATATTGCCTAAGACTATTCTTGACAGAATTGCCTACTTGGAAATAGTTAGGCAAATGAATTATTCTAATGTGATGCACTTGAGCTCCCATGACAAACAATCTTTTATGCCTAGTACTCTATGCTTTGGAGATTTTACTGTGGTATCCAAGGAGGGTTATGGTCTCATTGTGGATAAACTGATGCATTACAATACGAGATGTGTTGAGGCCAGAAAAATATTTGATCCTGAGGGTTTCATTGACCTTGCTCAGAGAAAACAAAACTTTAGTGGATACACACATGTCCCATACTTACATGATGATGTCATCAGGAATTTGGAAGAGACTAAAGTTGAATTGGTGGTTGAGAAATACAATAGGGACTTAGATGAGAAGAGGAAACAATTGGTAGAGATAGAGTTGTTATCTTTTGGTGATGAAGAACCTGTTGAACAAGAAGAGCCACATCAATAGACAACAAGAATGTCCAAAAAAAAAATGCAACACTATCAGTCTCTTGGTATGGAACATGATGAGGAGGGGTCTGCTGATGAGGATCCTAGACAAGTAGAATATGATTCTTTTATTTCTGATGATAAATTTATTCATTCTAAAGAATTCAAATCATTTTTATATAAATGCAAGGGGAAATAAATTAGGGAGTCAGTTGATGATATCTCTGCCAACAATGAGAGACAGTTACTTGATATGTTGAAAACAACAGTGGATAGTGAATTGCAAGATATGATCCCTAGTAAGGGTAGACAACTACTCAAAGAAGTAGGGGTGATGATCTTTCCTGGTCTGGATTTGAATTCTACTCTAGTATTTGATAGTTTTTTGCATAACATAGATGATAAATACAAGCTCACTCAAGAAGGTGTCACAGAAGTGTATATGGGCACCAAATATAATAACGATGAAAATTCATTAATGATATGGGCCCTGTATCCTCCCCATAAGAAGACAATCATTATAGACACTGAGAAGACTTTTGGCCATGTCATGACTTTGAAGGCAGGGGAGACTGACCCCTTGATCATTATAGACATTGGCATTAATGTTGCAAAGCTGAATAAAGCACAGGCTCATATGTTAATCAAAGAAAGAGATGCCTACAAACTGAGCTGTGAGAGATTAACAAAAGAGAATGATTATTTGAAAGATGCTATTAAGAGCACCTTTAGGAGGTCAGTAAAAAGATTAACTCAGGGAGAAAGCTCACAGAGCGCCTAATCACCATCTATTAACCAGATAACTGAATTCTAGATTGATACACTTGCCACAGTACTCTAGAACAAGCATACCAACATGATGCATTGGCTGAACCAATTTTGGGATAATTATTCTCAAAATTATAAAGCGATCCAAGAGCATGAGAGGCTTGACAAAAGGCTTGAGGAGAAACTCAATGAGACACAGAGTAAAGATACTTTTCACATTACAAGTACCTCCAGTGCAAAAGATTTGATTGAGCAGCATTAGAAGTACTATGACCAACTTAAGAATGATGCCAAAGAATGTGTTGAAGCCTCAAAAGTAGGAGTACCCATGTTGTTCAAGAGCAATAAAGAATTAAAGCGCAAAAAGGAATGGAGAAAAGACTACCAAGTGATATTGCATGAGGCCTTAGGAGCTCTCAAGGACAAAGACTCTACATCCGAGGAAGCCTAGAAGCATTTGGAGAAGATGGTTATGATGGATGTGATCACAAGAAATGCTATTGAATTTACTGATTCACATCGTAGCTAGGAGTACTTAGATCACATTGTTCAGCTATACTTGTGGTTGAATAGAGCTTAAGCATTGATATTTTATTGTTGTTATGTTAATCATGTTGATTTCCAAAAGACTTTTTGAAGAGTTATGTCTCTTCATGAATATTCCTATATAATTTGAACACATGATGTTGAATTACCATCAATAGTAGGATATTATACATGAAGTTTACAATATTTTAAAGACCATGTTGCAAGCATTATATGGATGAAGTAAATTGAAGTTCTCTAATTTTGTGGTTTATTCTAGCATCAATTGTTTGTTAAAATTACTCGGTTATATGGTTGTCTCCAGTTCAATATTTCCTTATTCAAATTGATATATCAAGTATATATTTAGTTTGTCAATGCACATTTGTTGTATTTGTGTGATTGGATTAATTGGTTTCCATTAACGGAATTAATGTCCTTCTAGTCAGTCACAGTAACCTGGAAGTATTAGTTTGGATTACTAAGAAGAACCTTATAATTAGGATTGGCATTCTGTCTCCAAGTTAATATTATCTATTGTTCTTGCATAATTCATTCAATTGGTTCCTTCAAGAAAGGATTAAAATTCCTTCTAGTGAATAACAAGAAATTTGATTATATTGATTGGATTCTTAAGAAGAGTTTGTCAGTCATTTCCCTAGATGTTTATACAAGTTATAAACTAAAATATTGTGCCAAAAAGTAAGAGTTATTGCCCACTGTAAGCCATTAGTCTTAGTCTTCCATTTGACTCTATTTACCCAACAAGGCACTAGTCTTATTTGAACCCATCATTTAAAAACCCTTTATTAGTTAAGTACAGTCATAAAGTTCACCTTGATATTGCTTATACAATTTATACCAACCATTCATCAGATATTAGATATAGAATTAGTTAGCAAGCTCTCATCTATTCTACACCATTTTCCACTATAGGTAGACCCATTTATTTAGTCAAAATATTTACATTCAATTTGCTTCAATTTTTAAGGTTCACCCACCTAGGTTTTGTAGGACCCAAAGTGCAGGGAGTCATCAAACCCTAAAGGTTGATTCTATCGCATTAGTTCAAAAATGTTGCAAATCTAAACATAGAGCCTAGCATCCTCTTAGGATTAATAACCTACATTTTTTAGACCTAAAAATATCAATACCAAAAAAATAGAGGCTCACTGTCCAAATTGCTCATTGGAAAGAAAGGATCACTGCCTAAGGATGGCTCACTACCAAAAGAAGGCTCATTGGCAAAAGGTTGAACTGAGATAACAACATCTACTCCATGCCAAGGTTCAGTTCCATTGAAGAACAAAACACCTCTGCTCTGCTCTACTACCTTAGTTCACTTTATCTTCACATCTTCATACTTGGATGCATTTTCATGACTCAATTTACAACTATTTATAAACTACATCAACCTTGAAATGATCATCAAGGTTGACATTATAATCATCAACCATTGGAACAATCTCCAAGGTTGGCATTACAAACATACATAAAATAGGTCTAGACCTAATACAAATTTAGCTAAGGAAAAGATGTAAGAATGTATACGGATCATGCCATGCCTTAGCTGGGACTTAGACACAATCTTCCATGCTACAACATGCTATCACAATCTTCGATGCATCTCCATAGATGATGAATTCAACCAGGTCGGCCAAGACTGATGTGAACACAAGTATTTTTAAGAACACGCTTCATGCATGATTTGAATTCCACTGTGTAGACCAATCAGAATGTAGGATCATGATTAGGAGACATCCACAAGCACATTGTAATCACCAAGAACAATCACACAATCTCTAACAACTTAATCAATAAGATTCTTCAAACCAGAGCATAAGAACAACACTGCCAGCCATTGTCATGAGTAAAAGATAGCTTGCGGACCACCAAATCATGAACCATTACACTTGAAGGAATTTAACATCATCACAAACTTACTTCTATAACTACAAACCAAAATAGTTCAATGTAGAGGAATGCAGAGAAAAACACTTTCTCCTTGTCACCACCAAACACACAGAAAATGTTGTTTTCACTCTGGTGAACATAACTCTCAATTCTTCATACCAGAGGCTCAAACCCAGAATATAACATCTTCAGATAGGCTTCTAAATAACTTCCAATCTATAGATAAAGATATTTATTCTACAAGAAATACGGAGCATTCTTCTGGACTGTTCTTCTACATGTAAGCACTATTTCTACTGCAACACATTATTATCACTAGAGGAGCTAATTTTCTCAATATCCTCAACAAAGTAAGAGCACAGTTGACACCAATGACAACACTGATTAGGCACATACTTGTAACTATCTCCTCCTTTGTCATTGATGGCAACATATGATGTGAAAAAATGAAAAGACCACCGAGACAAGATTCTCCCCTTTCTCTTTACACATATGCCCTCTTTTTCCTCCTAAGTTTTTCACATGATTTCTCTCCCCCTTTAAGATCAATGGAAAAGGGGCACATACTTGCATGCTTCTACTCTCATCCAAAACACTTAGCTACTCCCCCTGAGAGGTAGCCTTCAGAACATCAATCCAGATCAAAGAATGACACTTTGAGCTCCACTGGATTGATGCATTCCTATGCATCTTAGTTCAGGACAGGAGGGATAATTACCCCTAACTTTTCTCTAAGATACTCAAAGGTATCTTTACATAGAGGCTTAGTGAAAATGTCTACAATTTTATCCTTTGTGGACACATATTCCAACTTTATTTCATTCTCTGTCACCTTCTCTCTCAAAAAATGATAGCTTATTGATATGTGCTTTGTTCTTGAGTGCATCACTGGATTCTTTGAAATGTTTATGGTAGTTGTATTGTCACAAAAGATTGCAATTGGATCTTCATACACAACTCTTATATCCTTCAAAGTCTACTTCATCCATAATACTTGAGTGTAACAACATGCTGCTGCAATATACTATGCTTCTACAGTTGACAAAGATATTGAATCTTATTTCTTGCTCAACCATGAGACCAATCTATTACCCAAGAAGAAGGCACCTCAACTTGTACTCTTTCTATCATCAACATCTCTGGCCCAATTTGCATCTATATAAGCACTGAGAGTGAAATCATTTTCCTTTGGATACCATAAGCCATAATCTAGAGTACCTTTCAAATACCTCAGGATTCTCTTAACTGCCATCACATGTGATCTCTTGGATCAGCTTAAAACCTTGCAACAAGCTAAATTGCATGCATAATGTCAGGTCTAGTTTGATTTAGATAAAGCAATCATCCAATCATGGATCACTATTTTTTCTGATCAGCATTAGGTGATTCATTAGCTTTGCTCAACTTGCAACCAGTCACCATGGGAGTACATCCCAGTTTAGAGTCTTCCATCCCAAACTTCATCAACAACTCTTTCACATACTTAGATTGAGATATGAAGATTCCTTTATCTGATTGATTAATTTATAGACCCAATTAGAAATTCATTTCACCAAACATGGACATTTCAAATTCACTTTTCATCTTATTGACAAACTTAATGCACATACCTTCATTTCCTCCAAACATAATGTCAACAATCATGATCTAATCATCATTGATTTTGAAGTACAGATTGCTATCTGCTGTACCTTTACTAAATCCCAATTGCAATAAATACCAGTCTAACCTTGCACACTAGGCTCTAGGAGCTTGTTTGAGTCCATACAATGCTTTCTTCAACCTGCATACCATATCACTTTGATCTGACAATTCTAATCCCTCTGGTTTCTCAATGTATACTTTCTCTTCTAATTCACCATTCAGGAAGGTAGATGTCGCATCCATCTGATATGCCTTAAAGTCTTTGTGAAATGCAAATGCCAAAAACATTTTGATTGCTTCAATTTGAGCTACTGAGGAAAATATTTCTACAAAATCTATCCCTTCAATTTGAGAATATCCTTTGCATACAAGTCTTGCTTTATTCCTTATGACTTCTCCATTTTCATTCAGATTGTTCTTGAAGACCCATTTTGTTCCAATAACATTTTTGTTAGTAGATCTAGGAACTAATTCCCAAGTTTCATGCTTCTCTATCTGGAATAGTTCTTCCTCCATTGCCTTTACCTAGTTTTCATCATTACATGCTTCATTCACAGTTTTTTGTTCAATCTTTGAAAGCAAATGGTAATTGACTTGTTCCTCTGCAACTCTTCTTCTTATTAGCACACCTTTGTTCTTTTCATCTATAATCTAATCTTTAGAATGATTGATCCTTACATACCTAGGAGTCTTGACAACACTTTCTGGAGCCTCTTCTTCATCTTGACTATCTTCTTGCTTATCTTTCTCTTCAATTACTTTGGTCACAGGTTCATCTAGTTCATAACAACTCAGGTCTGATATTCTTTCCTTGCCTTCATCTACCTTTACATTTGCACTCTTAACAATCTTTTTGAGCCTTTTCTTGTAGCACTGCTAAGCTTTACTCTTGGTAGAATATCCAAGAAAGATTCCTTCATCACATCTTGCATCAAACTTTCCTAGATCTTCATCTCTCCTAATATAACATTTTCTTCCAAAGACTTTGAAATATTTTACTGTGGGAATTCTTCCATACAACAATTCATAGGGAGTTTTAGTACTATTACCTCTCACTTGAACTCTATTTTGAATGTAGACAATAGTGTGAATAGCCTCTTTCCAAAAGACTTCTGGTAGACCTTCTTCCTTGTCCTAGTAGCCTCTTGAACTGCCCTATTCTTCCTTTTCACGACTCTATTTTACTGAGGAGTCCTAGGTATAGACAACTTTCTCTTTATCCCATGTTCTTCATAGAAAATGTTGAATTCATTTGATGTGAACTCACCTCCTCTATCAGACCTCAAGCACTTGATCTTCAAATCTATTTCATTCTCAACCATTGCCTTGAAAGATTTGAACTTCTCTAGGGCTTCTAATTTTTCTCTTAGAAAAGTAACCCAAGTCATTATAGAATAATCATCAATAAGAAACATGAAATACCTGTCACCTTGTAGACTTCTCACCTTTGTAGGACAATAGAGATTTGTATGCACTAGATCCTACAAACTAGCAAAAAATTGTTCTTTGCTCTTAAAACTTGTCCTTGTCTGCTTTCCCAACTGACATTCCTTACAAATTGAGTTGGAGGGTTTCATAATTTTTGGTAAATCTCTCACAGTCTAACTTGAACTTATCTTTACTAGACTATCAAAGTTTATATGACACATCCTTCTATGCCACAACCAACTTTCATCTACCTGAGCCAATAAATAGTAATCATTGGCTCCTCTTAATTGATAGATGTTACCTTTTGTCTTCTTACTGGTAGCAATCACAGTTTCAAAACTTTCCATGATCTTGCACCCATTATCTTTGAATCTTAGATCATATCCTTTTCCACACATCTGACCAACACTAAAAAGATTATGCTTCAAACGCTTCACATATAGAACATTGTCAATATTATACTTTCCATAAAAATAAATATATCCTTTTCCACAAATATTACCAGCTACATTATCTCCAAACCTAACTAGTCCTCCATCATACTTTTCCAAACTTACAAACTTACTTTTATCATTAGTTATGTGATCTGAGCATCCACTATCAATAATCCGTTCATCCTTATCTTTCTCAACCTGAACAGCTAAAGCACTTTCTTCTATTAGTTTTTCATCCTTCACATAGCTAGCAGAATTAGTAGACAAGATATTCTTTAATAGCAATAAACAAACATTCATTTGCACTAGTATTAGAATCATCAGATTCATCATCAATCACCCCTTCATCATCAAAATCTCTGACATAGTAGCATTTCTTTCAAACTTTAGGCATGGTCTCATATTTCTTCTTATTTCTTTCAATTCTTTCAAGACATCTAGAAGCATAATGACCTACTTTACCATAAGAGAAACATTTGAAAGTTAATTTACCTTTGAACTTACCAGAGCCTCTTTGTAGCCTATC
Source organism: Cunninghamia lanceolata (assembly GCA_027924645.1). Taxonomy (NCBI): domain Eukaryota; kingdom Viridiplantae; phylum Streptophyta; class Pinopsida; order Cupressales; family Cupressaceae; genus Cunninghamia; species Cunninghamia lanceolata. Next base: position 2,411,422 of record BSBN01000798.1, read on the forward strand.
AACAAAGTTAGCTTCAATTTCATTAGTCATCATCCACCTTGTATCTCTCAGCTCTGGAGATCTCTGCTGAAGTACAGGCTTTAAAAGTTGATTCAACTTTAGGCAAGGCATCACCAAATTCTGTCATCTCAAAGGCTATAAGATTTCCAAGTAACTGATCTCTGTCAATAGTTTTCATAGTCATGAATTCTTCAATTGTAGCTATGTTGTGACTATATGACTTTGGTAGTGATCTGAGAATTTTCATCACAACTTCCTTATCACCGAGAGATCCTCCCATAGCCTTTATTCCAGTGACAAGTTCATCAACTCTTTGCATAAAGGCTATTATGTTTTCATCTTCATTCATTTTCAAACCCTCATACTTCACTTTCAAACATTGTAGCTTGGCTTCTTTTACAGAATCATCTCCTTCATATAGATTTTTCAGCTTCTCCCATACCTCATTTACAGTTTCAAGGTCCACAACTTTTGTCAACATTGAGTCACTTAAGGAACTTAGTAGAGCATCCTTTGCTTTGACATCCACCTCATATTCTTTGATTTCATCTTCAGTCATCAAACCATTTGGAGGCATGGTATATTTTACTTCTGCAGCTTTCCATACTTTGTAACCAAGACAAAGAAGATGGCTTTTCATTCATACCTCCCAAAGAGCATAATGTGTCCCATCAAAATGTGGAGCTTCCTTCTTATAAGACATCCTGGATCTTCCTCAAGCTATTAGGCTTTCTTTAGAGGAAGTTGGCTCTGATACCAATTATTGAACTACACCAGACAACTGAGAGGGGGGTGAATTAGTTGTCCTAAAACTTTTAACCAACTATGATCATCAACTTATCAATTACTTACATTCAGATATAACCATAACCATCAAATGAAAAGCTCAACACAAAAGCATAAACAACATAGAAGACACCAAATTTTTATGTCGAAAACCCTAAAAGGGAAAAACCATGGCACGTGTTAGCCCACAAAAATATATAAGTTATATCAATACCAAAAAACAAAGGCTCACTACATAAGGATAACTCACTACCAAAAGGTTGAACTTAGATAACAACATCTACTCCATGCCAAGGTTCAGTTCCATTGAAGTATGAAACACCTCTACTCTGCTCTGCTACCTTACTTCACTCTATCTTCGCATCTTCACACTTGGATGCATTTTTAGGACTCAATTTACAAGTATTTATACATTACATCAACCTTGGAATGATCATCAAGGTTGTAATTACAATCATCAACCGTTGGAACAATCTCCAAGGTCAGCATTACAATCATCAACTGTTGGAACAATCTCCAAGGTCAGCATTACAAACATACATGAAAATAGGTCTGGACCTAATACAAATTTAGCTAAGGAAAAGAGGTAAGCATGTATGTGAATCATGCCACACCTTAGCTAGGACTCAAACACAATCTTCCATGCTACACCATGCTATCACAACCTTCGATGCATCTCCGTAGATGAAGAATTCAACTAGGTCAGCCAAGACTAATGTTAACACAAGTATTCTCAAGAACACACTTCATGCATGATTTGAATTCCACCTTGCATACCAATCTAAATGTAGGATCATGATAAGGAGACATCCACAAGCACATTGTAATCACCAGGAACAACCGCACGATCTATAACAACTTAATCAATAAGATTCTTCAAACCGGAGCACAAGAACAACACTGCCAGCCACTGTCATGAGTAAAAGATAGCATGCAGACCACCAAATCATGAACCATTACACTTGAAATAATTTAACATCATCATAGACTTATTTACAAAACCACAGACCAAAATACTTCAATGTGGAGGAATGCAGAGCAAAACACTTTCTCCTTGTCACCACCAAACACAAAAAAAGTTGTTTTCACTCTAGTGAACATAACTCTCTTAATTCTTTATACTGGAGGCTCAAATTCAAAATATAACGTATTAAGATAGTCTTCTAAATAACTTCCAATCGATAGGTAAAGATATTTATCCTACAAGAAATACAGAGCACTCTTTTGGACTGTTCTTCTACATGTAAGCATTGTTTCTACTACAACACATTGTTATCACCAGAGGGGCTAATTTTCTCAATATCCTCAACAAAGTAAGAGCATAGTTGACACCAATGACAACACTGATTAGGCACATACTTGCAGCAATCTCCCCCTTTGTCATTGATGACAACATATGATGTGAAATTTTGAAAAGACCACCAAGACAAGATTCTCCCCCTTTCTCTTTACACATCTACATTATTTTTCCTCTTGAGTTTTTCACATGATTTCTCTCCCCCTTTGACATCAATGGCAAAGGGGCACATACTGGCATGTTTCTACTCTAATCCAAAACATTTAGCTACTCCCCCTGAGAGGTAGCCTTCAGAACATCAATCCAGATCAAAGAATGACACTTTGAGCTCCACTGGAATGATGCATTCCTATGCATCATAGTTCAGGATAGGAGGGGTAATGACCCCTAAGTTTTCTCTTAGATAACCAAAGGTATATTTAGGTATAGGCTTAGTCAAAATGTCTTCAATTTGATTCTTTGTGGACACATATTCCAACTTTACTTCATTCTCTGTCTCCTTTTCTCTCAAAAAGAGATATCTTATTGATATGTGCTTTGTTCTTGAGGGCATCACTAAATTCTTTGTAATGTTTATGGCACTTGTATTGTCACAAAAGATTGCAATTAGATTTTCATACACAACTCTTATATCCTTCAAAGTATGCTTCATCCATAATACTTGAGTGCAACAACATGCTACTACAATATACTTTGCTTTTGTAATTGACAAGGATATTGAATCTTGTTTTTTGCTTAACCATGAGACCAATCTATTACCCAAGAAGAAGGCACCTCCACTTGTACTCTTTCTATCATCAACATCTCTAGGCCAATCTGCATCTATATAAGCACTGAGAGTGAAATCATTGTCCTTTAGATACCATAAGCCATAATCTGGAGTACCTTTCAAATACCTTAGGATCTCTTAATTGCCATCACATGTGATTCTCTTGGATCAGCTTGAAGCCTTGCAACAAGACAAATTGCATGCATAATGTCAGGTCTAGTTTGAGTTAGATAAAGCAATCCTCCAATCATGGATCTGTATTTTCTTTGATCAACCTTAGGTGATTCATCATCTTTGCTCAACTTGCAACCAATCACCATGGGAGTACATACTAGTTTAGAGTCTTCCATCCCAAACTTCTTCAACAACTCTTTCACATACTTAGACTGAGATATGAAGATTCCTTTATCTAATTGATTAATTTAGAGACCCAAAAAGAAATTCATTTCACCAAACATGGACATTTGAAATTCACTTTTCATCTCACCAACAAACCTTATGCACATACCTTCATTTCCTTAAAAGATAATGTCATCAACAAAGACCTCAACAATCAAGATCTAATCATCATTGATTTTGAAGTATAGATTGCTATCTACAGTACCTTTATTGAATCCCAATTGCAATAAATACCTTTCTAACCTTGCATACTAGAGATTTCAAGTTACCGGATGGAGAGGCCAAAGGATCCTTTTGAAAAGATGGCATGATCTTCTCCAACATACCAGATGCAATCTCTAACAACTCGTAGTCTTCCATGTGAGACTTCAAAAGCTTTTCTTTTGCCTTAGCTTGGGCAAAAGATGCTATTTTCATTGTTTGGATTGGAGAGAGAATCAAAATTTAGAGGTCCTTGGAATAGTTTTGGTTCATCTATCTCCATCAACTCTTTGTTCAAGAAATTCTTCACTACCTGTACAGTGTCTCTTGCTGGAGATTAAGTCTTCTTTTCTTTTGGAATCTTTGAACTGTCATCAGAGATCTTCTTTGTTTGTTATTCTACTCTTCCCTTTACCTCCTCTTCTTGACTCACTTTCTCCTCTTTTCTTCCTTCTCCTTCATTTCTTGAATCTACAGTGGGATCCAGAGGAGAGATATTAACTTCTTCATGAACTTCCTCTTCCAGAATAGAGAAATCCAAGTCCTTAGACTGTTCCTCATCTATCTCTTTTGACCTTTCTACATTTTTCTTAGTAGATTCTTCTTTTGATGCATTTAATCCTTCAACATCTTTGGTAGAAGGTTCTTCATCTATTTCCTCTATAATAGGAAGATTGAATCTTTTGAAGGCATTTTAGAGGATGTCTTCTGTTTCTCTTGCTACCTAATCAATCTCTCTAAGCATTAGTTTGTTCATTCTTGCTTTGCTTCGAAACTCATCCTTGCAGTCCTTAAAGATCATGTTCATTTGCTTTGGAGTAATGGAAGGATAGATTTGAATGACAATCTGTTCTTAGATCTCCAAGTCCTTTTCCTTGGCATTCTCTTTTCTAAGTTCAAGTACTTGCTCTAGACTTTTGGAAATTAATGAGATGATTTCAATGAATGATTTATTATAGATATTTAGGTACTTGATTGTAGCATCTTCCAAGATCCTCTTGTCAGCATCACTATATTCATCATAGAATTTTGTGACTGGTTGTAGGTTCCCATCCACAGTGACTGTCTTGATGATATCATCAATGGAAAGAGTGGGATTTTCAACAAATTCTTATACCTCTTCTTCTTTGTTTTTACTGGCAAAGGATTCCTCGGATGTTTTCTTCCTCTTCTTCATCTTCTTAACTTCCTCATTAGATTCTATTTCTTCATCATCCTTGTGACTAGTGTAAGACCTTGTTGCTTTTGTTTTCATTCTCTTTTCTCCCTTTCTAGATGTCTTAACTTCCAGTTTGGTGGATCTTGAGCTCTTAGGAGAGGTAGGTGCAGAGCTCTTGGAGGATCTAGTCTGGGAGGAGGCCTGTACCAGAACACTTTTTTCTGCTTCTTGTTTCTCTTTCTTAGCTTTTTCTATTTTCTCTCTGTTTGCATCAACTGCCTCTTTTGATATGCCATATCTTTTGGCAATTTCCTCTACTTCCCTTCTAACCTTCCTTTTTATCTCTGGTTGTCTCAGTTCAACATGAATTTTTTACACTTAGTTCTTGAAAGGTTCCAAACCTTTTTGCCTCAGGGTCCTTAGGCTGACTTAGCAAGTATTGAATGTGTAGCTCCAAGATTTTCTCATCGACCTCATATCCCATTGGCATTATCCAAACTATTCTAGGCTCAATTACCTCCATTAGGCATTGATCAGTGTCTACCATAAAACACACTGTATCTTTGTATTTTTCTACTATGGATTGAGGTACCCTTTCTCTGGCTTGTATCATACTTTGAAAGTTCTTGAAGTATCCCCAGAGTGCTGTGCTTTGAGCCTTAGCATCACCAAGTCCATACACATAATCTCTAATCTATATGGCAACCGGTTTATCATTTTTCCATACCCAACCACTTGATCTGGGCAGCTCATTCATGTAGTAGAAGAATAGACATAGTATTAAACAACCATACTTGAATGAGTTCTTCTTATCCTTCTTGATCTTCTGCAGGTTTTCTAATAGTTGGTTTCAAAGAAGATCACATAGATCATAGTTTGCATTTTCCCTTAGCATCTGATATGCTTTATATATTGTAGTCTCGAATATCCCTGCTAGAATGATAGATCTTATATCCAATTATCATAGAGGAAAATTTGATATCTGTATCAGTGATGTCTTCTATGGTCATTGCTCTCTTATAAAACTTAGATTGAGTAGCTTCACTTACTGTCTGATTCTTGAGAGATTTGAGTGTAGATAACCCACTAGATGAGTGCAATCCAGTTACTACCCTAATGGCATCTTTTGTTATTGTTGTGATGTTCACAACACGCCCCATTATGCTCCTTAGCAAAATGGGGACCCCTGCTATCGCTTTGCTTTTTGCTTTTGCTTGTGTTTTTCTGCTTTCTGGCGGTTTGGTAAAAATGAGTCAGGTGCATCATCATCATGATATTGGATGAGGTTGGTCATCATCATGAGGTCAGTTTGTCAAAGTTCATATTTTGTTTTTGTGACCTCATATTTAGAAAGAGCTTGAAATTCCATGCAGGTTTGCCTTTTACATCACTTGAAAATTCGTCCATATGAGGGAGTTATGAGCAGTCAAAGTTTTGGTCAAACCTGATAATCGCAAGTGATCATCATATTTTTTATATCCTCAGTCATGTTGTCAAGGTCATCATGATCTTGATCTATCACCTGATAAAATCATGCAGTCGAAATATCCAGACGTCAATCTTAGGTGATAGCGCCCTTTACCCGTCAAATGACCTTATGCGCATCGTGAGCATCATGTTTTGAGTACAACCCGATATTTCATAACAACGAGCATCATGATATTTTTTTACATCACCTGATGTTATAATATCATGCTGATATTACAATATCACCCTGACTTAGAAAATCCACCATCTGCATAATTTGCATGCGCATGCCAAAATCCTATCGGAGGGTCATCATCCTGATCTTTCACAAGAGGGTCATATTTGCTGAAATTTGCTAAGATGATGATGACGTCTTCATATCCTCCTGATCTCCTTTTGCATGATCATGATGATCACCCTATCTTTTAAGGGAGGGTGATATTCCATTCCTCAACAACATGATCATATTTTAAATATCACCCTAGCGCAAACCTGATGATGACCTCAACTCATCTTCATGCTTCGAAGATGGAAAATGATGGTTACGTCATCATGATAATTCGATGAGGAGGATCATCATATTTTTTATCCTGTCATATTGTCAAGATCATCATGATCTTGTTTGTCTACCCGATATTTCGTGAAGTCCTCCTGCCGAGAAATATGACCTTTTGCAAATATCCCGATGATCATCATCATCACATTTCCCTTCGGCAGGATATTTTCCAAAACATGATCCGGTTAGCGAAACATCCTGATGATGTCATGTTCTAAGTTTAACAAAGGCCCCGGATATCATGATGACGTCATCCCGATCTGATAAATGAAGAAGCAAATATCCTGATGATCATCATCATCACATTTCCCTTCGGCAGGATATTTTCCAAAACATGATCCGGTTCGTGAATATGATGATGACGTCTTATTCTAAGTTCGATAAAAGCCCCGGATATCCTGATGATCATCATCATCCTAATCTTTCGAGAGGGTTACCTTGGCCGCAAAGGGGGTCATATTACATTCACCACCTGATCATGCTCCTTAGGTGACCTGATATTACATTTATCCCCTGATCCTAACTGAATATGATGATGATGTAATTCTTTTCCCCAATATACAGAAGCGAAACATCCTGATGACGTCATCTGGACCTTCGGAAGGGGGAGCATCATATTTCCAAAATATCATGCAGACGAAAGTTTTAAGTCTTGCTATCGGCCAAACAGCGAATATCGACCATACATTTTTTTTTTTTGACACGCCGATGGGCGGGAAATGAAGCGGTGGAGTTTTAAAATGTTTTTTGGCGCTCGTGGCATTTTCCCGGTCAGCGATGGTTGACCCGATGGGTTTTGAGCAGTCTGTATGCGTTTTGAACGCGTTTTGAGAGTATTTTGGACCTGATTTCCACAATTTTGCACAGTCACCTGGATTTAAACGATTATTTTAATTTCTTGCTGTTTATGTGATAAATGAAATACTTATTGCTTGTCTTGTCTTGCAGGCTTGTAGTTGAGGAAGCAGCTGGAAAGTCAACACAGTGACCTCATGGAGGAAGGAAATCTGATCTCAGGAGCAGGAAGATAAAGACGAAGTGCGAAAAAGTCAAGGCCATTCAAGTGAAGAACAAGGTTGCAGCTGAGAGTATTACTACAACAGACAAACAGAAGTTATTACCCAGCTGCCGGAACTTCTCAGAAGGGGCAATATTTCGCCCAGATTTGACACTGCTCAGAGATATTTTGAAGAGCTGGTTCACCTGTATTTATTGCTGTAACCAGGGGTTTGAACCAGCGGTTCAGTTAGGTTTTCTGCTGTAGTGAGGACAATCAGATTGTCTTTATATTGTGCCTCTCTACACTGTAAAGCTTTACAACAGGGATTTTAGGAAAACAATAGGGGCTACAACAGGATTTTCTTTTAGGAACATACAGCAAGTTAGCATAGTTTAGAAGTAGAAGAAGGAGGTCGCCTGTTTGTCTGCAGTAAGGTGCACGTGGAATGTCTGGCTGTCTTACTGTATCTGTAAAGCTTGTAAGTTCTCTGTAGTATGATCAATGAAACTAAGAGTCATTCCTACATTGTAAATCATGTATGACTATTCATTTCTAATACAATAGAATCTGGAGTTCTGCATCTATCTTCTGAGTGTTCTCCTGCTCTTCTTTGTATTTTGAAATATTTTCTTTGAGAGCTTGCAATTTTAAATGTATGGTTGTGAAAATGCTCAGAACTTGCATTTAAGGTTTTTACTGTGGATTTGATCAAATTACTGTGGTATTTACATAGTGCATAACAGAAACAATTAGATCCTTCGGTAGATTAAATGAGGTATAGATTAGATCTTTCTAACTTTTCCCAACCCATCTGAAATATTTAGCTGAAAACGTAGAAATCTAAAGGAAATTGTCTCAAATTTGAAGAAGCATGCATAACAGAGCTATAAGTAGACAGTTTTCATAAATAGATAAAGAGCAAAGCTGCAAAAATTCAAGAAAACCATCTAAAACTTGCAGCACAGTATCACTTTTATGCAAAGGAATGAAAAGTATTGACATATGTCATGACCTTTTTGCATATTCTTAGTCCAGTAAACCACCAAACAAACCTAAACTACGTAAGGCCCCTTGAACATTACAGCTTCACATTGACCAACTGAACTTGACCAATCGAACCATTGTAGACTTGGGATTAGTTGAATCTCAAATGATTCCTTCTTATCTTTCAAGTATAGTTTCAGTTCATTTCATGTGAATTTTAACTTATTGTTATGATTGCATCAAAATAATCATCAACAGTTTTCTGGCGCTAGAAGGAGGGCCTTCCTGAGTTAGGTTTCATTTCAAACTGGCTAACGACAGTAATAGAGTGACTAGGTCTAGGTCCAGTTCAGGAGATATATTTGTGCAACTACCTGATACAAGACGAAGTAAAAACCCTTTAATTTGGAATCCAAAGATATCGCAAGCAGGAAGTTCATCTGGAACACCTCCTAGGTCACCTTTTAACATCCGTAGTATTGTGAGTCCTGACAGATCACTGTTCAGATCTTTAAATCTTGGTTCAGGCACTCCTGGAGGTCTCAATCCTCCTCTAAATCCTAATCCGCCAATCAATCCAGGTATTCCTGCAGGTTCAAGTCAAGCTCAAACACCTGCAATGGCTTATTTCGATGTCAATTCTCCCATACTCTTCAATGATTATCATGAGATGCCAAAAAATCTGGAAAAGGTATGTCCCAAATACCAGTTGCATCAAGACCCAGAAGATCATATTAGAATATTTAAGGAAGCATGTTTTAGGGCTATGTTAGAGCACGAGGATGTTGTGTGTAGATTGTTTCCTTACACCTTTAATGAGCAGGCCTCTAGCTGGTACGTAAACTTACCCAATGGTTACATTTCTTCCTGGGCACTTATGGAAGAAGCATTTCTGTCAAGATTTAGAGGACCCATTGACCCTTGCGCTTTGTATCATAAATTGGCTGCTATAAAACGAGGTGAGGGAGAGCTAATTGATAATTTCAATGATAGATTTCAAAAGGCCTATTCTAGGCTAGTACCCCCTTATACCATAGATGATGCTCCCTTGTTGGCTATGTACTATGCTGCCTTGGATCCTTTAACCGCCATGTTTGTCAAAAGAAAACCTGACATAGATTCAATATCCAAAGCCTATAAAGAGGCAGCCTCAGTGAACCAAGAAATGAGACATACAACTTACAGTCCATTTGTTAATGGAGGAAATTTTGGGGTGCAGAATCAGGCACACCCATGGAATGGAATCCCTGTGCAGCACGCTCCACTAGTAAATCTGGTTCCTTCTTATACACCTGTGTATAATCCTACTCCAATCCAGGCTATAACTCCTTACACGGCTAGTACTTCCAATAACAGTCAAAATAATGGTCAGCCTTTCTTCCAACTTCCTAGGGATGTAACTGTGGCAAAAGCACAAGAGGATAGGGAAGAAATCAAAGAGATTACTGCACATTTGAAAAGATTAACAACTGAAGTGACACAGCTAAGAAATGAGAACCTCTATGGAAGAAGCAACCAAAACTACAATCCACATCAAAATCACAACCAAGACCAAAATCAGAATTATAGTCTCAATCAAAATCAGCAGTACAATTAGAACCAAAACTACAATCAGCATCAAGGCCCCAGTCAGGGGCAACCAATGCAAAATAGGGGGCCAGTGATAGATAACAGGACCTGGGGCAATAATAACAGAAATCAGAATCAACCTAGGCCACCCAAGACATGGAACACTGGGCCCAACAATGGTACTCTGGCTTCTCCTTTTGAGAATACAGATAATCATGGTACAAAACCAACGACTAGCATACAAATGGCCAGTACAGCACCCAAAAATTGGTGCAGATTTCACAATACCAATGCCCATGCTGAGCACGACTGTCCACAGTTCCACTTGGCAGCTAGTATTTTCAACATAGATGTACAGCCTCCTACCTCTGAATTTCTCATTCCTAAGGGTAATGAGGTAGTACCCTCAGAATATGACACAGCATTAGTCTTAGAAACGTTTACCTTTGCAACTGTAGAAGAGAAAGAGGATGAATTGCTAGAGGATGAACCATACTGTTGTGAAAGTCTTTATCCTGAATCAGCCTTTGTGTTAAATGCTTTTCAGTTTCCTTTTGAATCTGAAAACGAGATATTAAATGAAATAGAGGAGGTGCAGGCCTTTCAACAGACAAATAAAAGCCACACCTACAATTTGAGGAACAACCCTAGGCCGGGAGGACCTTTCACCACTTCCATTCCTCCGAATAACATCAATACACCCCCAGATCAGAATGCTAGCAACAATCCTGCCGTACTTAAAGCTAGTCAGCACACAAATAATGGAACAACAGTGCAAAAGGATCAAACAAGTAAGACAGAAGCAATAGAGACAACAAGATTAATGAATTACTTATCAGAGGAAATAAAGAAAATTAAGGTCAGTATACCTCTAAATGATTTATTGAAGACCCCAGGGATCAGAAATGCTTTTTTAAAATCCCTGGATACATCCATAACAAACAAGGTGTCTGCTGATATAACTGTTCCTAATAGTGATTCACCACCTAAGGAGAAAGGTAAGAAAGTTGAGCAGCCTTCCAATACTAATGTAGTAATACATGCGGATAAGAGGGATACTCAACCTTTCTTGTTAACTGTTAGGTTGTGTGGGAAGAATATACACAAATGCATGGTAGATTCTGGTGCTTCAGCCAACGTAATGCCCTTAGGAATATGTAAAACTCTTGGGCTGACTCCCACCAAATCTGCCAAGGTTGTCACGCAATTAGATAAGACCGAGGTTAGCGTGATAGGAGAACTCATGAACATTCAAGTGCAATTAGCTTCAGACCCTAGGGTAAGCCAAATCATTGACATTCAAGTAGTGGATATACCCGTAAATTATGGAATGTTGCTAAGTAGGGATTGGTCCAAGACATTAAACGGATATATGGCTACTGACTTTTCACACATGTGGTTACCGTGGAGAGGCATCCCAAACCAAATCAGAATAGAGGCAGAGCCCAGAATGAAACATATGATAACAGAGTATAATCGAACTAATGAAATATTATATGCTGCTGTTGAACCAGGTGTCTATAGAGTTACCAACAATGGGATGCAGATTGAAGAAATTATGATGTTAAACATTAGAAAGAAGTGTGTCAGCAATAGAACGGCACTATTCATTGAGTCTGACAGAAATTCTTCAGATGAAGAAAATAATGCAATAGACAAATTTGGTCATGCCATTAGACAAGAGGTGGAAGAGTGCGTTACACACAATCTCCCAGTCCAATGTAAGTTATATAAAAATAGGTGTAGAGTCCATGATAGGCAACATTCTGAGGAGAATTGTGAAATATGCAAAGACATCATTGAATATGAATACAAAAGGTGCATAGGGAGGGTAGAGTCACAAGAGGAAAATGAGAATCCTGATCCGACACAGAGATATGTTCAGGATAATATAGATGCCTTGATTCTAGATTTAGGAAAAGAAATAGAGGACAAGGGTAGTTATCTTTCTGAGTTGCAAACTAAAAACACACATATGCAAGATAACCAAATGGAAAAACCCATGAATAAACAAGATAACACCCCACAAGCAATAAAAGGGACAAAGTATGCCAAGGTAAAAGATCAGAAAAGTAAAGATGGCATGTGGACATTAAAATGTGATGGGTCCAAATCAAAACAGGGCGCAGGTGTGGGTATTGAACTCATAAATCCTCAAGGTAAATCACATTTGGCAGCATATAGATTACAATTTTCCTGCACTAACAATATTGCTGAATATGAGGCCCTAATTTTAGGACTTGTCATGGCCATCAGGAGAGGGGTAAAAACCATCAGAGTATTTTCAGACTCTGAATTAGTAGTCAGACAAGTGAGGAAACTATATGCCTGCAATTATAAGAAAATGATTAGTTACAAACATAGAGTATGGGGTTTAATGGATTCGTTTGATGCTTTTAACATAGAGCACATTCCTAGAGAGCTGAACCACAGGCCAGATGCGTTGGCAGTTGCTGCTAGTACATTAGAACCATTGACACTGACAGGACTAAGACGATTTGCTGTTGAGCTAGTTAACGTGCCCAGTATACCAGACAACATTACACACTTTTAGGTATTTGGAGAGGATCAGCAAATTATTAATTTTCTGACTTGTCATGAGGCATTTGAGGCCCAAATCATTGATGAACAAGAAAGGCCTGAAGTAACATGGGACGAAGAAGATATGATCAACTTAAAGAGCAACTTCTTGCCAAAAGGAGTGATTGAATTAGAACACATCTATGACTTCGACGGGGTAATAAGACAGAAAGACTTACCCAAAACAGAAGGGGGTAGGTGTGATTTACATAACTTAGGGACTGAGCTAAATCCACAAAGTGTACTAATTGGGAAAGCTTGCTCTGAGAAAATTAGAAAAGAGGTTCTGGACGTTCTGAAAGAATATAAACATGTCATAGCATGGACTTATGAAGACTTGAAAATATTTGATGAGTCCATCATAACTCACGTAATACCTTTAAGAAAAGAAGTCAAACCATTTAGGCAGAAACAGAGGCCTGTAAATGCCATTCTAGAGCCTTTAATCTTTGAGGAAGTTAAAAAATTACTGTCCGCTGGAATAATTTTCCCAGTCAGACATTCTGTCTGGGTAGCTAACTTAGTACCAGTGAGGAAGAAAAACGGAGACATCAGGTTGTGCATAGACTTTAGAAATTTAAACAAGGAATCTGAAAAGGATAATTATCCTTTGCCCCCAATAGACGAAGTACTACAAGCAGTAAATGGCGCAAAGATGATGTCTTTTTTAGATGGTTTTTCAGGTTATAACCAGGTCTTAATTGATAGAGAAGATAGACTAAAAACCACCTTCACTTGCAAATGGGGAAATTATGCATATAGAAGAATGCCTTTTGGTCTAATCAATGCAGGTGCCACTTTTCAGAGGGCCATGGACATTGCATTCCGTGGATTATCAGGTAGATGCATTGTTGTGTATATGGATGATTTAACTGTGTATTCCAAGGATTCATCCACCCACGCTGAGGACCTCAGGAAAGTGCTCAAGCGATGTGAAAGGTATGGGATTTCCCTTAATCCTAAGAAATGTATATTTGGCGTAACTGAAGGTAAATTATTAGGCCATGTCATTTCTGAAAATGGAATTTCAATTGATCCAGATAGAATAGAATCCATAAAAAATTTGCAAATACCAAACAGTAGGAAAAAATTGAAATCATTTTTTGGTAAAATTAACTTTGTTCGGAAGTTTATAACAGGTTTTGTAGAGATCGTGCAGCCGTTGAATGCTATGTTAAAGAAAGATGCACAGATGGAATGGACACCAGTGGCCAAAGCCACATTCGAAGATATCAAGGAGGCAATTTCTAATGCCCCTGTATTGGCAAGTCCAGACTACACAAGCCCGTTTTACATCTACTCCTTTGCATCTTCTCATTCTGTCGTGGCTGCCTTGACACAGAAAGGTGAAAACAATGAAGAGAGGCCCATAGCATTTATGAGTGCGCCTCTGAAGGATGCACAACTGAGATATCTAGATATCGAAAGACAGGCATTCGCATTAGTAAAGGCTGTGAAAAAATTTAGACACTATATTCTGCGCAGCTAGATTAAAGCCATAGTACCAGACGCAGCAGTAAAAATGTTGCTGATGCAAAACGAACCTGGAGAAAAAAGAGCCAAATGGATCACCACACTGCAAGAATTCGACATGGAGATCATTCCCGCAAAGCTGGTCAGAGGGCAGGCGTTGGTGCAGACAATAGCAAACAGGGATCCAAATCTGATAAAACAACAGTATGTATTGAATTCTCAAGACACATCAGGCTGGTACGATGATTTAAGCACCTTCCTGATAGCTGGAAAGTACCCAAGCAAGATGAAGGCTTCTCAGAGGAGAGCTTTGAAGATTAAGGCACAAAATTATATGGTGCAAGGAGGTCTTCTATTCAGGAAGAACCATGATGGAATTTATCTGAGATGCATAAACAGAACTGAAGCTGATAGAGTGTTGACAGAACTACATGACAAGTACGGAACCGGTCATGGTTCCCATTTAGCTACAACACACAAAATACTGAGGGCGGGCTATTACTTGCCCACTATGTTCAAAGACACTAAGAGTCACATCAGAAGTTGCCACACCTGTCAGACTGCAGCAGACAAAGGGAGAAATCTGGCCAATCCACTGCAACCTGTGATCGAATCCAGACTGTTTGCACAGTGGGGATTGGATTTTATCGGAGTCATCAATCCCCCATCTTCTGCAGGACACAAATTTATATTGACGGTAACAGACTATTGTACAAGGTGGACTGAGGCCACCTACTGCAAATTTTCCACAACTGAGGTAGTTATCAAGTTCCTTGAAGAAAACATTATCACCAGGTTTGGAATGCCCTATTCATTGGTATGTGATAACGGCCCTGCTTTCTCTTCTTTAAAATTTTCTAAATGGGCATTTGAATATGGGATTATTCTAAGGTTTTCTTCAAATTATTACCCTCAAGGTAATGGACTGGCTGAATCAACAAACAAAATTTTATTAGACATAATCAAGAGGTTAATTGCCAAAAGTCCTAGAGAGTGGAATACCCTGTTAAGATATGCATTATGGGTAGACAGGACCAAGTTTAAAACGGCTTTAGGTAGCACACCTTATCACTTAGTTTATGGGACTAATCCCATACTTCCGGTTAATCTGAGAATACCAACCTGGAAGTTTGCTAATGAATATCTAGGCTTTGATAACCATAGGGAAGCCAGAATAGTGCAAATGTTACAACTAGAGGAGAAAAGAGGTCAAGCCCTCGAGAAGTTTGCCAAACACCAAGCGGTTGTTAAGAGATGGTTTGACAAAAGGGCAAGAGTCAAGACATTTAGGATATCAGACTTAGTGTTGTGTTGGGACAAAGCACATGAAAAGAAAGGAAGCCATGGAAAATTCGATAAATTATGGCTGGGTCCATTACAAGTCTCAGAAATAATAGGAGATAACACCTTTAGACTTAAGACCTTGACTGGAGAAGATATGCCATTACCAGTTAATGGCCAGCATTTGAAACACTACTTCCAAGCTTGAGGTAAAAGGGGGGCAGTCCTTTTTTTTCTTAATGTAAAATGCTGTGGGTAATGTACAGTGCTTCTTGTGTGTTTTCTTTTGGGTTGGCTGTTTGTATAGCTTATCTTCTGTTTGTTTTTGCTTTTTGTTTCTTTCTGTTTGTACAGTTTTTTCTTTTGTTGTGTTGTTTGTACAGCCTGTTTGTTTGGTCTGTTTGTTGTCTCCTCAGCAGGGATCTTTATTTTACTTTAGAGTATTAAGGAGCAAAACTACCAACCATTCAAAACAGTATAAAATTTAGGATATTCAGGTTAACCATTTGCAATTTACACATAATTTGTCACTGTCATGAATGTAGAGAGTTGTTCACCTTCTGAAGTTTTGTATTCAATAAATGTGATTGAGAATTCGAAGCAGGTTTCTCACGATGACACACCTAAAATCCTTGGGTTTGTTGAACTTACCAGTGTAGATATTAGGTGAAAAATCAGAGGTCACCCTTGCTACCATTACAATTCTTAGCTTAATTTCAGCAAGTGTCCACTCCTTGCATCATGAAGTTACAAATTGTTATATCTTATGAAATCTTTCAAAATTAGAAAAAAAAAAAAATAATAATAATAAAATAAATAAATAAAGAGGATTATACTGAAAATCCAGATTAAGCCATCTAAGTAACTCTACCAGGGCTATGGACGCTCGCTGGCAGTGGGGCTCTACTTAGGAGAATTGTAACGATAACCTTGCCGGGGCTATAGACGCTCGCTGGCAGCAAGGCTCTATCCGGTCGGCTATGAGGGAATATCCTCACCTACGTAGGCTAATGTCAGTCACTGGTTTGTTCAACCGATCTTCAAGATGAGGATAATTAATCACGTGCACACAACTAAACTGAAAATGGAAGTTCATGCATCTTTATTGAATACTTTGAGTCTCAAGCTGAATAGTAATTTGCAGGAAAGATAGTTTGAAGTTATGAGTTCATTTCATCTAGTTTCCTTGAACACTCTGAATTTAATTGTTTTGTTTTGGTTGCTAGTTGTTGTGATGTTCACAACACGCCCCATTATGCTCCTTAGCAAAATGGGGACCCCTGCTGTCGCTTTGCTTTTTGCTTCTGCTTGTGTTTTTCTGCTTTCTGGCGGTTTGGTAAAAATGAGTCAGGTGCATCATCATCATGATATTGGATGAGGTTGGTCATCATCATGAGGTCAGTTTGTCAAAGTTCATATTTTATTTCTGTGACCTCATATTTAGAAAGAGCTTGAAATTCCATGCAGGTTTGCCTTTTACATCACTTGAAAATTCGTCCATATGAGGGAGTTATGAGCAGTCAAAGTTTTGGTCAAACCTGATAATCGCAAGTGATCATCATATTTTTTATATCCTCAGTCATGTTGTCAAGGTCATCATGATCTTGATCTATCACCTGATAAAATCATGCAGTCGAAATATCCGGACATCAATCTTAGGTGATAGCGCCCTTTACCCGTCAAATGACCTTATGCGCATCGTGAGCATCATGTTTTGAGTACAACCCGATATTTCATAACAACGAGCATCATGATATTTTTTTACATCACCTGATGTTATAATATCATGCTGATATTACAATATCACCCTGACTTAGAAAATCCACCATCTGCATAATTTGCATGCGCATGCCAAAATCCTATCGGAGGGTCATCATCCTGATCTTTCACAAGAGGGTCATATTTGCTGAAATTCGCTAAGATGATGATGACGTCTTCATATCCTCCTGATCTCCTTTTGCATGATCATGATGATCACCCTATCTTTTAAGGGAGGGTGATATTCCATTCCTCAACAGCATGATCATATTTTAAATATCACCCTAGCGCAAACTTGATGATGACCTCAACTCATCTTCATGCTTCGAAGATGGAAAATGATGGTTATGTCATCATGATAATTCGATGAGGAGGATCATCATATTTTTTATCCTGTCATATTGTCAAGATCATCATGATCTTGTTTGTCTACCTGATATTTCATGAAGTCCTCCTGCCGAGAAATATGACCTTTTGCAAATATCCTGATGATCATCATCATCACATTTCCCTTCGGCAGGATATTTTCCAAAACATGATCCAGTTAGCGAAACATCCTGATGACATCATGTTCTAAGTTTAACAAAGGCCCCGGATATCATGATGACGTCATCCCGATCTGATAAACGAAGAAGCAAATATCCTGATGATCATCATCATCACATTTCCCTTCAGCAGGATATTTTCCAAAACATGATCCGGTTCGCGAATATGATGATGACGTCTTATTCTAAGTTCGATAAAAGCCCCGGATATCCTGATGATCATCATCATCCTGATCTTTCGAGAGGGTTACCTTGGCCACAAAGGGGGTCATATTACATTCACCACCTGATCATGCTCCTTAGGTGACCCGATATTACATTTATCCCTTGATCCTAACTGAATATGATGATGATGTAATTCTTTTCCCCAATATATAGAAGCGAAACATCCTGATGACGTCATCTGGACCTTCGGAAGGGGAGCATCATATTTCCAAAATATCATGCAGACGAAAGTTTTAAGTCTTGCTATCGGCCAAACAGCGAATATCGACCATACATTTTTTTTTTTGACACGCCGATGGGCGGGAAATGAAGCGGTGGAGTTTTAAAACGTTTTTTGGCGCTCGTGGCATTTTCTCGGTCAGCGATGGTTGACCCGATGGGTTTTGAGCAGTCTGTATGCGTTTTGAACGCGTTTTGAGAGTATTTTAGACCCGGTTTCCACGATTTTGCACAGTCACCTCAATTTAAACGATTATTTTAATTTCCTGCTGTTTATGTGATAAATGAAATACTTATTGCTTGTCTTGTCTTGCAGGCTTGCAGTTGAGGAAGCAGCTAGAAAGTCAACACAGTGACCTCATGGAGGAAGGAAATCTGATCTCAGGAGCAGGAAGATAAAGACGAAGTGCGAAAAAGTCAAGGCCATTCAAGTGAAGAACAAGGTTGCAGCTGAGAGTATTACTACAACAGACAAACAGAAGTTATTACCTAGCTACTAGAACTTCTCAGAAGGGGCAATATTTCACCCAGATTTGACACTGCTCAGAGATATTTTGAAGAGCTGGTTCACCTGTATTTATTGCTGTAACCAGGGGTTCAGTTAGGTTTTCTGCTGTAGTGAGGACAATCAGATTGTCTTTATATTGTGCCTCTCTACACTGTAAAACTTTACAACAGGGATTTTAGGAAAACAACAGGGGCTACAACAGGATTTTCTTTTAGGAACATACAGCAAGTTAGCATAGTTTAGAAGTAGAAGAAGGAGGTCGCCTGTTTGTCTGCAGTAAGGTGCGCGTGGAATGTCTGGCTGTCTTACTGTATCTGTAAAGCTTGTAAGTTCTCTGTAGTATGATCAATGAAACTAAGAGTCATTCCTACATTGTAAATCATGTATGACTATTTGTTTCTAATACAATAGAATCTGGAGTTCTGCATCTATCTTCTGAGTGTTCTCCTGCTCTTCTTTGTATTTTGAAATATTTTCTTTGAGAGCTTGCAATTTTAAATGTATGGTTGTGAAAATGCTCAGAACTTGCATTTAAGGTTTTTACTGTGGATTTGATCAAATTACTGTGGTATTTACATAGTGCATAACAGAAACAATTAGATCATTCGGTAGATTAAATGAGGTATAGATTAGATCTTTCTAACTTTTCCCAACCCATCTGAAATATTTAGCTGAAAACGTAGAAATCTAAAGGAAATTGTCTCAAATTTGAAGAAGCATGCATAACAGAGCTATAAGTAGATAGTTTTCATAAATAGATAAAGAGCAAAGCTGCAAAAATTCAAGAAAACCATCTAAAACTTGCAGCACAGTATCACTTTTATGCAAAGGAATGAAAAGTATTGACATATCTCATGACCTTTTTGCATATTCTTAGTCCAGTAAACCACCAAACAAACCTAAACTACGTAAGGCCCCTTGAACATTACAGCTTCACATTGACCAACTGAACTTGACCAACCGAACCATTGTAGACTTGGGATTAGTTGAATCTCAAATGATTCCTTCTTATCTTTCAAGTATAGTTTCAGTTCATTTCATGTGAATTTTAACTTATTGTTATGATTGCATCAAAACAATCATCAACAGTTATCTTGAAGGGCTTCATCAACCACATGAAATTGTCATGTATTCTGCTAAGAACATACCAGACCCATTCATCTTCTACAAAATAGGGAAAGTGGATGCAATGTCCAAAGTTCTTATCTCGGAGGGCCTTGTATTGAGGTTTGAGTTCAAAACTTTCATCTATTAACTATTTATGATAGATGTCCATCAACTTGGATTCTCCAAATTCCTCAGTATTGGTGTGAATGTAAACCCTAACATCTTCTACGTGTAGTACCCCATGCAGAATGCTAGAAAAAGTACCTAAGGGATCAACTTCTAGGGATTTGTAGGGGTGTTTCTTGAATTTCAGGCGCAGCCTATCAGTGATCTTGACAAACATTGGAGTAGCCATTTTTGTAAAATATTCAGAGAGATATTTAGAATGGAAGTACTTTTTTGCACTTTTAGGGTTCAAAATAAGAGCCAGAACAAATCGCTAGTTGAATTACATTTTGCAGTTGATCTTTGAGAGAGTTGTAGAAACTTGATGCAGAGCTCTTCTTTTCTTCTTCTTGAATGCAAATGTGCAAGTGATGAGTGAAAGAACCCTTTTATTCTTTCATAAACCCTAATTTCCTTTTTGCAATAAATACACAACCTAAGTTATACAGTTGCCCTATTCTGAGAGAGATATTTTCAAATCACTGTGTTGCACTTAGAATTATTTTCAGTGATAATTGACAATGTAT
The DNA here is from genome assembly GCA_027924645.1 of Cunninghamia lanceolata. NCBI lineage: Eukaryota > Viridiplantae > Streptophyta > Pinopsida > Cupressales > Cupressaceae > Cunninghamia > Cunninghamia lanceolata. The sequence goes on from BSBN01000798.1 coordinate 2,431,997, forward strand.
CTTATTTACTCCAATCATACCATGGATCCACAAATGAAGATATCTCAATTTTGAATCATACCAGATCTGTCTATGAGAATCCTGCTTTATCGGATGGCTATCAAACCAAATCAATCTTGGATGATTAACCTCTTGCAAAACTCCATGCGGATCTTTCATATTTTTACCGAGGGGTATTTAGATATTTCTCTGAGAACCCTTTAATCTGTGACATTCCATGTGCCAAATTTAGGCACCAATTGATTGGCTGGGGGAATTTATTTTTCTTTGAGACTCCCCCTGAGCTAGACCTCATCTGTTTAGTTTCTAGTAGGAATATTAGCACCAGATTTTAGTGTGGATCCATCCCCAACATTTTTTGCACTCTTCTTCACCCAAATCTTGCTCATCTCCCTTTGAACTTCATCCATATTCACTTTACCTTTTCCCTTGTCTTGATTTTGATTATGATGCACCAGACCCTTTTTATCCTGATTTTTACTTCTACAGAATTTGGCAATATGACTGGATCTATTGCAATTGTAAAAAACAACATTTCTTTGCATATTTGATTGATATCCTCTTGATTTGCATTGATTAGCCATATGTCCCATTCTATTGCATGCAAAGCATCTACCATTGAATGAATTGTTTGTTTGCATATTTATGCATTCATGAGATTTGTGACCATACCTTTTGCAGTTGAAACATTGTCACGAGAAGGATGGATTGGTCTGATTTATTCTCCTTCTCTCCTGAGTTGCTTTATGACTAAAATTGTTGCAATTGAGGTAGTATCCATTGAAGGATGGATATCTTTGAGCATTTGGTTACCTTATTGGAGGTCTTCTAGGCCTATTTCTTTGATTTCCTGATCCAAAATTCTTCTAATTAGATTCGGAGCTTTCACCTTTCTCATATCCCAAGCCACGCTTGTCATCGACCCTCTTTTGGATTTCAAGAACTTCAAGTTGAGCTGAGCTTATCTTGAATTTCTCTTTGTACTCATTTGTTGTTTGAAGATTTTGTTTAAGATTGTCTATCTGATTAGATCAAGTTGTTCTTCATTATCTCTAGCTTCTTCAAGATCATATTCAAGATGCCTGATTATTTTGTCCATTTTGTGGTAGTCCTCTATCTTCAATTTTCCTTTTCTCTTCAATTTCTTGGGTGAATCTCATAACCCCTAATTCCATCTCATGTCTTACCATAATGACTTCTTTTGATAGCTTCTCACATCCCTTGTTTTTCTCATCTAGATCTTCTTTACTATCATTGGATTCACTCTAACTTGCTAATTTTGAAGTAGTTCCTTTCTCTTTTTCACAGAGATACTCAACTTTTCTTTTAGCTCATTTATGAAATCATTAGCTTGTTTGAGTCTTTCTCTCAAGTTATTGACTTCAGAGTGGGATTGTTCAAGATCATCTAGGGCAAACTAAAGTTGTTCCCTCATACCATACATATCCATTGAGATTCCTAGATCTTCCTCAATCTGTTAGGCTCTACTTAGAGGAACTTGGCTCTAATACCAATTTTTGGAAATAAGACAGATAACTAAGAGGGGGGGTGACTCAGCTATCTCAAATATCTTATTTATCTTTTCTCCTTTAACAATTAGTGTAGCATCAAAACATATAAGCATACATGATCATAAGAACATAAATAAAATCATCACACACAACACAAGAATTTTTATGTGGAAAACCCTATTAAGGGAAAAACCACGGGGTGACTAACCCAAGATTGTATTCTCTGTTAAAAGAATAAGAAGTACAAAATTAGGGCTCACTGCTCGAGCACACTTCTCACAAGAGGCACACTGCCTACAAGAGACTCACTATCTATAAAGTTTATAAAAGGTAACCAGGTGTTTGATCTGATGAGAGGCATCCACAAATGCTGAGGTTCAATTCCAGTTAGGCTCAATATACTGATCTGATGCACTTCATTCTTCCCCTGCTCTAGTGCTACTGTTCTATCACATACCGGACTTATATTTCTACTTCCACACTTATATCTACCTTTCTTCACACCTTATCATATTACATCTACACACACCCATTCCTTCACACTAGAATCCATTTGGTATATATATCCACACTAGGGATTTCAACAACTTTCTAGTCAGCAACCAGAATACTCAAGATATTTACAAAATACTGACCTGTCAACTGAATCCATACTTGATTTGTGATGCATATCAAAAACATAGACATAGAATTCATCAATTATGTTGGCAAACATTTTATAATCCCTCAAATAGCTTGATCAACATTAATTACTCATTTGGATTGAAGTCTGATACTCTGTCAGTCAGTTCTTCCTCAGTCTGCTCTACCTGTCTGCAACCCAACACTTAGATGCTCATATCTTTTCCATGTTTTATCAACAGAGGCTCAATCTTTAGAATATAGTAGTCATGATACTCCTCTTAACTTGTCCAAGTTCATAACTTGCTGAGTTACACCATCTGAGAGATCTGGACTTGATTGTCAGACCTTGCTGCATGCTCTATTCTTGTTCACTTGACTAAAACACTCTTCAATCTAACTTCAGGTATATGCATACTATGTGTTGCAGATGTGTGGGATAGACTTTGTTGCCATCAATGACAACACTCATAAAGCCACCTAGTGTCTCTTGCCAACAACAACATGTTGATCTTAGTGAAGGTTAGAAAAGACCTAAACTACCTTGAGTGCTATGTCATTTAGCTCTGCAAGTCATGGAAGTGGTCTGCAAGTCTTCTACTTTAGCTGATTGTCTAAGACTCTCTGAATGCTCTACTATGAGAAAATAAGTGATCTCTTAATAACAATAACTTTCCATAAACTAATCCAAATTATTTGAATTTTAGATACGATGTGCATGAAGATGTCTAGATGCTAAGTCTATCTCTGCAAGGTTTGAAATGAAACTATAGCAGAATGTAGACCAAAATATAGAAACTTCTACTAACTGAAATGGTTGTACTAAATTGGAAAATGAAAGAAAACAAAATGAAATGCAAATATTTTGGTTGATGCAAGATTGTTCTTGAACTAGGGATGCTCCTGCATCAGACACCTAGGGTTGTTGAAAAAGTGAGTCCATCACTTTGTTGGGGATAGTTCAAAAACCCAAAATGGTCCACCTCAGTCTGAGAAATCTAAGATTAGTCTTCTTCCGATCAGTCTTTCCACTTTACCAAATATTCCTTATATTGCCTTCCTCTGGTGTTGCGTCCAATTTTGCTGTCCAAGATGTCTTCAATCCGTTCTAGTGCTTGTTGTGGTAACTTCTTCTTCAAGTTTTCTTCAATGTTATTATTGGATTCTTCTTCATGATATTGATATAGGTTTGCAATACTAAAAATAGGTGATATACCTAATGTCTCTAGTAGCTCCACTTCATATGCATTTCTTGAATCAAACTTTCTGAGTATCTTACATGGTCCAAACTTCTTCGTGTTCAATTTATTATATGTCCCAATTGGAAATCTTTCTTTACTCAAATATACCATAACTTCATCTCCAACTACAAATGCTTTGTGTCTTCTCTTCTCATCTGCTTGCTCTTTATACTTACTATTCGTCTCTTCAAAATGCTTCTTAATCTGATTATGCAAGGTCTCCATGTGTCCTACAAATTCTTCTTCTACACTCCTCTTGTCCTCCATGCTGATGTCTCTTAATTATGCAACTCCTCTAGGGTTAGTTCCTATCACAATCTCAAATGCTATTCTTCTAGTACTCCTATTCACTGAATTATTTTATGCAAACTCTGCTTGTGATAGAATCAACTCCCAATTTCTTGCCTTCTCTCCAACCAAACATCTTAACAAGTTACCCAAACTCCTATTTACTACCTCTATCTCTTCATCTATTTGTAGATGAAATGTTGAACTAAACTTTAAATCTATCTTCATCTTCATCCAAAGTGTCCTCCAAAAGTATCCAATAAATCTTGTATCTCTATCTTAAATTATGCTCTAAGGTAATCCAAGCAATCTCACAATCTCCTTGAAAAATAGGTCAACTACATGCACTGCATCAATTGTCTTCTTACAAGGTATGAAATGTGCTATCTTTGAAAATCTGTCTACCAATACAAATACAGAATCATGTCTTCTATATGTCTTCGGTAATCCCTTTATTAAATCAATGCTTATGTCTTCTCAAGGTCTCTACGATACTATCAAATATTTGTACAATCCAGTATTCTAACTACTTCCTTTTTACAACTTGACATACTCTACAACTTTGCACAAACTCTAACATCCTTATATATCTAAGGCCAAAAGTAATTTTTACTTACCAAAGCCACTATCTTATCAATTCCAAAATATCCTGCCAATTCACCTCTATGCTTCTCCTTGATCAAATTGTCTCTCATTGAACTCCTAGGTATGCATAACTGATTTCATTTGAACAACATATCTTCCTGAATGAAATAATCCAACCACTTACTTCTATCTATCACAACAGGTTCCTTACATGCTTTCTAAGGTTCTACAAAATTAAGGTCTTCCTCATACACATTCTTCAAATCCTCAAATCCTAGCACTTCAACTCTCATCTTTGTCATCAACTCAGTTATCTCCTCTGCTTGTGATTCTTCAGTCTCTATCTTCAATTTTTTAGGCTTCTTACGAATCAAATAATAACACATTATTTTATGTCTCAAACCATCCAAAAAATTCCTTCCATCAACCAAATAGATTCTAGCATTCCCACATACTTCACTCTTAGGATCATCTTCCAAAGGAATCAAGGTAATTCTCTTTCCATTTGATGTTATGGTATAGGTGCTCTTTCTTCCATCATGTATAGCTTTTCTATCATACTGCCTTGGTACACCCAACAAAATACAACATACATCCATAGGCATGATATTAGACAATACTTCATATGTGATAAGATCGAATATGAAATTTAACCATAGATTGTTCACTCACAAGTACCTTATGATCATCTTGAATCCATGCTATCTAATATGGCTTAGGGTGTTTCAATCTTTCCAACTTCAACTTAGTCATCATCTCCCCTAAAACTAAATTATCTGAACTATCACTATCAATTACAACCTTACAATAATTACCTCCTGATTTGCATCTGGTCTGGAACAAACTTTTCCTCTATGATGGTTCCTCATTTGTCTTTGCTTGAAATAGTGGTCTCCTCATGACAAGTGATTCTCCTTTCTTAGGTTTACCAATTAATATGGGTGATCCAATAGGTTCCTCTTCTACATAAGCTGCTCTTCCACTGTTCTATGCCTTCTTGCTTGTACTACCTTGGTGACATTCAAATGCTCTATCCTTCACCTCCACACTTAAAACACGTTCCTATAAATGTTATCCTATAAAGTCCTCTTCCATCTCTTTTTTATCCTTCACTCCGGTATGAATTAGGGTTTCCTCTATGGTAGAAAGTTTTGTCATCTTTCCGGTACACATTGTTATCTCTGTCCTCCTTCTTGAATGTGTTATCTTGTCTATTCTACTCCACAAATGATCTTTCTCCTCTAGAAAATGTTCTACCTCTCTAAAATTTACCTCCTCTACCTCTTTGTCTCTACTCATGCTTCTTGTTCAACTTATCTTCAACTTTTAGGGCAAAATAATATGCTTCTTCCAATGTTGTCATTCTCACCGAACTCAATTCTTATTAAATGCTCAATCGCAGTCCATTGATGTATCTTGCCACTTTCTCCTTGCTTGCTTCACTATGTCCTATCCTTATGATCATCTTATGAAATTCTTCAATATACTCTTTCATAGATTTCTCCTTCTGTCTCAAGTTCTACAATCTCTTCAATAGTTCTAACTCATAGTCAATAGGTATAAACTAATTCTTCAACTTTGTCACCATTCTATCCCACTTTGTGATATTCTCTTTTCCTCTTATGTTTCTATCCAATTGTACTTCTTTCTACCAAATAGCAGCATGTCCTTTCAATTTAGTCTTTGCAAATTTCACCTTCTCCAGATCTTCAATTTCTTCACACTCAGAGTATTCTTCTAGGTCATTTATCCAATCAATCAACTCCTCAAGATTCAAATTGCTAGTATAGTTCAGTACATCAACTCTACATCTTTTTCCAATCTTTGAAATAGATCACAACATCTTCACTTGATTCTTCTTCTAGGGTTTCTTCATTTTGATCAGCGGATTGAAATTCTTCATCATCACTTTCAACATTAGGTCAAGGTGTCAATCCTCTTCTTTGATCTTCTTCAACAACATCCAAGTGAACTCACATTATTTTCATCATCTCCATTATCTCATCTATTCTTCTAGCCATAGTACCAATAGCAGGTATTCTCCTTAGCGACATCTCTTCCTAGGATCAAGTGTAACTACCTCAAATTTGGTGATAGGGCTACAAGGTGACAACTGGCTGACAATCAACGATTGGTTGACAACACAAGTAGTCTACCTTAGATTTAGTGATCTATCCACAACAAGATCTAATGGAATGCCTTTGTAAACTTTATTTTCTTCACTCTGAAAGGATTCAAACTTCACTCTAATACCACTTGGTGCAGTCATGGTTAGGAGGGTCCATAAAGTGAACATTCTAGACCATTTAGCAAGAGTAAACACAACGAAAGCAACTCAAATATAGAATGCAAATGCAGATTTAGTCATTCAGTATATCAAAGATTTAAAATACAAACATGTCGGCAACATGGGGACTTATGTCATGCCCACATTTTCCATGCAGTCACAACACGCATCACACATGTCATGTCCACATTTGTCATGTGGTCATGACCCAAAATATCAAATTTTTTTCCCACGCTTTCCTAAAAACCCCCTCACATAGGTGAGCATGCTTGGTGGTGAATGCTTAAGGCGTAAACAATACAGTTGTCAGCGGGGTACTACGCACATGTGCGCATACCCAAATGCAAGAAGGCCAACAAGAGGGTCATCGCGACGTGATTAGCATCACTACAAGGATTAAACTTACCAAATTGCTAAAACCTAGATTCTGGAAAAATCTGGTAGCATAACGCCTCACGGGTGTGAGTGGGATTTATTACACTAACACTAATCTTGAAACGAGGTTTCTTGATAGGGTTAACAAATTTATTACAACTCCCTAATTACAATGAAATTACAGTTGATCACATTAATGGAACATTTTTCAACAAAGCCCGATCATCTCTTCTCCTTCACGTTTTCTAAAATTTAATATTAATTTCTCCTCCTGATTTTAGCATTTTCAACAAAGCCCAATCATCTCTTCTCCTTCACATTTTTTGAAATTTAATATTAATTTCTCCTCCTTTTGATTTTAGCATTTTCAACAAAGCCTATTCATTTATTCTCCTTTCTGTTTCTCTAAAATTTAATTTTGATTGTATTTCTTTATGTTTACCCTGCTTTTCTTCACATTTTCTATCAATTAGAATTATCACTGCATCCTTTACATTATTCCTAATTTCTTGGTAGATCAGATCACTTAAACAGGGTTTACTAACTTCACTTGATGAATTCCCCTAGGTTTCCTCTCTGGTTTAATTTCAACATTTGAATTAATTTTGAAAATCAATTTGTCCCTAATCAGGATTAATGGAGAGTTAAATCTTACTTAGTTCTCTTAGCCTATTTCAAAAATGCCTCGCATTTTCTCCTCTTTGTTTTCACTTTTATCTTTCTTTCTCTTTTCTCAATTAGACATTTTCTCAATCTACAGCTTGAGTTTACAATGACCACATATGAAATACATATGATGGCTTAATTGCATTTATAAAGATATGCATATCTATATAAATGCAAATAAGAATATATATATGCTTATTTGGATATTTCTAAGTTTCTTTTGTTAAAATACAAGAACATATTTTTCTTTTCATTTTCTTAGTATTTCAATTATGAAAATTGTTAAATCCCAAACTCATTTATCCTATAGTTAAAATTAATATATATGGTTAATATATATATATATATATATATATATATATATATATATATATATATAAATTTTCTATAGAGTATCAAGTTAGGTTTTTCCTTTGAAAACCTATACATTATATTTTATTTTAAATAGGGCTGAAGCCCTAAAATCTTTATGCCCTAACTCATTGGCTGAGCCCTAACTCCTTTGTTTTTTTTTTAATTGGTGTTGCAGGGTTCCATGGAGGCAACGGCGGCGGCGGTGGAAATGGAGGCCACAGTGGAGATGACGTTGAGTAAATGAGCCACAAGCATAGGGGAGTGGGGGAGCTGCAGGGAGCGGTGGATGGGAGGCCACACGGTGGTCACAGGCGGTGGCGGTGGTGGACTTCGCGGTGGAGGATGGGAGGTTCAGCGGAAGCATGGAGTGAAAAGGGGGGCACAGAGGGGGGGTCGAGACCCACATCGGTGAAGAACTACGAACTAGGTGGCCGTAGGTGTAATGCGCAGAAGGGAGTGTGGGGAGGGCGACTACATGGGATGTGGGTGGGGGCTCCGCCCCCCCTCCCCACACCCAACACAAACAAATCCAATGGTGCGGGGGTTTGGACCCCCCCCCCCCCCACCCCACTATATTCTGCAATGTAGCCCGAATCAAATGCAACTGTGGTAATTACATAGTCCAAGCTATATTCAATGAAAATGTTTATTTTATTTTAATTCTATTTTATATTCTTAAATGTTGGTCTATATATATATATATATATATATATATATATATATATATATATATATATATATATATATATATATAATTATTAAATAATTACAGTCAATAATTTGTAGGATAGAATAATGAATTAGTCTATATTGATTTTTCATACAAATGTATTTTCAAATGCATCTCAAAAATAAAAATTATAAATAAAGAGTATTATACAAGGATAATTAAATCTAATTTTCTCTTACTTAAATTTCAATTTCAAGTCAATAAATTCAATTTAAATATAGTAAGCATATAATTAATTACAATTAAACTCAAATGCATAACTATAACCCAATTTAATTTCTTTCATAGTAAGAAAATTACAACTTCATATTTATCAAATTGATATTTCCGTAAGTCTTATAATGAAATAAATTTTAACAAACTTGTTTACCACAACAACTAACTCTCTCAACTTTACTAATAGAATTATTAGGAAATATCAAAATTAATATCTTTTTAAAAATAAATTTCTTCTTCCTTTCTCATTTCAAAATGGTAATATTTAATAAACACTATAATTAAAACTATTAATACATTGAAGAGGATTTTCTCACAACTCAAGAAGACCAAATTTTACAACAAGAGAGAGAGAAGTTCTTCTCTTAAAATCAACAAGGATGAAGCTATTAAAAGACCAAGCTATCCTCAAGAGCCTTAAGAGTAAAGGAAAATAAAATATTTTCCAAAACAAGTAAATTTTTCAATCTTCATTCTAAGCTCCTTGAAAATCCGCATAACACACATGGGAAAGAAACACCACACATCCTGCTCTCCTTCCTACCATAGACCCGCAAGAGGGTCACCCCTGAGCTAGGGAGATCATCTACACAAAATTCAACCTCATGTAAATTAACATTACAACATTACATCATACATAGAATTGATCTTAGTTCCTCGTGGAACTAGATTGGCTTCACAAGAGATTACAACATAAGGTGCAGCATGATCTCCAGTATCTGTGGTTTGTTAGCAAAACCTACACACTCAATTGCAAAGTTAATTCCACATATAAATATCGTAGCTGAAGCAATTTAAAACTTGCACTCACATAAGATATCACAAGTCCTCTTAAGAATAAAGGAAATCACATTACAATTTTCTATCTAATATCACCCAATTAGTTTTCCTGTAATGTAAACATTAATCTAATATCATCCAATTAGTTTTCCTATAATATAAACATCTATTTAACATCACCCAATTAGTTTTCCTGTAATGTAAACATTAATCTAATATCATCCAATTAGTTTTCTTATAATATAAACATCTATTTAACATCACCCAATTAGTTTTCCTATAAAATAAACATCTATCTAACATCACCCAATTTGTTTTCTTTTAATACAAGCATATATGTAACATCACCCAATTAGTTTTCCTTTAACATAATAAAGTCTAAAGGTTCAGGAATCTAGGATCAACAGTCCCACAAGTATAATAGTATCAGCAACAGTAAGGTAAATAGTCAAATGAATGGTAATGACAAATGTAGCCCTCACATCCTCTCCCCCTAAGACTGTACTTCCTCCTGGAAGTCGTCAAAGAGGTGAGGATAAAGAGTCCTCAGTCTCGTTGCATCCTCCCATGTCGTAGTGACCTTGTCATACATGTCCCACTGGACCTTAACCTGGTCTAGCTCTTGACCTCAAAGGCCCAGCATCTAACGAGCCAATATACAAATTAGCTCCAAAGCCAACTGTTCATCTCCCTCTACTTGAAGAGAACTCCAATCCAATATGTGTGATAAGTCAGAGATGTAACAACGTAAAACTGAAACATGAAAAACATCGTGGATACGCGATAGGCTAGGTGGCAAGGCTAGATGATAGGCTACAGGTCCTATCCACTCCAAGATCTCAAAAGGTCCTACAAACTGAGGTGCGAGCTTAGAGCCCTTTCCGTAATGGATTAGACTCTTGTGCAGTCGCACTCTCAAAAATACCCTATCACCTAGTGAGAAGCTCTAATTAGTTCTCTTAGCATCAGCATACTTCTTCTATCTATCATGTTCCTCCTAAAGTCTCTGTCTAATCAGTGTAACCTGCTACTCCATATCCTAAACTATCTCTAGACCAATGGCAACTCTGTCCTCTATCTAATCTCAACTCAATGGTGTCCTGCATGGCCTACCATATAAAGCCTGGAAAGGAGGCATACCCAATGAGTTGTGATGCCCATTGTTGTAGGCAAACTCAACCAGATACAGATACTCCTAGATACAAAGCATGTCTTCTAACACCTGATTGACTCTCTCTATCTGTCCATCGGTCTCTGGATGGTAAGCTGAACTGAAGTTGAGTTGTGTGCCTAACGTCTGATGTAAGGCTCTCCAAAAAGCTGAAGTGAAAACAGAGTCCCTGTTGGAAATGATGCAGTGAGGTACTCCATGAAGTTTGACAATTTGATCTAAAAACACTCTCACCATAGATAGTGCATTGTATGTCATGCGTACAAGTGAGAAAGTGCCACCTTGGTCAACTTGTCAACTATCACCATGATGGCATCATGGTGACGTGATGACATAGGTAGACCAATGATAAAATCCATGGAAATGGTGTCCCATTTCCACTCAAGTATCTCGTGAGGGTACAACAGTCTTGTTGGATGCTGATGTTCGGCCTTGACCCTCTGACACTCAAGGCAATGCGCAACATATTTTGCAATGTCTTGTCTCATCCCAACCTAATGATATAACTGTCGTAAATTAGCATGCATCTTCTTGACTCCTGGATGTACTGCATAGGGTGCTCTATGAGCCTCTGAAAGAATCATTGTACGTAGATCACCCTCATGAGGTACATAGATGCACTGCCAATGTCTAAGCAAACCATCAGGCTCAAGGGAATATCATGCGAATTTGCCCTTAAGGGCCCTCTGATTCTAAATTTCTTGTTGCACCTCAAGAAACCACTTGTCCTCAGGTAGATGCTGTAAGATACACTCTCTCAAGTCCACCCTCAATGTCAAGGTTAGGATCTCATGGCGCCTTCGACTCAAGGCGTCAGTGACCACGTTCTCCTTCCCTTTGATGTAGTGGACATCAAAGTTGTATTCGCACAAGAACTACATCCAACGCCGCTGGCAGGCATTCAGATTTGACTATATGAAAATGTACTATAAGCTATGGTGATCCGAATGGAGCTCAAAGCGTTTACCTAAAAGGAAGTGTCTCCAATGAACAAGAGCATGAATAACTGCTGCAAGCTCTAAATCATGAGTAGGGTAGTTTAGCTGATGTGTCTTGAGCTTATGTGATTCATATGCAATCCCTCTACCACCCTGCATAAGCACGGCTCCCAAACCCTCTAATGATGCATCTGTACAAACAACAAAATCCTATGCAAGATCTGGAACTGCTAAAATGGGAGTAGTGGTGAGACGCTCCTTGAGGACCCCAAAGGCCCTCTCACACTACTCAGTCCAAGTGAAACCTTTCCCTTTCTGCTGAAGGGAAGTGATGGGATGTACTAATCTGAAAAAGCCCTCAACAAACCTACGGTAATAACCAGCTAATCCCATAAAGCTCCTAACTTCAGTCACACTGGTGGGTGCTGACCAGTCCTGAATCACTCTGATCTTCGATGGATCTACGGAGATACTATCACCTGATAAGATGTGTTCCAAATACTGCACCTCTGTCCTAAAGAAGGCACACTTCGCCAGGTTGCCATAAAGTTGCTGCTCTCATAAGCACTATAAAACCTGACGTAGATGATCCACATGTTCCTCCTTAGTCCATGAATAGATCAAAATATCATCAAGAAATATGATCACGAATTGATCTAAGTAAGTGCGGAACACCTTGTTCATGAGACTCATGAACACTACAGGGGCGTTCGTCAAACCGAAGGGTACCACTGTAAACTCATAATGGCCATATCTGGTATGAAAAGCAATCTTGTGAATATCTGCCTCTATGATATGAAATTGGTGATACCCAGATTTTAGATCAATTTTTTAGAACACTCTGGCTCCTTGTATCTGATCAAAGAGGTCGTCAATCCTAGGCAAAGGATAATGGTTCTTCACCGTCACCTTGTTCAACTGCCTATAATCCATGTATAATCGAAGAGACCCATCCTTCTTCTTCACGAAGATAACCAGTGTGCCCCATGGTGAAACACTAGGTCGGATGTGCCCCTTCTCAAGTAACTCCTCTAACTACAGCTTGAGCTCTATAAGCTCATGTGTAGATATCCTGTAGGGTGTGTGAGACACTAGCTCTGCACCCGACACTAAGTTGATGCAGAAATCTACCTCTCTGCGTGGAGGCATACCTGGTAATTCTAGCAGAAATATGTCAGCAAAGTCTCTCAGGATAAGGTGATCATCTAAGGTAGCCTCAGGCTCATCCTCTGATCTATCACTGACCGTGATAGTGAACAACTGACAACCTTTCCGCAATGTAGTGCTTAAGCTGCTAAGCAGATATCGTACGAATAGCCGTGGGCTTTTGAATACCGACTATCTCAACTGGTGAGCCATGATCCTCTAAGCAACTAATCGTCCTCTGGTGATAATCTAGCTTGGCTCTATGAGCCACAAGCTAGTCCATACCCAAAACTACACTGTAGGATCCTAATGGCATAACCCTAAGGTCACATGATGTAGTGAAGGAACCCAAGGTGATCTCACAATCTCTAGCCAAGGTATCTACTGACATCCTGGCCCCAGAGGCCAACTCAACCTCCCACCTAATGTCCTACCTAGAAGCCACCAGCCTGCAACGTTCCACTAACGATGTAGATAGAAAAGAGTCAGTAGCTCTAGAGTAAAAAAGAATAGAGATGAGGAAATCCCCTATCATACCTGCTGTCTCAATGACTGAAGCTTGGAAATCAGCTTGGCGATTGTCAACCATTGCAAACATGCGGTGGGACCTGCCCACATCACCTACAGTCTACTGAGATCCTCTTGAACGGGGTTGTCCCCTGGCTATAAATCCCTATGGAAACTCTCTAGCCAAATGCCCTGCCCCACCACATACATAACATAGGCCCCTAGCCTGTAACTATCCTGATTGAGTCCTACCTGACTGTTATTGTCCAGTCCATCCAGTGGACCCCTATGAATCTTTGTAAGACTGCTGAGACCTCGCAGGTCTTGCAGATGATCCCTGCTGTCTCTAATCTTTATGCGGGCCCTGCTGCTGCAAACCATGGTTCTGCCCTCCCTAAACCCTCTGCTGGGGTCTAGATCTCTACTGATGCTATTGTGGAGGCCTAGGAGGTAATGATGAGGAATTAAATCCTCCTCTCTCTGGTATGGATTGTGGTCTTTAGAAGTTCTGCTGTTGTTGGTGATTGCATTCCTGATACTGCAGGCATGAATTCTGCCCTCATCCCTGAATTTCCTCTGCAATAAGAGCCTTTTCGACAGTCTCACTCATAGTCTGGGGTCTACCATACGCACTGGTCTTTCTATACCATGATTCAGGCCTAAGATGAATTTGTGCACTAGGAGTTTCTCATCATGGAGATACTCTGCGTAACGAGAAAGCTCAATATACTGGCTCTTATACTGAGCAACTATGAGTCCTCTCTGCTGTAATCATGGAACTCGTCTATCTGAAGCTGTCTATAATGATCTGACAAATATTGCACATTAAAGCGCTCTATGAAAGTGTCCCATGTGAGTTTATCTAAAGATAACCGGCACTTGCACTCCTCTGTGCACCACCAGGTAGCTTCTGCATCTCTTAGAAGATGTACTACCACTTGTGCTTTCGTGTTGCTCCCGTAAGGTCGCAACACGAAACACCTATCTAGACTAATAAGCTAAGCCTCAGCCACAGCTCCCTCTGTAGCTCCTATGAAGGTAGGTGGGTTGAGCCTAAGCAGGTCTCTGATGGGGTCTCCTCTATCTCTAAGTCCTACCACCAGCTCATCCAACCCATACTCATATGGTCCATGATATATCTACTCTACTCTCATGGTCTCATCTCATCTCGAAAGTCTCAGAGGACTCCTACTCCGTGCATGGTAGGCTAACCTTGCCTCCTCTATTGTAGTGTCAAGGATCTCTACGAAAGGCTCCATACGTGGCACCTCTCGTAGATCTATGCGGGGCTCCACATGTGGCTCAACACTCGACTCAGCACATGGCTCCTTACATGGCTCCTCTCACAGATCAATATGTGGCTCATCACGTGGCTTTGGAATAGCTGGCGGTAACCACTCTAACATGGCCTGCAGTGTCTGTAGAATTTATGGACCTATGTCAAATACTAGTGGTGCCTATGGTATAGGTGGTGCGTGCCTGTGGTACTGTTCGATCTGCTATGACTGCGGGCCCCTGTCCATCTCTAGAGGAGTCACTATGCACCTCAATGGATGCCGTGTTGCGTGATCGCGCTCGTCGAACAAGTTGAGGAGGCATCCTACAAAACAAGGTAGACACTAATTAATCAAAGTTGCAGAATAAATAACATGCCCAAAAGTGCCCAATGTTTAAACTTGCGCTCTGATACCAAATGTCATGCCCACATTTCCCATGCAGTCACAACACGCATCACACGTGTCATGTCCACATTTGTCATGTGGTCATGACATGAAATATCAAAAAAATTTCCCACGCTTCCCTAAAAACCCCCTCACACACATGAGCGTGCTCGGTGGCGAATGCTTAAGGCATAAACAGTACAGTTGTCAATGGGGTACTACACACACGTGTGCATACCCAAATGCAAGAAGGTCAATAAGGGGGTCGTCGCGACGCGGTTAGCATCGCTACAAGAGTTAAACTTACCAAACTGCTAAACCCTAGATTCCAAGAAAATCTGGCAGCATAACGCCTCACCGGCGTGAGTGGGATTTATTACACTAACACTAATCTTGAAACGAGGTTTCCTAATAGGGTTAACAAATTTCTTACAACTCCCTAATTACAATGAAATTATAGTTGATCACATTAATGGAACATTTTTCAACAAAGCCCGATCATCTCTTCTCCTTCATGTTTTCTAAAATTTAATATTAATTTCTCATCCTTCTGATTTTAGCATTTTCAATAAAGCCCAATCATCTCTTCTCCTTCACGTTTTCTAAAATTTAATATTAGTTTCTCCTCCTTCTAATTTTAACATTTTCAACAAAGCCTGTTCATTTACTCTCCTTTCTGTTTCTCTGAAATTTAATTTTGATTGTATTTCTTTATGTTTATCTTACTTTTCTTCAAGTTTTCTATCAATCAGAGTTATCACTGCATCCTTTACATTATTCCTAATTTCTTGGTAGATTAGATCACTTAAACAGGGTTTACTAACTTCTCTTGATGAAGTCCCCTAGGTTTCCGCTCTGGTTTAATTTCAACATTTGAATTAATTTTGAAAATCAATTTGTCCCTCATCAGGATTAACAGAGAGTTAAATCTTACTTAGTTCTCTTAGTCTATTTCAGAAATGCCTCGCATTTTCTCCTCTTTGTTTTCACTTTTATCTTTCTTTCTCTTTTTCTCAATTGGACGTTTTCTCAATTTACAGCTTGAGTTTACAATGACCATATATGAAATGCATATGACGGCTTAATTGGATTTATAAAGATACACATATCTATATAAATGCAAATAAGCATATATATATATATATATATATATATATATATATATATGATTATTTGCATTTATATTTCTAAGTTTCTTTTGTTAAAATACAAGAACATATTTTTCTTTTCGTTTTCTTGATATTTTAATTGTGAAAATTATTAAATCCCAAACTCATTTATCCTATAGTTAAAATTAATATATAGTTAAAATATATATATATATATATATATATATAAATATATTCTACTTAAATATTTGTCATATATATATATATATATTGTAAATAATTGGAACCCTATATATTTTTTAAATGGTTTCCCTTTTTCAAAGTTATAATAAATAATATATATATATATATATATATATTAATTTTCTTTATAGTATCAAGTTAGGTTTTTCCTTTGAAAACCTATACCTTATATTTTATTTTAAATAGTGCTAAAGCCCTAAAATCTTTATGCCCTAACTCATTGGCTGAACCCTAACTTCTTTGTTTTTTATTTTTTTTATTGGTGTTGCAGGGTTCCATGGAGGCAAGGGCGGCAGTGGTGGAAATGGATGCCATAGTGGAGATGGCACTGAGTAAATGAGCCGCGAGCAGAGGGGAGTAGGGGAGCCAAAGGGAGCAGCGAATGGGAGGCTATGCGGTGGTCATGGGTGGTGGCGGTGGTGGAGTTTGCAGTGGAGGAAGGGAGGTTCGACGGAAGCACGGAGTGGAGAGGGGGGCATAGAGGGGGGGTCAAGACCCACAGCAGCAAAGAACTGTGAACTCGGTGGCCACGGGAGTAATGTGCAAAAGGGAGTGTGGGGAGGGGGACAGAGACCCCATCCACATCCCATGTAATGGGGTGTGGGTGGGGGCTCCGTCCCCCCTCCCCACACCCAACACAAACAAATCCAATAGTGGGGGGGGTTCGAACCCTCCCACCCCACTATATTCTACAATGTAGCCCGAATCAAATGCGACTATGGTAATTACACAGTCCCAGCCATAATCAATGAAAATGTTTATTTTGTTTTATTTCTATTTTATATTCTTAAATGTTGGTCAATATAAATATTATATATATATACACACACAACAATTTTTACAGTAAACTCAAATCACAGTTTCGCTAATTAAGTACCTAACTTTATAAATACAGAATATATATATATATATATATATATTAAATAATTATAGTCAATAATTTAGGTAGAATTCAAGTCTGTCAGAAGATGTTGTCTTTATATAGTATTTATTATTCCTCTGCTTGGATGTTTAATAATTATGAGATTTTAGAAATCTAGAAGGCTATCAGGCACTTTCTTTGGTCTAATGGTAAAGGTAATAAAAAGGTGCATGCGGTCAAATGGGACTGGTGCCATACTGACAAAATCCTTGGGGGGCTAGGGCTTAAAGATCTTAAAATTTAAGGTATTGCCTTATCTGCCAAATGGATTTTTCACTCCATGGAGGGTAATAATCCTTGGAAGGTGCTGGTTAGGCATAATATTGAAAGAGGTTTTCCAAAAAAAGCCAGAACTTGGAAAAATCTCCCATTATGTGATCTTATTGTTGGCAATTTCCCGGTCATTGTCCAAGGCTCTGTTGTCTTCAAATCCATTTGGAGAGCCTAGGACCATGTCAGGAACTTTATCACCAATAAGGAGTTTTATGATGATAAGCAGATCCATTGTGAAAGATCCATTTGGTGGAACTTGCACCTGAATGGTAAACCCCTAGCCCTCTCCCAAGGATGTTCTGCCAGGTTATGGGCTAAAAAGGGTATATCTCAGTTTGTTGATCTTTTTGAATAGGATAATATCATTCAATGGGATGAGCTCAAGAATAAGTATAATATTCCTGATTCGTATAAGAAAACCTATAATATGATTGTTTAGGCTACTAAAAATCTTCCTACTATTTGTCATGTGGATTCCCATAGGTACTTAAAGTGTAAGTGGCTAGATGGGGTCATCATGGCTAATCTCAAAGCCAAAAATATTTACAAAATCATTGATCACAATGAAGATATTATTTATCACATTAACACTGTTTGGTATTCCTCTCTTGATGCCGATTTTTGGAAAAAATATTTTGACATTCTGTGGCAAAGTCCTGTTGAACCTAAAATTAGATATTTTAAATGGTTAGTTCTGCTTGATAGACTCCCCATTAAAAAAGATGGTCATAATACTGACATTTGTAACTTATGCAGGCTCCCTGAAATAGGTAGACATATTTTATTTGATTGTATCTTTGCTAAAGAGATCTAGAATATGTTTGGTGTCTTTTACCCTGTTAATGTAAATATTTTAGAAATTATTACTGGTCATATCAGTGGTCTCCATAAGGATACCAACTTATTTTGGAATATGCTGTCTTCTAACATCCTCTGGCAGATCTAGAAGTGCAAGAACGAGGAGAGGTACCAAGGTAAACTGAGAGTTCTTACCGAGTTTTTTCGAAAACTCCCACATCTTAAAATTTTTCTGCAGGTTCACACTACTATGATGATAGAAAAAGAGAAGCTGAGGAAGTTCCTTAAGGATGGGCATGCCATCTTTTTCTTCTACAAGCATGGTTATGAGTGGAGGAGAACCTCGGATGACTTGCAGATGTTTGAACAGGCTTGTAAAAGACTGAACAAAGAAATCAGGAAGAACGTCAATACTAGGAAAGAAGAGTTGTTTATGTTGCTTCAGATACAGGAACATAAGAACATTGTTTGGATGGAGGGCTTGCTTGGTTGGACGGCTTGGTTTGATACCCACTATGATGTCCTTCATTAGTTGTTTGCTGCTTCATTTTGATCCTCTTTTGTATATATGATACTCTAAATTTGAGGTGAGGCTTGGCCTCTTTGTTGACACTCTCAGTGACGTATTTTTTGTAATTGATCCACCTATAGTTAATATATAAATAATTATAGTCAATAATTTGTAGGATAGAATAATGAATTAGTCTATATTGATTTTTCATACAAATGTATTTTCAAATGCATCTCAAAAATAAAAATTATAAATAAAGAGCATTATACAACGATAATTAAATCTAATTTTCTCTTACTTAAATTTCAATTTCAAGTCAATAAATTCAATTTAAATATAGTAAGCATATAATTAATTACAATTAAACTCAAATGAATAACTATAACCCAATTTCATTTCTTTCATAGTAACAAAATTACAACTTCATATTTATCAAATTGATATTTCTATAAGTCTTATAATGAAATAAATTTTAACAAACTTGTTTACCACAACAACTAACTCTCTCAACTTTACAAATAGAATTATTAGGAAATAACAAAATTAATATCCTTTTAAAAACAAATTTCTTCTTCCTTTGTCATTTCAAAATGGTAATATTTAATAAACACTATAATTAAAACTATTAATACATTGAAGAGGATTTTCTCACAACTCAAAAAGACCAAATTTTACAACAAGAGAGAGAGAAGTTCTCTTAAAATCAACAAGGATGAAGATATTAAAATACCAAGCTCTCCTCAAGAGCCTTAAGAGTAAAGGAAAATAAAATATTTTCCAAGACAAGTAAATTCTTCAATCTTCACTCTAAGGTCCTTGAAAACCTACATAACACACAAGGGAAAGAAGCACCACACATCCTACTCTCCTCCCTACTATAGACCCGTAGGAGGGTCACCCCCGAGCTAGGAAGATCATCCACACACCTAGGGTATTCCAAATCCACTTGACAACAATGCAAAATAACATCCCAAAATACAAAATACACCCATGGATATTTACACAAACACAACTCAACCAAAGTGAGTTTAAAAAAGGGGTAGGAGAGTGGACACACTCAACTCTAGAGTGCCACCCTTCAAAATATTTCAACATAAATTTCTCATGGCCTCAAGCCAACTTGATAACAAAGTTTCCAAAGGAGTTCATATTTTGGCTCTCAAGCCATACAACAGATTACTCAAAATCACACAATTGCCCTCAAGGCTTTCAACATCCCAAAACAAGGAATGAACTCGAGGAGGATCACTCCTCCCCTACCCCACACTTGATGAGCATTTCTCCCAAGTGGGAGAAGCTCTTTCAACACCCTAATAAAAATTCCCCACTATAACAAATTACAACACAAGCAAAATACATCTCACACATCCATCATGCAAGCAAAATTGAATTACAAGGGAAAGGCCTTACCCTTGAAAACCAATCTTTAAAGCCTTAATAATTGAAGTAGTTGATGTAGAGCTCCTCTAAATTCTCCTCCAACCTAAGCCACCAAACTCCCTCTATCCTTTTTCTCCAAAAATAATTTCCAATAATCAAAATTCTCAAAAATTCAACAACCTCTCTCCCTATCCCAAGTGGGATTAAAATAACCCAATCCATGAGCTTAGAGGAATGGGGAGGTGACACTTGTCACCTCCTCACTCTTCCTCCCAGCTACTATTGTGTCCCAAGGGATGGGTGTTGACACATGTCACTCACCGATCCCCAAAGTCTTCCTTACCCCTTACCACATGTCCTCTCTCCAACACATGGGAGAGAAAAGGGGAGTTAAAGAGGGAAAGGGTGACACATGTCTCCCCTTCCTTCCCTCTCATGAAGGACCACACAACTCCATGGGGACTCTCACCAATAGTGAAGGGGACTTGAAGTCAAGTCCTCCACAATTGGTGGATCTTGGAGTCATCTCTAGCCTTGGGAATTGAAAAGGGATGGGCTTGAGTGTTGGTACCACTCATCCTATCCCTCCCATGCCTCCAAATTCATCACTTAACTTCACTATGAAGTTAAGGTGACCATACAGAGGTTAAACAAGTGTTACCCAAGTCAAAACAGACCCTAGACCCATGGGGTATAGCCTAGGGTCAACTTTAACCTAGTTAGGACTCCCAGGGTCAAGTTAAAACACAAGAAAAGGGTCTCAAAAATTTAAAATTTAAAAATAAAATTCAAAAACAATTCTTACAACGCAAATCATAATTCAATTTAAAAGAGGGTAGACCTAACCCATTCAACCTCATGCAAATTAACATTACAACATTACATCATACATAGAATTGATCTTGGTTCCTCGTGGAACCAAATCGGCTTCACAAGGGATTACAACATAAGGTGCGGGATGATCTCCAGTATTTGTTGTTTGTTAGTAAAACCTGTGCACTCAATTGTAAAGTTAATTCCACATATAAATATCATAGCCAAAGCAATTTAAAACTTGCACTCACATAAGATATCACAAGTCCTCTTAGGCATAAAGGAAATCACATTACAATATTCTATCTAACATCACCCAATTAGTTTTCCTGTATTGTAAACATTAATATAACATCATCCAATTAGTTTTCCTATAATATAAACATCTATTTAACATCACCCAATTAGTTTTCCTATAAAATAAATATCTATCTAACATCACCCAATTTTTTTTCTCTTAATACAAGAATCTATCTAACATCACCGAATTAGTTTTCCTTTAACATAATAAAGTCTAAAGCTTCAGGAATCTGGGATCAATAGTCCCACAAGTATAATAGTATCAACAACAGTAAGGTAAATAGTCACATGAATGGTAATGAAAAATGTAGGCCTCACAGCTTATATATTAGGGCTCACAAGCTTGATTCTCCAGTTACAATATATGCACAAGATATGGCTTTGAAGTGCCTTACAGAAAAAATTCCTAAGATTAATACTTCATATCATGATTCACTACTTTCCTAGGAACTGCTACATGATTATGTATCATCTCCAAATCAGAAGAATCATTTGTGTTGGCTAAATAGATTACAAACTCCAATGAAAGAGATGTAACGTCTGTACACAAATAGGTTAGACCTAATCATATGAAAATCCTTTTCAACTGAATGAAATAATGTGTGGATCTTAGGGAAGGTCAGAAAAAACTCAAACTATCTTGAATGCTATGTCATTTAGCTTTGCAAGCCATGGAAGTGCTCTGTAAGTCTTCTCCTTTAGCTGGTTGTCTAAGGCTCTTTGAATGCTCTGCTCTGAGAAAACAGTCGTTCTTCTGATAGTGATAACTTTCGAGACACTAATCCAAATGATTTGAATTTTGGATATGATTTGTATGAAAATGTCTAGATGTAAAGTCCAGCTCCACAAGGTCTGAAATGAAACTGTGGAAGAATGCAGACCAAAATACATAAATTGTTAGTGACTGAACTGGTTGTATTGAATTAGAAAATGAAAGAAAATAAAATGAAATGCAAATATTTTTGGTTGATGCAAGATTGCTCTTGAACTAGGGATGCTCCTGCATCGCTAAGGAACATGAGGAGTGTAAAATCAAGCTGAAACCAAAATGCCAATCAATGATTCCATTTGAACTAGCTTACCTCATGAGCCCTATTGAGGTTAAAGAAATGGATGAACATCTTGAAGAACATTTTATAAGGGAAAGGAAAAGCCCTTTCAGTTGTCTTAACTTCTTGGTAAATAAAAGGGAAGAAAATATTTTGTATAAATTACAAGCCTTTTAATGATATTAAATTCTTCCTTTTAATTATCCAATTCCTTTCATCACTGATCTGATTATGAGAGTGGCTTCAAAAAATATCTTCTCAAGGTTTGATTGCAAGTTAGGCTTCTGGCAGGTAAAGGTCAAAGAAGATGATAGGTATAAAATGGATTTCTCAGTTCCACAAGGCCTTTATGAATGGAATGTTATGCCTTTTAAATTAAAGACTGCTCTAGCTTATTTTCAAAGAAGGATGGATAAAACTTTAAGAATGATTAAAAACTTTTGTGTTGTGTATATAGATGATATTTTTGTTTTTTCCATTGACTCTTCTAAACATTTGAAGCATTTAGAACTTTTGTATTGTGCTATTAGAAGTCATGGAATCTATTTTTCGGCAAAGAAAATGGTGAAAGGGAAATAAGAAATTGATTTTCTTAGTCTAGTGTTATAAGAGGGAAAGGTCAAACTACAAGCACACATTTTGAAACACATAAATGAGTTCCCTGATATTTTGGTAGGGAAAAAATAGATTCAGAGATTTTTAGGTTTCTTGAATTATGTTTCTCCTTTTTATAATGGATTGGCAAAAGATAGAAAGAGAATTCAAAATCAATTAAAAGGAGTAGTAGAGTGGGCATAAGATTTGACAAAAAATGTCAAGAAAATAAAAGAAAAATGCCAACCTACTCTGCATATGCCTAAAGAGCATCACCCTTTAATTTTGTATACTGATGCTTCTGACAAAGTTTGGGGTGCTGTGCTATTACAGTCTAGATTCCTTTACTAGGAACCCAAATTTGTGGTTACAGGTCAATAACATTCATAGACATAGAATGTAGATATACTATATATAAAAGATAAATCCTAACTGTGAAAAAAGGAATCCAAAAATTCAAGATTTTCTTGAAGCCTTAGCATTTCATTGTGAGAACTGATAGCCATCCTATGAGATCCTAGCTTAAGAAAAACCTTGATAAAGATCTAGCTCATGGAAGAATTGCTCATTGTTACTTAGATTTTATGAGTTATGACTTTGATATTAAATGGATCCAAAGTGACAACAATCCATTAGCAAATATTTTAACTATAGAAATGATAGCAATTATAGAACCTACTTCAATGGTTAGAGAATTGGTACAAGGATGTCTCGATTTTGAAGAATTCATTAATGAAGATGGTTCTACTTCAATAATTAGACAACTACCTCCTAAAATTATTGATCCAATTCTATCAATCCATATTCTGAACAAATGGTTAAATGATCTTAGGGTACTCGTTAGTTTACACTATGGTGAAGGAGAATATGATGAAGATAAAGAAGCTGACTTCATGCACTAGTTTGGCCTCTTGATATCTCCTGTTAAGCTCACAATAAGGCATCGATACAGTTTTGATGTGTATTACTTCCCTCTACACTCCTCATTGGGAGAAAGATGCCAAAATGAATGTCTTAAGAAACATCAAAATTGGATTTATCAATAGTATTACTTTCTTGCAAACAAAAGTAGAAGATCATGCCAACACCTTCAGTCCAATGCTCACCAAGGATATGAAGGAATGTCTCAACCATATTCATGGTAACTTACACTGGTCTTTATCTCAGGGTATCATTAACCACCTCACTAATCCATATCCATATAGCTTTCCAAGGGTGGAATCTTATCCTCTTTGTTTTAATTGGTTCTCTGAAGTAGTCATACAAGATTTAAAACCCACTGTTAGGCCAGCTAGGTTAACAACAAGAACTGAAATAGATTGGGCATATCTAGATGAGATGTTTCGAATAGGCTATGCTTTCAGACCACATCCCAATGGCTGGTAGGATGCTTATTGTCCTCTTCCTAATAATCTATTGCCTACAAATATTCCTTTTGACTAGAACAATAGTTTATCTGTATCGTGGTGATGGCCACATTATGATCCGACAATAGGATGCAACCCTGTCACAAAAGCAAGATCCCCATATCCACTTTTGGGTGTAAAGTGGGTCATCCTCACTTATGGTATTCTTAAAGTGATTGTCTTTTTCTTTAACTACTATTGTTAGTGTTTTCTTTAATAGTTGTCCATTCCCACAGTAGTTGCTAGGTGCCAATTTTCTATGGTTAGACTTATAGATTAATTTAATAGGTTTTGGCATCTAAGGCCTTTATATATGAGATTCACATCTCATTTGAGGCATTCAGAGTTAGATTTAGAGTTTGATAGAGTCTAATATTGATTCTTAGGATCACAAGAGTGTGCTCTTACCCTAAATAGTGCAATCTAAGTAACCAAAAATTGTGTAGAAATCTTGTAATGTGTTATTCCTTAGTAGTTATCACATGTAATATGATTATAATCCTCATTATTGATGCAACACACACACACATATACTTCTCATTTGAAATCATTCAAATTGAGTTATTCAAAAATAAATGCTATAGATTAGTACATTTGGACTAGCAACCATATAAAGTAAGGTATAGCTAAGGACTTGTATCTAAAACAACTTGGTCTCTTGTTTAATTTCAATCATCACTAGTATGAATTTTTCCATTATCCTCAAAAGCTACTAAATAGTAAATAGTAGCATCCATCACCTACAGGCCACTAGCTCTAGAACTTGCATGATATTGGTTAAAGCCATCCAATCCTAAGAATTTCTTGGAATTCTTCACCAGTATACTTGGGTGATAGCCTACTATCTCTAGATACAACTGAATCACTCTACATATAGAGCATACTCCCTGACTACTATCAACTCGGAGCATCAATAAGCTTATATGAGTGAAACAACTACATTATAGGAGTATTGCATTCCTCCTACCTATGCCCTTATAGAGCCCTTACTCTAACCATCATGTGTTGCCATACAGATCAGCATCTGTAACTAGCTTGGTTCTATAAACTTGTACTGTCTTCTTAGAGCTGAATAAATAAGACCAACAATATAGTTTACTTATCCTTAGTCCTAGATCCTATGCCTACAGGGTCTAGTTTAATATTAGGAATTTGAGTGACATTCAATCATAAGGAAACAATGACCATGATATTATATAACTCTTATAGGGGAATCAATCCTAGACTGATTTTATATCTTTTAACTTAACATGGGCAAAAATAATTATATATAGATGTCTTTATATTATTCTCTACTTGCTACCAATAATGAACATTTATGTGAAGTGTTTATAAACCAACTAGTGCTATAGTAAATGCTAAATAATAAAGTTTAGGTTTTCCATTGGTCAACTTCTACACTCTTTGTCTTATCCTTGGATTTCAACATGGGAGTTATTCAACTTACCCACGAAATAAACTTCTCTATATAAGGAAATGCATATCTAAGACCACTTTATAGTCCCTATGTAGCCCTACAAGGTAAGAACAACTCAAAATCATGTTCATATCAACTTTAGTAGTCAACACCATTAAGTTATAGGTAGAAACTTTACCCAAAATGAAGTCTACCTAGGTGGAGTATAGAGGTAAAATAAGTTCTAACAAGTGGTATGAGGAGATTGACAAGTAATTCAAGTCTTATTCACCTAATTCTAGCTGCAAGGAGTATTAATCTTACACAAAGTTATTTTAGATAGAGTTTGTGCAATATATTTGTACATAATAATATTTACCCCCGTATTACAACATAATATTTCTACCAATAGACTAGGATAGCCCAAACTAAATCTATTTTATGTGCAATTATTACCAAAAGAAATTCCTAAGATCACGATCTTTCCTAACCCATAATATTATGTAACTACACAAATCTTTAGGTTTGATTATGTATATGCCTAAAAATGACACGACTCGGTCTAAATAAATATTCTTAATATTTATGTCATCTAATTCCTCTATTAATAAATAAATAAACAAATTTATTTATTCGATTCATATTCCTCTAAATTAATTAAATATCAAAATATTTAATTACCTCTTCTAAAGTCAAAATTAAATAAAATCCTTTATTTAATTAAATTCTTCTAAAACAATTAAATAATTCTTAATTATTTAATTAAGTCACTTCTTCCTCCAAATTTAAATAAATAAATCAAATTTATTTAAATTCTCTCAATCTCTAAAAATCAAATATAATAAAATATTTTATTTATTTTTCCATCTTGCACAAACAATTAGATAAATTTATTTATTTCATTTGCTTTCTTATCTTCTAATTCCTCAAAAATCTTCCAAATCTTCTTCTTCATGCACACAAAATTAAATAATTTATTGTTTAATTTTTCTCAAATCATGCAAAAGCAAATCACAAGTTGAGTTAACTGACTCAATCAACCCTGTTTTTATTAATAACTCTTAAATTAGAAAAAAAACATTCTAATTTATGAAGTCATATCTTATCTTTATAAAAGAAAGTAGTTAACTCAAACAAAATAGCTTTTGTGTGACACTTGTCTTCTTTCTATTCGCGCACATTCTCTCAAGGTTTCTATACCATTGATCTTCTTATTCTTTCTATACTGTTGATCTTCTCCCTCACAAGTCTATAAATTGAACCCAATTCCTCTATTTCTATCATCCAAACTTTTAGTATTGTTACTCTGTGGGAATTATAGCACACCTTTGGCACCCAAGTCATTCCATTTGCTTGTGATCAACTTATTACCATACCATTATCATTGTTGTGAAGCTCAGATGTCTTCATTGCAATAAATTATCATAGCCATTCCCACTTGACATCTTGGAATAGCAAGGAAGTGCACCTTCTGAGGGCCTTATTCATAGACAAGATCATTTGAGATAGGCAATCAATGGAAACCATGAAGTGAAGAAGTTTGCAAAGGTTTGAAGTTCTTTGTTTGATTGATTTCTTTATTTCTTATTTCATTGAGTTATTGGGTATTGTTGATAGATCATTGATTATTCATTTACACCAATTTTCCCATAACATTTTTTGGCGTCCACTGTGGGACCTTGCCCCGATTTAACCCAAAAACTAAGTTTTTTTGTGCTAAGGTTCTATACACATGAGGATTCTGTGTATTCGATCAAT
This sequence comes from Cunninghamia lanceolata, assembly GCA_027924645.1. Taxonomy (NCBI): domain Eukaryota; kingdom Viridiplantae; phylum Streptophyta; class Pinopsida; order Cupressales; family Cupressaceae; genus Cunninghamia; species Cunninghamia lanceolata. The sequence goes on from BSBN01000798.1 coordinate 2,459,626, forward strand.
TCTAACATGCATCTGAGATCTGTTCCTCTTGAAGCTGTGCATCTATGTTCTGATACAACACATTTATTGAAACTGCACATACATTTTCTATTTCTGCACTTTTGACCTCTATCTTAGTGCTTTTGTAATAGATGCGCATTTGATCTCTATCTCTGTACATATGATTCTAACAGTGGCTTTTTGGGTTTTCTTGTGATTTTTCTAATGTTGACACTTCTTGTGAGATTTTTCTCTGATCTACTTTTAGGTTAGGTGTTGGTTTAGACATTCTAGTTGTATTGTTAACACACATCATATTTTTAAAAGGATAGTAATCAAATGTTCATGCAAAATCACATCTAGATCTAACTAGGAAGGATTGTAATTTGATATTGTTGCATCAACAAATTGAATATAGTCCCAATGCTAGGAGGATAAAATTTAACTATTGCTATCTTGCTTTCAAAGTTAACTCACGTGTGTGCCCAAGTAGCTTAACACATTTAGTCTTTTTCATTTTAATTAGGGGAAAAGTGTTGCAAGTATGGGCCTAATCAGTGTTGTCATTGATGTCAACATACTCCTATTGTATTAATGATAAGGATTGGATGAGGATATTGAGAAAATTGGTCATATCAGGAACAGTGAAGAATAGTGAAGACAGTAAGGTAAAAGTCCAAGATAATATGAGGATCAGAGGATACGGTTTAAAGGGTTTGTAGATATGTGTCTTAATATGATCCAGTAAAGTTTTTAGAGGTCTGTATGAAGATCTGAAGAAGCAGTGGCCCCCTAAGTAAAACTGATTCCGACAGATGTTCAAAGGTGACAGACTGATATAGATAGGTCTGGTGAGATCTGGAAATGCATTATCCTATTCTACAGATTTAATGGAGGGTTTAGAAAATCTTTGTGAAGTGTCAATTAGATTGGTTCGTGGTCTGGAGGTCCGAAAGCATCTATTTCTTTGTGACAGTGATGACAGACTATGTTATTGAGGTTCCGAATGAAGGAGAGAAGGATTTCAATAAGAAGATGTAGTATGGATGTTCTTGGTGATTCAGGTAAGCTTGTGGAGGTCTTTGGATCATGTCTAGTTCATGTTGATGGTTCACATTGGAGTTTGAGCTCGTAGTTGAAGAATTACTTTAGGATGATGGTGCTCTTCCTAAGACTGGTCGACCGGATGAGTTACACATCTTGCAGATGTTCTTGTAGATGTTTGTTGACTTAGATGATTATTCCTAAGTCAATGTCTTGTATAAATAAAGGATTGGAAAGTTATTTCTATATGTATCTCATGGAGATGAGAGTGTGGTAGCAAGGAGGAAAGCGAAAGGTAGAGCAGAAGTATTGGGCTTAAATGGAACTGATTCAAGCATGGTGAAGATGCTATTCTCTAGTTCATGTATGTAATACTTATTATTTTCTAGAAAGTGTGTCTCTTGTAGGCAGTGAGCCTCTTGTGAGCAGTGTGCTCGGGCAGTGAGCCCTAATTGGCATATGCCATTTTGTTCTTTCTATTCTTCTAACAAAGAATACAATCTTAGGTTAATCACCCCGTGGTTTTTCCCTTAACCAGGTTTTCCACATCAAAATCTTGGTGTCCTATGTGTTAATGTGTTTCTACTCTTGATTTAATGCATTATGTTTCCATGATTGATTTATCATTATGTCGCTGAATTACAAAGTAGATTTAAGTGTTTAATTAGAAGAAAGGTTTGTACAACTAATTCACACCCCCTCTCAGTTGTCTGCTCTAAATCTAACAATTGGTATTTGAGCCAAGTTCCTCTAAAAGAGCTTAACCGCTTGAGGAGATCTAGGATGTCATCCTACAAGAAGGATAGTCTGAAGTTTGAAGGAACCAACTTTAATCTCTAGAAAAGTCGCATGAAATGTCACTTGCAATGTATGGGAATGCAGTACTGGAACATGGATACAGCGAAGTATACCCCTTCACAGAATGGCCCGAAAACCCCAACTAAAATCACAGATGCTGAAAAAAATCTGTGAACTAAAGAAGCCCTTCTCAGAGCCTTGTCTAATTCAGAGCTTTCAAATGTTGTTGATCTACAAACTACTTTTGAGATTTGGGAAAAACTAGAACTTCTGCATGAAGGAGACAAGTATGTTAAATGTGCAAGGCTAAAGAATCTAAAAGGAAAATTTGAAAATTTAAAGATAAGAGAAGATGAAAATATCACTACTTTTATGCCAAGAGTAAATGAGCTTGTTTGTGGCATTAGATGTGCTGGTGGAGTCTTGGATGAAGACGAGATTGTTGGCAAAGTTCTCAGATCCCTTCCTGCTTCTTATAAAATCAAGGTTGTTGCCATTGAAGAATTCAGAGCCCATACAGTTGTCACAAGAGATCAATTGGTTGGTAAATTGGTTGTATTTGAATTGACCGAGTTTGGAGATACCCCCCCAAGACTGAATCTGCATTCAAAGCCAGTGCCTCTATAAAGGGTAAACAAAGGTTTAATTTGGGAGAGAACTCTTCAAGAAAACTATCATGGTATGAAAAAGAAAGAAAAGCCCTGGAAGAAGAAGAAGAAGAAGAAGAAACTACTCAACTTGAAGCCCTCATTGCAAAAAAATTGCCAAGAGGATCTGGTAAGTATGAAGGAAAATTGTCTTTTAAGTGTTTTAACTGCAATAAGATTGGTCATTTTGCCTCAAGGTGTCCAAAAAGATTTTCAAGGCCAAAACCTAACAAATCAAGGTTCAAAAAGAATTGTTACTATGTTCATGAAGACAATGATAATGAAGGAGTAATAGATGATGAATCAGAATCAGGAAATAAATTTGAAAGTGATTGGGTATTTATTGCCATCAAGGAAAAAGATCCAATGCCCTCTAAATCTGTCAATCACAAAGTTGTAGAAAGATCTCTGGCTGCCCAAGTTGAAGAAAAGGATGATTGGGTCATTGACAGTGGATGCTCTCACCATATGACAAGTGACAAAAGTAAGTTCATAGATTTGGAAAGGTATGAAAGAGGAGCGGTAAAGTTTGGTGATAATTCTGCTAGTAGAATCAAAGGTAGAGGAACTATTTCTTTTGATGGAAGGAACAAAACTGGTAATGTATTGTATGTTGAAGGACTAAAGCACAATCTTCTCAGTGTTGGATAGTTGGTGGACAAAGGCTATGATCTCCTATTCAAGAATGAAAAATGCAAGATCTTTGAAAGTTCCAGAACAAAGATTGCATCCGGTACTCAAACAAAAGGTAATATCTTCCATTTAGTTGGTACTGGTAAAAGTTGTCTATTTGTGCAAATTGATCAGAGTTGGTTATGGCATAGGAGGATGTGTCATATAAATTTTGATAATATCATCAAGATAAGCAACACTCAGGCTGTAAGAGATCTTCCAAAATTGGTGAAACCTACAAATAGCTTGTGTAAAGAATGTCAGCTGGGGAAACAAAGTAGAGTCTCATTCAAAAGCAAGGAATAGTCTTCTACTGGATTATTGGACTTACTTCATATTGATTTATGTGGTCTGGCAAGAATTAGAAGTGTGCAAGGTGATAGATACTTCATGCTATTAATTGATGACTACTCCCGAATGATGTGGGTTACTTTTCTGAAAGAGAAATCAGAAGCTCTTGAGGAATTCATAATATTCAAGGCTATGGTAGAGAATGAAACCGGATTAAAATTAAAATGTCTGAGGTCTGATAGAGGTGGAAAATTCACATCCGGTGATTTCATAGAATTCTGTGAGAAACATGGAATAAAAAGATAGTTGTCCACTTCTAGGACTCCACAGTAGAATGGAGTAGTGGAAAGAAAGAACTGAACCATCCAGGAAGCATCTAGGACCATGATGATGGAAGCAAATGTTTCTCAGATCTATTGGAGAGAAGCTATAAGCACTGTAGTCTATACTCTCAATCGAGTACAAATAAGAAGCAATACCGGTAAGACTCCTTATGAACTTTGGTTTGGCATCACTCCTACTATGAGGTATTTTAGAGTCTTTGGTAGAAAATGTTACATTAAAAGAGATGAAGATCTAGGCAAGTTTGATGCTAGAAGTGATGAAGGAATATTCTTGGGTTACTCTACTCAAAGCAAAGCATACCGGTGTTATAACAAAAGACTGAGAAAGATTATAGAAAGTACAAATGTGAAGGTTGATGAAGGAATTGAAAAACCCTCAAGGTTTTATGAATATGATGAAGATGATCAAAATGGTGTTCTAATTCAAAGAGCCCAAGCCCCTTCTGAAATTTAGATTCAAACCGATCCGATAAATCAGGAAGACCAAATGAGTTTTAATGAGCATGATCAAGAATCAGAAGTGCAAGAAACTCCCAAAGTTCCTAGGTATGTAAGACTGAACCACTCTAAAGAATAGATCATAGGTGATAAAAGCAAAGGTGTACAAACAAGAAGAAGGATTGCTAAAGATTCAGAAGAGTATTGTTTGATTTCAAAGATTGAACCTATGACAGTGAATGAAGCCTACAATGATGAAAACTAGACTAAAGCAATGGATGAAGAGCTAATGCAAATTGAGAAGAATCACACATGGGATCTTGTTCCCAGACCTAGAAACAAGAATGTGATTGGAACCAAATGGGTCTTCCGGAACAAGCTAAATGAAGTTGGTGAAGTAATCAGAAATAAAGCTAGATTGGTCTGCAAAGGTTACTCTCAACTAGGAGTTGATTTTGAAGAAACTTTTGCTTTGGTGGCAAGAATTGAAGCAGTCAGACTATTTCTTGCTTTTACTACTTTCAAGGACTTCAAAGTTTATTAGATGGATGTCAAGTCTGCCTTTCTGAATGGAGACTTAGAAGAAGAAGTATACATTGAACAACTCAATGGATTTCAATTGTCTGATCATGGTGATATGGTTTGTAAGTTGAAGAAAGCATTGTATGGACTAAAGGAAGCCCCAAGAGCATGTTATGAAAGATTGTATAAGCATCTTTTGAAGATTGGTTTCAACAAAGGTACTGCTGATAGTAATTTGTATTTCAAAATTGATCATGAAAACATCTTGATTGTTGAAGTGTTTGTTGATGATATCATTTTTGGAGGAAGAGATAGTATGTGTAAAACTTTTACAAATCAAACGAAAAGTGAGTTTGAGATGTCCATGCTTGGTGAAATGAATTTCTTCTTGGGTCTACAAATCACTCAAACAAAGAAAGGAATCTTCATTTCTCAGACCAAATATGTGAAAGAATTGTTAAATAAATTTGGGATGGAAGACTCAAAACCAATGAATACTCCCATGGCAACCAGATGTGAATTGAGCAAAGATAATGACTCTCCTAAGGCTGATCAGAAAAAGTATAGGTCAATGATTGGAGGATTGTTGTATCTCACTCAAACTAGACCTGACATTATGGATGCTGTTGGTTTTGTTGCTAGATTTCAAGCTGATCCCATAGAATCTCATGTCATGGCAATCAAGAGGATTTTTAGATATCTAAAAGGGATAGTTGAGTATGGATTGTGGTATCCCAGAGATCATGATTTTTCTCTTCATGTATATACAGATGCAGATTGGGAAGGAGATGTGGATGACCACAAGAGTACTAGTGGTGGAGCATTCTTTTTGGGGAAGAGATTGGTTTCTTGGCTGAGCAAGAAATAAGAGGCAATATCTTTGTCCACTGCAGAAGCAAAATACATTATAGTAGTAGGTAGTTGCACTCATGTTTTGTGGATGAAGCAAATGCTAAGAGACATAAGAGTGGAGTATGAGGAGCCTATCATAATCTTTTGTGATAATTCAAGTGCAATAAATATATCTAAGAATCTGGTGTTGTATTCAAAGAATAAAAATATATCCATCAGGTTTCACTTTTTGAGAGAGCAAGTGAACAAGAATGAAGTCAGATTGGAGTTTGTGCCTTCCAAGGATCAGATTGCAAATATCTTTACTAAACCTCTACCTAAGGACTCTTTTGAGTATCTCAGGGAGAAGTTAGGGATTATTGCCCCTTTGGTGATGAACTAAGGTGCACTAATGTGCATCAGTTTGGTGGATATCACAATCATATCTTGCAGCCCGGATTGATGATTGGGAGCTGCTACTTAGGGGGAGCAGTTGGTATGATTTTGAAATGGTGGAATTGCAAGTATGTGCCCTTTGCCATTGATGTCAAAGGGGGAGAGAAGACATGTGAAAAACAAGTGGTTGCTCATCAAAGGGGGAGCAATAAAGGGAGAGAAGACATATGAAATGATTATTGTTGATAGGGGGAGTTGTGATAGTGAGGAGAAGTTCTTGTCTTGATGGTTAAAATAGTTTTTCACATCATATGTTTCCATCACTAACAAAGGGGGATATTTATGAAAGTAGGGGCCTAACCAGTGTTAAAATTGATGTCAACATACTCCTGTTGCATTAATGATAAGGATTAGATGAGGATATTGAGAAAATCAGTCATATCAGGAACAGTGAAGAACAGTGAAGACAGTAAGGTAAAAGTCCAAGATAAGATGAGGATCAAAGGATGCAGTTTATAGGGTCTATAGATATGTGTCTTAGTATGATCCAGTAAAGTTTTCAAAGGTCCGCATGAAGATCTGAAGAAGCTATTGCCACTCAAGTAAAACTAGTTTCGGCAGATGTTCAGAGGTGACAGAGTGATACAGATAGGTCTGGTGAGATCTGAAAATGCATTATCCTATTTTGTGGATTTAATGGAGTGTTTAGAAAATCTTTGTGAAGTGTCAACTAGATTGGTTCATGGCCTGGAGGTCCGCAAGCATCTATTTCTTTGTGACAGTGATGACAGACTATGTTATTAAGGTTCGAGATGAAGGAGAGAAGGATTTCAGTAAGAAGATGTAGTATGGTTCTTGGTGATTCAGGTGAGCTTGTGGGGGTCTTTGGATCATGTCCAATTCATGTTGATGGTCCACATTGGAGTTTGAGCTCACAGTTGAAGAATTAGTTCAGGATGATGGTGTTCTTCCTAAGACTGGCCGACCAAATGGGTTACACATCCTGCAGATGTTCTTGTAGATGTTTTCTGACTTAGATGATTATTCCTAAGTTGATGTCTTGTATAAATAAGGGATTGGAAAGTCATTTCTATATGTATCTCATGGAGATGAGAGTGTGGTAGCAAGGAGGAAAGTGAAAGGTAGAGCAAAAGTATTGGGCTTAAATGGAACTGATTCAAGCATGGTGAAGATGCTATTCTCTAGTTCATGTATGTGATACTTATTATTTTGTAGACAATGTGTCTCTTGTAGGTAGTGAGCCTCTTGTGAGCAGTGTGCTCAAACAATGAGCCCTAATTGGCATGTGCCATTTTGTTCTTTCTATTCTTCTAACAGAGAATACAATCTTAGGTTAATCACCCCATGGTTTTTCCCTTAACTAGGTTTTCCACATCAAAATCTTGGTGTCCTGTGTGTTAATGTGTTTCTACTCTTGATTTAATGAATTATGTTTCCATGATTGATTTATCATTATGCTGCAGAATTACAAAGTGGATTTAAGTGTTTAATTAGAAGAAAGTTTTGTACAACTGATTCACCCCCCCTCTTAGTTGTCTTCTTTAAATCTAACAAAAAGAACCACTATCTTTTGTGTTTTTGGAATGATACTAGGCCTATGCTCTCCCCTATCTTGGGTGACCGAAACACCAAACATATCATTTTGCATGTATTAAACCCTTAGAGAGGCCTACCCTTGGATATCCTTCCATCAGAGTGGGAATGACCTTAAGTGGTAACAAGCTAAAGCCAAGCTCTGCCAAGCCACTATAAATAAATAGTGCTTGGAGTGAAAGCTTCAAGCAACAAGTGTTTTTGTATTATATCGATAGCCAACCTCCCCCAAAACCCTCTAAGGCACAACCCTTGAAGGTTGGGAGGCTCCATAATGGAAAGTAGCGCTGCCGCATGTATAACCACTCGAACGGTTGTACTTACTAATCATCCTTTGTTTTTAATAGCCAAAAACCCCTATAAGCTAGTGCAAGGAAGGGCAATTATCACCTCCTAAAGATGCCTCATTTAGAAATAGTGAGAATTTGGTTTATATTGTCCTAGCCAGCCTAGGATTTGTACTTGCATTTGAGTCAAAAAGAGTAACAAAAATTACAAAAAAATCAAAAACCATGAAATCTTTCTTTGTGTTGGCTATGTCTTCTTTCCATAATTAATAAAATCAGATAAAAAAGACCAAATTGCAACCAAGAAACCAAAAACACTAAAAAATGTGTAAAAAAATTGCAAAAAAAGTAAAAAAACTAGAGCTGTGCATATACCCTCTGACTATGCATCCATTTCGACTTGCTGCGCATTTACTGTGACTTTCTACACATTTGCTACCTATTACTGTGCTTTTATCCTTCACCAAAGTTGTGCATTTATCTTGACCTACTACGCATATACTTTCTATTTCAGCACATTTATTACTGCGCATCCACAACAGTGAGCTTTTCCACATCTTTTGAGAGAAAATTTTCAACATTTCTGGATACACATTTTAGCCTTGTTCCTATTTCTGAGATGAGATCTATCATGCAGTCACCTTTTCCATTCATTTCCGTAGCATCCCCTCTCTTTCATTGGTTGTCTCATCTACCTTTTACTAGGTCTTTCTGCAAACAAGTCAAAAGCATCTATATCAGATTAGTGTGAGACCCTTTTTAGATCATTTTAGATTCAAGTAAACCTAGTAAGTCTCCACTATCAAGGATCGTACATCCATTTCTCTCAGAACTTCACTAGTGGTCTTGGTACAAGACTAGTCTCTACATAGTAAATGGGTACTAGCTATCCTTACTTGTGGCTATCATCTTGTGTCAACCAACTTACTTGGAATCATTGATCAAAAGAGTCCCTTGTTTGAATCTCGTCACTGCAAGTATCCTCTTCTCAACAATCTCCACCAACACCTTACTAAAATCTCTAGTTTCACCCCACTTCTTCCCATGTCACCTTGCATGGTCTTAACTAGATCCCAATACCAAAGACAACTTGAAATGGCTGGAACATCTAACCCCATTGTATCATCTCATGACAGGGATGATGAAATCTCCCATGAGCAATACCACGGAGCCCTCCAAGATCAAAAATTTCAACTCATGCTAGCCAAAGTGCTCAACGAGGACCCTCAAAAGTACTTTCTTCATCTTGCAAACCAAGGACTTAAACTCCCCACTGACTTTGACATCGATGCATTAAAAGAACCAGGAGAGGAAAGAACTCATGAAAAGAGCACAAATGAGGAAAGCTCCCTTGAAAATGATAAAGGAAAGAAAGTCATAGACCTAAACATACCTATAGAAACATTGTAGAAACAAGTTGAAGGCTTAACAAAGAAATTGGTGGAACTCAAAACAGGGATGCCTGCTAAACATCATTCCTTGGAAGACATCGCACCGTATCCCTTTGACAAAAGCTTGAACATGGTACCCTTCCTCTTTCGGTTCAAAGTTCCTAAGTTTGACAAATACAAAGGGAAAGGAGACCCAAGAGATCACATTAGGGAATTTAGCGTTGCATGCCTAGAAGTAGCTCACAATGAAACTTTCTTAATGAGACTATTCCCTAGATCTCTAGGTGGACAAGCCATGGAATGGTTCTCATAACTTCCCCTGGGTATCAAAACTTTTGATGAGTTAGTAAACAAGTTCATCACACACTTCTCATATAACATTGAACACAAAGCCTCCATGCTCTCGACCTATGCAATACAAAGAAAAAGGGTGGCAAATTCTTCACCACTTTCTTACAAAGGTGGATATAACTCGCAAGAAAATGCTCATATGACATGCCTGAGAAGCAAATGATGGATGTGTTTGTCCACAACCTTAGCCCCTATCTAGGTTACCAAAATGAAATTCAATGCCCTACCTTATTTTCAAAAGTCATTGAGATGGGATTATTTATCAAGAAAGCTATGATCACCAAGGGGCAAATAAAGTTGTACAAGGACACCCCTAACTCTAACTACACCATGAACAAGTCAAAGTTTTGGACAAAGAACAAGAATGTCATTAATGATGGAGTAGTTGATGCCAAAGTAGCGGCTCCCAAACAACAACCAATCTTCACTCTCAAAGGAGAGGCAAGAAATGCTACACCAAACAAAACCTTCCCTCATGAGAAAAAACCATGGTTCACCTCCACTCCTAGACAAAAATTCACACCACTAGGGGAGTCCCAGGAGTTTGCATTAAGAAAGCTATTAGCCAACAATGAGATCACTCTTCCACCCACTAGCAACTATGAACCTCAAGTGAAACCTCATTATTGGAAGGATACTAATTTCTATGAATATCATAGAGGAAGAGGCCATTAGACCAACGATTGTATCCATCTCAAACATGTCATTCAAGACATACTTGACCAAAATTAGGTAGGTACTAAAGAACATACCTCTAATGAGATGCATGTGGCATACAAGGATCTACTCCTCAACCACGACAGGCCATACAACAATAACAACAACAACAACTGTAACAAGTAGAATCAAAACAATAGACACAACAATGCTAACTATGCAAGTGTGCCATTTGATTATACCATCAACTGCATATCGGAGCACATCCCACAAGTCAATGTGGTCACATTCAATCAACAATCAGGACCCAACAAAACTGATTGTAGCATCATCACCCATAGTGGTAAGGTCACGTTAAACATGCTTTCTCCAAGGTCATCACCTTCTCCATCTAACTCCCATACGTATAGTGTCATAGACCAACTTCAGAAAAATCCCGCCCACATATCTATCTTAGAGTTATTGAGTCTGTCTCCCTCCCACAAGGAAATTCTCAATAAAGCCTTAGTGGAAACAACTATGCCCATGAACTTGGCCCAAGAGAAGTTTCAAGCCATGGTAGGAAATCTAACCTCTTCTAGCACCATCTTGTTTAATGAACATGATGACCTTTTAGTGTCTCAGCCTCATAACACACCCTTGCATATCATCACCTTCATTCATAAACAACATATCTAAAGAGTTCTCATTGATGGGGGAGCTAGTTTAAATATTTGCACACTCAAGCTAGTCCTTACATTGGGGTTCTTCGAAATTGTAGTGGATCCTAGGAAAAAGATCACTATCAAGGCCTATGAAGAAGAAGAAAGAACTACTAAAGGAACAGTGGTGTTACCAATATAAGTTGGACTAGTGATAAAGGACATTGTTTTCCAAGTCCTAGACAGGGAGCTAGCCTATAAAATCCTCTTAGGTAGACCCTAGATTCATGCCATAAAAGTTGTGCCTTCTACCTACCACCAATGTATCAAATTTCGTCATAATGACAAACAGATCACCATCCAGGGTGATCTGGATCCTTTTCAGCATTGTAACACTATCTGCTCAAAGCCTGATTGCATCATTCCCAACAATAGAGCTTCTACATCCCCCATCTCACAACATGATTCTACCTCTGAAGCTTCCTCATCCAAGCCCAAAGAGCAGAAAATCACAATCAAAGAAACAAGGGCAGGGGAATACTCCATTGAGCATAGCCTCAACTTAGCCAAAATGCCTCTATCCCCAAGATCCTTTGGGTGACCTACATCTAAGTACATTCCAAAACCTTCTGCTTCTCCTGAATCCCCCACAGCTCCCTTTGTAAAATAGGGGACCCTATCAAATGAGAGTGAGGAAAGAGATGTCTTGCAATGGCTCTACACAAAGGAAGATAACACACAACAAGAACCACCTATGCTCACAACAGAAATCTATGGGCATGGTGAGCCTATCCTACACATAATGGGTTATGAAGGACAAGGTCCCATTGGCCTAAGGAAAGAAGGAATAATAGAACCCATCCTACCCTCCTAATCCTCATTGGCAAGAAATACAAAAGGGTTAGGATACAAGGACAAAGGCAAAGCTAAAGCAAATGCTTGTCTTGTGGAAATGATCCATAACCTTCAAGAAGACAGTGACACAGAATCTAATGAGTATGAGTGGGAGGAACTCATAGAGTACTCCTATGAGGACAAAGGAATTGACACCATTCAAACATATAGGCCCTACCATGAGGGACAAACACTAACGCATAGACCATTAGAGTGTGATTTGCCAACTCTTGAGAGTACAACTTTTGAGGAAGGTCAGAGTTCCATCGCAATAAACAATTTGGAGGAAAGTACCATCTTGGATCCTATCCTTACCAATCTAAATCCTAACCATGTATCCATTAGAACTATCACACCCAACGAATCTGATCTATTTTTTGACCCCCTTCCCCTTGTTCATCTTAAACTTATCAACTAGGATTTATAAGGAACCCCACAACTAGACATGTTCTAAAATGATGATGCCTATATTGATTACATGGAACTTAGGGACCACCTATCTACAGGAGATCATAAAGTTGGCTTCGCCATTGAACTCAGCACTGTGGCTTATTTTGGAGAGGGTGCTAAGCCTTCTAGTCGCAAAAACATAAAAATAAAAACTGGATCTGATGGTGAAAATCACTTTGCAGTAGTGTCAGATCCCAAAATAGTAAAAAGAAAGGATGCATCAGATGGTGAAAAACTCTATGAGGTGCCAGATGATGGAAGTCTTGACACTCTCCCCACCGACATGTATCAGGAGAAGTCTCAGATTGTTGTGGAACCTACAGAACCTGTCAACATTGGAATAGGGGATAATCCTAAGATCATTCACTTTGTAAAGTCCCCATCTCCACCAGAAAAGACCAAATTTGTACCATTCTTCAAGAAAAAGCAAGTCAACTTTGCTTGGTCATACATTGATATGCTCGGTTTAGATCCAATTTGATTCTACATCATCTTCCACTAGATCCAGGGGTCAAACCAGTCAAGCAGAAGCTCAGGAAGATGCATCCACACATTGCATTACTAGTAAAAGAGGAACTCAAGAAACTATTAGATGTAGGGTTCATCAGGGCAATAGACTATCTAGAGTGGGTATCCAACATAGTGCCAGTATCAAAACCTGATGGTAGAGTTAGGTTGTGCAATGATTTCTGAGATCTAAACAAGGCTTGCTACAAAGATGACTTTCTGTTACCTAATATTGATATCATAGTTGACTTGACAACAGTACATACCATGTTATCTCTTGTCGATGGCTTCTTCAGATACAATCAAATTAGGATAGCACCAAAAGACCAACATAAAATGGCTTTCACTTGTCCATTGGGCACTTTCTATTGGAATGTCATTTGGGTTAAAGAATGCAGGGGAAACATATTAATGTGCTATAACCAATATTTTCCATGAAATGATGCACATCACAATGGAGGACTATGTAGATGACATCCTTGCAAAGTCAATCACAAGAGAATCACACCTACATGTACTAGATAAATTCTTTTAGAGATTGGAACAATTCAAAGTTAGGTTGAACCCAAAGAAATGTGTGTTTGGAGTCACCTATGGCAAGCTCCTAGGCTTCATTGTATCAACAAATGGGATCGAAGTGGATCTTGCCAAAGTCAAAGCTATCATGGAAATGCCACCACCAAAGAACATCACTCAATTGTGGTCTCTACAAGGCAACTTATAGGCTATCCACCAATTCATATCACAACTAGTAGACAAGTACCAACCTTTCAGTCATCTCTTACATAAAAACATTCCATTTAGATGGGATGAGAAGTGCGAAGAACATTTGGCAAACTAAAGGAGTATCTTATGAATCAGCCTATCTTGATGCCTCCTATCAAAGGAAAGACACTATTACTTTACATATTTGCTACACCAATAGCTCTCAGAGCCCTATTAGCACAACAAGATTATGAAGGCAAAGAAAGGGTTATCTACTACATCAGTCGCACATTAGTGGTCTATGAACTGCAATACTCCCAAATGGAAAGATCATGTCTTGTTGTGGTTTTTTCTTCCCAAAAAATATGACATTACATGCTAGCACATTCAGTAAAGCTTATTGCAAAAAAAGATCCACTCAAATACCTATTAAGAAAAGCAATTCTAACAGGCCGCCTATCCAAGTGGGTGATGTTGTTAAGTGAATATGACATCAAGTATGTAGAAAGAAGGCTATCAAAGGTCAAATCATTACCAATCAGTTAGTAGAAGCACCATTACAAGATACCAGACCAATGACATTTGAGTTTCTAGGTGAATCCATATTCAGTATCACAACACACTCATGGAAACTCTACTTTGATGGATCTTATACAAACCATGGATTGAGGACATGAATGTTGTTGGTCACTGCTCATGGTGACACCATACCTAAGTCTTACTATTTTCTATTCCCATGCACAAACAATATAGAAGAGTATGAGGCCTTGGTCATTGGTCTCAAAATGGCAGCAAAATGCAAAATAAAGGAACTACATGTCTATGGCAACTCCCAACTAGTTATCAATCAAGTCAATGATGACTATTAGACCAGAGATGACAAGTTAATACCATACAAGCCTATGGTCAATGACTTTAAAGAGTACTTTTTGATCATCTCCTTTGAGAAGATAACTCATATTGAGAACAAAGCAGAAGATGCCATGGAAACCATTGCCTCGCTTCTCGAGATCCTAGAGAATGAGTCATGGTATGAGTTCTTGATTGAGTCAGTTATGCAACCAACTTATGATCTTTCTAAAACACACTTCATATGCCTATTAGTCAGATCTGATTCACATTTGGTATGTTAAGATTTACACTTACCTCAAGGATAACACCCTACCACCTAACTTGTCTACCAACCAATGCCAAACATTCATTCGCCAAACCTCTCATTACACCATTATTGCCAACACCCTATACCGACGAGGTCTGGATGGTACTTTACTTCGATGCCTAGAACTTGAAGAATCTCAAACTGCCTTATGAGATGTACATGAAGGAATTTACGGAACACACTCTAGCAGTTCTTCTTTAGCTAAGAAACTCATGCATTTGGGATACTATTTGCCAAACATGGAAATTGATTCGTATTAGTTTGTGAAGAAACGTAAGCAGTGCCAAATACATGGTAACCTTATCCATGCACCGGCTCAAGAGCTACAACCTTTAATGACACCTTGGCCATTTTGTCAATAGGGACTCAAAATTGTGGGAAAAATTCACCCTCCATCATCCAACAGCCACAAGTTCATAATAACCACCACTGAATATTTTACCAAGTGGATTGAAGTTGTTCCACTCACCAATATCACAGGTAAATAGATTCCCTCATTCATCCTCAAATACCTCATCTGTAGATACATAATTCCCTCATCCATCATCACGGATAACATAAGACCTTTCAAGAACCAAGATGTCCAAGAGCTTTGTGACAAATTCAAAATCCAACACCATTTCTCCACCCCCTACTATCCACAAGGCAACGACCAAGTAGAGGCATCCAATAAAACAATCTTGAAAATGCTCAAGAAGATAGTCAACGATGCTCGCTGTGATTGGTACATACAACTGAATCCCGCTCTGTGGGCCTATCAAACTAGTATATGCACTCCCACAGGTGCTACACCTTATGCCCTTGTCTATGGATCAGAAGCCATTTTGCCCATCAAGGTTAAGTTACCATCTCTAAGGGTGTCATTAAAAGGTCTTATCACTGATGAAGACTACAAAGTTTCTAAACTGCAAGAGTTAGAATTGTTGGAGGAGAAATGGCAGAAGGCCTTCAACCATATCAAGGCCTATCAATAGAGAGTGTCATGAAGCTACAATCACAGGTTTGTCCAAGGGTCTTCAACATTGGTGATCTAGTACTCAAGGAAAATCCCTGCAATCAATAGGATCAGGAAAAGAAAGGTAAGTTTGAACCGAATTGGCTTGGTCCTTATGTAATCATTGCTGCTTATGGGTCAGGAGCATATTAGTTAGCAACATCAGAGGGAGAGCTATTCGATGACCCAATCAACAGTATGCATTTTTACTGGTTCTATACCTAAGAGAACCCTAATGTAAGGGGGGCAAACATTCAAAAAAGAAAAAAAAACAAAAAGTTAGAAAAATATCAAAAAAATCAAAAAAATGGAAAAAAATCCTTTGGTGAAAACCTAGCAAACAGGCACCTTGGATAGGTACCATGATGAAAACCTTGCAAACAGGTGTCATGTGTACTTTTTTAGCTTTTCGTGCAAATAAAAACAAGCGGTGAAAACTTGGTAAATAGGCACTACTTGTGATAAACCACTTCCTCCATATTCGGGAAACTAATCACCTTGTGTCCATTCCCCCTTCTGTCATTTCTCCTCCAATCCATATCTGTTCCATAATAAAAACCTAATAATAACCTATCATGGCTTGATACTCTATCTCTTTTGTCACCTTATCAACTAAGGTCTTATCTAGTATCCTATCCATAGTGTCAGCCTAGCCTAGCATCTGTCATCAGTATCATAGTGTCCACCCTGAACTACATTGCCTCTGCATTGTCACATAGGCAAGGCCATTATCAATGCACCCCCAAGGCTTTCCATACATCCCATATCCTGTCATCTATCCTCTAGTCCATCCATAGTCCAAGTCCTAAACTACATTGCCTTTGCGTCATCATGTAGGCAAGGCCATTTATCAATGAGCCACCGAGGCACTAGGTCAATCCCTTAGGGTCCACTTCTTCAGTGAATATTGTGGAAACTTTCACCATGCAAGCGCAAAACAAAGCCCATTTCCAAAGAAGAAATTTTGACACAAGACATCAACCTATCCAAAGAAAAGCAAACAAGTACCTAAAGCACTCTAAATGATTCTATCTAAATTATGGCAAGAAAAACACATCTAAATGGATGAATTTTTTGTGGTTGTGATCAGGTTAGGTTACAGCATCTTGATTTTTGTTATCATTTCTTTCTATCCTACTTGAGGATGCCAAAAAGCTAGAGATGCTATGACGGGGGCATTAATTATTTTATTTATTTGTTGTTTGTGGATCAAACTTTAGTAATGTGAAACCTTGTCTAATGACATGATCAAAAAAGATCATCGAGGACATCAAAGGTCTAACATGAAAGGGGGAAATCCTTGTCTATTGATATTCAAGAAATACTTAAGTCATCTCAGTTTAATTATACCTATATGCTTGTATTAACTTGCTAAATCAAAATCCATGTAAGTGATACTTAGGTCATCTCAGTTCAATTATACCTAGATGCTTGTATTTTCTTACAACATTTGGAAAAAGTACCAAAAAAATTGCCTAATGATGAAATAAGCACTTCAAATTACTTGCAATATCAAGATGGAATGAGTATTCACATCCATATCATATCTAAAACATCCATATCCCATGCAATAAAGATCCAAAATGCAGAGTATCAACGTTTATAAAAGCTTGTGAGTCCTACTACCGAGTCAGTCTTCAGTCAATCTTCTATCTATCATTGTGTCATTTCTGTGTCGATTGAGTACATTTGGACATAACAAAAACAAAGCATAGTTTGCATATTATATCACATGAGATAGTCATTCACATGATTAAATCATTTTCATACATAATAGGTGCATTAGATCATCCATATCCATTTGCATCAGCATAACATAGTGTCAAACAAAAAAATCAAAAAATATAAACAAGTACATGTAGATCATTGCATAAACCGCATAATCATTTAGATAACATTCAAATTTGCATATCAGATCATTAGAAATCATCTAAGTCTGTATCAGATCATATAGACATCAAACGTAATGTGCATCCACCAAAGACATCACATAGCATCATATAGACAAAATAAACATGTGCATCACATATGAAACATCATAAGATGGAATGCATCCATAACATATAGCATAAACAACTGCATATAGAGATCGTATAGCTACATCATCATATAAATATAACATAAAACATGTCCAAATGTACAATATATCAAGTGTCTATCATCTTTGAGTCAAAGTCATATAAATTGTATACATCGCAAAAATAATGATACATGTCTCAGTGCAAAATGATACAAATATATACATATCAGTCTATCTATATGAGCCATAAAAAATGTGTGTAAATAAGAAAAAATTGGTACAAGTGTCATGGTTAGCCCTACTGCCATGGGACATTGATCCCTACATCTACCTCTCTTTAGAACTCTGCCATCCTGAGCTGGGCCCTAAGCTATCTGACCTAGCCCTGCAACATGGTAATGGCCTACTACTGTAAATCAGGCTGAGGAACCTAAGCTTGTGGCACCTACTGCTAAGCTACCTACTAGGGCACCTGCTACTAAGCTACAACATCTATATCTACTATCCCACCTATGGTGCAACCTATGGCTGCACTACCTGTTGCTGCTGGGAGGATCCCTCCCTAGCTCTCCTCCTCTGTCTCTGTCTCTGTCTCCCTCTACCTCCATCTCCCCCTCCTCCTCCTCCTCTATCACCTCTATCTCCCCCTCCTCCTCCATCACCTCCATCAGCTCCATCTCCCCATCCTCCTCTCCCCCTCCTCTATCTCCTCCTCCTACCTGCACCATCCTCATCATCAGAATCCTCCTCATCAAGGTGAGGAACCAACTCTCTGCGTATTGAATATCTCAAGAACGGATGAGTAGCAAACGACTCCTCATAGTCAGGAGTCATCCCTACATCTATTACCTCCCTCCGCATTGGCCAGGCCATGTAGGGAGTCTGTTGAAACTCTACTAGAGACTTCTTGTAAGAAGCGACCGGGCCCCATCTAAACTGCTCTGCATGTGTCCTTGCAAACCAGGCTTACCCTTGTGGCATACCCTGTACCCTGCCAAACTCTCCCAAACCTGGCTAACAATTTGTGTCTCTAGTATGAACTGTGTCCTCCCAATGAGCCACCGAGTCTAAAAGCAATATGGCATCTCATCGTCCTCTTCGTCCCATGGCTCACAATCTAGATATGGGTGCTAGATAATTCTACCTGGAAAAGATGCATATCAGCTGAGTAATAGCAATATGCTCCCATAGCCAAAACTGTAAAAGTGAGATACTTGCAGACAAATTGGCTCCTTTGTAGTATGCCACCTAATGCATGTCATGGTATAAGTGAGCCAAACTGTAGACACCCCATGCAAAATGGGTGCCCTCTGTGACCATCCTCTCCATAGTTCTACCCCAACCAATGGGGAACCCATGTGACCTCCTATCAGGGCAGACAACACCCCCAATCAACCCTACCACTATCTCTAGGAAGTAGTCATAGTAGTCATGAATATCCTACCAAGATATCACCTAACCCTCAAGCTCAACATCATCAAAAACTCACCTGCACTCCGCCAATCCTGTATCGCACTGGGGATCATACTCTACAAGTTCACCCTATATTGGCAAGTGCATAATCCTGTAAATGTCCTCTAGAGTAATCACCATCTCACTAGTAGGCAAGTGAAAGGTCTCATCCTTGTTGTGGAATCACTCCACTGTAGCAGTCAGCAAACCAAGGTTCAAACGAACCTCAAGCATGAAGCACACATAGTCTAGACCCATAGCACCAAGCGACTCATGATCTATTTCTGTGAGCATGTACCGCTACAACAATAGCAAGGGAAACTGGTTCCATGACATGAGTACATCTTGGATGTCCTCTTGCAATCAAACAAGTCAATGTGTCAACCAAAATTGCATAACTACTCAAAACTATCAAAAGTATCATATCACTTACTTAACAAATCAAATTGATCAAAACAACATAAAACATCTCTTGACTAGATTCCTGCAATATCAGAGATAGCTTATTGATTGATGCATCGAGCAAGATGCCAATCGAGTCAATTTCATTAAGTAAACTAACTATCTAAAACACATGCATCGAACTAGAAGGTACATGTGCCATTTCACAGTAAATGCACCACTTCTGGCAAATGCACCACCAAATTGAGTACAAGAACAATTCCATATCATAAGCATAGCTTCACAATGAATGCATTCGAACAGGTGTCCCATGCACAACTTCTACATAAGCGTAGCTTCTCATACCGTATGCATAAATTCCTAATGTATTCACCGACTCATATCATACATGTGCACCTTTGTCATATGTGTCTCTCCATAATGCATATGCACTGAATCTTTACATATGCGCTGTTTCAAAGCGTATATGAGCCAAAACATGAATTGATGCATCTATCCTAGCTAACTTTCCCTAGAATTTATTGCACGAATAAATGACCCTAGGTGAGTTTTTTCAAACTAAATACAAGTGGTCTTGCATCAGCTAGCCAATCAAACCCTCGAACTCACTCAAAGCAGTGCTCCTCGTGTGGAATATCCATCTCTATACCGATTGCTCTATGCTCCTCTTCTCTCCTAAGCTCTGAGTGACCTATCAACAAAAGCTAAGTGTGCAAATGACTTAGATTGTGGACCCAACTCCTATATATAGCAAGTTGACCCTAATTGGCTGCGTGGCAATCGTGACCACTTCCCAAGCCTGTTTCCTCCTATTTCTTTGAACTGTGACCCATTTTCTTCAACCTAACCTCTTTTTCATCTTCTTCATTGTGAGATTGTTTGTCTCACGTCCTCCTACCTTCTTCCCTGTCCAATCTCTTGAGGGGGCATCCTACCATCGTAACCTGTATCAGGGGCAAACTGAGGCATGTATCATTAACATAAATTCTTATTCTTTGAAACAATGTGATAAAACACATTACATCAAAGAGGGGCAAAATGTATACGCCTAAAAATGACGCGACTCAGTCTAAATAAATATTCTTAATATTTATTCCATCTAATTCCTCTGTCAATAAATAAATAAACAAATTTATTTATTCGATTCATATTCCTTTAAATTAATTAAATATCAAAATATTTAATTACCTCTTCTAAAGTCAAAATTAAATAAAATCCTTTATTTAATTAAATTCTTCCAAAACAATTAAATAATTCTTAATTATTTAATTAAGTCACTTCTTCCTCCAAATTTAAATAAATAAATCAAATTTATTTAAATTCTCTCAATCTCTAAAAATAAAATATAATCAAATATTTTATTTATTTTTCCATCTTGCATAAACAATTAGATAAATTTATTTATTTAATTTTCTTTCTTGTCTTCTAATTCCTCAAAAATCTTACTCTTAAATTAGAAAAAAACATTCTAATTTATGAAGTCATATCATATCTTTATAAAAGAAAGTAGTTAACTCAAACAAAATAATTTTTGTGTGACACTTGTCTTCTTTCTATTCGTGCACATTCTCTCAAGGTTTCTATACCATTGATCTTCTTATTCTTTCTATACCGTTGGTCTTCTCCCTCACAAGTCTATAAATTGAACCTAATTCATCCATTTATATCATCCAAGCTTTTAGTATTGTTACTCTGCAAGAATTACAGTGCACCTTTGGCACCCAAGTCATTCCATTTTCTTGTGATCAACTTATTACCATGCCATTATCATTGTTGTTAAGCTCATCTTCATTGCAATAAATTATCATAGCCATTCCCACTTGACATCTTGGAATAGAAAGGAAGTGCACCTTCTGAGTGCGTTATTCAAAGACAAGATCATTTGAGGTAGGCAATCAATGGAAGCCATGAAGTGAAGAGGTTTTCAAAGGTTTGAAGTTCTTTGTTTGATTGATTTCTTTATTTCTTATTTCATTGAGTTATTGGGTATTGTTTATATATCATTGATTATTCATTTACACCAATTTTCCCATAATAGATTATTCCAATATAGGCTACAAGGATTTTCACTTTTCATTTGAAATCATTCATTTAACCAAGTTATTAAAAAAGAAACCCTATTAATAGTAATGACCATATGTTTAACAAGGTTGTTGTGATGGGAAACAATCAAAATAATTGCCAAGATGAGGTGAAGAGTGTTACTCTTCTCATTCAAACCTCCAGTTTAAAACTTAAAAGGTCTGGATGATATTTTGCATTTCATAACATTTCTAAATCCTCTACTACCACCCAAATTGAACATATTTTGTCATTAGGGCATCTCTATGAGGCTACATTTCAATGAGACATTTTGTCAAATAGCACACTTGCTTTATCAAGGTGTCCCTAATTGTTTCTGCAGTTTATTATGGACTTGCATCCATTACCTACACTTAATTTTCTCTTCCTCAACTAGTTTTTGTTAGGGTTAGCTGGTAGAAGATATCAATTAAATGTAAATAAAGATTAAATAGATGAATGAAAATACACAGAAATAATAATAGTGAGAGACAAGTTTTAACATGGTTCACCCAAACTCGGGCTACATCCACCAATAGAGAGTCCAATATTATTATCTAGTAAATAAAATTGATTACAACCAGTAATCCCTGCAACTCAATACCATTGCAAAATGCTACAATACATTACCAATGGAAACCCTAACTCTTAACCATTTTTATCATGACTTTTGTTGGTTACAAAATAGCATTTTTTTATGTTGGCTAATGAAAAAAACTCCTGACGCCCCTTGACCTCATCTTGGAGGTGCTGCCTCCAAACCTCCGCAAGGGTCACTGCCCCTTGACCCCATAGGAATTTGGGGGGAAATTTAACCTTCAAGTCTGATTAGACTCCATATAACAATAGTTTTGGATGAGACTAGAATGTTGATTAGGGTTTTAAGGAATGTTATGGACAACCAAATGTATAAATATAACACTTGGAATTTTTGTTGTGGTCATACTAGTTCAAACCTACAAATTTGTGAAAGGTATTGAGAAATGGTGAGAAAACATACACAAAATTAAACCATAATAAAATAATATAGTATTGTCTTCAGGATCATTTTACAATGCAATACATTGGCTTTTTAAAGCCTTAGTTATTCCCGTATATAACTTCTTACGGGAAAGTAACTTCTTGTAACTTCCCAAAACCTAACTTATAAACTAACATTTATTTAATATGCATAAACTAACAATGTAATACTATATACTATTATGCCAACATTCCCCCCCTTATTACATTGTTCTTGCAAAAGTACCAGGTACCCCCCCTTAATGCTAAAATACTCAACAAAGCTGATTACATAATATGAATACATATTTTATAGAAGATCTTCCCCCAAAGAACAAATCTTGAACCAAGCGAGGCTCCATCATGCTGTCTCGTCTACCCTCAAAAAGGCGTCGCTTCGAGCTGTGTTCTTGAGCTCTTTAGTCCCAAGCTCTCAAATCACAGAGTCTTGAATTATTCGACAATGGCCCCTAAGAGATACGACAGATCTCTGCCATGTTGTCTAGTGAACGCGAAAGGGTATAATTCAAGATCATATACTCTTTGAAGCTCGCTGGACAACAATCCATATTGAGCTCAACACCAAACCCCAAACCTGTCTCCAAAACAAAATCTTCACAAAACATACATTCTTCAAATCTGTCAGCTCCGTCAGCATCAATAAAGAAAAACAAAACAACCAAAACCAAAAATGCTTCTCATGCAAAGCATCATCTCAAAGCGAGAAGCTAACTTGAGATGATGGAAAATCCTCCATCCTCCGATGCCACCTGCCTCCAATATGACCCTATTACACTTTAACCAGCTGATGTCTTGGATGAGTCTTTCGAGGCCTCATCAAGTGTAGTATAAATGGATCTGAGAGCAATTGATAAAACAAGGTGTCAGATTCCACCAAAAGTGCACCTTTTACAATATAGTGTAAACACAATTATATCCTTATAACTCCAATGTTTTCCACCTTATTACTCCAAAATAAAACCTTATATCTCCAATGACAAAATAATATTTAAAATTTATACCTCCCAAATTTTGAACTCATAACCACCTCATACCAACTATTAATTCCTCCAACCTTCATTTAAATCTTTTTTTTTTAATTTTATTCCCTTCCAAAATTTTGGTTCCAAAAATAGCTATGAACCATAATTTTCCAAATGAAAATAGCATTAATGTTTTTAAATGTGAACTTACTGCTGCGCGTTCAAATCAAAACCTAAAAAATGCCGCACATTTTACTCTCCTTAATATTTTCTCTTAGAAACTTTTTAACTTTATCCAAAAGGAAATTGTATTACTCTAGGTAATAAGTGAAAACTTTTCAATGTTTGCTATAAACTCATAAAACATTTTCCCTCATGTATCATTAAGAAATTTTAGTCAGTTTTAATCTCACCATATGAATTGCCTCTTTCACTTACATTCAATGCAACAGAGAAAATATTTTTCCTTTCACAAGTTTGCGCTGCCAGCAATCATAAATTCATCATCCATGGTTTTCACTTCATAGTTGTCTTTATCAACCTTCTTCAAACACACCAACTCCCTGATTCAAAAATGTGAAATAGGCATCCACAGTTGCTACCGTGTATGTAAATTAACCATCTAAACCACACCTTTCTTAAACCCTAATTAATTTCCCCATATTGATCGGCCACCTTCTCTAATCGTTGGATGCTTGGAGGCTGCATTTAGAAACAGATTCGTATACCTTCTATCCGCTGCAATAATTATATTCCATAAGATATCATCAAAACGCCTCAAAAAAAAATATCTCCAAAATCACATATCTATGCGAGATCAAACATCAATAAAAACTATCATGAAAAACAACTAAAGACTTCATTCAAATGTCCATTCTTGCCCGCAGTCATACAATGTGCTCCAAAATTTTTCTTTATATATATTGAACATCTCCTTTATCCAGTGCACCAATAAATCAGCAATAATGGTAGTTTTAGATCCTTTATCATGTAGGCCATTATCGAACCATCTCTATGCTTCCCCTAGATTCTAACGCACAGGCACAACGAGCTCTGATACCATATTGAGAAATGGTGAGAAAACATACACAAAATTAAACCATAATAAAATAATATAGTATTGTCTTCAGGATCATTTTACAATGCAATACATTGGCTTTTTAAAGCCTTAGTTATTCCCGTATATAACTTCTTACGGGAAAGTAACTTCTCGTAACTTCCCAAAACCTAACTTATAAACTAACATTTATTTAATATGCATAAACTAACAATGTAATACTATATACTATTATGCCAACAAAAGGAACATCAAGTAAAAGAGATAAACCTATCCTTAGGCATGGGAGTTTAACTCAAGTGGCTTGGAA
Organism: Cunninghamia lanceolata; assembly: GCA_027924645.1. Classification (NCBI taxonomy): domain Eukaryota; kingdom Viridiplantae; phylum Streptophyta; class Pinopsida; order Cupressales; family Cupressaceae; genus Cunninghamia; species Cunninghamia lanceolata. The sequence goes on from BSBN01000798.1 coordinate 2,484,522, forward strand.
ATGATGCTAGGTCATTCACTCTCAGCCATATGATCTCCAAATTTGAGCTTTCCTCTCCACACAGGTCTCCTTCTAATCTCCCAAAATGAAAAGCTATCCAAAACACCCTGCCATTTGTCTATATTTATTCTTCTTTCCTTGTCCTCCTTTCATATCTTTTCCATCTATTCAACCTCCTATTTTTAGGGCATGCTTAGAGATTAAATTTATTGCAAAGTATGGGTTCCTAGTTCTGGTCATTCATGTTGAGGAATAAAAATAGATAAAAGAAACTAAATATAATTAATAAATTAAAAAACACATAGACATCAACAAGAGAAGAATAATGTTTTTTTAACGTGGTTCACCAAATGGCTACATCCACACAGAGCAAGGTCCATAGCTCTACTATTCTATTCAACCTAGAATGAAACTCTAAATTACAAATTATATCTGCAGCTCTCATGCCTTTTCAGCAACGTACAATATATCACTCTATCCTCCAAAAGACAAATTACTATTTTTATCCCCAACGAAGAGGAATATCAGAGAATAAAGAATAAGCAATGGTTACACCCAAAAATGTTAGAGAAATGACAGATGTGTGATTGGTCTTCATAGAAGTTACACTAACAATCTCCCACTTGAAGTCCAATCATGGTCGCAAGAGAGTTGTGCAGAGTTATCCCCCACTCCAGGCTTATTGTCACAACTTGACAATGACAAGAGAAGTCCTACAGAACTCAAACTTCTCCCTTGGTACAAGCATCATCAAAGCATCCGCCAGATTCACTTTCGTATCAATTTTTGTCAAAGACCACCCCAATTTAGTGATATGCACAGAAGCCTTATCAATAGCTACAACATCCCAAGTCTGGACCTTCTCTTTGTACAAACCCTCAATCATCTTGCTTCCCAATTCATCTATAGTGTCCATCTTTGTCATTTTTAGCGTTAATTTCTTAGTCTTTGATGTAGCAGCTACCTGATCTATCTGAATCTCAACAATCTCTCCTTGAATAATATCTATTTCTTCCTTAATTCTGACATCTATTGCCTAAATCAAAAAGCTTGCGGCAAGGTCTTAGTCTTGTTCATCTCGTGTGAATTCACATCTACTATCTTATCTTTTAGTCCAAGATCTTGATCACAACTTGCACTTTTCCCCAACTGAGAATCACCATCAATTTCATCTACCCTGGGTTCTTTGGCATCAACCTACTCACCATCATCTAATTGATTCCCAAAACTTTCACTGTCAAACATACTAATAAAATCATTAATAATAAAATTAGTTTCAACATCTAATTGATCCAAAAAACTTTTCTAGGAAGTCCATATTTCACACAATGACAAATCTAAAGTAGGATTAACATCTCCCACTTTAGCATGTCTCTCTATTACATACAGGGTGCCTAATTTGCTGCCCCTTGCAATTACCAAGGCCCCCTTTTTAACTTTACATATATTTGATTCAAAACTGATTTCACAACCTTGAGAACCCAATCATCCAGCCGAGATTACATTTTGTTTGAGTTGGGGAACATATCTAACATCACGTAATAACCAACTATATCCATTTTTTAGTTTTAATGAAATATCCCATTTACCAACAATATCACAAGAATCATTGTTACTAAGAAAAACCTTCCCGAAGTCACTAATTTGCATATTTTTGAAATACTTCTTGCGCGGAGTGACATGAAACAATGAACTTGAATCAAGCATCCAAACATTAGTTGAAATTTCTTCTTTGGTTAAAATAAGAACACCTGCATCTTCTTGGTATGCTACATTGGCTTCAACTTCCTTTGGTTGTTCTATAGATTTATTGTAAGATCAATAGTTCCTTTTTATGTGACCTTGCTTGCCAAAAAACTAGCAAATGTCATCTCTACCTATAGATTTTTATAAAAAATAGTCCCAAGACAATAAAAATAGAACAATAATAAACAAATAGAAAATAGGGCAAAACAAAGTTAGATAACTCAAAAATATATTTATCTAGCTTGCATTACATCCAAAAAAGCTATGTCTAGTAACTGTCTCTAATTACATATATATAGCTACAGAAGCTTTGAAGCCTGGAAGCTTCTGGCTTTCTAGATAACTCTAATATCCTAGAATGTTCCTTTCTAAAACAGTTGGAAGCTTCTATTTGGAAAGTTCTTTTCTAGAATAGCTGGAAGCTTCTTCCTTTCTAGATAACCTGGAATGTTCTTTGGAAGACTTCTAGAAATATTTTGTCTTTTTCCAGATAATCTTAACTATCCCTAACATCCCTCCTTAAGATTGGCTAGAATAGTACAAAGAGAATACAAAGGAGAGGGGAAATACAAAGGAGGGGAAAATTATACTACTATCCCCCCTTAATGTTCACCTCTAACATACCAAGCATTCCTCTTAATTTTAAGAATTTGGCTTCAGTCATACTCTTAGTGAATATATCAGCTACTTGTTCTTCACTTGGACAAAATTGAAGATTGACAATAGATGCTTGAACAAGATCCTGAATGTAGTGAACATCAATCTCAATATGCTTTGTTTTAGCATGAAAAACTAGATTGTTGGCAATCTGTATGGTACTTTGATTGTCAGAATACACAGTGCTAGCTGAGCTTTATAAAAAAGCAATCTCAAATAGAAGATTCTGAATCTAAACTGTTTCCTTGCCTACTTCTTTTGCTGCTCTATATTTTGCTTCACATGAAGATAATGATGTAGTTGTTTATTTTTTGCTGCTCCATGTAATAGGGCCTGATCCAAGATTGAAAACATAACCACCAGTAGATTTTCGATCATCTATATCACCACCCCAACCCGAGTTGGTAAATCCAACCAAAGAAATTGAAGACTTATAGCCATAGTAGATTCCAAAGTGTATGGGTCCACGGATGTATCGTAAAATTCTCTTAACAGCCAACCAATGACTTTGTTTAGGTATCTGCATAAATCTAGATACTAGATTGACTACAAAACAAATATTTGGTCTAGTATGAGTTAGATAAACCAAGCTACCAACAAGCTGTCTATATAAAGTGGCATCTACACTCTTGGTAGTACATTCTTTAGTAAGCTTGACTCTAGATTGAAACGGGGTAGATGTTGGCTTTCATTCAAGCATGTTAAACTTTTCTAAAAGGTCCCAAGCATATTTTGATTGTGAGATGAACAATCCATCATGTAATCTATAAAATTGTAATCCAAGAAAATAGTTTAGTTCACCCAAATCACTCATATGAAATGTCGTCTTAAGATCTAATTTTAAATCATTGATTAACCTAATATTCAGTCCAGCAATAAGTAAATCATCTACATAAATTGTAACAAGAAGAATATCATCTTAAAATTTCTTCACATAAAGATTTGGATTTGACTTATATCTCTTAAATCTATGAAGCTGAAAATACCTGTCAATCTTCTCATTCCATGCTTGTGGCACTTGTTTAAGACCATAAAGTGACTTCTTTAATCTGCAAATAAGATTAAGATGTCACTGATCCACAAAACTTAGTGGTTGATCCATATATATTTCTTCATATAAATCTCCATTTAAGAAAGTATTTTTGACATCCATTTGATGAATATGCCACCCAAGACTTGCAGCCAAAGAAAGAATAATTCTAATTGTATTCATTTTAATGATAGGAACAAATGTTTCTTCATAATCAACACCCTCTTTTTGATTGAACCCCTTAGCAACCAATCTAGCCTTGAATTTTTCTATAGCACCATCTGATTTAAATTTTGTGTTTGTAAACCCATTTGCAACCAATAACATTCTTACCTTGGGGGTGGGGTACAAGTTCCCAAGTGTTATTCTCTATCAATGCATCATATTCCTCTTTCATGGCTTTCTCCCATTCTTTCTTTCCTCTAGCTTGCTCATATGAGATTGGGTCATTTACTTGTAATACTTTGGCCATGAGAGCACTACCATTCCTTCCTTGGATCATTGAGCCTTGTCTATATATTTATTCAACACTCCTTATCTTTTGTCTAGCTAAAATGTCACCTTCTTCATCATCACTATCTGCAAAAAAGGTTGATTACAAGCATTACTAGTTTCATTTTCAATAGCATTATCATCATCAGTAGTGCTCACCTCATCCTCATCAATATTGGCTTCATTTCTTTCTAAAAAATCTAAAAAATTAGAAACATTTGTTGTTGTAGAGTGAGAGGAAGTGGTAATAAGTTGTGAAAGCTCATCAAACTTTACATCTCTACTAACAAAGACATTTCTTGTTGTCAAATCATATAACCTATAAGCCTTTGATTCTTTACTATAACCCACAAACAAACACTTATGACTCTTTGGTTCTAACTTTTTCCTTTTTTCATCAGGAATGTGTGCCCAAGCAATGCATCCAAATACTTTAAAATACCCAATGTGGGGCTTTCTACCACTCCAAGCTTCTTCAGGGGTGATATTTGGGAGGGATTTAATGGGAATTCTATTCACAATATATGCAGCACAAGAAACAGCCAAACCCCAAAATTGATTATGCAAACTTTTAAAATGCAACATACAATGAGTCATTTCTAAAAGAGTTCTATTCATTCGTTTAGCCACCCCATTTTGTTGAGGAGTATAAGGAACTATTCTTTGTACCTTAATACCATAATTTTCACAAAATGACTCAAATGCATAATTGCAATAATCACCCTAATTATCCATCCTTAAACACTTAATTCTTTTTCCACTTTGATTTTTAGCTAATGCCTTAAACTTTTGAAAAACTTCAAAAACTTCATTTTTGCTTTCAAGAAAATAAACCCATACTATCTTGTTGTAATCATCAATAAAAGTCAGAAGGTACCTGGCACCTGAAAATGAAGGATATCCTGGTTCACATGGATCACTATGAATGAGTTGCAATGGATAATTAGCTCTCCATGCTTTGCCTGAATCAAAAGGATCTCGATGATGTTTTCCTAACACACATCCTTCACACACACCTTCAGATGCTGAAATTTTTGTCAATCCACTAACCATATCCATTCTAACCATATCTTGTAATTTTCTATAACTTATATGTCCAAGTCTAGCATGCCAAAGTTTGGACATATCATCAGCCTGAGCAATAAAAGCATGAGAGAGTGTGTATTCACCATCAACAAACCCCACAAATTTAAATGGACTCTCTTTATGATCAACTCTACCAATAGCAATTATATTGCTTGGGTCTTTTATATCTCTAATAATAACTTGATCAGCAGTGACAACAAACTCATATCTAGCTTGAAATGTAAAAAATAGTCCCAAGACAATAAAAATAGAATAACAATAATAAACAAAGAGAAAACAAGGCAAAATAGAGTTAGATAACTTAGAAATATATTTATCTAGCTTGCATTACATCCAAAAATGCTATGTCCAGCAACTGTCTCTAATCACATATATATAACTACAGAAGCTTTGAAGCCTAGAAGCTTCTGGCTTTCTAGATAACTCTAATATCCTAAAATGTTCCTTTCTAGAACAATTGGAAGCTTTTCTTTGGAAAGTTCTTTTCTAGAACAGTTGGAAGCTTCTTCCTTTCTAGATAACCTGGAATGTTCTTTGGAAGACTTCTAGAAATATTTTGCCTTTTTCTAGACAATCTTAACTATCCCTAACAATTTTGACCTTCCTCTGTCATTATTTCTGTCTTTATGTTGAGACCTTCCCCTACTAACAACAGTCAAGGCATCACTGGATGAGGGTTCTTGATTTTTACTCCTCATGTCTTCACTGAGAAGTGTGGTTACAACATCATCAAATTGTAGTTTACTTTTGGTAGCTACAGAAGTGCTAATTACCATCACCACTCCTTCTTAGCTGTTTGGTAAAGAACATAATAACAAAATTGCTTTAATTTCATCATCTAAATTTATGGCCACCGAAATGAATTGAGTGACCAAGGTATTGAATTCATTGAGGTGATTCTACATGATCCCACCTACTCTCAGTTTTAAATTGTATAACTTCTTCATGATGAATACCTTGTTTGATGCTGATGCCATCTTGTACATGTCTAAAAGTTTATCCCATAGCTCTTTTGAAGTCTTCTCCGCTGAAACATTAAAGAGGACATTGCTTGATACTGAAAGAAAAATAGTGGCCCTTGCTTTTTTAACCAATTTCTCCCACTCTTCATCAAACATTGAACCTTTTCCTTTGGTTTTCCCTTCTAGTGTGAGTGAGATCCTACTTAATGAACAGAGATTCCATCTATACCTTCCACAATCCGAAGTTCTACCCTGCGAACTTCTCTATCTCCATTTATCTACTTCCTCCATTTTCTAGAAATTCTACATAGATTTCCAACCAGCTCCATCACTGAGATTTGATACCAATTGTTGAGTAATAAAAACAAATAAAAGAAACTAAATGCAATTAATAAATTAAAAAACACACATACATCAACAAGAGAAGAACAAAAGTTTTTTTTATGTAATTCACCAAATAGCTATAGCCACACAGAGTAGGGGATAGCTCTGTTATTCTATTCAACCCAGAATGAAACTCTTTATGACAAAATATATCTGCAGCTCTTATGCCTTTTTAGGAACGTACAATATATCACTCTATCCTCCAAAAGACAAATTACTATTTTTACCCCCAACAAAGAGGAATATCAGAGAATAAAGAATAAGCAACTGTAACACCCATAAATATTAGAGAAACGGCAGATGTATGATTGGCCTTCGTAGATGTTACAATAACAATTCATGAGGGTCGCCAGGTATTGAATGCTGACCGCCCTCCTCTACATTTTCTTGGTTGTAGGCCGGCCCTTCAAAAAAAAAAAAAAAAACCTACACACCCCTCCTTCATTGTTTCTTCCTCTATATTTCCTTGGTTTTGGCTTTATGATAAATTTACTTTCATTTCTAGTATAGTTCGATTCTTCTCTTTTGTAATTGATTTACTTATTTTTGTTATACTTTACCACTCATATCTTTTAAGAAAGAACACTGATAAAAATAATAACAATAATAATAACTCTGTTAATATTTATAGTTTATAGTTTATTCCCTATTGTTGTTTATAATTGATTTCCTTTATTCTTATTATTTATAATTTGTATATTTAATACCACTAGTATTAACAATTACTGCGGGTAAATCGAAAATTATGAATTTGATTCTTGATTGATGCTACTGAATAGACACATTCAAATGAAATACCCTCAAAAAGAAATATAGAATGATGTATCTATTGCCTATCTGGTGGACTTAATTAGGACGTACAGACTTGATAATCAAGGACAAGACTAACTATGTTCGGGATGAACTTGGTTAATTAGGTTTATTAAGCTATATGTTTAATACAAATGTTCTTTAAACATAAAACACATATCAAAGAATTAAAGATAGACTTAAAGCATTTTTGAAACAGTGAGGAATGCTGTAACCTCCATATAACGAAATTTCAATATACTGTTCTCTTAAATTTATACTTCCCATAGCGGTTCCCACAAAAGCATTGGATCCGCCTCCTCACACATGGTATATTCACTTTGTTGTGACGTGGAACACAAAACATTATCAGCATCATGAGATCCAATGGTGGGAAGGGACACAAGCTCATCATGTGTAAAACTCATATTCAAGAGCTCTTCTTGCTTGGCTGCCAACTGTAATTCCAGGTCAGCAATCCGCTTCTGCAGTTTGTGTATTGCTTTTGTACAGCCATAAACAGGGTCCTCCACTCTGGCTGTTGCTTCATACACTAAACTATTTACTGCATCTGTTCTTTGCTCGGCTTTAACATCCTATTACAATACCACATCAAAACCATGAATTCCATTATCCCACTATTTGAAAGCTAAAACACCATAATCTTTCTCTTAATCTGATAAGCAAATGGTTGTAACAAATAGTTCAAATACTGGGACATCTACGGTACTGAATTATTTAAAGATTTGGACAACCCTAAACAAATGTCAAAGTATGCAAACGATTACGTTTCACAGTCAGCAACTTTTGGATGTTACGTGTCGACAATTAACCTCCACAATTTGTAAGAGTATTATTGAGATTCAAACCGCAGACGTTTAAAGGGTTGCAGCGTGATAATTGAGGTTTCTATGTGGCGGGTCTTGTCGAAACTTAGAGAAATCTCGCGCCTGCTTCATTTCAGTAAACTACAAAACATCGAACTCAGCTGCAAGATTTCAGAACGTTGAAATCTCATGGATGCTGTTTAAATAGGGTTTTCTTTGCGTCATTTCAATAGTTGAAAGTTACTTTTAGTCAATAAAAATAGGACGAATATATACCATGTTTTGTTGCTGATGAGGTGTAAAATTGTTATTGACTGTTTGACTGTGCATGCGTATATTTTGGTATCATGGAGCTGCCGCTCCATTCTCCACTCCTGGATTCTAGGGGGGTATCGTGGAGTTTAACCAAATAACCCTAAAAAACTTTTATCCAAAGTTGGCGACCTCACACATTAAAGATAATCTTTGTCTTTGTTTTATGTATTTTGGAAAAATAATAATGGTCACAATAAAAGGACGTGGATAAGCATTTCCAAAGCTAAGTCATGCATCAACGGTAAAATATCAACATTGGTTCACCTTATTGAATGTCGACGTGGAAGATAGATTCATCAACACAATGGTGATATCCTTATGCAAGAAGAAGGCAATCACAACATAATAATATTACTAATGTGACCGGGTGACATAAGTACCAAAATCACACTACATTCGACCAAACCTCTAAGTAAGTGTGTGAGTTCTCTGATGGCACGTTGATCGCTTATCTCTCACGACCTATTTCCCTCTCCCCAGTGATGCTCTCCGTCCTCGTCTGAGAGGGGGAAACACTGTCCCTACATTCACCTCATTCACATGACAAGTAGTTAGTCCATTACATAAATCAATTAAATGCAATATTAGCATTTCACATAACATTTCATTACATATTCAATTATGTAAAATAAACTTATTTTCTAGGCTAGCATAACTTCACATCAATATAGCTATTTCTTTCTAACTAGTTGTTTTTGAAATAAATGATGAAATAATTTTTCTTTTAAAATGTGGTGTAACATAACTCCCCCTTGAAGATCATCGTCCTCGATGATTGAGTTCTTATAAGAACAAAATTTTAACATATAAGTTCTTTTAAATATCAAGTTTGCATAAAAAAATATGGAAATTTGTGATAGAATTCATTTTAATCCTCCCAAGTGGCTCTATCTTTAAATTATTGGTCCCATTGGACCTTGCACTAGGTAACTTCTCTCTTATGCAAGCAAAGCTTGCGAATTTCAAGCACTTTGAGAGACTTGATCATGACCACTCCTAGATCATGTACCTAAATAGCATTCCAATTAAGTATTTAATTTAAACTAGATACATATTTCTTCAAATAAGATACATGAAAGACATCATGCATTCAAAAAAGAGCTGGAGGTAGAGCTATTCTGTAGGCAACCAGATTGATTACTTATAGGACTTCAAAAGGTCCCATAAATCTAGGTGCTAGTCTAGAAGACTTTCCCAAACTTGATGGGGCTTTTATGTGGTTTGACTCTCAAGATAACTTTATATCCTACTAAAAATAGTCATGGAGTATGCTTAATATCAACATAACTCTTTTGTCTATCATTCAATTCTACTAATCTTTTCCTGATTGGCCTAATTTCCTCTTCCATTCCTTATAGCATTTCTGGTCCAAAGCAAATCCTATTTTCTAGCTTATCCTAGATTATAGGAGTTCAACACTTTCTACCATATAATGCTTTGAAAGGAGCAATTTTTATTGTAGAATGATATGAATTATTATAAGCAAATTCAACTAATGGGAGGTACTCCTCCCATTTATATTGTTGATCCATGCAGTACATCCTCGACAAATATTCTAGTACTTGATTTACTCTCTCTGTCCGACCATTTGTTTCTAGGTGATAGGATGAGCTTATGTTTAAATGAGTCCCTAGCACTAAGAAGAAGGTTTGCCAAAACTTTGATGTCATCCATGCATCTCTGTCTGAGATAATCTTTTTAGGTACTTTAAGCAATTTGAAGATCTCTTGCATGATTTTTTTGCAATTATATGTGCTCCATCTGTAAGGTTTCTAACAATAAAATGAGCTACCTTAGTTAGTTTATCTACCACCACGAGGATTGCATCATGTCTATATCATGACATAGGCAAACCTTGAACCAAATCCATATTAATCACTTGCCACTTCCATTCAGGAATGTCATGTGGATTCAAAAGTCATGCCAGATGTTGATGTTCAGCCTTAACTTGCTAACATTCAAGACATCCTGCCACAAATCTTGCAACATCATTCTTCATTCCTTTCAAGAAATATAGTGGCTTCACATCTGCTAAGAGTTTTGTCACTCCTTGATGGCCCGAGTAAGGTCTAGAATGTGCTTCTTTCCGCATAATGTTTTCTCAAATTTTTATGATTTGGAACATACATTATTTTTTTTATACCTTAGAAGTCCATCAAACTCAAAAAAGAATCCTTCATATCTTGTGTCCTAAGGATTCTTAAATAGAGATTTTAGAACTTTCTCATAATATTCATCTCTTATGGAATTTTTCAACACTTGATCTAAGAAATTGGAGTGAATCAACACCATTATAGAAGTGTCTTCTACAACTTAAGTCATCTGTAACTCAATTTTCCTTGCCTTTTATATAATTAATTTCAAAGTCATAGTTAGATGTAAGATCCAACCATCTTATTTGTCATGCATTAAGATTTGATTGGGTGAAAATGTATTTCATACCTTGATTGTTGGATTTAACTTTGAAAACCACTTACCTAGCAAATAATATCTCTATACCTGGAGAGCATGTACAATTGTTGCTAGTTCTAAATCATGTGGAGCATAATTCTACTCATATGGCCTCAAATTCCTAGATTCATAGGACACAACCTGACCTTCCTACATAAGTACACCACCTAACCATTCTCATAAAACATTGGTTACAATAACAAAAAGAACTTCTAGGTCTGGAACTCCGAGGATTGATGCCAAAGTCAACTTCTCTTTAAGGATACTGAAGGCCTCTTCACATTGTATTGACCATTCAAAACATTTTCCTTTCCTCTGTAGAGAAGTGATGGGATGGACAATTTTTAAAAAGTTCAGTATGAACTTGTTGTAATATCCTACCAAACCCATAAAGCTACATACTTCATTCATGTTTTTAGGTGTGGGCCATTCTAGAATAGACTTAATTTTAGAGGTATCTAAGACATTTCCCTCTGTAGAGATAATATAGCCTAGGTACTACACTTCTTTCTAAAAGAAGGTGCATTTGGATAGTTTATCATATACTTTGTGCTCTCTTAGGCTATGTAAAACTATCTACAAATGCTCGAAGTGTTCTTCCTCATTCCTAGAATATATTAGGATATCATCTAAGAAAGCCAACACAAACTTGTCTAGATAGTTGCTAAAGACACTATCCATTAGATTCATGAAATCTACTATGGTGTTGGTTAACCCAAAAGGTAAAACCGTAAATTCATAATACTAATACCTTGTTCTAAAGGTAGTTTATGGATGTCCTCATCCTTCAACCTTAGTTGTTGATATCTTTACCTCAAGTCAATATTCAAGAACACATCTACACCACGCATTTGATTGAAGAGATCATCTATGTCATTGCCTTATTAAGCATAGGATAATCAATACACAAATGTAGGGTACCATCTTTCTTCTTGAAAACATCACTGGTGCTCTCCACGGTGAAACACTGGGTCTAATCAACACTTTTGCTAACACCTCTTAAAGTTGACCTTTTAGTTCCATCAGCTTAGTTGTGGTCATCCGATATGGTGCTTTAGACATTGGTTTGAAACCAAGAATGATATCAATAGAAAAGTCAAAATTCCTTTTTGGGGGTAGACCTGGGAGGTCTTTAGGAAATATGTCCTGATACTCACAAAGAAAAGGGTATTCTTCCATTAAAGGTTCCTTTGATTTCTCCAGCACCTCACTATTTTCACTCAACTCCTCCATCTTGATTGCAAACATTTGGCAACCTTTCTGCTTGGCTCTTTTCAATTGCATGGTAGAAATTTGTCTAATTTTTATTTCATGTTGGATTCCTTGGCTTAAGACTGGGTTTCCAACATTGTATAGACATTTCATTGTCTTAGAAAAACAATCCACTTTTGCTCTATGCTGCCACAACCAGTTCATCCCTAAGATAACATTAGAAGATCCTAGACTACATACAAATTAACTTCTATTGAAAAACTGGGTAGGTTCAATTTGGCTTCAAAGAGGCATTTCTCTACCTGAGCTCTTGTCTTGTTTGTGTATTCTATTGACCATGTCTTAGCCATGAAATTAGCTTGTCTAGGAATTTAACTGAGTATTCTAGGAGTGATGAAATTTTTAGTTGCACCTGCATCTATAAGAATAGAAACTAGCATTCCAAATAAATTACATGTAGTCTTGATGGGGGTAATTTGATATTCTTCCTGGCGATTATCCAGAGTGGAATGAATCCTCTACTTGAAGGTAGTTTTCTAAGATGGCAAAGAATTTCCACAAAATAGGTTACCTTGGTTCTTATTAGGACACTGGTTGGCATAGTGGTCACCTCCACATGTGAAACATCCTCCGATGAGTCATTTCTTTCCTATGGATTGGTTGGAATTATCATTGTTCCTTTTTAAATCATTATCCTTTTTCTCATCATTGGATTCATTTTTGTTATTCTTGAATCCTCTACCATGGTTCTTTCCTTTAGTCTCCTAGTTTGCATTTTTCTTCTTGAGGGATGTGGATGAATGGTCCCAGTTAAATTTCTTACAAGATTTCTCTCAATATGTTGGAATAGATTTGAGTTTTTGTTCTTGCTTTATAGCTTTCTCAAAAACTTGGTCCATGGTTGTGGGTCCATGGACATCCACTTGTCCCCCAATTTGAGCATTCAAGCCCATTAAGAATTTCCTTTTTTTGAACCTTTCATATTTCTAGTATTGAGGCATATATTTCAACAACCTGGTAAACTTCTCCCAATGTTTTGTGACTGTCATGTCCCCTAGACAAAGATTCTGGAAATTAATGAGTTTTTTATCAAAGTGTAATTGGGGTAACCATCTCTATTTGAAAATACTTACAAAATGATCCCATGTCAAACTTAGGGAACTTATCCATAGTTTCATCTTCTTGTTCATCCACCATGTGGATGCTTGTCTTGCTAGCTCGTAAGCTTCCTAGATTGCCTGACTGATCTCAAAATAGTTTTGTATTTCAAAGTACTTTTCCATTTCAGTTAGCCATTCTTTGGTTGCATCATCACTCATGGTTCCATCAAATTTAGGAATCATGACCCTTTTCATGTCTCTATCCAACTCATGGGTGAGACGAGACCTCATCTCACTTCGAACTCAAGAGTCTTGATTGTTTTCCTTTGTGTCACTGAGAAAACTATCCTCTATAGTGTTATCTTCTCCCTTTTTAGGACTGATTTCTTTATTATTCCTTTGGTCTCCTACCCCTCTCTCTTCCCATTCTAGGATTCTCAACCTTTCCTTAGTTTCATTTATAACATACAAGATTTGATCTAGGTTAGCCATTGGATTCTCTAAAGGACTTGAACCATCCTGGCTCCCTCTTGGATTGATTCTTGTGTGTACCATGATGACACTTATCCACACATGTATATTATATAGAGATTCCATTAATAATGAACATTAAATGCGAAGTTAAAACTTCATGCTCAAAATATAGAAAATCATAAATGTTTCACAAATACAGTTGTTACACAGAAACCCACAACTTTTTTTTATTTACATAGGTAGATTTTACATCCTTATTTAGGTACAAAATTTCTTTTATCTGCATGACTACATGTCACTATTAGATAGAGGAATTTCTTTGGGTTCCTCTTCCCTATCAAAGTCCACTAAAACAAACTTAGAGGGTGGATGTACTTGCAAGTACTTGACCATCACCTCTTTTCTTATTACAGACGTGTCATGACCACACCCGATCGTGGTGAGCAGATAGTTTACTGATTTTAACAATGGTGGGGGCTATTGACTTCTCTGTTGCCTCTATCCACTTCTTCCTTTCTAGATGGATATGCTTAAGTGCATCAACAAGTGTCTTAGAGTTAGTAATCCCTTGAGCTCCTCCTATATATGTCACTAGTTCCTTGATTTTAATTTTAGGAGAAGGTTCTATATTTATATTGGTTTTGGGAAAGTTCTTTCTCTTTGTTTTCTTTTCTCACTTTCATGTTCTTTTCCCTACCATTCTAACATATGAACAACATTTGTGTTAGCTTATCTTCTAATCTAAAAAAAATTGCAATGAGCTCCTAAGTCCAAGAGTTGAACCCAGTAGCTCTGATACTATATATAACATCCACATCTGAATCTAAATTTATAACAGTTGAAAAATAATTGCAAATAATTGACAAATCACTATATATATATATTATGAGAAGAAGTAAAGTAAGTACATTTATGATTATACAATAATTGTTTAGTACAATATTAGAAGGTCGCATTACTTTGCAACTTACAACTTTATACAATTACATGAATAAATGAAGTAATTTGTCTTTTCTATCACAATTCTTTGGAAAATCAACTATAGGAGGGAGAGAATCACTTAGACACTTTTCCTCCAACCATAGAACGGTGGTCCCTCGCTCACCTTCCTACTAGAAGTGACCCTACCCTTCATGAGGGTATAGATAGTGAGAATCAAACTGCTTCAACATGTCATCTAGGAACTAATGTTGTGTCCTAACAAAAATAATTAGTTATACAACTTCTAGTCTACCTCTAGCTTTGTACAACCATCCTGACAGCTCATGCAAACAAGGACATGGTGAAATGATAATGCAAGCAGTGATTTTGTATTACTTTGGCCAAAGTTTCATATTAATGAGTCAATTGTTCAAATACCTCTTTCTCAACTTGGAGACAACATTCTTCTATTCTCTTTTTATTTTAAAGGTAAACAAGACACTTAGTAAGTGTTACCCTATACCTGTCTAATTGGCATTACTAGTATAACTTCAACTAAAGGTCAACTAGATAGCTACAAGATAAGAGTTAGGATGACTTATAATCTTAGGTCCTTGACCACTGTTAACTACTCAATGATTAGTCAACCTTGTGTTCGTGCATAATAATTAGTCCAGATAGTTTGTTATAACATAGTATTTACATTAGGAATATAGTTTAAATGTTTATTGAGTATTCGTAACTTCTCTGTGAAGTTGGATTACTCAACCACGTAGATCATAATTAATACATCTAGCTTGGGTACTATAAGGATTTATGATGCAATAGCATTCTATCCTTACTTAAAGTTAATGCCAAAGGTGAAAACTTGAATGGTCTTACAAAACATATGCCAACTGAAAACCATACTTGTATAACAATTAGAATTTACTCTAAACTCTAGTTCTTACTCCCCATTTAAGAAAATTCTACTCAGTGATAGGAAGTCTCAAGGCACATTTATGGATATATATGCGCATATAATTGTCTATATATCTGCCCATATATAATATATATACATATATACTTATAAATTAGTCCTTCTTTATTATCACATGGGAGTACTCAACTGTCCAACAATTATGACAACATAGATATGGTTATTTATGCATTCCTATCACTATGTTTCAGCTAGAGAAGTATTTTCTTGTTTCTTCCTTTATAAAGATGAGTGTTCATATATAATGGCTTTATCACTACCCACAACATCCTTTGCATGCCTATATTTTGGCTTCATGGAGTTTTTGCTCCATTCTCCGCTCCTCCTAGATTCTAGGGGGTATCATGGAGTTTAACCAAATAATCCTCAACAAATTTTATCCAAAGCCAACGAACTCTGAATAGACTTGATGGGTCGACTACTCAAGTCAACTAGGCAAACAAAGGTGAAAATAACCTTATTGAATGTCAACATGTAAGATAAAGTTGTTGACACAATGGTGACAACCTCATGCAAGAATAAGATGATCACAACATTATAACATTACTAATATGACTGGGTGACATAAAGACCAAAAAGCACACTACATTTGACCAAACCTCTTTAAGTGAGCGTGTGAGTTCCCTAATGGCATGTTGATCACTTATCTCTCACAATCTATTTTTCTCTCCCTAGTGATGCTCTCCCTCCTCATCTGGGAGGGGGAAACATTGTCCATGTATTCACCTCATTCACACAATGAGTAGTTAGTCTATCACATAAATCAATTAAATTTAATATTAACAATTCACATAACATTTCATTGCATATTCAGTAATGTATAATAAACTTGTTTTCTAGGCTAGCATAACTTCACATCAACATATTTATCTCTCTTTCTAACTAGTTGTTTCTAAAATAAATGATGAAATAAGTTTTCTTTTAAAATGGGGTGTAAAATTATAGGTAGAAACTTTACCCAAAATGAAGTATGCCCAAATGGAGTATAGAGGTAAAATAAGTTCTAATAGGCGGTATGAGGAGATCTACAAGTAATTCAAGTCTTATTTACATAATTCTAGCTAGAAGGAGTATTAATATTACACAAAGTCATTTTAGATGAGTTTGTGCAATATCTAAGTTACATAATAATATGTACCCCCTATTACAACATAATCTTTCTCCCAATAAACAAGGATAGCCCAAACTAAATCTATTTTTTGTGCAATCATTAACAAAACAAATTCCTAAGATTATGATCTTTCCTAACCCATAATGTTGTGTAACTACTCTTATCTTTAGGTTTGATTATGTTTAGGGTAAAATTTGGATTGTTTAGTTTAGTATTTAAATCCTCCTTTCACGCATTACATTCAAAGACCTTAGGATCGAGTGGCAGGGCACTATCAGGTCCTTGGTCACTTACAAATGTATGGAAGCTTGGATTGGGGTATTTGATTATCAATTTTCTTTCTCTTATGCTCAATTATCCATCAAAACCCTAATTATGCAAATACGTCAGTAAACAAATGAATAACAGAAAATGCTTCTATAGAAACATGTAAAATATCAAATAATTGTGCACCTATTTTAGGGTTTTGAGGCAAAAAAGTCAGGGACTAAAGAGCAGGTGCCCAAGTCCATTGCCTTGCTTTTTGTCAAGATCTGTGGACAACATCTGCAACCTATTCCTATACACCATGTTGGGAATTAAGGTGTCTCAACCTTGGTAATTCCTCGTATTATTTCATTGTATTTATTTATTTATTGCCTATTGTATAATTTGGATGCAAATCCTATGTTGTCATATTGTGGGAGTTGGCATGGTGATGTGTCATCCTACATGGCATATGACCACATGCAAATTTGTCCTCACATGAGGAGATAGGCGTCCCACATAGTAGTAGGAATATTTTTCCATGTGTCAGCATCTTGGAATGTGTGTAAGGGAATATTGATCAAAACGGTCATGACAGATTCCTATGATAATGTTATGACATGTAAGAGTCAAAAATAGAAGATCCTATGACAGGTATGGACATGTGTTGAGAAGCATCTTTGAAAAAGGCGTCTTTGGGTGCCCCAAGGTGGACTATGACATGTTGTAAGAGAATACGCTATTTATAGCCTATGTATGACAAATTCTCTTATAGCTGTAAGTTATGACAGCTATGACGATTCTATGATGGTTGTAAAAGTCGTAAGAGCATCTGTCATAGCCCATTTTGGAAATAGGTGACCTCCTTGGGATGGGGTGACTTGACAAGTGTCCATAGATGTGGGTTTGGGGCCATGAGGCCATGTTGGGTGCCCATCTCAATGTGGAGCCATTTTTGCCTTGTATTTGCTTTGTAAATCAGTGCTTTAGAGAGGTGATGCATTATGTGATTGACAGGTACCGTTATGCTGCCGGATCATCTCCAGATATGAGTGTCGAAGACTCCTGCAAGAGCATTACCTCTATGACTTTATTGTAACCTTCATTGTTTACGGAATACATTTGAGCTATGTTTTGGAGTGTGGGGTTTTTCACATGATAAGGGTTTTCCCCATGTATATCTTGTGTCTCTCTTCTTCTGTCTCACATTCTTATGTATGTGTTGGCTACAATATCTTTGTTAGTATATTAACATAGCTATAATTGTAAAGATAAAATTGAATTTGTACTCTCCTCCCCTCATTAGATTAGTGTAGGAAGTGATTTCCGCACACCTAGCTTCCTTTCAGTTGGTATCAGAGCCTAGCCAATTTTGGTTCTAACTGCTGGGTAGGGATTTTTTGAGCTAATCTTAGGGTGAGTGGGAGCATTATACAGAGCATTTTATATCTTGTTGTAGCAAGGAGATGGCAACCACATCTGGAAGATTAGAGGTGGAGAAATTTAATGGCACTAATTTCAAGTTGTGGAAACTCAAGAAGGAAGACCTACTTGTTGATTGTGATTTATGGGAAATCATATCTGGTGTAAAACCTACATCAATGTCACAAGCTAATTGGGACCTCAAAGATCAGAAGGCTAAGGGTCTCATAAGACTTTATCTAGCTGACTCTATCCTATTGAATGTCCATGAGGAGAAGAGCATGAAAGACCTTTGGAAGAAGTTAGGTGATGTTTATCAGGCCAAGTCCTTGGTGAACAAGCCTTTTTTGAAAAAGAAGTTGTTTTCTTTGAAAATGGAAGATAGAGGATCTGTTGTAGACCATATGAATGCTTTCAACATGATCATTGCACAGTTGACATCTATGGGCATGAAAATGGAGGAGGATGATCAATGTATGACCCTATTTTGTTCTTTGCCAGATTCGTGGGATCATCTTGTCATGGATATCAGAAGCACCACTACCACTTTCAAGATGGAAGATGTGGTATCTTCCCTATTATCTAAAGAGATGCGAAGAATGTCTTTTGAGGTAGCCAAAGAGGCTCTTGCGGTTTGTGGAAGACCCAAAGAGAAAGGGAAGAAGAAGGACAAGAAAGGTGAAAAGGGCATATCCAAATCCTATGAGAGATCCAAATCTCCTGGAAAGTCCAATGCTCTCTATTGGAATTGTGGAAAAACCAGGCATTTCTAAAAGGAATGCAAAGAGGAGTAGAAAAAGAAGAAGAAGAATGCTCTTGACTCAGACTTTGACAAGTCACAAGATGATGGTGATGCCTTCATCGCAGCCTTGACCACCTATGCATCTGATGATGTGTGGTTGATTGATTCTGGTGCATCATTCCACATGACCTTGCATCGAGATTGGTTCATGAAGTATGAAGAGTTCGATGGTGGAAGAGTGTACCTGGGTGACGATTCTAATCTAAAGATTGTTGTTCATGGAAGAGTCTCAATCTAATTCCCTGATGAATGACTGAAGGAGATCACTGGGGTTATGCACATCCCAGGCCTTGCATGGAACCTGCTTTCTATAAATATGTTGAATGATGCAGGTGTGTAGGTTATCTTTTTGAAGGATGGATGTAAGATGACTAGAGGATCTATGATGCTTGTTAAGGGTACTCAGAGAGGTATTCTGTGTTAGCTAGAGGCATGCATTTCATAATGCAATAGTTCTTCTGACTTAAAGAAAATAGCTATAGTCACAGCTAGAGCATCACATAGAGAAAGGTAAAGAAAATTTGGTTTGCAAGTTAAAGAAGTCTTTGTATGGTTTGAAGTAGTCTTCTAGGATGTGATACTTGAAGTTTGATACCTTTGTGTTGTCAATTGGATATCTGAGGTCGAAATCAGATCATTGTGTGTATCACAAATTTGACAATGATCGCATTCTCGTCATTGCATTGTATGTTGATATATGTTGTTGATTGGGAATGGCAAGAATATGATTTCTGATTTGAAGTCTCAGTTGTTAGCATAGTTTGAGATGAAAAATCTTGGGGCAGCCAGGTACATTCTGGGAATAGAAATCAGAAGAGATAGATCTAATAGAAAACTTTGGTTAAGCCAGAGTAAGTATGTGAAGACCTTGTTGGATAGGATCAACATGGCAGATTGTAGAACATTGTGTGTTACTATTTCATTAGGGATAAAGTTGTTTGAACTAATGATTGTCCAAAATATCCTAGTGAGGTGGAGGACATAAGCAAAGTACCTTATGCTAGTGTTGTTGGTAGTTTGATGTATGCCATGGTCTGCACAAGACCAGACATTACCCAAGTAGGGGGAGTCCTTAGTCAATTTATAGCTAATCTTGGATGGGTACATTGGGATGCAGGTAAGTGAGTGTTCAGATATTTGAGGGATATTTTGAGTATTCCATAATCTATCATGGTAATGTTATAGGACCTCTGCATTAGTTTGTATTCATGGATTTGTGGATTTTGATTGGGCAGGTGACATTGGTAGCAGGAGATCCACCAGTGCCTATGTGTTCACTATATTTGGTGGTGCAATTAGTTGGACGAGTAAGCAACAACTTGTGGTTAATTTATCCATGATAGAAACTAAGTACATGGCAACAACTCATGCTTCCAAGGAAGCCATTTGGTTTAAGAGATTGTGTTCAGATATTGGTGTTGATGCAGGACAAATTACAATTTGTTGTGACAATTAGAGTGTAATTTGCCTTGCGAAGAATCTAACTTTCCATGCCAAAACAAAGCATATTGATGTACAGTTTCACTTCATACGATACATGGTAGAGGATGGGAAGGTAAATTTTGAGAAGGTAGATGCTTTGAAGAATGTTGCAGATGCATTGATGAAACTAGTGAGCACAGAGAAGTTCAGATGGTGTTCAGAGTCTATGGGCCTCTTGGCCTATAGCAGTTAAATCCTGTTAATTCTATTGGTTCTTACAACATGTTCAACAAGTGGGAGAATGTTGGGAATTAAGTTGTCTCAACCTTGGTAATTCCTCAAGTATTATTTCATTATATTTATTTATTTATTGCCTATTGTATAGTTTGGATGCAAATCCTATGTTGTCATATTGTGGGAGTTGGCACAGTGATGTGTCATCCTACATGGCATATGACCACATGTAAATTTGTCCTCACATGAGGAGATAGGTGCCCCACTTAGTGGTAAGAATATTTTTCCATGTGTCAAAATCTTGGAATGTGTGTAAGGGAATATTAACCAAAACGGTCATGACAGATTCCTATCACAAAGTTATGACATTTAAGAGTCAAAAATAAAAGATCTTATGACAGGTATGGACATGTATTGAGAAGCATCTGTGAAAAAGGCATATTTGGGCACCCCAAGGTGGACTATGACATGTTGTAAGAGAATATGCTATTTATAGCCAGTGTACAATAGATTCTTTTACAACTGTAAGTTATGACAGCTATGACAGATTTTATGATAGTTGTAAGAGTCATAAGAACATTTGTCATAACCCATTTTAGAAATAGGTGACCTCCTTGTGATGGGGTGACTTGACAAGTGTCAAGAACATCCTACAGTATTGGACAAGTGTCCATAGGCATGGGTTTTGGGCCATGAGGCCATGTTGGACACCCATCTCAATGTAGAGTCATTTTTTTCTTTTATTTGCTTTATAAATAGGTGCTTTGGAGAGGTGATACATTATGTGACTGATAGGTACTATTATGCTGCCGGATCATCTCCAGATATGAGTGTCGAAGACTCCTGTAAGAGCATTAGCTCTGTGACTGTGTTGTAACCTTCATTGTTTACATAATACATTTGAACTGTGTTTTGGAGTGTGGGGTTTTTCACCTGATAAGGGTTTTTCCCACGTATATCTTGTGTCTCTCTTCTTTTGTCTCACATTCTTGTGTATGTGTTTGCTGCAATATCTCTGTTAGTGGATTAACATAGTTGTAATTGTAAAGATAAAATTTAATTTGCACTCTCCTCTCCTCATTAGATTAGTGTAGAAAGCGATTTTTGCACACCTAGCTTCCTTTCACATCGAAGGCTATTCCGTCACAAAACTTTGAGGACTAATGAGTAGGCGGCCAAGTCCAGGGTGTCCTTTTTTTTATCGTTCTGCAATTTTGACACTCCAACATGCCCTCATGTAACTTCACTTTGTCTGCATCATCAACCTATAACCTGCAATGATAAACTTTGGGAGGGGGTTGTGGTGTTTAGGAGCTTTCCTCAGTCAAGCCCTGAAAGGACACTTAAGTCTTCCAAACACCTTTGTCAAATAGAGAGTGCATGCCCTTGTGAGGCAGAGGCAAAATCTAAATGAAATAATGATCACAAACACAATGAATGCCACCTTATAGTGAAGATCTCATGAGAGGAAGATGCTCTTCATTCCATGAGGAAATGGATGCTCAAATCTACAAACATAAACACATAGACAACACAAATCTACTCTTGCAACATAATGAAAGCTTTGAATCACCTTTGGGATGCCAAAATCACATGAGCATAATCTAGTTTCTAAATAAATACCTAAACATGCTTTTATATGCAATTACAAACATTCTCGCCAAGATTTCGTAAATTCAAACTTACTGTGTCAGCCTAGGAACCAAATAATGGTCATAAACCAACACTTAAAATTTGGGCCTGACCCAAAATAGAGTAGGACTAGGGCACGCGCACCCAAGTCCTTCCCCCTATTTTGGGTCAGGCCCAAATTTTAAGTGTCGGTTTATGATCAGACTAAGGCGCGGGCACCCAAGTCCTTCCCCCCTATTTTGGGTAGGGTTAACCTCAAGGGGTCCCCCTATGCCCCATTTGTCATGATACCGAGGGCTCATTCCATTGGGATGCCAAATTATGATGCAAGATGTCCTAAATGCAACTAAGAGACCCAAGAGCTAAACCTTTAGAGTAAAAATCCCCCAAGGGGACATTTTTTGATGTTACATTTAGCCCCCACTTTAATGTATGTATAAACACAAGGTCAATACATGCATTAAAGTACGGTCACAAACACAGTAAACATGCCAAGCACGGAGAAGACACACCAATCACATAGAAGATAGTAATAGGCACACAAAACATGGAGAAGACAGCTACAGTCATACAGAACATGGAGAAGACAACAAATGCATAGAAGACATGCATGATTTCTTTTCTTTTCTTTTTCTCACATATATGAAATGCATATGCAAGTACTAGAAAGTAAACAAACCTCCCATAGTGCAAGAAGAACTCATTTCGTTGGTCTTTAGACTGTATATATGGGGCAACACATACACAAGACACGTAAAACCTCCCAAAATATAGGAAGCACTCATCGATCTAGTCTTTAGACTGCATATGGGGCAACAGACACACCAAATAAAGAAAGCACGCCAAACACACACACTTGAAGAGATGGAGAAAAAATGGTAGACAAGCAATTGAGTGTCCCTATTTCTAGGTTCAACACCATCTCAGGCACATTACAAGAACACAACGACAATTGGGCTTTGCCAAAACAATCACTGAAGACATGCTTAAGGGTTGAGTTAGTCACAGAACCACTCCCTGGCTCCATAGAGGACTTTTAAAAATGACAGGATGATGCAATCTGCTTCAAGAAATACACCATCCCCACCTTCACAGAGGGATTAACATAAAAAAGATATACACGACATCCTACCTTTGCAGAGGGCTTACATGATTGATTGAGTGATTGCAGACAAACTCAAGATGCAGGAAGCACTCATCGAGTTGGTCTTTAAACTACATATGAGGAAAAGCACATAGCTAACATCTACAATAGACAACTTACCTTATATATGCCCCCACCTTAAGGTGGTTGATATCATGTATCGATATCAAGCACATCAAGGTAGGAAGAAAACACACAAGGGAACACAAGCTCTCGCAAAGCCCATGCCCCCCAGAGGTGACATGTACTTCACAATCAATAAATGTTCACACAAACACATCCCTGTAAGAAAAATGTTAGTGTCTACAAAATCATGATAAATAACAACATCAATGCATATGATTAACCACACAAAGAGCCAAGGTTATACTATGAATTTAGAGTTCGAGGATAACCATGGGGCTACATCACAAAGCTCTCTTAATCGAGTACCACCAAGGCTAGATTTAAAGACAAACAAAGGTGCACAGAGCAGTAATATTGTTAAGGTTTGTAAATGAGATAGCATACCATCAAAATCACTATGCAGAAAGTACAAAGTGCTTCTACTAGCCAATTGTCAGATAATTTATTACAACCCCATCGTCATATTAGGAACTAAGCCCATTTTTTTATTTCTCTCAAAAGGGAGACTAGGTCCACATCAGTATAAATATTTTTTGTCATCCGCCCGCTAGATAGAAATACTAGAAGAAGGGAAACAATAAATAAGAGAGGAGAAACAAGTATCTTAGGGACAATCACATAGGAGGGTGCCCCCAATTCACCAACCACAATGCTATGTCTGTAAGACACAACACACAATGATGAAATTAGAGAGAAAGGAAATATAGAAGAATGATGATAGAAATAGAAGTTCACAATAGAGGTAGTCTCCTGGTATCATAGACCTTACAAGAGAATCTGAGGTCATCCCAGGAGGCCTAAACAACACAACAAATCATGGGGGAAGCAGATAATGAGAGAGATAAAGGGTTAGAGATACTTACCTGTAGGGACTACCAGGCTAGTGGGTATCATCAAGCACATCATCGTCATCTTCCCACTCCCTAATGTTAGAGGAAAGTGGGACATAAGGTACCATAGCTCAATTCATGTCTTGCTCATCATGTTCTTCATTGTTAGGATCAATGTTTTCTTGTTGAGATGCAAGGTAAGCTCATCACCTTCTCTTTCTTCATTTTTCATTTTGAATTTGTCTTACTTTATGACTTAGTTTTTGTAAAATAGGGCTTTGCTTTGTCATGGATTTTTGTATTGTAGAGGAGGAAGCACCAAGATCAAAGTTCATTTGTCTAGGTGGAATGTTCTGTTGTTGACAATTACCTCCCGATCCTTGTAAGTATGATGGGGGAGGAGCCTCAACATCATGATGGATTTGTTCTTTTATTGTAGGGAAAGTGTCATTGATTTCATCATTATGTACCAGCATACCCTCATGGGAAGAATCATTTTTGAAAGAATGCCTAGAGGACAATTTTGTGTCATCATCACATGGAGTAGGTATTGAATGCATGGGAGAAGTGCTATAACCATCATCTTTTTTATTGCTACTCATGGAGAAGAACTTAGTTAAGCTTTCTAATATCATAGGATATTCACTCATGAGGGTTAAAAATTGGTCAAAATCAAGATCTTTGATAAATGCATGCAAAGATACCATTTAAAAAGGACATGAAGGTGCCATTTAAATGTAAGATCAGATTTTGAGAAGTTTTTATGAAAGTATGCAAAAGACGAGTGCAAGACTATATGCAAAAAGTGACCTAAATGCTTGATTTTTGTATTTTTTTCAATGTAAATGAATGAAATCAAAGGTGTTGTAAGGATTTTGATCAGAGGTAGAAAATTATATGTTTGATATCAGTCCAAAATAGCAATAGGATCCTTCACAACACACTCTTGATGCAAATCTAAGATGATGACAAGTCAAAATATAGTGAAAATATATCAAAATTTGCAAAAAAAAATTCAAATCTCGATGTAAAAGAGCATGAAAAAGGGTGTTGTGAGGAAAATGATGATGGATAGAAAATTATATCAATAATAAAAGCCACTTAATGTTAAAATATCCATCACAACACACTTTTAGTGCACTTAAGGTCAACCCCTAGCAAAAATATAGCAAAAATAGGCTATTTTTCATGGTTTTTCAAATCCAATACATAGCAAAAGGGGTGTTGTAATAAATTTTAGGAGGTGGAGCAAATAAAAGCAATGATATCAGTCACCTCAATCCATAAAATTTGTTACAACATGCTTGGAGTGCAAACTAGGCCAAACCCTAGGCCAAAAATAGCAAATGTGTGTAGTTTTTCACCAAATTTTTGTGATTTAGTGAAACCAAAATGAGATGAAAAACAAAAAAATAAAAGCATAAACAAGACTTATATCTCACTAAGATTCACCAATCTGAGATAGGGTGGTAGAAGCATCCACCCAAAAGCTCCTAGATATACCCTAGATAATGGATTCAATGTGAAATGCTCAATCTAAATGCAACTCACAAGCTAGCTAGAGAGAATTTTTGGCATGATAACTTTACTTAGAAAATCAGATGATAAATGGCTTGGAGGATGTTGTATTTATAGCCTCTTTGGAGAGATTTTGAACCAAGGGTGGAGATTCATTTAAGAGATCAATGGTGGAGAATGAAGATAATGTGGAGGGCCTAGATTTCATCCTGGAAAATGAAGTCGTGAGAATAAAGATGAATTTTTAATTCATCTTGGGAAGAGGGGTCAATAAATGAGGTTGGGTGAGATGGATTATTTATGAATTAAAAATTCACATGGAGAAGGGTAAAATGAATTTAAAATTCATTTGGGGAAGAGTGGATATTAATGAGTTATGACATGTGTAAGGGGTGTAAGAGGTATTTAATGAGGATTATGACAAATATGTATTAAAAATTGATTTATTTGGCATGGAAATCAATTTTTTATTCATGGGATGTGGGGAGAAGTGTTAATAAGGGTTTGACAAAATTAATCGAGGTGATTAACCTAATTAATATGGCTAGAATAAATTAGTAGATGGATTAGTGAGAAGTTAAGATTGATTAAATAAGGATTTATTTAATCAATCATAAGGCTAGGATGATATAGACTAGGGTAGGTGATTAAATAATGACTATTTAATTACCTAGGGTAGGGATAGGTTAATTAATAGGCTAAATTAATTAGATAGAGATGATTTACCTAATTAATTGGGTTTAGTGGACAAGGGGAATTAACCAAATAAATATTGCATATTTATTTAATTAATAGGCTAAGGTTGGACTATTGAATTAATCAAATTAATCCAATTGTAGGGGATAAATGATGAAAAATTAGGTGATGAAAGGATAATTAATTAAATAAAAATTTAAGTAATTGTTTAAAAGGGAAATAGGTATGTTTAGGAAGGTCGGGAGTTGATTTGATGATGAAGACATTTTTAGGTGTCTACATTTGCCCCTCTTTGATGTGGTGTCAGGTCAAAGAAAAATATGCCCCAGTTGCTGGGAAGGAATGGAATGAGTGATGGATGCCCCCTCAAGAGGTCAGTGAAAAATATTTTTTTTAGGTGATCTCTTGAAAGGACACAATAGGTGTGAAATTTGTATAGTGGATAGGAAATTGGGTTGATAGGAAGAAGAATGGGATAAAACAGTTGTGATCTGCACCCTGGGGGAGAAAAACTGTGTGGAGGGATGACATGGCCTACTATATTTAGAATACTGGGCCCTAAGAGTGCCACATTTGCACACATCGAGCCATTGAGAAGGAGTGAAGAGGAGATGGTGGAATTCAAAATCCCAATTCCCAAAATAAAAAAAATGCGATAAAATAAAAACATTAACAAAGCTAGGGTTAAGGCCTACCTAAGGTCTAGCCTCTGGTGCCCGGCCATACGCTTGGAAATGCTCAGAAATGTGACTTAGTGAAACTAAAATGAGATGAAAAACACAAAACTAAAATCATAAACAAGCCTTATACCTCACTAAGATTCACCAATCCAAGATAGGGTGGTAGAAGCATGCACCCAAGAGCTCCTAGATATACCCTAGATAATGGATTCAATGTGAAATGCTCAAACTAAATGCAACTCAGAAGCTAGCTCAAGAGAATTTTTAGCATGATAAATTTAATTAGAAAATTGGATGATAAATGGCTTGGAGGATGTTGTATTTATAGTATTTTTGGAGAGATTTTGATCCAAGGGTGGAGATTCATTTGAGAGATAAATGGTGGAGAATGAAGATGATGTGGAGGGCCTAGATTTCATCTTGAAAAATGAAAGGGTGAGAATAAAGATGAATTTTTAATTCATCTTGGGAAGAGGGGTCTTATGTAGAGGCAAATTGGATGGGAGAAGATAGACAAACCAGATAAGGTTCTACTACACCTATAAGCCAAAAAACAAAGATCTTTACACAAAAGTGGGAACAACAGAAAGAAACTCAAGGATCATCATGGAAATGTTGGTTTGGGATGTTAGGGGACCCATTCCATCCATTGGCCAAGGTATAATAGACTCAGGGTTGGTACTTCCTTCACAAACCCCCAAAATGGCTTGTAGCCCTCCAAAATGACAACAGTCCAAATAAATTTTGACTCACACCTCCAAACCTAGATCTTAGACAATCAATAGATACCCATTATGGCCTTCTATAACATATCCCAAACTTGGCATAGGTTTTTTTGGACAGAATATCTCAACCAATAACCCATGTCAGTGGCTTAGAGCCCCAATTAGGCCAAAATTACAAAGGGACTACCAAAGAATGCAAGACCATAATTTAACCAAGGGTTTGGACATCTAGGATGCATTCCAAAACAAAGTATTTTGTGGGTTTTAGACTCCTACTCTCTGTTGTTCCAAGAAATACCTCGTAGGTTCCTCCAAATGGCTTAATACTTTGGAAGATTGTGGGATGGTCAATTCTTCATTGTTGGAGGCAAAACCCTTGTTTAGGGTTCTATAAGACTGTTTTCAAACAAATCCTTATAACTCCCTACAATACTACTTCTAAAGCACCAAACTACATTCAAATGCAAGGTAATTCAATCTACTAATTGTTCAAAACATGAAGAAGTGACAACAGTCTTGTACCTTCTTACTGTACGGCCTGGGACAACAAATTTCACAAGGAAAATAGAGTTGCAAAAGAACAATCCACTAACAATTGGTTATAACTTGCTTCATACCCAATGTCATGGCTTCAAATCATACTTGAAAGGAAGTTGTTTCACCAAAATTCACCCCCCAATGGCATAGCAATCATGACAATTCTATACAATAGAGAAGTACAGCTTGAGTTTCAAGAAAATATAGAAAAAACCAGAAAACAACAAGGAAATTGTGATTTGTTTGCATAGAAATTCTTCTCTCCATACATTTTTTCATGTTCAATGGTATAGATGCTTTGTATAATCCTTTAAAACTCCATTCAAAATAGTTTGGTCAATCAAGGAAGCTCTCAACCAATTTGAACTTCTTGAACTGTTTTGGGTAGTTTGCAATCTTCAACTAATCCTTAGTTGGTTTGCATAGACAATTGGTGTTTATGAATATTCATACACCTCTACTATGTGATTAGACCTTGAACAATGTATTTAGGCTCCTTGACACCACTTTAGACTCATTGACATGCCTTAACAAGGCTTACAAACATGAAGATTTACATGACTGCCTTTTATGGCTTTATGATAGCAGTTTGTAGACATTGGGACGTAGTCCTTGTTACAACATGGAATCATAGCCTTATTACATCATGAGAATGGTCTCCAAGACCTTATGAAACCAACAAAATAAAAATGAACAACAAAACAAGATATGAGTCTTTTGATTCTCCTTGGTGCTCCTACACCAGGGTCCATAAATGAGGTTGGGTGAGATGGATTATTTGTGAATTAAAAATTCACATAGGGAAGGGTAAAATGAATTTAAAATTTATTTGGGAAAGAGTGGATATTAATGAGTTATGACATGTGTAAGGGGTGTAAGAGGTATTTAATGAGGGTTATGACAAATGTGTATTAAAAATTGATTTATGTGGCATGGCAATCAATTTTTTATTCATGGGATGTGGGGAGAAGTGTTAATGAGACTTTGACCAAATTAATCAGGGTGATTAACCTAATTAATATGGCTGGAATAAATTAGTAGATGGATTAGTGAGAAGTTAACATTGATTAAATAAGGATTTATTTAATCAATCCTAAGACTAGGATGATATAGACTAGGGTAGGCAATTAAATAATGACTATTTAATTACCTAGGGTAGGAATGGGTTAATTAATAGGCTAAATTGATTAGATAGACATGATTTACCTAATTAATTGGGTTTAGTGGACAAGGGAATTAACCAAATAAATATTGCATATTTATTTAATTAATAGGCTAAGTTTGAACTATTGAATTAATCAAATTAATCCAATTGTAGGAGATAAAATGATGAAAAATTAGGTGATGAAAGGATAATTAATTAAATAAAAGTTTAATTAATCATTTAAAAGGGAAATAGGTATGTTTAGGGAGGTCGAGAGTTGATTTGATGATGAAGACATTTTTAGGTGTCTACATTTTCAATACAAGAGTCCAATAAAAAGGTGTTGTAAAGATTTTAAGGAGGGGCAAAAAATAATTACCCTAATAACAACCAATTAATGTAAAAATGCCCTTCACAACATGCCTATGGTGCAAATTTAGAGAGTTGATAAGGCCAAATTTAGTGAAAATTGATGTTTTTCAAGCCCTAGGTTTGAGATCTTGACATAATATGCTATATGAATGCTTTGAAATCTGATTTATGATGAAAATGAAATATACTCAGCTCTGAAAATGAATTTGAAGCTCTAAGATGCAAAATGCAAGGGCAAATCTAATGAAAATGCATGAAAATTGCTAGTTTTTTTTGTTAAAATTTTCTATGCAAAAATGCAAATATTTGAAATCTAAAGTCAAACTTACACCAAAATGCAAGAATACAGCCAAATGCAAGTTTGAATGAGTCTCTAAAATTAGTAGAAAAATCTGAAAGAAGATTTTGCCTACTATTCCTAGATTTTGGAATTACTAGGTTATATGAAAATTGTCAAATTTTCTATAAAACCCTAGCAATTATATGATGAAAATGTAACGCAAATTATTGAATTTTTGTAAATTTCTATAGTTTATATTAGATATGATGCCAAAATCATAAATTAGGAAAAATTAGAGTGAATTGATGCAAATTAGAAACCTATATGAAAATGTAAGTTAGGGTTTCCAAAATTTTCCAAAATTTTCAAAATTTTTAATTTTTTTGTAATTTTTTCAATGCAATAAGATGAATGACTATATGAATAAATGACAATCAATGCAAATCTAAAGACAAACACTCAGCAAGTTGCAATAAAGTCCAAAAACACAGGTTCTCCAAAATGTTTAGGGTAAAATTTGGATTGTTTAGTTTAGTATTTAAATCTTCCTTTCACCCATTACATTCAAGGACCTTAGGATCGAGCGATAGGGCACTATCAGGTCCTTGGTCACTTACAAATGTAGGGAAGCTTGGATTGGGGTATTTAATTACCAATTTTCTTTCTCTTATGCTCAATTATCCATCAAAACCCTAATTATGCAAATACGATAGTAAACAAATGAATAACAAAAAATGCTTCTGCAGAAAGATGTAAAATATTAAATAACTGTGCACCTATTTTCAGGGTTTTGGGGCAGAAAAGTCAAGGACTAAAGAGTGGGTACCCAAGTTTAGTGCCCTTCTTTTTGTCAAGATCTACGAACAAGATCTACAAGCTGTTCATGCTGCACTGATGGTTTTTCCGTGACAAAACTTTGAGGACTAATGAGTGGGTGCCCAAGTCCAAGGTGTCCTTTTTTCTATTGTTCTGCAATTCTGACACTCCAACATGCCCTCCTACAACTTCACTTTGTCTGCATCATCAACCTATAACCTGCAATCATAAACTTGG
The DNA here is from genome assembly GCA_027924645.1 of Cunninghamia lanceolata. Taxonomy (NCBI): domain Eukaryota; kingdom Viridiplantae; phylum Streptophyta; class Pinopsida; order Cupressales; family Cupressaceae; genus Cunninghamia; species Cunninghamia lanceolata. The sequence continues at coordinate 2,515,921 of BSBN01000798.1, forward strand.
GGAGGGGGTTGTGGTGTTTAGGAGTTTGCCTTAGTCAAGCCACGGAAGGACACTTAAGTCTTCCAAACACCTATGTCAGATAGAGAGTGTGTGCCCTTGTGAGGTAGAATCAAAATCCAAATGAAATAATAATCACAAACATAATGAATGTCACCTTGTAGTGAAGATCTCATGAGAGGAAGATGCTCTTCATTCCATGAGGAAATAGATGCTCAAATCTACAAACACAAACACATAGACAATACAAATCCACTCTTGCAACACAATGAAAGCCTTGAATCACCTTTAGGATGCCAAAATCACATGAACATAATCTAGTTTCTAAATGAATGCCTAAACATGCTTTTATATGCAACTACAAACATTCCCACCAAGATTCTGTAAATTCAAACTTACCATGTCATCCTAGGGACTAAATAACGGTCATAAATTGACACTTAAAATTTAAGCCTGACCCAAAATAGGGCAGGATTAGGGTGCGGGAGCCCAAGTCCTTCCCCCATATTTTGGGCAAGGTTAAGCTCAAGGGGTCCCCCTAGGCCCCATTTGTCATGATACCTAGGGTTCATTCCATTAGGATGCCAAATTATGATGCAAGATGTCCTAAATGCAACTAAAAGACCCAGGAGCTAAACCTTTAGATAGGAAAAGCCCCCAAGGGGACATTTTCTGATGTTATAGATTATTCCAACATAGGCTACAAGGATTTACACTTCTCATTTTAAATCATTCAAACCAAGTTATTAAAAAAGAAACCATATTACGAGTAATGGTCATATGTTTAACAAGGTTGTGGTGATGAGAAACAACAAAAAAAATTGCCAAGATGAGATGAAGAGTGTCACTCTTCTCATTCAAACCTCCAGTTTAAAACATAAATGGTCAAGATGATAGTTTGGATTTCTTAAAATTTCCAAAGCCTCTACTACCACCAAAATTGAACATATCTTGTCATTAGGGCATCTCCATGAGCCTACGTTTCAATGTGAATTTTTTTCAAACAACACACTTGCTTTGTCAAGGTATCCCTAATTGTTGTTGTAGTTTATTATGGACTTACATCCATTACCTACACTTAATTTTTTCTTCCTAGTTTTGGATGAGACTAGAATGTTGGTTAGAGTTTTAAGTAATGTTATGAAGCACAAAATGTATAAATATAACTATTGTCAATCAAGGTTGCACCCTTAGCTAATTTAGACTTAACTCTCCTATTGAAACATGAAAACATTGTCAAGCTGTAGGTAACTTATGATGAGAACAAATCTCCAAAGAGGGTTGGTTCCCCTAGAAGATCACCTAAACTACAAAAATTTCTAAGGAAAAGGGTTTAGAAAGATTACTTAAAATGAAATCCTAAAACCTAAAGGGTGATGCACTATAAATTTATGGATCTATTCACTAATTTGACTCATAATTAGTTTCACAAGTCTTTTATCCTCACAATTTTACTAAAACAAAGCAATACATAAGTAATTTGCATGATAGTTTGAAAGCTAGAGGTTTGCATTAAGGAAAAACAAAAGTTTTATCACAACTTCAACCCACTAACTAGGTTAAACATAACACACAAGCTACATTACATGAAACTTCTGCATTGAAGCTTGTAACAATGAGACATAGAAAAGGATTTGAAAGTTGAATCACAATTAAACATCAAATCATTAACTGTAAGATGAGGCAGAAACATAAAAGAGGACACTACTATTTTTATTGATTATGAAAGGAGCTGCATAATACTTTTGAAAATATGAGTTACAAATTAAGGCTTACAAAATTCTTTGTAAGTATTCAAGAGAGAAAGAAGCAAATTTGAACCGCATAAACTGAGTTGTTTTCCCTGAAAGGAAGCTAGGTGTGCGAAAAATGCTTCCTATGCTAATCTAAAGAGGAGAGAAGTATGCAAATCCTTTTTAACCTTTACATTTATAGTGTTATAGACACAATAACAGAGATATTACAGTAGTAAACAAAACACAAGAATACAAGAGAGACACAAGATGTATGTGGGGAAAACCCTTATGGGAGAAAAACCCCACACTCCAAAACCTGCACAATGTATTATCAAAATTGAAATGGTTTACAATACACTTGCAATGTAAGCTCTCAAGAATCTTCAGCAGTTGTTTCTAGAGTGATTCTAATAGCATAGAAATGCTTGTCAATATACAATGCATACTACAACTCCAAGCACATGTTTTTATAGAGTTACAAGGCACAAAGGAGGAAGCTTCTAAAGATAGGCGTCCATCTTGGCCACATGGCTTGAATACCCACTCTTGGACACTTGTCCTACATACAAAAGCCTCTCTTACACCCATACCACATGTCACATTTGTCTTTTCAAAGATGGGGCATTCTATCCCAAGATAGACTATGACAATTGCTCTTACACATCTTACAACTATTATAGAATCCGTCATAACTGACAACACTTGCAACTGTAAGAGAATATGTCATAACTGACTAAAATAGCATATTACACTTACAACATGTCATAACCCACCTTGGATGTCCAAATATGCCTTTCTCTAAGATGCTCTTTGACACTTGTCTTCACCTTTCATAGAACCTTCTATTTCTGACTCTTACGTGTCATAGATTCTATCATAGGAATATGTCATAACTGTTTTGGTCAAGATTCACTTACACACTAGTCAAGATGTCGACACATGGAAAAATTCCTCTACCACAAAGTGGGATGCCTATCTCCTCATATGAGGACAAAAATACATGTGGTCACCTTCCATGTAGGATGAGACATCACCATGCGAACTCCCACAAAGTGATGAAACAAGATTTGCATCCAAAGTACAATAATAGGTAAATATTAAATACATTACAATAAATAAATACAAGGAATTACAAAGGTTGAGATACCTTAATTCCCAACATTCTCCCACTTGTCAAACACCTTGTAAGAGCCAATAGAACTAACAGGATTTAACTGCTATAGGCCGAGAGGCTAATAGACTCTGAACACTATTTGAACTTGGTTGTGGCCACTAGTTTCGCCAATGCATCTGCAACATTCTTCAAAGTATCTACCTTCTCCAAATTCACCTTCCCATCCTTTACCATGTCTCACAAAAAATGAAACTTTACATCAATATGCTTTGTTCTAGCATGGAAAGTTAGATTCTTCGCTAGGCGAATTGTACTCTAACTATCACAACAAATAGTAATTTGTCCTACATCAACACCGATATCTAAACATAATCTCTTAAGACAAATGGATTCCTTACAAGCATGAGTTGCTTCCATATACTTAGCTTCTATCATGGACAAAGGTACCACAGGTTGCCGCTTACTCATCCGACTAATTGCACCATCGAATAAAGTAAACACATAAGCACTGGTGGATCCCTTGTCAATGTCACCCACCCAATCAAAATCCACAAATTGACAAATACAAACAGAATGTTGAGGTCCTATAGGATGACCATGATAACATATGGAATACTTGGAAGTACCCCTCAAATATTTGAACACTCGCTTCACTGCATCCCAGTGTACTCATCTAAGATTAGCCAACTACCAACAACACTAGCATAAGGTACTCTGCTCATGTCCTCCACCTCAGAAGGAGATTGTGGATAATCATTAATAGATAACTTTGTCCCCAATGAAATAGGAACAGTCAATGGTCTACAATCTACCATGCTGAACCTATCCAACACGGTCTTCACATACTTAATCTAGCTTAACCAAAGTTTATGTTAGCTCTGTCTCTTCTGATTTCCATTCTCGGAATGTACTTGGCTACTCCTAAGTTTTTCATCTCAAACTATGCTGATAACTGAGACTTCAAATCAGAAATCATATTCTTACCATTCCCAATTAACAACATATCATCAACATACAATGCAATAATAAGAATGTGATAATTATCAAAATTGTAATATACACAATGATCTGATTTCGATCTTAGAAATCCAATGGACGATATAAAGGAATCAAATTTCATATACCACATCCTAGGAGACTGCTTCAAACCATACAAAGACTTTTTGAACTTACAAACCAAATTTTCTTTACCTTTCTCTATGTAATGCTCTGGCTATGACATGTAAATCTCTTCCTCCAAATCACTATGAAGCAATGTTGTCTTCACATCCATCTGCTCCACCTCTAAGTCATAAGCAACTACAATAGATAAGAAGAACCTAATGGATGTCATCTTTGCAATGGGAGAGAAAATTTCACCATAATCAATTCCCTCCACTTGTGAGTACCCCTTCACAATCAGTTTGGCCTTGTACTTTTCAACACTACCATCTATGTTAAATTTCTTCTTGCACACCCATTTACAACCAACGGGTTTCCATCCTTCAGGCAAAGGCACCAAGTCCCAAGTCTTATTCTTCTCTAAAGAATCCATCTCATCTTCCATGGCCTCCTTCTAGGAACCTGCATCTTTCATGCCCATAGCCTCTGTCACAGTTCTAGACTCATCAATTTTAGTAAGCAAGGAAAAAACACAACTATAATCAAGAAATGAATAACCAAACCTATCAAGTTGCTTCCTTATTCATGTAGACCTCCTCAAAGGCTGAGGTTGAGGTTTTGCTTCTTCTTCTGGGCTTTTAGAGCTTCTAGAGATCTCCTCATCATCAGGTCTCACAGGGTCTATCAGTCTAGTCTTCTCAAGGGTAGAAGGAAACTGAACCACATCCTCTTTCTTTCTGTCTCTTTTGGCTGTAGAACAGTGGAAGAAGGTGTTAGATCTCTTTAGATAACACTTCTACTATACAATAATTTTTTAGCCATAGGATCCCAAAGATTGTATCCTTTCACACCCACACCATAGCAAATGAAAATACACTTAATAGCCTTGTTCTCTAATTTTCACCTTTTCTCCCTAGGCACATGTGCATATGCTTCACAACCAAAAATATTAAGATGTCTAACTGAAGGCTTCTTACCAGACCACACCTCCATAGGTGTCTTACCAACAAGAGCTGATGTAGGAGACCTGTTTACAAAGTAGCAAGTAGTGGATACAGCTTCAGCTTGAAACTTTTGTTCGAGGCTTGCTCCACTAAGCATACTCTTGGCCTTCTCCATCAGTGTCCTATTCATCCTCTCTACAACTCCATTTTGATGTGGGGTGTATGGAGTTGTCTTGTGTCTTTCAATCCTATGGTCTTTATAGAACTTATCAAACTCTACCGAATAAAACTCACCACCATTGTTAGCCCTCAAACACTTAATCTTTTTACTAGTCTGATTCTCAACAAAAGCTTTAAACTCTTTGAGCTAACTAAAGACTTCATATTTTCTTTCAAGAAAATAAATCCATGTCCTTCTACTATAATCATCTATGAAAGATACAAAATATACATATTTGGAAATAGAAGGAACACTAATGGGACCAAACACATCAGAATGAATAAGGTCCAACACACCAGAAGACTTGTGAGAACTAGAGTAAAACTAAACATGATTTTGCTTTCCATATATATAATGTTTGCAAAAGTCAAAATTGATATTACAATCTTTTAACCCCTCAACAATATTTTTGTTTTTTAGGGTTCTAAGACCCTTCTCACCAATGTGGTCAAATTTCTTATGCCATAACATTGTCTTTTCAGCAGGAATCTTGACTTCCAAAGCATGAGCACCCTTGGGTACCCAAAATGCATTACCATTAGAGTTTGATACAACATATTTCTTCACTGTTAGTTTAGATGGTGGGGATGAAGTGACTGCAGCTCTTTTCTTCAAGTCAGAAGAACTATTGCACTATGAAGTGGATGCCTCTAGCTTCGATGCGAGGTCATGTGGAATGATCCACTAGAATCAATCAACCACATATCATTAGATGCATGGGTGGCCAGGGTTGCGATGAAGGCATCACCATCATCTTGTGACTTGTCAGAATCTGAGTCTGGGACATTCTTCTTCTTCTTTTTCTTTTCCTCTTTGCATTCCTTTTGGAAATTCCTAGTTTTTCCATAATTCCAATAGAGAGCTTTGGACTTTCCAAGAGATTTAGATCTCCCATGGGATTTGGATCTACCCTTTTCAGCTTTCTTGTCCTTCCTTTTCCCTTTCTCCTTGGGTTTTCCACAAACTGCAAGAACATCTTTAGCTGACTTGGTTGTCTTTCTTCGTATTTCTTCATATAACAACAAAGACACTACCTCATCCATCTTGAAGGTGGTTGTAGTGCTTCTGATGGCCATTACAAGATGATCCCATAAATTTGGCAAAGAACAAAGGAAGGTCATACATCGATCCTCTTCCATTTTCACACCCATGGATGTCAACTAAGCAACAATCAGGTTAAAAGCATTCATATGGTTTGCAACAAATCATCCATCTTCCATTTTCAAAGAAAACAACTTCTTTTTCAGGAAAAGCTTGTTCACAAAGGACTTGGCCTGATAAACATCTCCCAGCTTCTTCCAAAGTTCTTTCACATTCTTCTCCTTATGGACATTCAATAGGATAGAGTCAGCTAAACACAGTCTTATGAGACCCTTAGCCTTCTAATCTTTGAGATCCCAATCATCTTGTGGAGTTGACATAGGTTTTGTGCTATCAATGGTTTCCCATAGGTCTTGATCAACAAGCATGTCTTCCATCTTGAGTTTCCACAACTCAAAATATTTTCTGTTAAACTTCTCCACCTCTACTCTTTAGAATGTGACTGCCATCTCCTTTCCGCAACAAGGTTTCAAAATATTCTACACAGACTCCCACTCAACCTAAGATTAGCTCTAAAAACCCCTACCCAGTAGCTAGAAGCAAAACTAGCCAGGATTTGATACCAACTGAAAGGAAGATAGGTGTGCAGAAAATGCTTCCTACGCTAATCTAAAGAGGAGAGAAGTATAAAAAATATTTTTAACCTTTACAATTATAGTGTTATAGACACAATAATAGAGATATTGCAGCAGCAAAAACAACACAAGATGTATGTGGGGAAAACCCTTATGGGAGAAAAACCCCACTCCAAAACCTGCACGATGTATTATCAAAACTGAAATGGTCTACAATACACTTGCAATGCAAGCTCTCAAGATTCTTCAATGGTCATTTTTAGAGTGATTCTAACAACATAACAATACATGTTAATACACAATGCATACTACAACTCCAAGCACATAGTTTTATAGAGTTACAAGGCACAAAGGAGGAAGCTTCTAGAGATGGGCATCCATCTTGGACACATGGCCTCAATACCCACTCTTGGACACTTGTCCTACACACAGAAGTGTCTCTTACACCCATGACACATGTCACATTTGTCTTTTCCAAGATGGGGTATTCCATCCCCAGATAGACTATGACAGATGCTCTTATGCACCTTACAACTATCATAGAATCTGTCATAACTAACATCACTTATAGCTGTAAGAGAATATGTCATAATATACTAAAAATAGCATATTCCTCTTACAACATGTCTTAACCCACCTTGGGCACCCAAAGATGCCTTTCTCCAAGATGCTCTTTGACACTTGTCTTCACCTATCATAGAACCTTCTATTTCTGACTCTTACGCGTCATAGATTCTATCATAGGAATCTGTCATAACCATTTCAGTCAAGATTCACTTACACACTAGTCAAGATGCTGACACATGGAAAAACTCCTCCACCACAAAGTGGGACACCTATCTCCTCATATGAGGATAAAAATACATGTGGACACCTTCCATGTAGGATGAGACATCACCATGCCAACTCCCACAAAGTGACGAAACAAGATTTGCATCCAAAATACAATAATAGGCAAATATTAAATACATTACAATAAATAAATACAAGGAATTACCAGGGTTGAAACACCTTAATTCCCAAAATTCCCCTATAAATAGCCAAAAGGTCTTTCTAAAAACTTAGCCAGCTGTCTTACCCAAAAGAAGAAACTAAAATCCCATTTTCGAGTAAGGGAAAAAGGCCACAAAAAGAGAACCAAAAACTGGTCCAAAATGAGTGATAATAGGTGGAAACTTTCCCTCCCAAGTGGGTCCACCTAAAAAGACTCAAAAATCAGGCTCTAACTGATTAGAAACTTAAATGGAAACTTTAGTTTGCCCAGTTTTTTCCCATTTCACCCAAAAGAAAATCAAACTAGAAATAGAAACTCTATCAGCACTTGCCTTTATTTAACTGCATTGTAATTGACACTTATTAAAGCAATTTATAAAATATTAATTTCAATAAGGCCTTACAATGTTTTGCAGCTTTAACTGTGTAGAATAGGAAGGGGGCCGCCTTGATCTTTTGATTTGATTTTGGCAAATTTGCAAAACAATATAGAAGGCATTTATGGTTTATCTTCAATTTTTTCCAAATGTATAATATCTCCTTTGATATTTTATTTTCTCCAAAAATCAAAAATATCTAGGGACATGGTTACTTGATTTTCCCTCCAAAGGTTATGAGATAAACCTAAGGCATAAGGCTTAGGTATAACTTATATGCAGGGAAAAATAATACCTTGAAGGTATTAATGGGGCATTTGATTTTAAAAAAGAATGTGATAAAATCACATTTTGAATTAGGGCAACTAAGAAAGACCTAAAATAAAACACAAGCCCTAATCTTTACCTTATTTCACATTCCACCTTTTCAAAAGAGGCTCTCTGTTGCTGGTTGCCACCATTGCTAGGGTTTTGAGGTTCAAACCTCTCCATTTCTTTCTATTTCTGAAAGATTCTTGAAGATTTTGATAGGAAAATGTATGGTGAGTCTTTCTTTGTCATAAATTTGAGCATTTTTCCATTTTAGCAACATTCTTGGGCTTTCTTAGTCACAACCATGACTATTTCTGATACATTTCATTTATAACTTTATAATCTTCATCATTCTATCTAGGCGCTGCCATGATTAGGTTTTACTCAAGCTTTTGGAATGCATTCTCTATGAGAAAGTCCATAGATTTTGAGGGCATTTTTAACCAGCAAACCAATGAAGGTAAGCTTCTACCCCTCGAATCTTGCATTATCACTCTATTTCTTGTAGATAGAAGCTCAAAACGAGCTCAATAGACTGCAAAAGAATGAATGTTTTACTTTCTATGAAAGAATATAGAAATTTCTTCTTGTCTCCTCCATTGAAGGCCGCGACCTCACTTTGTACTCCTCCTCAACATTTAGACTATCCTCTCACCTTAAATTGTGTTCATCTTCATCAATGTCAAGATATTATAATCACACAATCAAACCATTATATAAGCTTTCCAAACTTTTTTTCTATCAGCAATAATGATGATTGCTTCTTTACACATGGTTGTCAGAATGTTCCTTTTGTGGCCCAAAGTGACTACCAACACAATCCTCTACCTATGAATAAGACTATTCCTTCTACAGTCTATTAGAGATTGTCTTCACTTTTGATGGCTGCTACAATCTTTCTACTAGGCTTTTAGAGACAAAAGACTTCTCCTGTGATATTAACATGTCTCTTTTGATGCGTGTGCTCACTATCTCTAAAACCATGGTCCTATATGCTACTCTTTAAAGGACTATTTGCTCTCTACAAGGTATGACAGCCTAGTGAGGTTGTCTCTTATCCATATTAAACTCATATCATACCCTTATAGTGATGACACAATTCCAACTTCATGCTCTTTTCTTTTGTTTATGACTTTTTGAAATGTTCTAAATCTAGTGACCATTCTTCATTTGGTTGTTACTATATTTTGCATATGTTTTCTCTAACAATGCTTCAGATACTATCTTGCACGGCTGCTTAAACTTTCATGAAGTTCATACCCTCCTAACTATGCCCTCTTATTAGCTACTCTGAGTCTTCATGCCTTTGTACCATCATTAGGACTGACTAATTTTTGATGCTACAAACCTTCCTCTTGTGTGACAGCCTTTAATAGAACATTGAATAATATTATTTGTTAGTCCTTTATCTACCTTTGTTATGACAATCATCTACATATGACTGTGGCTATCTATTATGGACCATTGTCTTCAATAAGTTGTCCTCAATAAGCTATCCTCACACCTAACATGATTGTCTTCACATTGCATGGCTTGGACTATCACCCCTTGTAGAATATATGGATTGTTAGCTCATGAAATGAATTATACTTAAAGAATGACAAATTTCTTATGAATGGACAACGAATTCTAGCAAATCCATATTATGACTATGTTTTTCTACTCACAACATTATGAGAGGGCAAAAGAAAATGATATAAAATCATGATGTAAAAAACAAAAAAAAAATAGTATGCAACATGATTTCCTTGTATTTGATGCATGGAATCTATCTTGTGTATGCTATCTGGAGTGATGATACTCTCATGACAGTGGCTTGGACTATAGATTGCTCTCCATCCTTGTGGTTGCACCTGTAGCCTATGATTTTATCTTCATATGGCAGAGGTATATGGTGATTATATGATGAATCGACTATCGCTAAGGTGACTATTCCATGGTTTGAAACATTGCAAATTCCTCTTTGCCTCTCTCTAATAGTTTGTTGGTCCCTTACTTCTTATAGCAGTTAGACATTATGATTATTCAATGATTGCTTTATTCTTATGATTGCAATAGAATGTTCACCATACTTGTAGTATAGTGCCATGGCAGTATGGCTACTAAGTAATAGATTTGCATCTTGATCATTCTAATCCCCCATCATAGACTTGTACCCTACCGCTCCCTTGTATATCAGACAATTGGCATGGCATTATATTGTAGGTATCAATCACGACTCAGTTGTTCCAATCTATGTAGACTATGGATGCTACACTTCACTTTGTGGATATAGATATAGGACTATTTTTTCATTATATGATTGTCATCTATCTTCTTTAGTTGATAATTTGCCTCTTGGTTGATGGGACAGTCATGATCATGACTGATTTTTTATCCTTTATGGTTGTTTCATGCATTGAATAGAAACTTTACAGCTCATTCACAAAAAAAAAGTGTTAATTGCATGTCCTATTGCTGTCCAAGACTACTGCTCCATGATGCATCCTTGGCTATCATGTTGACTATATTGTACTCTTTTTTCCATTACTTCTTGTTTCTTGAACATGAACAACAAAAAACATGATATATAGTAGCAATAAAAAATAAAATATGATGACCACCATGATTCAATGAGGTCATATCATGATAGCATAAGAATTTTCTATGCAAATGGAACTGCTTCCATGAAAGATAGTGCATCTTTATTTAGCTCTGCATATTTATTTGAACATCCTTGAATGAGCTCATTGCTCATTTGTGATTCTCACTTCGTTGCACTTGAATGGATTGTCATGAATTAGAAATGATCTTGAGGCTCTTGCAATTACTTTATGGGTTACTCCTTTAGCTGAAAATGTTTTTATTTGAGCATATGAGTTTTTGTCTCATTGCCTCTTGAGATTTAGGGGCACCATACTGGGCTCAACCCTTGTGGGAGTCCATTTTTGCACCACATGCTATGATGTCTTCAGAAATGGATCAGCAACATGATTTCACCTATACTTGCATAGTGAACAAACATGTTAGATAAAACAGTGAGGCTCAATTCTCCTGTGATATTTTATTTTTCAAGCCTTCTTGCATACAGATGTTTGTTGATCTAATGCATCATAGGCAATGTACTATATTTCTATTGATAGAGCACATAAGAAGACTCATATCTAGAGCTCTAAAACTCTTTTCATCATGATGTAGGTTCTCTCATGGCTTGGGAGTGAGGAGGAGAAAGCAACAACAAAACCAACATGTGACCACTACAGGCAATGATGGCTATGTTCCTTTACATGTGTCTTTCTATTATTTAATCTTTAGATGTATAGCACATTTCTTATGTTGTGTTGGTTTAGCTACTCCCACGGCTTGTGTGGGACAGTTGATCACTCTTTTTTCTCTAATGAATGCAATACTTGTACAAATATGTGTATACTTCTTTTGCAAAAGAATGAACATTGTAAAATGGATGAAGCAACTTCTTATGATTCATGTATTCTCCTTTATGATGCGAAGTACAAACTGGATTCTCTCCTTTTAATTGTAACACATTGCACCAGAAAACTGAACTCTTTCTTTTTCTATCACTTTAAAATATGCAATAGATAAACATAGCATGAATATATTAGGAACTTTTCACCTTAAAAAATAAACAAACTATTTCAGCTCTGTTAATTTGAGTTGTAGGTGAAAATTTGGCAATATTTCTGGTGATTTCTACTAAATGCTTTCCTGCTAAGCATATAAACCAGATGCCTTAAACAATCCATTAGGTGTGGAGTCAAATCTTCCCCATTTCTAGACTTAGAAAACCATCGAACTGAACTGCAAACTACTTCAAACAACAACAAAAAACCAAACAGAACCAAACTGAAAGCAAACTAAAGGGCCTTGGTTTAGGACATGGCCATCAAACATGTGCATCTTCACTTATTGAAAAACAATATAGAACTAGAAATAAATGTGCATTGAACACTTATTAACTTGAAAACTACCCTACCCTAACCAAACAACTGTGAAAGCCTCGAACGAATCTATTAACTAGTTGGTTAAAGTAGCTACCCTTTCCCAACAAAGAACATTGATTTACATGCTTATGATCAGTTGACACTAGGTGAAGCACAAGAAGATACTCAATAAACTACTAGAATGCTTCATAAATAATGTAGACAAAGTTACTCATCCTTTGAATATGACCAACCATGTTGCTGGTTTGGAGTGAATGAATAAGTTGGATCTGCTGTTCTTTTACTAAAACCTCATCAAGTATGCTTGGAATCTCAACCATAGAAAGATGCCTAGTTGGGCATCCTTTTGAGATGATAAACCAATAATTCTTCTTGCTATTTTCTCCTTTGAGAATTAGTTTTTCAAACACAACCTCTTTGATCACTTGGTTATGTTGATCACAAACCTTTGTCTTGAAAGGTGCTAAGTTATCAACAATATTAGAGAAATTTTTTTTGATGATAGTTGAGAATAAATCCTCTTGATGAATAATTTCATCATGTAATGTATGCTCTAACTTATCCTCATGATGTCTTTCAAAGCTCATACCTTCAAAATCTATGATTTGCTACTTTTCTCGCTCTACTTGAACAACCTTTTCTTGTGAATCAACCTCTTGACCTTCCAAAACATGACTACCCTCACTTGATTCTTCTTGAATCTACACTTTGCCTAACTGATTCCCTTCATCCTGCTGCTTGAAATTGGGCATTGATGCTAGTTCAATCAAGCATTGCTCATCTTCCAAAAGCTCTAGATGTATATTTTCCTTGATTTCCTCAAATTGACTAGCCTTATTACATCCCCAATTTTTGTCTTGCTATAGTTTTTACATTTACTTGGACATAACTAAATCTATTATGATGTTTAGATTAATGTCAATGAATGATATAGATTATATTGAATGTCATAAATAGAATTATGGAAATTAATATTTTATTGTTGATTTAATATTGCATTATGAGATTTGGTTTATTATTTGAATAATGATGCACTGTTCGTAATTTGTTGGTTACAAGTTTGATACAGGATTATAGGTTTTCAAATGACTCTTGGAGAAAAGAGAGAGAGAGTATCTTTTGAGGAGAGAGATATAGACCTCAGGTTACGAGTGATTATTTGCCAAAAACGAGTATGAGTGTTTAATGAAAATGTGAACCATTGTCGTAAGAGGTAAGTTTTGTCTTATCAATTTATTTTTGAACCCAATTGATAGTTAGTCGATATCTTTTGAATCTTTTTAAGTCATAGTGTGTCGTCATAGTCATTTGTAACATAAACGACATCGTCTAAGTAAGAATTACGACCCTTTATGTTTAACATAAAAGTTACGTCATTGTCATAAAATGCTTGTGTTATTATTATTGAGTCACTTAAGTGTTTTATTGTCGATGTTTAGTGTTAAATGACAATCTCGTCAAGTTAATGTGATTTTAATGAAGGATATGTTGAAAAAAGGGCAAACGACTGAGAAGGGGGGTGAATCAGTTGTCTCACAAAATTAATACTTCCTGCAGTTAATTCTTCCTTTTACTACTTAACAATAAATCAATAACTTAATCATGAAAATGACAATCACAAATGTAAGAGAAGTAACACAATAACACACTTGACACCAAGATTTTTAGCGTGGAAACCCGGTTAAGGGAAAAACTACGGTGGGGATTAACCCACAAAAAGTAATACCCTATTAAAAGTATTTTACAAATGGAAATGCACATGCATTCAGGCTCACTACCCAGAGCTCACTGCTCAAATAGAGGCTTGCTGCCTACAAATGATTACATGAGAATAACAAGGATTTTTGAAGCGATGAGAAGCATCTACTAATGCAATAATTCAGTTCCGGTTAAGCACAAAATATTGACTTGATACACTTCAACTTCACTCTGCCTTATTCACTGTTTTGCTCACATCTGAATTGTAGATCTCTACTCTTTTCACACTTATTCCATAGTTGCAACACACACACATAGAAATCTTTAAAATCCATCTCCTATATATATCTGCATCCTGATCTTCAACCACTTTTCAGTTGGCTTCAAGAACACTTAGAACTTTATTGAGAATTCTACTCTATTGGCTAAATCCATGCACACTTGTAACGCTGACCAAAACTTGCACTCACAAATCATCAATCTGGTCGACCACTATCACTGGTCATCACTAATTTCCCAATCAACAACTTCCATACATATGGAACCAAGATCATCTGCAAGGTCAGCCTGTTCTTCTTTTGTCTACTTTGTCAAACTGTTAACCCAATAATTAGAAGCTAATAACTTTTGAATCCTTTAACATCGGAGGCCAAAATTCTAGATTTAGATTGTCTTAAAAATGCTTATGACTACATCAGATCTGTAACACATTATAAATTTCCACCGGAGAGATCTAGACCAAGATACCAGACCCTATCACCTACTCTATTCTTGACTACCTGGACTTAGATAAATTCTAATTCTGACTTCCGGTATGGACAAATTGTATTATGTGGATGAGTGGAATGGTCTTAGTTTCCATCAATGACAACACCTATCATACAAAGCAACGTCTCTTGCCAACAATCTCCCCCTTTGGCATTGATAGCAACACTTAGTGAAAAATGACTAAGTGTCAAATGAAGCTCCCCCTTACTTTGTACACTTGTGCTTTCCACTATTTCAAAAGCTTCCCCTTTGTTGTATTCCTCATTTTTCACTACTCTTTGCTCCCTATTTGACATCAATGGCAAAGGGTGGGGTCTGCAAGCCAAAATTTTCCCAAAAATGTTGTGTAATGCTTCATATGTACAACTAATCATTAAGTTATATTCACATGATCTTGAGAATGCCTGCAAAACTATTTTTCAATTGCACAAGATTAGAGGCCCAAGTTTCGTTCATTCCATCAAAAATTGAGATGTGTCCACTCAGCAAATGCATATGCTTCTTCCTTTGTCAGATCCAGAGGATTACTTGTCTGAAGTGTAGTCTGAGCTTCTGATAAGGCATTTACATGGTTTCTAACTTGGGGCAAATCAGTCTCCGGAGCTCACACATTCTCTTCATAATATTGCCTTTCTCTTTAACGAGCCTTTTTTCTCATCTATCAAGTTGATTACTTGACATTCCTGGCTTATAGGCGAAACTATCAGAGGATCAAAATTTTGAGATATATTTGACAATTTCTATTCTTGCTCCTTTATCTTTTTCTCAATATCCTTATTGACATTGGGCCATGATAGATAAAATTTGTACATATCACTTCCATCATTTAGACCATTCTAAATACTCTTTATGCTAATACCAAGTATCATTCTATCTTTTCCTATCAGGCTCTTTACTTCACTAAATTTCTTATCCAAAAATTCTTTCTAAACTTTTGCCTCAGCAAACTTTTCAAAGGACTCAAAATGTGTACTTACAACATTCACAAGATTCTTCAGGTGACCGGAGGGGGAATCCGATGGACTTTTTTGGTAGGTTGGCAATAAATTCTCTAAGACTCTGGTTGCAAGTCCTAATAGTTCATTGTGCTCCATGTGAGATTTTAACATCTTCTCCTTGGCCTTAGCTTGAGTGAAGAATGCAATCTTCATCACTTGTACTGGAGAGAAAGCATCTAGATTAATTGGTCCTTGGAGTAGTTTAGGCTCATCAAACTCAAGCATCTCTTTATCTAGAAGACTTTTCACTGCATCTACAGTGTCTCTTGCAACAATCTCTGGACCAACTTTTTGTTTAGGGTCCTGAGATTTCTCATCATCTGTAGATGCATCAATATTTGTACTATCTTCTTCTATTTTATCTTTCTTCTCTTCTTCTTTCTATTTCTCTGCTTTACTTTTTTCTATGTTAACTACAGAGGGACTCTTTCCTGTGTCTTCACTAATTGCTATGTGTTCCAGAGGGCTTTGTGTAGTAGAAATATTATCTTCTTTTCCAAATTGATTAGGTGGAGTTAGAAATTCTCTTGCATTATCATATTTGTCTACCATCTCTGTATCTTCTTTGCTTATTTGCTCCTCTTCTGGAATAGAGGGATCATCAACTTCAATTTGTTGTTCACTGATGTTTACTATTTCAACATCCGGAATTGATGAGTCAATCCCATCATCTGTCTCCTCATAAGTTTGCTTTGGAGGATCTAAAGTATCACCTTGGTTATCATTTGCCTTTTCAATCTCTTCTTCTGGAGCTTCTTGTTCCAGAGCTGAAGGATTGTCTTCCACAATTTGTTCCTCTGAAACATTATAGTATTTATTTTTATTTAGGGCCTTCCTTATAATTTCCTCTCTTTCCTTTGCAACTTCCTTAGTTTCACCAAGCATTAGCTTGTTCATCCTGACCGTGCTTCTGAATTTCTCCTTAACTTCCTTAAGGATTTTATCTACTTCCCTTCTGGTCATTACTGGACATAGAGTGGAGAGGATATATTCTCTAAGTTCTAGATCTTTAGCCTTGGTTGTTTCCTTCCTCATCTCCAGAGTTTTCCTTAAACTTTTAGGAAGTTCTTGTAGAATTTCTAGCATAGCTCTATTAAATTTATTCAAGTATATGATGGTGGCATCTTCCAAAATTTTCTTATTTTCTTGATCAAAATTATCATATAAACTTTGATAGGCCTTAGATTTCCATGAATAGTAATTGTTTTTACAATTTCATCAACTATCATAGCAACCTTACTTGTCTTTTTGCTTCTAGAGGGTTGGTTCTCAGAGGCCTTTGAAGTCTTGGCTTTCTTTGACTTCATCTCTTTAACTTCTTCATCTATTTTTGTTTCCTCATCATCTTTTGTGCTCTTGTGGGTTCTTGTGGCCTTGGTTTTCTTCGTCTTTTCTCCTTCACCGGATGGTGTGGCTTCCAGTGTCTTAATGGGAATAGACTTGGATTGTTTTGAGATAGTTGTAGAGCTTCTTGTTTTTCTTGAAGAGCTAGGTGGGGCTTCTAGAGCAAGTGCTGGCTCACTTTCTACTTTTTCCTCTGAAGTCTGCTAAGTGCTTTTCTTTATCTTTTCAATCCTTTCTCTATTCTTTTTCACTACTTCTTTTGTAATTCCAATGCTTTCTACATACATCTCCACTTGCTTCTGCACTTTTCTTTTTATTTCTGGCTATCTAAGTTCCACATACAACTTTATACTTAGTTCCTTGTATGCTCCAAACCTTTTCACAGAGGTGTCTTTAGGTTTGCTCAGAAGATGATGAGCATACATGTCTAGAAATCTCTCATCCACCTCATAACCCATTGGTATTATCCATACTATTCTTGGTTCTACAGCCTCCATCAGACATTGATCAGTGTTAACCATGAGACATATCTCATTCTCATACTTTTCTACAACTGACTTAGGGATTCTATCTCTTGCATGCATCAAACTTTGGAAGTTTTTTAAGTAACCCCAAATAGCTGTCTTTTGATCTTGGGCATCACCAAGGTTGGGTAGGTGATCTCTTATTTTCCATGCTACTGGCATGTCAGTTGTCCAATGCACACCTGAAACTCTAGGCACTTCATTCATGAAATAGAAGAATAGATAAATAACCATAGAACCATATTTGAAGGTAGTTTTCTTATCTCTCTTTATTTTTCTTAGGTTCTTAATCAGCTGACTTTGAAGCAACCCACATAGGTCATAATCAACATTCTCCTTCAACATCTAATAGGCTGCATATATTGCAGTTCTAGAGACTGAATTATCCCTGCTGGAGTGGTAAATACTGTACCCAATCACCATGGAGGCAAATTTAACATCCGATTCTATAATATAATTGATGGTCATTGCCCTTTTGTCAAACTTGGCACTGGTAGCATTAGTCACTATCTAGTTTTTGATGGCTTTCAGCATGGGTAATCCACTAGTTAAATTTAACCTAGTTACTATCTTGATAACATCCTTTGTAATCTTGAATGGTTTCAATAGCAATATGAACTCATCATGTATTCGGCTCAAGATATATTGAACCCATTCAATCTCATCAAATGTCAAAAAGTTAATGATTTGCAGAAAATGTTTGCTTTATAGGGCTTTGTATTCTGGCTTCAATTTATAGGTATCATCTCTTAGGTAGTTGTTGTTGTGATGTTCACAACACGCCCCATTATGCTCCTTAGCAAAATGGGGACCCCTGTTGATGTTTGCTTTTTGCTTCTGCTTGTGTTTTTTCTGCTTTCTGGCGGTTTGGTAAAAATGAAGGTCAGGTGCATCATCATCATGATATTGGATAAGGTAGGTCATCATCATGAGGTCAGTTTGTCAAAGTTCATATTTTGTTTCTGTGACCTCATATTTAGAAAGAGCTTGAAATTCCATGCAGGTTTGCCTTTTACTTCACTTGAAAATTTTTCCATATGTGAAAGTTATGCACGGTCAGAGTTTTGGTCAAACCTGATATTCGCAGGAGGATCATCATATTTTTATATCCTAAGTCATGTTGTCAAGATCATCATGATCTTGGTCTATCACCCGATAAAAATCATGCAGTCGCAACATCCAGACGTCAATCTTAGGTGGTAGTGCCCTTTGCCCGTCAAATGGCCTTATGCGCATTGTCAGCATCATGATTTCTTTTAGGAGGGTCATATGTTATAAACTCGGTTTTGGTTACATGAAGAACAACATCATCATCATATTTGAACCCCCCCCGATAATATCCTGAGGTTCAAATATCATGATGATATCAACTTTAAGTCAAGGTAAGTTTCCCCGACGAGCGGTCTTTGTATAGCGAGCATCATCATGATATTTCAACATTACCTAATCTTATCATATCATGCTGATCACCCTTAGAAAATCCACCTTCGGCATATTTACATGCGCATGTTATTAATCCTATCGCAAGGTCATCATCATGATATTTGCTGAAGTTCGAAGTATGATGATGACGACTTCATATCCTCCTGATCTCCTTTTGCATAATCATGATCATCATCCTGATCTTTCACGAGGGTCATTCGTTGAAATTCGCTAAGTGATGGAGGCATCATCATCACAAATCGATATAGGGGATCATCATCTTCATATCCTCCTGATCGCCTTTTTTGCAATATCATGATGATCACCCTATCTATTCAGAAGAGGGCGATATTTCATTCCTTAAACAGCATGATCATTTTTTTACAATATCACCCTAGTGCAAATATCATGATGACCTCAACTCATCCTTGTGCTTCGAAGACAAATTATCATGATGACGTCATCATGATAATTCGATAAGGGAGGGTCATCATGATGTTGTTTTATCCTATCCTGATTGTCAAGATCATCATGATCTTGTTTGTTCACCCGATATTTCGTAAAGTCCTCCGGCCGATGAAATACAACCTTTTGCAAATATCCTGATGATCATCATCATCACATTTTCCCTTCGGCAGGATATTTCCCAAACATGATTCGGTTGGCGAAATATCATGATGACGTCATATTCTATGTTCGACAGAAGCCCCAAATATGATGATGATCCTCATCATCCTGATCTTTCGAGAAGGTTACCTTGGCCGCAAGAGGATCATATTATGTTCATCATCCTGATCATGCTCCTTAGGTGACCCGATATCACAATTATCCCCTGACCTTAACTGAACATGATGGTGACGTCATCCTTAGCATTTCAATGAAGCCCGAATATCATGATGACGTCACCATCATTTTCCTTTCCTCGGCAGCATGATCATATTCATATCCTCCTATTCTTCTTCAACATGATGATGATGATGATGTTGTTCTTTTCCCCAATATGCGGAAGCGAAATATCATGATGACGAAGTATGTCGACCAAGGTGTTTTTTTTGACACGCCGATGGCGATGATCATGCCGATGGGCGGGAAATGAAGCGGTGGAGTTTTAAAGTGTTTTTTTGGCGCCTCTGGCATTTTTTCGGTCAGCGATGGTTGACCCGATGAAGTTTGAGCAGTCTGAACGCATTTTTGACGCGTTTTGAGAGGGTTTCTGATCCGATTTCCACAATCTTGCGCAGTCACCTGGATTTAAACGCTTATTTTAATTTCCTGTTGTTTATGTGATAAATGTGAAACTTATTACTTGTCTTGTCTTGCAGGCTTGCAGTTGAGGAAGCAGCTGGAAAGTCAACACAGTGACCTCATGGAGGAAGGAAATCTGATCTCAGGAGCAAGAAGATAAGGATAAAGAGCGAAGAGTCAAGGCCATTCAAGTGAAAGACAGAGTTGCAGCTGGAGGTATTACTACAACAGACAAACAGAAGTTATTGCCCAGCTGCCGGAACTTCTCAGAAGGGGTAATATTTCGCCCAGATTTGACACTGCTCAGAGATATTTTTTGAGAGCTGGTTCACCTGCATTTATTGCTGTAACCAAGGGTTTGAACCAGGGGTTCAGTTAGGTTTTTTGCTGTAGTGAGGACAATCAGAATGTTATATATTGTGCCTCTCTACACTGTAATACTCTACAACAGGGATTTTAGGAGAACAACAGTGGCTACAACAGTTTTTTTTAGAAGCATACAGCAAGTTAGCATAGTTTAGAGTAGAAGAAGGAGGTCGCCTGTTTGTCTGCAGTAAGGTGCGCGTGGAATGTCTGGCTGCCTTACTGTATCTGTAAAGCTTGTAAGTTCTCTGTAGTATGATCAATGAAACTAAGAGTCATTCCTACATTGTAAATCATGTATGACTATTCGTTTCTAATACAATAGAATCTGGAGTTCTGCATCTATCTTCTGAGTGTTCTCCTGCTCTTCTTTGTGTTTTGAAATATCTTCTTTGAGAGCTTGCAATTTTAAATGTATGTTTGTGAAAATGCTCAGAACTTACATTTAGGGTTTTTTACTGTGGATTTGATCAAATTACTGTGGTATTTACATAGTGCATAACAGAAACAATTAGATCCTTCGGTAGATTAAATGAGGTATAGAGTAGATCTTTCTAACTTTTCCCAACCCATCTGAAATATTTAGCTGAAAACGTAGAAATCCAAAGGAAATTGTCTCAAATTTGAAGAAGCATGCATAACAGAGTCTAAGTAGACAGTTTTCATAAGTACATGAAGAAGAAAGCTGCAAAAAATCCAAGAAAACCCTCTGAAACTTGCAGCACAGTATCACCTTTATGCAAATGAACAGAATACTTGTTGAAATCTATGACCTTTTTGCATATTCTTAGGCCAGTGAACCACAAAACAAACCTAAACTACGTAAGGCCCCTTGAACATTACAGCTTCACATTGACCAACTGAACTTGACCAACCGAACCATTGTAGACTTGGGATTAGTTGAATCTCAAATGATTCCTTCTTATCTTTCAAGTATAGTTTCAGTTCATTATATGTGAATTTTAACTTATTGTTATGATTGCATCAAAACGATCATCAACAGTTTTCTGGCACTAGAAGGAGGGCTAGAAGGCTGTATTTTGTAATCATCAACAGTTTTCTGGCGCTAGAAGGAGGGCTAGAAGGCTGTATTTTGTAATCATCAACAGTTGTTAAATAAATCCAAAAGTTTCATATTTCCAAATTCATCAATGCTATAGTGGATGTATGCCCTAATATCTTGAACATGCAATACACCATATGGAACTCTAGAAAATGCACCTAACAGTTCAACTTCAACTGACTTGTATGGATGCTTCTTAAGTATTGGTCAAGGCCTTTCAGTTACATCAACAAATAGAGGTGTAGCCATCTCAATAGATTCAGATTTAAATCTTTATAGAGAAGTACCTTTTTCTTGCATGAGATTAGGGCTGATCAATTACCAGTTGAATTCGTTCTTTGTTCTTCAATCTCTGGATTTGTAGCTTAGATGCTCTTCTACTTGTTTCCTTCGAATGCAAAGTGGTTCAAATGCATGATCGAGTGACCTTTGATCCTTTGCAAAACCTAATTTAGCATTGTAATAAATATGTTGCCCTAACTTCATCTGTTTACTCTGTTTCTTGAATAGTTCTTCATGAATTACTCTGCAAATTTCCATATCAACATTTTTCCTTTTGAAAATCCTTTCAAAAGTTTTGAAACACTTCAAAATATCTTCTCTCATTGTGCCATATCCAGGCACCCACTTATTGACTGGGGGAATTTTATGTTCAATGCAACTCCCCCTGAGCCAAAGCTCCTAATTTAATTACCACCAGAGGAATTGTCATCACTAGTTTCTGATGTGGACCCACTATTATTGTTCATAACACTTTTCTTAGCCCATGTCTTGCTCATTTCATTCTAGATCTCATTCACATCAATTTTGTCCTTGCCTTTGTTTTGCCTCTACTCATCCAGTTTTCTGTTTGCCAGACCTCCTCTTCCATTATTCTTGCTTATGCAGAATCTTGCAAAATGATCTGATCGGTTACAATTGAAGCACACAACATTTCTTTTCCCATTTGATTGATTTCCTCTTAATCTATGCTGATTGGCCATATGTCCAAATCTATTGCATGCAAAGCATTTACCTCTTATAATTGAAGCATTGTTCAGAGAAGGATGGATTATTTTGATTTATTCTACTTCTATATTGAGTGGCTTTATGACCAAATTTATTACACTTGAAGCAATTTCCATTGAAAGATGGATACCTTTGAGCATTAGGCTATCTTACTAGAGGTCTTCTAGGTCTATTTCTCCCATTCCTTGGTTGAAAGTTTTCTTTGTCCAGATCTAGAGCTTTCACCTTTCTCATATCCAAGACCATGCTTGTCATTAGTCTTTTTCTGACCCTCAAGTATTGCTTCAAGTTTAGCTGAACTTATCTTGAACTTCTCCTTGTATTCATTTGCAGCTTCTAGGTCATGTCTAAGAATGACAATTTTCCTTTCAAGATCTCTTTCATTGTCTTTCCTTTCTTCTAGATTAGAATTTAGATGGCCAGCTATACTATCCAATCTGTAGCATTCATCAGTTCTTTCTTTTAGAGTTTGATTCAAGTCTTCTTCAGTCTCCTTCCTTTGCTCAATTTCTTTGGTTAGCCTCATTGCCCTAGATTCCATCACAACTTTTAGAACAACTTCTTTTGACAACTTCTCACACTCCTTTGACATTTCTTCCAAGGCTTCATTTATGCTATTTTCTTCAGTTAAACTAGATAACTGTAGAAGTAGCTCTTTTTTCCTTCCCATGGACTTCTTTAATTTATCTTTTAACATTTCAATGGTATCATCAGCATCCTTAAGTTCATCTTTTAAATTAGATATTTTTGCTTTTGACTGATCAAGATCTTTTAGAGCCAACTAAAGTTGATCTTTGAGTGAACCTATTGAAAACTCCTTACAAGATCTTTCCTTAAGCTGTTAAGCTTCTTTTAAGGAACTTGGATCTAATACCTATTATTGAAAATAGGGAAGACAACTGAGAGGGGGGGTGAATTAGTTGTCTCAAAAATTTAATACTTCCTACAGTTAATTCTTCCTTTTACCACTTAACAATAAATCAATAACTTAATTATGAAAATCACAATCACAAATGTAAGAGAAGAAACGCAATAACACACTTGACACCAAGATTTTTAGCATGGAAACCTGGTTAAGGGAAAAACCATGGTGGGGATTAACCCACAAAAATTAATACCCTATTAAAAGTATTTTACAAATGGGAATGCACATGCATTCAGGCTCACTTCCTAGAGCTCACTGCTCAAATAGAGGCTCACTGCCTACAAATGATTACAGGGGAATAAAGGATTTTTGAACTGATGAGAAGCATCTACTAATGGAAGAATTCAATCCTAGTTAAGCATAAAATATTGACTTGATACAGTTCATCTTCACTCTGCCTTATTCACTATTCTGCTCACATCTGAATCTTAGATCTCTACTCTTTTAGCACTTATTCCATAGTTGTAACACACACACACTGAAATCTTTCAAATCCATCTGCTATATATATCCACATCCTAATCTTTAACCACTTTTCAGTCAGCTTCAAGAACACTTAGAACTTAATTGAGAATTCTACTCTATCAGCTAAATCCATGCACACTTGTAACATAGACCAAAACTTGCACTCACAAAGCATCAATCTAGTCAGGCACTATCGTTGGTCATCACTAATTGCCCAATCAAGAACTTCCATACATCCGGAACCAAGATCATCTACAAGGTCAGCCTCTTCTTCTTCTGTCTGCTCTGTCAAATTGTTAACCCGATACTCAGAAGCTAATAACTTTTGAATCCTTTAACATCAAAGGCCAAAATTCTAGATTTAGATTGTCTTGACAATGCTTATGACTACAATAGATCTGCAACACATTATGACTTTCCACTAAAGAGATCTGGACCAAGATACCAAATCTTGTCGCCTATTCTGTCCTTGACTACCCAGACTTAGATAAATTCTGATTCTGACTTCCAGTATGAACAAATTGTGTTATGCAGATGAGTGGAATGGTCTTAGTTGCCATAAATGACAACACCTATCATGTGAAGCAGTGTCTCTTGCAAATCGGATTGTGATGGGGAGGTAAAATCGACCCATTCACATTATCTATAAACCTTTGTTTTCTTACTATTATTTTTCTTAATCAAATCATAACTATCTAATAGAGATGATGTTATGTAAGCCATATTTGATATAAGCAAATAAGTATTTATATATTTATCTCGAATGAGGATAATACCTCGTGATAATTATTAAAGCTTACTTTTGAGCAGCCATAGGCATATATTATGGAGTGCCTTCATTGTAAATGCATAATGGATTGAATCACTCCTTGTGATTATTAATTTCTCGAGATGGCGATGGAGTTGGGTAATGTGTAGGTCTTTTTGGTGCTTGCATAAACATTCATGTTTCAGACTTTCATTAGTAGGGACCTTTCATAAAAATCCAAAAATTCTAAGTCCCTCGGCCTCATTTTATGCATATCGGGCTTTGAAAGTTGCAAAAAATAGTTGTATGCATGCATCTTTGTATATACTAGGTCACTTGTATATACATACAAGTCCAAATGTACATTGGCGGGCCAACAATGTCAATTAGCTTTCAAAAAAGTGAAAAAATGTGATTGAATGCATTTTAAATGCATATCGGGTTTGCAATAGATGCATATGCATTGAGGAATCTTTCACAAATTCCTAGAATATTCTGTGGTTGTATGTTGAGTTTGCCTGTATATCGGGTTTGTATGTTTGGACATACAATGGCTATATACAATGAAAACATGCAAGGGCCAATGTACATTGAAACAGATGCAAAGGTGAATGTATGTCTGACATACATTGGGAATGTACATTGCAAATATACAAGAGGTTGACATGCATTTGTTATAGTGAAAGGGGTTTGTATGTGTGAGATGTAAGTGCAATATACATTCACCACATACAACGGAAAGATGCATCGACCAATGCATATACAAGAAGACACATGTACATTGCAAAGATATAAGGGGTCTTGTATATTCGGCAACATACAAAGCAGAATGTATATGCGTTATGAAGTCATCATATGCAAAGGAAAAAGATGTACAAGGCCGATATACAAGTGATGGGGCCTGCAGACATACAAGGGTCGTTGTATCTCCAACATATAAGTCATAATGTATATGTGACATACAAGTAGAAAGCAAAGGGGGAGATACATTTGGTGGGGCCGGTGGATATACAAAGGAGATTGTATGTTCGAACATACAAGGGAACATGCATTCCAAAGATGCATTGGCTAGATTTGAAATGAACATGCAACCCAGACGCGAAAAGGAAAATGTACTATGGCGGATAGTGGTTTGGGGTCTGCAGCATGTATATTAGGTGCTTATATAAGCCGATATACAAGAAAATAGAGATACAAGCTGGATTTTAAAGTGATTGCAATTTGTTCCATAATGATTTGAGATCCGCATTGTATGTATATTGCATATTGTACATGTACAATATACAAGGAGTTATACTAGGAATCGAGATGCAAGCCGGACCCAACGGTGATTTAAATATGCTTTATAAAGTTTGGGGTCCGCGGCTTGTATGTAGGCAGTTGTTTGTATATGCATGTTCTTTTGCATATACAGGGCGAAAAAGGCAAAATTGAAGGGAGAAAAGTCAGCGATAGGAAGAAGACACCTGCATGGCAAGTTTTAATTGGTTGTTGACTTTTCAAAGCATTTTGAGGCTATGGATTTCAGTGATGGGGGAAATCGATGGTTCTATTTCAAAGATTTTTAGTGTTGGATTTCCTTTGTCTTTGCAGCTATTTTTTGAGCAGGAAGGAGCTTCAGAGGCACACGAACTAGTGGGCTGCGGGTGGTTGGCATTGACGACAAATGTGCAAAGGGGTATGGGTTGAGATGATTGGCTAGCTACCACATTCAAGGATGAAAATCTCTAGACGGTGGCACATTCCCCAATTTCTCCTGCTCATTCCTCTCCTTCTCTCGGCCGCATTGAATATTTTGAGCGCCAATCTAAAGATGCATTGTATTTGGCAGAAATTTTGAAAATGCCTTGTAATTATTGCTGAGTACATTGTCTTGCTATAAAATGCAAATTGTGTCACTCATTTTTGGTTGTTGAAGACTTGGGAATTTTTTTGGGGGAAAAATAACAAAAGACAGAGCATTTTCTTGGCTGTTTTATCTCTGTTGGAGTTTATGAGTTGCATTTGAGTGGACCTTACACATATGTTTAGTTTTTATTTTATTTTATATGAAAAATGCATTATTGCATGTCTTTATCTATCTGTCTCCATGTGTTGTATGCATTCTCTTCTTTTGAATCTGGTTGCTAAGGGTTTCTCAGAATCTAGGGTATGGATTTCTGTGTCACATGCTTAATATTTAACTTCCATTCAAGGATTGGATTAAATTGTTGTAGGTTGAGTATGGAGAAGATTGTATGTCAGATGGGATGTATGTAAGTAGAGATAGTTAAATACTTATCCTTGGGTGGTGTTTGTAAGGCAAATACCAGTCCTAACCCCTTGAAACTTGAATTCCAGTTGCAAGCCATTCTCTATATACGTCTACTTGACTCCTTGCCTTGAGATAGGCACCGGTCTGTTTCTTGTGTAGTAGTTATGATCCAAAACCCCCTATCTTGCATCCAAAACATAAAAACAAACCATTTCATAATTCCAACTCGTTATTTTGTAGGAGTAGAAATAGGAACCCTGCATACTCTCATTCCTAACCAGTCAAATATGTCCAAGAACACTGCCAACCTTGAGATTTATCATGTAAACCTTGGTCCATACATGAGAGTATTATTTATGTTATTGTAAAGCTAAATCTCTCTATCATTGGGTGAGTCAATGTGAAATCTTTAGCTTTAGGGATACTCCCCTTGGTGTGGCAGAACTAGAAGTGAAGGGGAGGCAGCTCACACAACCTCCTGTATCTGTTGGCCGAATCTGCCTATGCATTGGAACTAGCAAACCCTCTGCCGATTTGGACACTAACAGAAATGGCGATTCTGTTGGGGACGACTCAAGTGATTTGAAGGCTAGAAAATCTAGTTTCTAGTGAAGTTGCAGCTAGACCAAAGAAATGACCATGTGGTACTCTGTTGGCATGGTGAATCTAGAAAACAAAAGTGCCTTGTTGATATTTTTTGTCCTCTGTGAGAGGTGGCGACTCTGTTGATTGATCCTATCCAAAGCTGCAACATATTTCTAGGTATTCCATCTTTTCATTCAAAATGATGAGTTTAGAGCAGCAAACCTGGTTGTGTTCTCAAAGAAGACCATTTTTTATTGAAAGGTATAAAGCTTTGAATTTCAAAGGATAAATTTTAATTTGATAGAAGATTATGAGGTAGAGGCTGAAGATGTAGTAATGAGACTTTTTGTTCAGTCATTAGAGGATGATGCTAGGGTATGGTTTTCAGACCTGCCTGTGTGTTCAGTTTCTTCATGGGTAGATTTAGAAGTTGTATTCCTAGAGTAGTTTGGTGAAAGGTTTGATGTGGCCTCATTGATCATACATTTCATGAATATTCAAAAGGAGGATGAGGAACTGGTTCTAGCCTTTAATCTTAGATTTATTAAGTTGCTCAAGAAGATTCCTGAATATATGAGACCAAATGATGCATTGTGTTTGACAATTTGTTTGGCTACATTTGATAAGAAAATGAATTATAGATTGAGAGATAAAGAACCAGTCACACTTCACCAGCTTACCAATTTGCTATGGACATTGAAAACAATGAGAAATATGG
Source organism: Cunninghamia lanceolata (assembly GCA_027924645.1). NCBI lineage: Eukaryota > Viridiplantae > Streptophyta > Pinopsida > Cupressales > Cupressaceae > Cunninghamia > Cunninghamia lanceolata. The sequence goes on from BSBN01000798.1 coordinate 2,544,460, forward strand.
AATGCCAGTAGGTTTCACGGCTGCAAGTTTTCAAAATAGTTTTTAAAGTGAATGTTATTTTGCTTTCCCAGTGTGTTCATTGAAAGATGATTCTGCAAAGGGAAATATATTTCAAAATAGTATGAGTAGCCATGATGTGATGCATAAACATGAAGAAGATGCTATAGAAAATATAGGCACATCCTATAATGGTGAAGACAAAGATTATTGTCAGCCTCTAGAAGAAAAGCCCGCAGATGTAAAATGCTCTTCAAATGATGAAATGAAAGATATATATGAAGTTACATCCTATAGTAATAGGCATATCCCAGTTATTCTTGAATATTTATATGAGGTGGATATGCAGAGCTTCACTCTAAATGCAGAAGATGTTGTTTCAAGGGATGACAATGAATATGTTAGTGACTGTCAACATTTAGATGCATATGTGAGCTTTTCAGATGATGAAATATATATGGATGTTGAATATGAGTGTTTCCTTGAAAATGTTGACCACCTCTACAATGCAGAGGTTGAATTTTTTGCTGCTGATTATCAGTGCATTGGTGAAGAGGAAAATTAGGGTCACTATTCAGATGTGTGTGCTCATACAGTTGGGGATAGTGTTGGTTGTAGGGGTGACTACAAGGCTTTCAGTAAAGGGCTACATTCTAAGTTCTTGGTGACTTCTCTTGAGACATTCCAGGTGGATCTTAATGATAAAATTGTTGAGCATAATGATGATGGATATCTGAATGTTTATAAAAAGGAATATGATTATGAGATGTTGCTTGTGCGTGAATATTGCATGTTTGATACAGAGGAGCTCTTACTTTTTGAAGAAGGGAAAATTTTTGATGTGGATTCATTTGTTTCATATGAGTCTATTGTTTTTCCAAGTAACATTAGTGATTCATATGATGATGACATTCTACAATTGATGATAATGTATGCTGATGAAGTTAGTTGTAGATTTGTTAAAGAAAAAGAAATGGGCAGCAACATAAATAATTGCAAAGAGGGTTGCTGCAGGTAGTTAAATGCTTTTAGGCTTCATTTGAAGAAATCAAAAGAAAATCAGATATTTGACAAAGGGAAATTCTAGTTTTTCCTTTTTGGCAGACCTAGGCCACCAAGTAAAATTTTAATAATGTATTTTGTGATGCAAGTCGGTGCAGTGTTTGACTCTATTGCCCAATGGATAAGGACTGGTCTTCATCCTAGAGATTTATGGTTCTCGCCATGCCTGCAAGAGGCATGCATCCCCAGATATAGCTAGTGTTGGTGCCTGCATAAACATTCAGGTTTTAGACTTTCATCTATAGGCACCTTTCATAAAAATCCAAAAATTCTAAGTCCCATGGCCTCATTTTATGCATATCAGGATTTGAAAAGTGCAAAAAATAGTTGTATGCATGTATCTTTGTATATACAAGATCACTTGTATATACATACAAGTCCAAATGTACATTGGCAGGCCAAAAATGTCAATCGGCTTTCAAAAAAGTGAAAAAATGTGATTGAATGTGTTTTAAATGCATATCGGGTTTGGAATAGGTGCATAAGCATTGAGGAATGTTTTGTAGATTCCTGAAATATTCTGCAGTTGTATGTTGAGTTTGCTTGTATATCGGGTTTGTATGTTTGGACATACAATGGCTACATACAATGAAAATATGCAAGGGACAATGTACATCGAGATAGATGCAAAGGTGAATGTATGTCTTACATACATTGGGAATGTACATTGTAAATATACAAGAGGCCGACATGCATTCGCTACAGTGAAAGTGGTTTGTATGTGCGAGATGCAAGTACAATATACATTCGCCACATACAACGGAAAGATGCATCAGCCAATGCATATACAAGAAGACACATGTACATTGCAAAGATACAAGGGGTCTTGTATATTTGGCAACATACAAAGCTGAATATGTGATATGTAAAGGAAAAGGATGTACAAGGCCGATATACAAGTGATGGGGCCCGTAGACATACAAGGATCGTTTTATCTCCAACATACAAGTCACAATGTATATGCGGCATACAAGAAGCAAGAAAAGGGGGAGATACATTTGGTGGGGCCCGCGGATATATAGAGGAGATTGTATGTTTGAACATACAAGGGAACATGCATTCCAAAGATGCATTGGCTGGATCTGAAATGAACATGTAACCCAGACGCAAAAAGGAAAATGTACTATGGCGGAGAGCGGTTTGGGGTCCGCAACATGTATAGTAGGTGCTTGTATATGCCGATATACAAGAAAATAGAGATACAAGCTAGATTTCAAAGCAATTGCAATTTGTTCCATAATGATTTGAGATCCGCATTGTATGTATATTACATATTGTACATGTACAATATACAAGGAGTTATACTAGGAATCGAGATGCAAGCTGGACCTGACGGTGATTTAAATATGCTTTATAAAGTTTGGGGTCCGCAGCTTGTATGTAGGTAGTTGTTTGTATGTGTATGTTCTTTTGCATATACAGGGTGAAAAAGGAAGAATCAAAGAGAGAAAAGTCAGCGATAGGAAGAAGACACCTGCGTGGCAAGTTTTAATTTGTTGTTGACTTATCAAAGCATTTTGAGGTTGCAGCTTTCAGCAATGGGGGAAATTGACAGTTCTGTTACAAAGATTTTTAGCATTGGATTTCGTTTGTCTCTGTAGCTATTTTTTGAGCAGGAAGGAGCTTCAGAGGCACGTGAACCAGTGGGTTGTAGGTGGTTGGCATTGATGGTAGATGTGTAGAGGGGTATGGGTCGAGATGATCGGCCAGCTACCACATTCAAGGATGAAAATCTCCAGATAGCAGCACATTCCCCAATTTCACCTGCTCATTCCTCTCCTTCTCTTGGTTGCATTGAATATTTTGAACGCCAATCTGAAGATGTGTTGTATTTGGTAGGAATTTTGAAAATGCCTTGTAATTATTGCTGCGTACACTGTCTTGCTATAAAATGTAAACTGTCACTCATTTTTGGTTGTTGAAGACTTGGGCATTTTTTGGAGGAAAAATAACGAAAGACAAAGCATTTTCTTGTTTGTTTTATCTCTGTTGGAGTTTATGAGTTGCATTTGAGTGCACCTTGCACATATGTTCAGTTTCTTGTTATTTTATATGAAAAATGCATTATTGTATGTGTTTATCTGTTTGTCTCCATGTGTTGTATGCATTCTCTTCTTTTGAATCTGGTTGCTAAGGGTTTCTTAGATTCTAGGGTATGGATTTCTGTATCACATGCTTAATTTTTAACTTCCATTCAAGGAGTGGATTAAATTGTTGTAGGTTAAGTATGGAGAAGATTGTATGTCAGCTGGGATGTATGTAAGTAGAGACAGTTAAATACTTATCCTTGGGTGGTGTTTGTAAGGAAAATACTAGTCCTAACTCCTTGAAACTTGAATGCCGGTTGCAAGCCATTCTCTTGTATACAGCTACTTGACTCCTTACCCTAAGATAGGCATTGGTCTATTTCTTGTGTAGTAGTTATGATCCAAAACCCCCTATCTTGCATCCAAAACATAAAAACAAACCATTTCATAATTCCAACCCATTAGTTTGTAGGAGTAGAAAGAGGAACCCTGCATACTCTCATTCCTAACCAGTCAGATATGTCTAAGAACACTGCCAACCTTGAGATTTATCATGGAAATCTTGGTCCATACATGAGAGTATTCTGCCTGTTATTGTAAAGCTAAATCTTTCTATCATTAGGCAATTCAAGGTGAAATCTTTAGCTATAGGGATACCCCCCTTGGTGTGGCAGAACTAAAAGTGAAAGGGAGGCAGCTCATGCAACCTCCCGTATCTGTTGGCTGAATCTACCTATGCATTGGAACTGGCAAACCCTCTGCTGATTCGAACACTAAGATGTCTCATAACTAAATTTAAGGAGTGGTGGTTAATCCAACCACATTCATTGATATCCACAAATGATGATCACATCATCGACATATGTTGATGTTTACAATTTTATAGTTATCAGTTGAACCAAATCTTTGAGAAAACTATTTTGGAATAGAATGTGTTCTCAAACAATAGAGTGGAGGGAATGAAAATAGGGGCAACTCATTATGAGTCTAGTTGAGTCCTTAAAAACCACAACTCAGCTAAGTCATTGAGAGATTATGGAGTAGCATGTTATTTTTGCATTATCGATGACCATTGAAAAATGAGGTAAAAAGGAGAGTTCGCAGTAGGTAGAAGGATAAAGACTTAGTGAAGGAAAGAACATGGTTTGTCTGGGGAAAACATAGAAGCTCTTTCATTTGCAAATCCATCTTAGTAGAGACCGCTGCTTACAGGTAAATACTCCTGTAATATATGCTTTAAAAAGAAAATGATAGTTTGAATGATTGCTTGTCTTGGACAATCATTTAATTCAGTTTGATTATCCTTTAACTCTATTGTGTAAAATATTCAAATGAGATGAGCCAACTATATCACCTTGAATACCATTGATTTAACTTGATTGACTAAGTCAGCTGTGTATGTGTTATCTTAGTATAATCAGAGAGTGTCGACTTAGCTTGAAAAGGCTGATGCAATCTTTTACAATGAAATCTATTTCATTATCATTTTGGGTTGATAATATTCCTATTATCCTTAAATCGATATACAGACCCATTTATTGTTTGGGAAATAAACAAACTCTTTAGAAGGAGGTTATCATAGTTTTCTAGTGTTTAATAAAATAGTCGCTCTATTGAATGAGCAATCATTATCAAACAAGTCGATTATTTTATTATAAGATAGTTATGTATTTAATTCTCATTGAGATTAGTGTAAATGATACTTGATAGGAAAACTTACCAGCTGTGAGTAATATGGTTTATAGTATTAAATGGATATATTATCATTTTGAAAACCATTATTGGTTTAATTTCTATACATTTGTCAAAAATGCTTCCTTATCAAAAGAAATTAGATTCTTGATGATCTATGATAACTATGGTAAAACCTATTGAGTGGTAGAAGAATTAGGGATAGTTTGGAAAATAGGATAAATATCAAAGGACCATCTTTAATGTCTATTCTAGTAATCTTGATGAGTATTGCCTCATAGTAAACCATTATGATGGAATATATTAAGTCTATCTACAGATAACTATGTATAGAGTCATATATGAGTATATAAGTAGTGATGGTTAATAACATCACGTAAAGGGAAAATGAAAAGTAATCATTTCCTTTGAATAGGAATTTTTATCTTTACAAGAACTATAGTATTCTATAGCTTGGTTGAGTTAAACCAAAGAGTTGTTTATAAACCTTAGTCTTGAAGTTACGAGATAAGGTTATTTTGATATAAGGGATTATTCAAGGGTTAAATAAAACCTTGGTTTAACCTAGAAGGTTTAAAGATTATTTGATGACACCTTTATGTTTATAACCCATTTTAGTTATTTTATGGGGGTAGACATTAAAGGGTCGAGAACCCTAAATAATAAATGTTCATATTTATCTTATTGTAAAGAGATTTGTTATTCGTCGATAATGTTTAACCTTAGGTAGAGGAACCTATTTGTTTGGTTACAAGTCAACTTGAGATATTAGGCTTAGTATGCAAGAGGTACTATTAATTATTTAGTCAACAATAAAGTTTATTATACCTTTTCAGTCACAACTTCTCTTAGCTCTTACTTGTCGATAAGTGATGAATCTCAAATGTTATAAAGATGCAAAGAGATATTCAAGAATATATAGTCATTCCATAAGGTCTATGGAGTAATGATAGTGTCTTGTGAATTCACCTAAGTCAAAAGGACTAGTTTTGAGTTAGATAAAATTCTTTAGTTAAACCTTAACTTGACCAAATAAGGTATTTATTTATATTAAATCATTGTGATCATTATATAGATCATGGTTGAAGGGACAAGTACACTAACTATGTTTATTTATTCGTACTTGTAAAAAAGGAAATAATTTCCTAGACTATGATGCTTAACCTAGGTAAGGTAACCATCTTAGTCATTATAAATCAATTTAAAATTCTTATGAGTTGATAAGTCTTGGATCTCAGGTATTCCAATCATGTAATGAGAATCCTCATAAAGAAAGGAAATCAATAAGGTCTATGGAATATAGACAGTGAATGTAAATTTGTCTAGGTCAGGAAGACTAAAATATTGAAGTTGTCAAGACTATATAGTTATACATAATTGACCAAGTCAAACTGTAGAAATATGATAGTATCCAAGTTGAGTTGGGGTGGGTGAACATTACGACAACATTCATTGCGAACATCAATTTATATTGAAACTATGGCCATAGTAATGCATATGTCACTGCATGCATTTTTGGTTCACTGTATCTAGATTTCATAACCTATAGGAAATAATACTTAGCTAGAGGGTATCTAGGGTTGTATGGTTGATAGAGTTGTGTGGGATACAACACTATGTACTTGGAATGGAAAATTACCACTGGTCACCTTTGGTCTATATTTCTTGTGAAGGGTAGAGCCACTTCCTATGTGGAAGATGTGTGGGAGACCATTGGTCTGTGGATGGAGGTAAAGCATTGGGAAGATGCTCTCTCTCTCTCTAGTAGAAGGTATGCCGAGGCTTGTGAAAAAGATGTCAGATTTCTGGATGCAGTATAACTTTGAGACTTGTGTTTATTGAGACTATGTAGAACATTATCTAATGCAGATATTTGTAATTGTAAAGACAATATGTCGTCTTTGTATATTATATTATGTTGCTTATTTTAGGATAGCAATCTTGTAATTTGTTGTTATTTGATTATATGTTAAATAAAAGAACAATTTTCTCTCTCATTTTTACCTTGTTGAATTACTCTATGGTAAATTCTTGATTTTACTATGTTTTTAGAACGTGGATGTTACATATGGTATCAGAGCTACCAAGTTTGGCACTAGGGCTTATGAGTCCACTATGCTAACCTATTGTCAATATTATGTGGTTAGCTAATGTTTGAATTTTCTTGTGCTAGAATGGTGTGGAGAAGAACCAAAAAAATTACTAGAAAATCTGCTCGCAACATTTTCTTGAATTAGTAGTTAAGAAAGAACCTATCAATGAAGTGAAACTTAAAGAGCATATTATTTACTCTACGGGTGCATGGCTAGAGGATTCAAAGACTTTTGTTGATTCACTTAAGTGGATATAGCTAGAAAGAAAAATAATGTTTTCAACTGGCCAAGAATCTTACTATTTCTACTTGTGTAGTTAAACCTAGTAAACTATAGTCAGTTACGACATGTCATTTGGAAGAAATTGCGATGCTTTTTTTTAGGAAAAGAGGTGTTGGAGGAGTACCTGTGTGTACATCCATCCTCTAAGTTTGTTTAATTGGAAGATCCTTTAATTGACAGTGACATGTAGTCTTGTCATATCAACTATATAAATAAGGATGTGGTTACTCCTGAATAAATTATAATAAATATGAGAATGTTTAGTATCAATCTATTGATTGTTATGAGATAAATATGTTTGATGGTTTGAGTCATTTTAGATTCAAAAAACTATTAGATAACTTATTTATATGGCATGAGAAAAATAACATGTTTCTTACAAGAACCAAACAAGGGTGAGAGTCTAGAAGAGAATAAACCATAATTTAATCTCTTGAATAAATTGGAGCAATCCTAACCATGTTTGCAAAAACCAAAGAGAGACCTGGTATTTGGAAAAGAAAGTAAGAGATCAAGGAAACCCTGAAGGGGGAAAATGAGATTTCTCATGGGATAAGAAAGGAAAATCACCAAGAATATAGTGTGAGTAATGAAAATCCTAAAACCATAGACCCTAAAAGGAAGCAAAGGATAGGCTTGTCGTAGAACTGTCCTAGATATGAAGAAAGTCATTCCACCAAAGTTGATGGAACAGGTGACTGGAGCAACTAAAAATTTTATTCCTCCTAGAGTTTTGGGATAAGTTACCTAGAAACGTACCTTGCTGTATGACAACTAAAAAATTAATGGAATCAAAAGCCCCATAACAAGAATTATTGGCTAAAGGTTTGATTCTAGATCTAGTATTTTACCATGGGGTGCACTACTTATTGTTGTCAAGAAAAAAGGACATAACTCTACAATTGTGTATTGAGTATCATATGCTCATTAAATCAATGATAAAGGACAAATATCTTTCACCACATATTGATGACCACTTTAATTAGATGCATGGAGATGCAGTGTTTTCAAAGATTGATTGATGATCAATATATCATCAGTCAAAATTGAAGGATGAGGATACCCATAAAACAACTTTTTAGACAAGAAATGGGCACTATAAGTTTGTAGTGTTGCCCCTTTGGACTTACAAATGCCTCTGTCACAATCATGAATCTCATGAATAGTGTGTTTAGAGATTATATAGATAAATTTGTTCTAATCCTTTTGGATGATATACTTATTTATTTTAATAATGAAGGAGAACATTATCATTATGTGCAAGTGATTCTATAACGGTTAAGAGAAATAAATTGAGTGGATAAAATACATGACAAGAGGCAATTGATTTATTAAAAAGAGAAATTACTACAGCACCAATTCTGTGAATTCCTAACCCCGAAGGATTGTTTGAGGGAAAAAATTGATGCCTCAGGAGAAGGATTAAGGGGTGCACTTATACAAGATGAGCAAGTAATAGCCTAAGATTCAAGGTATGATGGGTTTCATTTTGAGTCTAATGGACCGTTGAGATATAGAGGAAGAATGCATGTTACTAATATAGCCAAATTAAGAATTTTTGTGTGGAGAGAAGTACACACTGCACCATACTTAGGATATCTAAAGGTAACTAAACTTCTAGCAGATGCAAAACCTCTTAAATTCATGAAAAGAATGAATAATTATGCTACAAGATTTGTAGCAAGATGTTTAGAATGTTAGAGGGTAAAAGCAGAGCATCAACACCTTGTAGGATTGTTGTACCCACATGATGTGCGACAGTGGAAATGGAAAGTTATTAGTATGGATTTTGTTTAAGGTCTTTCTATGTCTAGGAATATACACGATGCCATTTTAGTTGTGGTTGATAAACTCACAAAGGTAGCACATTTTAAACTAGGGAATTTGACTGATGGAGCATTAGTGTTATCTCACAAATTTGTACAAGAGGTGTTTAGATTGCATGGTTTCTTTGAAAAGATTATCTCTGATAGAGATGCGCATATAACATCAAGGTTCTAGAAAACTTTGGTTTCTGCACAAGAAACTAAACTCAATGTGAGTACAACTTATCATCAAGAAATTGATGGGAAAACTGAGAGAGTTAACCAAGTTTTGGAAGATTTGTTACAAACATATTTCATAGATCAACAATATAAGTGGGGAGACTACTTATCACTTGTGAAATTTTGATTTATACCTAACATTTTTCTATTAAGATGACTCCATTTGAAACATTGGATAGAAAAAGATGTCGAACTCCTATAAGCTGGGTAAGCTAGAAGATAGGATTAGCATTAGTCCAGAAATATTGTCAGAAATGGATGAATAGATTAACCTGATCAGAAAAGATCAGTGGAAATTAATAATAAATAAAAAATTTACATTGATGTTAAGCGTACACTAAGACAATTCTCGGTTAGAGAAGAAAAGTGGGTAAAAGCACAAAGTTGTGTTACAAATTTAGCTAACTTATCAGCACAAGTGAAATTAAGTATTTCTAACTAAAAATTAATTTTGGTCAAACATATGATTTTGTAAGATTAATTCTAGCTAAGTTAGATATGTCCACAACTTTTCCAACTAAAATTGTTGGCTAAATGCATATGTAGCACCACTATGAGGCAAATTTACCAAAAAAAAAAAAATTGAAAAACTTGATATTTCAACAACTACTAGTCGTGTAAATAATATTTTTTTAAAAATATAAAAATACCCTTTGTAGATCTATAAGTTTAGTTTTCAAAAATATATGTTTTAATAGTTAAATTATTATTTATATTTTCCTTTCTATTTTTACTAAAAGTAGATTATCAGCACAAAACATTAGGTCGATTACCATGTCAAAGAAAAATAGTAAAACTTATTAAAAAAAATTGAAAAAAATATGATGCACTAGATAAAAGAATCTATATCAAGATGGTATAATTTTTTTTTCTATTTTAGATAAATAGTTAATATGAAAGTTGGCGTCAAATGGAAATAACTACATTTTACTACACTCACATTTTATTATTTATTTAAAAATATATATTTATCAAAATTAGAAAAAATAATATCCATGTACTAAAGTTTCAAGTTATAAATACACAAAAAAATTGAAGAAAAAAAAATTACTATATAAAGATTGACGTCTCATGTAACTTCATTTTTCAGCATTTTATTAGCAACTAAATTATAGTGTCAATTTATTAAAAACTATATTTAAATAATTTTTTAAATTTTTTCAAAAAATACAAACATAAAATATACTAAAAAATAAATATTTTATTAGTTTACATTATTTCAAAATTCAAAACATATATGTCACTTTTTACTGATTCAAGTTTAAAAGTGGATCAGCATTGACCATTTCCTTTATAAAAAGTGTGACACAGCTTTGTATTTTTACCCAAGTTATTTTGAAGGTAAAATTCCATAAAAGTTTCATAAAGAATGGAATGTATTCCAAACCAGTTCCTATGTATAAAGGACTCTTCTAAATTTTTCATGGTTATCAATTCTATTGGTTTCAAGAATCAATTTATTACTAGTTATTGCTAGGAGGCATAATGTTTTTTGTGATTTATATATGAAAAATATATTTATATAATATATGAATATTATATTCTTAGAAAGTTTTACAAGTATAGAACCTAGGAATGGTTATGATCGAGCTTCTTAAATGCTTGAAGTTTGCAAACACTGCTTATGTAACATAGAGGTCTTGCAGTGCAAGGTCCAATAGGATCAATATGCTGACGAAAATGCTACATGGGAGGATTACCATGAATTTTACCAAAGGTTTCCTCTTTTACTTAATGTTGTTACCAGTTGAAAACAAAGAACTTATTTTAGTCACTTTTTGATACTTTATATCATCGAGGACGATGAATCTTTAGGAGAAGGATATGTTACATTCCTAATTTTTGTCTTCCTATACTCTTTAATATTGCATTATGAGATTTGGTTTATTATTTGAATAATGATGCACTGATCATAATTTGTTGGTTACAAGTTTGATACAGGATTATAGGTTTTCAGATGACTCTCAGAGAGAGAGAGAGAATCTTTCGAGGAGAGAGATATAGACCTCAGTTTACAAGTGATTATTTACCAAAAACGAGTATGAGTGTTTAATGAAAACATAAACCAGTGTCGTAAGAGGTAAGTTTTGTCTTGTCAGTTTACTTTTGAACCCAATTGATAGTTAGTCGATATCTTTTGAATCTTTTCAAGTTGTAGTGTGTTGTCATAGTTTTTTGTAACATAAACGATGTCGTCTAAGTAAGAATTACAACCATTTACATTTAACATAAAAGTTATGACATCATTGTTGTAAAATGGTTGTGTTATTACTATTAAGTCACTTAAGTGTTTTATTGTCTACGTTTAACATTAAATGATGATCTCATCAAGTTGATGTGATTTTAATGAAGGATTGTGATGGGGAGGTAAACTTGACCCATTCACATTATCCGTAAACCTTTGTTTTATTACTATTATTTTTATTGATCAAATCATAACTATCTACTAGAGATGATGTTATGTAAGCCATATTTGATATAAGAAAATAAGTATTTATATATTTATTGAATGAGGATAATTCCTCGTGATAATTATTAAAGCTTACTTTTGAGCAGCTATAGGCATATATTATGGAGTGCCTTCATTGTAAATGCATAATGGATCGAATCACTCCTTGTGATTATTAATTGCTTGAGATGGTGATGGAGTTGGGTAGTGCGTAGGTCTCATAGCTAAATTTGAGGAGTGGTGGTTAATCCAACCACATTAGTTGATCTCCACAAATGATGATCACATCATTGACATATGTTGATGTTTGCAATTTTATAGCTATCGATTGAAACCAAATCTTTGAGAAAACTATTTTGGAATTGAATGTGTTCTCAAACAACAAAGTAGAGGGAATGAAAATAGCAGCAACTCATTATGAATCTAGTTGAGTCCTTAAAAATCACAATTCAGCTAAGTCATTAGGACATCATGTATTAGCATGTTATTTTTGCATTATCGATGACCATTGAAAATGGAGGTAAAAAGGAGAGTTCACGATGGGTAGAAAGATAGAGAGTTAGTGAAGGAAAGAATGTAGTTCATTTGGGGCGAACATAGAAGCTTTTTCATCTGCAAATCCATCTTAGTAGAGACCACTGCTTACAAGTAAATACTCCTGTAATATATGCTTTAAAAAGACAATGATAGTTCGAATGATTGCTTGTCTTGGACAATCATTTAATTCAATTTTATTATCCTTTAAGTCTATTGTGTAAACTGTTCAAATGAGATGAGCCGATTGTGTTACCTTGAATACCATCGATTTAACTTGATTGACTGAGTCGACTATGTACATGTTATCTTAGTATAATCAGAGAGCGTCAACTTAGCTTGAAAAGGCCAATGGAAGAATTTACAATGAAATCTATTTCATTATCATTTTGGGTTGATAATATTCTTATTGTCCTTAAATCGATATAGGGACCCATTTATTGTTTGGGAAATAAATGAACTCTTTAGAAGGAGGTTATCATAGTTTTCTAGTGTTTAGAAAACCAATCACTCTATTAAATGAGAAATCATTATGAAACAAATCAATTATTTTATTATAAGATAATTATGTATTTAACTCTCATCAAGATTAGTGTAAATGATACTTGATAGGAAAACTTACCAGCTGTGAGTAATATGGTTCATAGTATTAAATGGAGATATTATCATTTCAAAAACCATTCATGGTTTAATTTCTATACATTTGTCAAAAATGTTTCCTTATCAAAAGAACTTAGATTCTTGACAATCTATGATGACTATGGTAAAGCCTATTGAGTGGTAGAAGAACTAGGGATAGTTTGGAAAATAGGATAAATATCAAAGGACCATCTTTAATGTCTATTCTAGTAATCTTGATGAGTATTGCTTCATAGTAAACCATTATGATGGAATAGATTAAGTCTATCTAGAGATAACCATGTATAGAATCATATATGAGTATATAAGTAGTGATGGTTAATAACATCACGTAAAGGTAAATTGAAAAGTAATCATTTCCTTTGAATAGGAGTTTTTATCTTTACAAGAACTATAGTATTCTATAGCTTGGTTGAGTTAAACCAAAGAGTTGTTTATAAACCTTAGTCTTGAAGTTATGAGATAAGGTTATTTTGATATAAGAGATTATTCAAATAAAACCCTAGTTTAACCTAGAAGGGTTAAAGATTATTTGATGACACCTTTATGGTTATAACCTATTTTAGTTATTTTATGGGGGTAGACATTAAAGGGTCGAGAACCCTAAATAATATATGTTCATATTTATCTTATTGAAAAGGGATTTTTTATTGGTTGATAATGTTTAACCTTAGGTAGAGGAACCTATTTGTTTGGTTACAATTCAACTTGAGATATAAGTCATAAGCCTTGGGTTTTGCAAGCATGCAAAAGGTACTATTATTTAGTTAGTCAACAATAAAGTTTATTATACCTTTTCAGTCACAACTTCTCTTAGCTCTTACTTGTCGATAAGTGATGAATCTAAATGTTATAAAGATGCAAAGAGATATTCAAGAATAGATAGTCATTCCATAAGGTCTATAGAGCTATGACAGTGTCTTGCGAATTCACCTAAGTCAGAAGGACTAGTTTTGAGTTAGATAAAACTCTTTAGTTAAACCTTAACATGACCAAATAAGGTATTCATTTATATTAAATCATTGTGATCATTATATAGATCATGATTGAAGGGACAACTTCCCTAACTATGTTTATTTATTCTTACTTGTAAGAAAGGAAATAATTTCCTAGACTATGATGCTTAACCTGGGTAAGGTAACCATCTTAGTCATTATAAATCGATTAAAAATTCTTATGAGTTGATAAGTCTTGGATCACACGTATTGTAATGATGCAATAACAATCCTCGTAAAGAGAGGAAATCGATAAAGTCTATGGAATATAGATAGTGAATGTAATTTTTTCTAGGTCAGAAAGACTAAAGTATTGAATTTGTCAAGAGTATATAGTTATACATAATTGACACAGTCAAACTGTAGGAATATGATAGTATCTAAGTCGAGTTAGGGTGGGTGAACATTATGACAACATTCTTTACAAACGTCAATTTATACTGAAACTATGGCCATAGTAATGCATATGTCTCTACATGCATTATCGGTTCATTGTATCTGGTTTGCATAACCTATCGGAAATCATACTTAGCTAGAGGGTATCTAGGGTTGTATGGTTGATAGATTTGTGTAGGATACGACACTATGTACTTGGAAAGGCAAATTACCACTAGTCACCTTTGGTCTATATTCCTCGTGAAGGGTAGGGCCACTTCCTATGTGGAAGGTGTGTGAGAGACCGTCAGTCTATGGATAGAGGTAAAGCACTAGGAAGATGCTCTCTTTCTCTCTAGCAGAAGACATGTTGAGGCTTGTGATAAAGATGTTAGATTTCCAGATGAAATATATCTTTGAGACTTATGTTTATTGAGACTATGCAAAATATTATCTAATGTAGATATTTTTAATTGTAAAGACAAAATGTCATCTTTGTATATTATATTATGTTGCTTATTTTAGGATAGAAAGCTTGCAATTTGTTGTTACTTGATTATATGTTAAATAAAAGAAACATTTTCTCTCATTTTTACCTTGTTGAATTACTTTATGGTAAATTCTTGATTTTACTATGTTTTTAGAAATGTGGATGTTACAAGCCTTATATTGTTCAAATGTAAAAGGCAAAAGTTTAGAAACCTGCTTTACCTTGTTGTCCTCATCATTTACTGGCTTGGGCTTTTGGTCACTGCAAGAATTCAACAGAGTGGCAAGATCTCTACAAGTTGAACATTTAGGGTCTTGACAATCAAACATAGAGTTGTCTTGAAAACGCTGATCATCTTCAACTAGTCCACTTGATTGCTCTTCAAGACAAGCTGCCTTAGTTTTATTCATGTTGGCCTCTTCATTGTAGTACAAAGGGAGCTCTACAAATAAATTAGATTCTTCATCTTCATGGAGAATCTGATCTGATTTAGTTTCATGTTCAGCTTGGTAGTCAGTCCTATCGTCATGCAAAACAAGCTTGCTAGATTCTAAAACAAACCTATCTCTTTGCTCTTCTAGCTGAATCGAGGCCTCAATCTCATCCTTGCCTTTACGAAACAACAGTGCATCATTTTCTACAATATCTTCTGGCTATGCCAAATCAACTGGTAAGTTGGGTACCTATATGCTGTCTTCATCATCACCAACAAAAATAGGTAGTTGATCAAACAAAGAAACTGAATCCTCTTTTTTATCTGGTTTATTCTCCATTGGAACCTAGGCAATTTGTCTTTGTAATTGAAGACTTTTGCCTTCCAATCTATGTATCCTACTTTCATTCATCTTGAAAACAACATTAGAAAACTTCTCAAATAAATTAAAGTGCAAAGCATTCAATGTCAAGCTTGAACCAACCTCTTCTATGCATGCATTATGCTCATATTCAGCTAAAGACATAGTATAAACAATAGCAACCTTTTGCTCCACATCTAATTTTTCTGATTCGGTGGCACAAAAGGGACTACAAGAACCTTTAGCTACTAAATTAGGATAAATATGCTCATTGCTAAGCTCATTATGAGGTGTTATGGATTGGTCTTGGCTATGAATTGGCTGTTGGACTGAAAGAACACCCCTAAAGCCTAGAATTTTGATTGGCTTGGGCTCTACAACTCTTTGCTCCTGCCCAGTACACCAACTTGGAATCTTGGTTGGTTTTGATTTTACTACCTTTTCCTCTTCTTGATTTTCGATTGGTATGGGAGGGGTAGCCTTAACAAGGATTGGCATTTTATAACTAGGATACTTAGTCCACGAAGGCTACCATGGTTGTTCAAAACTTTGATGACTTGGTTTAGGTTCTTGATATGATTGAAACTAGGGGTTAGTGGACTGGTTTTGAATGCAAATAGGCCCCGAAGAAAAATCAAAACTTCTGAAACTTGGAATTTGGAAACTTTGGGAATTTTCTTGAGTTTCTTGGAGGAAAAAAGGCTCTTCAAGTGGCTAGTTTTGAAGCATAACAAATTCAAATTGTGCCAACTTAGGCTTTTGCAATGGTGAACGATCTCTAAAACTAGGAATCTTGACCTTAGAAGGGTTAGGAGACTCACTTTGCTTGAAACTTGGAAAATTATGCTTACGAACCTCCTCTTAAACATGTTGATCTTGAATGAAAGGAGTTGTTTGGACCTCATGCCTTTGTGATTGAGCAACCAAAATCTTGATCCGCTCTTCTTTCACTACTATGTCCCTCTTAAGACTTTTTTCAAACTACAACCTTTGTGCCTCCAACTCCTACTCATGAAGATAGGCTTGATAATCTAGTTCCTCTTGCTACATGTTATACTCTCATTCTCTATTAATCTCATCTAATTATCTTTGAAAATTCAAAACTAAATCCTGAATACTCATGTTATCATCATAATGAGATTGATTAGCAGAAAAACATGCTAATTGGGAACAAAGTAGTCTTGTTGGGGCTAGTTATGAGCATAGGTGGGCTATCATGGAACTTGAGTAGGGGTGGGCGGGTGGCAATCATAATGGGCATGTTGGTTTTTTTGAAAGGTCATGAAATTTGGGTTAAAACCAGTAGCATGGTTGTTTTGACATGGCTAATAAGATGGTGGATTAGCAGCATTTTCATGATATGATGGATGATATAATATATTCCCATGAAACATAGATATGCTTATTCATTCAAAAGCTGAAACAAGAAAAAAATTATAATTATTAGCACCTAACGATACTGAAACCAGTTGAAATGTCATTGAAGGTCACCAGGTATGTTGATTTATTGCCTCCAAAGGCTGAGATCGTTGACACAAACACCAAATATCAGTGATATATGAACATACTTTTGGACTAAAATAGTCCAATGAGTCCCACCAGGCGTGCCAAAAATTGTTGTCAATCAGGATTGCACCCTTAGCTAAGTTAGACTTAACTCTCTTGTTGAAACATGGAAACATTCTCAAGTTGTGGGTAACTTATCATGAGAATAAATCTCCAGAGAGGGCTAGTTCCCTTGGTAGATCACCTAAACTATAGAACTTTCTGAGGAAAAGGGTTTAGAAAGATTACTTAAAATGAAATCCTAAAACCTAAAGGGTGATGCACAGAACTTTATGGATCTATTCACTAATTTGACTCACAATCAGCTTCACAAGTCTTTTATCCTCACAATTTCATTGAAACAATGCAATACATAAGTAATTTGCATGATAGTTTGAAAGCTAGAGGTTTGCATGAAGGACAAATAGAAGTTTTATCACAATTTCAAACCACTAACTAGGTTAAACATAACACACAACCTGCATTACATGAAACTTCCACATTCAGTCTTGCAACAATGAGACATAGAAAAGGATTTGAAAGTTGAATCACAATTAAACATCAAATCATTAACTATAAGATGACGCAGAAACATGAAAGAGGAGGACATTACTATTTTTATTGATTTTGAAAGGAGCTGCATAATAATTTTAAAAATCTGAGTTACAAATTGAGGCTTAGAAAACTCTCTGCAAGTAGTCAAGAGAGAAAGAAGAAAATCTAAATTGCATAAACTGAGTTGTTTTCCCCTATAAATAGCCAAAAGGACTTTCTAAAAACTCAACCAACTGTCTTACCCAAAAGAAGAAACTAAAATCCCATTTTCGAGTAAGGGAAAACATCCACAAAAAGAGGACCTAAAACTGATCCAAAATGAGTGATAATATGTGGAAACTTTCCCTCCCAAGTGGGCCCACCTAAAAAGACTAAAAAATCAGGCTCTAACTGATTGTAGACTAAAATGGAAACTTTAGTTTGCCCATTCCCATTTTGCCCAAAAGAAAATCAAACTGGAAAGAGAAACTCTATTAGCACTTGCCTTTGTTTAACTATATTTTAATTGACATTTATTAAAGCAATTTATAAAATATTGCTTTTAATAAGGCCTTACAATGTTTTGCAGTTTCAACTATGCAGAATAGGAAGGGGCCTGCCTTGATCTTTTGATTTGATTTTGGCAACTTTACAAAACAATATAGAAGGCATTTATGGTTTATCTTCAATTTTTTCCAATTGTATAATATCTCCTTTGATATTTTATTTTCTCCAAAAATCAAAAATATCTAGGCACATGGTTACTTGATTTTCCCTCCAAAGGTAATAAGATAAACCTAAGGCATAAGGCCTAGGTATAACTTATATGTAGGGCAAAATAATACCTTAAAGGTATTAATGGGGCATTTGATTTTAAAAAAGAATGTGATAACAATCAAATTTTGAATTAGGGCAACTAAGAAAGCCCTATAACAAAACACAATCCCTAATATTTACCCTATTTCACATCCGACCTTTTGGAAAGAGGCTCTTTGTTGCTGGCCGCCACCATTGCTAGGGTTTTGAGGTTCAAACCTCTCCATTTCATGCTATTTCTGAAAGATTCTTGAAGATTTTGATAGGAAAACATATGGTGAGTTTTGCTTTGTCATAAATTTGAGCATTTGTTCTCCATTTTAGCAACATTCTTGGGCTTTCTTAGTCATGGCCATGACTATTTCTGATACATTTCATTTATAACTTTGCAATCTTCATCATCCTGCTTGGGTGATGTCATGATCAGGTTTTACTCGAGCTTTTGGAATGCATTCTCTATGAGAAAGCCCATAGATTTTGAGGGCATTTTTTCTAGCAAACCAATGAAGGTAAGCTTCTACCCCTCAAATCTTGCATTATCATTATGTTTCCTATAGATATAAGCTCAAAACGAGCTCAATAGACTGCAAAAGAATGAATGTTTTACTTTTTGTGAAAGAATATGGAAATTTTTTCTTGTTTCCTCCATTGAAGGCCGCAACCTCACTTTGCACTCCTCAACATTTAGATTGTCCTCTCACCTAAAACTGTGTTCATCTTCATCAATGTCAAGATGTTATAATGACACAATCAAACCATTATATAAGCTTTTGAAACTTTTGTCTATCAACAATAATGATGATTGCTTCTTTACACATGGTTGTCAGAATGTTCCTTTTGTGGCCCAAACTGACTGCCAACACAGTCCTCTACATGTGAATAAGACTTTCCTTCTACAGTCCATTAGAGACTGTCTTCACTTTTGATGTTTGCTACAGTCTTTCTACTAGGCTTTTAGAGACAAAAGACTTCTCCTGTGATATTAAAATGTCTCTTTTGATGCTTGTGCTCACTATCTCTAAAGGCTTGATTGTATACTTCTCTTTAAAGGACTATTTGCTCTCTACAACGTATGACAACCTAGCGATGTTGTCTCTTATCCATATTAAACTCATCTCATACCCTTATAGTGATGAGACAATTCCAACTTCATGCTCTTTTCTTTTGTTTATGACTTTTCCAAATGCTCTAAATTTGGTGACCATTCTTTAGTTGGTCGTGACTATATTTAGCATATGTTGTCTCTAACAATGCTTCATATATTGTCTTGCAGGGTTACTTAAACTTTCATGAAGTTCATACCCTCCTAACTCTACCCTCTTATTAGTTGCCCTGAGTCTTCATGCCTTTGCACCATCATTAGGACTGACTACTTTTTGATTCTACAAACCTTCCTCTTGTGTGACAATCTTTAATAGGACATTGAATGATATTCTTTGTCAGTCCTTTATCTTCCTTTGTTATGAATATCATCTAGATATGACTATGGCTATCCCTTATAGATCATTGTCTTCAATAAGCTATCCTCACACCTAACATGACTATTTTCACATTACATGGCTTCGACTATCACCCCTTGTAGACTGTATGGATTGTTAGCTCATGCAATGAATGATACTTAAAGAATGACAAATTTCTTATGAATGGACAGTAAATTCTAGCAAGTCCATATTTTGACTATGTTTTTCTACTCACAACATGATGAGACAACAAAAGAAAATGATATAAAATCATGATGTAAAAAACAAAAAAAAAAACATGTATGCAACAAGATTTCCTTGTATTTTATGCATGGCCTCTATCTTGTTTATGCTATCTGGAGTGATGATACTCTCATGATAGTAGCTTGTACTATAGACTGGTCTCCATCCTTGTGGTTGCACCTATAGCCTATGATTTTATCTTCATTTGGCAGAGGTATATGGTGATTATATGATGAATGAACTATCCCTAAGGTGACTATTCCATGGTTTAAAACATTGGAAATTCCTCTCTACTTCTCTCTAACAGTTTGATGCTCCCTAACCTCTTATAACAGTTAGATGTTATGATTATTCAATGATTGCTTTATTCTTATGATTGCAATAAAATGTTCACCATACCTGTAGTATAGTGCCATGACAGTATGGCTACTAAGCAATAGATTTGCATCTTGATAATTCTAATCCTCTATCATAGACTTGTACCTTACTGCTCCCTTGTATATCAGACAGCTATCATGGCATTATACTATAGGTATCAATCATGACTTAGCTGTTCTAGTCTATGTGGACTATGTATGCTGCACTTCACTTTGTGGATATAGATATAGGACTATTTTTTCATTATATGACTGTCATCTATCTTCTTTAGTTGATAATATGCTTCTTGGTTGATGGGACAGTCATGATCATGACTGATTTTTTGTCCTTTATGGTTGTTTCATGCATTGAATAGCAACTTTACAGCTCATTCACAACGAAAAGTGGTAACTACCTGTTCTATTATTGTCCTAGATTGTTGCTCCATGATGCATCCTTGGATGTCATGCTAACTATACTGCACTCTTTTTTCTATTACTTCTTTTTTATTGAACATGAATAGAAGAAAACATGATATATAGTAGCAATAAAAAACATAATATGATGACCACTGTCATTCAATGAGGTGATACCATGACAACATAAGAATTTTGTATGCAAATGGAACTCTTCCATGAAAGATAGTGCATTTTGTTTAGCTCTATATATTTATTTGAGCAACCTTGAATGAGCTCATTGTTCATTTGTGATTCTCACTTCATTGCACTTGAATGGATTGTCATGAATGAGAAATAAGCTTGAGGTTCTTGCAATTACTTTATGAGTTACTCCTTCAGCTGAAAATGTTTTTATTTGAGCATATGAGTTTCTGTCTCATCCCCTCTTGAGATTTAGGGGTAGCATGCTGGGCTCAACCCTTGTGGGAGCCCATTTTTGTAACATATGCTATGATGTCTTCATAAATGGATCAGCAACATGATTTCACCTATACCTACACAATGAACAAACATGTTAGATAAAACAGTGAAGCTAAATGCTCCTGTGATATTTCATTTTCAGGCCTACTTACATACAGATGTTTGTTGATCTAATGCATCATAGGAAATGTACTATATTTCTGTTGATAGAGCACATAGGAATACTCATATCTGGAGCACTAACAACTCTTTCCATCATGACATAAGTTCTCTCAAGGATCGGGAGTGAGGAGAAGAAAGAAACAACAAAACACATGCGACCACTACAGGCAATGATGACTATGTTCCTTTACATGTGTCTTTCTACTATTTAATCTTCAAATGTATAGCACATTTCTTATGTTGTGTTGGTTCAGCTACTCCCACAGCTTGTGTGTGACAATTGATCACTCCTTTCTCTCCAATGAATGCAATACTTGTACAAATCTTTGTATACTTCTTTTGCAAAAGAATGAACATTGTAAAATGATTGAATCAACTTCTTATGATTCATGTATTCTCCTTTATGCTATGAAGTACAAACTGAATTCTCTCCTTTTAATTATAACACATTACACCAAAAAACTAAACTCTTTCTTTTTCAAGCACTTTAAAATATGCAATAGCTAAAGCAGGAATATATTAGGAACTTTTCACCATAAAATGGGAACAAACTGTTTGAGCTCTACCAATTTCAGTTGTAAGTGAAAATTTGGCAACAATAACACTTCAAATTTTTTTGTGGTCATTCCAGCTAAAACCTACAAATTTATGAAAAGGAACATCAAGTAAAAGAGATAATCCTATCCTTAGGCATGAGGGTTTAGTCCAAGTGGCTGAAAAATGATGCTATGTCGTTCACACTCAACCATACGAGCTCCAAATTTGAGCTTTCCTCTCCACACAGGTCTCCTTCTAATCTCCTAAAAAGAAAAAACTATCTAAAACACCCTGCAACTTGCCTCTTTGTTCTTCTTTCCCTATCCTCCCTTCATATATTTTCCATCTATTCAACCTCCTATTTTTAGGGTGCGCTTAGGGACTGGATTTATTGAAACGTATCGGTACCTAGTTCTAGTCATTGATTAGGGTCACTAGGCATTGAATGTTAACTACCCTCCTCTCCATTTTATTGGTTGTAGCTTGGCCCTTCAAAAATTAAAAAAAACCTACACACCCCTCCTCCTTCTTCTCCATTGTTTCTTCCTTTATTTTTCACTTTCTATCAATTTCCTTGGTTTTGGCTTTATGATAAATTTGCTTTCTTTTCTAGTATAGCTAGATTCTTCTCTTTTGTAATTGATTTACTTATTTTTGTTATACTTTAACACTCATATGTTATAGGAAAGAACATAGATAAAATTAATAACAATAATAAAAACTCCTTTGTTGGTATTTATAGTTTATTCCCTACTATTTTTTATAATTGATTTCCTTTATTCTTATTATTTATAATTTGTATTCCTATATACATATTTAATACTACTAGTATTAACTATTACTCCAGGAAAATCTAAAACCATCAATTTGATCCTTGATTGATGCTACAAAATATACACAATCAAATGAAATATCCTCAAAAAGAAATAAGGAATGATGCATCTACTGTGTTGCTGGTGAGATATTTTAGATCCATTTTACAGCGGATGGTCCCATGAATTTTTTAGTTGCAGGTATGCTTCAAATTTTAAGCTTCAAATTTTATGGACGCTGGTGGTCTCATGAAGTTTTTTTTAACAATAGTTTATGCTAAATAATTTAGCAGAGGTTTTTTAGGAAGTTGGGGTCCCATTATAAATTTGTAAATTGCTGCAATAAAAAACTGTTATAAATCAAAGATTTGCCATAATAAACTCATAAATTATGAAACTAAAAACATAAACTTGAAAATTTCCTTCCAAATTTTCTCCTAAATTAAGTGGCCAAAATGAAAAACTAGTAGTTATTTCCCTAAGCTAGTAACTGCTCCTATTTTAGAAGAAAAGATTCTGATTTAAACATTAGCAAACTTTTTTGGGTTCCATGGGACCCTTTGCTCCACAAAAATAGATCCTCTAGCAGCTCCATCAGACCCCTTTCTAAGCTGCCCAAAAAAAAAGGGGGGGCTGGAAATAACAGCCACTGCACAATGAGAAAAATGTCACACGGTACCACTCTAAACTTTGGCAGATTTAAAAAAAAAACATTAATTTCTGAAAATTTTGTTTAAAAAAATTTTATACAGTATAAAAAAACTTATCTGGCTGCTTAAAAATAAACAGAAAAATTAAATATTCAGGGGCCAATAGCTCTACAAATAACTGCTACAAATATTGAGCAGTGGCTGCTAGCCAAAATAAGCCAAGCAGCTGCATGGCGATCCGAAGAACTTAAACAGCCAGTGCATTGTAAATGCACCGGTAGTAAAAAATTTGCAGACACGTCGAAATAAATCAACTATAATAAAAAACGAGTTATTTGAATCAGTGAACAACCATCAACAGATAGGTCGAACAGGTTTTTTAAATTGAATCAGAACAGAAAATTTTGTAAACAGCCCACATGACAATGTGCCGGCTGTTTACATGAGGCGATGGGGACCTGCACACTCTAAGCTCACGATGGACAGAAGTGCTGAAAATGTTTGAGAATTTAACGGAGGGAAACACAGGATCCACATGCCATGGCGACAGGTCAAGACTTAGAGCGTGCTATATAAGAGTTGGGTGCAGAGATAAAGTCCTTAGCTATAAAGCCGCAGTCTGGGTCTTCAATAATAGCCTCTCTCCCAGTAAGGAAACAACATCAGAAACATTCATTTATAAAAATATAAACAAACAAAGTTTATTAAGCTATATGTTTAATACAAATGTTCTTTAAAGATAAAACACATATCAGGCAATTTAAGAAAGTTGCTAATTGTAAGATAGACTTAAAGCATTTTTGAAACAGTGAGGAATGCTATAACCTCCATAAAACAAATTTCAATATACTGTTCTCTTAGATTTATACTTCCCATAGCGGTTCCCACAAAAGCATTGGATCCACCTCCTCACACATGGTATATTCACTTTGTTGTGACGTGGAACATAAAACACGATCAACATCATGAGATCCAATGGTGGGAAGGGATAGAAGCTCATCATGTGTAAAACGCATATTCAAGAGCTCTTCTTGCTTGGCTGCCAACTGTAATTCCAGGTCAGCAATCCGCTTCTGCATTTTGTGGATTGCTCTTGTACAGCCATAAACAGGGTCCTCCACTCTGGCTGTTGCTTCATACACCAAACTATTTACTGCATCTTCTCTTTGCTCAGCTTTAACATCCTATTACAATACCACATCAAAGCCATGAATTCCATTATCCCATTATTTCAAAGCTAAAGGACCATAATCTTTCTCTTAATCTGATGGGCAAATGGTTGTAGCAAATAGTTCAAAATTTGGGACATCTATGGTACTGGATTATTTAAAGATTTGGACAACCCTAACCAAATGTCAAGTATCCTAACGATTACGTTTCACAGTAAGCAACTTTTGTATGAAGTGTTTTATAGAATGGACTTCGACTATGGAAAAGAGTTTGTCCATTAAAAATATATGAAAAATTTAAAACATATATCCTCTAATGAACTATAAAAAAAAATTGTTTATGCCCATTTGTGGTTATAATGGACAAATGGGTCCTAGATGTCAGTTGTGAAAGAAATTTATATAAATGCTTGTCCTTGTTTTCCTAAAACTCTTTTACCCAAATATAATAGACTGTGGAGGAATAAATCTCTAATATTTCTTGTATCATAAGAATCAAAGTTAACGCATAGAATTTGAGCTAATGAAAGTGATTCCGTCTGATGTCTGAAAAATTCGAAATTGCTATGGTTACTTACTTTAAGCATTTTGACAACATTGTTGAATCCATACACTTTATGCACGATCGCAAACCTTTGTAGGTCGTCCGAAGGAAAATACGGAGCCAGAAAACATTCATTTGAGCATTTTTTGCGTTGTGATCGACAAGCTGCGCAGGCCGAAGGTGCCATCTTTCCTTCTGTGATGCCCGTAGACTGTGTTGCGTCTATTTATAGAAAACTCAACACAAGTCTTCGTTGATTTACTCGGTTTCTTCATTCTAGTTTCCAAATTGAGTTCGTACTTTCGGGCTCGCTTTTACATGTGTAGTCAACAAGACAAGAAGATATTACGATGTTATTCAAAGGGACTGTTTTTAACATCACACTCATTTCTACTTTTGGATGTTACCTGTTGACAATGGCGTGTTCAGCAACGTTTAAATCATGTGGATTTTGTGGATGATGTTTAAATAGAGTTTTCTTTCTGTCATTTGAATAGTTGAAAGTTAATTGTAGCCAATAAAAATAGGACAAATATGTACCACTTTTTATTGTTCATGAGGTATTAAACTCCAATTGACTTGTTGAGTATTAAAATGTTCTTGAGGCCTTTACACTGGCCTAACATTTAAAGTCAAATATTACAATGAATTTTATATTACACACTAATTTGAAATAATAAATATAATATTTACTTTGGACAGCATGAAATAAATTTATGATCACCATTGTAAATTAATGGGAATTTTGATATCCAGATGGTTATGATTTTTATAAAAAATTAAAATATTTTGTATTTTATTTAAAGAAATGTGGGTTTTTAGATGATTGAATGCCTTATATATATTATTTTATGTAAAAAATATATACACTATATTTATAGAAAGATTGGCACAAAACATCACACCCCAAAATTTTTGTAAAACAAAATTTTAAACAAACAAATAAAAGTAATTGTGATATGATATTAAGAATGGTTTCCTTAAGAATTATGATACCTCGCTTTCTGGATCAATTAAAAAAGTGGAGTGGAAAGCTACGTAATTGTAAAGAATAAACACACCCTTCATATAAATATTTAAAGATAAATAAAATAATAATAAAAGTTTGGGATAAATAGTCAGGATTAAAATAACAAATATAGAATTGGAATTGTAAAATTTAAATAGCTTGAAATTTAGACGGAGGAAAATGTTGTTGAATATGTTGGAAATTGAAAAGTATTAATATGGAATTACAAACTCATGGTATGATGGTTTGGTTTAATAAGAAACAATTTTTCCATGGTCCACAATAGTATTCAAGAGTGCTTCTAACTATAATTGTGTAAGAGTTTTTTACATCAAGGATCATACTCCATAATCTATTATCAAGATAATAATAATAGGTAGATCACAAACACTTGCTCATTAAAAGAGGGAGAAGAAATAAGTTTGATTAAAAAAAAAGGAAAATAAAGGAAAACTGATAGAAATGAGGAATATATATATATACACACACATATACATACATATATACATACATATAATCTTTTTTTGGACTTTTGAGTTGTTATAGTTTCATCGAACGATCTGAGGTGTAAAAATTAGAGGCAATCCTCTCCATGGTAACCCACATGCAACCCTTCCCTTTGAGTCATAGTTCACATATATATGTTTGCATTACAAACGATATCTAGGGTGGGGCGGGAATCCATGCTTTCTTTATATATGTGTATGTGTATGTGTATGTATGTTTGTGTGTGTGTGTGTGTAAATATATATATCTACACACACACAGCAAGCATGGATTCCCACCCTACCCTAGATATCATTTGAATTTCAAGCATATACATGTGAACTATGACTCTAAGGGTTGCACGTGGATTACCATGGAGAGGACTACCTCTAATTTTTACACCTCAGATGATTCCATGAAACTATAACAACTCAAAAGTCAAAAAAGGAATAAGTTGTATATATATATATGTCATCTGCCAGATCCTCTAGAAGGCTATCCTATTCTGCCCTCATCTTGTCCAACTCCCCCATAGGTGAGCAACCCAGTAGTCAAGGTACCCAACTGGGTACGAAGCACCAACACACAGGCCAACTCGATAAGCTCCTCCTCCTCACCTCCAGCCCCCTCTCCTCTAGCCACTGCCATCTCACCCGTTGATCTCCCCCATCTCCCCCTCCTCCTCCTCCTGCTCCACCTTGGCCAACTCCCATAGTGGTACTGTCAAATGCACTGGTTGTGCCACTACCCACTAGGCTGCATAATCATCAGAGGTGCTCGGATCCACCTCTCCCCCTCTCCATCCCTAGACCACTAGTCTCAAGGCATCAAATGTTGTGACAATAGTACACACATCTATTAGCATTGCCACCTAGGTGCCTCTCTAGTCACCCATGGGAACACTACCTCTAGTCGTGGCTCCCCTTACTGCTCTCCAAACTAACGCAACACTCACTCTGGTAGGTGTTGGTCTAGTATATGCTTTGTATGCCCTAGCATGAATCTACATTGTCAGGCATAAACCAACTACTCTACATCATCCTCCCAAACCTCACACTCACACCAAGGCCTCCAAATAACATTGTCTAGCTCATCAAAAATGCGTTGCTAGTACCACATGTCCCCCAGTCAGTGGTGTTGTAGTAATCCTTGATACTAAAAAACATAGGGCCTACCTACCACCTGCAACCTCACTGCAATAGGATGGGTCATTTCAATGTGCTCCTCGATGACCAGATGTGCAGAAGCATCACACCACAACCCAAGCTCCACCCACCTTGATACACCACTCCATCCATATCATGATATAAATGTGTAAGGACAAATGGTCCCCATGCATATAATGTCCCACGCTCCATGATCCTATGTAGAACGATGCAGTATCCTACAAGGAATCCCTAAGATCACCATTTTGGTACTAATACTCCTAGAATAAACCCTACTATGAATAGGGGCAAGTGATATAGATCTTGAGCCAATGTGTCATTCCACAACATCTCCATCTCCTATCTGTCAAAGGGCACATCATATGGGGTAAACACCATCCTCACAAATCCTGTCCCCTATCCGAGTCATAAACAACCCTTTCTCTATGAATTGAAATCCTAAGAATCCACCACACATTCTCAAGAGTGATAGTGATCTTCCCCATGGGTATCTAGAAAGAGCAAGTCTCACTATGTCACCTCTCTACTAGGGCTATCATCATGGCTTCACGAACCTAAATCTTTGGCATCCATGCCATATATCTCAATCCCACCATCTGCAAAAGTAGTTCATCCTCTCTTGTCAGCCCCTCATGCAACCCTGTCATTAGTAGCCTCCACTCATGAGACTAGACTATGCCTAAATCCTCTTGCATCCATCATCCACTCTATTAGTTTCTAGATCATCATTTCTAACTCCTTAAACTTAAACTTTTTCCTAAAATAATGCAAAAGTGTTGAACCTTTGTGCACAAACATGAAGGGCCTGCAAGTGTTGAATCCTAAAGAAAATGCATTGAGTTTTGCAAATGTGCTAACACCAACCTCATAACCACTTAAAGGCACATATGTGTTGATCCCTCTCACATTTGCATTAATAGGCACAAATAGGCTGATGACCTTTGTGAATGTGCTAAATGGTGCATAAATGCTACCCCTTCTCACATAAGGGTTGAAAGGTGCATAAGAGCTAAATCCCCAAGTGCATGTGCCAAATGGTACAAAAGCATGAATTCCCCCCACAAAAGCTGCACAATTGCACTAACTTACCTGACCTGAGCACCACATTTCACAAAGGCACTAAACTACTTTGCACAAGTGCTGTAACATAGTAGAAGCATTGACCCCACACAAAGGTGTCAAACTGCCACAAAAGAACTAACTTATCCTGTGTGAGCACTAATCGTGACCCATAGAAGTTGATCCAATGATCAGTGACTTTCACTTAACCTATTCTACCCCTCATTAATGTGTATTTAATGCATCCCAAACCCACCCAAAATCAAAATCTAGGGTACATAATGCCTTACCCACCTATGTCAGTCATTGGTAGCCGCGAACTTGCTCCGCATGGTGAGAATCTCAAGGAATTCCCACCATCATGTTGCTACTACAAAGTCACTATCACTTTTCACAATTCAAAGATTAGGTGTGCAAATGACCTTTGTGGACCCCTACATTCCTATTTATAGCCCTCCCCAACCTTAGTTCTCTAACCTTAAAACTAGGGTTTCACCCCACATGGCTATTTCTCCTCCATTTTCTTCTATTTTTCTTCCTTCCATCTTAGTTCTCCATCCCCTATCCATTTCTCCTACCATTTCTTCTTTTCAAAAGTTCCCCTGAAAAATATTAGTTTTTGAACGACCTCTTCAGGGGGCATAGCCCCATCCCTCCTTTGATGAGCTAGGGCAAAAATCATTTATCACTTCTGGTTTACACCTCATCCCACCAATTAATTTCCCACACTTAAATTGATCATCTCCATGTCTATTCAACACTTTCTCTTCAATCTAAACCGAGGACTCCTTCTGTTGAAATTGGGGCAAAATCAAATTTTATTTGATACGATGTCATCCCCGCCAAGTCACAATGCCAAATTAGAAAGGTGAAAACTGTAGACATCTAGAAATGGTTAGGTTGACACCACCCTTTTTGTCATCTCACTAACACCACATCAACACCATCTTTGCACTAACTTAACCCTATTTTATCCATTTCTCCAATTAATTACATAGCATTCAATTTATTTATTTAAATTCCCCTTTTATCCACTTACACTAATAATTTTTTTTTAAATGTGCCTGGTAAACTTTTAACATGACCGATGATGCTAGCGCGACATGTCCTTTGGCTCCATGATAATGCTTTTGCCTAGAGCTATGAACCGGTGAGGCCACAACACAAGGGACCGCATACCCAAGTAAGAACACTTCAAACCCACGAGCACGTTGGCCAAGCAAAGGCATAAATCCTGTGAGCTCATTGGCCTAGCAGGGGTTTGAACTCTACTGGCTACCACTACAACTGAATGACTTAACCACTGAACCACACCCTTAACGGTCACTTACACTGTTTAATTAAATAAACTTTGTTTTATTTAATTAGTTTTGTATGTCATCCACCCTTAGACCTAGTTAATTAAATATAATTCATTTTTTATGTAATTAACTAATTCATCAACCCTAAATAATTAAATAAGGCCACTTTATTTAATTAATTCTAACATTAACTTTTCCATACCCCAGGTCAATTAAATAAATTTCCTTTTATTTAATTACCTATCCTCCTCTAATTTCCCCTCCCCATGATTAATTAAATAGATTCCTATTTAATTAAGACTAACTACCCTATTCAAACTAATCATCTCCCCTCACAATAAACTTGAATTTAAAATTCAAAATTCAACTCTATATCCATCCTAGCCCTTCATTTGAAAGATGCCCTACCATGTAATCATAGCCATTAATCTCACCTCCATCTCTCATTGGGGTAGTCCACCTCTTTCTCATATTTGTCCATAGCACCACATGATCCCAACCCTCCATTGTCAGGAAAAATCCCATCCATTCAATCTAGTCAACTATCTTCTATAAATTCATTTCCATCTCTAGGAATTACTTACACTATGCTCATTTGCCTCCATTTCTACACTATTATGTTGGTGGATTTTTGAGCAACCTATATAAGCAACTTAGTTGAACCATCATCACTTGCATAAACCTGAGACTGGTTTGGGTGCAATAGTTTTCCACTCTATTGAAAGGAGGGTGGAATAGCAAGGTTTTTGAAGGTATAATGCTTTGACTTGCTTTATCTTTATGTTTATCAAGCCTTCTTGTTTCTATTTGTTAGGATTAAGGTGTCATCAACCTTGTAAAACCTATGTAATTAATTACTCCTAATATTGTTTGTAAATCACACACAAGGGATGAAAGTTTTTCACCAACAGCGGTCTTGTTTCAGCTACATGTTTATATCTAGTCCTTAATGTTCATTCGTCTATGACAGGGGGTCATAGGGGGGTTTTCCCTTGTTAGGGGTCTGGGGGGTCATCCCCCCAGCAAGGGGTTTAGGGGCCACGTGCCCCGGTAGGGGTTCAGGGGCAATGCCCCTAAAACCACATTTTATTTGATATTTTATTATTGTGAATTTGGACCATTCGTCATTAGGTCACATATCTGATGGTCAATATTTTATCAGTTATCTTGCCCTAGAAGGCAACCCCCTTTTATAAGGATATTTGTACTACATGTTTATCAGAGTTGAGAGTAACAGGCGTCGTTGGATTGAAGACTAAAGGAGAGAGGAAGTGCATGTATTGTAATCTCATATATTTGAAGATAATACAACTTAGAAGCTCTTTTCTTGGTGGAGTTTTTACCTGAAAGGGTTTTCTCCATGTGACATACTATGTTATGTGCTCTATTCTTAATGCTTGTTATTTCTGTGTAGTGGGTTTTAATTTCTACTGTAATCTCCATTGATTCTACATTGTTAGAGGATAATAAGGTTTGAATCAAATTTTTGTTGTGTGGTTTACACATTCATACATTTGGTATTAGAGCCTAGTCAGTTTTGATTCTTGGGTGGTAGTGCAAAGGTTTCTTAGTTGCAATGGGAGATTTGGTTGTTTTATGTTTGCAGATCTTGTGTAGATATCATGGTTTCATCCACTATTGCTTCTACCTCTTGGTTGGACAATGAAAAGTTTAATGGCATGGGGTACGAATTGTGGAAGATAGAAATGGAGGATTTTCTAGAAGAAAGAAACCAATGGTTATCTATTATGAAAGAGAAGAAACCTAATGATGTTTCTCTTGATGAGTGGGAAAGACTGGATAAAAAGTCACGAGGTACAATTCAGTTGTTTCTTACAGATTCTGTTCTACTAAATGTTGCGAGTGAGAAGTCTACACATAGCTTGTGGAAGCATCTAGATGAGATCTACCAAGCCAAGAGTATGGTAAATAAACTTTATTTAAAGTGTAATTTATTTTCCATGAAAATGAAAGAGGGTGAATCAGTTATAGAGTATTTGAATTCATTTAATTTATTATTGAGTCAACTAGCATCTATAGATGTGAAAGTGAATGAGGAAGATAAATGTATATTGCTTCTATGTTCTTTGCCTGCGTCATGGGAGAATATTGTTTTGGCTATCACTGCTAACCTCACAGATCCAAAGTTGGATGTTCTTGTTTTAGTTTTCCTATCACATGAATGGAGGAAGAAAAGTTTAGATAGTTCAAGGGATGCTCTTAGTGTCAGGAGAAAGTCTCTGGAAAGAGGACCAAAAGGAGATCAGAAAGGGGCTAAGAAGAAGTCCAAGGGCCGATCTAAGACTCCTATAAAGAATAACAGAGTTAAGTGTTGGAACTATGGTAAAAGGGGACATGTGAAGGAGTGTAGGGACCCAAAGAAACAATGGGAGAGTGCTTCTAATAAGTCCTTGAATGTAGGTGAAGATGTTTTACTTTCTACATGTAATGTTGTTTCTAATGAAAACTGGTTGGTTGACTGAGGATGCTTGTTTCATATGACCCCACATAAGGAATGGTTCTCCACATATGAAGAATATGATGGAGGTAGTACCTACCTTGGAGACAACTCTACATATCTGATAGTTGGTAAAGGCAAGGCATTGTTGTGTTTCAGTGATGGGAAGATTAAAACCCTCCTTGATGTTTATCATGTTCCTAGATTAGCTAGAAATTTGATTTCTATTTCAAAGCTGAATGATTTGGGAATGCATGTGACATTTGACAAGCATAGCTGCATATTGGTGAGAGGGAACTTGGTGGTAGCGAAGGGGACAAGATTGGGAAACATGTTCAAGTTTGAAGCCACTACAGTTTATAATGCCTCCTATGTATCTGAGGCCAGTACTAAAAATACATGTATGTTGTGGCACTGTAGATTGGGCTGCACTAGCAATAATGTTTTGAAAACTATTAAGAATAAAGATTTGTTGGATGGTTTCTCTGATTTTGATGAGCACTTTAATTTTTGTGAGCATTGTGTGTTTGGTAAACAAAATAGAAAATCATTTCCTTTAGGAAGCAATAGAGCAAAAGAGAAGTTAGAAATTATTCATACGGATGTGTTTGGACCTGTGGATAGTGATTCTATCAAAAAATCTCATTATTTTGGTACCTTCATTGATGATGTATCCAGATTTACATGGATTTATTTTATGAAACACAAATCTAAAGTTTTCACTAACTTTAAGGAATTTAAAGTCTTAGTAGAGAAACAATTAGGGTTGAAGATAAAAATATTAAGATCTGACAATGGAGGGGAATATTGCTGTAAGGAATTTGATGAGTTTTGCAAGCATGTAGGTATTATCAAACAAAAAACAACTCCGTATACACCATAGCAGAATGGTGTTACAGAAAGGATGAACCAAACAATCATGGAAAGGGCCAGAAGTATGTTGAATGATGCATAGTTGGATAAATACTTTTGGGCAGAGGTTGTGTGTATTGCAATCTACTTGTTAAATAGATCTCCTTGTAAGGCTCTTGATTCGACACCTTATAAAGTGTGGATAGGTAAGAAACCTTCTGTTTCACATTTAATGGTTTTTGGCTGTGAGGCTTTTATTCATGTGCCTAAGAAAAAGTGATCTAAGTTGGATCCAAAAGTTGAAAAGTGTACATTCATTAGATATGGTACTGTCCAAGGTTAGAAGCTTTGGAATCCACTAACCCATAAGATTATCTATTCTAGAGATCTTATTTTTAGGGACCTTAGAGCTATTTCTAATTCTGAGTAGCCAAAAGAAAAAGATGAAAAGGTAAAAAGAGTGGACTTTGAGTTAGAACAGCAAGATGCACCACATGAAGAATAGAATGATGGATTGGGGGTGAAGAAGAAGAAGAAGATTTGAGTAGTTCTGATGAAGATGAGTCTGTTGTTACAAAAGAAGTTGGTATAGATGATCATGCAGAAAAACAAGTTGAGACCCTTACTCCACCCTTGAGGAGATCCACAAGACAACAAAATCTAGTTGACAGGTATAGCCCACCAGATTTCTATTGTGTATTTTCTTTATTGATTACTAATGATGAACCTAGATCCTACAGGGAAGCTATTCTTTCAGATGATAGTGAGTCTTGGTAGTTAGCCATGCAGGAGGAGATCATAGCTTTAGACTCTTGTAACACTTGGGATCTTGTTCATTTTCCCAAAGGAAGAAAGGCCATAGGTTGTAAGTGGGTCTTCAAGAAGAAGTTTAGAGCAGACGGGTCATTGGAGAAGTACAAGGCTAGATTGGTAGCCAAGGGCTACTCCTAGAGAGAGAGAATTTATTTTAGTTAAATATTCTCTCATGTTGCTAAATTGACTTCTATTAGATTTATTTTATCCATTGTTACAACTTATGATTGGGAGATTGAGCAAATGGATGCTAAGACTGCATTCTTGCATAGAGATCTTGAGGAAGAAATTTATATGCAACAACCTACATGTTTTGAGCTAAAAGGGAAAGAAAAATGGGTTTGCAGGTTAAAGAGGTCTCTCTATGGTTTAACATAGTCCCCCAGAATGTGGTATCAAAAGTTTGATTCATTTGTGTTGAAATTGGGTTTTGTTAGAAGTGAGGAGGATCACTGTGTTTACATTTATATTGTGTTGATAATTCTATACTAGTTATTGCATTGTATGTTGTGTTAGGGTTTAGGCAAATCATAGTAATAAACACTAACAATTATATGCAGATTAAATAACCCAAATATAATAATGAGGAATAACACAAAAGAGATCAATATAGAAATTTAACGTGATTTACCTAATATGGGCTACATCCACAAAAACTCAGCCATCCAATGATTTTATTACCCAATGTAAAATAGATTACAATCTCATGAATACATGACTGTAACATACATCCTAGCCACTATAACAAGCTTTTGGGAAGCTTCTGGAATTAGGGTTTTTGCAATGTCATTTTTCTTTTGTTGGTTAACAAAAATTAACAACTGACTCCAATCGTGCAAGAAAGAGGGGAAAAAAATTTGGGGGTTGCGCCCCCAAACGCTGACAAAGATACATAACTAGTGTATAGTACTTGCATGATCAATCACCACATACTAACAATCTCCCACTTGGAGACTAATCCTGGATGACACCACTACGCTTTCAACTCCCGCTAGATTACAAGCTTGGCTAGTTTCTTATATCCACCATTCTCAGTCATGAAGGCCAACAGAAACTATTGAGGAAATTAGTTTCTCTCATGTAACTACCTTTGTGAACATATCTAATAGATTCTAACTTGTGTGAATTTTCTCTAGCTTCAACTACTCATCCTCCAAAACTGACTGGATGAAGTGGTATCTGAGCTATATGTGCTTAGTTTTTGAATGCAAAGCTGAATTGTTAGCAACATGGATGGCACTCTGGCTATCAAGTAGAAAGGGCTATCTTCTTGTCATTGCCCCAATTCCTCTAGAAAATGTTGTAACTAAATCATCTCCTTGTTAGCTTTCGTAGCAGCA
This sequence comes from Cunninghamia lanceolata, assembly GCA_027924645.1. Lineage (NCBI taxonomy): Eukaryota > Viridiplantae > Streptophyta > Pinopsida > Cupressales > Cupressaceae > Cunninghamia > Cunninghamia lanceolata. Next base: position 2,580,125 of record BSBN01000798.1, read on the forward strand.
ACATACTCAGCTTTGGTGGTTGAAAGTACAACAACCTTTTGTAGTCTTAAAATCCAACTAATTGCAGTACCTCCTCTAGTAAAAACATACCTTGTAGTACTCCTCCTGCCATCAATATTACCCACTACATCAGAGTCAACATATCCTTTTAGAGAAGAATTTGTTCCTCCAAAACATAGTTTCTTTGAAGTAGTACCTCTCAAATATCAGAGAATCCATTTTACAGCATTCCAATGTTCCATTCCAAAATTGATCATATACCTACTCACAACTCCCACTGCATGTGCAATATCTGGCCTTGTGCATACCATTACGTACATCAAGCTACCAACTGCTGATGCATTTGGTATCTTAGACATTGTCTTCCTCCTCTTGTGTCTTTAGACACATCTCCTTAGTCAACTTAAAATGACTAGGCAAAGGTGTACTAACTCCTTTTGCATTTTGCATATTAAACCTTTTCAACACCTTCTCTACATACTCACTTTGAGACAAAAATAATTTTCTATTTGTTATGTCTCGTATGATCCTCATACCAAGGATTTGTTTTGTTGCACCCAAATCCTTCATAACAAATGAATTTGCTAATTTTTGCTTAAGTTCATTAATATGTTGCATGTTAGTCCTGGCAACAAGCATGTCATCAACATAAAGCATTAGGATAATATAGATGCCATTACCCAATTTCTTAAATAAAACACAATAATCAAAATGACATCTTTTGTATCTTTGTTTAGCCATAAAACTATCAAATTTCAAATACCATTGCCGAGGAGCTTGCTTCAGGCCATACAAAATCTTCTTTAACTTGCACACAAATTCCTCCTTACCCTTGATCTCATATCTTTGTGGTTGTTGTATGTATATTTCCTCTTCCAAATCCCCATGGAGAAATGTTGTTTTGACATCTGGCTATTCAAGATGCAAGTCTTCCACAGCCACAAAACTTAGAATAGTTCTAATAGAAGTCATCTTTACAACTGGAGAAAATATTTCATCAAAATCTATACCTTTTTCTGTGTAAACCTTTTACCACGAGTCTGGCCTTATATATTTTCTTGCCTCCATCTTCTTCCTTCAACTTATAAACCCATTTATTTGGCAATGCTCTTTTACCTGCAGGCAATTGGACTAAGTCCCAAGTCTAATTCTGCAGCAAGGAATCTATTTCCTCTTTCATGCCTAGCTCCCACTACTTTCTGGTATTGACCTGCATTGCTTCTTCATAACTTTTAGGTTCACCAAAAATAGTTAATAATATAGAATATAATGATGGAGAAAATCTTTCTGGAGATCTAGTTAACCTTGTAGAACATCTAACACTTGCAGGAGTCTATAGGATAACTTGTTGTTGCTGAGCATTAGGTACCACTGGTATTTTATTTTCTGGAATCTCATCCAGCACCACACATTCCTTTTTGGCATGTACATACTTCTTTTCCTGCAGTTGATCCATATACATGACCTTCTCATTGAATATAACATCTCTGCCCCTAATGATTTTATGATTTTCATAATCCCATAACCAATAATCAAATTCATCTACACCATATCCAATGAAGGTACATTTTTTAGACTTAGCCTCGAGTTTGGTTCTATTTTCAATATCAACATGGACAAAAGCTTCACAACCAAAAGTTTTTAGAAATGAATAGTTTACCTTTTTAACTGTCCATGCCTACTCTAGAATGCCATCATCCAAAGGATTTGAAGGTCCCCTGTTTATTAAATAAATAGCAGTATGTACAACATCTGCCCCAAAGTGTAAGAGTAGTCTAGCATGCAATCTCATGCTCCCTGCACACTCTATAATGGTCCTATTCATCCTCTCAGACACATCATTTTCTTGTGGGGTTCCATGAACCATTTTTTGCTTACGGATTCCATTATATGAATAGTAATTCTCAAATTCTCTGTTGCAATACTTGCCTCTATTATCAAATCTGAAACACTTCAACTTTTTTCTTGTCTCATTCTCAACCAAAGCTTTCCACTTTTTAAAAGTTTCAAATACTTCTGATTTTTGTTTTGGGAAATACACCAATGTTTTCCTAGTTGCACCATCAATAAAAGTAACATAATAGCAAGAGCCACCAAGAGAAGATACCTGAGCTGGTCCCCATACATCTGAATTTACAAGTTCTAATTTCTCACTCTTCTTGATAAATTAGACTCTTTTCTGTTTTCCATAAACACAATTTTCACAGAACTCTAAGTCAATCTACTTCAAACCTGGTAGCAACTTTATAGAGTGAAGGATCTTCATCCCTTCCTCACTCATGTTCCCAAGTCTATGGTGCCACAATTATATTTCTGTCCTTGCAACAAGTGTTATAACTATCTCAGTAGCAACTATTTCTATAGCAGCTAAGGTAGAATAAGTATTACCAGTACACAAATACAGTGTGCCTACCTTTTCACCTTTAGCTACTACTAATGCACCTTTAGTGACCTGAGATTTTGTCCGAAAAGGTAACTATGCAGCCTTCACTACCCAGTTGTTCTGTAGAAATTAAATTCCTTCTCAAATTTGGAACATGCCTTACCTCCTGTAGCAACCATTCATTTTCATTCTGCAACTTGATTTTTATCTTTCCTTTTCCAACAATCTGATAGGGTTCATCATCACCCAAATATACCTATCCAAAATCACCTTGAACATAATCTACAAAATATTTCCTATGGGGTGTGGCATGAAATGAAGCCCCTCGATCTATTACCCAAGAATCATTAGCATTATCTAAACATAGGATTAAAGCATCCTATAGTTTATTACTTGCAACATTAGCTTCCTTACTGTCATAATGTTGTTTGCCTCCTTGTTTGCCCTTTCAAGATCAGCAATCCTTCTTCAAGTGTCCTGGCTTTCCATAGTGCCAACAATCTATTCTTCCTCTGGATTTAGATCTGCCTTTCTTTGACTTCCCTTGTGACTTCACATGATTTGTTAGGTGTTTTCCTCTCTCCTTTGTTTTTCCCATGTTCTCTATAGTTAAAGCATTACCTGATGTTGAACTCTCACCTGTGCTTTTCTGTTGTAGTTCCTCGCTAAGGATAACGCCAACAACATCATCAAATTTCAAAGTATTTGAACAAGAGATAGAGTTACTTAAAGCCATTACATTCTAGCTTTCTGGCAAAGAACATAAAACTAACAGAACCCTCACCTCTTCATCAAAGTTTACTTTTATAGAAGTTAGCTGACTAGTAATCGTATTAAACTCATTTAAATGATCTAGCACATATCCACCTTCAACCATTTTTAGATTAAACAAATGCTTAATGAGAAATACTGTTAAGAACCCATGTTTAACCCTTCTCTTTACTTTATTAGTATAGTGTTGTTGGATGTATATGCTTTGTAAGTCATCCTGTGAGTATATTGTATTATCCCACATTCACGAGGAGTAATAGTTGTTTAGATTAGACTTAGTATATAAGTACGTGTTGAGGCCAATGAAGGCATCCACGAGTTTATTGTATTGAGCTTGCTCAAAGGAGGTTGCCCCCTCGGAGTGGCCTGTGATCAATAAATTCCTTTTGTGTTCTACTATTTCTTTTATTTCATGCATTTTTATTATATTGTTGTAGGAGGTTCCTCTCATCTAGTATCAGAGAGCTTTCTTGGGCTCCCTAGGTGGAATTTCTACCGAAGTGTTTTTCGCAGTGGCCTCTAGGCGCTGTGATTATTGTAGTAGTTATTTTTTATTTGCATCTGTATTGTTCATTTTAATTGTAGGTTTGGATTAGGGAATAATCCCTATCCACTTAATTATGGGAAGTGCCTAGGCATATCCCTAAAACTCATTGTGAGGAGTACAACAGGAACCCGAAAGTAGCTGGCCCATTGAGAGGACCTGCCAGTGAAAAGGGCAATGGCCCCTACCTACTTGACTAGTTCCCATCCATGAGGTAAACCAAGAGCTTTTGTTTGTGGCAAAGCAGTTATTAGTTTTACCTGAGCCATGGAGTGAAGGGTACTGCCCCAATACGCAAGCCGTTAGACAACATTAGTATCCGAGTGAATCCCCTAAACCATTAGGAAGCTGAACTTACCTGGGGTCCATATCTATTACCAGCTGACAAATTTTTGATTGAATCTATCCAGTGTTGTTGCAGATCCCATTGCAGATCATTTCTAGGAGAAAAAAATTCTATCTTTTTGCCATATCTTCCTTGCTTTCACTCCATTTCCTCTAAAAATTCACTAGAACCCTTGAAATTCCATTTTGCATATTTCCTTCCATGAGGACCATATCCCAAATTTCCCTTATCAAAGTGAGAAATCCCACATTTGTTTATTTTTAGGGTTTTCCATAACTTCTTCGATTCTCACCCAAGCACCTTCAAATTTTGCCACAATGTTCATTTCCTATTTCTGCTCCTTTGTCCCTCTTGGACAAATTTTCCCATTCTTTCACCCCGCTTCTGAAATCCCCATTTTTTGCTTCCCTGTCCCTTAGTGTCCAAACCCTAGTCAAACCCGCATTACCCATCCGAGTTTTTCCCAAATCCAAATTTTCCTTTACTAAAAAAGTTTCTATTTTTGTTTTTCTACCCATTCCCAAAAAAAGAAAAAACCTCCTAGTTATGGTTGTCACCCGCGCAGGAGAAAAAAACATGGAGGATGAACTTGCAGCCCTCAAGACCAAACTCTAAGATCTGGATGAAAAATTCTCGGCCTCAATCTTCAGCAGTTAGCGATGAACAATCGACGACAACCAGAGTCTTCTACAGACATTGGGTTCTTTTCTTCCAGTAATTTTCGTGGGCAAAAGCTTGATTTTCCTCGCTTCAATGGTGATGATCCGACTGGATGGATATACCAGATCGAATAATATTTCAGTCTGCATAATACTTTTGATGTCAACAAAGTCCCACTTGCATCCTTTCATTTGGAACATGAAGCCCTTCAATGGTTCTATTGGTACATCAAAGTTCATGAAGAGCCAAAATGGACAGATTTTTGCAAACTCATTTTGTAATGATTTGGCCCTAGTGTTTTTTATGACTTCACAAGAGCACTCATTAAACTTAGCCAAACTGGCACTATGAGAGAATATCAGACCGAATTTGAGAAACTAGCCAATCACACATAGGGATTGTCTAATGAATTTTTATGGAGTTGTTTTGTCAGTGGTCTGAAGGATGCAATCTGATTTGAAGTTAAAATGTTCCGTCCTAGAACAATGATGGAATCCCTAGGGTTGGCTAAGTTGGCGGAGGACAAGATCACAGCTCAACAATGCTCCAAATTTGGGTTCATGAGGATGATATCCCTAAAACAGCTTTCTACACGCATGATGGCCACTATGAGTTTTTGGTCATGCCCTTTGGCCTCACTAATGCTCCTTCCACATTCTAGGCATTGATGAATAAAATATTCCAGCCCTACTTGTGGAAATTCATTTTGGTTTTCTTTGATGATATCCTCATCTATAGTAAAACATGGGTTGAGCATCTCCAGTGTTTGGATCTTGTATTGCAACTTCTCTTTGATCATCATCTCTATGCAAAACAGTCTAAATTTGTTTTTGGGCAGGAGGAAGTGGAGTATCTCGGGCATATTGTTTCAGCCCAAGGGGTTTGAGTGGATCCTGCCAAAATAGATGCCATGAAAAATTGGTTGCATCCTCAGACACTCAAGAGCCTCTGTGGTTTTTTGGGACTGACTAGTTACTACCGCAAGTTTCTCAAGGATTACAAGAAGATTACAGCTCCATTAACAACTCTATTTAAAAAGGATGCTTTTACATGGACACACGCTACTGAGTGTGCATTTGAAAAACTAAAACAATCCATGTGTACTACACCTATTCTAGCTATGCCAGATTTTTCCAAGCCCTTCACTATTGAGAGTGATGCTTGCAGCAATGGACTTGGTGTTGTTCTTCTTCAAGATGACCATCTCATTGTGTTCACCAGCAAAGCCCTTTCATGTAAGAATTTAGTACTCTCTACATATGAGAAGGAAATGATGGCTATTTTGCATGTAGTATAGAAGTGATGGCCATACCTATTAGGGAATCATTTCTACATGAAGACTGATCACCAGAGTTTGAAATATTTCCTAGAACAATGGGTCTCCTCCCCAGCACAATAGAAATGGGTTAGCAAAATCATGGGTTATGAATATGAAATCACTTACAAGAAAAGTAAGGATAATATTGTGGTGGATGCTCTTTCTCGCACATTCGATGACCAAGCTTCTCTTTTAGCTATTTCTATGCCTGTTCCAAATTGGCTGGAATCTGTCCAGTAGGGCTATGTCAATGACTCTTCATTATCTCAAATCATCCAACAGTTGGCCAATAACCCTTCTGTTGTACTGCATTACTCTTGGGATGGTGCTTCTCTGAGATACAAGGGTCATCTAGTGCTTCCTCAGAACACAGATCTTCAATAGGTTGTCTTCTATGAACTCCATGCTTCTCCATCAGCAGGGCACTTTGGGTTCCTCAAAACTTATGAACAAGCATGGCGTAACTTCTTTTGGAAGGGAATGAAAAGGGCAATTCAATAGATGGTGGCTGAATGTGATACCTACTAGTGCCAAAATGGTGAAACGACACTCCTTCCTAGATTTCTTGAACCCTTGCCAATCCCTACACAGATTTGGACAAATATTTCTATGGATTTCATTGAGGGGCTCCCTAAATCTGGAGGGAAGACAATGATCTTGGTTGTGGTTGATTGCCTATCCAAATATAGTTATTGTTGTGCTTTCACCCATCCCTATACCACCTCCTCCATCATATAGATTTTCATGGACCAGATCTTCCATCTTCATGGAATCCCTTCTTCCATTGTCTTAGATCATGATGCCACTTTCACCAATCATTTTTGGACAGGACTATTTCTCCACACTAACACCAAACTAAAGATGAGTTCCAAGTATCACCCACAAACAGATGGTCAAACTGAAGTTATCAACAAATGTTTGGAAACTTATCTTCCTTGTTTCACCTTAGAGAAACAGCATCAGTGGGAAAAGTGCTCCCTCTCGCTGAATGGTGGTACAATACCTCCTACCACACTACATCTAAAATGACTCCATATGAAGCAGTCTATGGTCAGGCACCGCCAATGCTCCTTCCATACACCCCCAGTAGTTCACCAGTTTAGGCAGTTGACATGGTTCTCTGAACCCGAGATTAGATTCTTTGCATTTTGCAAGACAATCTTCACATGGCAAGAAATCGCATGAAACAACAAGCCAATCAACACCGTTTTGAGCACACTTTTCAAGTAGGTGATATGGTTTTTCTTCATCTACAACCATACAAGCAATCCTCCCTAAGACTCAAATGGCATCAAAAGATGGCTCCAAAGTTCTATGGGCCATATAAGGTTCTTTAGAAGATTGGGTCAGTTGCTTATAAATTGGAGCTTCCTCCTTCCCACATTCATCTAGTATTTCATGTCTCTTGTCTAAAGAAAGTTCTTGGCACCAACATCAGAGCACAAACTATTTTACCCAAACTGGATAATGAAGGATCCATCATTTTGGGACTGGAGGCAATCCTCGACAGGCGCACTCGTTAGCTTTGCTCTCGATCTATCACAAAGGTATTAATTCAATGGCACGGAATGCAACCAAAGGATACTACATGGGAACCACTCCTTCAGATTCAACAACAATTTCCACATCTTAAGCTTTGAGGACAAAGCTTTTGTAAGAGGGAGGGGAAGTTAAGAACCTGTGTTTAACCCTTCTCTTTACTTTATTAGTGTATTATTGTTGGACGCATATGCTTTGTAAGTCATTCCGTGAGTATATTGTATTATCCCACATTCATGGGGAGTAATAGTTGTTTAGATTAGACTTAGTCTATAAGTACGTGTTGAGGCCAATGACGGCATCCATGAGTTTATTGTATTGAGGTTGCTCAAAGGAGGTTGCCCCCTCGAAGTGGCCTGCGATCAATAAATTCCTTCTGTGTTTTGCTATTTCTATTATTTCGTGCATTTTCATTATATTGTTGCAGGAGGTTCCTCTCAAATACCTTATTAGAGGCTGATGGTTTTTCATACAATTTGGCCAAAGCTTTCATTAGTTCACTTGTTGTCTTTGCTTCTGTTATATTGAATGCCATAGATGGTTCCAGACACAACTAAATGGTTCCCAGTGCATTTCTGTCTAGAAGTTCCCAATCCTCATCAGTCATTGCTACTAGTTTCTTGGCTATTCCTTCCAATGGCCTCCATAAATCCTTCTGATAGAGATAGTCCTCCATCTACATCTTCCATAATTGATAGTTCTACCCATTGAATTTATCTACCTTCAATTTACCCTCATCCACCATTGGTCCCACTTAATTGTGTGACTCCCACTCAATCATGAGACCAACCTATAGACAATAATCAAACACAACCCATTCTAATACTAGTTGTTAGGGTTCAGGCAAATCAAAGCAATAAACACTAACAATTATATGCAGATTAAATAACCCAGCTATAATAATGATGAATAACACAAAAGAGATCAACATAGAAATTTAACATGGTTCACCCAATATGGGCTACATCCACAAAAACTCAGCCATCCAATGATTTTATTATCCAGTGCAAAACATATTACAATCTTGTGAATACATCATCGTAACATACATCCTAGCCGCTTATAACAATCTTTTTGGAAGATTCTAGAAATAGGGTTTTTGTAAAGTCATTTTTCTTTTGTCAATTAACAAAAATTAACAACTGACTAGTTATGTATCTAGTGAGGATACATAACTAGTGTACAGTACTTGCATGATTAGTCACCACATACCAACATGTTGATGACATGTTATTTTTCATCAATACTAAGGGTATGATCAGTGAGCTTAAAGCCCAAATTTTAGTTACATTTATGATGTAGAGTAGGGGAACACTTATCAAGTCTCACAAACATGAGTGACTAATCTGGGAGGGAAGGACAACAAACTTGTACATCATGAAACCTACAACCTCCATTCATGATCCTAACTTGGTTTGGATGTATGAGATGATTGTAAAAACTTGAGGAGGGCATGAGACATGTTATTTTGACCAATGGAAGCTTACCAAACTCATAAGTTAGCCTAGAAAGTTGTCCTACCCAAGGTTCCTTCACAAATGGCCTATTTTCCTTATAGCCCTAGAAATGCGGTTAGAGGGCTTAACTCCAAAACTTTCCAAACAAATCCTGAAACTCTTTATCTTTTTAGATACCCATTATATACCTCTATAACATACTTGACATGCAGGGTACATTGTTTTGGAACACAAGCCTCTAAAAATGACTGTTCCTGTTGTTCCAAGAGGTAATTAGCCCTAGGTTTACAAAGGAAGTACCCTACCAGAGTGACCCAGAACTTTCTAACCAATTCCAAAAGTTAGTATAGATTTCAAATGGATGGATTCAATAGGTTTTGGACCTCCATGGGCATTACAAACAAGTTTTCCAACTAAATCTTCCTCTAGCTATCACCAATGGCTTAATACATAGAGATATCAAGCCAAATCTTCCTCAAATCTTGTCTTGGACTGCTCCCCTACACTTGCACACAAAACCCATTGTAGAATATACCTATACAGATACAAAAAATCTATTTTGGGGCTCTAACTCAAAGATTTGGATCAGAACCCCATAAAACTCTTAAAACCCTACCAAACCTTCCTAGAAACATCAATTTTGGGACAACATTTTGTTCTTCTTTCTCCTACAATTTAAAGACACCTAAATAGACTCAAATGAAATTTAAAACATGTATTTACATCATCCAAAATGTGAGAGTCCTTTAAATGGCTATACGGGTGAGTATTGTAGCAAAGAACAACAAATTTTCACAATAAAAAGTAGCAAACAATCTTCTTTTCTGTATTTTCTCTTTTCCAACTTTAATGATATGTTTTCCATGACCTCCAGGGGATAAATACAATCCAAATCATCACTATATTTCGTGCAAGATTCTTTTCCTATCTAAAAAGGGAAAAAAACTCACTAATTTCACTAATTTTAGCCTCAAGACTATTTTTTTCCAAACATAGCACATGCTATTTGGAGTTCCACTGCTAGTTGACTTCTAGAATAGAGGGAGTGGTTTCTAAAATAGAGAGAGTGGTTTGACTCAGACCTTATTACAATAATAAATTAATACATGACTCCACATAGGCTCATAATGAGTATAAAATCCAAAATTTAAGGCTCCTAGTGAGCATACAAGTCAAAATTAACTATGGTGGTCTCTACACCATACAACCGGGGTAAAAAGATTTCAATATCCTAATGAAATGAGCTCTTGGATAGAGGCTCCATGCTATTTGATATCTTCTTCTATCATCCATGTGGCATCTTCAATTGGCAAACCATGCCATTTCACCAAATGTTCATTATAGACTTTGTTTCTTGTCCTCTTATTCTCTCTTGTGTCCAAAATAGTTTCAAGTTTCACTGGTTAACTAGGTGGGAGATCCCTTATCCAATCCTCAGAAGTAACATCTTCAGCTTCTTCATCTACAACATTAGATCGTTTGAAAGGATACAGGTCTGCAACATTGAAAATGGGGGAGACAACAACTCCAGGAGGGAGTTTTATCTCATAGGCATTTTGAGCAAATTTGTGGGCCAACTTGCAAGGTTCTATCTTCTTCATCATCAGCTTTGTATATCTACCCTTGGGCAATCTCTCCTTCCTCAAATGAGCTGGCACCATGTCACCTACTTTGTATTGAACATCTCTTCTTCTTAGATCAGCCTTCTCCTTGTACTTGGCAACACTCTTTTCAAGAGTTTCTCTTACTTGGTGATGTATCTCCTTCATGGCTGTGGTAAAGTCTTCTCCTTATGAACTTCTATTGTCTACTCCCCTTAGGTATTTCAGCTCATAAATGCCTCTTGGCTTCATGCCATACACTACTTCAAAGGGTGTTCTTCCAATGCTCCTGTTAACAATCATTGTAGGCATATTTGACTTGGGGTAGCAATAGATCCCATGACTGATTATGCTCCTTTGTTAGGCACCTTAATAGGTTTCCCAAAGACCTATTTACAACCTCAGTTTGCCCATCTATTTGGGTATGGTAGGCAGAACTGAAACTTAGATTTGTTCCCATCTTCTTCCACAAAGTTCTCCAAAAGTGACAAATGAACTTGGAATCTCTATCAGACACTATTGTCAAAGGCAATCCATGGATTTCTACAATTTCCCTAAAGAATAGACCAACAATATGAGATGCATCATTAGTGGACTTACAAGCAATGAAATGTGCCATCTTACTAAATCTATCTACAACAACAAAAATACTGTCATAACATATTTGTGTCTTGGGCAAACCTAGAACAATGTCCATGTTGATAGACTCCCATGGCTGATTGGGTATTGGTAAAGGCTAATATAAACCTATATTAGAACTTGATCCTTTAGCCCTCTGGCATATCACACAACTTTCCATAAACTTCTTCGCATCATTATGCAACCTAGGCCAATGATAAAACCTCTTGACCTGCTCCAAAGTTTTGTCATAACCAAAGTGACCACTCAGGCTGCCACAACATTTTTCCTTGATCAAATTTTCTCTCATGGAGCATCTTGGCACACACAACTGAGCTCCCTTGAACAGTAGACCATCTTGTACAACAAACTCAGAAAATTCATTGTGAAAAACATCTTGGGACTAATTGCAAACAACAAAAATAGTACTGAAATCTTCATCATTCTCATACGTACCTTTAAGTGCATCAATATCTACACTTTGCAACTTGATCTCTTGCACCATCATGGACCTTCTACTTAGAGCATCAACAATTTTTTTTTCTTGTCATTTCTTGTGTTTGATGGTGAATGTGTAGGCCTGCATATACTACATCCACTTCATGTGTCTATGACTTAGCTTATCTTGGCTGCTCAAGAAACTCAAAGCATGATTGTCTGTGAAGACAATAAACTCCTTAGGCAATAAATAGTGCCTCCACTTCTTGAGTGACTATATCATAGCATAGAGTTCAAGGTCATAGGAAGAGTACTTCATATTAGCTTCATTGAGTTTTTCATTGAAGAATGCAACCGGTCTCCCATCTTGACTTAGGATTGCACCTATGGCATATCCACTTGCATCACATTCAATTGTGAACACCTTGCTAAAATCAGGGAGTGCAAGAATAGGTTGTTGAGGCACCCTTGTCTTCAAGTATTCAAATCTTTTCTCATCTTCCTTTGTCCATTGAAACTTCCTCTTCTTATCTCCTTTGATAGTATCCAGAATAGGAGAACAAATGTGACTGAAATTCTTGATAAACTTTCTATAAAATGTGGCCAAACCATGGAAACTTCTTACCTCTGCTACTATTTTAGGAGTTGACCAACTAAGTATGGCTTCTAACTTGGATGAATCCATCTATAGTGTACTTTTGGAGATCACAAACCCAAGATAGACAAGATCCTCTTTCATGAATTCACACTTCTTGAGGTTGATAATCAATTTCTCCTCATTCAATCTTTTCAACACCATGTCTAAATGCTGCAAGTGTTCTTCTTTGGTTCTGTTGTACACAAGAATGTCATCTAGATAGACTAGCACAAAATTACCTATGAAATGCTTGAGAACCTCATTCATAAGTCTCATGAATCTACTTGGGGTATTTGATAACCCAAATGGCATTACTAACCACTCATAAAGACCTTCATTTGTCTTGAATGTTGTCTTCCATTCATCACCCTCTCTTATTCTTATTTGATGATAACCACTCTTTAAATCTATCTTAGAAAAGTAACATACATCACCCAAACTATCCATTAGATCTTCTATCTGAGGTATTGGAAATCTATACCTGATGGTTATCCTGTTGATGGCTCTAGAATCAGTGCAAAGTCTCCATTCTCCAGCCTTCTTAGGTGCTAGGATAGTTGGAACAGCACAGGGACTCAAACTCTCCTTGATCATCCCTTTGTCTAATAGCTCTTGGATCTAATTTTTGACCTCTTCATTTTTTTGTGTTGTCATCTTATATGCTTCCTTGTTTGGCAAACTTGAACCAGGGATGAGATCAATGTGATGGCTTGCATCTCTGACAGGAGGCAATGAACTTGGTAGGTCTTTCACCACTATGTCTTCATACTTGTCCAATAGGACCTACACCTCCTCTAGTATCTTTTCTACCTTTGTTTCTGCCTTGGCTAATATAGGCTTGCCAATGATGGCATATCCTACCTCTTCTTCTTTTAGTGTCTTCAAAAATTCTTTTTCTTTAACCATCATCACACTTGGTCCTTCATGGATTGCTGAACCATCTTCTTTTATGGGTGTAAGATTGTAGGTCACTCCATCCTTCACAATCATGTATGTATCTCTTCTCCATCATGTTTGGCCTTTCAGTCAAATTGCCATGGTCTACCTAAGAGCAGATGGCATACATCCATAGGGATGATATCACACATGATCTTGTCCTTGTAGCCACCAATGTTGAACTCCACCCAAGCTTGTCCATTCACAAGTACTTGCTGACCCTTATTGAGTCATGATACCTTGAAGGGTGTAGAGTGAGGAATCTTCTTTATCTTCAACTTTTCTAACATTTCTAGAGACACAAGATTGTCATTAGAACTAAAATAAACAATCACCTTACATACTTTTCCTTGTGCTTTGCAGAGTGTTTTGAACAAAGCCTTTCTCTGTGGAGGCTCTTTGGCTGATGGTACCTTCAGCAATGTCCTTCTTATCCTTAAGGATTGTCCTGCCTTTGGGCCTGCATGCGCAGAATGTGAGTTTACACTCACTTGGTCCTCCTCTTGTACTATGTGGACTCTTCTATCATCTCAATGTGAACTTGATGCTTGTTTGTCTAGACATTTGAATGCAAGATGTCCAACTTGATTATAGTTGTAGCACTTGCCTGTGAAGGTGCTTGACCCTCTACCATGGCCTCCAAACCTACCTCTACTATTTGATCTCCTTCCTCTAAAGCTGCCTCTTTCACTTGACTCTCCTCTTGGTTCATGGTTCTCCTTGTTGTTGTCATTTGTTTGTCCTTGCTACTTTTGTCCTCTTCCACCAAAGTTTCCTCTTCCTCTGAAGTTCTTTCCTCTACCCCTTCCATTTTGTTCTTGTTTCCTCTTGATCTTCTCTTCAACTCTTACTACTAATTGGAAGCATTCTTCCACATTCCTGGGTGTAGTGAGACTTAGTTCATCTTGGATATTGAACCTAAGCCCATTCATGTATCTAGTAACTTTCTCAACTTCATCCTCATTATGGCCAGTTCTCATAATGAACTTATGAAACTCGTCTATGTAGGCCATTCCATCCATCTCTTTCTATTTCAAGTTCTGCAACCTTCTAAAGGTTTGAATGGCATAATCTTTTGGAAGGAATTGACCCTTCACCTTGGACACCATCTAGTCCCATGAACTGATTTTGGTTTTTCTTTGTCTTATTCTTTCTGACTGAACATAGTTCCACCATGTCAGTGCTGCTCCCTTCAACTTGGTCTTTGCTAGTTTGACTTTCTTCTCTTCAGGCATCTCTTTGTACCCAAAGTACTTATATAAAGAGTCAATCTAGTCTAGTAACTCCTTACTGTTCATCTTACCCTCATACATGGGCAACTCCATCTTGACATCAGTGTTTTCTCCTTTCACAGTCTGCAGCATCTTCATAAACCTTTTTGCATCTAGATCCATCTCTATCTCACTGGATCCCTCTTAAGGGTCTACATTCTCACCTTCATAGTCTTGGTCACTATCTTCCTCAATGACCCCACCTCTTCTCAGGTTTACTTCGATGGCTGCAAGTCTGGTTAGGACTCCTTGAGATTCATTCATCAATCTCACTTCTTTAGTGAGGACTGGACTATTCTTAGGAGGCATCTTGTACTCCTTCTTCACTCTTTCCCAATTAGAAGTTGTGCTCTAATGCCACTTTATGTAGTGTAGGGGAACACTTATCAAGTCTCACAAACATGAGTGACTGATCTTGGAGGGAAGGACAACAAACTTGCACATCATGACACCTACAACCTCCATTCATGAGCCTAACTTGGTTTGGATGTATGAGATCATTTTCAACACTTGAGGAGGGCATGAGACATTTTATTTTGACCAATGGAAGCTGACCAAACTCATAAGTTATCCTTGCAAGTTGTCCTACTCAAGGTTCCTTCACAAATGGCCTATTTTCCTTGTAGCCCTAGAAATACGGTTTAGAGGGATTAACTCAAAAACTTTCCAAACAACTCCTAGAAATCTTTAGTTTTTTAGATACCCATTACAACCCTCTATAACATACTTGACATAAAAGGTACATTTTTTGGAACACAAGCCTCTAAAAATGATTGTTCCTGTTGTTCCAAGAGGCAATTAGCCCTAGGTTTATAAAGTAAGTACCCTACTAGAGTGACCCAGAACTTTCTAGCCAATTCCATAAGTTATTATGGATTTCAAATGGATGGATTCAATAGGTTTTGGACCTCCATGGGAATTACAAACAAGTTTTCCAACTAAATCTTCCTCTAGCTATCACCAATGGCTTAATACATAGGGATATCAAGTCAAATCTTCCTCAAATCTTGTCTTGGACTACTCCCCTACACTTGCACACAAAACTCATTGTAGAATATACCTATATGGATCCAACAATTCTATTTTGGGGCTCTAAATCAAAGATTTGGGTCAGAACCCCATAAAACTCTTAAAACCCTACCAAACCTTCCTAAAAACAACAATTTTGGGACAACATTTTGTTCTTCTTTCTCCTGCAATTTTAAGACACCTAAATAGATTCAAATGAAATTTAAAATATGTATTTACATCATCCAAAATATGAGAGTCCTTTAAATGGTTGTACGGGTGAGTATTGTAGCAAAGAACAACAAATTTTCATAATAAAAAGTAGGAAATAGTCATCTTTTCTGTATTTTCTCTTTTCCAACTTCAATGATATGTTTTCCATGATCTCCAGGGGATAAATACAATCCAAATCATCACTCTATTTTGTGCAATATTCTTCTCCTATCTAAAAAGCAAAAAAACTCACTAATTTCACTAATTTTATCCTCAAGACTGTTTTTTTTCTAAACATAGCACATGCTATTTGGAGTTCCACTACTAGTTGACTTCTAGAATAGATGGAGTGGTTTCTAAAATAGAGAGAGTGGTCTGACTTAGACCTTATTGCAATAATAAATTAATACATGACTCCACCTAGGCTCATAATGAGCATAAAATCCAAAATTTAAGGCTCCTAGTGAGCGTACAAGTCAAAATTAACTATGGTGGTCTTTGTACCAATTTGAAATGAAGGATCTTGGAGCTTTCGGGTATATTATGGGAATGTAGATCAAAAGGGATAGGGTTAACATAAATCTTTGGTTGTCACAAAGTAAGTATGTGAGTACCATTTTGCAGAGATTTAGTATGCAGGATTGTAACCCAGTTAGATTTCCTTTACCCATTGGTACTTGTAATAGCCTAAAATTGGCACAGGTTGAATTAAGTAAATACTTTGATATTTATCTTAATTCTTATTTTCTTCTGTCAATTAAATATTTAAAGTTTATTTGAGTGGTTCATTTAATCCCTAAATTCTTCTAATGTCTCAAAATCCTGAATCCACCTCATCAATCCACCTCATCTTTCCACCTCATCCCTTCCACCTCACCATGTTGCACATATAATTAAATATTCTTAATATTTAATTAGACAAAATCCAAAATTGAATTCTTAATTCAATGTCCCCCATTATCCTCCACTCTGAATTTTCAATTCAATTGTCATAACCCATTTTCCTCCACTCTGAATTTTCAATTCAATTGTCATAATCCATTATCCTCCACTTTGAATTTTCAATTCAATTGTCATAATCCATTATCCTCCACTTTGAATTCTTAATTCAATTGTCATACCTCACTATCCTCCACTCTGATTTTTTAATTCATTCATTATGAATTAAAGATTCACAATTAATGAGAGCCATTGATCTCATCAGTTGATCCTGACCCTCTGTTCTATTTTCAAAAAATCTATAAATAGAACCCTCTTCTAAGCCATAGGGAGAGACTTCTTCCAGCATCCTTACTATGCTCAAATTCCTCTAGGAATCTTCTTCTTCTTCTCTTCTTCTCTTCTCCATACCGTTGTAATGCAGGAATCATATCACATAGCCATTTCCCCCTTGTCATCTTGAGGAATCGAAGCAAGGAAGCAATTTCCCTGAGGGCCTATCTTCATCAGTCAAGATCAAGAGAGAATAGACAACCAATGGAAGCCGCAGGGTAACAGGTTGTAAGTTTCATACTTTCAGTTGTTTATGCTTGTTATTCACACATTTCATTGTTGATTTGGGTTAATTATCTTAATTGATTTATCTCATTTTCCCATTCACAGTACTAAGATTTCATTAGATATGTGTCCAAGGACTAAGGATGATCTTGAGAATATGTCTACTGTGCCATATGTTAATGTTGTAGGGAGTTTGATGTCTGCAATGGTTTGCACTAGGCCAAATATTTCTCAAGCAGTAGGAGTTTTGAGCAGATTTATGTCTAACCCTGGTAGACAACATTGGAATTATGCAAAGAGGGTGCTTAAATATCTTGTAGGTACTCTTGATTATTGTTTGGTTTACTCTTGTACTAATAGTATTGATAAATGCTTAGACATACATGGTTTGTTGATGCAGATTGGGTAGGTGACTTGGATAGTCGTTCAAGTCCACTAGTTGCTATGTGTTTACTCTGTTTGAAGGAGCAGTGAGTTGGACGAGTAAGAGCTATCCCACCTTTTCTTTCTCCACCGTAGAAGTACAATATATGGCTAGTACTCATGCCTCTAAGGAGTAAGTTTAGTTGAGGAGACTGTGTATAGGTATTGGATTTGATTGTAGGATCATTCAGATTGGTTGTGATAGCCAGAGTGCTATATATTTGACCAAGAATCCTATGTATCATGCTCAGACTAAGTATGTTGATGTACAATATCACTTTGTTCAAGAAATGGTTGTAAATGGATAGATTGAGCTAAAGAAGATAGACATTTAGGAGAATCTTGTAGATGCTTTGACCAAGCCTGTGAGCACAGAGAAATTTGTTTGGTGCAGAGAGGTCATGGGCCTTGCTTCTAGTGCCTAATTATTTTATGAGTTTTCTATGGGTATTTACAATGTATGATGTCAAGTGGGAGAATGTTAGGATTAATGTGCCATCAACCTTGTAAATCCTCTGTAATTAATTACTCCTAATATTATTTGTAAATCACCCATAAGGGATGAAAGGTTTCACTAGCAACGATCTTATTTTAGCTACATGTTTATATCCGGTCCTTGATGCTCATTCGTCCATGATAGGGGTCGTAGGGGGGTTTCCCCCTATTTGGGGGCTGCGCGCCCTGCCCAGGTTTAGGGGTAGTGCCCCTTAAACCACATTTTATTTGATATTTTATTATTTTGAATCTGGACCATTCATCATTAGGTCACGGATCTGTCAGTCAGTATTTTTTTGGTTATCTTGCCTTAGAAGGCAACCCACTTTTATAAGGATATTTGTACTACATTTTTATCATAGTTGAGAGTAATAGGTGCTGCTAGATTGAAGACTAGAGGAGAGAGGAAATGCATGTATTATAATCTCATATATTTGAAGATAATACAACTTGGAGGCTCTTTTCTTGGTGGAGTTTTTTACCTGAAAGGGTTTTCTCCACGTTACATACTGTGTTATGTGTTCTATTCTTAATGATTGTTATTTGTGTGTAGTGTGTTTTAATTTCTGCTACAATCTCCATTGATTCTACATTTTTTAGAGCATAATAAGGTTTGAATCAGATTTTCATTGTGTTGTTTGCACCTTCATTTCTAACACCATTGTCTTCAAATCCAACTTAAAATATAGTTCAGACTTCATCACTACACCAGCAGACCATCTTATGAAATCTACTCAAAATGTGAGGAGATAACTATGAAAAACTTCAATGTGTTATTCATTTGCTAAAATGTCACCTCATACCATGCTCGAGGAATACTTAAGCATCCAACCAGTGAATATCTCATTTGAAGGCTAGGTATACTTAAGAATCTTCATCAACTTATTCATGTGAGCCAGGTATCTCACATTTAATAGTACTTTGGTACCTTTTATAAGGCCATCTAAGCTTGACTCCAATTTTAGTAAGATATATTTAATTTGGTGTTACATAAAATTGGGTCTACATTACCCTCAAGAATAACAAATGTGAAAAGTATCGAGGTAGTACCCTAGAATTCTGATTTCCACAAGTTTAATGATTTCACTCTTTACTCAGTGTTCAAAATCGGTCGTAGCTAACACATCTCCTAGACTCTAAAGCCTTTAATCTTTTCTTTAATTATCATTTTGAACAAATATACCTTGTGAGGATGAAACCTCACTTAAAAGGTCTACCACCTCATAATTTCTTAGGATTTCACGTGGAGCTCAAGGTTAAACCTCACAATGCTTTGATATGCACTCAAAGATGACACCCTTCGAATCCACTTATTTAAAATTTACCTTAATGTTGACTCATGTTTTATTTGGGCATCCCTTGCATTTGTCAACTTGCCAAAGCAATCCCATGCATCGTCAACTTTTCCTACTATCTTGGATATCCTATGATTAGACAAATTCTTTACAAAATTAGAAGCATCTTGTACTCCTTTGGCCTTTGCTACTTCTACTAGTCCCTTCTCCTTATCTCTTCCTTTGAAATCTGAATCCTAAGTTTGAGAGTACCCTTATCTTGTTGAGATGTAACACTAGAAGAGGTAGGTAAAGCCATATGTTCTGTCATTGCGATCTTAGGCATACCCACAAAGGACTTCAGGTTATTGTATTCTTGCATCCATTTTATATTTTTAGTTGATAACCTAGATCATAATCAGCCTATAGTTTCTTGGCAGTTACTTCACTTAATAAAGTAGTGTTGACCACTAAGGAAGTGCATTGAGGTGATGTGTTACTTAATATTCTAACAATCAAGTCTCCTTTAAGCTCTAATTCACATCATGGATAACTTGAGGCTTGTTGTATGATGGCACCACAACCCAAATAACTAGAGTCACATGTCTAGCATTGAAACCAGAACCAAAGTAGAGGTGTTCTAATTGATCTTTATCCAAAAGGTCCCCATCAGTATCTTGCCTCCTTATAGTATCTAGGGCTATAAAAAATAATATATCTCATCCTATTAGTAACAAGAATCCACTTTCCTTAACAATCCTTCTTTTGGTGTCATGTTTGATAGATCAAACTCTATCTTCTTTTGGATTCTTTCTGCAACTTCTCCTTCACTATCCTCCTCCTCATGTTAGGTACCATATCTCTTCATTTACATATTAGCATTGTTCTACCCTTCAACAACAACATCTTGAATGAATCAGTTTGATGAAATCATCATCAACCAAGAACTCTTCACAAAGCCCTGACATCTTGAACAACTTTGTCATCTTCTCCCAAATTTAATAGTGATCTCACCCAAGGGAGATTTATTATATCTAGCCTTTAATGGGGAGGGACTATTTGCAATATCTCTTGATAGTCAATCCCCATAAACTTCCTTAGTAACATCATAATCCACCAAAAGGGGATCGTGTCCCGTGTCTCAACTTTATCTTGATTTATTCCTTCTTCACTTTTAGAAGTAGTCATTTCTAGAACTTGTGCAAGTGGAGCTTGATAAACTAGTGATGTATGAATCATGGGCTTTACTTCCACCTTATCATCCTTTAGCATAACCCTAAGGTACCTACACTACCAATCATCATTTCCATCATGTTCAATGCATTTGTAATATAAAGGAATGCCCCTTTATATGAAGAAACTAGCTCCTTTTTCTTTTCACATTCAACAATTCTCTTCCAAACATCCCTTCTTTTGGTTTCTCCCTAGGTTGTGTAGTTTCTTATGAGTTCCTCAAGGATATTAAACTGATGGTTGTATCCTAATATACTCCATGACCTTGTTAATTTTTCAATGGAGTGTTTTGGGTCATATCTTCTTTTAATCCCTAACCTTAATCTGTAATCAATCAATTTTGATCCTAACAAATCAAGGCCTTTCTTGGTAGTAACAATAAAATGCGAGAAATTTATTATGGAAGGTAAGAATGAGGCTTTCTGTAAGGGTACCTAAATCCTATCTAATAACTCTAATGATATATATATATATATATATATATATATATATATATATATATATATATGATAGATATTTATCAAGAACATTTTGGAGATGGATCAAATAATTATTTAGTTAAATTTTGAGTATAGATTTTATTTATGATATTAGAGTAGCTAATCTTCATGAAATTATTATGCTAATTATTATTGTCAGTTAGATTTCTCTAATTGTTGGGAAAAGGATTTCACTTATAATAATATCAAGAGACATTAACGGTTAAGGAGAATCTAGGGAGATAAACAAAGCATGAGATTTGCATTTTGATCATTTACTTCATTTAGGTATGGAAATACTTTATGTGCTTTGTTTACAACTATATTTCGTCCACATGCATTTGTGTATGTATTACTATTATACGTTTAATTTGAATATATTTGTAATTCTAATATGCTATAGAAATATTTTTATGTATATTTATCTGTTGTAGGAGCATCCATAGGGTCTAATATTTACTAACAATTTCTTATACATATGATAGAGTTGTTTATGAAATTATGATGCAAGTTATAATGTGATTAGAATTTAGCAATAAGGTCTTGGTATGGTTTAGTTAATTGACTTAAATTAATTATGCTTGTGTGTTATAAGGAATAAGAGCTCTTTTACAATTATTTTTGGTAAAATTACGACCATAGGACAATCACCTATGGGTAGGGTACTTGTTTATTCATAAAAAATATGTTTTAGAGTTGTTTAATGTATTTTTAGTTCACAAGAAAATGGGTGATGAGATTGGAAGTTGTGGAGTCTTCTTCTCTTGAAGAGTCTTCAAGCATCCAAGACATTAAGAAAAGAAATAAAAGGAAATTCCAAGAATCACATTTCTCCAAAAAGAAAAAATATGGACGACACAAGAAAGAAGAGGAATACAAGTCATTGGAACCCAAAAGAAGAATATGAAACTTAGAAAAAAGAGGTATTATAATTAGACGGAAGTTTGGCTTCAAAGGGGGATGGGAAAACAAGAGAAGAGCCCAAGTTTATTTCTAATTTTTGCAGGTCATCAAGAGGACGTCCATAGCTAATGTTGAAGAAAATTATTTAAGGGAATTACATCCATTTCAATGAGGCAAAGAAAGGATACATCCATGGTGACTTGTTAGGTGAAAATTTTCTGAATTTCATGATGACAGCAATAGAATCCTAGGTAGAAGAAAGGAAGCACACAACTAATTAAGATGGAAGATCTCACATTAAGTAAAAAGGAAGTGCACAACTAAATAAGATGGAAGATCTCACATTAAGTAATCTCAGAATCTCTCTTCATGGGAATTTAGAGGTATTCTTGATTAGTTAAATTCTTGAGGTATGTTCTTGAAAACTTACCATTATTTATGTTAATATTTTTTCTGAATTTTTTTTCAAGAAAATTTGTTGTTGTCTCATGACATTTATCTTTTCATAGGAGCTATTTTATAAAAAAGGTTTCTGGGTTTTGAGTATCTTATTTTCATCTTTCCAAAACATCTTATGGTTTTAAATTTGGTTAAGTATTGAGAATGTTATCACATTTTTACCACTATTGTAGAAGAAATTAAAAATCTAGGGTTTTGTTGGTCATTTACTTTGTTGGAAATGAATTATTTTCATTATATAAGTGTGTTAGGTGAATTTGTATATTTTCTTTCTTGGAATGGGTATGATTAAATAATCTTTCATATGTTTAGTTGCATGCAAAAATTAGATTGAATCAAGAATATACTTGTAGTGCAAGAAGGTCAAATTAAAACCCTTATGTTGATTAGTTTATAAGAACAATTGTTAGGTCATACATATATATATTCTATAGTTATTTGAATGTCAAAATTTAAAGAGAATTACATATCTTTGATATTTTAGTATTTCTATTATCCATTATAATATAGGTAATACTTTTGAGTAATCAAATCATTTTCGATTCATGAGCAAGTTTATGGGTTAAATCTGGATTTGAGGGAAAGGGATGATTATAGTAAACACTACCCTCTCATATTACATAAGTTTTCTAATTGTTTTCTGGGTTTTGTTTCCCTTACTGTTACCTTTCAAAAACATCTTGAAGTTTAGAATTCCACTAATAAATAAGAATGTTATGATAGATTTACTACTAGGTGTTTTTTCATGCCAAGGCTATTTTTATTCAATTATTTTATTTTATTCTTATTCTTAAATTTATTTCCATTCTTTGAATTAAGTTTGAGATTGGATAGGAGACTAATTTAATTTATATAAATACATTTACCTTTTAATACAGTATTTACATTATGTTCAGTATTATTGTATGCTTGTATTGGTAACAATGGTAAGAGGTAGATTTTGAGTTTGAAAGAAGATAATAGGAAGATCTCATTATTGTTTGTATCAAATATTTGAACTAGGAATTTGTTGGATTATTTTGTTATATTGGATTTTGAAGGATCAATATTAGTTAGGTTGTAATTTAAGGAACTTAAATTATTTTATCGATCTTGTTCTTAAAAAAGATCATAAGCATTATAATTTGATTCTTAGTATTATTATGATTTAAGTGAGCCTTATACCTTTAATCATATAATTTATTCAATCTTGAACCTAAGGATGTGTAGACACTAAAAATTGTCTAGGTCTTGTTTACACATGACCTTGTATGTCTTTGGCCTAGGTCCTAGTTACACAACACATTGTCGACATAAACTTGTATATGCTCCCCTAGGTCCTAGTTCATCCTAGTTCATCTAACCTCATCCCACTTAATCCCATTTATCCCTAGGTCCTAGTTCATCTTAATCACATTGGTCCAACTTAATCACCTTCTTGATTAATTAAATAAACCAACTTTATTTAATTAATCCCACTTGATCAGATTCCAAATTAAGTAAATAAATTCCATTTATTTAATTAATTGCATCTAGTCACATGCCTCACATAATTCAAATTAAAAATTTGAATTATTCCCTCACCTCTCATAACATTGCGACACATGTCACATGTCTCATCTCCCACTTAATATGCCTTCACATATCAAACTAATTCAAATAAAATATTTGAATTAGATTCCCTTTATTTTGCTTCTCACAATTATCACATGACTACACTTTCTTGATGTACAAGGAAACCTAATCAATCCTAGCCATCCATATCATCTAAACCCTAATTGATCTTGTCCATCCAATCTAACTAGCTCTTTCCTATAAACCTAGCCTCCTCTAAGCCATTTAGAAGGATGCAATCTAATTTTATACTATTATGCTACCAATATCTTGATTAACCAACATTCAACCATATCCATCAATCTCTCCCTTGCATCCATTTCAATCTTCATTTTGCATCTTTCTTCATATTGCATCCATCATCTTGCAGGTATCAATCAAGCTGTCATCTTGCGCATATCATTTGAGGTGTATTGAAGGTTTGGGTTTGGTAATGTATGCATTTGTTTCATCATTTCAGCTAATCAAAATTTATCATATACATTTTGCATGCCCATGGTTGTAACCCTCGTTTTTGCAGGCTTTGTTGTCAAAATTTTGCTTTTCCTAACCGTAGTTTTTTTAGGATTTGCAAGTTTTTGGAGTAACTTGTTGTACGTTGCATCCTAGACAAAAACTAACCTCACCATCATGATCAGGACATTGATTCCATAAATTTTGATTGTAAATTCTCCCAATTTCACTTCTAAAATTTTTTGTGATTTTTTGAAAAAAAAATTAGGGCCTACAAATCCGTATCGTACAGAATCTGCAGACCCCCTGTTGGTTCCTGATCCCAGTCGATGTTTGTGTGTAGGTATAATATTATTGGGTTGGAGGTTTATATTGTGGTTTTAGATGTGAAAATGTTAAATCCTAAGCCCTAATCTTGTTGTCAACTTCAAACATCGCTATCGTAGACTTATAAACCCTAACCCCTGTCCATGGTGTAGTCACAATTGAGCTCACAAACCCTATTGTCTCCAATCATATCTTACAAAGTTCTTTTCACTGCTCTTCTAACACTACTCACTCCCCTTAACTTTTAGTCGAAACCTCTATGAACCAATGCTGACCCTGCTCTACACTAAGTCACTGCCTCCCATTATAACTTACACCCTCTACATAATGTGGTTTGAGGGAGTCGCCATCACCCAAAACCTCCTAGTTGTCATCAGCTAGCACTACCTCACATCATTTCCTTGGACATCGATTGCATACCCCATCGCCATCCCCATATCTACAGTCACCACTAGCATCCACCACCGCCTGCATTTAGCCATCACCACCCGCCTGAGCCATGGTCACCTTCACCTTGCCTCCACTTTGACCTCGACTCTTACCTCCACAATCTGCAGTCGACTCTTCTCAGTCGAGCCTCAGGATACAATCTACCATTCACTTGACCTTCCATCATTAGTGGTGGGGACTTCCTCTGCTCCACCACCGTAAAACCCTCATCACCACCTAATTCAGAGACCTCTACTACACCACCTTGGCTTTCAACCTCCCTACTAGCAATTGGGTCGAGGTTTTGGAGTGGAATTTGCCACTGTTTAGACCATGTAGACCATGTCAGCATAGACATTTAGGGTATTATCTATTTAAAATTTTAGCTTCAGGGTTAGTTTCAATAGTTTAGGTTGTTTTTATTATTTCATTTTAATATGGGGTCACTTTTTATTATGTCCTTTTTTTTCTTTTGAGTGCCCTTGGTCATATCAGTGACCAAGGGCTCCTCTGCTCAAACCCTAACTCCTAAATTTTGACCCCTGACATTAAACCACCAAGCAACTGACCTCATCATGTGACCAGGAGAATATTGAAGCACTGGCATTTTTGTTAACTGTCAGTTTGCCGTGTGCTCCCCATATGCCCTAATAGGGCCTTTTTTTCTGTTTTTTTATAACTTTCACATACGGTGGTGGAATTTTGTAAACGAATACTCGTTGGAAAGATGGAAGGACAAACTACATAGTGGCAAGGACTATTTTAGGTGATTGTACATTTTGATGTCTTTTTTAGTCAAAGTCAAAGTTTATTTCAAATTTCAAAAGAACATAACTTTTCCAATTTCGATCGAATTTTCATAAAATTATTTTTAAAAGTGCATAGAATTTCATCTAGAATTTGTTAATGAAAGTTATTTTTTTGTATTAGGCTACTTTGATCAGTTTTTATCAAATTTTATATTTTTCACATAACAATCCTCTTGGCACGTTTACTTACTGCTTTTTTGTTCTATGACTTTTAGGTGATCATACTAGGTTGGGACAACATTTGGATCAGCATACACAGTAGCTTGGATAATGATATAATCAGATGTACATATTCTAATCTTTCATTCCTCATAATCTTTCTTGTCTCGTACTTTGATTTGCGCTCATAAAATGAACATTTGTCTTCATCACACATCAAAAAATTGGGCTTAAAACAAACCAGTGTCTTCTATCACATTTGGATTTGGGATTTAAAATGAACAAGTGATTGAATTGTCTTCCACACACTTCATTTTCTAAGGGTTAATTTACAAGTGCAAGTTTGAATCAAGTGTGCATGTGTATGCTCTCTCCTCGCACCGCAAGGTGATCTTGGAGATCAAAAACACCTCACTTGGTTCGCTTTTGTTTACCCTTCTTAGGAGGCTTGCTTGGAGACACACCACTCCATGGGACGACCTCAATCGAGGTTGAATCAAAAGACACCCTCATTGGAAGTTGGAATCTTGTCACTCTTGGCTAAGCCCCAAAGAACTTTATACCTTTGGGAAGTGAAGGTGAAGGGTGGGTTACCCCTTTATCCTAGCTGTGTGGTAGGATTTTGCTTTCAAATTCCTAGTCAACCTCATGTAAACATATCCCAAAAACTAATTGGCCATACCCTATTTCAAACTAGACATTAGGTTTGTTGTTGTGTCTTCAAGTGTGTGCTTAATCATAACATTTAAACCTTGAAAGGCAAATTCATCTTGTTTGGTGTGTGTGTTCATCCATTTGCTTGTGAAATCTTGTGTTTGATATTGCCCTAAAGAAAACTTCAAATAAAGAATTTCCACATCATCATCTTCAACCAACTTGTCATAACACATTTCTTAGGCGACCTCATCCACATCAACCCAATCCTAATCATCCAATTCATCAATTCAATCCAAATCGTCTTCATCCTTAGTAAAACCCTAATCTTATCCAAGTCATCATCCCATCACATCAACATCATCCTAAGCATTACACATCATCCAATCATCAAATCTTCATCCAAATCACTCCACATCTACCACTTGTAAACATGGACATGGTATTTCTAAACAAAACATATGACAATGATCCTTATGGCAACAAAAGAACGCTTGATGAACTTAGGTGGTTATATAGAAAGGAAGAAGACCTTGTGTCACCACAACATCAACAATCCCCACAACATCTAGTCCTAGACCAATATCAATGATCCCACATTCAATCACAATCCCAACAAGCACATAATCCTCCACCCATTCTTTATGTGGCATCTCTCTTATCATCCTATCAAACTAATCCACCCACATATCAAATCCATGCCACATCAAACTCACTTCAAATTCCGTCATCACCCAATGCAACACCCACACTTGACCAAGACGTTATCAATTTCATGCAAGATACCGACCATATGGATCTAGCGTATAGAGTCCTTGAATTGGATCCTACTAGGTTTATGGATCATATCATTCGATTTGGGGCCACTAATCCCACAAACATTAATGCCGCCACATCCATTCCACAAATCACCCTCACTATTCCTAACAACACCACAAACACAAGTGCTTCCATAAGCATACCATTCAATGATCCTAACTCGATTACCTTCATATAACAATTACTTTCTCAACAAACTTCCAACATCAACCAATATCCACAACAATCCACCTCACAAAACCTTTCACCTATAAATCCTATCATGCCACCTCATCATCAAACCCATATACAAGCAAACTGAGTGTCCTCACAAGAAGCACCCTTGATAGACCTAAATCCACCTATGCAAGACCTAATGACCTTTGACAAGGGAAACACCAATCTAGAGAAAGCATCTTATGAGAATCCTCCATCATCATCCATTCAAGTACCACTTCATGAGCCTACTTGTCCTATCTTAACCCCAACATGTGATTTAACATCCACTCATGACCCTATCAATCAACCTCCCAACACCTTGTCTAGTCATCCAAATCTATCATGTGATCTACAAGCTATCAAGCTTATTGAGGAATCTTTAACCCCAAGTCTAAGTCAAGAACCATCATCCCTCATGTCAATGAATCTCAAGAACTTGTCAAGCCTATCCACGAGCCTATCAATCTTATTGAAGAGTCTCCTTTCATAAGTCCACAACAAGAGCCATCATGCCCTAACATTGTTTACCAAGAGCCCATCCAAGATTCGTCCCTTTTCTCACAAGAAAATGAAGAGGTATGTCAAGCATATAATCAAACACATGTGGAAACATCAAGCCCTCAACTAAATCAAGATCAAAACATATCTAAGTTCTGATATGGTGTGGAGTCTGATCAGTCTCCAAGTGGGAGATTGTTGTTATATGGAGCCTAATCAGACTCGGAGGTTATATTTACCCCACTTTTATCTGTGCGGTTTCCCCCCAAATTCCTACGGGGTCAAGGGGTAGTGCCCCTTGCGGGGGTTTGGGGGCAGCGCCCCCAAGACGGGGTCAAGGGGAAACCTCACACAGTTTTTTTATTATTTTATAATGCACCGGGAGTTAATTTTTTCATTGACCGACATAAGAAAACCTTATTTTGTAACTGACAAAAAGCTTGATAAAAAGTGGCTAAGGGTTAGGGTTTTGATATTGTATTGTAGCATTTTGTAGCAGTATTGAGTTGCAGGGATTGCTGATTGTAATCGGTTTGATTTACTAGATAATAATATTGGACTCTCTGTTTGGTGGATGTAGCCCGAGTTTGGGTGAACCACGTTAAAAATTGTCTCTCGCTATTATTATTTCTGTGTATTTCCATTTCTCTGTTTACTCTTTATTTGCATTTAATTGATATCTTCGGCCAGCTAACCCTAACAAGTTCCACCCATTCATGACCTACATCTTCTATATGATCGAGGTATTATTTATGATCATGACCCTATTTGTGAGCAAGTGTATCCCATCCATAGCCCAATTAATCCTATTGATGCTCACATTTGTGATCAAGGTTCTGTCTATGATCATGAAAAACATGATGATCCTCTTAGCCAACATTTATGGAATCCATGATCAAGAGGTTATCATCCCACCTATCCTTCCTTCCATAAACACCCATGAGCAAGATATCCTGCTTTCTCCTACCAATTCTCCACCTACTTCTATCCATGAGACACCAACTTCCACTTGTCATGGTGAGACATATGCATTTCCAAGTAAGCATAGAAGATCAAACCAATGAGAATAAAGATAATCAAGATCCTAATGATCCTTCCACATCCACCATTGAGTCCATTCCAAATCTACCACCATACCCACTTGGCCTATTCACTTTTATTCATGAGTGTTCTTACCTAGGAGAAAAACAACCATTATCCACTTTACCTTCTCCATCCAATAATCAGCTTAAGTCTAGTGTCCAAACTACACCTAGTCCTATAGTCAATCGCATGCCCCAAAACATGAACTACCAAGGCAAAGGTTTAGGCCTACATGAACAAGGCATTTTGGAGCCAATCCATGTCAAGGTCCCTCCTCGCCCATTTGGCCTTGGATACACAGCCCAAGGTCAACAATCCACTTCCCTCATCCTACAAATGTCAAAATCATGTGACCATTCACCTTCCACCATCCACTTTACCTCCACTCCTTCCAACTCCTAATATCCCTTCATCCACTTTACCTCCATTGCTCCCAATAATTCATAAATACCTTAAATAACCTAATCATGACCAACAAATACATGCATCATCTAAACATAAAGCTTCTACTCGTTTCATTTGCCACATGGGATTCAAAACTAAATATTTGGATGGCTCCATTCAAAAACCCACAAATCCTAAGGGTCCTAATGCCTAAGGAAATCAAACCAAAAATCTAAAGCAAGGTATATTCCAAAATCCATCCACGCCCATACCTCCAAAAGCAAAGTCAAAAACTAAAATGATATGGGTCCCTAAACAAAAATCAATCAAGTCAAATGAGGCATCCATCTCTCAAAAATCCCAACCATCCCCCTCCATTCAAAAATGCCATTCCTTTCAAACATTTCAAACATCCCACATCTAATCAAAACCTTCCATGTTTAACATGGCGTGTTCAATCATTGGTCATGATTCCTTTCCATACCTCCATCACTTCATCATTCACTCATTATCCTACATATCTCCCCCATCACCTTCCTATGGTCCATCCTTTTGCATAAGTCCATTATAATCCACATCATAATCCACTTTCACCCCTGCATAATCCACTTTTGATCCCTCCATAGTCCACATAATAATCCACTATCTACCTTATCCATATCACTTTCACACAATCACCCTACCAACATCTTGAGCATAATGACTTGACATGGTCCATTTGTGATATCACATTACATGGAACTAGACACTTGAGTCTCACCCATCCATATCCACCCCCTTTTCCATTCAAAAGTCAAAACAATCACAAAAGAAAAAATCAAAAAAAGGTAAAGAGAAATCCTTTGTCTAATAGTTAAAACCTAGTAAATAGGTGCCTTGGATAAGTACCATGATGAAAACTAGGCAAACAGGCATCATGTGTAGGTTGATCTTCTATGTCACTTACACTTGGGGGCACCTTGTCTCATCCAAACTATCTATCCCATTATATCATTTTCCATCCTATCATGTCCTATACACCCACCTACATAGACCTATCATATTGAGTCCATCTATTCACCCTTCCTCTTTTGATCTTGATAAAGATATGGGGGCAACAATGTTAAACATGTTTTGGATATCTCTTGATGTACCTCATCCCATCCAACCCATCCTATCATTATCCTCTTTCCATTACCCATTTTTCCATCCTTCCAAATGAACCCTATCATCCAATTCATAAGCTTTGTCATGTCAAATCCTATCATCCTATTGCCTTAAGCATTGTACTGAAAAATCCTAAGTCTACTACCTGGGGTATGTTATTCCTATGTGACATAGTCCTTGGAGATCACATCCTCGCTCTCTTACACATACATCTATTCCACTCCATAGCCTATCCTTTTATCCTATCTATTTATCATAATCCTTTCATCCATCCACTATCGTCCATCCTTTTGTCCAATCCCATTCATTCCCTTGCACCTAGACTTGGTTCCCCTTGTCATTGGTATCTAGCATACAAGCTACTCAAATTGTAAATCCATTGACATTCAAAAATACAAAAAAAATCAAAATATTCCAAAAACCAAAAAAATCAAATATTCCCATAAAATTCCCACAAAAACAAATATTTTAAAAAATACAAAAAAATAAAAAAATCCAAGCAATAAGATCAATCATCTATCAAACAATCCATCACATCAAATCCATCAAAACAAGTCCAATCAAATCATCAAATCAAGCCAATCTATCAATCAAACAAATCACATCAATCCAATCCATATCATCTCATTAATAACATCTCATATCATCAAACATCCAATCAATTCCAATCAATCTATAACTTGATCGATCTAATCCATATCATCCCATCAATAAAACACCAAATCAGAACTACATCTCATCTCTATCATTAAATATCTTGATCCTGTGGATACAGGGTATGTAGGCAATCTGGGATACAAAGGAAGTACCTAGATTCAAGCATAGGCGATAGATCCCTTCTTCCATCTTTCATACTTCATCCAATCATTATATCGTTACATCATCATCTTCATCTATCTCACATTTCTTCTATCATCTATCTCCCACATCACCAATAAACACCTAAAATCCAATCAATCCATGAAACTCAAATTCAATCACATTCATCAAATCATTCCTTTAATCAACTTCATCCAATCATCAAACCAATTCTTCTAATCAAATCACTTCATCTAATCATCCTTCAATCATCAAATCAATCCAAACAATGATCCAAATGCATGTCATCCTTAATCCATATCAATCAATCTAATCAATCAAATCAAATTATCCAATCACAATCAATGGTCTTGATCCTAATCTTGTTGTAAACCAAATCAATCAATCAAATCATCATCATCATCATCAACATGATATATCATTCCGACATCCTTGTGTTGATCTAGGGATATATCATTCCCCGCAATGACAATAATATCTATCATCATCAATCAAACAATTAATCATTGGTTTACAGCTTGATAGGGGCAATACCTTGTTTGTTTTTGAATCATTTGTGCTTGCTTGCTTGTGTGTGTTATCATTTTATCTTGCATTTGTATCACATCGGTATCATTCCAACTAATATTCATATCTTGTATCTAGACAAGGTTGTATTATGCTGGGGCATGAGACACACTGTCACCTTGGTCTTTATACCTTGGTGCATACCGTCTAGTGCTAAATCAAACACCATGGTTTCTCACCTTCATAGCAGCATAACACATCCTTCCCTTTCTTCTATCCATTCCCTTATCTTTCTTCCTTAGCCAATTCCTTTCATTTCGAGAGCATACCTTTGTTTGTCCAACCTACCTATCCTCTTGAGGGGGCATGATCGTCCTATCATTTTCCTTTATCCATTTTCTTAACTTCTTTGAAATGATGTTACTTGACTTAAATCTTATCATCTCATAACATCATCTCAAAGAGGGGCAAATGTAGACACTGAAAATTGTCTAGGTCTTGTTTACACATGACCTTGTATGTCTTTGCCCTAGGTCCTAGTTACACAACACATTGTCGACATGAACTTGTATATGTTCCCCTAGGTCCTCATTCATCCTAGTTCATCTAACCTCATCCAACTTAATCTCATTTATCACTAGGTCCTAGTTCATCTTAATCACATTTTTCCAACTTAATCACCTTCTTGATTAATTAAATAAACCCAGTTTGTTTAATTAATCCCACTTGATCACATTCCCAATTAATTAAATATATCCCATTTATTTAATTAATTGCACCTAGTCACATGTCTCACATAATTCCAATTAAAAATTTGAATTATTCCCTCACCTCTCATTACATTGTGACACATGTCACATGTCTCATCTCCCACTTAATATGTCTTCACATGTCAAACTAATTCAAATAAGATATTTGAATTAGATTCCCTTGATTCTCCTTCATACACTTGTCACATGACTACTCTTTCTTAATGTACAAGGAAACCTAATCAATCCTAGCCATCCATATCATCTAAACCCTACTCGATCTTGTCCATCCATTTTAACTAGGTATTTCCTATAAACCTAGCCTCCTCTAAGCCATTTGGAAGGATACAATCTAATTTCATACTATTATGCTACCAAAATCTTGAGCAGCCAACATTCAACCATATCCATCAATCTCTCCCTTGCATCCATTTCCATCCTCATGTTGCATCTTTCTTCAGCTTGTAAGTATCAATCAAGCCGTCATCTTGCATATATCATTTGAGGTGTATTGAAGGTTTGGGTTTGGTAATGTATGCATTTGTTTCATTATTTCATCTAATCCAAATTTATCATATATAGTATGCCCATGGTTAGTTAGCTAGTTGCCTTTATACCAATTATCATGTGATATCCTAGTTTTAAATCAAGTTTTGTCATGTTACCTTATCTATCTAATGGTGTGATTGTTGGAAAGAGACACTATATGGATTCATGTATGTTGTCATTGATGGCAACAAAGGTTATCCCACACATCTGCAAGACATGATGAGTCTCTACTGGAAGTCAGATTGAAGAAGTGTTATGATCCGGTAAGCAAGAACAGAGTAGTCAGCAAGGTCCAATAGTCAGGTCCGGATCTCTCAGAGGAAGTATCTCAATGAAGTGCAGTTTTGGGGAAGTCAAGAGGAGTACCTTGACTAATAGATTCCAGGGATTTAGCCTCTGGTGATGGAAGGATGAAGAGATATGAGCACTTGAGTGATGGGTTCCTGTTTGGCAGAGTAGACAGAGGAAGAACTATACCGGTAGAGTGTCAGACCCAAATCTGGAAGAGATATTGCTGATGACTAAGTTTCTTAAGGTGTCATTCATGATTGGTCGACATGATACAAGCATCTCTTAGATCTGCATCTCTTGGTAAGCAAGGATCCAGCTGACAGATCAAAGCTTGGGAAAAATATTGACTATTCTGGATGCCGACTAGAAAAGTGGTGAGATTACTTGTGCGGATATATATACCAGATGAATTTAGATATGAAGGTGTGGTGTGTGAATGAACAGTTGTGCGAAGAAAAGAAGAAGAGCAGTGTGAAGGCAGTGAGACAGGTCCAAAATGTGACAGGACAACTGAATCAAAAGAAAGCAAGAATGAAGTGCAGCAAATCAGTTTATTGAGCTCAACCGGAACTAAATCCTAGCATGTGTTGATGCTTCTCATTAGTTCAAACATTGTGTTATCTTCCTCTCTTGTAGGCAGTGAGCTTCTTGTGAGCAGTGTGCTCAGGTAGTGAGCTCTAAATTGGCAGGTGCCATTTTGTACTTCTATTCTTCTAACAGAGAATACATTCTTGGGTTAATCACCCCGTGGTTTTCTCCCTTAACAGGGTTTCCACATCAAAAATACTGTGTCATGTGTATTTCCATTTCATGGTTATGTTTGCTTATTTGAATTGATGATGCATTAATTATTAAGAAAGTTCAGAAAGATGAAATAATTAAGATAATTGATTCACGCCCCCCTTCTCAGTTATCAACAATTGGTATCAGAGCCAATTTCCTCCAATCAAAGTCTAACAGTGTGAGGAAGATCTGGGAATTGAGATAGATGTGTATGGTATGAGGGAGCAACTTCAGCCTGCCCTAGATGATCTTGAGCAATCTAATTCTGAAGTCAATGTATTGAAGGAAAGACTAAAATAGGCTGATGATTTCATAAATGAACTAAAAGGGAAACTAAGTCTCTCTATGAAAAAAAGAAAGGAACTACTTCAGCAATTGGCAAGTCAAGGTGAAGCAAATGATACAAATGAAGATCTTAAGGAAAAAACCAAGTTATGTGAAAAATTGTCAAAAGAGAGCATCATGGTAAGACATGAAATGGAATCAGGAGTCATGAAATTTACCCAAGAAATTGAAGAGAAAAGAAAAATTGAAGGTGATCTAAAACAATCTCTCAAGGAGAAATCATAAGACTACAACAAGATGGATAGAATAATCAGACATCTTGAATCTGATCTTGAAGATGCTAAAGATAATGAAGAAAAACTAGAAGATCAAATTGTCTCTCTTAAAAGGGATCTTCAAATAGCAAATGAATACAAAGAGAAATTCAAGATAAGTTCTGCTTAATTTGAAGTTCTTCTTGAAAGCCAAAAGAGGGTAGATGATAAGCGTGGATTGGGATATGAGAAAGGTGAGAGCTCTAGATCTAGTCAAAAGAAGTTTTAATTAGAAAATCCAAGAAACAGGCCTAGAAGACCTCTGGTGAGGCAACCTAATGCTCAAAGATATCCATCCTTCAAGGGATACTGCCACAACTGTAATAACTTTGGTCACAAAGCTAATCAGTGCAGAAGAAGAATGAATCAGACTAACACTTCCTTCTCCGGATAGTGTTTTAACTGTAAAAGGTATGGTCACAAATCTCATGAATGCAAAAGTATGCAAATGCACAATTTTTTCAATGGTAGATGCTTTGCATGCAATAGAATGGGTCATATGGCTAATCAATGTAGATCAAGAGGACATTAATCAAATATGAAAAGAAATGTAGTTTGCCACAATTACAATAGATCCGGTCATATTACAAAATTCTGTAGAAGCAAGAATCAGGACAAAAGAGGTCCGGTTATTCATAACCAGAATCAAGACAGGGGAAAAGGAAAAGTCAATGTGGATGAAGTTCAAAGTGAGATGATCAAGATTTGGGTGAAAAAAAGTACAAAAAATGTAGGGGATGGATCCGCACCAAAATCTAGTGCTGATATTCCTTCCAGAAATTAAAAAGTGAGCTCTAGCTCAGGGGGAGACATAAGGAAAAGCTTTTTCCCCTAGCCAATAAATTGGTGCCAGAATTGGCACAAGGAAGGTTGCGGATTAAAGGGTTCTCAAAGAATCATCTAAAGAATCTGTGGTTAAAATATGAAAGATCCATAAGATGTTTAGAGCAAGATTGATCCGGTTCTTCAAGTCATCCAAATAAGCAAAACAAGGCAAACCAGAATGACTTAAGTTGAGCATTTATTGCAACTTGGTATTAGGGTTTGCGGAGTAATATAAGGGTTCTTCTTATTAAACATTTGTTCATTCTACATTCAAGAAGAAGAAAAAAGGAGATCTGCAAAAAATTTCCTCAAGCCCATCAAAGATCATTTACAGAAGTCGATTCATCTAGCAATCGATCTGACTCACTCCGTGAAACCTAAAGGCGCAAAAGGTATTTTTCGTTCTTAAATATCTCTCTACAAATCTTTTTAAAGATGTCTACTTTGAATATTGTGAAGATCACTGATAGGCCTCGCCCCAAATTCAAAAAACATCCCTACAAATCCTTCGAAGTAGATCCCCAAGGAGCATTTTCCAGTGTTCCGCATGGTGTTTTACATATAGAAGATATTAGGGTTTACATTCATGCAAACATTGAAGAATTTAGAGAGTTCAAATTAAGGGATATCTACCACAAACAACTAATAGATGATTCATTTGAGCTCGAACCCAAATACAAGGCCCTCCGGGAGAAGCACTTTGCACAGTGTATACATTTCCCCTACTTTGCTGAGGATGACTGGGTCCAGTATGTCTTGAGCAGAATACATGACAACTTCATGTGGTTGAATTGACCATTCAAGATCACAAAAGATGCCATTAGGGTAGTTACCAGTTTGCACTCATCTAGTGGGATACCTACTCTCAAATCTATCAAGAATCAGACTGTAAGTGAGGCTATCGGATCTAGGTTTGACAAAAGAGCAATGACAATGGAAGATATCACTGATCCGGATATCAAGTTTGCCTCCATGATCATCGGATACAAGATATATCATTCTAGCAGGGAAAATTCAGTACCTAGAACTACCATCTACACTGCTTATGAAATGTTAAGAAAGAATTCAGACTATGATCTTTGTCAGCTCCTTCTAAACCAACTCTTGGGGAATCTGCAGAAAATAAAGAAAGATAAAAAGAATTCATTTAAGTATGGGGGGTTAATATTGTGCTTATTCTTCTACTTTATGAATGAGCTACCTGGATCCAGTGGATGGGTATGGCAGAATGACAGACCGGTTGCCATACAAATTAGGGATTATTTGCATGGACTTGGTGATGACAAAGCACAAAACACAGCTCTCTGGGGTTTCTTCAAAAACTTCCAAAACATGATGCAAGCTAGAGAGAGAATTCCCAAATGTCTAGTCAAGAAATCCAAAGACACAGTATGCTTTATGGTAGAGACTGATGAGTGCCTAGTGGAGGCAGTAGAACCAAGAACAGTGTGGATCATGCCAATGGGGTATGAGGTGGATAAGAATATCGTAGAGTTGCATGTTCAGTACACGATGAGTCAACCAAAGGATCCCAAGGTAGAAAGGTTTGGAACCTTTGAAGAATTAAGTGTGAAGATCCATGTTGAGCTAAGGCAACCAGAGATGAAAAGAAAGGCAAGAAAAGAAGTAGAAAACATTGCCAAAAGCTTTGGCATCTCAAAACAAGCACTTGATGCCAACAGGGAAAAGAAGGAAAGGACTAAGAAAGAGAAGAAAGAGGCAGAAAAGCAAAGTGTTCTAGTAGAATCCTCCTCCTAGACTAGATCTTCTAGGAGCTCTACACCTACCACTGATAAGAGCTCAAGTAAATCAAAACCGAAAGCAAAATCACCCGGTAAAGTAGAGAAAAGAACTAAGACTAAGGCCACAAGGTCTTACATCAGTCAGAAGGATGATGAAAAGATTGAGTCAGATGAGGAGGTATGGAAAATGAGGAAAAAGAAGAAAGTATCTAGTGAACCCTCTACCGGTGAAGACAAGGAAGAGATGGCAGAAGAGTTTGTTGAAAATCCCACTCTATCATTAGATGATGTCGTCAAATTAGTTACTGTGGATGGAAACCTTCAACCAATGACTGAATTCTATGATTATTATAATAAGACTGACCAAAAGGTCTTACAAGAAGCAGCAGTCATGTATCTGAATATCTACAATAAGGCTTTTATTGAAATTATATCTCTTATTCCCAAAAGCCTAGAGAAAGAGTTAGAAATAAGAAAGAATAATGCTATGGCAAAAGATCTTGAGATCCAAGAATAGATAGCCATTTAGCTATATCCTTCAATTGATTCAAAGCAAATGAATATGATCTTCAAAGATTGCAAGGATGAGTTCCGGAGCAAAGTAAGAATGAATCAACTTATGCTCGGAGAAACTGACAAAGTAGCAAAAGAGATAGAAGAGATCCTCCAGAATGCATACTCAAGATTCAACATTCCTATTATAGAGGACTGGGGTGTTGATCCCTCAGCTACAAGTGTTGAAAAAGAATCACCTAAGGCAATGACAGAAGAAGTAATGAACACCAGTGAAGAAAAAGATAAGGACTTGGAATCCTCTGCTCTGAAAGAAGTGGCCTGTGAACAAACAAACATCACTCCTCTAGTCTCCCCTACTAACTCTGGATCCAAAGGAGAAGAAAGAATAGAGGATAAAGAAAAATAAGTGAAGGAAAAAGAAGATGACAGCACTAAGGTTGCAGAAGGAAAGAATACTTCAACAGAGAAGACCACAGCTGCTAGTGGTAAGAGTGTAGGAGAGAAAGCTCCAAGAGACAGCTCTAAGACTATAGAAGAGAAGAAGAATCTGTCTCCAGCAAGAGACACTGCAAAAACTATCAAAGAATTCTTAAACAAAGAGACAATGGAGATTGATGAACCGAAACTTCTACAAGGGCCATTTGATTTTGATTCTCTTTCCCCATTACAAATAATGAAGATAGCTTCATTTGCTAATGCAAAGGTAAAAGAAAAACTCCTGAAGTCTCAATTGGAAGAATATGAGCTAATAGAAGTTGCATCCGGAGTATTAGAAAAGATCATGCCATCTTTTTAGAAGGATCCCTTAGCCTCTTCATCCGGTAATCTCAAATCTATAGTCAATAGTGTTAGAACACATTTTGATTCCCTAGAGAAGTCAGTAGAAGATAAGGTCTGGAAGGAATTTTTGGCAAAAAGATTATCATAGGTACAAGGGTTAATAACTAATGATAGGAGGAATATGAATATTGGGATAAAGAGCTTAGAAAATGCTCTTAAAGATGGCGGGGAAATGTACAAATTTTGTTTATCATGGTCCAAAGTAACATTGGATCTTGAGAAGAAAGTGAAAGAATAGGAGGACAAACTAACAAAACTCTCTCAGAACTTTGATCCTCTCTCCTCTTCCATAATAAATCAAGAATGTTAGACTATTACAGTCTTGAATGAAATCAGAAAGCTTGAGAAGGAAAAGAAAAATAGAATAAGTAGGTTGGGTGAACTTAGAGGGATAATTATCCCCAAGTTAGAGGCCATGCATGAGGCCATAAAAGAAGCTTAGATCACAGCCCGGACCAGTGATCCAATAGATCTAAAAAGGGCAGACATGTTTGCATTCCTATTGAGTGGTCACATCTCAATTTTGGACAGGATGAAGCAAAGTTGGGCAACATAATTCATCCAATTGAAGACAACTTTTGCAAACATACTTCAGTATATGTAAGTATGCTATATATATATTTATATTTATGCAGCTAAGTACAGTTGACTTTTTGAGAATTTTGGTGTGCGGACCCTACCCTTTGCCATTGATGTCAAAGAGGGAGTCAGGAGAAGTGAAAAATGAGGAATCCAGCTAAGGGGGAGCTCCAGAAAATGTATATAAAAACAAAGCATCAGCAAAGGGGGAGTATAGTGTGACACTTAGTCATTTTTCACTAAGTGTTGCCATCAATGCCAAAGGGGGAGATTGTTGGCAAGAGACACTATATGGATTCATGTATGTTGTCATTGATGGCAACAAAGGTTATCCCACACATCTGCAAGACATGATGAGTCTCTACCGGAAGTCAGATTGAAGAAGTGTTATGATCCGATAAGCAAGAATAGAGCAGTCAGCAAGGTCTGACAATCAAGTCCAGATCTCTCAGAAGAAGTATCTCAGTGAAGTGCAGTTTTGGGGAAGTCAAGAGGAGTACCTTGACTAATATATTCCAAGGATTTAGCCTCCGATGATGGAAGGATGAAGAGATATGAGCACTTGAGTGATGGGTTCCTGTTTGGCAGAGTAGACAGAGGGAAAACTATACCGGCAGAGTGTCAGACCCAAATCCAGAAGAGATATTGCTGATGACTAAGTTTCTTAAGGTGTCATTCATGATTGGCCAACATGATTGATGACATCTACAAGCATCTCTTAGATCCGCATCTCTTGGTAAGCAAGGATCCAGCTGACAGATCAAAGCTTGGGAAAAATATTGACTATTCTGGATGCCAACTAGAAAAGTGGTGAGATTACTTGTGCGGATATATATACCAGATCAATTTAGCTATGAAGGTGTGTTGTGTGAATGAATAGTTGTGTGAATAAAAGAAGAAGAGCAGTGTGAAGGAAGTGAGACAGGTCCGGAATGTGATAGGACAGTTGAACCAAAAGAAAGCAAGAATGAAGTGCAGCAGATTAGTTTATTGAGCTCAACCGGAACTAAATCCTAGCATATGTTGATGCTTCTCATCAGTTCAAACATTGTGTTATCTTCCTCTCTTGTAGGCAGTGAGCCTCTTGTGAGTAGTGTGCTCGGGCAGTGCCATTTTGTACTTCTATTCTTCTAACAGAGAATACATTCTTGGGTTAATCACCCCGTGGTTTTCTCCCTTAACAGGGTTTCCATGTCAAAAATACTGTGTCATGTGTATTTCCATTTCATGGTTATGTTTGCTTATTTGAATTAATGTTGTATTAATTATTAAAGAAGTTTAGAAACTTGAAATAATTAAGATAACTGATTCACCCCCCCTCTCAGTTATCAACAGTGATATCTTTCTTATGACTCGAATAAGAGAGCCTTGAATCCTTATCATGAATCTAGTATTTCAACTAGTACTATTATTTTCATGGGTCTATGTATCTAAGTCAATCTTATGGTTGCACAATAAATTACCTCAAACTACGAAGTGTCTACATTGTGTGTATGTAGGCAAGACCATCTTAGATGAGCCCCCAAGGCTTTAGGTTAGGTTTCCTTTCTCTATCATGTTTTGGAAGTGTAATACAATTAACTTATTTATTTGAGGACACTACTTGTTTTATCTAGTGTTGTAGAAATCAAAACTTCACAGGAGTACTGGCATTGCAGCAGGGTAAACTAACTTGGATTGATACAAGGCAAAGCAAAGATATAAATGAATCACTTCATTTCTATATTACATTTATTTAATGTTTGATTTGTATTTTATTTTATCTAATCCTCTGGAATTACCTATCCGATTATCAAGTAACTATAACCTGGATGTTAGTTAGAAAATGGTTGTATGGTAAGAGTTGAACATGTAATAATATTTCTTACCACTTGGTGGAATATTGATAGAAATTATATCTAGTAATTGTAGGGAGGTAGTTGTATGTTTAATTCCCATGCCACAGGTTTAGAGTGATATATTTATATATAATTGATGTGTTGACGTAAAATAGTTTATTAAACTTATGCTAATGTTTTGTTATGTGAGAAGTTTCCAAATATATTGTCTTTCCTTCTTTCTTGATAAATAGACCTTGTAGGATAAGAGTTCCATTTGTACATTCTATGATTAAATTTTTCTATGTTGACCTAAGCATTCATTTAAGATTTGTGCCATGATGCTTCAAAGTAATTATTGTATGTAATTTAGGATTTCTATCTTGCCTATTGACTATTGTGTTGTGTTGCTTATAGTGGTGAAAGAAATATTTAAACCTATGATTATCATTTTTGACAAATGATTCAAAAATTATGTTAGTTGCAAAAATTTGTTCAAAGCATGTATGATATTGTAAATTAGTCTAAAATTTTATTCTTATGGATTTAACATTTTTAAAACTTTATTTAAATATTTATTAAATTAATTATGGCTATGATTTAAGTTTTGTGGTTTGTTCTCATGTGTGGTAGTGTGGGCATGACACTTTCTTATGATTCCTCATATGTAATTTATCTTATTCATTTATTTTCCACATCGCCTCAATGAATGCAATTTTGTCACATACAAAGATGGGAATATTTGGGCTGCACTTCAACTCCATAAATCCTAACCACTGTATAATCATCATGTAAAAACCAGTCTCCCAAATTGTAACTCCAATTTCCTTCCAATTCAATTTCCTTTGGTCTTAAAAAACTCATGAATGAAGGCAACAATTGCAATGTCCCATGTCCTAGGAGATCCAATAGTCTTCTCACAATGAATGTCTCAAAGATGCAATAGTTAGAAGTCTTTCAATGGGACTCCCATATATATGTT
Source organism: Cunninghamia lanceolata (assembly GCA_027924645.1). Lineage (NCBI taxonomy): Eukaryota > Viridiplantae > Streptophyta > Pinopsida > Cupressales > Cupressaceae > Cunninghamia > Cunninghamia lanceolata. The sequence continues at coordinate 2,622,778 of BSBN01000798.1, forward strand.
CTCATTTGAATTGGCATTGGCTTACCATTTGGTGTTTTATAAGACATCTTGAGAGAAGGGTGCCACCTCTATTTTCCTTGATATAGCAAGATGTGGCATAACACTGAATACCATCTAAAATAAGGGATATTCTCATGTTCTTTCAACCCCTTCAAATCCAAATGTGTCTTCTCAACAACATAGGAAGCATATTCAAAAGGCCTATTCACTTCCCAATGTTGAATGTCAGTAGCCAACATCATAGGATAAATTGGCATAAGTATGTTATGATCAAATCCTAAGCCATAACACAAATCCATGTAAGTATATTTGAAATATTCAAAGAATGGGCTGACATCCAAAGGCTCCACTTCACTCTAGTGGACCCTTTTATTTTCTTTAAATTATCATCTCTTTTGTGCATTAGAAGCCATTTTATTCTATAGCTACTTTTATCCCTTTTGCATTCTTGACATAACTCATCAAGATAAATCTTAACATGAGCACAAGGGTTCAAGTTAAACACTTACACAATCAAATACATGTTCATTGTGAATATCCTATTACTCTAGAAGCACCCTTGAATTCCCTATTGTTTGGATTATACTATCTACAAAGGGCATACATCAACTCAAGGTCAACAAAGACATTTGGCACAACTAGTTTCCCTAAGTCAAACCACCAAATGTTACAAATTGGAGCAAATTCATCAACACGTCTATAGCATAATTTAAATTATTCCCACCCCATCCATGGGATAATGAGATCCATGATGTCTTCATTTTTATCTATTAGGTTATGGGAAAGGATACCCGTATCTTGAGACTACTTTGATCTCTTTGAAGACCATGATAAATATTTAAGGATATCTTGGTCTAAATCCATTTTAGACCTATTCAACTGAGTTGAATCTTGACTTATTTGTATAGTATGATTATTATAGGACAATGTGATTAATAGCCCACATATTTGATAACCCTTAAAATGTAGATTTCTTCAATTTATCTTCTACTAGAATGAAAACCCTTGTTTCCTTTTTTTAATTATCAGCTTCAGAAGGTCATAGAAATCATACCTTATGACTCTCTTGAGAAATGGCACTACTCTGCTTGTTCTCCATGCAAGTTGTTGCTAGATTTTGATCCTCTTTAATGGTGGTCACCCACGCAATTCCTCATCACTAATCAGGGAAACTTATGTAAAATATCTCCAAAAATTCTATCTTACTAGAAAAAACACACCCTGTCACCTTTGAGTTAATGCCCATACATGCTTCAGGATTAGGGTGGCATATTCATTAAAAATTTGAATTCAGACCATGATTTTGATAAGGATCAACTATGTTCTTGATCCCCAAAGGAATTTTGAAGAGACATTTGACATGTGTCAAATTTTACTCCAAGTTAGGACACATCAAATCACTCAATCATACACTACACACATAACCCAATCACCTTCTGATAACCAGGACTTAAGTAGTGTGTCCCATTTATCTTTTGAATGCCCATCACATATTGAAAATGCTACCTAAAGGTACATTGATAAGTTTGTGATGCAATAGATTTGTGCTTATGCAATAAAATAGTGTCATGTGTACTGCTCATCAAGTATTAGTAGTTCGTTAGCTAGATTCCATGCATAATGAACACTAGGGTGGGCCCTCCTTTTGATTTTATGAAGTTGAAAATAAATTTGATCCAATAAAGTAGCTCCATTTGGGAAAGACCACTTATGAATAATATAGTTAGGATATTATGGGGGCATCTTGACACTTGTCAACATTTTGCATGCTTGCAAACTTAGGCGGGTTCAAACAAACACACATGTGATAGACCAAAGGTTTGCATTGGAATAGCATGGATACATCTATGTATGTTGACTTAGATCTATCAAAAGAAATAACACACAAAGCTCATTTAAATTTTAAAATATTTTTCTATAGGTGCATTAAGTATCAATTTCATTGGGACCAATAAACACACATTCATGAGGACTTTGGGATAGAACTTATAAAGTCTTGACTAGCCAAACAGGTCAATAGAGAATTAGAATGTACTTCAGCCAAGGCAAAGATTTTAATAGGATTGAGGGTTTTGGACATAATTAGGAATAAAACCTAGGACAATGATAACACAAAAAACCACTGAGAACTAGTCAGTTGAAAATCCTAGAACAATCCTAACAGTGGCTCATGTTTAGGGATGTATGTTCTAGTGGGACATAGTGAGGATCCAGAGAACTCTCTAGGACATAGACCAACACACACAAATAAACATAAAGAAAACACTCTTCATCGTGGCTTACAAACAACCACAGTTGTACAAGACCACACAAGAGGATGAAAACGTAAGCTACAAAGCATGGAAAAAGAGAAAAATCTCGATAGAAGTAATTCTTCAAGAATTGTCCATGCACTGGAAATTCCTGAAATTGTCCAGTTAGCCTCTAAATAAATTATGAATCCTCTCCATGAGTATTCATAATTGAGAATGGCCATAACCATAGGGGATCAAATTTCTCATGTTTCCCCTTATCTTGTAATCAAGAATTCCATACTAATAGCAAGTCCCCACATTTAAAATTTTTGGATTTGGCTCTCTTGTCAAACAAATACTTAACCTATTGCTATTTCTTTATGTTTGTGAGTTGGGCTTCTCTTCCAATTTCATCTAACTCAACTAATTGATTGATTTTGCAAGTCATAACATCATGAATTTCTTAAATAGACTCCTGTATGAATTTTTATATTGGCGTTAAATTGTTAATGGGAATTGAAACATTCATACCATACACTAATTCATATGGTGACTTCATAGTTGATTTTTTAGGTATGACATGGTCAGACCACAATGTTAGCCTAGTTTTGAATCCCAAGAATTCTTGTTTTTTCCCAACATTCTTTTAGTGGTCTTCATTAGTAGTGCAGTGCACCTAGTTTAAGCATTTAATCAAAATTTTAAAATTTAGTGTCAAAAGGCAAAATGAGTTTCAAAAAATAAATAAATAAATAAATGTAATAGATCCTTAAAAAGGCATAGGAGGATTAGTTTAGTCATTTTATGTTAGTGGAGTTTGAAAATAGTTAGTTTCTTCTAGTGGGTCTGTAGTCATAAAACTAGTGACAATCTATTATTAGTAAAAAAAATAGTTTTTTATGAAAATCAGAAGTTTAGGCTATTTTGAGCCTTATTCCCATTATGGGAATCTTGTAGGAGGATACAAAAATAATTTTAAAAGGCAATGTAGAGGGATTATGGTCGAATTTGGAGATTTGGTTGAAGTTTAGAGAAAAGAAATGAAATAAAAGTTTTAATTTTCTGCATTTTTTTGACTGTTTTTTGCTGTTCCTGAGGCTGGTATGGACCTGTATGAAATCCCAAATGAAATAAAATTATATTTTTTAGAAATATATCTAAGTCTTCTTTCTTATGGCATTGGTTGCATCAATTTTTATTATGTTGTGTAAAAGTTTTGATGAATTTAGTGATTGATACTTCTAGTTTTTTTCATTGTAACAGTCATCTTGTTTGGAATGGTACAGATTGTACAGATAAAGTATAGGTTTGAAACCAATGGTAAAAGATGGATATATGACTCTAGTTTCATATTATTTTTGTTTGGGCAATTTTTATTAAGAATTGAGTGATTTATATCATTTTTGGTGAGGCCAGGTCTGCAATCTACTAGGGTCTCTATCTCTACAACAGTCCATTTTTGAACCATACTTTCAAACTTAACCCCTACCCATTTTGAGATATGTTAAATAAGGGATAAATGGGTATTTGAATCAGGTTTGATTTTTTATATATCTATTTTGAATCGAAAGTTATGGCCAAGAAAACTTTGTTTGGCACTCCATTTCAAAGCCTAGGGAAGAGTAGAATAGTCACCTTTTGAGGCATATATCCAAAAACAACCTATGTTGCATGTGAGCTATGTTGTGTAAGAGGATAATGGGTATCCAAATCAGTTTCTAGATCATGGTTTTGAGTTGTATTCTGAAAAGTATGTCGAATTTACCTTTTTTTTGCTTTCATCAAAGCATAGTGGAAGTTTGTGAGTTTGGGTGAATCCTCCATGCCTCTGCATCAATTAGGCTCTTGTTGCTTGAATCAACTTGACCATTTCCCTAGGGATGATATGGGGATGAATAAGATAAGTTTATCCCATAATTTCAATAGAGATCAACAAACTTGATAAAACTAAAACACATAGCATTATCAATTATGACCTTCTTTGGGACTCCAAACCTTGTAATTATATGCTCCAAAAAATTCCATAACAACTTTACTATTTTCCTTCCTAGTAGGTGATGGTGACTGATTGGAATTGATGTCAAAAAGGTCTTGCAGGTTTGCAATGTGTTAGTTTTGACAGGAATTGTTCATGTTCATATTCATGGTTTGATTTGATCAGGAAATCTTCAAAGTTGTCTCAAGATGGATTCTCATGTTTAGTGTTTATATTAGTAAACATCTGAAGGTCACTAATCAAGAGGTAAGTGCAAGAGGTTGATGCAAGTTGAGGTTATTTACTTGGTTCCCTAATTCTCATGGCATTGATATTTGAAATAATGATCAGGAGTTTGTTTCAGATATTTCATCATCAGAAGTTTGGCAAGATGATATCACAAATTTGGATGATATTGTTGCAGGATGTTCTTGATGTCTGGTATCTTATTTTTTGATAGGACTTGTGTGATCCTTGATATTGATACTAACTTGTTTATATTGGAGTTACTTTCTTCATACTCCAACAGAGGATCTCAGTTGTGTTAAGGTTTCTTTCAGGTTGTCATGGATGTTGATATGGTCTTCATGTCAGATGTTCATTATCAGGCATTCAAGATATCATTCTTGTTCAAGAGTTTCTTTTTGGTGATGATTCATATTTGAGTTGAAGATTGTTGATATGCTGAGGTGTTCTTCATGATTGAGTTGTGCTTCATGCTTCAAGATGCCATGAGTTATTATGGTAAGTCAGTTGGTTTGTTAATGTATAAGATAATGCTTCACTCATTCTTCATGATATTCAAGAAAGTATTATTTCATGTCATGGGTATTGATACTCCTTATCAAAGGTTATTGGGTTTGATACTCATTATCATTATGAGCTTCTTTCAAAATTTCTTCACTAAGCAGATGTCTGTGGTGTTATAAAGATCAGTCATGAAGCCTTTGAATTGGTTTAGTAGATGAAGCCTTTGAATTGAGATTTTTAGTGGATTGGTTTAATTGTTCTTTACAAGTGTTTTTCTAAGATGTCTTGAGGCAAACTTCAATGAAATCTTCTTCTTACTTCAATAATGATCAGTCAGAGTCAGACTATATCTAATGGAGCAACTTTGAGTAGCTTTTGATGTTCTCCTCATATATTATGTTTAGGGTTTAATCTGTTTTTTAAATAAGGAAACTTTATGACATGTTTCTTTATAATCCTAAACTATCTTGACTAACCTGTCAAGCACTTTTTCTCTATTCTATCGTTGACCTATTAGTGTAGGTTCTAAGTGACTTAAGTCACAACTAAGGGGTATAAAATTCATTGTTTGATTGGCCCCATTGGCATGACTAACCTTATGTTTTGGTCTTCATCCTAAGTCATTGGGCTGCAAATGCTAATCGATTGTGGAGTTTAAATGTAAAAAGGCTGATCAGTGGCTCAAATTTAAATTCAGACCTCCCATGTGTGCATTCTTTTTGACTGGCTCGGGGACGTCAAGGCTTTGTAACAACAGTGAATGTGCCTTTTTAAAGGCTATTATTGAAAAAGAATATTATTATTATTGAAGTGTTTTATGAAGGGTCATTCTTACAGATGAAGATTAACAAATATAGAGATGGTTTTTGCAAAAATGAAGATATGATCTTTGTGTGGGAAGAAGTTGAAGGGTTTTGTGTTTTGAAGAATATTTATTGCTTTTGTTTTGCAATCAGGGAATATGTTTTTGCAGAGAGGATCAAGAGTTTTGAAAAGATGATGTTTGGAATGAAGGAATTTGAAAGGAAAGATAATGAAGCATCATGCAAAGTTTTTCAGTTTGTAAAAGAAAATGAATTGATTTTTGAATTGTTTATACAGAGAAAAGAGAGATATGAAAGGTCAGGTTATTTTTCCTTGCAAGAAAAAAATTGAATATGAAAGGTCATTTCATATTTAATAGTATTGCAGATGGATTGATTTGTGTGTGAGTGTGCAGATCAATGATGAAATAATTTGATAATACAGTTGTAATGGATGTGAATCAATATGCAAATTGAACACAACTTGTGATAGAAATTGATTCTTATGAAGTTTGAAAACCATATGCAAAGATAAACTTAATCAGGTTTTTTATTGAAGATGAAATGCAGAGGAAGACATTGAGAATGTATTGTGAATTAGGTAATTTGATTATACAGAGATCATGAAATTGATAAGTAGATTGGATTAAGTATGATTGCAAATTTAGAGAAGACATGTTGAGTAATGGTGCAAATCAGATTGAGTGGCAATCACTTCTTGCACACTTTGCAGTTTGTTCTATATTAGGGGTTGGTGCTCCTTGAAGTTGGTGCTTCTAAATGAATTAGGGGTTGGTGCTCCTTGAATTTGGTGCTTCTAAATGAATTAGGGGTTGGTGCTCCTTGAATTTGGTACTTCTAAACATTGTAATCAGTGAGATTTTTGATAAAGCCTGTGAGGTAGTTTTGGAGTGGTTTTTCTACCCCTGGAGGGTTTTCCACTCATGTAAATCTTGTGTCATAATGTATATTGATCTTCTCTGTGTGTGTATGATTTACTCATGAGATTTTTGTTTTCTTTCTTCATTCTCAGTCATGTGCATATGTGTTTGACAAATCAATGATACCTTTCACTCCTTGTGTTGAAAGTTAAAGTTTGCAAAAAGATTTGAAAATTCACACAACACTAATTCACCCCCCCTCTTAGTGTTGTCCTTGACTCCTACAATTGGTATCAGAGCCAAGTTCCCTTTTGAAGCTTAATCAGCTTGGGTAGGTCATGTGTGTGGAGTTCAATGGGTAAGTGCAGCAGAAATAAGAACATGAGAAATGTCAAGCTTCATTCTGGTCAAAGGACACAAAAGTCATCATCCATATCAACTTCAGGTGTTAATGTTCAATTAGATGATTCACAAGTTGAATCAGTAAAAGAATTTTCTGGAGTTCCTCGGTTTAATGGTTCATATTCAAGGTCCATATTTTTTAGTTTGGTGTATGAGAATGCAACTCTATTTATCATCTTTAGGATATGATATATGGATGTCTGTTGAGAATGAATATTCTAACTCTGTAAATAACAAAGAGTCTCTTGAATGTAATCATATAGCCAAGAAGGTTATTTTATCTGGTTTATCTAATGATATTTCTTGTAAAGTTGTGTAGTGTGAAACAACTCAAGATAGCTAGAAAGAATTGATAAGAATTTATCAAGGTAATGATAAAGAAAAGAACAATTTGGTGTCTAATGAAAGTGACCATGAAAGAAGGCAATCACATGAAGAAGTTGAATCCCAATCAGATTCAGAAGAAGCTAACATCATAAGTGATGATGATCATGAATATGATGAACAAGATTGTAAGATTGATATAGAAGGGGAGCTCATATATGCTCTGAGTGAACTCAAGAATTATAAGAAGGAGAACAAGAAATTAATGTTGCAGTTGCAACAAGAAAGAGGATCTAAAGACAAAGTACTTTCAGACCCTGAAAGTGTATCTATAGATCTTGAAGAGGCTAGATGTCAGATTATAAGTTAAAGACATATATTGATGATTCAAACAAATTAATTGCTAGATTAAAGACTGAAATTGAGGAAGCCAAGAGGATAGCAGATGTTTCAAAATCTGACCTTGAAGTTAGAAGGATTGAGAATATGAGATTAGAGGGTGATATTATCAATTTGAGAAAAGAATATGATGGTCTCAAGGCTTTATCTAAGAAAGATCAATTGTTTGAAGATAGCTCAAACAAGTTGCATGAGATGTTGGGCAAATAGAAGCATCATAATGACACTACTGGTTTAGGATTTGAAGAAGGAGAGTGTTCAAAAACTAGACAAACTCCCAGAAAGAAAATTGATCTTCATGCCAGTGCTCCTGAAGACAAAACAAAAGCTGAAATAAATACTAAAGATGATTTTGTTAAAATGCATAATCAAAGGAGAAGAAATTTCAGAAGAATTACTCTAGTAAAGCAAGCATACATGTACAGGTATAATTATTCATTTAATGGTTATTGCTATACTTGTAATCATTTTGGACATAAAGCAGTTGATTGTAGAAGGAATACTGATATTGTTTGTTACAAGTGCAATAATATTGGACACATACAAAGGAATTGTAAAGTGCATAGAAGGTATGTTCCTGCATGGAAACTTAATATGAGTGCTCAAAGGTACTATCAATCATTTGATTATGATTGTAACATAGTTTGTTATATTTGCAACACTCTTGGACACAAAGCACACAATTATAGAATGTATGCTTCACATGATTTGAAAAAGTTGAAAAGAAAAGAAGGTATAAAGGTTTGGAGAAAGAAAGAACCTATAAAAGTGTGGAAGCAGAAACAAAGTCATGAGAAGGAAAATCCTAAACTTGTGCATCTGGCACAAGTTACATCATTAGTTGAATAATAGATAGCTTGACGCGAGGGGGAGTTGTTCTTGTCCTATCATTTATCCCCGAAAAGTTTCAGGAGGAGATGGTGATCTTGTCATGTTTACTCTTACCAATCTTATGAAATTGAATTCATATAGCTGATGGTGGTGTTGCTAACAATATTGATGTTTAGTAAGTGACAGTGATACAGGTGTTCATTGGCTCATTATGCTTTCAATAGATTGAAAAGGTGTTTCAAGAGTTCAAATGCATAATTTGTTAGACAAATGATCCTGATCATGTTGATTATTACAAAAATTAAATTGTCATGGTATTGCAATCCAAAGTGTTTTTGGAAAGTGTTGTTGCGAGAAGATATTGGTTAGCTATTTTGTATTATAGAATCAAGAGGCATTAATTCTTGTTGATTGTAATATATATCAGATTTGACATTGTGTTACAAAAAGGTATCTTGTGTATCTTGTGCAAGAGGATGATCTTCATTCTTGGTTGCAGAATGAATGTTCATTTAGAAGTGATCATTGGTGTAATAATTCGACATGTTCTTTGTTGGTCTTCCTCATTAATATGGTTCAGCAAGGTATGTGCAAATTGTGTGCCTCTAGTTTTGAAGTGGTATCAGGTATGTGCTTCAAGATATAACAATCTAGAGTTGCTTATATGACATTGATGGTGAGCCTTGTATTTCTTCAAATTTTCCAATCAGAGGTAGTTAAAGGAAAGTTTTGGGAAGGTTTTTCTCAAGAGTGGTCTTCCTGTGCTGTGATATGTTTATGACATCCTTGTATAGAGTTTAGGTTCATCAAAGGAATTGGTATTTAAGGGCAGAGATATGTCAAGTTTTCATCACCATATTTGTGTCAAGAAGTGGTATTATGTTGAGATTGACATACTTGTTTCAGTGATTTGTTTGTGGACTTCAACACAGGGGAAGAAAATTGACTTGTGTCTTTGTCATCTGATGTCAAAAAGGGGGAGAAAGAAAAATTGCATCAGGTAGTTTTTCCATCAATGAAAAAGGGGGATATTGATGGTGATTGATTGTCATTGATGTCAAAAAGGTCTTGTAGGTTTGCAATGTGTTAGTTTTGACAGGAGTTGTTCATGTTCATATTCATGGTTTGATTTGATCAGGAAATCTTCAAAGTTGTCTTAGGATGGATTCTCATGTCTAGTGTTTATATTAGTAAACATATGAAGGTCACTAATCAGGAGGTAAGTGCAAGAGGTTGATGCAAGTTGAGGTTATTTACTTGGTTCCCTGATTCTCATGGCATTAATATTTGAAATAATGATCAGAGTTTGGCAAGATGATATCACAAATTTGGATGATATTGTTGCAGGATATTCTTGATGTCTGGTATCTTGTTTTTTGATAGGACTTGTGTGATCCTTGATATTGATACTAACTTGTTTATATTGGAGTTACTTTCTTCATACTCCAACATGAGGCATCACTTAAAGAAGATGGTTTAAAGAGATGCTTCATACAAGGATCTCAGTTGTGTTGAGGTGTCTGTAGGTTGTCATGGATGTTGATATGGTCTTCATGTCAGATGTTCATTATTAGGAGTTCAAGATATCATTCTTGTTCAAGAGTTTCTTTATGATGATGATGATTCATATTTGAGTTGAAGAGTGTTGATATGTTGAGTTGTTTTTCATGATTGAGTTGTGCTTCATGCTTCAAGATGCCATGAGTTATTATGGTAAGTTCGTTGGTTTGTTAATGTATAAGATGATGCTTCACTCATTCTTCATGATATTCAAGAAAGTGTTGTTTCATGTCATGGGTATTGATACTCCTTATCAAAGGTTATTGGGTTTGATACTCCCTATCATTATGAGCTTCTTTCAAAATTTCTTCACTAAGCAAATGTTTGTGGTGTTAAAAAGATTAGTCATGAAGCCTTTGAATTGGTTTAGTGGATGAAGCCTTTGAATTGAGAGTTTTAGTGGATTGGTTTAAATGTTCTTTACAAGTGTTTTTCTAAGATGTCTTGAGGCAAACTTCAATGAAATCTTCTTCTTACTTCAATAGTGATCAGTCAGAGTCAGACTATATCTAATGGATCAACTTTGAGCACCTTTTGATGTTCTCCTCATATATTATGTTTAGGGTTTAATTTGTTTTTTAAATAAGGAAACTTTATGACATGTTTCTTTATAATCCTACACTATCTTGACTGACCCGTCAAGCACTTTTTGTCTATTCTATCGGTGACCTGTTAGTGCAGGTTGTAAGTGACTTAAGTCACAACTAAGGGGTATAAAACTTGTTGTTTGACTGGCCCCATCGACATGACTAAACTTATGTTTTGGTCTTCATCGTAAGTCATCAGGTGACAAATACAAATCGTTGGTAGAGTTTAAATGTAAAAAGGCCGATCAGAGGCTCAAATTTAAATTTTTACCTCCCATGTGTGCATTCTTTTTTATTGGCTCGGGGATGTCAAGGCTTTGTAACAATAGTGAATGTACCTTTTTTAAAGGCTATTATTGAAAAAGAATATTATTATTATTGAAGTCTTTTATGAAGGATCATTCTTGCAGATGAAGATTAACAAATCTGGAGATAGTTTTTGCAAAAATGATTTTTTTTATGTGGGAAGAAGTTGAAGGGTTTTGTGTTTTGAAGAATATTTATTTTTTTTGTTTTGCAATCAGGGAATATGTTTTTGCAGAGAAGATCAAGAGTTTTGAAAAGAGGATGTTTGGAATGAAGGAATTTGAATGGAAAGAATATGAAGCATCATGCAAAGTTTTTTAGTTTGTAAAAGAAAATGAATTGATTTTTGAATTGTTTATACAAATAAAAGAGAGATGTGAAAGGTCAGGTTATTTTTCCTTGAAAGAAAAAAATTGAATATGAAAGGTCATTTCATATTTAATAGTATTGTAGATGGATTGATTTGTGTGTGAGTGTATAGATCAATGATGAAATAATTTGATAATACAGTTGTAATGGATGTGAATCAATATGCAAATTGAACACAACTTGTGATACATATTGATTCTTATGAAATTTGAAGACCATATGCAAAGATAAATTGAATTAGGTTTTTTATTGAAGATGAAATGCAAAGGAAGACATTGAGAATGTATTGTGAATTAGGTAATTTGATTATGTAGAGATCATGAAATTGATATCAGATTGGATTAAGTATGATTGTAAATTCATAGAAGACATGTTGAGTAATGGTATAAATCAGATTGAGTGGCAATCACTTCTTGCACACTTTGTAGTTTGTTCTATATTAGGGGTTGGTGCTCCTTGAAGTTGGTGCTTCTAAATGAATTAGGGGTTGGTGCTCCTTGAAGTTGGTACTTCTAAACATTGTAATCAGTGAGATTTTTGATAAAACCAGTGAGGCAGTTTTATAGTGGTTTTTCTACCCCTGGAGGGTTTTCCACTCATGCAAATCTTGTGTTATAATGTATATTGATCTTCTCTATGTGTGTATGATTTACTCATTAGGTTTTTGTTTTATTTCTTCATTCTCAGTCATGTGCATATGTGTTTGACAAATCAATGATACCTTTCTCTCCTTGTGTTGAAAGTTAAAGTTTTCAAAAAGATTTGAAAATTCATACAACACTGATTCACCTCCCCTCTCAATGTTGTCCTTGACTCCTATAGTAGGGATAGCCTCAATCCATTTGGTGAAGTAATCTATTGCTACCAATATCCATTTAAACCTCGCACTAGATTTTCTATGATTTCACTAATGAAATCAATTACCCACTACTAAAATGGAGCCTTGATTGTTAAAGGTCCTCAGGGAAAGATTCCAAATCCCTTTAATTTACCAAAGAATCTCTGGCATGCATCACAACTTCTCACCAATTTATGAGCATCAAAAAATAAGGTGGACCACAAATACCTTACCCTGAGGATTTTATGGGATATTATTTTGGCCATAAAATCACCACCACACTCTCCATTGTGCATCTCACTCAGGACCTTGTTTGCCTCATTTTCATCCAAACATTTAAAAAGAATGTCATCTCTATATTTCCAATATAGCTCATGGTTGACAATGGTGTACATTATTGCATGCAATTTTAGTTTTCTCTTCTGACTGTTATTCATCTAGTTTGGAAAGTTCATATGATATAAATAGTAAACTATGTCCTTGTACTAGGGAGAATTTGTTAGGTTACACTTTTCCACTGGGATACCTTCCTTGAGGAAATTTACTTGTACAATTTCCAAATTTGATTCTTCCATGAGCTTAGCCAATCCTTGTCCTTTGACAAATTTGGTTATCTAAATATCAATATTAAATTCTTGGATTTAATTATCCACCTACATCTTCTACCAAGAACTTCTAGTTGAGTAAAGATATCCTTGACAAAAGCATGTGGTACATAAGCTACAATCTCAACACCAACCCAATATAGTCTAAAACTTTTTACTACTTTAACTAATGCATAAGCCTACTTCTCCATAGCATCATATTTCAAATTTGTTGTTTGAAGAGATTTGCTGAAAAAGGAGATAAGTTGCTAAAACCCATCATCATTTTTTTTCAACAGCACAATAGTAATTGTGTGGAAAGATGCAAAAGAAAATAGCTAGAAAAGATTTGAAAAGTTAGGGGAAGCCAATACTAGAGCTTGTCTGATCACTTCCTTAGCATTTTGAAAAGACTCTATAGGTTCCTCTCCCCAAGATATAGTTTGTCTCTTTTTAAGCATCTTTAAAATGGATATGGTTTTCTCAACAAAATTTGGAACAAACCTTTAGAGAAAGTTGACTTGCCCAAAAAGTAATTGAATACCTTTGACTATCTTTGGCTGTGGGATTCTTTTAATAGAAGTGACTCTCTAGATCAATCTTCACCTCATATTTTGATACAATGTGCCCCATAGATTCCCTTAATGACACAAAATATACATTTCTTTGGATTCAGGGAAATAACAAACTATAAGCATTTCATAAAAATATGTTCTAACTGTCCACAGTGATCATCTTCTTTCTTACAAAAGTTGTGAGGTCATCTTGGTACACTACCATAATAACATTGATTAAGTCAGAGAATGCCACATCCATTGTTCTCTGGAAAGTGGCTCCTACATTTTGTCAGACCAAAAGGCATTCTTATGTAAACATAGGTGCCCCATGGAGTGGTGAAGTTTGTCTTGTATTGTTATGACTCCTTAACCATAACTTGATTGTATCCTAAGAATCCATCCATCATAGACAAGAGCTCACAACCTATCAGTCTTTGCAACATATCTTCCATGTTTGGCAAGGAGCAATTGTCTTTTAAATATGAAATGTTGAGGTTCTTGAAATCCACACACAGTTTGATGTTGCTAGTCTTTTTTCTAATAGGAACTAGGTTGGACGCCCAAGTGGAATGCCTAATAGGTTTAATAATAACTCCATCCTTGAGCTTGATTTATTCCTGCTACATTTTTTAGGCTAGTGTTGGATTAATTGGCCTTTATTTCTACCTAAAAGGTTTTTCATCTTTCTTTAGTGGACTCTCATGTTGAAAAATATCCTCCTTGTATGCTTTTAGGTCATCATAAGACCAAGAAAAGACCCTGTAATATTTTCTCAATAGAGAAATCAACATTGTTCTAATTGTAGGGCTCATTTTCTTCCTAATATAAACTTTCTTTGGTGTAGTTTCAGGCCCTATATTAATTTCCTCCAAATTATCATTCTGAGTAAGAGTGGGCTTAGCCAAGCCTCTATCTAATTCAAAAAATCTTTCCAAAGAAACTATCCCTCTAAGGATTTTGTTTATTTTAACTAGATAACTTCATTTCCAAACAAAGTTTTTTTAGTGTAGGTTTTTATTTCCTAGTTGGTTATTTATGTTTCCCTATATTCCTAGGTTTTTCCTACACTTCTATTAATCTTGCTTAGGTTAATAAAGCATGCTTAATTAGGTGAGTGGTTATGAGGTGTCACCTTCCTACATGTGAGCATCCATTAGCTATCTTGGGAAGATACTTTGCTATCTTTAGTTTCATAGATGGTTGTTTCTAGTTGGTTGGTGTTGCCACCTCCTCCCTCTCTCTAGTCTATATAAGCATGCTACCTAGCTTGTATTTTGTATCTTTTGCTTTTACATCCTCTTAATGCTATTTTGCTTCTAGCATTTGCATTACTCTCTTGGAGACTAACTGTATGTTGCTATTTTGATTTCATATCATTTGCATTCATAGTTTAGATAACTATTCTTTTGCACTAGTTTTCTAGATTATTAATCTTTTCAAATTCTAACAAGTTTCTTTACCATCCTCCTTTTCAACAAACTGTTGAGAATAAATTTCCTTACTATGATATCTATCAACACAATTCAAAAACTTAAAAATATCATATTTATCTTCAAATACCTGCTGGTGTTGGATATTATCTAGTACTGAAGGCCTTGTCAATATCTTCACTTTTGAGATTTTAGCTAAAGTTAATTCTTTAGATCAAATTGCTATGTTAGCTAGAAAATCTTCCATGACATTCATGCCTATTTCTATCCAATAAATAGAAAATGCATCAAATGCTTCAATAGTGTCCCTACATCATTCCTATATTGTTTAATCCTATTATTCTTTGAAGCATATTTGTATCTTACTTGTGAGAAAACTAACTTTGAATCTCCTAGAACTCTAAGATTTTTAGTTCCATGCTTAATTATCATTTTCAATCCTAACAACAAAGATTCATATTCTATGAAATTGTTAGTACATTCAAAACTTACCTTGAAATATGACCTAAAAGTATCCCCATTAGGAGACAACTATTACACCTGCCCTTGATCTATCTTTGGAGCAGGGACCATCAAAGTGCATTAGCCATACCTTATTATCATCAAAGATTACTTGAATCTCTCTATCAGTGGGTGTTTTCTTCTCTTGATTGAAGGTTTAACTACTTTTATCATGAAATTGTCTAGATTACTATCAATAAAACATACCTACTCATCACCATCTTTTGGTCCACCAAGGATGGAAGGGTACCTCTTCTCTCTATCTAGCCTAACTTATTTTCCATCCATGGGAATTATCATATAAGAGGAATCCCTCTAAATTCTACCTCCCATTGTTGATGCCCACTTCCTTGACCACATCATCCCATATTAAGGAGGAATGTCCACCACAGTCACATTCATCTTATGAATTTTCCCTAGAAAAGAAGCCAACTTAAATTCTATATTGTTCATGACACCAATAACTAGGACTTCTCTAGATTCCATGGAAAAGCATTTCTCATATGACTTGGTTACTTGTAAGTGCAACTCATTCATAATCTACAAGGGCATGATATTTGTAGATGCCCCAAAATCTATCATACAGTTCTTTATTAGTTGATTGTTCACAACTAGTGTGACATAAAAGGGATCCACTTGAGATGGACATTTATCCAATGTAGTTCCTAAATATACCTCTAGTATTTTATCATTTGGTTCCTTGTATTTATTTGTTGCTGGGTCTTATTTATTTTTTTGAATTCCATGATCTGAACTGATAGCCTGATGATGGGATGTTGTCTCACCAATTAGAGCTAAGGTTTTGTCTTTGTGTTTAGTTATCATCATTATTTTTAGCAGAGGTACAAAAACCTTAATTTGGTTGAAGACTTGAGCCATATCTGATGTAACATACTTAGGAACATGAATACTGGAAGCATTATTTATAGTAATAATAGGGATAGATGTAACATCTCCCTTCTCCTTTGTTTCATCCTTCCTACCACTACTTCCTTTATTAACAACATTCTTATCATTTGACACCTTCAACTTGTGGCTAGGGTCAACCTTGATAGTCTCTTTATTCTAAACATTTATTTTTCCTTTCACTCCCCCATTTGTAGAAATGAGGGATTGTTGTCTCTCATATTTTTCATTGATGAATAAACTTCCTACAACTACTGCAATATTGCTTTCACTTTGGTTTTTCTTATTTCTCAAGTTGTATTTTCTTTTAACTTGACCTATAGAAGCTACAGTGATGGATCTAATTTATTCATCTGATGGTCTCCTTAACTAAAATTTACAAACCTTAGAGTTCAAATTAAAAACATGATTCTCTTCTTCATTCATCATCTAAGAAGACATACTGATGATATGAATTTTCAACACATCTAAGTCAAGACCACCTTATTCTATAAAAGAAAACTAATCACTACTTACATACTAGTGTGATGATATCGTATTTATATTCTAATTTTCATGTTCATTAGGATCACTACAGTCATCACATGGTCCATTTGAATCCACTAATAACAATGCCACTGCACATTGAGAAGGACAATGAGGTAGTTGACAAGCTAGACACCAAGTGATATCCTCAACA
This sequence comes from Cunninghamia lanceolata, assembly GCA_027924645.1. Taxonomy (NCBI): domain Eukaryota; kingdom Viridiplantae; phylum Streptophyta; class Pinopsida; order Cupressales; family Cupressaceae; genus Cunninghamia; species Cunninghamia lanceolata. The sequence continues at coordinate 2,639,694 of BSBN01000798.1, forward strand.
GTGTGTACTCCTTTTCTCAAGGGATCTAGTGTTTCTCTATTTACATTTCCTTTGTGATTAGGTAGAGATGGCTTGTGATTATGCCAATTAGTATTATAAGGCTTATTAGATAGGCTTGGCATTATCTCTTTCTTAACATAAGCTAGTTTTTCATTTGTTAGCCCTTTCTCATTTTAGCCATTTTATAGTTTATCTCCTTTAGAGAATGCATTACTTGATACAATTTATCAACTTGAGTAGGAGGTTTACTAGTTTGTCCTTTGTCATGAGGAAAAACTTTGATGGCACTTCTTTTATGAAACTGACCAGATGAGCTTCAATTAATTTCTATGTTGGAAGCTATTTTATAAGCATCTCTCAAGGTTTGGGGATCTTTGTCTCTCAACATGTACCTCATCTTTGCATCAAATTCATTACAATATAAAACAAGGCACATTGGCTCATTTTGTCTCATTATAGAAGGAATCATAGCCATGATCCTAACAAATCTTGTATTGGACTCTGATACAGATTCATTTGAGCCCTTAGCAATGCTAGTGAGTTTATTGATTACAAACCTTGCATCTATCTTTTCTCCATAATGCTCTTTGAATATTCTTTGGAACTCTCCCAAAATCCTATACAAGCTCTCACAAAACCCTTATATCATTCTTTGGCAACATCATCACAAGATTGCACAAATACCTTCATATGGACATCCATTTCAAAAATATCAAAGTCATCAGCGAGGTTAATAAAAGCCCTTAAGTGATCTTCCTCAGAGATGACATTATTCCCCTAAAACTATTAGCAAGACACACTGCTCTGGTATGGATCTATATATTGTCATTGATGGAAACAAAGCTTAGATATCCTATCACCATGACAAGAAGAGATATCTCTAGAAGAACATGTTGGATTCCAGGTCTAGGTGACAGAAAATGGCTAAGTATGCAAGGTATTCTAAGTGGAAGACAGTAAGTTAGCTAATATGCCTCCGCAATTGAAAACTTGCAGTTATGTTTCAGGTATGATGTCAGTTGGTGTTTGAAAGTGTTATGCCTCAAATATTACATCATGATCCTCTCCAAAAGTTATCTTGAAGAAATGTCTAAGTCCAAGTAAGCAAAGGTATAGCAAGAATAGTGAACAAGGTCTAGTGCAGTGATCCACATTCCTCCATAGAAAAATATTTTGTTATACGGTTTTGAGGTGTTATAAACACTTATATGAAGTGTCTTATTCCAAAGTTAGGAGATCTAAAGTTCACCAGATAGATAGCTACAAGATACTAAATATTGGCACAGTGTTTGACAGAGACAGAGTCTGAGTTCTAATGGTCCACATTTCTTTGCAAGATGATATAATGCCTTGTGGTTCTAAGGGTAAGATTGGAAATATGTAAAGATTCCTTGATATGATTTGGAAGGTGTTTATGGATCTTCAGTAAAAGTTGTAAGTCAGCAGATGAAGTTGTTAAGCACACTCTTGAGGAACAGGCCGACTGGTGAGATAAATCATTGTGTAGAGAAGAGTTAATGGTTGGTGGATTTATGTAAGCAATTGAATGATTAGAGCCAACCTATAGGAACATGCTTGGGAGAAGATTTGGGTTCATGTGACATATAGTGCATCAAATTGAGCAACAAGGTACACCTTTCTATGTACACGTTTCACTTCTTGGTAGCTAACATGATTATGAATTAAATTATGATTTATATATATATATATATATATATATATATATATATAAGAGTGATGATCTTCAGTTGAGGGTGTACATGTGAAGTGTGTGTATGAAGTATGTATGTATGATGTGAGCATGTGAATAGAAGAGCAAAGTTAAAAGAGAAGCAGCGATGAATACTTGGGATTTAGAATTCAGTTACTAAATGACTGCACCTTGGCATCGTGGCAAATGCTGAAGTAGTATTCAGTTGTCATGTGTGATCTAATTGGAAGCAAGTTTTTTTAATCCAGGAAGTAATCTGGTAGTGAGCCTTCAATAGGGTTTAACAACCCTTAAGGTTTAAAAGCCCTCATTGTAATCTTGCTAGGTTTAGCGTTGAGGCAGTGAGCCTACTAAATCTAGTTGTACTTCATGGCTATAAGCCAGCATGTTCTAGGTCCATGGAGTGACCAAGCCTGAACATCCTTTTTGTAAAGATTGCAATATATTTATGGGAGCTAATCCTCTTTGTGGTTTTTCCCTCTTTGGGTTTTCCACGTAAAATCTTGGTGTTATGTGTCATGCTTTTGTGGATGTTGTTCAATTGTATGTTTTTCTTCTATTGGATTATTCTTTTGAAATGCCTAAAAGTAAAAATACATGAAAAGATTTATAGAACACTGATTCACCCCCCCTCTCAATGTTCCTAACATTTGACAATTGGTATCAGAGCAAAGTTTCTTGGAAGAAGTTTAATAGCTTAAGAAAGATCTGGGATAGTGTGATCATGGCAGCAAGAAGGTATGGAAATTATGAGAGATACAACCAACTAGAAGTAGATCTTATGGTTCTTGAAAATTCTAAAGTAGAGGTCAGAGATATTAAAGAGAATCTGAAGCAAGCTGATGAATGCATCTTAAAGTTGAAGGAGCAAGTCAAGAAATTCAAAGATAGATACAAAGAAGTTAGTGACCAATTGCTATCAGCATATGGAGCCCTAAATGATTTGGAAGTAGAATTTATTGAAAGAACAAAAGTAGAAGATGATCTAAACTTGATTGTGAAAAATAGATCAGAAGATTGTGTAAAACTTGAATAAGAAATTATAAGTTTTAAAATAGATCTGGAAAAGGCTAGAAGTTTTGAAGAAAAATTCAAGATAAGTACTACAAAGCTTGACGAAATCATTTCTACTCAGAGGAATGTTGATGACAAACATGGTTTAGGATTTGAGAAAGGAGAAAGTTCAAACTCTAGGCAAATGAACATGGAGTCAAGGGAAAACAAAGGATATCAGCATAGAAATCAAAGAAGAAGACCTAGAAGACCTCCAGTCAAACAACCAAATGCTCAAAGGTACCCATCTTTCAATGGTTATTGTAATTCATGCAATAAGTTTGGTCATAGGGCTACTCAGTGTAGGAGTAGAACAAATCAAAAGTTCCCATCATTCTCTGGTTAGTGCCACAATTGCAAGAAAGTTGGTCATAGAGGAAATGAATGTAGAAATTAGATCAGAAAAGGTTTCAACAATGGAAGGAATGAATAGTCATTCAAAGGAAAATGCTTCACTTGTAATAGGATTGGTCATAGAGCTGTTGTATGTAGAAGTAAAGTAAGTCAGAATTCTATTAGGTGCAATGCATGCTATTAAATGGTACAGAGATCAAATGAATGCAAAAGTTTAGTAAGAACTAATTTTCAAAATATGAGGAACAACCAATCATTCAATGGAAAGTGTTTTGCATGCAATACACTTGGTCACATGGCTAATCAATGCAGATCAAATTCAATCAATGGAAGGAATCAAGGTCAAAGGAATGTGGTATGTTTTAATTACAACAAATCTGGACATATTGTAAGGTTTTGCTGAAGCAGGAATGTGAAGAGAGATCGTTATTCTGAAGAAAGGAAAATAGAGCAAAAAAGTAAGAAGGGAAGGGAAAAGGTTGATCCAATTGAAACCAAGAAAGAAGTAATTGAAGTCAAGGATCAATCGACACTAGTATCCAGTGTAGATAGTTCATCTAGGAAGTAAGTTGAGAGCTCTGGCTCAGGGGGAGTAGTGTAGAAAATCCAAATCCCCCAACTAGAAAGTGAGTGCCAGAATACGACACGAAGGAGTGTGATGAAATTTGATGTGACAACTCATAGAAGAGAAACTAGAAAAAAAGGGTCAATGTGGCATATTGCAGAGCAATTTTGATTGACTGTGATCTACAGTAAAGGGTTTTGGTAGCTTTTTGAAGATGAGCATTTATGACAACTAGGTCAAGTTGTGCAGAGGATAAAAAGGAACTTGTTTGATTTCAAAATCACTTTGCACTTGACACTTTTTAATTTTTAGGGAGATTGAAGCAGTTTTTGAGCATCCACGACTAAGATTTGAAGAAATTGAAGAATTTTGAAAAACCCTAACATAGTAGAACAAGGTACACTCATTAAAAAACCCTCTTTTTGAAACTCCAGTTAAAATCTAAAATTGTGACTCCACAAGTTATAGACATTATTGAGCTTCCAAGACCAAAATTTAAGAAACACCCATTTAAATTAGTAGAAGTCGATTAGTTGGGTGCATTCTCAAGTGTTCCTCATGGAAGCATGCATGCAGAAGATGTTAGGGCATATATTCATGTTGCCCCAGCAGAATTTGTTGATAGCAGGTTTACTAATCTTTACACAAAACACTTGAGTAATGAGAATCTTGAACTAAAAAATGAATATCTAGCATTGGAAGAAAAGAAATTTATTCAATACCTAGATTTCCCAACATTTATGGAAGATCAATGGGTCTGATATGTGTTAAGTTGGGTTCATGATGAATTCATATGGCTTGAAAGACCCTTCAAGATTATAAAAGATGCTATTAGGATGGTCACTAGACTATGCTCTACCAGATCATTACCTCTATTGAAAGCCATGAAGAATGATCTAGTAATTATGACTACCGGAGTGAAATTTGATAAGAGAGCCTTGACAATAAATGATATTGAGGATCATGCTGTGAGATTTGCCTCAATGGTATTAGGATACAAAGTTTATTTCACCAACCGGGAGAACTCAGTTTTAGTAATGAACATTTACATAGCCTAGAAAATGATTAAGGAAAATGTTGATTATGACATCTATGAGTTGGTTTGATAGCAAGTAATGGATAACTTGAAGAAGACAAAAGAAGGTAAATATCCCTTTAAATTTGGCACACTGATCATGTGTTTATTTTTCTATTTTATGTAAGAGTTGCCTGGTATGAAGAATCTATTCTAGACCAATGATAAACTTGTCGCAATTCAAATTAGAAATTTGTTGAGTAGCATAGGCACCATTGATGCATAGAATGCAGCCTTATGGGGCTATTTCAAGAATTTCTAGAGATCAATGCAAGCCAGAGAAATAAGCCCCAAAATAGTTGTTGAAAAATACAAGGATACAATCTGCTTCATTGTGACAAAAGATCAGTGTTTGATGGAGGCTATTGAGCCCCGAACGGTCTGGGTTATGCCTATGGAATATGAGGTAGATGGAGCTATACTAGAAAACCATGTTGAATATATGTTGAGTAAACCCAGAGATCCCAAGGAAGAAATATTTGGGACTTATGATGAATTGCATGCCAAAACTCATGTTGAAGTAAGAAAACCTGAAATCTCTAGGAAAATGAGGAAAGTGGTAGAAGAAATCACCATAAAAGTTGGCTTTACAAAAGAAGAAGTGGAAAAGGCAAGGGAAAAGGCACAAGCCATCAAGGAAGTAGAAGAAAAGATAAAAAGGGAATCGTCTGGGGCTACGAAAGAACACAAAGATGAGTTAGCCACTTTTTCTAAAGCTTCATCCACTCCCTCCAGTTCTACACCATCTGCAAATGTGGAAACTCCTACCACTAGCTCCAAAAGAATGAAGACTAAACCCAAGAGAATGCATGCAAGCATAATTGTTAATGAAGAAGAGACAGAATCAGACAAGGAGGTAAAGAAAATGAAAGTTGAATCTACTAAAGCATCCAAAAGTAGCAAGGATAAGTCAACAAGAAGGAAGAAACCCAATAAAAAATAGGAAGAAGATGAGTCTCATGCAACACTAAAGATTGAAGATGTATTCAAATCTATCACTATTAATGGTAACTTGAAACCTGTGGCTGAGTTTTATGATGATTATAATGATGCTGACAAAAGGATTTTGGAAGAAGCTATTGTAAAGTATTTGAACATATATAACAGAGCTCTCATTGAGATCATTAGTGATCTCCCAGATACCTTAGGTAGTATTCTATCAGTTAGGAAGGAAACTACTATCGCTAAAGATGTTGAGCTCAGAGAACACATGCTAGTAACATTATGTCTAGATATCACTCTAGAAGAGAAAAGAAAAATCTCCAATGAGTTTAGGTCAAATAAAAGAATGAATGCATTGATGATAGAAGAATTTGACAACATTGTCAAGTAAACTGAGGAAATTATTTTGGACATACTAAAGAAACATAATATTTTCACCATCTATGATAGTAAGGAAACAAAATATGAAGACTCATCTCTACTAGAGACAAGCCTTGACCAAGGACTAGAATAGAATGATCAACCACCTGACACAAACATATTGAATATAGGCAGAACTAAAATGAATCTATCCCCTGAGAAACAAGATAAGGATGTAAAAGATAGGGAACAATTGAAGAGCCCTACACCAAAACAAAACTCAGAACAACAGGAAGTTATGGACTTAGACCCTCTAGATCAAAGTCAAGGAGAAATATCAGAGAGGGCAAGAGACACTGCGAATGTCTATGATAGGAAACAAATTGTAGAAGAGTTTGAACTCCCTCAAGGTCCAATCAACTTGGCCTCATTGTCACCTTTCCAAAGTTCAAGCTAGTATCTATGGTCCAGGCCAAGGCATAGGAACAGTTGTTACAATCACATGGTCATGATAACAAACTGATCAATGAAGCATCCACTATCTTGGAAAAGATGCTGCCATCATTTCAAACGGATATTTCATTATCCCCTACTGACCATCTTAAGAAGTTATTAAATTCTATAAGTGTACATTTTGAATCCTTTGAAAAATCTATGGAAGTAAAAGTGAGGAAAGAAATTGATGATAGAAGACTGGTTGAGTTAAAGAGCATGATAGATCAAAACAAAGTTTTGTTAGATAATGGAATTAAGAACATTCAAAGTACCATTGAAGAAGCCAAAAAAATATACAATTTTTTTTTTATCTTGGCCAAAGATCACAAAGGAACTAAAAGATAAAATCAAAGACTTGGAACTTAAACTAATGAATATCTCTGAGACATATAATCTAGCAGCTGAGTGAATAAATTCCAAAGAAACACAAGTTGCAAATATCCATAATTATTTGAATGCTCTAATGAAGAAAGGGGAGAAATCAAAGATAGGTTGTGCCAGCTAATAGGACTGAAAAGTCTAAAAATTGATTCCATGACCAATTTAGCAGATGAGACCTTAAAATCTCAAACACTAATTGATACACCATCAGATCTCCAAAAGGCAGAGAAGCTAGTATTTTTTATGAATGGCCACATCCACATTCTATAAAGTGCAAGAAATAGATGGAATGGAGAGATAGCTCTAATAAAGACTATCTATAGTGACATTTTGCCTTCAAACACAAATTAAAATGAATATTGTGCTTGTAAATATGCAGTAGAGTGTATAAAATTTTTTAATTCTAACAAATTTTTGGTTCCAAATCACACCCTTTACCATTGATGTCAAAGGAAGAGAAGTAGATCAGTGAAAAATGGATAATCATCTCAGGGGGAGTAAGAAAGTATAGTGTATATAGTAAACGGAAGTAGTCAGGCATTTTTCACTAAGTGTTGCCATCAATGCCAAAGGGAGAGATTGTTGCAAAGAGACACTACTCTAGAATGGATCTATATATTGTCATTGATAGAAACAAGGATTAGAGATCCTATCACCATGATAGGAAGAGATATCTCTAGAAGAACATGTTGGATTCTAGGTCCGGGTGACAGAAAATGGCTAAGTATGGAAGGTATTCTGAGTGGCAGACAATAAGTCAGCTAATATGCCTCTGCAATTGAAGACTTGTAGATGCAGTTTAGGTAAGATGTTAGTTGGTGTTTGATAGTGTTATGCCTCAAAGATTAAGTCCTGATCCTCTCTAAAAGTCATCTTGAAAAAATGTGTAAGTCCAAGTAAGCAAAGGTATAGCAGGAATAGTGAATAGGGTCTAGTGCAGTGATCTGCATTCCTCCACAGACAAGTATTTCATTATGTGGTTTTGAGGTGTTGTAAACACTTATATAGAGTTAAGAGATCTGAAGTTCATCAGATAGATAGCTACAAGCTGGTAAGTATTGACACAGTGTTTGATAGAGTTTGATAGAGACAGAGTCAGAGTTCTGATGGTCCGCATTTCTCTGCAAGATGATATAATGCATTGTGGTTCTAAGGGTAAGATTGGGAATATGTAAAGAGTCCTTAACATGATTTGGGAGGTGTTTAGGGATCCTCAATAAAAGTTGTAAGTCAGCAGATGAAGTTGTTAAGCATGTTGTTGAGGAACAGGCTGACTGGTGAGATAAATCGTTATGCAAAGAAGAGTTAATGTTTGGAGGATTTATATAAGCAATTGAATGATTAGAGATGACCTATATGAACATGCTTGGGAGAAGATTTAGGTCCACACAACATATAGTACATTGGATTGAGCAGCAAGGTACACCTTTCTATGTACATGTTTCACTTCTTGAATGCTGACCTGATTATGGATTAAATCATGATGCAGATATATATAAGAGCAATGATCTTTGGTTGAGGGTGTGCATGTGAAGTGTACATGTGAAGTATGTATGTATGATGTGAGAATGTGAATAGAATAGCAGAGTTAGAAGAGAAGTAGCGATGAAGACTTAGGATTCAAAATTCAATTGCTAAATGACTACACCCTGGCATAGTGGTAGATAATGAAGCAGTATTCAGTTATCATGTGTGATCTGATTGGAAGCAAGTTTTTGTCATCAAGGTAGTAAGCCATCAGTTGGCCTTCAATAGTGTTTAACATCCCTTAGGGTTTAACAGCCCTCATTGTAATCTTGCTAGGTTTAGGGTTGAGGCAATGAGCCTGCTAAATCTAGTTGTACTTCATGGCTGTAAGCTAGCATGTTCTAGGCCTGTTGAGTGACTAATCTTGAACATAATTTTTGTAAAGATTACAATATATTTATGGGAGCTAATCCTCTCTATGGTTTTTCCCTCTTTGGGTTTTCCACGTAAAATATTGGTGTTATGTGTCATGCTTTTGTGAATGTTGTTCAGTTGTATATTTTGCTTCTATTGGATTATTCTTTTGAAATGGTTAAAAGTAAAAGTACATGAAAAGATTTATAGAACACTAATTCACCCCCCTCCCCTCTTAGTGTCCCTGACATTCAATAGAAACCTCATAATGTAGGACCTAACCTCAGTAGGGGTGAGATTTGGGTACCCAGGAATCTAGGTATGAAATTTAGTCTCCTATATCTATCTAGATTTAACGGGGCTCTTGTAGGTGGTTGTCCTCCAATTCTCCCACCATGATTGTGGTGATTTCTTACATTTGTATTTTTTCCTACTACCCTAGGGTTATTTACATGACCCCTATGTTGTTCAAGTTGTCTACTCTTCTTCTTAAGACCTCTAAACCTTTCTTGGACTCTAACCTTGCCAACTTTTCTTTAAGAGTATTCAATTCTTGAAGTAAATTTTGATCTCTAGGAGAATTACCATCATTTTTTCCTTCACTAAAATTTTCACCATCCCCTTCTTCATCAATTCTTTCACCAACCCCCTCTATCTTATATTGTTCATATGCTAAGTTGCTATACCAATAGGGAACTTCACTTCTCCTAGGATGAAGTAATTCACTATATTCACATGAAGGATTATTTACTACATTTGAATTTAAAGGGGTATCTCTAGATAGAAGGGTTTCATTGATCCTATCCGCTATTTCTTTTCTTTTCTTCCATTTTCTCTTTCTATTCCCTTTATCATTTTGTGACGTCTAGTAGCATACCACATTTCTTCTTCTTTAGATTTGTTAATTGTAGATGTAGGCACATTGCTATCATAGCCTACTAATCTTTCCTTTACAACTTGATTTTCATTATCTTTACAATTATCAACATTCAGGCTAGATGGCTTACCTATTTTCTTTGCCTTCCATGTGGATGGATCTTTCTTCATTTCGTCCACCAACTTTTTGCCTTGGTCACTTTGATACCACGACCTTATCCTATTGATTATAAATAATTCAAGGTCATTTCAACAAACAAAGTTGCTACCCTTTAAAGGGATAGATAGGAAAAATTTGTAATACAACACCAGACACATCCTAACTGCAACTATCGATATTTGCACTTATAATTCAAGGATTACAAAGAGGAACAAATAACTCTACAAAGAAACTAGATTTACAAATTGGAGAATCAAAACACTTAGTCATGAATTAGGACAAGACTTAGATTTTGGTTACTCCCCATCAAAGTTACCAAATTGTTGGTTCTCCAACCAATAATTTGCAATCTCTAAGAAATTGCTAGTTCCTATGATTAAGAATGCAAGTAGCTTAGCCAATTAACGAGAGGTAAATACTCGCACTCCCCTACATTTTAGGCTCTGCAAGGCCAAGGCGGGTGATCCTATAAAAGTATGCTGGCATGTGATACATAAATTTATGACATATAACATATAAGTAGATGTGTAATTCATATAGTAAAGAAAGGATGTAGGATGTTACCACAATAATGGATTACACTTTCTGGGACACCCTGATTTTTGCTAAAATCACATATTTTTAGAAAATATTATGATTTAAGCCTTGAAAGGTTCTATTTAAAGGATTTAACTAAGGAGGGTTTGATCAAACCCCCTTAGATTCAAACCCCCTTGGATAGAACCCCGCTATTTTTAAACCATACCTATAATGGAATCTCCCCTACACCTATCAAAATGTTGATAAAAAACCACTTTTGATTTACCTTTCGGGGGATCAAATGAATTCATTTAAAATTTATGTTTTGTAAGTATGTATTCCTTAGTATAAGCTTCCCAAAAGGTATAATTTTAAATATATTTAATTTGATTATTATATTCATTTTTTATTTTTTATTAATGTAGGTTTTTCACCAAACATCAAGTTCTCTATTCTACACACATGGAAAATTATTAAATTAGTGAAATTTTTTTTTGAAAAATATCTATGCCCTAGGTATTGATGTCCTTGTTTCAACAAAAAAAATAAATTTTGATACATACACAAAAAGTTATGTTTTATGGAATACACCTATGTATAAATTATAATTCTATGATAATTGGTTAGAATATTTATTCTAAGATAACCAAATCATTTCATGAAACTAATACATAAATAAGGCAACATCGCACTCAAACAAACCAAGGCTATACTTAAGGGTTTGGAACTAAGCATAGCCATGAGGTTATATTTCAGGTATCTCATAATTGAGTGTAGCTACAGGGTGAGACAAAAGCAATTCAAAGTGCATAGAAGTAGATTTAAAGTATTGCAAAGGCTTGTTACAACAATTTCATGATACATGATCACATCACAACACAAAGTGATTCTACCAGTCAAATGTCAGTAAAAAATTACCCCCATCTTCATAAATGGACTAGGTCTATTTTTGTTTTCCTTATTAGGGATGCACGACCCTTATCAAAAGTATAAATTTGTTGTTGTCATCCACCGACTAGTAGAGCCACAAGTACAATGGAAGAATGTAATAACAAAAAATGAGAGAGGAGACAAAAGTGACTTAGGGCCCCAATGTGGGAGAATTTCACCAAGACAACCTCCACAATGCTATGCCCCCAAGGCATCACACACAATGATTGCAACAAGAGAATAGTAGAAGAATAAAGAAACAAATAGAAGGAATATCACAATGGAGGCAGTCTCCTTGTATCCTTGACCTTACAAGAGTATCAAGGGCCATTCAAGGAGATCTAAACAAAGATTTAACACTAAATGAGGGAACACAACACAACAACATATATATCTAAGAGGAGGAGGCCACCCTTGAGATCAATTTAAAGAAGTGCTACATCAAGTGTGGGTCAATGAGGAAGAAATACTGACCTCCTAGCGATTGTCCTTAATCAAATCATCTTCTTCCCAATCTTGATTTTCAATACATGGTACATAGGGCACTATAGCCTAACTTGAAACTTCTTCCTTTAGCTCTTCTTTTGATTTCATTTCTACCGAAGGGATGTTCTCTTGCTACAGAGACATCTTTCAAGCTAAGGCTTGACATTTTCCTCTCCTTTCCCTTGCATTTATGTTTCTTCTAGTCTTGTTAGTTATATTTCCCGGGGGAGTTTCTTTACCCACCATCAAAGGTTCATGACTATCTGTATTCTTGGCCATTTCAGACAAGGAAGCCAGTACAAAATTGATTTTATGATTTTGTGATGAATAGATTCACTCTTGAAGGTTTTCTCTTGATCCTTGTAAGGATGGCAGAGGAGGAAACTTGACAAAAATTCCTTTTCCTTTCGGTTGAGGCGAGTCCTTCAAATTAGGCTTCTTTTTTCCCTCTATTTGTTGGATAGGAGGAATTGTAGCCTCAAAGGACCGAGAAGGTCTAGGAGTGTTTTTTCCATATGATAGTTCAACTATTTTCTTTGCTTTGTACTTTTGATATGCTAAGAAGAATTGATCTTGTTGTGGTTGATTTGGTTCGATAGGTTGTCTCCAAAAAAATCTAAATTGAAATTTCCATGAGCAGCTAATGGTTTCCATCCACTATGATGAATAACACACATGCAAACTTTATGAGGGAACTTTAAGCACTTGTGAATAGTAGAAAGGAACCACTTTCATGGATTTTATCCAAGGATGTCCTAACTTCACATTAAAGAGATCTGAAGTGGGTGTTAGGATTAAGGTGCCATTAACCTTGTAAATCCTATGTAATTAATTACTCCTAATATTGTTTGTAGATCACCCATAAGGGATGAAATGTTTCACCAACAGTGATCTTGTTTCAACCTTATGTTTATATCTAATACATGGCGTTCACTCATCTGCGATGGGGGGTTGTAAGGGGTTTCCCCCCTATGAGGGGTTTGGGGGGATCATCCCCCCAATGGGGGTCCTAGGGGCTGCACACCCTGGTGGGGGTTCAAGGGCAGTGCCCCCAAAACCTAATTTTATTTATATTTCATCATTGTGAATCTAGATCATTCATCATTAGGTCATAGATCTAATGGTTGATATTTTGTTAGTTATCTTGCCCTAGAAGGCAACCCCCTTTTATAAGGATATGTGTACTACATTTTTATCATATTTGAGAGTAATAGGCAGCATTGGAATGAAAACTAAAGAAACAGAGGAAGTGCATGTATTGTAATCTCATGTTTGAAGATAATACAACTTGGAGCCTCTTTTCTTGGTGGAGATTTTCACCCAAAAGGATTTTCTCCATGTTACATAGTATGTTATGTGTTCAGTTCTTATTGCATGTTATTTCTGTGTAACAGGTTTTTAATTTCTATTGCAATCTTGATTGATTCTATATTGTTTAGAACATAATAAGGTTTGAATCATATTTCTATTGTGTGGTTTTCTCCTTCATTTATAACAGTGGGAATGGTAACAAATGATGCTTCTAGGGATTTTTAAACCACCTTAATTAAAAGTGTTATCTTTCCAATTGTTGGAAGAAAAAACCATTATGTTCTTTTATGATTATATTCGTTAGATCATAGTATCTTCTGTTAGATCATTCATGTATAAAAATTCTTTTGTGATCACATTTGTCATGCAATTTAGATCAATAAGAACTCTTCTTGTAGGATTTCCACTTATTCTTGTTGTTATATAAAGAGGACCATCAATGTCTCTTATAGTGATCACATGTGGTGTGAAGGATACGATAGGTTTGAGATCCTTCCATTTCTTATTAGATTGGGGAGGAGCCTCATCACCCTTGTTATGATTAGATGCCATGTGTGTGAGACTTTTGTACACCAAGGCGCTAATTTGAGGAAACCAGGTTTTAGAAGATTTTTTCAGAGATAAAAAACACATAAGTGTCACTACAAACACTAGTAGAATTTTGGAAAATAAATGACTGACTAAAACTTTTAATCACAACTAAAAATAACTAAATTCTACTATTTTTTTGCAAATAAACTATAAATGAGTAAATAAATGACTAATTTGGTTGTTGACTAAAAAATTATTTAGTCACAGATATAAAAATGACTAAATAGTTAGTCATGCAAATACAAATTAGAAAAAAATTAAAAAACAAAATTAGGGAAATTATTGGCAGGATGTATTATCATGATTCATTATTCATGTTCATTGTAAAATTCCCCCTTCTTTAGTTGGGAAGAAGAACATCCCTAATATCAGTGGCACTAATCTCATTGAGAAGATCATCGTTGCAAACACTAGAACTCACAATTACGTGCTGGCAATGGACGTGTGCAATCTAGAAGCCCACAAACCCACCATAGCTATGGTCCATCACCATCACACTCTTCACTTGTAGGCACTCTAATATGCTCTTCATACACTCAGCTTAGAATATCTCTGACCGTTGAGAGTTGCTTGTGGTGGACTCGCCAAAAAATAAAAGGTCAGGAATGCATAGATCAAAGTACTTTCCTAGAGCTACTTTGTACTGAGGCATTTTGAGTTATAGAAGTTACTTTCATAGGTGATAAAGACGAGAGCACTTGGAGAGTTTTAAAAAGGTAGGAAAGGAATTTAGAGTTTGTTGTAATGAATTTGAAGTTGGTGAGGGCCTCTGTAGCAAATTTAGAGGTAATTCGAAAGCCTCATTACATTTATATACTCAAAATCTATAGCTTTGTGATTGACAACTTATAGTAGTTACAATCTACTACTCTTAATAATGTTCTTTTACAATCTTTCCACTATTTTGCTTCATAATGTGTTTGAGCTAAATATTAGAAAATTTGGGTGTCAATGTCAAAATAGAATTTCCTTAAACAATTTTGATACATTTTCACTGCAAGCGCAAACTGTCCTTGTGCAAAGTAAACATGTGCTATATTTACCCACACATTGGGCATTTGAACAAAGATGTTTCCTGCTATAGCTTCTTGTATGTTTGTAAAAACTTCCTTTGCAATATCAAATTGACCCCTTCCAGCTAGCACAATGGCTACCCCATTTACAGCATAAAGATTTCCTGGTCTTTGTACCAACACTTTACAATACAGTTCTCTATCCTTATCAAGATGTTGTTCCTCCACCTTTATATCCCTCCTCTCATTGTGAAAAGATACAAAATAATTCCAATTTCCAAGTGAAATATCAATATAAGAATTCTTTGCATCTGATTCACTTTGTGCAACTTTAATTGTTTCTTTTACTTTAAGCTAGTCATTTGTTTTCAGATCCATTTTTCCAACCATAAATAAAGCATTTGATGATTTTTTATCCACCTTAAGTGCATCCCCAATCAACTCTAGGTTTAGTTGGATCTCATTCCAAGCCTGAGCCATGGTTGCAAGACATAGATATGCATCCACATAATCAAGAAACTTGAACAATATTTTCCTATATAAAAGATTTTCTTTTTTAGTATCATGTAGACATTCAAATAACCTAGCAAGATTAAATAGTGTTGTGACTTTATCCTATTGGGACAGGAAAATTTAAAATTTTCTTATTGGTGCAAGAGCACCTAAAGGAACACCTTGCAACAAGAAGACACTATTGACCATAAGAGGATCCTATGGAGCTAATCAAGTCAATTGGAGCATCTTAAAATGAGTTATGGAATGTGGTAATGGTCAAGGTGATGTAAGGGTCAAATGTCATGAGGGTATTGGCAAGGACCCTAGGACTAAAAAGGATGTAATTAGGGCCAATAATGCCTCTGGTACAGGGGCACCTAGATAATTTAGCTAATTTCTTGTTTATGTAGTTCATTTTGATATTTCAGTTTTGCATAAGGTCCAAGTGACCAATTGTAAGGCCTTTAGTGCCATGTTTAAGTCCAAACTAGTCATGTCTGGTAGTCAAAGAGTGTTGTAAGTGGCAAGAAATTGTGTGTAACCGTGTGGTGGACAGTTGTAGAGCGGTTGGCATTCCCACTGGTGCAACTGCCACCCACATAGTGAAGTATAAAACTAGTCCTATGAGATTAGGGAACACAGTGTGGAGTAATTGGAGACTTGGGTTGTACAAATTGACTGCAATAAACAAAGAAGTTCATTTATTCCTTGCATTTCCTTTCAATTTTGATAGTTTTAATTCTATTCTTCTGACTGACAAAGAACAGTATGTTGGCAAGAGACACTATATGGATTCATGGTTGTTGTCATTGATGGCAACAAAGGTCATCCCACATATCCGCAAGTCATGATGTGTCTCTACCGGAAGTCAGAATAAAGAATGTTGTGGTCCGGTGAAGAAGAACAGAGCATGTGGCAAGGTCCGACAGATTGGTCCGGATCTCTCAGAGGAAGTGTCTTGGTGCAGTGCGGATTTGGGGAAGTCAAGAGGACTACCTTGAGTGGTATATTCCAAGGATTTAGCCTCCGGTGATGGACAAGGAAAAAGATATGAATGGTTGAGTACCGGATTCCTGAGAGACAGTGAAAACAGAGGAAGAACTGACTGGCAGAGTATCAGACTGCTTTCCGGATGTGTTACTGTTGATGACAGAGGTTGTGAAGGCATGAATCATGTTTGGCCGACATGATTAATGATATCTACAAGTATATGCTTGATCCGCATTGCTTGGTGAGGAAGGATTCAGCTGACAGAACAAGAGTTTGTAAGAAACTAGACTGTTCCGGATGCCGACTAGAAAGGTGATGAAATTACTTGTGTGGATATATATAGAGGATGGATTTAGTTGTGAAGTGGGTGTTGATGTGGAGATATATGCGAATAAGTCCAGATAAGAGCAGAGGTAGCAAAAAGGATCCGGTATGTGAAAGATAGCAGAATAAAGAACAGAGGAAAGATGAAGTGCAGCAGATCAGTGTACTGAGCCTAACCGGAACTGAACTCCAGCATATGTAGATGCTTCCAATCAGTTCAAGACTGTGATTCTCATCACTTTGTAGACAGTGTGTCTTCTTGTAGGCAGTGGGCCTCTTGTGAGCAGTGTGCTCGGGCAGTGAGCCCTAATTGGCAAGTGCCATTTTTGTAATTTCCTATTCTTCTAACAGAGAATAATTTTGGGTTAATCACCCTGTGGTTTTCTCCCTTAACAGGGTTTCCACGTCAAAAATACTGTGTCATGTGTTTCTTATTTCATGATTAATGTTTTTGTGTTTGATTCTATGTTGCATCAATTAAAAAGAAAGTTCAATAAGGGAAATAATTAGGATAACTGATTCACCCCCCCTCTCAGTTATCAACAATTGGTATCAGAGCCAAGTTCCTCCTAATAGAGCCTAACAGCTTGAGGAAGATCTGGGATTTCAAATGGATGCATATGGTTTAAGGGAGCAACTCAAGACTGCTCTTGAGGATCTTGAACAGTCAAATTCTGAAGTCAGTGAATTAAAGGAAAGACTCAAACAGGCTGATGAATTCATGAGAGAATTAAAAGACAAATTAAGTCTCTCTATGAAAAAGAGAAAGGAGCTGCTTCAATAGTTGGCAAGACAAAGTGAAGAAAGCAATACAAATGAAGAATTGACTGAGCAAACCAAGTTATGTGAAAAGTTATCAAAAGAAGTCATTATGTTAAGACATGAAATGGAATCAGGAACTATAAAGTTTACTCAAGAGATTGAAGAAAAAAGAAAGGCTGAAGACAATCTAAGACAATCTCTTAAAGAAAAATCAGAAGAATGCCACCAGATGGACAGGATTATCAGACATCTTGAGTCTGATCTTGAAGATGCCAAAGATAATGAAGGAAAACTTGAGGATCAAATTGCCTCTCTCAAAAGAGACCTTCAAACAGCAAATGAATATAAAGAGAAATTCAAGATAAGTTCTGCTCAACTTGAAGTTCTTCTTGGAAGTCAAAAGAGGACAGATGACAAGTATGGTTTGGGATATGAGAAAGGAGAAAGCTCCGGATCCGGTCAGAAGAATCTTGGATCAGAAAATCCAAGGAGCAGGCCTAGAAGACCTCCGGTAAGACAGCCAAATGCTCAAAGATATCCATCCTTCAATGGATACTGCCACAGCTGCAACCACTTTGGTCACAAAGCTAATCAGTGCAGAATGAGAATGAATCAGATTAATTCATCCTTCTCCGGACAGTGCTTCAACTGCAAAAGGTATGGACACAAATCCCATGAATGCAGAATTATGCAAGTAAACAAATCATTCAAAGGTAGATGCTTCACATGCAATAGAGTAGGTCATATGGCTAATCAATGCAGATCAAGAGGATATCAGTCAAATATGCAAAGAAATGTTATTTGCCAAATCTGCAATAGGTCCCGTCATAATGCTAAAGTCTGCAGAAACAAGTATCAGGACAAAAGAGGTCTGGTGTATAATCAGAATCAAGACAAGGGTAAACAAAAGATGAATGCGGATGAAGTTAGGAATCAGATGAGCAAGATTTGGGTGAAGAAAAGTTCAGAGAATGTAGAGGTTGGATCCGCACCAGACTCTGGTGCTGATATTTCTTCCGGAAATTAAAAAGTGAGCTCAGGCTCAGGGGGAGACTCAAAGAAAATCTTGTTTCCCCAGCCAAACAAGTGGTGCCGGATGTGGCACAAGATGCGGATCAAAGGGTTTGTAGATATGAGTCTTGAGATACTTCAGTCAAGTTTTCAGAGGTCCGCATGGAGTTATGAAGAAGCTGTGATCGATCAAATAAGACCTGTTCAGGGAGATGCTCCGGTATGATAAAGGATTACAAAAAGGTCCGAAAAGATCCGGAAATGCACTATCTTGTTCTGTGGATTGGACAGCGTGTTTGGGATGTTCTTGTAATATGTTACCTCGATTTATTCATGATTGAAAGATCCGGATGATATCCACAGATCAGGACTAATCCGGGATACTCCAAACTATCCAGACAAGGCAAACCGGAATGATGTAGGTGAAGCATTTATTGCAGATAGATATTAGGGTTCGCGGAGCAATTTAAGGGATTTCTCAAAGGTCATTTGCTCATTCTGCACTCGAGAAGAAGCGAAAAGTGGAGCTCTGCAACAAGGTTCATCAAGCACACCAAGGATCTCCTGCCGAAGTTATTGCATAAAGAAATCAATCCAACCACTCCGTGCAAACCGAAGGCGCATAAGGTATTCTCCGTTTTTCATTACCTCACTGCAAATCTTTGAAGAATGGCTACTCCAAACATAGTTAAGATCTCTGATAGACCTCGCCCCTCATTCAAGAAACATCCCTACAAATCATTGGAGGTAGATCCACTAGGAGCCTTCTCTAGTGTTCCTCACGGAGTTTTACATACCGAAGACATTAGGGTTTACATCCATGCAAGCATTGAGGAATTTGGGGAATTCAAATTAAGAGACCTCTATCACAAGCAACTGATAGACAATGCTTTTGAGCTTAAACTAGAGTATAAGGATATCCAGAAGAAACAATTTGAGCAATTTATTCATTTCCCCTACTTTGAAGAAGATGAATGGGTCCGGTATGTACTAAGCAGGATGCATGACAACTTTCTATGGCTAGATAGACCCTGCAAGATCACAAAAGAGGCAATTAGAGCAGTAACTGGTCTATACTCTTCCGGAGGGGTACCTATCCTCAAATCTGTCAAGAACAACATTGTAACTGAGGCCACCAGATCAAAATTTGACAAGAGGGCAATGACCATTGAAGATATTTCGGATCCGGATATCAAATATGCATCAATGATAATAGGATACAAGATCTATCACTCCAGCAGGGAGAATTCTGTATCCGGAACTGCAGTATACACTGCCTATGAAATGCTAAGAAAGAATGCAGAATATGATCTCTGCGAACTACTGCTAAGCCAATTAATGGAAAATATACAGAAAATCAAGAAGGATAAGAAGAATTCCTTTAAGTATGGTACTCTTATTGTATGTCTATTCTTCTACTTCATGAATGAGCTACCCGGAACAAGTGGATGGGTATGGCAGAATGACAAACCTGTTGCAGTCCAAATAAGAGACTACTTGCATGGACTTGGGGATGCAAAAGCGAGAAATACAGCTCTATGGGGATACTTCAAAAACTTTCAGAGCATGATGCAAGCAAGAGAGAGAATTCCCCAGTCTCTTGTTGAAAAATACAAAGACTCAGTGTGTTTTATGGTTGACACTGATCAGTGCCTAATGGAGGCAGTAGAGCCAAGGACTGTCTAGATCATGCCCATGGGGTATGAAGTGGATGAACAGATAGTGGAGCTGCATGTTCAACACATGCTAAGTTAGCCCAAAGATCCTAAGGCAGAAAGGTTTGGAACCTTTGAGGAGCTGAGTGTAAAAATACATGTAGAACTCAGGGAACCTGAGATTAAAAGAAAGGTAAGAAAAGAAGTAGAGCACATTGCTCAAGGCCTAGGCATCTCAAAAGAGGCACTTGATGCCAGCCGGGAAAAGAGGAGGAAGGCTGAGGAAGAAGAGAAAAGTAAAGAAAGTGCCCCGGTTGAAGCTCCCACCCGGACCAGATCATCAAAGAGATCTGCACCTCCCACAACCAAAAGTTCAAAACCAGAAGTTCAGGCATCCGGTAAGAGATCCAAGACAAAAGCCACAAGGGCTTATGGAAGCCAAAAGGATGAAGAGGAAACAGAGTCAGATGAGGGAGTAAGAGAAATAAAGAAACAGAAGAAGAAAGGATCCGGTAAGCCCTCCACAGGCCAAGACAAGGATGAAATGGCAGAGGTATCTGTTGAAAAGCCCACTCTGTCTCTAGAGAGCATAATCAAGTCGGTCACGGTGGATGGAAACCTTCAACCAATGACTGAATCTTATGATGACTTCAGTGAGGCCGACCAAAAGACTCTGCAGGAGGCCACAGTCAAATATCTTAACATATATAATAAGGCTTTCATTGAAATCATATCTCTTATTCCTAAAAGCCTAGAAAAGGAATTGGAAGTAAGAAAGAATAATGCTCATGCTAAAGATCTTGAGATCCGGGAACAGATAGCTATTCAGCTATATCCTCAAATTGATCCCAAGACAATGAACATTATCTTCAAGGACTGCAAAGATGAGTTCAGAAGCAAAGCCAGGATGAATCAACTCATGCTTGGTGAGACTAACAAAGTGGCCCAAGAAACAGAAGAGATCCTCCGGAAGGCCTTCAAAAGGTTCAATCTTCCTGTTGTAGAGGACTTAGGTACAGAAATAGCTGAGGACTTGGGACCCTCTGCTCCAGAAGAAGTGGCCCCTGAACAGACAAACATCTCTCCTCTGGTTTCCCCTACAGTCTCCGGATCCAAAGAAGAAGAGCAATTACAGGAGAAGGAAGCAGTGGTGAAAGACAAAGAGGTTGACAGTTCTAAGACTGCAGAAGAAAAGAAACATCTGTCTCCGGCAAGAGACACTGCACAAACTGTTCAACAATTTTTGAGCAAAGAAACTTTAGAGATTGATGAACCGGAGCTTCTAAAAGGCCCATTTGATTTTGACTCTCTCTCTCCGGTACAAACAATGAAGATAGCTTCATTTGCAAATGCCAAGGCAAATGAAAAGCTCCTGAAGTCTCATATGGAAGACTGTGAGTTGATAGAGGCTGCTTCCGGAGTACTTGTAAAGATCATGCCATCAATCCAGATAGATCCGACAGCCTCCTCTTCCGGTAATCTACAAACCTTAGTCAGCAGTGTTGATACACATTTTGATTCTCTAGAAAAATTAGCTGAAGAAAAGGTCCGGAAGGAATTTTTGGATAAAAGATTTTCAGAAATATTAGAATTAATCTCTAAGGATAGGAAGATTGTAAGCATTGGAATAAAGAGCTTAGAGAATGCTCTTAAGGATGGTGGTGACATCTACAAATTTTGTATATCCTGGTCAAAGGCAACAGCAGCATTTGACAAGAAAATAAAAGAGGAACAGGATAAGCTACAAAGCTTATCTCAAAGTTTTGATCCTCTCTCTTCCTCCATAATAAATCAAGAATGTCAGACTATTGCAGTCTTGAATGAAATAAAGAATCTTGAGAAGGAAAGGAAGAACATCACCAACCGGATGGGAGAACTTAGAAGGATTATAATCCCTAAGTTGGAAACTATGCATGAGGCCATCAGTGATGCTCAGACCACCGCCCAAACAAAAGATCCGACAGATCTCAAGCGGGCAGAAGCTTTTGCATTTTTGTTAAGTGGTCATATTTCAATTTTGGATAGAATGAAGCAAAGTTGGGCTACAGAAATGATCCAATTGTCGACATCCTTTGCAGACATTCTTCAGTACATGTGAGTATGTAAATATGCGGCTATATATAGAAAATTTTTGAAAATTTTGGTGTGCGGACCCTACCCTTTGCCATTGATGTCAAAGGGGGAGTGAGGAGTAGTGAAAAATGAGGAATCCAACTAAGGGGGAGTTCCGAAAATTGTATATAAAGACAGAGCATCAGCAAAGGGGGAGCATAGTGAAAACACTTAGTCATTTTTCATTAAGTGTTGCCATCAATGCCAAAGGGGGAGATTGTTGGCAAGAGACACTATATGGATTCATGGTTGTTGTCATTGATGGCAACAAAGGTCATCCCACATATCCGCAAGTCATGATGTGTCTCTACCGGAAGTCAGAATAAAGAATGTTGTGGTCCGGTGAAGAAGAACAGAGCATGTGGCAAGGTCCGACAGATTGGTCCGGATCTCTCAGAGGAAGTGTCTTGGTGCAGTGTGGATTTGGGGAAGTCAAGAGGACTACCTTGAGTGGTATATTTCAAGGATTTAGCCTCCGGTGATGGACAAGGAAAAAGATATGAATGGTTGAGTACCGGATTCCTGAGAGACAGTGAAAACAGAGGAAGAACTGACTGGCAGAGTATCAGACTACTTTCCGGATGTGTTACTGTTGATGACAGAGGTTGTGAAGGCATGAATCATGTTTGCCCGACATGATTAATGATATCTACAAGTATATGCTTGATCCGCATTGCTTGGTGAGGAAGGATTCAGCCGACAGAACAAGAGTTTGTAAGAAACTAGACTGTTCCGGATGCCGACTAGAAAGGTGATGAAATTACTTGTGCGGATATATATAGAGGATGGATTTAGTTGTGAAGTGGGTGTTGATGTGGAGATATATGCGAATAAGTCCAGATAAGAGCAGAGGTAGCAAAAAGGATCCGGTATGTGAAAGATAGCAGAATAAAGAACAGAGGAAAGATGAAGTGCAGCAGATCAGTGTACTGAGCCTAACCGGAACTGAACTCCAGCATATGCAGATGCTTCCAATCAGTTCAAGACTGTGATTCTCATCACTTTGTAGACAGTGTGTCTTCTTGTAGGCAGTGGGCCTCTTGTGAGCAGTGTGCTCGGGCAGTGAGCCCTAATTGGCAAGTGCCATTTTTGTAATTTCCTATTCTTCTAACAGAGAATAATTTTGGGTTAATCACCCCGTGGTTTTCTCCCTTAATAGGGTTTCCACGTCAAAAATACTGTGTCATGTGTTTCTTATTTCATGATTAATGTTTTTGTGTTTGATTCTATGCTGTATCAATTAAAAAGAAAGTTCAATAAGGGAAATAATTAGGATAACTGATTCACCCCCCCTCTCAGTTATCAACACAGTAAACTATCCCTGTTTTGTTTTTGAGAGTGACAATGTCTTATGGGACCTTTCCATAAATGTAAGACCCTAATTCTCATGGAATAGGTCTTGGACAACTTGTATAATATGACTCTAACCCTAACAGTGCAGGAGAAGTGCAAATTTGGATGGTTATCACCATTAGAGCGCAAGTTTGAAACCACCAGGAAAGGTGGTACAAGCGCGAAGCAGAGGAGTATTAAGTGTATCAACCTATCAGCTAAATAGAGTCAAGAGTTCTGCTAAGAGGACTAAGTTTCATCGATCGAACTATATCAGAATGACAAGTTGCAAGGTGCTGCCGAAAATAGTGACAGTGGTGTGGCCTTAAGTATCGTGGCAAAAGATCTGGCGAAGGTGCATTTATGTGTATACTGCAAATGTATGTCGAGAGCATTCTGTCTGTATAGCACAATTGTATGCAAGTATCATTTTGTGTGTATCCTGCAATTGCTTCTCGTAGTTGTATGTTGTGAAGATACATTGAAAATATGCATTTCGAATGATACAAGGGGTGACCAGTAGAAATGGTAGAGAGAACTGGCATAGCAAGTCAAGTAATGTATGTGTGAATTAGAAGTCATCAGTGTGAGTAGTGACCAACAGCGAAGTGGGTTTGAGGACTACCAATAGGGTCGTGTGTTGCCAATGGGGATTTCAAGGAGACAATAAGTTTCAGAGTGAAATTTCTAGAAGAGACCAATGATATAACATTTGGCCAATGTTGACAAACCAAAGAACATAAAGGTTTTGGTGTGAAGGAAACCGTCAGGAAGACAAAAGGTAGAGAGGCTGACAAGGTAGGTCAGGCCAACAGGGAAAGAGAAGACCAGTTTCGGTGAGACAGTGGAGATCTCTTGCCAATTTTAGTAGAAATAACTATTTTCTAGATTTTCCAGTGGGCCCTCTGCATCACTTATATCCCAAAATAATAATGATGACTGGTATATCCCATAAAATCACATGACTTACATAACAAATGAGTGTCTCACCCCTCAAACTGTAATGTAATGAAGGGCTTCAGCTCCTTAATTTTGGTGAGACTTTGGTATTTTATTTATACCAATCCATGATCTTTTGAAATGGGATAAATGTGTATCGGCAAAAGAACTATGGTCAGAGAGAGAGTTTCAGAGATCTCCGATGAGAGGAGTAACACCGATGACCCTTCATCAGAGATAGAATTCCCAGTCACACCGATTTGATCAAAAATCAGGACTATTGGCATAAGAAAGCACTATCAAGGAATACTCCAAAACCCCCCTGACAATATAGATCACACCGATGAAGGCGTTCGGTATGACTCTTGCTGAGCTACCCATGGAACCAGAGAAACTAATGATCATCAAGGAGAGATGCACATCAGGACGAGAAATTAAAGTATCTCTGACTTCACAATGTCTCAGGGATAAAGTGGCATTATTTCAGCTTGAGTCACATCGATGTCTAGGAAGGATAAAAACCATTGGCGAAAGAAAACAAGTCAGAAAAAAAGCCTACAAGTCTTCCCAAACTGATGGTCACGACGATGAAGGATATCAGTAACATACTATAATATTCACTCTGATGAAGGCTATGAGCAAGGTATTGGGGAAACAACCGTGATCAGGTAAATTGAATTAAGTCATCCTGATAACATGTGTTATTCCGATGATGATAGTAGCCACACTCATCAACAAGACTCATGCTGATAGTCATAACAGAGACACTTGAAATATCAAAATTAGATGTTATTCCCACAATGATAAAGTAAGTCATGCCGACAAAACACTATGCTCATTTCTGTATTAGGTAGACCTTGAAATATCTTGCCGATACAAACTTATATATGTTTTTATAAAATATGACATCGAGGAGACAAAATGAAGCATCATAACAATTAATCCACCTGCAAATGTTTCATGCCATATAAAGATATTTGATGGCCCCAATATTACAAAAGTCTTACCGATGAGAGAAGTTATGATGATGTGACATCTCACAATGATCGCAAAAATTAATACACTGGAACAATTAATTGCAGACAAGGAAGAAATCCTTTGAAGAGCCATTCAAAATCACTGAAACTAGATTCAAATGAATTGTCTGAGAGGAGCGTATAAACGAGAACTCGGAGGAAAGGATAGATGATTCTAATCATCACATAACATTCACATACTCAAAAAGCCTCTGTGTGATAGACTACATTTTGAATTTTCCATCCATAATTGTAATGGAGACTCCAGTGAAAGGAAAGGGTAGAAAACAGTAGGGTGAAACTAGAAAACCCAAGAAACAAAAAATTGACAGAAGCCCTGATGAGAAAATAAAAGAAAGGAAATTGAACTAGGACATAATTGACCAATTACCTAGATTGACTCCCAAAGCCCAAAGGTCTACACAACTTAGGGTAGAGATAGAGAAGTTGGAAGACAAGTGAAAATACCTTGGAAATGTTTGGACACTGATAAGAGGTTATGAGCTTTTCAAATTCCATTACAATAGAAGATTCAGAAATGTCCAAGTGTTGAATCCATGGCACTTGAATCTACGTAAATTGGTCATTCCTGATGTATTTGTGAATGTAGAACTCCTCCGAATCCTACCTAAATATTACAACCCTAGCCTCAAAGCCATATACAATCCGTAAGGAGACCAAGATGTACATTTATCAAAAAATGCTATTTGTGAAGTGTTTTATTTAGATGATTTGTGCACTGTTCCTATAGTCTATGAAGATTTGGACAAAGAATACTGGAGAATAGATACCACTTACAATGGGTGGATATTACCTATCCACAGGCCTAAGGTAGAAGGGGAAATAGTGCCTCTCAATGAGAATGATGGACCTCCATTTCATGTGTCATTATTTGAACCATACATACAATACACATACTACTCTATGGGCCAAGTCCTAGGGTCAGAGGTGTGTAATTTTATGACAATTCCTTTGACAGTGATAGCCACAGATATCTAGTGCCACAATGCTAGGTAGTTTGACTATGATGCCTATGTTTTTGGAAGAATTGATTTTGGTTTAATTGTAATAAAAAACAATGCCCCATCGGTCTCTTTTGAACACTACTAACTCCTCATGCACATGGTGCTTTATTATGACTAGGAAATAGAATTATGGCCAAGTGAATTCAAAGTTGTTCCAGTGGACTAGAGGGAAAAAAAGTCACTCGTGCAAATGTGGACAAGGATATCGGATAGCAGGTATGCCCATTCTAGCTATGTTCATTTTGAAGAATACTATGTAAAAGTGTTATATAGGTATTCCAATCATCCTTGTGAATATTCACTGTCAAATGAAATAAAGAGGTTTCTTGGACTCAAAGATTTTGGAGGTCCTCCTACTGACACCCACAACTAGGGCAATTGGTATTGTTTCAAGGATTCAACCATGATCAGAGTTTATGGTTTTAAGGATACCCCATTTATATTGCCCAAGATAGTTCCTAACATAATTTCCTATTTAGAAATAGTTAGCCAAATGAATTGCTCTAATGTGATGCACTTGAGCTCCTATGACAAACAATCT
Source organism: Cunninghamia lanceolata (assembly GCA_027924645.1). Taxonomy (NCBI): domain Eukaryota; kingdom Viridiplantae; phylum Streptophyta; class Pinopsida; order Cupressales; family Cupressaceae; genus Cunninghamia; species Cunninghamia lanceolata. The sequence goes on from BSBN01000798.1 coordinate 2,666,599, forward strand.
TTCATGCCTAGTACTTTGTGCTTTGGAGATTTTATTGTGGTATCCAAAGAGGGTTATAGTCTCATTATGGATAAATTGATGCATTATAACATGAGATATGCAAAGGCGAGAAAAGAATTTGATCTTGAGGGTTTCATTGACCTTGCTCAGAGAAAACAAAACCTCAGTGGATATACACATGTCCCATATCCACATGATGACACTATCAGGAATATGGAAGAAACTAAAGTTGAATTAGTTATTGAGAAATATAATAGAGACTTAGATGAGAAGAAGAGACAACTTGGAGAGATAGAGTTGTTTTCCTCTACCGATGAGGGATCTACAGGAGAAGAAGAGCCACACTAGTAGTTAACCACAATATCCAAACAAAAAATGCAAATCTATTAGTCTCTTGATATAGAGTTTGATGAGGAGGGACCTGCTGATGAAGAACATATACAATTAGAATATGATTCTTTTATTTTAGATGATCAATTTATTCATTCTAAAGAGTTTAAATCATTCTTGTATAAATGCAAAGGTAAAGAGATTATAGAATCAGTTGATGATGTCTCGGCCAACAATGAAAGACAATTAATTGATATGTTAAAAACAACAGTGGACAATGAACTGAAAGATATGACTCCTAGTAAAGGTAGACAACTACTCAGAGAAGCAGGCATTATGATATTTCCTAGTCTTGATTTGAATTCTGTATTGGTGTTTGATAGTTTTTTGTATAATACAAATGAGAAATATAAGCTCACTCTTGAGGGTGTCACAGAAGTGTATATGGGCACCAAATATAACAACAATGAAAATTCACTAATGATATGGGCCTTGTACCTGCCTCATAAAAAGATAGCCATCATAGACACTGAAAAGGCTTTTGGGCATGTCATGAATTTGAAGGCAGGGGAAATTGACCCCTTAATTACTGTTGAAATTGGCATAAATGTTGCAAAGTTGAATAGAGCAAGCTCAGATGCTAATCAAAGAACATGATGCATATAAACTGAGTTGTGAAAGGTTAACAAAAGAAAATGATTTCTTGAAAGATATTGTTAAGAAAACCTTAGAAGGTTTAGTGACAAGGCTAACTTAGGGAGAGAGCTCACAAAGCACCCAATCACCATCTATTGATCAGATTGCTCAGGTCCAGATTGACACACTTGCAACAGTGCTCTAGAATAGACATGCTAACATGATGCATTAGATGAACAAATTTTGGGATGTTTATTCTGAAAACTATAAACATATCCAATAGCACAAGAGGCTCCACAATAGGTTCCAAGAAAAGCTCCATGAGATGCAAGGTAAGGATGATTCTAACACTACAGGTACTTCTAGTGCAAAAGAACTGATTGAGCAACATCAAAAATATTATGACCTGCTTTAAAATGATGCCAAAGAATGTATTGAAGCTTCAAAAGTAGGAGTGCCCATATTGTTCAGAAATGACAAAGAGCTAAAGAGAAAAGATGACTGGAATAAAGAGTGCCATGTGATATTGCATGAAGCCTTAGGAGCCCTCAAAGACAAAGACTCTACATTTGGGGAAGCCTGCAAGGATCTGGAGAAGATGGTGACGATAGATGTGATCACAAGAAATGCTATTGAGTTCATTGATATGCATCACAGCAAGGAATACTTGGATCACCTTGCTTAGATATACTTATGGCTCAGTAGGGCTTAAGATCATTTTCATTGTTTATGTTGTGTTAATCAATGTTATTCCCAAAAGACATTTTGAAGAGTTATGTCTCTTCCTCAAAATTTCTATATAAGTTGGACATATGGTGATGAATAATCATCAGCAGTAGGATATAATATGCATGAAGTTTATAATGTTTTAAAATACCATGTTGCAACCTTTATATTGAAGTAGTAAATTGAAGTTCTCTGATTCTATGGTTTTATTTGGGCACCAATTGTTTGTTAAATCTATTCAATTATATGGTTGTCTCCAGTTTAATATTTCCTTGTTAGTCAAATTAATATATCAAGTATATATATAATTTGTCAATGCACATTTGCTATATTTATGTGATTGGATTAATTGGTTTCCATAAGAGGAATTAAAATCCTTCTGATCAGTCAAAATAATCTGGAAGTGTTGGTTTGATCACTAAGAAGAATCATATAATTAGCACTGTCATTCTATCTCCACATTGATATTGTCTATTGTTCTTGTATAATTCATTCAATTGGTTCCTTCAAGAAAGGATTAAAATTCCTTCTGGTGAATAACAAGAAGTCTGATTGTGTCAGTTGGATTATTAAGAAGAGTTTGTCAATCATTTCCCTGCATGTTTATACAAGTTATAAACCAAAGTATTGTGCCAAATAGTTAGAGATATTGCCCCTATAAGCCACTGGGCTTTGATTTTCATTTGACTCTATTTACCCAACAAGGCACTGGTCTTACTTGTTTCAATAGTTAAATTTGTTTATTAGTTTTTACCTTGATATTGCTTATACAATTTATACCAATCATCCATTAGATATAGGATTAATTAGCAAGCTCTCATCTATTCTACACCATTTGCCATTGTAGGTAGATCTATTTACTTAGTAAGAATATTTACACTTAATCTGCTTTAATTTTCAAGGTTCACCCGCCTAGGTATAGCAGTGCCTAAAGTGCAGGGATTCATCAAACCCTAAAGGTTAACTTTGTCGTGTTAGTTCAAAAACATTGAAAATCTAAGTATAGAGCCTGGCATCCTCTTAGGATTAGCAATCTGCATTTCTGAGACCTAACAAATTGGTGACTCTACTGGGGAACCAAATAAAGGACCTTAGTAAGAAACTATTCTTTTATAGAGTCAGAAATTTCAAAAATTCAAATTGGTAACTTTGCTGGCAAGAAGAATCTAGAAAAAAAAAATTATAAACTTTTTCCTATCACAAAATAGGTGGTGACTCTACAACCTGTTATAACAGGAAATTAATACCAAATGGATGGTAGAAGATCCAAGATGGAAGGGAAGAAATTGAAATCATCTCCACCGATCAGAACCATCCCCAAGAGAAATGGAGCATCAAATTATTCTCATCAGAATAATAATCAAGAGGCTCAAGAGGATAATACCGAACAAACTATCACAACTTACAATAGTTTTACACCTATGCATGAATCAAATGAAAATTTCAATAGAGTAACTGATGATATATTGGTAAAATACAGACCTGATCCTCAAGAACAACTTGAGTGTGAAGCACGAGCCATGAAGGAAATTGATCAAAGGCAAGTTGAATATGATTTTAAGATGTCATTACAGTAGGGAGAGGGGGTAAAAAATGGATTCTCAAATCAAGAAGTGAATGAAAGTCCAAAGAATATAAATGAAGCACAACAAGATCTTCTTAGGCTCCAAGAAGAACTTGAAATGGTCAAGATAGAGGAAACTAAGAGGTTGTTAAAACAAGAGATTCAACAGATAAAGAATAGGACTAAAATAGCCACCCCAAAATATGTACCTCCACATAGAGGAAACACTTTAAGGAACCCACAACAAAATTTGCACCAAAATACAGGTGGTGTTTACAATTCACAAGCATCTAGAAGTCATCAAAATACCCTGTCTAAAAATCCTAGACCACCTTCCATGCACAACACCTCTCAACATATGGCTAATCCTTACTCACCCCCTGGCCAATAGTATTATAGACCACAAAATCCTTATATGAATCCCCACGTAAACCCACAACAACATTCTTATCATCAGCCTCTAGGAGGATATAATTATTACCCTAACCCACCACCCATGAATCTTCCACCTCAAAACCTCACAAACATATGTGGCCAATTCGATCTGATTAGATATCAATTGTATCCATATCCTATTGATAGTAATTAGAGAAATATAGTTCCCAAGTTCACTGGAAACAGTGCAGTATCAGATGAGGATCACATCAGAAGTTTCAATGCTTTTGTACAAGATATCAGTATGGATTATGAAGATGTTAAAATGAGGTTATTCATGATGTCTCTGACTGAAGATGCAAGAGACTAGTTCAACAGCTTACCTAATGCTTCAATCAGTTCAATAATAGATTTCCATAGTCAATTTAAGGAGTGATATGGAAATTAATATGCCCCTGAATTTACATTGCACGAATTGATAGGCATCTAAAAATTCAAAAATGAGTCAGTGTATGATTTCAATTTGTGATTTTCCAAGTTACACAACAAAATACCACATGGATCTAAACTGACTAATCTAGAAGCACTGAGAATCTATTTGAAAGTATTTGATCCTAAGATAGGGTATGAACTCAAAAATCAATGTCCTATGACCTTAGCTGAAGCATAGAAAGTGGCGTTAACTATTGAGAACAATAGGAAAGTTGTAGGTATGGTTAACAAAAGAGATAATCCTAGAATTCCTCAAAGCCCAAACATTTAGTAGACTAAACAAGAAGGTCAATATAGACATGAAAGGTCCAGGTTGCATGATATGCCATATAATACAAATTGGAAAGATGGGAGACCAATTGAAAATAGCAGAAAGCAACATTATGGCAGAGATACTCTTGACCCTCTAAAAGGAAATGTAGCAAATATGGTAAAAGATAAACCTTGGTGTTTAGTATGTAATTTGCCACACTCACCTGAATACTGTATGGTGGCTAAAATGGTACAACAAGAAGAAACATTATACAATTATAACAGAGACAATCACACAATAAACATGATGCAAGATACACCACATTTGCTAAATGAAGACTATTCTTCTACAGAGGAAGAGGGATATGAATGTGATGTGGGAAACTAGAAACATCATATCAATATGGGAAAACAAGAAGTATTCTCATAGCAAGAGGATGGTTATGAGGAACCTACCTATTATAACAATTTGTCATATGATTAGTGGAGAAAGCCCACTGGAAATGAAAGAGAAGCTCTTACAATAGCTATAGAAGCTCAAGCTAAAAATGCCTATAACCTAAGAAACATGATAGTAAATGTTGAACAAGGAACACCTGGGAGTGTCTTTATAAAAGATCAAAATTACAAAACGAATAATGCAAAGTCATCATTCAGAGAACTAGAAAAAAATAATAAAAATAAAACGAAAGATAAATCAAAAAATCAAGAAAAAGAGCATATAAAGACAGAAAGAAATGATCAAACTATGGCCCATTCATTTAACATTACTCATGCAATATCCTAGGTAAAGATATCAATACTACTTTGGAGATGATGAAGATAGACAAATACAGAAATACAGTGGTTAAATTGATTTCAGATATACCAAATCAAAAACATAAAGAATCAGATAATAGAACAAACAATGTTCACCAAGAAACATTCCGAATTCCTGAAGTATACCTAGGTGATACCTTGACAAAGAATCTCTCATAGGTGGACCCTTTCTACACTACCTTATTAATCAAAAATAGGATAGTAAGGAACTGTATGATTGATTCAGGTGCGGCCATGAATATTATGCCAATAGAAGTCATGAAAGAACTAGGAATGTGGGTTGACATTATGTTTGGTAGGTGTTATGCAATGGATAATAGATCCATCCCAGTCATTGGCATTATGAGGGATGTGGAAATAAAAATTGCTTAATATCCTAAAGTAACCTATAACATTGATATCATCGTGGTTGACATTCCACCATATTATGGAATGCTCTTATCAAGACAATGGGTTGCAATGGCAAGAGGGAATGTCCAATTAGATTTGTCATATGCCACAATACCAGTGGGAGGCAAAGAGATCAAGCTATGTAGGGAGCCAAGATATGAGAACATCATAGAATGCTTAGATCAAAATCAAATAAGCTTCTTTTTTGATATAGATTTGGGAGCCTTCAAGGTTGAAAAAAGTCAGCTAGAATTGTAGAATATTGATCCCATACATGTTGAATCTAAGAAAGAGGAGAATGATGTGTGGAAGATGTATTTTGATGGTGCATGTAGCAAAATGGGAAATGGGGCTGGAGTATTATTTATCTCACCAGTAGGTAAAACTTTCAAATACTCCTTTGTACTGACATTTGAATGCACAAACAATGTAGCAGAATACGAGGCTTTGTTCATTGGTTTGAATATAGCCACCAAGCACAAGATAAAAAAATTGGTTGTATATAGTGATTCAGAATTGGTTACTTCCCAAGTAAGAGAGAAATACTTGTAAAAAAACAAGAGGTTGAAATAATATAGAAATGTTGTATGGGATGATATTGAGTTGTTTGATGCCTTCTCAATCAAATGGATTGATAGATCAAAAAATATTATGGCAGATTTTCTAGCAAATATCACATTAAAAAGGGATGATATCACATTAGGAGGTATTACAGAAGTTGAATTCAAAACTAGACCCACTATCCTAGATAATGTACATAATTGGCAAGTGTTTGATAATGATACTGATAGAATCAACTTCCTGTATTGTGCTGATCATTATGAAAACCAAGAGACTGATTTTAATGCATTTGTAGAAGAACATGATGGGAAAGAAACTCTTTTTGGTCAAGAGATAGTTCAGCTAAAAACAAACAAAATACCTAAGGGACTCATGGCATTGGACAAGGCATTTGATGGACATGATAGATTTAAAATGAAAGACACACCAGTGGTACATAACGACCTTGAAGAGATTAATTTGGGAATGCAAACAACCCCAAAAAATATATACATTGGAAAGAATCTCAATCCCAAAATTAGGAGCATGCTCATCAACTTACTCAGGAATTATAGACATGTATTTGCATGGTCATATGATGATTTGAAAGGATATAGGGAGCATCTTTTTCAGCATGAAATACCATTAAAACCGGATGCTAAACAACTCAGGCAAAAACAAAGGCCTATCAATCCTACATTGACTCCTAAGATGCTTGAAGAACTTACAAAACTAAGAGATGGAGCTATCATTAAACCCATTAGGCATTCTTCTTGGGTATCTAATTTGGTGCCTGTCAGGAAGAAAAATGGTGATATTAGATTATGTGTGGACTTCAAGAATCTAAACAAATCTTCTCTTAGAGACAGCTATCCCCTTCCTAATATGGAAGCAATATTGTAAAAGGTTAATGTGTATGAACTATTGTCAATGATTGATGGTTTCTCAAGATATAATCAGGTGAAAGTCAAAGAATCAGAACAATATAAGATTGCATTCACCACACCATGGGGAACATATGTATATTTAAGGATGCCATTTGGACTCACGAATGCTGGAGCAACATTCCAAAGAGCGATGGATGTGGCTTTTGCAGAATTGATTAATAAAATCATGATAGTATATCAGGATGGCATGACAGCATATTCCAAAAAGGTTCAAGATCATTATACACATCTAGAACATATTTGTATTAAAGCCTTAGAATATGGAATATCATTAAATCCTAAGAAGTGCCATGTCACAGTAACAGAGGGCAAGTTGCTTGGTCATATAGTCTCAAAAGATGGAATAAGAATAGATCCTGAAAGAGTAAAAGCCATTGACCAAGTTCCCATTCCTAAGAATGTAAAAGCTATACAATCATTCTTTGGCCAAATCAACTTTGTCAAGAGATTCATATCAAATTTTGTAGAAATTGTTAGTCCCATATCAAGAATGTTGAAGAAGAATTTAGAAGTAAAGTGGACAATAGAAATAGTAGAGGCATTTGAAACCATTAAGAAGGCAATCAAAGAGGCCCCTGTTCTGATATCCCCTAATTTTAGTAAGCCATTCCAATTGTTCTCATTTGCCTCATATCATATACTTGCAATAGTACTATTGCAGAAAAATAATGAAGGACATGCACAACCCATTTCATTTTTTAGCAAATCTCTTCAAAATGCAGAATTAAAATATGATAGTTGAGAAACAGGCATATGCATTGGTGAAGGTAGTTAAAGGTTTTAGGCCATACTTGGTGGGAGCTAAAATAATAGCATATGTGCCTAATGCTACAGTAAAAGATGTATTGGTTCAAACTCAGGTCACAAGCAGAAGATGTAGATGGATCAATAGAATTCAGGAGTTCAATATTGAAATCCAAATCACCAAACTAGTAAGAGGACAAGGTCTTGCTAGATTAATGGCCAAAAATAATCTCAACGTTTCTCATATATGCAATGTTGATAGTGTTGATAACACAAGTTCTAGCATTGAGCATACTCCATGGTATACTGACATCATCTACTATCTGAAACACATGAAATGTCCTGAAGTGTATGATGATAACTGTTGGCAAGAGACACTATATGGATTCATGGTTGTTGTCATTGATGGCAACAAAGGTCATCCCACATATCCGCAAGTCATAATGTGTCTCTACCGGAAGTCAGAATAAAGAATGTTGTGGTCCGGTGAAGAAGAACAGAGCATGTGGCAAGGTCCGACAGATTGGTCCGGACCTCTCAGAGGAAATGTCTTGGTGCAGTGCGGATTTGGGGAAGTCAAGAGGACTACCTTTAGTGGTATATTCCAAGGATTTAGCCTCCGGTGATGGACAAGGAAAAAGATATGAATGGTTGAGTACCGGATTTGTGAAAGACAGTGATAACAGAGGAAGAACTGACTGGCAGAGTATCAGACTGCTTTCCGGATGTGTTACTGTTGATGACAGAGGTTGTGAAGGCATGAATCATGTTTGGCCGACATGATTAATGATATCTACAAGTATATGCTTGATCCGCATTGCTTGGTGAGGAAGGATTCAGCCGACAGAATGAGAGTTTGTAAGAAACTAGACTGTTCCAGATGCCGACTAGAAAGGTGATGAAATTACTTGTGCGGATATATATAGAGGATGGATTTAGTTGTGAAATGTGTGTTAGTGTGGAGATAAAATGCGAATAAGTCCAGAGAAAGAGCAGAGATAGCAAAAAGGATCCGGTATGTGAAAGATAGCAGAATAAAGAACAGAGGAAAGATGAAGTGCAGCAGATCAGTGTACTGAGCCTAACCGGAACTGAACTCCAGCATATGCAGATGCTTCCAATCAGTTCAAGACTGTGATTCTCATCACTTTGTAGACAGTGTGTCTTCTTGTAGGCAGTGGGCCTCTTGTGAGCAGTGTGCTCGGGCAGTGAGCCCTAATTGGCAAGTGCCATTTTTGTAATTTCCTATTCTTCTAACAGAGAATAATTCTTGGGTTAATCACCCCGTGGTTTTCTCCCTTAACAGGGTTTCCACGTCAAAAATACTGTGTCATGTGTTTCTTATTTCATGGTTAATGTTTTTGTGTTTGATTTTATGCTGCATCAATTAAAAGGAAAGCTCAATAAGGGAAATAATTAGGATAACTAATTCACCCCCCCCCTCTCAGTTATCAACAATTGGTATCAGAGCCAAGTTCCTCCTAATAGAGCCTAACAGCTTGAGGAAGATCTGGGATTTCAAATGGATGCATATGGTTTAAGGGAGCAACTCAAGACTGCCCTTGAGGATCTTGAACAGTCAAATTCTGAAGTCAGTGAATTAAAGGAAAGACTCAAACAGGCTGATGAATTCATGAGAGAATTAAAAGACAAATTAAGTTTCTCTATGAAAAAGAGAAAGGAGCTGCTTCAACAGTTGGCAAGACAAAGTGAAGAAAGCAATACAAATGAAGAATTGACTGAGCAAACCAAGTTAAGTGAAAAGTTATCAAAAGAAGTCATTATGTTAAGACATGAAATGGAATCAGGAACTATAAAGTTTACTCAAGAGATTGAAGAAAAAAGAAAGGCTGAAGACAATCTAAGACAATCTCTTAAAGAAAAATCAGAAGAATGCCACCAGATGGACAGGATTATCAGACATCTTGAATCTGATCTTGAAGATGCCAAAGATAATGAAGGAAAACTTGAGGATCAAATTACCTCTCTCAAAAGAGACCTTCAAACAGCAAATGAATATAAAGAGAAATTCAAGATAAGTTCTGCTCAACTTGAAGTTCTTCTTGGAAGTCAAAAGAGGACAGATGACAAGTATGGCTTGGGATATGAGAAAGGAGAAAGCTCCGGATCCGGTCAGAAGAATCTTGGATCAGAAAATCCAAGGAGCAGGCCTAGAAGACCTCCGGTAAGACAGCCAAATGCTCAAAGATATCCATCCTTCAATGGATACTGCCACAGCTGCAACCACTTTGGTCACAAAGCTAATCAGTGCAGAATGAGAATGAATCAGAATAATTCATCCCTCTCCAGACAGTGCTTCAACTGCAAAAGGTATGGACACAAATCCCATGAATGCAGAATTATGCAAGTAAACAAATCATTCAAAGGTAGATGCTTCACATGCAATAGAATAGGTCATAGGGCTAATCAATGCAGATCAAGAAGATATCAGTCAAATATGCAAAGAAATGTTATTTGCCAAATCTGCAATAGGTCCGGTCATAATGCTAAAGTCTGCAGAAACAAGAATCAGGACAAGAGAGGTCCGGTGTATAATCAGAATCAAGACAAGGGTAAACAAAAGATGAATGCGGATGAGGTTAGGAATCAGATGAGCAAGATCTGGGTAAAGAAAAGTTCAGAGAATGTAGAGGTTGGATCCGCACCAGACTCTGGTGCTGATATTTCTTCCGGAAATTAAAAAGTAAGCTCAGGCTCAGGGGGAGACTCAAAGAAAATCTTGTTCCCCCAGCCAAACAAGTGGTGCCGGATGTGGCACAAGATGCGGATCAAAGGGTTTGTAGATATGAGTCTTGAGATACTTCAGTCAAGTTTTCAGAGGTCCGCATGGAGTTATGAAGAAGCTATGATCGATCAAATAAGACCTGTTCAGGGAGATGCTCCGGTATGATAAAGGATTACAAAAAGGTCCGGAAAGATCCGGAAATGCACTATCTTGTTCTGCGGATTGGACAGAGTGTTTAAGATGATCTTGTAATATGCTACCTCGATTTATTCATGATTGAAAGATCCGGATGATATCCACAGATCAGGACTAATCTGGGATACTCCAAGCTATTCAGACAAGGCAAACCGGAATGATGTAGGTGAAGCATTTATTGCAGACAGGTATTAGGGTTCGCGGAGCAATTTAAGGGATTTCTCAAAGGTCATTTGTTCATTCTACACTCGAGAAGAAGCGAAAAGTGGAGCTCTGCAACAAGGTTCTTCAAGCACACCAAGGATCTCCTGCCAAAGCTATTGGATAAAGAAATCAATCCAACCACTCCGTGCAAACCGAAGGCGCATAAGGTATTCTCCGTTTTTCATTACCTCACTGCAAATCCTTGAAGAATGGTTACTCCAAACATAGTTAAGATCTCTGATAGACCTCGCCCCTCATTCAAGAAACATCCCTACAAATCATTGGAGGTAGACCCACTAGGAGCCTTCTCTAGTGTTCCTCACGGAGTTTTACACACCGAAGACATTAGGGTTTACATACATGCAAACATTGAGGAATTTGGGGAATTCAAATTAAGAGACCTCTATCACAAGCAGCTGATTGACAATGCTTTTGAGCTTAAACCAGAGTATAAGGATATTCAGAAGAAACAATTTGAGCAATTTATTCATTTCCCCTGTTTTGAAGAGGATGAATGGGTCCAGTATGTGCTGAGCAGGATGCATGACAACTTTCTATGGCTAGATAGACCCTGCAAGATCACAAAAGAGGCAATTAGAGCAGTAACTGGCCTATACTCTTCCGGAGGAGTACCTATCCTCAAATCTGTCAAGAACAACATTGTAACTGAGGCCACCGGATCAAAATTTGACAAAAGGGCAATGACCATTGAAGACATCTCCGATCCAGATATCAAATATGCATCAATGATAATAGGATACAAGATCTACCACTCCAGCAGGGAGAATTCTGTATCCGGAACTGCAGTATACACTGCCTATGAGATGCTAAGAAAGAATGCAGAGTATGATCTCTGCGAACTACTGCTAAGCCAATTAATGGAAAATATACAGAAAATCAAGAAGGATAAGAAGAATTCCTTTAAGTATGGTACTCTGATTGTATGTCTATTCTTCTACTTCATGAATGAGCTACCCGGAACAAGTGGATGGGTATGGCAGAATGACAAACCTGTTGCAGTCCAGATAAGAGACTACTTGCATGGACTTGGGGATGCAAAAGCGAGAAATTCAGCTCTATGGGGATACTTCAAAAACTTTCAGAGCATGATGCAAGCAAGAGAGAGAATTCCCCAGTCTCTCATTGAGAAATACAAGGACTCAGTGTGCTTTATGGTTGACACTGATCAGTGCCTAATGGAGGCAGTAGAGCCAAGGACTGTCTGGATCATGCCCATGGGGTATGAAGTTGATGAACAGATAGTGGAGCTGCATGTTCAACACATGCTAAGTCAGCCCAAAGATCCTAAGGCAGAAAGGTTTGGAACCTTTGAGGAGCTGAGTGTAAAAATACATGTAGAACTCAGGGAACCTGAGATTAAAAGAAAGGTAAGAAAAGAAGTAGAGCACATTGCTCAAGGCCTAGGTATCTCAAAGGAGGCACTTGATGCCAGCCGGGAAAAGAGGAGGAAGGCCGAGGAAGAAGAGAAAAGCAAAGTAAGTGCTCCGGTTGGAGCTCCCACCCGGACCAGATCAACAAAGAGATCTGCACCTCCCTCAACCAAAAGTTCAAAACCGGAAGTTCAGGCATCCGGAAAGAGATCCAAGACAAAAGCCACAAGGGCTTATGGAAGCCAAAAGGATGAAGAGGAAATAGAATCAGATGAGGGAGTAAGAGAAGTAAAGAAACAGAAGAGGAAAGGATCCGGTAAGCCCTCCACAGGCCAAGACAAGGATGAAATGGCAGAGGTAACTGTTGAAAAGCCCACTCTGTCACTAGAGAGCATAATCAAGTCGGTCACGGTGGATGGAAACCTTCAACCAATGACTGAATCCTATGATGACTTCAGTGAGGCAGACCAAAAGACTCTGTAGGAAGCCACAGTTAAATATCTGAACATATACAATAAGGCTTTCATTGAGATCATATCTCTCATTCCTAAAAGCCTAGAGAAGGAAATGGAAGTAAGAAAGAATAATGCTCATGCCAAAGATCTTGAGATCCGGGAGCAGATAGCTATTCAGCTATATCCTCAAATTGATCCCAAGACAATGAACATTATCTTCAAGGACTGCAAAGATGAGTTCAGAAGCAAAGCCAGGATGAATCAACTCATGCTTGGCGAGACTGACAAAGTGGCCCAAGAAACAGAAGAGATCCTCCGGAAGGCCTTCAAAAGGTTCAATCTTCCTGTTGTAGAGGACTTAGGTGCAGAAACAGCTGCTGATTTGGAATCTTCTGTTCCGGAAAAAGTGAGCCCTGAACAGACAAGTGAGGACTTGGGACCCTCTGCTCCAGAAGAAGTGGCACATGAACAAGTTAGCATCTCTCCTCTGGTTTCCCCTACAGTCTCCGGATCCAAAGAAGAAGAGCAATTACAGGAGAAGGAAGCAGTGGTGAAAGACAAAGAGGTTGACAGTTCTAAGACTGCAGAAGAGAAGAAACATCTGTCTCCGGCAAGAGACACTGCACAAACTGTTCAACAATTTTTGAGCAAAGAAACTCTAGAGATTGATGAACCGGAGCTTCTAAAAGGCCCATTTGATTTTGACTCTCTCTCTCCGGTACAAACAATGAAGATAGCTTCATTTGCAAATGCCAAGGCAAATGAAAAGCTCCTGAAGTCTCATATGGAAGACTGTGAGTTGATAGAGGCTGCTTCCGGAGTACTTGTGAAGATCATGCCATCAATCCAAATAGATCCGATAGCCTCCACTTCCGGTAATCTAAAAACCTTAGTCAGCAGTGTTGATACACATTTTGACTCTCTAGAAAAATCAGCTGAAGAAAAGGTCCGGAAGGAATTTTTGGATAAGAGATTTTCAGAGATATTAGAATTAATTTCTAAAGATAGGAAGATTGTAAGCATTGGAATAAAGAGCTTAGAGAATGCTCTTAAGGATGGCGGTGATATCTATAAATTTTGTATATCCTGGTCAAAGGCAACAGCAGCATTTGACAAGAAAATAAAAGAGGAACAGGATAAGCTACAAAGCTTATCTCAAAGTTTTGATCCTCTCTCTTCCTCTATAATAAATCAAGAATGTCAGACTATTGCAGTCTTGAACGAAATAAAGAATCTTGAGAAGGAAAGGAAGAACATCACCAACCGGATGGGAGAACTTAGAAGGATTATAATCCCTAAGTTGGAAACCATGCATGAGGCCATCAGTGATGCTCAGACCACTGCCCAAACAAAAGATCCGACAGATCTCAAGCGGGCAGAAGCGTTTGCATTTTTGTTAAGTGGTCAGATTTCAATTTTGGACAGAATGAAGCAAAGTTGGGCTACCGAAATGATTCAATTACAGACATCCTTTGCAGACATTCTTCAATATATGTGAGTATGTAAATATGCGGCTAAGTATAAGAAATTTTTGAAAATTTTGATATGCGGACCCTACCCTTTGCCATTGATGTCAAAGGGGGAGTGAGGAGCAGTGAAAAATGAGGAATCCAACTAAGGGGGAGTTCCGGAAATTGTATATAAAGACAGAGCATCAGCAAAGGGGGAGCATAGTGAAAACACTTAGTCATTTTTCACTAAGTGTTGCCATCAATGCCAAAGGGGGAGATTGTTGGCAAGAGACACTATATGGATTCATGGTTGTTGTCATTGATGGCAACAAAGGTCATCCCACATATCCGCAAGTCATAATGTGTCTCTACCGGAAGTCAGAATAAAGAATGTTGTGGTCCGGTGAAGAAGAACAGAGCATGTGGCAAGGTCCGACAGATTGGTCCGGACCTCTCAGAGGAAATGTCTTGGTGCAGTGCGGATTTGGGGAAGTCAAGAGGACTACCTTTAGTGGTATATTCCAAGGATTTAGCCTCCGGTGATGGACAAGGAAAAAGATATGAATGGTTGAGTACCGGATTTGTGAAAGACAGTGATAACAGAGGAAGAACTGACTGGCAGAGTATCAGACTGCTTTCCGGATGTGTTACTGTTGATGACAGAGGTTGTGAAGGCATGAATCATGTTTGGCCAACATGATTAATGATATCTACAAGTATATGCTTGATCCGCATTGCTTGGTGAGGAAGGATTCAGCCGACAGAATGAGAGTTTGTAAGAAACTAGACTGTTCCGGATGCCGACTAGAAAGGTGATGAAATTACTTGTGCGGATATATATAGAGGATGGATTTAGTTGTGAAATGTGTGTTAGTGTGGAGATAAAATGCGAATAAGTCCAGAGAAAGAGCAGAGATAGCAAAAAGGATCCGGTATGTGAAAGATAGCAGAATAAAGAACAGAGGAAAGATGAAGTGCAGCAGATCAGTGTACTGAGCCTAACCGGAACTGAACTCCAGCATATGCAGATGCTTCCAATCAGTTCAAGACTGTGATTCTCATCACTTTGTAGACAGTGTGTCTTCTTGTAGGCAGTGGGCCTCTTGTGAGCAGTGTGCTCGAGCAGTGAGCCCTAATTGGCAAGTGCCATTTTTGTAATTTCCTATTCTTCTAACAGAGAATAATTCTTGGGTTAATCACCCCGTGGTTTTCTCCCTTAACAGGGTTTCCACGTCAAAAATACTATGTCATGTGTTTCTTATTTCATGGTTAATGTTTTTGTGTTTGATTTTATGCTGCATCAATTAAAAGGAAAGCTCAATAAGGGAAATAATTAGGATAACTGATTCACCCCCCCCTCTCAGTTATCAACAGATAACATGAGGACACTTAAATTGTAGGCCTCAAAATATGTATTTATTGATGGGGATCTTTACTGGAAGAATAGGGATGGTATTCTACTACTTTGCCTAGATGAACATTCGTCAAAACATTTCATGAAAGAGTTACATGAAGGTATATGTGGAGGACATTTCTCAGCAAAAACTACAGTCCACAAAATCCTAAGGGCTGGATACTATTGCCCTAGAGTTTTTAATGATTCGTATCATTACACGAGAAAATGTGAAGCATGTCAGAAATTTATAGGAAAATTAAAATATCAAGGAGCACTACCCTTGAAACCCATGCAAGTGGAGGCTCCATTCTATCAATGGGGCATTGACTTCATAGGAGAAATTGTAGAAAAGTCAATTGGAGGACACAAATGGATTTTATTAGCAACAGATTACTTCACAAAATGGGTGGAAGCAATCCCAACTAAACAAGCAACAAGCAAGGTAGTGATCAACTTTTTGATGGAGAATATTATATTCAGATTTGGCACTCTAGTGAGGTTAATTAAAGACAACAGAATGTGTTTTAGGTCTGATGAGTTCAAAATTTTCTATAATACACATGGCATTACTGTGTCCTATGCTGCCCCTTACCACCCACAAGCAAATGGGCAAGTAGAATCCAATAACAAAAATCTTCTAAAAATTATAAAGAGAATGTTGGAAGGAAACAAGAAGGCATGGGATTCAAAGTTGAGAATGGCTGTATGGGTTATTAAAATTACTGTAAAGATAGCAATTAGGAGATCTCCTTTGAATTAGTGTATGGAACTCAAGCAAGGATGCCATTAGAGAATCTACTACTAGTTTACAAATTTATTCTTCAAGAAGATTTGAGCATTCTTGAACCGATGAAGGAAAGATTAGAGCATCTTGCAGAACTTGATGAGACAAGGAGACTAGCCCAAAAGCAGAACATCAAGTTGTAATCACAAGTGAAATATCTTTTTGACAAAAAGGCCAAGGATAGGAAATTTGAAATGAATGATTTGGTATTGATGTGGAATGCCAGATGTCAAGAAAAGGGAAAGCATGGAAAGTTTGAAGCCTTGTGGTCAGGCCCCTTTGTTGTCACTGGTAAAGTGGGAGAGGATTCTTACTATTTACAAAATATGTCTAGAGAAGAGTAGGAACTGCCTGTACATGGACAATTTTTGAATCCTTTCTTTTCATAAAATATCAAAATCATGCACAAAGAGAATTAAGTGTTGCCAGTGCATGGACAACCTTTAAATAATTCTTGAAATAATTTTATTCCATGCACAGTAGTCTAGGGAATCAAGAGAGATTAGGATCTGCCAGTACATCAATAGTCCTATGAATCTCTCAAAGATAACAAAAAACTTTTCCATGTACAATAGTAAAGGATCATCCCCATTCCCCATCATTATCACTTCCATCTCCCATTCTCATTTCATTCATACAATTCTATGAAGCTGTCATCCCCAATAAATAAAATATATGGTCTACTCCCAAGAGATCTAAATTCTTGCTATACCCACAAGGGATAAACATCCCAGATAAAGCCACTATTGGGATAGGAAAATTTTGAAATTTTCTTATATTCCTACCCACCCATGTCCAACCAAATCAAAAAGCATTACGCCCAAAATCATAATGATGTAGTATATCCCATAAAAATCACATGACTTTCATCACAAATAAGTGTCTCACCCCTCAAAATGTAATGTAATGAAGGGCTTCAGCTCCTTAATTTTGGTGAGACTTTGGTATTTTATTTATATCAATCCATGATCTTTTGAAATGGGATAAATGTGTATCGGCAAAAGAACTATGGTCGGAGAGAGAGTTTCAGAGATCTCCGATGAGAGGAGTAACACCGATGACCCTTCATCAGAGATAGAATTCCTAGTCACATTGATTTAATCAAAAGTCAGGACTATTGGCATAAGAAAGCACTATCAGGGAATACTCCAAAAGCCCCCCGACAATATAGATCACACCAATGAAGGAGTTCGGTATGACTCTTGCCAAGATACCCATGGAACCAGTGAAACTAATGATCATCGGGGTAAGAATTTAAAGTATCTCCAACTTTGCAATATCTCAACGATAAAGTGGAATTATTTCAGTTTGAAATTAAAGTATCTCCAACTTTGCAATGTCTAGGAAGGATAAAAACCATCAGCGAAAGAAAAAAGTTGGAAGAAAAGCCTACAAGTCTTGTCAAACTGATGGTCATGATAATGAAGGATATCAGTAACATACTATAATATTCACTCCGATGAAGGCTATGAGAAAGGTATCGGGGAAACAACCGTGATCGGGTAAATTGAATTAAGTCAACCTGATAACATGTCTTATTCCAATGATGATAGTAGCCACACTCATCGACAAGACTCGTGCCAATAGTCATATCAGAGACACTTGAAATATCAAAATTAGATGTTATTCCCACGATGATAAAGTAAGTCATGCCAACAAGCAACTATGCTCATTTTTGTATCGGGTAGACCTTGAAATATCTTGCAGATACAAACTTATATATGTTTTTATAAAATATGACATCGAGGAGACAAAATGAAGCATCACAACAATTGATCAACCTACAAATGTTTCACGCCATATGAAGATATTTGATCACCCCAATATTACAAAAGTCTTACCAATGAGAGAAGTTATGATGATGTGACATCTCACAACGATCACGAAAATTAATACACTAGAACAATTAATTGCAGACAAGGAAGAAATCCTTTGAAGACCAATTCAAATTCACTGCAATTAGATTCAAATGAATTGTCTAAGAGGAGCGCATAAATGAGAACTTAGAGGAAAGGATAGAGGAGTCTAATCATCACATAACATTTACATACTCAAAAAGCCTCTGTGTGATAGACTACATTTTGAATTTTCCATCCATAATTGTAATGGAGACTCTAGTGAAAGGAAAGGGTAGAAAACAGTAGGGTGAAACTAGTAAAGCCAAGAAAAAAAATGGATAGAAGCCCTGATGAGAAAATAAAAGAAAGGAAATTGAACCAGGACATAATTGACCAATTTCTTGGATTGACTCCCAAAGCCCAAAGGTCTGCACAACTTAGGGTAGAGATAGAGAAGTTGGAAGACAAGTGAAAATACCTTGGAAATGTCTAGACACCGATAAGAGTTTATGAGCTTTTCAAATTCCATTACAATAGAGGATTCAGAAATGTCCAATTGTCGATCCATGGAACTTGAATCTAGGAAAATTGGTCATTCTTGATGTATTTATGAATGTAGAACTCTTTAGACTCCTAGCTAAACATTACAACCCTAGCCTCAAAGCCATATGCAATCTGCAAGGAGATCCAGTTGTACATTTATCTAAAAAATTTATTTGTGAAGTGTTTGATTTAGATGATTTGTGCACTATTCATATAGTCTATGAAGATTTGGACAAAGAATACTAGAGAATGGATACCACTTACAATGGGTGGAGATTACCTATCCATAGGCCTAAGGTAGAAGGGGAAATAGTGCCTCTCAATGAGAATGATGGACCTCCATTTCATGTGTTATTATTTGAACCATACATATAATACACATACTGCTTTGTGGGCCAAGTCCTAGGGTCAGAGGTCCCTAATTTTATGATAATTCCTTTGATGGTGATAGCCACAGATATCCAGTGCCACAATGCTAGGTAGTTTGATTATGCTGCCTATGTTTTTGGAAGAATTGATTCTAGTTTAATTGCAATAAAAAATAATGCCCCATTGGTCTCTTTTGAACACTACTCGCTCCTCATGCACATGGTGCTTTATTATGGCCAAGAAATAGAATTATGGCCAAGTGAATTCAAAGTTGTTCTAGTGGACCAGAGGGGGCAAAAGTCTCCCATGCAAATGTGGACAAGGATATGGGATAGCAGGTATGCCCATTCTAGCTATGTTCATTTTGAAGAATACTGTGTAAAAGTGTTATATAGGTATTTCAATCATCCTTGTGAATATTCACTATCAAATGAAATAAAGAGGTTTCTTAGATCGAAAGATTTTGGTGGTCCTCCAACTGTCACCCACAACTAGAGTAATTGGTATTGTTTCAAGGATTCAACCATGATCAGAGTTTATGGTTTTGAGGACACCCCGTTTATATTGCCCAAGATAGTTCCTGATAGAATTGCCTACTTAGAAATAGTTAGGAAAATGAACTACTTTAATGTGATGCACTTGAGCTCCTATGACAAACAATCCTTTATGCTTAGTACTCTATGCTTTGGAGATTTTACTGTGGTATCCAAAGAGGGTTATAGTCTCATTATGGATAAATTGATGCATTATAACATGAGATATGCAGAGGCAAGAAAAGGATTTGATCCTCAGGGTTTCATTGACCTTGCTTGGAGAAAACAAAACCTTAGTGGATATACACATGTCCCATATCCACATGATGACATTATCAGGAATATGGAAGAAACTGAAGTTGCTTTAGTGATTGAGAAATATAATAGAGAATTAGATGAGAAGAAGAGATAGCTTGCAGAGATAGAGTTAGTGTCCTCTATTGATGAGGGATCTATAGTAGAAGAAGAGCCACACCAGTAGGCAACCACAATATCCAAACAAAAAATGCAAATCTACCAGTCTCCTGATATAGAGTGTGATGAGGAGGGACTTGCTGATGAAGACCCTAGACAATTGGCATATGATTCTTTTATTTCAGATGATCAATTTATTCATTCTAAAGAGTTTAAATAATTCTTGTATAAATGAAAAGGTAAAGAGATTAGAGAGTCAGTTGATGATGTCTTGGCCAACAATGAAAGCCAATTAATTGATATGATAAAAACAACAGTGGATAATGAACTAAAAGATATGACTCCTAGTAAAGGCAGACAACTGCTTAGAGAAGCAGGCGTTATGATATTTCCTGGTCTTGATTTGAATTTTTCTTTGGTGCTTGATAGTTTTTTGCATAATACAATTGACATATATAAGCTCACTCCTGAGGGTGTCACAGAAGTGTATATGGGCACCAAATATAACAACGATGAAAATTCACTAATTATATGGGCCTTGTACCTGCCTCATAAGAAGATGGCCATCATAGACACTGAAAAGGCTTTTGGGCATGTCATGACTTTGAAGGCAGGGGAAACTGACCCCTTAATTACTGCTGAAATTGGCATAAATGTTGCAAAGTTGAACAAAGCACAAGCTCAGATGCTGATCAAAGAATGGGATGCGTATGAACTGAGTTGTTAAAGGTTAACAAAAGAAAATGATTTCTTGAAAGATACTGTTAAGAATATCTTTAGAGGTTCAATGAAAAGGTTAACTTAGGGAGAGAGGTCACAAAGCGCCCAATCACCATCTATTGATAAGATTGCTCAAGTCTAGAATGGTACACTTGCAACAGTGCTCCAGAACAAACATGTTAACATGATGCATTGGATGAACAAATTTTGGGATGTTTATTCTGAAAACTATAAAGTGATCCAAGAGCATGAGAGGCTCCACAACAAGCTCCAAGAAAAGCTCCATGAGATGCAGGGTAAGGATGTTTCTAACACTACAGGTACTTCTAGTGCAAAGGAACTGATTGAGCAACATCAAAAATATTATGACCTGCTTAAAAATAATGCCAAAGAATGTATTAAAGCTTCAAAAGTTGGAGTGTCTATATTGTTCAAAAATGACAAAGAGCTAAAGCGAAAAGATGACTAGAGTAAAGAGTGCCAAGTGATATTGAATGAAGCCTTAGGAGTGCTCAAAGACAAAGACTATGCATCTAGGGAAGCCTACAAGCATCTGGAGAAGATGGTGACGATAGATGTGATCACAAGAAATGCTATTGAGTTCACTGATACACATCACAGCCAGGAATACTTGGATCACCTTGCTCAGATATACTTATGGCTCAGTAGGGCTTAAGATCATTTTCTTTGTTTATGTTGTGTTAATCAATGTTATTCCCAAAAGACATTCTGAAGAGTTATGTCTCTTCATCAAAATTTCTATATAAGTTGGACATATGGTGATGAATAATCATTAGCAGTACGATATAATATGCATGAAGTTTATAATGTTTTAAAAGACCATGTTGCAAGCTTTATATTGAAGAAGTAAATTGAAGTTCTCTGATTCTGTGGTTTTATTTTGGCATCAATTGTTTGTTAAATATATTCAATTATATGGTTGTCTCTAGTTTAATATTTCCCTATTATTCATATTAATATATCAAGTATATATATAATTTTTCAATGCGCATTTGTTGTATTTGTGTGATTGGATTAATTGGTTTCCATAAGAGGAATTAAAATCCTTCTGATTAGTCACAGTAATCTAGAAGTGCTGGTTTGGATCACTAAGAAGAATCATATAATTAGGATTTTCATTCTGTCTCCACATTGATATTGTCTATTGTTCTTGTATAATTCATTCAATTGGTTCCTTCAAGAAAGGATTAAAATTCCTTCTGGTGAATAATAGGAAGTCTGATTGTGCCATTTGGATTATTAAGAAGAGCCTATCAATCATTTCCCTAGACATTTATACAATTTATAAACCAAAGTATTGTGCCAAATAGTTAGAGTTATTGCCCCTATAAGCCACTAGTCTTAGATTATCATTTGACTTTGTTTACCCAACAAGGCACTGGTCTTACTTGTTTCAATAGTTAAATTTGTTTATTAGTTTTTACCTTGCTATTGCTTATACAATTTGTACCAATCATCCTTTAGATATAGGATTAATTAGCAAGCTCTCATCTATTCTACACTATTTACCATTATAGGTCAATCTATTTACTTAGTCAGAATATTTACACTCAGTTTGCTTTAATTTTCAAGGTTCACCTGCCTAGTTATAGCAATGCCTAAAGTGCAGGGAGTCATCAAACCCTAAAGGATAACTCCATCATCTTAGTTCAAAAATGTTGCAAATATAAGTATAGAGCCGGGCATCCTCTTAGGATTAGCAACTTGGATTTTTGAGACCTAACATATCCCATGGTAGCTCAAGTGAAACACCACCTTCTTCCAGTCGATGGAAGAATTCCATATCCTTAAAGAGCATAGGAAAAACTGTTGAATTGGCACTAGGGCTTTTATTTATGAATTCAACCCAAATTCCATTTCCTAATTCCTCCATAAAATTTTGTCGAGCTAACTCTAGTTCATCACGCTCAAAATGAAGAACCCCAATATTCTTTAACAATTGAATGGGTACTTCTTCTTTGCTCTTCCTCAGAAGAGACTTTGATGTCTTAAGAGAATATAAGGCTGTACTGGGGTATGGTGATATTAATAACTCACCCATCTTGATAAATGCATGGGCATCATGTGGATCTATGTGAGTTTCCTTTCTTGAAATTTCCAAAGCCTTCTTTGACTGTTCTTGCTAAGCATATATATGGCTTGCAGCTCATAAGCTCTCATAGTTATCAGGGTGGACCTCCAAAACCTTTTAAAATTTGAGAGAGAACTCTTAAGATCTCCCAGCTTCAATTGAACCTATCCACAAAATCTTGTGGCCTCTGGCTTTCCTTGACTAATGCCATGTAGTAGCGTCCAGTGGTGTTGTAATCACCTTTACTATGATAAGATTGTGCAAGATTATAATATGAATGAGATTTCATGAGAGGGTGGTCAGTTGAAACAAGATCTATCTCAGTCAACTATTCCACAAGAAAATTCTGTCCTATGAAGAAAAAAAGGTTTGCTAAATGATTCAATGCCATTGCACAGTACATGTATAATTCAAAGGCTCTACACATCTTTTCCATTCCTTCATGAGCACTACCTTTTTCACTAACTGTGAGAATCCTAAAAGTAAAAAATACACAAAACTAACCACAGAGATTTATGTAGAGGCAGAACATGATGCAAAGGAAGGACTCACACACAATAAGCTTGACACATCACAAACAAAGTTTCAATACACTTGATGCAAATCTGCACCCTTGTTCATTCTTGACAATTTGCTTCTAAGCCTAAAACATGGAACAACACCCTAGTGACACTCAATCATTGAAGACAACATGGAATATGGGCAACTTTGTTTATTCATACCTATTGCAACATCTTATAGGGGTTTCCAAATGTACATGACCTAACCCAGTTATTAACACAATGATTTATGCAATTTAGGTCTTGCTACCACTAGGTGCATTCAAGGTGATGACTCCAAACAAAGGTAAGAACACTTGTCATATGAATTCCTAGGCTTGTGCATGCCCTAAAAACATGCCACTATGGTTCTTCACCCCTTTGTTGACATACAGTGCATAGATTATTTAAAGCAACAAAGAACCTAGGGTTTTAGGACTATCTCACCGCAAATCTGTACACACAGTCAATCATATCTTCTTCACATGTGCAAGTCATGAGTTGTCCTCTTGTAGGGATGTGGATAGGCATGGGATAGAGATTTCCACCAATTTTTAGGATTTTTAGATTGTGGAAACTTTGCCCATGATCAAATTTTGCTCCCTAGAAATCCTAGGTAGGGTTTAGACCTACACTCACCAAAAATGCAATATCTCACACAAAACTTGATGAAATTCTACCAATCCAAATGCATTCAAAAGTTATATTTTTATTTCTATGTGTAGAACATTACAGATGGATCAATGTCAAAGGTTGACTATAGATTAATACCATGCATTTGATGAGAGAGTAGCCAATAAGAGGGACATGGACAAATATCCATGTCCATGTAAAGACTATCTTGGTGGAAAGGTAACAAAAAGAAATCTAATTCTTTGATATATGATAAGATATGGGCATAGTGGTATAAGCCCTTGGGTTTACAATAATTATGAAGATATGATAAAATTGTAGAGTGTGAGAGATGAAGAGGCAACAAACATAGATGAAGTGGCATGAAGCATAGATGAAGATGTAACAATGTTAGATGAAGGGTTTGAAGTTGATAGAATGTTGAATGAGGGTCTAGACAATTATTGGGCCAAGTTGATGGAGGATACTTTAAATCCTGTGTATGCTAATTGCAAGTTAAGTCATTTGACAACAATCCTTCAAATTCTTAACTTGTAAGTGGTGCATGGTTGGACAAATGAGAGTGTAGATCAGTTCTTGGTATTATTAAGTTTGTTGTTACCACTTGACTCCACATTGCCAACAAAATGAAGTCAATGTAAAAAGAAAATTACTAAGCTAGACTTAGGGTATGAAAATATCCACACACGTGTCTTGCTAATGTGAGAGTGAATATCTAAAATGTCATGAAGCGAGCTATAGACAAGGGATGAAATCAGTTGTTGTTCCTAGAAAAGGTTCTTCACCACTTTTCAATAATCCCATGATTATTGTGAATGTATGGGTGCAAAGGCATCGCTGAACTTATGCAATGGCATGCCCAAAATATGAGCACCGATGGAAAACAATGACATGTGAGTAGTTCTAAGATGTGGATGGAATTTGATAACAAATGGCTTGATTTTTCTCAAGATCCTCGTAATATAAGGTTGGGTTTGGCTCTAGATGGGGTGAACCCAATCTCAGAACAAAGTACTAAATGGTCAACTTGGCTAGTGTTTTTAATAAATTATAACTTGCCTCCATGGTTAGCAACTAAATCATTTTTCTTAATGCTATCATTGATTATACTAGGAAAGAAAAGTGTGACTTCAGATACAATCGATGCTTATTTAGAGCCATTATATGATGAGCTAATGGAATTGTGGAAAGGAATTGAAGCAATTCAATCTTTAAGGGATGGTCATTCAATCAAATTCACTTTAATAGATTCCTTATTGTTTACGAATCATGATCTTCCTGCATATGGCACATTGTCTGGTCTCGGTGTTCATGGATACCATGGACATCCTTCTTGCAACTTTAAGGATTTTGTGAGGTACTCAAGAAATTTGTGTAAGTGTATTTATTGTGGACATCATGCTTACCTTATAATGGATCATTCATATCATCGACAAAAACATGTTTCAATGGTCAAGAAGAGAATCGTGAAGCACCATTGCTAATAACAAGTGATTACATTGTTCAGAATGGACAAAAAGAATGTCATTTATTGAAAATGATGGGATTACTGGTAGTAGATATGATCCATGTAGTAAAAGTGGTGTAAAATGGTTGTGTGTATTCTATAAGTTGCCATACTTTAAGGATATAGGATTAGGCATACTATTGACTTTATGCATAATGAGAAAAATATAGCCTAAGATATTATAGAAACTCTTTTTGGTGCTTTTGATATTGTTTCATCACATAAAGACTTTCGACAACTAAAGATTCACCGAAATCTTTGGGTTGAAAAATATGCTGATGAAAAATATAGAAAACCTAGTGCTCCTTATGTTTGGACAAAGGAACAACATGCACAATTCTTACAGTTGTTGTCTTAGACTCACTTTCCCACTGGATATGTAAGTAGTAGTATTAGAAGCCAAACTGACATTAATGGCTTAAGAGGTCTCAAGACCCATGACTATCATGTCATAATCGAAAATATTTTACCTATTGTGGTAAATATAACAAGTTTGGCAAATGGGCCAAGATTGGCAGTTATAAGGTTGGGCCTAATATTAAAGAGAATGAGTTTACATTTATTAGATCCTTCAAACTTTAATAGTTTGAGGGAGGAGGTTGTTGAAGTCCTTTGTCTATTGGAACAGGAATTTCCACCAATAAGCTTTAACATTTCTATGCATCTTTTGATACATCTAGAATATGAACTAGAGCATTGTAGCCCAATAAGAACGAGATGGATGTATCCTATAGAATGATATAAGAAGGTTTTGAAAAAAATTGTTTGTACTAGGGAAAAACTGGAAGGCAACATGTCCGAGGGATATTCAATGCAAGAGGCCATGGGATTTTGTACAGAATATATGAATGATTTTAAAAATGTCAATCGACGTGTATGAGATGATGATGAAGATGAAAGATTTGTAGGCGAAGTATTAGAAGGCAATGGATGTCACTTCAAGCTATCACATCAAGAAAGAAGTGTGATACATGCCTATATTCTTCAAAACACATCTTCATTTGATAAGTGGCATAGGTAAAAAAAAATTTACACAATAATTTATTTACTCAATTGCATTTACACATTTATATTATTAATATTACTATTTGTATGTTAATATTCTATGTAGAAAATATGAAGAAGAGATTCAAACTTGGATGCAACATCGACCTCAAAAGTGCATACATCATGATTTGATTGGAGGTGATTCTTTTCCAAAATTTGAAGAATGGATTGCTAATGCAGTCAGTGATGCAAAAGAAGAAGGCCAAGATGTAACAATGGAATAAAGTGATATTTCACAATCTCCACATATATGGGCTATGTGTTTTAGTGGAATGTGGGCCTATGGTAGTCATTTAAGAGTGGAAGAAAAAGACAAAGGGAAGGCAAATTGTGATTGTGTTGTTAGTGCTGAATTTCTTCACAAAACTGAGAAGAAATTGTATGTTGGATCCATCCAAGAAATTCTTCAAGTGAATTTTGGTGAAAATAGTCCTATATTATTAAAATGTAAGTGGATCCAACCATCCGCAGTACAATTTGATGAGTATGGATTTGTACGCACAAATACAGGGCAAGTTTTATCAGAGATGGATGAGCCCTATGTTTCCCCTCTTTGAACTAACCAATCATTTCTAATTGATGATGTAAGAAGCCCAGGATGGTTGTATGTCATTCAAACAGAGTCTTGTTCCAAATGAAAATTTATGGAAGTTGTTGAAATAATGCCTGATGGGGAATATGTTAATTTACAAGAAACATTCAAAGAAGTGGATGAAGATGATGATGGAGTCTTTGAAGAAGAGATTTTGATTACCAATGAAGAGATCGGGAGAGAGAATGAGCAACATGTCATAGATGAGGATGAGGAAGAAAATCAAGTAAATGCAGACACGAGTGATCAAGATTCTAATCTTGCTGGCAATGCAGATGATTATGATGATGTTTTGTCACCTTAACTAGCCTATCACCTTAAGAGGTTACCTTATCACCTAAACTTTGGTTATATGTATGGAGTAATTTATTATTGAATGTAATAAAGATCTGAGTATAGGTATACTTATTCACTATTGTTTTACTAATACATTTATGAATGTAATCATCATTATTCTATTGGTACATTGTATACAAAACCTGAGATGTTCACTATTGATTTGAAGTGCATTTAAAGTTAGGTTCAATCATTCTTCTTAATTTTCTTACTTTGGTTTAAATTAATTTTGTTTAGTTAGAATATAATTTCTTGTATGTCCTATACATTTTCTAGATACTAGATTTTTCTTGTATGTCCTAGATGATAGCTTTAGTTTGTAATATAGATTCTAGCCTACACATGCATTGAATATGCTTGTGTGAAGGAAACAATAACGAACATCTATGATTTAATAATACATATAGATATCTTAACATTAGGTGAACTATGCCTCCTCATTACAAACAAAGAAATGATCTCCTGGATATCTTAACAAGAATTCGACTACCGAATTAAATCTTCTTCTCCATTGATTGCTTCAAAGAGATATTACAATATAACAGATGTCTCCTCATATATGTTTCTATAAATGCCTATGATGATGATATCAAAATTTGGTCTTGGTTTCTCTTTTATAATAGAAGCAACAAGCTTTAGACCGTTACACAATATGGTATCTTTTCAAAATTCATGCCTCTTCATATAAACTAAACATTAATTTTGTTTAAAACATAATTAAGAGAAAATAGAGAAAGCAAACAATATTGATTGGAAGCTCGCAGCACTTGAAATACACTTTTATTCCATTAATCAACATAGGAGACCCATGATCATCCTGATCTGGCAAAATCCCCCTCTCCATGATAGAGTATTTGAACACTCAGTTCTTCCATTGCAACATCTTCAAGGCCCTATTCTTCTAGAGGAGCCAAATACTCTCGCTCCCATTGGTATACTATGTAGTCATGAGGCCATGATGCTCATTGCTCCCCTGCACATATAGCCTATCTATTCATCATCTTCAAGATACTTCTATTGCCATTGAAACACAACATAATCACTAGGCCACTTGTAATCTTGAATTTGGATCAAGTTGGCCCGATGATCCTTCCACCTTTGATCCAGTAATGCTTTGACATCCATTACAAACTTTGTATATCCAGCATCCAAAGCAATTACTCTATCCAAAATGATGTTAAAGTTGAGAATATTGATATCTTCATCCTTTTTCAAAAATTCCATGACCTTAGAAACTGTATGATGAAATTCATCCTTCCACGAATCAAAATCCTTGATCTTTTCATCCTTTGTTAGGATTGATGGAATGAACTAGTGTTTGAAAGTGGCAAAAGAATCAATCTTTGACTTCATTTTTTGATTCTCACCATTCACATATTGATACTCATCCAATATCATCTTGATCATTTTCTTTGTTGGCTTTAGAGCTGCAGGAGCATCTGGATTCTGTTGTAGAACTTTACATAGAGTGATCAATGTGTGATGTGTCGACTGCCATCTTTGATACAAGGGATCTAAAATAGAAAAATTTACTTTCAACCATTCCATGGCCTAAGACAAGGAAGAATAGCATTCATGCACATCTCTCAACTTGTCAACAACTATTTTCACTCTATATTCCAAAATTTTCTCAAACACTTCAAGAATTTTCAATTTTCCCTCATTCTTTGTTTTCTTGTTTTGGCTTTTCAATTCCTCATTTTCTTTATCCAACTTCAATTTCAAAACATTGAATTGTTTAGAAGTCATTGTGGTGTCATTGGTCTCTTGTGGCATAGGTGTTTGAAATGGCACAATGTCTTGAATCAAAGAAGAACTCTCACTCTTCAGTTGTTCTTTCAACTTTACATTTTCAAGATACAATCTATTTACCTCATCATTCATCTCCATCTGAGTTCTCTCATAATCAAACAATTTTTTCTCTAGCTCTTTAACAGTAGCTTGTACAAACCTTGTAGAATGCATAGTGAGGGTAGTTGCTTCAGTTACTGATGTGTACTGGAATGCCTTGACCATAGTTGTTCCCCTTATTTCTTGGATCACATCAAGTAATCTTGGTTTGCTAATGTTCTTTTGTGTTGCCCATATTGCCAAAGTCTCTATTTTTTGATTAAAACCACAACCACTGACACCATCATCATAGTCAAATTCAAAAACTAGCATGGTGTCATCTTGATTCTTGACTTGGTCTAACAAAAACATTGTCTTCAACTTAAGCCCAAGAATGATCAACATGTTTCTCCTTAATACCATTTGTCTAGCCTCATCAAGGCTGGCACTTATTTCATCTATTTTCAAATTCTTGGAAGTTTGTGAAACAATTTTCTCATCCTAAGATTCATCAGTACCCATTTTATTTATTTCCACTTGTTCTTGAAATTCTTTCATCTTCTTCTAATCCAGGCTCCCCTTGTGCCTGTTCACCCATTCTGGCCTCTATTTGTGTGCTTCTATTTATTGGCCAACAAGTGGCTAATTTGTTTCTCCTTCATCTCCCATATTTCTCAGGATACTAGCCACTTCATTAATGTCACCCCCTCCTTCAGTCAATTCATATGGAACTAGTGGAGAAACATCCTCAATCCTTTACCTTTTGGTAGGTGGTGAATCAAGGACATGAGTTGGATCCTATACTAACATTACATCTAGTGCATACACTTGAATCACAACTCCTGGTGGTCATTTGACACTGAGCTTGGTAGCCTTTGAAGGCTGCTTCTTAGACTTGCTATATATTCTTTCAAAATTGTCAATTATCAGATCTATTCTTCTCATAGGGTCCCTCTCTTCAACAAAGAATCTAGAAAAATTAGGATTTTGTTTCCTCCTATCATCCTCAATCCTTTTCAAAATCTCCCATTTTTTTTCCTACTATACACTTCTTTTAAGGTGACAAATTTTCGATCACATCCTCATCAAAATTGATTTGATGGGATATTCCCATTCTTGTGAGGATGGTTTGTTTGACAAATTTTATGTGACCCTCTGGATCACAAACCCTCTCTACACCTAATTTCAAAGAATATTTAGCCTTCAAATAGGCTTACAAATCCTCTAAAGTATCAGAACCAATGGACCAATCACCAAACATTGTGGAATCAGGAATAAATGTGCCTTTCTTCTACTTTTTCATTACATCCTTCTCCATCCACATCATTTGCCACATGAATTCAAGGAATGCAATTCTATTAGGCACAAATTTGGGCAACACATGGGGTGGCTGAGTACACCCATATACCCTAATTATAGTATGATCTGGCAAGAAAAACCAATCAGCATAGTTATGCTTATGACCCTATTTTGGCCTATGGACAAGAGGCCTCAACATTTCCATGATCTCTTTAGTCAATCTAGGAGAAAATATACTAAGAGAATTCATTATTCTAACTGAGAATTCATCATGAAACACAACATAGTAACAATTCTTGAAATGGCTATCCCATTTGTAACACCAACATTGTGTTGGCAATCTTTGTCCCTTTTCATCAATCATGATCAGATCTATTATGCTAGGCCACTTCCTTCTATTTTGATACAAAATCAAATGACATAACAAATAGTAGAATTTGAAATCTATGGGCTTTATGTTTTCTCTTATTTGCAAAAATCCATCATGCAGTTTCTTTTCAATGAATGATGCAAAATCATATTCAACATTAGCATCTGCATTTTGAATTCTCATGGCCATCATCATTAGGTCGATGGGCATTCTACCTTGGGCATCAATACCCAACACTTGAAACAAAGAAAAATATGTTCTTTTGAAATAGATAACAAAATCTTCAATATAGAAAGGTTCAATTACAGTGGATGGGATTTCAATTCTTCTGTTATTGCCCCTTTCCTCATGTACATGGGTAGCTCATCTCTTTTGTGTTCTTTTCTCAAACTATTGTACTCTTGCTAACTCTTCTATAGATCTACTTGTGTGAGGCCTTTCTTGCTCAACATGAATCGGTCTATAATTGCATTCTTGTCCACAGACACTAATGCAGACCTATTTTGTAGTCTGACTATTTTGGTGGCTAAGTGATAGTGTTGTGCCAATGTTCTAATCAAATCCACATCAACAAATACATTTGGGACCACAAGCTTTACCAAATCCAAATTCCATGGGTTTCTAACTAGTCCCTGTCCATCTTTCTTTTCAAAAAAATACCAAAAAAGGTTCCATCTAGAGATAGGGATTGTAGCATCCTGACATCCTTTTCACAACATCCTTGAACAATTTCTTAGACTCCTTATCAACTGAATTTGGCAGGATGTCCAACATTGATTATTGAAGTGATCATCTTTTGGGAGTAGGGGGGTCAGTGCTTTTACTCACAGACTCATATTTTTTAGGTGCCATATATTAGTGCCTCTATGAAATAGGGTTTTGATATTTTACTTGCTTTACCAGACTAGTTGAAAACAAAGCACAAACCAAACACCAACTTTTATGCAAAGGGTGATGGGGTAGACTTACTCGGTCATAAAATGTCTGAGGAGAGCACACAAAGCTTGAATTCACCTTTTGCAATCAACACTAAATTCACTAGAATGAAGAAATACAAAGAAATCCCAAGTTTTATCGTGCCATGAAGCTGGTCATTTTTCCATTAACTTTGGTTCATGCCATGAAATCAACAAACCTTAGCATTCAGTTCTTTTCAAACATAGACCATTGATTTGATCTAATCCAATGGTTGGACAAGTATTTCAAGATTTGTAGTCCTTTCCTTGAAAACCAAAATCCTATAGGCATCAATGATAACCATTGCAGGGCAGCACTGAAGTCATTTCGACATTTAATTCCTTAGTTCATCACTGCAAGACAAACTTAGGCCAATCATGGGACTACGGGACCTCTTGGACAGTTACGTTCATCTTCACCACTTACTCTTAGAATTAGACCAGACAACTAAGAGGGGCAGTGAATCAGTTGTGCCACAATTAAAACTTTTTCTACCTTTTAACATTCTTTATTATCTTACTACTAGATTAATGATGTGAACATTAAAGCATAGATCAACAACATAAGAGCAGAAACATAATCATCACACTTGACACCAAGATTTTGACGTGGAAACCCAGTTAAGGGAAAAACCATGGTGGGGGTTAACCCACAAAGATTTGTACCCTATTTAGAAAAATAGAAGGCACATACCATTGGGGGCACTGCCTAGAGCTCACTGCTCAAAAGAGAGGCTCACTGCCTACAAAATTTATTTAGAACAGAAAGAATTAACTGAGAAATAGCATCTACTTCATGCCTAATTCAGTTTCAATGAATACTCAAGGACTTTTGCTTTTCCCCAAATTATTCTTCACACTGTACTGCTCTCGCTCCTTTTCTTCTTTGCTATGCTCCTGATCCTTTATTCAAATTTTATCTGATTTGCACAAGGATGTTTTTCAACAACTCTTCAATAAGTATTTATATGCTTCATCAACCTTGGAATGATCAACAAGGTCAACTAAACTTGACGTGGATCATCACATTGTCAGCCAAACACAACTGAGACTTGAATCTACTTCTACAACCACTCCATGCTTCACAAAAATGCTCTTAAAATATCTGCAACATGCTAGGAACATCTAGTCAGCCAAGACTGGGAAGAACATCAACCTCAAAGAAGAAATCTTCAATCAACAAGCTCAAACTTCAATGCGGACCTCCAACATAGTAGCCACACAATCCAAATACCTCCATAGGTACATTGAAATCACCAATAACGTTCACTCTAACCCATATTACCAAAAACATTTGAATCTTCCTATGGAACCTCAAGAACACTATCTTCCATGACTGTCAAACTAGAAAGATAGCTTGTGGACCTCCAAACCACGAACCACTAGAGTTGATGATACACACTGACTCCCTAAACATGCCTTTAGATCCGCAGACCAAAATATTTCACTACGGAGTAATCTGGACCAACTTACTATCACACTGTCTCTTCTAAATACTACAAAATCTGGTTTTACTTAGATGGCCATAACTTCTTCAAATCTTCATGTGGATCTCTCAAATCTTAACTAGAGAAACCTCTGACAATCCTCTACACAGCCATATGGTCTATATGCATTGATTATCATTAATTTTCTCAATATCCTCAACAATCCAGTCTTCTATATAGACAACAAAATAGGATATAGTTGACACCAATGGCAACAAGGATACGTTGACATCAATGACAACACCACTTAGGCACATATTTGCAACAAACTCCCCATTTGCAATTGATGGCAACATGTGATGTGAAAAACTAAATTTAACCATCGGGACAAGAACTTCTCCCCCTTACTCTTCTCACTTCTGAAACTAATTTCTTTACTACTTCCCTTTACAGCAGAAACTAGTTTTTCACATGACTTCTCTCCCCCTTTGACATCAATGGAAAAGGGCACATGTTTGCTATCTTTTCTCCCCTTTTTTCTTCAGACTAATCCCAAAATTTGTATACTAACTACTCCCCCTTTGAGTAGTACCTTCTTAACATCAATTCGGATCACAAAATATGAATGTAAATTCCATCGGACTGATGCAACTTAGTGCATCTTAGTTCTGATAAGGAGGAGTAATTACCCCTAAATTTTCTCTCAGATACTCAAAAGTATCTTTGGGAAGAGGCTTAGTGAAGATGTCTGCAATCTAATCTTTGGAAGACACAAACTCGAACTTGACTTCATTCTCATTAACTTTCTCTCTCAAGAAGTGAAACTTGATAGATATATGCTTTGTCTTTGAATGCAATACCAGATTCTTGGAAATGCTTATAGCACTTAAATTATCACAAAAGATTGTAACTGGCACCTCAAACACAACACTGATGTCCTTCAACATTTACTTCATCCACAGAACTTGAGAACAATTATTTGCTGCTGCTATATACTCTGCCTCTACAGTAGATAGAGAAATTGCTTCTTTCTTTTTGCTCATTCAAGAGACCAATCTTTTTCCCAAGAAGAATGCACCACCACTAGTACTTTTTCTATCATCCACATCCCCTGCCCAATCAGCATCTATATATGCATGGAGAGTGAAATCAGTGTCCTGTGGATACCACAGTCCATAATCAATTGTCCCCTTGAGATATCTAAAAATTCTTTTGACTACCACAACATAGGATTCTTTTGGATTAGCTTGAAATCTGGCAACAAGTCCAACTACATTCATGATGTTAGGTCTGGTCTGAGTTAGATAAAGCAATATTCCAATCATTGATCTATACCTTTTATGATTTGCCTTTGGGGAGTCATTGTCTTTTCTTAGATTACATCTGGTTACCATAAGGGTACCTACTGGCTTTGAATCTTCCATTCCAAACTTCTTCAACAATTCTTTCACATACTTGGATTGAGATATGAAGATACCTTTTATCTAATTAAACAATTTGTAGACCTAGGAAGAAATTCATCTCACCAAACATTGACATCTCAAACTCACTTTTCATTTGATCAGCAATTGCTTTGCACATGCATTCATTTCCACCAAAAATGATACCATCAACAAAGACCTCAACTGATTAGAATGTCCTTATGATTTATCTTAAAGTATAGATTACTATCAGTAGTACCTTTTCTAAATCCTAGCTTAAGAAAATTCTTATCCAATCTGGCATACTAGGCTCTTGGAGCTTGCTTGAGCCCATACAAGACTTTTCTTAGTCTAGAAACCATATCTCCCTGATCAGACAACTAAAATCCTTTTGATTGTTCAATGTATACCTCTTCCTCCAAATCTCCATTTAGAAATGCTAGTTTGACATCCATCTAATAAAATTTAAAATCTTTGAAAGTAGCAAAACAAATAAATAATTTGACTACCTTTATCCTTGCCACTGAAGAAAAAGTTTCTTCAAAATCAATTCCTTCCACTTGAGAATAACCTTTACATACCAGCCTTGCCTTGTTTCTTACAACTTCACCATCTTCAGTTAGTTTATTCCAGAAGACACATTTGGTTCCAATCACATTTTTGTCCTCAAGTCTAGGAATAATATCCCAAGTGTGATTCTTTTCAATTTACATCAATTCTTCTTCCATTGCCTTAACCCAGTTTTCATCATTGCAATCTTCACTTACTGATTTAGGTTCAATCTTTGAAATCAAACAAATCTCTTCTTGATCTTTAGCAACTCTTCTCCTAGTTTGAACACATCTATTTTTATTTCCTATGATTTGTTCTTCAAGATGATTCATTCTTACATACCCGGGGGTTTTGGGAATTGCTTGGGCTTCTATTTCTTGAGCTTGTTCCTCAACATTTGTCATAATTCCTTGAGTCTCTAGAGTTTCTGGATCAATCTACATCTGAGTCAGAGTTTGAACTAACCTTCCTTGACTTTGATTTTCATTTTGATCATCTAAATCATATCCTCAGAACCGATAATGTCCTTTGTTCTCATCAACTCTAACATTAACACTTTCAACAATCTTTTTCAACCTCTTATTAAAGCACTGATAAGCCTTACTTTGAGTAGAGTATCCCAAAAATATTCCCTCATCACTTCTTGTATCAAACTTGCCTAAATCCTCATCTCTTTTGATATAGCATTTACTACCAAAAACTCTAAAATATCTCACAGTAAGAGGATGACAAAACCATAGTTCATAAGGGGTCTTACCAGAATTGCCTTTGATCTGCACCCTGTTAAGAGTGTAGACAACAGTACTTACAACTTCTCTCCAATAAACTTGAGTAACATTTGTTTCCATCATCATGGTCCTGGTAGCTTCTTGAATGGTTTGGTTCTTTCTTTCCACAACTCCATTTTGTTGGGGAGTCCTAGGAGCAGATAACTATCTTTTATGCCATGCTTTTCACATAAAGCATTAAACTCATGAGAAGTAAATTCTCCACCTCTGTCATATCTTAACATTTTAATTTTTCACCAATTTCATTTTCCACCATCAGTTTGAACACCTTAAATTGATCAAGAGCTTATGATTTTTCTTTTAGGAAGGTTACCCACATCATCTTGGAGTAGTAATCAATCAGCA
Source organism: Cunninghamia lanceolata (assembly GCA_027924645.1). Taxonomy (NCBI): domain Eukaryota; kingdom Viridiplantae; phylum Streptophyta; class Pinopsida; order Cupressales; family Cupressaceae; genus Cunninghamia; species Cunninghamia lanceolata. Next base: position 2,703,187 of record BSBN01000798.1, read on the forward strand.
ACATGAAATATCTATCTCCTTGCACACTCCTATTTCTAGTAGGACTATAGAGATTAGTATGTAACAGTTCCAATCGTCCATTTGAAACTTGTTCCTTACTTTTGAATGAAATTTTTCTCTGTTTCCCCAATTGGCATTCTCTACACATGCTATTAGGTTTCATAAGTTTTGGAAGATCTCTTATAGCCTGAGTGGTACATATTTTGACAATGTTATCAAAATTCACATGACACATCCTTCTATGCCATAACCAACTTTGATCTATCTAAGCAATCAAACAACTTTTTCTAGAGCTACTTAAATGAAAAGTGTTATCTCTAGTTTGAGTACTAGATGCAATTTCAGTTCCAGAACTCTCCAAGATTCTGCACTTTTCATCCTTGAATTGAAGATCATAAACTTTATCAACCAACTATCCAACACTGAGAAGATGATGTTTCAGTCCTTCCACATACAAAACATCATTGGTGCTATTCTTACCATCAAAATAGATGGATCCTCTACCACAGATTCTACCAGCTGAGTTATCTCCAAATTTCACAAGCCCACCTTCATATTTTTCAAAATTAACAAACTTACTTTTGTCTCCAATAATATGATGAGAACATCCACTATCAATCACCCATTCATCTTTCTCAATAACTTGAGTAGCCAAGGCACTTTCCATATTTGCATAGCTAGAAGATTTAGTAGACACAGGATCTTCTTCTTTGATGGCAACGAATATCCAATCATTTTCAGGAGAACCTCCATGATCAAATTCATCATCTATGACTCCTTCAATTTCTTAGACATAGTAATATTTGTTCTAATTTTTCTATCTGTTAGGGTTTGGTTTTGAAAACCTCTATGAACATCTTGAGGCAAAATGACCAATCTTATTACAAGCAAAACATTTGAGTGGCAATTTTCCTTCATACTTATCGGATCCTCTTGGCAATCTTTTGGCAAGAAGAGATTCAAGATCTGTAGTTTCAATTTCAACATCTTCAAGATCTTTCCTTGTCTTTACGAATCTATTTGATCTTGCAAAAGAGCTTTCACCTGGATCATATATTTGTTTTCCATATACAGTGGCCTTAAATGTAGATTCAGACTTGGGAAGAGAATCACCAAACTCACTTAATTCAAAGGCTGAAGTTTTGCCAACCAGATGATCTCTTGTAACATCTGAGACAGTCCTGATCTCCTCTATAGCTGCAACCTTATTTTTGTATGAATTTGGTAAAAATCTAAGCACTTTTGATACAATCTCTGATTCTTCCAAAGTTCCACCAGCACACCTAATACCACACACATGTTCATTTATCTTATGCATGTAGATTGTGATGTTTTCATCTTCGCTCATCCTCATAGTTTCCAATTTTCCTCTCATACTTTGTAGCTTGGCACATTTGACATATTTATCACCTTCATACAGATACTCTAACCTTTTCCAAATTTCATAAGTAGTTTTTAGACCAAAGACATTTGTCATTTCTAAATTAGTCAGGGCACTCAACAATGCTTCTTTAGCTCAAAGGTTATTTCCAGCATCTTTGACCTGATCTGGTGTTGAAGGACCTTACTCCAAAGGTTTATACTCAACACTAGTTATCACCCAATAGGCATCACCCATGCATTGCAAATGGCAATCCATGCGATTCTTCCAAATAGAATAATTTGTTCCATCAAATATTGGACTATCCTTCTTGTAGGTTGACATCCTAGATCTCCTCAAGCGATTAGGCTTTTATAAGAGGATTTGGCTCTGATACCAATTGTTGGAATTAGACCAGACAACTGAGAGGGGGAGTGAATTAGTTGTCTCACAATAATTTTTTTTTTGCTTTCTAACCTTCTTTATTATCTTACTACCAAATTAATGATGTGAACATTAAAGCATAGATCAACAACATAAGAGTAGAAACATAATCATCACACTTGACACCAAGATTTTGATGTGGAAACCCAGTTAAGGGAAAAACCATGGTGGGGGTTAACCCACAAAGATTTGTACCCTATTAAAAGTACTTTCAAAAAATAGAAGGCATGTCCCTTCAAGCGCACTGCCAAGAGCTCACTGCTCAAAAGAGAGGCTCACTGCCTACAAAATTTATTTAGAATAGAAAAAATTAACTAAGAAATAACATCTACTTCATGCCTGGTTCAGTTTCAATGAATGCTCAAGAACTTCTGCTTTGCCCCAAATTCTTCTTCACACTATACTTCTCTCACTCCTTTTCTTCTCTACTCTACTCCTAATCCTTAATTCAGATTTTATCTGATTTACACAAGGATGCTTTTCAACAACTCTTCAACAAGTATTTATATGCTTCATCAACCTTGGAATGATCAACAAGGTCAGCTAAACTTGGTGCAGATCATCACATTGTTAGCTAAACACAACTGAGACTTGAATCTACTTCTACAACCACTCCACGCTTCACAAAAATGCTTCATCAACCTTGGAATGATCAACAAGGTCAGCTAAACTTGGTGCAGATCATCACATTGTTAGCTAAACACAACTGAGACTTGAATCTACTTCTACAACCACTCCACGCTTCACAAAAATGCTCTTAAAGCATTTACAACATGCTAGGAACATTTGGTTGACCAAGACTAGGAAGAACATCAACCTCAAAGAAGAAATCTTCAATGCAAACCTCCAACATAGTAGCCACACGATCCAGAGACCTCCACAGGCACATTAAAATCACTGATAACATTCATTGTAAACCATATTACCAGAAACATTTGAATCTTCCTCTGAAACATTAAGAACACTATCTACCATGACTGTCAAACCAGAAAGATAGCTTGTGGACTTCCAAACCATGAACCACTAGAGTTAATGACACACTAACTTCCCAAACATGCCTTCAAATCTACAGACCAAAATATTTCACTGTGGAGCAATCCAGACCAACTTACTGTCACACTATCTCTTCTAAATACTACAAAATCTGGTTCTACTCAGATGGCCATAACTTCTTCAAATCTTCATGTGGATCTCTTAATTCTTAACTGGAGAAACCTCTAACAATCCTCTACACATCCATATGGTCCACATGCATTGATTATCATTAATTTTCTCAATATCCTCAACAATCTGGTCTTCTATACAGACAACAAAATAGGATATAGTTGACACCAATGGCTACAAGGATATGTTGACATCAATGACAACACCACTTAGGCACATATTTGCAACACTTACCACCACCATACAATCCTTCTTGCACACCATTGTAGGATGGTGGGATACATGTTATCCCTTATGTCTTTTACTACGCCACCACCAAGCTTTGGCTTGACCGTCGCAGGGCCGCGGAAGCCTTTGGTCTCCCATTCGTTGTTTACCATATTACTACCAATCGAAGTTATCAACATCATAGGGTTGAGGTATCTAGCATTACCTGTCACTTGAACTCCTTATACTGCAACATAATAGGCTTGACTCAAAATCATTGTGGGGGGATGGTGAACACTTTATCCCAACTCCTTCCTACCGCATTACTGCCAATCATCTCCTTACCTGCCACAGGGGCGTGGTAACATATTATGTGCCACTTCAGTTTATATCGCAACATTGCAACTAAATTTTTTGTATGCTTTGGGGAAGTGGTAACTGTGTATTCACATCCCCTAATTCTTACACACCTGCCAATGCTTTTTTGCATGTACTACGGAGCTATGGTAAGAGACAAAAACACATCAAAGTTCAAAAATATAAATTTATTTCACATAGACCTAATATGGGATGCTCATAAATGACTCCTAGAACAATTCTAAAAGGAATATGTATCCCTAATTATGGATTTATGGAAGGAAAATGTATGAAATAGAGTGGGACTATGTGAAATTTTGAATGGTTCTAACACACCTCATGATGAACTAGACTATGGTTTTCATTCATCCTCCTTGTATTATGTTTTTATGAGTTCTTTTCTTGGAATATATACCTATAGAAAATTTGTCTGATACCTGTAATTGTAAACATCTTCTTGGTTTTTTACTACAAATTCCTTTTAATCTATAAATTGAATTCTATTTTAAGTTTTCATTTGTAGTTATTAGAAGATTGGAAAGTCAACAGTTATTAACTTATGAACTCAATAAGGTTTTACTAATTCAAGTTGTTGATTTATACATTATAGTTTGTTTGGACTTCAAGAAATGAAGAGAAGGGTTGTAAGGCACAAATTAGATGATAGTGATCATAATACTAAAACTTCACTAACAAATTATGAGCACCTTCATAGAGAAAAAGTGGCCAAGAATAATGAATATTTAATGAGCCTTGCTTTGACAAACAGACAAGTTGTAAATCAACTAAGTAGTTGTTGCAAGTATGTGCGTAATTAGTGTTGTCATTGATGTCAACATATCTTTGTTGTCATTGTTGTCAAATGTGTCCTATTCTATTACTTGTTTAGAAGCTTTGTATGTTGAGGATGTTGAGAAAATTGGCCTCTCCGAATGAATCAGAAAGTAAACAGTGACGACAATGAGTTGCATACTGAAGAATAGTCCAAAAGATTGCTCTGCATTTCTTTCTAACTAAACATCTTGGTATATAGATTGGAAGTTATTTAGAATCATGGCTAAAGATGCTAAATCTTGAGTTTGAGGCTCTTGTATGAAGATTTGAGTTACATTCACTAGAGTAAAACTTGCTTTTTTTTATTATTCACTTGTGCCTAAGAGAAAGTATTTTGCTCTGCATTAAAGTGTTCTACTCTATGGTTCTAGAGGGAAGTACGGGATGATGATAAGTGCCTACAATTGCAATGGTTCATGTTTTGTGGTCTGCAAGCTATCTTTCTTTTATGACAGTTGAAAACAGTGAAGTTCATGTGCTCCAATGTGAAGAATCTCATGGATAAAGTGGTTTGAGTTTGTGTAGTTCGTCCTAGTGATTTCAACATGCTTGTGGATACCTCTTGATCATGTTCCTACCTTTACATTGCTCCACATTAAGGAATTGAGATCGTGTTTGAAGATTATTCCTAGATGACGTAGCGCATAACCAGTCTTAGCCGACTTGGTTAATTCCAGTGATTATCCCTTGAATATTATGGAAGTGTGTTGTGGCATGGAAGATTGTGTTTGAGTCCCAGCTAAGGTGTGGCGTGATCTGCATACATCTATACTACAATTCCTTAGCATAATTTTGTAGTAGGTCAAGACCTATTTTGTAAATGTTTGTAATGCTAACCTTGGAGATTGTTCCAATGGTTGATGATTGTAGTACCAACCTTGATAATCATTCCAAGGTTGATGAAGTGTATAAATACTTGTAATTGAGTCAAGGAAAAGACGTCCTTGTGTGAAGATGGGAAGATAAGGAAAGAAGTGGAAAGGTAGAGCAGAGCAGAGGAACTATTGTACTTTAATGTATTAATCTTAGACATGAAGAAGATGTTGTTTTGGTAGTAAGCCTGGTAGTGAGATGCCAATAGGGTTTAACAACCCTCATTATAATATTTCTAGGTTTAGGGTTGAGGCAATGAGCCTGCTAGACCTAGTTGTACTTCATGGCAGTGAGCCAGTATGTTCTAAGGCCTATGGATTGACCAAGCCTGAACATCATTTTTAAAAGATTGCAATATATTTTGAGAGCTAATCCTCTTTATGGTTTTTCTCCACCTTAGGGTTTTCCATGTAAAAATATAGTGTCTCTTGTGTTTAATGTTGCATTTGTGTTTAAGTTTCTGATTTCATGCATTCATTGTTTAATCTTAATAATTGTGGACAAGTGATTAATGTTTAAGAGCAGAAGTGTGAAGTTTTTAGGACAACTGATTCACCCCCCCTCTTAGTTGTTCGGTGCATTTCAACAATAGTATATTATTTGAGTAATAATGTTTAATCAAATTTTATAGGTAAGAGATTTATGCATATAAGACATAATATGATATTTTTTTTTTATAGGCAACAAAAAGAGTGCAAAGAAAACACGGAGAAAAATCAAAGGGAAAGAAAAGATAAGTGTCGCCATCTTGTAGAAGCCATCGCTTTTGTGATTCAACAAATGCAGTTGGTGAAAACAATAGTTGCAATGATGATAATGTGCACCTGATATAGCATATGTTGATGTGCAGCTTGATATATATAGCACATGGTGATATGTAGCCTAATATAGCACATGGTGATCATGTGTAGCCTGATATAGCACATGGTGATCATGTGCAGCTTGATATAGCACATGGTGATGTGCAATTTTCTGATGATGATATCTTAGAACAAAGTCTAAGAGAGATTATTGAAAACATTAGAACATTAAAGGAACAATGGGTCTGTAGATGATTTATTCAAGGTTATGTTGTTATATGGAGCCTAATCAGACTCAGTGGTTAAATTTACGCCACTTTTATTAGTGCAGTTTCCTCCCAAATTATTTAACAGGGTCAAGGTGCAGAACCCCCAAGACGGGGTCAAGAGGCAGCGCCCGTTGCGAGGTCCTGGGGTAGTACCCCTGGTGCACTCCCTATTGCAATACAAGGCGGGGTCGAGGTGCAGTGCCCCTAAAACCTCCAACAATTTTTTATTATTTTATTAAGGTGTCGAAAGTTATTTTTCTATTAAAAAAAACCCTATTTTTGTAACCGACATAAGGCTTGATAAAAGCAGCTCAGTGTTAGGGTTTCCATTGATGTATTGTAGCATTTTACAGTGGTATTGAGTTGTAAGGATTGCTGGTTGTAATCAATTTGATTTACTAGATAATAATATTAGACTCTTTGTTGGTGGATGTAGCCCAAGTTTGGGTGAACCACGTTAAAAATTGTCTCTCACTGTTATTATTTCTGTGTATTTTCATTCCTCTATTTAATATTTATTTTCATTTAATTGATAACTTCTTCCAACTAACCCTAACAAGTGGCATCAAAGCGGGTTGTGTTTAATTATCATTTGCAAGAAGGTCTCACAATTGAGTGGGAGCAATGGCGGATGAGGCTAAATTGAAGGTAGATAAATTCAATGGGTAGAACTATCAATTATGGAAGATACAGATGGAGGATTATCTCTATCAGAAGGATTAATGGAGGCCGTTGGAAGGAATAGCCAAGAAACTGGCAACAATGACTGATGAGGATTGGAATCTTCTAGATAGAAAGGCACTGGGAACCATTTGGTTGTTCCTGGCACCATCTGTGAAATTCAATATAATAGAAGTGATGACAACAAGTGATTTCATGAAAGCTTTGGCTGAATTGTATGAAAAACCCTCAGCCTCAAATAAGGTATTTCTCATGAAGGGTTTGTTTAATCTAAAAATGATTGAAGGTGGATCTATGACATATCATTTAAATAAGTTTAATATGATTACTAGTCAATTAACTTCTATAAAAGTGAAATTTGATGAAGTGAGGGCTCTCTTGGTTTTATGTTCTTTCCCAGAAAGCTAGAATAACTTGGTAATGGCTATAAGTAACTCTATCTCTGGTTCAAACACTTTGAAATTTGATGATGTTGTTGGTGTTATCCTTAGCGAGAAAATGTGATGGAAAAACTTAGAAGGGTCCACATTAGGTAGTGTTTTGAATGCAGAAAGTAGGGGTCAAAGGAGAGAGGAAAAGGTTCTAGAGGTCATGGGAAGTCACAAGGAAAATCAAAGGACAAGAGGTCCCAATCCAGAGGATAGAAGGATTACTGGTACTGTGGGAGACCAGGTCATCTAAAGAAAGATCATTGGTCTCAGAAGAATAAAGAAGGAGACAAATAGGAAGGCAATAAGGAGGCAAATGTGGTAAGTAATAAAAATGAAGATGATGCTTTGATTCTTTCCCTAGATAATGCTAATGAATCATGGGTTTTAGATTCAGGGGCCTCATTTCATGCTACGCCCCATAGAAGTTATTTTCTTGCTTATGTCTAAGGAGATTTTTGGTTGGTTTATTTGGGAGATAATGAACCTTGTCAAATTGTTAGAAAGGGAAGAATCAAGATTAAGTTGTAGAATGGGAATCATTGGCTACTACAAGAGGTGAGGCATGTTCCAAGGCTGAGTAGGAATTTAATTTGAGCAGGGTAGCTAGTTGATGAAGGTTGTATTGTTACATTTAATGATAAAAATTGGAAGGTTTCAAGAGGTACCTTAATGGTAGAAAAATGTGTGAAACTAGGCACCTTATATCTTTGTACAGGTCATACTATTCCTTCTAATTTAATTGTTGCAGAGAAAAAAAATAGGTTTAGGAACTGTTGTTACAGGTTCGTAGGAAGAGACTAAAACAATTGTTGTAGTTTATGAGACAACACTGTGGCATAACAGACTTGGGCATATGAGTGAAAAAGGTATGAAGGTAATTTAATTCTAAGAAAGTTTTACCAAGCCTAAAATGTATTAATATGGATTTCTATGAAAGTTGTGTGTATGGCAAACAAAAGAGAGTTAATTTTCTCAAGGATGGGAAGTAAAAGAAAGATGAAAAGTTGGAGCTTGTGCATACAGATGTATGGGTACCAGCTCAGGTATCTTCTCTCAGTGTCTATCGGTATTATGTTACATTCATAAATGATGCAACTAGTAAGGTTTGGATTTAATTTCTTAGGCATAAATTTGATGTATTTGAAACATTTAAGAAATGGAGAAGCTTGGTTGAGAATGAGATGGGAAAAAGATTAAAATGTCTCAGATCTAATAATGGTGGTGAGTATTACAGAAAAGAATTTGAAGATTATTGTTCTTTTAATGGAATTCGTAGGCAGAAAATAGTTCCAGGGACTCCACAGGAAAATAGAGTGGATGAACGCATGAATAGGACAATATTGGAGCATGCAAGGACCATGAGATTGCATGCTAGGCTACCTTTAAACATGTGGATAGAGGCTATCAATACCATTCTATATTTAATTAATAGAGGTCTTTCAGTTCCTTTGGGCTGTGGTATTCTAGAGGAAGCATGGACAGGTAAGAAGGTAAGTTATTCTTTTCTCAAAACCTTCGGATGTGAAGAATTTACACATGTAGATTCTAAAACTAGAACCAAGTTGGATATAAAATCAAAAAAGTGTACCTTCGTTGGATATGGTATTGATGAATTTGGTTATAGGCTTTGGGATTTTGAAAATCAAAAAATTGTGAGAAACAGGGATGTTCTATTCAATGAGAAGGTGTTGTACAAAGATTAGTTGCAGCAGCATGAGAAGAAAGAAAAGGATTATGTGGTACTGGATGATACTCCAGATAATGATGTTCCAGTGGTTCCTCATGCTCTGCAATAGTAACAAGAAACTACCAAAAACTCCAATGAATGTTAGATGGTCAACAAGGCTAAGTAGACCTCCTAAAAGGTTTTCTCCCTCTTTGTATTATATTTTGTTAATAGATGCTGGTGAACCAAAAGGGTATGATGAAGCTATGTAGATGGATACAAAGGTTCAATGGGAGCTTGCAATGAAAGAAGAAATACTCCTTACTGAAAAATTAGACTTGGGAATTATGTAAGTTGCCTATAAGTAAAAAGGCTTTATCAAAAAAATGGGTTTATAGGCTGAAAGAGGAAGATGGAGGTAAGAAAATATTTAAAGCCAGGTTAGTTGTAAAAAGATTTGCACAGAAAAATGGTATTGATTTTGATGAGATTTTTTCTTTGGTTGTTAAGATGACTTCTATTCGTACTATTTTAAGTATTGTGGTTGCTGGAGATTTGTATTTGGAACGGCTAGATGTGAAAACTACCTTTCTCCATAGTGATTTGGAGGAGGAGATATATATGGAATAGTCCCAAGGATTTAAGGTCAATGGTAAGGAGAAACTGGTGTGCAGATTGAAGAAGTGTTTGTATGGATTGAAACAAGCACCTCGGCAATAGTATTTGAAATTTGATAGTTTTATGGCTGAGCAAGGCTATAGCTGGTGTAATTCTGACCATTGTGTTTATTTTAAGAGGTTGGATAATGATAGCTACATTATTTTATGTTTATATGTTGATGACATGCTTGTAGTAGAGTCTAACATGGATCACATAAGAGAGTTAAAACAACAGTTAGCACAATCATTTTCTAGGAAGGATTTGGGGGCAGCAAAACAAATCCTTGGTATGAAAATTTGTAGAGATAGAAAGAACAGAAAATTGACTCTATCTCAGGCTAATTATGTTTAAAAGATGTTGCAGAAATTCCATATGGAGAATGCAAAAACTATCCGCACACCATTGCCTAGTCATTTGAAATTGACTAAGGAGATGTGTCCTAAGACACAAGAGGAAGAAAAAATGTCTAAGGTACCATATGCTTCAGCTGTAGGAAGTTTAATGTATGCCATGGTATGCACAAGACTAGATATTGCACATGATGTAGGAGTCGTAAGCAGGTATATGAATCATCCTGGATTGGAGCATTAGAATGTGGTAAAATATATTCTCAGATATTTGAGAGGTACATCTAATAAACACTTATGTTTTGGGGGCTCTAATACTAATTTAGCAGGCTATGTGGAATCAAATTTGGTAGGGGATATTGATACCAGACAAAGTACTCTAGGTTATGTCTTTACTATAGGTGGGACAGTGGTGAGTTGGATCTCTAGGTTGCAAAAGGTGGTTGCTTTATCCACCACAGAGGTAGAGTATGTAGCAGCAATAAAGACAAGCAAGGAGATAATATAGATGCAATCTTTCATAGAAGAATTGGGAAAACAATAGGCTAGAAGTTATTTGTTTACATATAGTTAGAGTGTCATACATCTTTCAAATAATTCTACCTTGCATTCAAAGACCAAACACATACAGTTGAGGTATCACTTCATCTGGTCAATGTTGGATGATGGATAGTTACGGCTAGGAAAGATCCATACAGATGAAACTCTAGCAGATATGTTTACAAAGGCAATAACAAGGGAGAAGTTGAGCTCCTCTTTAGCTTCAGTTGGTCTTCAAGACTTAAAAACAATAAAATTAGAACAGTAGAGTCCAGGGTGCTTATTTTCAGTGGGAGCTATAGGGTCAGGGGTTTTATGATTAGTCTCCAAGTGGGAGCTTGTTGTTATATGGAGCCTAATCAGACTCAGAGGTTAAACTTACTCCACTTTTATCCGTGCGGTTTCCCCCCAAATTATTTAATGGGGTCAAGGGGCAGTGCCCCTTGTGGGGGTTTGGGCACAGTGCCCCTGGGGCGCTCCTTGTCACAATATAGGGTAGGGTTGAGGCACTCACCCCCGAAACCTCCAATGATTTTTTATTACTTTATTAAGGCATCAGAAGTTATTTTTCTATTAGACGACATTAAAAAAACCCCTGTTTGTAACCCTATTTTTGTAATTAGACTCAAAGGTTAAATTTACCTCACTTTTATCGGTGCCATTTCCCCCAAATTCCTATGAGGTCAAGGGGCAGTGCCCCTTGTGGGGGTTTGGGTGTAGTACCCCCAAGACGGTTACAAAATAGGGTTTCCATTGAGGTATTGTAGTATTTTGAAGTGGTATTGAGTTGCAAGGATTGTTGGTTGTAATCAGTTTGATTTAATGGATAATAATATTGGACTCTTTGTTAGTGGATGTAACCTAAGTTTGGGTGAACCATGTTAAAACTTGTCTCTCACTATTATTATTTCGGTGTATTTTCATTCTTCTATTTAATCTTTATTTGCATTTAATTGATATCTTCTGTCGGCTAACCCTAAAAAATTAAAGGATGTGTTTGAAGTGAAATCTGTAGAGACCAGTACTCATGATCTACCTATTGATGCCACACCTGATGTGGCCAAGGAGCATGAAGTTCTAGTTAATGAAAGTCATGAAGAGAGATTGCTTACATCTGCTATGCCTCAGAGTGCACCTGTTGCATCTAGAACTTTTGATAGAACTAGTGGATTAGATAGAAATACTGGTAGTGGTTTAATAGAAGATGTGGATGTTTTTGTAAAAAGACAAAGATTGAGTCAAGATTTGTACAAATCTACATAGAGGAATGCAAAATAAATAAAATTAGAAGGCAAGAAGCCATTCTTTCTTGAGGTATCAAGAGATGGTGAGCCCATTGGGCCAAATGATGCAAAGTGGGCCTCTGAGTTGGGTGTAAGATGTAGGGCCCATTTGGATATTTGCAAGTCAAGTTTTGTAGAGAAAGATCCATGATCTATGGAAAATGTTATACAAAAAATGGAAAATTCTTTTGAGACAACTGGTGGACAAATCTCTAGAAAATATTATGAGCAAAAGATGAGAATTTTGATGAACAATTTTAGATACAATTGCAGACAAGCAATCATGGAGGGAAAAGAGAGGTTAGACTCCACTCTATGTACCAAACAATGGGAGGAATTGAAAGAAAGTATGCATTCTAATTAATATTTGGCAAAGAGTAATAGAGGTAAGAGAGCAAGAGATAATGTGAGGGCTGGATATACATTTGGCCGAGGCAGGTTGTAGGCCAAAATTGAAAAATTTGGAGTAAAAGTATGGATTTTTGGTTCAATTTACATTGTTTTATTTATTTTGATTTTTTATTGAATTGACTATATGTTGAAATTGACATTGTATTTTAGGTGGAAAACAGTAATAGAGAAGCAGGTGCAGAAGATATTGTCAATTATATGGCAACACTAGATCCTAGTAAATCTAAGAGTAGGATGAAGTGGAAATCTAGTTCATTAACAGAGATTTCACAACCATCTATTACATGCCCAGTAGAATTAGCCTCTTTAGATCATGTCAACTCAAATGAAGGGTACCAACATGTACTAAATTGCATATACGATCTCAGTCAGCAAGTTTCATAGCTGGTTGCCTCTATTAACCCAATAGTTTATGTATGGAATGAGCATAAATCTATGGATTTAGATGAGGTAAGAGTCTCTATTGATCTCATTTCGTCTTGTTTGACAATTTTGTATATAAATTCCTCTTAATATGTAGATTATTGAAATCTAAGCGTAGGAGAATCCAACCCAGTTTCTTTATTGTTGGAGTGATCCAAAAAATGTTCTTGTGGACAAATTTATAGCTTGCATTCTTTACTTGACTATTGAATGCTTTGTATATTTTTTGCATGATGGTTAAACCACATGCAAAGAAATTTTTTTTAAAGTAGAAGGAAAGCAAAAATGCCTTCATGATGTCAACAGATTTGTCGATATTGATAGTGATCATGATGAACTGGACAAGAATGTGCAACATAGTCATCATAGTTATGCTAAAGTTGAGGTAATATAATAGTTGTCAGTTATCTATCCCAATGTTTGGTCATTCTTCATGCTTAAAATGTTCTTTTGGACAAAAAATTATAGCTTTGGCATTCTTTAAGTTGTAAGTTAATATGTCCCAATGTTTTGTCATTAATTCTTCATGCTTAAAATGTTCTTTTGGACAAAACTTTATAACTTTTCGATTCTTTACTTGACTTATTTTAATTTTTACATGATGGTTAAACCACATGCAAAGCAACTATATGAAAGAAGAATGAAAAGAAAAAGGCCCTATGAATAGAGCTCTTTGTAAAACTATACAACTTCATGTCAATGTTGAGAGTGATAATTATAATGATGAACTCGATGAGCATGCACATGATATTCATAGTAGTAATCGTGTTGAACTCGAGGTGAGTACTATGACACGACATGCAAGTAAGTACTATTCAAGTAATGGTTGTTTTATTATGTAAATAAGGGTAATCATTACCTATTTGATAGAAGTTGGTTAGAATAGTAGTGAAGTGTAACTAGCTAGTATACATAAATTATGGAAATAAGGGAGAACATATAACTTACATATGGAAGCTTAGAGCTTAGTTGTAATAGAGTGCATACATAGATTTTGACTATGCATTAGTGCATTGTGTTCAGGGATGTCATGGTCCTTAATTGGGGGGATTTCATTGCCAATCCATGTCTCTTTCTAGAGTACTCGTACAGTCTAGCACTATTGTAGTCTTGCCCTCCATTTGTTTGTACCTCACAATGGGTTAGTTTTTTTTTAGAGTAAAAAGTTACTTCTTTGTTATTCAACAGAATAAAAAAGCACATACAAAAACTGATTTGTTCCAAGACATAAGACATTACATACAACTGTCAAAAATAATATAATGTGTGTTTTATATCTCAATATAATGGGTATTTTTTTTGCAGACATTTAATATTGATAAACTCCATGAAAGGGATAAAGTTTGGGTGTTAGATCCATTTGATGGTGCTACTATGGGCATTGGGCAGATTCACTCACTATCTATTGTACATAGAGTCAAATTGAAAGGAATAGGAGATGCAAATGTAAATATTTTAAAGGTCACAAGTAACATACCCCTTGCTTATGAAGACAAAATAGATGGATTTGTCCATTTGAAAGAGAAAGAAGGGACCTTCACATAGTGCCCACTAAAATATTTGAAAAAATGACATAGTTGATGTTTATCATGTATCAGTTGTTAGACAGCTTGGCCTACTACTTTATGCAATAGTTTGAATGTGTTTTTTACGGATCTTAGTGTTTTTTGTCTATTTTAGAGCTGTATAAGAAAAAAAGCCATTGTAACTCAGTTTTCTTAGTCACAACACTGAGAAACACACTTTGTAACACATTTTTCAAAACAAAGACACATATTTAAGTCTTTTGGGTTTTTTAGACTTGATTTTATTTTTCTTTTCCTCCTTAAACATTTAGCATCATTGCCTTATGTGCCTTTATGAAAAGATTCTAGGGTTATTGTTGGTTGCATTGAAGGAGAGAGCTTCATATATGGGATATGATCAACACTCAGTGATGAAGACTCAAGGAGCCTAAATGAGAGATCTTCATAAAGGAGAGATCTTCATATATGAGATGTCATGAAGACTCAAGGAGCATAAATGATAGTGAGAAAGAGATAAAGTACACAATTCATGCCATAGACAAAGTGAGATGAGTCTTAAGTAGTTGTGGTCAAGGGTGATGTGTTAGTTTTTGAGAAAGGAAGGGCAATTGGCAATGCACAAAGATCAATGAGGAAGATTATAGTCATAAGGTGATGATGTTATCATTTTATCAAGACTTTGGAAGCAACCAGTAGACAAATTTATAGAAGTCTTAAATAGCAAAAAGGACAGCCACTAATAATGCTATTATTACAAGGCATATATTCTACATTTCAGTATAGTTGTAGGAATATGACAGTTTCATAAACCTATGATAGTCTACAAATGAAAGTCTAAGTTATGTATACTTATGGGTGATTGTTCTATAACAGAGAGATAATGAGTGCATAGAGGTAAGATGTTCATGCTGAGTGGAAATGGTCAATAGTTCCCAGGGATACAGGCATAGTAAACATGGTTTCAGTGGCATGTGCAAAGGAACAGAGGACTATAGTGTTAGCATTAAAAGGCAAGTATATGAAAGTTGCAGGGCAATCACCTAGAAAGAAAGTATGCACAGTTCCATCACCACAATGAGTGAAGACCAATGACACTAAATATGATTGCCTACCAAGTGTCCTATGTAATAGAGGCAGGGTAAGTGAATGGTTTAGACTCAAAAAGAGGCTTTTGAAAATGCATTAATGAAGGAAGAATCTGATTCCATGCCCTAAGAGGACCTAATATCTTCAAACTCAATAAAAACATATCCCATAAGCAATGTTGATGATAGTGCAAGACACAAGAATACGATGATGTTTCATTAAGGAAGCCTGATCTAGTCCATGTTTCACATTATGAATATCCTATCACAGACCTCACTACATATGATAGTGTATTTCCTTTGATTGCAGTCAAGAAGGACAAGTACTAGACTAATGGGGTGGATTAGATGACCTGTGGCAATATTTACTATTAGTTGAGAATCAGTTACTAATAGTTCACTTTTTGGCAAAGCATTGTAAACTTGGAGAAGTTTCTTTCTTGTCATTTCTGTGCATTGTAACTTAGATTTTCAGTCTTGTGATTAAAAATAAACATTGTAATACTCTATTTCTAAGAATTTTTCAAGCAAGATAGATATTTTAGGCTTGTACAAGAAGTAAGAACAACTTTCTTTTAATAAAGTTCACTGATTTTACCTTCTCATAATGGTTGTCTAAATATTGTGTGCAATTAATTAATGATTAATGTGTATTTCTATGTTTTATGTTTAAATCCTCAAATATCAATCAATTAAAATGACTAAATATACTACTAATTGACGTCAATTAATAATTAAATTGACTAAATATACTACCAATTGACAAAAATCATTAACAATGAATAAATATGACTAAATATACTACCAACTGACAGAAATCAGTGAACAGTGAATAAATATGACTAAATATACTACCAATTGATAGAAATCAGTGAGAAGTGAATAAATATGACTAAATATATGACTAGTGTTAAATCAGTGAATTAAAAATGACTAAATACTACCAAATTGATCAAAATGATGATTAAAATTACTGACTAAATACACTACCAATGGATAGAAATCAGTGAATAAAAATGACTAAATAAGTGACCAGTTAACAACAATCAATGACTAAATATATCAGTGAAAAATAAATGACTAAATAAGTGACCAGATTAGAACAATCAATGTCTAAATCAAAGAGTAAATATACTACCAAATCGATCAATCAAAACAACCAATAAATGACTAAAAATGGTTTAGTCATCAATTTGGTCACATTATAAATGACTGGCAATAAACTACTAATTGTCACGTGACCATGTTTGGTCATTTATAAGCAGTTTTTAGTAGTTTTTTAGTAATATATTGATGTTTTTGTACTAGTGAAACCAAGTGATCTCAATGTTAAAGTACTGCACACAAAGGAAAATATAGACCACTTCAAAATTTCTTACAAAATGTGAAAGAGATGTTAAACTCCTTATGTTGAAATACACAATGTATAATTATAAAAGTATGAATTTTCAAATCAAGGATATGAAATAATGCAAGATTACTATGCCAAATTAGATTTTATGAATATTTAATGTAACCAATATGATCATGCAAGAGAATTTTTTAAACCCTAATGCAATTTGTTTTTCAAAAATTCAAGATTTTTAAGACCTAAATATGTACTTTTTTCCAAATTATGAAAGATTTTCAAATGAATATTGATAAATATGTAATGTATCAATGCAAGATCTGATTTGAACAATTAGCAAGATGCAAACACTTGAAGCTACGGGTTCACTAAAATGTTTAGTATGAAAAAGGTGAATGATGACAACTAGGATCCACACTAGATCAAACCCTTTTCCAGATAACATTCAAAGATAAGACCAACCCAAATCACTATCAAATGGAGGAATTAGCTACAAATCTTGTACTTAATTTTGTTATAGAGGAATTAGATTTAATTTATCCTTTCTATAAAACCTTAGGTTAACAATGCATGAAACCCTATTTCTACAATGATCTACTTACAACAGAGAAAGTACAACAACAATCTAGAAACCAATTGCATAGGGATGATCAAGAAGATGATAGAACTTGTCTCCTTGAAGTAGAGGTGTTGGAGGACTAATTCAAGACCGCCCACTTCCTGACTGGAAGATTCTACCCAAGGTCTAAACTAGAAAGATGTTGCAGATGCTACCTTGATGCCAGATCTGAAGTCAAAAAGGGTAGAAAGACTAGGGTGCCACTACCCAAGTCTTGGATAGAGGAATATTCTACAACTGTTGTCAGATCTTGAAACCCTAATCTTCACTCAGTCTTCTTGTATCTTCATATTCTCTAGATCTCACTCCTATAACCTACACACAAGATGACAAGAGAGGGTTTGGGGGATTATGGTGTTTAGGAACTTGCCTCAATCAAATCTTGGGATAGCATTCAAGCTTCCCAAAACTATTGATTGATAGAGAGTATGTCCCCTCATTGGGGTAGAGGCTAAAAATAAATATAATAATGATGAATCAAATGATGATAAATAATATTGATATCACCTATGTGATGATTCCTTAGAATGATGAATACCCTTCAATTCCTAAGGTGGATAGATGATAGCTTCATGCCTGCAAAAAACACACAATAACAACACACAAATCTTCTCTAGAATCATAATGAACACTCATTCTTTCTTTTCTTTCAATATCTAAAGTTAGCTATCTCTATCTTAGTTAAAATTGAACTCCAAAAATAGACTTAAATATGCTTTCCCACTCAGAATCACAAAATTAAACAAAAAGAGCCAACAAGGAGAAACCTTTTGAAAGGTCCCAAGCTGACCAATACTTAATTTTGCCCCAACTAAGGAGGGAGGTGGGCAGTGGTGCTCAAGTCTTTGAGTTCCTTTTGGGTTTGGGATAAGATAAGTAAAGGGCCCCTTATTCCAATTTTACATTATTGTTGAGCATAATGCAATTTAGAATATTCGAATGCATATTAGGATTTTACATTATTCCAATTTTACATTATTGTCGAGCATATTGGGATGCACATTTAGAATGCATAATGTAATCATAGGGACCTATGAGCTAAACAAGGAGGTCAAAAGACATGTGGTCACTTTTTACTCCATAACACCTTTAAAGTTTCGTATGAAAATAGGGAATTATAACTTATGAGAATACGTTATTCACATAGTTTTATATTTCTTATTTAGAGCTAGTGGAATAGGGAGATTTCTTAATCAAAGATTGGTGCCTTAAAGGGTTCATAGGGTCATTATGATCTTTCTTATATTTTTTGCAAAAATATTACTTCCTAATGGTATTTGGAATTCTTACTGCCTTACAACCATGTAACCCATGTGGGTGACCCATGATTCAACATTCTTCTTAGTTATCCTTTATTTATCTTAAGTTCCATACAATTATCTATGAAATATTTATACTAGTCCTTAAACAATGACTAACAGAGACAATGGTTTGAAATTGAAAATGTACTCAAGGAATAGGATAACCCTTAGTTAATCTATCCAAAGAAATAAAATATATTCAATAGGAGACAATGTGAATTACAAAGCTTTCACTCATATATTTCTATTTCAAGAAATGGGTTACAAAATATAGATTTGGTATAGAACAAACAAAGTATTTCCACATGAAGAAAATTCTTAGAAATTTGCTTCCTCATACTATCACCTGTTATGTAGGAAAAGGTGACTTAGCTTAATACCTTAAACTAGGTCAAACACTCTTCTACATGAACATTGGAACACAAATCAAGGAGACTCAATACTTAGCTACAATCCTTAAAGGAGAGCTAATAGGTCTCTTGATTGGTCCCTTTACTTCCAAGGAGAGAGATCTTATGACTAATTATCAAATCTAGGGTTTCTAAGGCTAAAATAGAGAAAACAAGAGCTACAGACCTTAAACTAGAAAAAACCCAAAAAGTAGTGGTAGGGAGGAGCTAAACAGAGTTGTGAGAACCTAATTCTAGAAGGTTTTGGTCATCTAAACAAGAGGGTCAAGGGCTCTAGGCCCCTTGGTCCTAAATTATGGTTCCACAAGATCTTTGGATCTAGGTGCCTTCACCTATCATCCTTCTTCCATCCTATAAATTCTTGTAGAATGATTCATCTGAATGCGACCTACACACACACAAGAAGATGAAGGATTGGTGTTGTTTAGGAGGTTTCCTAAGTCAGGCTCCATGAATGGTGTTTCCACCTCCACAATAAAAATAATGAGAGATCGAAGAGTGCGTGCTCTAAGAGGGAAGAGGCAAATCTAAAGTACAATGGAATGTTGTAATAAAGCATGAAGGAAAGAAGTCACCATGAACATGGAAACCCTAACCTTCTTAATGTGGCATCACAACTTTACTCAAGAAGTTGGTGTAGCCCAAAGAAGTAGAGAGATATTCACAAGACCTGTAAGAAGTTAGTGCAACAACAATAATCCACCATATAAAGCTTCCAATATCATGTTGAGAAGAATAGAGAGCATGAGAGAGAGAGAGAGATAGAATCCTTAGATGCTCAAATTAATAAGCTAACTTACTTATATATGCATTCCCATTGACTTCTAAGGAATTAAACCAAATAAGGATGACATGAGGAAGCATTAGAGATGTCCTAAGCTAACATTACCTCAAATTAGCCATGAGTTAAGGGAGGGACCAGGGCATTGGGTTCCCTTGACCTTTGTACCCCTTAAACACCGAGATAAACTTAATTAAGTGTGCCTAGTCCCATTCTAAAGTCATCTTTCATGTTTTGTTCATTGGGATTAATATTTAATTGTTTTAGGTCCACTCGGGTGCTAAACTAGGTGTAAAATGGAAAGGGTAAACACTTTACTCCATAACATTTAGCCCCCACTTTAGTGTGGGTATGATCTTACACTCATACTCACTCTAAAGTATGAAGAGGATAGATTTCAAACACAACAAACATAGAAGCCATAAAATGTCATCAAAATTGAGGGATGATCAAACCCCCAAGTTTAGGATTCTAGGAGTCTATGATGATTAGCAAGAGGAGTTGCATACATGTAAGACACATGACATAAGTCACTCAAACTTGGAGCATTTAGAGAACATGAGATGATATGAGATGTACACAAGGGAAGAGTGATCACAATGTATACAGACAATACATACAATATGGATGCCATACACAAATTACACATGCAATACACAAAGTATACATGCCATACACAAAGTATACATGCTTGAAATGAATCATGTAGACAAGGCATAAAGCATACATGGAATTCACATGAAAAACATGATGAAAAAACTCAAAGGAGAATACATAAGGAATACATAGAGAATACACACGAAGTATGCATGTTGCATGAAAAATACATAGGGGACAAGAATATACAAGGAGAATACATGAATCATACAACAATCACAAGAAGCACATAACGAAAGATCATGAGTTAGCATGACTAAAGAGACCTCAATCTAAAAGCTTGTCTCAATCATCGTGTATCATTCCTCAAGATAAAATAAGAATAATTATAAGGGGTTAGTTAGAAATGAGAATAACAAGAGGATACAACACATCATACAAATAATCCACATCAATAATAGTGTTTCTACTCAAGGGAATACACAACCCACCTCCTGCAAGAGGATTTACATGAAGCCTTGCAAAATAAGAAGACATTGCAACCATACCTAAAGGTACTCTAGCCAAACTCAAGTTGGTGGTTCCAACCCTTCTCCCAAACATTCAAGGGGCTTCAACATAGGAGAGCAAAACAGACTCAAGATCTTGCTTCCAAGCTTGCCTCAATCCTTTCCAAGAGAGTGCGATAACAAAGATAACCAACAAGTGTTTTGATAGAAAGGTGAGAGTAAGGCTCATAGCATGATATATGCCCCCACATTAAAGTGATTTCTAACTCCATCAGGGAGTAATTTCCTTTAAGGTAGATTAAGTAAGAATTATAAAATAGGCACGAGAGCTTTCTAAAAGCACATGCCTAAATGATATGTGTTCTCACAAGCTACATCACCACAAGGTGTTTCTCCTAGGTTGAGAAAACCAAGGTGATGCTTGTAGGCATGATACACAATGGCTTGTGTAGTCATGGTATGATGTTGAACACGAGAACAAGGTACCACATAAATATGAAGATGACAGAAGAAAGATTGCATGAAAGCAACAATTAAATAATGAAATGATGCTAAATCATACATCAAAAATAATGAAATTCTACATCATAACATATAGAATAATGAAGATACATACAAAGGAATGATACAACACATTCTTTCTCCTTATATATTTATGCTAACAAGGGTACCAAGGGAGAACTAACAATCAACAAAACATCACAATACATGGATAACAATATGTACAAGTATAACACAAATGAGGAGGGACCACACTTGCAAGTTGGATTATAACAAATCAATCTCCACCAACTTGCTTATTATAAAAATGGATGGAGGACAAGATGCTATAGGAACTACATCAAGAGTGGTGAAAAGTACTAGAGCTATACCATGTTTGAAGTTGTTAAATTTTGTCACACAAGGCTTAGCATTCCTTAGTGGAATGGGCATGCACTTGATGATATTTGCATTAATGAGGTGTTGAATGATTATTTTGTAGAATATTTTTGTGTGTTGGAGGAGGAAGAGTGAGTAAGTGGTCTTTGATTAGACTCAACAACATACAATCTTGCTGAGTTAGGAGATTAGATATAGGTGGAGAAGGAAGCAAAACTTTTTGCTGTGAACATGGTGGAGAGATTGTAGGAGAAGGTTGGAAACCTAAAACTACTTTAAACAAGTGTGGTGTTGGTTCCACAGGTTCCTTAATTCCTTGTTCTTTGCATCCTAACTCATTTCCATTGTATTCAATTTTAGAAAGAATTTTGAATCCTCGCCCATAATGTGTCTCTAAATTTGAAGGAGGAGGAGAGACAACATTATTATCTTTGTTGAAATGAGAAGTGTGTTCATGTGTTGAAGAAATTGCATTTACCTTCAAGGTTTTTGGGTGTGATGGTGAGATTTTATATTCACCCATAAAGGTGGGTGTAAAATCTAACAAACCCCAAACATCACAAAAAAATGCACTCAAGGGACTGACACTATCTTAACCATAAGTGTTGTTAGAAGTGAAGGGTAGTGCTAGGTCAATTTTTGTTAAAGAAGGGATCAAATTATTTAGAGGAATTTGATGTCCCTCTATTTGCAAGAAACTTTCTGGAATCAAATCAACTTCAACTGTATGGATCTTGTTTTAAAAAATGAACTGTATTGAACGATGAAAGGTAGACATGATTGCCCCATGGAATGAATCCAAGGTATACCAAGAAGAAGATTTTATGAAAGAGAACCATGCATGACATGGATAAGGGTAGGCAATGTCACAGGTCCAACCTTAACATTTAAGGTGATTGTACCTAGGGATTGTCTATAAACATTATCAAAGCCACAAATCTTGAGTTTATCTAGTTTGATGAGAGATGTATCTATTGTTAGGATTAAAGTGTCAACAACCTTGTAAATCCTATGTAATTAATTACTCCTAATATTGTTTGTAAATCACCCATAAGGGATGAAAGGTTTCACCAGCAGTGATCTTGTTTCAATCATATGTTTGTATCCAATACATGATGGTCATTTATCCACAATGGGGGGTTGCAGGGGGTTTCCCCTTGTGAGGGGTATGGGGGATCATCCCCTTGGCAGGGAGTTCGAGAGTTGTGTGCCCTAGTGAGGGTTTGGGGGTAGCTCCCTGAAACCTCATTTTATTTATATTTTATCATTGTGAATCTAGACCATTCATCATTAGGTCATAGATCTGATGGTCGATATTTTGTAAGGCAACCCCCTTTTATAAGGATATTTGTACTACATTTTTATCATATTTGAGAGTAAAAGGCAGCACTAGATTGAAGACTAAGAAACAGAGGAAGTGCATGTATTGTAATCTCATATTTTGAAGATAATACAACTTGGAGCCTCTTTTTCTTTGATTTTTTTTTACCCATAAGCATTTTCTCCACGTTACATATTGTGTTATGTGTTTAGTTCTTTATGATTGTTCTTTTGTGTAGAGGGTTTTATTTCTATTGCAATATCCATTGATTCTACATTGTTTAGAGGACTTAATTAAGGTTTGAATCAGATTTCTGTTGTGTGGCTTGTACCTTCATTTCTAACCTCTATGCCAATATTAGGCAACAAGTCCATGCCACAAACATTATGATCTGATCCACTATCAATCATAGTGTATCTTATCCTGATTTTATTAATGATGACAAATATCATAAGAGGATCATATTGGTTTTGAACTTCTATGGGAGGTAGTTCACATTGAAATAAGATATCTGATGCTATCACATACATACATTTAAATAGAGATGCTACATAATTTAGTCTAACAAAGGGTGGAACAACTACCTTTTGTAGAGCCTCTCTGAGCATTCCATGGTATGTAGGTGATGTTTATATTAAATCCCATAGAGATATCTTAGCTGGAGTAGCAGGGTGCTACTCAACAAGATCATATTCTCTACCAACATGTTGAGAAAGATGAGGAGGTGGTGGAAAAAAATGTTGATAAGGTGGAAGAGAAGTAGGTACACTTAGTGCTTGCTTACTTTGCTTGAATTATGGGTGTTGTGTGTGTGAGAAAATGCATGATATTGAGGTTGTTGCGATACATTTTGAACACCTTGATTCTTTTGAGTAATTTCCTTTGTAAAGTTAAATATGTAACTAGGAGGTCGAGATGGTTTTTGAACACCTCAAACTATAATCACAGGTTTAGAGAAAGAAGATAGATTAGGTGCCTCATGCATAATGATTTTAGGAATATTTTAAACATTAATACACATATTCACTATCCCCTTAGTGGGTGGAATAAGTTTATTAATGATGATGGAATTGATATTATTATCTTTTTAAGAAATACAAGATCTAGGAGAATGTGATGAATGCCCCATATCTATCCATGGGGTATCCATTATAAGAGGAGGATCTTCCTCCACTAATGCTTCATCTTTTTAAGGGAGAGAATTATAATGGAGATAGGGTACAGTTATGTTAAGAAATGTATCAATGATTAGCTCCTCTTGCACCAAAATATCCTCACAAGTGGGAATGATTTTGGGAGAGGGGTCCAAAACATAGGGTGATGTAGGCAAAGGTAGGTCACCACCATATATATTAGAGGGGAGATTAATGGAAATAGACATGGAATTATCATGACTTGTAGTAGGAAAGTAGAAGAAGAATTATCACCATCATCTTTGTCATGAAAATTCATGTAGATAAATTTAGGAAAGTCTTCTAATATAGAATGATATACAGCCATGAGAGTCATGAAGCTAGAAAAATTAGATATATAACAAAGGATATCATATATGGAACATATAGAAATATGAATATCATACATGGATGCTATGTGATCTCAAACATATGGATGCATATTAATGAATTTAGAAAAATTTCAAATCTATAATATATGCATGCAAAGATTCCAAAGAGTAACAACTAGAAGAGGTCATGATGAAATGACTTGTATAGTATATGAAAATATGAGATGGAACAAAAATGTACAATCATATTCATTCATTAATCAAGTACAACCAATATCATAATAATATTTCAATCAATGACCTAAAAGTGCAAGATAAGTGGGGTTTTCAAAAAATGTGATATTCTTGGTAACCACAACAACTAAGTCTTGCAAATGTAAGATGTGTAGTATGTACAAAAGGAGTGCCTAAGTGATTTATCCACTTAAATGCAACAAATATTTAGATATTTTTTCTTTTGTGAAGATGCACAAGTGCTTAATGAGGTATGCAATTAGAGAGTTTTGTTTATGCTTTTTGCTTTCAATAATTTGAAGAGAAAATAGATGTATGAACTTTCTTGATTTCTAAATTAAACAAATTTTACTAATATGATGAGTTACAACAAGCTTAACATCAAATTTAACAATTATCCAACATAGCAAATATCTAAAAATATGATTTCAAATATAACCACTAAATGCAAGACTAGCTTGGGTTTTACCATCAAACCCTAGATCTTAAATGCTTATTCCCTAAACAAAAATTCTTTGATGCAAGAATGCTTTCTCTTCTTAATTTAAACACAAATCATAATAATGATGTGTGAAAACAATGACAAATCAGATTTGACCATTAATTAAGATCAAAAAAAATTGGCACAGGAGTTTAATCAACATGCCTTAGGTTCAAGACTAGCTAGATTTTCTAAAAATACAATTTTTTTTGAAAACCCTAATAAGGAAGAAGTGAAAATGCAAAATGTGCATAAGGAAATTATTAACTAATGCAATACTAATAAGATTTGATGCAAAAATTAGAAAGTTGTCAAATGTAAGATTATTCGGGTTCATCAAAATGTTGTAGGAAATGGTGACCTAGCATAAAACCCTAAACTAGGTCAAACCCTCTTCTACATGAAAATTGGAACATAAATCAAGGAGACTCAATACTCAACTATAGTCCTTAAAGGAGAGATGAGAGGTGTCTTGATTGGTCCCTTGTGATGTAGGAGCATCTAGTGGTGTAAGGGCAACCTTGCATCACCCAAAAAAAGATGTTGATTCAAAATCGTTGATGTTGTTTTCATTTCTTTTCAAAATTAATGTTTTTTGTTTCATAATTGCTTGAATAATGATGCAGAACCTTCAGTTTTTCCAAACTTCTATTTTTGGAAAGTTTGCATTTGGGCATGGATTGAAGTGAAAATTTATAGGAAGCTTCGTGTTTGGTGGTAAATTTGATAGTTTGTTTAAACTAGGTTAAGTACTACCATTTCTCCACTAATCATTGGGAGGACAAGGACTGAGCTTATGAACAAGCTTCTAATCACTTTGTTTGTCCCTTACTCTCACATGGTTATGGAACCTAAGACCCTAACTAAGGTTTTATCCAGTGTGTTCCTTTCAACCAAGGAAAACCCTAATTATTCCTTAATTCATAAATATTTAGAAACTGATAAAACAACTGGCAAAATAGATCACAAAAGTATAGAGAGAGGGTTTCAAAGGCTGTGCACCTAGATTTTGAGGACCACTTGGACTAGGACACCCACTCCAGTGTCCCAAAAGTTTCTGAACTAGAAAATATTATGCACAGGGTGTTTTAGACTACTAAATGGCTTCTAGATCTTAGAAATAACCCTTAGTTGGACTAGGGTGCCTGCTCTAGTGTCCTACAATTGTAAGAATCTAAAAATATGAAAGTTTGTCATGACTGTATCCACAATATCCTCCTTTTTGTAGCTTCTTTTTGCCAGAACTTGCAAAACATGATTTGAACCTACAAAAGAAGGAAATGTTGTTGCTATATAGGAGCTTGCCTTAGTCAAGCCCCATCTTTGGTATTTCTACCTCAACAATAGCTAGAGATAAAGATTTGCAAAAGTGTGTGCAAACCTAACAATGTGTATGTAGAAATATCAAACCCTAGATGTCTCAATCAAGGGAAGATCAACAACTTGCTTTGCATCAATAAACACATACAACTTGACCTCAAGGAGATGAAACAAAATGAAGACTTGCATGAACAAGAAGGCGAATTAGCAATGTCTGTAGAGGATCTCCAAGCTTCCTGTTAGAGGCTTCAACCCTTCTCTCGATCATGCAAAGAGTGTACAAACCCTAAGAAGAGCAAGATAGAATCAAGATCTTGATTCCTAATCTCCATCCATTGTCTTCATGATAGCAAATACAAAATACTTCCAAGAGCATCAACAAGTCACTAATCTTCAATAGCAATTGTAGTAGAGTTTTGGCATTAAGATTACATAAGAATTGTGTGTAAAAATGATTTTCAAATGTCTTTTTATATCTAGCTTTAGGGAATTCAAATTTTAAAATAATGTCTTGATATTGCACGAAAACTGAGAATTTGAAAATGGAATCCCGAGGCACTCGGTGGGAGCCGACACCTCACCAAAATTCAAAATCTTGGGAAATAGGGGAGGACTAGGGCATGAGCGCCCAAGTCCAAACCCCCATTTCCACTTAGATCTATATTTTTGGGGGTCCTAGGGACCCAAATCTCAAATCCCCCTTCTGGGTTCTATCAATAAGTTACCTAAAAAAGTGAATAGTTTGCTCCTGGACTTAGTCAATCAGGGTTTCAGGAAGGCCAGAAAAAGAAAAGGTTGAGAGGTCACCCAAGTGAGGAGCTAAACTAAGGGAAATTGTACCATTCCATGCGGGGGGACAATTTTTGACGTTACATTAGGCCACACTTTAGTGGCCATATGACACTATGTGCATATACAACTAAAGGAAAGTAAATATATCAATCATGAAAATGATACCGAAAAGGATATTGTAGAGGAAGCCAAAGTGTTGTCACCAAGAAGGTAGAAGCCCCCAAGTCTGCAATCCTGCAAGACCACAAAGTTAGGAAACACAACCTACAAAGGAACACTTGTCAAAAAATCAAAACCAAATCAACCTGCAACCACCACCAATGAGTCAATATCAAAATGCTAAGGGGGTTGAGTGATGAGACATGATGAGGGAGGAAATCAATGGGGATATATGCCCCCTTGTTTCTCCTTGCTTAGTCTGAGAGTAGAAACAAGGAGATATCCACGCACGTCAATTTCAAGGGAAACTTGATGAGAAATGTGTTATGAGGTTCATTTGAAGAAACAATGCTCAAACATAACACATTGGGCAAAAAAGAGAACAGAACCAAGATTCCAACGCAACCAACAGTACTGAAATCGGGGTTTGACAGCTTAAGAAAAGGGCTTAAGAGTAAAAGAGCACACTTTTGCACCCAATTAGGGATAGGAATTCTCACTCACTTACTTTATGTAAAAGGGAGTTGTCACTTATCGCTAACTCATTCTTTCTTCTTATCATTGCAGAGAAATAGAAAGAGAAATAGGAAAACAACCATGCCAACCCAATGTCCATATCATCCCCCTCGACTAGAGATGCTCTGAGCCTGAGTAGCAGAGAGACATTTCAAGGCTAAGGTAGGGTCCTGATCCAACTCTTCTGTCATCTTTCATTGTACTTTTGCTTTTACGTTTACTAATGTTTATGCCAAGAGGGGAAGGTGGACAGGGGTCCCAGACATGTGTGCCCAAGTCCACCTAGGGTGCTAGAGTCTCTCTGGGATGCCCCTTAGTCCCATAGGGGTACCAGTGTCCCTCTGGGGTGCCCTAGTCTTCCTAGGGTGCCCTGGTCCACAGAGGACACAGGCCCTAGGCACAGGCATTTTATTTAGTTCTTGATAGTTTACTTTAGTTTCTAGATGGGATTCTGATATTCTTACTTGCTTTCTTATCTGTAGGATGTCCCTAAGATGTGTGAGCACATAGGCGATCATCTGATGGCACTTATACGAGAACGCACTAGCGCCTTGACTATCATAGAGAAAGCATTTACAAATGATAGGCCTATGGTGGGTGTTTGATATGCCCACAATTAGATTCCACTACGCTATGCTCATGGCATTTGGTGCAGGAGCACCTACCTGACAGCTGGTCTTGATAAGGCAGTTAGTAGTTTTAGGTCTTGTTTGTGTTTCCAAGAAGGTCTGATAGACCAAATCCATGTAATAAGGTCATGCTGATCATGATAAGATCATGCTGACCAGGCTTTTGCTATTTTTAGTTAGTTGGTTATAACAGCTGTCATGATGTATGATCGGTTGGATCTCCCAGCCGCCTGGAGAGTTTCCCAGCCGCTTGGAGTCGGGTCAGTAGTACCCGTAGGATAATCTTTATAAGCATGAGGATTGGATGGTATTGCATATCATCGATCAGGCTTTGCGAGAGTGAGGCAGAGCGAGAGAAACTAAGCATTGTATTTGCATCTTTTGAAATCGAATAAAGTATTCCTGTTTGTGTTCATCCTCTGTTGCATTCCATTGCTTGATCGATCTGCTGGTTTGAGAGGGTTTCATGGATTCACTGATCCATTCCACCGGTTGACTCATCTGATCGGTGGAATGGTAATGTACAGTAGGTTAGATTGTAGTTTGTTTTCCGTTTGCATGCAGGTGTGCAGGATCGCGGTCAAGAGATGTTGAAGACCCTAGCATGGGTATGTGCTAGGTCAAACTGATAAGACAGAGTGTCGAAGATCACCCTGAGGTTGGATCGGGTCATTCCTGAAGGATCGGCGAAGAGAGATTTCGCTAAGGCTGGAAATTGGTCAAGACGGCATCATCAGGATATCTTAGTGAATATCCTGCAGACAGTTCGGATATCGTCATCCGGATAAGTGGAGGAGATCGGCATGATGTTGTCGATTGCATGAAGTGTGAGTTCGTCGGGGTGATCATCATCTGGAGGAGCCGAGGAGGAGTGCATCGGCATCAGGTAGAAGATCGGGTCATGAAACTGTTGGAGTTTTCATGTTGCGAGTGCATCAGGATGTTTTAGGTCGGACATAGACTAAGTGCATGATCATCATATCGGGAGTGCCAACCATCCGCGTATCGCGAGTAGATGCGGGAGTGAAAGTTTGGGTTTTTTTGGCTAAGTGTTGAAGAGGTCATCAGGATATTGGGTGACGTCATCGTCATCAGGATATGACGTCATCGTCATCAGGATATTGAGATATCCCCTTATGCGAGTTTATCCTGCCATTGTTAAGTGCTTGGGTATCGGTAGAAGGTTGTATTAGCATCATCAGGAGGTTTCGAGAGAACCGGATAAAGTAGATCATGATGCTGTTGCTTGTGTCGTCGGCTAGCGGAGCATCGAAGGGAAGGTGATCGTCATCAGGATATTTGAACAACCGGATATTGGATATCCTGCTGACGAAGGTAGTGTCGAAGATCATGATGATGACGCTAGTGTTTGGAGCCCGATGAACAGTGCAACCGGAGGATGTTTGCGTTAGTTGAACATCATGATGGTGATGTTAGGAGGAAGGCGGAGGATGTGAATAGTAGTCGGCAGGAGGACAATTGCGAGTGTCCGCAATATGATGATGCTGTTGGTTTTAGGGAATATGATGATGATGGCGAAGATGATGATGATGAGGTTGGTCTGCAGACATCCATGCTATCTGCGAAGGTTATAGTGTGGATGCCTTTGCATCATAGTGGTATCAGAGCTCAGCAAAAGGTCTGGGCTGTTGTGTGTTGATTCTGTCACCGAAAGGGCAGAGGTAGAGGTAGAGTTGATTGTGTGTTGTGTGTTGATTGAGAGGTTGACAAAATGCCTCCTAAAGGTAGTGGTACTGCAAGGGAATTGCAGGAAATGAAGGAGAAACATGCTAGAGAGATGAGGAAGATGAAGGAGCTTGCTGAAGCACTTCAAGCCAGGCTGACAGCCCTGGAAAAGAACAAAAAGAGGGCAGTGGAAGACAGTGAGTCTGAAGAAGATGCAGATACTGTTGAAGAGTATGAAGAGGTAGCTGAAGATCTGGATGCTGAAGACCAGAGATTGGCAAAACTGTTAAAGGCAGTGTAGAGTGAAAAACCTAAGGTAAAGGTTGATGTTACCAAATATACTGGAAGCTTGAATGAAGATGAACTGTTAGATTGGATTGCTGCACTTGATAATCACTTTGAATGTGAAGATGTTGCTGAGGATCAGAAGGTAAAGATTGCAAAGACCAAGTTAGGAGGTCATGCTTTGGTATGGTGGGATTATGTACAATCCGAGAGAAGGAAACAAGGGAAGTCTAAGATCACTTCATGGGATAAGATGGTAGCAAGGATAAAAGGTAAATTCTTGCCAAGGGATTATGAAATCCAAATGTTTAAGAAGCTGCAATTTTTAAAGCAGAAAGACAGGGATGTGAAAGCATATACTGAGGAATTTTATCTGTTGAGTATGAGATCTGGTCATCATGAGAATGAGGTAGAAAAGGTGGCTAGGTACTTGGCTGGTTTGAGGTTTAACATACAGGATGAGTTAGTGTTAGCTAACCCTAAGAATGTGGAGGATTGTTATCAGATGGCAATCAGGATTGAAGAAAAGATGAATAGAGGACATGAGAAGTCCATGAGAGGAAGAGGAAACAATAGGGGAAGAGGAACAGCCCCTGCACAAAAGCAAACAAATGAGGGTCAAGAAGACACTGGTAAAGGACAAGGACAGTCTGATTTTAGAGGTGGATGGAAAGGTAATAGAGGAAGATTTGGAGGTGGTAGAGGTTCTACTACATTTTCAGGAAAGTGTTACACCTGTGGAGAGTTTGGTCATCCATCCTTCAAATGTCCAGAAAACAAAGGTTCATCATCCAGAAATGATAGAACAAGTGACAAGAGAGTACAATTGGTACAAGAAGAGAAAGTAGAAGAAAGTGCACAGAGTTCAAACAAAGGTCCTGAGAATTATGGATATCCAGAGAGTGGAGAATCACTGATGTTAAGGAGAATTAGTTTGCAGGCATCAAAGGATATGATGCAAAGAAGAGCTCTTTTCAAGACCACATGCAAGAGCAAAGGTAAAGTATGTAAGGTTCTCATTGATACTGGTTCAACAGACAACATGGTATCTCAGGAGATGGTGGATAAACTGAAGCTGGAAAGGATTCCACATCCACACCCTTACAAGACATCTTGGGTGAGTGATAGTCAATCACTTTTTGTCTCTGAACAGGCATATGTGGATTTCCAGATTGGGCCATATCATGATAGAATTTTGTGTGATATATTACCTATGGAATGTTGTCACCTACTGTTGGGTAGACCATGGCAATTTGACAGAAGGGTACTGTATGATGGGTATGCTAATACCTACACCATCAAGAAGGATGGGAAGATTATTAAGTTGATGCCATTGCAGGCAAAAGCTGCAGTACAGAAGGCAGCTCAAATCATTTTAATGGGAAAGAAGGAGTATGTGCAGATGCCTAGAGGAACAGGCATGAAGACAGTTCAGGATACTGCAGGGAAAGGAGTTGTTACAGACAACAAGCTGAAGAAAGTTTTAGTTGTGACTGACAGAGGTCAGCAGCAGGTTCAGAAATAGGGGTGCAACCAACCACCAGTTGAGAAGAATGACAAGGATGTTGTCATAGTTGGGACTATTGCTTGTCCTATAGAGGTTGAAAGGAAGATAGGATTGCACATTGCAGCAGTTCAAGAGGTAGTTCAGACAGAGGTTCTGGTCAGACAACCTGACAAACACAAGGTATATGAGAGAAAAGCCTACATCAACAGGCATGAGGATTTACTTGCCAGAAAGCAAGTTACAGTTCAGAAGTCTTGGAGCAGCCAAGAGACAGCAGCAGACAAAGCTGGAGCAGGTCAGACTATTGACAAGGCAAAGTATAGAGGTGGCAGACTTCCACATACTAAACTCATGGGACATGAGTTCTTTTCTTTTGGGGAGTATGGTGCAGGAGCACCTACCTGACAGCTGGTCTTGATAAGGCAGTTAGTAGTTTTAGGTCTTGTTTGTGTTTCCAAGAAGGTCTGATAGACCAAATCCATGTAATAAGGTCATGCTGATCATGATAAGATCATGCTGACCAGGCTTTTGCTATTTTTAGTTAGTTGGTTATAACAGCTGTCATGATGTATGATCGGTTGGATCTCCCAGCCACCTGGAGAGTTTCCCAGCCACTTGGAGTCGGGTCAGTAGTACCCGTAGGATAATCTTTATAAGCATGAGGATCGGATGGTATTGCATATCATCGATCAGGCTTTGCGAGAGTGAGGCAGAGCGAGAGAAACTGAGCATTGTATTTGCATCTTTTGAAATCAAATAAAGTATTCCTATTTGTGTTCATCCTCTGTTGCATTCCATTGCTTGATCGATCTGCTGGTTTGAGAGGGTTTCATGGATTCACTGATCCATTCCACCGGTTGACTCATCTGATCGGTGGAATGGTAATGTACAGTAGGTTAGATTGTAGTTTGTTTTCCGTTTGCATGCAGGTGTGCAGGATCGCGGTCAAGAGATGTTGAAGACCCTAGCATGGGTATGTGCTAGGTCAAACTGATAAGACAGAGTGTCGAAGATCACCCTGAGGTTGGATCGGGTCATTCCTGAAGGATCGGCGAAGAGAGATTTCGCTAAGGCTGGAAATTGGTCAAGACGGCATCATCAGGATATCTTAGTGAATATCCTGCAGACAGTTCGGATATCGTCATCCGGATAAGTGGAGGAGATCGGCATGATGTTGTCGATTGCATGAAGTGTGAGTTCGTCGGGGTGATCATCATCTGGAGGAGCCGAGGAGGAGTGCATCGGCATCAGGTAGAAGATCGGGTCATGAAACTGTTGGAGTTTTCATGTTGCGAGTGCATCAGGATGTTTTAGGTCGGACATAGACTAAGTGCATGATCATCATATCGGGAGTGCCAACCATCCGCGTATCGCGAGTAGATGCGGGAGTGAAAGTTCAGGTTTTTTTGGCTAAGTGTTGAAGAGGTCATCAGGATATTGGGTGACGTCATCGTCATCAGTATATTGAGATATCCCCTTATGTGAGTTTATCCTGCCATTGTTAAGTGCTTGGGTATCGGCAGAAGGTTGTATTAGCATCATCAGGAGGTTTCGAGAGAACCGGATAAAGTAGATCATGATGCTGTTGCTTGTGTCGTCGGCTAGCGGAGCATCGAAGGGAAGGTGATCGTCATCAGGATATTTGAACAACCGGATATTGGATATCCTGCTGACGAAGGTAGTGTCAGAGATCATGATGATGACGCTAGTGTTTGGAGCCCGATGAACAGTGCAACCGGAGGATGTTTGCGTTAGTTGAACATCATGATGATGATGTTAGGAGGAAGGCGGAGGATGTGAATAGTAGTCGGCAGGAGGACAATTGCGAGTGTCCGCAATATGATGATGCTGTTGGTTTTAGGGAATATGATGATGATGGCGAAGATGATGATGATGAGGTTGGTCTGCAGACATCCATGCTATCTGCGAAGGTTATAGTGTGGATGCCTCTGCATCAGCATTGATGGAGAGGAGGGATGTAGATACATCGACATTCCACTTATCGATGGGTGAGATTACCATCACACTGGAGGATGTATTTAGGATCCTTCAACTTCTTATCTAAGGAGAGGTAGTGAAGGTTGTTGGACATCACTCAGTGGGGTATACTCATGAGAGTCAGCTATACTACTTGGGTAGCACTATTTCATAGGTAGAACAAAGACATATTCAACTCCATTTGATAGAGCAAGGATGCAGAGACATTCCCTTACTATGGAGGATCATGATTGTCACAGTCACACTAGCCATCACACCAGATGGACGAGGCACTCACCTTCATGGGGGTCTTGTTCACACCATTAGAGTGATGGAGGAGCATCAGACTATCTATGCATGGGGGCACAGTATGCTTGTGCACCTTTACCATGACTTGGGGCAATATGTCCACTATGAGATGCATAGTCTGATGGTTTGCACATTACTATAGGTTTAGGCCTTTGAGCACATCAGGTGCACATGACCAGTGGGTTATCCCATAGATACAGCATTCACCCATTCATGTGTGTACACCTATCCACTAGTTAGGTGTTGGAAGCACGTCAATTTACTATATTGGAGAGTAGTATTTGACATATTACAACCTAACAACATCATTTGGAGACCATATTGTGGTTACATCAGATGGCCTGGCTAGTAGAGATAGTTAGCGAGGATGTAGAGAGATTGACTGATGTTCGGTCACCTTGATCATATCATATCTTAGTTTTACTTTGATAGGGTGGCATGACAGTTTGGGTAGATACAGGATGTTCCTGTAGTTCATCCGAGCTACACACATGTTGCTCGCAGTATAGTCAAGGCAAATACCATCCGACGACCGACAGTAGTAGATGTGCCACTTAGTGACAACGAGGGTCCTAAGGATGCAGAGCTAGTGTCATACACAGATGATGTAAGGTGTACCTGAGAATATCATACTTGGTGGCACACAACGTAGCTTGCACCTATCTTTCCACCTGGGCACCCTATAGGGGATGCCCGACCTTGGGCTAGTCACGTTAGTGACACAGGGGTGGAGGACGATGTCAATGATTTTGTGGGATACTACAATCTCAAGGAGGATGTGGAGGAGGATGAGGATGAGTCTGAGGAGTTCCCATCATAGTACATCTTCAAAGTGAGATCGCAACAGAGCCAGCAGGAGGTAGACACTGATGAGGAGACTGAGTCGAGACTGCGATCAAAGGCTTCTGGTTCTACTCCTACAGAGGATGTGAGGCCTATTTAAAGAGAGTGTAGGAGTGTAGTAGGTCTATGCCCCTAGTTACAAGTCAGATAGAAAAGCTCATCACACCATCAGTGATCTGAGATCCATCTTGGCAAGATGGAGATCCAGGTTAGGTTTGATTTGTTATTTGATGTTTTATATAGTTTATTATTTGTGATATTTATATTAGAGTCTAACATCTATCTCATCCTATGTTTTTTAGTTGGGACTGATGCATGGCGAGACTTTGTGAGTCATGTCATAGGAGACATAGTACCTACAAATGCCTTAGAGTAGCGAGTGTGGGCAGGTTATTCACCACGATCATCTACTGGGTGGCAAGCTGAGATATTTATGCCATTTATCAGATACAGGACTGCCACAGAGGCCATGCTAGAGAAGTCTGCATGAGAGAGAGAGGAGTTTCAATAGAGAGCTAAGCGTACTGAGGCTGAGCTTAGGGCACAGCGAGAGAAGATGGTAGCGGTTCCTATATTGGAGGGAGAGCCAACTGTCAGTGAGTTCTTACTGTGGGAGGTCCAGCAGGCAAGAACTGACAAAGACAGGGTTTAGGCCAAGAGAGACTGGTACCAGATGATGTACCAAGAAGCACAAGAGTAGATGATAGAGATGAGAGGCCAGATCAGGGGGTTATGATCGTGAAGCATCTCAAGGAGTCACTCGTATACTATGAGGGCCTAAGGGTACTAGCGATTGACGCTCAACTATGTTATGTATAAATTTTAGGCACTACGACATCCCATTTTGTTTTGAGGGATACTCAACTCAAATGTATACATGAAACTGTGATATATATATATATATATATATATATGATGGTTATTTCTTTTTATCTATGTGTAATCGATTTTGGTCTATCACATGTGATTTTTATAAAAATGCAACTAGTGATAATGTCTAAATGCTATAATTAATGCTATTGTGATATACTAACAAAGAACATGTAGTAACAAACACAAGGATTAATTATTTTACACATAACTTTAATTTTCATGCTATATTCAGTTAATACAAAAGTTATCTAAGCAATTGCTACTTAAACATGACACAACAATGATCAACTGAACAAATATGTAATGCCAAATGAATTAAGACAAAACAATGATATCTTGTTGAAATTGAAGCTAATCTATGTTCTAAATTAGCTTAGGAACATTCAACATTAGATCTTTAAGCATAAAATCTTTTGAGGTACGCTGCATTAATAGGTTCTTTAAATAGCGTACCTTGCTCATCGACTAATTTATACACTTCAGATCTAAAGGTTTTAATTATTATATACGGTCAAAGACAATTAGGGCTGAACTTACCTTTGTCGCCAGGCAATACATTTACATTGTGTTGATTTTCATAAAGAACCAAGTCCCCAATGTTAAATGAACATTGTATGACTTGTGCATTAGAGGCTCATTATACACCTTTTTGATAATCCTTGAGATGTTCAAGAGCATTAATACATCTTTCATCAAGCATCTTAAGTTCCTGTAATCTTTTCTCTCATTCTATGTCATCATCCATGATATCTCTTAGGGAAATTCTTAAAGAAGGAATTTCTAACTCCAAGGGCATTATCGTGTCTGCGTCATAGATGAGATTATATGATGTGTTACCAGTAGCTATTCAAATACTTGTTCTGTAGGCCCATAATGCATAGGATAATTTCGTATGCCAATCTTTTTTATTTTTATTAATAGTTTTATGTAGAATCTGTCCAATAACCTTGTTTGAAGCTTCTTCTTGGCCATTTGATTGAGGATAATAAGGCATAGAGAAGAGATGTTGTATATGATATTTTTTGAGGAACTTTTTTACATCCTTGTTCTCAAATGGTGTACCATTGTCCTAAACCAAGGAGAAAGGCATTCCAAATTGAGAAATTATGTTATCTTGTATGAATTGATAGATTACATCAGTGGTCATGGATCACAAAGGGACTGCTTCAACCCATTTTGTAAAATAATCAGTAGCAGTAATGATAAATGTATGTCCTTGAGAGGAGTGTGGGGAAATTTTACCAATTAGATCCAAGCCCTAGATAGAGAATGGACATGGTGATACTTGG
Organism: Cunninghamia lanceolata; assembly: GCA_027924645.1. Taxonomy (NCBI): domain Eukaryota; kingdom Viridiplantae; phylum Streptophyta; class Pinopsida; order Cupressales; family Cupressaceae; genus Cunninghamia; species Cunninghamia lanceolata. The sequence continues at coordinate 2,740,717 of BSBN01000798.1, forward strand.
GCACGAATCTCTTGAGTGGGAGCATGGATTAAATGTTTATGTTATTGACATTGCGGGCATCTTTTGATATAAGTAAATGAATCTTGTTCCATATGCTGCCAGTAGTACCCCATACATAACAATTTTTGCACCAATGATTTTCCACCAAAATGCTCTCCACAGGCACCAGAGAGAGCTTCTTCTATAGCTATCAAAATCTTTTCATTGCTTAAACATCAAAGTAAAACACCATTGTCACTTCATTGATACAAGACATTCAATAATATAATGTATTGCGTTGCTAGTTTGCATAAATGGAGTCAAGCATTCTTAGATGTCGAATTAGGAATGGTTCCATTGTGTAGATAGTTGAATATGTAGGAGAACCATTCATCCATGTATGTATTACCACAGAGTTATGCATTTGCAACTATAGGGTCATCAATTATCAGTGTCTTTAAGATTATGAGCAACAAAAATAAATTCCTCAGGAGAGCCGTCAGGGGATATAAGGTAAGTTGCGCTTGCCATTACATCCACATGCTAGTTATCTTTCCTAGGAATGGTGTTGATGGACTATGATGTGAATTATTTTAAGAAAGATAGCACCAACTCATGGTACTAAGATAGATTATCGTGCTTAGTTTGATACGATCTCGTTATTTATTTAAAAATTAACTAAGAGTCACCATATATTGTAATGTTTTTGATATTAAGAGCTAAGGCTACATGAAGTCCAGTGATAAGAGCTTCAAATTCAACTATATTGTTTGTGCATAAGAAATCTAAGTGGTAGGATAAGGGAATCAACTTACCAATGGGGGTATCAATATAACACCATCCCTAGAGCCAGTTTGATATTTTGAACTATCAAAGTATAATTCCCATTTTTCATCTATAGAGATTGTTAAAATTTGTTCATCAAGAAATGCATCAACATTTTGTATAGAAAAGGGCAATGGAGCCTCAGCAAACTGATTAGCTATCGCTTACCCTTTAATCACCTTTTGTGAAATAAATTTGAGATCAAATTCTATTAACAACGTGACCCATTTAGCAAGATGACCTGATAAATCCATTCTTGTGAAGAGATGTTTCAAAGGGTCAAATTTTACCATTACATGCACTTCAGCATTTAAGAGATAATGTCTAAGCTTTTGAGTGGCAAACACTAAAGCTAAACAAAGTTTTTCTATAACTGTGTATCACACCTTGTAATCAAGAAAAGTACGAATGATGTAATAGAAAACACATTCTTTGCCTTCAACATTATGCTATGCTAACAAAGTTGGTAGGGCATTGTTAGATATTAAGATGTATAACAAAAATGGTTTATCAAAAACAATGGGTTGCAAAATAGATAGATTAGCCAAGTAATCCTTTAAATCATTGCAAGCTTTTTGACATTCAAAATTCCATTGAAAGTGGGAATCTTTCTTTAGTAGTTGCGTAAAGGAGCAAGTTCTATCCACGAGTTGTAAAAAAAATTAGCGGATGGCCTGTATCTTTCCCTACAAACTATGAAGTTGAGATATGTTCTTAGGTATTGGCATATTAACAATTGCATCTATCTTTTTTGCATCAACTTCTATACCCCAATTCTAAACAATAAACCCAAGTAACTTTCCACTGTCTACGCCAAAAACACACTTACGGGGATTCAATCATATATTATACTTTCATATGCGCTCAAATATTTGTAGAAGATTTGTAACATGATCCTTACAATGGATAGACTTCGCTAGGATGTCATCAACATAATCTTCTAAAATGTTGTGCATATAGTCACAAAATATAAGAGTCATTGCACATTGGTAAGTAGCTCCTACATTCTTAAGTCTGAACGGCGTGACTACCCAAAAAATTTACCCCAAGGTGTTATAAAGGATGTTTTATACTAATCGAGAGGATTTATAAGGATTTGATTATATCCTGAAAATCCATCCATGAAAGATAACAACTCATGTCCAGCTATGGAATCAACAATCATATCAATATTAGGGAGCAAAAATTCATCTTTGAAAGATGCTGAATTTAAGTTTCAGAAATCTATACACATTCTTATATGACCATCAGGTTTAGTGACGACAACAATATTTGAGATCCACAGAGAGTAATCGATAGGTCAGATAAAACCCACTTGTAAAAGATTTTCTATTTTAGTTTTAACAAGCAAATCAATCTTAGGATTCACCTTACGAATCTTTTGTTTGAATGGCTTAACATCTGGTTTCAACACAATATTGTGCATTACAATATGAGGATCTATACCAGGCATGTTTGAATAATTCCAGGAAAATAATTTCGAGAACTCATTCAATAGTTTAGTCATTTCTTCTTTTTCTTCCACATTTAAACAATCACCAATAGGGATAACTTTTTCAGGGTTATCCTTATCCATATAAATGTCAACAGTCTTACCATTAAGGAGAGTACTGTGGTCTGGGGAATTGTAGGATTGCAATTGTTCTTCAAGTTCTTCATTATGCTCTACTATAGCAATTATTGTGCTAATAGTCTTTCCAAAATATGCATCATTGTTTAAACAATAAGGTAGGCCATGTTTATGGTGATAATGAGGAATACCATCATAAGAACCTAAGAATTCCATTATTGCTTCATCTGCCATAAACATATCCAAAGGAAGTAATCCTGGAGGATAATTGATGTCAATCATCTCAGGGAATATCAAACTAAGTATTGATATTGTATTCACATTTAGAGTAGGGTGTTTGTGGGCTTTGGACTCCCTAAAAGGATTACATCCAATGCTATTTGAGAAATGTCACGTAGCGGATTCTATAGGGACTTTGATTCCTTGTTGGTTTCTGCCGCAGCCATTACCTACATAATCACAATTTTTATAAAGGATTCAGAATCCTCTGCCATAGAGAGAGACCATTTCTTTAGAGGAAGATGGAGCTTCATAAGTTTCATAGTCGGTAGTATAACTAAGAGTATTATCCTTATTTGTCACCAAATATGTCTTATGTTTATCATTCAAAGCATGCAATGTGATCGATACAATATTTGATGTTTCAAGGATGGTGTTTTTAAGTTTATACTCTCTTGTGGAGGAAGATACAAAATCTAACGAACCCCAGTCATCACCAACAAATGCATTCAATTGCTTGGACTCTTACGTAACATTTTTAGAGGCAAGAGGAGTTGACGTCTCAGCTTTTAGATTGTTTAAACTCTTAGGACCAACAACATGCTTATGCACTTCCATTTGAAAACAATTATCAGGTACAGGACCCAAATGGATAGTATGGAGTTTACCTTTAAATATAAACTTAATCAAATGGTGTAAGCTACTAATGCATGTATCCAAGGTCTACCGAGAATCATGTTATAAGATAGAGAACAAGGCATTACATGAATCAAGATAGGTACCATCACAGGTCCCACTTGTATAGGTACAGTTATAGTGCCCACGGATTGTTGTCCAACATTATCAAAGCCACAAATACTTAATGATTCTAGTTTGATGGCAAATATCTCAATTTTAACCTTATGCAATAAATCAATGCCACAAACATTAAGGGTTGATCCATTATCAATCATAACTCTCTTAACTAATGTTTTGTTGATTGTAATAAAGATAAGCAAAGGATCATATTGATTCTGAACCTCGAGAGATGGTAATTCATGTTGTTGAAACAAAATATCTATTTTTATTGCATGCATACAATCTAGTAAAGCGGCAACATCATTTGGTCTAATAGTAGGAGGAACAATCATCTTTTGTAAAGCTTCTTGAAGCATTCTATGGTAAGTAGGTGAAGTTTGTATTAGTTCCCAAAGAGATATCTTTACAGGAGTAGCGTGAAGCTACTCCACATAGTCTTTACCACCTTTATATGTTAAATGAGGTGCTTGAGGAAGCATATCTTGAGAAGCTGGTAAAGATATCAGAACACTTGTTTGTTGTGTACTTTGTTTATTATTTTGAGTGTTATATGTATGAGAAACCACATTATGATTGGTTTGTTGTGAGTCTTGTTTCATTATTTGTTTAGTATAATCATAAATGTGATCAGTAGATCGAGAAGAAGATGAAAGACCTTTAACCACAAGCACAGGTTTAGAGGATGGTTGAACCACATTTGCACATAGAGTGACCACAATTTTTAGTTTTTCAATCTCTTCTTTAGATTTAGGAACATAAATTGCATTTGCAAATCTTTGAAATAATGATAGCTTAGAGGCCTTAGTGGAATGTTCAATAGAGATAAAGTCCTCAAGGGCTTCATCTAACATATCAAAGTCATCATGACTAAACGGCTCATCATAAGCATGAAAATCTTGCAAAAAAAAATCTAACATTTTAGCATGCTCTATTTAAACCAAGATTTAAATGCACATGATGGTCTTTGCAAATGAAATACAATATCTAACAATAAATGATAATTTTAGACTCTTTTAGTGAAAAGATAAAGAATGTAATTCATAATTTAGCATATGTAATTTCACTAACGAGGTTTTTCAATCTAATTATGCTCCAGAATAGCAAATTATTTCAGATCTAAAGTTTAAAAGGATACAAATTCTTTAAAGCTCGGGTTCACTAATTTGTTTGGTTGTAAATTGGATAGTTTGTTTAAACTAGGTTAAGTACTACAATTTCTCCACTAAGAATTGGGAGGACAAGGACTGAGCTTATGAACAAGCTACTAATAACTTTGTCTATCCCTTATGCTTGTGTAGTTATGCAACCTAAGACCCTAACTAAGGTTTTATCGAATGTGTTCCTTTCAACCAAGTAAAACCCTAATTATGCCTTAATTCAGAAATATTCACAAACTGATAAAACAAGTGGCAAAACTGATCACAAAAGTATAGAAAGAGGGTTTCAAAGGCTTTGCACCTAGATTTTGAGGACCACTTGGACTAGGGTGCCCGCTCTAGTGTCCCAAAAGTTTCTAAACTGGAAAATTTTTAGTACAGGGTGTCTAAGATTGGTAAATGGCTTCCAGATCTCAAAAATAACCCCTGGTTGGACTAGGGTGCCCACTCTAGTGTCCTACAAGTTTTGGAATCTAAAAATCTAAAAGTCCATCATTACTGTATCCACAATATCCTCCTTTCTATAGCTTCTTTCTATTGGAACCTGTAAAACATGATCTACACCTACAAAAGAAAGAAAATGTTGTGGCTATATAGGAGCTTGCCTCAGTCAAGCCTCGTCTTTGGTATTTCTACCTCAACAACAACCAAAGATAAAGATTTGTAGAAGTGTGTACGAACCTAACAATGTGTATCCAGAAATATCAAACCCTAGATGTCTCAATCAAGGGAAGATCAACAACTTGCTTTGCATCAATAAACATATACAACTTCACATCAAGGAGATGAAACAAAATGAAGACTTGCATGAACAAGAAGGTAAATCAGTAATGTCTGTGGAGGATCTTCAAGCTTGTTGTTGGAGGCTTCAAACCTTCTCTCGATCATGTAAAGGCTATACAAACCCTAGGAAGAGTAAGATAGACTCAAGATCTTGATTCCTAATCTCCATCCATTGTCTCCATGATAGAAAATACAAAATACTTCCAAGAGCTTCAACAAGTCACTTATCTTCAATAGCAATTGTAGTGGACTTTTGGCATCAAGCTTGCATAAGAATTGTGTGTGTTAAAATATTTTTCAAATGTCTTTTTATAACTATCTTTAGGGAATTCAAATTTTGAAATAATGTTTCAATATCGCACAAAAAACTAAGAATTTGAAAATAGAATCTCTAGGCACTCAGAGGGAGCCAACACCCTGCCAAAATTCAAAATCCTAGGAAACAGGGAAGGACTAGGGTGTGGGTGCCCAAGTGAAATCCCTCATTTCCAATCAGATCTACATTTTTGGGGGTCTTAGGGACCCAAATCACAAATCCCCTTTCCAGGTTCTATCAATAAGTTACCTCAAAAAGTGAATAGTTTGCTCCTAGACTTAGTCAATAAAAGTTTTTGGAAGGCCAGAAAAAGAAAAGGTTGAGAGGTCACCTAAGTGAGGAGCTAAACTAAGGGAAATTGTACCATTCCATATAGGAGGACAATTTCTGACATTAGAATTCATAAATTAAAAATAAGATATTTGGCAAACGAATCATGCAAAGATCATTTGTGAGTTGAAAGACATTAAAGTTTCTATTTCCTGAAAAACACCTAAAAATTATCCAAATGCAGGTTTGAGGCACTAAATAGTCTTGTATATGTTTGAAAATGGGTAGAACTGGTACTACATGTTCCTACGCATAGATCACTCTGCAAGCTTTCCAGTGCTTCAAATGGTTCATCAACCAGACACCTAGATCAAAAGTTATGGCTCCCAGAAGTTGACCTATTTTTGGAGGGAGATGCAAAATTCAAAATTTGGTTGTTGGCCGCTAAAAAGAGCTATTTATGACAATTTTTGGGAACCCTTGAAGTAGTAGAGATAAGGGGGAAAGTCTAGAGTCAAGAAAAGGTGAGAAAACAAAAACCCTAGCTGATTTGGGTTACAAAAGGCAAAATATTCTAGAGTCTTGAGATAGGCAGCAGTAATGTGTTGCATCTTGTGGGGGATTGATTCCTCTAATTGTATTTGAGCTTCTATAATGTAATGCATTGTCCAATTCAATAAAATAACATTATATTTTCTATGTGTATTTTATGTCATTATGTGTTTTTTGATTTACCCCCTTCATCAAGTGGTATCAGAGCAAGGGTTTCTGAATGTGTAGACAAATTGCCAACCATGAGGCAGTTTGCACCAGGACTTGAGGTTGTGGGTTTGTTGTAGAGATGAAGATGCCTCCATGAAGATATTGTGTTGGGAGAAATACTTTGATGGCAGAGTGTTTTAGAGCCCTACAAAGGCAAATCGATGCATTGCAAGAGGAGTTGCGAAGAGGGTTTGAGTCAAGAACAAAAGAAGAAAGCAGAGATGAAGTTGAAGAAGATCTATCTAAGGAAGAACAATAAGTTGCAAGAGATCCTATAGAAGTTAGGTTGTTGAGGGCCATTTGGAAGATTTGAAAGAGGCCCAAGATCAAAGTTTCTACCTATTTTGGAGATTAGAATCCAGAACAGCTTATCGATTGGATCAATGACATGGATGAATATTTCAAGTATGAAGATGTGGAGGACCCAAATCGAGTCAAGTTTGCAAAAACAAAGTTGAAGGGTCATGCCAGTGTTTGGTGGAAGGAGGTCTAGTTAGAGAGAAATAGGAGAGGAAAAAGAAATATTACTAGATGGGATTAGATGGTGGACAAATTGAAGAAGCAGTTCATTCCTGCGGACTATGAGATGGAGTTGTTGAAGAAGCTGCAAGGATTGAAGGAAGGTAACAAGTCTACTAAAGAGTATACAAAAGAGTTTTATAAGATTACTATCAGGACGGGCCATGTAGAGGCCAACAAGGAGAAGGTAGCCCATTACATTAATGGGTTAAGGCCAAGTATTCAAGAGGAGTTGATCCGAGTCAAAATGACCACCATAGAAGATACATACCAATTTTCCCTAAAGGTGGAAGAGAAGATGAATAAAAGATTTGAAAGAAAGAAAAGGGGAAGAGGTCAAGGTGAAAGGATTGGCGCAAGACCCTATGGAGGTCAAAATGAAGATCCCAAGAAAAGTGAAGAAGCTGGCACCAATTGAAATAAGAGAGGAGATAATACCTACTACCCTCATGACTAGAATAATGGTGAGCAAAGAGGAAGAGGAAGAGGATGACCTGGGCAAGGACCTAGAAGAGAAGGTTTCAGAGAGACTTGTTTACAATGTGGAGAAGAAGGGCATTGAGCATACGAGTGTTCACAACATCAAGGAAGGATAAATAGAAGACCTAAAGGTAATACACGAGTTGCATATGTAGATGAAGATGTACAATCTAAGAATTCTGAAGATGTTGAAAGGGGAGAAGCCCTAGTTGTTAGAAGAACCTTGTTGAATGAGGAGAAAGAACCAGATCAAAAGAAGAGTTAATTCAACACAAGGTGCAAATGTGAAGGAAGTGTTGTGATATTATTATTGACAGTGGAAGCACTAACAATCTTGTTTCAAAGGAGATGGTTAACAAGCTGAAGTTGACAAGAAGGCATCCACATCCATATCGAATTGCATGGTTGTAGAAGGGTCATAGAGCTTTTGTCAATGAACAGTGTTTCTAGTCAAGTTCAAGATTGGAGACTACCATGATGAGGTGCTATGTGACATCATACCAATGGATGCATGTCATGTGTTATTGGGATTGTCATGGTAGTAACATACGTGCATTGTCCATGATGGCCATGTAAACACATATTCCCTAACAAAGGATGGAGTTTATGATAAGTTGAAGCCCTTGAAGGAGGTCGAAGAAAAGGTATGTAGTGCTGCCAAAATTTGCTTGGTAGATGCTAGGAAATTTTTGGAGGGTGTGAAGCATGAGCATCATTACTTTGCATTGATTCCTAAGATTAGTCAAGAGAAATGTGAAGATGTACCAGCAGAAGTCTCGGATCTATTGGGAGAATTTTAGGATATTATCTTTCATAATGTTCTAGAAGGTTTACCATCGGTGAGTAAGATATGTCATCAAATGGACTTGGTACTAGGAGCTAGTTTGCTAAATAAGGTAGCCCATAGAATGACTCCTACAGAGAATGAGGAGTTGAACAGATAAGTTCACAAGTTGTTAAGGAAGGGACTAATAAGGAGAGCCTAAGTCCATGTCCGATACTTGCAGTACTAGTACCAAAGAAAGGTGAAGAGTGGAGAATGTGTATAAATTCTTGAGCCATCAATAAGATAATGATCAAGTACATATTTTCATTGCCAAGAATGGATGACATAATGGATTGTTTGAGTGGAGCCAAGTACTTCATGAAGATTGACCTGAAGAGTGAGTATCACCAGTTTTGAATCAAAGAAGGAGATGAATGGAAGATAGTCTTCAAGACAAAGGAAGCTTTGTATGAGTGGTTAGTCATGTCATTTGGGATAACCAATGTATTGAGCACATTCATGCAGCTCATGAATGAGGTATTGAAAGATTTTTTTGGGAAGTTTTGTTATTGTTTATTTAGATGACATTTTGATTTTTAGTAAGACTTGGGATGAGCATCTGATGCATATCAAAAGAGTTTTGGAGAAGCTCAGGGGGAGAAATTGTTGATTAATCTAAAGAAATGTAGTTTTGCAAAGGAGTTGGTATACCTTGGATTTTTTGTCTTAGAGGAAGGTCTTAAGATAGACCCAGAAACTGTAAGGGCTATCATTGAATGGTCTATGCCAAGGAGTGCTATAGAGGTATGATCTTTTCATGGTTTGGTAAGTTTTTATATAAAGTTTATCAAGAATTTTAGTAGTATTTGTGCACCCCTAACTGAGAAAATGAGAGGGGATAGAAAATAGTTTAGATGGACTACATGACAGCCAAGAGTTTTGATACATTGAAGAAGAAAGTCACAGAGCAACCTGTTTTAGAACTTCTAGATTTCAATAAGGTATTTCAGGTAGATTGTGATGCTAGTGGTAGTGCTATAGGAGCTATTTTGATTCAATAAGGTAAGCCCATTACCTATTTTAGTGAGATGCTTAATGATGCCAAGTAAAAGTATTATGTTATGATCATGATTTTTATGCAATAGTTCAGGCTTTGAAGAAATGGAGACATTATTTGTTGCCAAAAGAGTTTGTTTTCTATATTGATCATCAAGCTTTGCAATATCTTAATAGTCAAGGCAAGTTGAATTAGAGGCACTTAAAATGGGTTGAGTGTTTGTAGAGTTATACTTTTGTTTTGAAGCAAAGGAGTGGGAAATCTAACAGAGTTGCAAATGCCTTAAGTAGAAGGCAAAATTTGTTGATAGAAATGAAGATAGAGGTTGTTGGGTTCAATAACATCAAAAGTTTGTATTCTAAAGATCCAATTTTTGTAGAGGCTTAGAAATCTTGTTTGGAACCTGTTACTTTGGAGAGCACAAAATGGTTGGATTTCATAATGCAAGATGACATGTTGTTTAGAAGTAGTTAGTTGTGCATTTTGAGAAGTTCCATGAGAGAACTTGATTAAAGAAAAGCATAGTGGGGGATTAGCTGGACACTTTGGTTGAGATAAGACCATTGCTATTGTTGGTGAGAATTATTATTGGCCATAATTGTAGAAGTATGTGAGGAAATTTGTGTATAGTTATAGAGTGTGGCAGACGGTAAAAGGAACAAGTTAGAATACAGGGCTATATCAGCCATTACCTATACCATAGAAGCCATGGGATGATATTAGTATGGATTTTGTTCTTGGCTTACCAAGGACATAAAGAGGACATGATTCCATTTTTGTGGTGGTGGACAGATTCTTGAAGATGGCACATTTTATTCCTTGTAAGAAGATTAATGATGATGTTCATATTGCATAATTATTTTTCAAGGAGGTGGTAAGACTAAATGGTCTACCTAAGAGGATAGTTTCAGATTGAGATACCAAGTTTGTGTTGCAAGTATGGGCCTTATCGGTGTTGTCATTGATGTCAACATACTCATGTTGAATTAATGATAAGGATTGGATGAATTGTTTGCTGAGGATATTGAGAAAATTAGTCATATCAGGAATAGAGAAGAACAGTGAAGATAGTAAGGTAAAGATACAAGATAAGATGAAGATCAGAGGATGTGCTTCAAAGGGTTTGTAGATATGTATCTTGAGATGATCCAAAAAAGATTTTAGAGGTCCACATGAAGAACTGAAGAAGTTATGGCCACTTAAGTAAAACTAATTCTGGTAAGTGTTTAGAGGTGATAGAGTGATACAGATAGGTTCGGTGAGATTCAGAAATGCAATATCCTATTCTGCGGATTTGGTGGAGTGTTTAGAAAGTCCATGTGAAGTGACAACTCAATTGGTTCATAGTTTGGAGGTCTATAAGAATCTATTCCATTGTGATAGTGATGACAGACTGTGTTCTTGAGGTTCTCGATGAAGGAGATAAGGATTTTAGTAAGCAGATGTAGTGTGGATGTTCTTGGTGATTCAGGAAAGCTTGTGGAGGTCTTTGGATCATGTCTAATTCATGTTGGTGGTCCGCATTGGATTTTGAGCTCACAATTGAAGAATAACTTCTGGATGATGATGTTCTTCCTAACTCTAGCTGACCGAATGAGTTACACATTGTGCGGATGATCTTGAAGATGTTATGTGAGGATTGGCATGTTCCTAAATGAAGATTAAAGTCTCAGATCTATGTGGCTGATAGTGTGTTGATCCACGTGAAGTCTTTTTGTAATTAGTCATGTTGTAATTATGTATTTGCTCTATAATGTATGCCGACTTGGATGATCATTCCTAAGTCGATGTCTTGTATAAATAAGGAATTGTAAAGTCATTTCATAGTGATTATTTGGAGATGAGAGTGTGGTAGTGAGGAGAAGGGCGAAAGGCAGAGAAAAAGTTTTGGGCTTAAATGGAACTGACTCAAGCATGGTGAAGATTCTATTCTTCAGTTCAAGTATGTAATACTTATTATTCTATAGATAGTGTGTTTCCTGTAGGCAGTGAGCCTCTTGTGAGTAGTGTTCTTAGGTAGTGAGCCCCAATTGGCATGTGCCATTTATTTCTTTCTATTCTTCTAATAGAGAATACATTCTTGGGTTAGTCACCCCATGGTTTTTTTCCTTAACTGAGTTTTCCGCATCAAAATCTTGGTGTCTTGTGTGTTAATGTGTTTCTGCTCTTAATTTAATGCATTATGTTTCTATGATTAATTTATTATTATGCTGCAGAATCACAAAGTGGATTTAAGTGTTTAATTGGAAGAAAGTTTTGGACAACTGATTCACCCCCCCTTTTAGTTGTCTGTCCTAAATCTAACAATTGGTATTAGAGCTAAGTTCCTCTAAAAGAACTTAATTGCTTGAGGAGATCTAGGATGTCATCATACAAGAAGGATAGTCTGAGGTTTGATGGAGCCAATTACACTCTTTGGAAAAGTCGTATGGAATGCCACTTGTAATGTATGGCAATGTAATATTAGATTATGGCTTCAAAGAAGTATGATCCCCCCAGAATGGTCCATGCACCATAGATGAAATGAGAGATGCTGAAAATAATCTGCGAGCTAAAGAAGCTCTTCTAAGTGCCTTATCTGATTTAGAACTGACAAATGTTGTTGATCTAAAAACTGCACATGAGATTTGGCAAAAATTGGAACTTCTACATGAAGGAGACAAGTATGTGAAATGTGCCAAGCTATAGAGTCTAAAAGGAAAATTCAAAAACCTGAAGATGAGAGAAGATGAAAATATCACTACATTTATGCCTAGAGTAAATGAGCTTGTTTGTGGCATTAGATGTGCTGGTGGAGTCTTGGATGAAGATGAGATTGTTGGTAAAGTTCTTAGATCTCTTCCTGATTCCTACAAATACAAGGTTGTTGCCATTGAAGAATTCAAAGCCCATTTAGGTGTCACAAGAGATCAATTAGTTGGTAAATTGGCTACATTTGAATTGACCAAGTTTGGAGTTGCCCCCCCAAGACTAAATATGTATTCAAAGCTAGTGCATCTGTAAAAGGCAAACAAAGGTTTGATATGGGAGGGAACTCTTCAAGGAAATTATCATGGTATGAGAAAGCAAGAAAAGACCTAGAAGAAGATGAAGCAGAAACTGCTCAACTTGAAGCCCTTATTGCAAAATGACTTCCAAGAGGATCCGGTAAGTATGAAGGGAAATTGTCTTTTAAGTGTTTTAACTGCAATAAGATTGGTCATTTTGCCTCAAGGTGTCCAGAAAGATTTTCAAGGCCAAATCCTAATAAATCAAGGTTCCAAAAGAATTGTTACTATGTTCATGAAGAGGATGATAATGAAGGAGTAACGAATGATGAATCAGAGATAGGAAACAAATCTAGAAGTGATTAGATGCTTATTGCCATCAAGGAAGAAGATCTAATGCCCTCTGAATCTGTCAATCATAAAGTTGTAGAAAGAGCTCTGGCTATCCAAGTAGAAGAAAAGGATGATTGGGTCATGGACAGTGGATGCTCTCACCATATGACAGGTGACAAAAATAAGTTCATAGATTTGGAAAGGTATGAAGGAGGAGTGGTAAAGTTTGGTGATAATCCTGCTGGTAGAATTAGAGGAAAAGGAACTATTTTTTTTTATGGAAAGAACAAAACTAGTAATGTACTGTATGTTGAAGGCCTAAAGCATAATATTCTCAGTGTTGGACATTTGGTGGACAAAGGCTATGATCTCTAGTTCAAAAATGGAAAATGCAAGATCTTTGAAAGTTTTGAAACAAAGATTGCATCCAGTGATCAAGCTAAAGGTAATATCTTCCACTTGGTTGGTACTAGTAAAAGTTGCTTATTTGTTTAAATTGATCAGAGTTGGTTGTGGCATAGGAGAATGTGTCATGTGAATTTTGATAATATCATCAAGATAAGCAACACTCAGGCTGTGAGGGATCTTCCAAGATTGGTGAAACCTTCTAATAGCTTGTGTAAAGAATGTCAGCTAGGCAAATAGAGTAGGGTTACATTCAGAAGTAAGGAACACTCTTCTACCAGATTATTGGACTTAGTTCATACTAATTTATGCAGTTCAGAAAGAATAAGAAGTGTAAAAGGTGATAGCTACTTCATACTATTAATTGATGACTACTCTCGGATGATGTGGGTAACTTTTTTAAAGGAGAAATCAGAGGCTCTTGAGAAATTCAAGATATTCAAGGCTATGGTGGAGAATGAAACCAGATTGAGTATAAAATGTCTGAGGTCCGATAGAGGTGGAGAATTCACATCCGGTGAGTTCATAGAATTCTGTGAGAAGCATGGAATAAGAAGACAATTATCTACTTCTAGGACTCCGCAGTAGAATGGAGTAGTGGAAAGAAAGAACTGGACCATCCAAGAAGCATCTAGAACCATGATGTTGGAAGCAAATGTTCCTCAGATCTACTGGAGAGAAGATGTAAGCACTGTAGTCTACACTCTTAATCGAGTTCAAATTAGAAGCAATACCAGTAAGACTCCTTATGAGCTCTGGTTTGGCATCACTCCTACTGTGAGGTATTTTAGAGTCTTTGGTAGCAAATGTTACATTAAAAGAGATGAAGATCTAGGAAAATTTGATGCTAGAAGTGATGAAGGAATATTCTTGGGTTATTTTACTCAAAGCAAAGCATACCGCTGTTATAACAAGAGATTGAGAAAGATTATAGAAAGTACAAATGTGAAGGTTGATGAAGGGATTGAAAAACCCTCAAGGTTTTATGAATATGATGAAGATGATCAGAATGATGTTCTGATTCAAGGAGTCCAAGCCCCCTCTGAAATTTAGATTCAAACTAATCTGGTAAATCAAGAAGAAGAGGTAAGTTTGATTGAACCTGTTCAAGAATCAGAAGTGCTAGAAACTCCCAAAGTTCCCAGGTATGTAAGACTGAATCACTCTAAAAGATCAGATCATAGGTGATAAAAGAAAAGGTGTACAAACAAGAAGAAGGATTGCTCAAGATTCAGAAGAGTATTGTCTGATTTCAAAGATTGAGCCTAAGATTGTGAATGAAGCTTGCAATGATGAAAATTGAACTAAAGCAATGGAGGAAGAGCTGTTGCAAATTGAGAAAAATCACACTTGGGATCTTGTTCTCAAACCTAGAAACAAGAATGTGATTGGAACCAAATGGGTCTTCTGGAACAAATTGAATGAAGTTGGTGAAGTAATCAGAAATAAAGCCAGAGTGGTCTGCAAGGGTTACTCTCAAATAGAAGGAGTTGATTTTGAAGAAACTTTTGCTCTGGTGGCAAGAATTGAAACATCTAGATTATTTCTTGCTTTTGCTGCTTTCAAGGACTTCAAAGTATATCAGATGGATGTCAAGTCTTCCTTCCTGATTGGTGACTTGGATGAAGAACTTTACATTGAGCAACCAGATGGATTTCAATTATCTGATCATGGTGATATGATCTGCAAATTGAAGAAAGAACTATATGGACTCAGGCAAGTCCCAAGAGCCTAGTATGAAAGATTGGATAAGCATTTTTTAAAGATTGGTTTCAACAAAGGTACTACTGACAGTAATTTGTATTTTAAAATTGATTGTTGAAGTATTTGTTGATGATATCATTTTTGAAGGAAGAGATAGTATGTGTAAAACTTTTGCAAATCAAATGAAAAGTGAATTTGAGATGTCCATGCTTGGGGAAATAAATTTCTTCTTGGGTCTACAAATCATTCAAACAAAGAAAGGACTCTTCATTTCTCAGACCAAATATGTGAAAGAATTGTTAAAGAAATTTGGGATGGAAGAATCAAAACCAATGAGTACTCCCATGGCAACCAGATGCAAATTAAGCAAAGATGATGACTCACCTAAGGCTGATCAGAAAAAGTATAGGTCAATGATTGGAGGATTGTTGTATCTCACTCAAACTAGACCTAACATTATGAATGATGTTGGTCTTGTTACTAGATTCCAAGCTGATCCTAGAGAATCTCATGTCATGGCAATCAAGAGGATTTTTAGATATCTAAAAGGGATAGTTAAGTATGGTTTGTGGTATTCTAGAGATCATGATTTCTCTCTTCATGAATATATAGATGCAGATTGCACAGGAGATGTGGATGACTGGAAGAGTACCAGTGGTGTAGCATTCTTCTTAGGGAAGAGATTGGTTTCTTGGATTAGTAAGAAACAAGAGGCAATATCTCTGTCCACTGTAGAAGCAGAATATATTGCAGCAACAGGTAGTTACACTCATGTTTTGTGGATGAAGCAAATGCTAAGAGAAATAAGAGTGGAGTATGAGGAGCCTATCACAATCTTCTGTGATAATTCAAGTGCAATAAATATATCTAAGAATCTGGTGTTGCATTCAAAGACCAAACATATATCCATCAAGTTTCACTTTTTGAGAGAGCAAGTGAACAAGACTAAAGTCAGATTGGAGTTTGTACCTTCCAAGGATCAAATTGTAGATATTTTTACTAAACCTCTTCCTAAGGATTCTTTTGAGTATCTCAGGGAGAAGTTAGGGGTTATTGCCCCTCCAGTTTTGAATTAAGATGCACTGATGTGCATCATTTTGGTGGATCTCACAATCATATCTTGTGATCTGAATTGATGTTTTGGAAGCTACTACTTAGGGGGAGTAGCTGGTATGATTCTGAAGTGGTGGAGTTGCAAGTATGTGCCCTTTGCCATTGATGTCAAAGGGGGAGAGAAGACATGTGAAAATAAGTGATTGTTGATCAAAGGGGGAGTAGTAAAGGAAGAGAAGACATGTGAAAGGCTGTTGGTGATAGGGGGAGTTGTGTTAGTAAAGAAAAGTTCTTGTCTTAATGGTTAAAACAGTTTTTCACATCGTATGTTGCCATCAATGACAAAGGGGGAGATTGTTGCAAGTATGGGCCTAATCGGTGTTGTCATTGATGTCAACGTACTCCTGTTGCATTAATGATAAGGATTGGATGAACTATTTGCTAAGGATATTGAGAAAATTAGTCATATCATGAATAGAGAAGACCAGTGAAGATAGTAAGGTAACGATCCAAGATAAGATAAAGATCAGAGGATGCACTTCAAATGGTTTGTAGATATGTGTCTTGAGATGATCCAAAAAAGATTTCAGAGGTCCGCATGAAGATCTGAAGAAGTTATAGCCAATTAAGTAAAACTGGTTCTGGCAGGTGTTTAGAAGTGACAGAGTGATATAGATAGGTCCGGTGAAATTTGGAAATATAATATCCTGTTCTGCAGATTTGGTGGAGTGTTTAGGAAGTCCATGTGAAGTGACAAATCAATTGGTTTGTGGTCTAGAGGTACGCAAGCATCTATTCCATTGTGATAGTGATGACATACTATATTCTTGAGGTTCCAGATGAAGGAGATAAGGATTTCAGTAAGTAGATGTAGTGTGGATGTTCTTGGTGATTCAGGAAAGCTTGTGGAGGTCTTTGGATCATGTCCAGTTCATGTTGGTGGTCCGCATTAGAGTTTGAGCTTGCAATTGAAGAATAACTTTTGGATGATGATGTTCTTCCTAACTCTGGCCGACCAGATGAATTACACATCCTACGGATGATCTTGAAGATGTTATGTGAGGATTGGCATGTTCCTAAATGAAGATTGAAGTCTCAAATCCATGTGGCCGACACTGTGTTGATCTGCATGAAGTTTTTTTGTAATTAGTCATGTTGTATTTATGTATTTGCTCTGTAATGTATGTCGACATGGATGATCAATCCTAAGTCGATGTCTTGTATAAATAAGGAATTGTAAAGTCATTCCATAGTGATTGTGTGGAGATGAGAGTGTGATAGTGAGGAGAAGAACAAAAGGCAGAGCATAAGTTTTGGGCTTAAATGGAACTGACTCAAGCATGGTAAAGATGCTATTCTTTAGTTCAAGTATGTAATACTTATTATTCTATAGATAGTGTGTCTCCTATAGGTAGTGAGCCTCTTGTGAGCAGTGTGCTTAAGCAGTGAGCCCTAATTGGCATGTGCCAGTTTGTTCTTTCTATTCTTCTAATAGAGAATACATTCTTGGGTTAGTCACCCCGTGGTTTTTCCCTTAACTAGGTTTTCCACGTCAAAATCTTGGTGTCTTTTGTGTTAATGTGTTTCTACTCTTGATTCAATGCACTATGTTTCCATGATTAATTTATTATTATGCTGCTAAATCACAAAGTGGATTTAAGTGTTTAATTGGAAGAAAGTTTTGGACAACTGATTCACCCCCCCTTTCAGTTGTCTA
Organism: Cunninghamia lanceolata; assembly: GCA_027924645.1. NCBI lineage: Eukaryota > Viridiplantae > Streptophyta > Pinopsida > Cupressales > Cupressaceae > Cunninghamia > Cunninghamia lanceolata. Next base: position 2,758,417 of record BSBN01000798.1, read on the forward strand.
TCCTGAATCTAACAATTTCTTGGTTATTTCTAGAGGACATTATGGAAGATGTTGAAGATGGATTTGAAGTTTAGTTGTGTACACCATCCATAAACTGATGGATAGACAGAAGTGGTGAATAGTAGTTTGGGTAACCTACTATGATGCTTAGTAGGAGATAACCCCAAGAGATGGGATTTGATTTTACCATGGGTAGAATTTTCTTACAACAATTTTGTCAATAGGAGCACAAGTAAATCACCATTCTAGATTACTTATGGGAGTAGTCCAAGAAATTCTTCATAGTTAAGGAAGCTAGATAAGGGAGAAAAGACAAGTACTGATGCTGAAGACTTTGTAGAACACTTGAATAATTTGCATGAAAAGGTGAGAAAGCACATTAATAAGATGAATATTTAGTACAAGGATAAGGCAGGTTAGAAGAGGAGATATAAGGACTTTTAGGTAGGGGATGAAGTCATGGTTCACTTGAGAAAAGAGAGGTTTCAAGTTGGGACATATAATAAGTTGAAAATGAAGAAATTTGGACCATGCAGGATACTGAAAAAGTATGATTCAAGAAATGCATATGGGGTAGAGCTGCCAAATGATATCAACATTTCCCCTATGTTCAACATTGCTGATTTAACAGAATGTCATGCAGGTGGAACGGAGGATGGACTGACAAAAAAAAGTGGAGTATTCTAGTATCTACTTCAAAGGAGGAGATAGAAGAGATCTTGGATAGCTGTGTGGGAAGGAGTACTCAGAATAAGCAATATGAGGAATATCTGGTGAAGTGGAAAGGAAGGCATGTTGAAGATTCTTCCTAGTTATCTAAGGCATAAGTGGAAAGTTTGGGGTTTTCCTCAAACACCTGAGATGTGACTGTTGATAACTGAGAGGGGGGGGGGTGAATCAGTTATCCTAATTATTTTCCTTTTTGAACTTTCTTATTAATTAATGCAGCATTGAATCAAACACAAAAACATTACCATGAAATAAGAAACACATGACACAGTATTTTTGACGTGGAAACCCTATTAAGGGAGAAAACCACGGGGTGATTAACCCAAAGATTATTCTCTGTTAGAAGAATAGGGAATTAAAAAAATGGCACTTGCCAATTAGGGCTCACTGCCTGAGCACACTGCTCACAAAGAGGCCCACTGCCTACAAGGAGACACACTATCTACAAAGTGATAAGAATCATAGTCTTGAACTGATTGGAAGCATCTACATATGCTGGAGTTCAGTTTCGGTTAGGCTCAGTACACTGATCTGCTGCACTTCATCTTTCCTCTGTTCTTTATTCCGCTATCCTTTCACATACCGGATCTTTCTTACTACTTCTGCTCTGTTCTGCACTTATTCGCATATATCATCACACAATTCCCATCTTCACAACTAAATCCATCCTCTATATATATCCGCACAAGTAATTTCATCACTTTTCTAGTCGGCATCCGGAACAGTCTAGTTTCTTAGAAACTCTGTTCTGTCAGCTGAATCCTTGCTCACCAAGCAATGCGGATCAAGCATATACTTGTAGATATCATTAATCATGTAGGCCAAACATGATTCATGCCTTCACAACCTTTACTATCAACAGTAACACATCCAAAAAATAGTCTGATACTCTGTCAGTCAGTTCTTCCTCTGTTCTCACTGTCTCTTAGGAATCTGGTACTCAACTATTCATATCTTTTTCCTTGTCCATCACCGGAGGCTAAATCCTTGGAATATACCACTCAAGGTAGTCCTCTTGACTTCCCCAAATCCGCACTGCACCAAGACACTTCCTCTGAGAGATCCGGACCAATCTGTCGGACCTTGCCATATGCTCTGTTCTTGTTCACCGGACCACAACAATCTTCATTCTGACTTCCGGTAGAGACACACCATGACTTGCGGATATGTGGGATGACCTTTGTTGCCATCAATGACAACAACCATGAATCCATATAGTGTCTCTTGCCAACAATCTCCCCCTTTGGCATTGATGGCAACACTTAGTGAAAAATGACTAAGTGTTTACACTATGCTCCCCCTTTGCTGATGCTCTGTCTTTATATACAATTTCTGGAACTCCCCCTTAGTTGGATTCCTCATTTTTCACTACTCCTCACTCCCCCTTTGACATCAATGGCAAAGGGTAGGGTCCGCACACCAAAATTTTCAAAAATTTTCTATACATAGCCGCATATTTACATAGTCACATATACTGAAGAATGTCTGCAAAGGATGTCTTCAATTGGATTAGTTCTATAGCCCAACTTTGCTTCATTCTATCCAAAATTGAAATGTGACCACTCAACAAAAATGCAAAAGCTTCTGCCCTCTTGAGATCTGTCAGATCATTTGTTTGGGCGGTGGTCTGAGCATCACTGATGGCCTCATGCATAGTTTCTAACTTAGGGATTATAATCCTTCTAAGTTCTCCCATCCGGTTAGTGATATTCTTCCTTTCCTTCTCAAGGTTCTTTATTTCACTCAAGACTGCAATAGTTTGACATTCTTGATTTACTATGGAGGAAGAGAGAGGATCAAAACTTTGAGATAAACTTTGTAGTTTGTCCTGTTCCTCTTTTATTTTCTTATCAATTTCTGTTGTTGCCTTTGACCAGGATATACAAAATTTGTAAATATCACCGCCATCCTTAAGAGCATTTTCTAAGCTCTTTATTCCAATACTCATATTTCTCCTATCGTTAGAGATTAATCCTAATACTTCTGAAAATCTTTTATCCAAAAATTTCTTCCGGACCTTTTCTTCAGCTGATTTTTCTAGAGATTCAAAATGTGTACTAACACTGCTGACTAAGGTTTTGAGATTACCGGAAGAGGAGGCTACCGGATCTATCTGGACCAATGGTATAATCTTCTCAAGCACTCCGGAGGCAGCCTCTATCAACTCACAGTCTTCCATATGAGACTTTAGTAGTTTCTCTTTGACTTTCTCATTTGCAAATGAGGCTATTTTCATTGTTTGCACCGGTGACAAAGAGTCAAAATCTAATGGTCCTTTTAGCAGGTCCGGTTCATCAATTTCTATAGTGGCTTTTGTCAAGAATTCTTGAACAGTTTGTGCTGTGTCTCTTGCCGGAGATAGATGTTTCTCTGTTGGGGTCTTCTCTTTCTCTGCATCCTTGGTGCTGTCAACCTCTTTTTCTTTGACTGCTGCTTCTTTCTCCTGTAGTTTCTCTTCTTCTTGGGATCCGGAGACTGTAGGGGAAACCAGAGGAGAGATGTTAGTCTGTTCAAGGCCCACTTCTTCCGGAGCAGATGATTCCAAGTCCACAGCTGTTTCTGCACCTAAGTCCTCTACAACAGGAAGATTGAACCTTTTGAAGGCCTTCCGGAGGATCTCTTCTATCACTTTGGCCACCTTGTCAGTTTCACCAAGCATAAGCTGATTCATCCTTGCTTTGCTTCTGAATTCATCCTTGCAGTCCTTGAATATCATGTTCATTGTTTTGTGATCAATTGAAGGATATAGCTGAATAGCTATCTGTTCCCTGATCTCAAGGTCTTTTGCCATGGCATTTTTTCTTCTTATTTCTAGTTCCATCTCTAGACTCTTTGGAATTTCAGAGATAATCTCAATAAAAGCTTTATTGTAGATATTCAAGTACCTTATTATAGCTTCCTGCAGGATCTTTTGATCTGCCTCATTGTAGTCATCATAGAATTCAGCCACCGGTTGAAGGTTCCCATCCACAGTGACTGATTTGACTACACTGTCTAGAGACAAGGTGGGCTTTTCAGAAAGTTCTTCTGTCATTTCTTCCTTGTCTCGGCCAGAAGAGGATTTACCAGATTCTTTCTTTTTTTGTTTCTTTATTTCTTTCACTCCCTCATCTAACTCAGTTTCTTCTTCATCCTTTTGGCTTTGATAAGCTCTTGATGCTTTTGTCTTGGATCTCTTACCAGATCCCTGGACTTCCAGTTTTGAGCTTTTGGTTTTGATAGGTGTGGATCCTTTAGATGATCTGGTCTGGGTTGAGGATTCCACCAGAGCACTTTTCTTGCTTTTCTTTTCTGCCTCTTTCTTTTCTTCCTCAGATTTTCTTCTCTTTTCCCGGCTGGCATGAAGTGCCTCTTTTGAGATGCCTAGACCTTGAGCAATATGCTCAACTTCTTTTCTTACCTTCCTCTTTATCTCCGGTTCCCTGAGTTCTACATGTATCTTTACACTCAGCTCCTCAAAGGTTCCAAACCTTTCTGCCTTTAGATCTTTGGGCTGACTTAGCATGTGTTGAACATGCAGCTCCACTATTTGTTCATCCACTTCATACCCCATGGGCATGATCCATACAGTTCTTGGTTCTACTGCCTCCATTAGACACTGATCTGTTTCTACCATGAAGCATACTGTGTCTTTGTACTTTTCAACAAGGGATTGGGGTATTCTTTCTCTTGCATGCATCATGCTTTGGAAGTTCTTGAAGTATCCCCATAGAGCTGTATTTCTTGCTTTAGCATCCCCAAGTCCATGCAAATAGTCTCTGATTTGGGTGGCAACCGGTTTGTCATTCTGCCATATCCATCCACTGGATCCGGGAAGCTCATTCATGTAGTAAAAGAAGAGACAAAGGATTAGATTGCCATACTTGAAGGAGTTTTTCTTGTCCTTCTTAATCTTCTGCAGATTTTCAAAGAGTTGGTTTACAAGAAGCTCACACAAGTCATAGTCTGCATTCTCCTTTAACATTTGATAAGCTGTGTAGATTGTAGTTCTCGGTACTGAATTTTCCCTACTGGAGTGATAGATTTTGTAACCAATTATCATAGATGCAAATTTGACATCCGGTTCAGTGATGTCATCAACTGTCATAGCTCTCTTGTCAAACTTAGATCCGGTTGCATCACTAACTGTCTGATTTTTGACAGACTTGAGAACAGGTAATCCACCGGATGAGTGCAGACCGGTTACAGCCCTAATTGCATCTTTGGTGATCTTGAAGGGCTTGTTCAACCATAGGAAGTTGTCATGTACTCTACTTAGTACATACCAGACCCATTCATCTTCTTCAAAACAGGGGAAATGAATGCACTGTGCAAAGTGTTTGTCCCGGATGGCTTTGTACTGAGGTTTGATCTCAAAGGAGTCATCTATCAATTGTTTGTGATAGATATCCATCAGTTTTGATTCTCCAAAGTCTTCAAGATTCGCATGGATGTAAACCCTAATATCTTCCGTATGTAATACACCATGAGGAACACTAGAGAAGGCTCCTAGTGGATCTACCTCCAATGATTTGTAAGGATGTTTCTTGAATGTGGGGCAAGGTCTATCAGAGATCTTAACTATATTCGGAGTAGCCATTCTTCAAAGATTTGCAGTGAGATAATGAAAACGGAGAATACCTTATGCGCCTTCGGTTTGCATGGAGTGGTTGGATTGATTTCTTTATGCAATGACTTCGGCAGGAGATCTTTGGTGTGCTTGATGAATCTTGTTGCAGAGCTCCACTTTTCGCTTCTTCTTGAGTGCAGAATGAGCAAATGATTTTTGAGAAATCCCTTATATTGCTCCGCAAACCCTAATATCTATTTGCAATAAATGCTTCACCTATATTATTCCGGTTTGCCTTGTCCGGATAGCTTGGAGTATCCCGGATCAGTCCTGATCTATGAACATCATGCGGATCTTTCAATCATGAATAAATCAAGATGACACATTACAAGAACATCCCAAACATTCTGTCCAGTCTGCAGAGTAAGATAATGTACTTCCGGATTTCTCCGGACCCTTTTGTAGTCCTCTGTCATTCCGGAGCATCTCCCGGAACAGGTCTTTACTTGATCGATCACAACTTCTTTATATCTTTATGCAGACCTCTAAAATCTTGTCTGGATCATCTCAGGACTGGTATCTTCAAACCCTTTACTCCGCATCTTGTGCCACATCCGGCACCACTTGATTGGCTAGGGGAACAGGATTTTCTTTGAGTCTCCCCCTGAGCCAGAGCTCACTTTTTAATTTCTGGAAGAAATATCAGCACCAGAGTCTGGTGCAGATCCAACCTCTACATTCTCTGAACTTTTCTTCACCCAAATCTTGCTCATCTGATTCCTAACTTCATCCGCATTCATCTTTTGTTTACCCTTGTCTTGATTCTGATTATACACCGGACCTCTTTTGTCCTGATTCTTGCTTCTGCAGACTTTAGCATTATGACCGGACATATTACAGATTTGGCAAATAACATTTCTTTGCATATTTGACTGATAACCTCTTGATCTGCATTGATTAGCCATATGACCTACTCTATTGCATGTAAAGCATCTACCTTTGAATGATTTGTTTACTTGCATATTTCTGCATTCATGGGATTTGTGTCCATACCTTTTGCAGTTAAAGCACTGTCCGGAGAAGGATGAATTCTGATTCATTCTTTTTCTGCACTGATTAGCTTTGTGACCAAAGTGGTTGCAGCTGTGGCAGTATCCATTGAAAGATGGATATCTTTGAGCATTGGGCTGTCTTACCGGAGGTCTTCTAGGCCCATTCCTTGGATTTTCTGATCCAAAATTCTTTTGACCGGATCCGGAGCTTTCTCCTTTCTCATATCCCAAACCATACTTGTCATCTGTCCTCTTTTGACTTCCAAGAAGTACTTCAAGTTGGGCAGAACTTATCTTGAATTTTTCTTTATATTCATTTGTTGTTTGAAGATCTCTTTTGAGAGAGGCAATTTGATCCTCAAGTTTTTCTTCATTATCTTTGGCATCTTCAAGATCAGATTCAAGATGTCTGATAATCCTGTCCATCTGGTGGCATTCTTCTGATTTTTCTTTAAGAGATTGTCTTAGATTATCTTCAGCTTTTCTTTTTTCTTCAATCTCTTGAGTAAACTTTATAGTTCTTGATTCCATTTCATGTCTTAACATAATGACTTCTTTTGATAACTTTTCACATAACTTGGTTTGCTCAGTCAATTCTTCATTTGTATTGCTTTCTTCACTTTGTCTTGCCAATTGTTGAAGCAGCTCCTTTCTCTTTTTCATAGAGAGACTTAATTTGTCCTTTAATTCTCTCATGAATCCATCAGCGTGTTTGAGTCTTTCCTTTAATTCATTGACTTCAGAATTTGACTGTTCAAGATCCTCAAGGGTAGTCTTGAGTTGCTCCCTTAAACCATATGCATCCATTTGAACTCCCAGATCTTCCTCAAGCTGTTAGGCTCTAATAGGAGGAACCTTGCTCTGATACCAATTGTTGATAACTGAGAGGGGGGGTGAATCAGTTATCCTAATTATTTTCCTTTTTGAACTTTCTTATTAATTAATGCAGCATTGAATCAAACACAAAAACATTACCATGAAATAAGAAACACATGACACAGTATTTTTGACATGGAAACCCTGTTAAGGGAGAAAACCACGGGGTGATTAACCCAAAGATTATTCTCTATTAGAAGAATAGGGAATTACAAAAATGGCACTTGCCAATTAGGGCTCACTGCCCGAGCACACTGCCCACAAAGAGGCCCACTGCCTACAAGGAGACACACTGTCTACAAAGTGATAAGAATCATAGTCTTGAACTGATTGGAAGCATCTACATATGCTAGAGTTCAGTTCCTGTTAGGCTCAGTACACTGATCTGCTGCACTTCATCTTTCCTCTGTTCTTTATTCTGCTATCCTTTCACATACCGGATCTTTCTTACTACTTCTGCTTTGTTCTGCACTTATTCGCATATATCATCACACAATTCCCATCTTCACAACTAAATCCATCCTCTATATATATCCGCACAAGTAATTTCATCACTTTTCTAGTCGGCATCTGGAACAGTCTAGTTTCTTAGAAACTCTGTTCTGTCGGCTGAATCCTTGCTCACCAAGCAATGCGGATCAAGCATATACTTGTAGATATCATTAATCATGTAGGCCAAACATGATTCATGCCTTCACAACCTTTACTATCAACAGTAACACATCCAGAAAATAGTCTAATACTCTGTCAGTCAGTTCTTCCTCTGTTCTCACTGTCTCTCAGGAATCCGGTACTCAACTATTCATATCTTTTTCCTTGTCCATCACCGGAGGCTAAATCCTTGGAATATACCACTCAAGGTAGTCCTCTTGACTTCCCCAAATCCGCACTGCACCAAGACACTTCCTCTGAGAGATCCGGACCAATCTGTCGGACCTTGCCATATGCTTTGTTCTTGTTCACCGGACCACAACAATCTTCATTCTGACTTCCGGTAGAGACACACCATGACTTGCGGATATGTGGGATGACCTTTGTTGCCATCAATGACAACAACCATGAATCCATATAGTGTCTCTTGCCAACAGTGACAAGGTCACTTCTCAAAATTACTTTGGGTGTCTAATGCAAGAGCATTAAGTGGTGTAAGGGCAATCTTGCATCACCCAAAAAAAAATGTTGATTCAATATCATTGATGTTGTTTTCATTTCTTTTCAAAATTATTGTTTTGGTTCTGTAATCACTTGAATAATGATGTAGAACATTCAGTTTTTCCAAACTGCTATTTTTGGAAAGTTTACATTTGGGCACGGATTGAAGTGAAAATTTATAGGAAGCTTTGTAAACTAAAAATAAGACCTTTGGTGAAGGAATCACACAAAGATCATTTGTGAGCTGAAATATATTAAATTTTCTATTTCTTGAAAAACACCTGAAAATTATTCAAATTCAGGTTTGAGGCACTAAACAGTCATGTACAAGGTCAGAAATGGGAAGAACCAAAAGAGCGGGTTCTTATCATGTAGATCACTTTGTGCGATTTTTGGTGCTTCAAACAGTTTGTCAATTAGACACCCAGATCAAAAGCTATGGCTCCCAGAAGTTGACTTATTTTTGGAGGGAGATGCAAAATTTGAAATTTGGTTATTGGCTGCCAAAAAGAGCTATATTTATGACCATTTTTGGGAACCCTTGGAGTAGTAGAAATAAGGGGGAAAGTGTAGAGTCAAGAAAAGGTAGGAAAATAGAAACCCTAGCTAATTTGGGGTTACATTTAAGGTAGAAGATTCAAGAGTCTTGAGATAGGTAGTTGTAATGTGTTGCATCCTGTGGAGGATTGACTCCTCTGATTGTGTTTGAGCTTCTGTAATGTAATGAGTTGTCCAATTCAATAAAATAACATTCTATTTTGTATGTGCAATTTTTTTTGTTGTGTGTTTTGTGATTTACCCCCTTCATCACCTTCATTGCCAAGGAGAGAGATCTTATAAGTAATTATCAAATCTAGGGTTTCTAGGGCTAAAATAGAGAAATTGGGAGCTACAAACCTGAAATCATTGAAAACCCAAAATGAAGTAGTAGGAAGGAAGTGAACAAAGTTGTGAGAACCTGATTCTAGAAGGTTTTGGTCATTTGAACAAGAGGGTCAAGGACACTAGGCCCCTAGTCCCAAATTAGGGTTCCATAAGATATTTGGATTTAGGTGCCTTCACCTATCTGTCTTCTTCCTTCTTAAAACTTGTTGTAGTTTGATTTCTCTTAATGTAACCTACACAAACACAAGAAAAGAAAGGGTTGGTGCTATTTAGGAGCTTGCCTAAGTCAAGCTCCATGAATGGTGTTTCCACCTCCACAATACCAATAATGAAAGATCAAAGAGTACATGCCCTAAGGGTGCAGAGGTAAATCTAAAGTAGAATGGAATGTTGTAATAAAGCATGAAGGAAAGGAGTCACCATGATCATGAAAACCCTATCTTTCTTGATGTGGCATCACAAATTGAATCAAGAAGTTGGTGTAGCCCAAATAAGTGGAGAGATCTTCACAAGATTTACAAGACATTAGTGCAATAACAATAATCCACTAGAGAAAGCTTCCAAGATCATGTAGAGAAGAATAGAGAGTATGGGAGAGAGACTAAGAGATAGAATCCTTAGATGTTCAAATGAATAAACTAACTTGCTTATATATGTATTCCCATTGATTATCAGGGAATTAAACCAAATAAGGCCAATATGAGGAAGCATTAGAGATGTCTTAGGTTGACATTACCTTAAATTAGCCCCAAGTTAAGGGAGGGACCAGGGTGATGGGCACCCTTGACCTTTGTGCCCCTTAAACACCAAGATAATCTCAATTAAGTGTGTCTAGTCCCATTCTAAAGTGATCTTGCAGGTTTTATGCGTCAAGATTAAGAATTAATTGCTTTAGGTCCACTTAGGTGCTAAACTATTTACAAAATGACAAGAATAAACATTTTATTCCATAACATCACCCTTTATAATTACAAATAATACAACATTTATAGAAAATGTTACAAACAAAGCATGTTAGGATGAGTGGCATTTGTCACTTTACAACAACTTTATAAAATAACCTTTTATAGTTCACCTTAACTATCTTTTACACATTTTATGATAACAACACATGGCTGTCACTTGAGAGAACTTCACTTTCTCATGGGCTATCTGAATAGGTGGTTAGAAATAACAAGTTTCTAACCACATGCTAATGTAGATTAGGTGGTACTTTGTAGAATCTAAGATGAATCTGCACCCCTGCATTTCTAGCTGACAATGTATAGACAATCCAACTTGTTCACCTAAAAGGAGTGATGCTTCCTGTCACCACTCCACACATGTTGAACAATAATTCCAACATGGAACAAGCATGTGTGTTTGATCTTGATATAGAGGTAGGGAGTGGGTTGGAAGAGAACACCAACTCTAGTCCCTATCACACTAGGACTCCACCCTATAGTCTAATACCCTGTTATGCTAGCTATGACTGAGAAGCTATATAAGACATCATTAAAGAATAATGTCCTTCTAAGAAACTATTTAGATTTCTCCTTATGTCCCAGTTAAGGTGGCTCTTCATGACTTCTTGAAAGTATCATTCCACATGACCCTCTAGCTCTTCTCCCTACACTGAGAAAAATCTCCAGTAGCAAGGTTTCTACACATGAGAACGGGTTGTTATTTTTCTAGAGCCCCCATACCCTTAAGCATTGGGGCCTCATTCTTTCATTTGGTAATACCTGGGTCCTTCATGATACTTAAAACAACCTAACTACTCAAACTTCATTACTACCTTCCTTAAAAGAGACAACCTCATTCTAACCAAAACATTATTACAAGATGTTAACATCCACAACTGACTACAACATGCACTCTATTGGTTTAGGTCTGGACAACTGAGAGTGGGTGGTGAATTAGTTGTCACATATTTTAATTTTTCTACCATTGATCTTCCTTTACAACTTATAATCAAAATAATGATATAAACATTTCAGCATTAATCAATAACACATGAGAAGAAACATAAATAACACAATTGACACCAAGATTTTTGACGTGGAAACCTGGTTAAGGGAAAAACCATGGTGGGCGTTAACCCACAAACATTAATACCCTGTTAAAAGTATTTTTACAAATGAGAATGCACATGCATTTGGGCTCACTACCCAGAGCTCACTACTCATTTAGAGGCTCACTGCCTATAGAAAGATTACAAGAGAATAATAGAGATTTTAAACTAATAAATAGCATCTACTCATGCAAGAGTTTCAATTCCAATTAAGTGCAAAAACTGATCTTACACATTTCATCTTTACTTGCTCTTCTTACTGCTCTACCTTCATTCACTCCTTAGATTTCTTGCTCTTCTCACAATTACTTTATTCACTCACACACCACAATCATCCAATTCCATCAAATATATATATCTGCAACATGATCTACAATCATTTTACCAGTCAGCTTCAAGAACATTTAGAACTTTGTGATGTACTCTTCTCTGTCGGCTAGATCCATACATAGTATGAGATGTGGATAAACTTGCACTTGCGAAACATCAATCATGTCATCTATCACTATTTATCATCACCAATTTCCTAATAGACAACTTCTATACATCAGGAAATAGGATCATTCACAAGGTCAGCTAGTTCTTCTTTTGTTTGTTCTATCAAACTGAAACCCAATACTCAGAAGCTAATATCTTTTGAGTCCATCTCCAGAGGAAAAAACTCTAGATTTAGAGTGTCTTGACAATACTTACAACTACCTCAGATCCACAGAAAACCATTTTTTTCCACTGGATAGATCCGGACCAAGATACCGAACCCTATCACCTGCTCTGTTCTTGACTGCCTGGACTTAGACACATTCTAATTCTGACTTCCAGTGTGAATAGGTTGTGTTATGCGAATGATTGGGATGATCTTAGTTGCAATAAATGACAACACCCATCATTCCTAGTAGTGTCTCTTGCCAATAATCTCCCCCTTTGGCATTGATGGCAACACTTAGTAAAAAATAACTAAGTGTTGGAAAAGCTCCCTCTTAGTTTGTGCTCCATATTGTTGTTCACACTACTTTCTGGTACTCCCCTTTAGTTGGATTCCTCATTTTTCACTGATCTTCACTCCCCATTTGACATCAATGGCAAAGGGTGGGGTCCACAAGCCAAAATTTTCCAACAATTTGTATATAGGACCGCATATGTACAACTAATCATTAAGTTCTATTTACATGAACTTGAGAATGTCTACAAAGCTAGTTTTTATTTCCACAAGTTCAAAGGCCCAAGTATTCTTCATTCCATTCAAAATAGAGATGTGCCCACTTAATAAAAATGAATATGCTTATGCCTTTGACAGATCTGATGGATCACTAGTTTGAACTGCAGTCTGAGCTTCAGATAGGGCATTATACATTGTCTCTAACTTAGGGGCAATCAATCCTTAGAGCTCACCTATTCTCTTCATAATGTTTCTTTTCTCTCTAACAAGTCTTTATCTTATCAGTCAAGATAATTACTTGAGATTCCTGACTTATGGGTGAAATGGTTAGAGGATCAAAATTATTGGACAGATTTGACAATTTCAGTTCTTGTTCTTTTATCTTCTTATCAATATCCTCATTTACTTTGGGCTAGGATAGAAAAAATTATGTACATCACTTCCATCACTTAGAGCATTCTGAACACTCTTTATACTAATAGAATGTATAGTCCTATCATACCCTATTAGACTCTTAATTTCACCAAATCTCTTATCCAAAAACTCATTTCTGACTTTTGTCTCGGTAGACTTCTCAAAGGACTCAAAATGAGTATTTACAAAATTTACAATATTTTTTAGATGGCCTGAGGGGGAATCAGATGAACTCTTTTGGTAGGAAGGCATTAATTTTTCCAAAATCCTGGTTGCAAGCCCTAGTAGTTTATTGTCCTCCATGTGGAACTTTAACATCTTTTCTTTAGCCTTTACTTGGGTGAATGATGCAATTTTCATCAATTGAATTAGAGAGAGAGAATTTGGATTGGCTAGACCTTGGAGTAGTTTAGGCTCATCAATCTCAATCATTTCTTTTTTGAGAAGACTTTTCACTACATCTGCAGTGTCTCTTGCAATATTTTCTGAACCATCCTTTGGTTCATTAGATTTCTCAGTATCTACTTTAGGTGCTTCATCATTTGCACCATATTCTTTTGCTTTATCTTTATTTCCTTTTTCTTCCTCTTTCTCTGCATTACTTTTCTCTATGTTCTCTATAGAGGGACCCTTTTCTGGTTGTTCGCCACTTGCTATCTAATAAAAAGTGCTCTGTCAAGTAGTAATATTATCTTCCTTTCCTAATGGGTCATGTGAATTAGGAGTATTTCCTGCATCAACTACTTTATCCATCATTTTTGTATCATTTTGATTTACTTGTTCCACTTCCAAAATAGAGGCTTCATCCAACTTAGATTATTGCTCGATGATGTTGTCTTCTTCACCATCTGGAACTTCTTTTTGTGACTATGGGAAAATTGTACTTTTTTAATGCTTTCAAAAGAATTTCTTGATTTTCTTTAATGATTTCACTTGTTTCTCCAAGCATGAGTTTGTTCATTCTCCTTTTCCTTCTAAAGTCATCTTTGACTTCCTTGAATATCATATCTATTTGATCAGGTGAAATCTAAGGACACAAATTTATTAGTTCATTTTTCCTGATTTCCATGTCCTTACTCTTGGCATTTTCTTTTCTCAATTCCAAAATATTTTCTAGACTTTGTGGCAACTCAAAAGTTATCTCAATCAGTGCCTTGTTGTAGATGTTGAGATATATGACAGATGCTTCTTCCAATACCCCTTTATCAACATCACTGTATTCATCATAGAATTCAATCATACATTTTAGATTACCAGCTACCATGACTAACTTTATCACATTCTCTAGGAAAAGTGTGGGCTTCTCAACATATTCCTCATATTCTTCTGTCGTTTGCCTTTTACTAGCCCTTTTTCTTCCGGAGGACTCTTCTTTGGTTACTTTTGTAGCTTTTGTTCTGGTAGCCTTTATTTCCTTGATTTCAATGTTAGAATCTGTATCTTCTTCTTCTTCTCTTATGATTTCATAGGTCTAGGTTGCTTTTGTTTTCTTCCTTTTCTCCCATTTTCCAGATGATTTTGCTTCCGGTTTTGAAGTCTTGGAAGGAACAGGGGTAGTAGCAGAGCTCCTAGTAGTTCTTGAAGTGGAAGAGAGTTCCACCAGAGCATCTATTGGTTTCTTATCTTGTTTCTCTTTCTTAGCCTTTTCAGTTCTTTCTCTGTGTTTCCTCACAGCCTCCTTAGTTAGGCCTAGATTTTTAGCTAACTGCTCAACTTATTTTCTTACTTTCCTATTAGTTTCAGGTTCTCTAAATTTAGTATGCAGTTTTAAATTCAGCTCCTCATAAGTTCTGAATCTTTCAATTGTTGTGTCTTTAGGCTTTCTTAGAAGATGTTGAGCATACATATTCAAGATTTTTATATCTACTTCATACCCCATGGGCATGATCTAAGCAATTCTGGGTTCCACTACTTCCATCAGACACTGATCAATATCAACCATGAAGCATATATCACTTTTGTACTTCTCAAAAATTGATTTAGGGATTCTTTCCCTTAGGTGCATCATACTCTAAAAATTCTTGAAGTAACCTTTATTGCAGTTTGTTGAGCTTTGAAATCACCAATGCTACTAAGATGATCTCTAATCTGAATGGCAACTAGCTCAGCCTTAGTTTAGTGCACACCTTTTACCCCAGGTACCTCATTCATAAAGTAAAATAACAAACATAGAACCAATGTACCATACTTGAAAGTGTTTGTCTTATATTTTTTGATTTTGTTTAAATTTTCAATCAATTGATTATGTAGTACTTCACACAAGTCATAATCATTGTTTTCTTTTAGCATCTTGTATGTAGCATATATGGTTGTTCCAGACATAGAATTTTCTTTTCTTGAGTGATAGATCTCATACCGAAACACCATGGAGGTGAATTTGACATCCGGTTCTATAATATCATTAATGGGCATTTCCCTTCTATCAAACTTAGCACCAGTACCATCAGTCACTGTCTAGTTTTTCATGGATTTCAGCATGGGTAATTGTCCGATTGAGTTTAAGCCAATTACATTTATGATAGCATCCTTAGTAATCTTGAATGGTTTTAACAACCAAATGAATTCATCATGCATCTAAATCAAAACATATTGGACCCATTCATCCTCATCAAATATTGGAAACCCCATAATTTGAATAAAGTGTTTATCCTATAGTGTCTTATACTCAGGTTTAAGTTTGTGATTTTCATCCCTGAGTTGTTTCTCAAACAAGTCTACATACCTTGAATGTCCAAACTCATCTATATTTGCATGAATATAAACCCTAATGTCTTCTACATGTAGAACACCATATAGAACACTTGAAAAAGCTCCTAACGGGTTGAATTCAATTGATTTGTGAGGGTGCTTCTTAAATTTGGGTCGAGGCCTTTCAGTAATGTCAACAACATGAGGAGTAGCCATTTCAACAAATTTTATATTCAAAGATTTACATAGAGGTACCTTTTTCTTTCGCAAGGTTAGGGTTCATCAATTGCCCATTTAATTTGCTCTTTGCCTCAGTCTCTAGATTTGCAGCTCGAATGCTCTTCTTCTTGTTTCCTTCAAATGCAAGGTGATTCAAATGAGTGACCAAGTGACCTTTTATCTTTTGCAAAACCTAATTTGGCATTGTAATAAATGTGTTGCCCTAATTATATCTGGTTACTTTATTTTTGATAGTTCTTCATGAATCACTCCACAAGATTTCATATCAACATTTTTTCTTCTAGAAATCCTTCCAAAGGTTTTGGACCAATTTAGAATATTCTCTTTTATTGTGCTAGATTCAGGCACCCACTTACTGACAGGGGGATTTTGATGTTCAATGCAGCTCTCCCTGAGCTAGAGTTCCCAACTTAATTCCTAGAGGAATTGTTAGCACCTAATTCTAGTGCAGACTCATCATCATTGTTTATTGTATCTTTTTTAACCCAGATTTTGTTCACTTTGTTCCGTGTCTCCTCCAAGGCCCCAAGGCCTTCAATCTTTTCTTTAATTATTATTTCAAATCTACCTTGTGAGGATGAAACCTTACTTAAAAGGCTTGCCACCTCATACGTTTTTAAGATTTCATGTGGAGCATCAGGGTTAAACCTCACAATGCTTTGAATTGCACACAAAGATGACACCTTTGGAATCCACTTATTCTAAAATTGCTTTAATGTTGACTCATGTCTAATTTGGGCATCCCTTGCCTTTATCAACATTCCAAAGCAATCCCATGGATCGTCAAATTTTCCTACTATATGGAATATCCTATGATCAAATAAATTCTTTACCAAATTAGAAGCATCATGTACCCCTTTGGCCTTTGTCACTTCTACTACTCCCTTATTTATTCTTATCTCTTCCTTTAAGCTCTTAATCCTATGTTTGACAATATCCTTATCCTATTGATATGTAACACTAAAATAGGTAGGTGAAGCCATATGTTCTGTCATTGAGATCTTAGGCATATTGACCAATGACTTAAACTTATTATAATCTTGCACCAGTTTTGTATTGTTAGCTAATAACCTACCATAATCATCTTGTAGTTTCTTAGTAGTGGCTTCACTAAATAAAATAGTGTTGACCACTAAGGAAGCATCTTGAGGTGATGTTGTGTCACTTAATCTTCTAACAATGAGGTTTCATTTTATCTCATTCACATCATGGATAACTTGAGGCTTATTGTCTAATGGCGCCACAACCCAAATAGCTAGAGTCTCATGTCTAGTGTTGAAACCAAACCCAAAGTAGAGCTTCTCTTCTTGATCTTCATCCATAATGTCCTCATCAGTATATTGCCTCCTTATAATATCTATGGTTATAGCAGATATTATATCCCATCCTAGTAATAACAAGCATTCACTTTCCCTAGAATTCATTCTTCATTCTTGTAGTATCATGTTTGATAGATCAAACTCTATATTCTTTTGGATGCTTTGGACAACTTCTCCTTCATTGTCCTTCTCCTCCTATTGTGCATCATCTCTCTTCATTTACATATTAGCATTCATTCTACCCTTCAACATCAACATCTTGAATGGATCAATTTTGATGAAATCGTCATTAGCCAATAACTCTTCATAGGCCAAAGCCCTCAGATCCTAAGTATCTTTGTCACCTTCTCCCAAATTTAATAGTGATCTCCTTGAGGGAGATTTGGTATATCCAGCCATCAAAGGGGAGGGACTATTTGTAATATCTCTTGATACTCAACATTGTCACCACCAAGTACCTTAGTAACATCATAATCAACTAAAGGTAGAATCATGCCCAGTGTCTAAAGTTTATCTAGATTTGTTCCTTCTTCACTTTTAGTAGTGGTCATTTCTAGAATAACTTGTGCAAGTGGAGCTTGATAAACTAGTTCCATATGAATCATGGGATTTACTTCTACCTTATCATCTTCTTCCATAACCCACAAGATATCTACACTACCAATCATCATTTTTATCCTACTCAATGGGTCTATAATAGAAGGGAATGTCCCTTTATATGAAGGAACTAGCTCCTTCTTTTTCATTTTACATTCAACAATTCTTTTCCAAACCTCCCTTCTTTTGATTTCTCCCTAGGTTGTATAGTTTCTTATGAGATCCTCAAGGATATTAAACTGATGGCTATATCTTAACATACTCTGTGACCTTAATTTCTCAATGGAATGTTCAGGGTCATATTCTTTTAAGCCCTAACCTTAATCTAGAGCTAGTCAATTTTGATCCTAACAGATCAAGGCCTTTCTTGGTAGTAGCAATAAATTATGAGAAATTGATTGTGGAAGGTAAGAATGAGGCTTTCTTATGATTCATCATATGTAAATTATCTGCTTCATTCATTTTGCATGTTGCCTCAAGGAATACAATTTTATCAAGTATAAAGATGGGAACAAAATGGGATTGCACTTTATCTCCATAAATCCTAACCATTGTATAATCATCATGGAAAAACTAGTCTCCCAAATTGCAACTCCAATTTCCTTTCGGTTCAATCTCCTTTGGTCTTAAGAACCTCATGAATGCAAGAGACAATCTCCATATCACATGTCCTAGAAGATCTAATATTTTTATAACAAACAAGGTCTCAAAGATGGAATAGTCAAAAGTCTTACAATGAGATTCCCAGATATAGGTTCTCATTTGCATTGGCATTGTCTTACCATCTGGTGTTTTATAAGTCATTCTGAGACTAGGGTGCCACCTCTATTTTCCTTGATATAGCAAGATGTGGCACAACATTGAATACCATCTAAAATAAGGAATATTCTCATGTTCCTTCAACCTCTTCAAATTCAAATGTATCTTCTTAGCAACATAGGAAGCATAGTCAAAAGGCCTATTCACTTCCTAGTGTTGAATGTCAACAGCCAACATTATAAGATAAATTGGCATATATATATTTTGATCAAATCCTAAGACCTGACAATAAGAAAAAAACTAAACAAGATTTATCCTATTTCATTCAAATCCTAATGTACCTCTGATGGAGCAATTAAGGCATGCATACAAGAAAGGAAACTAAACTAAGCTTTTTATCATGCAAACCTTATTCAAGTGGATTTGCTCTTTGATGTGTTGATATGTAGGTGGCTCCACAAAATAGCAGCATAACTTTATGTTTCATGAAGTCTTTAAAATGGCTTGGGTGTATATTTTGTTCAAATCCTAAGACCTAACAATAAGAAAAAAACTAAACAAGATTTATCCTATTTCATTCAAATCCTAATGTACCTCTGATGGAGCAATTAAGGCATGCATACAAGAAAGGAAACTAAACTAAGCTTGTTATCATGCAAACCTTATTCAAGTGGATTTTCTCTTTGATGTGTTGATATGTAGGTGGCTCCACAAAATAGTAGCATAACTTTATGTTTCATGAATTCTTTAAAATGGCTTGGGTGATAGGCTATTTATAGATTTTTTGGATAGTGGATGAAGGGCTAGGATTGATTGGAGAGATCAATGGATGAGATTGATTGAGAAGATTGGATGCATGAGCACTTGCCAAGTGGCGAGAATTTTTTGGATGAGAAGGGATGTCCTTGGATTGGGGAAGAATCAAGGGTAGAAATATGGATTGGATAAAGTGAAGGGATGGGATTGAATGAAGACAAAATGACTCATTTACAAAGGACTTTGGCCATACCTTTGTAAGAGACTCATGTGGTCTTGTACAAGAGGCCATGCCTTTGTACACATAGGTGGATGGAGAGGATTTGACTAGGGTTAGTTTAGGATAATGGAATGTACAAGTGTGGTATTAGCTAATTAATTAGGTTTAGGTCACCTAATCAAAAGTGTAGAAAATAGGGAATTAAATAAATGTAAATATTTTTTTAATTCATGGGATGGGAAAAGGGGATAATAGATAAATGAAATTTATATAATGGTTGGACTATAGAGGAAGGGGGTAAATGATTAATTAATCATTTAGGTTAGAGATAGGTATGGATGCAGTTACCACTATTGGTACAGATGAATAGTGAAAGGTACGTGAATAGTGATTTTGACAATAAAATATTGTAAAATCATGGTTTGAATGGGAATTGATCAATTAACTATCTAAACATGTGTTTATCTAGTTAATTGTGAAGAAAAGGTGGTTTAGAGATGTTTAGAGATGGTTTATAGATGTTTAGGGATGAATATGAAAAAGAGGGATTTGTGTGGTTAATTGGATAAATAGGGATTTATCCAATTATAGGATCAAATGATGGTATGATTAGAGTTGGATTGTGTCAAGACAAAAGAGGTCGATAGTTTTAGGTGTCTACATTTTTCCCCTCTTTGAATTGGTGTTGCATTATCATATTCATCATCATATATTAAAAAATCTTGCATACATTTGAAAAACTTGAAAAATAAAAGCATCCTAGGCTTGCATTAAGGCATAGTTTGAACTATTTTCTTGAACATCATTGAGAACATTTAATTTTCTGATATTTACATCAGATATGAGATAAATTACAGCATTTCATCATTTCATGATCCTTTACCATGCATTTTCATATCTCATTTGCTAGGGTTTTGCTTGAAATTTTGCATTTTTCATATAACCTAGTCTTTGCAAAAGATAGGGTTTGTAGTTAAAATCTTGTTTCAGATTTTACTACTCCTTTGAACACTCTTTAAAATCTTATTTTTGACTATAGTGTTGCTGCATTGTAAGTTGTTGGCATTTACATTTACATCTTTAGTACATTTACATTGAAAAAAGTGAAAAAATCAAGCATTTTAGGTTCATAAGCAAGCATAGGTTTGCATTGCTTCCTTGTATATGTTATAAATATCTTTCATTTCAGATATTGCATTTATTTTACAACATACATTAATTGTTCATTTGAAAAGTTTGCATCATTTCACACTCTTGCTTGAAAAGTTGCATATTTTTAGTTACACATTGTGTATTTCAACACTAAAGGGTTGTATACACTTGCTTCAAACAAACTTTCAAATCACTCATCTTGCCTTGTTGTGTAGTACTTTTTCCTCCTATCCACTTTGTTTTTTGTGAGCTTCGTGTGTCTTTTAGAACCCGTTTTGCTCAAACAAGTGTTTAAGTGTAAATTAGTCTCACATACATGGCTCCCCATCACAACAACAATGCTAGGTTCCCTCCTAGGGTTTATATGAAGAGGAAGGCTCCTAAACTTGAAATAGTCTTTACACCACATGATAGAACAATTAGAGACATTAAAGAATCTCTTTATATAATAGTGAAAATAATGGAGACCCCTATTAGAAGAATGCTTATTGATCCTAACTATATGACTAATGTGGCTACGGAAGAGTTTCTTTATGCATATGACTTGATACGAGAATCTTGTGAACCAATGAACATGATGATTAAAACACATACTAGAGCTTTCCTTCCTACATTCAAGAAGATCTCTTTGTTGGTTACAATATTTGATAAATCTTTGGAACAATCATTTGATATCATCCCTACATCTAACCTCTTCCATATAAAATTAGGCCATCCATGGCTCAAGGCTATGAAGGTTGTCCCCTCAACAATCCACAAATGTATAAAATTCACTCTCCATGGAAGCATGCATACTATTCACCATAGTCGATGGCAACCTATGGTTACTTGAAAAAACTTCAATCTTGATTGCTTTTGGCCACAACCTACTACACCCCCTGAACCATGAAGAGATAAACTTTTCTAGGGATTGTTGAATGCATAAGACAATTGAGAGGGGGGTGAATTAGTTGTATCATAAACTTAAAACCCTCACAAACATTTAGATCCACATTAACCTTTAAACTTGTTATGATGTTTAAGCATTAAAAGTAAATAATAGAAATTGAATCATATCATCACCAAACACAACACATCATATTTTACGTGGAAAAGCCAAGAAGGGAAAAACCATGGTGAGGATTAGCTCACAATACAAAGTAGTAGTAACACCAAATTACAAAAGGCTCACTTCCTAGAAGAAAGAAAGGCTCACTACAAAAGGACTCACTGTTCAAAAGAAAGAGAAAGAAGAAGATAAGTCTCATTGTAAGGGATGAACTGATATAATTACACCTAACCTATGCATTGAGTTTAGTTCCAATGAATCTTAATATTCACCACAACACAAACAACACCTTCGAAACAACACTGAAAAATAGTAGACACCTTCTGCTCACTACATCTAGTAGCCTAACACATGAAAGCTCTTACTACACTAATCAAATTCACATCACATACATCATATCCATCATGCATTCACGCATTCACAAATCCTTGACACTTATTTATACCACCATCAACCTTGAAATCATTTTCTAAGGTTGGCAATACATTTTAACCCATAAAATTTAACTTAGGTCTCAACCAAAAGATTCTAGTGGAGGAAAGGAATGAATGTGGATCACATCACAACTTAGCATAGACCTAAATCCACTCTTACATGCTTCATCACACTTTCACAATCAACGAAGCACAACCGTAATTAGTGTAAACAACCAAGTTGGCCAAACTTGTGTTAACACCATGAACTTTTAAATGCAGACCATGCACCAAGCTTGAACATGATCTAGAAAAACCCATAAGCACTTGAAAACCAACAAATTCCTTTGCAACATCTTTCACCTAAATAAAGTTCACACTGGAGCACTTATATTCCTCTGTCATCAACTGTAACTCAAGAAATGAACTTGTGGAGAACCAAACCATGAACCACTTGAACTAGAGAAAGATATATACCTTATAAGCATAAATCTAGAACCACAAAGCTAGAAATGAATCTATTAAGAAATGTAGAGCAAAACAATTTCTCCTAGAAACCTCTACACAACCTAGAAACACAATCCACACACTGGTGAACGTAACTTTCTTTGCATAATGAAGCAAAGCACAAAATCTAGAACATAGCATCCCTGAACACCTCTGAACAACATATTCAAACCATAAAAGCATATATTCAATAAGGAAGAAATGCGGAACAAAATCAGAACACTACTCTATTAAGAAAGTTAGTCTCTTTAACACACTGTTTCCTTTATTAATCAAATTTTCTCAAAAGTGATTGGAAACCGACCAACATGAGCATATTCTCAACATCTTCAACATCTCTACAAAGCAACCAAAACATCTTCAGGAATAGCTCATATCCTCATTTCTGCTCAACATAAACTATTCAAACTCTTGCATCATTTCTTAACTCATACTCTTGACACAGTTGACACCAATGACAACACTGTTGATAACTGAGAGGGGGGGGGTGAATCAGTTATCCTAATTATTTCCCTTATTGAACTTTCTTATTAATTGATGCAGCATTGAATCAAGCACTAAAATATTAACATGAAATAAGAAACACATAACACAGTATTTTTGACGTGGAAACCCTGTTAAGGGAGAAAACCACGGGGTGATTAACCCAAAATTATTCTCTGTTAGAAGAATAGGAAATTACAAAATGGCACTTGCCAATTAGGGCTCACTGCCCGAGCACACTGCTCACAAGAGGCCCACTGCCTACAAGAAGACACACTGTCTACAAAGTGATAAGAATCACAGTCTTGAACTGATTGGAAGCATCTGCATATGCTGGAGTTCAGTTCCGGTTAGGCTCAGTACACTGATCTGCTGCACTTCATCTTTCTTCTGTTCTTTATTCTGCTATCTTTCACATACCGGATCCTTTTTGCTACTTCTGCTCTGTTCTGGACTTCTTCGCATATATCTTCACACCATCACACCCTTCACAACTAAATCCATCCTCTATATATATCCGCACAAGTAATTTCATCACTTTTCTAGTCGGCATCCGGAACAGTCTAGTTTCTTACAAACTTTTGTTCTGTCGGCTGAATCCTTCCTCACCAAGCAATGCGGATCAAGCATATACTTGTAGATATCATTAATCATGTCGGCCAAACATGATTCATGCCTTCACAACTTCTATCATCAACAGTAACACATCCGGAAAGTAGTCTGATACTCTGTCAGTCAGTTCTTCCTCTGCTTTCACTGTCTCTCAGGAATCCGGTACTCAACTATTCATATCTTTTTCCTTGTCCATCACCGGAGGCTAAATCCTTGGAATATACCACTCAAGGTAGTCCTCTTGACTTCCCCAAATCCGTACTGCACCAAGACACTTCCTCTGAGAGATCCGGACCAATCTATCGGACCTTGCCACATGCTCTGTTCTTGTTCACCGGACCACAACATTCTTTATTCTGACTTCCGGTAGAGACACATCATGACTTGCGGATATGTGGGATGACCTTTGTTGCCATCAATGACAACAACCATGAATCCATATAGTGTCTCTTGCCAACAATCTCCCCCTTTGGCATTGATGGCAACACTTAGTGAAAAATGACTAAGTGTTTACACTATGCTCCCCCTTTACTGATGCTCTGTCTTTATATACAATTTCCGGAACTCCCCCTTAATTGGATTCCTCATTTTTCACTGCTCCTCACTCCCCCTTTGACATCAATGGCAAAGGGTAGGGTCCGCATATCAAAATTTTCAAAAATTTTCTATACATAGCCGCATATTTACATACTCACATATACTGAAGAATGTCTGCAAAGGATGTCTGCAATTGGATCATTTCTGTAGCCCAACTTTGCTTCATTCTATCCAAAATTGAAATGTGACCACTCAACAAAAATGTAAAAGCTTCTGCCCGCTTGAGATCTGTCGGATCTTTTGTTTGGGCGGTGGTCTGAGCATCACTGATGGCCTCATGCATAGTTTCCAACTTAGGGATTATAATCCGTCTAAGTTCTCCCATCCGGTTAGTGATGTTCTTCCTTTCCTTCTCAAGATTCTTTATTTCATTCAAGACTGCAATAGTCTGACATTCTTGATTTATTATGGAGGAAGAGAGAGGATCAAAACTTTGAGATAAGCTTTGTAGCTTGTCCTGTTCCTCTTTTATTTTCTTGTCAATTGCTGCTGTTGCCTTTGGCCAGGATATGCAAAATTTGTAGATGTCACCGCCATCCTTAAGAGCATTTTCTAAGCTCTTTATTCCAATGCTTACAATCTTCCTATCTTTAGAGATTAATTCTAATATTTCTGAAAATCTCTTATCCAAAAATTCCTTCCGGACCTTTTCTTCAGCTGATTTTTCTAGAGAATCAAAATGTGTATCAACACTGCTGACTAAGGTTTTTAGATTACCAGAAGTGGAGGCTGTCGGATCTATCTGGATTGATGGCATAATCTTTACAAGTACTCCGGAAGCAGCCTCTATCAACTCACAGTCTTCCATATGAGACTTCAGGAGTTTTTCATTTGCCTTGGCATTTGCAAATGAAGCTATCTTCATTGTTTGTACCAGAGAGAGAGAGTCAAAGTCGAATGGGCCTTTTAGGAGCTCCGGTTCATCAATCTCTAAAGTTTCTTTGCTCAAAAATTGTTGAACAGTTTGTGCAGTGTCTCTTGCCGGAGACAAATGTTTCTTTTCTTCTGCAGTCTTGGAACTGTCAACCTCTTTGTCTTTCACCACTGCTTCCTTCTCCTGTAATTGCTCTTCTTCTTTGGATCTGGAGACTGTAGGGGAAACCGAAGGAGAGATGCTTGCATGCTCAGGGTCCACTTCTTCCGGAACAGAGGGTTCCAAGTCCTCAGCTGTTTCTGTACCTAGGTCCTCTACAACAGGAAGATTGAACCTTTTGAAGGCCTTCCGGAGGATCTCTTCTGTTTCTTGGGCCACTTTGTCAGTCTCACCAAGCATGAGTTGATTCATCCTGGCTTTGCTTCTGAACTCATCTTTGCAGTCCTTGAAGATAATGTTCATTGTCTTGGGATCAATTTGAGGATATAGCTGAATAGCTATCTGCTCCCGGATCTCAAGATCTTTAGCATGAGCATTATTCTTTCTTACTTCCAATTCCTTTTCTAGGCTTTTAGGAATAAGAGATATGATTTCAATGAAAGCCTTATTATATATGTTCAGATATTTAACTGTGGCTTCCTGCAGAGTCTTTTGGTCAGCCTCACTGAAGTCATCATAGGATTCAGTCATTGGTTGAAGGTTTCCATCCACCGTGACCGACTTGATTATGCTCTCTAGAGACAGAGTGGGCTTTTCAACAGATACCTCTGCCATTTCATCCTTGTCTTGGCCTGTGGAGGGTTTACCGGATCCTTTCTTCTTCTGTTTCTTTATTTCTTTCACTCCCTCATCTGACTCTGTTTCCTCTTCATCCTTTTGGCTTCCATAAGCCCTTGTGGCTTTTGTCTTGGATCTCTTACCGGATGCCTGGACTTCCGGTTTTGAACTTTTGGTTGTGGGAGGTGCAGATCTCTTTGATGATCTGGTCCGGGTGGGAGCTTCAACCGGAGCACTTTCTTTACTTTTCTCTTCTTCCTCAGCCTTCCTCCTCTTTTCCCGGCTGGCATCAAGTGCCTCCTTTGAGATGCCTAGGCCTTGAGCAATGTGCTCTACTTCTTTTCTCACCTTTCTTTTAATCTCAGGTTCCCTGAGTTCTACATGTATTTTTACACTCAGCTCCTCAAAGGTTCTAAACCTTTCTGCCTTAGGATCTTTGGGTTGACTTAGCATGTGTTGAACATGCAGCTCCACTATCTGTTCATCCACTTCATACCCCATGGGCATGATCCAGACAGTCCTTGGCTCCACTGCCTCCATTAGGCACTGATCAGTGTCAACCATAAAGCACACTGAGTCTTTGTATTTTTCAACAAGAGACTGGGGAATTCTCTCTCTTGCTTGCATCATGCTCTGAAAGTTTTTGAAGTATCCCCATAGAGCTGTATTTCTCGCTTTTGCATCCCCAAGTCCATGCAAATAGTCTCTTATCTAGACTGCAACAGGTTTGTCATTCTGCCATACCCATCCACTTGTTCCGGGTAGCTCATTCATGAAGTAGAAGAATAGACATACAATAAGAGTACCATACTTAAAGGAATTCTTCTTATCCTTCTTGATTTTCTGTATATTTTCCATTAATTGGCTTAGTAGTAGTTCGCAGAGATCATATTCTGCATTCTTTCTTAGCATTTCATAGGCAGTGTATACTGCAGTTCCGGATACAGAATTCTCCCTGCTGGAGTGATAGATCTTGTATCCTATTATCATGGATGCATATTTGATATCCGGATCCGAAATATCTTCAATGGTCATTGCCCTCTTATCAAATTTTGATCCGGTGGCCTCAGTTACAATGTTGTTCTTGACAGATTTGAGGATAGGTATCCCTCCGGAAGAGTATAGACCAGTTACTGCTCTGATTGCCTCTTTTGTGATCTTGCAGGGTCTATCCAGCCATAGAAAGTTGTCATGCATCCTGCTCAGTACATACCGGACCCATTCATCTTCTTCAAAGTAAGGGAAATGAATAAATTGCTCAAACTGTTTCTTCTGGATATCCTTATACTCTGGTTTAAGCTCAAAAGCATTGTCTATCAGTTGCTTGTGATAGAGGTCTCTTAATTTGAATTCCTCAATGCTTGCATGTATGTAAACCCTAATGTCTTCAGTATGTAAAACTCCGTGAGGAACACTAGAGAAGGCTCCTAGTGGATCTACCTCCAATGATTTGTAGGGATGTTTCTTGAATGAGGGGCGAGGTCTATCAGAGATCTTAACTATGTTTGGAGTAGCCATTCTTCAAAGATTTGCAGTGAGGTAATGAAAAACGGAGAATACCTTATGCGCCTTCGACTTGCACGGAGTGATTGGATTGATTTCTTTATGTAATGACTTCGGCAGGAGATCCTTGGTGTGCTTGATGAATCTTGTTGCAGAGCTCCACTATTCGCTTCTTCTTGAGTGCAGAATGAGCAAATGACTTTTGAGAAATCCCTTATATTGCTCCGCGAACCCTAATATCTGTCTGCAATAAATGCTTCACCTACATTATTCCGGTTCGCCTTGTCTGGATAGCTTGGAGTATCCCGGATTAGTCCTGATCTGTGAATATCATCTGGATCTTTCAATCATGAATAAATAGAGGTAACATATTACAAGAACATCCCAAACATTCTGTCCAATCCGCAGAACAAGATAGTGCACTTCCGGATCTCTCCGGACCCTTTTGTAATCCTTTGTCATACCGGAGCATCTCCCTGAACAGGTCTTATTTGATCGATCACAGCTTCTCCGTAACTCCATGCGGACCTCTGAAAACTTGACTGAAGCATCTCAAGACTCATATCTGCAAACCCTTTAATCCGCATCTTGTGCCACATTCGGCACCACTTGTTTGGCTGGGGGAACAGGATTTTCTTTGAGTCTCCCCCTGAGCCTGAGCTCACTTTTTAATTTCTGGAAGAAATATCAGCACCAGAGTCTGGTGCGGATCCAACCTCTACATTCTCTAAACTTTTCTTCACCCAAATCTTGCTCATCTGATTCCTAACTTCATCCGCATTCATCTTTTGTTTACCCTTGTCTTGATTCTGATTATACACCGGACCTCTTTTGTCCTGATACTTGTTTCTGCAGACTTTAGCATTATGACCGGACCTATTGCAGATTTGGCAAATAACATTTCTTTGCAGATTTGACTGATATCCTCTTGATCTGCATTGATTAGCCATATGACCTACTCTATTGCATGTGAAGCATCTACCTTTGAATGATTTGTTTACTTGCATAATTCTGCATTCATGGGATTTGTGTCCATACCTTTTGCAGTTGAAGCACTGTCCGGAGAAGGATGAATTAATCTGATTCATTCTCATTCTGCACTGATTAGCTTTGTGACCAAAGTGGTTGCAGCTGTGGCAGTATCCATTGAAGGATGGATATCTTTGAGCATTTGGCTGTCTTACCGGAGGTCTTCTAGGCCTGCTCCTTGGATTTTCTGATCCAAGATTCTTCTGACTGGTTCCGGAGCTTTCTCCTTTCTCATATCCCAAACCATACTTGTCATCTGTCCTCTTTTGACTTCCTAGAAGAACTTCAAGTTGAGCAGAACTTATCTTGAATTTCTCTTTATATTCATTTGCTGTTTGAAGGTCTCTTTTGAGAGAGGCAATTTGATCCTCAAGTTTTTCTTCATTATCTTTGGCATCTTCAAGATCAGATTCAAGATGTCTGATAATCCTGTCCATCTGGTGGCATTCTTCTGATTTTTCTTTAAGAGATTGTCTTAGATTGTCTTCAGCCTTTCTTTTTTCTTCAATCTCTTGAGTAAACTTTATAGTTCCTGATTCCATTTCATGTCTTAACATAATGACTTCTTTTGATAACTTTTCACATAACTTGGTTTGCTCAGTCAATTCTTCATTTGTATTGCTTTCTTCACTTTGTCTTGCCAACTGTTGGAGCAGCTCCTTTCTCTTTTTCATAGAGAGACTTAATTTGTCTTTTAGTTCTCTCATGAATTCATCAGCCTGTTTGAGTCTTTCCTTTAATTCACTGACTTCAGAATTTGACTGTTCAAGATCCTCAAGAGCAGTCTTGAGTTGCTCCCTTAAACCATATGCATCCATTTGAAATCCCAGATCTTCCTCAAGCTGTTAGGCTCTATTAGGAGGAACTTAGCTCTGATACCAATTGTTGATAACTGAGAGGGGGGGGGTGAATCAGTTATCCTAATTATTTCCCTTATTGAACTTTCTTATTAATTGATGCAGCATTGAATCAAGCACTAAAATATTAACATGAAATAAGAAACACATAACACATTATTTTTGACGTGGAAACCCTGTTAAGGGAGAAAACCACGAGGTGATTAACCCAAAATTATTCTCTGTTAGAAGAATAGGAAATTACAAAATGGCACTTGCCAATTAGGGCTCACTGCCCGAGCACACTGCTCACAAGAGGCCCACTGCCTACAAGAAGACACACTGTCTACAAAGTGATAAGAATCACAGTCTTGAACTGATTGGAAGCATCTGCATATGCTGGAGTTCAGTTCCGGTTAGGCTCAGTACACTGATCTGCTGCACTTCATCTTTCTTCTGTTCTTTATTCTGCTATCTTTCACATACCGGATCCTTTTTGCTACTTCTGCTCTGTTCTGGACTTCTTCGCATATATCTTCACACCATCACACCCTTCACAACTAAATCCATCCTCTATATATATCCGCACAAGTAATTTCATCACTTTTCTAGTCGGCATCCGGAACAGTCTAGTTTCTTACAAACTTTTGTTCTGTCGGCTGAATCCTTCCTCACCAAGCAATGCGGATCAAGCATATACTTGTAGATATCATTAATCATGTCGGCCAAACATGATTCATGCCTTCACAACTTCTATCATCAACAGTAACACATCCGGAAAGTAGTCTGATACTCTGTCAGTCAGTTCTTCCTCTGCTTTCACTGTCTCTCAGGAATCCGGTACTCAACTATTCATATCTTTTTCCTTGTCCATCACCGGAGGCTAAATCCTTGGAATATACCACTCAAGGTAGTCCTCTTGACTTCCCCAAATCCGCACTGCACCAAGACACTTCCTCTGAGAGATCTGGACCAATCTGTCGGACCTTGCCACATGCTCTGTTCTTGTTCACCGGACCACAACATTCTTTATTCTGACTTCCGGTAGAGACACATCATGACTTGCGGATATGTGGGATGACCTTTGTTGCCATCAATGACAACAACCATGAATCCATATAGTGTCTCTTGCCAACAAACACCAATTAGCACATACTTACAACAGGGATATAGACAATACAAAACAAAATTACTATCAAAAGTAGCTAGACTTCTTATTGAACAAACAACAAGTGAAGAACAACCTGCACTAGAAGAACCTCCTATACTAAAAGGTAAGGAGTCTATGCTAAGGTTCCTCCCCCATCATCCCTACAAGGATCGAAAGGCACCCATAAAGAACAAAACACTTTATCATAGCAAATCAAGTTTGTATCAACTTCCTCCTCTAAGATGTCAAAGACTATGGAAAATCATGATAATACTTTTACAAACATCACCAATAAAACATTAAGGAATAGGTAAGCAAGAGAAAGGAGGAAGAGAAGACAAGCTTTAGCTCGACAAAATACACCTCAAAAAGAAAACATTCCACTACCTAACATTGAACTAAACAAAGAAGAGATTAAAGATGAAGAATTTAAGGAAAAAGACAAATGTTGGGCAATTATACCTTATGTACCTCTATCCCCTTGGATTTGAGATTGGGAAGATGATTTACTCGATGAAAATTGCTAGTTTGGTTGTGCAATAGGTAAATATTTCTAACCTTTGGTGGCCACCTTTCTTGTAGCATAGTTTGCTCATTTACGTGGCCTCCTCTCTTGTGTTGTGTTCCCCCGTGGTGTGTTATTTGTTATTTAGGTCTCTTGGGATGACCCTTGATATTCTTGTAAGGTTAAGGATGCTAAGAGACCACCTATGTTTCAACATGACCATTCTTCTATGTGTTTCATCATTCTTCTATCTTGCCTCTCCTCTATTTTATTATTGTGTGTTGTACCTTAGGGGCATAGAATTGTGGTTGTTGTCTTGGGGTATCCTCCTACATGATATTCCTAAGGCACTTGTTCTTCTCTCTCAATTTTATTATTTACCTTCTTCAAGTGTTTCTACCTAGACAAAGGATGATGAAAAAAATAAACAAATAACTAATACGGACCACATGAGCAAGCAAGCAAAAATGGACCTAGTCCATATATGAAGATGGGGTTGATTTATATATCTGACGTTTGACTAGTAGAATCACTCCATGTGATGCATCATCTTATGGAATTTCTTGTGATTAATATTTTACAATACACTCAATTTTCTCTTGTACACTTTGATTGGTATCTCACTTTGTTTCTACACTCGGTTCCAAGGTACCTACAGTATAGCCCAATGGTTATACACGGCTCTAAACTTGTGAGTATAGACTTGGTACTTGATGTGACTGTTTCCATGCATAGCTTTCATGATATGAATTGGTTATTATCTTAGAGTTATATTTCTAACCTTTCTTGGCATATCTTATTAATGTGTTTGGGAGAATATTTGGCAATTGTAAGCACATGTGACCTTAGGGGCATGGGCTTTGCGAGAGCTCTTGTTCACTTGCATATTTTCACTCTACCTTAATGTGCTTGATATTGGTAAGCAACATCAACCACCTTAAGGTGGGGGCATATATGATGCTAAATGTCTACTTATTTTGGTACTAATGAAGTGTGTTTGTAAGCCCTCTCCATGAGGCAGGATATTGTATCTCTTGAGATAGTGCACATCCTTATCTAAATTGAAATCAAAAAACCCTCACCACAAGCTGGGATAACATATCTCTTAAGCAAGTGCATATCATTTTTATACAAATCCCTTATGTAGAAGGTGGGATGGTGTATCTCTTGAGCTAGTGCATATCCTTTTATACAAAGTCCTCATCGAGAGGTGGGGTTGGATCTTGAACTATCCTCCCTTAAGTGTGTCTTTGGCAATTGTTGTAGCATAAGATCAACCTTCAAGTGTGTCTACAACATTTTTAGATGGTGGGACTTAGCAATAATCTCCTTCCATCGCTTGTTCTTGTCATGTTTAAGATGTATAGTATGTCTATGGCATGCTATACAATGCTCGTGTATTTTGTGTGTCTTCTCTATGTGTTTTACATGTTTGCATCATAGTCTAAAGTTGTGTGGAAATGAGTCCCTTCCTATGATTTGTGTGTTTGCAACATAGTCTAAAGTTGTGTGGTGATGAGTCCCTCCGTACGGTTTGTGTGTTTTGTGTGTTTTTGCATGGTCTAAAGTTGTGTGGCAGTGAGTCCCTCCACACACTGTGTGTTTGTTTACTGTAACTAGCATTTCATATATATAGATATGTAATTGCTTCTACTCTTGTCTTGATTGTGTATTACATGACTGCTCTCATGTCTTCATCATGTATTGCATGCTTTCACTATATTCGCTATGTTTTGTGTGTGTTTTACTATCTTAATTATGTCTTGCATGTATTCAATGTGTCTTCTAGTGCTTACCTAAGACTGGGGGCTAGAAATAGTTCCTCAATCTTTGTGTATGCCTTAGCTTCATGTGCTTGGCATGTTTGATGTGTTTTCAACTGTACTTTAATGCATCTATGGGTCATAAGATCATACATACATTAAAGTGGGGACTAAATGGTGTGTTGTAAAATGCCCCCTAGGACTTTTACCTCCTAGTTTAGCTCCTAGGTCCCCTTGTTTTCCTTATGCATGACTTAAACTTATCTCGGAGCAAATTCCCCTGAGGCCCAAGTCAAATAGCGCCTAGGAGTCCATCTCAATGCTTAATCTAGACAAAAAATTGGCCTCTAGACTTGGGTGCCTGCGCCCTAGTCCACACCTATTTTACTAGGAGCTAAATTTAAGTTGTTGACATTGTGACCATTAAAAGGTCTCCCTTTGTTGGCCTAATCAATTTAAATTACGAATGTTAGCGAGAATGCATATATAAACATGTTTAAGACCTCATTTTAAACTAGAGATGATTCTTAGAGATGAAAAGGGTGAACTTATGATCTTCAAGCAAAGAGCATTCAAGGCATTCATTGTGTTACAGAGAATAATTGTGTTGTCGTTGTGTTTGTTTTTGTAGAATTGGCTTCATCTTCTAATTGTGTGAAAGATCTTCATCTCCTTATAAGATACACCTCCGAGGTGATATCTATTTGTGATTCAATCAATCTATTTTATCATTTCTTTTCCCTTTGTCCACCAAGGACACACACTCTCTATCTAACAACGGTGTTGGAAGGCTTGAATGCCATTCTGGGACTTGACTAAGGAAATCTCCTAAACACCACAACCCCCAACCCCTCTCTTATGATTGCAGGTTACATGTGCAAGATCTTACGGAGTGGAATTGTAGAGGATTAGAGCAGAGCATGAAGATTTGGGATTTGAGTAGAAAGTACAGAAAACATCACCTACTCGACACAAGCGCCCACCCTAGTGTCCTCCTAATTGTCCTTTCTAGAAACTCTGAAGTAGGTTACAGTCTACATCACCTCATTATTCTAGATTCATAGATAAAGTAGCTTGTTGGACTTGGTCACCTACCCCAGTGTCCTTGAAGTTTTTGCCTTCCAAAATCTAAATCCTGGTGTGTTTATAATCTGCATTTAGTGACTTCCTATTTGATCATTTGGTGTATCTTGTTTGTTTGTACCCAAAATCACATAATTAGGGTTTAAGGCTTAATTAAACTAGGGTTTTTCATGTATCTATCAATCTATTCTATCTTTCCTATCATTCCTTAGTGACATCAACCTATAGCTGAAGTCCTCTTCACTGTAGTGACTTGCCTCAATTGTTGTCCTTGAATGTATATGTGAAAGGAGGGTTTGATTGCATCTAATTAACCACATCTTCAACTCTTATCCCCATTTTCATATATAATAGTCTCACCCAGTGTATCTAGATAGATTTTTCTTATGATTGTAGAAAATTCTCATTTTAGTCAATAAATATTGTATTATTATAGATTGTTTATTATTCTTGTTCTTGATCTATGGTGAATGAGTGAATGCATTGGATTAGTTAAGTAGATGATAAAAAGAAGGAAGTAGTCAACCCAAGTCAAGGCACACTTGCAGTAGGCTACCACCTATTTGTATTAGATTTATGTGATTAGGTTTAGATCTTAGAATTAGATTTGTTGATTCTATTTTAGTTATTATTCTGATGTAGTTGAGAAATAATTATATATATTACTTTCATAACTTATAAAATAGCTCTTTTGTTTTAAGTATTGAATTCCTTTTTCTAGTACTACAATAATTTCCATTTACTAGCTATACACAACTGAGCATCTAGAATTCTCTAGCTATACATATAGTACCAGCATCATACCAAGAAACACGTCCATGGGTTGATAAATTAAATGTAGCATCTCTTCACTCGTTGAGATGCTTGATTTAGGATGAGGTCATCCATTGTGTTGTATGCATGCCTTAGATGCATTAGGTTAAGTGGGAACTGGTGATACTCCAATCTAAGAATGGTTAAGGTCCCAAGGATAGGTGGATTTTGATTTAAGGATTCAAGGGTGATATTTGAAAATTCCAAGAGTGATTTGGGATTTCTTAAGGGTTGGGTGATTTTGGAATTGGAAGGCAATGTGGGATGGTAGGATTAGGTATCTTAAGATTTTTTCAAGTATAGGGGGGTGTGTTTTTTGGATCAAGACTAATTTCTTAGGGATGCAATGGGTTGGATGTTAGGCTAGGGGTTCAAGGATGGGTTTTGGTTGAGTCTTGGAGGATGATTTGAAATCACAAGGGTTTGGTTCAATTTGGGGATCAAATTAGGATCCTTAACCTCAAACTTTCATTTCCTGACTTTTGATGTGGTTTATGGTGATTCATGATGACAAGATGATTTTTCTTTTATCAAGGCTTGTTTTTAGTCTTGATTTAAAATACATGCACAAGTCTATCACAGTTGCAAACAATCAAACATGCCAACAACTTAAATAGGTAAAGAGGGTGTGCATGCACTTGTAAGCCCACCATTAATGCCTTGTCTAGGCATAGAATGTAGGGCCCATGAGGAGGCAATAACCATTTTTTATCCTCAAGATCACACAAAGGTGTGAGAGGAGAGCATATATGGCCTACAATATCATTTCTAGGGGCACACAATGAGTAAATTAATGGCACTACCTATAACTAGTCTATTACAATTATATACGACTGAAAGGTCCTATCTAGGATATACAAGGTTATCTAGGGGATGTCCTCTATATACCCAAAGGCATGTGAGGCCAAAGCCCATGAATGTGAGAATATCTACAAGCATGTGGTTCAAGTCAAATCTCTTCTCACTTCACCCTATTTCCTCAAGTGGTCAACAAGGTTGTGCCAAACACGATAGCTCTCCTTTGAGGTGAGTCTTTCAATTTTCACCCCCTTTGTATGTCCCACCAAAACACATGGTTTAGGTCATCTGCATTGGTGATGAAATCCAAATGTAGGTGCACTAAAAGACACTAAAAATTAACACATTCTTTTGATCCCTAAGATTTCCCTAGAGCACAAGAAGATATAATACACAAGTTCTTCTTTTGGGATGGACAAAAGTGACCTAAGGGGTGCTTGTTATTCTCAAGATCACCTTTCAATGCAAGGGAAACATAGACTTGGTTCACACAAGCACACTAAGCAAAGTTAATTAACCTTAGAAATCTAGATGTGTGATGTAAAAATAAATATGCACAAAGGTGTTTTTGATCCTTGAGGTTGCCTTTCGATGCAAGGGAAGAGCATACACACACCTTAAAACACACGAAATTCACCAAACAATATTATTTTTAGGAATCTTAGGGAAATGACAAATAAATACACAAGTGAGTTTTGAATAATAAGTTATTTTGAAACAAACCTACAACACACTTGTTACTAGTTTAAAAGTTTAGTGCTTCTACGAATGAGTATGCAAGTGGTTATTAATGAATCCACAAGACACTCAAATCCACAACCAAGCAAAAGTTGGCAAAAATGACTAAAATTAATGCTAGAAAATGTATGGGACTACATAGACACTTCTACACAGAGGACAAATGCTACTACTCATCCACATATGCTACTACTTGTGCATAGATGCCCCTACTCTACATAGACACCCCTACTCAAGCACTTAGGCTACTACTTCTGCACAAATGTCCCTACACAACAGTCAGGTCACTACTTATACACATGCCCCTACTTATGCACATACATGCCTAACCTACAGAATGCTCAAAAACAAGCCTAACAAGGAAATAACTAACACAAATGAGAACCTAGAACAAAACTTCGCAAGATTGACTAAGGGATATGATCTAGAACTAAGTTAACCCAAGAACAACAATGGTCAAGCAAACACAAGAGTTTCCATTCTAAAACTAAAAAGATGGACCTATGTTATAAAGACAATGAGTGAGAAATCTAAGACCTAAAGGACAAAAGCACCTACGAAACAGAGAGTTACAATCTAAAAATTATGACAACTAATCCTCCAAAAGGTGACAACTTGCAAGAGATGGCCTTAGGGTTTAGGAAATGGGTGAGATGACATCGACGCCCTTGCTCCCACATCCCTACTTCTACACAAATGCCCCTAGAAAGAAAAATGGTAGTTAGGCTAGAAAATGAACAAAACCCTACAAAATAGAGGTTGACCTAGGCCTTGGAGACACTAAATAAAGTTATCCCACAACCATAAGATTAGCACAAAGTTGAATGAAGCCAATTGAATCCAAAAAATAGTAAGAGGAAAACCTACAAACCCTAGTCAAACAAGAAAGAAAATTATTGATAAATGACTAACAAACTCCTCAAAAGTGTTAGGGAACAAAAATAACACCCCTAAGAAGCCTTAGAAGCCAATAAACCTACACAAAAATGATGTTAGAGTCAAGAAATGGTTGGAATGGTGTAGATGTCAATGCTCAAGCCACTACTTCTATGCAAACACCCCTAAGTAGTTTAGATGCCCCTACACATGGTGTGAACACTTGTGACCTAGAAAAAAAATGTTTGAGAACAACAAAACCTTGGAAAAACTAAAAAAACACTAAAAAACAAAAGATTTGAACTAGGACAAGGTCCCACTAGGCATGCTAGAAATGTGGATGTCAAAACTAGATTAAGACAATGGAGAAAGATGCAAAACAAACTCACAATCCAATACCAACATCCACTTTCAATTTGAGCTAAAATCTAGTACAAACTATAATACAAAACAAAAAATAGGAAACATTATACCTCCTTTTGGTATAATGGTTTTTCTCTAAAGTTGAATGGTTGTGCTAAGATGAGATATGGTTTCTCAAGTGCTAAGAGATTACTTAATTTGGTCAAGGGCTAAGAGATTACTTAATTTGGTAGCATGTAATTACAAATTGATGGATTGATTAGTGTCCTTTGGGTAAGCCTCCTTAAATACACTTTCCTATTTAGACATGGCTGATTGTGATTGAAAGATGAGATCAATGGTTGAGATTGATTTCATGAGGATACTTCTTAGTCTTTTGACAAGTGTTGTGATGAGAGACAACATGTAAGATGGAGGATCAAGATTTTATTAAATTATAGGATGAAAGGAGATGTAAACAAATGGGAAGAGAAGAATGATGTATGTGAATGGTGAAGATTAAAGGATGAAATCAAGGGTCAAGATTGACCCTTGTAGCATTCTCACATATGTGTGAACAAGGAGTAGGGACAAATGGTGTAAAGAGACATGCGTACAAGTGGAGGGCATGCAAATTGTATTTAAATTTTGAAAATGATAGTGGAGATTGAAGGACAAAGTCTTTGGCTTTTAGTGGCATGAGATTGCATTTTAAATTAGAAGAAATAGGGAAATGTGATTAATTAGCTTAATTAATTAGGTAATCACGTGTTATCAAATTAATTACCTAGAGGAATATTTAAGTCTAAATGAATTAATCAAGTGTAATTAATTAATTAAGATTAGGGATGAGAAAGAGGTTAATTGCAACGCCGAATTAGGCTAGTTGCATTAACTGTTACATGGCGAATTGTTGATTAAATTAGATGCAATAATTACAACATAAAATTTGGTCGAATTAGGTTAAAATTGATTAAATTGGTCAATTTAATTAATTACGATATGAGAAGAAAAATGGTTAAGTTAGTCACATTAATTAATTGGGACATGGAAAATAGTCAATTAAATTAGTTTTATTAATTAATTGCGACGTGGAATTTAATTGAAAGGTAAGAAATGGTTAATTTGGGAATAATTACATAAATTTGATATGGAGAGGAAATGAAGTAAATTTGGAGTGTATATTTTTCCCCTCTTTAATATGGCATCACAACTAATAGAGGTGACATAGTTTTAAAGAAAATTAAGAAAATTACGTAATTAGAAATTTATCAGACTTGTACAAAGAATTTTTTGGACCTATACCCTAACATTATAAACTTAACATAAATGAAACTTTTGGTGAAATTTATTGTAGTTGATGATGTACAGGCACTTCAAGCATTCTGAAATGCACTCCAAGATAGAATAAATCTACACCTAACACATTTGAACTAGGGAGAGGACCTAATAGTGGTGTGGGTACCAATAGTTGTGGTCAGGTTGGGGCATTGAAAGCCCAATATTTTAAATAGTATGGTACTAGTAGTTGTAAGAGAGGAGTTAGAAAAACAATGCATCATATGATGTCACATTGACACAATAAAACCATGACTTAATGCACAACTATTGGTTTAACCTTTTCTTTCTAGTCTAGTATGACACCTCAGCAAAAAACATTCCTATGACACATTTTTCCTAAGTCTATACTCATGGAACAAAATATTTAAATTGTCAACATCCCTAATTGCTCCATGATATCATTTTTTAGTGCCAATAGTACACATACATTGCTATGTCCACCCATAAAGATAAGGTGCACCACTATTGGCCCTCTCCCCTTAGAAACCACCATTGTGATGTAGACCACAAAAGGCAGTGAGGAACCATTGCAATTTCAACATGTGACGGTGAAAAACTAATTTCAGAAAGGAGAGATCTTTGACAACATAGTATTGTGATTGTCCTAAACCAATTGTTTTGTCAGAGTGCCAATAGTACACATGCATTGCTACGTCCACCCATAAAGATAAGGTGCGCCACTATTGGTGCACTCCTTTTAGAAACAACCATTGTGATGTAGACCACAAAAGACAGCGAGGAATCATTTCAATTTCAACATGTGATGACGAAAAGCTAATTTCAAAAAGGAACCACCATTGCAATGTAGACCACAAAAGGCAGTGAGGAATCATTGCAATTTCAACATGTGACGGCGAAAACCTAATTTTAGAAAGGAGAGATCTCTAAGAACACAGTGGTGTGACCGTCCTGAACTAGTTGTTCTGTCAGAGAAATATTAGTCACGTTGCCTTCACAAGTCACGATTCCGCCGAATAAAGCCACATGGCCATCAAAATCAAAATCAGAAGTCTAATCCGATCAGAAGCATTTGTGGTCCTGTGGTGGATAAAGACAAGGCGGCTACCTGCAAATATAGAAATTTTAAAAACAATGTTATTTTTAAAACGGTCTTGCTTGTCTATTATAAAATGAATTGAAATTTTAATACAAGGATATCACCAGGTTAATTTATTACATGTCTGCATCAAAACAAGAGACTCGAATTCATACCCTCTTAAGAATGTGAAGTGGAAAATTATTTTCGTACAACTCCTGTTCTGGTTCTGTTTGCTGCTGATCATTATTGTGGCCTTACAAATTCTGAAGACTAAGGAAGGTCATCTTTGTTGATGTTATTGTAGCGTCAGGAGATTTACTCAGATCAACTCAATGAAAAGTCATATATGAAGAGACATCAAAATATATGAAGAGACACCAAAATATATGAAGAGACACCTAAGCATATGAAGAGTCATTGATGCATATGAAGAGTCGCCAATGCATATGAAGAGTCACCTTGATTTGTATATATACATCGATTCAATCACTTCATTAACACCTCCAGCAGAAGTTCGGTCATTCTTTAGCAGCAGAGCAGATTTCAAGGAGAAACATATTCATTTGTATCTCTGTATCTAGGAGAGGTGCTATTATTCATTGTATCAAATTTGCCTTTGTGTTGGGCCTGAGTTGTAAGCAGATTTCTGCTCCTATTCCTTCAATATATAAGAGATATATTTGCTGGGTTTTTCTCCCTCGAGTTGGAGGGTTTTCCCAGGGTACCTGCTATGTTCATTGCTCTATGTGTTGTTGTATTTCTGCTTATTTCATTTCTGATCCTAAAACTAACATGGTATCAGAGCCAGGCCCATGCTAGGAGCCCCAAGCACACGAGAGGTGTGGCTTAAGGGGGGGTGTTGGTGTTGGAAATAAGCCACACCCGAACCGACGATGGACTGGTCCAAGAGGGGCCAGTAGCTCAGTGGTAGAGCACTCCAGCAGCATATGGAAGGTCCTAGGTTTGAGTCCTAGCTGGTCCATGTCTCAACATGGTATCAGAGCAGGTCTAAGAAAAGATCTGATCAGATTTGCTTAAGCAAGATCACAAGCATGGGGCGGCTGCAGCACAGGAATTTGGTGCAACTGTGGGGCTGGTGCAGGTGACATAAGTAACTCTTTATTGTCTACATCTATATGCCCAATGTCAGCCTCGATAAATTGATCTTTGGATAACCCACAGCGGTGCTATGGTAGTCTGAGAGATATAATATTCTCAATGGAGTCGCTGCGGGGTTGTTGTATTTGCATGAGCAGTGGGAGAAGAGGTTTGTCCTCAGAGACATTAAATCGAGCAATGTGTTGTTGAACTCGGAACTCAATAGAAGATTTGGGGATTTTAGGTTGGCAAGATTGTACGACCATAGCGAGAAACCCCGCAGACAACTCATGTGCTGAGGGTCACCGATTCCTGTATATCCATTTGGTTTCTCTTTCCCCGCTCAAGGATGGTGATCAGGTGGAGGCTCGATTCATCTGGGCCTGACAAAATGGTATTCCTATCAGGATGCAGCGTGATGGTTGGGCATCCTTTGATGGCCCAAGTATCTCCAAGGTCCAATGCTTTCAATGGTATCCTGTGCACATGGTACGAGTTTTATATGTGTTTTGTACTCTTTGCATATGTTCAAAGGTATTGTTGTAATGTCCAATGTTTATATGGTGCAATGCTTCATATTTCATCGGGAGTATTCATTTTGTTTTGAAAGCACTCCATGAGCCCAATCGTCTTCATGGCAGCATGTGTATGTGTCAAGATTATTAAGAGTGTTAGTGCTCATTTTATATGGCCGACGAGGTACCAGGTCCGATACAGGTAAGGAAAGTGGTGTATCCTTTGGAAGGGGTGTGGGAATTGTATACCAGAGAGAGCCTGATGGATGCCGCCGATCCCAAACTGCGAGGCGACAATGGAGTGGAAGAGAAAGGAAGGGAAGCAAACTTATATATTATGTATGCTGGAAACATTAATGCCCTTGATGGGCACATCAGTGCCATCGCCAACAATAATTGTTGTTTCTTATTACTCTTCAGAACTTGAGATAGAGAAAGCTCACAGAATAAATTTAGAAGAAGTATCTAGTTTCAAGCCCTTTGAGCTGCCTGCTTATGCAGAACAAGCCACTTCTTCCATGTTATTGGGGCATTCTACTCTTGTCCTGGAGATAGGTTTTATCTCTGTTTCTGATGATGGCAAAGTGTGGAAATGGTTGTTGACTCCAGAGGATGGCATTTGTTGACGAAGCAGGTAGAGCACATTGGTCGTGTGAGGGTGAATAGTGATGGGATTCTTCTAACGGCAACACGATCGAAGCTTGTGGCATTCAGACTAGAAAACTATGGGTTGCCTTTCAGCAGAAAGGA
Organism: Cunninghamia lanceolata; assembly: GCA_027924645.1. NCBI lineage: Eukaryota > Viridiplantae > Streptophyta > Pinopsida > Cupressales > Cupressaceae > Cunninghamia > Cunninghamia lanceolata. The sequence continues at coordinate 2,800,504 of BSBN01000798.1, forward strand.
AATTGCTCTTGATGAACAAGATCTTATAGTAGAAAGTGTGGAGATAAACAAAGACCAATTCTTGACAGCGTCAGATAATGGCGCTGCTAGAATATGTCGAATTACAGACTTCGAAGATGTTTGCAGCTTCTCCTTTGACGAAGTGGCAGATAGTAACTCGACAAGCACCGACAGCAGTAATAGTAATTATATCATATCAGAAAAGTTCTCAGGACCTTGAACATGTGGCAAGCATTTCTATCTATTGATGGCATGGTGCATGCGTGGGATGCCCATAGCAGGTTGCATCTGCACCGCTTCCATGAGCAGATGGGTGAAGTGTTTGATCTAGTGGCTGATAATGAACATGTAGCGGGCTGCACGGTTGATACGAGAACTCACGGGATGCATAAAGGGGCAAATGAAGGCCTAGGCTATTAAGTTTTGTTTCTACAGCGGATGAAGATGAAGTGAAAAGAGCATCAAAATAAAGAGATAAGTATTTTATGTGTGTGCCTTTGAATAATGATGTAGCTAATTCATACACTAACATTGGGAATAGTAAATCATGTATGCTTCTAGCATTGGTCTGAATATTTCTTTTTGGGGTAATTTGATTCTATGAACTATTAGTAATCTCTCTAAAAATGCTTCCAGGATGGATCGAGGAGCAAAAGGATGATGAGAGACTGCATAAGTAATTCAAAGGGAGAAAGAGCTTGAGACATCCTATGAGGAAGGCATGCCTGCTAGATAAATGAACAATCATGGAGTCATAGCTTGCAGCCATGGAACTGAGTTGGTGGCACATAACTTCACTGGAGACATCTCTCGAGGGCACAAGGTTGGGTCAGCCTTGGATGAGGAATTTGCATCAGCAAAGAAGATTGAGAAAGATGAAGACACTAAACAACGGAGAACCCTTACAGGTTGTCATGGTGATCAGCCACTTCGAAGAGGAGGAAATGACATTCAGAGGGAGTTAAATTCCAAGAATTCAAGGCACGAGTTGAGAGCATGTCTGGGAAAAGGACTAAGGTTCTGAGATAAATCAATGGAGGGGAGTTCACTTCCTTGCAATCTCTAAGGTAGGGATCAAGAGGGAGTTCTGTGACTCACTGAGAAGAAGTGAAGGTGTCAGCTAAGTGGGTTGCAGTACTTGGAAGACCTCTTCAGCTGTTGAGAATAGAATTGAACAAGGCTATCAATCTGAATTTGATTTTGGTAGCTCCGCAAACCTATTCAAAATAAAGTGATCTGGGATGAGATCAAGGAGGATAGTCCTGAACTCTCGCAAGTCAGTAGTGCCAGAGGAGTGCGTTGAAAACCGTTTCTCTAAGGCAAGCATTACAGGCAATCTTGGACGAGAAGGTCAGAAGGTTGATGCAAGTACTCGGAGCTTCAGAGGGAGTCACATCATCATGAAGATCTGCTGTAATGTATATTTCTCTGTGACAGAGAAGTATGAGGTGAAAGCCCTTGTAGTGTATATTTCTCTGTGATGGAGAAATATGAGATACGAGCCCTTGTCCATCTCTAAGATAGAGATGTGATTCTTTCCACCCTCTGGGAGTAGCCATGGTGGACGTCATGTTGAGTGACTCCATGACGATGTATTTTTCCACTAATGGGAGTAGCCATTGTGGACATCACGTTGAGAGACTCCGTGATGATTCTCTTGTACTTGTGTTTATCCACCCTCTGGGAGTAGCCATGGTGGACGTCATGTTGAGAGACTCCATGATGACATCACGTTGAGTGACTCCGTGATGGGCATTTGTACACATGTTTCTTTCCACCCTCTGGGAGTAGCCATGGTGGACGTCATGTTGAGAGACTCCATGACGACATCACGTTGAGTGACTCCGTGATGGGCACTTGTGCACTAGTTTTCTTCCACTCATGGGAGTAGCCATGGTGGACATCATGTTGAGTGACTCCATGATGATATCACATTGAGAGACTCCGTGATAAATTCTTCTCACTAATAGGTGTAGCCATTGTGGGTGTCATGTTGAGAGACTCCATGACATAACTGGAAAGATATCTCCTTAGCTAAGAGGGAGTGTTGATGTTATTGTAGCGTCAGGAGATTTACTCAGATCAACTCAATGAAAAGTCATATATGAAGAGACATCAAAATATATGAAGAGACACCAAAATATATGAAGAGACACCTAAGCATATGAAGAGTCATTGACACATATGAAGAGTCGCCAATGCATATGAAGAGTCACCTTGATTTGTATATATACATCGATTCAATCACTTCATTAACACCTCCAGCAGAAGTTCGGTCATTCTTTAGCAGCAGAGTAGATTTCAAGGAGAAACATATTCATTTGTATCTCTGTATCTAGGAGAGGTGCTATTATTCATTGTATCAAATTTGCCTTTGTGTTGGGCCTGAGTTGTAAGCAGATTTCTGCTCCTATTCCTTCAATATATAAGAGATATATTTGCTGGGTTTTTCTCCCTCGAGTTGGAGGGTTTTCCCAGGGTACCTGCTGTGTTCATTGCTCTATGTGTTGTTGTATTTCTACTTATTTCATTTCTGATCCTAAAACTAACAGTCTTGACATGAATACAGAGGTGGGACTTATCGATAGACAATAGACGGTAGACAACAATGGGCCAATTAATAGGAGCGAGTAAATCCTCTACACTTTTGGCTATAGAAAATTGTGCAGTGTGATCTTAGAGGTTCGAATAGGACAATTAAAGAGAAATAAAAAAGTACACTAGGCCTTAATGCACACTAACACCCCCAAGATTTGTACTAAGTATTAGAGTGTGTTGACTCAGGGGTAGACCAAAGGCCTCTATGAAATAGATAATAACATCTTCACATATGCACTAAAATATGAGTACAATTTTACATTCCTACATATGAGTCCCCTTGCATACGTGCAAGATGTGAGCATGCTAACTTGATCTTCTAAACATTTCATTAGATGGAGCTCACTAAAGATATGGTGAAAGTTGTATTATTAAATCATGTAATCATGTGGAACCTAAACCACCCCTATTCTACTAGGTAGGACATAGAGATATGCTTTAAAATGAAATATTGTTTGATTCTTCATCGTCAAGACTAGTGCCTATTTATTGGGCAACAATGACAATACCAGCAAGGAAATTTATGAGTGTTAGCATGAACCAACAAAGGACTAAGATTTGCATATCCATACAATTATTGAATAACAAGAATCATGCACATAGTTGACCTACTTTAATAATCCATTATCAATCACAAGTATCTCATTTGCATTAAGAAGGAGATCACTACAAGTGTCTTGCACTATCCTAAAATGTTGTACCATTAACTACCTCCCCAATACAATCAAACCAACAAATGTGGCTAAAGAAATTGAATAGCATTAGTCATGAAATTCCTTGAAATACCCCTGCTAATCATGGAGACATCAACCATGGACTCCTCTTGCTGGACTACACATTTCCTAGACCCCCACTAGACACTTGTAGCCCCTTCTAGAATAATGACTTCATTCATTTGATGCCTTAGAATATATTAAGCACAACTTTTCATTGGGGCCCTTTAAAATAAATCTTAGATTGATTATCAATGATGGGTCAAACAAAGAGTCAGGGGCTTACATGTAAATATTGTTAGTGTAGGTTTTTATTTCCTATTTGGGTTATTTATTTTTCCCCATATTCCTAGGTTTTTCCTACACTTCTTTTAATCTCGCTTAGGTTAATAAAGCATGTCTTATTAGGTGAGTGGTTGCGAGGTGTCACCTTCCTACATGTGAGCATCCATTAGCTATCTTGGGAAGATACTTTGCTATCTTTAGTCCGATAGATGGTTGCTCTTGATTGGTCGGTGTTGCAACCTCCTCTCTCTTCCTAGTCTATATAAGCATGTTACCTAGCTTGTATTTTGTATCTTTTTCTTTTGCATCCTCTCAATGTTATTTTTCTTCTAGCATTTGCATTACTCTCTTGGAGACTAACTCTGTGTTGCTATTTTGATTTCGTATCATTTGCATTCATAGTTTAGATATCTATTCCTTTGCACTAGTTTTTTGGGTTAATAATCTTTTCAGATTCTAACATGGTATCAGAGCTATTCTATGTGCAAAGAGTAGATTTTAGTTTCCTTATTTGAGAGATTAAGGGGGGCTAATAAATCTTATTACAGTTTTTAAAAAAACCCGGAATGCTCTTCTCTTGCATCTTCGGATGATCTTGAGAATTAGAAAAGTTTGACATAAACTTTTTTAATCTCTGGGATTTGCACATGTATTTTATGAAATCTGGGTGATTGCAGCATTTCTAGTTATACTGGAAGCATTTCCTGTTGTTCCAACGCGTCCAGGAGGCTTGAGAAAGTCAGATTTAGTTTTCATTTCATCGAAATCAGAGATCGTCATACACAGTTGCAGAACCAGGGTTTAAAGCTCAAATCTGACAACCATCTTGCATATTTGATGTTTTCAATCAATATTGTAGGTTCCAGCATGCCATTTCTTATCTTAGGTAGCTGATTCAACCTTTGCATGTCATTTTTTGGTTGCTGGGGTCATTTTTTATAGCTAAAGGTGTTCTATTTACACTGTATCAACATCTTCTGTACATTAATAAGAAAAACACCTTCTGAGTTTTGTTCACAGCATAGAAAAACCATTTGGGTATCTTTCATTTTTTGCATGAATTCTGTATATTTTACAAAATCAAACTTAGAAAGCTACAACAATACCCCTCTCCATTGGCAATTGCAGTTTTGAAGGCAATTTTCAAATGCTCTGTTCTTTCTCATATAGACTCTATTTCCCACGATTTATTTTTTTATTTTGGCTATTTTTCATGCTCTATGCACTAGTATAGAAGTTTGTTGATTTTGATGCAGAGATTTTTCAAAAATTGTAGATTCTTAGTCGTGACACTGCATAGTTCTTATTTTTGGGAACTTCAGAGGATCATAAATTTCACATACAACCTTGTATCAAGGCAATTATTGTTTTGAAAGTGCATGATTTTTCAAGTAGATTGCAGTGGTGTTGTTTATTTCCTTGGGTATTGTGCTAAAGTTGTATTTTTAGCATGTGCTAAAGTTGCTCTTTGTGAGGGTTTTGTAATGCATTGAAATCAAGACCACTTAGTATTTCTTGCTAGTGGCAGTTGTAAATGCACTAATATAAAGTTCTATATCATATTTTCTTGGGGGGTTCTTTGATTGAGTGAAAAGGAGGGGGCTGTCTTGGTTGTGTTCTCTTCTTTTTAGCATTTCTTCTCTGCATTTCTTCATCATAGATCAAATAAATGTGCCCATCCTAACTCCATACAATTACTTTGAGTGGAAATCATGCATGACAATTCACTTAAGTAAAGCTGGATTAAATAGGATAACTATGGGACTTAAAACTGAACCTGCTAAAGATGAAGATAAGTCTAAGTGGTTTAACAAATGTGATGAGGCATATAGAACATTGTGTTTGTCTGTTTCTCCTGATTTTCTCTTTCACATTGAGTCTTTGAACACACCAAATGAAATCTAGACAAAACTAGAAACACTATTTGGCACACAAGATTCAATGAGGGGTCATATGTTGGAAAATGAACTAATTAGTTTAAGTCCAGGCAATTTCAACACAATCTAGGATTTCTTCACTAAATTGAAATCACTAAGGCTATAGTTAAAACAATGTGGAATTGAAAAGAAAGACGAACAACTAATTCTTAGTATTCTCTCTAAGCTAAGTTCATAATATTTTGTGTTTGTTTCTACCTTTTATGCTACTAAGGGTGCACTTGGTACTCAATTCACCATACCATCTTTAGATGATTTTGCTATCAATCTCACTCGGGAATAGGACAAGCTAATCCAGATGGGCACTCTTAAGTCCTCTAAGTCACATGCCTTGGCTGCTAACCAAGGCACAAAAGAATAAAACGGACAAAGTAGTAACAACAATAGTAAGGATAAGAAACAGAAGAATAGCAAGGAGAAGAAGGATCAGATACTAGTTGCTTCAAAAGCAACTAATGAAACCCAGTCTTCCAAGGGTGACAAACCTAAGAAAGAGAGGGTCCAATATGCCTATTGTAAAAGACCTGGTCATGATGAACATAAATGTCTGAAGAAACAAATTGATCACTTAACACACATTCTTGAGAAGAATAATATCAGTGTTCCTAATTCTATCAAACATAGTTCTAATGAGGGGTCTAATAAGGCAAAAGAAAACAACAAGGGGAACTAAAAGGGCAAGGCCCTTGTTGCAGTTGCTTCTTCACCATCCACTCAGGTTCTTGATTTGGGTGCTTCGCACCACATGGCTTCATCTAAGGAAGAACTTGCATCTTTGGAGCTGTGTGCTATGCCTTCTATTTTGATGGATGATGAAACTCCTGTTGAGGTGTGTGGGAGAGGGTCTATTGATGTGGGGGATGGCACATTCCATGATGTTCTTTGTGTGCCCTCATTATCAACTAATCTCCTATCGGTATACCAGATCACTCACACAGGGTCATGTAAGTAGGTTGAGTTCACTCCTGATTCAGTGGAGATTCATGAGTTGTACACTGGTTCTATAGTTGCTGTTGGGAGACCAAATCATCAGTCACAGCTCTATCTATTTTTTTACTTTATTCCTGATCCTCCTTCAATTGTTTTTCTCACTCATTTTGATGATGTTAGTAGATTATGGCATGAGCAGTTTGGCCATCTTAACTTCTACTACTTACAGTAGCTCAACTAGCAGAGCATGGTCACAGGGTTGCTTTCAGTTCAATTTTCAAGTGGTGTTTACCAAGGTTGCATTCTTGGTAAGCATCCTAAAGAAAAGTTTGACAAAGGTAAGGCATGGAGAGCTTCACAGATACTAAAGTTACTTCATAGTGATTTGGCTGGTCAATTTCAGCATCCTTCTTTCAGCAGGGCTAGATATGTCCTCACATTCATTGATGACTTTTCTCGATATACTTGGGTGTACTTTCTCAAATGGAAGTCAGAGGTATTTGATCATTTTCAGGACTTAAAAAATTTTGTAGAGAAGCAATCCAGGAAAGCCATCAAACGTTTGCATACTGACAATGGTGGTGAGTATGTCAACCATCAGTTTGAGAGGTTTTGCACTTCAGAGGGGATTGATTTGTAGCATTTAGTTCTATACAATCCTCAGCAGAACAGTGTTGCAGAATCAAAGAATAGGTCTTGAAGGAAATGGTGAACTTACATGATTCACTCCAGATCTCTTGCACCACAATATTGGGCAGAGGCCATTAATTGTACTTATTATATCCAGATCTATGTTCCCCACTGAGCCTTGAAGGGAGTCACTCCTTTTGAAGCTTGGAGCAGTCAGAAACCATCAGTTAAGTACTTTCAAGTTTTTGGATCTCCTGCATGGGCCCACATTCCTGTAGAGAAACGTAAGGCCTTGGATCTGCAGAGCAGACCTTGCATATTTGTAGGTTATCCTGATGGTGTGAAGGATTATTGGTTGCTCCACCCTACTACACATGAGTTGTTCATTGAGAGGAGTGTTCAGTTTGAGGACGGCTCTTCGAGCTCACTTTCTATCACTTCTCCAACTCCTTCTACTTTGACATTGGAGTCACTTGGGATACATGATAGATCTTTTGACGAGTCAAATTCACCTGAGCAATCTTCTACCTCCACTTCTGATGTAGAGAGCGATTCAAAGGACTCACCTCCTTCCTCTCCTAGTCATCATTCAAAGGTTGATGATTCTCCTCTAGATTCTCCCTCTTCCGGTCCACTTTGGGCTAGACAGACCTTGCAATCTACAGGTGATTGGTTTGGGGATCCATAAGACACCAGGCAGACTCATTCATAGTTCTACCATGCTCCACATGTCTTCATTGCTACTTCCTCAAACCCATAGTCTTTTCATGAGGCTTCTAGTATTCCTGAGTGGCATACAGCTATGCGGGAGGAGTATAGTTCCCTTATGAGGAACCACACTTGGGATCTTGTCCCTCTTCCTAAGAGAAAAAAATGTGTTTGATGTAAGTGGATCTATCAGACAAAATTTGTAGCAGATGGGTCGGTTGACAAGCATAAGGCTCGCTTGGTCACCAAAGGATTCTCCCAGGTTCCTGGGATTGACTACTCTGAGACTTTTGTGCCAGTTGCCTGAATGAATTCCATCTGACTTATTCTTGCCATTGTTGCAGCCAATCGTTGGGAAGTACACCAGATGGATGTGAAGAGTGTTTTTCTTCACAATGACCTTTAGGAAGAGATCTACATGGAGTAGCCACAGGGGTTCATTAAGGATTCTTCACTTGTGTGCTGACTTCAGAAGTCTCTCTATGGCCTCAAATAGGCTCCTCGGGCCTGCTATGCCAAGATGGACTCCTTCTATCAGTTTGGTTCACTTGGTGCCATTTTGATCCTAATGTCTACATTCCGCAGCAGGATGATTCACTCATATTTCTAGTTCTATATGTTGATGACTTGTTGATCACAGGGAGTTCTTTGTCCACCATTGGGGCTGTCAAAACTGCGCTTCATGACAGGTTTTTGATGATTGACTTGGGCTTGTTGCATTACTTTCTTAGGATTGAGATCTTTCAGTCGTCTTCCAGGATCACCATCACACAGTCCAAGTATGCTCTAGATTTTCTCTCAAGGTTTCATATGGATGACTATAAGCCTACTCTAACTCCCTTTCTTTCTGGAGTTAAACTTGAGGCTCAGTGTTCTTCTCCACTTGTTAATGGCACTTTGTATCGACAACTTGTTGGGAGTCTCATTTATCTGACTCATATGAGACCTGGCATTTCATATGCTATAGGCATGGTCTCTTGATTCATGCAGGAGCCTCATGAGCTGCACTAGAAAGAAGCCAAGTGGATCCTTCACTACATTTAGGGTTCTCATAGTTTTGGGATTCACTATGCAGCGGGTATTGAGCTTGACTTGATGGGCTACACATATTCAGATTGGGTAGGCGATTCTCAAGATCGCAAGTCTACTTCAGGTTATAGCTTCTCACTTGGTTTAGGTCATGTTTGTTGGTCAAACAAGAAGCAGTCTGCTATTGCTCTATCTTCTACTGAGGCCGAGTATCAGGGGGTTGTGAATGCTGCCACTAAGGCCATTTGGATTCAAAATCTTCTCACTGAGTTTGGTATCCAGATTAGATGGCCATTAGTCATATTTTGTGACAAACAGAGTGCCATTCAGATCTCACATAATCTAGTCCATCATCAATAGACCAAACACATAGAGGTCCACATGCACTACATCTAGGAGCTCATCCATGGCCACGTCATCAAGCTTCGCTACTGTCCGACTTCTAAGTAGGTTGTTGATATCTTCACCAAACCCTTCGCTGAGAGAAAGTTCCTTCATTTGCAATCTTTGTTGGGGGTGCAAGATGCTTTATCTTCTAGGGGGCTTCTTCCTCTCACTCAGAGTCCTACCTCTGCTTTTGGGTGGGTCTCTTCTCTCTCTATTTTGAGGGGGGGGCTTTTCTCTCTCTTTGGGGGGAATTTTATGTACATGGGTACCTCATCAGGCTTGATTTGTTGGGACCCATTTCTACATCCACCCAAGCTTAGCTTATGGGGGGTGTTAGTGTAGGTTTTTATTTCGTATTTGGGTTATTTATTTTTCCACATATTCCTAGGTTTTTCCTACACTTCTTTTAATCTTGATTAGGTTAATAAAGCATGTCTTATTAGGTGAGTGGTTGCGAGGTGTCACCTTCCTACATGTGAGCATCCATTAGCTATATTGGGAAGATACTTTGCTATCTTTAGTCTGATAGATGGTTGCTCTTGATTGGTCCGTGTTGCCACCTCCTCCCTCTTCCTAGTCTATATAAGCATGCTACCTGGCTTGTATTTTGTATCTTTTTCTTTTACATCCTCTTAATGCTATTTTACTTCTAACATTTACATTACTCTCTTGGAGACTAACTTTGTGTTACTATTTTGATTTTGTATCATTTGCATTCATAGTTTAGATATCTATTCATTTGCACTAGTTTTCTGGGTTAATAATATTTTTAGATTCTAACAAATATAAAATGTAGTTTGGGGGCACAACAAATAGGTTCATCTTTATATGCATTGGATTATGTTATAATTATTTTTCTTCCTTGAAAGACATAATGATCTTTCTTTTGGGAATAACCTATATAAAATAGGATGTTAGATTGATTTAAGGGGTACTAGATTATGGAGATAACTAAAGAATAATAAAAAGAGGTCAGGCTAAAGGACTGAAAGCAAGTATCCTAAGATTGAGATGAAAGATCATAAATCTAGTAGCACATCATTGATTATCTAATCATTTTGAAAGTGCATTACAATAGGAGAAAAATAAGGATAGAACAATCGTAGTAGCGATCATGTTGTAGAAGAGGTCCAAATTTCATATTTGAGTTGAGGATGATGTGGTTTTAAAGATGGTAGGTGCTAAGTCCAATCTATTAGAGTTGATTTTGTTGTGTTATAATTGCAAGACTACTATGAGATGTTGTAAAGCCTTGAAGTTTGATGTAATCATTTGTGAATGAAAAAAGTTATGAACTTCTTAAATATTATTGTTTAATTGTTCTTAATGATCCACTGTGTAAGTAGATGTTTTGAAGTAGGTTGCATGGATATATAGTATTTCATTAGAACCTCCATCCATGACTATGTTAAAAGATAATTCTTTTTAATTAACAAACAAGTCTTTTGAAATCTAGGATGATTAGAGATAAATATATCATGAAAAAAACATTTTTTTTAAATTTTTGATAGCAAGTAGATCAAGGATACAAAGTTGTCCTTTGTAATACACGATTCCATTAGTTCCAAGTAAAAATGAAACAAGACATTCATTCAATAGTCAATTAGAAGGACTATTTAGTAAACCTTCATAAATAGTATGGAAATAAGTAACAATAGGTAATTTCCCTTTAATATCTTGTTCCAAACTAATTCATTCAAGAGAAATAACATTTTTGCAATTATGTTTTCTACTTAGGCATCAACAAATAAATTTTCCTTACGAAGGACATATTGTAAATTAAAAACATATTATATTAACAATCCTATCCATTGTCTTTGTCTCATGTTTAAATGAGATTGACTGAAAATGTGTTGTAAACATTGATTAGTTTTAAGAACAAACTCACTTACTTATGGATGATGTCTCCATATTTTTAAAGCATAAACAATTCCATGTAGTTCCAAATCATGAACAAGATAGTTATTTTTAGTAGGCAATAATTTATGTGGTTCATAACATACAACTTTATTTTCTTCCATTAAAACTCCACCTATTTTGGAACCACAAGTATTGGTGACAACTACAAAAGGTTTACTAAAGTCAAGATTATTAAAATATGTGTAAAAATTAATAATGTTTTTAGAGTAGGGTGAGTGAATGGAAATGGGAAACAAAAAAAGGGTCAAAAGTGGTCACTTTTTTCTTGAAATCAACTAAACTTGAACTTAGGTGAATAATTTGAGATGCTTACACTCAAAGTTTTAAGATGTGATAAGAACAAGAATTGTAGTATTCCAAAACTACTTTCTAAACTACTAAAGTTTTTAAAAAATGGTTAAGATTGAGATGGTACAACACTAAGCTCACACAAAAGTGTTCATGTTTTATCACTAAAATATAACATAGCTTGTTCATTGTGTGGCCCCCTATTTTTCGGTGCATTAAGTATTTTTCAAAACCAAGTAGTAGAAATATAGCTAAGAATTAGTACTATAAGTTGTATTTTTTATTAAATATATTTATTTATTATTTTTTGAAGTCAATGCATCCTAAAAACTACATCACTAAGCATGTGTGTTGCATAAATTCCACAAAAATAATCAAAAAAATCTTTTAAAGATTGTGTAGAATGAAGTGTAGAATAATCCTATATATTTATTCAAATTTGGATAAATGGAACAAAAAATATAAAGAAAAAATAATACATATGTATTTGAGGTATATGAAGACAATAGTAAAAGTAAATCAGAACAAATGTCTTACCTTGTTCAAAATAAATAAATCTTTATATGGTTAGAAAGATAAGTAGTAGACCAGCATTTTTGTGGTGGTTTCTATAAGGAAGCTAAGGTAGCAGAACAACTTCCTACACTAATCTTGAGAGGAGGGTTATGTAATTTTTTTTAGATCTTTACAAAATTTATAGAAATTATATAGAAATAAACATAAATAGTAGACATACCACTATTGAACACATAGGATACTAAGAGGGGGGTGAATCAGTATTAAATCAAACTTCAAATCCTCTGGAGTAGATTAAAACTTAAACATTATGAAATCAAATCCAGTGTTGTGTGGTGTGTTGTTGTGAAGAAAATTAGATAAGAAGAGTAACAGTAGTATTGCAGGTCTGGTATGTGACAGGACAACAACATCAAGAAGAGGAGGAATGAAGTGCAGTAGATCAGTATATTGAGCTTAACTGGAACTGAACCTCAGCATGTATGGATGCTTCTCATCAGTTCAAGTATCTAGTTTCTTTGTACAATCTATTGTAGGTAGTGAGCCTCTTGTGAGCAGTGTGCTTAGGCATAAGCCCTAATTGGTAGGTGTCATTCTGTACTATCTTATTCTTCTAACAGAGAATACAATCTTGGGTTAATCACCCTGTGGGTTTTTCCCCTAACAGGGTTTTCCACGTCAAAATCATTGTGTCATGTATATTAATGTTATTTACATTTTATGGTTATGTTTGCTTATTTGATTTAATGCTACATTAATCATTAAGGAAGTTTAGAAAGCTAAAATATTGAAGATAACTGATTCACCCACCCTCTCAGTTATCAATAATTGGTATCAGAGCCTAACAGCTTGAGGAAGATCTAGGAACTCAAATGGATATCTATGGTATGAGGGAAGAACTTTAGTCTGCGCTAGATGATCTTGAGCAATCTAACTCTGAAGTCAATGAATTGAAGGAAAGACTCAAACAGGCTGATGACTTCATAAATGAACTAAAAGGAAAATTGAGTATTTCTATGAAAAAGAGAAAGGACCTACTTCAGCAATTGGTAAATCAAGGTGAAGCCAATGATAAAAATGAAGATCTGAAGGAGAAAACCAAGTTATGTGAAAAGTTATCAAAAGAGGTCATTATGGTAAGACATGAAATGGAATCAGGAGTTATGAAATTCACCCAAGAAATTGAAGAGAAAAGAAAGACTGAAGATGATCTAAGACAATCTCTCAAGGAGAAGTCAGAAGACTACCACAAAATGGATAGAATAATTAGGCATCTAGAATCTGATCTTGAAGAAGCTAGAGACCATGAAGAACAACTTAAGAATCAAATTGACACTTTTAAAGGGATCTTCAAACAACAAATGAATACAAAGAGAAATTCAAGATAAGCTCTGCTCAACTTGAAGTTCTTCTTCAAAACCAAAAGAGGGTAGATGACAAGCAAGGCTTGGGGTATGAAAATGGTGAAAGCTCTAGATCTAGTCAGAAGAACTCCAAATCAGAAATTCCAAGAAACAGGCCTAGAAGACCTCCGGTAAGGCAACCAAATGCTCAAAGATATCCATCTTTCAATGGATACTGCAACAACTGCAATAACTTTGGTCATAAAGCAAATTAGTGCATAAGAAGAATGAATCAGACTAATACATCCTTCTCCAGACAATGCTTCAAGTGCAAAAGCTATGGTCACAAATCCCATGAGTGTAGAAACCTGCAAATAAATAGTTCATTCAATGGTAGATGTTTTGCATGCAATAGAATGGGACATATGGCTAATTAGTGTAGATTAAGAGGATATCAGTCAAAAATGCAAAGAAATGTTGTTTGCTACAATTGGAATAGATCCGGTCATATTGCCAAATTCTGTAGAAGTAAGAATCAAGATAAAAGGGGTCCGGAATAGTATAATCATAACCAAGACACAGGAAAAGGAAAAGTGAACATGGATGAAATTAAAAGGGAGATGAATAATATTCGGGTAAAAAGAAGCATAGAGAATGATGGGGATGGATCCACAACAGAATCTAGTGCTGATAATCCTTCCAAAAATTGAATAAATGAGCTCTGGTTCAGGGGGAGTCACTAAGAAAAACCAATTCCTCTAGCCAGTCAATTGGTGCCTAAAATTGGCACATGGGAAGTTGCGGATTAAAGAATTCTTAGAGAAACATCTAAAGTAGGTTTGGTTAGGATATGAAAGATCCACAAGAAGATTTGAAGAGCCTAATCTACCAAGACTGATCCAGTTCAACAGGCATCCGGTAAAAATAGGATTCTTACAGTCAGATCCAGCTTGATTCAAAACTTGTGGTATCTTGATCTGCGGATAGATTAAATGGTTGAGGAAAGAAAGATAGATTGTCAATAATGCCAAAGAAAAACTCGAAGCATATCTCAGTGATCTGGAAAAAGATCTCTCTCAGAACAAGGAAAATAAAGCAACCAGAATGACTTGAGTTGCACATTTATTTCAATGTGAAATTAGGGTTTGCTAAGTGTTAAAAGAGTTCATTTTCTCTTCATTTGCACACCTGCATTAGTGAAATAGACAAGAAGAGCTCTACGAACAAACTTGCCTCATCTCTCTCAAGGATCATTTGTAGAATTCAAATCAGCTGGTGATCTCTTCAGCTCACTCAGCGAACCCTAGAAATGCAAAGGTATTTTCCATTGCTGAATATCTCTCTATAAATCTTTGAAGATGGGTACTCCAAATGTTGTAAAGATTTCTGATAGGCCTCACCCTAAATTTAAGAAACATCCCTACAAATCTTTAGAAATGGATCCTTTAGGTGCATTTTCCAACACTCCACATGGGGTTTTGCATGTTGAAGACATTAGGGCATATATTCATGCAAACATTGAGGAATTCGGAGACTCCAAACTAATGGATATTTACCATAAGGAATCAATAGATGACTCTTTTGATCTCAAACCTTAGTATAAGGCTATCCAAGACAAACATTTTGCATAGTGCATTCATTTCCCCTATTTTCTGGAAGATGAATGGGTCTGGTATATTTTGAGTAGAATGTATGACAACTTCATGTGGTTTGTTGGCTAACAGATTTGTCCTTATTATGAAAATAATTTATTCTGAATCTATACCCCTCTTCTAAAGAACAAATGATTTAAACAACAAATGGGTGAACCTTTTAAATTAGTTCCCCTCTGAATTTAGGTACAGCTCCCTTTAAGATCTTCAATGAATTTAACCTATTTAACTAACCAAATGCATTTTTAACCAAAAAATGCTTAAGGCAGACTAACATTCATACATAACCATGTCATGAACGTGATAAACTTATACAGTAACAGGATAGACTGCACAGATTCTACTTTGATACACTCAAATACGTGAATACATTCATCTAAATTTGCTGAACTAGAAAAGAATAGAACACATATGATGAGTTGTTCAAATAAAGAGCAATTACCAGATGAAAGGAGATTTCACACAGAAAATCTAATTCCACACATTCAGACGTACAGATCCAAATAAGCAGTAATTGTTTTTCTTCTCATTCACAGATGAAAATTATTCAGACAATTATCACATAATGTCAAATATCAACAGTTCAGCCCCCAAAAACTTTCTTCTTTTCTTTTCTAAGAACTCCCCCCCTTCAAAAATTATAAAAACATATAAATATCAAATGTCTTAACCCCTATCCTTAAGCAAATTAAACCCAGAGTTAACATACTCTGACCCATACGGGATTTAGTTTTTTTTTAACAACTCATTATAAAAGAACAAGATTGCTGGAAATAACAGAAATAGGAACTGAAAGAGAACAAGCCAATGAAATTATGACTGGGGTGATGAGTCAGCATCTCCTGATTTGTTATCGGTAGCCTGGGGAGCATGTTGGGCCCTCCACTCCTGAAAGGCAGCAACAAACTCCTGAATTTTAGGGAAGTTTGGTATACCTATATGCTTCATCCTTGATTTCCAGACTTCTTTTTCCCTCCGCATTTTCCCAAACTTTTCCTTGTGTTCAAGGAGTGCATCGATGCAGAGATAGAGCAGCGACTCGACTTTAGAAACCCTAGAGAAATCTTCAATTAGAATATTAGCATTTTCTTTAACAAAGTTGATTTTATCTCTAAAGGATTGGATCACTATTTCAACATCTTCCACAGGCTTTCCATCATCTTTTAAGTATTTTACATCGATACATTGCAAATCATGTTGTAATGATTGGGTGAATTCTGTTATCTCCTTGATTAGCTTTGAGAGTTCAAAGCGTCCTTGTCAAGATATGGAGTTCCTCCATTCAATATTCTTTTTATTCACATATAACAAATCCTCGTCCACAACAGTCAAGTTCTTTTCTGCCAAAAACTTCTCCAGCCCATATTTCTGAACCTCTTCTATTTGGTTTATTACACTTGTCCACTTACCTTCATCTTTTGCCCAAACAACAACCTGTGCTTTAAGATCTTCAATAGTGGCAACAGTCAGATCATATACATTTTTGAGTTCATGAATATATTTAGTTCCTTTTTGTTCTATGTTGTCCAACCAGTTGTCAAATGTTTTTGAGACCATTTTGCTTCTATGAACTTGATCTAATATTTTTTGATTGACAGGTGATTTCGGGTCGAAAGACAAGGGGACCTGTGAGATCAGCTCTGGGTTAGGATTGTTAATGGCCTCAATTTACTCGGCCATTGAACGCAGAGCTCGTTTCAACTCTCTTTTGTCCTTCTCATCTTTCATTGTTTGACTGACCATTCTCTTAGTGGAAGCTTCAAGGTGGTGCACATCTGCAGCTCTGGAGGCAGTACCGAGATCTATCCTCTCCACAGTGAAATCATGCACTGTAGGATCTTGAACCTCTTCCTCAGTTATTGACTTAGCTATTTCTACACTCCAGTTACCAGTGTTTGGGTCAATATTTATTCTGGACGTTGTTTTGAGTCTCTTGGACTTGGGGGTCTTCCCCAAACATTTACTAACCATGTCCTCTAGAGGGACAACAAAAGGAATCACTTTCTTCTTATCAGAGATTAAACTTTCCAGCCACTTCGGTGCAGGGGCTGAGATTGTCTTCCTGGGCTTCTCTCCATTAGAGGGTTCATTTGAAATCATTAACACCTCAGGGGTCTCCAGAAAGGCCTCTAACTGTGAACCAGTGTCAACTACCTCTGTTCTATTTGGGCTTGCCTCTTTGTCACCCATAGGCTCTTCTGATTCTTCCTCTGAATTTAAATCAACAATTATTGTTTCAGAAGTCTGCCTCTTTCTTTTCCCTTTTGTCCTCAACCTGGTAACACGAGATGGCAGAATATCCGTGAGGACTCTTCTAGATCTCTTGGAGACAGGGCTTTTCTCAGTCGATGGCTTGGATGCACCTGCACCACAGATAGCAAGGGGTTGATTAGAAGAGTTCATGGGAAGCGATGATGCGACCATTGAAGAGAATTGTTGACAGTTTTACTCTGAAGCCCTTCCTGTCTTTTTTCTCTCAACCATTTTTCAGTCCTCCTTATCACTAGAAGGGTCTTGATTTCAATTATGTCCTCTTCTTTCTTGTTCCAGTCCACCTCTGGAATGGGTAAGTGTTCTACCTTCTCAAATTGTGGATTAACCACTTGTTCATCATCATTAAAAATTCTAGAAACATCCATGTTTAAATTAAGGGTAATTATCTGCCCCAAAGAAAGTCTACACCACAACCTTCTCCTAACCTCAAATTCATCTGGACAGTCTTCCCAATAATCTTCCAGCTTAGGAAGGTGTGAGTGTCCTGTTCCAGAATCTAGGTTATCTTTAACAAACTGTTTACTGTCGAATTGAGCCCTGGCAGTGAAGAATTGAAAATTGAACCTTTTGAGGTTCACCTCCAGATTCAAGGCATCAGATTTTGAATGGCATGATTAATGCCCAAGTTCAATAGGAAAAGCAATACCACAACCCCTTTTTGATGGGAATTTGTTATCAACATGTGCCAATTGCCGACATACTTCCATCAATACAAAATGATCGAATACATATCTAGGCAACTTCAAGGGTTTACCATCAAATCCTCCAACTCTGATATAAGTGAATTCAGAAAATTGGATGAAAAAGCTGCCATAGATACTGATCAGTTGCATTGCTTCACTGGGGATTCTCTTACCCGAGTTGCCTGCCAGTTCATAGGTCATCTTTCCAGTGAAGACATCATTAATCCTTTTATAATTTTCATAACAGTTTTTTCTTTGCAACTGTGAATAATATTTGTAAATCTTACTGTTCTCATCTAAAGGTTCATGAGGCAGGTCAAACCAATCTCTTGTGGATGCTAAACAGTAGAACAGATATGAAGACATATAGAAATCCCTGTTACCCAGACGATACTTAAACTCTGATGTAGACAGTCGGCCACTATCTCAGCCCAATCCAAATATTGTTCACCTTGAAGGATGACTTGTATGAAGAAGTACATCCAGTCCTCCCAGTAATAGGCATGCTGATTGCCTCTCAGTCTGTGCAACAACACCACAATATCCCTTACTTCCTAATTCAAATGATCTCTAGTAAGGGGCCTGGGCAGCCTTGAACTGCCCTTTTGAAATTTTAGCAGCCAGTTCCTTGCTATTACACTTGTGTAAGTTGGTCTCTTTTCTGAGAAATACCCATTGGAGGCAGTAATGTCAAGACTGGAATACACCTCCTTAGGTGGTATCTTCATCACAGACATGAGGGTTTGTCTGTCAACGTGGAATAACACATCCCCATCTGCTTTTCTGACGCACCTGTGTTGGGGATCGTATCTATTCATACACTCTTGAACTAACTCTGGGCAGAATATAGCTGGAGGCAAAGCTGTGGCTTCAACTAAACCACTGTCCACAATTTTCTTCATTGTGGGGGTTTGAACAGGGTTTCTAGTTCTTCCTATGAATTCCTCTAAATCATATTGAACTAATGCAGTATCTCCAAATTCTGAGTGAGAGTAAGTGAGACCAGGGCCATGTTCGTCTCCCAAACATGTAGATTTCAAAGACATACTTGGACGATTATAATAAAACACTTCGAATTTCAAAAATAACAGAAATTCTAGAGGCTCTTCTTTCCAGTATAAGAATTCAGAATAGCACAGGGGAAACAGAACTCACCTTCAGGATATTTGAATTCACTGCGAAAACTTGAATAACGAGAGCCTTACACTTCTAGCGCTATCCTTCTCTGCATTGCACAGTATATTTTCTTGCTAAAATTAGCTTGTTCTTGGTTAATAATGGCACTTACCAGAATGAATAATTATCGCTTGGAACAATACGTGCCAAAAATATTTGAAAAGACGTGAACTCTAATTTCTTCATTAATAACAAGTAATGTTCGTGCGCCATCATGAAGTACAATGATTATCAATAGTCTCCGCTAAATTAGAGCTCTCGGTTTCATGATGAGTTTCTGACAAATTTTCCTCCAACTTTCTCGCTAAATTAGACTTAGAAAGCTGCGGGAGCAAACGGGACCAAAATTACCAAATCTTCGAACTTATTGAACCGTTGAACCTTCAGGACATGGTTCAACGTGGTGGTTCAATGTGATGGTTCAAACATGCCAACTGGACTTTATAGGTAGGCAAAAGATTGACTTACCGAAACAGGGACTTGACTCATGAACCGTTGAACTTGTGAAGACATGGTTCAATACGAAGGTTCAACGATGCAAGGGTTATGTAGACCAACAAAATTTACGCGGCTTTGGTAAAAGGTTTCCAATTATAAAACAGTGAACTATTGAACCTTGAACCTTGAACCCCGCTATAGAGTACGCATGGAAGGTTCAAGTTCAACCCGAAAGTACAAAGATGCTTAAGACAAACAATAAGACAGCTTGCTTTATATGACACTTTAGACATATTTGAACCATTGAACTTTGAACTTTGAGAATGGTTCGGGTTCAAAGGTTCAAACCTTTTATACAAAGACGACGCACGGGTAAAAATTGAAGGACTAAGAGTCGATTTACAAAGCAAAGGTATGACCAAAAATATAGTACGGTAAACCGACTCTTGTTTAAGAAATATTACCAATACATAAATAAACAAGGGTGACTCAAAAGGTAACATTGGCTCTGACTGGGGACTGCATTTTATGGCAAAATGCAGAGAACTCAGAAGCTCTGGTTTTGCAGAAAATGGAAGAAAAAGAAGAAAGGAAACAGACCGGGGCAAAACAAAAAAAAGGGAAAGGAAAACACAAAACCGAACAAAGGGAAGACTATGTACAAAACAAGGGACCCTATTTACAGATGATACAGCTTGAGATCCTATCCATTATAGGACAGGGGTAAAATAGTTCCATCAGGATATTCCAGTTTGAAAGAATTTGGACCTAATACCTGGTGAATCTTGAAAGGTCCACTCCAGAGCGAGTCAAATTTGCTATGTGCACCTTTTGGTTCTCTCCTTCTATCCCAGAGTAATACTTCATCTCCTTCCATAAACTTCCTGGGTCTTGTCTTCTTTTCAAAAATTTCTTTGACCCTGGCCTGATGCACAGTAATTCGATCAACCAACTCGTTTCTCTCTTCTTCAATTTTGGCTAAATACATAATCCTCTTCTCCAGGGAATCTTGGAAATATTGATCCTCAATTACACTTTGCAGCTTGGCTGTAGATAGCTCCAGAGGTAAAGACAATTGGGCACCTATCCCATAAACTAATTCAAAATGCGCCATCCCAATTGCTCTTTTAGGAGTTTTTATGTCGGCCCAGAGTGCTTCATACAACCTCTTATGCCAATCTCTGGGGTTGTCATTCACCAATTTCTTCATGATAGCAATCATGTTTTTGTTACTGTACTTAGTTTGTCCATTCCCCTGGGGATAATAATTTGATGAATGGGAGAGAGAAATACTATGTTCATAACAGAAAGAAGTCATTTCAACTGAAGAGAAACTGGTAGCGTTATCTATTACAATCTTCTGAGGCACACCAAATTGTACCAAGATAATTTCTTTAAGAAAATCACAAACCACCCCAGAAGTTGTTCTTTTTACAGGGGCTGCCTCAACCCATTTTGTGAAATAATCTATTGTTGTTAAGATGTGGGTATGCCCTGTACTTAAGGGGGGTGAGATAGGCCCAATAAAATCCAATCCCCACTGTTTAAAGGGGTCTTCAACAACAACAGGCCTCAAAGGTAGAGCTGCAAGTTGTGGTCTTCCTGAGAACATTTTACATTTCTCACAATTGGCCACCCACTTATATGCATCTTTAAACATTCCTGGCCAGTAGTAACAATTTCTGAGGATTTTGAAAGCTGTAACTGAAGAACAAAAGTGTCCACCACAAGCTTCGTTATGGAAAACTTCCAAGAGTTTCTCTTGCTGCTCTTTATCTACACACCTCAGGAAAGTTCCATCTAACCCTTTCTTGTAAAGGACATCTCCCCAGATAACATATTTTGCAGCTTTTAGCTTCAGGTTTCTTTTCTCTTTAGGAGTCAGGTGATCAGGACAATCCCCATATGTAAGATAATGTGCCACATCCAGAAACCATGGATCCTGCAAGCTTACCAATAAGACTGTGGGGAGTCCTTCTCCTTCTTGTTCTTTGTTCTCAGCAATCAACTTACATAAGCCTTGACCTCTAATCAGCTTAGTAGGCTTAACTTCCAGATCATATTCCTGAATTTTAGCAACCCACATTGCTCTATTGTTTAATCCTACATCTTGCTGAGTCAAAATACTTTTCACAGCTGAATTTGGAACAAATACAACTGAATGGGAATGAAGTATATAATATCTAAATTGTTTAACAGCTTTAACTACTGTAAAAGCCTGTTTTTCAACCAAAGAATATTTTAGCTCATGCTTCTTAAGGGGGACGCTCATAAAAGCTATGGGAACCTCTTCGTCCAATTCATTTTTCTGCAACAAAATACCTGACATGGTGTGTTCCAAAGCATAATAGTAAATGATAAAATCCTTTTGAAAATTAGGATTTACCAAAGTGGGAGTGTTTGCAATTGCCTCCTTGATATCCTCAAATGCCTTCTTAGCAACTTCATTCCACTTGAAAGGTTGTTTCTCACTCATCATCCCAACAATGTGTTTTGTAATCTCAGCGAAGTCAGGAATGAACCTTCTAAGAAAGTTGATTTGACCAAAGAAGGACTTGACTCTAGTCCTATTTGAAGGGAGACTAAGCTATTGAATTGCCTTGACCCTCTCTGGATCAATCCTAATTCCGTTCTTTGAGACTAGGTGTCCCAACAATTTTCCCTCAGTCACACAGAAAACTGACTTCTTGGGGTTGAGTGAAATGCCATGGCTTCGACACCTTTGCAAGACAGACTCTAGATCTCTCAAGTGATCCTTTGTATAAGACAGTCAAATCATCAAGGTAAATAACAATAATCCTGTTCTTCAGGTCTCTAAAAGATGAATCCATTGCCCGCTGAAAAGTTGCTCCCGCATTAATCAAGCCAAAGGGCATTCGACTATAGGCAAAAGTTCCTCGGGGTGTGGTGAAAGTGGTCTTATGTTGATCTTCTGCAGCTACACTTATCTAGTTGTAACCTGAGAAACCATCCAACATAGACATCATTTCAGACCTAGCAACTGTCTGCAAGATATGGTCCATCATAGGTAAGGGATAGTTATCCTTCAGGCTGGCTTGGTTCAAATTTCTAAAGTCGACACAAATCCTTATTTCTCCATTCTTCTTTCGTACTAGAACTATATTTGCCACCCAAGTGGAGTGATGAATTGGATAGATAATTCTAGCTTTTAGCATCTTATCAATCTCCCTGAAAATGGCTTTAGCAACTTTTGGATTATAATTCCTCAGTTTTTGTTTGAATGGAGCTACATTTGGTTTCAAAGGAATATGATCTTGAAACTGTCCATGTCTAAAATTTTTGAGATCATCATAGCACCAGGTGAAAACATCTTTATATTTGATTAGCAATTTGATCAATTTGTTTTTCTCCTCCGAAGAGCAGCACTTACCAATGGATATCCATTTAGGATTAACTTCATCCCCGATATTTATCTTCTCATAATCCTCTGCTTTATCAGGAATATAGGGAGATTTGCCTTTAACATATTCATCTCTTCAAGAAAACAGATGTTCTAAAGATACCAGCCCTTTAGGGATTTTGTTTCCCTTTAACTGAATGATATCATCTCTTGGATTAATCCCAGGATCAGGACTGAATTCTTTACACTCTGTTTCAGAACCTTTAAAATAGGTCCCCAGGAACATTTCAGCATTTTCTAAAAACTTTCTGATCTGATTATCACTTTCAAAAACTTGCCAGTTCTCAGCATTGTCAGGGACATTAGGGCGATATATCATTTCTATCCTATAAGAATCTTTCTTGAAATCTGGATGTGGCAAAAGGAGAGAAGCTGATACTACTAAAGAATCTGCTCGGGAGTTTTGATCTCTGGGAATTGTTTCTATAGAGAAGGCATCAAAATATTCGATCTCATCCCATACCCTATTTCTGTAGTGCCTTAGTCTTTCATTTTTCACAGAACAGATCCCTCTTATCTGTTTCACAATTAGTTCAGCATCACCCTTCACCTTAAGTACCTTCACACCCTTTTCTTTGGCTTCAAATAATTCAAGCAATAAAACCTCATACTCTGCAGTATTGTTGGTGTTTTTAAACTCTAGCTTAAAAGAATAAGAAAAAATTTCACCTTCAGGTGAGATTAACACAACTCTAGCCCCTGAACCAGCAGTAGCACAATTGCCATCAAATTCCATAACCCATAAATCATCAGAATGTATAGATTTTTGCATTAATTCCTCTTGGGGATCTAACTCATAGCTCTGTTCAGAGGAGAGAAAATAGTTGCCAAATTCACATTCCTCATACAAAATCTGGGCCTTGGGGTCATCAGAGGGATAGACATTGAATTTGCACTTGGGCTCAGATTCCAATTTCACTTTCTGCTTCCCCACTAGGATTGTGGCTTCTGACCAATCCAGTTTGATTTGTCCACCTAAATCCTTGCAAAATGTCCTGCTCAAAAGCATTCCATAACTGGCAGGAATATCTGCTACCAGAATAGTCAATTTTACCCTCTTGTCAGGGTAAGCTGCAAGTGCGACTCGTGCATCTTTAATCTACCCAAGCAAGGAAACCTATTTTCCATCCATAGAATAACATCTACCAAATGTTTTTGTGAGTGATAACCCTAGGGCTTTAGCCACAGAGGAAGGCATAATGTTATCAGAGGCTCCTGAGTCTATAATGTAGTTACTAAGTTTATGGCCATTGATAAACAAAGACACATAGAAAGGATTGGGTTTCAGATCAGTATAAGGAGAATTGGTTGATGAATTGGGAGTTGTTTTAGGGGCGGACGAAGATGACTCAGATGAGGAAGCAAATAGTCTGGCAATGGGGGATTCGGTATCAACCTCTAATTGGTTCTCAAATTCAGTTTGTGCACGACTACCTTTAACATGTTTGACTAATTTGTCAAGTTCAGTAGGTTTCAACTTGAGATACTCAATAGGAGAAATTGGAATTTTTGCAGACTTACAGAAATCTACAATATCAAAAGAGGCATCTAAATCATTTCTATGTAGCAATCTATTTTCCTGAGCCTTCAAATTAGCATCATAAGTTCTAGTTAAAGGCTCCTTACCTTTGCCAGGTACTTCTTGAGTATTAGAGGATTTCATATTCCTCTGACTCCTAGTGAGCACAGCGCATGAAGGATATTAAGGGTTACCAATATTTCACCTCCCCTTTCTGAATCAGATTCATATTCCAGGAAGTGTATCTCAGAGCCGCCAGGTTCCCCGAAGTTCCTTTCTTCTTCTGTGGCTTCCCCTAGCATATCTTGAGTAGCAGTCATCTGATTGTACCTGAGCATTTCTGGGCAAGAATTTCCATCATGGTCGGTAGTTAAGTGAAAAATACACATGTTTCCTCTCCCAGGAGCAGGTTCAATAGCTAGTCTTGGCTGTGCTGCCATCAGGGGTAAAACTCTACCAGTATTTGCTTGTTGATTCAAATTCCTTCTGCTTATATCTTGATACGGTTGTTGAAAGGGGGCACCAGCTTTAGGTAGTTGCCACTTCAAGGTAATCATACCATTTACCAACCTTTGCACTACAGGGTCCGTAGATGATGAGGGTTGGGCATTTGGCACCTGAACCTCTCTCTTCCATTTACTGGCCATAATGAGATCATCCTCCAATCTGACTGCTAAGGCTTGTGTAGCTGGTAAATCAGCAATTACACCTCTCCTGAGATGGAAGCTAATATCCGGAGGCATAGAATTAATAAAGAAACATTTTTTATTTTCGTCAGACGGTCTTTTAGTAGCAGGTATTTTGTTCACAATTCTATTAAACTTAGCCACGAATTCCCTCATAGGTTCATGAATTTCTTTTTTTAGCTGAGTCAGCTGTGCAAGGAGGTGATGTTCATCCTCTGCACTATTGAACCTATTTTCAAAATCAGTCTTCATTTCATTCCAATTTGTAATTGAGGAATCAGTCAGGTGGTAAAACCATTATGCCGCAGTGTCAGTCAAAGTCTGCACAAAGAGCCTTATGGCGACATCTTGGTGTTGTACACCTAACACACTACATGCTACTGCAAAGGCACACAGATGTTCTTCTGGAGATGTTTTACCATCTCCATTGAACCTGGGCAAATTTTCTCTTGCATTTTTAGGCAATGGGTTTAAGTTGGCCCCTAGGTTCAGAGGCCCTATGGTAGCTCCCCAAGGTTGAGCCATGGGTAGAAAATTTATAGCTAAGGGGATAGCAGTGCCTGAAAGGGTTAAAGCTTGATAGACAGGGGAAGTAGCAGGTTTGGGAGGGCTAGGAGGTCTACTTCTAGCTCTTCTTGCACGAGTAGGGATATAAGGAAAATTAAGATTTTGCAGTGCTTGAAAGGTAGGGTCCTCAACTCCCTCTCTTCTCGAAGTCCTGGTATACGGTCTAGAATCCAGCTTAAAATATCAAAACTGGATGGGTAGTTATTGATTTCTTTGTTGTTCTTGATTTCTTTGTGCTTCAAGAACTTAGTTTCTTGCTGCATTTCGTGCCTGTCTTCTTCTCTGCCTGAGTAACAACAATCTCAGGTTATCGGCCAATTCCTCTTCTTGTTCTAATACTCTGCTTGCTCTTCTGTAATCTTCACTATTCCGTCAAGTATGCCAAGCAAGGGTATTCAACTAGCCAATAATGTCTTCCTGCTCATCTTGAAATCCAAGATTTGGTTGCAGAACAAAAATTATGTTTTCGTGTGCAAGCACCGTTGTTGCTTCATATTCAGGAGACCAATCTTTAATTAATGATTGTATTTCTATTCCCCAGTAGAGTCACTAAAAATTGTTGGCTAACAGATTTGTCCTTATTATGAAAATAATTTATTCTGACTCTATACCCCTCTTCTAAAGAACAAATGAGTTAAACAACAAATGGGTGAACCTTTTAAATTAGTTCCCCTCTGAATTTAGGTACAGCTCCCTTTAAGATCTTCAATGAATTTAACCTATTTAACTAACAAAATGCATTTTTAACCAGAAAATGCTTAAGGCAGACTAACATTCATACATAACCATGTCATGAACGCGATAAACTTATACAGTAATAGGATAGAATGCACAGATTCTACTTTGATACAATCAAATACGTGAATACATTCATCTAAATTTGCTGAACTAGAAAAGAATAGAACACATATGATGAGTTGTTCAAATAAAGAGCAACTACTGGATGAAAGGAGATTTCACACAGAAAATCTAATTCCACACATTCAGACGCACAGATCCAAATAAGCAGTAATTGTTTTTCTTCTCATTTACAGATGAAAATTATTCAGACAATTATCACATAATGTCAAATATCAACAGTTCAGCCCCCAAAAACTTCTTTTCTTTTCTAAGAACTCCCCCCCTTCAAAAATTATAAAAACATATAAATATCAAATGTCTTAACCCCTGTCCTTGAACAAATTAAACCCAGAGTTAACATACTCTGACCCATACGGGATTTAGTTTTTTTTTAACAACTGATTATAAAAGAACAAGATTGCTGGAAATAACAGAAATAGGAACTGAAAGAGAACGAGCCAATGAAATTATGACTGGGGTGATGAGTCAGCATCTCTTGATTTGTTATCGGTAGCCTGGGGAGCATGTTGGGCCCTCCACTCCTGAAAGGTAGCAACGAACTCCTGAATTTTAGGGAAGTTTGGTATACCTATATGCTTCATCCTTGATTTCCAGACTTCTTTTTCCCTCCGCATTTTCCCAAACTTTTCCTTGTGTTCAGGGAGTGCATCGATATAGAGATAGAGTAGCGACTCGACTTTAGAAACCCTGGAGAAATCTTCAATTAGAATATTATCATTTTCTTTAACAAAGTTGATTTTATCTCTAAAGGATTGGATCACTGTTTCAACATCTTCCACAGGCTTTCCATCATCTTTTAATTATTTTACATCGATACATTGCAAATCATGTTGCAGTGATTGGGTGAATTCTGTTATCTCCTTGATTAGCTTTGAGAGTTCAAAGCGTCCTTGTCGAGATATGGAGTTCCTCCATTCAATATTCTTTTTATTCACATATAACAAATCCTCGTCCAAAACAGTCAAGTTCTTTTCTACCAAAAACTTCTCCAGCCCATATTTCTAAACCTCTTCTATTTGGTTTATTACACTTGTCCACTTACCTTCGTCTTTTTCCGAAATAGCAACCTGTGCTTTAAGATCTTCAATAGTGGCAGCAGTCAGATCATATACATTTTTGAGTTCATGAATATATTCAGTTCCTTTTTGTTCTATGTTGTCCAACCAGTTGTCAAATGTTTTTGAGACCATTTTACTTCTATGAACTTGATCTAACATTTTTTTATTGACAGGTGATTTCGGGTCGAAAGACAAGGGGACCTGTGAGATCGGCTGTGGGTTAGGATTGTTAATGGCCTTAATGTACTCTGCCATTGAACACAGAGCTCATTTCAACTCTCTTTTGTCTTTCTCATCTTTCATTGTTCGGCTGACCATTCTCTTAGTGGAAGCTTCAAGGTGGTGCACATCTGCAGCTCTGGAGGCAGTACCGAGATCTATCCTCTCCACAGTGAAATCATGCACTGTAGGATCTTGAACCTCTTCCTCAATTATTGGCTTAGCTATTTCTGCACTCCAGTTACCAGTGTTTGTGTCAATATTTATTCTGGATGTTGTTTTGAGTCTCTTGGACTTGGGGGTCTTCCCCAGACATTTACTAACCATGTCCTCTAGAGGGACAACAAAAGGAATCACTTTCTTCTTATCAGAGATTGAGCTTTCTAGCCACTTTGGTGCAGGGGCTGAGATTGTCTTCCTAGGCTTCTCTCCATCAGAGGGTTCATTTGAAATCATTAACACCTTAGGGGTCTCCAGAAAGGCCTCTGACTATGAACTAGTGTCAACTACCTCTGTTCTGTTTGGGCTTGCCTCTTTGTCACCCATACGCTCTTCTTATTCTTCCTCTGAATTTAAATCAACAATTATTGTTTCAGAAGTCTGCCTCTTTCCTTTCCCTTTTGTCCTCAACATGGTAACACGAGATGGTAGAATATCCGTGAGGACTCTTCTAGATCTCTTGGAGACAGGGCTTTTCTCAGTCGATGGCTTGGATGCACCTGCACCACAGATAGCAAGGGGTTGATTGGAAGAGTTCATGGGAAGCGATGATGCGACCATTGAAGAGAATTGTTGGACAGTTTTACTCTGAAGCCCTTCCTGTCTTTTTTCTCTCAACCATTTTTCAGTCCTCCTTATCACCGGAAGGGTCTTGATTTCAATTCTATCCTCTTCTTTCTTGCTCCAGTCCACCTCTGGAATGGGTAAGTGTTCTACCTTCTCAAATTGTGGATCAACCACTTGTTCATCATCATTAAAAATTCTAGAAACATCCATGTTTAAATTAAGGGTAATTATCTGCCCCAAAGAAAGTCTACACCACAACCTTCTCCTAACCTCAAATTCATCTGGACAGTCTTCCCAATAATCTTCCAGCTTAGGAAGGTGTGAGTGTCCTGTTCTAGAATCTAGGTTATCTTTAACAAACCGTTTACTGTCGAATTGAGCCCTGGCAGTAAAGAATTGAAAATTGAACCTTTTGAGGTTCACCTCCAGATTCAAGGCATCATATTTTGAATGGCATGAATAATGCCCAAGTTCAATAGGAAAAGCAATACCACAACCCCTTTTTTATGGGAATTTGTTATCAACATGTGCCAATTGCCGACATACCTCCATCAATACAAAATGATCGAATACATATCTAGGCAACTTCAAGGGTTTACCATCAAATCCTCCAACTCTGATATAAGTGAATTCAGAAAATTGGATGAAAAAGCTACCATAGCTACTGATCAGTTGCATTGCTTCACTGGTCATTCTCTTACCCAGGTTGCCTGCCAGTTCATAGGTCATCTTTCCAATGAAGACATCATTAATCCATTTATAATTTTCATAATAGTTTTTTCTTTGCAACTGTGAATAATATTCGTAAATCTTACTATTCTCATCTAAAGGTTCATGAGGCAGGTCAAATCAATCTCTTGTGGATGCTAAATAGTAGAACAGATATGAAGACATATAGAAATCCCTGTTACCCAGACGATTACTTAAACTTTGATGTAGACAGTCGGCCACTATCTCAGCCCAATCCAAATATTGTTTGCCTTGAAGGATGACTTGTATGAAGAAGTACATCCAGTCCTCCCAGTAATAGGCATGCTGATTGCCTCTCAGTCTGTGCAACAACATCACAATATCCCTTACTTCCTGTATCAAATGATCTCTAGTAAGGGGCCTGGGCAGCCTTGAACCGCCCTTTTGAAATTTTAGCAGCCAGTTCCTTGCTATTACACTTTTGTAAGTTGGTCTCTTTTCTGAGAAATACCCATTGGAGGCAGTAATGTCAAGATTGGAATACGCCTCCTTAGGCGGTATCTTCATCATAGACATGAGGGTTTGTCTGTCAACGTGGAATAACACATCCCCGTCTGCTTTTCTGACGCACCTGTGTTGGGGATCGTATCTGTTCATACACTCTTGAACTAACTCTGGGTAGAATATAGCTTGAGGAAAGGCTGTGGCTTCAACTAAACCACTGTCCACAATTTTCTTCATTGTGGGGGTTTGAATAGGGTTTCTTGTTCTTCCTATGAATTCCTCTAAATCATATTGAACTAATGCAATATCTCCAAATTCTGAGTGAGAGTAAGTGAGACCAGGGCCATGTTCGTCTCCCAAACATGTAGATTTCAAAGACATACTTGGACGATTCTAATAAAACACTTTGAATTTCAAAAATAACAGAAATTCCAGAGGCTCTTCTTTCCAGTATAAGAATTCAGAATAGCATAGGGGAAACAGAACTCACCTTCAGGATATTTGAATTCACTATGAAAACTTGAATAACGAGAGCCTTACACTTCCAGCGCTATCCTTCTCCGTATTGCACAGTATATTTTCTTGCTAAAATTAGCTTGTTCTTGGTTAATAATGGCACTTACCAGAATGAATAATTATTGCTTGGAACAATACGTGCCAAAAATATTTGAAAAGACGTGAACTCTGATTTCCTCATTAATAACAAGTAATGTTCGTGCGCCATCATGAAGTACAATGATTATCCATAGTCTCCGCTAAATTAGAGCTCTCGGTTTCATGATGAGTTTCTGACAAATTTTCCTCCAACTTTCTCGCTAAATTAGACTTAGAAAGCTGCGGGGGCAAACGGGACCAAAATTACCAAATCTTCAAACTTATTGAACCGTTGAACCTTCAGGACATGGTTCAACACGGTGGTTCAATGTGATGGTTCAAACATGCCAACTGGACTTTATAGGTAGGCAAAAGATTGACTTACCGAAACAGGGACTTGACTCATGAACCGTTGAACTTGTGAAGACATGGTTTAATATGAAGGTTCAACGACGCAAGGGTTATGTAGACCAACAAAAGTTATGCAGCTTTGGTAAAAGGCTTCCAATTATAAAACAGTGAACTATTGAACCTTGAACCTTGAACCCCGCTATAGAGTATGCGCGGAAGGTTCAAGTTCAACCCGAAAGTACAAAGACGCTTAAGACAAACAATAAGACAGCTTGCTTTATATGACACTTTAGACATATTTGAACCATTAAACTTTGAATTTTGAGAATGGTTCGGGTTCAAAGGTTCAAACCTTTTATACAAAGATGATGCACGGGTAAAAATTGAAGGACTAAGAGTCGATTTACAAAGCAAAGGTATGACAAAAAAATATAGTACGGTAAACCAACTCTTGTTTAAGAAATATTACCGATACATAAATAAACAAGGGTGACTCAAAAGGTAACATGGTTGAATATGCCATTTAAGATCACTAAGGATGCCATTAGGGTAGTAACCGGATTACACTCAACCGGTGGGATGCCTACTCTAAAATCTATCAGAGACCAAATTGTAAGTGAGGCTACCGGATCGAAATTTGATAAAAGAGCAATGACAATTAAGGATATCACCGATCTGGATATCAAGTTTGTATCAATGATAATTGGCTATAATATATATCACTCTAGCAAGGAGAATTCAGTATTCGGAACTACTGTGTATGCTGCTTATGAAATGTTAGGGAAGAATGCTGACTATGATCTCTATGAGCTCCTTCTAAACCAACTTTTGGAAAATCTGCGAAAGATAAAGAAGGACAAGAAGAACTCCTTCAAATATGGTGGCTTAATACTTTGTCTATTCTTCTACTATATGAATGAGCTACTCGGATCTAATGGGTGGATATGGCAGAATGACAGACCAGTAGCAGTTCAAACCAAAGACTATCTACATGGAATTGGTGATGCCAATGCACAAAATACAACACTCTGGGGGTACTTTAAGAACTTTTAGAACATGATGCAAGCTAGAGAGAGAATTCCCCAATCCCTAGTTGAAAAATATAAAGATACAATATGCTTTATGGTAGAAACTGATCAGTGCCTAATGGAGGTTGTGGAACCAAGAATAGTCTGGATCATGCCAATGGGGTATGAAGTGGATGAGAAAATTGTAGAACTGCACATCCAACACATGCTAGGTCAGCCCAAGGATCCCAAGGCAGAAAGGTTTGGAACCTTCGAAGAATTGAGTGTAAAGATTCATGTAGAGCTTAGGCAACCAGAAATGAAGAGAAAAGTTAGAAAAGAAGTAGAGAATGTTGCCAAGAGGTGTGACATCTCAAAAGAGGCACTAGATGCAAATTGACAAAAGATGGAAAGGGCAAAAAAAGAAAAGATAGTAAAAGAAAGTGCTCCAGTAGAAGCCCCCTCCTAGACCAGATGCTCTAAGAGTTCTACATCTGGCACTGCTAAGATCTCAAAAGCATCTAAACTAGAAGCAAAATCATCCGGTAAAGCAGAGAAAAGAACTAAGACAAAGGCCACAAGGTCTTACATCAGTTAGAAGGATGATGAAGCAAAAGAGACAAAACAGATCCTCCGGAATACATACAAAAGATTCAACATTCCTATTATAGAGGACATAGGTGATGATCCCTCGGCTATAGATGTTGAACAAGAATCTACTGAGATAGTGGCAGACGAGGTAAAGGAGATAGGTGAAGAAAAAGGTAAGGACTTAGATTCCTTTGCTCCGGAAGAGGAGGTCCATGATCAAGTAAACATCTCTCCTTTGGCTTCCCCTGCAGACTCTGAATCTAAAGAAAAAGAAAGAGTACAAGAGAAGACCAGTCAAGAAGTAGAGGAGAAAGAAGAAGAAGTAAAGAGAAGAGAAGAACACAAGTGACAGTGCAGAAGGAAAGAAAACTTTGTCTCTGGCAAGAGACACTGCAAAAGCTGTCAAGGATTTCTTGTCTAAAGAAATGATGGAGATTGATGAATCAGAGTTACTTCAAGGACCGTTTGACTTTGATTCTCTCTCCCCGGTTCAAACAATGAGGATAGCATCCTTTGCCCATGCAAAGGCTAAAGAGAAACTTCTAAAGTCTCACATGGAAGACTGTGAGCTACTAGAAATTGCATCCGGTGTGCTTGGAAAGATCATGCCATCCTTTCAGAAGGATTCCTCAGCTTCTTCATCCGGTAATCTCAAGTCTCTTGTTAGTTCTGTCAGCACTCATTTTGAATCTTTAGAGAGATCAGCTGAGGTGAAGGTCTGGAAAGAGTTTTTGGATAAGAGATTCTCTGAGTTAAAAGGCTTTATAACCAATGATAGGAGAAATATGGATATTGGAATAAAGAGCTTAGAAAATGCTCTTAAGGATGGAGAAGTATATAAATTTTGTATATCTTGGACAAAAGTAACAAAGGATATTGAGAAGAAAGTGAAAGAACAAGAGGATAAACTGTCAAGCCTCTCTCAGAATTTAATCCTCTCACTGTATCCATAATAAACTAGGAATGTCAAACTATTATAGTAATGAATGAGATTAAGAAGCTTGAGAAGGAGAGGAAGAACATATTAAGTAGGATGGGTGAACTTAGAGGGATGATTATCCCTAAATTAGAGGCCATACATGAGGCCCTAACTGATGCCCAGACCACAGCCTGAACCAGTGATCCGACAGATCTTAAGAGGGCAGAAACTTTTGCATTCCTATTGAGTGGTCACATCTCAATTTTAGACAGGATGAAGCAGAGTTGGGTAATAGAATTTGCCCAGTTGAAGACATCTTTTGCAAATATACTTCAGTATATGTAAGTATAGCATGTATATATATATATACTTATGCGGCTAAGTATAGATTATTTTTTTGGAAATTTTGGTGTGCGGACCCTACCCTTTGCCATTGATGTTAAAGGGGGAGTGAGGAGCAGTGAAAAAAATGGACTCTAGCTAAGGGGGAGCTCCAGTAAAGTGTACAATAGAACAGATCATCAACCAAGGGGGAGTGTAGTATAACACTTAGTCATTTTTCACTAAGTGTTGCCATCAATGCCAAAGGGGGAGATTGTTGGCAAGAGACACTGTGTGGCTTCATTGGTGTTGTCATTGATGGCAACAAAGACCTTTCCACACATCCGCAGGACATGGTATATCTTTATTGGAAGTCAGTTTGAAGGATACTTTGGTCCGGTAAGCAAGAACAGAACATGCAACAAGGTCTGACAGTCAGGTCCAGATCTCTTAGAGGAAGTATCATTGTAAAGTGCGAACGTGCGAAAGTCAAAAGGAATACCTTGATTGATAGATTCCAAGGATTGAGCCTCTAGTGATGAAAGAGAGAAGAGATATGAGCATCTAAGTATTGATGTCTGGTTTGGCAGAATAAATAGAGGAAGAATTGATCAACATAGCATCAAAATCATTCCGGATGAGATATTGATGGTAATCAAGGTTCTTAAGGTATCATCCATGATTGGTTGACATGTTAGATGACTTCTATAAGTATCTCCTTGATTTGCATCACTTGGTAAGCAAGGATTCAGCCAACAGACTAGAGTTTGGGAAAATATTGACTATTTCGTATGCCGACTAGAAAAAGGATGAAATCCTTTGTGTGGATATATATACCAGATGGATTTGGATGTGAAGGTGTGTGTTGTGTGGTGTGTTGTTGCGAAGAAAATCAGATAAGTAGAGTAACAATAGTACTATAGGTCCGGTATGTGACAGGACAACAACATTAAGTAGAGGAGGAATGGAGTGCAGTAGATCAGTATATTGAGCTTAACTGAAACTGAACCTCAACATGTATGGATACTTCTCATCAGTTCAAGTATCTAGTTTCTTTGTACAATCTATTGTAGGCAGTGAGCCTCTTGTGAGTAGTGTGCTTGGGCAGTAAGCCCTAATTGGTAGGTGCCATTTTGTACTATCTTATTCTTCTAACAAATAATACAATCTTGGGTTAATCACCGCGTGTTTTTTTCCCCTAATAGGGTTTTCCACGTCAAAATCATTATGTCATGTATATTAATGCTATTTCCATTTTATGGTTATGTTTTCTTATTTGATTTAATGTTGCATTAATCATTAAGGAAGTTTAGAAAGTTGAAATATTGAAGATAACTGATTCACCCCCCTCTTAGTTATCAACAGATCCCCCCCCAAATTACAATGTTGGCACTTTATAATTAGTGCAATTTACAATGTAAAAATTAGATATTCAAATTCTTACAGGGCCCAACATGGCCAAAACACTGAAACTATAACTCAAGTACAATATGAGATCAAATTGAGAGCACTAATGTGGAGCACATAGAAAAATATGAACTCTGGAAAAAACAACACCAAAAACAGAGTCTGTTTGCGCTAATTATGACTCCTAAAAGGTCTCAAAATGACGACTGTGTAGCAAATTCTAGAAGAATCTTCAATTTCTAGGAATCTAGAGCATCAAATCAAAACACCAACTTCACCACAGTGTAGAGTATAAAAATATACCCTAAATAAAAAAATCATCAAAAAAGGAGCTCGTATGCTCAAGTTACAGTCATTTGAAGTTAGACTGCCAAATCAAAAATGCAAATGGAGAGGGGTCTTCTTGCTGACGGTTATTTAGACATTAAATTTAAGATAGTGACTTCTATGACGACCATTTGAACATCAATTTTACACGGTGGTTTTGATAGGAAGATGATCATCAAATTTAACCCACTTTTCAATGACGGTTATTTGTCTGTCAAATTTAAGATAGTAAAAAATTTTCTGTAGAGCCGTATGGTACAGAAGTCGTACGACCCATGGTGAAAAAAATTGGCTAAGAAAATTACAGACTCTGATTTCTAATATTTTACAGTCGATCTAAAGGTTTTCGAGCCTTCTGAGCACGATGGCGAGGTCCATTTGGGCCAAAAATGCTCTAATTCACCAGGGCCTCTAGGAACCCCTCAAAAAACCTTTGTAGCAACTGGGTCCTCCAATCTTTGAATTTGGTAAAAAATAATCCAATCTTGACTTTTTCGAGCCTCCTAGACACTATGGAGACACTGAAAATGCCTCCAGGATTACCAAAAATGCTGCAATCACCCAGATCTCACAAGAACACAAATATGCATACTAGAATATTATAGATGCTTATTTTCCTTCAAACTATTTTGATTCTCTAGATCATCCGAGGATGCAAGATAAGAGCATATTGGGTTTTTGAAAAAATATTAGCAATCTAATAGTCTCAAATCTCTCAAATATCAAGATTACAAAAAATGAACTAAACCAAATAAATAGGCTCTGATACCATGTTAGAATCTATGAGAAGTGAGGACTAAGCTAGGATCTAATGTCGATCGTAGATCACATGCACTCTAGTCGTCAGATGATTGAAGATCAAAATAATAGAATGGAGAGAGAATCTAAAAAGAGAAAAATAGTGACAAAGCAAGAGAATTTGATAATACTCTTGATACTCTCACAAAAATGGTATTGAACTAGTGAAGGTGAGAGTAGAGAGTTGTATATATAGAAAAAATAAGGCATATACATCCAAGAGGTGCATTAAGTCCTACTACCCATACAAGGTGGGAGGTTTTACCTACTTGGTAAATGACAAAACATATGACATAACCTCCTCAAGTGAAGATAGAAAGGAGGTGGCACATAAAGACAAAAGAGTCTGAGAACTCCAACTACCCCATAACCTACTCAAGTAAAGATAGAATAGTGGTTATGAGAGGTGGTACAACAAGCTAAAAGAGGGTGTATAACTCAACTACCCATGTGTGGGAGAGAGTTACACATGTAGCTGATGTATTTTGCCATGTGTCCTCATATTAACCATATCTAATAAACCTAAGAAAGCTTAATAATGTTTAAGAAAAAGAAATATCCATAAGGAAAATAAAAAACCTACACTAAGAATAAGTGCCAGGAGGCATTTGACCACTTGAAAGAAAGATTCAATATGACACCTATTTTGAAGGTACTTGACCTAGAAGGTCATTTTGTAGTCATTACTGATGCCTTAGGGGAAGGCTTAGGTGGTGTACTTATCCAGGATGGATAGGTTATCATGTATGAATCTAGGAAATTGAAAACTTATGAACAAAACTATGCCCCTCATGATTTGGAGTTAGCAGCAGTAATACATGCATTACAAATGTAGAGACATTACTTTCTTGGAAAACCCTTCGAACTAAAAATAGAACATCAAGGACTCAAATATTTGTTCACTCAACCACACCTAAATGCTCACCAAAGAAGGTGGTTAGAGTTAATCTCAGATTATGATTTTGAGATTAAATACATTCAAGGCAAGGAAAAGCGAGTGGTAGATGCCTTAAGCAGGAGAAGGCATACCTACTCAATCATCTCCATACATTCTGATTTTAAGAATCAGGTATTAAAAAAGTCTAAGGGAGATGAGTTTTATGAGCAGGTAAAATAGGCTCTCATGGATAATCCCCAGAATCTAAAATATGATGGATTTTATCTTGAACTAGATGGGTTATTGAGATATAAAGGAAGGATGTATGTTCCAAACTCCTAGAAGTTAAGGAATATTGTGTGGAAAGAGGTTCATTCCACACCTTATTCAGTACATCTTGGAGTAATAAAGTTGTTGGGTGATGTGAAGCCTTTATATTTCTAGAAGGGAATGAAGAGGGATGGTGTAAGGTTTGTAGCTGGATGTCTAGAATGCTAGAGAGTGAAGGTAGAATACCATCACTCGATAGGACTTTTGTACCCTCATGAAATTCTAGAATGGAAATGGAAAATCATTAGCATGGATTTTGTGCAAGGACTTCCTATGTCAAGGAATCGGCACAATGCTATTATGGTTGTGGTGGATAGACTCACCAAGGTGGTATTTTATACCTAGGAATTTGGCAGATGGGGCACCAATCATAGCCCACAAATTTGTGCAAGAAGTTTTTAGATTGCATGGTATTCCTGAGAAGATTATCTCAGATAGGGATCCCCGTATGACATCAAGATTTTGGAAAACAGTATTTTCCTCACTTGGAACTCATTTGAATATAAGCTCTTCTTATCATCCCGAGATGGATGGTCAAATTCAAAGGGTAAACCAAGTGTTGGAATATTTATTTCAAGAATGTATTGCATGGATCAGCATTACAAATGGGAAGATTATCTTCCTCTTGTGGAATTTGCCTAGAACAATTCCTATCATTCTACGATTAAGATGGCACCATTTGAAGCATTATATGGAAGAAAGTGTCAAACTCATATAAGATAGGATAAGCTAGAAGATAGGGTTAGCCTTGGTCTAGAAATGTTGTCAGAAATGGGAGAGCAAGTCCATCTAATTAAGAAAAGGCTAGCAGAAGCCAATGATAGGTAGAAAAGTTATGTGAATGCCAAACATATCTCAAGGCATTTCTTAGTGGGAGAAAAAGTCCTTGTAAGGGTCAAACCCCAAAAGAGCTCCATTAAGTTTGGAAAGACATCCCAATTAGCTCCTAGATATGTGGGTCCCTTCAAAGTTCTCGAAGAGGTCAACCCAGTTGCATACAGGATTGCTCTACCACCAGCTCTTGCCATGATGCAGTGTTTTCCATGTTTCCTATTTAAAAAAGTTTATTTCAGGAGATAATCGTATTCCTATTGTTGATTGGAATGCCATAAAGTTGAAGGACCCAGGGGTGGTAGTGATCAAGCCCATCAAGTTTCTCAAAACACCTAAGCTATGCTTACGTAATAAAGAGATAACTCAATGCAAGGTCCAATGGAACCAGTATGTAGAAGAGAATGCTACCTGGGAGAATTATGAGGATATTTATCAAAGATTTCCCCATCTCTTTTAAAACTTTTTACTATGATGATAAGCACTTTTTCTTTATGTTGGTTTGATCTTTGGAGACAAATCATCAGGGACGATGATTCTTATGGGGCGACATATGTTACATCCCCAACTTATGATAAGCTTAATCTTACTTTTATGTGGTAAATAGGATAATTAATCTTAGATTAATGATTTGATGTTTGTGGAAATTTTCAAGTAGAATAATTGATTATATGGATATTGATTGATGTTTAGATTAGACATGAGATTATATGTTGTTAAGATTATCTTATCATAATGTTTTATGAATTAAATGATGATACACTGATCATGGATATATGGTTGTGAGTGTAACTAGGAAAAGAATCTCCCTTCAAGGATGGAAGGAGAATATCACCTAGGAGAAGGAAATAGATGTTGGGAAAAGGTTAGATTGCCATCTAAGTATCAAAGTTGATCTTTCATGAACCCATATAAGATAGGGTGAGTATAAGTCTTTTTCCTTGTAAGTCATTTTCAATTCGACTATTTTCAGCAAGTTGATTTAAGATCTCTCGACATCATCTACATCGATTCAACTAAACAATGTTCTTAGAACATTCATATAGTCGATAGCAACCTTACCAGTTGGATGTTGGAGTTTTCCTTTGTTTACTTATTTATTTCTAAATTATGTGAATATCATTTAATTATTTTAACTATAGTCTAATATAGCGAAGTGGGGGAGTAAGACTCGACCCCATGTTTGCATATTAATGTTACCACCCCAATGTTGGTAATGTAATTTGGTGATATCTTAGATTATTTTAATAATCTCATAATATCATTTAGATGTAATTGACATTATGTGAGATATAACTATCTATCCACTTATAGTGGAGTTGATCACCTTGGTATATTAAGTTTTCATGTTCTTGTTACAAACTATACCCACAATCCATGAAGAGTGGAGTGAGTGCAAGTTATGTTTGAGCTTATCATAAGCCTAACACCTTGTAGGATACTCTCGAAAGGAGGTATGAAAGTAGTGGAGTCAATTTCCCTGCGAGGTGGTGTGGAATTATTATAACTATTTTACCAACCCTCATTTTGAAGGTGGAGGTTTTGTACTTTGAGATCGGTAAGCATGCAAAATAGGGGATGATTGTCATTGTTATGATCATCATTATCATTGCTTAGGAAGGGAAAAAAGGAGCATGCTACAGGAGTAGCAAGCTACATGAATGTGAGCTCATAGGAAAGAGCTAATAACAACATCAATAGACACATACTATAGCAAGTCATAACTTAGCTACAATACCTTTCATTTCAGGTATGATTGTATGATACCATCATGTCATCTTAAACTATGTAGTTGTATACATAGTTATCACTATTGATAACCACACATTGGATTATCAATGATTGTGTTTATCTTATATGATAACATTTGTGTGGTTTGAATGACTCTATTGAGGCCTTCGAGGCCGAATGTTTGAGAGCATTGTGTTTATCTCATATGAAAGCATTTGTTATGTTTAAATAACTTGGCCAAGGCCTTGAGGCCAAATGTTTAAGGGTACTATTGTAGCATACTTGTGACCCTTGAAGTTGATAAGGTTGAGGATGGTAAACAATTATTATATCCATTTGATAATGATAATGATAACCATCTAGAAATGATATCTTCTTTCATCCCTTATTTTGAGATTATTAAGTCACTAGACTGGAGTGTTATCGAAAGAAAATTATTGTCTGGATGAATAAAAAAAGATATTGTTAGAACAAGACGAGAGCCATGCACTGTAGAATGATAAGTCATTCTTGAAAATCATTGTTATTGATAGTGCCAAGTCATTAAGGCTTTTGAGGCACATGGAGTAGGAAGAATGATATTAGACTATTTATGAAAAGTTGATATTTTGCCTTTGGGTTTATTCTTTATGTAAGAATGAGTAGTATGACTCTTTATTATTGATGGAGAAAAACAAGCTTGATAATTAGCAACATTGTTTAGATTGCACTAAGTGCATGTCAAGCCTTGAATGTCATGAGAGTAAATCCTTGACTGTCATTTAGTTTCCATGTAGGGAAAGAAAATGAAAATGAGTATGATAAGTCAATTGTTTGAAATTGTGCTATGGATATGTTTTTCCTTATTAAATGACAATACTTCACGGATGAAGTATAGGGTATCAAGAACCCTTTTGAATTATTTTTGAGTAAAGGTCCATTTAATATTGACAACTTATTAGTACTATCGACTATAATGGTATGTGTTATAATTGATGTGAAATTGATGAAAACCTTGAAACAAGTTAATCATAGAATCTTAGACCGAGGATGGTCTTAAAAACTGAAACCATGAGCATGTAAACTTGCATAAAGGAATAACGGGAATAGAGTGATGTGGAGTCACAGATTCTCTCTTGCATAGGAAACAAGATAATTAATGAATGCACTCTTGAAATTGGAGTCAAAAGTCCAAGTTAGATGCACTAATGGTGAATTGAACCTATCTTTACTATGACCAAGAGGGGTCAAATTATGAACACTGTAGGATGAGACAACTTCTAAGTTGAGTTGAGGTGTGTGAACATTCGACTACCTTCATTGTGAAACATTTATGTATACAAATCTTTGGCCAAAGTAATGCATTCATCTCTACATGCATTAGTTAGTTCAATGTGCTCCAAATGGCATAATGCTTCCAGTAGCGTCATACATAGCTAGAGTAGATCTATAATTGTATGACCATGGAGTATTATGGACACAACACTAGACACTCAGATGGCAAACCTAATGGTTCCTTATATCTATTCCCTTTGTGAAGTGTAGGGTCAGTTCTAGGAAGGGAGTTTTGCAGGGGACCGTTGGTCTGTGGTTGGAGGAAAAGCACTCATGTGATGCTCTCCTTCCCAAGAAGAAGACAACCTGAGACTTATGAAGATAGATGTCAAAGTTCCAGATGTAGTACATTCTTTTATATGACTTGATAATCAAATATTATGTGTAAACTTATCATTGATGCTATGAGCAGAACATTGTAAATGTATAGTGAAAGGAATTCACTGGTATGTTATCTTTGGAATTGTTGTAAATTTCAGTTTTGAAATATCCTAAAAGATATACATATTTCTTTTTGTTTATGATATGTATTATTACCTTGCCTAACTATGATTATGTTAATCATGACCTTGTACTTAATGGTAATTAAGTTGGTTAATTTTGGGTAATGAGAATTGGCTTGTTACATGGACATTGCTTCTATATTTTAGCTCTTTAAGGTAATATGGAACCCCTTTGAGGGAAGAAAATTCAAGTCCATTTTCATAACCCTTCTATAAGTATTTGAATGTTGCTTTACTTCAAAAGGAGGAATATCGTAGAGAAATTCATACAACAACACTCCCTATAACCTTTGTATCTTGACAATCTTCTGCAAACACTATCAGATCTTTGCACACTTATTTGCAAGTAAACTTTGGTCTCCAAATCCATTATAGAAGAAAGATACCTTCATCTTCATGTTGTTATTAATACTCTCTGATTGGCTCTGTAGGTCTTTAATACCATTTTAGTGTTGTCTTTGTTTTTTCTTACTGTCAAATCTTTACCTAGCTCTACATTCATATCTCTATCTACATCTTTTTCATTCCTTAATCATGTCTTCACTGTTAGATCTCACTGTTATACCCGTTATGGCTCTACATGGGTCTTGAAACCTTCACAATTCTTGTATTGTCAGTGTAGGTCTCTAAATATTTGCATCATAAGAGATAAACCCTAGAACAACTGACTGTTAGTTTGAGTTTTCAGGATAACTCTCATATCACTAGATAACATACCATATCACTGTATCCTTTAAAAAACCTCTGCCATGAACCATTCTCAAAACCTCTTTATTGTATCATGCATCTACTATCTTGTCACTATCTTCACCCAACATAACTATCTAAGAAGATATTTGTACAAACCTTAAACTATTTACAAGCCTGCATACTATTGATAAGGATCTTAAGGACTAAACCTTTATCTTTGAAATGTATTCTCAAGTGTACTAGCTCTCTTAAGGTCATATATGTTTATAATAGAGTTATTTAAAGACTACAAATATTGTAGAACCTTTGATAGAGTCTTAAAATGA
Organism: Cunninghamia lanceolata; assembly: GCA_027924645.1. Taxonomy (NCBI): domain Eukaryota; kingdom Viridiplantae; phylum Streptophyta; class Pinopsida; order Cupressales; family Cupressaceae; genus Cunninghamia; species Cunninghamia lanceolata. The sequence continues at coordinate 2,843,239 of BSBN01000798.1, forward strand.
AGACACTGTTGCAAGTATAAGTAGCAAGTGTTGTCATTGATGGCAACACATGATGTGAAAAACCATCAAGACATATAATCTTGCTTTGCTTCTTTGCTCCCCCTCACTTGATACTTTCTCTATCTGCAACTTTCTTCTTTTGTTTTTCACATGAACTTTTCTCCCCCTTTGACATCAATGGCAAAGGGTGCTATACCTTTTCTTTCACTTTACTACACAACTCCCCCTTTCATGAACATTGCAACACTTACTACTCTTTATCATGAACTCATATCAGCAACTTCTACCTGCTCCCCCTAAGGGATAGCCTTCAAAACATCAATCTGGATCAAAAGAATCTCAAGACTTGAGCACAACTGGATTGATACATTTCCTATGCAACTTAGTTAAGAGAAGGAGGGGTAATAACCCCTAACTTCTCCCTAAGATACTCAAAAGTATCCTTAGGCAAAGGCTTAGTGAAAATATCTACAATCTGGTCCTTTGTGGATACATACTCCATCTTTACTCCATTCTCTGTTACCTTTTCTCTTAGAAAGTGATGCCTTATTGATATATGATTTGTCCTTGAGTGCATCACTAGATTCTTTGAAATGTTTATAGTACTTGTATTGTCACAAAAGATTGAGATTGGTTCTCCATACACAACTCTTATGTCCTTCAATGTTTGCTTCATCCAAAGCACTTAAGTACAACAACATGCTACAGCAATATATTATGCTTCTGTAGTAGACAAAGAAACTGATTCTTGTTTCTTTCTCAACCATGAAACCAATCTGTTACCCAAAATGAAAGCACCTCCACTTGTACTTTTTCTATCATCTGCATCTCTAGCCCAATCCGCATCTATATAAGCACTAAGAGTGAAATCAATATCTTTGGGATACTACAATCCATAATCTAAAGTGCCTTTTAAATATCTCATGATTCTCTTGACTGCCATCACATGTGACTCTTTGGGATCTTCTTCAAATCTTTCCACAAGACAGACTGCATGCATTATGTCAAGTCTAGTATGAGTTAAATAGAGTAGTCCTACAATCATAGACCTATACTTTTTCTAATCAGTCTTAGGTGATTCATCATTCTTGCTTAGCTTGCAACTAGTTACCATATGAGTACATACTAGTTTAGAATCCTCCATGACAAACTTCTCCAACAATTCTTTCACATACTTAGACTGGGAAATGAAAATTTCTTTTTTTGATTGAGTAATTTATAGTCCTAAAAATAAATTCATTTCACCAAACATAGACATCTCAAATTCTTTTTGCATTTCCTCTACAAATCTCTTACACATACCTTCATTGCCTCTAAAGATAATATCATCAACAAAGACTACAACAATTAGAATTTGATCATCATTGATTTTGAAATAGAGATTGATGTTAGCAATACCTTTATTGAACCCTAATTGCATCAAATACTTGTCCAACCTTGCATACTAGGCTCTGGGAGCTTGCTTGAGTCCATACAAGGCTTTCTTCATTTTGTACACCATGTCACCTTGGTCTGGTGATTAAAATCCTTCTGGTTGTTCAATGTACACCTCTTCTTCTAGTTCATGCAGTCTTCACATCCATCTTATACACTTTGAAATCTTTGTGTATTGCAAATGCTAGGAACATTCTTATTCCTTCAATCTTTGCCACAAGAGGAAAAGTCTCTTCAAAGTCTATGTCTTCAACCTAAGAATATCTTTTGCATACCAGTCTTTCTTTTTTCTTACTGATTCTCCATTTTCATTCATCTTTTTTTTGAGAACCCATATGGTTCCAATCACATTCCTATTAGTAGGTCTAGGGACCAATTACCAAGTTTCATTCTTTTCTATCTGCATCAACACTTCTTCCATGGCTTTTACCCAACTTTCATCTTTGTAGGATTCACTTACAATTTTAGGTTTAATTTGTGAAAGCAAACAGTAGTTCACCTGTTCCTCTGCAGCTCTTTTCCTTGTCAATATTCCTTTGCTTTTGTCACCAATGATTTTGATCTTCATAATGATTAATGATCACATACCTAGGAGTCTTAACAATACTTTCTGGAGCCTTTTCTTCTTCAACTTGACTATCCTTTTGTTCCACCTTCTCTTTATGGATTGTAGCAGCAAGTTCATCTGATTCATAGCCACTTAGATTTGATGTTATCTCCCTGTCTTCATCAACCTTCACATTAGCACTCTCAATCATCTTTCTCAATCTTTTATTGTAGCACCGGTAGGCCTTACTCTTAGTGGAGTATCCAAGGAAAATTCCTTCATCACACCTAGCATCAAACTTGCCTAACTCTTCATTTCTTCTGATATAGCACTTGATTCCAAAAACTTTGAAATATTTCACTATGGGAACTCTTCCATACCACAATTCATAAGGATTTTTAGTACCATTACCTTTAACTTGAACTATATTTTGAATTTAAACAACATTATGTATAGCTTCTCTCCAATACACTTTTGGTAAGTTGGCCTCCATCATCATTGACCTAGCAGCCTCTTGAACTATCTTGTTCTTTCTTTCAACAACTCCATTTTACTTAGGAGTCCTAGGAGAAGACAGATGTCTCTTTATCCCATGTTCCTCACAAAATATATTGGATACATTTGATGTAAACTTGCAAGCTCTTACTACACTAATCAAATTCACATCACATACATCATATCCATCATGCATTCATGCATTCACAAATCCTTGACACTTATTTATACCACCATCAACCTTGAAATCATTCTCTAAGGTTGGCAATACATTTTAACCCATAAAATTTAACTTAGGTCTCAACCAAAAGATTCCAGTGGAGGAAAGGAATGAATGTGGATCACATCACACCTTAGCATAGACCTAAATCCACTCTTACATGCTTCATCACACTTTCACAATCAACGAAGCATAACCGCAATTAGTGTAAGCAACCAAGTTGGCCAAACTTGTGTTAACACCATGAACTTTTAAATGCAAACCATGCACCAAGCTTGAACATGATCTAGAAAAACCCATAAGCACTTGAAAACCAACAAATTCCTTTGCAACATCTTTCACCTAAATAAAGTTCACACTGGAGCACTTATATTACTCTGTCATCAACTGCAACTCAAGAAATGAACTTGTGGAGAACCAAACCATGAACCACTTGAACTGGAGAAAGATATATACCTTATAAGCATAAATCCAGAACCACAAAGCTAGAAATGAATCTGTTAAGAAATGCAGAGCAAAACAATTTCTCCCAGAAACCTCTACACAACCTAGAAACACAATCCACACACTGGTGAACGTAACTTTCTTTGCATAATGAAGCAAAGCACAAAATCTAGAACATAGCACCCCTGAACACCTCTGAACAACATATTCAAACTATAAAAGCATATATTCAATAAGGAAGAAATGCGGAACAAAATCAGAACACTACTCTGTTAAGAAAGTTAGTCTCTTTAACACACTATTTCCTTTATTAATCAAATTTTCTCAAAAGCGATTGGAAACCGACCAACATGAGCATATTCTCAACATCTTCAACATCTCTACAAAGCAACCAAAACATCTTCAGGAATAGCTCATATCCTCATTTCTGCTCAACATAAAATATTCAAACTCTTGCATCATTTCTTAACTCATACTCTTGACACAGTTGACACCAATGACAACACAAATTAGCACATACTTACAAGAGGGATATAGACAATACAAAACAAAATTACTATCAAAAGTAGCTAGACCTCTTATTGAACAAACAACAAGTGAAGAACAACCTGCACTAGAAGAACCTCCTATACCAAAAGGTAAGGAGTCTATGCTAAGGTTCCTCCCCCATCATCCCTACAAGGATCGAAAGGCACCCATAAAGAACAAAACACTTCATCATAGCAAATCAAGTTTGTATCAGCTTCCTCCTCTAAGATGTCAAAGACTATGAAAAATGATGATAATACTTTTACAAACATCATCAATAAAACATTAAGGAATAGGCAAGCAAGAGAAAGGAGGAAGAGAAGACAAGCTTTACCTCGACAAAATACACCTCAAAAAGAAAACATTCCACTACCTAACATTGAACTAAACAAAGAAGAGATTAAAGATGAAGAATTTAAGAAAAAAGACAAATGTTGGGCAATTGTACCTTATGTACCTCCATCCCCTTGGATTTGAGATTGGGAAGATGATTTACTCAATGAAAATTGCTAGTTTGGTTGTGCAATAGGTAAATATTTCTAACCTTTGGTGGCCACCTTTCTTGTAGCATAGTTTGCTCATTTACGTGGCCTCCCCTCTTGTGTTGTGTTCCCTCGTGGTGTGTTATGTGTTATTTAGGTCTCTTGGGATGACCCTTGATATTCTTGTAAGGTTAGGGATACTAGGAGACCACCTATGTTTCAACATGACCATTCTTCTATGTGTTTCATCATTCTTCTATCTTGCCTCTCCTCTATTTTATTATTGTGTGTTGTGCCTTAGGGGCATAGAATTGTGGTTGTTGTCTTGGGGTATCCTCCTACATGATATTCCTAAGGCACTTGTTATTCTCTCTCAATTTTATTATTTACCTTCTTCAAGTGTTTCTACCTAGTTAAAGTATGATGAAAAAAAAAAATAAATAACTAATACGGACCACATGAGCAAGCAAGAAAAAATGGACCTAGTCCATATATGAAGATGGGGTTGATTTATATATCTGACGTTTGACTAGTAGAATCACTCCATGTGATGCATCATCTTATGAAATTTCTTGTGATTAACATTTTACAATACACTCAATTTTCTCTTGTACACTTTGATTGGTATCTCACCTTGTTTCTATACTCGGTTCCAAGGTACCTACAGTATAGCCCAATGGTTATACACGGCTCTAAACTTGTGAGTATAGACTTGGTCCTTGATGTGACTGTTTCCATGCATAGCTTTCATGATATGAATTGGTTATTATCTTAGAGTAATATTTCTAACCTTTCTTGGCATATCTTATTAATGTGTTTGGGAGAACATCTGGCGATCGTAAGCACATGTCACCTTAGGGGTATGGGCTTTGCAAGAGCTCTTGTTCACTTGCATGTTTTCACTCTACCTTAATGTGCTTGATATCAGTAAGCAACATCAACCACCTTAAGGTGGGGGCATATATGATGCTAAATGTCTGCTTATTTTGGTACTAACAAAGTGTGTTTGTAAGCCCTCTCCATGAGGCATGATATTGTATCTCTTGAGCTAGTGCACATCCTTATCTAAATTGAAATCAAAAAACCCTCACCGCGAGCTGGGATAACATATCTCTTAAGCAAGTGCATATCATTTTTATACAAATCCCTTATGTAGAAGGTGGGATGGTGTATCTCTTGAGCTAGTGCATATCCTTTTATACAAAGTCCTCATCGAGAGGCGGGGTTGGATCTTGAACTATCCTCCCTTAAGTGTGTCTTTGGCAATTGTTGTAGCATAAGCTCAACATTCAAGTGTGTCTACAACATTTTTGGATGGTGGGACTTAGCAATAATCTCCTTCCATCGCTTGTTCTTGTCATGTTTAAGATGTATAGTATGTCTATGGCATGTTATACAATGCTTGTGTATTCCGTGTGTCTTCTCTATGTGTTTTACATGTTTGCATCGTAGTCTAAAGTTGTGTGGAAATGAGTCCCTCCCTATGATTTGTGTGTTTGCAACATAGTCTAAAGTTGTGTGGTGATGAGTCCCTCCCTACGGTTTGTGTGTTTTGTGTTTTTTTGCATGGTCTAAAGTTGTGTGGCAATGAGTCCCTCCACACACTGTGTGTTTGTTTACTTTAACTAGCATTTCATATATATAGATATGTAATTGCTTTTGCTCTTGTCTTCATTGTGTATTACATGACTGCTCTCATGTCTTCATCATGTATTGCATGCTTTCACTGTATTCACTATGTTTTGTGTGTGTCTTACTATCTTCATTATGTCTTGCATGTATTCAATGTGTCTTCTAGTGCTTACATAAGACTGGGGGCTAGAAATAGTTCCTCAATCTTTGTGTATGCCTTAGCTTCATGTGCTTGGCATGTTTGATGTGTTTTCAACTGTACTTTAATGCATCTATGGGTCATAAGATCATACATACATTAAAGTGGGGACTAAATGGTGTATCGTAAATGCCCCTTAGGACTTTTACCTCCTAGTTTAGCTCCTAGGTCCCCTTGTTTTCCTTATGCATGACTTAAACTTATCCCGGAGCAAATTCCCCTGAGGCCCAAGTCAAATAGCGCCTAGGAGTCCATCTCAATGCTTAATCTAGACAAAAAATTGGCCTCTAGACTTGGGTGCCTGCACCCTAGTCCAAACCTATTTTACTGGGAGCTAAATTTAAGTTGTTGACATTGTGACCGTTAAAAGGTCTCCCTTTGTTGGCCTAATCAATTTAAATTATGAATGTTAGCGAGAATGCATATATAAACATGTTTAGGACCTCATTTTAAACTAGAGATGATTCTTAGAGATGAAAAGGGTGAACTTATGATATTCAAGCAAAGAGCATTCAAGGCATTCATTGTGTTACAGAGAATAATTGTGTTGTCATTGTGTTTGTTTTTGTAGAATTGGCTTCATCTTCTAATTGTGTGAAAGATCTTCATCTCCTTAAGAGATACACCTCCGAGGTGATATCTATTTGTGATTCAATCAATCTATTTTATCATTTCTTTTCCCTTTGTCCACCAAGGAGACACACTCTCTATCTAACAACGGTGTTGGAAGGCTTGAATTCCATTCTGGGGCTTGACTAAGGAAATCTCCTAAACACCACAACTCCCAACCCCTCTCTTATGATTGCAGGCTACATGTGCAAGATCTTGCGGAGTGGAGTTGTAGAGGATTAGAGCAGAGCATGAAGATTTGGGATTTGAGTAGAAAGTACAGAAAACATCACCTACTCGACACAAGCGCCCACCCTAGTGTTCTCCTGATTGTCCTTTCTAGAAACTCTAAAGCAGGTTATAGTCTACATCACCTCATTACTCCAGATTCATAGAAAAAGTAGCCTGTTGGACTTGGTCACCTGCCCTAGCGTTCTTGAAGTTTTTGCGTTCCAAAATCTAAATCCTGGTGCGTTTATAATCTGCATTTAGTGACTTCCTGTTTGATCATTTGGTGTATCTTGTTTGTTTGTACCCAAAATCACATAATTAGGGTTTAAGGCTTAATTGAACTAGGGCTTTTCATGTATCTATCAATCTATTCTATCTTTCCTATCATTCCTAAGTGACATCAACCTATAGCTGAAGTCCTCTTCACTGTAGTGACTTGCCTCAATTGTTGTCCTTGAATGTATATGTGAAAGGAGGGTTTGATTGCATCTAATTAACCACATCCTCAACTCTTATCCCCCTTTTCATAAATAACAGTCTCACCCAGTGTATCTAGATAGATTTTTCTTATGATTGTAGAAAATTCTCATTTTAGTCAATAAATAGTGTATTATTATAGATTGTTTATTATTCTTGTTCTTGATCTATGGCGAATAAGTGAATGCATTAGATTAGTTAAGTAGATGATAAAAAGAAGGAAGTAGTCAACCCAAGTCAAGGCACACTTGCAGTAGGCTACCACCTATTTGTATTAGATTTATGTGATTAGGTTTAGATCTTAGAATTAGATTTGTTGATTCTATTTTAGTTATTATTCTAATGTAGTTGAGAAATAATTATATATATTACTTTCAGAACTTATAAAATAGCTCTTTTGTTTTAAGTATTGAATTCCTTTTTCTAGTACTACAATAATTTCCATTTACTAGCTATACACAACTGAGCATCTAGAATTCTCTAGCTATACATATAGTACCAGCATCATACCAAGAAACACCTCCATGGGTTGATAAATTAAATGTAGCATCTCTTCACTCGTTGAGATGCTTGATTTAGGATGAGGTCATCCATTGTGTTGCATGCATGCCTTAGATGCATTAGGTTAAGTGGGAACTAGTGATACTCCAATCTAAGGATGGTTAAGGTCCCAAGGATAGGTGGATTTTGATTTAAGGATTCAAGGGTGATATTTGAAAATTCCAAGAGTGATTTGGGATTTCTTAAGGGTTGGGTGATTTTGGAATTGGAAGGCAATGTGGGATGGTAGGATTAGGTATCTTAAGATTTTTTCAAGTATAGGGGGGTGTGTTTTTTGGATCAAGATGAAGATCTTAGGGATGCAATGGGTTGGATGTTAGTCTAGGGGTTCAAGGATGGGTTTTGGTTGAGTCTTGCAGGATGATTTGAAATCACAAGGGTTTGGTTCAATTTGGGGATCAAATTAGGATCCTTGACCTCAAACTTTCATTTCTTGACTTTTGATGTGGTTTATGGTGATTCATGATGACAAGATGATTTTTCTTTTATCAAGGCTTGTTTTTGGTCTTGATTTAAAATACATGTACAAATCTATCACAGTTGCAAACAATCAAACATACCAACAACTTAAATAGGTAAAGAGGGTGTGCAACACTTGTAAGCCCACCATTAATCCCTTGTCTAGGCATAGAATGTAGGGCCCATGAGGAGGCAATAACTATTTTTTATCCTCAAGATCACACAAAGGTGTGAGAGGAGAGCATATATGGCCTACAATATCATTTCTAGCGGCACACAATGAGTAAATTAATGGCACTAGCTGATAACTAGTCTATTACAATTATATATGACTGAAAGGTCCTATCTAGGATATACAAGGTTATCTAGGGGATGTCCTCTATATACCCAAAGGCATGTGAGGCCAAAGCCCATGAATGTGAGACTATCTACAAGCATGTGGTTCAAGTCAAATCTCTTCTCACTTCACCCTATTTCCTCAAGTGGTCAATAAGGTTGTGCCAAACACGATAGCTCTCCTTTGAGGTGAGTCTTTCAATTTTCACCCCCTTTGTATGTCCCAGCAAAACACATGGTTTAGGTCATCTGCATTGGTGATGAAATCCAAATGTAGGTGCACTAAAAGACACTAAAAATTAACACATTCTTTTGATCCCTAAGATTTCCCTAGAGCACAAGAAGATATAATACACAAGTTCTTCTTTTGGGATGGACAAAAGTGACCTAAAGGGTGCTTGTTATTCTAAAGATCACCTTTCAATGCAAGGGAAACATAGACTTGGTTCACACAAGCATACTAAACAAAGTTAATTAACCTTACAAATCTAGATGTGTGATGTAAAAATAAATATGTGCAAATGGTGTTTTTGATCCTTGAGGTTGCCTTTCGATGCAAAGGAAGAGCATACACACACCTTAAAACACACGAAATTCACCAAACAATGTTATTTTTAGGAATCTTAGGGAAATGACAAATAAATACACAAGAGAGTTTTGAATAATAAGTTATTTTGAAACAAACCTACAACACACTTGTTACTAGTTTAAAAGTTTAGTGCTTCTACGAATGAGTATGCAAGTGGTTATTAATCAATCCACAAGACACTCAAATCCACAACCAAGCAAAAGTTGGCGAAAATGACTAAAATTAATGCTAGAAAATGTATGGGACTACATAGACACTTCTACACAGGGGACAAATGCTACTACTCATCCACATATGCTACTACTTGTGCATAGATGCCCCTACTCTACATAGACACCCCTACTCAAGCACTCAGGCTACTACTTCTGCACAAATGTCCCTATACAAACAGTCAGGTCACTACTTATACACATGCCCCTACTTATGCACATACATGCCTAACCTACAAAATGCTTGAAAACAAGCCTAACAAGGAAATAACTAACACAAATGAGAATCTAGAACAAAACTTCGCAAGATTAACTAAGGGATATGATCTCCTATAACTAAGTTAACCCAAGAACAATAATGGTCAAGCAAACACAAGAGTTTCCATTCTAAAACTAAAAAGACGGACCTATGTTATAAAGACAATGAGTGAGAAATCTAAGACCTAAAGGACAAAAGCACCTACGAAACAGAGAGTTACAGTCTAAAAATTATGACAACTAATCCTCCAAAAGGTGACAACTTGCAAGAGATGGCCTTAGGGTTTAGGAAATGGGTGAGATGACATCAACGCCCTTGCTCCCACATCCCTACTTCTACACAAATGCCCCTAGAAAGAAAAATGGTAGTTAGGCTAGAAAATGAACAAAACCCTACAAAATAGAGGTTGACCTAGGCCTTGGAGGCACTAAATAAAGTTATCCCACAACCATAAGATTAGCACAAAGTTGAATGAAGCCAATTGAATCCAAAAAATAGTATGAGGAAAACCTACAAACCCTAGTCAAACGAGCAAGAAAATTATTGATAAATGACTAACAACCTCCTCAAAAGTGTTAGGGAACAAAAATAACACCCCTAAGAAGCCTTAGAAGCCAAGAAACCTACACAAAAATGATGTTAGAGTCAAGAAATGGTTGGAATGGTGTAGATGTCAATGCTCAAGGCACTACTTCTATGCAAACACCCCTAAGTAGTTTAGATGCCCCTACACATGGTGTGAACACTTGTGACCTAGAAAAAAATGTTTGAGAACACCAAAACCTTGGAAAAACTAAAAAAACACTAAAAAACAAAAGATTTGAACTAGGACAAGGTCCCACTAGGCATGCTAGAAATGTGGATGTCAAAACTAGATTAAGACAATGGAGAAAGATGCAAAAGAAACTCACAATCCAATACCAACACCCACTTTTAGTTTGAGCTAAAATCTAGTACAAACTATAATACAAAACAAAAAATAGGAAACATTATACCTCCTTTTGGTATACTAGTTTTTCTCTAAAGTTGAATGGTTGTGCTAAGATGAGATGTGGTTTCTCAAGTGCTAAGAGATTACTTAATTTGGTCAAGGGCTAAGAGATTACTTAATTTTGTAGCATGTAATTACAAATTGATGGATTGATTAGTGTCCTTTGGGTAAGCCTCCTTAAATACACTTTCCTATTTAGACATGGCTGATTGTGATTGAAAGATGAGATCAATGGTTGAGATTAATTTCATGAGGATACTTCTTAGCCTTTTGACAAGTGTTGTGATGAGAGACAACATGTAAGATGGAGGGTCAATATTTTATTAAATTATAGGATGAAAGGAGATGTAAACAAATAGGAAGAGAAGAATGATGTAAGTGAATGGTGAAGATTAAAGGATGAAATCAAGGGTTGAGATTGACCCTTGTAGCATTCTCACATATGTGTGAACAAGTAGGGACAAATGGTGTAAAGAGTCATGCGTACAAGTGGAGGGCACGCAAATTGTATTTAAATTTTGAAAATGATAGTGGAGATTGAAGGACAAAGTCTTTGGCTTTTAGTGGCATGAGATTGCATTTTAAATTAGAAGAAATAGGGAAATGTGATTAATTAGCTTAATTAATTAGGTAATCACGTGTTATCAAATTAATTACCTGGAGGAACATTTAAGTCTAAATGAATTAATCAAGTGTAATTAATTAATTAAGATTAGGGATGAGAAAGAGGTTAATTGCAACATCGAATTAGGCTAGTTGCATTAACTGTGACATGGCGAATGGTTGATTAAATTAGATGCAATAATTACGACATAAAATTTGGTCAAATTAGGTTAAAATCGATTAAATTGGTCAATTTAATTAATTATGATATGAGAAGAAAAATGGTTAAGTTAGTCACATTAATTAATTGGGACATGGAAAATAGTCAACTAAATTAGTTATATTAATTAATTGCGACATGGAATTTAATTGAAAGATAGAAAATGATTAATTTGGGAATAATTACATAAATTTGATATGGAGAGGAAATGAAGTGAATTTGGAGTGTATATTTTTCCCCTCTTTAATATGGCATCACAACTAACAGAGGTGACATAGTTTTAAAGAAAATTAAAAAAATTACGTAATTAGAAATTTATCAGACTTGTACAAAGAATTTTTTGGACCTATACCCTAACATTATAAACTTAACATAAATGAAACTTTTGGTGAAATTTATTGTAGTTGATGATGTACAGGCACTTCAAGCATTCTGAAATGCACTCCAAGATAGAATAAATCTACACCTAACACATTTGAACTAGGGATAGGACCTAATAGTGGTGTGGGTACCAATAGTTGTGGTCAGGTTGGGGCATTGAAAGCCCAATATTTTAAAAAGTATGGTACTAGTAGTTGTAAGAGAGGAGTTAGAAAAACAACGCATCATATGATGTCACATTGACACACTAAAACCATGACTTAATGCACAACTATTGGTTTAACCTTTTCTTTCTAGTCTATTATGACACCTCAGCAAAAAACATTCCAATGACGCATTTTTTCCTAAGTCTATACTCATGGAACAAAATATTTAAATTGTCAACATCCCTAATTGCTCCATGATATCATTTTTTAGTGCCAATAGTACACATACATTGCTATGTCCACCCATAAAGATAAGGTGCACCACTATTGGCCCTCTCCCCTTAGAAACCATCATTGTGATGTAGACCACAAAAGGCAGTGAGGAACCATTGCAATTTCAACATGTGACGGTGAAAAATTAATTTTAGAAAGGAGAGATCTCTGACAACATAGTATTGTGATTGTCCTAAATCAATTGTTTTGTTAGAGTGCCAATAGTACACATGCATTGCTACATCCACCCATAAAGATAAGGTGCGCCACTATTGGCGCACTCCTTTCGGAAACAACCATTGTGATGTAGACCACAAAAGACAGCAAGGAATCATTTCAATTTCAACACGTGACGACAAAAAGCTAATTTCAAAAAGGAGAGATTTCTAACAACACATGGTTGTGATTGTCCTGAACCAATTGTTTTATTTGAGTGCCAATAGTACACATACATTACTATGTCCACCCATAAAAACAAGGTGCACCACTATTGGCCCTCTCCTCTTAGGAACCACCACCATTGCAATGTAGACCACAAAAGGCAGCGAGGAATCATTACAATTTCAACATGTGACGACAAAAACCTAATTTCAGAAAGGAGAGATCTCTGAGAACACAGTGGTGTGACTATCCTGAACCAGTTGTTCTGTCAGAGAAATATCAGTCACGTTGCCTTCACAAGTCACGATTCCGCCGGATAAAGCCACATGGCCATCAAAATCAAAATCAGAAGTCTAATCCGATCAGAAGCATTTGTGGTCCTGTGGTGGATAAAGACAAGGCGGCTACCTGCAAGTATAGAAATTTTATTACGTGTCTGCATCAAAACAAGAGACTCGCATTCATACCCTCTTAAGAATGTGAAGTGGAAAATTGTTTTCGTACAACTCCCTTTCTGGTTCTATTTGCTACTGATCATTATTGTGGCCTTACAAATTCTGAAGACTAAGGAAGGTCATCTTGACATGAATACAGAGGTGGGACTTATCGATAGACAATAGACGGTAGACAACAATGGGCCAATTAATAGGAGTGAGTAAATCCTCTACACTTTTGGCTATAGAAAATTGTGCAGTGTGATCTCAGAGGTTTGAATAGGACAATTAAAGAGAAATAGAAAAGTACACTAGGCTTTAATGCACACTAACACCCCCAAGATTTGTACTAAGTATTAGAGTGTGTTGACTCAGGGGTAGACCAAAGGCCTCTATCAAATAGATAATAACATCTTCACATATGCACTAAACTAAAATATGAGTACAATTTTACATTCCTACATATGAGTCCCCTTGCATTATTCATACACGTGCAAGATGTGAGCATGCTAACTTGATCTTCTAAACATTTCATTAGATGGAGCTCACTAAAGATATGGTGAAAGTTGTATTATTAAATCATGTAAGCATGTGGAACCTAAACCACCCCTATTCTACTAGGTAGGACATAGAGATATGCTTTAAAATGAAATATTGTTTGATTCTTCATCGTCAAGACTAGTGCCTATTTATTGGGCAACAATGACAATACCAGCAAGGAAATTTACGAGTGTTAGCATGAACCAACAAAGGACTAAGATTTGCATATCCATACAATTATTGAATACCAAGAATCATGCACATAGTTAACCTACTTTAATAATCCATTATCAATCACAAGTATCTCATTTGCATTAAGAAGGAGATCACTACAAGTGCCTTGCACTATCCTAAAATGTTGTACCATTAACTACCTCCCCAATACAATCAAACCAACAAATGTGGCTAAAGAAATCCAATAGCATTGGTCCTGAAATTCCTTGAAATACCCCTGCTAATCATGGAGACATCAACCATGGACTCCTCTTGCTGGTCTACACATTTCCTAGACCCCCACTAGACACTTGTAGCCCCTTCTAGAATAATGACTTCATTCATTTGATGCCTTAGAATATATTAAGCACAACTTTTCATTGGGGCCCTTTAAAATAAATCTTAGATTGATTATCAATGATGGGTCAAACAAAGAGTCAGGGGCTTACATGTAAATATTGTTAGTGTAGGTTTTTATTTCCTATTTGGGTTATTTTTTTTCCCCCATATTCCTAAGTTTTTCCTACACTTCTTTCAATCTCGCTTAGGTTAATACAGCATATCTTATTAGGTGAGTGGTTGTGAGGTGTCACCTTCCTACATGTGAGCATCCATTAGCTATTTTGGGAAGATACTTTGCTATCTTTAGTCCGATAGATGGTTGCTCTTGATTGGTCGGTGTTGCAACCTCCTCTCTCTTCCTAGTCTATATAAGCATAATACCTAGCTTGTATTTTGTATCTTTTACTTTTGCATCCTCTTAATGTTATTTTGCGTCTAACATTTGCATTACTCTCTTGGAGACTAACTCTGTGTTGCTATTTTGATTCCGTATCATTTGCATTCATAGTTTAGATATCTATTCCTTTGCACTAGTTTTTTGGGTTAATAATCTTTTCAGATTCTAACATGGTATCAGAGCTATTCTATGTGCAAAGAGTAGATTTTAGTTTCCTTATTTGAGAGATTAAGGGGGGCTAATAAATCTTATTACAGTTTTTTAAAAAACCCAATATGCTCTTCTCTTGCATCTTCGGATGATCTTGAGAATTAGAAAAGTTTGACATAAACTTTTTTAATCTCTGGGATTTGCACATGTATTTTATGAAATCTGGGTGATTGCAGCATTTCTGGTTATACTAGAAGCATTTCCAGTTGTTCCAACGTGTCCAGAAGGCTTGAGAAAGTCATATTTGGTTTTCGTTTCACCGAAATCAGAGATCGTCATACACAGTTGCAGAATTGGGGTTTAAAGCTCAAATCTGACAACCATCTTGCATATTTGATGTTTTCAATCAATATTGTAGGTTCCAGCATGCCATTTCTTATCTTAAGTAGCTGATTCAACCTTTGCATGTCATTTCTCGGTTCCTGGGGTCATTTTTTATAGCTAAAGGTGTTCTATTTACATTGTATCAACATCTTCTATACATCAATAAGAAAAACACCTTCTGAGTTTTGTTCACAGCATACAAAAACCATCTAGGTATCTTTCATTTTTTGCATGTATTCTGTATATTTTACAAAATCAAACCTAGAAAGCTACAACAATACCCCTCTCCATTGGCAATTGCAGTTTTGAAGGCAGTTTTCAAATGCTCTATTCTTTCTCATACAGAATCTGTTTCCCACTATTTATTTTTTTATTTTGGCTATTTTTCATGGTCTATGCACTAGTATAGAAGTTTGTTGATTTTGATGCAGAGATTTTTCAAAAATTGTAGATTCTCAGTCATGACACTACACAGTTCTTGTTTTGGGAACTTTAGAGGATCATAAATTTCATATACAACCTTGTATCAAGGTAGTTATTGTTTTGAAAGTGCATGATTTTTCAAGTAGATTGCAGTGGTGTTGTTTATTTCCTTGGGTATTGTGCTAAAGTTGTATTTTTAGCATATGCTCTTCGTGAGGGTTTTGTAATGCATTGAAATCAAGACCACTTAGTATTTCTTGCTAGTGGTAGTTGTAAATGCACTAATATAAAGTTCTATATCATATTTTCTTGGGGGGTTCTTTGATTGAGTGAAAAGGAGGGGGCTGTCTTGGTTGTGTTCTCCTCTTTTCAGCATTTCTTCTTTGCATTTCTTCATCATGGATCAAAGAAATGTGCCCATCCTAACTCCATACAATTGCTTTGAGTAGAAATCATGCATGACAATTCACTTAAGTAAAGCTGGATTAAATAGGATAACTATGGGACTTAAAACTGAACCTGCTAAAGATGAAGATAAGTCTAAGTGGTTTAACAAATGTGATGAGGCATATAGAACATTGTGTTTGTCTGTTTCTCCTCATTTTCTCTTTCACATTGAGTCTTTGAACACACCAAATGAAATCTAGACAAAACTAGAAACACTATTTGGCACACAAGATTCAATGAGGGGTCATATGTTGGAAAATGAACTAATTAGTTTAAATCCAGGCAATTTCAACACAATCCAGGATTTCTTCACTAAATTGAAATCACTAAGGCTATAGTTAAAACAATGTGGAATTGAAAAGAAAGATGAACAACTAATTCTTAATATTCTCTCTAAGCTAAGTTCAGAATATTTTGTGTTTGTTTCTACCTTTTATGCTACTAAGGGTGCACTTGGTACTCAATTCACCATGCCATCTTTAGATGATTTTGCTGTCAATCTCACTCAGGAACAGGACAAGCTAATCCAGATGGGCACTCTTAAGTCCTCTAAGTCACATGCCTTGGCTGCCAACCAAGGTATGAAAGAACAAAAAGGACAAAGTAGTAACAACAATAGTAAGGATAAGAAACAGAAGAATAGCAAGGAGAAGAAGGATCAGATACTAGTTGCTTCAAAAGAAACTAATGAAACCCAATCTTCCAAGGTGACAAGCCTAAGAAATAGAGGCTCCAATAGGCCTATTGTAAAAGACCCGGTCATGATGAACATAAATGTCTGAAGAAACAAATTGATCACTTGACACACATTCTTGAGAAGAATAATATCAGTGTTCCTAATTCTATCAAACAGAGTTCTAATGAGGGGTCTAATAAGGCAAAAGAAAACAACAAGGGGAAATGAAAGGGCAAGGCCCTTGTTGTAGTTGCTTCTTCACCATCCACTCGGGTTCTTGATTCGGGTGTTTTGCACCATATGGCTTCATCTAAGGAAGAACTTGCATCTTTGAAGCCGTGTGCTATGCCTTCTATTTTGATGGGTTATGACACTCCTATTGAGGTGTGTGGGAGAGGGTCTATTGATGTGGGGGATGACACATTCCATGATGTTCTTTATGTGCCCTCATTATCAACTAATCTCCTATTGGTATACCAGATCACTCACACAGGGTCATGCAAGTAGGTTGAGTTCAGTCTTGATTCAGTGGAGATTCATGAGTTGTACACTGGTTCTACAGTTGCTGTTGGGAGAGCAAATCATCAGTCACAACTCTATCTATTTTCTCACTTTATTCCTAATCCTCCTTCAAATGTTTTTCTCACTCATTTTGATGATGTTAGTAGATTATGGCATGAGTGGTTTGGCCATCTTAACTTCTACTACTTACAGTAGCTCAACCAGTAGAGCATGGTCACAGGGTTGCTTTCAGTTCAGTTTTCAAGTGGTGTTTGCCAAGGTTCCATTCTTGGTAAGCATCCTAAAGAAAAGTTTGACAAAGGTAAGGCATGGAGAGCTTCACAAACACTAAAGTTACTTCATAGTAATTTGGCTGGTCAATTTCAGCATCCTTCTTTCAGCAGGGCTAGATATGTCCTCACATTCATTGATGACTTTTCTCGATATACTTGGGTGTACTTTCTCAAATGGAAGTCAGAGGTATTTGATCATTTTCAGGACTTAAAAAATTTTGTAGAGAAGCAATCCAGGAAAGCCATCAAACGTTTGCATACTGACAATGGTGGTGAGTATGTCAACCATCGGTTTGAGAGGTTTTGCACTTCAGAGGGGATTGATTTGTAGCATTCAGTTCCATACAATCCTCAGTAGAACAGTGTTGCAGAATCAAAGAATAGGTCATTGAAGGAAATGGTGAACTTACATGATTCACTCCAGATCTCATGCACCATAATATTGGGTAGAGGCCATTAACTGTACTTATTATATCCAGAACTATGTTCCCCATTGAGCCTTGAAGGGAGTCACTCCTTTTGAAGCTTGGAGTAGTCGGAAACCATCAGTTAAGTACTTTCAAGTTTTTAGATCTCCTGCATGGGCCCACATTCCTGTAGAGAAATGCAAGGCCTTGGATTTGTAGAGCAGACCTTGCATATTTGTAGGTTATCCTAATGGTGTGAAGGATTATCAGTTGCTCCACCCTACTAAACATGAGTTGTTCATTGAGAGGAGTGTTCAGTTTGAGGATGGCTCTTCGAGCTCACTTTCTATCACTTCTCCAACTCCTTCTACTTTGACATTGGAGTCACTTGGGATACATGATAGATCTTTTGATGAGTCAGATTCACCTGAGCAATCTTCTACCTCCACTTCCGATGTAGAGAGTGATTCAAAGGACTCACCTCCTTCCTCTCCTAGTCATCATTCAAAGGTTGATGATTCTGCTCTAGATTCTCCCTCTTCCTATCCACTTTCAGCTAGACAGACCTTGCAGTCTGCAGGTGATTGGGTTGGGGATCCATCAGAGACCAGGTAGACTCATTCATAGTTCCAGCATGCTCCACATGTCTTCATTGCTACTCCCTCAAATCCACAGTCTTTTCATGAGGCTTCTAGTATTCCTGAGTGGCATATAGCTATGCAGGAGGAGTATAGTTCCCTTATGAGGAACCACACTTGGGATCTTGTCCCTCTTCCTAAGAGAAGAAAATGTGTTTGATGTAAGTGGATCTATCAAACAAAATTTGTAGTAGATGGGTCGGTTGACAAGCATAAGGCTCGCTTGGTCGCCAAACGATTCTCCTAGGTTCCTGGGATTGACTACTCTGAGACTTTTGCACCAGTTGCCCGAATGAATTCCATCCGACTTGTTCTTGCCATTGTTGCAGCCAATCATTGGGAAGTACACCAAATGGATGTGAAGAGTGTTTTTCTTCACAGTGACCTTTAGGAGATCTACATGGAGTATCCATAGGGGTTCATTCAGGATTATTGACTTGTGTACCGACTTTAGAAGTCTTTCTATGGCCTTAAACAAGTTCCTCAGGCCTGCTATGCCAAGATGGACTCCTTCTATCAGTTGGGTTCACTTGGTGCCATTTTGATCCCAATGTCTACATTCTGCAGCAGGATGATTCACTCATATTTCTAGTTTTGTATGTTGATTACTTGTTGATCACAGGGATTTCTTCGTCCACCATTGGGGCTGTCAAAACTACCCTTCATGATAGGTTTTTGATGACTGACTTGGGCTTGTTGCATTACTTTCTTAGGATTGAGATCTTTCAGTCATCTTCTGGGATCACCATCACACAGTCCAAGTATGCTCTAGATTTTCTCTCGAGGTTTCATATGGATGACTATAAGCCTACTCTAACTCCCTTTCTTTCTGGAGTGAAACTTGAGGTGCAGTGTTCTTCTCCACTTGTTAATGGCACTTTGTATCAACAGCTTGTTGGGAGTCTCATTTATCTGACTCATATGAGACCTGGCATTTCATATGCTGTAGGCATGATCTCTCGATTCATGCAGGAGCCTCATGAGCTACACTGGAAAGAAGCCAAGTGGATCCTTCACTACATTTAGGGTTCTCATAGTTTTGGGATTCACTATGCAGTGGGTATTGAGCTTGACTTGGTGGGCTACACATATTCAGATTGGGCAGGCGATTCTCAAGATCACAATTCTACTTCAGGTTATAGCTTCTCACTTGGTTTAGGTCCTGTTTGTTGGTCAAGCAAGAAGCAGTCTGCTATTGCTCTATCTTCTACTGAGGCCGAGTATCAGGGGGCTGTGAATGCTGCCACTAAGGCCATTTGGCTTCAAAATCTTCTCACTGAGTTTGGTATCCAGATTAGATGGCCATTAGTCATAGTTTGTGACAAACAGAGTGCCATTCAGATCTCACATAATCTAGTCCATCATCAACAGACCAAACACATAGAGGTCCACATGCACTACATCTGGGAGCTCATCCATGGCCACATCATCAAGCTTCGCTACTGTCCGACTTCTAAGCAGGTTGCTGATATCTTCACCAAACCCTTCACTGAGAGAAATTTCCTTCATTTGCAATCTTTGTTGGGGGTGTGAGATGCTTTATCTTCTGGGGGGCTTCTTCCTCTCACTCAGAGTCCTACCTCTCTCTACTTTTGGGTGGGTCTCTTCTCTCTCTATTTTGAGGGGGGGGGCTTTTCTCTCTCTTTGGGGGGAATTTTATGTACATGGGTACCTCATCAGACTTGATTTGTTGGGACCCATTTCTACATCCACCCAAGCTTCGCTTATGGGGGGTGTTAGTGTAGGTTTTTATTTCCTATTTGGGTTATTTATTTTTCCCTATATTCCTAGGTTTTTTCTACACTTCTTTTAATCTCGCTTAGGTTAATAAAGCATGTCTTATTAGGTGAGTGGTTGCGAGGTGTCACCTTCCTACATGTGAGCATCCATTAGCTATCTTGGGAAGATACTTTGCTATCTTTAGTCTGATAGATGGTTGCTCTTGATTGGTCCGTGTTGCCACCTCCTCCCTCTTCCTAGTCTATATAAGCATGCTACCTGGCTTGTATTTTGTATCTTTGTCTTTTACATCCTCTTAATTCTATTTACTTCTAGCATTTGCATTACTCTCTTGGAGACTAACTTTGTGTTGCTATTTTGATTTTGTATCATTTGCATTCATAGCTTAGATATCTATTCATTTACACTAGTTTTTTGGGTTAATAATCTTTTTAGATTCTAACAAATATAAAATGCAGTCTGGGGGCACAACAAATAGGTTCATCTTTATATGCATTGGATTATGTTATAATTATTCTTCTTCCTTGGAAGACATAATGATCTTTCTTTTGGGAATAGCCTATATAAAATAGGATGTTAGATTGATTTAAGGGGTACTAGATTGTGAAGATAACTAAAGAATAATAAAAAGAGATCAGGCTAAAGGACTGAAAGCAAGTAGCCTAAGATTGAGATGAAAGATCATAAATCTAGTAGCACATCATTGATTATCTAATCATTTTGAAAGTGCATTACAATAGGAGAAAAATAAGGATAGAACAATCGTAGTAGCGATCATGTTGTAGAAGAGGTCCAAATTTCATATTTGAGTTGAGGATGATGTGGTTTTGAAGATGGTAGGTGCTAAGTCTGATCTATTAGAGTTGATTTTGTTGTATTATAATTGCAAGACTACTATGAGATGTTGTAAAGCCTTGAAGTTTGATGTAATCATTTGTGAATGAAAAAAGATATGAACTTCTTAAATATTATTGTTTAATTTTTCTTAATGATCCACTATGTAAGTAGATGTTTTGAAGTAGGTTGCATGGATATATAGTATTTCATTAGAACCTCCATCCATGACTATGTTAAAAGATAATTCTTTTTAATTAACAAACAAGTCTTTTGAAATCTAGGATGATTAGAGATAAATATATCATGAAAAAAACATTTTTTTTTAATTTTTGATATCAAGTAGATCACGGATACAAAGTTGTCCTTTGTAATACATGATTCCATTAGTTCCGAGTAAAAATGAAACTAGACATTCATTCAATAGTCAATTAGAAGGACTATTTAGTAAACATTCATAAATAGTATGGAAATAAGTAATAATAGGTAATTTCCCTTTAATATCTTGTTCCAAACTAATTCATTCAAGAGAAATAACATTTTTGCAATTATGTTTTCTACTTAAGGCATCAACAAATAAATTTTGCTTACGAAGGTCATATTGTAAATTAAAAACATATTATATTAACAATCCTATCCATTGTCTTTGTCTCATGTTTAAATGAGATTGGCTGAAAATGTGTTGTAAACTTTGATTAGTTTTAAGAACGAACTCACTTACTTATGAATAATGTCTCCATATTTTTAAAGCATAAACAATTCCATGTAATTCCAAATCATGAACAAGATAGTTATTTTTAGTAGGCAATAATTTATGTGGTTCATAACATACAACTTTATTTTCTTCCATTAAAACTCCACCTATTTTGGAACCACAAGTATTGGTGACAACTACAAAAGGTTTACTAAAGTCAAGATTATTAAAATATGTGTAAAAATTAATAATGTTTTTAGAGTAGGGTGAGTGAATGGAAATGGGAAACAAAAAAAGGGTCAAAAGTGGTCACTTTTTTCTTGAAATCAACTAAACTTGAACTTAGGTGAGTAATTTGAGATGCTTACACTCAAAATTTTAAGATGTGATAAGAACAAGAATTGTAGTATTCCAAAACTACTTTCTAAACTACTAAAGTTTTTAAAAAATGGTTAAGATTGAGATGGTACAACACTAAGCTCACACAAAAGTGTTCATGTTTTATCACTAAAATATAACATAGCTTGTTCATTGTGTGGCCCCCTATTTTTCAGTGCATTAAGTATTTTTCAAAACCAAGTAGTAGAAATATAGCTAAGAATGAGTACTATAAGTTGTATTTTTTATTAAATATATTTTTTTATTATTTTTTGAAGTCGATGCATCCTAAAAACTACATCACTAAGCATGTGTGTTGCATAAATTCCACAAAAATAATCAAAAAAATCTTTTAATGTTTGTGTAGAATGAAGTGTAGAATAATCCTATCTATATTTATTCAAATTTGGATAAATGGAACAAATAATATAAAGAAAAAATAATACATATGTATTTGAGGTATATGAAGACATTAGTAAAAGTAAATCAAAACAAATGTCTTACCTTGTTCAAAATAAATAAATCTTTATATGGTTAGAAAGATAAGTAGTAGACCAGCATTTTTGTGGTGGTTTCTATAAGGAAGCTAAGGTAGCAGAACAACTTCCTACACTAATCTTGAGAGGAGGGTTATGTAATTTTTTTTAGATCTTTACAAAATTTATAGAAATTATATAGAAATAAACATAAATAGTAGACATACCACTGTTGAACACATAGGATACTAAGAGGGGGGTGAATCAGTATTAAAACAAACTTCAAATCCTCTGGAGTAGATTAAAACTTAAACATTATGAAATCAACATAAACATGAAAGATGAACATAATGCACATCAACACATAACACCAGATATATGTGTAAAACCCAAGAAGTGAAAAACCACGGTGAGGATTAACTCACAATATATGAAGCTCAAAATAACAACTTTGTTTTAGGGCTACAACCCAAGGAAGCTACTACTCCCTGTTGACTTTGCTTTAGACCTACAACCCAAGGAAGCTACTACTCCCTAAAGAAAGATTTTAGGGTTACTCCCAAGGAAGCTAAAACTCCTTGTAAACTTTGTTTTAGGGCTACATCCCAAGGAAGCAACTACTCCCTGAACTGAGAATGAACTCAGTAAAGTTTATAGAATTATAGTCTTTCTACTGTCTAAAGCTGACAATGAAGTTGTTGAAGGTACAAGACAATTGAGAAAGGGGGTGAATCAGTTGTATCAAAAACTTCAAACCCTCATAAACATAATCACATCCACATCAATTCACTTAAACCCTTAATCTGTTATCAAGATTAAACATGAAAAGTAGATAACATAAACTTAAACACATCAATGCCATGCACAAGAGAACATCATATTTTTACATGGAAAACCCTAAAAGTGAAAAACCATGGTGATGATTAGCTCACAATATAAAGAAGTATCACTACCAAATTACAAGAAGCTCACTACCAAAGGGCTCACTACCCACAAAAAGAAAGGCTCACTGCCCAAAAGAAGAAGAAACAAAAAGAGGGTCACTGCTAAGAGTGAATTAATATAATTACATCTGACACAAGCATGGGTTTAGTTCCAATGAAGTACAACAGACATCACCTTCACATCTATACTGAAAGATAGTAGACACCTTCTACTCACTGCATCCAGTTACCTAAGACATGAAATTTCGTACTGACTTTTATCACACCAACATCACAAATGCCATCTCCTCCATGCTCGCACACACATTCATAAATCCTTGACACATTTTTTTATCAACATTAACCTTGAAACAATCTTCAAGGTTGGAAACATAATCTTCAATCCTTGAAACAATCTCCAAGGTTGACAAATACATAATGTTTGAATTAGGTCCAGACCTAAACATCACATGACACAAATGAATGAAGGAAAACCACTTTACACCTTAGCTCAGACCTAAATCCATCCAAGCATACTACACAACACTCACATAATCACCAAATCAATTCCACAATTGGTGCAAATATCCAAGGTCAGCCAAATAGGTGTAAACATAATGAATTATTGATCGCATGCTTCCATGAACAAAACCACAACTTGCAGACCACACACAAGGCTTTAAAACAATTTGGAAACATGCATGAACAACTTGAAGTCCCCTGAGAGCCAACAAAGTCAACCACAACAAATTTCACTCAAAGACAGTTCATAGATTGCTTACACACAACACTGTCAAACTCTGCTACACAAGAAAATTACTTTCCAAAGCACTAAATCACAAACGCTTTGGAATGAGGATAGATAAGGACCTTATGAACACATATCCATAACTGTAGCATGTAAAATGTTTCTGTGGAGGAATGTGGAGTAAAATACTTTCTCCCAGACACACAGCCAACACTATCAGGCACTCTTCTCAAACTAGTGAACACAACTTTTATTGTATAGTGTTCTGGAGTACCAAATTCTAGATTTAGCACCTTCAAAAACTTCTCGACAATATATCCTATTACATCCCCAACTTATGATTTAGCTTAATCTTACTATTGCATGGTAATAATGATGATTAACTAGATTTGGTTGATTATATGTTTGTGGAAAATATCAGATTAATCATTGTTTATGAGGAAAGTGACTAATGCTAGTTAGGTATAAGATTTCAAGTTGAAATGATTATTTAATTATTATGATTTATCAATCATGTGATGATACACTAATCATGATTTTATGGTGGTGATTTTGATCAAGAAAGTAATCATCCTTCAAAGATGGAAGGATGGTATCATCCAGGAGGAAGAGATAGATCTCAGGAAAAGGGGTTAAACAACCATCTGAGTATCAAACCTTGTTCTTTGAATCTTTTCTATTAGGGTGAGTTTTGTCTCCCATGTTAGTCTTTTATTTTCTCTCTTCGACTAGTCAACTAGACTCTACTCAACATCTTTAATGTCGATTTGTTGCTATGACGATGTTCGCAAGAATGTCTTTTTGGAGTCATTTGTCAATATGACGATATTCGCAAGAATGCCTTTTTGGAGTCATTTGTCGATTTCGAAAAGTTGTTGAGGACCCTTTGGTTCCATGTTTATTTTATGCATTATGTATTATGACTATTTTATCTAGATATTTATGTCATTCGGTGAACGATGCTTTCAAGGGGAGCAGTGCTCGAACCAGTATTCGCATCATAAGAATGCATTCTTATCTTATGATGATGATAATTGTTAACCCTTATAAGGGAGTATATGTATATTTTTATAAGTTATATTTGTTTTGTTTAAAACCTTCATGAGGTTGAACATGTTTAATAATTATATTATCCTTTTATTCAAATGTTGTTTATGTTTTGGGAGGGGCACTCGGCTAGTCACCACCTACGAGGAGTGGGAAGGAGAGTGGTTGCTGAGTATACCCCATTTCCATGCCATTATCTCTACCAACCTAGTGAAGATAGAAAGGTGGCGAGCTTAAGCTCAACAAGGAGGGTTCTTATTTTGCATGCATGCAAATAGGGTCAGTGCAAGAAGTTGGGTCCACTTTTTGGCTAAAAACTGGAAGTGTTTTCCTTGATTTTCAGAATTTGTCACATTTGACCTAAACATTTGAGGCACTTAAAGATTGAATCTTGAAAAAAGTTAGTAATATGAAATGTAGTACTCGAAGTCTAGTTTCTAAATATGTAATTTATTTTAATACCTAGATGATACAAATTGATTTTCAATAGACATTTATAAAAATCACTATTTAAAAGCCCGTTTTTTTTACTATACCATGCATGTGTACGGCCAACATAATTTGACCTAAATAAAAATATTTTTCTAAATCCTTTTGGGGAAAGATGTGTAGTACAGTGAAGTTTAATGAGGATATTTTTTATAATTTTTTTCTAAATATTTTTTTATTAATTTTTTATTGGCCCTAATTGCTGTTTTCGAAAACCTTCATGTACGGCCAACATAATTTGAGCAAAACTAATCATAATTTTTTTTTTTCATTGTGTAAAGAATGATGTGTAAATTGATGACATATAATTTTTTTTTCAAAAAAATTTAAAAATTAAAAGTTATTAAAAAAATACAAACACATGTCATTTCAAGTTTTTGGACCAATTTGCTCATAAATTAAATAATAAATTATAGAAAAATAAGTCCAATAAAAAAAAAATTACATATTTGAAAACTAGACACTATCATCTATAATGGGTTTTAATTTCATAAAAAAATTCAGAAAAAAATGTCGTCAGCCATATAGGTAAACTCAGTCTTTTCTCTTGTTCTGTACTTAGAAAAAAATATGTAGGTCCAAGGCAAGGGGTTGGATTACCATGCCTTTCTCAAGCCTAAGCTTTTAGGAATAGGTACCCATTCTAAAATGGGTACACGTTATGAATGGGTACCCGTTTTAAAATGGGTACCCGTTCCTTTTGTGTGGGAAAAAAAAGTGCGCATGGTTTTTTTCGAACTTAAATATCGATATAGAAATAGGTACCTATTTAGGATCGGGCACCCGTTCCTAAACAGGTACCTATTCCTAAGAGGGTACCCATTTAGGCTCAAGTGCCCATTCCTAAATGGGTACCCATTTCTGTTGGGATTTTTTTTGCCCTCGACTTCCCCTCTATGTGGACTCAACTTCTTGCACATACCTAAGAATCGATTAATACCGATTGGGGATAGAGAGACTTAGCTTTTGATTCATGTGTATGGTGTTATGTTTTTCTTATGCTTTGGTATGAATCTCGAGTAGGAGAGATAGAGAAGATTATTTAGGGATATTGCTGCTACAACGAAAGCTCAATGGAGTCAAGCTTGGAAACTATATCTGTTTAGTGCCCAGCTACTACCTTCTTACAAGCCTTAGTTTTAGGTATGAGTTGTATCTCAACATTTTATACTTGATAACCATATTTTAATATGAGTCATCTATTGTTTATAAGAGAGTGTCGACGGTGTTGACATATGTATGTTATTCGCTATTATGCCATGGCTTACAAAGTTGTAGTGATCACAAGGTTATGTTCTGTGTATTATCATGGTGGTTAATTATTTTTATTATCTTTTCTAAGGCCACATAAACCCTACTATGTATACATCAATTTCTTGGCCAACTTGGAGTTTGTAGTATGTGTGTTATGCATACGTGAAGCTTTATGTGCACCATTTGGCTGAGAATTAAACTCCATTTAAACTTGTATTTTATCATGTCATCGTATGATGACTATGTTTAGTGGGTAAATATTGTCAATGCACACCTGTGATAAAACCTGTATAGGGTTATCAACTATTTTCAAATGGCTTTCAAGCCTTGAACTCTTCATAGTGTTTGGTTTGCAACCGCGAAGGCTTAAAGTTTGATTTAACTATAAAGCATGATAATGCACTTGTATTTTAAATGGTTGTAATAGCTGAGATCATAGATTCATGCACTTGATAACTAGAGCCTCACATATGATAGCAAGTGGAGGCTGAACCATATTATATTATAGAGTTATGATAATAACTAAGGACAAACCATATTATGATGAAGACTGTTTCAGTCTTGATGGAAAAATCTCTTTTGAAATTGTTGTTCTTAACATTAAAACTATCACCTCGAAGTGAAAGATGCAAAACATCGACTGCATGAAAGGATACCTTTGTGCATGTAATGTACTTTGATATTAAATTGTTTTCTCATGGTAATGAGAAGGCTCTTGTGGACATGTTGTTGTCTTTTGACTCTTATGGGTTTGAGTCATTTATTTTTAAGGGAAAGATATTCTTTGAAATGTTCTTTGACAAGAATAGAACCTTGTCACCATATATCATGTTATGTAATAGTACATGAATGCCTTCTTTCCGAATGGCTAAGTTTCTTCTTTAAGAATTTGGAATCAAGAAGGTCTCTTGAGGAAGAACTTAGTTAAAGGAAATTGATTCTATGAGTCTTTACAAGTTCACCCATTGACATTATGACCTATATGTAAATCCTGAGATGTGGTAAACAAAGTAAGCACCAAGCCAATATGGTTAAGTGTGGAGAACATGATGAACCTTTTTATGCAAACAAATGTGGGACAAAGTGGCATGGAGTCACTAGTTCCCAGTTGCTTAAGCAACGAGAACCTTAAGAATGGGTTATCAAGCCAGAAGTCGAATGTCCAAGGAATGGACTAAGACATTTTGAGCTTAATTGTTCTAGACTAAGAAGGGTCGAAATATGTTTACCGTAGGACATGACAACTTATAAGTTGAGTTGAAGTGGTGGACATATGACAATGTTCATTGTGTAACGTTTATGTATGTAAATCTTTGGCCAAAGTAATGCACCCGTCTCTGCATGCATTGTCAGTCCATAGTGCTCTAGATGGCATAATGTCTCTAGTAGTGTCATACATAGTTGGAATGGATCTATAGTTGTGTGACCAAGAGACATTATGAAGGACACAACACCAGATACTCATATGGCTAACCTAACGGTTCCTTATATCTATACCTTTCGTGAAGGGTAGGGCTGCTTCCAGGTAGGAAGTTGTGCGGGGGATCACCGGTCTGTGGTTGGAGGAAAAGCACCTGGATGATGCTCTCCTTCCCAAGCACGAGACAACCTGAGGCTTATGAAGATAGATGTCATATGTTCTAGATACAATGCTATTCATTTTATGACTTGATAGTCATTTATTATGTATAATTTAAGATTTGATAACATGAGCATAGCTTTGTACATGCATAGTGAAGGTCATTCACTAATGAGATGTAAATGGATATTGTAATTGTAAGTTTTGTTATATATTCTAGTTTAAAATAACATGCCTAATTATTGAGATGATGATGATGATTCATTCTTGTTAACTCTGATTTGAGTAATCATGACATATTCTAATTCTTGTTTAAGATGAATACTTGTGTTAATTATTGAGCATTATGGAATGTGATGTTACATATCCAAACTGCATACACAGATCTCCAATATAGAAGAAATGCAGAAAAAAAAACTCAGATAGTATTCTGTAAGCCATAAAACATCTTCAACACACTATTTCCAAATATAACAAAATTTTCTCAAAAGCACTTGGAAACTCAGCAATAGGAGTAATTAACCAACATCATCAGCACCTCTACAAGGCAATCACATTATCTTTAACATAGCAACTCAATCAAATAACAATAACCTTATCAGAAGACATAGTTGACACCACTGATAACACCGATTAGCACATACTTGCAACAATCTCCCCCTTTGTCATTGATGGAAACATATGATGTGAAAAACCATCATGACACAACTTTACATTAATCTCACTCTCCCCCTTTCTTTTACACATCTAATTCTCTTTCTCTCCTTTTGTTTTTCACATGAACTCTCTCCCTCTTTAACATCAATGGCAAATGGTGACACACTTTTTTGAAGCCCTCTCCCTCTAATTATGATATTGCACATACTTGCATTGTTCTCAACTTCTCTAAATACTCCCTCTTAGGAGTATACACCAACTTGTACCAACTCTTACTCCCCTTGACTGCAAGAATCATTACAGCTACTACTTGCTCCCCCTGACTGCAAGAATGATTAAAGCTACTACTTGCTCCCCCTAAGAGGTAGCTTCCAACTCAATTTCTAGAGAAGACATCTGTACCAGAGGTTGGTACTGATACATTCTTAGCTTTTGTTACATCCTTCTTAATCCAAATCTTACTCATCTCCTTCTTGGTCTCTATTGGATCAATCTTTTGTATTGGTTTGTTCTTCTCTACCAGTATATCCTTCTTCATGCTTCTACTTCTAAAAAACCTTACAAAGTGTCCAGGTCTATTGCATTCATAGTACACAACATTCTATTGATTTTGACCATTATTCCTTCCATTCATTCTGGCTCTACATTAGTTAGCTTTGTGCCCAAATCTATTACATGTAAAACAGTTGCCATTGAATGATTGAATCATTCTACCATTGTTATAGTTGTTCATCCTTTGACTTTTGCATTCAATGGCCTTATGACCGACTCTCTTGCATGTAAAACATTGACCAAAGAAAGATGGTACATTTTGATTCACTCTACTCCTACATTGTGTAGCTTTATGTCCAAATTTTTTACAAGAATAACAATAACCATTGAAAGATGGGTACCTTTGAGCATTAGGTTGTTTGACTAGTGGTCTTCTAGATCCTTTCTTTTGATTCTAGTTCTGCTTTCCATTGTCCTTCCTATTTTCAAATTTTGATGCTTGACCTATTTTTGAACTTTTACCTTTTTCAAACCCTAAGCCTTCTTTATTATTGGGATTTTTTTGACTAGTAATCATCTCATCAAGCCTTGTAGAACTTATCTTGCATGGCCCCACTTCAATGCACTAGGTTTATGAGAAATCTATCAAACAAGAACAAAAAATGAAATCTATGTCTACTTACAGGGAAAGGAACAACAAAAAGTATAATTGGTCCCAATCCTCCCAATATTTTAAGAAAAGAGCAAAAAATAGGATTTTATTGAGAAAAGTGATAAAGGGTCCAAGAACAAGCAAAATGAATCCAAGGGTGAAAAGAAGGGAAATAGTAACTCAAAGAAAAATAGAGATAATTCTGGGAAGCCTCATGAAAGGTGAGGACCTATGGAAGGGTGTTATTCATGTGGCTATGATCATTATGCCAACTAGTGTCCTAATAAGGCATAGGGAACTTAGCCATGAGGAAATCCTTTACCCTCTCAACAGGCAACTTTTTAATAACACATACATGTAGCCTTAGATAATAGGCAAGATGAATATCTAATCACCCCTATTGAAACCACATGTATTTATCTGATTTTCTAATTTTAGTTTTGATAGATACTGGTGCAAACAAATGTTTTATTTCTCCTAAAGTTTTAAGTAAAATTTCTAAGAAATCTAGATACATGACAAATAATTGGTCAGTTGAATATGCAAATCAGACCAAAGCTTGGCTAGAGAAATGCTTGTTTGAGGCTAAGGTTGAACTTCCAAGTTTCTCCACTGAATTGAACCTTTACGTAGCCCCATTAGGCTCATCTGATGTTATCCTTGGGATTAAGTAGCTATGGAGACATTGGGCTAAGGTGTATTGTTATGCCAAAGCAATAGAATGTCTAGATGACCTAGGGAATAAAGTCTTTCTGCAAGGAAATCCTAGAGAGGTCAGACTAAGACAAATATCAGCCCTACAAATTAAAAGAGCTCAGAGAAAAGGATGTCAACTCTTCATTTTTAAAATGGATAAAATATATAGTCTTAAGGAAACTAATTTCTGAGATGATTTAATGTTTTATGAATCCCAAAATCTCCAAGGAGTTGAGAAGAGGGAGTCCATAGATCAAGAAAGATCAGATATAGATAGGTACCCTTTTCTTAGATATTTTGAGGATGTATTTCTAGATGAGCTACCAGGATTGGCTCCTAAAAGAGCTTTTGATTTCTCTATAGATATATTTCTAGGTTCAGAACCTATATGTAAAACTCCATACAGAATCACCACAAGTGAGTTAATGGAGCTAAAGGCTCAATTACAAGAATTGCTTCATAAAGGATTGATAAGACCCAATGTATCACCCTAGGGAGCACTAGTACTTTTTGTGAAAAAGAAAGATGATACATTGTTGTTATGTATAGATTACCACATGCTTAATAAAGAAACAATAAAGAACAAGTATCCATTGCCCTGCATTAATGCTCTCTTTGATCAAATAGGAGGCACAACTATGTTTTCTAAGATCGATCTTTGATTTGGGTACCATCAATTATGGCTAAAATATGAGGATATTCACAAAATAGCCTTTAGAACAAGGTATGGGCATTATGAATTCACTATTCTACCCTTTGTATTAGCAAACACACCTACAACATTTATGAACTTATTGAACAATGTGTTGAGAGATTGCTTGAACAAGTTTGTCCTTGTTTTTTCTTGATGATATCCTAATCTACTCTAAGAATGAGGAAGAACACCTTCAACATTTAAGGATTGTTCTTTAGAGGTTAAAAGAGCATAAATTGTATAGCAAGCTCTTTAAGTGTACTTTCTTTCAAAGGGAAGTACAATATTTGGGTCATATAATTTTAGCTAAGGGAATAGCTATGGACCCAACCAAGATTAAAGCCATATTGGAATGGCTGGTGCCAAGAAATGTACATGAGGTCTAAAGTTTCATGGGACTAGCTATTATTACAGAAAATTTGTGGCAAACTTTTCAAAAATTACTCACCTGATTACTTCCCTGCAAAGGAAAGGCAAAAGATTTGAATGTTCAGATAAGTGTTAGATTCTATGAGAAGCAAGGACTGAGCTAGGATCTGATGCTGGTTGTAGATCACATGCACTCTAGTCGACAAATAATCGAAGATCAAAATAGCGGAATGGAGAGAGAATCTAAAGTGAGAAAAATAGAGACAAAGAAAGAGAATTTGAGAATACTCTTGATACTCTCACAGAGATTTCACCAAACTAGTATTGAACTAGTGAAGGTGAGAGTAGAGAGCTATATATAGCAAAAATAGAGAATATACATCCAAGAGGTGCATTAGCTCCTACTACCCATAAAAGGTGGGAGGTTTTACCTACTTGGTAAATGACAAAACATGTGGCATAACTACCTCAAGTGAAGACATAAAGGAGGTGGCACATAAAGCCAAAAGAGTGTGAGAACTCCAACTACCCTATAACCTACTCAGGTAAAGATAGAATAGTGGTTATGAGAGGTGGCACAACAAGGCAAAAGATGGTGTGTAACTCAACTACCCATGTGTGTGAGAGAGTTACACATGTAGCTAATATATTTTGCCACATGTCCTCATATTAACCACATCTAATAAAGATAAGAAAGATTAATAATATGTAGGGAAAATAAATATCCCTAAGGAAAATAGAAAACATATGCTAACACCCCCCTTAAACATAGCTTAGGTGGGTAAAAAGATATGGGTTTAGGCAAGTGTAGCCTAGTGAGGTACCCATGTACAAAGAAATCCCCCCCAAAAGAGAAGAAACTCCCCATAAAGGAATAGCCCCTTCTAAATAGAGAAAGAAAACACCCCCCAGAGTAGAGAGAGTGAAGTGAAGGACTAAGAAGCCCCTTCAGAAGTAGAAGTCAGATGGAATTCATCTTGGCTACTCGCACAAAAGTCTCATAGTAATCAATCTTGGGCACTTGGGAGAATCATTTGGTGACTAAGCGAGCTTTATGCTTGTCATATGAACCATTTGCTGTAAATTTTGTCTGATAGATCCACTTGCATCGAACAAGTTTTCTTCCCTTAGGAAGAGTGACTAAATCCCATGTATGATTCCTTTCCAAGGAATTGTACTCTTCCTGCATTGTTGCATCCCACTCAGGGACACTAGAAACTTCCCAAAAAGACTATGGATTAGAAGTTGAAGCAACGAGGAGATGTCAAGCTTGCTAAAATTGTGATCTTGTTCCTCTTGTATCTGAAGGATCACCAAACCAAGCATCTGCTGACTGCAAAGTCTGACGAGCCCAAAGAGGCCCTATGGTAGGAGAATCTGGAGGAGAATCATCAACCTCTAAATAATGACTAGGAGAAGAGGGTGGATCCTCATCATCACTTTCACCATTTGAAGTGGAGGAAGAAGATTCCTCATCATGATCAAGAGGATTATGATCCTCTAAATAATTGTCATCATGCTGCAATGTCTCTAATGTGATTGTTGATGGAGAAGTGGTAGAAGAGGAATTGGAAGAGTCCTCCTCAAAATGAACACTCCTCTCAATGAACAACTCATGAGTTGTAGGGTGGAGAAGCTAGTAGCCCTTGACATCATCTGGGTACCCAACAAATATGCAAGGCTTTCTCTATGGATCCATAGACTTACATTTCTCTACTAGAATGTGGGCCCATGTAGGAGAACCAAAGACTCGAAAGTGCTTAACTATGGGTTTCTGACCAGTCCAAGCTTGGAAAGGAGTTACCCCCTTTACAACTTTGTGAGGAACATGATTCTAGATGTAACACGCACAGTTGATGGCCTCCACCTAGTACTGAGGTACCATAGACCTAGAGTGAATCATACAATTGTCCATCTCTTTCAAGGACCTGTTCATGCATTCTATGACACCATTCTACTGTGAACTATAGGGAATTATGTGCTGAAGATCAATGCCCTCAGAAGCACAAAATTGCTCAAACCCGTGGTTGACATATTCCCCCCATTATTTGTACATAGAATCTTGATGGCTTCCTAGACTATTTCTCTACAAAATCTTTGAAGTCTAGAAAAGACTCAAAAAACTCATACTTCTATTTGAGAAAATAAACCCAAGTGTTTCTATAAAGATCATCAATGAATGTCAAAATATATCTAGCCCTGCTGAAAGAAGGATGTGGAAATGGTCCTGCCAGGTCACTATGTACCAACTCCAGGAGCTATGTAGCCCTCCAAGCTTTCCATTTGTCATACTTCTCCTTAAGATTTTTACCAAGAATGTATCCTTGGAAAACTCCATCAGAAAATCAAATTGAAGGCAACCCTAAAACCATGTCCTGTTGACTGAGTTGTTACAAGTAGCGGTAATTGAAGTGTCTAAACCGCTCATGCCACAAATGAATCACCTCATCTGAATGAGTGAGTAAAACTATCGAAGGAGAGTTAGGAGCAAAGTGAGAAAACTGGTACAATCTGGACTAATGATCTACTTTTCTCATAACAATTGTAGACCCATCATGCAACTCACTGCTTACCACATTATCTAGTGTGAACTCAATCCACTTGCTAGAGCCAATGTGAGTGATTTGATAGATAGATAGGGGATTAGTTGAAAAATATGTAACACAAAGAACATCCTAAAATGTTCCTTCACCCACATCAATAGATCCTCTCCCATGCACTTCAACAGGAGTTTCATCCCCCATAAGCTTGGCAGGCATGGAACATGGCTCTAAGGAGGGAAAACCATCATGTGAGGAAGCCATGTGGTGCAAAGCCCCCTAAGTCAATGATCCATGTATCAGGGGTTGGTATGTGGCCACTAATCATGCAGGTACTGTACACAAGTTATGTATCCTTTTTGCACGATCAGAGTCGTTTGTTAATTTTTGTTAACCAACAAAAGAAAAATGACATTACAAAACCCTAATTCTAGAAGCTTCCAAAAAGTTTGTTATAAGCAGTTAGAATGTATGGTACAATGATGTATTCATGAGATTGTAATATGTTTTGCACTGGATAATAAAATTATTGGATTGCTAAGTTTTTGTGGATGTAGCCCATATTGGGTGAACCACGTTAAATTTCTATGTTGATCTCTTTTGTGTTATTCCTCATTGTTATATTTGGGTTATTTAATCTGCATATAATTGTTAGTATTTATTGCTTTGATTTGCCCTAATCTTAACAACTAGTATTAGAGCAGGTTGTGTTTGATTATCATTTGCAAGAAGGTCTCACGGTTGAGTGGGAGTCTCATGGTTAAGTGGGAGCAATGGTGGAAGAGGATAAATTGAAGGTAGATAAATTCAATGGGCAAAACTATCAATTATGGAAGATGTAGATGGAGGATTATCTCTATCAGAAGGATTTATGGAGGCCATTGGAAGGAAAAGCTAAGAAATTGGCAAAAATAACTAATGAGGATTGGGATCTTCTAGATAGAAAGGCACTAGGAACCATTCAGTTGTGCCTGGAACCATCTATGGGATTCAATATAACAGAAGCGACTAAAATTGATGGTTTGATGAAAGCTTTGGCTAAATTGTATGAAAAACCCTCAGCCTCTAATAAGGTATTTCTCATGAAGCGTTTGTTTAGTCTAAAAATGATTGAAGGTGGATCTGTGTCAGATCATTTAAACGAGTTTAATATGATTACCAATCAGTTAACTTCTGTAAAAGTGAAATTTGATGAATAGGTAAGGGCTCTCTTGGTTTTATGTTCTTTGCTAGAAAGCTGGAATAGCTTGGTAATGGTTGTAAGTAACTCTGTCTCTAGTTCAAATACTTTGAAATTTGATGATGTTGTTGGTGTTATCATTAGTGAGGAAATGCGACGGAAAAGAACAGGTGAGACTTCAACATCTGGTAATGCTTTAATTGTAGAGAACAAGGGAAGAACAAAGGAAAGAGGGAAAAACCCTACAAATCATGGGAAGTCACAAGGGAAGTCAAAGAAAGATAGATCTAAATCCAGAGGAAGAATGGATTGCTAGCACTGTGGAAATCTAGGACACTTGAAGAAGGATTGTTGGTCTCAAAAGGGCAAACAAGGAGACAGACAACATGATGACAGTAAGGAAGCTAATGTTGCAAGTAATAAATTACAAGATGCTTTAATTTTGTGTTTAGATAATGCTAATGATTCCTGGGTAATAGATTTAGGGGCTTCATTTCATGCCACACCCCATAGGAAATATTTTGTAGATTATGTTCAAGGTGATTTTGGACAAGTATATTTAGGTGATGAACCCTATTGGATTGTTGGAAAAGGAAAGATAAAAATCAAGTTGCAAAATAGAAATGAATGGTTGCTATAGGAGGTAAGACATGTTCCAAATTTGAGAAGGAATTTAATCTTTGTAGGAGAATTGGGTTTTGAAGGCTGTATAGTTAACTTTTCAGACAAAGTTTGGAAGGTCACTAAAGGTACATTAGTAGTAGCTAAAGGTGAAAATGTAGGCACATTGTATTTGTGTATTGGTAATACTTATTCTATGTTAGCTGCTACAAAAACAATTTCTACTGAGACAATTATAACACTGGCTGCAGGGACAAAAATAGAATTGTGGCACCATAGACTTAGGCACATGAGTGAGAAAGGGATGAAAATCATTCACTCCAAAAAGTTGCTACCAGGTCTAAAGAAGATTGACTTGGAGTTTTATGAAAATTGTGTTTATGGAAAATAGAAAAGAGTCTGATTTCTCAAAGTTCAGAAAGAGAAGAAGAGTGAGAAATTAGAGCTTGTGCATTTAGATGTATGGGGACCAACTCAGGTATCTTCTCTTGGAGGCTCTTACTATTATGTTACTTTTATTGATGATGTAACTAGTAAAACATGGGTGTATTTCCTAAAACAAAAATCAGAAGTATTTGAAACTTTTAAAAGTTGGAAAGCTTTGGTTGAGAATGAGACAAGAAAAAAGTTGAAGTGTCTCAGATCTAATAATGGAGGCGAGTATTGCAGCAGAGAATTTTATAATTACTGTTCATATAATGGAATCCATAGGCAGAAAATAGTTCCTAGAACCCCACAAGAAAATGGTGTGTCTAAGAGGATGAATAGGACCATTATGGACTGTACAAGGAGCATGAGATTGCATGCTAGACTACCCTTAGACTTTTGGATAGATGTTGTACATACCGCTATTTATTTAACAAATAGTGGGCCTTCAAATCCTTTGAATGGTGGCATTCTAGAAGAGACATGGATGGGTAACAAGGTAAACTATACATTTCTGAAAACCTTTGGCTGTGAAGCTTTTGTCCATGTTGATACTGAAAATAGAACCAAGATTGAGGCTAAGTCTAAAAAATGTACCTTCATTGGATATGGAGTAGATGAATTTGGTTATCAGTTATGGGATTTTGAAAATCATAAAATCATTAGGAGTAGAGATGTTATATTCAATGACAAGGTCAAGTATAAGGATCAAATGCAGGAAAAGAAGCATGAATAGGCCAAAAAGGAATATGTGGTGCTGGATGAGATTCCAGAAAATAAAATGCCAGTGGTACCTGATGCTCAGCAACAACAAGTTATCCCACAGACTCCTACAAGTGTTAGACATTCTACAAGGATAAGTAGACCTCCAGAAAGATTTTCTCCATCATTATATTCTATATTATTAACCGATTCTAGTGAACTTGAAAGTTATGAAGAAGTAATGCAGATAGATACTAAAAACCAGTGGGAGCTAGGCATGAAAGAGGAAATGGATTCCTTGCTGCAAAATTAGACTTGGGACTTAATCAAATTGCCTATAGGAAAAAGAGCATTGCCAAATAAATGGGTTTACAGGTTGAAGGAAGAAGATGGAGGCAAGAAAAGATATAAGGCTAGACTCATGGTAAAAGGTTTTACACAGAAAAATGGTATAGATTTTGATGAAATATTTTCTCTGGTTTTAAACATGACTTCTATTAGAACAATTCTAAGTCTTGTGGTTGCAGAAGACTTACATCTTGAACAGCTAGATGTGAAAATAACTTTTCTACATGGGGATCTAGAAGAGGAAATATACATGCGACAACCACATGGATATGAGGTCAAAGGTAAGGAGGATTTTGTGTGTAGGTTAAAGAAGAGTTTGTATGGCCTGAAGAAAGCAACTTGGCAATGGTATTTGAAATTTGATAGTTTTATGGTTGAACAAGGTTACAAAAGATGTCATTCTAATTATTGTGTTTATTTCAAGAAATTGGGTAATGGAATCTATATTATCCTATTGCTTTATGTTGATGACATGCTTGTTGTCAAGTCTAACATATAGCATATTAATGAACTTAAGAAGAAATTAGTAAATTCATTTGCTATGAAGGATATGGGTGCAGCAAAACAAATCCTTGGTATGAGGATCACACGGGACAGGACAAACAAAAAATTATTTTTATCTCAAACTGAGTATGTAGAGAAGGTGTTGAAAAGATTTAACTTGCAGAATGCAAAAGCAATTAGTACACCTTTGCCTAGTCATTTTAGGTTGACTAAGGAGATGTGTCCAAAGACTCAAGAGGAGGAAGACAAAATGTCTAAGATGCCATATGTATTAGTAGTTCACAGCTTGATGTATGCAATGGTATGCACAAGGCCAGATATTGCACATGTAGTGGGAGTTGTGAGCAGGGATATGAGCAATCCAGGAATGGAACATTGGAATGTTGTAAAATAGGTTCTTCGATATTTGAGAGGTACTACTTCAAAGAAACTATGTTTTGGAGGAACAAATTCTACTCTAAAAGGATATGTTGACTCTGATCTAGCAAGTGATATTGATAGTAGGAGGAGTACTATAGGGTATGTTTTTACTATAGGAGGTACTATAGTTAGTACGATTTCAAGACTGCAAAAGGTTGTACTTTCAACCATTGAAGCTGAGTATGTTGCTGCTATAGAAGCTAGCAAGGAGATGATTTTGTTACAATAGAATTGGGGCAATGACAAGAAGATAGCCCTTTGTACACTGATAGCCAAAGTGTCATTCATATTGCTAAGAACTCATCTCTGCAGTCAAAAACTAAGCACATATAGCTTAGATACCACTTCATCCAGTCAGTTTTGGAGGATGGATAGTTGAAGCTAGAGAAAATTCACACAAGTGAGAATCCTATAGATATGTTCACAAAGGCAGTTATGTGGGAGAAACTAATTTTCTCATCAATTTCCATTGGCTTTCATGACTGATAATGGTGGACTTAAGAAACTAGCTAGGCCTGTAATCTAGTGGGAGCTGCAAGCGTAGCAGTGTCATCTAGGATCAGTCTCTAAGTGGGAGATTGTTTGGTGTGGAGCCTGATCAATCTCCAAGTGGGAGATTGTTGGTATGTGGTGACTGATCATGCAAGTATTGTACACAAGTTATGTGGTGATTGATTATGCAAGTATTGTTTGGTGTGGAGCTTGATTAGTCTCCAAGTGGGAGATTATTTGTATTTTCCCTCCTTTTTGCACAATCAGAGTCAGTTGTTAATTTTTTTTTAACCGACAAAAGAAAATGACATTGCAAAACCCTAATTCTAGAAGCTTCCAAAAAGCTTGCTATAAGTGGCTAGGATGTATGGTACAATGATATATTTGCGATATTGTAATATGTTTTACATTGGATAATAAAATCATTGGATGGCTAAGTTTTTGTGGATGTAGCCCATATTGGGTGAACCACGTTAAGTTTTTGTGTTGATCTCTTGTGTTATTTCTCATTTTTATATTTGGGTTATTTAATCTGCATATAAATGTTATTATTTATTGCTTTGATCTACCCTAACCCTAACATTAGGTTGTGAAGAAACTGCAACTAAGGCCTTGCCGTTTCCTTTCCCCTTACTCTTGTGTCCTTTGAAGACCCTTCTGATGAACTCTGCTTGATAGAATTAGGAACCTTGATGTTGTTCTTCTCAAGAAGATGTGACAGGTGTTCAATCCACTTCTTTAAACACTTGTGCTCATCATGTCTAGGCCTCATACAAAAGAACACTTGACCTTCTCCTTCTTAGGTTGATCACCTTTTGATGAACAGGTCTAATTAGCCGCATTTGGAGCAATAGGTTTCTAATCTTTCTTCTTCTCTCCTTGGTTCTTTTATTTCTTTTCTTGTTTGCTAGACCCCTTCTGTTCTTTTGTGCCTTGATTTGTAGCCAAGGAATGTGACTTTGAGGGTTTAATTGTACCCATGTGAACTAGTTTATCTTGCTCCTTAGTGAGTTCTGTAGAAAACTCATCTAGAGAAGGCATTTTATAGTCTGTACCTAGGGCACTTATTGTGGCATAAAAGGTAGAAAAAAAGAAAGAATAGTTTGGACCAAGCTTACAAAGAATACTTAAGATCAGTTGTTTGTCTTATTTTTCTATTCTAAACTATTTCAACTACAATCTAATGGCTTTCAACTTTGTGAAGAAGTCTTGTATAGTGCCAAAATTGCTCAAACTCAACCCTATGAGTTCAGTCTCCAATTGATGACCCCTTAACTCATCCTTCTTACCATAGAGGTTTCCCAATGTGCTCCACACTTCATTGGGTGTAGTGGTAGATTCAATGTGAAAAAGAAGGTCAAGAGAGACTAACATACATAGAGTACCAAAGGCTTCATCACATTTATTAAACCATTTTGTTTTTTTTTGCAACATCTTGAGGTTTTGTCTCAAGTCCCATTGTAAACCTATGATATCCATTCCTTTTGAGATAGATTATCATCTTTGATTTTCATTCAAAATAGTTATATGGAGTTAAAACAAGAAGTGTAGATGCATCCATGAGTGTAGAAAACTAAACTAAAATGTAGAAAAAGAAGTGTGAAAAAGAGACACACAAACACCCCCACCTTTTCACTAGTTTCTGATA
This sequence comes from Cunninghamia lanceolata, assembly GCA_027924645.1. NCBI lineage: Eukaryota > Viridiplantae > Streptophyta > Pinopsida > Cupressales > Cupressaceae > Cunninghamia > Cunninghamia lanceolata. The sequence continues at coordinate 2,884,393 of BSBN01000798.1, forward strand.
TGATCCTATCGGCAAGAGACACTACGTGGCTTCATTGGTGTTGTCATTGATGGCAACAAAGACCTTTCCACACATCCGCAGGACATGGTATATCTTTACCGGAAGTCAGTTTGAAGGATACTTTGGTCCGATAAGCAAGAACAAAGCATGCAACAAGGTCTGACAGTCAGGTTCGGATCTCTTAGAGGAAGTATCTTTGTAAAGTACAGACTTGGGAAAGTTAAGAGGAATACGTTGACTGATAGATTCCAGGGATTGAGCCTCCAGTGATAAAAGAGAGCAGAGATATGAGCACCTAAGTATTGAGGTCTGGTTTGGCAGAATAAATAGAGGAAGAACTGATCAACAAAGCATCAAAATCATTTCGGATGAGATACTGATGGTAATCAAGGTTTTTAAGGTATCATCCATGATTGGCCAACATGTTATATGACTTATATAAGTATCTCCTTGATTCGCATCACTTGGTAAGCAAGGATTTAGCCGACAAACTAGAGTTTGGGAAAATATTGACTATTCCGTATACTGACTAGAAAGAGGATGGAATCCTTTGTGTGGATATACATACCAGATGGATTTGGATGTGAAAGTGTGTGTTGTGTGGTGTGTTGTTGTGAAGAAAATTAGATAAGCAGAGTAACAGTAGTATTGCAGGTCCGGTATGTGACAGGACAGCAACATCAAAAAGAGAAGGAATGAAGTGCAGTAGATCAGTATATTGAGCTTAATTGGAACTGAACCTCAGCATGTATGGATGCTTCTCATCAGTTCAAGTATCTAGTTTCTTTGTACAATCTATTATAGGCAATGAGCCTCTTGTGAGAAGTGTGCTCAGGCAGTAGGCCCTAATTGGTAGGTGCTATTTTGTACTATCTTATTCTTCTAACAGAGAATATAATCTTGGGTTAATCACCTTGTGGGTTTTTCCCCTAACAGGGTTTTCCACATCAAAATCATTGTGTCATGTATATTAAGGTTTTTAAGGTATCATCCATGATTGGCCAACATGTTATATGACTTCTATAATTATCTCCTTGATTCGCATCACTTGGTAAGCAAGGATTTAGCCGACAAACTAGAGTTTGGGAAAATATTGACTATTCCGTATACTGACTAGAAAGAGGATGGAATCCTTTGTGTGGATATACATACCAGATGGATTTGGATGTGAAAGTGTGTGTTGTGTGGTGTGTTGTTGTGAAGAAAATTAGATAAGTAGAGTAACAGTAGTATTGCAGGTCCGGTATGTGACAGGACAGTAACATCAAGAAGAGGAGGAATGAACTGTAGTAGATCAGTATATTGAGCTTAATTGGAACTGAACCTCAGCATGTATGGATGCTTCTCATCAGTTCAAGTATCTAGTTTCTTTGTACAATCTATTATAGGCAGTGAACCTCTTGTGAGAAGTGTGCTCAAGCAGTAAGCCCTAATTGGTAGGTGCCATTTTGTACTATCTTATTCTTCTAACAGAGAATATAATCTTGGGTTAATCACCTCGTGGGTTTTTCCCCTAACAGGGTTTTCCACGTCAAAATCATTGTGTCATGTATATTAAGGTTTTTAAGGTATCATCCATGATTGGCCAACATGTTATATGACTTCTATAAGTATCTCCTTGATTCGCATCACTTGGTAAGCAAGGATTTAGCCAACAAACTAGAGTTTGGGAAAATATTGACTATTCCGTATACTGACTAGAAAGAGGATGGAATCCTTTGTGTGGATATACATACCAGATGGATTTGGATGTGAAAGTGTGTGTTGTGTGGTGTGTTGTTGTGAAGAAAATTAGATAAGCAGAGTAACAGTAGTATTGCAGGTCCAGTATGTGACAGGACAGCAACATCAAGAAGAGGAGGAATGAAGTGCAGTAGATCAGTATATTGAGCTTAATTGGAACTGAACCTCAGCATGTATGGATGCTTCTCATCAGTTCAAGTATCTAGTTTCTTTGTACAATCTATTATAGGCAGTGAGCCTCTTGTGAGAAGTGTGCTCAGGCAGTAAGCCCTAATTGGTAGGTGCCATTCTGTACTATCTTATTCTTCTAACAGAGAATATAATTTTGGGTTAATCACCTCGTGGGTTTTTCCCCTAACAGGGTTTTCCACTTCAAAATCATTGTGTCATGTATATTAATGTTATTTCCATTTTATGGTTATGTTTGCTTATTTGATTTAATGCTGCATTAATCATTAAGGAAGTTCAGAAAGCTAAAATATTGAAGATAACTGATTCACCCCCCTCTTAGTTATCAACAATTGGTATCAGAGCCAAGTTCCTCCAAACAGAGCCTAACAACTTGAGGAAGATCTAGGAACTCAAATGGATATGTATGGTATGAGGGAAGAACTTCAGTCTGCCCTAGATGATCTTGAGCAATCTAACTCTGAAGTCAATGAATTGAAGGAAAGACTCAAACAGGCTAATGACTTCACAAATGAACTAAAAGGAAAATTGAGTATTTCTATGAAAAAGAGAAAGGACCTACTTCAGCAATTGGCAAATCAAGGTGAAGCCAATGATAAAAAAGAAAATCTGAAGGAGAAAACCAAGTTATGTGAAAAGTTATCAAAAGAGGTCATTATGGTAAGACATGAAATGGAATCAGGAGTTATGAAATTCACCCAAGAAATTGAAGAGAAAAGAAAGACTGAAGATGATCTAAGACAATCTCTCAAGGAGAAGTCAAAAGACTGCCACAAAATGGATAGAATAATTAGGCATCTAGAATCTGATCTTGAAGAAGCTAGAGACCATGAAGAACAACTTGAGAATCAAATTGACACTCTTAAAAGGGATCTTCAAACATCAAATGAATACAAAGAGAAATTCAAGATAAGCTCTGCTCAACTTGAAGTTCTTCTTCGAAACCAAAAGAGGGTAGATGACAAGCAAGGCTTGGGGTATGAAAATGGTGAAAGCTCTGGATCTGGTCAAAAGAACTCCAAATCAGAAATTCCAAGAAACAGGCCTAGAAGATCTCCAGTAAGGCAACCAAATGCTCAAAGATATCCATCTTTCAATGGATACTGCAACAACTGCAATAACTTTGGTCATAAAGCAAATCAGTGCATAAGAAGAATGAATCAGACTAATACATCCTTCTCCAGATAATGCTTCAAGTGCAAAAGGTATGGTCACAAATCCCATGAGTGTAGAAACCTGCAAATAAACAGTTCATTCAATGGTAGATGTTTTGCATGCAATAGAATGAGACATATGGCTAATTAGTGTAGATCAAGAGGATATCAGTCAAACATGCAAAGAAATGTTGTTTGCTACAATTGGAATAGATCTGGTCATATTGCCAAATTCTGTAGAAGTAAGAATCAAGATAAAAGGGGTCTGGAATAGCATAATCATAACCAAGACAAAGGAAAAGGAAAAGTGAACACGGATGAAATTAAAAGGGAGATGAATAATATTTGGGTAAAGAGAAGCATAGAGAATGATAGGGATGGATCCACAACAGAATCTGGTGCTGATAATCCTTCCAAAAATTGAATAGATGAGCTCTGGCTCAGGGGAAGTCACTAAGAAAAACTAATTCCTCCATCCAGTCAATTGGTGCCTGAAATTGGCACATGGGAAGTTGCGGATTAAAGAATTCTTAGAGAAACATCTAAAGTAGGTTTGGTTAGGATATGAAAGATCTGCAAGAAGATTTGAAGAGCCTAATCTACCAAGACTGATTTGGTTCAACAGGCATCCGGTAAAAATAGGATTCTTACAGTCAGATCCGACTTGATTCAAAACTTGTGGTATCTTGATCTGTAGATAGATTAAATGGTTGAGGAAAGAAAGATAGATTGTCAATAATCACAAAGAATAACTTGAAGCATATCTCAGTGATCCAGAAAAAGATCTCTCTCAGAACATGAAAAATAAAGCAACCGGAATGACTTGAGTTGCACATTTATTTCAATGTGAAATGAGGGTTTGCTAAGTGTTAAAAGAGTTCATTTTCTCTTCATTTGCACACCTGCATTAGTGAAATAGACAAGAAGAGCTCTACGAACAAACTTGCCTCATCTTTCTCAAAGATCATTTGCAGAATTCAAATCAGCTGGTGATCTCTTCAGCTCACTCAACAAACCCTAGAAATGCAAAGGTATTTTCCATTGCTGAATATCTCTCTATAAATCTTTGAAGATGGGTACTCCAAATGTTGTAAAGATTTTTGATAGGCCTCGCCCTAAATTTAAGAAACATCCCTACAAATCTTTAGAAATGGATCCTTTAGGTGCATTTTCCAGCACTCCGCATGGGGTTTTGCATGTTGAAGACATTAGGGCATATATTCATGCAAACATTGAGGAATTCAGAGACTCCAAACTAATGGATATTTACCATAAGGAATTAATAGATGACTCTTTTGATCTCAAACCTCAGTATAAGGCTATCCAAGACAAACATTTTGCGTAGTGCATTCATTTCCCCTATTTTCTGGAAGATGAATGGGTCTGGTATATTTTGAGTAGAATGTATGACAACTTCATGTGGTTGAACATGCCATTTAAGATCACTAAGGATGCCATTAGGGCAATAACCAGATTACACTCAACTGGTGGGATGCCTACTCTAAAATCTGTCAAAAACCAAATTGTAAGTGAGGCTACCGGATTGAAATTTGATAAAAGAGAAATGACAATTGAGGATATCATAGATCCGGATATCAAGTTTGTATCAATGATAATTGGCTATAAGATATATCACTCCAGTAGGGAGAATTCAGTATTCAGAACTACTGTATATGCTTCTTATGAAATGTTATGGAAGAATGTTGACTATGATCTCTATGAGCTCCTTCTAAACCAACTTTTGGAAAATCTGCAAAAGATAAAGAAGGACAAGAAGAACTCCTTCAAATATGGTGGCTTAATACTCTGTCTATTCTTCTACTATATGAATGAGCTACCTAGATCTAATGGGTGGATATGGCAGAATGACAGACCAGTAGCAATTCAAACCAGAGACTATCTACATGGAATTGGTGATGCCAATGCACAAAATACAACACTCTGGGGGTACTTTAAGAACTTTTAGAACATGATGCAAGCTAGAGAGAGAATTCCCCAATCCCTAGTTGAAAAATATAAAGATACAATATGCTTTATGGTAGAAACTGATCAGTGCCTAATGGAGGCAGTGGAACCAAGAATAGTCTGGATCATGCCAATGGGGTATGAAGTGGATGAGAAAATTGTAGAACTGCATATCCAACACATGCTAGGTCAGCCCAAGGATCCCAAGGCAGAAAGGTTTGGAACCTTCGAAGAATTGAGTGTAAAGATTCATGTAGAGCTTAGGCAACTAGAAATGAAGAGAAAAGTTAGAAAAGAAGTAGAGAATGTTGCCAAGAGGTATGACATCTAAAAAGAGGCACTAGATGCAAATAGACAAAAGATGGAAAGGGCAAAAAAGGAAGAGGCAGTAAAAGAAAGTGATCTAGTAGAAGCCCCCTCCCAGACCAGATTCTCTAAGAGTTCTGCATCTGGCACTGCTAAGAGCTCAAAAGCATCTAAACTGGAAGCAAAATCATCTGGTAAAGCAGAGAAAAGAACTAAGATAAAGGCCATAAGGTCTTACATCAGTCAGAAGGATGATGAAGCAAAAGAGACAAAACAGATCCTCCGGAATACATACAAAAGATTCAACATTCCTATTATAGAGGACTTAGGTGATGATCCCTCAGCTACAGATGTTGAACAAGAATCTACTGAGACAGTGGCAGAAGAGGTAAAGGAAATAGGTGAAGAAAAAGGTAAGGACTTAGATTCCTTTGCTCTGGAAGAGGAGGTCCATGATCAAGCAAACATCTCTCCTCCTGCTTCCCTTGCAGACTCCGGATCCAAAGAAAAAGAAAGAGTACAAGAGAAGACCAGTCAAGAAGTAGAGGAGAAAGAAGAAGAAGTAAAGAGAAGAGAAGAACACAAGTGATAGTGCAGAAGGAAAGAAAACTTTGTCTCCGGCAAGAGACACTGCAAAAGCTGTCAAGGATTTCTTGACTAAAGAAATGATGGAGATTGATGAATCAGAGTTACTTCAAGGACCGTTTGACTTTGATTCTCTCTCCCTGGTTCAAACAATGAGGATAGCATCCTTTGCCCATGCAAAGGCTAAAGAGAAACTTCTAAAGTCTCACATGGAAGACTGTGAGCTGCTAGAAATTGCATCTGGTGTGCTTGGAAAGATCATGCCATCCTTTTAGAAGGATTCCTCAGCTTCTTCATCTGGTAATCTCAAGTCTCTTGTTAGTTTTGTTAGCACTCATTTTGAATCTTTAGAGAGATCAGCTGAGGTGAAGGTCTGGAAAGAGTTTTTGGATAAGAGATTCTCTGAGTTAAAAGGCTTTATAACCAATGATAGGAGAAATATGGATATTGGAATAAAGAGCTTAGAAAATGCTCTTAAGGATGGAGGAGAAGTATATAAATTTTGTATATCTTGGACTAAAGTAACAAAGGATATTGAGAAGAAAGTGAAAGAACAAGAGGATAAACTGTCAAGTCTCTCTCAGAATTTAATCCTCTCACTGTATCCATAATAAACCAGGAATGTCAAACTATTATAGTAATGAATGAGATTAAGAAGCTTGAGAAGGAGAGGAAGAACATATCAAGCAGGATGGGTGAACTTAGAGGGATGATTATCCCTAAATTAGAGGCCATGCATGAGGCCCTAACTGATGCCCAGACCACAGCCTGAACCAGTGATCCGACAGATCTTAAGAGGGCAGAAGCTTTTGCATTCTTGTTGAGTGGTCACATCTCAATTTTACATAGGATGAAGTAGAGTTGGGCAATAGAATTTGCCCAGTTGAAGACATCTTTTGCAAATATACTTCAGTATACGTAAGTATAGCATGTATATATATATATATACTTATGCGGCTAAGTATAGATTGTTTTTGGGAAATTTTGGTATGCGGACCCTACCCTTTGCCATTGATGTCAAAGGGGGAGTGAGGAGCAGTGAAAAATGTGGACTCCGGCTAAAGGGGAGCTCCGGTAAAGTGTACAATAGAACAGATCATCAACCAAGGGGGAGTGTAGTATAACACTTAGTCATTTTTCACTAAGTGTTGCCATCAATGCCAAAGGGGGAGATTGTTGGCAAGAGACACTGTGTGGCTTCATTGGTGTTGTCATTGATGGCAACAAAGACCTTTCCACACATCCGCAGGACATGGTATATCTTTATCGGAAGTCAGTTTGAAGGATACTTTGGTCCGGTAAGCAAGAACAGAACATGCAACAAGGTCTGACAGTCAGGTCCAGATCTCTTAGAGGAAGTATCTTTGTAAAGTTCAGACTTGGGAAAGTCAAGATGAATACCTTGACTGATAGATTCCAGGGATTCAGCCTCCGGTGATGAAAGAGAGAAGAGATATGAGCATCTAAGTATTGAGGTCTGGTTTGGCAGAATAAACAGAGGAAGAACTGATCAAAATAGCATCAAAATCATTCCGGATGAGATATTGATGGTAATCAAGGTTCTTAAGGTATCATCCATGATTGGCCGACATGTTAGATGACTTCTATAAGTATCTCCTTGATTTGCATCACTTGGTAAGCAAGGATTCAGCCAACAGACTAGAGTTTGGGAAAATATTGACTATTCCGTATGCCGACTAGAAAAAGGATGAAATCCTGTGTGGATATATATACCAGATGGATTTGGATGTGAAGGTGTGTGTTGTGTGGTGTGTTGTTGTGAAGAAAATCAAATAAGTAGAGTAACAATAGTACTACAGGTCCGGTATGTGACAGGACAACAGCATCAAGAAGAGGAGGAATGAAGTGCAGTAGATCAGTATATTGAGCTTAATTGAAACTGAACCTTAGCGTGTATGGATACTTCTCATCAGTTCAAATATCTAGTTTCTTTATACAATCTATTGTAGGCAGTGAGCCTCTTGTGAGTAGTGTGCTCGGGCAGTAAGCCCTAATTGGCAGGTGCCATTTTGTACTATCTTATTCTTCTAATAGATAATACAATCTTGGGTTAATCACCTTGTGTTTTTTTCCCCTAATAGGGTTTTCCACGTCAAAATCATTGTGTCATGTATATTAATGCTATTTCCATTTTACAGTTATGTTTGCTTATTTGATTTAATGTTGCATTAATCATTAAGGAAGTTTAGAAGGTTGAAATATTGAAGATAACTGATTCACCCCCCTCTTAGTTATCAACAGATCCCCCCCTAAAAATTATAATGTTGGCACTTTATAATTAGTGCAATTTACAATGTAAAAATCAGATATTCAAATTCTTACAGGGCCCAACATGGCCAAAACACTGAAACTATAACTCAAGTACAATATGAGATCAAATTGAGAGCACTAATGTGGAGCACACGGAAAAATATGAACTCTAGAAAAAAAACACCCAAAACAGAGTCTGTTTGCGCTAATTATGACTCCTAAAAGGTCTCAAAATGACAACTATGTAGCAAATTCTAGAAGAATCTTCAATTTCTAGGAATCTAGAGCATCAAATCAAAACACCAACTTCACCACAGTGTAGAGTATAAAAATATACCCTAAATAAAAAAATCATCAAAAAAGGAGCTCGTATGCTTAAGTTACAGTCATTTGAAGTTAGACTGCCAAATCAAAAATGCAAATGGAGAGGGGTCTTCTTGCTGACGGTTATTTAGACATTAAATTTAAGATAGTGACTTCTATGACAACTGTTTGAATGTCAATTTTACACGGTGATTTTGATAGGAAGATGATCATCAAATTTAACCCACTTTTCAATGACGGTCATTTGTCTATCAAATTTAAGATAGTAAAAAAATTTCTATAGAGCCATATAGTAGGAAGCCGTACAACCCATGGTGAAAAAAATTGGCTAAGAAAATTACAGACTCTGATTTCTAATATTTTACAGTCGATCTGAAGGTTTTTGGGCCTTTTGAGCATGATGGCGAGGTTCGTTTGGGCCAAAAATGCTCTAATTTACCAGGGCCTCCAGGAACCCCTCAAAAAACCTTTGTAGCAACTGGGTCCTCCAATCTTTGAATTTGGTAAAAAATAATCCAATCTTGACTTTTTCGAGCCTCTTAGGCACTATGGAGACACTGAAAATGCCTCCAGGATTACCAAAAATGCTGCAATCACCCAGATCTCACAAGAACACAAATATGCATACCAGAATATTATAGATGCTTATTTTCCTTCAAACTTTTTTGATTCTCCAGATCATCCGAGGATGCAAGATAAGAGCATATTGGGTTTTTAAAAAAATATTAGCAATCTAATAGTCTCAAATCTATCAAATATCAAGATTACAAAAAATGAACTAAACCAAATAAACAGGCTCTGATACCATGTTAGAATCTATGAGAAGTGAGGACTAAGCTAGGATCTAATGTCGATCATAGATCACATGCACTCTAGTCAACAAATGATTGAAGATCAAAATAATAGAATGGACAGAGAATCTAAAAAGAGAAAAATAGCGACAAAGCAAGAAAATTTGAGAATACTCTTGATACTCTCACAAAACTGGTATTGAACTAGTGAAGGTGAGAGTAGAGAGTTGTATATATAGAAAAAATAAGGCATATACATCCAAGAGGTGCATTAAGTCCTACTACCCATACAAGGTGGGAGGTTTTACCTACTTGGTAAATGACAAAACATATGACATAACCTCCTCAAGTGAAGACAGAAAGGAGGTGGCACATAAAGACAAAAGAGTCTGAGAACTCCAACTACCCCATAACCTACTCAAGTAAAGATAGAATAGTGGTTATGAGAGGTGGTACAACAAGCCAAAAAAGGGTGTATAACTCAACTACCCATGTGTGGGAGAGAGTTACACGTGTAGCTGATGTATTTTGCCATGTGTCCTCATATTAACCATATCTAATAAACCTAAGAAAGCTTAATAATGTTTAAGAAAAAGAAATATCCATAAGGAAAATAAAAAACCTACACTAAGAATAAGTGCCAGGAGGCATTTGACCACTTGAAAGAAAGATTCAATACGACACCTATTTTGAAGGTACTTGACCTAGAAGGTCATTTTGTAGTCATTACCGATGCCTTAGGGGAAGGCTTAGGTGGTGTACTTGTCCAGGCTAGATAGGTTATCATGTATGAATCTAGGAAATTGAAAACTTATGAACAAAACTATGCCCCTCATGATTTGGAGTTGGCAGCAGTAATACATGCATTACAAATGTAGAGACATTACTTTCTTGGAAAACCCTTCGAACTAAAAATAAATCATCAAGGACTCAAATATTTGTTCACTCAACCACACCTAAATGCTCGCCAAAGAAGGTGGTTAGAGTTAATCTCAGATTATGATTTTGAGATTAAATACATTCAAGGCAAGGAAAAGTGAGTGGTAGATGCCTTAAGCGGGAGAAGGCATACCTCCTCAATCATCTCCATACATTCTGATTTTAAGAATTAGGTATTAAAAAAGTCTAAGGGAGATGAGTTTTATGAGCAGGTAAAATAGGCTCTTGTGGATAATCCCCAGAATCTAAAATATGATGGATTTTATCTTGAACTAGATGGGTTATTGAGATATAAAGGAAGGATGTATGTTCCAAACTCCTAGGAGTTAAGGAATATTGTGTGGAAAGAGGTTCATTCCACACCTTATTCAGTACATCCTGGAGTAATAAAGTTGTTGGCTGATGTGAAGCCTTTATATTTCTAGAAGGGAATGAAGATGGATGGTGTAAGGTTTGTAGCTGGATGTCTAGAATGCTAGAGAGTGAAGGTAGAATGCCATCACTCGATAGGACTTTTGTACCTTGATGAAATTCTAGAATGGAAATGGAAAATCATTAGCATGGATTTTATGCAAGGACTTCCTATGTCAAGGAATAGGCACAATGCTATTATGGTTATGGTGGATAGACTCACCAAGGTGGTATTTTATACATAGGAATTTGGCAGATGGGGCACCATTCATAGCCCAAAAATTTGTGCAAGAAGTTTTTAGATTGCATGGTATTCCTGAGAAGATTATCTCAGATAGGGATCCCCATATGACATCAAGATTTTGGAAAACATTATTTTCCTCACTTGGAACTCATTTGAATATAAGCTCTGCTTATCATCCCGAGATGGATGGTCAAATTAAAAGGGTAAACCAAGTGTTGGAAGATTTATTTCAAGAATGTATTGCATGGATCAGCATTACAAATGGGAAGATTATCTTCCTCTTGTGGAATTTGCCTATAACAATTCCTATCATTCTACGATTAAGATGACACCATTTGAAGCATTATATGGAAGAAAGTGTCAAACTCATATAAGCTAGGATAAGCTAGAAGATAGGGTTAGCCTTGGTCTAGAAATGTTGTCAGAAATGGGAGAGCAAGTCCATCTGATTAAGAAAAGGCTAGCAGAAGCCAATGATAGGTAGAAAAGTTATGCAGATGCCAAACATATCTCAAGGCATTTCTTAGTGGGAGAAAAAGTCCTTGTAAGGGTCAAACCCCAAAAGAGCTCCATTAAGTTTGGAAAGACATCCCAATTAGCTCCTAGATATGTGGGTCCCTTCAAAGTTCTCAAAGAGGTCAACCCAGTTGCATACAGGATTGCTCTACCACCAGCTTTTGCGATGATGCAGTGTTTTGCATGTTTCCTATTTAAAAAAGTTTATTTCAGGAGATAATCATATTCCTATTCTTGATTGGAATGCCATAAAGTTGAAGGACCCAGGGGTGGTAGTGATCAAGCCCATCAAGTTTCTCAAAACACCTAAGCTATGCTTACGTAATAAAGAGATAACTCAATGCAAGGTCCAGTGGAACCAGTATGTAGAAGAGAATGCTACCTGGGAGAATTATGAGGATATTTATCAAAGATTTCCCCATCTCTTTTAAAACTTTTTACTATGATGATAAACACTTTTTCTTTATGTTGGTTTGATCTTTGGAGACATTAAATCATCAGGGACGATGATTCTTATGGGGGGACATATGTTACATCCCCAACTTATGATAAGCTTAATCTTACTTTTATGTGGTAAATAGGATAATTAATCTTAGATTAATGATTTGATGTTTGTGGAAATTATCAAGTAGAATAATTGATTATATGGATATTGATTGATGTTTAGATTAGACATGAAATTATATGTTGTTAAGATTATCTTATCATAATGTTTTATGAATTAAATGATGATACACTGATCATGGTTATATGGCTGTGAGTTTAACTAGGAAAAGAATCTCCCTTCAAGGATGGAAGGAGAATATCACCTAGGAGAAGGAAATAGATGTTGGGAAAAGGTTAGATTGCCATCTGAGTATCAAAGTTGATCTTTCATGAACCCATGCAAGATAGGGTGAGTATAAGTCTTTTTCCTTGTAAGTCATTTTCAATTCGCCTATTGTCAGCAAGTCGATTTAAAATCTCTCGACGTCATCTACGTCGATTCAACTAAATAATGTTCTTAGAACATTCATATAGTCGATAGCAACCTTACCAGTTGGATGTTGGAGTTTTCCTTTGTTTACTTATTTATTTCTAAATTACGTGAATATCATTTAATTATTTTAACTATAGTCTAATATAGCAAAGTGGGGGAGTAAGACTCGACCCCATGTTTGCATATTAATGTTACCACCCTATTGTTGGTAATGTAATTTGGTGATATGTTAGATTATTTTAATAAACTCATAATATCATTTAGATGTAAATGACATTATGTGAGATATAACTATTTATCCACTTATAGTGGAGTTGATCACCTTGGTATATTAAGTTTTCATGTTCTTGTTACAAACTATACCCACAATCCATGAAGAGTGGAGTGAGTGGAAGTTATGTTTGAACTTATCATAAGCCTAACACCTTGTAGGATACTCTTGAATAGGAGGTATGAAAGTAGTGGAGTCAATTTACCTGCGAGGTGGTGTGGAATTATTATAACTATTTTACCAACCTTCATTTTGAAGGTGGAGGTTTTGTACTTTGAGATCGGTAAGCATGCAAAGTAGGGGATGATTGTCATTATTATGATCATTATTATCATTGCTTAGGAAGGGAAAAAAGGAGCAGGCTACGGGAGTAGCAAGCTACATGAATGTGAGCTCATAGGAAAGAGCTAATAACAACATCAATAGACACATACTATAGGAAGTCATAACTTAGCTACAATACCTTTCATTTTAGGTATGATTGTATGATACCATCATGTCATCTTAAACTATGTAGTTGTATACATAGTTATCACTATTGATAACCACACATTGGATTATCAATGATTGTGTTTATCTTATATGATAACATTTGTATGGTTTGAATGACTCTATTAAGGCCTTCGAGGCCGAATGTTTGAGAGCACTGTGTTTATCTCATATGAAAGCATTTGTTATGTTTAAATAACTCAGCCAAGGTCTTGAGGCCAAATGTTTAAGGGTACTATTGTAGCATACTTGTGACCCTTGAAGTTGATAAGGTTGAGGATGGTAAAAAATTATTATATCCATTTGATAATGATAATGATAACCCTCTAGAAATGATATCTTCTTTCATCCCTTATTTTGAGATTATTAAGTCACTAGACTGGAGTGTTATCGAAAGAAAATTATTGTCTGGATGAATAAAGAAAGATATTGTTAGAACAAGACGAGAGCCATGCACTGTAGAATGATAAGTCATTCTTGAAAATCATTGTTATTGATAGTGCCAAGTCATTAAGGCTTTTGAGGCACATGGAGTAGGAAGAATGATATTAGACTATTTATGAAAAGTTAATATTTTGCCTTTGGGTTTATTCTTTATGTAAGAATGAGTAGTATGACTCTTTATTATTGATGGAGAAAAACAAGCTTGATAATTAGCAAGATTGTTTAGATTGCACTAAGTGCATGTCAAGCCTTGAATGTCATGAGAGTAAATCCTTGACTGTTATTTAGTTTCCATGTAGGGAAAGAAAATGAAAATGAGTATGATAAGTAAATTGTTTGAAATTGTGCTATGGATATGTTTTTCCTTATTAAATGACAATACTTCACGGATGAAGTATAGGGTATCAAGAACCCTTTTGAATTATTTTTGAGTAAAGGTCCATTTAATATTGACAACTTATTAGTAATATCGACTATAGTGGTATGTGTTATAATTGATGTGAAATTGATGAAAACCTTGAAACAAGTTAATCATAGAATCTTAGACTGAGGATGGTCTTAAAAATTGAAACCATGAGCATGTAAACTTGCAGAAAGGAATAACAGGAATAGAGTGATGTGGAGTCACAGATTCCCTCTTGCATAGGAAACAAGATAATTAATGAATGCACTCTTGGAATTGGAGTCAAAAGTCCAAGTTAGATGCACTAATGGTGAATTGAACCTATCTTTACTATGACTAAGAGGGGTCAAATTATGAACACCGTAGGATGAGACAACTTCTAAGTTGAGTTGAGGTGTGTGAACATTCGACTACGTTCATTGTGATACATTTATGTATACAAATCTTTGGCCAAAGTAATGTATTCATCTCTACATGCATTAGTTAGTTCAATGTGCTCCAAATCGCATAATGCTTCCAGTAGTGTCATACATAGCTAGAGTAGATCTATAATTGTATGACCATGAAGTATTATGGACACAACACTAGACACTCAGATGGAAAACCTAATGGTTCCTTATATCTATTCCCTTTGTGAAGGGTAGGGCCTCTTCCAGGAAGGGAGTTTTGCAGGGGACCGCTGGTCTATGGTTGGAGGAAAAGCACTCATGTGATGATCTCCTTCCCAAGAAGAAGACAACCTAAGACTTATGAAGATAGATGTTAAAGTTCCAGATGTAGTACATTCTTTTATATGACTTGATAATCAAATATTATGTGTAAACTTATCATTGATGCTATGAGCAGAACATTGTAAATGTATAGTGAAAGGAATTCACTGGTATGTTATCTTTGGAATTGTTGTAAATTTCAGTTTTGAAATATCTTAAAAGATATGCATATTGCTTTTTGTTTATGATATGTATTATTACCTTGCCTAACTATGATTATGTTAATCATGACCTTGTACTTAATGGTAATTAAGTTGGTTAATTTTGGGTAATGAGAATTAGCTTGTTACATGGACATTGCTTCTATATTTTAGCTCTTTAAGGTAATATGGAACCCCTTTGAGGGAAGAAAATTAAAGTCCATTTTCATAACCCTTCTATAAGTATTTGAATGTTGCTTTACTTCAAAAGGAGGAATATCATAGAGAAATTCATAAAACAACACTCCCTATAACCTTTGTATCTTGACAATCTTCTGCAAACACTATCATATCTTTGCACACTTGTTTGCAAGTAAACTTTGGTCTCCAAATCCATTATAGAAGCAAGATACCTTCATCTTCATGTTGTTATTGATACTCTCTGATTGGCTCTGTAGGACTTTAATACCATTTTAGTGTTGTCTTTGTTTTTTCTTACTGTCAGATCTCTACCTAGCTCTACATTCATATCTCTATCTACATCTTTTTCATTCCTTAATCACGTCTTCACTGTTAGATCTCATTGTTATACCCATTATAGCTCTGCATGGATCTTGAAACCTTCACAATTCTTGTATTATCAGTGTAGGTCTCTAAATATTTCCATCATAAGAGATAAACCCTAGAACAATTGACTGTTAGTTTGAGTTTTCAGGATAACTCTCATATCACTAGATAACATACCATATCACTGTCTCCTTTAAAAAACCTCTGCCATGAACCATTCTCAAAACCTCTTTATTATATCATGCATCTACTATCTTGTCACTATCTTCACCCAACATAACTATCTAAGAAGATATTTGTACAAACCTTAAACTATTTACAAGCCTGCACACTATTGATAAGGATCTTAAGGACTGAACCTTTATCTTTGAAATGTATTCTCAAGTGTACTAGCTCTCTTAAGGTCATATATGTTTATAATAGAGTTATTTAAAGACTACAAATATTGTAGAACCTTTGATAGAGTCTTAAAATGAAGACACTGTTGCAAGTATAAGTAGCAAGTGTTGTCATTGATGGCAACACATGATGTGAAAAACCATCAAGACATATAATCTTGCTTTGCTTCTTTGCTCCCCCTCACTTGATACTTTCTCTATCTGCAACTTTCTTCTTTTGTTTTTCACATGAACTTTTCTCCCCCTTTGACATCAATGGCAAAGGGTGCTATACCTTTTCTTTCACTTTACTACACAACTCCCCCTTTCATGAACATTGCAACACTTACTACTCTTTATCATGAACTCATATCAGCAACTTCTACCTGCTCCCCCTAAGGGATAGCCTTCAAAACATCAATCTAGATCAAAAGAATCTTAAGACTTGAGCACAACTAGATTGATGCATTTCCTATGCAACTTAGTTAAGAGAAGGAGGGGTAATAACCCCTAACTTCTCCCTAAGATACTCAAAAGTATCCTTAGGCAAAGGCTTAGTGAAAATATCTACAATCTGGTCCTTTGTGGATACACACTCCATTCTCTATTACCTTTTCTCTTAGAAAGTGATGCCTTATTGATATATGATTTGTCCTTGAGTGCATCATTGGATTTTTTGAAATGTTTATAGTACTTGTATTGTCACAAAAGATTAAGATTGGTTCTTCATACACAACTCTTATGTCCTTCAATGTTTGCTTCATCCAAAGCACTTAAGTACAACATGCTACAACAATATATTATGCTTCTGCAGTAGACGAAGAAACTAATTCTTGTTTCTTTCTCAACCATGAAACCAATTTGTTACCCAAAATGAAAGCACCTCCACTTGTACTTTTTCTATCATCTGCATCTCTAGCCCAATCCGCATCTATATAAGCACTAAGAGTGAAATCAATATCTTTGGGATACCACAATCCATAATATGAAGTGCCTTTTAAATATCTCATGATTCTCTTGACTGCCATCACATGTGACTCTTTGGGATCTTCTTCAAATCTTTCCACAAGACAGACTGCATGCATTATGTCAAGTCTAGTATGAGTTAAATAGAGTAGTCCTACAATCATAGACCTATACTTTTTCTAATCAGTCTTAGGTGATTCATCATTCTTTCTTAGCTTGCAACTAGTTACCATATGAGTACATACTAGTTTAGAATCCTCCATGACAAACTTCTCCAATAATTCTTTCACATACTTAGACTGGGAAATGAAAATTTCTTTTTTTGATTGAGTAATTTGTAGTCCTAAAAAGAAATTCATTTCACCAAACATAGACATCTCAAATTCTTTTTGCATTTCCTCTACAAATCTCTTACACATACCTTCATTGCCTCTAAAGATAATATCATCAACAAAGACTACAACAATCAGAATTTGATCATCATTGATTTTGAAATTGAGATTGATGTCAGCAATACCTTTATTGAACCCTAATTGCATCGAATACTTGTCCAACCTTGCATACTAGGCTCTGGGAGCTTGTTTGAGTCCATACAAGACTTTCTTCATTTTGTACACCATGTCACCTTGGTCTGGTGACTGAAATCCTTCCGGTTGTTCAATGTACACCTCTTCTTCTAGTTCATGCAGTCTTCACATCCATCTTATACACTTTGAAATCTTTGTGTATTGCAAATGCTAGGAACATTCTTATTTCTTCAATCCTTGCCACAAGAGGAAAAGTCTCTTCAAAGTCTATGCCTTCAACCTAAGAATATCCTTTGCATACCAGTCTTTCTTTTTTCTTACTGATTCTCCATTTTCATTCATCTTTTTTTTAAAAACCCATATGGTTCCAATCACATTTGTATTAGTAGGTCTAGGGACCAATTACCAAGTTTCATTCTTTTCTATCTGCATCAACTCTTCTTCCATGTCTTTTACCCAACTTTCATCTTTGTAGGATTCACTTACAATTTTAGGTTCAATTTGTGAAAGCAAACAGTAGTTCGCCTGTTCCTTTGCAGCACTTTTCCTTGTCAATATCCCTTTACTTTTGTCACCAATGATTTTGATCTTCATAATGATTAATGATCACATACCTAGGAGTCCTAACAACACTTTCTGGAGCCTTTTCTTCTTCAACTTGACTATCCTTTTGTTCCACCTTCTCTTTATGGATTGTAGCAGCAGGTTCATCTGATTCATAGCCACTTAGATTTGATGTTATCTCCCTGTCTTCATCAACCTTCACATTAGCACTCTCAATCATCTTTCTCAATCTTTTATTGTAGCACCGGTAGGCCTTACTCTTGGTGGAGTATCCAAGAAAATTCCTTCATCACACCTAGCATCAAACTTGCCTAACTCTTCATTTCTTCTGATATAGCACTTGATTCCAAAAACTTTGAAATATTTCACTATGGGAACTCTTCCATACCACAATTCATAAGGATTTTTAGTACCATTACCTTTAACTTGAACTCTATTTTGAATTTAGACAACATTATGTATAGCTTCTCTCCAATACACTTTCGGTAAGTTGGCCTCCATCATCATTGACCTAGCAGCCTCTTGAACTATCCTGTTCTTTCTTTCAACAACTCCATTTTACTTAGGAGTCCTAGGAGAAGACAAATGTCTCTTTATCCCATGTTCCTTACAAAATATATTGAATACATTTGATGTAAACTTGCAACCTCTATTAGATCGTAGGCATTTAATCCTCAATTCCAATTCATTCTCAACCATTTCCTTGAAGACTTTGAACTTGTCTAGGGCTTCTGATTTGTCTTTTAGAAAGGTGACCCAAGTCGTTCTAGAATAATCATCAATAAACAACATAAAGTACTTGTCTCCTTGCAAGATTCATATTCTTGTAGGACCACACAAATCTGTATGCACCGGCTCAAGCAATCCAACAAAAAATTATTTACTCTTGAAACTTGTCCTTGTCTATTTTTCCTTTTGGCATTCCTTGAAAGTAGTGTTAGTGGACTTCACAATCCTGGGTAGATGTCTCATAGCTTGTACTGAGTTTATCTTCACCAGATTGTCAAAATTGATATGACACATCCTTCTATGCCGCAGCCAACTCTCATATGTCTGTTCCAACAAACAACAATTATCAGTTCCTTTTAGGTGATAGATATTACCTCTGGTCTTTTTACCAGTTGCAATCACTGTTCTAGAGCTTGCCATGATCTTGCATGCATTGTCCTAGAATCTCATATCATACCCTTTATCACACATCTAACCAACACTTAAAATATAATGCTTTAGGCCTTTCACATAGAGAACATCATTTGTATTATGATTGCCATCAAAAGAAATAGATCCTTTTCCACAGATCTTACCAGCTATCTCCAAACCTAACCAATCCACCATCATACTTTTCTAAACTTACTAACTTACTTTTATCACCGGACATGTGATGTGAGCATCCACTGTCAATGATTCATTCATCCTTATCCTTCTCTACTTGGACAGACAAAGCACTTTCTTCCACTAGTTTTTCTTCCTTCACATAACTAGTAGGATTAGTAGACATAGGTTCTTCCTTGATGGCAATAAACAAGAATGCATTTGCACTATTACTATTATCATCAGACTCATCATCAAGATCTCTAACATAATAACATTTCTTGACAATTCTAAGCCTACTTTCAAATTTCTTCTTACCTCTTTCAATTCTCTCTAGACATCTGGATGCATAATAACCAATCTTACCACAAGAAAAGCATTTGAATGGTAATTTTCCTTTGAACATACCGATACCTCTTTGCATTCTATCCATAAAGTTGGCTTCAGCCTCATCAATGTCATCATATGACTCCACAACATAATTTTGGGCTCTTGAAATCTTTTCTAAAGTGCTGGCTTTGAAAGAAGTCTTAGTCTTCAGTAGAGCATCACCAAACTCCCTCATCTCAAAAGATGTAAACTTCGCAAGAACTGATCCTTTGAAATCTTTTTCACAGTCATAAATTCTTCAATTCTTGCCACCTTATGACTGTAGGATTTAGGCAAAGACCTTAGAATCTTTAGCACAAGCTCATCTTCATCAATAGTTCCTCCAAGACTTTTGATTCCATTGACAATTTCATCAACCTTTTCATGTAGATTGTTATGTTCTCATCATCACTCATTTTCAGGCCTTCATACTTTTCCTTCAGATTTTGCAATTTTGCACTCTTCACAGAATCATCTCCTTGATACAAATTTTTTAACTTTTCCCAGATCTCATGAGCAGTTTCTAGATCCATAACTTTCACCAACTCAGTGTAGGATAAAGCACTTAACAGAGCATCTCTGGCCTTTCCATTAAACTCATACTGTTTGACTTCATCTTCATTTTGTTGGTCCATTTGGAGGAATAGTATACTTTTTCTCTGCTATTTTCCAAACATTATAACCAAGTGAAATGAGATAACTTTTCATTCATACCTTCCATAGAGCATAATTCATTCCATCAAAATGTGGTGACTCCTTTCTGTGTGCCATTTCAGATCTACCTCAAGCTGTTAGACTCTTTACCGAGGAACCCTCATTGTAATACCAATTGTTGAAAAGCATAATACAATTGAGAGGGGGGTGAATTAGTTGTATTGCACTTTTCAACAGACAAACTATAAATGCTTGGTAGTCTCCTAGATGTAGGTGCACGATTTAGAAAGACCTCTTTCTCACACCATTACCTTGAAACTCCTTACAACATACTGTAGGATGTCCAAAAGGCTTATGTATTCTTCATACAACCTTGATAACAAGTTTGAATGCTCAAGAATCTTGACAGGCTTTAAAAACAACTGTGTAGGATCTATAGTTCTATGACAAAGTCTTCCTAGAGCTTGTTATCATTTGATCTCAGTATATGAAAAACCTAACATGGTAATCAACACAATATTTTGGTAACAATTAACCTTATATTGCTCACTACCTTTCCATATGCAGGATCATCTGTCTCAATAAAAGAAGATTGAAAACTCAAAGTATGATTCAATCCTACCTTGCAGAGCTTTTTAACATCATGTCTTGTGCTTCTTGAAAATGATTGTATCATATGTTTTAGGGTATCTCTCTTGGGATGCAGATTTTATTAGGGTTTCAAGCCCTATGGTATCCTTTCATCAAGCTAAAAAGTCTGCAATAACAAAAATGCTAGAAATCTTCACAAGACCTTAAAAACTCAAATCTAGACCTAAGGTTCACATGAAGACTTTGACCCTTTTCAAAATAAAATCCCTCCATTACTATTGTAAGGGAACTTCAGATAGTTTAAGGTACTTTGATAATCATGGACTCTAATATGTGTGGGTTTTTTATGTTTCAAGGTTGATTTTGGACTTTTGACTCCTAATATCATAAAAACAAGATATTTGACATGAAGAACAAGACGTCTGACATTAAAAAACAATGGAGGAAACCTCTCAAGGCCTAAATGAAACTTTCAACAAACTCTCAACAAAGACCTAAGACTTATAAACACTCAAAATATGCTTTTGAAAACTATTTGGATCAAAGGAACACAAATAAGTTAACACTACCATCAGAAAATCATATTAGTATCAATCTCAAACGTACATTGTGCTCTTCTAGGATTGAGACCTAGCATATTTTTTACACATTACAATAGCTCTTATCCATAACTTCTACACACATAATTCTTGTAGAGCAACAATTAAATCCAGTTTTGAATTTTTCCTATTTGTGGAGTTAACTATTGAAATTTGCTAAAATGAATTAAATTTGATCAGATATCAGATAATATTCCATTTAGGATAGTACCAAGAGATAAAGAGAAATGGATAGATAGAGAGAGACAGAAAGATAAACATAGAGAGACAGAGAGATGGATGGATACAAATATAGAGAGGGAGGGATATTTACACAGAGAGAGGAATAGAGAAAGAGACATAGAGGGATGGATATCTCTATCTCTCTCCCTCTGTATCAATCTCCCTCTCTTAATATATATCTATCTTTCCATCTCTCTTTCTCTTTCTCTCTTTCTCCTCTTCTCCATCTGAGTTCTCTATCTCTATATTTATATCTCTCTTCCTCTCTTCTCCCCTCTCTCTCTCCCCCTCCCCTTCTCTCATTGCCTCTTTATATATCTCTATTTTTCTCTATCTTCCTATTTCTCTCTTTCTCTTTATCTCCATTTGAGATCTCTATTTGTATCTTTGTCTCTCTCTTTATCTTCTTTATATCTCTTCCCCTCTCTATATCAATCTCCCTCTCTATTAATCTCTCTTCCTCTATCACTTTATCTCTCTTATCTAATTTTTTTCCCTCCCTCTCTTTCTCCCTATATTTCTCTCTCACCACATCTCTCTATCCCTCTCTATCTCTCTACCCTTATCTATATCTCAACCTCTTCCTCCCTCTCTATTTCTCTTTATCTCTCCCTATCTCCCCCTTCTCTCTCTGTGTTTCTATCTCTTCTGATGGGTTTCATAGTAATCATTTTCTATATCTAAGTGTTTTCTTTTATAAAATTTGATTTTTTGCACATCCTCTATCCTTTCATTCAATAATTTTAAAAGAAAACCATGGTTAGCATGACTAATCAACTAATAACCCTAAGATTGTAGTTGGCAACATCCAAGCCTAAAATTAGTCCCATGTTGATTGTACAAATAAATTTGCTCCATACTTACAATTAGTCCCATGTTGATTATACAAACAAATTTGCTACATATAATCAAAATAATACTAATGTCCTTAATTTTCAATACTTTTTTAGTAGCATCTTCTAAATTTGGATGGGTACTTGGCTATGAAAAATGAATTTATAATCTATTGAATTCCAAATTAATACAAAATGAATGTTTCATTATTCTGTCAAGTTACACTTCAATGCATTGCATGCCTTACATAATTCATAATCCATGAAAATAATATAAAATAGCAGAACACTTCCCCTCTAGCCCATCCCTTATGTTCCCATTGTTTCTTGTTGGATTATTATAGGGGCTTCCACTTATTATCAAAACAAGACCTCCAATTGAATTAATTATTTCATCAAGTATTTATTTTGTCAAATTTATTTCTAGAGAAGAGGAGAGATGGACTATATATATTCATTTCTCATTTATAAGCAGAGTTTAGTGCATGGTAGCTCGCTCCTTTCATTGCATATTCACTTGATCTAAAATATGAAAAAATAAATCAGATTGTCTTGTGAATGTATCTATACACAAAGGTAGCAACAATATTGAGTAAAACAACTTTTAAAGAGAATTATATATATATATATATATATATATATATATATATATATATATATATATATATATATATATATTCATTTCTCATTTATAAGTAGAGTTTAATGCATGGTAGCTCGCTCCTTTCATTGCATATTCACTTGATCTAAAATATGAAAAAATAAATCAGATTGTCTTGTGAATGTATCTATACACAAAGGTAGCAACAATATTGAGTAAAACAACTTTTAAAGAGAATTATATATATATATATATATATATATATATATATATATATATATATATATATATATATATATATATATATATATATATATATTCATTTCTCATTTATAAGTAGTTTTTAGTGCATGGTAGCTCGCTCCTTTCATTGCATATTCACTTGATCTAAAATATGAAAAAAAAATCAGATTGTCTTGTGAATGTATCTATACACAAAGGTAGCAACAATATTGAGTAAAACGACTATATATATATATATATATTCCTCTATCTCTTTCTCTCTTTTCTCTGTCTCTCATTCCCTTTATATCACTTATCTCTATTCCTCTCTCCATCAATCTCCCTCTCTCTATCTCTCTCCCTATCTATTCCTCTCTCCCTCTCTCTCTCCCTTTCTATCTTTGTATCACTCTTTCCCTCTATATCACTTATCTCTGTTCCTCTCCATGAATCTCCCTCTCTATCTCTCTCCATGTATATCTTTTGTCAAAGCCTCCAATTATAGGGACATCCACCTATTATTAGATCAAAACCTCTAGTTGAATTAATCATTTCATCAAGTATTTATTTTCTCAAATTCATTTCTAGATAAGGGGAGAGATGGAAATATACATCTATGTGTGTGTGTGTCACTCTATCCCTCCATATCACTTATCTCTATTCCTCTATATGAATCTCCCTCTCTCCATGTCTATAATTTGTCAAAACCTCAAATTATAGGGGCTTCCACCTATTATCAGATCAAAACCTCCAATTGAATTAATCATTTCATCAATTTTTTCTTTTGTCAAATTCATTTCTAGAGAAGGGGAGACATGAACATATATATATATATATATATATATATATATATATATATTGTTTATAATGTTACACTTAGGGCACACAACTGAGAGGGGGAGGGTGAATCAGTTGTGCACAACTTTCTCTGATTTACACACTTAAATCCTCTTAGTGATTAGCAGTATATTAAACGTGAAACATAATGCATTCAAATCAAAAAAGAAGGAACTCATCACCACATAAGACACCAAGATTTTGATGTGGAAAACCTAGTTAAGGGAAAAACCACGGGGTGATTAACCCAAGAATGTATTCTCTGTTAGAAAAATAGAAAGAACAAAATGGCACATGCCAATTAGGGCTCACTACCCAAGTACACTGCTCACAAGAGGCTCACTGCCTACAAGAGACACACTGTCTACAAAGAAATAAGTATCACATACATGAACTGGAAAATAGCATCTTCACTATGCTTGAATCAGTTCCATTAAGCTCAATACTTCTGCTCTGCCTTTCGCTCTCCTCTTTTCTACCACGCTCTCATCTCCACAAAAAGGAAAGTTCAAGCTGACTTCGTAACCCCTTATTTATACAAGGCATCAACTTAGGAATGATCATCTAAGTTGGCAAACATTCATAAGATCATCCGACAGATGCATAACTCATTTGGTCGGCCTATCTTAAGAAGAACACCATCATACAGAAGTTACTCTTCAATTGTGAGCTCCAACTTCAATGCATAGCACCAACATGAACTGGACATGATCCAAAGACCTCCACAAGCTTTCCTGAATCACCAAGAACATCCATGCTTCTTCTACTTACTGAAATCCTTCTCTCCTTCATCTAGAACCTTAAGAACACAGTCTGTCATAACTATCACAAAAGAATAGATGCTTGCGGACCTTAAAACCACATACCAATAGATTTGATACACCAAAAAGACTTCCTTAGCATTCCCTTAAATCTGCAGAACAGGAAACTTCATTTCTGGATCTCACCGGACCTTTCTTGTTACACACTGTCACCTCTGAATACCTACCAGAACCGGTTTTACTTGAGCAGCCACAAATTCTTCATATCTTCATGTGGACCTCTGAAATCTCTACTAGATCACATACAAACACATATCTACAAACCCTTTAATCTGCATCCTCTGATCATCATCCTATCTTGGACTTTTGTCTTACAGTCATTACTGTTCTTCACTATTTCTGATTGAGACTAATTTTCTCAATATCCTTAGCTCATGGCTCATCCAAACCTTATCATTAATGCAATAGAAGTATGTTGACATCAATGACAACACCGGTTAGGTACATACTTGCAACAATCTCCCCCTTTGTCATTGATGGCAACATATGATGTGAAAAACCATCTAGACAAGAACTTCTCCTTACTGTCACAACTCCCCCTATCAATAGCAACCATTCACATGTCTTCTCTCCCTTTACTGCTCCCCCTTTGATTACCAACCACTTATTTTTCACATGTCTTCTCTCCCCCTTTGACATCAATGGTAAAGGGTACATACTTGCAATCTCACCACTTCAGAATCATACCTATTGCTCCCCCTGAGTAGCAGCTCCCCGACATCAATCCAGATCACAAAATGTGACTGTGATACCCACCGGACTGATGCACATCAGTGCACCTTAGTTCATCACCGGAGGGGCAAAAACCCCTAACTTCTCCCTGAGATACTCAAAAGAGTCCTTAGGTAGAGGTTTAGTAAAGATATCTACAATCTGATCTTTAGATGACACAAACTCTAATTTGACTTCATTCTGGTTCACTTGCTCTCTCAGAAAGTGAAATTTGATAGATATATGCTTTGTCTTTGAATGCAACACCGGATTCTTAGATATACTTATAGCACTTGAATTATCACAGAAGATTGTGACAGGTTCCTCATACTCCACTTTGATATCTCTTAGCATCTGCTTCATCCACAAAACTTGAGTGCAACTACCTACTATTGCAATATATTCTACTTCAGTTGTAGACAGAGATATTGCCTCTTGTTTCTTGCTTAGCCAAGAAACCAATCTCTTCCCAAAAAGAATGCTCCACCACTAGTACTCTTCCGGTCATCCACATCTCCTATCCAATCAGCATCTGTATATGCATGAAGAGAGAAATCATGATCTCTAGGATACCTCAGACCATACTCAACCGTCCCTTTTAGATATCTAAAAACCCTCTTGATTTCCATGACATGGGATTCTCTAGGATCAGCTTGGAACCTAACAACAAGACTAATAGCTTGCATAATATCTGGTCTAGTTTGAGTGAGATACAACAATCCTCCAATCATTGATATGTACTTTGTTTGGTCTACCTTAGGATATTCATCATCTTTGCTCAACTTGCATCCAATTTCCATGGGAGTATTCATTGGCTTTGAATCTTCCATCCCAAATTTTTTCAACAATTCTTTCACATATTTGGTATGAGAAATGAAAATTCCTTTCTTTGTTTGAGTAATTTGCTGACCCAAGAAGAAATTCATTTCACCAAGAATAGACATCTCAAACTCACTTTTCATTTGATTTGCAAAAGCCTTACACATACTATCTCTTCCTCCAAATTTGATATCATCAACAAACACTTCAACAATCAAGATGTTTTCATGATCAATTTTGAATTATAAGTTACTGTCAGCAGTACCTTTGTTGAAACCAATCTTCAAAAGATGCTTATCCAATCTTTCATACCAGGCTCTTGGGGCTTGCTTTAATCCATACAGTGCCTTCTTCAACTTGCAGACCATATCACCATGATCAGACAACTGAAATCCATCCGGTTGCTCTATATACACTTCTTCTTCCAAGTCACCATTTAGAAAGGCAGACTTGACATCCATCTGATATACCTTGAAATCCTTGAAGGAAGTAAAGGCAAGAAATAATTTGATTGCTTCAATTCTTGCTATCAGAGAAAAAATTTCTTCAAAATCAATTCCTTCTATTTGAGAGTACCTCTTGCAGACCAATCTAGATTTATTTCTGATTACTTCACCAACTTCATTTAGTTTGTTCTGGAAGACCCATTTGGTTCCAATCACATTCTTGTTTCTAGGTCTGGGAAGAAGATCCCAAGTGTGATTTTTCTCAATTTGCATCAACTCTTCCTCCATTGCTTTGGTCTAGTTTTCATCATTGCAGGCTTCATTTATTGTCTTAGGTTCAATATTTGAGATCAAGTAATATTCATCTGAATTTTGAGCAATTTTCCTTCTAGTTTGCACACCTTTGCTTTTGTCACCTATGATTTGATCTTCAGAGTGGTTCAATCTTATGTACCTTGAAACTTTGGGAGTTTCTTGCACTTCTGCTTCTTGATCAGGCTCATTCAAACCTATCTCTTCTTCTTGATTTACCGGATCAGTTTGAATTTGACTTTCAGAAGAGGATTGAACTCCTTGAACCTGAACACCATTCTGATCATCTTCATCATATTCATAAAACCTTGAGGGTTTCTCTATTCCCTCATCAACCTTGACATTGGTACTTTCTATCATCTTTCTTAGTCTCTTGTTATAACATCAGTATGCTTTGCTTTGAGTAGAGTAACCTAAGAATATTCCTTCATCACTTCTAGCATCAAACTTGCCTAGATCTTCATCTCTTTTGGTGTAACATTTGCTCCCAAAGACTCTGAAATATCTTACAATAGGAGTAATGCCAAACCAAAGTTCATAAGGGGCTTACCAGTATTGCTTCTGATTTGAACTCGATTGAGAGTATAGACTATAGTGATGACAGCTTCTCTCCAATAGATTTGAGGAACATTTCCTTCCATCATCATGGTCCTAAATGCTTCTTGGATGGTCCAGTTCTTTCTCTCCACTACTCCATTCTGTTGTGGAGTCCTAGGAGCAGACAACTGTCTCTTAATTCCATGTTTCTCACAGAACTCTATGAACTCACTGGATGTGAATTCTCCACCTCTATCAGACCTCAGACATTTCAACTTTAATCCTATTTCATTCTCTACCATAGCCTTGAATATTTTGAATTTCGCAAGAGCTTTTGATTTCTCCTTTAGAAAGGTTACCCACATCATCCGGGAATAGTCATCAATTAGTAACATGAAGTATCTATCACCTTGAATACTTCTAGTTCTTGCCGAACCACAAAGATTAGTGTGAACTAAGTCCAATAATCTGGTAGAAGACAGTTCCTTTCTTTTGAATGTGACTCTGCTCAGCTTACCCAACTGACATTCCTTGTACAAGTTGTTAGTAGGTTTCACCAATTTTGGAAGATCTCTTACAGCCTGAGTATTGCTTATCTTGATGATATTATCAAAATTCACATGACACAAGCTTCTATGCCATAACCAACTCTGATCAACTTGAACAAATAAGCAGCTTTTACCAGTACCAACCAAGTGGAAGATATTACCTTTAGTTTGAGTACCGGATGCAATCTCTGTTCTAGAACTTTCAAAGATTTTGCATTTTCCATCCTTGAATCAGAGATCATAGCCTTTGTCCACCAGCTGTCCAACACTGAGAAGATTGTGCTTCAAACCTTCAACATATAGTACATTACCAATTTTGTTTCTTCCATCAAAAGAAATAGTTCCTCTTCCTTTGATTCTACCAGCAGAATTGTCACCAAACTTTACCACTCCTCCTTCATACCTTTCCAAATCTGCAAACTTATTTTTTTCACCTGTCATATGGTGAGAGCATCCACTGTCAATGACCCAATCATCCTTCTCTTCAATTTGGGCAGCCAGAGCTCTTTCCATAGTCTTAAGATTGATAGATAGAGAGGACATTGGATCTTCTTCCTTGATGGCAATGAACACCCATTCATTTCTAGATTTGTTTCCTATCTCTGATTCATCATCTATTACTCCTTCATTATCATCATCTTCATGTACATAATAACAATTCTTTTGGAACCTTGACTTGTTAGGATTTTGCCTTGAAAATATTTTCGGACACCTTGAGGCAAAATGACCAATCTTATTGCAGTTAAAACACTTAAAAGGTAATTTTCCTTCATACTTACCGGATCCTCTTGGTAGCCTCTCTGCAATAAGGGATTTAAGTTGAGCAGTTTCTACTTCTTCTTCTCCCAGATCTTTTCTTACTTTTTCATACCATGACAATTTCCTTGAAGAATTCTCTCCTGGATCAAACCTTTGTTTACCTTTAACAGAGGCACTGGCTTTGAATGTAGATTCAGTCTTGGGGGGTTGTCTCCAAACTCTGTCATTTCAAATGACACCAATTTCCCAGCCAATTGATCTCTTATGACAGTTGTATGGGCTCTGAATTCTTCAATGGTAGCAGCCTTGATTTTGTAAGAAGCAGTAAGGGATATGAGAATTTTACCAACAATCTCATTTTCATCCAAGACTCCACCAGCACTTCTAATTCCACAAACCAGCTCATTCACTCTTGGCATAAAAGTAGTAATATTTTCATCATCTCTTATCTTCAATTTTTCAAATTTCCCTTTTAGACTCTGTAACCTTGCACATTTAACATACTGGTCTCCTTCATGCAGAAGTTCTAGTTTATTCCAAATCTTAAAGGTAGTTGGTAGGTCAATAACATTTGAGAGCTTTGAGCAAATAATGCGCTTAGAAGAGCCTCTTTGGTCTGCAGATTGTTTTCAGCATATGTGATTTCATTTAGGATTGTTGGACCACCCTGTGGAGGTACATATGGTTTTGTAACCATGGACCAGTATGCCATTCCCATACACTGCAAGTGACATTTCATGCGACCTTTCCAAAGAGCAAAGCTGGTTCCATCAAACTTCAGACTATCCTTCTTGTAAGATGACATCCTGGATCTCCTCAAGCGATTAAGCTTCTTTTAGAAGAACTTAGCTCTGATACCAATTGTTACACTTAGGGCACACAACTGAGAGGGGGGTGAATCAGTTGTGCACAACTTTCTCTGATTTACACATTTAAATCCTCTTAGTGATTAGCAGTATATTAAACATGAAACATAATGTATTCAAATCAAAAAGTAGGAACTCATCAACACATAAGACACCAAGATTTTGACATGGAAAACCCAATTAAGAGAAAAACCACAGGGTGATTAACCCAAGAATGTATTCTCTGTTAGAAGAATAGAAAGAACAAAATGGCACATGCCAATTAGGGCTCACTTCTCGAGCACACTACTCATAAGAGGCTCATTGCCTACAAGAGACACATTGTCTACAAAGAAATAAGTATCACATACATGAACTAGAGAATAGCATCTTCACCATGCTTGAATCAGTTCCATTAAGCTCAATACTTCTGCTCTGCCTTTCGCTCTCCTCTTTTCTACCACACTCTCATCTCCACAAAAAGGCAAGTTCAAACTGACTTCGCAACCCCTTATTTATACAAGGCATCAACTTAGGAATGATCATCTAAGTTGGCAAACATTCATAAGATCATCCGACAGATGCATAACTCATCCGGTCAGCCTGTCTCAAGAAGAACACCATCATACAGAAGTTACTCTTCAATTGTGAGCTCCAACTTCAATGCGGACCACCAACACAAACTGGACATGATCCGAAGACCTCCACAAGCTTTCCTGAATCACCAAGAACATCCATGCTTCTTTTGCTTACTGAAATCCTTCTCTCCTTCATCCAGAACCTTAAGAACACAGTCTATCATAACTATCACAAAAGAATAGATGCTTGCGGACCTTAAAACCACATACCAATAGATTTGATACACCAAAAAGACTTCCTCAACACTCCCTTAAAACTGTAGAATAGGAAACTTCATTTTCGGATCTCACCGGACCTTTCTTGTTACACACTGTCACATCTAAACACCTACCAGAACCGGTTTTACTTGAGCAGCCACAAATTCTTCATATCTTCATGCGGACCTCTAAAATCTCTACTGGATCACATATAGACACATATCTACAAACCCTTTAATCCACATCCTCTAATCATTATCCTATCTTGGACTTTTGTCTTACAATCATTACTGTTCTTCACTATTTCTGATTGAGACTAATTTTCTCAATATCCTCAGCTCACGGCTCATCCAAACCTTATCATTAATGCAACAGGAGTATGTTGACATCAATGACAACACCAGTTAGGCACATACTTGCAATGTATAAGCAGTGTTTTGTGCATGGTAGCTCGCTGCTTTCACTACATATTCACTTGATCTCAAATATGACAAAATAAATCAGATTGTCTTGCGAATGTATCTATGCACGAAGGTAGCAACACTATTGAGTAAAAAGACTTTTAAAGAGAATTACGTAAATTTGCATGAAGTTCAAAGTAACACATTTCATGATGTGCCTTCAATGTCAAGTTCCTTTTACATTTTTTTTTCAAAGTGAGATTGAATACAACAGGCTCCCACAACATAGAATGCACACCATTTTTTAGGACTTTAGATCATTCCCATATCATCTTCAAATTCAAACAAATAAAAAAATCCCTTGAAATTTAATATTTTTAAACAATCAGGAAATCTCAATCTAATATTATAGCATGTCTAAATTTAATTTTAAGCCATTTGACCTCCAAATTATGCACCATCTCTCTCTATCCCTCTCTATCCCTATACCCATCTCTCTTTTGACCCCTTTGTCATTGGTTTGGCATTGATGTCAATATGGTCTTTTACCTTGATGCATATTTGAAAGGCATATAATGTTGGTTGATACTTAATGACATTTGGTCATCATTGTCATTCTACTAAGGCAACTTTGTTCATCAAATTCATACACAATGATATTTGTGATTTTAATATGCAATGTGATAAAAGCCATAAGTTAAGGTTGTTTTTGCTTGATGACCTACCTAGCAAGTTGTGGGTGTTTAAGGAAATATTGAAAGCAGTTTATTACATTGTATCTACTAGCCCCTTCTAGGGTCATTGGTTCAATAGGGTAAGGATGTATAATGTGGAAAATAAAAGAAATATGAGGTATAATGTAAAGTTAGACATTGGTGAATAAAGTAGTAGACTTAGGGTTTGAAATTTGGGAACATCATCATGATTCATAGCTTGGAGAGCTAGAAGGTTTCGATGACAATTGAGGATTCACTTGTGTAGTTGGGATTTGTAAGTTACTTTTAGTTTCAAGCTATAACCGACCAAGGTATGGCTGTTTTGTACTTTACCAGATTAATGGTTAGTATTTATCTAAGATTATTGAGCTCAGGTTTTGGGTAAGCTGGTGGTATGAAAAGATTGAGACAACAGTAGTTATTTATACTTTAAGTTGTTTTGTTTATACTGTTAAAAAATTATGTGCTTTAAATATTTGTTGAAAAAGAATAGTGAGAAGTTAATGTATTTTGTGTTTTCTAGACTTCAAAATTAATGAAGCTTATAGAACACAAAATATGTTAAGGTAGAAAACTGCCATGAGCCTCAAAGAAACAGAGTAATCCTCTGTCTATTACTCTTTATCTTGACTCTTGTTTTGGAATTCCAGTGAGGCAATTATTAATGAAATGTCAATGAGGTAGTTGATTTGAAATGCTAGTGAGGCAGTTGTTAACTTGAAATGCCAGTGAGGCAGTTAGTTTGATTAAGCTAGTGAGGCACAAAAAGTAGCTAGTGAGGCTCTGTAATAAGTGGGTTTTGATTAAGCTAGTGAGGTATTTTCCCGAGTGGTTTTTTATCCCTATGAGGGTTTTCCACTCATGAAAATACTGTGTTATGGTTCTTTTATGTTTTATGTGGTTATCTTGATTCATGCAATTTAGTCTTGCAGCTTCATTTATGTACCTTGCAACATTTGAGTTTTTTTTATGTGGTTTAAGGATCAAATATTGACTATCACATTTGGTTACACTTTTGAATTTGAACATTCAATTATTACAAATAAATTATGTGTTTTGGAAAACTATTGAGTTGTAGTTGATAATTGAAACACTGATTCACCCCCCCACCCTCTCAGTGTTTCCCGTACTCCAACAAGTGGTATCGGAGCCATACCCTTGCCAAAAGTTTAACCAACTTAGGGGTTTCCTAGTGGAGTACTTGCTATGGCAAATCAAGAAGGTTATTCTACTTCTAGAGCACCATTAGTTGATGGTACTGGCTTTGCCTTTTGGAAATTTAGAATGCAACATCATCTATCTTCTCTAGGCTATGAGGTTTGGCATGCAGTACAAATTGTATGCACTGCTACAACTACACCCTCTACTCCAGATGAGAAACTAGCCTATGATAGTGATGCTAGGGCCACAAATTCCATCTGTTGTGGGCTGTCAAATGATATCTTAGTCAAAATCATGGATTGTAAAACTACAAAGTCTATTTGGGATAAACTATCTAGTATCGATGAGGGTGATGGAAAAGTTAAGGAGGCTAAGTTGTAAACTTTTAGAGCTAAATTTGAAGGTCTAAAGATGAATGAGGAGGAGAAGGTTGTTGATTACCTTCTAAGAGTTCAAGAAATAGTCAATTCAATTTGTGTTGTAGGTGAAACTTTAGAAGAACAAGCTATTGTCAAAAAGGTGCTAAGGTAGCTGACACCTAGGTATGATTCCAAAGTCTCTACTATAGAAGAGAGGGACATGAGTAAAGTCACTTTAGATGAACTTCATGGCACCTTTACTCCCTATGAGATGAGAATATGTAATGATAATCCTTCTAGCAAAGAAATTGCCTTTTGGTTTGTGAAAAAGGACAATGACATAAACTCTAATTTAGAGAAATTGGATGAAAATGAGTCTATACTTGTGAGAAAACTGAAGAGAGGATTAGGTAGGTATAAAGGGAAGCTACCTTTTAAATATTTTAATTGTGGCAAGATTGGGCATTATACTGCTCAATACCCTAATAAAGACCCTAAAAGTGATGAGGAAGATAGTAGAAAATAGGGAAAGAAAAAATAGTACAATTTTAAAAAGAAAAATGTATTTAAAAAGAAGAAAAGTCTGTTTGTTGATATAACAGATAGTTGCTTAGAAGAATCTATTGAAGAAGAAGAAACTCTAGATCAATATGAAAATCCTAATCAAAATGAAAAGGTTGTAGATCAATCTGAACTTGAGGTGGATTTTGAGGGTGAGCTAAGAAGTGCTCTAGATGAAATTAAGAAACTCAAAGAGGAGGCTATGATATAGAAACATCAAATTCAAAAAGACATTGAAAACCTGGTAAGTAAGGTGAATAACTCTAAAAAACAAATTGCAGATCTGAAACTCCAAATTGGAATTTTAGAAGTTACTAAAATGCAATTAGAGATCAAAGCAAAAGAATGCTACACTTTAAAGGAAAAATATTTAACTTAATAAAAGAGCTTGACATGTGTGATAGTAGTAACAAACTAGCAGATCTTTTAGGTAAACAAAGATACCATAAAGATAAAACTGGTCTAGGGTTTATGGAAGACCAATGCTCACATTCTGTTGAATCTCAACATGCCAATGTTACAAATGAAATGTTTTTGAAACCATCAGTTGGAAAAAGTAGTAATCTACATTTCTTTGGTCATTTCTTCTATTGTAATCAATACGGGCATAAGGCAAGTGAATGTATGTTTATGTCTAAAAGGATCTCAATCTTTTAGAATGAAAAACTCTTTCAGACACAAAAAAATAAAACTAACACCCTTTCCAAGACAAATGTTGATAAAGCAGAGTTAATTTGGAAGCCAAAGAGGGTTGATGAAAAGACAAGAAATATGCCTGATCAAACAACCCTATATGCCAAGAAGAAAGAGTTGTGGGTTGTAGACAGTGGATGCTTGCACCGCATGACAAGGGATACAAGAAAATTTATCAAATTTGAATATTTTGATGGTGGTTTGGTGTGGTTTGGAAATGATGATTGTATTCAGATCATAGGAAAAGGTATCGTGTCTTTGGACGATAACATATCTTTGCATGAGGTGTACTATGCAGAGGGTCTTAGGCATCATCTCTTATGTGTCACTCAAATTTGTGATCAAGGTTTTTATATTCTTTTTGATGCTCTTGGATGTGAGATTAGAAAGAAAATAGGTGAAGTTGTTGCAGTAGGTTTGAGGACCAAAGGAAACATTTATAATCTGCAAAAAGCCAAATGCATGAGTATGATTGATCAGTTAAGGAAGAGATTGGATGATCTTCATCCTATTTCTCTTCACTA
The DNA here is from genome assembly GCA_027924645.1 of Cunninghamia lanceolata. Classification (NCBI taxonomy): domain Eukaryota; kingdom Viridiplantae; phylum Streptophyta; class Pinopsida; order Cupressales; family Cupressaceae; genus Cunninghamia; species Cunninghamia lanceolata. Next base: position 2,919,616 of record BSBN01000798.1, read on the forward strand.
AATCATTTATGTGTGTTTTTTAGGGTGTGCTTCAAATATCATCTTATATCCCCATGTTTATTCGTTACATTGTGTTTATGGTGATATCATTTTAGTATAGTGCATTAATGATAGTTAATAGTGTTTTGGGACTGAAGAACAGTTTGTGCTTACACATTTGAGTGGTATATTGGAAATCTTTCAATGTGGTGTTGTAGTGTGAAGTCTCTCATGATAGATAAAGGTAGATAAAAGAGTGCAATATTGTCTTTCCTTGCATAATGAACCTAATGATCTTAGTTAATGATTGTAATGGGTGTGATTCTTCACTCAGTTCATGGTGCAGTTCTTGATGTTGATGCTTCATGATATTGGTGGCAAAGTGTCAAAATTGTGTTCATGTTTTTTTCTTTACAGAGTTGCTTCAATGTAAATCTTTATTGATGTTTGCCTTAACAAATTCAAGATAATCTTATTGATGGTTAAAGAACACGTGGAGTTTTTTGGTTTACTTTGCTAAGGTTTCTATGTTGGTTGATAACATTGTATTTGCATTTCACAGATGGCACTTGCTTTCAGGGTTTTGATGCATATTGGTAATATTGACACTTTGTTGTTGGTAATCTGTCAGTTGGTCATTTGACAATGCCTTGGAATGCCTTGACAGTTGGTTGATTTCTCAACTTTTGCTTGATACATTGGTTCTTTGACAATGTTTTGATGTTCTAATGGTGGCAATAGTTCTGGTTTGATAATGTCATTTGAGTCATTTGAAAATACTATACTATTTATATTTCTTCTCTTCCAATAGTTTTCTATAGGTGTTTTTGATGATTATAATGTTGCATAAGGTCTTAACACATTGATGAATGATTCCAAGGACAGTAACAGTAGATCTCATTGCTTGGCAGTAGTTATCATGGTGGTTAATAGTTTCTCTTAGTACAGTGACAATGGCTAATACATGGTGCAGAGAATATTGGTTTGCTCTTGGTTTAATGGTTTGATCTTGATAATCATTGAAAGTGGTCTTTACTCATCTTGCATAATATGATAGTAGTTTGCACAAGTAGTATTCTTGATTCTATTGGTTTGACAATGGTTAGTGATGGACAATTTGCTGATGTTCTAACCTGCTTTCTCAAGGTGTATGTTTGTTCTTGCAAAGCACAATGGAATGGTGTGAAGTGCATTCAAGAACATGACATGACAATGCTTTTAGTGCACAGTGTTCTTTTCAGTGGGATAGTATACACTATCTTCTTGTGTTAGTGACATATTCATTTAGTTATGATAGTGAACATTTGTTTTGGCAATGGTGAATGCTTGGACAGTTGCTTGATAGTGCATGTCTGGTTTGACAGTGGCAGTGTATGTTAGCCTTAATAGTGATGAACATTTGTTTCATGACATAGTATTAGTATCAAGCATTTTTTTTTGGTATAGTGGTTATGCATCTTATATGTGGGTCTTGAAGGTCTTCTTGATAGGGGGAGAAGAGAAACTAGATACAGAGAGCACTCAAGTATTGGTTAGATGTTTAAGGTTAGTTAGCTGTTGTAAGTGCAATTTTTTTGGACTATTCCTCCTACAATAGCATTTTTTTATAGTGCAAATTCATCTCTCAGCTTTTAATTGACTATACACAGAAACAATGATTTTATGTTTGAATTGAAGCTCCATATCAACACATTGCTCAATGAATACTATGTTGTATTTCAGGGGGAGCTTCAAAGCTTATATTTTTCATTCCTGACTCATGAATGTTGCATCATGTTGTCTTTTCATTCTTATTCAGATGTTTAGTTTGTATAGTAGCACTTGGATTAATGAATTGAGTTTTTATGTGATAGCACTTTCATAGTGTGTTCTTGGTGTATACATAGAACAGTGATGATAGACTGTTTGCATACCTAAGTAACTGCTTCAGTTTGTGATTATCAATGACATTGTGCACCATGAAGATACAGTGGATGTTTGTCAAGTTTTGATGCTGAGTATAGTATATTTCATGATGTTATTGTTATTTTTGTGACCTGGTTGACATATATGCTAAGGACAACATGTGCAATCTCACAAGAAAAGTTGTAAATAGGAGCAGTGAATATTTTAATGTTTACTATATTGACATTGTCACAATGGTGTTTGGATAGGAAAGCACAACAATGTTAAGGACAAATCTCTTTGTCTTACAGATGACAATACTTTTGTGTAGGATAGTGCTCTTTGTGGCGCTACATGCCATTTTGGTGCACTTTATGTAGGAACACTTTGTTATGGTTATTTGATGTAGTGATTCTTTAGTTGAAATTGTGGATTATAGTGCGAAAACACTTTGTTGTCATCCATTCATGGTTAACAATGTTGTAGTTATTGCTTTTGTCTTGATTGGTAATTCATCTTTCTTGATGTGCTTTAATTGCTCCTTGCAAAGCAGCCATTGAGGGGGTATTAATCCAACTTATCAAAAAGTTGCTTTATGAGACTTCTACATCTTTCTATGGTATATGCTCATATGTGCTTGTCAATCTTTATGCACTATCTACTTTGTTCTCACTATGCTCATTGATCTTTAGTCAAAGTTTTCTAGGGGGAGCTTCCAACCATATTCTTTATTCCTAGCTCTAGCATGGTTCATTGTGTTGATATTCCATTCTTATTCTTATGATCAACTATTTGGCATATAGAAATTAGTGGCTCAAGCTTATCTACGATGTTTCTTTGGTAACTTCTTTGTGTGTTTATGATGCATACATGTTTTAGTAAGGACAACTTGTTGCATGCTCTTAAATGTCTTAGTTTATTCTTGCTTGTGATAACTTACATCATGAGGGTACAGTAGATTTTGTCAAGAAATGATCTTTGATAGTGTCTTTGGCTCATATTTTACATATACTTGCTACCATGCAACTGTGTTTGACATGCATTGAGGCATGGATACTTGTTTAGGTTCTTTTGTAACAATGATAAATGCTGGCTTGTCCCTTCATGAACAATATTGTTCTCTATTTTTGATGGTATTATGACAACTCTATGCTCAAAGCTTTGCTCCACAATGCTTATTCTTACTCTAATCTAAATGGTTTATGTTTTTGTGCATTGCAACTTCTTGGCTTACTGATGGTGCTTTGTTTGTCGTGAGAAGTGGGACTAATCTTTGTTCTTATGCAATTTTCACTTATACCCCTTTGACCTTTGGCATTGTTGTCAAAAGGGGGAGAATAATTTCGTTGGTTGTTTGGTTATACTTGATAGTGCTCTATTGTTCTCTTGACAATGGATGTTATGTATGCTTTATTTGACTCAATAACTATCACTAGTTCATATGCTTCAATTGATAGTATCAGTAACTATCATTGGTTCATATGCTTCAATTGACAGTTTGAGCTATTGGACAGTATGAGCTATTATGAGCTATGCTTCATTTCATCATGTAGTATGAGCTATGATGATTTCTTTCAGGCATTTGTCAGTCTTGATGTTTCTACAGATGATAATCTTTTGAGGACAATGATAGGATGTTTGACATCAATGCCAAAGGGCGAATTTGTTGAACCCTTTGTCATTGGTTTGACATTGATGTCAATATGGTCTTTTACCTTGATGCATATTTGAAAGGCATATAATGTTGGTTGATATTTAATAACATTTGGTTATCATTGTCATTCTACTAAGGCAACATTGTTCATCAAAGTCATACACAATGTGATAAAAGTCATAAGTTAAGGTTGTTTCTATTTGATGACCTACCTAGCAAGTCGCTAGTGTTTAAGGAAAGATCAAATTGAAAGCAGTTTATTACATTGTATCTATCGACCCCTTCTAGGGTTACCAGTTCAGCAGGGTAAGGATGTATAATGTGGAAAACAAAAGAAATATCAGGTATAATGTAAAGTTATACATTGGTGAGTAGAGCAGTGGACTTAAGGTTTGAAATTTGGGAACATTCATCATGATTTATAGCTTGGAGAGTTGGAAGTTTTTAGTGACAGTTGAGGATTCACTTGTAAAGTTGGGATTTGTAAGTTACTTTCAGTTTCGAGCTATAACCGACCAAGGTATGGGTGTTTTCCACTTTACCAGATTAATGGTTGCTATTTATATGAGATTATTGATCTTGGGTTTGTGGTAAGATGGTGGTATGAAAAGATTGAGGCAACATGATTTATTTATACTTTAAGTTGCTTTGAACTTATACTGTTCAAAAATTTTGTGCTTTAAAGATTTGCTGAAAAAGAACAGTGAGAAGTTAATGTATTTTATGTTTTCTAAACTTCAAAATTAATGAAGCTTATAAAACACAAAATATGTTAAGGCAAAAAACTGCCATGAGCCTCAAAGAAATAGAGTAATCCTTTGTCTATTACTCTTTATCTTGATTCTTGTTTTGGAATGCCAGTGAGGCAATTGTTAATGAAATACCAGTGAGGTAGTTGATTTGAAATGTCAATGAGGCAGTTGCTAACTTGAAATGTCAGTGAGGCAGTTAGTTTGATTAAGCCAGTGAGGCAAAAAAAGTAGCCAATGAGGCTCTATAATAAGTTGGTTTTGATTAAGCCAGTGAGGCATTTTCCCGAGTGGTTTTTTATCCCTATGAAGGTTTTCCACTCATGAAAATAATGTGTTATGGTTCTTTTGTGTTTTATGTGGTTATCTTGATTCATGCAATTTAGTCTTGCAGCTTCATTTATGTACCTTGCAACATTTGAGTTTTTTTTAATGTGGTTTAAGGATAAGATATTGACTATCACATTTGGTTACACTTTTGAAATTGAACATTCAATGATTACAAATAAATTATGTGTTTTGGAAAACTATTGAGTTGTAGTTGATTATTGAAACACTAATTCATCCTCCCTCTCAGTGTTTCTCGTACTCCAACACACTCTCTCTCTTATTTTCTCTATCTATCTTTCCCTCTATATATGGGTTAGCCCACAATACTATGTCCCTCTTTTTGGCCAAAGTGGGACATTGAAATCAACATTTTTAACCAAATCTTCACTTTCTGACACCTATAGCAGCTAAACCATTAAGAATTCAAAGATGATGTGAACTAGTGATTTGTGAGATTTTATGTGTAGATTTTAAATATATATTTTTTAAATTTAAAATAAATTGTGAATTATTTTATGTAATTTTTAATAATTTGTTTTTTTTATAGTAAACAACATTTTTAAAAAGTGACATTTATGTCGTAATAAAAAAACTTTTTTTATAGAAAGGATAAAATTCTAACTTTTAAAATATAGATTTGCAACACCAATATCTAGGGAATGAATATTTTTTCATAATTTTTTTGTTGCATATTGTTTTAATTAATTTTTGAAGTGAGATTAATTATAATTTGGACACAGGTTTATGTCGTAACACATAACTTGTTTTGTATGTATCAAAATTTAATCTTTTTTTATTGAAACAAGGACATAAATACCTAAGGCACATATATTTTTTATAATTTTTTTCTCTATTTTTTAATTTTCCTCTTGTGTGGAATAGAGACCTTATTGTTCAGTGAAAAATTTATGTTCACTAGAAAATAGAAAATAAATATAATAATCAAATTAAACTATTCAAAATTATACTTTTTTGAAAGTGTATACAAAGGGATACATAATTAAAAATATAATGTATAAATGACTTCATTTGACCCCCCAAAAGGTGAAGCAAAGTTGGTTTTTATCAGCATTTTGATAGATGCAGAGGAGACTCCATTGAGGGTTTAATTTAAGACTATGAGGCTTCTATCCAAGGGGGTTTGATCTAAGGGGGTTTTATCTAACTCATTTCAATTAAAACCCTTTAGATGGAACCCCTCAAGGCTTAAATCATTAATTTTTCTAAACAATATATGATTTCAAGAAAAAATTAGGACATCCCATAAGTGGGACATAGTATTGTGGGATAGCCCATATCTTATCTTATCTCTATATTTCTCTCCTACTCAAAACCCAACACCAAAAGTAAACCTTAATATATTCCTTCAAGATAAGATTACAATAGATTGAGAAACTCCACTAATGTTGTACCCCCATGTGTTAAAAAACTTAAGTAGCATGTTGATACTTAGAACTAAAGTAAAAGCCTACAAATCCCTACAATACAATCCAAACGATATCAAAACACTATGCCAAGCATTATATTTATAAAATTTTGACATCACTCTCTCTCTCTCTCTCTCTCTCTCTCTCTTATTTTATCTATTTTTCTTTTCCTCTATATATCTTATCTCTATCTTTATCTCCTACTCAATATCTTTTTCTCTATTCCTCTATCTATGTAAATATCCATCACTCTCCATTTATCTCTCCTACCCTCGATGTATCTCTCACACTCTCTCTTCCTCTATCTCTTTCTCTATTTTCTCTATCTCTCTTTCCCTTTACATAACTTATCTCTATTCCTCTATCCATAAATCTCCCTCTCTCTATCTCTCTCCATGTCTATCCCTCTCTCTCCCCCTCTCTCTTTGTATCACTCTTTATCTCTTTATCACTTATCTCTATTCCTCTCCACGAATCTCTCTCTATCTCTCTCCATGTCTATCTCTTTCCCCCTTTTATCTCTTATCCCTATCTCTCTTTCTTTATTCCTCTCTACCAATATCCCTCTCTTAATATCTCTATCTCTCCCTTTTACTCTCTCTCCCTCTTTATCTCTATATCACTCTACCTCTCTCTATATCTCTGTCTCCTCTCTATCTCTCCCCCTCTCTTCCCCCTCTCTATCTCTATATCACTCTACCTCTCTATATGTCTTTGTGTCCTTCTATCTTTGTCTCTTTCTATATGTCTATGTTTCTTTATCTTCCTCTTTCTCTCTTTCTCCTCTGCTCCATCTGAGCTCTTTGTTTCTTTTTCTATCTCTCTTTCTCTTCTCTCTCTCTCTCTCTGTGTATATATATATATATATATTTCCCTCTATATATCTTATCTCTCTCTACCCCCTCTCTCTCTCTCTCACACACACTTACTCTTTCTCTCTCCTACTCTATCTCTCTTTCTCTATTCCTCTCTATCAATATCCCTCTTTCTCTTTATAAGTCTATCTCTATCTTTCTCTCTATATCTCTTTGTTTCCCTTTCTCACTCTTTATTTCTCTTTATCAGTCTCCCTCTTTCTACCCCTCTATCTCTCCCCCTCTCTCTCCATACCCCTTTGTCTCTATATCTCTCTAACCCCCTTCTCTCTAGCTCTCTCTCTATCTTTCTCTCTCTATACCCCCTTCTCTCTCTCTATCTCCCCCCCTCTCTCTATCTCATATCTCTATCTCTCTCCTACTCTATTTTTCTCTTTATTCCTCTCTATATCTTTTTCCCTTTATATCCCTTATCTCTATCTTTATCTCCTCTATCTCTCTTTCTATCTAAAATCATGTCTTCAAAATCACTCTCACCTCTTTTCCTCTCTATCTCTCTATCTCTATATATCTCATTGTCTCCCTGTCCTATGCAAATGACATATTGCCTTGAGTGTAGCTCCCCATGGACACGTGCTCTATTTGGATTGTTAGCATGGAATGATTGATCAAAAATTAGTATCTCTTTTATGTATCCATATTTCCTGAGCTATACTTCTTATCTCTACTCTCTCTCGCTCACTTTAACTTTCTTTCTTTATTCCTCTATTAATCTCTCTCTCTCTCTCTCTATTTATCTCTATCTCTCCCTCTTTATCTCTCTCTCCCTCTCTATTTCTCTATCATTATACCTCTATATATCTTTGTCTCCCTCTCTACCTCTCTCCCTTTATCCTCTCTCTTTCTCTTTCTCTATCCCCTTCTCTCTTCCTCTATCTTTATTTCACTCTTCACCCCCCCTCTCTCTCTTTAGTATGTCTTATGTATAACCCACACTCACTGAGTATGGAGTTTAAATTAATACAAACTTCCTCAAAATCAACACTATTTTTTTTTTCTTTTTTTCATGGACAATGTTTATCTATATTATGTTGGCAATTTCACTAAAATTGATGTTTGAAGGTGTTGTCATTGATGGCAACAAGAAAAGAAATAGGGTTAGAACAAAGGTTTTGGTTTGATGAAGAAGACTTAGTCATTTTGGCTAAGTGTTGGTAGTATATAGAGACAGTGATAGAGAGACAATGTTTGGATTGGCATTGGTCTGCAGTTGAAGATCAGATCCTGTGGTTCTGGTATGTTGTTTGAAATCCTTAGATGATCTTATATTCAAGTTTTTAGCTCTTGATAAATACTGGAAGAATAGATCTTTAAACATTCTAAGTCCAACAGAGTAGAATATAGTTCTATTTAGAACAAAAGAACTCAGTTGATTTGGTCCGCATTCCTCCAGGGTTGCATATCTTTTTATGTAGTTTTGAGGTGTTGTAAACACTTGTAAGAAGTGTCTAAATCTAGATTTATAGGTGTTGGCTAATAGGTTTGTCCTTATTCTGAAAATGTTTATTCTAACTCTATACCCCTCTTTCAAGAACAAACGAGTTAAGCAACAAATGGGTGAACTTTTTAAATTAGTTCCCCTCTGAATTTAGGTACAGCTCCCTTTAATATTTCCAATGAATTTAATCTATTCAACTATTCAAATGCACTTTTAACCAGAAAATGCTTAAGGCAAACTGACATCCATACATAACTATGTTATGAATGTGGTAAATTTATGCCGCATAGTGAGTAATAGAATGCACAGATTCTACTTTTGATACATTCAAATACATGAACACATACATATGAATTTGTTGAACCAATAAATAATATACACATATGACGAGTTGTCAAATAAAAGAGTAATTACCAGGTGAAAGGAGATTTCACATAGAAAATCTAATTCCAAACAATCAAATGCATAGATCTAAGTAAGCAGTAATTGTTTCTTCTTCTCATTCATAGATGAAAATTTCTCAGACAACCATCACATAATGTCAAACCATAAAAAGTTTACCTAAAATTCCCTTTTTTTTTCTTTTTCTTCCCTAACTTTCTATATCTCCTTTTAAAAGATTCAAAAACTTATATATATGAAAGTCCTTATTAGGTCACCAAGTAAATCAAATCCAAAGTTAAAGTAACTCTGACCCATACGAGATTTAGTTTATAACCAACTGATTTAAAGATCAAGATTACGGAAATAGTATAATAGAGAAACTGAATAAAAGAAAGTGAACCAATAAGATCAAGGCTGGGACAACAGATTTGCATCTCCAGATTTGCCATTAGTGGTTTGGGAAGCACGTTGAGTCTTCCACTCCTAAAAAGCTGCAACGAACTCCTAAATCTTCGGGAAGTTGGGAATGCCTATGTGTTTCACTCTTGATTTCCCAACTTCTTTATCCCTTCGCATTTTCCCAATTTTTTCTTTATGCTCTGAAAGTGCATCGATACAAAGGTAAAGTAGAGGCTCCACCTTAGAGATTCGAGAGAAATCCTCAATTAAAATATTGTCATTTTCTTTGACAAAGTCAATTTTATCTTTAAAGGATTGAACCACTGTGTCAACATCATCCTCTGGTTTCCCATCGTCCCTTATGTATTTAACATCAATGCATTGCAAGTCATGTTGCAGCGATTGAGTGAGTTCGGTTATTTCTTTAATCAACTTTGTAAGTTTGAAGCATCCCTGCCGTGATATGGAATTTCTCCATTCAATATTTTTCTTATTCACATATAATAAATCTTCATCTAAACCAGTCAGGTTCTTTTCTGATAGAAACTTTGCTACCCCATATTTCTGAACTTCATCAATCTAATTTATCACATTTACCCATTTCCCTTCATCTTTCATCCAGGCAGTAGTCTATGCTTAAGGTCTTCAATGGTGGCAACAGTCAGATCATATATATTTTTGGGTTCATGAATGTATACAATTCCCTTCTCTACAATGCAGTCCAACCAACTGTCAAATGTTTTTGCCACCATCTTGCTTCTGTGAACTTGATCCAATAGCTTCTAGTTAACAGGTGATTTAGGGTCAAAAGACAGGGAGAGTTGTGAGACCGGCTGTGGGTTAGGGTTGTGAATAGCATCAATGTACTCTGCCATTGAACGCAGAGTCTACTTCAATTCCCTCTTATCCTTTTCATCCTTCCAAGTTCGACTAACTATCCTCTTGGTAGATGCTTTGAGGTGGTGAACATCTGTAGCTCTTGAAGCAGCACCGAGATCTACTCTCTCCATAGTGAAATCCTGCACAGTTGGATCTTGCACTTCTTCCTCAGTCACTAGCTTAGCTATTTCAGCACTCTAGTTTCTAGTGTTTGGATCAATGTTTATTCTGGATGTCATCTTGAGTTTCTTGGACTTGGGGGTTTTCCCTAAACATTTGCTTACCATGTCTTCTAAGGGGACAGCAAAAGGAATTATTTTTCTTTTGTCAGAGATAGAACTCTCCATCCACTTGGGTGCAGGGGTTGAGGTTTCTTTTTCAGGGTTCAATCCATCAGAGGATATATTTGAAATCGTTAATATCTCAGAGGTCTCTAGAACAGCCTCTGATTGTGACCTAGTATCAACTTCCTCTATTCTGTGTGGACTGGATTCCTTATCACCCATAGGTTCCCCTGAATCCTCCTCTGAATTCAGATCCACAACTATTGTTTCAGGAACTTGTTCTTTTCTTTTACTTTTGGTCCTCAACCTGGTAGCACAAGGTGGTAGAATAGCTGTGAGGGCTCTTCTAGATTTCTTGGTAGTAGGGCTCCTTCCAGTTGATGACTTGGAAGCACCTGCACCATAGATAGCAATAGGTTGGTTAGAAGAGCTTATGGGAAGTGATGATTCAATCATTGAGGTGAATTGTTGGGCATCTTTATTCTGGATCCCTTCTTGTCTCTTTTCCCTCAACCATTTCTTGGTTCTCCTTATCACTGGAAGAGTTTTAACCTCAATCCTATCTTCCTCCTTTTTGCTCCAGTCAACTTCTGGGATAGGTAATTGCTCTACTTGTTCAAATTGCGGATCAATCACTTGTTCCCCATCATCAACAACTCCAAAAACATCCATATTTAAATTGAGAGTAACTATCTACCCCAAAGAGAACCTACACCACAGTCTTCTCCTAACCTCAAACTCATCTGAACAGTCTTCCCAGTAATCCTCTAGCTTAGGAATGTGTGAAAGCCCTGCTCCAGGATCTAAGTTGTCCTGACAAATCCTTTGCTATCAAACTGAGACCTAGCAATGAAGAACTGAAAATTGAACTTTTTAAGGTTCACCTCCAAATTCAAAGCATCAGATTTTGACTGGCATGAGTAATGCCCAAGTTCAATGGGAAAAGAGATACCAAAACCCTTCTTTGTCGAGAACTTCTTATCTACATATGCTAGTTGTCTGCATACCTCTATCAACACGAAACAGTCGAACACATATTTGGGTAGCTTAACAGGTTCACCATCAAATCCTCCAACTCTGATGTAAGTGAACTCAGAAAATTGAATAAAGAAGCTACCATAAATGCTAATCAGTTGCATTGCTTCATTGGACATCCTTTTACCCAGGTTACCTGCCAGTTCATAAGTCATTCTTCCAGTGAAAACATCATTAACCATTTTATAATTTTCATAACAATTTTGTTTTTGCAACTATGAATAATATTCATAAATCCTACTATCCTCAGCTAAGGGTGCATGAGGTAGATCAAACCATTCTCTTGTTGATGCCAGGCAATAAAATAAGTACGAAGACATATAAAAATCTTTGTCACCTAGACAATTACTCAAACCCTGATGCAAACAATCGGCCACAATTTCTGCCCAATCTAAATATTGCTCTCCTTGGAGGATAACTTGTATGAAAAAGTACATCCAATCCTCCCAATAATATGCATGTTGACTGCCCTTCAATCTGTGTAATAATACCACAATATCCCTCACTTCTTTAATCAGATGATCCCTAGTAAGTGGTCTGGGCAACCTTGAACCACCCTTCTAAAATTTCAGTAGCCAGTTCCTTGCTATCACACTTTTATAATTTGATTTCTTCTCTAAGAAATACCCATAGGAAGAGGTAATATCAAGGCTGGAATACGCCTCTTTAGGTGGTATCTTCATTACAGACATGAGGGTTTGTCTGTTGACATGAAACAATACATCACCGTTTGCATTTCTGATGCACCTGTTTTGGGGTTCATACCTATTTATACATTCCTGAACCAGTTCTGGGTAGTATATAGCCTTGAGAAAAGCCGCAGCTTCAACTAAACCGCTGTCTATTATTTTCTTCATCATAGGGGTTTGCACAAGGTTTCTAGACCTTTCTCGAAATTCTTCTAAATCATATTGTACCAGTGCAGTATCCCCAAATTCAGAGTGAGAATAGGTAAGACTAGGACCATGTTCACTCCCCAAACATGTAGATTTCAAAGCCATACTTGGAGGATTACAATGAAAAACACTTTGAATTTTGAAAATAATGACAGAAACTCAAGAGATTCTTCTTTCCAGCTAAGAAATAGGAATAGCACATAGGAGGAACAGAACTCACCTTCAAGATATCTGAATTCACTGTGAAATTTGAGTAACAAGAACCTTATACTTCCTGCGTTATTCTCCTCTACGTTGCTCAATATGTTTACTTGCTGAATTCAACTTGCTCTTAGTTAATAATGGCATTAACCAAATTAAATAATTATCACTCGGAGCAATACGTGCTATAAATATTTGAAAGACGTGAATTCTGACCTCTTCATTAATAGCAAGTATTATTAATGCACCATCATGATGGTATAATGATTATTTGTAACCTCCGCCAAATTAGAACTCTTGGTTTCATAATGAGCCTCTGACATATTTTCCTCCAACTTTCCCGCTAAATTTGACTCAGAAAGCCACGGGAATAAATGAGACCAAAATCACCAAAACTTTGAACTATAGAACCATTGAACCTTTAGGGCATGGTTCAATATGGGGGTTCGACCATACCAATTGAATCGCGTAAATGGGCAAATGATTCACTTTCGAGAATATTGAACCTAAGCTCATGAACCATTGAACTTATTAGGATATGGTTCAATATGAAGGTTCAAAGACACAAGGGCTACATAGACCAACGGACAATCGCGTGACTTGTAAAAGGAGTTCCAACCATGAGACAGTGAACCGTTGAACCTTGAACCATTGAACTTCGCTATAGGGTATGAGCGGAGGGTTCAATAATACCTTAATTACACAAGATAGCTGCATGACACAACTTATTAGAAGGCAATGAATGTTGAACCTTAGACCGTTGAACCATTGAACTTTTAACAAAAGGGTTCAAGTTTAACCCAAAAACTTGAAGACGTTTGAAATACACAGAACGACAACTTGCTGTTTGAGACACTTTAGGCATATCGAACCATTTGAACCTTTAACTTTAAAAAGGGTTCAGGTTCAGAGGTTCAAACCCTAAGTACCCTCTCCCACAAAGACGATAAACGGGTAAAAATTGAAGGAACAAGAGTCGATTTAAGAAACAAAGGTATGACCAAAAATACAACACAGCGAACCGGCTCTTGTCTAGGAAGAATTATCAATAAATAAATATGGGTGACTCAAAAGGTAACAACAGGTTCTGAACTTCATCGAAAAGATAGTTATAAGTTGTTGAGTATCGCTACATGGTTTGATAGTGTTTGATTGTGACAGGGTCTGAGTATTGATGGTCTACATTTTTCCGCGAGATGATATCATGCCTTGCGATTCTAAAGGTAAGCTTTGGGATGTGAGAAGAGTCTTTGATATGATTTTAAAAGTATCTTGTGGTCCACAATGAAAATTACAGTATGACAGATGAACTAAGTTAGAGATAGTCTGTGTTCAAGGCTAACATGATAAGTTCAATTTGTATGCGGTATGTTCTATTGTTTAGAACTTAATCTTAAATGGTGGTACAATTGAGGCTGACATATGAGAAGGTGTTTCAAATCTTATTTGGGTCCACTATGCATTTTGGTAAGTAGATTTGGCTGACAAACTACAAGTTTATTAACAATACGCTTCATCTGTGTATGCTGACCTAATGTGAAGATCTTAAGTGTTGCGGATATATGTGTGTGTGTGTGTGTGTTACATTTTGAGTCACCCTTATTTATCTATTCATGAATTTCCTGAAGCAAGAGTCAATTTGCTGTGTTGTCTTACTGGTCATACCTTTGTTTCTTGAATCGGCTCTTGATTCTTCAAATTTTACCCATCTATCGTCTTTATGTGCAAAATTACTAAAGGTTTGAACCTTTAAACTTGAACTGTTCTCAAAGTTCAAAAGTTCAATAGTTCGTTGTGTTCAATGTTTCCCCAAAGTGAGCTGTTTTGTCCCTTGTGTAATTAATGTCTTTGAGTCTTCGTTTAGAACTTGAACCCTTTTTCATAGTTCAAAAGTTCCACGGTTCAAAAGTTCAACACTCAGTGCCTTGTAATAAGTCTCGTCACTCAGTTATCTTGTGTAAATCAATGTGTCATTGAACCATCTGCTTGAACACCCCAAAGGTTCAATGGTTCACTGTTTCATAGTTAAAGTCCTTTACAAAGCCGCGTGACTATTGGTCAGTCTGTGTAGTTCTTGCATATTTGAACCTTCACATTGAACCACATCCTAACAAGTTCAATGGTTCAAGAGTCTAAGTTCAATATTTCTCTAAGTGAAACATTTGCCCCTTTGTATGATCAAATTGGTATGATTGAACCACCGCGTTGAACCACACCCCAAAAGTTCAATGGTTCAAGGTTTCAGCGATTTTGATCTCATTTCTTCCCGAGGCCTTCTAAGTCAAATTTAGTGGGAAAGTTGGAGGAAAATATGTCCGAAACTCATTATAAAACAGAAAGTTCTAATTTTGGGGAGGTTGCAGATAATTATTATACATCATGACCGCGCGTGAATAATGCTTACTATTAATGAAGATGTCAGAATTCATGTCTTTTCAAACATTGTCGGCACATACTATTTCAGGTGATAATTATTCAATTTGGTTAGTGCCATTATGTGCGACGCAGGGGAGAATAGCACAGGAGGTATAAGGTCCTTGTTGCCCAAATTTCACTATAATTTCAGATATCTTGAAGGTGAGTTATGTTCTTCCTACATGTTGTTTCTATTTCTTAGCTGGAAAGAAGAATCTTTTGAGTTTCTGACATTGTTTTCAAAATTTGAAGCATTTTTTGTTATATCCTCCAGTTATGGCTATGAAATCTACTTGTCTTGGTTATGAACATGGTCCTGGTCTCACCTGTTCTCACCCTAAATTTGGAGATACTTCACTGGTTTAATATGATTTAGAAGAATTTAGAGGAAGGTCTAAAACTTTTATACCAACTCCCATGATGAAGAAGATATTAGAAAGTGGTTTAGTTGAAGCTGCGGCCTTTCCCACAACCATACAGTGCTCTGAATTAGTTCTAGAATGAATGAATAGTTATGAACCCCAAAATAGGTGCATCAAAAATGTAGATGGTGGTGTGTTGTTTCATGTCAACAGACAAACCCTAATGTCTGTGATGAGAATATTGCCTAAGGAAGCATATTCTAGCCTTAATATTTCTTCTTCTTATGGGCATTTCTCACTTAAGAAAACAAACTACAGAAGTGTGATAGCAAGAAACTGGTTGCTGAAATTTCAGAAAGGAGGTTCAAGGCTGCCTAGACCACTTACAAGAGATCACATGATTTAGGAAGTGAGAGATATTGTGGTACTACTACACAAGATGGAGGGCACTGCACAGGCATATTTTTGGGAAGACTAGATGTACTTTTTCGTACAGGTTATCCTCCAAGGAGAGAAATATTTGGACTGGGCAGAAATTGCAGCTAAAAGTTTGCATCAAGGTCTGAGTAATCCTTTGAGTAATAAAGATTTTTATATGTCTTAGTACCTCTTCTATTGCCTGGCGTCTACAAGATAATGGTTGGGACTACCTCATGCACCCTTGGCTAAGGATAGGAAAATTTATGAATATTATTCACAATTGCAGATGCATAGTTGTTATGATAATTACAAGAGGGTTAATGATGTTTTTACTGGGAGAGTGACTTATGAACTGGTAGGTAATTTGAATAAGAGAATGTCTAATGAAGCAATGTAGTTGGTCAGCATATATGGTAGTTTCTTTATTCAATTTTCCAAGTTCACTTACATTAGAGTTGGGGGATTTGACGGTGAACCTGTTAAGTTACCCAGGTATGTGTTTGACCATTTTGTACTGATAGAAGTATGCAGATAGTTAGCACATGTAGATAAAAAGTTCTCAACAAAGAAGGGATCTGGTATCTCTTTCCCCATTGAACTTGGACATTACTCGTGCCAGTCAAAATCTGATGCTTTGAATTTAGAAGTGAACCTTAAAAAGTTTAATTTTCAGTTCTTCACTGCCAGGTCCCAATTTGACAGCAAAGGCTTTGTCAGGGATAACTTGGATTTTGGAACAGGGTTTTCACATATTCCTAGATTGGAGGATTATTGGGAGGACTGTTTAGATGAATTTGAGGTTAGGAGGAGACTGTGGTACAGGATGTCTCTAGGGCAAATAATTACCCTCAATCTAAGTATGGACATTTCTGGAGTTTTTGATAATGAAGAATAGGTGATTGACCTACAATTTGAACAGATAAAATAATCACCGATTCCAGAAATTGACTTGAGTAAAAAGGAAGAAGATAGGATTGAGGTGAAGACCCTCTTGGTGATAAGAAGAACTGAGAAATGGTTGAGGGAACAAAAATAGAAAGGATTTTAGAATAAAGATTCCCAGCAATGCACATCAATAGTTGAAGCACAATTCCCAATAAGCTCCTCTAACCAGCCTATTGCTATATGTGGTGCAGGTACTTCCAAGTCAATAATTGGAAGGAGTCCTATCATCAGAGAATCCAAAAGAGCCCTCACAACCATTCTTCCCCCTCATGCTACCAGATCAAGAACCAGAAATAGGAGGAAAAAGTAGGTTTTTGAGAGAATAATTGTAGATTTGAATTCCGAGGAGGATTCAGGGGAAGCAATGGGTGATAAAGAATCTGGTTCATCGAGAAAAGAGGAGGTTAGTACAAAGCAATAGTCAGAGGTTGTTTTAGAGACCCCTGAACTGATGATGATTTCAGATGTGTCCCCTAATCAAGTGAACCCTAGAAAAGAAGTCTCAGCCCCTGCACCCAAATGGCTAGAGAGTTCAATCACTGATAAAAGAAAAGTAATTCTATTTTCTTTTCCATTGGAAGACATGGTGAGTAAGTGTTTGGGCAAAACTCCTAAATCCAAGAAACTAAAAACAACATCCAGGGTAAGTATTGACCCTAATACTGGGAATTGGAGCGCGGAAATATCCAGGCCAGCAACTGATGAAGAGGTTCAAGACCCTATGGTGCAAGATTTCACAATTGAAAAAGTATATCTTGGGGCTGCTTCGAGAGCTGCGGATGTGCATCATCTAGAGGTGTCCACCAAAAGGATAGTTAGTCGAACCTGGAAAGACAAGAAAGACAAAAGAGAGTTGAAGCAAGCAGACTATGCACTCTATGGCAGAGTACATTGATGCCATTCATAACCCCAATCCGCAGCCAGTTTCACAACTTTCTCTGACTTTTGATCCTAAGTCTCCAGCTAACCAAAAGATGTTGGATCAAGTTAACAGGAACAGGATGGTGACTAAGGTATTTGATGATTGGTTGGACTGCATTATATAGAAAGGCACCGAATATATTCATGAACTGGAGAATATATATAATCGAACTACAGCCACCATTGATGACCTTAAGGCATAGAATGCTTCTTGGATAAAAGATGAAGGCAAGTGGGTGAATGTAATGAATCAAGTTGATGAGGTTCAAAAATATGGAATAGCCAAATTTCTGTCAGAAAAGAATTTAACAGGTCTGGACGAAGATTTACTGTATGTGATTAAGAAGAACATTGAATGGAGAAATTCTGTATCTCGGCAAGGGCAGTTTGAGATTACAAAAATGATCAAGGAAATAACTGAATTCACCCAATCATTACAGCGTGATCTACAGTGTATCGATGTAAAATACATAAAGGATGATGGGGAACCAGAGGATAACATCGATATAGTCATTCAATCTTTTAAGGAGAAAATTAACTTCGTCAAAGAAAGTGACAACATATTAACCCAGGATTTCTCTTGGATTTCTAAGGTGGAGTCACTTCTTTATCTCTGTATCAACACACTCAAGCCAAATTTCTGTCAGAAAAGAATTTAACAGGTCTGGACGAAGATTTACTATATGTGATTAAGAAGAACATTGAATGGAGAAATTATGTATCTCGGCAAGGGAGGTTTGAGCTTACAAAAATGATCAAGGAAATAACTAAATTCAC
Source organism: Cunninghamia lanceolata (assembly GCA_027924645.1). Lineage (NCBI taxonomy): Eukaryota > Viridiplantae > Streptophyta > Pinopsida > Cupressales > Cupressaceae > Cunninghamia > Cunninghamia lanceolata. Next base: position 2,937,870 of record BSBN01000798.1, read on the forward strand.
CTAATCATTATAGCATGATCTACAATGTATCGATGTAAAATACATAAAGGATGATGCGGAACCAGAGGATAACATCGATACAGTCATTCAATCTTTTAAGGAGAAAATCAACTTCGTCAAAGAAAGTGACAACATATTAACCGAGGATTTCTCTTGGATTTCTAAGGTGGAGTCACTTCTTTATCTCTGTATTGATGCACTCCCGGAACACAAAGAGAAGGTTGGGAAAATACGGAGGGAGAAAGATGTCTGGAAGACAAGGATGAAACACATAAGCATCCCCAACTTTCTGAAAATTCAGGAGTTAGTTACAACGTTTCAGGAGTGGAAAGCTCAACATGCCTCCCCAACTGCCCACGGCAAATCTAGAAATTCAATCCCATTGTCTCATTCATGATCTTATTGACTCAGTTTCTTTTATTCACTTTTTCAGTTATGTTATTTTCAAAAACTTAATCTTTAAATCAGTTTGTAAAAAAACTAAATCCAGTATGGGTCAGAGTTACTTTAACTCTGGGTTTGGTTTACTTGGTTGGATAATTAGGGCTATCATATATATATGTTTTCAGTTGCTAAAACTAGATAGAAAAGATAGAAAAAGAAAAGAAGATAAAAAATTTCTTGAAGCTGAACTACATTTTCTCATAGCATATACAAATTTTGTCTGAAACTTTTTTTTTCATCTGTGAATGAAAAGGAGAAACAATTACTGCATGCTTAGATCTGTGTGTTTGAGTATTTGAAATTGGGTTTTCTATGTGAAATCTTCTTTCATATGGTAATTGCTCTTTTTGGACAACTTATAGTATGTGTTTTATCATTTATTGGTTCAACAATATATGTTTGTTTATAAATCTGGTCATTATTGAAAATATAATCTATGTATTCTATCACTAAACGATGTTATAAGAGAGATATCACATTCATAGCATAATGATGTATGGATGTTAGTTTGCCTTTAGGCACTTTCTAGTTAAAAGTGTATTTGGATAATTAAAATAGATCAAATTCATTGAAGATCCTAAAGGGAGCTATACCTAAATTCAGAAGGGAACTGTTCTTGATAGTTCACCCATTTGTTGATTAATTCTTTTGTTCTTAAAAGGAGGGTATAGAGTCAGAATAGAGTATTTTTTTAAATAAGGACAAATCTGTTAACCAACAATATGAAATCAAATTCGGTGTTTGGTTGAAGAGTAATGTGGATGTGAATGTATATGTGAAGTACAGTATAAGTGACAATAATAGAAGAAGAGAGATCTTGTCTAATGTAAAAATAGAGCAATGAAATAGAGCAATCAAGATGAAGAGTTTTGAGACAGTATTTCTGAGATTCATTGGAACTGTAACCATGTATTCTTAGATGCAATCAAAGCAATTCATTTTGGCAGTAAGCCGCCTCCTTTCCTTTTCTAGGCAGTGAGCCTTCTTGCAATGAGCACTTCTCTTGGGCAGTGAGCCCTGGGCAGTGAGCCCTAAGGCAGTGAGGCTTCTTTGTAATTTGGTATTGTTCCTACATAATATATTGTGAGCTAACACTCACCATGGTTTTTCCTAGTTTTGGGTTTTCCACATAAAAATCCTGATGTTCATGTGTGATGCATTGTGGTTGCTTCTTCTATGTTTAATTTTCTTTATTATTGCATGTGGTAAATGGATTACTAGTTTAATAAGTAAAAGGTTAAATAGAATATTGATTCAACATATTAGTCTCTCCCTCTCTATATCTCTTTCATATAATCAAAATAATAATAATGTCCATAATCTTCAATACTTGCTCTCTCTCTCTCTCTCTCTCTCTCTCTCTCTCTCTCTCTCTCTCTCACACACACACACACACACGCGCGCGCGCGCGCACGCGCGCACACACACACACACACTCTTCTCCCTCTGGAGTTCTTTGAGGAAAAAAGGAAACTAAAATCCTTATTCACATAAGTTGAAGTATATAATGTAAGGTGAATAAGAGCATATATTTGTAATATTTTTTGTGTCCATTCTGATTCCTCAATCATTGCCCATCCATTTTGTTTTTCCTATTTTATCTATAATGCTCTCACTTCATGTCTTCTACCACTAATTAATTTTATCTACATGTTATTTAGGCGTACCCATTGCACACTAAGGTGCAATTGCTAGTTTCTAAAATTCTTAAAGAAGGATGCCTTTCCTTATGTATCACAATCCTCCTGGTTTCCTGTTCCCTCAGGGCTTAAATTTCATGGCCGTATGGCCATATTTAGACATTTTTGTTGTAAAATACAATCAAAACTTTAAAAAGATTGTATCACATGAAAGGAGAGATTATGGATAGACTATCAAAATTTATATAGAATTATGATGATATATATATATTTGGTTTATATATAATTTTACTTTTATTAAAGTATATCATTGCATTTTAAGGGCACCTTTGAATAGATAACCATCATTAAAAAATTATATGACAGGCAAGGTCGACCGTCAAAGTTAAGCTTCCCTACTCTTCTTTGTTGTATGGCGGCTTCTCTGTTCCCTGTTATTGTGAGTTAAGGGGGCCGGGGCTGTTTGTGACTGTCTCTTTTCAGGTGCTGTGTTCAGCTGTTGCTGGTGCTTCATTGGCTCTATCTGTTTTCCCATCCTTTCGGGACTTATCTCACCCTTATTGCTCTCTATGGGCCCTTCCCCTGTTTTTCCCGTTTGTGTTTGTGCGCTTTCTGCCCGTTTTGTTAATGTTTTTTTATGCCTTTTCTTTCAGGTTTGTTTCTTGAATTGTATTGGAGGGCCTTCTATTTCTTGGGCCCCTGTTTTGTCTGTGGACATGTAGTAGTTGTTTATTTGACGGTTTGGCTGTTCTGAATTTCTTATCTCTTTTGTTATGGCAAGAAATCTGATCTCTCCTATATACAAGGGTAGAGGTCCTTCCCCTGTTAATAAATTTTAAAAAAAAATTAATAAAATGAATTGTGTTTCTATGTCTAATGTTAAATTTGTATACAGTTTAAACATATAATGCCCTAGTACAGCAAAATTAGAAACAATCAAGGCCTGCTGGCTGGGTGCAGAGATAAAGTTCTGGGCTTTATCAAGGCGGTAAGGCTAACCCAGGTTCGAGCCACGGCCTGTCTCCTCAATAATGGCCTCTCTCCCAGTAAGAAAGAAGAAAATCACAAACATTCATATATAAAAATACAAACAGACCAAGTTTATTAAAATATATGTTTAATACATATGTTCTTTATGATACAAGCCTATGCATAAGCAGCATATCAAGCAATTTAAGAAAATTGCTAATTGTAAAATAGGTTTAAAGCATTTTGAAAACAGTGAGGAATGCCATGGCCTCCATAAAACATATATTTCAATATATCCTTCTCTTAAATTTATATTTCCCAGAGCGGTTCCCACAACAGCATTGGATCCACCTCTTCACACGTGGTATATTCATTTTGTTGTGAGGAGGCAGCTAAAACGTGTTCAGCATCAAGAGATCCAATGGTGAGAGGGGATAGAAGCTTCTCCTGTGTAAGACGCATGTTCATGAGCTCTGCTTGCGTGGCTGCCAACTGGGATTCCAGGTCAGCAATCCGCTTCTGCAGTTGATTGGTTGCTTTTGTACAGCCATAAACAGTGTCCTCCACTCTGGCTGTTGCTTCATACACCAAACTATTTACTGCATCTGCTCTTTGCTCAGCTTTAACATCCTATTACAGTACCACATCAAAACCATGAATTCCAATATCTGCTATAATAAAGGCAGCTAATTGTTTTCCCACTAGTACAAAAACATACAACCTTTAATACAGTATTAAAAAAATATTCTTTCTCTCCATTTGTCCTTATGATGAACATTTTAAGTGGGTCTTAAATGTCAGTTGTAAAACAAATTTATATAACTAAATACGTTTCTTTGTTTCCTAAAACTCTTTTACCCAAATATAAGAATAGACTGTGGAGGGATAAATCTGTAATATTTGTGGTAGTATAAGAATCAAACTTAGAAATTGGGATGGCCACGTTACTGTAAGCATTCTAACAACATTGCTGAGTCCGTACACTTTCTGCACGACCGCAAACTTTTTTAGGTCGTCCGAAGGAAAATGAGGAGCCAGCAGACATTCATCAGAGCATTTTTTGCGTTGTAATCGACAAGCTGCGCAGGCCCAAGGTGCCATCTTTCCTTTTGCCATGCCTGTATACAGTGTTGCTTCTATTTATAGAAAACCCAACCATGTTCCGGTAGGATTTCACATTTGTAGTCTTTTAATATAACACGCATTTGTAATGTAACTTTTTTGTCATATCTGTTTGTACTATTTTTTACATTGTTTTTTCTGATATATAAGTATACAGTTGTAAATAGTTGTGGTTTAGTTTAATATAAAAATAATATATTAGGATGGTCATACAACAAATCTCTCCGCACTTTTAGAAAAATTATTGAGATTTGGACACAAATATTTAAAGCAGGCAGCATGAAAATTTGGGTTTTTATGTGGCACATTTTTTTAATCTCTGTCATGAGAGGGATTCTATAGCAATCAATTCAATAGAGAATTAAACACAATTGGCTAATAACCATTATATTTTTCTGCCTCAAATATTATGTAATCTTTAAACATCACACATTTTTATCACTCTACTTAAACATTCCAATTCAATGGTCACAATCAAAACAATTTCATTTTTCATCTATATTATCCACTTCCACAGTCAAAAGCTAATTTTAGCCAGTAAAAATAGGACAATATTTACCAGTTTTTGTTGTGAATGCTTGGTGTAAAATTGCTATTGACTGTATAACCATTGAAGTGGATGATATTTAAGTACAGTGCACATTTATAATCAAAAGATAAGAATATATTTACTCCCTTTTCTTTTTCTTTTATTTTCCTTCTTTTTGTCCCTTTTTCTTTCTCAAGTTTTGGCTTTTGTAAAACATTATAATTTTATTAATTGGTTGTATTGTTTTTACCAGATCTGTGTCTTTATTCTCTTTTGGACTGTTTCCTTTGATATATAAATATACTGTTGTAAATAGTTACAGTACAATTCAATATAAAATAATATATTACAATGTTTGAGGGTGATGATTTGGGTTTATACAGACTGCATCGTAGAAATCATGATTGTGGTGTAGACCGCAGAAAGCAGAGGAATCATTTGCAATTTCACCTCCAGAACAGTGTACGGCGAAAAGATAATTTGAGAAAGGAGGAACATCTGAGACCACACTATCTATTTCGCTCTGGCCAAAAGCGTTGTTGTGACCGTACTGAAGCACATGATCGGTTCTGTTCCGTTTCTTCACCTCCAGAACTGTGTACGGCGAAAAGATAATTTGAGAAAGGAGGAACATCTGACACCACACCATCTATTTCGCTCTGGCCAGAAGCGAAGTTGTGACCGTACTAAAAAGCACATGATCCGTTCTATATTCTTTCTCAGGTAAATGGTGGTTTATTTCTAAGTTTATTTGTGCTATATCTCATTTGCTTTCTTTTTATTAGAAAAGCTCTCGGTAAATCCGCATCTCCTATATTTCTTCTTTATACAGGCTATGATATTAAGATCTTTGTAGACCTAAGTGCTTAATATCCATAGATAATTACATTGATGTTATTTTAAATCTAGACACATTTAAGATTAAGAGCACAAACCAAATCTAATCAAATATTCTCTTTATGACTCTTCGTGGAGGTCAAAAGACCATAGTTGGAGATTAATCATTTTAGGAAGCTCTCAAGCAGTCAACCTTTCTCACTCTATTCAGCTTCAAGTACTTTTGGTGACTTCATGGCATGAAGGTTTTGCATTTTTCATCTATTGACTATATTTCTTGTGTTCACTTAGATTTCATTTGTATGTAATTCCTTTTAGTTCAAGTAATATAAGTTATTCTAGTATTTTTTTTGTGTTTCTATTACTATTTCTCAAGTACTATGTGAATGTGGTTCATGTATCCAAGTCTCTGAATTCATATGCAAATTTTGTCCCCTTGTGTACAGAGGATGATACCACATTTGGACACTAGCATAGTTGTGTTGTCATCTTGTGTTGCGCAGGCATCCATACTACATCTATTTTCTAAAACTTTCTCTAGATTTTGCATATCTTCAAGTTTCTATTTTTGTTTCTATTTTTTAGATTCTATTACTATATTATTTATTTTTCTAATCTTCCTTAATTCAAAAGCAAAGCCATGATATTTTGTTTAAGAAGTGAATACAACTTTTAATTAGGTGAAATATGTTGGAGTAGCAATAAAATGAGTGCAAAAACTAAGAACTTTCACAAGTGAATATGCGCACAATAATGCCAAAAAACTATCATGCAATGAATCAAAATGTGAAGCTTACAAAATACAAAGAGGCTCCTTGTATAAGTAGGATATGGAGGAAGTAGGGATGTACAAGTAAACAATTGACTAACCCTCCAAAGTGAATGATACAAGTGAGCACAATTGTAACAAGTGTGGAGACATGTGTTGAGTCCAGATGATGCGAGATAAAAGTGAAAAAACCTCTCTAAGTGAGCTTAAGTGTAGTGTGAATAAGACCTAGTCAAACTAGAAAGATAAACAACACACTCACACTACCACCCCCTTAAGTGATACTTAGAGAGAAAGTTAAATACTAAGAAATGGGTCTCAACAACTCTGATGAGGTACCCATGAACAATAAAAAGTCTCTCACAAATGGAGGAAAGGACAAAACCCTATGGGAAAAAGTGTAATGCTCTCGCCTTTACACTAGGACATTAATGGACAAAAATAGGACAAATAATTTTTTTGTGATGTAGTTATGACATGCGCATGTCCCAATTACACAATCATGCACTAGAATCGTCACAACATCTCATGATGACACTCTAGGACATGATGCAAGAAAAAACCACAATGACCACTCAGGGTCCAAACACACCAACAACACCAGCAGAAGATTTACTAATCATGTGAAAAGGCCAACACAATAACCCTATGAGAGAATAGAACTCACTCCATGATGAAGGTTGGATGCGAATACACAACCTTGCACTCTCATGAATACATGGAGTAGGATGAGGGTGATAATCACCTTAAATCCATCCCATCACGATGGCACACAACCTCAAAGCACACAAAATAACCTACTCAAGAAGGGGATCCACTAGGGAGATCACATCCTTCCTTGAGAAGAATGACAACCAGTCAATACAGTGACATATGCTTCCCAAGAAAAAAATAGTCATAACTCCCAAAATACATCACGTCCAGTCAAGATAAAAATATGGGAGGACTCAAAGGACCATGGGGAACAACTTTCATATACAAATTTTCCTCAAAAGATGTCAAGAAATGCTCATTATCTGATGGCTCAAGAACCACATTGCGAAACAAGATGACAATATGAATCTGGGACTCTAGTGCTTAGCTCTAGTGTACCACCTAGGCACTAGTGTCCTTCTTAGGTGCTAGTGTCCTCCCTGGGTGCTAGTGTCCTCCTAGGGCTTTAGAGTCCTTCCTGGGTGCTATAGTCCACCTGGGGTGCTAGTGTCCCTGAATAATGTCCAAATAGAATTTTCACAAAGGCACAAGTTTCAGAGTGACTCACATATCCTCAAGGCTACTACAAACCCTGGAAACACTCAAGAACCCCTTACGAACATTTAGAAGGAAAAACAAGAGCCCAAAGGCCGTCTAAGTTTGACAATGCACACACACGTCAAAATGCTCTCCCACAAGGATGGAGATTGACACACAAGCCAAGTGCAAATACCTAGGAACTAGAGAGAAGTTGAACACCAAGGACACACCTCTCTCAACATGACAAAAGAATCCAAACAAGCCATAAAACATCGACATGTGACCAATACACCAAGCAATGTTGATATTCAACCTACAAACTGAACAAAGGGTCGACCATGACACCTCACCAAAATGATATATCCACAAGGATCCAAATCACATAGCATCTACTAAACAAACATAAATAACATGTTATCTGATCTCAAAAGCATTAAATCCATCAAATATAAAAATATAACCATGTTCCAATATGCTAACATACATGTCAAATAAGAGAAATTCCAAACGGAATGCCACTCTTGTTGGACACCAACATTGAAAAGAGCCAAAACCAAACATGTAAATCTCAATCATAATGTGGGAAAAATACAACCCAATCCATAAACATGACATAATATAAGTATAGCATATAAAATAGAGGACTTCAACATCCTTAGTTAACCATTTCCATCACATGAGATAATGTTACAAAATGATCATTTTCATCCAAAACATGTTTCATTTTCCAACCAAACGACATCATAAAATTATAACATGATAGAGGCTACTTTCCAAACATGGAAGGATCACACTCAAATGAATAAAATATACAAATCATGAATATACATCATAATAAATGAGCTCCAAATTGGCCCAACAGGCGCATAGTACAATATAGCCAAAATATCCTGAAATGAATAAAGAATCATCTAGCTCTTGCAAGATCTATTCAAGGACCATTTGGGGAATATTATCCACCTACAAACCATATTACCATCTTCGAGTGCAATAGATGCCTATGCCATTCTAGGCAACCCCTGAGCTACGAGGAAGACAATCATGGATACACTATCATCAAGTCACAATCTCACAAGTACCAAAATCCCAAAACACCATCTCACATACACAAGAATCATACAAAACAATAAAACTAGAGTATGAAAACAAAACTGGATCTAGGATAGCATCTCCATTTTACGTGAATATTCTAAAAAACATGGCTTGTCTCAACACAAGCTCAAATACTTGCAATCCAACCAAACAAGGACTAGGGGAGGGTAGCTAAGACACCAAGGTGGGCTTCCCCTTGGTTCTTCATATCCAAGTTAAAAAGCAATAGGTTGCAAAGGTCTCATGTAAACACTCACTTGGTGAATGTTTCTCAAAGGTAACGGGGGACTCTTGCAAGGCACACCTACACTTGCCATATGTATGGGGGACTCTTACAAGGCACTCTTATGCTTACCTTGGGTAAACAGTGGCTCTTACAAGGCACACCTATGCTTACCATATGTAAGGGGGGATATCTTACAAAGCATGCCTACACTTACCCAAAACACATCAACCCACAGGTACAGGCATCAATTGCAAGACACACTACTTACTCTAAGGGATCCTCCTATAAGATGCACACCATACTTTGGAGTTGGCCACCCTAAGCCTTCAATGGATATCCCCTATCCTATACAATTTTGGGGTTAACTTTTTAGAAGCCTAAAAATAGGAAAAGAGTGGTTTTCCCAAAAAACACACATCCCAGTGCAATTCCAGAATTAAACCCATGGGGAATCAACCATCCCACATTGTACGCAACTTTCAGAAAATTCAAAATTCCACAAAAAAAAAAAAAAAATTTGAATGTCTATCTGCCATTGACGAATCTTGGAGCATCCTTTCCAAAACCATACACAAATTTTCACTTTTTCCCAAACAATGAAATTCAAAAATCGAAGAATACCCTCTAGATTTAAATTAACCCAACAATACACTTCTAACATCACATAAATTTTTCACTCAAAATAGGCAAGTCAAAACAATGAAAATCACGTAATTTTCACATTTTTTTGAGGAATGTAAAATTCAAAACTGCAACCATACCCTTTTGTGCCTAATCTACCCAACAAGACACTTTTTAAATAAAAATAACATTTCCAAAAAAATTTCCATGACTTTTGTTGAAATTTCACTTTTCCAAAAATGAATTCCTACAACTTCAAATTTTAAATAAAAATTTGAATTTGAATTCAAACAACCAAAGGATTACCTCGATCTATGTAGATTCTCATTTCAAACAATATCCCTCCAATTGACTTTTAGTTTCAGGGAATTCCAAGCATCCAAAATTCAAATTCTTGAAAGAGGGTTTGAAAATGAGTATTTTCTTCCAATTTTGCTCTCCAAAACTTACCAAAGCATAATAAAATAAAGTAAAGCCATTTTTCCTTATATATCCACTAATTAAGATTATACTTAACTAACCCTTTCACTACCCCAAAGCTAATTTTCACTAACACAATAATCTAGAAATTGAATAATTCTTTTCAAAATAGACTTACATATATTTCTCAAACACCAAACAATTAAAATAAAATGCCTTTCCAATTAAAATAATTCTAACACACCTAATTAAATCATTAAATATGATTTTCTCTAAACTAGAAATACCCAAAATATTTCAATGATTTCTGAAACATCACAATTCATTATGCACATACCAAGCACAAGTAGAATCACACAAGCAATAAAATCAAATTCACGCCAAAATATGTTTCACAGGTCTAACACAAGGGGATGTAGAATCACAAATCAATTAGGATGAGGTCCAAATATATATAAAGAGTCTCAAAGGTCCAAATACACACATCGAGAATCCAAGTCAAACATTGGTATCATCTAGTGATCACCAATCTATAAAACAAAATATCACAACAAAATATCATACAACATTGGTACACCAAAGGTGACAAAGAGAATGACACAAATGCTTATGGGAATTACAGCCTCCCCCACTAGGGTTAGACTTAGTCCTGGAAGCCTATAATAAGATAAGGACTAGTGCCCATAGCCTCATTGCCTTCTCACAAAAAGATCACCACAAAGCTACTCCACTAGACATTTACCAAGTCCATGCCTCGACTCAAAAGGCCCTACCTTCAATGAAGAAAACTATGGATAGGAACCAAACAAGGATGGTCACCCAACCCTCGCTAGAGAGTCGACAATCAAAGTTCTAAGATCATCCTAACGATCTGCCACAGTATACACTCGGTGAGTTCTACCAACATCACTCACCATTGGCTTTTACGCAACAACACCCTATCCACCCGCTGATGCTACACCCTAAGGATAATCTCTCACAAAATGGCCTACTACACCATACTCAAAGAAAGTCCCTCTTAAAGGAAACTAAGTGGGTTGAGACCTACTCAACTACTAATAATTTGAGAAGCTAGAGATAGCCTAAATTCCACTAACTTGCTATTGGGTTGGTGAAACAACTCCACCCAAGAACTACTCTTGATGCTCTTTCTTGACGACCCCAACCCTAGTTCCACATGGAATCCTATCTTGACTATTGTTGAGGTGTTGTATGAGGGATAGAGGATGACCAAACACCACTCGTCTAACTAAGAAGGAGCACGAGAATGCACTCCTGGTTTCCCTCCAAATCCCTTCACCAAATTCTCCTCTAAAAGTTTAGTTGACTCAATAGAAATCTCAAAGGTCAAAGGTCTATTCATACACACTACACCAAAAATGGGAGAATTCAATGGCAAAGTGTGCCTTTATGTTTCTCTCAAAAGGCTACAGGTTAAAGCATTAGCCCAAAGCTAACTATGATACATTTTTTTGGATAAAATGAAAATGATAAAACAATGAAATGCATTACCTATACCCAAATCTTCAATACCTCAGATAGATGGATGCATAATAAATTGATTGATTGAGTGATTTGATATGTTGGTTTATCAATTTAGAAGCATAACATTTGCATAAGATGAAGATGATTGATGATGGATGGAAGATAGATGATAATAGATGAGAAGATTGAAGAATGATTTTGACAACATGAGGATGTATGAAAAGTGGATTCATCAAATGGCTTGTAGAAGGCTTGATTTGAATGGATGCTTGAGATTAAAAGGCTAATTGAATGATGTGGATGGCTAGGATTGACTACTTATTCCCACTTTTCAAGGAAGTTGTAGTCATATGCCAAGTGTACAAAGGAGTAGGATAAGGTTCATGTGTGACCGTGTACACAAAAACCTTTATTTAATAAGTTCATGTGTGACTGTGTACACAAAAAGGATATTAAATGAAAAATGCACTACCACACATGATTCAATTGAGAGGTGGACAAGTGTTGGAATGCGGTGAAACGTGAGGACCTAATTCAAATATTTTATTTGAATTAGTTGGGATATTATTAGGAAAATTAATTAAATAAGTAGAATTTATTTAATTAATTGGAAAGTGGGATAAGGAATGTGAAATTAATTAAGTAAATAAAATTTATTTAATTAATTGGCTAAATGGGATTAGGATGGGACTAAGAGTGGGATTATTATGTGAAATTAATTAAATAAATAAGATTTATTTAATTAATTGGATTAATGGGATAAGTTGAATTAGGAGTGGTATTAGGATAAAATGCTACATGATGTCTAAGTAATGTATTTGACTAGTTGTTGCAAGACATGGACAAATTTGGGACTAATTTGGGTGTCTACATTTTTCCCCTCTTTGAGATGATGTTCGAGATGATGAGCTTTATGTCGAGTAACATCATTTCAAAAAAGTTAAGGTATGGATGGAGGAAAAGTATAGTGATGATGGGATGATGATGATGAGATAGGATGATGATGAGGATGCCCCCTCAAGAGGATAGGCGGGTTGGACAAACATGGGTAGGCTCTCGAAATGAAAGGGATTGGTCAAGGAAGAAAGATATGGGAATGGATAGAAGAAATGAATGATGCGTTATGCTACAATGAAAGTGAGAAACCATAATGTTTGATATAGCACTAGACCTTATGCACCAAGGTATAAGGACTGGGGTGACAATGTGTCTTGTGCACCCAACCTAATACAACCTTGTCTAATGTATGAGGAAGTAAACTTATAGCATTAAAGTCCTAATGCACAAAAGATATGATATGACCTTAGATGCAAAGGATAATGCAAAAGCTAATCCAACATACGTGCAAAATATGAATATTAGCTGGAAAGATTATAGATTTGATACAAATGCAAAATAAAATGATAACACACACAAGAAAGCAAGCAAGCATGGACAAATGATACAAAAACAAACAAGGTATTGCCCCTATCAAGCTATAAACCAATGCTCGATTGATTGATGATGATAGAAATGATGATGATAGCGTTGTCATTGAAGGGAAAGATATATCCCTAGATCAACACAAGGATGCAGGAACGATATATCCCATTGATGATGATGATGATGATGATGATAATTGAATGATTTGGTTTACGACAAGATTAAGATTAAGACCATTGATTCAATGGGATAATTTGACTTGGTTGGTATGGATTAAGGATGACTTGCATTTGGATCATCACTTAGAATTTTGGATTGATTTGATAATGAATTGATGATTGGATTGATTTGATTGATTGAATGTTTAAAGAATTTGAAGTGATGTAGAGAGGTGATGATGACTTGTATGTGAGTTTATGGATGGATGATTGATGATTTGGGATTGATATGAATGAATGTGATTGATGGGAAGATTTGATTTGATTGGAGATGATTGGATTGATTTGATTTGAGGAAATGATTTGATTGGTTTAGATTGAATTGGAGAAAGTTGTTTGATTTGATGAATTGATTTGAAGGATGATTGGATGAAGATTGAAGAATTGATTGATGAAGTGATGATTGAGTTGAATTGATTGGAAGAATTAGTTGGATTGATGAAATTGATAGATTCATTGGATTTTAGGTGTTTATTGATGATGTGGGAGATAGATGATAGAAGAATGTGAGATGAATGAGGATGATGATTTATGAAGATTAGAAGGATGAAAGATGGAAATGGGCTATCACCTATGCTTGAATCTGAGCACTTCTTTCATATCCTAGATTGCCTACATACCATGTATCCATGGGATCAAGGCATTTAATGATAAAGATGAGATGTAGTTCTAATAATGTTTTATTAGTGGTGATGATGAAGGTGGATGGATTGATCAGGTTATGGTTTGATTGGGATTGTTTGGATGTTTGATGATATATGATGTTATTGATGAGATGATATGCATTGGATAGATGTGATTTTGATTGATTGATAGATTTGCTTGATTTGATGATTTGATTGGATTTGTTTTAATGGATTTGATGTGATGGATTTGATTTGATTTAGATTTTGATGGAGTGTTTTGATTTGATTTGATGATTTGATTGATGATGTGATGGATTTTATTTCTTGGATTTTTTGTTTTGGATATTTGATTTTTTTTGTATTTTTGGGAATATTTAATTTTTTTTGGGAATGTTTTGATTTTTTTGTATTTTTTGAAATCTTCTGATTTTTTTGGATTTTTTGAAATGTTTTGATTTTTTTGTATTTTTTTGGAAATATGTTGGGATGTCAATGGATTACAATTGTGAATAGCCTTTGTGCTAGATACCAATGACAAAGGAAAACCAAGTCTAGATGTAAGGATCGAGGTAGGATGAATGGATAAAAGGATGGGTGATAGTAAATGGGATGGAAGGCTCATGATAGATGGATGGTATGGAAGACTCATGATAGAGGGATGGATAAAAAGGATAGGTTATAATGTGTGGATGTATGCCTCATAATGGAGCTAGGATGTGATCTCCAAAGACTATGTCGTAGAGGAATAACATGCCCCATTCTTAGTGGTAGACTTAGGATTTTACATGACAAAGCTTATGATGAAAAGATGACATGATAGATTTTACATGACAAGGCTTATGTGGTGCAGAGCCGCTGGCAGAAGTGTTTAAAAAAATGGGTGCAACTATTTACCCAACATACATTTTCCTTTGTATGTCCACATACATACATTTGTCTTTGTATGTAATTTCACCGATGAAACCCTTCCTTTCGCTGAGACATACGACCATCAGCCCAACTTTCATTTAATCCTTCGATGACTTTTCTCACCCTGACTCATTCAACTTTGACTATGCATTTCACAACCTGTTATCACCGCTTCCTCTCACCATTCTTGTCGGTCACCACTTGTATCTTTGGACAATGTATATGCGTGTTGTATATTTACAATATACAATCGTAAGATGCAACTCAAACATGCAACAAACCCTTTAACTGGTGTTGACCCACTTGTATCAACCCATTGTACATTTACAATGTACCTTCAACACATGCAACCAAAAAGTGCTTCTATGGGATACTCAGATCATGAACCCAATACCCTTAGTGATATACACAAACCTTGTATATCGACAATGTATATTCTTAATGTATATTCTTAATGTACATTCACAATGTACATTTTAAAAGTGCATTCAAAACATACAAATGGAAGATGCATCCTCCCGCATACTTGCCGATTGTATATTTGACCTGACCGTTGACTGCCTTGTATGTCGATGGCCTTGTATGTTTGTAATGTATGTTTAATGCATACAATTGATGACATACAAACTTCTAATGAACCCGATATGCTTGCGATATACAAACTTCAATAGACGAAAGTGATATACTCACAGAATGAGTATCCGACATACAATTATTGTATATATATCAAATGCATCTTCAATGTAAATCCGGTGAATCTTCACTGTTAAAGCACTGCAAACCCTATAATTGATTAGATCTATTTCTTCAACAAACTAACATAGATTTCAAGCTTTCATAACCTAGCACATAAGGATGCTAGGGTAAATCAATGCATGCTGTAAATGATCCTACATCCATGGAATAAACAAATAGAAACTACGAAACAAAAACATCTATGTACAACCATTCACCTGATTATGAAATAATCCAACTGGTGGAATGGGCTAAGAACCCATCTTGAATGAAAAATAGAAAATCGACTACACAGTGAATTTAAGAACCAAAAAAATAACACCAATAGGATCTCCTTTATTTTGCTTTCAAAAAATGCATACAATCACTATGGTTCACAATTTGAAATGAATTGCACAACTACTACTCTGTCAAATCTCTGATCTCTCAAAACCAAAATCAACTCTCTATCCTCAAATTGATCTGAGCTAGGGTATTTAACTCCTTGCTATCGGCAGTACTAACAAGATTCCCAGTGGCTGGGAGACAGTTCCAAGCGGTTGGGAGATAATTTTAACAACATACTCTAACAACCTAACAACCTGTCATTACAGATCGATAGGTGTCCCTAGGACTTACAAAAAAAATAACTGAATTACAACTACCAAGATATTTGGTCACACAGACCTTATTACATTAAAATGCATAAAACATATCAACCTAGTAAGACCTTAATTGACTTGTTAAAAGGGTACCCCTACACCATACTCCCCGGGAAAAGAAATCTCAAGTCCACTTGAGATGACATTTTGAAGGTCTGCACCATGTTTGATGATCATACATAGTCTTTAAGGAATCAATGCCAACACTCTCCAATTGAATCTAATTGATAGTTAGAGCCCTCCGGCTCAAAGCACCTACTACCTTGTTCTTGACCCCTTTCTTGTGCTTGAGTGTGAAAGTGAAATCTTTTAAAGTTTCCACCCACTTCATATGTCTGTGATTCAACTTCTCTTGACTATTAATGAAACTAAGGGCCTGATTATCAGTGAACACTATCAATTCTTTTGGCATTAAGTAATGCCTCCACTTTTTGAGTGACTATACTAGAGCATACATCTCCAAATCATAGGATGAGTATCTCTTCTTAGCATCATTTAGCTTTTCACTGAAGAATGCAATAGGCCTACTTGCTTGACTGAGTACTACTCCAATTGCCATGTGGCTTGCAACACATTCTACCTAAAAAATTTTGTTGAAATCAGGAAATGCAAGGACTGGCTACTATGTCACCTTCTTCTTCAGTGTTTCAAATGAATCATCTGCCTCCTTTGTCCAAGTGAATCTGCACTTCTGTCCTCCTTTTATAGTGTCAAGAATGGGTGCACAAACATGACTAAATCCTTTTATAAACTTCCTATAGAAGGTTGCTAACCCACGGAAACTTTTGACATCATTCATAGTTTTAGGAGTTGGCCAAGACAATATGGCACTTACCTTCTCCCTATCCATTTTCAATTAGCCCTGTGAAATGAAAAAATCCAAATAGGTAATCTCCTCCTGCATGAACAAACACTTCTCTAAATTGATCATCAACTGCTCTTCATGTAACCTTTTGAGAACTAGGTCTATATGTTTGAGGTGCTCTTCCCTTGTATTGCTGAAAATCAGGATGTCATCAAGATATACTATGACAAATTTTCCTATAAATTCTCTCAAGACCTCATTCATCAGCCTCATAAAAGTGCTAGGAGCATTGGACAAACCAAAAGGCATGACCTTCCACTCGTATAATCTCTCATTTGTTTTAAATGCTATCTTCCATTCATCTCCTAGCCTAATTCTGATTTGATGATAACCAATCTTCAAATCTATTTTTGTGAAATATTTGGCACCTCCCAAGTAATCAAGCAAATCTTCTATTCTTGGTATTGGGAACCTATACCTGATTGTTATCTTGTTAATAGCCCTGGAATTAGTACAAAGTCTCCAAGTGCCTTCCTGTTTTGGTGCTAGTACAGCTAGTACTACACATGGGCTTAAACTTTTACCAATTAGGCTTGTTTCCAACAATTCCTCAATCTGCCTAGCTACCTCTACATTCTGCTTTGGTGTAAGCTTGTATGCTTCTTTGTTTGGAAGTGTAGATCCTGGGATTAGATCTATGCAATGACTGATTTCCCTTACAAGTGGTAGGGATCTTGGCATTTCATCAGAGATGATGCCTTTGTACTTATCCAACAACTCTTGAACAACAGGATCTATGAACCTCTATCTCTTCTCTCCCTTGATTTCTTGCTACTACTCCTTATTCACTTTCAAGCATGGAATTAGTGCATATACAACTACGCCCTCTTGTACTATCTCTTTCATGAACTATTTACCTTCTACCAACATTACTTTGACTTCTTTCCCTTTTGACTCTACCTCCTTCTCCATCAATGGTAATAACTCTATCACCTTACCGTCCTTGGTGATTGAATATGTATTCTTGACTCCATCATGTTGTGCTCCCAAGTCATATTGCCATGGTCTTCCAGATAAGAGATGGCAAGTATCCATCTAAGCTATGTCAAACAATAATCTGTCTTTATAGGTTCCAATTTGAAACTCCACCCAAGCCTGCTCTTCTACAACTGTTTGCTGACCTTGAGTGAGTCATGAAATCTTCTATGGGCAAGGATGTGGAAACCTTCTAAGCTTAAGCTTTTTTACCATTTCAATAGACAAAAAGTTTTTAGTAGAACCAGAGTCAATCAGAACTTTACATACCTTTCCTCCTGCCTTGCAAGTGGTTTTGAAAAGAGATTTTCTTTGTGGGGGTTCTTTGTCAGGCACCTTCATGGTGGTCATTACTCTCCTAATCATCAAAGGCTCTCCTATCTTAGGATATCCATAACTATCAGGAGCTTTCACACTGTGATCAGTGTTTGAGTTTGTCACGCTTTGACAGTCAGATTCTTGTATCAGATTTGTTCTTCTTTCGCCCATGGAACTTGATGCTTTTTCTAGACATTTGCTGGCTATATGGCCTTCTTGATTGCAATTGTAACATCTGATAGATCCTCTACCTTGGGATCTTCCTCTAAATGGTGGTCTTCTACCCCTAAAGTTTCCTTTCTGATCATAACTTCCTTTTTGAGTTTGACTACTGTCTCCTTTGTTGCTCTCCTGATTGGACTCACCTTGATATCCAAATCCATGTCCTCTACCTCTGAAAGGACTTCTTCCACCTCTTTGCTTTCTTCCTCTTCCTCTATTATTTTGTTCTTGCCTTCTCTTTAATTTCTCTTCCACTTTGAGTGCCAATTGATAGCACTTCTAAACTGTTTCTGGATTATGCAGATTTAAATCCTCCTGGATGGCAAATCTCAATCCATTGAGATACCTTGCTACCCTCTCTTCCTCATTCTCTTTTACCTTTGTCTTGACACAGAGTTTCATAAATTCTTCAGTATATGAGCTAACATCTAAATCTTTCTATTTCAAATTATGTCTCCTCTTGTGTAATTGGATGTTGTAATCCAATGGAACATAGGCTTCCTTCACTAAAGGCACCATCTTTTTCCAAGTAGCAACTCTACTTTTTCCTTCTTTCACCCTGTCATCTTGGATGAAATTCCACCAAGTTAATGCAACCTCCTTCATTTTAGACCGGGCCATCTTTACCCTTTGATAATTTGGTATTTCCTCTATTTCAAAGAAATTGTTCAAGGAGTCTATCCACTCCATCACTGAATCAGGACCCATCTTTCTTGTAAACACTGGCAAATCTAGTTTCACATCCATGGTTCTCCTCTCCATGGATTTGAGGGCATCCAATAAGGGTCTCTAGTCTGCAAGAACGTCTACCTCTTCCTGCCTAGGGATTTCCTCTTCATCCTCATCATCTTCTTTACCAGAACCTACTCTGTCCCTCAACTTCTTCAACTCATCTTTCAATGCCTGATTCTGAGCTTTCACTGCTTTTCTTTCTGCAATCTATTTCTTTACCAAGACAGCCAACTTAGTGTTGGTCATCCTTGCTGGGACTTCTAATGTTCCCTCTTCATCTGACATCTTTATCTTCCCAGAAAATACTCCTTTGCTTTGATACCACTATGGTGCAGAGCCGCTGGCAGAAGTGTTTAAAAAAATGGGCACCAACTATTTACCCAACATACATTTTCCTTTGTATGTCCACATACATACATTTGTCTTTGTATGTAATTTCACCGATGAAACCCTTCCTTTCGCCGACACATATGACCATCGGCCCAACTTTCATTTAATCCTTCGATGACTTTTCTCACCCCAACGCATTCAACTTTGACTATGCATTTCACAACCTGTTATCGCCGGTTCCTCTCACCATTCTTGTCGGTCACCACTTGTATCTTTGCACAATGTATATGCTCGTTGTATATTTACAATATACAATTGCAAGATGCAACTCAAACATGCAACAAACCCTTTGACCAGTGTTGACCCACTTGTATCAACCCGTTGTACATTTACAATGTGCCTTCAACACATGCAACCAAAAAGTGCTTCTGTGGGATACTCAGAACATGAACCCGATACCCTTAGTGATATACATAAACCTTGTATATCGACAATGTATACCCTTAGTGATATACACAAACCTTGTATATCAACAATGTATATTCTCAATGTACATTCTAAAAGTGCATTCAAAACATACAAACGGAAGATGCATCCTCCCACATACTTGCTGATTGTATATTTGACCCAACCATTGACTGCCTTGTATGTCAATGGCCTTGTATGTTTGCAATGTATGTTTAACGCATACAATCGATGACATACAAACTTCTAATGAACCCGATATGCTTACAATATACAAACTTCAACAAACAAAAGTGATATACTCACGGAATAAGTATCCGACACATAATTACTGTATATATATCAAATGCATCTTCAATGTAAATCCTGCGAATCTTCACTGTTAAAGAACTACAAACCCTACAATTGATCGGATCTGTTTCTTCAACAAACTAACATAGATTTCAAGATTTCATAACCTAGCACATAAGGATGCTAGGGTAAATCAATGCATGTTGTAAATGATCCTGCATCCATGGAATGAACAAACAGAAACTACGAAACAAAAACATCTATGTACAACCATTCCACTGACTATGAAATAATCCAACCGGTGGAATGGGCTAAGAACCCATCTCGAATGTAAAACAGAAAATTAACTACACAGTGAATTTGAGAAGTAGAAAGATAACACCAATAGGATCTCCTTTATTTTTCTTTCAGAAAATGCATACAGTCACTATGGTTCATAGTTTGAAATGAATTGCACAATTCTACTACTCTGTCAAATCTCTGATCTCTCAAAACCAAAATCAACTCTCTATCCTCAAATTGATCTGAGCTAGGGTATTTAACTCCTTGCTATCGGTAGTACTAACAAGATTCCCAGTGGTTGGGAGACAATTCCAAGCGGCTGGGAGATAATTTTAACTAACAAACTCTAACAACCTAACAATCTATCATTATAGATCGATAGGTGTCCATAGGACTTATAAACAAAAACAACCGAATTACAACTACCAAGATATTTGGTCACACAGACCTTATTACGTTAAAATGCATAAAACATATCAACCTAGTAAGACCTTAATTGACTTGTTGAAGGGGTGCCCCTGCACCATTATGATAGGTTGATAATGATAGAATTGTTTGGAAAGGATGAGGTATATCAAGAGATATCTAAAGCATATTTCAACATTTTGCCCCTATGTCTTTATCAAGATAAAAAGGAAGAAGGGAGGATGGATAGACTCAATATGATAGGTATGTGGGTGTAATGAAGAAGGAGGATAGGATGGAATATGGCAAGATAGGACATGATAGGATGGAAAATGATAGTGTGGCATGGATGAGACAATGTGCCCCCAAGTGTAAGTGACATAGAAGATCAACCTACACATGACGCATGTTTGCTAGGTTTTCATCATGGTACTTATCCAAGGCACCTGTTTACTAGGTTTTCACCATTGGACGAAAGGGTTTCTCTTGACTATTTTGATTTTTTGATTTTTTTCTTTGTTTTTTCTTCTTTTTGTTGTGACTTTTGATGGGATGACAATTACACATGGTGCATGTGAGCAGGTTTTTACCATGGTAATGGATAGGAGGGACTCAAGTGTCTAGTGCTATGAAAGGTGATAGTCCCATTGGATGAATGTCATTGCATGGACCATGTCATTATGCTCATAGCTGTTGGTAGGGGATTTTAGGAAACCGAGATGGAGTAGGTAGATAGTGGATTGTGATGTGGATTATAAAAGGATGGATGGAGGATAGGGGATAGTGGATAAAAAGCTAGTGGATTATGATGTGGATTATGTAGGACTTATGCTAGGATGGATGAAAGGCTTATGAAAAAGCATTGACCATAGAGAAGTGATTAGGGAGATATGTAGGATAGTGAATGAAGGATGGAGAGATGGAGGTATGTGGAAATGTTGTGGAATGGAAGGGAACCATGACCAATGGTTGCACACACCAAGATAAACATTGAAGCTTTTGATGGGAATGTGGTGTAGGAAGAAATGGTGATGTTTTCTTCGGAGATGGGTGTTGGAGTGATTTAGGTACCCACATAAGCTTAGTATTTTTATGATTTTTGGTTGACTTGTGGGATATTTGGAATTTTTGAATGGAATGGGAATTTTGGATGGAAGTGGATGGTTGGGATTTTTGAGAGGTAGATTCCTCATCAGACTTGCTTTCCTTTTTCTTAGGGACCCAAACCATTTTGCTTTTGGACTTGTCTTTTGGAGGTATGGGCTTGGATAGCTTTTTGGATGGATTTTTCTTGACTTCTTTGCATTTGTGCCCTAAGGCATGAGGACATTTAGGATTTTTGATAGGACTTTTAGCTTTATGGAAGGAGGCAATATCCAAATGTTTATTTTGGAATACCATGTGTTTGGTGGAATGAGTTGAAACTTCATGTTTAGACCATATGTGCATTTGTTGGTCATGATTAGGAATGTAAGGGGTTCTATGGATAAGTGGATAATTAGGCATTAGTAGCAATGGTGGTAAAGTGGATGGAGGGATATTTGGAGTTGGAAGAAATGAAGGTAAATTGGATGCTGCAAGGTGTATGGTCACATACTTTTGACATTTGTATGATGGTGGAGGTGGAATGAAACATATGTTTTGGGTATATGATCTGGTTTGTAATGGAAAGTGGTAGACTTAGGATGGATTGAGGAATTACCAATGTCTTTAGATTGTTGTTCTTGGGGTGTATATCCAAGGTCATATGAGTGTGGAGGGACATTGACATGAATGGGCTCCAAAATACCCTATTCATGAAGGCCTAACCCTTTACCTTGGTAGTTCATGTTTTGGAGGATGTGATGGACAATGGGACTTAGTGTGCTTTGGGAACTAGACTTGAGTTTATTATTGGGTGAAGAAGGTGAGGTGGAGGACAAAGGTTGTTGTTGTCCTAAGGAGGAACACTCGTGGATGAAGGTGGTAAGACCAAGTGAACATGTTGGCTTTGAAGTGGGGTTGATGGTGGATGATGATGAAGGATCATTAGGATTTTGATTATGTTCATTATGCTCACTAAGATCCAAGTTATTTATTTGATCTTCTATGTTGGCTTGGGGGACAAGTGTCTCATCATGACAAGTGAATGTTGTGGGATCATGGATAGGTGAAGAGGTTCCTTTGCTTTGAAGGAAGGCCATGAAATGGTGTGAATGCTCAATTAAGTCAACAAGACTTTCATTAGATAGAACATGTAGGTCTTGGGTGTCTTGCTGATGTATGGTTGTGGGGAATGACTAGGATCAAGTGGCTTATGGATATGTTCTTCATGAATAATGTCTTTATCATGGAAAAGATATATGTTATAGATGGGGGGAATGGAAGTGCTTTGATCTTGATTTGGATTAAGGGTTGATGTTTCCACATGCTTAAGGTTAAACTCTTGACATACCTCTTAGGTTGCTTGAATGGAAGTGGATGACTTTTGGATAGGCTTGACATGTTCTTGTATAGGATTGATGGCTTGTGGGTCACATGATGGGCTTGAAGGGCTAGGCATGTTAATGGAGGGCTCATTGGGAGGCTCAAGGGTAGGAGGACTATGTGAAGGAGTTGTAGGATTGTACGTGACCTTTGGAAATTCTTTGGTAGGCTCATGAATGGGTGTTTGACATGGAGGTAGTGTTGGCAAGACACACTATATGGATTCATGGTTGTTGTCATTGATGGCAATAAAGGTCATCCCACATATCCGTAAGTCATGGTGTGTCTCTACTGGAAGTCAGAATGAAGATTATTGAGGTCCGGTGAACAAGAACAGAGCATGTGGCAAGGTCCGACAGATAGGTCCGGATCTCTCAGAGGAAGTATCTTGGTGCAGTGCGGATCTGGGGAAGTCAAGAGGACTACCTTGAGTGGTATATTCCAAGGATTTAGCCTCCGATGATGGACAAGGAAAAAGATATGAATAGTTGAGTACCGGATTCCTGAGTGACAGTGTGAACAGAGGAAGAACTGACTGACAGAACATCAGTCTATTTTCTGGATGTGTTACTGATGATGGTAAAGGTTGTGAAGGCATGAATCATGTTTGGCCGACATGATTAATGATATCTACAAGTATATGCTTGATCCGCATTACTTGATGTGCAAGGATTCAGCCGACAGAACAGAGTTTGTGAGAAGATAGACTGTTCCGGGTGCCGACTAGAAAGATAATGAAATCACTTGTGCGGATATATATATATATAGGATGGATTTAGTTATGAGTAGTGGAGTTGTGTGATGTGATATGAGAACAAGAGCAGAGCAGAACAGAAGCAGTAAGAAAGATCTGGTTTGTGAAAGAAAAGCAGAATAAAGAGAAGAGGAAAGATGAAGTGCAGCAGATCAGTGTACTGACCTAACCAGAACTGAACTCCACAATATGTGGATGCTTCCAATCAGTTCAAGTATTGTATAAACATTCTTTTGTAGATAGTGTGTCTCCTTGTAGGTAGTGTGCCTCCTTTGTGAATAGTGTGCTCGGGCAGTGAGTCCTAATTGGCAAGTGCCATTTTGTAATTCCTTATTCTTCTAACAGAGAATAATCTTTGGGTTAATCACCCTGTGGTTTTCTCCCTTAATAGGGTTTCCACGTCAAAAATACTGTGTCATGTGTTTTTCATTTCATGGTAATATTTGCTTGTTTGAATTAATGCTGCATTGATTAATAAGAAAGTTCAGGAAGAAGAAATAATTAGGATAACTGATTCACCCCCCCTCTCAGTTATCAACAATTGGTATTAGAGCTAAGTTCCTCCTAATAGAGCCTAACAACTTGAGGAAGATCTGGGAGTTTAAATGGATGCATATGGTTTAAGAGAGCAACTCAAAACTACTCTTGAGGATCTTGAACAGTCAAACTCTGAAGTTAATGAATTAAAGGAAAGACTCAAACAGACTGATGAATTCATGAGAGAACTAAAAGACAAATTAAGTCTCTCTATGAAAAAGAGAAAGGAACTACTCCAGCAATTGCAAGACAAAGTGAAGAAAGTAATACAAATGAAGAGCTGACTAAAAAAACCAAGTTATGTGAAAAGTTATCAAAAGAAGTCATTATGGTAAGACATGAAATGGAATCAGGAGTTATAAAGTTTACTCAAGAGATTGAAGAGAAAAGAAAAACTAAAGACAATCTAAGACAATCTCTCAAAGAGAAATCAGAAGATTGCCACCAGATGGATAGGATTATCAGACATCTTGAATCTGATCTTGAAGATGCTAAAGATAATGAAGAAAAACTTGAGGATTAAATTGTCTCTCTCAAAAGGGATCTTCAAACAACAAATGAATATAAAGAGAAATTCAAGATAAGTTCTACTCAACTTGAAGTTCTTCTTAGAAGTCAAAAGAGGACAGATGACAAGTGTGGTTTAGGATATGAGAAAGAAGAAAGCTCCAGATCCAGTCAGAAGAATTTTGGATCAGAAAATCCAAGGAACAGGCCTAGAAGACCTCCGGTAAGACAGCCCAATGCTCAAAGATATCCATCCTTCAATTTATACTACCACAGCTGCAATCACTTTGGTCACAAAGCTAATTAGTGCAGAAAGAGGATGAATCAGACTAATTCATCCTTCTCCGGACAATGCTTTAACTGCAAAAGGTATGGACATAAGTCTCATGAATGCAGAAATATGAAAATGAACAAATCATTCAATGGTAGATGCTTTACATGCAATAGAGTAGGTCATATGGCTAATCAATACATATCAAGAGGTTATCAATCAAATATGCAAAGAAATGTTGTTTGCCAAATCTGTAATAGGTCCGGTCATAATGCAAAAGTCTGCAGAAGCAAGAATCAGGACAAAAGAGGTCTGGTATATAGTCAGAATTAAGACAAAGGTAAACAAAAGATGAATGCGGATGAAGTTAGGAATGAGATGAACAAGATTTGGGTGAAGAAAAGTTTAGAGAAGGTAGAGGTTGGATCCGTACCAGAATCTGGTGCTAATATTCCTTCCAGAAATTAAGAAATGAGCTCTGGCTCAGGGGGAGACACAAAGAAAACCCTGTTCCCCCAGCCAATCAAGTGGTGCCGGATTAGGCACAAGATGCGGAGTAAAGGGTTTGTAGATATGAGTCTTGAGATGATCTAGCTAAAATTTTAGAGGTCCGCATGAAGATGTGAAGAAGTTGTGATCGATCATGTAGAACCTGTTCTGGGAGATGCTCTGCAATGACAGAGGATTACAAAAAGGTCCGGAGAGATCCGGAAGTGCATTGTCTTATTCTACGGATTAGACAGAGTATTTGGAATGTCCTTGTGATGTGTCATCTTGATTTGTTCATGGTTGGAAGACCCGCATGACGTTCATAAATCAGGACTGATCCGGTTCTTCAAGTCATTCGAATAAGGCAAACCGGAATAATGTAGGTCGAGCATTTATTGCAATCAGATATTAGGGTTTACAGAGCAATATAAGGGATTTCTCATAAATCACTTGTTCATTCTGCACTCAAGAAGAAGTGAAAAGTGGAGCCCTGCAACAAACTTCATCAAGTTCACTGAAGATCTCTTGCAGAAGTCATTACATACAGAAATCAATCCAACCACTCCGTGTAATTGAAGGTGCATAAGGTATTTTCCGTTTTCGATATCTCACTACAAATCTTTTGAAAAATGGCTACTTCGAATATAGTAAAGATCTCAGATAGGCCCTGACTTGAATTTAAGAAACACCCATACAAGTCATTGGAGGTAGATCCCTTGGGAGCATTCTCTAGTGTTCCTCATGGCGTTTTACACACAGAAGACATTAGGGTTTACATACATGCAAGTATTGAGGAATTTGGGGAATTCAAATTGAGAGATTTCTATCACAAACAACTGATAGACAATGCTTTTGAGCTTAAACCAGAGTATAAGGGTATCCAGAAGAAACATTTTGATCAATTCATTCATTTCCCCTACTTTGAAGAAGATGAATGGGTCCGGTACGTATTGAGTAGAATGCATGACAACTTCCTATGGCTGAATAGACCCTGCAAGATCACAAAGGCAGTAACTAGTCTATACTCTTCTAGAGGGATACCTATCCTAAAATCTATCAAAAATAACATTGTAACTGAGGCCACCGGATCAAAATTTGATAAGAGGGCAATGACCATTGAAGATATTTCTGATCCGAATATCAAGTTTGCATCTATGATAATAGGATACAATATTTATCACTCCAGTAGGGAGAATTCTGTATCTGAAACTACAGTATATACTGCCTATGAGATGCTGAGGAAGAATGCAGATTATGATCTCTGTGAACTTCTTTTAAGCCAATTAATGGAAAATATACAGAAGATCAAAAAGGACAAAAAGAATTCTTTCAAGTATGGTACACTTATATTATGTCTATTTTTCTACTTCATGAATGATCTGCCCAGATCAAGTGGATGGGTATGGCAGAATGATGAACCTGTAGCAGTCTAGATCAGAGATTATTTACATGGGCTTGGGGATGCCAAAGCAAGAAATACAGCACTGTGGGGATACTTTAAAAACTTCCAAAGCATGATGCAAGTAAGAGAAAGAATTCCCCAGTCTATTGTTGAAAAATACAAAGACTCAGTCTGCTTTATGGTTGATACTGATCAGTGCCTAATGGAGGTAGTAGAGCCAAGGACAGTCTGGATCATGCCCATGGGGTATGAGGTTGATGAACAGATTGTGGAACTGCATGTTCAACACATGCTTAGTCAGCCCAAAGATCCAAAGGCAAAAAGGTTTGGAACCTTTGAGGAGCTGAGTGTGAAGATCCATGTGGAACTCAGAGAACCTGAGATAAAGAGGAAGGTGAGAAAAGAAGTAGAGCATATTGCTCAAGGCCTAGGATCCCAAAGGAGGCAATTGATGCCAACCGGGAAAAGAGGTGAAAGGCTGAGGAAGAGAAGAAAGAGGCAAAAAAGAAAAGTAAGAAAAGTACTCCGGTGGAAACCTCAACCCAGACCAGATCATCAAAGGGATCTACACCTGTCACAACCAAAAGCTCAAAAATATCAAAACTGGAAGGTCAGACATCCGGTAAAGGAGAGAAAAGGTCTAAAATAAAAGCCACAAGGGTTTATACAAGTCAGAAAGATGAAGAGGAAACAAAATCAGATGAGGGGGTAAAAGAAATAAAAAAGTAGAAGAAGAAAGGATCTGGTAAACCCTCCACAGGCCAAGACAAGGAAGAAATGGTAGAGGAATTTGTTGAAAAGCCCACCCTGTCTCTAGAGAGTGTAATCAAATCAGTCACTGTGGATGGAAACCTTCAACCAATGGCTGAATTCTATGATGACTACAATGAGGCTGACCAAAAGATCCTACAGGAAGCCACAATCAGGTATCTGAACATATACAATAAGGCTTTCATTGAGATTATATCTCTAATTCCTAAAAGCCTACAAAAGGAGTTAGAAATAAGAAAGAACAATGCCCAAGCAAAAGATCTGGAGATCCGGGAGCAGATAGCTATTCAGCTATATCCTCAAATTGATCCCAACACAATGAACATAATATTCAAAGACTACAAAGATGAGTTCAGGAGTAAATCAAGGATGAATCAACTCATGCTTGGTGAGACTGACAAGGTGGCCATGGATACAGAAGAGATCCTCCAGAAGGCCTTCAAAAGGTTTAATCTTCCTATTGTAGAGGACTTGGGTATTGATCCCTCATCCACAAGTGCTACAGAAGAAACTTCTGAGAAAGCAATAGAAGAGATGGGCCCTGAATAAACCAACATTTCTCCTCCAGTTTCCCCTACAGTCTCCGGATCCAAAGAAGAAGAGAAATTACAGGAGAAAGAAGCAGCGGTAAAAGAAAAAGAAGTTGACAGTACCAAGGGTGCAGAGAAAGAGAAGACTCCAACAGAGAAAACCACAACTGATAGTGGTAAGAATGTGGAAGGAGAGAAAACTCCAAAGGATAGATCCAAGACTGCAGAAGAGAAGAAACATCTGTCTCCAGCAAGAGACACTGCACAAACTGTCCAAAAATTTTTGAGCAAAGAAACAATAGAGATTGACGAACCGAAGCTTCTACAAGGTCCTTTCAATTTTGATTCCCTCTCTCCGGTACAGACAATGAATATAGCTTCATTTGCAAATGCTAAGGCAAATGAAAAACTCCTAAAGTCTCATATGGAAGACTGTGAGTTGATAGAAGCTACTTCCGGAGTGCTTGAGAAGATTATGCCATCAGTCTAGAAAGATCCCACAACCTCCTCTTCCGCTAATCTCAAAACCTTAGTCAGTAGTGTTGGTACACATTTTGAATCCCTAGAAAAATCAGCTGAAGAAAAGGTCCGGAAGGAGTTTTTGGATAAGAGATTCTCAGAGGTACTAGGATTAATCTCTAATGATAGGAGAAATATGAGTATTGGAATAAAGAGCTTAGAAAATGCTCTTAAGGATGACAGTGACATTTACAAATTTTGTATCTCTTGGTCAAAAGAAATAGTAGAAATTGAGAAGAAAATAAAAGAGGAACAGGACAAACTACTGAGTTTGTCTCAAAGTTTTGATCCTCTCTCTTCCTCCATAGTAAATCAAGAATGTCAAACTATTGCAATCACAAATGCAATCAAGAACTTTGAAAAGGAAAGGAAGAATATAATTAACCAGATGAGAGAACTTAGAAGGATTATTATCCCTAAGTTAGAGACCATGCATGAGGCCATAAGTGATGCTAAGACTACCGCCCACACAAATGATCCGACAGATCTTAAGAGGGTAGAAGCTTTTGCATTTTTGTTGAGTGGTCACATTTCAATTTTGGATAGAATGAAGCAAAGTTGGGCTACAGAACTCATCCAGTTGAAGACATCCTTTGTAGATATTCTTCAGTTTATGTGAATATGTAATATATAGCCAAGTATAGTAAAATTTTTGAAAATTTTGGTGTGCGGACCCTACCCTTTGCCATTGATGTCAAAGGGGGAGTGAGGAGCAGTGAAAAATGAGGAATCCAACTAAGGGGGAGCTCCGGAAAATGTATATAAAGACAGAGCATCAGCCAAGGGGGAGCATAGTGTAAACACTTAGTCATTTTTCACTAAGTGTTGCCATCAATGCCAAAGGGGGAGATTGTTGGCAAGAGACACTATATGGATTCATGGTTGTTGTCATTGATGGCAACAAAGGTCATCCCACATATCCACAAGTCATGGTGTGTCTCTACCGGAAGTCAGAATGAAGATTATTGAGGTCCGGTGAACAAGAATAGAGCATGTGGCAAGGTCCGACAGACAGGTCTGGATCTCTCAGAGGAAGTATCTTGGTGCAGTACGGATCTAGGGAAGTCAAGAGGACTACCTTGAGTGGTATATTCCAAGGATTTAGTCTCCCGTGATGGACAAGCAAAAAGATATGAATAGTTGAGTACTGGATTCCTGAGTGACAGTGTGAACAGAGGAAGAACTGACTGCAGAACATCAGACTATTTTCCGGATGTGTTACTGATGATGGTAAAGGTTGTGAAGGCATGAATCATGTTTGGCCAACATGATTAATGATATCTACAAATATATGCTTTATCCGCATTACTTGATGTGCAAGGATTTAGCTGATAGAACAGAGTTTGTGAGAAGATAGACTGTTCCAGGTGCTGACTAGAAAGATAATGAAATCACTTGTGTGGATATATATATATATAGGATGGATTTAGTTATGAGTAGTGGAGTTGTGTGATGTGATATGCAAACAAGAGCAAAGCAGAACATAAGCAGTAAGAAGGATCTAGTATGTGAAAGAAAAGCAGAATAAAGAGAAGAGGAAAGATGAAGTGCAGCAGATCAGTGTACTAAGAATAACCAGAACTGAACTCCAGCATATGTGGATGCTTCCAATCAGTTCAAGTATTGTATAAACATTCTTTTGTAGACAGTGTGTCTCCTTGTAGGCAGTGTGCCTCCTTTGTGAGCAGTGTGCTCGGGCAGTGAGCCCTAATTGGCAAGTGCCATTTTGTAATTCATTATTCTTCTAACAGAGAATAATCTTTGGGTTAATCACCCCGTGGTTTTCTCCCTTAATAGGGTTTCCACGTCAAAAATACTGTGTCATGTGTTTTTCATTTCATGGTAATATTTGCTTGTTTGAATTAATGCTGCATTGATTAATAAGAAAGTTTAGGAAGAAGAAATAATTAGGATAACTGATTCACCCCCCCTCTTAGTTATCAATAGGTAGTTTGTTCCTTGCTAGTAGCCAATGGATCACATCCTTTGCAAGTGTATGGGTATGGGGACAATGTAATGAATGGATGATAAGGGTAGATGGTGTTGTAGGCTTAGGATTATGATTAGGTTGAGGGCTAGTTGGGTTGGATGGATTAGGATTAGGATTTTGTTTGGATGGAGGGATAATTGGATTGGACATATTAGGATTTGGATTGGATGGAGGGATAATAAGGATGGATGGATTGGGATTAGGATTGGGATTAATCTTACCACAATTTATGAGGTTTTTGATCAATCTCTTAAATTTTGTACAAGTGGATATGGCATGGCCCTTACACCTATGGTATGCACAATATTCATCATCTTTATACCAAGGGGGTTGAAAGTGGATTTCTTCAAAGGGTTCTATCGATGGGAGCTCAATCAAATTTGCTTGGACCAATTCTTCTAAAAGTATCTCCATGGAATCTTTTAATGAAGGGTTAATGGAACATGGGGATGAAGGTGATGTAGGTTGATGGACAAATGGAGTATGATTGGAATCACAAGAAGGTGTTGGGATAGGACTAGTAGGATTATGTGTTTGCATGTGATTGAATGGTGGAGGCAACTCTAGATTGGTATTTCCCTCATCAAATGATATTAGGTCTTGCATATGATAACTTGGGCTTGCTTGATTTATGTACAAGGGGCCATTTGGAATTGCATGTTCTTGTTGTTGTAAAGGTTCCATACTTAGGTCTATCAACGGTGCTTGATGGTCTTGATGATGTGTTGAGATGTTAGAATGAACAATTGAATAATGTTGGGGTGAAGTTTGATAGGTTGATGTGGTATTGACATGATAGATGGATAGATTAGGTTGGTGTGATGTTGAAGGTGACACATAGGATTGTGGTTGAATGTGTTGGAAATTGTGATGATGTTGTGGTGGAGGGATTG
This sequence comes from Cunninghamia lanceolata, assembly GCA_027924645.1. Classification (NCBI taxonomy): domain Eukaryota; kingdom Viridiplantae; phylum Streptophyta; class Pinopsida; order Cupressales; family Cupressaceae; genus Cunninghamia; species Cunninghamia lanceolata. The sequence goes on from BSBN01000798.1 coordinate 2,969,822, forward strand.
CATAGGATAATACTTATGATATGGATTGACATAGATAATGGTTGATATTAGAAGAGGTGTGATAGGTTAATGAAGGATTGATATGAAATGTGGAAGGACGAGGACGATGTGAACTAGAAGGTGATGACATGTAAGGTTGAGGTGGCATTGGTTGATGTTGAATGGATAGAGGATGATGTGCTTGTTGGGCTTGACAAGTCGCCATGAGGTGTTGGGCTTGTGGTATGAGTTGTCACATTTAAGGTGATTGGCTTGTTTGAATTTTTTGGATCATGACATTGATGTCTTGAATGGTTTGTTGGCTTAGAGATGATTGGCTTTCTTGGGCTTGGTGAAGTAGGTGAATGAGTTTTAGTTCTAGGTCTTCTAATGTTGGCATGGTGTCTCAAATGTGTTTAGGATTAAGACCCTTTTGTCAAGTGCTTGATTAGGATTATAATAATGATGTGGGATGACTTGGATGTGTAATTATGATGAAGGTGACTAGGATGAAATTGATTAGGGTATGATTAGGATGGAAATGATTAGGATTAATGTTGTTTGGATGTGCCTAGGATATGTTTAGGATGAAATTGATTTGGATATGATTAGGATGTGATGTGGAATGACAAGATTGGATGATGTGGATGATGTGGCTTAAGATGTGTGTTAACTAGGATGAATGTTTAGATTGATTAGTTTATGTGTTTGGTGTTTATAGCTTGATTTGGTAATGTTCAAACAAATGATTATGCATAAATACACATAAATCACTCACGCAAGGCACATAATCAATTTGAAATTTGAAATATGAAATGTGGTGATAAAGCAAGCACATGTGGAAGACACATCAACAAGCCCTATGACTAGTCAAGTGGGTATGGCCAATTAGGTCTTAGGATAGATTGCATAAGGTTGAATAGGGATATAATGAGAGAGAAATCCTACTACATAGCCAGGAGAAAGGGGTAACCCACCCTTCACCTTCATTTCCCAAAGGTATAAAGTTCTTTGGGGCTTAGCCAAGAGTGTCAAGATTCCAACTCTCAAAGGAGGGTGTCTTTTGATTCAACCTCGATTTGAGGTCATCCCTTGGAGTGGTGTGTCTCCAAGAAGACCTCCTAAGATAAGGTAAACAAAAGAAAACCAAGTGAGTTGTCACTTGATTCACACTCAAACTTGTTAATTTCCCTTTAGAAAATGATGTGTGGAAGACAATTCAAGCACTTGTTTGTTTTAGATCCCAAATCCAAATGTGTAGGAAGAAAATGGTTCATTTTAACCCAATTTCAATGATGTGATTGCAAGCAATATTCATTTTAAGCCCCAAAATCTAAATGTGTGATCAAACAAGATGGTCTTTTTAAGCCCAAAATTGAAATGTGTTCACAAGCAATGATAAGATATGAAAGATGGAATGTGTGCATCTGATTATTTTTTACTTTTTGATCTACTATAGGTAATGATGCCAATGTTGTTCTAGCTCCTTAGATACCCTTGAAAGTCACCAAGACAAGAGAAAAAACAAACTTGCAAGAACCAAATCCAAATGTTCCTAAATTAGTGAAAATTATGATAAATCTTCAACCAATCGATCCTGCAGAAAAGATGTTAGTAGTTTTAAATCCTCCTTTCTTTGGCAAATGGTAAAATGTTGCACAAAAAGATGTTAGATGCCCAAGAAAGTGAAACATCAATAGGATTAGCCAAATGCGTATCAAAGAAACCAATTGCGATGATATGAAATGCAAATGTGCATGAACATTTACCAAATGTGATAGACTAGGGCCTAATTGCGACTATCTGTAGTGCAATTGTGATTGTCTGTGATGCAATTACGCTTATCTCTGCAAACAAAACCCTAGTTAACCAAATGTGGCTAGCAAAGTGAAAATTGTGATGATCTATGACTCGATTGCGCTCAGAAATTGCATAAATGTGATGATCTGCAGTTCAATTGTGTATGGATTTATTGCAAATGCGATGATCTGATGTTCAATTGCAACTCAGGATGACCAAATGCGCATACAAGGTGTTTTAGCAAGGGATTTTTTAGGGCAGACCAATTGTGAATGGATTTGACCAAATGCGAGTTTTTGCAAACTAATTGCTATTTTCTTCACCAAACTCTCTTTTCTTCATGAAATCTAGGCAAATTTGTACTCAAAATTTATGTAAATAGCCTCCCAGACGCAATGGTGAGGTTAGATTTGAGCTAGGAGATTACCTACATACATTTTCATTCAAATCTTACAAACTAGGGTTAGGAAAATACAAATTTTTGCAACAAAAACTTGCAAAAACTAATGATTAGATCTAATAGGGAATGCTTCATATCGGATTCATCAAAATGTATAATGAAAAAATTGGATAAAATAAAAATGATAAATCAATTAAATGCATTACCTATACCCAAATCTTCAATACCTCAAATAGATGGATGCATGATAAATTGATTGATTGAGTGATTTGATATGTTGGTTGCTCAATTCAGTAGCATAACATTTGCATAGGATGAAGATGATTGATGATGGATGTGTTAGTGCAACTAACTGTTTGCTCCAAATTTTCAAAGAACTTATGTTGCATGCTTTGTTTAAGCTAAGCTAACCAAGGAGGACTGTGTCATGACTCTTCATGTCTCTTCCTTCATTTCCTCCTTAATTTCTATTTATTCATGCATTTTGTGAAAGTTAATATGAGATTGAATTGTATTTCTTTGCAACTCTATTTTTCTCTATTTTTTTCCTTTCTACAAATTTTTCTTCTTTTCTTCTAGCTAGATCATTGTGCAGGTTCAGCTGCAAATTCACATGGTATCAGAGTACATGGGAGCTAGGAAGAAGTAGCATAAACAATCCTTTTTTAGGTATTGAAGATTAGAGCTATTAGAAAGCATGGAGATAGATGTAAATTTCTAGATGCATGCATGTTACCTCCCCTAATTTTTTTTGCATGCCCCTTACTTTCTTCCTATGTTAATTCTTTTAAAAATTGTATGTGCTTTGCAAGCACTGCATGATAAAGATTTGGGAAAATTCAGGGCTTTGTAAAAATCAAACTTATACAAAGTTCCATATGGTGGTTTTTCTTAAAGCAACTAGTATAGGTTTCTTTCATTTTTCTTTTGGATAAACAAACATAGGATAAAAGTTGCCAATAAACTACCAGAGCTTTGTAACTTTTCCTCCTATGGAAGCGAAAAGTGTTCTTCTATTCTAAGTTTTGATCTACATGAGATTCCAGAGTCGCATCCTTGAGTGCTTCTAGTGATTCTTTCTAGTGGGACAATACTAAACATTGGATAAATAATGGCATCATCCCAACCAGAGTGAATCTATGTAGTTCTTTGGAGCACATCATTGCAGAATCATATATTCTTGTCTTCAGATGATCAATTTCTGTATTCAGAGACCATGTACCTATATGTTCATCCATTTGAGCAATGCGGAATATGTGTAGTTGTTTCTATGACTCTAATATAATCCTGTTGTAGTGTGGTTTCATCAAACTTTGTTGCTAGGCCCCATATTCTTCTTTAGGCTTAGTCTCCTTAATTAGACTTAAGGGGGGTGTTAGTGCAACTAACTGTTTGCTCCAAATTTTTGGAGAACTTATTGTGAGGGTAAAATGGTGATCAATCAAATGAATAATAGATGACCCAAACATCAACAGAATAGTGAAACAAAGAAGATTCAAGTAAACAAAGCAATGAACAAACACAGCAAACCTCTTCCGTTTCAAAACTTCTGTTGTTCGCCTATCACGAATCGTCCTTTCGTAGATGAGATGAGCCCTCAGAGAGTGCAATCTTTTAAAGCTGTTTGAGGAAGTCGATGGTGAACAGCTATGGTGTGATATGCAATGAAGGTGAGCTCCAATGCAACAATGGTGATCTCAAGCTTGTAGATGACAAGTGGGTGCCAAAGGCGCGCTGGTGATATTTCTACAGAGTAACGATGTCAAAAGCCTAGATGAATAGAATGAAGGGATGAAGCTTCATTTATAGACTTGGAAGAATAGGAATCAACGGTTGAGAGGAGATGTGAAGACCGACGGCTAAGAATGGTTGAGGAATGTGCAACCAGTGGAAATGCGACAAGTGTCCCAGCTCCATCATGAAAGGGGGGATGTGACAAAACTGATTGGAGAGTTAACTCCATTGACTGGTCTGTTAACAGAATTGACTGATCAGTTAGAAGAGTGGATTGTGGAACTAACTGGATTGATTGAGGATTTGACTCAACTGACAGGTTAGTTAATAGATTTGATCGATTGGTTAACTGACCTCTGATTGGAGAAGAAATAGGCCATGTGGGTGAGGGAAAATAAGGCAATTAAATATTAAATATATTTAATTACATGTGCAACCTGATGAGGTGGACAAGGTGAGGTGGAAAAGGTGAGGTGTAAAGGTGATGTGGAATTTTGAATTTAGAACTTTAGGATAGAGGAATTAGGCTTAATTAAATAATTTATGATTATTTAATTATGAAGGACAAATAGAAGAATTTTAATTAAATAAATAGAATTTATTTAATTATGGGATAGTGAATTGATTAAATAAATTTAGAATATTTATTTAATTGGTAGAAGAATGGAATAAATATTTAGAATATTTATTTAGGATGATTTGTGTCATTTTTAGGCGTATACATTTTGCCACTCTTTGATGCAATGCAGTTTACAGCGTTGCTTCAAAGAATTTGATAGTCTGAATGATGATACATGCCCCAGTTTGCCCCTGGTACAAGTTTAATGACAGGATGCCCCCTCGGGAGATTGGACGAGAAGAAGGCAGAAGGCGTGAGACGGACAATCTCACGATGAAGAAGCTTGAGTTTGAAGAAAATGGGTGAAGAAAGTGTCAAATGATACGCGATGCAAGATGGAATGATGACACACACAAGCAAGCAAGCAAGTATGCACAAATGATACCAGAACAAACAAGGTATTGCCCCTGTCAAGCGGTAAACCAATGATATATTGATAATGATATATGACAGTGTTGTCATGGCGGGGAACAATATATCCCTAGACCAACACGGCAGGCGTGTTGTCATGGCGGGGAATGATAGATCCCTAGAGCAACATGAAGGATAGTGTCTGGTTTCAGGAAATGATGCATGTCGTGTAAGACGCGTGTATTGGTCTGATTTCGACAATGCAACATCCTGTATAAGATAACTGATTGATTAACTGATCGAGTTGGTTTACGACCAGACAAGGATCAAGACCACTGATTGTGAGTGGATCATTTGTGCAAGATTGACTTGACTTGATTGGTATGGATTAAGGATGGAGCTTGCATTTGGATCATTGCTCAAACTGACTGGACAAGGATGAAAGATATGATGATAGATAGAAATCTGATTGATAGAAGAAAGACTCGATAGAAACATTCACAAGCTTTTATTTGTATTGATACTCTGCATTGTTGGATCTTTATTGCATGGGGTATGGTATGGATGTATAAATGGATATAGGATGGATGCTTTGCTATTGGATTACTTTATTTCATCATTGGGCATTTTGTTTTTAGTACTTTTCTGAAATGTTGTAAGTGAATACAAGCATCGAGGTATAATTGAACCAAGATGACCTGAGTACCGCTTACATGTATTGTGATTTAGCAAGTTAATACAAGCATCTAGTCAAAATTGAATCTAGATGACCTGAGTACTTCTTGCGCTTCAACAAGCAAGGATTGCCCCCGTTCCTGTAAGACCTTGATGTCCTCGATGATCTTTTGCCGATCATGTCCTTAGACAAGGCTTCACATTACTAAAGTTTAATCCACAAACAACAAACAAAGAAAGTAATCATGCCCCCATCATAGCATCTCTAGCTTTTGGCATCCATGAGTAGCATAGGAAGGTATGATAGCAAAAATCAAGACTCTGTAACTTAACCCTAGGCTCCAATCTACAAAGCATATTTGCGTTGATATGTGTTTATTTCTTGCCTTAATTTGCATAAAATCATTTAGAAGACCTTGGGTATTTGCTTTGCATTGGATAGGTTAAGATGCTCATAGTCAAGATTTCTGCTTGAAGCGCGGGGTTTTTTTTTTTTTTGCTTGCATTTGCTTGCTTGATGAGAAGGTTGCACAATCCTTATTGAGAAGACGGACCCTAAAGGACTGACCTAGTGCCTCGGGGGCTCATTGCTAAATGGCCTTGCCTACGTGATGACGCAGAGGCAACGTAGTTTGGGGGAAACCCTAATGGACCATGGATGGACTAGAAGAAAGACGACAAGAATGAAGACAAGAAAGGGAGACGAATGGGACCTTGGGAGAGATGGAAGCCTCGGGGGCGCATTAGAATAATGGCCTTGCCTACGTGACAGCGCAAAGGTGACGTAGTTCACAGATTCGGACCATAGACACCGACGAGAGACACTACACTAGGCTTACATTGAGGAGACGGTATGGGACAAAACCTTGGTCAACAAGGCCACAAGGTGAGTATCAAGCCACGATAGGTAACTGTCAAGTGTTTATTGTGGGATGGATATGGGTCGAATGGGGAAAATAGAGGGAGAATGGGCTCAAGGTGATTGGATTCCCAAAGATGGAGAATGCGGTTTGTCACAAGTAACGCCTGTTTACCAGGTTTTCATCACTTGCTTTTATTTGCACGAGAAGCTAGAAAGTAACATGACGCCTGATTGCCAGGTTTTCCTCATGATACCTATCCAAGGCACCTGTTTGCCAGGTTTTCACCAAAGGACGATTTTTTTTGTATGCTTTCTATTTTTTTTTAATTTTTTTTTTGTATGTTCTCTTTGTAACTTTTTTTTTAATTTTTTTTGATTTTTGACTTTATTGTGCCCCCTTGCATTGGGGTTCTCTTAAGTATAGAACCGGCGAAGGTGCATGCTGTTGATTGGATCATCAAACAACTCACCTTCTGATGTGGCCAACTGATATGCCCCCGATCCATAAGCCGCTACAATTACATAGGGTCCAAGCCAGTTAGGCTTGAACTTACCTTTCTTTTCTCTGTCCTACTGATTGCGAGGGTTCTCTTTTAGGACGAGGTCCCCAACCTTGAAGCATCTTGGTCTAACCTTGTGGTTGTAGCTTCTTGACATCATCTGTTGATAGGCTTTGAGATGGTCAAAAGCTTTTTGGTGCCTTTCCTCTAGCAGTTCTAGCTCTTGTAGTCTGGAGACTCTGTACTCTTCGTCTGATATGAGACCTTTCAACGACACCCAAAGGGATGGGAGTTCGACCTCAATGGGAAGGATGGCTTCAGAACCATAGACGAGGGCGTAGGGTGTAGCACCTGTGGGAGTGCGTATGCTGGTTCTATAGGCCCACAGAGCGGGATTGAGTTGGACGTGCCAATCGCGACCAGCTTCATTGACAGTCTTCTTTAGGATTTTCAGAATGGTTTTGTTCGATGCCTCAACTTGGCCGTTACCTTGGGGATAGTATGGAGTGGAGAAACGATGTTGGATTTTAAAACACTCACAAAGTTCCTAGACATCCTGATTTTTGAAGGGTCTCCCGTTATCCGTTATGATGGATGAAGGGATGCCATATCGGCAGATAATGTAATTCAGAATGAAAGAGGAAATTTGCTTTCCTATGATGGTTGATAGGGGAACGGCTTCAATCCACTTTGTAAAGTACTCAGTGGCGGTTATGATGAATTTATGGCCGTTGGAAGAAGGCGGATGAATCTTTCCCACGAGGTCAAGTCCCCACTGGCAAAAGGGCCAGGGTGTCGTTAGAGGTCTCAACTCCTGAGCAGGTGCATGAATCAGGTTCCCATGTATCTGGCACTGTTTGCACTTTTTGACGAACTGATATGAATCCATTTCCATATTGGGCCAGTAATAACCCAAATGCATGAGTTTCTTAGCTAAGGAAGGACCGCTGGAGTGTGTTCCGCAGATCCCTTCGTGCACGTCTCGCAAGGCAGTTACAGATTCTTCTTGTTCTAGACAACAGAGTAAAGTACCATCCAGACCACGTCGGTAAAGGGTATTGGCGATAATGGTGTAACGGGAGGCTTGTCGGATGAAAGTTCATTTTTGGTTGGAAGAGAGGTCCAAAGGAAGGATATTGTCCTTGAGGTAAGTGTAGGTCTTACTGTACCAAGGCGAATTAGATCCTACTAGGTGGCAAATGGAATGGGTTTCGAGGAGATCATAAGCCGGTTGTCGAATTGTTTCTACTAAGAACTCATACCGTGACTCATGTTCAGGTATCTCAAGAAGAGAGGCTATGGTCGCCATTGCATCAGCTACTTTGTTCTCTATCCTAGGTATTTGCTCAAACGAGATGGTCCCAAAATGTGCTTTGAGGTCGTCGACCATCCGTTTGTATGGGATGAGCTTCTCATCTTTGGTTTGATACTCGTCGTTGACCTGGTTTATGACAAGCTGAGAATCACCGTAGACACATAGTGCTTGGATTTTCCACTCAGTGGCCATCTTGAGACCAATTACCAGAGCCTCATACTCCGCTATATTGTTAGTGCATGGAAATAACAACCTGTAGGACTTTGGAATTGTGTCGCCTTGGGCAGTGATAAACAAGATACCTGCCCCCGATCCATGGTTAGTGTAAGACCCGTCGAAGTAGAGTTTCCAAGGAGATGTTGACAAAGTGAATAAAGACTCATCGGGGAACTCAAACTGCATTGGTGAAGTGTCCTGTAACAGTGCCTCAGCTAGTTGGTCAGCGATGATTTGCCCCTTGATGGCTTTTCTGTCCACATACTCTATATCATATTCACTAAGAAGCATAACCCATTTGGCTAGTCGACCTATGAGAGATGCTTTGCTGAGAAGATATTTTAGTGGGTCGATCTTGGCAATGAGTTTGACAGGATGTGCCAACATGTAGTGTCAGAGTTTTTGTGAGGCAAAAACCACCTCAAGGCATGAACGTTCCACCTGTGAGTACTGCAACTCGTAGCCCACTAAGGTTCGACTGATGTAGTACACAGCTCTTTCCTTGTTCTCATAGTCTTGCTGTGCGAGGAGAGCCCCAAGAGCAGTAGGTGTAGCAGATATGTAGAGAATCAAAGGTTTTCCTTGGATCGGAGGCATGAGTATAGGAGGATTCATGAGGTACTCCTTGAGCTTGTTGAATGCCTCTTCACACTTCTCATCCCATTTAAATGGAACGTTCTTATGTAGGAGATGGCTGAAAGGATGGCACTTGTCTGCCAGCTGTGAGATGAACCTGCGGATGGCCTGGAGCTTGCCCTGTAAGGATCTCAACTGTGTTAGAGTTTTGGGCGGAGGCATGTCCATGATTGCTTTGACCTTGGCCGGGTCTACCTCTATGTCGTTTGCTGACACGATGAAGCCTAGCAGCTTGCCTGATGTGACCCCAAACACACATTTCTTCGGGTTTAGTTTTACTTGGAATTGATCCAATCGTTGGAAGACTTTTTCTAATGTGTCCAGGTGTGAGTCCCTGGTGAGTGATTTTGCCAAGATATCATCAACATAGTCTTCCATAGTCACATGCATCATGTCATGAAATATAGTTGTCATGGCCCGCTGATATGTAGCACCTGCATTTTTCAGCCCAAATGGCATGACATTCCAGCAAAAGGTACCCCATGGACAAGTGAAAGCTATTTTGTGTTGATCCTTAGGTGCTATTTTGATTTGGTTATACCCTGAGAATCCGTCCATGAGTGATAACATTGTATGTCCTGCTGTAAGGTCGACTAGAATGTCTATGTTTGGCAACGAAAAGTCATCTTTGCGGCACGCCTTGTTTAAGTCTCGAAAATCATTGCATAGTCGAACTCGGCCATCCGGTTTAGATACTGGCGCAATGTTTGATATCCATTCAGGATAGTCTATGGATCTGATGAACCCCACATCTAGCAATTTCTTGAGTTCTTCCTTGACCAGAAGGGCTATATGAGGATGCATCTTTCTCAGTTTTTGCTTTACGGGCTTCACCCCTGGATCCAATGGCAAGTGATGTAGGATCAGGTTTGGGTCCAAACCTAGCATGTCGGCATATGAACAGTTTTAATGGATGCGCAAAAACAGTCTTCAGAAGCGCTGTAACAGTCAGCAGACGCGCAGTTATAACCTATACACTGTAACAGTGCGCAAAAGCACCGTAGAAATACACAGATGCGCAAAAAGAATAAATGCGCCGGAACAGTCTTTATATGCACCGTGGAAATAAACAGATGCACCGAAAGAACCTGTGCGTGACTCTGCGTGACCTGTACGGAACCTGCCTTCAAAAAAGCTCAAAAATGGTGAAATAAAGGGGCAACAGCCCCACGCTGGGCGCCAAAAATGTGAGGGTAAAATGGTGATCAATCAAATGAATAATAGATGACCCAAACATCAACAGAATAGTGAAACAAAGAAGATTCAAGTAAACAAAGCAATGAACAAACACAGCAAACCTCTTCCGTTTCGAAACTTCTGTTGTTCGCCTATCACGAATCGTCCTTTCGCAGGTGAGATGAGCCCTCAGAGAGTGCAATCTTTTAAAGCTGTTTGAGGAAGTCGATGGTGAACGGCTATGGTGTGATATGCAATGAAGGTGAGCTGCAATGCAACAATGGTGATCTCAAGCTTGTAGATGACAAGTGGGTGCCAAGGGCGCGTTGGTGATATTTCTGCAGAGTAACGATGTCAAAAGCCTGGATGAATAGAATGAAGGGATGAAGCTTCATTTATAGACTTGGAAGAATAGGAATCAACGGTTGAGAGGAGATGTGAAGATCGACGGCTAAGAATGGTTGAGGAATGTGCAACCAGTGGAAATGCGACAAGTGTCCCAGCTCCATCATGAAAGGGGGGATGTGACAAAACTGATTGGAGAGTTAACTCCATTGACTGGTCTGTTAACAGAATTGACTGATCAGTTAGAAGAGTGGATTATGGAACTGACTGGATTGATTGAGGATTTGACTCAACCGACAGGTTAGTTAATAGATTTGATTGATTGGTTAACTTACCTCTGATTGGAGAAGAAATAGGCCATGTGGGTGAGGGAAAATAAGGCAATTAAATATTAAATATATTTAATTACATGTGCAACCTGATGAGGTGGACAAGGTGAGGTGGAAAAGGTGAGGTGTAAAGGTGATGTGGAATTTTGAATTTAGAACTTTAGGATAGAGGAATTAGGCTTAATTAAATAATTTATGATTATTTAATTGTGAAGGACAAATAGAAGAATTTTAATTAAATAAATAGAATTTATTTAATTATGGGATAGTGAATTGATTAAATAAATTTAGAATATTTATTTAATTGGTAGAAGAATGGAATAAATATTTAGAATATTTATTTAGGATGATTTGTGTCATTTTTAGGCGTATACATTTTGCCCCTCTTTGATGCAATACAGTTTACAGCGTTGCTTCAAAGAATTTGATAGTCTGAATGATGATACATGCCCCAGTTTGCCCCTGGTACAAGTTTAATGACAGGATGCCCCCTCGGGAGATTGGACGAGAAGAAGGCAGAAGGCGTGAGACGGACAATCTCATGATGAAGAAGCTTGAGTTTGAAGAAAATGGGTGAAGAAAGTGTCAAATGATACGCGATGCAAGATGGAATGATGACACACACAAGCAAGCAAGCAAGTATGCACAAATGATACCAGAACAAACAAGGTATTGCCCCTGTCAAGCGGTAAACCAATGATATATTGATAATGATATATGACAGTGTTGTCATGGCGGGGAACAATATATCCCTAGACCAACACGGCAGGCGTGTTGTCATGGCGGGGAATGATAGATCCCTAGAGCAACATGAAGGATAGTGTCTGGTTTCAGGAAATGATGCACGTCGTGTAAGACGCGTGTATTGGTCTGATTTTGACAATGCAACATCCTGTATAAGACAATTGATTGATTAACTGATCGAGTTGGTTTACGACCAGACAAGGATCAAGACCACTGATTGTGAGTGGATCATTTGTGCAAGATTGACTTGACTTGATTGGTATGGATTAAGGATGGAGCTTGCATTTGGATCATTGCTCAAACTGACTGGACAAGGCTGAAAGATATGATGATAGATAGAAATCTGATTGATAGAAGAAAGACTCGATAGAAAGATTCACAAGCTTTTATTTGTATTGATACTCTACATTGTTGGATCTTTATTGCATGGGGTATGGTATGGATGTATAAATGGATATAGGATGGATGCTTTGCTATTGGATTGCTTTATTTCATCATTGGGCATTTTGTTTTTGGTACTTTTCTGAAATGTTGTAAGTGAATACAAGCATCGAGGTATAATTGAACCGAGATGACCTGAGTACCGCTTACATGGATTGTGATTTAGCAAGTTAATACAAGCATCTAGTCAAAATTGAATCTAGATGACCTGAGTACTTCTTGCGCTTCAACAAGCAAGGATTGCCCCCGTTCCTGTAAGACCTTTGATGTCCTCGATGATCTTTTGCCGATCATGTCCTTAGACAACGCTTCACATTACTAAAGTTTAATCCACAAACAACAAACAAAGAAAGTAATCATGCCCCCATCATAGCATCTCTAGCTTTTGGCATCCTTGAGTAGCATAGGAAGGTATGATAGCAAAAACCAAGACTCTGTAACTTAACCCTAGGCTCCAATCTACAAAGCATATTTGCGTTGATATGTGTTTATTTCTTGCCTTAATTTGCATAAAATCATTTAGAAGACCTTGGGTATTTGCTTTGCATTGGATAGGTTAAGATGCTCATAGTCAAGATTTCTGCTTGAAGCGCGGGTTTTGTTTTTTTTTTGCTTGCATTTGCTTGCTTGATGAGAAGGTTGCACAATCCTTATTGAGAAGACGGACCCTAAGGGACTGACCTAGTGCCTCGGGGGCTCATTGCTAAATGGCCTTGCCTATGTGACGACGCAGAGGCAACGTAGTTCGGGGGAAACCCTAATGGACCATGGATGGACTAGAAGAAAGACGACAAGAATGAAGACAAGAAAGGGAGACGAATGGGACCTTGGGAGAGATGGAAGCCTCGGGGGCGCATTAGAATAATGGCCTTGCCTACGTGACGGCGCAGAGGCGACGTAGTTCACAGATTCGGACCATAGACACCGACGAGAGACACTACACTAGGCTTACATTGAGGAGACGGTATGGGACAAAACCTTGGTCAACAAGGCCACAAGGTGAGTATCAAGCCACGATAGGTAACTGTCAAGTGTTTATTGTGGGATGGATATGGGTCGAATGGGGAAAATAGAGGGAGAATGGGCTCAAGGTGATTGGATTCCCAAAGATGGAGAATGCGGTTTGTCACAAGTAACGCCTATTTACCAGGTTTTCATCACTTGCTTTTATTTGCACGAGAAGCTAGAAAGTAACATGACGCCTGATTGCCAGGTTTTCCTCATGATACCTATCCAAGGCGCCTGTTTGCCAGGTTTTCACCAAAGGACGATTTTTTTGTATGCTTTCTATTTTTTTTTTATTTTTTTTTGTATGTTCTCTTTGTAACTTTTTTTTTATTTTTTTTGATTATTGACTTTATTGTGCCCCCTTGCATTGGGGTTCTCTTAAGTATAGAACCGGTGAAGGTGCATGCTGTTGATTGGATCATCAAACAACTCACCTTCTGATGTGGCCAACTGATATGCCCCCGATCCGTAAGCCGCTACAATTACATAGGGTCCAAGCCAGTTAGGCTCGAACTTACCTTTCTTTTCTCTGTCCTACTGATTGCGAGGGTTTTCTTTTAGGACGAGGTCCCCAACCTTGAAGCATCTTGGTCTAACCTTGTGGTTGTAGCTTCTTGACATCATCTGTTGATAGGCTTTCAGATGGTCAAAAGCTTTTTGGCGCCTTTCCTCTAGCAGTTCTAGCTCTTGTAGTCTGGAGACTCTGTACTCTTCGTCTGATATGAGACCTTTCAACGACACCCGAAGGGATGGGAGTTCGACCTCAATGGGAAGGATGGCTTCGGAACCATAGACGAGGGCGTAGGGTGTAACACCTGTGGGAGTGCGTATGCTGGTTCTATATGCCCACAGAGCGGGATTGAGTTGGATGTGCCAATCACGACCAGCTTCATTGACAGTCTTCTTTAGGATTTTCAGAATGGTTTTGTTCGATGCCTCAGCTTGGTCATTACCTTGGGGATAGTATGGAGTGGAGAAACGATGTTGGATTTTAAAACGCTCACAAAGTTCCTGGACATCCTAATTTTTGAAGGGTCTCCCATTATCCATTATGATGGATGAAGGGATGCCATATCGGCAGATAATGTAATTCAGAATGAAAGGGGAAATTTGCTTTCCTGTGACGGTTGATAGGGGAACGGCTTCAATCCACTTTGTAAAGTACTCAGTGGCGGTTATGATGAATTTATGGCCGTTGGAAGAAGGCGGATGAATCTTTCCCACGAGGTCAAGTCCCTACTGGCAAAAGGGCCAGGGTGTCGTTAGAGGTCTCAACTCCTGAGCAGGTGCATGAATCAGGTTCCCATGTATCTGGCACTGTTTGCACTTTTTGATGAACTGATATGAATCCATTTCCATATTGGGCCAGTAATAACCCAAACGCATGAGTTTCTTAGCTAAGGAAGGACCGCTGGAGTGTGTTCCGCAGATCCCTTCGTGCACGTCTCGCAAGGTAGTTACAGATTCTTCTTGTTCTAGACAACGGAGTAAAGTACCATCTAGACCACGTCGGTAAAGGGTATTGGCGATAATGGTGTAACGGGAGGCTTGTCGGATGAAAGTTCATTTTTGGTTGGAAGAGAGGTCCAAAGGAAGGATATTGTCCTTGAGGTAAGTGTAGGTCTTACCGTACCAAGGAGAATCAGATCCTACTAGGTGGCAAATGGAATGGGTTTCGAGGAGATCATAAGCCGGTTGTCGAATTGTTTCTACTAAGAACTCATACTGTGACTCATGTTCAGGTATCTCAAGAAGAGAGGCTATGGTCACCATTGCATCGGCTGCTTTGTTCTCTATCCTGGGTATTTGCTCAAACAAGATGGTCCCAAAATGTGCTTTGAGGTCGTCAACCATCCGTTTGTATGGGATGAGCTTCTCATCTTTGGTTTGATACTCGTCGTTGACCTGGTTTATGACAAGCTGAGAATCACCGTAGACACATAGTGCTTGGATTTTCCACTCAGTGGCCATCTTGAGACCAATTACCAAATCCTCATACTCCGCTATATTGTTAGTGCATGGAAATAACAACCTGTAGGACTTTGGAATTGTGTCGCCTTGGGCAGTGATAAACAAGATACCTGCCCCCAATCCATGGTTGGTGTAAGACCCGTCGAAGTAGAGTTTCCAAGGAGATGTTGACAGAGTGAATAAAGACTCATTGGGGAACTCAAACTGCATTGGTGAAGTGTCCTATAACGGTGCCTCAGCTAGTTGGTCAGCGATGATTTGCCCCTTGATGGCTTTTCTATCCACATACTCTATATCATATTCGGTAAGAAGCATAACCCATTTAGCTAGTCGACCTGTGAGAGCTGCGTTGCTGAGAAGATATTTTAGTGGGTCGATCTTGGCAATGAGTTTGACAGGATGTGCCAACATGTAGTGTCAGAGTTTTTGTGAGGTAAAAACCACCGCAAGGCATGAACGTTCCACCTGTGAGTACTGCAACTCGTAGCCCACTAAGGTTCGACTGATGTAGTACACAACTCTTTCCTTGTTCTCATAGTCTTGCTGCGCTAGGAGAGCCCCAAGAGCAGTAGGTGTAGCAGATATGTAGAGAATCAAAGGTTTTCCTTGGATCAGAGGCATGAGTATAGGAGGATTCATGAGGTACTCCTTGAGCTTGTTGAATGCCTCTTCGCACTTCTCATCCCATTTAAATGGAACGTTCTTATGTAGGAGATGGCTGAAAGGATGGCACTTGTCTGCCAGCTGTGAGATGAACCTACGGATGGCCTGTAGCTTGCCCTGTAAGGATCTCAACTA
This sequence comes from Cunninghamia lanceolata, assembly GCA_027924645.1. NCBI lineage: Eukaryota > Viridiplantae > Streptophyta > Pinopsida > Cupressales > Cupressaceae > Cunninghamia > Cunninghamia lanceolata. The sequence continues at coordinate 2,985,721 of BSBN01000798.1, forward strand.
TGTTAGAGTTTTGGGTGGAGGCATGTCCATGATTGCTTTGACCTTGACCGGGTCTACCTCTATGCCGTTTGCTGACACGATGAAGCCTAGCAGCTTGCCTGATGTGACCCCAAACACACATTTCTTCGGGTTCAGTTTTACTTGGAATTGATCCAATCGTTGGAAGACTTTTTCTAATGTGTCCAGGTGTGAGTCCCTGGTGAGTGATTTTGCCAAGATATCGTCAACATAGTCTTCCATAGTCACATGCATCATGTCATGAAATATAGTTGTCATGGCCCGCTGATATGTAGCACCTGCATTTTTCAGCCCAAATGGCATGACATTCCAGCAAAAGGTACCCCATGGACAAGTGAAAGCTGTTTTGTGTTGATCCTCAAGTGCTATTTTGATTTGGTTATACCCAGAGAATCCGTCCATGAGTGATAACATTGTATGTCCTGCTGTAAGGTCGACTATGATGTCTATGTTTGGCAACGGAAAGTCATCTTTGCGGCACGCCTTGTTTAAGTCTCGAAAATCATTGCATAGTCGAACTCGGCCATCCGGTTTAGATACTGGCACAATGTTTGATATCCATTCAGGATAGTCTATGGATCTGATGAACCCCACATCTAGCAATTTCTTGAGTTCTTCCTTGACCAGAAGGGCTATATGAGGATGCATCTTTCTCAGTTTTTGCTTTATGGGCTTCACCCCTAGATCCAATGGCAAGTGATGTAGGATCAGGTTTGGGTCCAAACCTGGCATGTCGGCATATGAACAGTTTTAATGGATGCGCAACAATAGTCTTCAGAAGCGCTGTAACAGTCAACAGATGCGCAGTTAACCTATGCACCGTAATAGTGCGCAAAAGCGCCGCAGAAATACACAGACGCGCAAAAAGAATAAATGCGCCGGAACAGTCTTTATATGCGCCGTGGAAATAAACAGATGCGCCAAAAGAACATGTGCATGACTCTGCGTGACCTGTACGGAACCTGCCTTCAAAAAAGCTCAAAAATGGTGAAATAAAGGGGCAACGGCCCCACGCTGGGCGCCAAAAATGTGAGGGTAAAATGGTGATCAATCAAATGAATAATAGATGACCCAAACATCAACAGAATAGTGAAACAAAGAAGATTCAAGTAAACAAAGCAATGAACAAACACAGCAAACCTCTTCCGTTTCGAAACTTCTGTTGTTCGCCTATCACGAATCATCCTTTCGCAGATGAGATGAGCCCTCAGAGAGTGCAATCTTTTAAAGCTGTTTGAGGAAGTCGATGGTGAATGGCTATGGTGTGATATGCAATGAAGGTGAGCTCCAATGCAACAATGGTGATCTCAAGCTTGTAGATAACAAGTGGGTGCCAAAGGCGCGCTGGTGATATTTCTGCAGAGTAACGATGTCAAAAGCCTGGATGAATAGAATGAAGGGATGAAGCTTCATTTATAGACTTGGAAGAATAGGAATCAACGGTTGAGAGGAGATGTGAAGATCGACGGCTAAGAATGGTTGAGGAATGTGCAACCAGTGGAAATGCGACAAGTGTCCCAGCTCCATCATGAAAGGGGGGATGTGACAAAACTGATTGGAGAGTTAACTCCATTGACTGGTCTGTTAACAGAATTGACTGATCAGTTAGAAGAGTGGATTGTGGAACTGACTGTATTGATTGAGGATTTGACTCAACTGATAGGTTAGTTAATAGATTTGATTGATTGGTTAACTGACCTCTGATTGGAGAAGAAATAGGCCATGTGGGTGAGGGAAAATAAGGCAATTAAATATTAAATATATTTAATTACATGTGCAACCTGATGAGGTGGACAAGGTGAGGTGGAAAAGGTGAGGTGTAAAGGTGATGTGGAATTTTGAATTTAGAACTTTAGGATAGAGGAATTAGGCTTAATTAAATAATTTATGATTATTTAATTGTGAAGGACAAATAGAAGAATTTTAATTAAATAAATAGAATTTATTTAATTATGGGATAGTGAATTGATTAAATAAATTTAGAATATTTATTTAATTGGTAGAGGAATGGAATAAATATTTAGAATATTTATTTAGGATGATTTGTGTCATTTTTAGGCGTATACACTTATGTTGCATGCTTTGTTTAAGCTATGCTAACCAAGGAGGACTGCATGATGACTCTTCATGCCTCTTCCTTCATTTCCTCCTTAATTTCTATTTATTCATGCATTATGTGAAAGTTAATATGAGATTGAATTTTGTTTCTTTGCAGCTCTATTTTTCTCTATTTTTTTCCTTTCTGTAAGTTTTACTTCTTTTCTTCTAGCTAGATCATTGTGCAAGTTCAGCTACAAATTTCACAGGATGGAAGATAGATGATAATAGATGAGAAGATTGAAGAATGATTTTGATAGCATGAGGATGTATGAAAAGTGGCTTCATCAAATGGCTTGTAGAAGGCTTGATTTATAGGCAAGGCTTGGTTTGAATGGATTGTTGAGATTAAAAGGCTAATCAAACAATGTGGACAGCTAGGATTTATTAGTTATTCCCACTCTTCAAGGAAGTTGTAGCCATATGACAAGTGTACAAAGGAGTAGGACAAGGCTCATGTGTGACCGTGTACACAAAAAACCTTTATTTAATAAGTTCATGTGTGACTATGTACACAAAAAGGATATTAAATGAAAAATGCACTACCACACATGATTCAATTGAGAGGTGGACAAGTGTTGGAATGTGGTGAAAGGTGAGGACCTAATTCAAATATTTTATTTGAATTAGTTGAGATATTGGTATGAAAATTAATTAAATAAATAGAATTTATTTAATTAATTGGAAAGTGGAATAAGGAATGTGAAATTAATTAAATAAATTGGCTAAATGGGACTAGGATGAGATTAAGATTGGGATTATTATGTGAAATTAATTAATTAAATAAGATTTATTTAATTAATTGGCTTAATGGGATAAGTTGAATTAGGAGTGGGATCAGGACAAAATGCTACATGATGTCTAAGTAATGTATTTGACTAGGTGTTGCAAGACATGGACAAATGTGGGACAAATTTGGGTGTCTACACTAACAACCAAGCCTTTTCCTTTGTTCCCTTAGTTGAACCCTCAAAAGTAGGTGGGTGAAGGTGAATACGATCTCTCATCTATCCAATCACAACATCACCTCCATAACCACCTTGCTAATCCTCAAGATGAGGTCCATCTTGCTTGAGTTGCTCCCTCTCCCTAACCTAGGGTGGAATCATATAATGCTCTCTCTCTAAATTCACTCTCTCCATGCCTTTGAGAAGGTTGAGAATCCTCTTCTAGTGCCTCCTCCTACCTAGGGGGAAGCTTGGTCAACAACTCTCTAAGTAACCTTGCAATTTCAAGAAGTCCAACCTCCTCATTAGGTTGCACTAGCGTCAACAAGGGAGAATTCTCACTCTACATCTCCAGAGATTCCCAATCAGGGTTATTTGAACTAGCACGGTGGTGCAATAGCTCGTAGGAGGTATCCTCCTATACACACAATCACACACATCAACACAAGAATAACGACATCACATCATATCATAAGCACATATAAAGGAAGCACATCATAGGAAGAGCACATATAAATCTAGTCATGCTACACATGCAAAGCATCATGAACCACAAACAACCCAGAGCTCCCAATGCAACAACATGGGCTCTAATACTAGTTATAACGCCCTAGCTTTTACACTATTACATTAACGAATAAAAATAGAATGAATTTTTTTTTGTAATGTAATTATGACATGCACATGTCCCAATTACATAATACTACAATAGAATCATCACAACATCCCATGATGAAACTCTGGTATATATGATGTGAAAATAACAACAATGACCACTCAGGGTCCAAACACACAAACAACACAGTGGATGACTTACCAATTGTGTGACAAGGCAAACATGATAACCCTACAATAGAATAGAACTCGCTCCATGACAAAGGTCAGATGCCAATACATGACCTCGTACTCTTGTGACTACATGGAATAGGATGAGGATGATAATCACCTCAAGTCCATCCCATCATGATACCACACAACCTCAAAGTACACAAAACAACCTACTCAAGAAGGTGATCCACTCTAGGGAGATCACAACCTTCCCTGAAAATAATGGCAACCAATCAAGAAAACATGATGCATGCTTCCCAAGACAAAAATGGTCATAACTCCCAAAATTTAAATCACGTCTAGTCAAGATAAAAATATGGGAGGACTTAGAGGACATGGGGAACAAATTTTGTATGCAAAGTTTCCTCAAAAAATGTTAGGAAATTCTTGTTGTCCGAAGGCTCAAGGACCATAATGCAAAACAAGATGACAATGTGAATCTGGGACACTAGAGCTTTTTTGAGACTCTATTGTTCATCTCTAGTGTCCCACCTAGGTGCTAGTGTCCTTCCTATGTGCTAGTATCCTTCCTAGGTGCTAGTGTCCTCCCTGGGTTCTAGTGTCCTCTTGGGGTTCTAGAGTCCTTGGACACTACAGTTCACCTGGGGCCCTAGTGTCCTTGAACAATGCCCAAATGAAATTTTCTCAAAGGAACAAGTTTTGGAATGACTCTTACACCTCCCTAAGGTCACTACCAACCCCAAAAACACTCAATAACCCCTAAAAAACAATCATAAGGAAAAACAAGAGCCCAAAGGCCATCTAAGTTTGACAATGCACATGCACATTGAAAACACTCTCTCATAAGGATGGATATCGACACACAAGATAAGTGCAAATACCAACAAACTAGAGAGAAGATGGACACCAAAGACACACCTCTCTCAACATGACAAAATAATCCAAACAAGCCAAAAGACATTGACATGTGGCCAACACACCAAGTAATGTGGGCATTCGACCTATAAGCCGAACAGAGGGTCGACTACGACACCTCACCAAAATGATATATCTACAAGGATCCAAATCACATGGAATCCACTAAACAACCTTAGAAAACATTATATCTAATATCAAAATTATGAAATCCATCAAATATAAAAATCTAACCATGTTCCAATATGCTAACATACATGTTAAATAAGAGAAATTCAAAATGGAATGCCACACTCATTTGACACCAACATTGAAATAGGCCAAAACCAAACATGGAAATCTTGATCATAATGTCAGAACAATACAACCCAATTCATAAGCCTGGCATAATATAAGTATAGCATATAATACAATGGACACCAACATCCTCAGTTAACCATTTCCATCACATGAGATAATGTAAGAAAAATTATAATTTTAATCCAAAACATGTTTTGTTTCCCAACAAAATGACATCATAAACTTACATCATGATGGAGGATACTTCCCAAACATGGAAGGATTACACTCCAATGAATAAAATATACAAAGCATTAATATATACATCATAATAAACCACCTCTAAAGAGCCCCAATAGAAACATAGTACAATATAACCAAAATGTCCTAAAATAAACAAATAACCATCCATCTCCTGTAAGATCTGCTCAAGGACTAATGGGGGAATGTTACCCACCTTCCAACCATATTACTATCATTGAGCACAATAGATGTCTATGTCAGTCTAGGCAACCCCTGAGCTATAGAGAAGACAATCATGGATACACTAGATCAAGTCACACACTCACAAGTACCAAAGTCCCAAAACATTATCTCACATACACAAGAATCATAAAGAACAACAAAACTAGAATATGAAAACAAAAATATATCTAGCATAGCATCCCTGTTTTGTGTGAATATTTTAGAAAATATGGTTTGTTTGAACACAAGGTCAAATACTCACGATCCAACCAAACAAGGACTAGGGGAGGGTAGCTAAGACACTGGGGTGGGCTTACCCTTGGTTCACCATAACCAAGTTAGAAAGCAACAGACCACAAAGGACTCACATAAATAGTCACCCAGTGAATGTTTCTCAAAGGTAATGGGACTCTTGCAAGGCACACTTACACTAACCATATGTAAGGGGTGACTCTTACAAGGCAAGCCTACACTTACCTAGGATAAATGGAGAGGGACTCTTACAAGGCACACCTAAGCTTACCATCTGTAAGGGGGGACTCTTGCAAGGCACACCTACACTTAACCAAAACACATTCCACCTAAAAGTACATAAATCAATTGCAAGACACACTACTTACTCTAAGTATAGGATCCTCCTGCAAGATACACACCACACTTGGGAGTTGGCCACCCCAAGTCTCCTACATATATTCCCTATCCTATACAATTCTAGGGTCAACATTTTAAAAGCCTGAGAATAGCAAAGGAGTATTTTCCAAAAAACAAACATCCCAAGGCACTTCCAAAATTAAATCCACAGGGAAATCAACCATCCCACATTACATGCAACATTTAGAAAATTGAAAATTCCACAAAAATAAAATAAAATAATTTTTTGAATGCCCAAGGTCTGCCATTGATAGATCTTGGAGCATCGTTCCCAAAACCATACAAAAATTTTCACTTTTTACCAAAACAATGAAATTCAAAAATAGGAGAATACCCTCTTGATCTAAATTAACCCAAAAATACACTTTTAACATCACATAAATTTTTCACTCAAATCAAGAATGGTAAAACAATGAAAATCACGTAATTTTCACATTTTTCAAAGAATGCAAAATTAAAAATGGAAGCGTACCCTTTTGTGTCTAATCTACCCAACAAAACACTTTTCAAATTAAAATGACATTTCTAAAAAAAATTCCATGACCTTTGTTGAAGATTTGCTTTTCCAAAAAAAATTACTACAACCTAAAATTTTAAATAAAAATTTAAATTTGAATTCAAAAAAACAAAGGATTACCTCAAAATATGTAGATTCTAATTTCAAACAACATCCCTTCAATTAAATTTCAGTTTCAAGCAATTCCAAGCATGCAATAATTCATATTCTTCAAAAGGGGTTTGAAAATGAGTATTTTCTTCCAATTTTGCTTTCCAAAAATCAACAAATCATAATGAAATAAAAGAAAATCCCTTTCTCCTTATATATCTACTAATTAGGATTAGGCTTAACTAACCCTTTCATTACTCAAAAGCTTATTATCACTAACACAATAATCTAGAAATTAAATAATTCTTTTCAAAATAGAATTACATATATTTCTCAAACACCCAACAATTAATTTAATAAAAAGTCTTTCTAATTAAAATAATTCTAACACACCTAATTAAATCATTAAACATTATTTTCTCTAAACTAGAAATGCATAGCATAATTCAATGATTTCCAAAATATCACAATTCATTACGCACATACTAAGAACAATTAGAATCGCACAAGCGATAGAATTAAATACACCCCAAAAGATGTTTTATTGGTCTAACACAAGGGGGGTCTTGACTCATAAATTGATTTGGATGAGGTTTCATTGGTTTCAACATTAGGCAAACAACTAGGGTAAGGTGACTAAGTAAAATCCATGTTGACCTTCTCCACATACCAGCCATTGGTCAACACCTTGTAATTTCTTGCACACTCATTGTAAACGTTACGCACATCTACCCAATATATAACAATAACCAAAGTGAATAACATAAATTACACAATTAAATATTAACCATCTAATATGCATAATTTAAAATTAAATCAAACATTCTAACAATATGATCAAGATGTAATTAATCATTTAAAATAATCATATTGAAGGAAATCATATCTACGCACCCAACATAATATTTGAATGAAAATAATGAAGCTAAAACTCCAATAATATAATCACACACACACACACACACATACACACACACAAAGAGTCTCAAAGGTCCAAATATACACACTGAGAATCCAAGCCAAACATTGGTATCATCTATTGATCACCAATCTACAAAACAAAATATCGTATAACATTAGTGCACCAAAGGTGACAAAGAGAAAGGCACAAATGCTTGTGGGCATTACATCCTCCCCCACTAGGGATAGGCTTAATCTTGGAAGCCTACAATAAGATAAGGACTAGTACCCACAACCTTGTTGCCTTCTCACAAAAAGAAGATCACCACAAAGATACTCCACTAGACCTTTACCAGGTCCATGCCTTAATTCAAAAGGCCTTGCCTTTAATGAAGAAAACTATGGATGGGAACTAAACAAGGATTCTTTCCCAGCCCTAGCTACAGAGTTGACAATCGAAGTCCTAACATCAGCTTGACCATCTACCACAACATACACTCGGTGAGATCTACCAACATCACCCACCAATGACTCTAATGTAGCAACACCTTATCCACCCATTAATGTTGGGCCCTAAGGACAATCTCTCATAAAAAGGCCTACTGCACCACACTTAAAGAAAGACCCTCTTAGAGCAAACTGAGTGGGTTGAGGCCTACTCAACTATTGATAAATTGATAATCTAGAGATATCCTAACTTCTACTAACTTTTTGCTAGGGTGGTGAAACAACTCCACCCTGAGACAACTCCTGACCCTCTTTTTGATGATCCCTATGCTAGTTCCACTTGGAACCCTATCTCGACTACTACTGAGGTGTAGTAAGAGGGATGTAGGATGTCCAAACACCACTCCTAGGTGGGGGATGAGAATCCTAAACCCTCAAGTCTAACTGAGAAGGGGCATGAGCCTACACTCCTAGTTGCCCTCCAAATCCCTTCACCAAATTCTCCTCTACAAGTTTAGTTGACTCTTGAAAAAAATCTCCAAGGTCAAAGGTCTAGTCATATGTACTACTCCAACAATGTGAGCATTCAAGCCTCTCATAAACCTATGCACAAGCATCTTCTCATCCTCAATGAGACATGCATACTACTTCAACTCAGAGAAACAATTCTCATACTAAGCCACTATCAATCCAAGCTGCTGGAGATCATGGAACTCCTTAGCATGGTACTGCCTAAAGTGCTCTAAAAGGTAATGAGCATGAAACCTCTCTCTGAAGGTTTCTCAAGAGATGGTGGAGATAGCAAGATTTAGCTTCTATTTCTCTTCCTCCCACCAAGTAGAAGCATCTAGATCCTCTAAGCTACATGATCACAAAGCACACCTTCATGTTGCTCTTAAAAGGCTACAGGTTAAAGCATCAACCCAAAGCTAACAACTAGGCCTCTACCTATATCCCCTCAGGTAAACCCTCAAAAGTAGGTGGGTGAAGGTGAAGATCCCTCATCTATCCAATCACAACATTACCTCCATCACCACCCTATCTATCCTCAAGATGAGGTCTATCCTTAAGTTTCTCCCTCTCCCTAACTTGGGGAGGACTCCTAGAATGATCTATCCCTCTAAACTAACTCTCTCCATGCTTTTGAGAAGGTTGAGTGCCTCCTATCAAGGGGGAAGCCTAGTCAACAAATCTCTAAGAAACCCTATAATCTTAAGAAGTCCAACCTCCTCATTAGGCTACACTAGCCTCAACAAGGGAGAATGCTCACTTTAGATCTCCAAAGATTCCTAATTAGGGTTATCTAAACTAGTATGATGGATGTGATAGCTCTTAGGATGCATCCTCCTATACACATAATCACACATGTCAACACAACAATAAGGACATCACATCATATCATAAGCACATATAAAGGAAGCACATCATAAGAAGAACACATATAAATCCAGTCATGCTACACATGTGAAGCATCATCAACCATAAACAACATAGAGATCCCAATGCAACAACATGAGCTCTAATACTAGCTGTAATTCTCTGACTCTTACACTAGGACATTAACAGACAAAAATAGGATGAACAAATTTTTTGTGATGTAATTGTGACATGCGCATGTCTCAATTACAGAATCATGCACTAGAATCATCACAACATCTGATGTTGACACTCTAGGATATGATGCAAAAACAATCATAGTGATCGCTTAGGGTCCAAACACACCAACAACACAAGTAGAAGAATTACCAATCATGTGACAAGACCAACATGATAACCCTATGAGAGAATGGAACTCACTCCATGATGGTCGGATGCCAATCCACAACCTCACACTCTCATGACTACATTGAATAGGATGAGGGTGATAATCACCTCAAATCACTCCCATCATGATGCCATACAACCTTAAAGCACACAAAGTAACCTACTCAAGGAGGGTACCCACTAGGGAGATCATAACCTTCCTTGAAAATGACAACCAGTTGACATAGTTTGACACATACTTCCTAAGGCAAAAATGGTCATAACTCACAAAATACATCATGTCCAATGAAGATAAAAATATGGGAGGACTCAAAGGATCATGGGCAATAACTTTCAAATACAAGGTTTCTTCAAAAAATGTCAGGAGATTCTCGTTGTTTGAAGGTTCGAGGACCACAACATGAATCTGGGACTCTAGAGATTTTCTGGAACTCTAGCTATTAGCTCTAGTGTCCCAACTAGACATTAGTGTCCTTTCTAGATACTAGTGTCCTCCCTAGGTGCTAGTGTCCTTATAGGGCTCTAGAGTCCTTCCTTTGGCATTGTAGTCCACCTAGGGCACTAGTGTCCCTGAATAGTGTACAAATAAAATTTTCTCAAAGGATCAAGTTTCAAAATGACTTTCATGCCTCCTTAAGGCCACTACAAACCCCCAGAACACTCAAGGACCACTTAAAAGCATTTGGAAGGAAAAACAAGAGCCTAAAGGCCATCTAGGTTCAATAATGCACACACACATCAAAAACACTCTCTAACAAGGATGGAGATTGGCATGCAAGACAAGCACAAATGACAAGGCACTAACCAAGGACACACCTCTCTCAACATGAAAAAAGAATTCAAACAAGCCAAACAAATATCAACATGTGGCCAACACACCAAGTAATGTTGACATTCAACCTACAATCCAAATGGAGGGTCAATCACGACACCTCACCAAAATGATATATCTGCAAGGATTCAAATCACATGGCATCCACTAAACAACCATAAACAAACTTGATATCTAATCTCAAAAGCATGAAATCTATTAAATATAAAAATATAACCATGTTCCAATATGCTAACACACATACATCAAATAAGAGAAATTCCAAATGGAATGCCATGCTTGTTTGACTCCAACATCGAGACGGGACAAAACCAAACACAAACATCTCGATCATAATGTTGGCACAATACAACCAAATCCATAAGTTACATGGCATAATATAAGTGTAGAATATAAAACAGAGGACTCCAACATCCTTAGTTAACCATTTCCATCACATGAGATAATGTTACAAAATGATAATTTCCATCCAAAACATGTTTCATTTTCCAACCAAACAATATCATAAAATTACAACATGATGGAGGGTACTTTCCAAACATGGAGGGATCACACTCTAATGAATAAAATATACAAAGCATGAATATACATCATAATAAACCACCTCTAAAGTGGCCCAACATGCACATAGTACAATATAGCCAAAATATCTTGAAATGAACAAACAACCATCTAGCTCCTATAGGATTTGCTCAAGGACCAATGGGGCAATGTTATCCACCTCCAAACCATATTACCATCATCGAGCACAATAGATGTCTATGCCACTCTAGGCAACCCCTAAGCTACAGAGAAGATGATCATGGATACACTATCATCAAAACACACTCTCACAAGTACCAAAGTCCCAAAACACCATCTCACATACACAAGAATCATATAGAACAAAAAAACTAAAATAGGCAAACAAAACTTGATCTAGGATAACATCCTTGTTTTACCTGAATATTCTAGAAAACATGTTCTATCTCAATACAAGGTCAAATACTCACAATCCAACCAAATAAGGACTACGGGAGGGTAGCTAATACAGTGGGGTGGGCTTCCACGTAGTTCTCCATAACCAAGTTAGAAAGAAACAAGATGCAAAGGTCTCACGTAAACACTCACCTGGTGAATGTTTCTCAGAGGTCACAAGGGACTCTCGCAATGCACACCTACACAAGTACCATATGTAAGGGGAGAATCTTAAAATGCACACCTATCCTTACTTTGGGTAAGGGGACTCTTATAAGGAACACTTATGCTTACCATATGTAAGTGTGGACTCTTGCAAGGCATGCCTACACTTACCTACAACACATCACACCCACAAGTACATGGATCAATTGCAAGGCACACTTCTTACTCTAAGTAAATGGATCCTTCTGTAAGATACACATTATACCTGGGAGTTGGCAACCCCAAGCCTCCTACATATATCCCCTATCCTATACAATTTTGGGGTCAATTTTTTAGAAGCGTGAGAACATGAATGGAGCAGTTTTCCTAGAAAACACACATCCCAATGCACTTCCAAAATTAAACCCATGGAGAAATCAACCATCCCACATTACATGCAACTTTTAAAAAATTTAAAATTCCACAAAAAGTAAAATGAAATAATTTTTCAAATGTCCAAGGTCCACCATTAATAGATCTTGGAGCATTGTTCCCAAAACCATACACAAATTTTCACTTTTTCCCAAAATAATGAAATTTGAAAATTGGAGAATGCCCTCTTGATCTAAATTAACCCAACCATACAATTTCAATACGACATAAATTTCTCACTCAAATTAAGTGGGGAAAAGAATGAAAATCACATAATTTTCATGTTTTTTTCAAGGAATGCAAAATTCAAAAAAGCAAGCATACCCTTTTGTGCATAATCTACCCAACAAGATACTTTTCAAATAAAAATAACATTAACAAATATTTTTCCATGAACTTTGTTGAAAATCCACTTTTCCAAAAAAAAGAATTCCTACAACTTAAAATTTTAAATAAAAACTCAAATTTGAATTCAAACAAATAAATGATTACCTCAATCTATGCAAATTATCATTTCAAACCATAGCCCTTGATTCAACTTTTAGTTTTAGGCAATTCCAAACATGCAAAATTTAGATTATTCAAAGAGGGTTTGAAAATGAGTATTTTCTTCCAATTTTGCTCTCCAAAACTCAACAAAAGCATCATGAAATAAAAGAAAACCCTTTTTGCTTATATATCCACTAATCAGGATTAGGCTTAACTAACCCTTTTCATTACCCCAAAGCTAATTTTCACTAACACAATAATCTAGAAATTAAATAATTCTTTTCAAAATATAATTACATATATTTCTCAAATACCAAGCAATTAATTTAGTAAAATACCTTTCCAATTAAAATAATTCTATCAAACCTAATTAAATCATTAAATATGCTTTTATTTACACTAGAAATGCATAGCATAGTTCAATGATTTCCAAAACATCACAATTCATTATACACATACTAAGCCCAAGCAAAATCAGACAAGCGATAAAATTAAATACACCCCAAAAGATGTTTTACTAGTTCAACACAAGGGGCATCCAAAATAATAAATAGATTTGGATTGGGTTTCACTAGTTTCGACATTAGGGAAACAACTAGGGTAAGGTGACTAAGTGATATCCATGTTGACCTTCTCTGTGTACCATCCATTGGTCAATATCGTAAATTTCCTACGTACACTTATTGCAAACATTATGTACATCTACCCAATATATAACAATAGCCATTCGAAGTGAATAATATAAATTGCACAATAAAATATTAAACATATAATATGCATATTTTAATTCAATCAAATATTCTAACAATATGATCAAAGATGCAATTAATCATTTAAAATAATCATACTAAATGAAATCATATCTACCCACCCAACATATGTAATATTTAAATGAAAATAGTGAAGCTAAAACTTCAATAGTATAATCTCTCTCTCTCACACATATATAAAAAGAGTCTCAAAGGTCTAAATACACACATTGAGAATCCATGTCAAACATTGGTATTGTCTAGCGAACACCAATCTACAAAACACAATATCACAACAAAATATCGTACACCATCAGTACACCAAAGGTGACGAAAAGAAAGGCACAAACGCCTATGGGCATTACAAAAAACTCCTCCCCAAAAGAGAAAACAAGAATGACAAGTACAAACCTCCTCAAAAGTTGTCCTTGAAAGATAGGAACATGAAGAACTCCTAAAGCATGTAGATGTTGTAAAATCTACTGAAAAAGTATTGGTGTCTATTGGAATTGGAGAACCCTCCGATGAATGTAGATTGTGATGAGTGAGACATAAAAGTCTACACAAGTGCCCTTGATTATACTAAACCATATATGCAAAGATGACACAAAGGCAAAAACAATCTATGTGGTAAAAAAAATGTAGATAATACTATGATTAAAGATACACAAAAACAATGCATGAGTGACCCCTTCGACACTACAATATGTGCAAGTGGTGCTCTACAAAGATACCAGAGTCTCATGAAAATTGATCAATTGAATAAGGTAGAAGGTTTCCTCCAAGTGTCTATATGGTATGTGTTCTATCTTACCAAATTGCATGGGTAATCAGCTGCTTCATTTGTCTAGTACATAGGAACAAAAACTAGATACATAGCTCACTCCAAAATAAAACCAAATAGTCTTAACCATGTGATGATACTCCCCATAATGATAGCAAGGGAGAGGTATTAGAAGATGGGTGGAGTGGTAGCAGAGGGGGGGCAACACTAGGGGGCTATAGAGGGGGATGTAGTGGTGTAGATATGAAGCGGTGGCATATGGTAATTTGGAGAAAATTGTTGGTAGTTTGATCTAGACCACTATTGGTTTAGAGACCCTAGCAATTTAAAGACCATGACCATGCAATTAGAGAGACTGCTTGTTGTCAAACAAGACACTATGGATTTCAGCAGAGAATGTCGATTGGCAAGTGGCAAGCTAGAGTGATAATTGTGAGCAAAATTTGAAAATTATGACTAGGAGCCTTAAAACCCTCAATGGTGTGGAAAGCCTAGTTTTCAAGAAATTTGCAATGAAAAAAAAAAAATTCAAACACTGTAAACTAGAACCATAGTGAATCCATTACTGGAAATTTGGCCGTAGCTTGCTAGGAAAGTAAAAGTGGTGGTTAGAATATTCGTTAAACCAGATGGGAAATTGTGTGAAATTCGGTGGCAAAGAAAAAAACAAACAAACCCTCAAACCAAACAAGGAAACCCTTATCAAGCCTCTTACTACCTCCATGCAACCACAATCCTTGATAGTGAAAAAACTAGTTTAGTGCTAGATTCTAAAGGCAAATGAAATAAAAACTCCTGTAGCATTACCTTTGAGTGCAAATTAGGAAAAACAATTGTAGCCCAAGACATTGAAATGCTAGATGAACTCTGAAGAAAACTGCAAGTCAATCCAAAAAATTAAGCTCAAAATGCCAAACATGAGATTGTCTGAAAGAAAAAAATGCTTTTTGTACAAGAAATTCTGTATAGGTACAACCCTCTGGTCATACAAAATTTCGTATGGTATCCTATGGTAAAATTTTGTAGAGGGGCTAAAACATTTGCAAATGTCACCTGTGTAAAAATTTAACATTTGGACATGCAATCTTAGCTAATTTGGGCCTCCTAGACTCAAGGGTGATGTTTGTTTAGCTCTATGACACGCCTTTGATAGGGTTTAGTGTGAGATCCAATAAAAATGGGAAGGGATTTGTAATTAATGGTTCTAATACCATTTTGGAGCATGACAATAGGATGAATGCAAAAACTAAGAACTTCCACAAGTGAATATGTGCACAATAATGCCAAAAAACTATCATACAATGAATTAAAATGTGAAGCTTACAAAATCCAAATACATTCCTTGTATAAGTAAGACAAGGAGAAAATAGGAAGGTAGGAGTGAACAACTAACTAATCCTCCAAAGTGAATGACACATGTGAGCATACTTGGGACAAGTGTGGAGACATGTATTGAGTCCACATGAGGTGAGACAAAAGTAAAAGAGTCTCTCTAATTGAGATTAAGTGTAGTGTAAAAAAGACCTAGTTAAACTAGCTAGATAAACAACACACTCACACTGACACCCCCTCTTAAGGGATACTTAAGGAGAAAACTAAACACTAAAATATGGATCCCAACAACAAGCCCCGATGAGGTACCCATGAACAAAAAAAAGTCTTACAAATAGAAAATATGAGAAAACCGTATGGGAAAAAACTCCTCCCTAAAAGAGAGAATAAGAAGGACAAATAAACCTCCTCTAAAGCTATCCTTGAAAAATAGGAACATGAAGAACTCCTAAAGCATGTAGAAGTTGTAAACTCTGCTGAAGAAGAACTGGTGTTTGTTGGAATTCAAAAACCCTCCAATGAATGTAGATCAACATGAGTGAGGCACAAAACTCTACACGAGTGCCCTCAATTACACTACTCAACCATATATGCATAGATGACACAAAGGTAAAAACAATATGTGAATTCAAAATTTAACCATATATGCACATATGGCACAGAGACAAAAACAATCTATGTGGTAAAAAAATTACAGATAGTACTTTGATAAAAAAGACACAAAACATTACATGAGTGACTCCATCAACACTACAATATATCTTCAGTGGTACTCTACAAAGATACCAGTCTCATAAATATTGATCAATTGAATAGTGTAGGTAACTTCCATAAACAATTTAATGCAAGACTGTCTATATGGTATGTGTTCCATCTCACTGAAATGCATTAGTAACCAACTGCTACATTCATCTAGTACATAGGAACAGAAACTAGATACATAGCTCACTCCAAAACAAACTAAAAAGCATTAACCATAAGATAATACCCCCATAATGCTACTAATAAGGGAGAGGTATTAGAAGATGGGTTGAGTGTCAACAATAGGAGGGTGGCACTTGGGCACTATAAAGGGTGGCACTAGTGGTGGAGTCTTGAACTGCTGGCATATGGTGGTTTGGAGGAAACCATTATTGGTTTGATCTATACCACACGACCATTGTTGGATATGAAACCCAACGGTCACATCGTCCTTTTGTAGTGACTCTTCATTGTTCGTCTTCTTCTATCTTATCCCTTCACAGATATTGTAATCTATATAAGCATAAGTATATGCTGCTGTAAACACATCTAAGAACATATAAATAAAAGAGTTTTCCCCTGCTTTGTGGACTTAGCCATACATATGGTGAACCACGTTAAATATATTTGCACTGTGTGATTGTTTACTGTTCTTTTCTTTTTTCCTTGTTCCATTGTTTTAACAATTGGTATTAGAGCTCGGTTAAGGAGCTGGTTGAGAAATTCATGATGAATTTCAAAGAAATGGAAGAAGTGGACAAGTGGAGAATAGAGAAGTTTTCAGGGAAGAATTTTGGACTTTGGAAGCTGCAAATTCATGCCCTACTAATCCAAAAAGATCTATTTATCACGCTGAAAAGAAAATCAACAAAACTAGAGAAGATGACAGATGACGAATGGGATGTGTTGGATCAAAAAGCAACCACTACAATTATCCTCTCACTATCTAGCAATGTCTTATTTAATGTTGCAATAGAAACTTCGGCAAAGCAGATTTGGGACAAGCTTTGTGACATGTATGAAATGGCATCCGCAACCAATAGGGTCTTCTTGCTAAAGAAGTTGTTCAACCTGAAAATGAAAGACGAAAAAGGTTTTTCAAATCACTTGAACGAATTTAACATTGCAATCAACCAGCTAGTTTCTGTAGAAATCAATTTTGATGATGAAATGAGGGCTATGCTACTCCTATGCTTGCTTCCCGATAGCTGGGATAATGTCGTGATGATGATCAGCAATTCAGCACCTAGGAGAAGAGGATCTAAAGGCAAGGAAAAGAAAGCATTGTTAAGATTTGACGATGTCACTGCCACCCTCCTCAACAAGATATGAGGAGAGGACAAAATAAAATATCCGGTGAAGCCTTGGTTCTAGGCAATAGGGGAAGAACCCAAGATTGATGAAAACAAAATAGGAGAAGATCTAAATCAGCAAAGAGATCAAATTCAAGAGGACAAAAAAAAGGTTGCTGGTTTTGTGGAAAAGATGGACATGTCAAGAAGGATTGTTGGTGTTACAAGAAAGCCCAAAAACAGCTGAAAGAAAATGAGATTAACACGACTCTTGAAGATGATGGAGGAGCTCTTGTCTTGGCAGCAAGTGAAGCTAAAGCTGACTCATGGATTTTAGACTCTGGTGCCTCCTTTCATGCAATTTCAAATCGGGATGCCTTCCAAACATATCAAGAAGGAAAATTTGGCAAAGTTTATCTCGGAGATAATGAACCATGCGAGATAGTCGGCAAATGTGACATATTGCTACAACTAAAGAATGGAAGCAAGTGGCTACTAAATGATGTAAGACATGTTCCTAAACTTAAGAGGAACTTGATTTCAGCTGGACAACTTGATGTGCAAGGCTACAACATCACTTTCTCTTCCAACATTTGGAAAGTAACAGAAGGCGCTTTAGTTGTTGTAAAAGGTAGTAAATCAGGATCTCTTTATGTGCTTGAATGCACTATTGAAGTGGGAGCGGTGACGGTCGTAGTTGACAGTGGGACAGAACTATGGCATAGGAGACTTGGGCACATGAGTAAAAAGGGAATGAAAGTATTGCTCAAAAGAGGCCAACTTTTTGGTTTACAATCAGCAGATTTAAAACTATGTGAGCATTGTATTTACAGGAAACAAAGGCGGGCCAACTTCTCCAAAATTGGACATGACAAGAAGTCAAGACTCTTGGAACTTGTGCATTCGGATGTCTTTGGTCCCACAGAGGTAACCTCCATTGGAGGAGCAAACTATTTTGTAACTTTTTTAGATGATTGCACCCATAAACTTTGGGTCTATATGCTCAACAGAAAATCAAAAGTGTTTGCAAAATTCAAAATTTTTAAGGTTGTTGTTGAAAATCAAATTGGGAGCAAAATTAAATGTCTTAAAACTGACAATGGGGGGGAGTTTTGCTCTTTAGATTTTGATGCTTATTGTGCAGATAATGGCATTCAACACATCAAGGTTGTACCATTTACACCTCAAGAAAATAGTGCAGTCGAAAGGATGAATCGCATGATTCTAGAGAGGTCACGTAGCATCCTCTCTAATGCTGGTTTGAGTAAACAATTCTGGGCTGAGGTAGTTAACACGGCAGTTTATTTGATCAACCAAAGTCCTTCCACTAAACTGGACTTTGACATTCTGGAAGAAGAGTGATTTGAAAGGAAGATCTCCTACAATCACCTTCGAGTCTTTGGCTACGAGACGTTTGCTCACATTCCAAAAGAAAAGTGAACAAAATTGGATTTCAAATCCAAACGATGCATCTTCATCGATTATGGGGAAGACCAATACGGTTTCAGATTGTGGGATCCTATTGCAAAACAAATCATTCGCAGTCATGATGTGGTATTCAACAAAAAAGTGTTTCCCACCTTGCAAGAACAGAGGGCATCTACAAAAGAATATATTTCATTGGATGATAGTTTTAGTGGGTGTGATTCATAGTCTCCACATCAGTCACTAGCAGCCAGAGGCATTTCTCAATCACCTACACAAGGTACAGTTCAAATATCAGATGAAGTGGGATCCTTGCATCCACCACTTTCATTTACATATGCTAATATTGGAAGTATTCCTTCACAATTGCAAGGTAATCAAATTACTTTGCCTCCTCTCAGCACAAATTCCATAGATATTAATGAGTGCTCACAGCATGATATGCAACATATTTGGATGCACACTTCCACATTGCCTCCTAATAATTCAATGCAGATTTCTTTGGATGCCACACCATTTGTTGAAACTCCTACATAGACTACCTCTTTTGCCACACATCTCTGGCATCCTATCCAACCAACACATTGTGACTCTGCAAGATCACAAAATACAATCCGTTCTATACCCACGCGCGCTGAGAAAGGCATTGGCACACATAAGACAAATGCAGGCACACAAGATTTCTTAAATCTGCCATCCCCTGTGACGATTACACAGCCTGTAAATATCCAATCGCTGCCTGTTCCATGTTCTACACATGCTAAGCATTCTTCTTTGCATTTGTTGATCCCACTGCCTGCCACTCACAATGACGTGGGAAATATCCCCACGTGGGCACCAGACACACAATTTTCTACCTTGGGGCAGCGCTCCCATAAAGATGTTCACTTTCCTAATTGTGGTGTGGAGGGCTCTAACACACCTCTAAATGTTTCATGGTCCATACCACAGCATACTACAAATGCAACACAGGTAGTAAGGGAATCGACAATGTCTCCAAGTGAGAATTCATTTCTGCCACCTATGTTCTCACAGCCACTAGGAATACACAGTGGCAAAATTGATTCACACGACAAACAGATAAGACAACAGAATGTTGAAATTAAACAGGGCAGTAATGTTACTCAATAGGCATTTTGCAAATTCCTCCATTGAGGAAATCTATCAGGGAGAGGAAACCTCCTCCTAAGTTTGATGATTATCAATTGCTCATTGCTAATTGTGAGGGTAAAATGTCGAATCAATCAAATGAATTAAATAAGACCCAAACATCAACAGAATAGAGAAACAAAGAAGATTCAAGTAAACAAAGCAATGAACAAACACAGCAAACCTCTTCCATTTTGAAACTTCTGTTGTTCGCCTATCACGAATCGTCCTTTCGCAGATGAGATGAGCCCTCAGAGAGTGCAATCTTTTAAAGCTGTTTGAGGAAGTCGATGGTGAACGGCTATGGTGTGATATGCAATGAAGGTGAGCTCCAATGCAACAATGGTGATCTCAAGCTTGTGGATGACAAGTGGGTGCCAAAGGCGCGCTGGTGATATTTCTGCAGAGTAACGATGTCAAAAGCCTGGATGAATAGAATGGAGGGATGAAGTTCTATTTATAGACTTGGAAGAATGGGAATCAACGGTTGAGAGGAGATATGAAGATCAACGGCTGAGGATGGTTGAGGAATGTGCAACCAGTGGAAACGTGCCAAGTGTCCCAGCTCCATCATGAAAGGGGGGATGTGACAAAACTGATTGGAGAGTTAACTCCCTTGACTGGTCTGTTAACAGAATTGATTGATCAGTTAGAAGAGTGGATTGTGGAACTGACTGGATTGATTGAGGATTTGACTCAACTGATAGGTTAGTTAACAGATTTGATTGATTGGTTAACTGACCTCTGATTGGAGAAGAAATAGGCCATGTGGGTGAGGGAAAATAAGGTAATTAAATATTAAATATATTTAATTACATGTGCAACCTGATGAGGTGGACAAGGTGAGGTGGAAAAGGTGAGGTGTAAAAGTGATGTGGAATTTTGAATTTAGAACTTTAGGATAGAGGAATTAGGCTTAATTAAATAATTTATGATTATTTAATTGTGTAGGACAAATAGAAGAATTTTAATTAAATAAATAGAATTTATTTAATTATGGGATAGTGAATCGATTAAATAAATTTAGAATATTTATTTAATTGGTAGAAGAATGGAATAAATATTTAGAATATTTATTTAGGATGATTTGTGTCATTTTTAGGTGTATACATTTTGCCCCTCTTTGATGCAATGTAGTTTACAGCGTTGCTTCAAAGAAGTTGATAGTCTGAATGATGATACATGCCCCAGTTTGCCCCTGGTACAGGTTTAATGACGATAGGATGCCCCCTCGGGAGGTTGGACGGGGAAAAACGGCGAAAGTTTTGGAGACGGACGATCTCACGACGAAGAAGGGGTGAGGATAGGTTGGGGGAAAAGGGACGCGGTCGGGGATGCGGGAAGAAAACAGGAGGAAAAATAGACACGGGAAGTAGTCACAGTCATCACCTAGCCAGAATTAGGGTTTGGAGGCTATAAATAGGAGCTGGGTCCACAAGAATAGTCATTTGCACACTTGGTTGATCTGGATTGGAGAAAGAGAGCTCAGAGCAAACTTGGAGCAGCATGGCAGCCAGAGCAGCAGATATACCACACGAGGAGCACCGATTCGAGCGAGTCTGACGATTCGGGCGGCCACCAGAGGCAGGACCCCCGGTATGTGCCTCGAAAAATTTCTCCTAGGGTTGAGTTTAGGCGTCATAAATGCATGTAGAAAATAGGTGAAATGAATGCGCCGAAACGCAGAACGGCGCGTATGCCTCGCGAAGCTGCGCTTTTGTATTTTCATGGCGCATATGTCGGTTTCGGCAGCGCATGCGTCAAAGCTGCGCTTTTGTGCATTTTAGCTGCGCATGCATAATTTGGCGGCGCTTTGGTATTTCTGCCACGCATATGTGAAATGTAGCAGCGCATTTGTTAGAGTTGCGCATATGTCAAATGCCTCAGCTTGGCCGTTGCCTTGGGGATAGTATGGAGTGGAGAAACGATGTTGGATTTTAAAACGCTCACAAAGTT
The DNA here is from genome assembly GCA_027924645.1 of Cunninghamia lanceolata. Taxonomy (NCBI): domain Eukaryota; kingdom Viridiplantae; phylum Streptophyta; class Pinopsida; order Cupressales; family Cupressaceae; genus Cunninghamia; species Cunninghamia lanceolata. The sequence continues at coordinate 3,007,882 of BSBN01000798.1, forward strand.
CCTGGACATCCTGATTTTTGAAGGGTCTCCCGTTATCCGTTATGATGGATGAAGGGATGCCATATCGGCAGATAATGTAATTCAGAATGAAAGAGGAAATTTGCTTTCCTGTGACGGTTGATAGGGGAACGGCTTTAATCCACTTTGTAAAGTACTCAGTGGTGGTTATGATGAATTTATGGCCGTTAGAAGAAGGCGGATGAATCTTTCCCACGAGGTCAAGTCCCCACTGGCAAAAGGGCCAGGGTGTCGTTAGAGGTCTCAACTCCTGAGCAGGTGCATGAATCAGGTTCCCGTGTATCTGGTACTGTTTGCACTTTTTGACGAACTGATATGAATCCATTTCCATATTGGGCCAGTAATAACCCAAACGCATGAGTTTCTTAGCTAAGGAGGGACCGCTGGAGTGCGTTCCGCAAATCCCTTCGTGCACGTCTCGTAAGGCAGTTACAGATTCTTCTTGTTCTAGACAATGGAGTAAAGTACCATCCAGACCATGTCGGTAAAGGGTATTGGCGATAATGGTGTAACGGGAGGCTTGTCGGATGAAAGTTCATTTTTGGTTGGAAGAGAGGTCCAAAGGAAGGATATTGTCCTTGAGGTAAGTGTAGGTCTTACCGTACCAAGGTGAATCAGATCCTACTAGGTGGCAAATGGAATGGGTTTCGAGGAAATCATAAGCCGGTTGTCGAATGGTTTCTACTAAGAACTCATACCGTGACTCATGTTCAGGTATCTCAAGAAGAGAGGCTATGGTCGCCATTGCATCAGCTGCTTTGTTCTCTATCCTGGGTATTTGCTCAAACGAGATGGTCCCAAAATGTGCTTTGAGGTCATCGACCATCCATTTGTATGGGATGAGCTTCTCATCTTTGGTCTGATACTCGTCGTTGACCTGGTTTATGACAAGCTGAGAATCACCGTAGACACATAGTGCTTGGATTTTCCACTCAGTGGCCATCTTGAGACCAATTACCAAGGCCTCATACTCCGCTATATTGTTAGTGCATGGAAATAACAACCTGTAGGACTTTGGAATTGTGTCTCCTTGGGCAGTGATAAACAAGATACCTGCCCCCGATCCATGGTTGGTGTAAGACCCGTCAAAGTAGAGTTTCCAAGGAGATGCTGACAGAGTGAATAAAGACTCATCAGGAAACTCAAACTGCATTGGTGAAGTGTCCTGTAATGGTGCCTCAACTAGTTGGTCAGCGATGATTTGCCCCTTGATGGCTTTTCTGTCCACATAGTCTATATCATATTCGCTAAGAAGCATAACCCATTTGGCTAGTCGACCCGTGAGAGCTGCTTTGCTGAGAAGATATTTTAGTGGGTCGATCTTGGCAATAAGTTTGACAGGATGTGCCAACATGTAGTGTCAGAGTTTTTGTGAGGCAAAAACCACCGCAAGGCACGAACGTTCCACCTGTGAGTATTGCAACTCGTAGCCCACTAAGGTTCGACTGATGTAGTACACAGCTCTTTCCTTGTTCTCATAGTCTTGCTGTGCTAGGAGAGCCCCAAGAGTAGTAGGTGTAGCAGATATGTAGAGAATCAAAGGTTTTCCTTGGATCGGAGGCATGAGTATAGGAGGATTCATGAGGTACTCCTTGAGTTTGTTGAATGCCTCTTCGCACTGCTCATCCCATTTAAATGGAATGTTCTTATGTAGGAGATGGCTAAAAGGATGGCACTTGTCTGCCAGCTGTGAGATGAACCTGCGGATGGCCTGTAGCTTGCCCTGTAAGGATCTCAACTGTGTTAGAGTTTTGGGCGGAGGCATGTCCATGATTGCTTTGACCTTGGCCGGGTCTACTTCTATGCCGTTTGCTGACACGATGAAGCCTAGCAGCTTGCCTGATGTGACCCCAAACACACATTTCTTCGGGTTCAGTTTTACTTGGAATTGGTCCAACTGTTGGAAGACTTTTTCTAATGTGTCCAGGTGTGAGTCCCTGGTGAGTGATTTTGCCAAGATATCGTCAACATAATCTTCCATGGTCACATGCATCATGTCGTGGAATATGGTTGTCATGGCCCGCTGATATGTAGCTCCTGCGTTTTTCAACCCAAATGGCATGACATTCCAGCAAAAGGTACCCCATGGACAAGTGAAAGCAGTTTTGTGCTGATCCTCTGGTGCTATTTTGATCTGGTTGTACCCTGAGAATCCATCCATTAGTGACAGCATTGTATGTCCTGCTGTGAGGTTGACTATGATATCGATGTTAGGCAAGGGAAAGTCATCCTTGCGGCATGCTTTGTTTAAGTCTCTAAAATCATTGCATAGTCGAACCCTGCCATCTGGTTTAGACACTGGCACGATATTTGATATCCATTCGGGGTAATCTATGGCCCTAATGAACCCCACGTCTAGCAATTTCTTGAGTTCTTCCTTGACCAGAAGGGCTATATGGGGATGCATCTTTCTCAGTTTTTGCTTTACAGGCTTCACCCCTAGATCCAATGGCAAGTGAAGTAGGATCAGGTTTGGGTCCAAACCTGGCATGTTGGCATATGACCAAGCAAAGCTGCTTCTCTTCTTTTTAAAGAATGGTACAAACCTGGTTTTCTCAGGCGGCGTGAGAGATTTTGCAAAGTGGATAATCTGAGGCTGCTCTTCGGTTCCAATGTTCACTGGCTCTGTTGGCTCTACCACGATCTGTGACCTTTCTTGATACATATCACTTGGGAGGGTGTCAAGCAATCCATCGTCAGGTGCCACAGTTGGGTTTTCACCTTCAGATACGTCCTTTCTTTTTACTGTTTTATGATCTGACACTACCGCATGGCGGTTTTCACCATCAGATCCCTTTTTGATCTTTATATTTTTGCGACTAGAAGGCTTGGCACCCTCCCTGAAGTAAGCTACAGTATTGAGTTCGATAGCAAAACCAGCTTTATGATCTCCTTTTGGTAAGTGATCTCGAAGTCCCATATAGTCAATGTAGGCATCATCGTTCTGGAACATATCTAATTGGGGGGTTCCTTGCAGATCCCAGTCAATAAGCTCAGGATGCAAGAGGGGAAGGGAGTCGGATAAAAGACATGATTCATTGATGGTGTGGATGGAAATACTAGGAGCACAGGTGGGGGTAGTGTTCTGGGTGGTACTTTCCTCCAAGTTGTTTATCGCAATGGAATCTATACTTTCCTCGAAAGCCATAACCTCAGGGAGGGGCAAATTAGACTCCAGTGGTCTGTCCCGTTGCGTTTGTCTCTCATGGTAAGGGCTAAGAGCTTGGATGGTGTCAATCTCCTTGTCATCGTAGGAGTGCTCTGTTAGCTCGTCCCACTCATACTCGTTCGACTCATCTGAATTTGTGTCACTGTCCCCTTGGAGTGTTTGGATTGTCTCCACAAGACAGGCATTTTCTTTGGCTTTACCCTTGCCTTTGTATCCCAAGCTAGTGGTGTTTCTAGCCGAAGAGGAGGAAGAAGGTTGTATGGGTTCAATGATCCCTTCTTTTCTGAGGCCTATGGGGCCTTGTCCCTCATATCCCATCCTATGCAAGATGGTCTCACCTCGCCCATAGAGCTCTGTAGGGAGTCTGGGTGGATCTTGGGGTGTGTTTTCTTCTTCGGCATAAAGCCATTGCAAGAGATCTCGCTCCTCTGATTCATCGGATAAGGTCCCCCATTTTACAAAGGGGTTTGCGGGAGTTATAGGAGGAGCAGAGGGCTTTGGAAAATGCCTGTGTTGATGCTTGGGCTGGCCAAAGGAGCAAGGAGACAAGGGTATTTTTGCAAGGTTGAGGCTGTGCTCAATCTGGTATTCCCCCATGCCATTTTCTTTTATGGTGATTTTCATTGGTTTAGGCCGTGAGGAGGAAGCTTCAGCAGAATGGTCCTGTGGCGGAGTAGGGGAAATGTAGGCTCTATTGTTGGGAATGACGCATTCAGGTTTTGCTCAGAAAGAGTTGCAATGTTGGTAGGAGTCGGGGTCGCCTTGTATGGTGACCTGCTTGCCATCGTGTGGGAACTTTATGCATTGATGGTAGGTGGAGGGGACAGCCTTCATGGCGTGGATCCATGGTCTCCCTAGTAGAATATTGTAAGCAAGCTCCCAATCAAGGACTTGGCACACCACATCTTTGATTATCGGTCCAACTTGAATAGGTAGGACAACCGTGCCTTTTGTGGTTCTCTCTTCCTCGTCATAGGCCTTTATGGTAATCTTCCTCCGTGGATCAACTTCTTGTTCAGAGAACCCCAATGCAAGGACTAGCTTCAAAATGCAAATATTCAAACCGGCACCCCCATCAATGAGAACCCTCTTGATGCGGTGCTTGTGTACGAATGCGACAATGTGTAGGGGAGTGTTGTGGGGTTGAGATACGGAAAGGTCATCTTGCTTAGTGAATGATATGGAAGGGGAGGATGTCAGATTACCAACCATGGTTTGAAACTTTTCTTGGGCTAGGTTAGTGGGGACGGTAGTTTCCACTAAGGCTTTCTCAAGAATCTCCTTATGAGAAGGAGATAGACGCAAGAGCTCCAATATAGAAATGTGAGCCAGAGTTTTTTGCAATTGGTCGATGACATTATATGGGCGGGAGTTGGACGGAGAAGGTGACGACCTTGGAGGAGTGGTGTTGATCGTGACTCTACCACTGCGGGTAATTATACTACAACCAGTTCTGTTAGGTCCTGGTTGTTGGTTGGTGGATATGACGTTGACTTGCGGAACATGCTCAGAAATGCAGTTAATGGTGTACTCAAAGGGAACGCTTGCATAGTTAGCATTACTCGACCCACTGTTCCGGTTTGGCCTGTTGCGATTGTTGTCATTATTGTTATGGCCATTGGAGTTGTTGCCGTTGTGACCATTGTTGTGGTTGTAACCATTGTTGTTGTTGTGACCGCTGTTGTGATTGTTGTTATACGGTCGGTTGTGGTTTAGGAGAGGATCCCGGTAGGCCACATGAGATTCATTGGAGGTATGCTGTTGTGTTCCTCCCTGATTTTGATCCAGTATATCCTGTATGACATTCTTAAGACAGATGCAATTATTGGTTATGTGCCCCCTGCCTCAATGATACTTGCAATAGTCTGTGTCCTTCCAATAGGGAGGTTTGACTATAGGCTCATAGTCACTTGTTGGCGGTAGAGAAATTTCATTGTTAGCCAACAACTTCCTGAGGGTAGATTCTTGAGATTCTCCTAACGGTGTGAATTTCCTCCTTGGATTTGAATTGAACCAAGATCTAGGTTCCCGAGGGGGTGGCTTGTTGAGTGTACCGTTATTTGCTTCTTCCTTAAGAGTGAATATGGGTTGTTGTTTAGGGGCTGCCGCCTTGGCATCCACTACTCCATCGTTGACCACATTCTTGTTCTTGGTCCAAAACTTTGACTTGTCAGTTGTGTAATTGGAAGGAGGTGTGTCCTTGTAGAGCTTGAGAGTTCCTTTAGCGATCATAGCTTTCTCAATGAATAGCCCCATTTCAATGACTTTGGTGAATGAGGTAGGGCATTGTATCTGAATCTGATAGCTAAGATCGGGATTCAAATTGTGGACAAACATTTCCAGTAGTTGTTTCTCAGGCATGTCGTAAGAACACTTACTAGCTAGATGTCTCCATCGTTGTAAGAAGGTGGCGAAAGACTCACCACCCTTTTGTTTGGTGTTGCATAGGTCTAGCATAGATACTTCGTGTTCTATGTTGTAAGAGAAGTGCGTTATGAATTTATTGACAAGTTCATCAAAAGTTTTGATTCCCGGTGGGAGACGTGAGAACCACTCCATAGCTTGACCTCCTAAAGATCTTGGGAATAGTCTCATTAAGTAGGTCTCATTGTGAGCTACTTCTAAACATGCTGCAGTGAATTCCCGGATATGATCTCTAGGGTCCCCCTTCCCTTTGTATTTGTCAAATTTTGGGATTCCGAACTGAAAGGGGAATGGTTTCATGACCAAACTTCTGTCAAAGGGGTATGGTGCTATATCTTCCAAGGAGTAGTTCTTGGAACTTGTGCCGATCTTAAGGTTGGAGATTTCTAGCTTTAGACTCTCAATTTGTTGCCTCACATCCGCCATAGGAGCATTTTGATCTATGGGTTGTTTTCCTTTCTCATTGGCCTGGGGGACCGTGTCATTTGTGTCCCTCTCACGTTCATTGTCTGCATTTTCCCTGATGGAGCTAATGTCAAAGTCTGCGGGGAGTTTGATTCCGAGACTAGCAAGATGATGGAAATACTTGGTGGGGTCTTCAAGGAGCACTTTCTCCACTAGGCATTGGAATTTGCTATCTTGCATGTGTGCCACTAATTCTTCACGAGAAATTTCTTCATCATCATCGCGTGGTGGGGCGATGTGATCGGATGAGTCGGCCATTTCGATTAGCTTGTTGTACTGGGATCGAGTAAGAACCATGCAAGGTGAGGTGGGATGAAGTGGACTAGGATTAGAAATTTTGGCAAGGTGCGGACTAAGACTGTAATGAATGGGGTATCTAGGACAAGACTTGGACAAAGGGTTCTCTCGCTCAATGACTTCAGGTAAGACGGTTGACACAAGACTCTAGCCACTAGCAAGGGTAGTCGATACCAGTCTCACTGTGTAGGGCTTAGTCGTTCAACAAGACTACTAGCAAAAGGTACTGTGACCTACTAGGCTTACGTGAATTCACGAATGAAACGAAGAAGGACCTATGTCGAATCGGTATGGGACAGAATGACATTGGGGCAAGAGTGACTCGGACAGAAGGTGACTGGGATGACCGACGAAAGAGAGAGAATTGGGTGAAAATGGATGAAAATTGACTGCAAGGTTGATTCTGATCTCAGAAAATGAAACTAGGCTGAAATGGGTACTCTGAACAGCTGACAAAAATTTCTCAAAAATAGGGCAGATGCTCACTGTCACACATGCACAGAAATAGATGCGCAGCAAGAATGGGTAAATGCGCCGTAAGTCGCTGTAAAAGCGCCACTCTGGTGAAGTATGTATGTGCAGTAACAGTGTGTAAATGCGCAGCAGAAAAGTAAATGCGCAGCAAGTCGGAGTATATGCGCGGCAAGTCGCTGTAAAAGCGCAGCAGAACAGTGTATATGCGCAGCAGAATGGTATATATGCGCAACCAGTCGGTGCAAAAGCGCAGCAAGTCGCTGTATATGCGCGGCAGAAAAGTGTATATGCGCAGTTCTGGTATTTTTTGTAAATTTTTGGGATTTTTCCTCTGTTTTTGGTATTCTTTGGCTGGAAAAGGTCTTCCTGATATTATGAATTAATTTAGCAAGAAAACACGGCAAGCACAAAGAATGTTTTGTAGTTTTCCATTGTTTTTGTAGTTTTTCGATTCTATTTTGGACAAAAACAAGCACAAAATCCTAGGTGAGAAATGGATTATAAGGGATTTGGGCCACTAAAACAAGAGGTATCTAATTCGGGCAACCGTTCAAGTGGTTACACGTGCGGCGGTGCTACTCTCCGTTATGGAGTCTCCCAGCCTCAAAGGGTTATGCCTGAGAGGGTTTTGGGGGAGGTTGGCCGTCGGTGTAACATAACAGCACTCGTTGCAGGAGGTTTTCACCTCAAGCACAATTTATTTTAAGTGGCTCGGTAGGGCTTGGCGTTAGCCTATTACCACTCAGGGTCGTTCCCGCTTGGACAAGCGTGCATCCAAGGGCAGGCCCCTCCTAAAGGTTAAACAAATAGAATGACAAGTCTGGCACTCTGATCACCCAGAAGAGGGGAGAGCATAAGCCTATTGTCATTCGCAAGCACAGAATACACTGATTAATCCACCCTAGTTAAAAGATAAAAACTAAATGGGCTAATCTACTCAAACAGAACTTTGAAGTGATTTCAGCAATATTGCAGTGGTTCAGTTTTAAATCCCAGAAAGCAGTAGTGAGTTCAATTTTAAATCCACGTTGCACGAGATTGTTAACTTTGAAATTCAGGTCTCACGATATAGCAATGGTTCATTTTAACTTCAGAAAGCAGTTGTGAGTTCAATTTTAAGTCCACGTTGCACGAGATTGTTAACTTTGAAATTCAGGTCTCACGATATAGCAATGGTTCATTTTAACTTCAGAAAGTAGTTGTGAGTTCAATTTTAAGTCCACGTTGCACGAGATTGTTAACTTTGAAATTCAGGTCTCACGATATAGCAATGGTTCATTTTAACTGCAAGATCAGTGATGAGTTCAATTTTAAATCTTAGATAGCAATAACTTGGAAGTTGTTTGCAATGCAAGCATGAAATAAACCAGTTACTTCCTCCCTAATTAAGACTAGATGAAGATTTGTAATGAACAACCATTTTACTCTTTCCCAGAAAATGAAATGTGAGCTAGTTAGATGCAACTACATGTAACTGAACCCGAGCCTATCCTGCAAAACCGCTCCAGCAAACACCTGCAAAAGGGTTAGTGTTAACAAAATCCTCTAGAAAAGTACTAAAACCTGAGCCAGTTACAAATGCGCAGCTTCAGTAATCAGATGCGCAGAAGTGATCAACAGAAGCGCAGCATTAACGAATGTGCCGTAGTTTTGAACGTATGCGCCGTTAAAATGAGTAAATGCGCAGCAACAGTCTTCATAAGCGCTGTAACAGTCAACAGATGCGCAGTTATAATAGAAGCGCAGCAACAGTCTATGAAAGCGCAGTAACAGTCAACAAATGCGCAGTTCTAACAAAAGCACTGTAACAGTTTGTAAAAGCGCAACAAGAATACACAGATGCGCAGGATTTTCAAAAGCGCCGTAACAGTCTTCAAAAGTGCCGTAAAAATGAACAGATGCGCCGAACTAATCTGTGCGTGACTCTGCGGGACCTGTACGGAACCTGCCTTCAAAAAAGCTCAAAAATGGTGAAATAAAGGGGCAACGGCCCCACGGTGGGCGCCAAAAATGTGAGGGTAAAATGTCGAATCAATCAAATGAATTAAATAAGACCCAAACATCAACAGAATAGAGAAACAAAGAAGATTCAAGTAAACAAAGCAATGAACAAACATAGCAAACCTCTTCCATTTTGAAACTTCTGTTGTTCGCCTATCACGAGTCGTCCTTTCGCAGATGAGATGAGCCCTCAGAGAGTGCAATCTTTTAAAGCTGTTTGAGGAAGTTGATGGTGAACGACTATGGTGTGATATGCAATGAAGGTGAGCTCCAATGCAACAATGGTGATCTCAAGCTTGTGGATGACAAGTGGGTGCCAAAGGTGCGCTGGTGATATTTCTGCAGAGTAACGATGTCAAAAGCCTGGATAAATAGAATGGAGGGATGAAGTTCCATTTATAGACTTGGAAGAATGGGAATCAACGGTTGAGAGGAGATATGAAGATCAACGGCTGAGGATGGTTGAGGAATGTGCAACCAGTGGAAACGTGCCAAGTGTCCCAGCTCCATCATGAAAGGGGGGATGTGACAAAACTGATTGGAGAGTTAACTCCGTTGACTGGTCTATTAACAGAATTGATTGATCAGTTAGAAGAGTGGATTGTGGAACTGACTGGATTGATTGAGGATTTGACTCAACTGACAGGTTAGTTAACAGATTTGATTGATTGGTTAACTGACCTCTGATTGGAGAAGAAATAGGCCATGTGGGTGAGGGAAAATAAGGTAATTAAATATTAAATATATTTAATTACATGTGCAACCTGATGAGGTGGACAAGGTGAGGTGGAAAAGGTGAGGTGTAAAAGTGATGTGGAATTTTGAATTTAGAACTTTAGGATAGAGGAATTAGGCTTAATTAAATAATTTATGATTATTTAATTGTGTAGGACAAATAGAAGAATTTTAATTAAATAAATAGAATTTATTTAATTATGGGATAGTGAATCGATTAAATAAATTTAAAATATTTATTTAATTGGTAGAAGAATGGAATAAATATTTAGAATATTTATTTAGGATGATTTGTGTCATTTTTAAGCGTATACACTAATCTATCAAAACCAAATACATTTCAAGAGGCTTGCAATGATAGAGATAGTGAGAAGTAGATGGTTGCAATGAAGGATGAAATGGAGTCACTTATGGTAAATCATACTTGGGATTTGGTCCGGCTTCCACCTGATTGCAGAGCTTTGAAGAATCGATGGGCCTATAGAATCAAAGAGGAAGAAGGCGGCACAAAACGCTACAGGGCTAGACTTGTTGTGAAAGGATATGATCAACAAAAGGGAGTGGACTTCAATGAGATTTTCTCACCAGTCGTGAGGATGAACACAATTCGAGCCATTTTCGGTTTGACAGCAGTTTATGACCTTGAGCTTGATCAACTCGATGTCAAAATCACATTTCTTCACAATGATATAGAAGAGGAATTGTACATGCATCAGCTAGAAGGTTTTGTTAAGCAAGGGCATAAAAATATGTTTTACAGATTAAGGAGGAGCTTGTATGGGCTGAAACAAGCCCCTAGGTAGTGGTACATCAAGTTTGATAACTTCATGATGGAAAATAAGTTTATACGTTCTGAATCTGATCCATGTTTATACTACAAGGTCTTGCCAAGTGGTGAATTTGTTTTATTGCTACTCTATGTTGACGACATGCTCATTATCGGCACTAACATGAGAGTCATTGTTGATCTAAAGAAACTCTTGGGAAACAAATTTGCAATGAAAGACCTCGAGGCAACAAAGAAGATTCTTGGCATGACCATCATTCGGGATAGAAAGAAAAAAGAAATCAAATTGTCTCAGCAAAAATATATTGAAAAAGTTTTGGACAGATTCAATATAAGAAGTGCTAAGCCGGTTAGCACTCCCCTTGCCGATCATTTTCACTTGTCTTCAACATTGTGCCCCAAGACACAAGAAGAACAAGATTACGTGAAGAACATTCCATATTCTTCAGCCATGGGAAGTCTAATGTATGCAATGATATGCACATGTCCTGGTATTTCCCAAGCAGTGGGAGTTGTGAGCCGGTTCATGAGTAATCCCAGAAAAACTCATTGGGAAGCTGTGAAGTGGATATTGAGGTATCTAAAAGGTACTTCAGATTATGCCTTATGCTTTGGTGGGAAAGTTGGACAACTACAAGGCTTCGTTGACTCTGATATGACGGGTGACTTGGATAAAAGAAGGTCTACATCCGGCTATGTTTTTACTTTTGTCGGGGCAGCTATCAGCTGGGTCTCAAGATTGCAACAAGTAGTTGCTCTTTCTACTACTGAGGCTGAGTACATTGCCGTCACTGAAGGAGCAAAAGAAATGGTTTGGTTGCAGCTTTTGTTTACTGAATTGGGTTCCAAACAGCCAACTTTCACACTCTTTTGTGACAGTAACAGCACTATTCATTTGGCCAAAAATACGACATTCCACAACAGAACCAAATACATTGAGCTGAGGTATCATTTCATTCGTAGCATGATTGAAGAAGGCAAGTTGCAAGTTCAAAAGATCGACACCAAGATCAATCCGGCTGATGCATTGACCAAGATTGTACCTCGAGAGAAGTTCAAATTCTGTAGGGCTTCTCTCGGCATTGTCAAACTCTGATAATAGGCTTAAAGTAGGGGAATAGCTCTGAAAGTTTGCAGTAGTCATTGGGTTTCAAGTGGGAGATTGTTGGATATGAAACCCAACAGTCACCTCATCCTTTTGCGGTGACTCTTCATTGTTCGTCTTCTTTTATCTTATCCCTTGACAGATATTGTAATCTATATAAGCATAAGTATATGCTGCTGTAAACACATCTGAGAACATATAAATAAAAGAGTTTTCCCTTGCTTTGTGGACGTAGCCATACATATGGTGAACCACGTTAAATATCTTTGCAAGGTGTGATTGTTTACTGTTCTTTTCTTTTTTCGCTGTTCCATTGTTTTAACAACCATGACTCCTGATGGTGAAAAAAATCAGTTTGGCGCTGGATTCTCAAGGAAAATTAAAGAAAAACACCTGCAGCGTCGCCTGTCAGTGCAGATTAGGAAAAAAATTGCAGCCTAGGACATTGAAACACCAGACGAAGCCTAAAAAATCTATAATAAATCAATCCAAAAATATGAATTGGCAATTGTTTTTCAGGTTTGTGTCTGTGGATGATCGATCTGCAATGGTTGTGGGCTTTCTGCCCCTTTTGTTAGTGTTTTTGATGCCTCTTAATCAGACCTGTTTCTTGTATTCTATTGGAGGGCTTTCTATTCCTTTGGTCCCTGTTTTGTCTTTGGACATGTAGTAGTTGTTTGTTTGACGGATTCGCTGTAAAGATTTTCTTATCTCTTTTGTTGTGGCAAGAAATCTGATCTCTCCTTTGTACACGGGTAGAGGCCCTTCCCCTGTTAATAAATTAAAAAAAAAATTAACAAAATTCATTTTCTACGTTAAACTGTTTTTATTTATTTTTAATAAATTGGATTAAGCGTACGAAATTTTTTACAGAAAACAGCTGTAGAAACAGCTACAGGAACAGAGCAAACAGAGCTGTAGAAACAGTGAGGAATGCTATGACATCCGTAAAACATATTTCAATATACCCTTCTCTTAAATTTATAATTCCCTTAACGGTTCCCCCAACAGCATTGTATCCACCTCCTCAGAGGTGGCATATTAATTTTGTTGTGAGGAGGCAGCTAAAACGTGTTCAGCATCATGATCAGATCCAATGGTGGGAAGGGATAGAAGCTCATCATGTGTAAAACGCATATTCAAGAGCTCTGCTTGTGTGGCTGCCAACTGGGATTCCAAGTCAGCAATCTACTTTTGCATTTGATGGGTTACTCTTGTACAACCATAAATAGGGTCCTCCACTCTGGTTGTTGCTTCATACACCAAACTATTTACTGCATCTGCTCTTTGCTCAGCTTAAACATCCTATTGCAATACCACATCAAAGCTATAAATTCCATTATCTGCTACAAGAAAGGCATCTAATTGTTTTCCCTCTAGTAAAAAACATACAACCACTATTAAAAAAATATTATTTATCTCCATTTTTCCTTGTGATGACCCTTTTAAGTGGGTCCTAAATGCCACTTGGAAAACAAATTTATATACCTAAATACTTTTCTTTGTTTCCTAAAACTCTTTTACCCAAATATATGAATAGAAGAATAGACTATGGAGGAGGGATAAATCTGTAATATTTGTGATGGTACAAGAAACAAACTTAAAGCCGAAGAATGCAAACTTAGAAATTGGGATGGTCACGTTACTCCAAACATTCTAACAACATTGTTGAGTCCGTACACTTTCTGCACGACCGCGAACTTTTGTAGGTCGTCTGAAGGAAAATGAGGAGCCAACAGACATTCAGCTGAGCATTTTTTGCATTGTGATCGACAAGCTGCGCAGGCCGAAGGTGCCATCTTTCCTTTTGCCATGCCCTTAGACTGTTGTTTTTAAAATCCCACATCTTTATCATTTTACTTAAACATTATCCAATTTATCTAATTTAATGATCACATTTAGAGCAATTTCATGTCTCCTCTATATCATTCATTTCAACAGTCAAAAGTCAATTTTAACCAACAAAAATAAGACAAATATTTACCAGCTTTTGTTGCGAATGAGCACGTTTATAGACAAAAGATAAGAATATATTTACTCCCTTTTCTTTTTCTTTTATTTTCCTTTTTTTCTTCACATTTTGACTTTTGTACAACATTATAATTTTATTGGTCGGTTGTATTAATTTTTAATGGGATCTTGTCTTTATTCTCTTTTGGACTGTTTTCTTTGATATATAAGTATACCGTAGTCAATAGTGCAGTACAACATTATAATTTTATTGGTTGGTTGTATTGACTTTTAATCAAATATCTTTATTTATTCTCTTTTGGACTGTTTTCTTTGATACATAAGTCTACCATTGTAAATAGTGCAGTACAATTCAATATAAAACAACATATTGCAATGTTATTTATCTCAAATTTTAAGAGTATTATTGAGAATTGAATACCCAAACATTTAAAGTATACAGTTGTATTGTTTTTTCACTCAGATCTCTTTCCTTGTCCTCTTTTGGACTGTTTTCTTTGATATATAAGTATACCATTGTAAATAGTGCAGTACAATTCAATATAAAACAATTTATTGCAATGTTACTTGTCTCCTCGATTTTTAAGAGTATTATTAAGATTTGAATACTCAAACATTTAAAGTCTATTGTTGTATTGTTTTTTACGCAGATCTCTTTCTTTAATCTCTTTTAGACTATTTTCTTTGATATATAAGTGTACCATTGTAAATAGTGCAGTACAATTCAATATAAAACAATATATTGCAATGCTACTTATCTCCTCAATTTTTAAGAGTATTATTGAGATTTGAATAGCTAGACATTTAAAGTACACCACTATATTATTTTTTATTCAAATCTCTTTCTTTATTCTCTTTTGGACTATTTTTTTCAAGATATATAAGTATACCATTATAAATAGTGTAGTACAATTCAATATAAAACAATATATTGCAATGCTACTTATCTCCTCAAATTTTAAGAGTATTATTGAGATACGAATACCAAAACATTTAAAGTATATTATTGTATTGTTTTTTGCTCAAATCTCTTTCTTTATTCTCTTTTTGACTGTTTTCTTTGATATATAAGTATACCATTGTAAATATTGCAATATGATTCTATAAACCAATATATTACAATGTTACTTATCTCCTCAATTATTAAGAGTATTATTGAGATTTCAATACCAAAACATTGCTATATTGTTTTTTACTCAGATGTGTTTCTTTACTCTCTTTTGGACTATTTTCTTTGATATATAAGTATACCATTGTAAATAGTGCAGTACAATTCAATATAAAACAATATATTGCAATGTTACTAATCTCCTCAAATTTTAAGAGTATTATTGAGATTTGAATACCTAAACATTTAAAGTATACCATTGTATTGTTTTTACTTAGATCTGTTTCTTTATTATCTTTTAGGCTATTCTCTTTGGGTTTGATATATAAGTATAATATAAAACAATATATTGCAATGTTATTTATCTCCTCAATTTTTAAGAGTATTATTGAAATTTGCATACCCAAACATTTAAAGTATACCGTTGTATTATTTTTTACTTAGATCTCTCTCTTTAATCTCTTTTGGACTATTTTCTTTGATATATAAGTATACCATTGTAAATAGTGCATTACAATTTAATATAAAACAATATATTGCAATTATTGGAGTAAATAGGGTTTTACCTTTTTATGTTTGCTTAAGTTTACTTAGGCAATGAATAAATAATTTAATAGTTAGGTAGTTTTCAGTTTGAGTAGTTTTTAGCTACCGACTTCTAAACACACCTATATATTGTACATTTGTAAATATTTTTTGCATCTTGTTAATATTTTCATCATTCTGGTGAAAAGCTTTTTGCTTCTCTCATATTGTGAAGGTTATTTTCTACAGGTTGTGCCCTTGGGAGGTGGATGACACCAACATGGTATAAGAGATCCTCTTTTTGCTCACCTTCTTGGAGAGTTTCTGCCATGTTGAGGAGATCTAGGCACTCTGATCTTGCCTACATTTGCTAGATTTTATTTGGTGTTTGCAAATTTTCAAATTTCTATTCTGCCTTTTTTCGATATTTATTTTTCACTGGTCTGTGTTTGTTGGATATTTATATTCTTGTGCCTTGTTGTTTGGCATGAGCAGATTCACCAGTGGAGGTTGCTGATCTCATAGAAGGTTGTATTGAGTGTCTAGGCACTGGTCTGCATAACTTACATATCTGTGCGCAAATTTTAAGAAGAGGGCATAATTGTTTGAAGGGGTTCCATGCTCTTCGTTATTTTTCCAAGTTCTTGATCCGGATCATGTATTACTACAATTTATTGCGCTATAGTTTGAGCGTATGTTTATGAATGTTGTGTATTGATTGTGTTGGTTTGATGTGCATTGCATAGAGAAATAAGGAAGATTATGTGGGTTTGGATTCTTCAACGATGAGAAGGCAATAATGGATGCCATCGAGGCTATGAACGACATCAAAATTTATAGATTATAATGTTTCATTGCAAAATATTTAATACTAGGGTTTCAAGTTTGTTGTGCATGAAGTGGAGGTGGGCCCGTCATAATTGTTTGGGCATTGTTTTGGGAATGGGACTTAGTCCCACACTACTTGTGCTATACCATTTTTGGCTATATATATAGCCAGTCACTCTATTAATAAAGTGTGAGCAGAGGCTCACATGGAGTTGTCTTGACTCTCTCTTGCGAGCATGGTGCTCTATTGATAACATGGTGGAATCTCATGGCACGGGACCCATCAACAATCACCCCTCAAGGGCTTAATTTTTTGCATCCAACTGTTTTGAGATTCTTTCTCAAGTACATATTATTCATCCTTTTGCAATGCTTCCTGAGTGATATCTTAGAGTCTTGGAAAGGTGAAATCAATTTCATGAGGCTTCATTTGTTGTTATCTTTGATGTCTTGGAGGTTTTAGACCTGATTGTATGAGTTTGGTGTCTATTTTGCTTGCTTTTGGTGCATTTGTTGTCATGCCTACTCATGATTCATTTGAGCTTTTAACTCCTCATAACTATCATACCTGGAAGATTAAAATGCATGGGTTGCTCCAATCTAAGGGTTTGTGGTCCACATTGCATGATAAACAACCCACCCTTACTAAGGGGTATGAGATATTTGATCACAAGAACAAGTGTGATGAAGCTATGGGTTTGATGGCTTTGCATGTTTCTGATAGTTTGTTTTTCCACATTGAGGAGTGTAATACACCTAAGGAGGTATGGGATAAGTTTAATAACCTTTTTGGTTAGATCAGTGAGTTTTGTGCTTTGCAATTAGAGGTAGAATTGACTTCTCTTTCCCCAGATGCATTTCCTTCCATTGATGATTATCTAGTCAAGTTCAAATCTGTGAGGTCACAATTGGCAGGATGTGGGAAGGATAAAATTGATAAAGAGTCTATTTTCTTGATTCTGTCTAAGCTAAGAAGTCCATTTATTGTTTCCTCTTCTACTTTTTACTCCACCATGGATGCTTTGGGTAATGATTTTAAAATGCCTTCTTTTGAGACATTTTGTGATTATTTGACTAGGGAGCAAGCCAAACTTGCTCAGTTAGATGGGTCCTCTAAGAGTCATGCATTAGTTGCACAAGCATTTCAGAGCAAAGGGAAGAAGAAAACTAAGGCTATGACAGAGACTAATGAGTCCTCCACCTCTTCAAAAGAGGATAAACCTAAGAAGGAGAAGTTTAGTTGTGTGTATTGCAAGAAGAAAGGTCATGATGAACACCATTGTTATACTAAGAAGATTGATGAGCTTTCAACCTTCTTCAAAAGAACAACATTCAGTTGCCCTCATCTGTGACTTCTTCTACAGCTTCTCCATTTGTAGCACCTTCATCTTCATCTAAACCTACACAGTCAAGGAATGTAGGAATTGCAAATGGGATGAAAGGTTAAGAAGACAAGCTCAAAGGACATGCATTGGTTACTTCTATAGTTCACTCTAGTTGTGATAGATGGTTTTTGGATTCAGGAGCATCACACCACATGGGTTTAATTCTCCGTATCCCTTTTTAGGTCTTCATCCTGCAGATACTTCTAAGATCTTGTTGGGGTCAGATAGTACGTTTTTGGATGTTGCAGGGATAGGCAATGTTAAGATTGGTGATGGTTGTTTCAAAGATGTACTTTGTATTCCTGATTTGTACACAAATCTTCTTTCTATCTATCAGATTACTCAAGGTGAGGTACCTAAGACTGTAGATTTCACTGTAGATTCTATTTTCATTAGAGTTTGGCAAAAAATGGCAAAGTCATTGCAGTTGGTGAAGCTGATCATGATTCTTGTCTCTATGTTTTTTTCTCATTTTGTTGAGGATGATGATTATGAGCCTCACACTCCACTTTCTAGTGTTGGTAGCAATTCCTCGGGAGAGATTGGTCATTTAAACTTTGGAGTTCTTCAAACCTATGTTGATTCTTCTCCTACTTCAGATCCTGTTGCTTCAGAGGTTATTTCTTCAGCACAATAGGATGTTTTTGATCCTTCAGATCTTGCTTTGTGGGATAGTCACTTGACAAGTATTTTAGAGTTGTTTTGTGAATCTCACATTGCTGATTTGGATGATGTATTTGAGGGTATGTCCCTTTTTTTATGATAGTATCAACATTGTTGTCACACCATCTATGTCTTTGGAGATTGTTGCTTCAAAGTTTCCACATGGTCTTGTTGATCCACCTTCTTTAGTTGAGGTTGCACCTAATCATGATGTGACATTTAGTTATGTGGAGGCACTGAGACAATTTTCAGAGGCATCTTTCATGCTAATTCTTCCTCTCCCTTCTCTTATTTTAGAGTTGGAGTTTCTCTTGTATCAATGGTTGGACTTGTTTCTCCCTAAAGGGAGACATGTTGTTCGCAAACATTAGATATTCTTTTGGCTTCAGGCTTCCAAGATCGGCACAGGAGTTTCTTCATCATGGGGGGATCTTCAACATTTCTATTCTTTACTATGGGGGGGCTACATAGACTCTCTCCTTTTGTATTTTACTGAGATCGTTGATATCAGTGATGGAAGTTGTCCTTGTGGGGTCTTGTGGAGTCCTCCTTCCTTTCACCTTTTTTCATCTTTTTTCTCTTTTGGAGAGGAGTTTTCTCCCACAAGGTTTTTCTCCTTTTCTCTAGTTGTGAGAGATTGCATTGGAAATGGGTACCTAACATAGTTGTGTATCCAGGACCCATATTGCATCTCGCTCATATTGCATAATAATCTCCCTAAGTTGCCCTTAAGGGGGGGTGTTGGCGTAAATAGGGTTTTACCTATTTACATTTGCTTAAGTTTATTTAGGCAACAAATAAATAATTTAATAGTTAGGTAGTTTTTTGTTCGGGTAGTTTTTACCTATCGGCTCCCAAACACACCTATATATTGTACATTTGTAAATATTTTTTGCATCTCATTAATATTTTCATCATTCTGGCGAAAAGATTTTTGCTTCTCTCATATTATGAGGGTTATTTTCTGTAGGTTTTGCTCCTGGGAGGTAGATGACACCAACAACAATGTTACTTATCTCCTCATTTTTTAAGAGTATTGTTGAGATTTGAATACCCAAACATTTAGAGTATATTATTGTATTGTTTTTTACTCAAATCTCTTTCTTTATTCTCTTTTAGACTGTTTTCTTTGAATACCCAAACATTTAAAATATACCGTTGTATTGTTTTTATTGAGATATCTTTCTTCAATATCTTTTGGATTGTTTTCTTTGATATATAAGTATACCATTGTAAATAGTGCAATATAATTTAATAAATATATTGCAATGTTACTTATCTTCTCAATTTTTAAGAGTATTATTGAGATTTAAATACCTAAACATTTAAAGTATACTATTGTATTGTTTTTTACTCGAATCTCTTTCTTTATTCTCTTTTGGACTATTTTCTTTGATATATAAGTATATCATTGTAAATAGTGTAGTACAATTGAATATAAAACAATATATTGCAATGCTACTTATCTCAAATTTTAAGAGTATTATTGAGATATGAATACCCAAACATTTAAAGTATACCGTTGTATTTTTTTTACTCATATCTCTTTCTTTATTCTTTTTTGGACTGTTTTCTTTGATATATAAGTATACCATTGTAAATAGTGTAGTACAATTCAATATAAAACAATATAATGCAATGTTACTTATCTCTTCAATTTTTAAGAGTATTGTTGAGATTTGAATACCCAAACATTTAAAGTATAATGTTGTATTGTTTTTTACTCAGATCTCTTTCTTTAGTCTCTTTTGGACTATTTTCTTTGATATATAAGTATACCATTGTAAATAGTGTAGTACAATTCAACATAAAACAATATTTTACAATGTTACTTATCTCCTCAAATTCTGAGAGAAGTATTGAGATTTGAATACCCAAACATTTAAAGTATACTGCTGTATTGTTTCTTACTTAGGTCTCCTTCTTTATTCTCTTTTAGGCTATTTTCTTTGATATACAAGTATACCATTGTAAATAGTGCAGTACAATTCAATATAAAACAACATATTGCAATGTTACTTATCTCAATTTTTAAGATTATTATAGAGATTTGAATACCCAAACATTTAAAGTATACTGTTGTATCACTTTTTACTCAAATCTCTTTCTTTATTCTCTTTTGGTCTATTTTCTTTTATATATAAGTATATTGTTGTAAATAGTTGCAATACAATTCAATATACAACAATATATTGCAATGTTACTTATCTCCTCAATTTTTAAGAGTATTATTGAGATTTGAATACCTTCTTTTATTTTCTCTTTTTTTCCCTTCACGTTTTGGATTTTGTACGACATTATAATTTTATTGGTTGGTTGTATTTTTTAATTAGATCTATTTCTTTATTCTCTTTTGGACTTTTCTTTGATATATAAGTATAGCATTGTAAATAGTTGAAGTACAATTCAATATAAAACAATATATTCCAATGTTACTTATCTCTTCAATTTTTAAGAGTATTATTGAGAATTGAATACCCAAACATTTAAAATTTGTAGGGTGATGATTTGAGTTTCTATGTAGCACCTCTTCTTAATTTTTGTCCTAACAAGAATTCTATAGTAATCAATTCAACAAAAAAATTAAACATAATTAACGAATAACATTATTATATTTTTCTATCTCCTAAAATCTCAAAAATCTTTTGTCAATTTTTTAATCAAACCTATTTCATAAAAAAACTCCACTGTACTCTATATGGCTCTTTTCATTATCAGACTAACAATAATATTTTTTTGAGACCCACCCCGTAACATCATAAATTTAATGTGAATGAAACTTCCTATCAAATTTGTTGTGGACAACAGTGTATTGAAACTCCAAGCACTCTGAAATACACTCCAAGTAACTTCTCTGGAATGAATCCACACCTTACACATGATCAAAATATCTATCACAGATTACATTGTAGAAATCATGAATGAATGAATGAATTTTAATGATGTCCATGAGATTGAGCAGTCTAAGGGACCAGGAGACGCAACCCTAAGACATTTTCAAGATCTTTTAGATGTCTTCTTTTCTACCATAAATCTTGACCAAGAAGCTAACTGTTATGTGAAGCCTTTCTTCCTTAAGGAGCTCATTTAGACTTCCCACCTTCAAGTTGTTTTCATATTGAATATGGATATCTTCATAAGAATCACACTCAAATATGAAGTGCCATTTAGTTTCAACCACTCTTTTACTACAGAAAATGCAAATCTTATTTTCCCAATCTTCCTTGGGGAGCATCCATCTACTAGTTTCAAACCTAAGATGATGAGAATTGGTCCTCAATTGTACAATTAAAAGCCTATATTTATCCTTAATAGCAACATACAAGTACATGCTTTTTCACCATGCTCCCAAGTGGGGTTGAACTCTTTGACATAATGCAATTATTTTGGCCCAATTTGTTTAGTCCACATGGCAGTCCTGAATTTTTCTAACACAATTTTTTTATTTCTTCTTTGGTTTTAGGACTCTTGCAAATTAATGTCTCATTTTCTCATCCACTTGTTGTTCTACTTCATCCACATCTTTTTCCTACAATCTAACTCCTCTACCACCAATTTAGGCCAATGTCAATTCTCCATGCTTTCCACCTTTTTTAAGTAACATAGTAACTGAATTATTGTTGATTCCTCCATTGGGAAAGTGCCCACGTCAACCAATATAATCTCATAGGGGACTATAGCTTTGAATTTAAGACTACTAGTCATAAGATGTCTTTGAATTCTCTCTAATTGTCTCCATTTGTGATTTGACATGCTACTCCCCCAAATCTCACAACCATAGAGGACAACCAATGTGACCAACAAACTAAAAAGGGTCTTCTTAGTTTTCCAATCCCATAGCTCCACTTTCCTACACTTGTTCTAGAGTAGCTAAGATGCTCTTCAACCAACTTGCATTCTTTTCATTCAACAAGTTTCCCAGCTAAGCCTATTGTGGAAAATAGTACCAATGTACTTGTATTCTTCTACAATTTCCAATGAGCTTCCTTCAAAAATAATGTTAGCCTATTGTTGCTTCCATTTTAATGAGAAAATAATGACTTTGCTATTGCTAGCATTCACTTTCATCCCAATCTCTTAGCAAAAGAGCTCTAAAGCCTTCAAATGTTCTCTCAAACCATGGGTATTTTATGTAACTAGAATAAGATCATTTGCATACAAAAGTAACTTCACCACAAAATCTACCAACTGGATACCTCCACCATCAGTTTCATTTAACCATTATTCAAGTTTATCAATGTATAATCCAAACAAAGTGGGAGAAAGGGGACAACCCTACTTGATCCTAATGTTTCTACGAAAACATTCTGATACACCCTCTCTAATTCTAATTTTATCTCTAAAATGTTCATAAAGTGTATGCATTATTGCCCTATACACATTTGGAATCCCAAGTTCTTCCATCTTGTTCCAAAGTTTCTCCGTGTCAAAGGCTTTTTTAAAATAAATGAAGCAAAAAAAGGCTTCCCCTCCTTGAGTGTCCCAAATTTTTTCAATCAAATTCCTAAGAGTGATCCAGTGATCAATGGTAGAGTGCCTTGTTCTAAAACTAGTCTTCCCTTTTTCTATTTTTCCTTCTTTTTTTCCCAATTACTGATCGTACGTTCTATCAATCTCTTGAAAAGCTTTCCAAGAAGAGGATTAACCATGATAGTTCAATAATTAGAGGGATTATTGATATCTCCACTCTTGTAGAGAGGAATAATGACACTAGTTGTCCACTTAGTCAGAAAACCCCCTTGTGTGATGCCATTAAAAATTCTTTTGATGTATGGAGCAAGGTGCTTTACTCTCCACTTTAAAAATTTATCTTGAAGCCCATCTATGCATTGTGCTTTACCACTTGATAATTTATTTGTTCCCTATTTGATATCTTCCACTAAGAAGATCTCGATTGATGTGCTAATTATGGCAGGCTTAAGTTTCTCTTGAGGTTGTTCATAGAGAAGCTTCACATACTCTAACCATTGATCATCTGTGATATTGTTTTCAATTTTTTTCCCTCTTGTTGTAACTCACTCCAAAAGCCTTTGGGGTTGTGTTTACCCAAAGATATTAACTCTTTCCTTCTAGATATTACATAACTTCCTTTTTAAAATTTTATCAATTTCTCATATTTTTTCTTTTTTTGTTTGTTTGTTTGTCTCATTCTCTTTGAGGGATCTTTTTACCACCTTGCACTCTTCATCATACCACAGATTGCTTGGGAAAGTATTTGAAATCCCCTTCTTAGGCCGAGATCTCTTGCACACCTTTCAAGCCTTGTGAATTAAAGGGACCAATATACCGTTATAAATATTGTTCCTTGTTGAACCTTGTTTGTTTGTTTGCACCCTATGTTGTTTTTTACCATCTAAAGGTGTTATTTCAGTGCAACAATGAAGAGCTCCTAATTTTTTTGATTCACAATGATTTTACCTTGTGTATGAGCTTTCTTCTATATGTGTTGGACCTACCATTCTTTTTGGTTGTTTGTTTGAAAGCCAAACTTAACAAAGAGAGGCATATAATTAGATTTCAACTTAGTAGGACAGTACCCAATGTCAAAATCCAAAAACCTGTAAATAGAATTCTGAGAGTAGATTACATAATCCACCACACTTTAATAATTGTACATTTTACAAGTAATACCCCTAGATCCAAGCCAAGTTCCCATACCATTACAAATAAAAATGTCATACAAGCTACAAAGTCCTAATAATTGCACTCCAAAATGTGTCACATATCCTTTTCCATCTTGTGAGGTTCTTTCCTAGAGTCGGTCTCTACTTTCCTCTAGCCATAAAGGAAACCATGTATTTTGATAGAGAATGTTGATTGACAAGTCACAAGCTAGAGTGATAAATTTGAGTAGAACTTGGATGTCAATGCCTAGAAGCCTTAAAACCTTGGATGGTATGGAAACCCTAGTTTTCAAGAAATTTGTAATGCAAAACAAATATTGAACACAAACTATAACCGTAATGAAGTTGTTAGTGGAAATCTAGTTGTAGGTTTCCAAGAAAGTAAAAGTAGTGGTTAAAATTGTTGGTCTTTTTTCTTTCAATCCCCAATCCTCAGGAAAATCACAATATCTAAACTAGGGGATCAATAGCCTAAGGCAAAGATCCTACACTATCATCAGATTGAGGACAAGAAAGGCCAACGAACAAGGATAAACATAGCCTTCTACTCTTTGAGCTCCACAGGACTCAGGTGGGTGTACCTATTTTAGGCCTGAATATATGATAAAACTTGCACTAGAAAATTCACTAAAGGCCTTTAACATGTGGATGGTTCTTAGGTAATCGAATAAAGGGTGCTATGCAATTACTCATCTCTAAGCATGCTCCCTTTGCACCTTAAAGAACATTGAGAATCAATTAAATAGCAATATCTTCATCTCAAATATAAGAAGGGGTAAAAACTACATCATTCTAGAGAATCATCCCTGCGTCCATTAATCTCCATGAAGATACAAAAAACCAAACAATACAGAAACATGAAATGAAAGATTCAACATATTTAAATTGATGATTCCCTCCAAGGTTTGCACAAAAGTAATACACTAGACTAGTGCCTTGTCCATTTAAAAAGTTAAGATACAATATCCCATCAGATAACGATGTGAAATGCAAAATTAGTGACCACTAAACCATTATTACCTTACAATAATGGGGCCTCTCATGGACACGCAGATAACATTTTTAGTAATCTTGAATATAACACATTATCCGTAATACTTGACTGAAAGCAAAATTAACTTGCTCCTTGAACAAGAGCCATCAACCAAATATCTATTGCAACAAAATGTGCAACAAAAACCATTATAATCCTTGATTATTTTGATTGAAGAAATAATGTGTACATTCTAGGAGACATTACATCATGACATATTTAATCTTTGGCTGCAAACTAAAATGTTTGCCATTACCATAACAACAAATTACAACATTTGAACTCTAAAATTTAAAGAACCCCTAAAAACCTAGGCAGAGACCCTATACAAAATTACAAACTCTGAGACCTGGAGAAAATTAAACCTAGATAATGGCCGTGAATTTCCCTTTTATAATGTAAGGAAGCAACAAGCATCGGGCCAATTTACAACTGTCACATTTGAACCTTGTGATCTAGCAACTAACATGGCATAAGAGAATATGCCACAACATCTTATAACTTCCTCCTCACTTTGTCTTCATCGGGTAACAGCATATGCATTTTCCCCAAATTTTGTACTCACATCCATAATTTTTACCCAACCATAAAAAAGATTTCCTAGTTGCATTTTCACTTGGTGAGTGATGAAAATATCCCCCAAGTCTTTATCACATCACTAGCCAATAAAAAATCAATTTTATTGATGTATTCTACCCCTCAGAACTTCACTATTTGTCCCTTCAATCAACTGGACATTTTGTCAAATAGTTTTCATGCATATGCTTTTCTTCATGCTCTAATTGCCTTTATAATGGTTTTATTTATTCTTCGGTACTTTTGAGACCACACCTACTTCAGAGGTTAAAGTCTCATCTTCATTATCATCAGAGCTTCCTGCATGTTCTTAATCCACAGGAGAAAATCTATGTTTCAAATATCTTATTGATTTTTATCCTGCAGACAATATAATACTTGAAGGCATTTTGTCATACAGTTTGCATGCGACCATTATTTTTCTAGTATCCACTTCTACTCACTGCCTCATCGATGGCTGGGTATCCTTTAGTTTTTTGGGAATGTTTATATAATGGGGGGCTATTTTAAAACAATGTCAGGCATTTGATAGTCTTTATAAGACAATTTTGACAATGACTAGACATTTTTACAATGCTGGGGCATTTTTACATTTGTTGGGCCATTTAAAACTAATGGAAGGGTATTTTTATTCACACTGGAGGCATTTTTTCTGCACTAGAAACAATTTTAATTGTGCCAAGGTGTTTCTACTTGCCTGGAGGTATTATTAACCATGTTGGGGTGTTTTTGCACATGTTGGGTCATTTTTCTCAGTGCTGGACTGTTTCTGTTAATGGAGAGTAGTTAAAAATGTGAAAAATAGTCCCAAAAAGTTGGAGGGGAATGAGAAAAGGTTAGGGAAAATCTATAGATGTGATAACAACAATAAAATGCAAGTTTAATTAATAAAGAACTCACCCAGACCCTCCTCCCTATGGTAGACCTCAATTCCATTGCACACATTTCGTTCATCACACTGTTCAACAAGTGACTTGCTTTCAAAACTGCGTTGTACGATGATCACATGGAAATCAATATTTTAATTCTTATCTCCTTTACCATTGGCCCATCATATGAAATATATCCATCATAAATTTCCATAATGGCAAGTCTTCTATCTTACGATGTGCAATGAGGAGAGGAAGATAATTTAAAATATTTTTTTCCACCTGAACCTTTACAAGATATTTAAAATTTAAAACTCCCTCACTTTAGTTCATTTTCCATTTAAAATATTTCTATAAAGAAATAAATTTAACTATAAAGATCATATTAAAACAATAAAATGTTGTTTTAATTTTTGTAACCTCAACTTTAAATTTGAAGTTCCTGTTACTAACTCACTTGCTGCCAAAGTGATGAAAATTGTACCACGAGCTAAGACTGGATCAAGAGGCTGCAAAAACTTGCAAGGAGTAATAAAAAATGTTGGAGAACATTGTGCAGCCATTGAACTTTATTAACTTTGAGATTTTTAGGAACTTCCTTTGTAACCGGGGCATGTTCATAAACTACTTTAAATATTTCCTTTGATTTTACCGCATGGCCACAAAACTTACCTGAAGGATTTGAAACTGAACCTAGAAGATCCTGGTGTAATGCCAAAACTCATCAATTCACTGGAATTGATTAATAGAATTACTTGGCCCCTGTTTAATACACCCGCTTAAAAATGCCAAAATTTTAAAATTTAGCTTATGACTCATCTAATCAGTACAAAATTAGAACTGGAGGTAGCTTTACATATTTATGAACCTCTACCAAATAGTGTTTATAGACAAGCTCTAGATTGATAGATTTTAATGCTAGTAATTTTAGGCCAACCTACCACTCCGGGAGCTAAAAAGAGAAATTTTCTGCCAAACTGAAGGTTGTTCAGGGATGCATGTCCCTTGTGGGAATGGTGAGAATCCAGACTTCTCTAAGATGTAGACCAGGTGCCTACTTCATTTGGGTAGCTCTGAAAACTACTCCAACTTGCGAAGCTCTAACTCACAATTTTCAAACATTATTTGGAGGCCCCAGGCCCCCAAAAATGAAGAGCTAAAACCTTCCTCTATCAAATACCTTGTTCTTATATGACTGCCCCAAACCAAATATGAAAATACTATCATAATCTGCATGATTACTGACATGGATGCTTATCTTTCTCACAAAACTCTTGGACCTGCCATTGTCAAAGTGTCTTATGTCCTTATGATCTTTACAATTAGGCTCTAACTGAAGTATCTTTCCATATGTCAAGAAAAAAACACATTTATCCATCATACCATGCGAGACATTGTAGTGATTTGCATCCACAAAGTCATTACAATCTATTAATAAAATCTTATCAAGTTGAATTGAGAACTAAAAATAATCATAACCCATTGAATAAATCGCATTATAAGCATTAACCTCCTCCTTTACCATTAGATCAAACCTAAAAATTGTTGATAACTGAGAGGGGGGGTGAATCAGTTATCCTAATATTTCAACTTTCTGAACTTTCTTAACAGTTAATGCAACATCAAATCAAATAAGCAAGCATAATCATGAAATGGAAATAACACCAATACACATGACACAATTATTTTAAGGTGGAAACCCTATTAAGGGAAAAAACCACGGGGTGATTAACCCAAGATATTATTCTCTGTTAGAAGAATAGATAGAACAAAATGGCACTTGCCAATTAGGGCTCACTGCCCGAGCACACTGCTCACAAGAGGCTCACTACCTACAAGAGACTCACTATCTACAAGAAAGGAAGGTAACTTAATGTTTGAACTGATGAGAAGCATCTACTCATGTTGAGGTTCAGTTCTAGTTGAGCTTAATAAACTGATCTGTTGCACTTCATTCTTACTCTCTTTTGATGCTGTTGTACTGTCACATTCCGAATCTATCTTACTATTTTTACTCTACTTTTTTTCTTCTTCTTCGCACAACACAATACACACAAACACACACCTTCACATCTAAATCCATCTTGTATATGTATCCACACAAGTGATTTCAACACTTTTCTAGCTGGCATCCGGAATAGTCAGTATTATCCCAAACTCTGGTCTGTCGGCTTAATCCTTGCATACCAACTAATGTAGATCAAGGATATGCTTGTAGAAGTCTTCAATTATGTCAGCCAATCATGAATGATACCTCAAGAAACTTGGACATTAGAAATATCTCTTCCGGATTTGGATCTGACACTTTGCCAGTACAGTTCTTCCTCTGTCTACTCTGTCAAACAAGAACCCAACACTCAAGTGCCCATATCTCTTCACCCTTTCATCACCAGAGGCTAAATCCTTGGAATCTATTAGTCAAGGTACTCCTCTTGACTTCCCCAAATCTGTACTTTACTGAAATACTTCCTCTGAGAGATCCAAACCTGACTGTCGGACTTTGCTGACTACTCTGTTCTTGCTTACTGGATCATAACACTTCTTCAATCTGACTTCTGGTAGAGACTCATCATGTATTGCATATGTGTGGGATAACCTTTGTTTCCATCAATGACAACATTCATGAATCCATATAGTGTCTCTTGCCAACAATCTCCCCCTTTGGCATTGATGGCAACACTTAGTGAAAAATGACTAAGTGTCACACTATACTCCTCCTTGGTTGATGCTCTGTCTCTATGTACATTTTCTAGAGCTCCCCCTTAGCTGGATTCCTCATTTTTCACTGCTCGTCACTCTTCCTTTGACATCAATGGCAAAGGGTGGGGTCCGCACACCAAAATTTTCAAAAATTAATCTATACTTAGTTGCATAAGTATATCATTCGGTTGTACTCTACATATACTTTAGTATATCTGCAAAAGTGTTTTTTAATTGTACAACTTCGGTTGCCCAACTCAGCTTCATCCTGTCCAAAATTGATATGTGACAACTCAATAGGAATGCAAAAGCTTCTGCCTTCTTCAGATCTGTCAGATCATTTGTCTTGGCTGTGGTTTGAGCATCACTTAGGGCCTCATGCATGGCCTCCAACTTAGGAATGATTATTCTTCTAAGTTCATTTAACCTGCTGATTCTATTTTTCTTTTCTTTCTCTAGCTTCTTAATTTCATCCAAGACTGCAATAGTTTGACATTCTTGATTTACTATGGATGAGGTAAGTGGATCAAAATTTTGAGAAAGTTTTGTTAGTTTGATCTCCTGTTCTTTCATTTTCTTCTCAATCTCCATTGTTGCTTTGGACCATGATAGACAAAATTTATATATTTCCCCACCATCTTTAAGAGCATTTTCTAAGCTCTTTATCCCTATGTCCATATTTCTTCTATCATTTGATATTAGACTTAGTACTTTAGAGAACCTTTTATCCAAGAACTCTTTCTAGACCTTTTCCTCAGCTGATTTTTCTAAGGACTCAAAATGAGTGCTGACTGAACTAACAAGAGACTTAAGATTACATGACGAGGAAGCCAATGAATCCTTCAGAAAGGATGGCATGATCTTTTCAAGCACACCGGATGCAGCTTCTATTAGCTCACAGTCTTCCATGTGAGACTTCATGAGTTTTTTTTTTGCCTTTGCATTAGCAAATGAAGCTATCTTCATTGTTTGTACCGGGGAAAGAGAATCAAAATCAAATGGTCCTAGAAGAAGTTCTGGTTCATCAATCTCCATTGTCTCTTTGTTTAAGAATTCTTTGACAATTTCTACAGTGTCTCTTGCCAAAGACAAAGTTTTCTTTTCTTCTGCAGTCTTAGAGCTGTCATCTTCTTTTCCCTTCACTTCTTTTTCTTTCTCCTCTATTCTTTCTTCTTCTTTGGATCCAGAGTTAGCAGGGGAAACCAGAGGAGTAATGTTTGTTTGTTCATGGACCACCTCTTCCGGAGCAGAGGATTCCAAGCCCTTATTTTCACCGGTGTCCATTACTTCTTCTGTCATTGCCTCAGTAGATCCTTCTTCAACACCTGTGGCTGAGGGATCAACACCTAAGTCCTCTATAATAGGAAGATTGAATCTTTTGAAGGCATTCAGGAGGATCTCTTTTGTTTTGCTTGCCACTCTATCAATTTGTCCAAGCATGCGCTGATTCATTCTAGCTTTGCTCCAGAACTCATCTTTACAATCTTTGAAGATCATATTCATTTGTTTCTGAGTGATTGAAGGATAAAGCTGAATAGCTATCTACTCCCAAATTTCTAGATCTTTTGCTCAGGCATTATTCTTCCTTATTTGAAGTTCCTTCTCTAAACTTTTGGGTATCATGGATATAATTTCAATGAATGCTTTGTTGTAGATGTTTAGATACCTGACTGTGGCATCTTGCAATATCTTATGATCAGCTTCACCATAAGCATCATAGAATTCAACCATTGGCTGAAGATTTCCATCCACAGTAACTGATTTGATGATGTCATCAATGTAAAGAGTGGGTTTTTCAACAAATTCCTCTACCTTTTCTTCTTCGCTTTGACCAGTAGTGGATTCTTTGGATACTTTCTTCCTCTTCTTCATTTTCTTTACTTCCTCATCTGATTCTGTCTATTCTTCATCCTTTTGGCTAGTGTAAGACCTTGCTACCTTTTTCTTGGTTCTTTTCTCTGCCTTACCAGATGATTTTATTTCTGATTTAGAATCCTTTGAGCTTTTAGTAGTTGCAGGTGCAGAGCTCTTAGAAGATCTGGTCTGGGAGGGGGCTTCTACCGGATCACTTTCTTTTTTAGTTTCTTGTTTTTCTTTCTCCGCCCTTTCCATTTTCTCTCTATTTGCATCTAGTGCCTCTTTTGAGATGCCAAAACTTTTGGTAATGTTTTCCACTTCTTTTCTTGCCTTTCTTTTCATCTCTGGTTGCCTTAGCTCAACATGGATCTTCAAACTTAATTCTTCAGAGGTTCCAAACCTTTCTACCTTGGGATCCTTTGGTTGACTCATCATGTGCTGAACATGTAGCTCCATGATGTTCTCATCCACCTCATACCCCATTGGCATGATCCACACTATTCTTGGTTCCACTGCCTCCATTAGACATTGATCAGTCTCTACCATAAAGCATACTGTGTCTTTGTATTTCTCAACTAGAGATTGGGGAATTCTCTTTCTAGCTTGCATCAAGTTTTGAAAGTTTTTGAAGAAACTCCAGAGAGCTGAGTTTTGTGCTTTGTCATCACCAAGTCCATGCAAATAATCCCTGATTTGTATGGCAACCGGTCTGTCATTCTACCATACCAATCCACTGGATCCAGGTAGCTCATTCATAAAGTAGAAGAATAGACAGAGTATTAGGCTACCAAATTTGAAGGAATTCTTCTTATCCTTCTTTATCTTTTGTAGGTTCTCCAAGGGTTGGTTTAAAAGGAGCTGACAAAGATCGTAGTCTGCATTCTTCCTTAACATTTCATAAGTAGTGTCGATAGCAGTTTCAGGTACTGAATTCTCTCTACTAGAATGATATATCTTGTATCCAATGATCATGGAGGCAAACTTGACATCTGGATCAGTGATGTCATCTACTGTCATTTCTCTTTTGTCAAACTTTGATCCGATAGCCTCACTCACAGTTTGATTCTTGACAGATTTAAGAATAGGAATCCCACCAGATGAGTGCAATCCGGTAACTTCCCTAATGGCATCTTTTGTGATCTTGAATGGTCCATTTAACCATATGAAGTTGTCATGTATTCTTCTCAAAATATACCTGACCCATTCATCCTCAGCAAAATAGGGGAAATGTATGCATTGTACAAAGTGCTTGTCCTGGAGGGCCTTGAATTGGGGTTTGAGCTCAAATGAATCATCTATTAGTTGTTTGTGGTAGATATTCCTCAATTTGAACTCTCTGAATTCTTCAATGTTTGCATGAATGTAAACCCTAATATCTTCTGTATGCAATACACCATGCAGTACACTGGAAAATGCTCCTAGGGAATCTACTTCCAAGGATTTGTAGGGATGTTTCTTGAATTTGGGGCGAGACCTATCAGTGATCTTCACTATATTTAGAGTAGTCATCATTCAAGCATTTAACAAAGAGAAATTTGATAACAGAAAATATCTTTTGTGCTTGTAGGGTTTGCGGAGTGAGCTTGAATGATTTGCTGATTGAATTAACTCCAAAGGTTGGTCTTTGAGAAGTTTGAAGCAATTTGTTGTAGATCTCTCCTTTCTTTCTTTTTGAATGCAAATGTGCAAATGATGAGTACATGAACCCTTTTAATTGCAAGAAAAAACCCTAAATTCATACTGCAATAAATACATGACTTAAGTTATTCCGATTGCTCTGTTCTTCTTATTCTGAAATAGATCTCTTTTCAGATCACTGTAATATGCTTAGAGTTATCCTTGGTGATTAACAATGAGCTTTCTTACTTTTCTCAACCATTTGATTTATCCGCAGATCAAGATGTCTCAATTTTAGAATCACACCAGAGCAAACTTGTAAGAAACCTACTTTTACCGGAAGTCTGTTAAACTGGATCTATCTGAAGGGATTAGACTCTTTAAATCTTCATGCGGATCTTTCAAATCTTTACCATGGCTTATCTAGGTGTTTCTCTAAAAACCCTTTGATCTGCAGCCTTTCATGTATGATTACAAGCACCAATTAATTGGCTGGGGGAATTGGTTTTCTTTTGTTACTCCCCCTGAACCAGAGCCCATCTATTCAGTTTCCAGAAGGAATATTAGCACTAGATTCTGGTGCAGATCCATCCACTACATTCTCTATACTTTTCTTCACCCAAATCTTGTTCATCTCACTTTTAACTACATCCGCATTCACTTTTCCTTTTCCTTTGTCTTGATTCTGATTATGATGCACTGGACCCCTTCTGTCCTGATTCTTGCTTCTACAGAATTTGGGAATATGATCAGATCTATTGCAATTGTAGCAAATAAGATTTCTTTGCATATTTGACTGATATCCTTTTGATCTACATTGATTAGCCACATGACCTACTCTATTGCATGCATAGCATCTACCATTGAATGAAATGTTTATTTGCATATTTCTACATTCATGAGACTTGTGACCATACCTTTTGTAGTTAAAGTACTGTCTGGAGAAGGATGAATTAGTTTGATTCATTCTCTTTCTACATTGATTAGCTTTGTGACCAAAGTTATTGCAGTTGTGGCAGTATCCATTGAAAGATGGATATCTTTGAGCATTGGGTTGCTTTACCGGAGGTCTTCTAGGCTTGTCCCTTGGATTTCTTGATCCAAAATTCTTCTGACCAGATCCAGAGCTTTCACCTTTTTCATATCCTAAACCACGCTTGTCATCTACCCTCTTTTGGCTTTCAAGAAGAACTTCAAGTTGAGCAGAACTTATTTTGAATTTCTCTTTGTATTCATTTGCTGTTTGAAGATCCCTTTTAAGAGTGTCAATTTGATCCTCAAGTTTTTCTTCATTATCTCTAGCATCTTCAAGATCAGATTCAAGATGTCTGATTATTCTATCCATCTTGTGGCAGTCTTCTGATTTCTCCTTGAGAGATTGTCTTAGATCATCTTCAATCTTTCTTTTTTCTTCAATTTCTTGGGTGAATTTCATAACTCCTGATTCCATTTCATGTCTTACCATAATGACCTCTTTTGACAATTTTTCACATAACTTAGTTTTATCCTTTAGGTCTTCATTTGTATCATTTGCTTCACCTTGAATTTCTAATTGCTGAAGTAGTTCCTTTCACTTCTTCATAGAGATGCTTAGTTTCCCTTTTAATTCATTTATGAAATCATCAGCATGTTTAAGTCTTTCCTTCAATTCATTGACTTCAGAGTTGGAATGTTCAAGATCATCTAGGGTAGACTACAGTTGTTCCCTCAAACCATACATATCCATTTGAATTTCCAGATCTTCCTCAAGCTATTAGGCTCTGTTTAGAGGAACCTTGCTCTTATACCAATTGTTGATAACTGAGAGGGGGGGTGAATCAGTTACCCTAATATTTCAACTTTTTGAACTTTCTTAATAGTTAATGCAACATCAAATCAAATAAGAAAGCATAATCATGAAATGGAAATAACACCAATACACATGACACAATGATTTTGACGTGGAAACCCTGTTAAGGGAAAAAACCATGGGGTGATTAACCTAAGATATTATTCTCTATTAGAAGAATAGATAGAACAAAATGGCACTTGCCAATTAGGGCTCACTACTCGAGCACAGTGCTCACAAGAGGCTCACTACCTACAAGAGACTCACTATCTACAAGAAAGGAAGGCATCTCAATGTTTGAACTAATGAGAAGCATCTACTCATGTTGAGGTTCAGTTCTGGTTGAGCTCAATAAACTGATCTGCTACACTTCATTCTTACTCTCTTTTGATGTTGTTGTACTGTCACATTTTGGATCTATCTTACTATTTTCACTCTTCTTTTCTGCTTCTTCTTCGCACAACACAATACACACATGCACCTTCACATCTAAACCCATCTTGTATATATATCTGCACAAGTGATTTCAACACTTTTCTAGTTGGCATCCAAAATAGTCAATATTATCCCAAACTCTGGTCTGTCGGTTGAATCCTTGCATACCAACTAATGCGGATCAAGGATATGCTTGTAGAAGTCTTCAATTATGTCGGTCAATCATGAATGATACCTCAAGAAACTTGGACATTAGCAATATCTCTTCCAGATTTGGATCTAACACTTTGCCAGTACAGTTCTTCCTTTATCTACTCTGTCAAACAAGAACCCAACACTAAAGTGCCCATATCTCTTCACCCTTTCATCACCGAAGGCTAAATCCTTGGAATCTATTAGTCAAGGTACTCCTCTTGACTTCCCCAAATCTGTACTTTACTAAAATACTTCCTCTGAGAGATCTAGACCTGATTGTCAGACCTTGCTGACTGCTCTATTCTTGCTTACCGGATCATAACACTTCTTCAATCTGACTTCTGGTAGAGACTCATCATGTCTTGCGGATGTGTGGGATAACCTTTGTTGCCATCAATGACAACATTCATGAATCCATATAGTGTCTCTTGCCAACCTCCTCCTTTACTGTTAGATCAAACCTAAAAACTTCATGTGCCTTATGTTTGATGAACACATTTATACACACTTGCTCTGGTTTGTTGAAATCATGATTCAATCTTGGTTCTGAAAATCTATGCAGATAAATATCATAAAGATAGGATATACCAACTAAAAAAGTTGAGTGCACAAGACAACTGAGAGGGGGGGTAAATCAGTTGTATCAAAAATTTTCAAACCCTCATAAATATAACCACATCCACATTAGTTCACTTAATCTCTTAATCTGTTATGAAGATTAAACATGAAAAGTAGATAATGAAAATGTAATCACATCAACACCATGTACAAGAGAACACCAGATTTTTACATGGAAAACCTTAAAATGGAAAAATCATGGTGAGGATTAGATCACAATATAATGTAGTATCAATACCAAATTACAAGAGGCTCACTGACAAAGGGCTCACTACCCAAAAGAAACAATGCTCACTATAATAGGGCTCACTACCTAAAGGGTTAACCACCCAAAGGGCTCACTACCCCAAGGACTCATTGTCCAAAAGAAAGAAAGATAGAAGAGAAGAGGTGGCTCACTACCATGAAATGATATTATAGCATCTACCACATGCTTGAGTTCAATTCCAGTGAAGCACAACAAACATCACCTTCACAACCTTTCTAAAAATTGTAGATAACTTTTGCTCACTACATTAGGTTATCTAACACATGCAAGTCCTTACTTCCTCTTATTTAAATTCACAACACAAATACCACACTCCTCATGTATCCACACATATATACAAATCCTTTACACTTCTTTATATCAACAACAACCTTGAAATCAATCTCCAAGGTCAGTAACACAATCTTCAATCCTTGAAACATTCTCCAAGGTTGGAAGCCACACAATATTTGAGTTAGGTCTGGACCTAAATGTTCCAAGACATAGGAGAATGAAGGAAAACCACTTTAAGCCTTATCTCAAACCTAAATTTATCCAAGCATGCTTCACAACACTTACATAATCATCAAATAAACTCCACAATCAATGCAAACATCCAAGGTCGGCCTAACAATGTAAACATAAAGAATTCTTCATCACACACTTTCACGATCACAACCATAACTTGATGACCACACACAAGGCTTTAGGATCATCTAGAAACATCCATAACCAACTTGAAATCACCTGGGAGCCAACAAATCCATCTACAACAAATCTCACTTGAAGGCAGTTCTAAGACTGCTCACAACCAACACTTCCAAGCTCTGCTACTTAAGAAAACTACATTTTGAAGCACCAAATCACAAGTCCTTTGGATATAACATATATATGGACCTTATGAACACTCATCCAGAACTGCAAGACAAAAAACCAAACTATAGAGAAATGCGGAGCAAAATACTTTCTCCCTATCACACTGTAAATATTGCTAGGCACAATCTTCAAACTGGTGAACATAACTCTCAAACCATAGCATTCCAGAGCACCAAATTATGGATTTAACATTTTTAATCACTTCTCTAAAACACATCCAAACCTCACCCTCCAATTTTTAACACAGAAGAAATGTGGAGAAAAAACTTGGACAGTACCCTATAAGCCAGAATACTTCTTCACAACACTGTCTTCAATATAAATCATTTTTTCTCAAAAGCACTTGGAAACCCAGCAACAAGAACAATATACTAACATTATCAACACTACTACAAGCCATTAAAATCACCTTAACACACCAACTTAATCAACCAACAACAACAACATTAGAAGATACAGTTGACACCAATGACAACACAAACATGTTGACATCAATGACAACACTGATTAGCACATACTCGGAAGAAAAGCATGATCTAAATTATGTTCCATACTTTACATGCATTCATTAGGTGTACCAAACAAAAAATGCTCATATTCAAGCTCACTTTTGATCTGATTCATATGACATATGTATTTACCTACATTTGGGTAATGTAACTCATCTACATCACTTGGTGTTTCAATGCAATGCAAAGGAGACTGAGTTGTCTCAACAACATTTTCATCACTAGTCATGTCATAATTCTCACAAGAACATGTATCTCCAACCATGTTTACATTTTCATTAAATCCCTGAACCCCAAGCTTCCAGCTTGTGTCATTATCACATGTGTCAAATATTTTCTCCATCTCAAAAATGAGAATATAACTTGATTCATCTTGTAAACCATCATACAACTCAACATGAAATTCATCAAAAGAAGGAACAAATAATTCAGATTGTTCATCTATTTTTAATTCCTCATCCAAATATGTCATAGCAGGGTTATAGTTACAACAAACTTTATGAGTAACCTTGTCTTCCCTTTTCTCAACCCGAGGATCTAAAGCTTTGTCAACATCAATATATTCAAAAACATCATGTGGTTGCACATCAAACCCAAAGTTGTCATAGGGACAATGCTACAAACTATGCAAACAAATTTCAGGTATATTAAAAGAGGAGCATTCATACACAAGTATCTCATGCAACTACAATACATTATATTGGTTAGGACATCCATCTAAGCATATTGACTCAACCATATCACCACTTTCTCCAGTATCTTGTAAATGCAACTTATTTGCATCATTAGCATCCAATAATTGCACAAATGCACACATCTTTGGTTCAGTGACATAATTTGATTCAACTTTAAAATCGTCACCCACACCCATGTACACAACTTCATAAGAAGGCTCAGACAAGTCTAAAAATACCCCATCATGAAGATCAACACATGAACTCCTCAAAACTTGACCTTTTCTGCAATGAACTTCATATTCAACCTTGGTCTCCATCATATCAACATGACATGCTAATTTTTCATCTGCATTAACATTTTCAAATTCATCATTGTCCATGTCCATTTTATGAGCACAATCACAATCAACCCAAAAGCAGTGATAATCAATATCATTTTTCACTTCATCCTCTGATTGTTCCACACACATGTTTGAAATTTCTGCCATATCAACATAATCTGAGACGGTATGGTTAGAAGGCTCTTCAAGTTCCACAATATTATTAACCAGCAATGGTGATATTTTATCATTCACATATTCACCATAATGCATAACCTGATCATATAATAGTGAACTTATGTTATTAACATCTTGCATGCTAATGTTATCTTCATATAGATTAAAACATTCCAACTCTACTTCATATAAGTCATTATGACCAGTAGAGTAACAATCAGTATGATCAACTTCATGAGTTGAATATGTATGAATAGGCCTAATTATATCATGATCATTACTGACAAAGCTCTCCACGCTGGTAAGATTTTGATCAAGATTACATGATTCTTGCATGCTCAATGATGAATATATTATCTCATTAATACTCCTATCATTTAACACACCACTAGAATCAAATGAATCACAAGACTGCAATTGAACTTCTTCTATAATATTATCATTGAAGCAGCTATTAGTTCCATTACCTAATGTAATATGCCAAATGTCAGAAAATGTCTTTACCTCTTCACCAGTTGTGTCATAACAAGATACTATTTGATATATTTGTGTTATACCAGTATATAGTGCATTTGAATTTTCATGAATGCAATCCTCAAGTGCACACACCACATTACTTGGTTGCTCATAAATACTATGCCTATTAGCATGAAGCATTTTCTCAGTTTGGAGCATGCCCTTTTCATTCTCATATATTGCATCGTTGTTTGAATCATAGCCCATAACAAGACTAATGTGATCAACATTATGAATTTTGCAATTCTTATCATTATGAATCTCAACATTCTCTAAAATGTCTATCCAATCAGGAACCTAAGCAAAATTACTTGGCTTCAACTTTTGAGGCAATAAACTCAAACCTGACCCATATATCTCACAGAACAAATCAATGCATATAGACTCCTAAGGCCTGAAACCAACAAGGATTTCCATATAGGTGTCCAAGATACTGGGAAATAAAGAATATCCTGATTCTCCCTCATGTCTCCTTATGTCAAAGAGAGCTTGAACAAAGATCATAGGATTATCAATGCATGCAACTTGTTGACAATTTGTTTGGGGCTCTATGTGATCAACATTATGGACTGATGTATAAGTTGGGACAGTAGGGGTGTAAATGCTTTGACATTCATTTTTAATTTCTGACTTACACCTTACATTAGCATTGGGTTCTTTAGGATAGCCGATACTTGTAAACAAATAACCCTTGTGCATTCCATCCTGTAGACACCCAAAATTGACTCATTATCATTAATATCAAACATTGCATTAGCCATCATCTGCATTTGTCTAACACACTTGAGCAATATCCCTAACACATCTATTTTCTTCTATTAATTAAATAAATTTTATATTTATTTAATTAATTCATTAGTTATTTCTTCTAAGCTATAATTAAACAATCTTTAATTATTTAATTATCTTCTTTCTATCTATTTTTAATTAAATAAATTTTATTTATTTAATTAAAAATTCCTTTCATAAACCCACTTTCCAATTAATTAAATAAATTTTGTTTATTTAATTAATTTCTTTATCATTTATCTCATGAGCTGACATATGTGCCTCTTTCATTTAAAAAAGATAAGTGGTACTACATCTTTTATTTAATATCTTTCACATGTAGTACTCTTTTTATGTACACAAGCACACATAAGCCCTATCTTCCCTCCACTTGTCATCTACACATTCACCTATGTCTATCATTCAATCTTAGCCATTCACATAGCCACCGAATCTCCACCGTTGATTGATTTTGGTTGAGTTCTATATAAACACCCTCTCATTCCATACTAAAAAGGATCCAACATTCATATAGCATCTATATTATCATCCTAAGCATATTGAGCACTTGATTATTCATAGCATCCATTGAGCTTATCATCATTATCATTTATCCATCATGCTAGCTTTTATCTTCATAATTGTTCATTGTTGAAGAAGCAATCCACATCATAAACAAAGAATCACACAATCTAGGTGATATTGTGCTTGAACTGCATGCTTTTGATTTTATTTGGATTAGATTCTTTGATGATGGTAGGGTTAGGTTTTCATGGCTATGCTTGATCTTATTAACTTAATTTTTTACCTATCACATTTTGGCACACCCGGTGGGACTCACGTCCTTGATTAAATTTTCTATTTGAAGTTGTTTTTATGAAGATCAAATTTTTCAAGTGCTTACGGTAAGTTCCAGTCATTTTTGAGTGAAAACCAGTCACTGTCTGAATATACGCATCATTTTTGAGCTTAAACCTGTCACCTTTAGCATTTTTCTAATCGCTTATGAGTGAACAGTAGTCTCTTTTTGTCTATTTTGCATCACTTTTACACTAATAGTGGTCTCTTATGCCTTTATCTGAATCATTTTTAATCTGATAATGATTGCCTTTAGCTAATTGAATCACTTATTGCAAAATTAGGGTTTTTGTTGCATTCTATTTTTCTTGCAGCTCTGAGTTGCTTATGATCTGTAACCAATCGCTTCAAGCTTTTTCACATTACTTGTGAGATTTATCAATCCATATCTGGCACTCTCAACATTGCTTATGATCTATAACATTTTGCCTGCTGTAAAATACAGTTTGCCTTTGATCAACAGTGGATCACCTCTAGTAAACTATGTCGCTTTCGGTCTGTATCATTTGCAATTTGTTTTTCTTGGCTACTAATTGGGTATTTGGGAAGCATCTTATTGATTGTCTAAGAAAAGGAGGTTATCAAACTACTAACATGTCTATTGTAGCTTTGATTGGTCCAAGACTTGTGGTTTTTCACTAAATTAGGAACATTTGGGCTTGGTGCTTAAAATGAATCATTGCTTGCTCCGTGCTTGATTTATCTTTTTTGATTGCTTGCATGTGATTTATTGTAACCCAAATTTAATAACAAAAGTATCCTCTCTCCTTGCCTATCAAATGGATCTTGGGTGTATGAGAACTTGTTAATATCTTTTGAGGGCCTACCTTCCCGGTGTGAGAAGGGATATGACCCAAGTGGTAACGGGCTAAAGCCAAGTCATTCCGAACCTCTATATAAGAAAAGTGTTTGTGTCGAAAGCCACAAATGAATGTTGTTGTGTTATACCAACAACCAACCTCCCCCAAAACCCTCCAAGGCGTAACCCTTGAAGGTTGGGAGACTCCATAATGGAGAGTAGTGCTGTCGCACGTATAGCCACCTGAACAGATGCCCTTATTAGCAACTTTGTGTAGTAGCCAAAAACCTTCTATTTGTTGATGCAAAATGTGGAACCTTTGAAGCCGCCCTAATTCACATGGTTCTTAGAAGAGATAGCAGGGACAATCCTAAGGTTTGGTAAGGGATAGGCCTTTTGGGAAACTTGGATCTTGGTATGTGTGAGATGTGTATGTCATGGAGGGGAGCTGGTGCTACCAAGATCCTAAAGCTATCCACTTTGAATAAGTACGGCCAGGGGATTCAACAAATACAGCCCTTTCCTAGCCTAGGTTGTACAAATTTGTGATTGTTGTGAGTGTGATTGACTGTAATTACTATTTTATTGTAAGAAAAACCACAAATCAGACATATTTCCTGACAGACATAGTCGCTTTTGATCTTAAACTACCTGCATACAGACAACTGAATCACTTTTAAACAACAGTTAGCCACTTTTCACCTAAATTGAATCACTTTTAAACAACAATTAGCCACTTTTAGCCTAAATCAGATCACTTTTAAACAACAGTCTGTCACCTCTGGTCTAAACTACATCACTTCTAATTAGCAGTAAATCACTTTTGAGTTAATATTAATCACCTCTGGAAAATTGGCTCACCTCTGGTTAACACTGTAACCTGCTATCAGAACCAAAGCCAACTCACATTTAAGCTATTACCAGTTGCCTTTGGCCTTTTCTGAATTGCATTTGAGCTATTACTCATCACTTGTGGTCTAATACCA
Source organism: Cunninghamia lanceolata (assembly GCA_027924645.1). Taxonomy (NCBI): domain Eukaryota; kingdom Viridiplantae; phylum Streptophyta; class Pinopsida; order Cupressales; family Cupressaceae; genus Cunninghamia; species Cunninghamia lanceolata. Next base: position 3,049,922 of record BSBN01000798.1, read on the forward strand.
ACAAATCTTAGTGACTCAGTTGAATTAGCCACAAATCTAGCTTGCTCAGCCTCAGCATTAGCTTTCAAACCTATCTTTGATCATTAGCAGATACCTAAACTTTGTCTCCTACTTTGAACTTACCAACCAATCAAATTTAATGAGCTTTTCATCTTCTTGAGATCCCAAACTAGCAAACCAAACATCAAACCAATCAATTCAATCAATCAGCAAAACATCATCTCCTGACTTTAGCTTCAGCAACATTAGCAACATAACAACCCTTAGCAAACAACTTTTCCCTTGAGTGTGTGAGCTATTCTCTAGGGAAGTCCAACCAACCAAAAAGAGAATAGCTAGCTAACAACAAATCAACAACCAAGCCAACCAATAATAAAGAAACCAATAGCCAACCAACCAACAAACTATCATCTTTTTGGGTCTCAAAACCTTGACAAAGCTAAAGGTCATTTTTCAACATCAATCATCATGCCTCAAACTAGGAGTCAATATAGAGCTGAAATGGAAGCCAAACTATGAGATGAAATGGAAGCCAAACTGTGAACTGAAATGGAAGCCAAATTGCAAGCTAAGATGCAATAATCTAGATCAACACCTCTTAGAGACATGACTCAATTTACGACTGGTATGCCTCCTCATATGTTTACGCCTCATGGGTATACCATTGGAGAGTCATCTTCACAACAAGTGCAACCTCAAACATTTTTGGAGACTTATGAGGAACAATCCCAAGAAGATTTATCAGAATTTCAGGATACACATGTGTGGGATCAAGTTGAGAGACTTGTCTTATCCGAGCCTAATCGCTACTTCTTTCAACTTGCTCGCATGGGTGCTAAATTACCAAGAGATTTTGACATATCCACTATTAGAGAGCATGATCCAAACACTCCTGTTGTTGTTGTTGTAAAAGGACCATCCACTATAGTCACATCATCCCCTATCATATCACAAGCTCCATCTTCCAATACATCTCTTTCACTGCCTATTGTTACTTCATTTGATCCACCATGCTCGGAGTACACTCTAGAACCTTTAATAATGCCAACCAATGTGCTCCCTTTCATTTCACAAAATTTAAACATTCCACCTTTCCATGTTCCTCAACATACTCCTCCTACCATGACCATTTCCATGCCTCAAGTAACACAAATTGTCCATGTGGCCCAAGCATAAATGCCTCAAATATCACAAGCTATCCCCATATCCCATAGTGCACAAGCTTCCAACATTATCCCAACCACACCAACAATCCAAGCCTCACAACCATCACAACCCACTATATCCCATGTGGATAACACATCTCATTTGCCTATTGCTTATTTCTTTCCACTATCTCCACTAATCTGTCCAATACATCATATAATCCCAATGTTAGTCTTATTGACATGAGTGACCCTCCTATTGTTTCTCAAGCCAATCCTACACTACAGTCACTTATGTTGAGCAACTTGCATCCATTCCGTCATCTTCTTACAATCCTTCACAAACTATCAATCCATCTTATGCTACCCAAGGTTTGCCTATTGTCATCCAACACATGACACATATCAATCCTCATGTTGTCCAAAATACAAATCCAAGTGTCTATCCTTCTTTTGCATCCCCCAATCCTTCCATCACTTACCATGTCAGAAACCCAACTCCAAATTCACAACCATTAACTAGTGTCAATCCATCTGCCACTTCTCATGTGATGCAAAATCTTGGTGCCAATTCGTCGCAATATACCCAACCACCACTTGTGTCTCAAGGACAACACTCCCCAACCACATATGTGTCACATACCAATCCTTTAACATACATTGTGAGTATACAACCTCAACAAATGGTCATGACTTCATATATCCCACAACAACAACCTCAATATACATCATACCATGTTCCACCCCCTTTGCAACAACAATAGTTTTCTCCAGTGGATGTTCAACAAATGATCAACCAAGCGGTAGGACAAGGAAAGATGACATTTTCCTTAGAAAACATATGCACTTATCCATTTGACAAGTCACTTCATATGACACCTTTTCCACCACACTTTGAAATTCCACAATTTGACAAGTACAAAGGAAAAGGAAATCTGGAAGACCATCTTAAAGCATTCTTTGTGGCATGTCTCGGTGTTGCTCATGATGATACATATCTTTTGAGATTATTTCCTTGAAGCTTAGCAAGACAAGCACTTGAATGGTTCTCTCATTTACCTCTAAGAATTAAGTCTTTTTCAGAGTTAGCAAATAAGTTTTGATCACACTTTGCTTTTAACATTGAACATGAGGTAAACATGAATGACCTTTTCAACAATAAACAACTCAATGGTGAAGCCTTTTCTTCATTTACTCAATGATGGCGTAATATGGCTAGCAAACTATCATGGGAAATGCTTGAGAAGCAACAACTCGATATCTTTGTTCAAAATCTTCATCCTGAGCTATCATTCCAACTATAATTGCAAAGTGCTAGAACCTTTGATGAACTTATTTCTAAAAGAACCATCATTGAACGAGCTTTAATTACTAAAGGATCTATCAAGATCTTTCATGATAACAAAGACTATCCTCAAAACTCCAATGATAAATCTCGCTTTTGGAACAAAAATAAGAATGTTATCAATGATGGTGTTGTGGATGCAAAGAACATACAAACTATGAAATCTCCCATCAACATTCAAGTTGCTTCTACAACAACACAACCTTTTCAATGAACACGGTAATGACACACTTCAAATCCGCACCGACAATTTACACCATTAGCAGAACCTATGGAAGTTGTCTTTCGAAAGCTTCTCCAAGTGGGTGATATTATGTTACCGGATGCACCACCCAATGGTGAACCATTCTTCAAAGATCCTTGGTACAAAAAAAATGAGTATTACGATTATCATAGAGTTAAAAGACACAAAACAAATGGTTGTATACACTTAAAACATGTTATCCAAGATTGCATCAATCAAGGTTTAATCAAAATTACACCTTCAACAAATCAACCTACACAACAATCAACATCGAAACTATGATCTAGATACTTTCAAGAATCCACTTCCATCTCATGACAAATCAAGTAACCCTCATGTCGGGAATGCCATTCGATATAACTACGAATCATCTACTATTGGCTGCATTGACCATGCTCGCATTTCTACCATTACTATCCAAGGCAAAGCACTTGACTGCGCTGTAATGACTCAAAGAGGTCAAGTCACCATTCAAGGAGCACTTGCCATCCTCCTCGACCGTTCTCTAACTATAATATCCTAGACCACCTTGGAAAAACATCTGCGCACATATCCATTCTTGAGTTGCTTCACATATCCCCTGCTCACAAAGCTATCCTTGACAAATCCTTACAAGAATCTTTGGTGCCCAATGATATTGATATTACACAATTCCAATATATGGTTGCTAACATTGCAGCCCCTTGTCATTGAACCTTCTCTGACAAAGATCTTCAGCCCTCCATTCACCCTTCACACAATGAAGCCCTCCACATTGAAGTGTTTGTTAAATAATGTTGTATCAAATGAATCTTGGTAGATGGTGGAGCTGGTCTTAATATATGTTCTTTAAAATTAATAAAAAAATTGGGATATTCTAAGAAAGATGTTGACACCTCCAAGGTTATTACTATCAGAGCATATGATGATGCCGAGCGAGATACTGAAGGGATTATTTTATTGCCTATCCAAGTTGGGCCGGTCACTACTGAAACCTGTTGTTAGGTTCTTGATATTGAAATTCCTTATAACATCATCCTTGGTCATCCATGGATACATGCCCTCAAGGCAGTTCCTTCCACATACCATCAATTCTTAAATTTCCACACAATGGTGTTGAGATTACTATCCATGCTTATCCCAATCCATTTGAATTTTGTCATGCCTTTCAAGCTAAGTATCAGTGTCTGAACTGCATTCCTATCAACACCAAGGCATATCCATCTTCATCCTATATAGACCCATATGATCTACTCAAGCCATCACCTAGCAAAGCCGCTTCCAACCTCTGTATCAAGTATACTGAACATGGCCCTGGTGAATACACACTGCAAGAATCTTGTTGTGTTGGCACCCTTCCCTTCTCTCCCAAATCTTATGGTAAACCTTCTACATCCAAGCCAACTTCATCCCCAACTATCATCAAAGCCCCACCCATAGTATTCATTAAAGGCAGATTCCTAGATGATGAAGACATTGATGATATCAACTCGTGGATATTCTTTGATGAAAATGACCAAGTACAATTGGAAGTGGAAAGATATAACAATGGGTTCCACATCATAAAGAACATGGGCTACAAAGGACATGGTGGATTGGGATCACAGGGACAAGGACCTATCAAACCCATTATTGTTAAGAAGTTTAATAAGCAAGGCCTTGGTTATCAGCCAGAGGTACCACGACTCAAAGACATTAAGTGTATTTCTGATATTTACACTGGACCTTCCTCGGTAGGAGAGACTTCTAGTTTGGATACTATCGATGACTCCCCTCTTCATATTATTGACCTTTTCCAAGAAAACTCCATCTTCATGATTTCCACAACTTCCTCTAGCCACAACCATTCCTTCGTTACTCTTTCACTCGTATATCCTGACCTCGTTTGTTGGGACCAACAGGAGGCACTGATATTAGATACATTTGAAAATGATGAAGCCATTGCAAAATTCATGGGTTTACGACAAGATATTCCATTGGGTGATCACAAAACAAGTTTCATGATGGATCTACCTAAACTAGCATATTTTGGTATAAGTATCAAATCCCTCAGTCACAAAAGTGAAATAAACAAAATCAAACAAAATAGGTCACTAGGTGAAAACTGAAAGGTGTCTCTTGACTGTGAAAAAGTAAAAATAAAGGATGTATCTGAAGGTGAAAACCTCTTTGGGGTGCTAAGAAATCAACCGTGCTAGTTGAACAATCACAAGACATGAACTTAGGTACAGAGCAGAATCCAAATATCACTTTTTTGGTAGCATCACTATCAAAGCAAGAAAGAAGAGACTTCATAGCATTTTTTATGAAAAGAGCTATAAATTTTGCATGGATTTATGCTGACATGCCAGATCTAGATCCATCACTTGTGGTACATCATCTAGCAGTATTTCCTAATGCAAAACTTGTTAAACAAAAATTGTGCAAAATGCATCTGTAGGTAGCTTTATTGGTCAAGATAGAGATTCAGAAACTGTTAGAAGCAAAGTTCATAAAGTGTATTGATTATCCAGAATGGGTTTCAAACTTGGTACCTATAGCAAAACCTGATGGACGAGTTCGCTGTTGCATAGACTTTAGAGATCTTAATAAAGCATGTCCTAAGGATGACTTTCCATTACCAAGCATAGACAACATTGTAGATCTTACAGCTGGACATGAAATGCTATCTTTGATGGATGGGTTTTTAGGGTATAACCAAATCAGAATAGTAGAGGAACATCAAGATAAAACATCTTTTATTTGTCCATGGGGCACATACTGCTGGGTTGTAATGCGTTTTGGTCTCAAGAATGCTGGAGCTACTTATCAACGAGCCATGACAGTTATTTTTCATGACCTTTTCATACTATCATGGAAGACTATGTTGATGATATCCTAGGAAAATCTAAGACAAGAGAAGGACATCTACAGGTATTAGCACAAATCTTTGATCAAATAGAAAAGTATCAAGTCAGACTGAATCCAAAGAAATGTGTATTTGGCATAACATCTGGAAAACTATTGGGATACATTGTGTCTTGACGAGGGATAGAAGTGGACCCAGCTAAAGTAAAAGCTATCATGGAAATGCCTCCTCCAACAAATCTCAAGTAGCTCTGTAGCCTACAAGGAAGGTTACAGTCCATTCGTAGATTTATCTCACAACTAGCAGATGAATGTCATCCTTTTCAACATCTTCTTCATAAGGGTGAACCTTTTACGTGGGATGAAAAGTGTCAATGGGCCTTTGATAAAATAAAGGAATATCTAGCAACACCTCCTGTATTGGTACCTCCTGTATTGGTACCTCCTGTGCTTAACCACCCATTATTGCTCTATATATCATCAACAACAGTAGCATTGGGTGCCCTTCCAGCTCAACATGATTCAGGAAAGGAACAAGCCATCTACTACATCAGCAGAACTCTTGTGGGATATGAACTTAATTATTCATCTATGGAAAAAGCATGTTTAGCATTGGTGTTTGCTTCCCAAAAGTTGCAACACTATATGTTGAACCAAATGACAAAGCTCATATCTAATGTGGATCCACTCAAATATCTTCTTTCTAAAGCAATCCTCACAGGAAGATTAGCAAAATGGGTCATGATCTTAAGTGAATTTGACATACAGTATGTGGATCGAAAAGCCATCAAAGGACAAGTCATTGCTGATCAATTAGTTACAACACCTATCATAGATATTCAGCCAATGTATCTAGAATTCCCTGATGAAGGGTTGTTCAATTTAACTTCCTCAGCATGGTGGTAGCTATATTTTGATGGATCTTACACACAACATGGATCAGGAGCACGGATATTGTTTGTTACCTCTTAAGGATATTGTATACCCAAATCATACAGAATTGCATTTCCATGTACCAATACATAGCAAAGTATGAATCTTTAATCACATGATTACACATGGTAGTACAATGGGCTATCAAACAATTACAAGTCTTTGGTGCTTCTCAACTAATTATCAAATAGGTCTTAGATGAATATCAAACAAAGATGAGAAGCTTCTTCCATACAAGTTAATGGTTGATGATTTTGAAAAGTAGTTTGACAATATCACCTTTGAACAAATCCCAAGACCATAGAATAGAGTAGCAAATTCCATGGCTATGATTGGGTGTCTTCTAGACATGCCATCTAATACACATAAATGTGAGTTTTTGGTCAAACAACTTTTGATTCCAGCATTTGAAGTACCATAGTCTGAGCTTATATGTGAAATTGTTGGTCCTAATTCACCGTGGTATGAGGATTTATATGATTATCTCCATAATCAAACCTTTCCACTTCAATTATCTAACACCCAACATAAAATCTTTATCCATCGAGCCTCTCGTTACACTATTTTGGGAGACACCCTTTATCACCGGAGTCTTGATGGTATCCTTCTTATGTTTCTTGATTCTAAGGAAGCAAAAGTGGCCTTACATGATGTACATGAAGGTGTCAGTGGCTCGCATTCCACTGGCCCTGGCCTTGTTAAGAAACTTCTATGAGCAGGATACTATTGGCCAACCATGGAAAAAGATGCACAACAATTTGCAAAAAGATGTCTACAATGTCAGAAACATGGATATTTAATACATGCATTAGAACATGAGCTTCAACCTATCGTTACTCCCTGGCCTTTTTCGTAGTGGCGACTTGATCTCATAGGTAAAATCCATCCTACTTCTTCAAATGGTCATAAGTTCATTATCACCACCACTGAATATTTCACAAAGTGGGTGGAAGCCATACCAATGACTTATATCACTGGCAAGCAAATATCTAAGTTTATTCTACACTATATCATTTGCTACTATGGAGTTCCTCAAGTTATTGTCACAGATAATGGTCACCCCTTTAAGAATCAAGAAGTGAGAGATCTTTGCAAAAATTTCCATATCCAACATCGATTCTCTACCCTTACTATCCTTAGAGCAATGGCCAAGCTAAAGCTTCTAACAAAACAATCATCAAAATTCTCAAAAAGATGGTCAATGAAGCTGGTCGAGATTGGCATTTGCAACTCCATCCTGCATTATGGGCATATAGAACAAGTATCAGAACTCCCACTAGAGCTACACCTTATGCTCTTGTGTATGACACTGAAGCTATTTTACCTATTGAGGTTGAGATCCCCTCACTGTGAATATCCTTACAACATACCATCTCTGAGGAAGAATATCGAGTATCCAGACTCCATGATCTTGAGCTTCTAGATGAACAGCATCTTACAGCACTCAACCATCTCCAAGTCTATCAAAACTATCTACACTGCAACTACAATAAAAAAATTAGGGAATACAGATTTCAGGTTGGAGATCTTGTCCTTAAAGAGAATCAAAGGACTCAGCAACATCGTGAGAAACAGGGCAAGTTTGAACCAAATTGGCTTGGTCCTTTCATCATCACAGTAGTTTATGGATCAGATGCATATACTCTTTCAACACCTGAAGGCATTCTATTAGAGGAACCAGTCAACAGCATTCATCTCAAGAAGTTTTATCCTTGAATCTTAGCTATCCTAAAAAAAAAATCCATCCAATAGTGAAAACCACTTTGTGGCGCTTTGGATAACAAAAAAATAATATAAGATAAATAATTCATCCTCTAGTGAAAACTTGGTAAATAGGCGCCTTGGATAAGTACCATAGTGAAAACCTAACAAACATGCGCTATGTGTAGTGACCAGCCTCCATTATCTACTTGGTTTGTTTGATCACCACCCTTCCTAGCATATTTTTCCATCCTATCCCACATAATCGATATCATAATCCACATGTCATCGCAATAAACATCTTTTCCATATTCACATCTGTCAATGCTAGCTATCATATTTGAGACATTGTTGCAATACCTATCTCTTTTGGCACCTTAGCATCTTGGCCACACGCATTTTCCATCGTCTCTCCTTCATAATGAACCTCATCCCACAATGGGGGCATTTGTTGAATCTTATTTGGAAGTGGATACCACTATCTCTAGCTCATAACACATCAAACACTTTAGCTCACAACATAGCAAAATTTCAACTTCAACCATAGCGTTCATCCAACAACAAACATGGAAAAAACCCTTGCAACCAGGATTCATATCTTTGCAATCAATTCGTGCTCATTCGACATCCAAAAATAACATCGCCAAGGCAAACATTCAAGCAATCAGTTGATTCTTTCAACATCACTTACTAGTGTAATAAGTAAGAACTACATCCTAGCTCTATCGTTAAAGCCTTGATCCCGTGGATATAGGGTATGTAGGCAATCTGAGATGTGAAGGAAGCACTCTAATTCAGGCTAAGACAATAGTCCCCTTCTTTTCATCATCCATCTTTTATCTTCCAGCAATCATCCATCATCTATCTCCCTATCAATGTTATGCTGCAGAATCGAGCAATCAACAAAATAAAGTGATCAATCAATCAAGCATCTTGCATCTATTGAGGTATTGAATGATTTGGGTTTAGGTTATACATTTTATTGTTTTATCATTTCTATTTGGGATCTAATCATCCTTAAATCTTTCATCTCACATTCTTCTATTTTTCATCACACACATCATCAATAAAACCTATAACTACATATTCATCATGTCTCATCTTCATCGTAAATGTGCTTTGATCCCGTGGATACAAAGTATGTAGACAGTCTGGAATATGAAGGAAGTTTCTAGTACTCAAGCACAAATGATCCACCCCATCTTCCCCATCTTCTCTCATCTTCCATTTTTTTCTCTTTAATCAGCTCAAGCAGGAAGCAAAATATGTGTATACTGAAAGCTCAAGAACTTTACCCAATCAAGAATAAGCTAGAAGCTATTTGTCCACATGCCTTAAGCCAACATTTTCTATAGCAGTTTATCAACATCTTTAGCCTTCAACAGGACGTAGCTTTCCTCTCAACAAGGCCCCAGCTTAAATCCATCTAAGAGCACCTAAATTTGGCAAGAGAACATGATGACAATATCTTTTGTCCCTTTCCTATGCCTAATCAAGACTGTGTTGATCTATCTATATCTTGGTATGTTACGATGAAGTAAGGAATGGGGCATGGTCATATTGCTTTCGTATGTTGTGTTTGCAGGATGATCTTATTCTCTTCCTAGGCATATTGGTATCATGTACTTGTTGGGATTAGCATCGTACATATCAATATCTCTAGCATCTGAGAAGCTAAACAGTCTCTTAAGCACTTGAGACTATTCTATGTCAAGACTAGATCCATACATATAACCAGCAAGCTATCACTATGTGTAGTGGAGATAAGCTCAAACCATTGCTTGTAGCGTCAAAGTCCATCTTGAAACACTAGTTATTATTCATATCTTGTACATGTTGGCTCAACATCTTGACTTCATGTGTTTAGACAAGATTGTATCATGCTAGTTTTGCATTGGATATCTCGACACCTTGGTCTTCTATACCTTGGTGAATAACATCCACATGCTATATCAAACATAAGGATTACATTCCTTTTCATTTTGAGAAATTACTTAAAAAGCTGCCCATTGTACCATCTATTCATCCTATTATTTGTCTATATCATCCTGAACCAAGATCAATCATTTCTATCATCCTTCTTCCACGTCTCTTATCCTGCAAAACAAGTGTGTTTGACATACATAAGTCCATCACATATCATCTCATTACCATCCATCTATATGCATAAGTACATATCATATCATTACCATTTACATATTTGCATTATCATACATTTCCATTCATTTCAATTGCATAAACATTCATATATAATCCATGAAAATATAAATACAACATGCATAACCATCATAATACCAACAGTACATCCATTACAACATCATGTAGATAAGCAATATGCCATCATATATATATATAAATGTGTCAATATACAAGTGTCTACATATACAAGTTGAGCCATAAAGAATGTATGTACAACCAGCTCTAGGCCTCATCATGATACAACATAAACAAGGTAGCCCTAGTGACTACTGGCATCTCCCTCACCCTGACCACCACCACTGGGTCCTGCACCTGTCCCCCTATCTCTCGGTGACCCCACCACTGAGGCTACAGATCAAGATCCACCTGTCCTTCGTGAACCTAAAGTTCCTGATTTGCTCCTGAAGCTAGGTTGTCTTTGCTCTACTGGCACAGCCCCATAGTATAAACCCCTATAGTACTCTACCTCACCCTTTACTCTCCACAGCTCTGCCTGTACCTGTGTCAACTGCATGGCCAAATACATCGTAGCCCCATCTATACCCAATACAGCCACTGCTCTATCCCGTTCACTAGTCATCCCATGTAGCGGCTGCATAACCATATCCCTCTCTGCCCGCAGACCATATCTCTCTACCCTCATCACCTACATCTGATGTATAGCAGTATCTCACTCTAATCTCATCATCTTCTCACTCTGTCTCACTGCATCTCTCTACCCTGTCACTCTAGCAAGTGCACCATCATCCTACCCATCCCCAGGCTGCACTCTCACCTGTAACTGAGCTTGGTATGTCTGAGCCTGAGCCTTAGCATGTCACAAGACAATCACCGCCTAGTGTCTATCCAACTCCACTCTCCTCAATCTCATCTCATCCCATCTCTCACATCCTAGCAATGGCCTCCATATAAATCTATCTACCTCATCCAACATCCTCCACCAGTACACTACTCCTCTGCGCTACCGATATGTCAAAGCTCCTCTATACATCCTAGCATAAGGCTCTCCTACTATTCTAACCACCCATCCCTCTGGTCTTGTCATTGGAATATGCTCATAAGCCCACACATGGAAAACTGTGACTCTTGCCAACATACTCACCCCAAACATATATGCACAATCATGCAGGAAATGATATAGTTGTCCACTTGCACGCACTTTACCCATGCATATCTTGTCCCATAGGAGAACATCCCCTCCATCACTGTCCCCCATCCTACTGGAAACCCTCTCGCTCATCTATCTCCCACTATCCATCTGATAATAGCTACTACCACTCGCTACAGTCTATCACATAACTCCTCCATCCTTGCCATAGGAATCTCTGAGCCCTCTACTCCAATGTTTGGTGTCCTGAACAATCTCCTGAATGCAGCTGGACCCATATTAGGATCATAATCTACTTGGTCCCAATCTAAAGGAATCCACAGAATTTGAAACACATCGTCTAGTGTGCTTGTAGCTTCTCTTTTCGGCAACAAGAAAGAACTATGCTCGCTCATCCATCACTCCACCATCACCGTCACCAGTCCTCGATGTGCCTACACTAGTTTCAATTTAGACACATGCTTTAACCTAAGGATCTCTAACACTAGCCGCTCCTCTGCATCCAGCAATCTCACCAACCACAAATCCCTAGGATGAGGCTCTCATGATAACAAAGGTGGTAGTATATCCTACATCATTTCATTTGTCACGTCAATCCCTTGTGCTACATACAAATGCTATAAAATTGGATCATTTATTGCTATACTAGCTTTTATCTACTATAAGTGACTCATTTTTCCATATGCACCTATCTGTTGATCGCAAGCGACCTCTTTTACGACATGCACTTATTTCTCGCCCATATGCAACCTAATTTACCTATGTGACTGCTTCTTGACCAAGTGCGAGCTATATTTCTATATGTGTCTACCTTTAGCCTATAAGTGATCTATATCCTACAAGTGCACATCTTTTCTTTACAAGCGAGCTGAACCTATATATGCACCTATTTTTAGCCCATAAGCAACTTGCTTTTATCTATATGCACATTTTACCTCTATTTGCCTAGTCGATTGACAGTGACTTGTTATTTCCATATGCAACCAAGCCATGCCTAAAAGTGAACTTAACTACCTTAAGCATGTTGTTTCTCTTCCTAAGCGACCTGAACTGCCTATCCTAAGACCTAGTCGCTTATGGTGACGTTTGTGCATTTATGACGCTTCTAGCCTATCAAGATAATGCTTTTAACAAAAGTTTCAATACATACCGGTATGCCTTCTCCCTCCATTTGTCCATGTGTCCTCACTCACTCAGCACAATGATCTCTACATGGAATCACCATCCTGATAGCTCTCCAACTCTCGTCGCACACCAACTCTCAGGAGCGCTAGATCTCTATAAGAAAATGAGCACAAATGAGCCTATTTGCCCTTGAAGAACCTACTTATAGCCCTATCCAAACCCTAATTCTTCTATGCCAAAGCCTCTTTTCTTCTGCCTCATCCCATTTTTTTCCCACCCCACCCCCTTTTTTCTTTGTGTCAACCTTTTGTCCTAGCTTTTTCTTCTATCGTGAGCCAACCCTACTCTTCCTGGTTAGCCTGGCTTACCTCTCAAGGGGGCATCACCTGCTAGTTACACTGGGGCATAACCTTGTTTATCGAGTGAAATATCATATCTTCTTTGACACAACGCTCTAACAAACATTGTATCAAAGAGAGGCAAAATGTAGACACCCAAATTTGACTCATTATCATTAATATCAAACATTGTATTACCCATCATCTACATTTGTCTGACACACTTGAGCAATATCCCTAACACATCTATTTTCTTCTATTAATTAAATAAATTTTATATTTATTTAATTAATTCATTAGCTATTTCTTCTAAGCTATAATTAAACAATCTTTAATTATTTAATTATCTTCTTTCTATCTATTTTTAATTAAATAAATTTTATTTATTTAATTAAAAATTCCTTTCATAAACCCACTTTCCAATTAATTAAATAAATTTTTTTTATTTAATTAATTTCTCTTATCATTTATCTCATGAGCTGACATGTGTGCCTCTTTCATTTAAAAAAGATAAGTGGTACTACATCTTTTATTTAATATCTTTCACATGTAGTACTCTTTTTATGTACACAAGCACACATAAGCCCTATCTTCCCTCCACTTGTCATCTACAATTCACCTATGTCTACCATTCACATAGACACCAAATCTCCACCGTTGATTGATTTTGGTTGAGTTCTATATAAACACCCTCTCATTCCATACTAAAAAGGATCCGGCATTCATATAGCATCTACACTATCATCTTGAGCATATTGAGCACTTGAGTATTCATAGCATCCATTGAGCTTATCATCATTATTATTTATCCATCATGCCATCTTTTATCTTCATAATTGTTCATTGTTGAAGAGGCAATCCGCATCCTAAACAAGGAATCACACAATCTAAGTGATATTGTGCTTGAATTGCATGTTTCTAATTTCATTTGGATTAGATTCTTTGATGATGGTAGGGTTAGGTTTTCATGGCTATGCTTGATCTTATTGTTGGCAAGAGACACTATATGGATTCATGTATGTTGTCATTGATTGCAACAAAGGTTATCCCACACATCCGCAAGACATGATGAGTCTCTACTGGAAGTCAGATTGAAGAAGTGTTATGATCCGGTAAGCAAGAACAGAGCAGTCAGCAAGGTCTGACAGTCAGGTCCAGATCTCTCAGAGGAAGTATCTCAGTGAAGTATAGATTTGGGGAAGTCAAGAGGAGTACCTTGACTAATAGATTCCAAGGATTTACCCTCCGGTGATGGAAGGGTGAAGAGATATGAGCACTTGAGTGTTGGGTTCCTGTTTGGCAGAGTACACAGAGGAAGAACTGTACCAGCAAAGTGTCAGACCCAAATCTGGAAGTGATATTGCTGATGACTAAGTTTCTTGAGGCATCATTCATGATTGGCCGACATGATTGATGACTTCTACAAGAATCTCCTAGATCCACATCACTTGGTATGCAAGGATTCAGCCTACAAACTAGAGTTTGGGATAATATTGACTATTCTGGATGCCAACTAAGGTGTTGAAATCACTTGTGTGGATATATATACAAGATGGATTTAGATGTGAAAGGGTATTGTGTGGTGTGAAGAAAAGCAAAAGAGCAGAGTGAAGATAGTAAGACAGGTCCGAATGTGACAGGACAACAACACCAAAAGAGAGTAAGAACGAAGTGTAGCAGATCAGTTTATTGAGCTTAACCGGAACTGAACCTCAGCATGTATGGATGCTTCTCATCAGTTCAAACATTGAGTTACATTCCTTTCTTGTAGATAGTGAGTCTCTTGTAGGTAGTGAGCCTCTTGTGAGCAGTGTGCTCAGGCAGTGAGCCCTAATTGGCAAGTGCCATTTTGTTTCTTCTATTCTTCTAACAGAGAATAATATCTTGGGTTAATCACCCCATGGTTTTTCCCTTAATTGGGTTTTCCACGTCAAAATCATTGTGTTATGTGTATTGACTTTGTTTCTACTTTCATGCTTATTTGCTTTGATGCTACACTAATTATTAAAGAAGAATAGAAAGTTGAATAAATTCAAGATAACTGATTCACCCCCCCTCTTAGTTATCAACAATTGGTATTAGAGCCAAGTTCCTCCAAACAGAGCCTAATAGCTTGAGGAAGATCTGGAAATTAAAATGGATGTGTATGGTATGAGGGAACAACTTCAATCTGCCCTAGATGATCTTGAGCAATCTAATTCTGAAGTCAATGAATTGAAGGAAATACTCAAATAGGCTGATGATTTCATAAATGAACTAAAAGGGAAACTAAGTCTCTCTATGAAAAAGAGAAAGGATCTACTTCAACAATTGGCAAATCAAAATGAAGCAAATGATACAAATGGAGATCTAAAGGAGAAAACCAAGTTATGTGAAAAATTATCAAAAGTGATCATTATGGTAAGAAATGAAATGGAATGAGGAGTTATGAAGTTTAACCAAGAAATTGAAGAGAAAAGAAAGACTGAAGATAATCTAAGACAATCTCTCAAGGAGAAATTAGAAGATTGCTACAAGATGGATAGAGTAATCAGACAACTTGAATATGATCTTGAAGATACTAAAGATAATGAAGAAAAACTTGAGGATCAAATTGTCTCTCTTAAAAGGGGTCTTCAAACAGCAAATGAATACAAAGAGAAATTCAAGATAAGTTCAGCTCAACTTGAAGTTCTTCTTGAAAGCCAAAAGAGGGTAGATGACAAGTGTGGCTTGGGATATGAGAAAGGTGAAAGCTTCGGATCGGGTCAGTAGAATTTTTGATCAGAAAATCCAAGAATAGGCCTAGAAGACCTTCGGTAAGGCAACCTGATGCTCAAAGATATCCATCCTTCAATGGATACTGCCACAATTGCAATAACTTTGGTCACAAAGCTAATCAGTGTAGAAAGAAAATGAATCAGACTATTACATCCTTCTCCGGATAGTGTTTTAATTGCAAAAGGTATGGTCACAAATCTAATGAATGTAGAAATATGCAAATGAGCAATTCATTCAATGGTAGATGCTTTGCATGCAATAGAATGGGTCATATGGCTAATCAATGCAGATCAAGAGGACATCAATCAAATATGCAAAGAAATGTTGTTTGCCACAATTACAATAGATCTGGTTATATTGCCAAATTCTGTAGAAGCAAGAATCAGGACAAAAGAGGTCCGGTACATCATAACCAGAATCAAGACAAGGGAAAAGGAAAAGTGAATGTGGATGAAGTTCAAAGTGAGATAAACAAGATTTGGGTGAAGAAGAGTATACAAAATGTAGGGGATGGATCCGCACCAGAATCTGGTGCTGATATTCCTTCTAGATATTAAAAAGTGAGCTCTGGCTCAGGGGGAGACACAAGGAAAAACTTTTTCCCCTAGCTAGTAAATTGGTGCCGGAATTAGCACAAGGAAGGTTGTGGATTAAATGGTTCTCAGAGAAACATCTAAATTATATGTGGTTAATATATGAGAGATCCGCAAGATGTTTAGAACAAGATTGATCCAGTTCATCAATTCATCCGAATAAGGAAAACAAGGCAAACCAAAATGACTTAAGTTGAGCATTTATTGCAACTTGGTATTAGGGTTTGCAGAGTAATATAAGGGTTCTTCTTATTAAGAATTTGTTCATTCTGCATTCAAGAAGAAACAAAAAGGAGCTCTGCAACAAATTTCCTCAAGCCCATCAAAGATCATTTGCAGAAGTTGATTCATCCAGCAATCGATCTAGCTCACTCCGTGAAACCTAAAAGCGCAAAAGGTATTTTCTATTCTTAAATCTCTCTGTAAATCTTTTTAAAGATGTCTACTCCGAATGTGGTAAATATTTCTGAGAGGCCACGCCCCAAATTTAAGAAGCATCCATACAAATCTCTAGAAGTGGATCCCTCATGTGCATTTTCCAACATTCTGCATGGTATTTTGCATGTTGAAGATGTTAGGGTTTACATTCATGTGAATATTGAAGAGTTTGGAGAATCCAAGATAATGGATATCTATCACAAGCAGTTAATTGATGAATCATTTGAGCTCAAACCACAATATAAGGCTATCCGAGACAAACACTTTACACAATGCATTCATTTCCCCTATTTTCTGGAAGATGAATGGATCCAGTATGTTTTGAGCATAATACATGACAACTTCATGTGGTTGAATAGGCCGTTTAAAATCACTAAGGATGCAATTAAGGTTGTAACTGGATTACACTCAAATGTTGGAATGCCTACACTCAAATCTGTCAAAAACCAAATTGTAAGTGAGGCTACTGGATCAAAGTTTAATAAGAGAGCAATGACTATTGAGGATATCACAGATTCGGATATCAAGTTTGCATCAATGATAATTGGATATAAGATATATCACTCCAGTAGGGAGAATTCAATATCCAGAATTGCTATATATACTGCTTATGAAATGTTAAGGAAGAATGCTGACTATGACCTCTATGAACTCCTTCTAAATCAACTTTTCTAAAATCTACAGAAGATAAAGAAGGATAAGAAGAACTCCTTCAAATATGGTGGGTTGATACTCTGTCTATTCTTCTACTACATGAATGAGCTACCTGGATCTAATGGGTGGATATGGCAGAATGACATATCAGTAGCAATTCAAATCAGGGACTATCTACATGGAATTGGTGATGCCAATACACAGAATATAGCACTCTGGGGATATTTTAAGAACTTTCAAAATATGATGCAAACTAGAGAAAGAATTCCCTAATCACTGGTTGAGAAGTGCAAAGATATAGTATGTTTCATGGTTGACACTGGTCAATGCCTAATGGAGGTAGTAGAACCAAGAACAGTGTGGATCATGCCTATGGGGTATGAAGTGGATGAGAAAATTGTAGAGCTACATGTTCAACACATGCTAAGCCAGCCAAAGGATCCTAAGGCAGAAAGGTTTGGAACCTTTGAAGAATTGAGTGTGAAAATCCATGTGGAGCTAAGACAACCAGAAATAAAAAGAAAAGTGAGGAGGGAAGTTGAAGAGATTGCTAAGAAGCATCGAATTTCAAAGAGGCTCTTGATGCAAATAGCGAAAAGATAGAAAGGGAAGAGAAAGAGAAAGAAAAAGCAGAGAAAGAAGATACTTTGGTGGAAGCATCCCCCCGAACCAGATCCTCTAAGAGGTTTGCACCTAGCACTAATAAGAGCTCAAAGAAATCAAAACCAAAAATAAAATCATCCAGTAAAGTAGAGAAAAGAACTAAGACAAAGGCCACAAGGTCATACATTAGTCAGAAGGATGATGAAGAGACTGAGTCAGATGAGGAGGTAAGGAAAATGAGGAAAAAGAAGAAAGTTTCTGGTGAACCCTCTACTAGTGCAAACAAGGAAGAGATGGCAGAAGAGTTTGTTGAAAAGCCTACTCTATCATTAGATGATGTCATCAAATCAATTACTGTGGATGGAAACCTTCAACCAATGGCTGAATTCTATGATGATTATAATGAGGCTGACCAAAAGATCTTGCAGGAAGCAACAGTCAAGTATCTGAATATCTACAATAAGGCTTTTATTGAAATTATATCTCTTATTCCCAAAAGCCTAGAGAAAGAGTTAGAAATAAGAAAGAATAATGCTATGGAAAAAGATCTTGAGATCTGAGAATAGATAGCTATTCAGCTATATCCTTCAATTGATTCAAAGAAAATGAATATGATCTTCAAATATTGCAACGATGAGTTCCAGGGCAAAGCAAGAATGAATCAAATTATGCTCGGAGAAACTGACAAAGTAGCAAAAGAGACAGAAGAGATCCTCCAGAATGCATACAAAAGATTCAACATTCCTATTATAGAGGACTTGGGTGTTAATCCCTCGGCTACGAGTGTTGAAGAAGAATCTACTGAGGCAATGACAGAAGAAGTAATGGACACCGGTGAAGAAAAAGGTAATGACTTGGAATCCCAGCTCTAGACAAGGAGGCCCATGAACAAACAAACATCACTCCTCCGGTTTCCCCTACTGATTCTAAATCCAAAGGAGAAGAAAGAATAGAGGATAAAGAAAAAGGAGTGAAGGAAAAAGAAGATGACAGTACTAAGGTTGCAGAAGGAAAGAAGACTTCAATAGAGAAGACCACAACTGTTAATGGTATGAGTGTAGAAGGAGAGAAAGCTCCAAAAGATAGCTCTAAGACTGCAGAAGAGAAGAAGAATCTGTCTCCAGCAAGAGACACTACAGAAACTATGAAAGAATTCTTAAACAAAGAGACAATGGAGATTGATGAAACGGAACTTCTACAAGAGCCATTTGATTTTGATTCTCTTTCCTTGGTACAAACAATGAAGATAGCTTCATTTGCTAATGCAAAGGCAAAAGAAAAACTCCTGAAGTCTCACATATCTCAAATCTCTAGTCAATAGTGTTAGCACACATTTTGATTCCCTAGAGAAGTCAGCAAAAGATAAGGTCCGGAAAGAATTTTTGGCAAAAAGATTATTAGAGGTACAAGGGTTAATAACTAATGATAGGAGGAATATGAATATTGGGATAAAGAGCTTAGAAAATGCTCTTAAAGATGGTGGGGAAATGTACAAATTTTGTTTGTCATGGTCCAAAGTAACGTTGGATATTGAGAAGAAAGTGAAAGAACAGGAGGACAAACTGACAAAATTCTCTAAGAATTTTGATCCTCTCTCCTCTTCCATAATAAATCAAGAATGTCAGACTATTGTAGTCTTGAATGAAATCAAGAAGCTTGAGAAGGAAAAGAAAAATAGAATAAGTAGGTTGGGTGAACTTAGAGGGATAATTATCCCTAAATTAGAGGCCATGCATGAGGCCATAAAAGAAGCTCAGTTCACAACCCGGACCAGTGATCCAACAGATCTAAAAAGGGCAGATGCATTTGCATTCCTATTGAGTGGTCACATCTCAATTTTGGACAGGATGAAGCAAAGTTGGGCAACAAAATTCGTCCAATTAAAGACAACTTTTGCAGACATACTATAGTATATGTAAGTATGCCATATATATATTTATGTGGCTAAGTATAGTTGACTTTTTAAGAATTTTGGTGTGAAGACCCTACCCTTTTCCATTGATGTCAAAGGGGGAGTGAGGAGCAGTGAAAAATGAGGAATCCAGCCAAGGGGAGCTCCAGAAAATGTATATAAAAACAAAGCATTAGCCAAGGGGGAGTATAGTGTGACAGTCATTTTTCACTAAGTGTTGCCATCAATGCCAAAGGGGGAGATTGTTGGCAAGAGACACTATATGGATTTATGTATGTTGTCATTGATGGCAACAAAGGTTATCCCACACATCCGCAAGACATGATGAGTCTCTACCGGAAGTCAGATTGAAGAAGTGTTATGATCTGGTAAGCAAGAATATAGCAGTCAGCAAGGTCCGATAGTCATGTCCGGATCTCTTAGAGGAAGTATCTTAGTGAAGTGTGGATTTGAGGAAGTCAAGAGGAGTACCTTGACTTATAGATTCCAAGGATTTAGCCTCCGATGGTGGAAGGGTGAAGAGATATGAGTACTTGAGTGTTGGGTTCTTGTTTGGTAGAGTAGACAGAGGAAGAACTGTACCAACAGAGTGTCAGAACCAAATCCGGAAGTGATATCGCTGATGACTAAGTTTCTTGAGGCATCATTCATGATTGGCCGACATGATTGATGACTTCTACAAGCATCTCCTAGATTTGTGTCACTTGGTATGCAAGGATTCAGCTGACAAACTAGAGTTTGGGATAATATTGACTAGTCCGGATGCCGACTAAGAAGGTGTTGAAATCACTTGTGCGGATATATATACAAGATGGATTTAGATGTGAAGGAGTGTTGTGTGGTGTGAAGAAAACTAGAAGAGTAGAGTGAAGACAGTAAGACAGGTCCAAATGTGACAGGACAACAGCACCAAAAGAAAGTAAGAATGAAGTGCAGCAGATCAATTTATTGAGCTTAACCAGAACTGAACCTCAGCATGTATGGATGCTTCTCATCAGTTCAAACATTGAGTTACCTTCCTTTCTTGTAGATAGTGAGTCTCTTGTAGGTAGTGAGCCTCTTGTGAGCAGTGAGCTCTAATTGGCAAGTGCCATTTTATTTCTTCTATTCTTCTAATAGAGAATAATATCTTAGGTTAATCACCCTGTGGTGTTTCCCTTAACCGGGTTTTCCACATCAAAATCATTGTGTTATGTGTATTGACTTTGTTTCTACTTTCATGCTTGTTTGCTTTGATACTGTACTAATTATTAAAGAAGAACATAAAGTTGAATAAATTCAAGATAACTGACTCACCCACCCTCTCAGTTATCAACACTTATTAACCTGATTGTTTACCTATCACACATACTTCCAATTGTTTTCAATGTTCATGGCTATCTCATAATCCTAATGCAAGGTTTTAGGATCTTTGTTTCTCAATAGGTAACTCATCTTCCTGTCAAAATCTCCCAAGTAAACAACTAAACTCATTGAATCATTTGGTCTCATAGCTTCGGAATATCTCAGATTAAAAGCTGGAACTAGCTCATCCTCTTCTTTCTTAATGCTCATAAACTTGCTAATTACTAAACTTGCATTAATTATCTCACCAAACTGCTCCATGAAAAATGCTTTGAACTCATCTGAAGAATAGATCATGCATGCTGGTAAATAAGAGAACCAATATCTTGCTTCATCCTTTAAAGACTAAACAAACAGTTTCATGATAACATATTCAAACCCTAACTCATAGTCTCCTATTACATCCATAAAGTCTTGTAGATGCTTACTTGCTGATTCAGATTTACCACCACTGAACTTTGGTATTTTATCTCTAATTTCCTATGGTACGTGATTTGGGAAACCAAAGATATTGCTGGAATTTATTGCCTTATATCTTTCACTAATAAAATTTGTTTGATAACACAAGTGAGATTGTATACTATGCATTGTTACATTTCAGGCCATACAGGGATATAGATTGGCAACACAATCTCCCCAGTCCTTTAAAGAATTCTCACATTAGATTTTGTAATTACCCATTTATTCTCAGTCTTCTTTTACAACTGGATATTAAGCCTTTACAATGCATAATCTTATCTTAGCTTTCCTAAGATCCTCTAAAAGATTTTCTTCCAACATATGCATACTCCATCTCATAATGTAGGCCACAGTCAAATAATACAGAAGCATACAAGATTATCATCAACTTTTACTTTCACTTAGTGCTTAGTTTTCACTTAATAAGGAACCATATTTTTCTTAATGACTTTTATAAACTACCTTCAAACATAGAACAATCCTTCATAAAGACAGGAACACATAAAATACCTAGAAGTTTGTTACAACTGCTACAAATTCTCCTCCTAAGTGGAAACTTAAGAGTGCTAAAATTTTGTTCACACCTTTATCAAGTTCTTTCTCACAAAGTCACCACCTCTTTTCATAGAGGGCTGAACTTCAAATAGCACAAAGCTCTTTAAAGCCAACATCCATTCTAGGTTTTCTCCAACAATAAAGCCACATAAAACCCTTTTAGGTACATAGAAGCAGAATTCCTTTAAAGCCTAAAACTTTACTATCAAAGACTTTGGGGTAAATTTCAAAAATAATTTCATTAACCTATGACCCAAGATAAGACACATTTCTAATTCTATCCCCAATAGAGTCACCAATCTGTTGGTCTCTTTTCTTGCAACCCCCAATCCTAAGGAAAATCACAATATGTAAAGCAGCGGATCAATAGGCTAAGGCAAAGCTCTGACACTATCATAAGATTGAGGACAAGAAAGGCCAACGACCAAGGCTAAACATAGCCTTCTACTCTTTGATCTCCATAGGACTCAAGTGGGTGTACCTATTGTAGGCATGATTATATGATAAAACTTGCACTAGATAGGTTACTAAAGGCCTTTAACTCATGGATGGTTCTCAAGTAAATGAATAAATGCCGTTATGCAATTACTCATCTATAAGCATGATCCCTTTGCACCTTGAAGAACACTAAGAATCAATTAAATAGCAATATCTTCATCTCAAATATAAGAAGGGGTAAAAACTACATCATTCCAAAGCATGACCCCTGCATCCATTAATCTCCATGAAGATACAAAAAACCAAACAATAAATTAACATGAAATGAAAGATTCAATAGATTTATAATTGATAATTTCCTCCAGAGTTTGCATAAAAGTAATACACTAGACTGGTGCCTTGTTCGTTTATAGATTCAAGATACAATGACCCATCAGATAATAGTGTGAAATGTAAAATTAGTGACCACTAAAACATTATTGCCTTACAATAATGGGGGGGCCTCTCATGGACATGCAGATAACATTCCTAGAAATCCTAAATATAACACATTATCCCTAATACTTGACTGAAAGCAAAATTAACTTGCTCCTTGAACAAGAGCCATCAAACAAATATCTATTGCAGCAAATGTGCAACAAAAACTGTTATAATCCTTTATTATTCTGATTCAAGAAACAATGTGTATATTCTAAGAGACATTATTTCATGACATATTTAATCTTTGGTTGCAAACTAAAATGTTTGCCATTACCATAACAATAGATTACAACATTTAAAATCTGAAATTTAAAAAACCCCTAAAAACCTAGGCAAAGACCCTGTACAAAATTACAAACTCTGAGACCTGGAGAAAATGGAACATAGATAATGGCCGTGAATTTCCCTTTTATAATGTAAGGGAGAAACAAGCATCAAGCCACTTACAGTTGTCACATTTGAGCCCTATGATCCAGCAACTGACGTGGCATAAGAAAATATGCCACAACATCTTGTATCTTCCTCCTCACTTTGTCTTCATTTGGTTACAAAATATGCATTTTCCCCAAATTTTGTATTCACATCCACAAATTTTACCCAATCATAAAAAGGATTTCCCAGCTACATTTTCACTTGGTGAGTAAAGAAAATAACCCTCAAGTCTTTATCCCATCACTGGCCAGTAAAAAAACAATTTTATTGATGTATTCTTCCCCTTAAAACTTCACTATTTGCACCTGCAATCAACTAGACATTTCATCAAATAGTTTTCATTCATATGCTTTTCTTAATTCTTTGGTAGCCTTTATACTAGTTTTATTTCTTCTCTGGTACTTCTGAGACTACACCTACTTCAGAGGTTAAAGTCTCATCTTCATTATCATCAAAGCTTCCTGCCTCATCTTAATCCACCAGAGAAAATCTATGTTTCAAATATCTTAATGATCTTTATCTTGCAGATAATATAATACTTGAAGGCATTTTGCCATGTAGTTTGTATGCGACTATTATTTTTCTAGTATCCACTTCTACTCACTGCCTCATCCATGGCTGGGTGTCCATTAGTTTGCTTGGAATGTTTATATAATGGGGGCTATTTTAAAACAATGTCAGGCATTTGATAGTCTTTACAAGGCACTTTTGACAATGATCAGACATTTTTACAATGCTAGGGCATTTTTACATTTGTTGGGCCATTTAAAACTAATGCAAGAGCATTTTCATTCATACTGGAGGTGTTTTTTCTGCACTGGAAGCAATTTTAACTAAGCTAAGGCATTTTCCACTTGCCTGGAGGTATTACTAACCATGCTAGAGTATTTTTCACATGCTGGCCATTTTTCTTAGTGCTGGGCTGGTTTTGTTGATGGAGAGTAGTTAAAAATGTGAAAAATGGTCCCAAAAAGTTGCAGGGGCATGACAAATGGTTAGGGCAAAGCTACAAACTTGATACCAACAATAAAATGCAAGGTCAAACAATAAAGAACTCCCCCAAACCCTCCTCCTTGTGGCAAACCTCAATTCCATCGCACACATTTCCTTCATCACACTTTTAAACAAGTGACTTGCTTTCAAAACTGCATTGTGTGATGATCACATGGAAATTAATATTTTAATTCTTACCTCCTTTAGCATTGGTTCATCACATGAAATATATCCATTGCAACTTTCCATAATGCCAAGTCTTTAATCTTGCGATGTGCGATGAGGAGAAGAAGATAATTTAAAATATTTTCTTTTTTCCACTTGAAACTTTACGAGAAGTTTAAAATTTATAACTCCCTCACTTTAGTTCATTTGCCATTTAAAATATTTCTATAAAGAAATAAATTTAACTATAAAGCTCATATTAAAACAATAAAATATTGTTTTAATTTTTGTAACATTAACTTTAAATTTTAAATTCCTATTACTAACTCACTTCCTACCAAAGTGATGGAAATTGCACCACGAGCTAAGACTGGGTCGAAGGCTGCAAAAACTTGTATGGAGTAATAAAAAATGCTAGAGAATATTGTGCAACCACTGGAATTTATTAACTGCGAGATTTTTTGGGAACTTCCTTTGTAATCGGGGCCAGTTCGCAAACCACTATAAATAGTTTCTTTGTTTTTATGCCACGGCCACAAAACTTACCCAAAGGATTTGAAACTGAAACTAGAAGATCATGGTACAATGTAAAAACTTATCAATTCACTGGAATTGATTAACAAAATTATTTGGCCTTTGTTTAACACACCCTCTCAAAAATGCCAAAATATTAAAATTTGGCTCATGACTCATCCCATCAGCATGAAATCAGAATTGGAGGTAGCGTATGCATATTTATGAACCTCTACCAAATGGTTTTTAGAGAGAAGCTCTAGATTGATAGATTTTAATGTTGGTAATTTCAGGCCAGCCTGTCACTCTAGGCACTAAAAAGAGAAATTTTCTACCAAACTGAAGGTTGCTCTGCTAAGAAAATGAGGCACAAAAACAAGTGCCAACAAGAATATTCCTTGAACCTAGTGGCAAAGCTAAAACAAACAAACCTTCAAACCAAACAAGAAAACCCTTGTCGAGCCTCCTATTGCCTCCACACAACCATGACTCCTGATGATAAAAAAAACTAGTTTGACGTTGGATTTTTAAGACAAATGAAAGAAAAACACTTGCAGCATTGCCTCTGAATACAGATTAGGAAAAACAATTGTAGCCTAGGACATTGAAACATGAGACGAAGCCTAAAAAAACTATAATAAATCAATAAAAAAAATTAAATGTATAATTATATATTGTAAAAATGATTCAAAATATACAAGATTTCAATTAGTTATTTTTAAAATTCTTAAAGGAGGATGCTTTTGTTAATGAAATAGGGTAGATTAAAAGAAAATATATCACTAACAGCAAATAAATAGAGATACTAGAAAATACATAAACACAACAGATTTACATGATTCACCAATAATATGGATACATCCACAGCAAAGGGGTATTTGTATCTTTTATTGATAACAACAATTACATAAAAGTTCTCCTCCCAAAGACTAATGTTTTTCCCCAAATTTATGCATTACTCTTTAAAGAAGATGAAAGGACAAAAGAGAGGAGATGAAATGAATAGTCAGACTTCACATCCAAACAATCTCGCACTTGAAGTCCGATCCATGCTATGAATAATCATGCTCATAAAATATCACCCACTTTCCATATCCTATTGTCACATATTAACCAAACCAAGAGAAGATCTATAGAACTCCAGCTTCTTCTTAGTAAATGCATCTTCTCTTTTCCCACTTATTGCATAAGGGAGGCAAACAAGTAAACTCAAACATGAAGGAAATAATCCATATGTTCATGTACTGAGTAAACATCCATGTGGTCCATCAAGATACTTGCAACAATAATAAAGATGACTACCATCTCATCTTACATCATGTTAAACCATGTAATATATGATCCTCCAAAGAGATGCCATGCTAAACTATCACATTGAAGCAAGAAACTTGCATCAACCAATATCCAAATAGAAACATCAAATCCAAGGATAACAAATAGGCCTACATAGCTAATAAGAATCAAGCACCATAGCTAGAATAGAAAGCACAACTAATTGATAACATACCCAACTAACAAACCTCCAAGGTACCAACAACATTAGTAAACTCATGCCAACAAAACATATCCAACCCATATAATGCAATCACGAGCTCCCTGCATAAAACCTATTAATGAAGACCATACATATCCAAGACATCCCACTGCATGGGTAATGTCAAATCTAAAAATAGATCAAGGCATACCAAGTCTACCAATCAACACCCAAACCAAGGTGTGGCTAATCAAAACCATGTAGTAGGTCAAGAACAATCACAATGATCAACACAAAAAACTACATGCTCCCTCACAACATGTCACTATGACTCTCTCAAGTCCAACCATATGAACATAAACCTCCACAAAGTAGCCATAGAACAAAGAAAGAACCTATAAATTATATTATAACATGTCCTTCTACTAACATCTCAAAGTACTAAGCTGTGACACGTATGATCTCCTTTACCACCCCAAATGAAAAGCCTTAACAACACCTAATTGGTCAATCTCATAGATCAAATCAACATATGTATCATGTAATAACAACATGGATGTACGCCTCTCTAACCAAGGAAGATCAGACTCAAGTATCCATTCCAAAACTAGGAATAAGCCCACTTACATCTAAACTCTTCATAAAGGACATCATGAAGCAAACTCATATGCACAAGGAGATAACCATGCCAACATCCCTCAAATGAACTCTCCAGAACCAATAACCATAGCTCAAGGTCCATAACCATGAGAAGATAAAGCACAAAGACAAATGCATCTAAAAATAGGATGGGAAATACCTATTTGAAGATAATCTACCAAGTAGACCAAGAGTGGGGAATGAGAATGCTCCTCTAAGATACACCAAGTCACAATGACTCTCTCAAAGAACAATCTCCTTTAGGGCCATAATGACCTCACATCCATATGCAGGTGTAGGCTCCTTGGTCTTCTTGTTGAAAACTCCAAAGAGTAACCATCTTAACAAATGTTCTCTAATCCTAAGAGAACTCCAGCCTCACCTAAGTCTCCAAGTATCCATGAGCACCTCCATGATCAATCCATGCTAAGCTCCAAAAGCAACACTACACCATCATGAATCTCTCTAAGAAAATGACCAAAATGCTCAATACCAAGAGAACCAATAAGACCACTATCAAAGCTCCCACTACACATCTACATAACCTAGGAACACATCATGACATCATGACCTAACATCTCCACAAAGGAAGACCACATGCTCCAAAGAACATATCTTGTATCAAGAGAGCATGTATCATGCCAATACTCTAATCTAGAATCAAGAGTCCACCATGGGACAATAAAAAACATCTTGTAAACAAGGATCAACATCTCTAATCACATGAAGATAACCATATCCCGACAACAAAACTCAAATGTCAAAGACCTCTCACTACCAAGAGCTCCTCCATGACACCAACAACCACTGGATAAGATCATCCATGACTAGTAATGAATCCACATCACTACCAAAGATCCCACTAAATCATGATACTGAGCTATCCATGGTATCATGATAAGCATGCTACAAGTCCTAATAACCAACTAGCTAGACACTCTAATCATCCATCCTCTCATCTCAAAGAAACATACCAAAACCTATATCAACACTAAATTGATCTCATGGATATAGATAGTTCACATCTAAGTAATCTGATTATAGCCAATGGGTAGCTAATCCACATAACTGCATAACTTGAAGATCCCAATCAATGAAAACATGCAAACTCATAATCACATCAGTAACCTACAAATTGAGATATTAAAGAGGATAACCTGTAGACCTCAAGACTCAAACACCAGATCAACATTAGATCTGATGCCAATCTACAATGAGTAAATGTAGTCAAGGAGCCCATAATAAAATGCTGTAGAAATGATACCCACATCTCCATATTGAGAAGACTACAAATAACCTACTCAAACCATGCACAAAGCATGCATGCAAACCTACAACTATCTTGCATCCAGAAATACCCCTAGGGATTCATAATCTAAAATTTTTTTATCTACATATCAAAAGAAGAAGAGGTCCAAGAACTCCATACCCACTTGTAGGTTAATTCCACAACCACCACTTTCACAAGCATACAAAGGAGCTAGGATGTTCTAGGAGTTTTGAGATCATCCAATGACCAACTCCACAAGATTCATGCATTCAAAAGTTAACAAAACAATGCCTTCCAGTGCAACAAACTAAAACCATGCACCAAACATAACCACATCAAATCATAATCATGACAACCTGATTTTCTCTATGTGGTCAAGGAGCCAAAAAAAAAAAACCCAACATGAATACTCTCCATAACTACTTTCTCCACTAGGACTATGTGCACCACAAGAGTGGCTATAACCTACATCAAGATTTGCTCCTTACCCTACAGAATTAGGACCAAATCCAACACCTTCCCATGGGCTTCGATGAGCTGCCACTGGTTCATTGCAATAACTACCAACAAGTAGGCCATCATCATAATCTTTGCTCATATAACCACCATCCGTAAAATTCCCTTGCTATGGTGCTAGAGCAGTAGAACTAGTAGAAGCATATATTGCATATCCCTTTCCAACTTCTAACGTAGCACTCAAATACCTATTATTATCCATATGACCATAATTTTTGATGCCATTATTTGAACCATAGTTCCCAAAACCTTGGCCCCAATTGCCTGTGTTGACCTCTTTTGGAACTACCCTCTTTGCCTCTACCACTCTACCTATGATGATATGCTTGTCTTGGAGTACTGTGTCGATAGCATTGTTAGAGAGAGATGACAATATGAGGTGGGTAATGCCCCAGAATTGGTGTTTGATGGTATTTGTGAGCTTTGAAAGATCTTCCTTCACTCCATTGTCTTTAGATGAAGAGTTTTCTTCTTTTACCCTTCATGTTTGTTCATTTTTCTCTTAAAATGGGGTGGCGAGGGATCGAACCAACCATGACATCAAAAATGAAATATCATTTCTTATTGTATCCTAGTAATTGTATTCTCCTTTAATGGATTTCAAAACCTCTTTATATTCTTTTGACATTGGTAGCTTCCAAAATGGTGACCCAATCACATATTGAAACCTATAGCT
Source organism: Cunninghamia lanceolata (assembly GCA_027924645.1). Lineage (NCBI taxonomy): Eukaryota > Viridiplantae > Streptophyta > Pinopsida > Cupressales > Cupressaceae > Cunninghamia > Cunninghamia lanceolata. The sequence continues at coordinate 3,079,800 of BSBN01000798.1, forward strand.
ATGAGTAACTTCTTGCGACCTCCTTTAGAGTTAAAAAAACTTCAATTCCTCCCTATAGTAAGTGGCTATTGTGGGTGCATTTGTGTTTAAACAAAGAAATAAATATTGGACGACCTCTCACTTTTGTCTATTGATGGAGAGTACCATTTCCTTCCTCCTTGAACAACAAAATGTTCTACCAACAACTTCTTCAAATTTTCTTTCTTTCACCTCCTGTGGTTACGGCCACCATCTTCCACAATCTGTGTGAACATAACCAACCTTCGGTTCTAAGCAAACACAATCAACCTTGGGAACCCTTGATCTCACCTAGTCTTATAAACAATCTTGAAATTACAAACCCTTGATCTTCAGATGACCCTACTCACCCTGGATCACTCCAGCTCTGATAACCTAGCACAATTCTCCCACGATCTTCTAGCTCTAAAACCAATTATTAATAAAATAGGGTAGATTAAAAGAAAATGTATCACTAACAATGAATAAATAGAGATACTAGAAAATACATAGACACAACAAATTTAAGTGGTTCACAATAATATGGCTACATCCACAAGAAAGGAGTATTTGTATCTTTTATTGATTATAGCAATTACATAAATGTTCTCCTCACAAAGATTAATGTTTTTTCCCAAATTTATTAATGTTTTTGATGTCTGTTTTGTTAGGCATGTTTCTTGTATTGTATTGGAGGTCCTTTTATTCCTTTGGTCCCTATTTTGTCTTTGGACCTATAGTAGTTGTTTGCGGATTGGCTGTTTTGATTTTCTTATCTCTTTTGTTGTGGCAAGAAATCTGATCTTTGCTCTGTATATGGGTAGAGGCCCTTATCCAATTAAGAAATTAAAAAAAATTAACAAAATTAATTTTGTTTCCATGTTTACTATTTTTTTATTAGATTAAGCATAAGAAATAAATTAGAGAAAACAATTGTAGAAACAACTATAGGAACAAAGCAAACAGAGCTACAACTAAAAGATAGCAACTTCACCCAACCAACCTAATACAAAAAAAGGAAGGCATAAGCATAGCTATAGATGAAGCAATATCAAACTGCGAAGACATGACAACAATGAGAAATACCTAGTCGACCATACATCTTAGCATACCCCTCCAATTGAAACAATAATTCTAGAGAAGGCTCCCAAAATATAGAACTTGGACCAATAGAAAGATCTCATCTTTCTGTAATTAAGTCTTTTGGCTGAAGGAAAAGGAAAGTTACCCAACCATTGAGCATATTCTTCGAGTCCCTGGAGCATAAGTCCTCCACAATTCTTCAGTCATTCAACAAATTAGAGTTGATCTTGAAGTTTGTGTATGGTTCCTTCTAACATAGCATTGGTTCTCAAATGGTCTTAGAGGACAATAGACTATTGTTAAATTTGTATATAGTTTAAACATATAATAACATCATACAACAAAATTAGAAATAATCAAGGTGTACAGACTAGGTGCAGAGATAAAGTTCTGGGGCTTTATCAAGGTTTTAAAGCTAACCCAGGTTCGAGCCACGGCCTGGCTCCTCAATAATGGCCTCCCTCCTAGTAAGAAAAAAAATCATAAACATTCATATATAATAAAAATATAAACAAACCCAGTTTATTAAAATATAAGTTTAATACAAATGTTCTTTTATGATATAACTTTATGCATAAGCAACATATCAAGCAATTTAAGAAAATTGCTAATTGTAAATAGTATTAAAGCATTTTTGAAACAGTGAGGAATTCTATGACCTCCATAAAACATATTTCAATATACCCTTCTCTTAAATTTATACTTCCCATAGTAGTTCCCACAACAACATTGGATCCACCTCCTCACACATGGTATATTCATCACTAGTATAGAAACAACAATATATGATTTAAAAAACTATTAAAAATTGCATATAAATGACTAAACATGGTCATGTGACCATTAGTAGTTTATTGCCAGTCATTTATAATGCAACCAAATTGATGACCAAACCAATTTTAGTCATTTATTGGTTGTTTTGATTGATCAATTTTGTAGTATATTTAGTCATTAATTTAATCATTGATTTGGTCATTTTTATTCATTGGTTTCCATCTATTGGTAGTATATTTAGTCATTTGAATTAACTAATTTCCATCCATTGGTAGTATATTTAGTCATTTTAATAATTATTTTTCCGTCAGCTGGTCATATATATATTTAGTCATATTTATTCACTAATTTCTGTCAATTGGTAGTATATTTAGTTAATTTAATTATTAATTGATGTCAATTAGTAGTATATTTAGTCATTTTAATCAAGGGGAAGAAGCATCACCACAAAATCACATCAACCATTTTGAAGCTTGCACAATGAAATGACTTTGAGCAGGAGAAAAACTTGTTTTATTGATAAAAAATGCTTACAAACAACATACAGATCTATAAATAAGTTACAATGTCTTCTATTTGCTAAAAAAACCTTCATGGTTACAATACATAGCTCAAACAATGAGAAAGAAAGTAATTTTCTGAGTATCACTGAGCATAGAAGCACAAATACATTCATAGATGTCTTCTTCACAAATCCATGACTATCCCATGAAGCTCACTGTCCTAGTTCAAGATCACCCCAGACCATCTATGTAGAGGTCATATCTCATGCACCTAACTTGCTCTAGTTCATAAGCTGGCATTGTGAATTGTTACCTGTAGCAATAAACTATCCTTATCTTTGATGATTATGCCTCTGATGACTATCATCTTTAGTAGGATGCCTCAATTGTCATGGACTGTTATTCAACATTGCCTTAGGACTAGGCTATGCATTGTCCTAATCAAACTTGTAGCTTCTTGAAATGCATTGTCCAATCACTTGTCAACCTACTGTCATGCATTTTCCCTTTATAAAATAACAATGCCTTATGACTTCCACTACCTAGCTCATTATTCTGGCATGCTTTCACTTGTACTCTACCTCCCATCAACATAGAACATTGCCCCTCTATTGAATGCCTTGACTACCTTTCACATCACTATATCTTTTCAAAATTCATTGAAAATAGTTCATCACTATTACTGTTACCTTGGTATGCACTCTATGTCATCTGCCAGACTATTACAAGTTCACATAGTCCATCATTGCTCCTATCACTTATAACATCACAATCATGAATAATGGTCATATCATATCATCACCTCTAATATAGAAATCAACATCCCATTATGATACTGTTGTAAAATATTTGTGTCTTGGTAGATAGCTCATGATAACCCTCAACCTTGTTGCTACTCACTTGTATCAACTCTATGGTACTATCCTAGGTGTTCATGCATCTAACATGAAGACTCTTGACTATCATGAGATTTGGCACTGTCAAATGCATACTAGAAGGCTGTCTCCTTACCCCTTTAAATGCCTCTTGAGACACTTTCAAGATTGTAACCTTTGCATAGTTCTTCTCATTGACATGTTGTGTGGTTACACAACACGCCCCAATTTGACTTGACAAAACAGGGACCCAACTTTTTGCTGCTTTGGCTTGCGTTATTTTTTTTTCTCTTCGGCGGTCTGGTAAAAGTAAGTCATGCAGATGACCCTGCATAAGGGAGCTGGGTAAGTCATCATGATGAGGTTAGTTTGTCAAAGTTAATATTTCATATCAATAACCTCATGATTCGAAAGAGTACAAAATTTCATGTAGGTTTGCCTTTTGGATCACACTAATATTCCTTAAGGAATGAAAGTTACTGCGAGTCAAAGTACTGGTCAAACCTAATATTCCTAGGGGGGTCATGTTCCTTAACATCAGTCACCTTACGTTAGATCACCATGATGCCAACTTTATCACCCAATAATCATTTGAAACTCTGGACGTCAATCTTACATGATAGTGGTATTTACCCGTCAAACAGCTTCATATATTTTGTGGGGCTCATATTTCAAATATCACCCGATCTTGCGATTATCACCCGATATTTTGAATATCACCTGATATTTTGAATATCACCCTGCCGCAGAATATCATCCCAGAGCCAATATGCTGATGACGTCATCCAATCCTGATGAACAAAGAAAATCACCCTGACGGTGACGTCATCATCCTTTTTACCTCACGGAGGTACGTATCCAATGATCGCCCTTTTAAATAACATGATGGTGACATCATCCTAATCTTTTGAAAGGGGGTCACATTCGTTAATATGACTCACTTTGGTAACATGATGATGACATCAGCTTATCCCATTCCACAAAGGACTTGATATGACAATGACATCATCAATCAGCTTGACATCCGAAGCTCGTCTATTCTCTAACATCTGTCATCTTTTCTAATGACTGATCTTTCCTAAGATGACGGTGACGTCATTCTGACCCGATATATAAAAAGCTCGACATGACCGTGACGTCATCCTATTCGGAGGGTGATATTCCTCAATATCAAGGTCATATTTCTTAACATCACCTGACTTCCTTCAGTATGACCATGATGTCAGCGTTTCACATTTTAACGAAGCCCATCCATGATGATGACATCATCATCATATCCTGATCTATGAAGAGAGTCATATTAGTTAATATCCCTCATATTAACTAATGTGCATACCTAGACCCGATAGTTTCATTCAATGGAATTTAGTGAACAAAAGCGCATGTATTGCATATGCATGATCTTATGCATGCGATAACTGAAAATGTAAGGCTTGCATATCATATGAAGGGTCACATCACCCTTGGAATACAAAAAGAGCTATTGCAAGGTGAAACCATTTGCAAAAAATTCAAAGAAATTCAAAAAATTAGGAAATTTTTGATCTTCTCCTTGGCAGGGTCATAACTCCTAGCTACTGTGTCGGAATTCAAACTTTTTGGACTCATTAGAAAGATAAACTAGTTATCTAGTTTGAGTTCCTCAATTATTAAGGCTTAACACCTAGCAACCGATGAAGTCTTGAAGCCCTAATTTTTCTCCTAAGGCCTCCGAAAATGCAATTTACTAAGATGTAGAAAATACTGAAAATCATATTTTCAATATTTTTATCAAAAAATCACTCAAATGACTCTGGACCTGATCAGATATTGAGCCATTTTAGGGCCTGATAGCATGTTTTCCAGTCAACGATAGTCACCCAGACCCTCTTGACCACTTATGGACATTTAATTACGCAAATTTTCACACGTGCTCAATGTTCATAGCCTGATATATATAGGTTTGCACATTCACAGCCTAATAAAATATAAATGTTTATTTTCCTGCTAGTTATTAAATGAAGCTGATGCTTGATTCTTTTCTTTTTATTGTAGGATGTTGAAGCTGTTTTGGAGTACGGCTGAAAACTGCAGAGTTATTGACATGGAGGCAACCTGAACCAGAGCTGAGGAGGATATTTTCAAATATACTGTTTGCTAGCTGGAGGATGGACTATGTCAAAGATGCTGGAATATTCTATGCCAGATGTGTAGTTGCCAACTAGCAGACACGTGCTATTCATCTGAATTGTTGATTTTGATAGATAAATCCTGACCGTAGGTCATCTCTAACCATTCCCTCACCTTATTCTATAAAAGGTGCAGGGATGTGATAATTGGATTATTTAGAAGCTTAATTGAAATTTGACTGCTAAAATATCAGGGCCTATTTCAAAGTTATTGTAAGTATACATATCATTGCATACTTAATGAAAGAGAAGACCGTTTGATTACAAATCATCATAAATCCTTAGTAATCAGTGTTTGAATTCTTGATACATGCTTTGATTTGCTGCGTCCCTTGGAGTGTTTATCAGTATGTATGTGTTGTCTTCATTCCTTTTCCTACGAAGTTAGCATCATCTGTATCTAGCTGTGGAACATCCTAGTGAAAATATGGTTTGATTTCTTCTCCTCATGACTGTATCTGGTATGTATGTGATTCAATAGCTAAGATTCACCAAATTTGAAGTATTCTTTTAATTTTCTTTAAATTTCAGAGTAATTCCCCATCATAATTGCAAATAAGAGATAATTAGAAGCAAATAACATGAAATATGCTGACATCTCGTAGATAATTAAATATCATTAGCATATTTGAGCTAAATGCATGTAGTGTTGAAAATATCATGCAAAGAATTGCAAATAATGGTAAAATTCATGCAAATATCAACCTGTAGGCACATTATTTGAGTGAATTCATAGTACAGAGGTAAAATAATTTGGAGATTTATGCAGGGTAGATATAAAGAATAGGATATTTGGAGAAATATTGATGAACTTTACAGAAATTACTGAAGAATGTAAGGCCCTTGAATGATTAACATCAACACACATCAACCACTGAGTAACATTAGTAGATTATGAACTAATCAACGAAGACTTGGGATCATGAATTCTCTAAATTCATTGTATCTTTCAAGATGAGTAAAGGTTGTCGTGTAACTTTTATTCTATGTTTGTGTATGACCAACATCATCATCAACATAAATTGGCACTAGAAGGAGGGCTGAACAAAGAATCTGTGGATTTTCTACAAATATTTCATCATTTGAGGTTAATGTATGCAAATATCTCTTATCTGGGAGGTTTTGACTGTATCTTTGCAAAGATCTAGCTCAAAGCTTCAAAGATTTGGCCAACATTTTCTGAACCTTCAAGTTTTATTCTGAGATATGATAGATCTCATTAAAATTTCAAAATCCTAAAAAAAAAATTGAAAATAGAGTCTCATTTTGATGGATGCATATGAAAATAATTGTCAGTTCAACATTCCTTTATTTCAAGAAACTTTGAATAGGCAACTTTATCCTCATAATTTATTTGACTTTGGTTTATCTAGTTGTTGCAAGATACACCAGACTGTGGAACATAGTGAAATTAATTGTCTAACTTTTCTTATAAGGTTGGATCTATATTTGAAAGGAATAATATTTTTTATAGATGTGTTTAGGGATGAAGTCTGGCAGGAAAATGAAGAAATTCTGGAGCAACAAGTAGATGTAGCACCAGAAGTTATTAGTTGTTCAGACAATGAAGTGGACCACTCTAAAGATTTTGAATTATACTTGTACAGAAATATATAGTGTAGTCAAATATTAGGTTTATCCACTGATGATATCCTGATTGAAAGTTGGTACAGATTACATGATGAAGAGCATTCAGAAAGGGATTGTTACGCTTGCTTGGTCATGTTGAAGAAGACTTTAAAAAATACAATAGCTGAATCGGTTCTAGAAGGTAAAGAAGAGGAAACATCCTTCCTTGAGTCATTTTATGGTGAGAACTGGAGTTCTCTACTTCCTAATATAGGTAAAGGTGAGGCAGAGTGCAGGTATAAATCTTTTGAAAATTGTGAAGAAGAAACCATTTGTTAGGATAAAGTCTTTGATTTTGATCCTATTGCTTTTGATAAGGATAGTGAAACATCTTTCCTTGAGTCATTTTATGGTAAAAAGGAATGGATATAGGTGGAAGAATTTAAATGCACTACTGCTGATGAAGTTCCTATGATAGTAACCTAGGGAGTTGTAGAAAAGAGAATAAATGCTAATTTACTATCTAACTTGTTTAAGTTGAATGATCAAATGCAAGAATGTTGCAGGTCAATGGAACCAGATGCCTTACTAGATGGACAATGTGAGTTATTTGATGAACAATTCATGAGAGTTGAAGATGCAGAAAGATTTGGAATTGTTGTGCATAATCAGATTCCAATCCAATGTCATTTTGAAAATGAAATGAGGGAGTATTCCTATCAATTGAAAGTTGTTTCACCTTTATAGTCAAATGATTTAGAAGGGATAAATTTTATGTATATCAGGTTATCAAGATACTCAGTTAGATGTTGATGTGCAGGGAATCAATGAAAATATTAAGGTGCTACCTGAAGTCGAGAATCAGACATACATCCAGAATGCGGAGACAAAGCTGGATAAAGATGAAGGATTAATATTTTGAGAGTAATGCATTCTTCAATTTGAAGTGAGACTAGACACTGAGCTAAGCAATAAGAATGCAAAGTTAAATGGAGGACAAGCTGACAAAAAACAAGCATGTCCAACAGAGCCAGGAATACACCAGGTTGTATTTCTCCTTTCCACAGTAAATGATGTTGAATACTAATTTGATTATGGAAATTCAGGGGATAAGACATGCATATGGATTAATCATGAACATGATGAGCTTCCTCAGTTGCTGATCGTTAAGAGTTGTTATGTTAAACACAGTGAATTTAGAATACAAGAATATTTTTTAGAATACAAGGATGAATTTGCTAAGATGAGAACCATAACTAATGCCCTGATGCTCCTGCACAATTTAAGGAAGTATGCAAATACATGTGTCTTTGGGTCTTCTCTTGGGTTTTATTTGCCTTGTGGGGTTTGTATATAGTTTGGTAGAGTAGTTGTCTTATTTCTTTCCTTGATTTCTTGTTTTGTTTTCTGTTGTTTCCTTTTGTAGTTAGTTGTTTGTACAGTTTGCTTAGTGTGTTTGCTCTTGTTTGTTTGCTTGTTGAGTTTTGTTTTGGTTAGTCAAGATGATGCAGCTCATCGTCATAAGAAAATAACTGAATTGTTAAGATTCAAGTGATGAGAACAAATTCATATATAGGTTATGATTCATTCTGAGAAGTACTTGTGATTAGGTCTGTGATATCTTTTCATCAGGGTGCCTTTTCTTGACCAAAGTGATTCTTTCACAATGACTCACCTAACAGCCTTGGGTTTGTCGAACACACAAGTATAAGTGTTAAGTGAAAAATCTAAAGGGACTCCCTTGCTACCAATACAATCTCCAACCTAAATCAGCAAGTGACCATACCTTGCATACTAAGCTTACATGATGACATCAGATGAATAGAGTATAAATTTTGAAAATCCAAAATATAATAAAATTAGGCCATCTAAGTAACTCTACTGGGGCTATAGATGCCTGCTGGCAGTGGGGCTCCACTTAGGGGGATTGTATAGATAACCTTGTTTGGGCTATGGACGCCTACTGGTAGCAAGGCTCTATCCAGGTTGGCTATGAGGGATGCTCCCAAACTATGTAGCTTAACATCAGTTACTCATGTTTTCAACTTGCTTTTAAGATGAGGATAATTAATCATTTGCACACACCTGATCCTTTGTTAGCATTGTTGCCATGATGAAAACTTTGTCATACAGAAAGATTATGATGCTTATACTTAGAAAGAGTTAGAATACTGTATATGAATGTGATCGCCTCACTTGAATCATTGGAATTTGGTTGTTTTCTTTAGTGGCAAATTGTTGTGTGGTTACACAACATGCCCCATTTTGACTTGACAAAATAGGGACCCAACTTTTTTCTGCTTTACCTTGCGTTGTTTTTTTTTGCTCTTCGGCGGTCTGGTAAAAGTAAGTCATGTAGATGACCCTACATAAGGGAGCTGGGTAAGTCATCATGATGAGGTCAATTTGTCAAAGTTAATATTTTCATATCAATAACCTCATGATTGGAAAGACTATAAAATTTCATGCAGGTTTGCCTTTTGGATCACACTGATATTCTGTAGGGAACAAAAGTTACGGCGAGTCAAAGTCCTGGTCAAACCTGATATTCCTAGGGGGGTCATGTTCCTTAACATCAGTCACCTTACGTTAGATCACCCTGATGCCAATTTTATCACCCGATAATCATTTGGTCTGAAACTCTAGACATTAATCTTATGTGATAGTGGTATTTACCCGTCAAATAGCTTCATATATTTTGTGGGGCTCATATTTCAAATATCACCTGATCTTGCGAATATCACCTGATATTTCAAATATCACCCGATATTTCACATATCACCCTACCGCAGAATATCACCCCAGAGCCAATATGCTGATGACATCATCCAATCCCGATGAACAAAGAAAATCACCCTGACGGTGACGTCATCATCCTTTTTACCTCGCAGAGGTACATATCCAACGATCGCCCTTTTAAATAACATGATGGTGACGTCATCCTGATCTTTCGAAAGGGGGTCACATTCGTTAATATGACTCACTTTGGTAACATGATGATGATGTCAGCTTATCCCATTCCATAAAGGACCTGATATGACGATGACATCATGAATCGGCCTGACATCCGAAGCTCGTCTATTCTCTAACATCCGTCATCTTTTCTAATATGATTGATCTTTCCTAACATGACAGTGATGTCATTCTAACCCAATATATAAAAAGCTTGACATGACCGTGATGTCATCCTATTCAGAGGGTGATATTCCTCAATATCAAGGTCATATTTCTTAACATCGCCCGATTTCCTTCAGTATGATCATGACATCAACGTTTCACATTTTAACGAAGCCCATCCATGATGATGACATCATCATCATATCTTGATCTATGAAGAGAGTCATATTAGTTAATATCCCTCATATTAACTAATGTGCATACCCAGACCTAATAGTTTCATTCAATGGAATTTAGTGAACAAAAGCGCATGTATTGCATATGCATGATCTTATGCATGTGATAACTAAAAATGTAAGGCTTGCATATCATATGAAGGGTCACATCACCCTTGGAATACAAAAAGAGCTATTGCAAGGGAAACCATTTGCAAAAAGTTCAAAGAAATTCAAAAAATTAGGAAATTTTTGATCTTCTCCTTGGCAGGGTCATAACTCCTAGCTACTGTGTCAGAATTCAAACTGTTTGGACTCATTGGAAAGATAAACTAGTTATCTAGGTTGAGCTCCTCAATTATTAAGGCTTAACATCTAGCAACCGACAGAGTCTTGAGGCCTTAATTTCACTCCTAAGGCCTCTGAAAATGCAATTTACTAAGATGTAGAAAATACTGAAAATCATATTTTCGATATTTTTATCAAAAAATTACTCAAATGACCCTGGACTTGATCAGATATTGAGCCATTTTAGGGCCTGATAGCATGCTTTCCAGTCAACAATAGTCACCCGGACCCTCTTGACCACCTATGGACATTTAATTACATGAATTTTCACATGTGCTCAATGTTCATAGCCTGATATGTATAGGTTTGTACATTCACAGCCTGATAAAATATAAATGTTTATTTTCCTGCTAGTTATTAAATGAAGTTGATGCTTGATTCTTGTCTTTTTATTGCAGGATGTTGAAGCTGTTTTGGAGTACGGCTGAAAAATGTGGAGTTGCTGACACAGAGGCAACCTAAACCAGAGCTGAGGAGGATATTGTCAAATATATTGTTTGCTAGCTGGAGGATGGACTAGGTCAAAGATGCTAGAATATTCTGTGCCAGATGTGTGGTTGCCAACTAGCAGACACATGCTATTCATCTGGACTTTTGATTTTAATAGATAAATCCTGACCGTAGGTCATCTCTAACCATTCCCTCACCTTATTCTATAAAAGGTGCAGGGATGTGATAATTGGATTATTCAGAAACTTAATTGAAATTTGACTACTAAAATATCAAGGCCTATTTCAAAGTTATTGTAAGTATACATATCATTGCATACTTAATGAAAGAGAAGACCATTTGATTAGAAATCATCATAAATCCTGAGTATTCAGTGTTTGAATTCTTGATACATGCTTTGCTTTGCTGCGTCCCTTGGAGTGTTTAGCAGTCTGTATGTGTTGTCTTCATTCCTTTTCCTTCAAAGTTAGCATCATCTGTATCTAGCTGTGGAACATCCTGGTGCAAATATGGTTTGATTTCTTCTCCTCGTGACTGTATCTGGTATGTATGTGATTCAATAGCTAAGATTCACCAAATTTGAAGTATTCTTTTAATTTTCTTTCAATTTTAGAGTAATTCCCCATCATAATTGCAAATAAGAGATAATCAGAAGCAAATAACATGAAATATGCTAACATCTCATAGATAATTGATTATCATTAGCATATTTGAGCTAAATGCATGTAGTGTTGAAAATATCATGCAAAGAATTGCAAATAATGGTAAAATTCATGTAAATATCAACCTGTAGGCACATTATTTGAGTGAATTCATAGTGCAGAGGTAAAATAATTCGGAGATTTATGTAGGGCAGATATAAAGAACAGAATATTTGGAGAAATATTGATGAACTTTGCAGAAATTACTGAAGAACGTAAGGCCCCTGAATGATTAACAGTAACACACATCAACCACTGAGTAACATCAGTAGATTATGAACTAATCAATAGAGACTTGGGATCATGAATTCTCTGAATTCATCGTATCTTTCAAGATGAGTAAAGGTTGTTTTGTAACTTTTATTCTATGTTTGTGTATGACCAACATCATCATCAACATGACTCTAAAATTATCTTTTAATGTTTGTATTATCACTGTCTTTTGCATGAATCTCTACCCCTTGACAGTCACTTGTAGGTTTTCTTCATGCATAGCTGGAAGATCTTTCATAGACTATCCTTTCAATCGTCACTGTCATATATCCTCATTTACAAAAATATTCACTCAAGTTTGAGGAGTGCTTCTACCATGGTCATAATTGTATTGGAAACACTGTCATTGCCATGATGCCATTTGATCAAGACCTTAACTTTGTGTTTCCAGGTTAGATTGAAACTATCCAATCTCTTCACACTCTTCTCACTATATTGTTTCAAACATCCATGTGTCTTCTACTTATGGCTCTCAATGTGACCCTATCATCCATGGGTCTTTAAGTGCTGCTCAGTCTCAAATTACTATTGCTTCCTTTTGAGGAGGTCCTCTTATTCTTTTACAGTCATATCACTGTCATAATTGTTCCTTGTGGGTGAAACCATGATATGAATGATTATTACAAACAACAAAGAGAGGACTTGCAATGCAAAAATATAGTTTTTAGTTCTCGATCAATGATTTTTAAGTTTTCCTAGTTGGACCATAATGAAAAATCTATAGAACATTATCAATTAAAAACTAACAATTGCTAGACTTGATAAACACGATCATAAAAAAAGATATGCATGCAATAAAATTTCCTTTGAAGTATATGGAAGCCTTGATTCCTTCAAGGAAAAAAAACTATAATGAAATGTGTAAAGATTAACTCAAGGCCATGTTGTAGTGGTAACAATGTGACATGTATTGAGTGTACAAATTTGGAATTTGAAAATTTATATATTATTGTCCACTAGTAACCAAATTAGGTTAATGGAACTACATGAAAAACACATTTTACATTAAAAGTTAGTAAGGAAAAAATAAATAAATCATAAACCACAATGAGCTCATTTGTGCCTCTAAAATTGAGGTTGAATAAAAGATTCTTAAGGTGAACATTGAGATAGAAGTTGTGTGAGTCTTTAAAAGCTTTCAAACCATTTTTTTCTTCGGGATGATATCACATAAAGTCATGAAGTGAATCTCAGTGTCAGGGATATTTGTGCAAAAGAGCAAGATAACTGCAAGTGGAAATTAGAAGCACAAATTCAAGCATATCAAAGCCCTTTTAGTGTCTAAAAATGTCTACTTGTACTTGTCTCCATGGATGATTACCTGTGAAACATGATATAATATATAGAAATTAGATACAGGTGCAATATATAGTTAGAGCATCTTAGGAATGATATAGAAGAAATATTGAGTTAGATTCTCTCCTTTTAGTTGGATATCCTAGAACATAGGTTTTCTATATGCCCCTATTGAATCTTGAGGATTACCATGTATTGGGGCAGAATCTTCAGCTAGGTAACATGCTTAAATCTCAAATTTCATCCAAATCATTATGACTTAAGTAGGGCCATTATAATTAAGCCTGCCACATGGTTTACCACCAATGCACTTAGATTTGCAGTTAGTGACTTCATTAACGAGGTAACACATGATTTGATTGATGAACTTGGCACAACTATCAAGATAACAAGGTCATCATTTATTAGAGTATGGCCAGTGTTGAATCTGTTGATTGCCTCTCCAACATAATCATAGATTTTTCAGTCATTACTCCATAAGCTAAGAAGCTTGCTAATACTTCCCACACTCATTTCTAACACAAATTTAGGATTGTTACCTACACTAGTAGAAATATGGAAAATAAATGACCAGGTGACTAAAACTTTTAGTCACGTGACCAATTTTTTTTGTAACACAAATATAAATGACTAAATAAATGACTAATTTGGTCATCGGGAAAAAAACTCAACTAAATAATTGGTCAAACAAATAAAAATGACTAAATAATTGACTATTACTCCTCTATTCTTTTTTCTTTCTAATTTGATCATAATCCATGAATTCAAAGACAATACAAGGCAAACCAATAAATGTCTACTTAGACCAAAGGAATAAAGGGAGAGAAAGGATTGAACAAAGGGTTAAGAAGAAAAAATACAAATCATACAATAGGAAATATACAGAAAAATTTAAAAATAAGACAAGAAAATAGACAAATGGATAGATACAAATAAAATAAAGACAAAATTATTAATTATAAAATTTTAAAATATACTATAATATTGATAAATTATTTAATTTTGCAAGTCCAGTATGCATAAGTATAATTTAAGTAAATTAATTTAACTTATGTAATTTAATAACTTTAGTTGTATAATTTATAAATTATATAACAAAATAATTATATAATTTAAGTTAAATATAATTTAATAATACTTCATATTATTTAAATATTATAATAATGAATAATTATATTGTAATATAGTGGGAGGTTGGGAGGGAGCCGTGCCACCTCAACATGGGTGGCAAGGCTAAGGCAGAAGAGTCAGGCAATCATGGTTTGTAATGGTTTTAAGATGGCACGGGCAGAGGAGACATCGACATTAATTGCCTTAAGTGCCAAGCTTGGCTCTAGCTAGAAATCATTACCAGGTATGCCTTCGAGAAACTTCGGTGGGTAGACTAGGAGAAGGATAATAGGGAAGGCAATTTCTCCATTTTGCATTCTCTTTTCCATCCACTGTCAAATGCCTTCACATTTCGTTGCGATAATTTTAGTAGAGTCCATCCGTTGTGGGGGGATGGATACCCCAATCAGATTGATCAGCAACAAGAGGCAAATGGCCTTCATTAGCTGTATCACTGACCTCAGACTTCAGAGGATGCTTCACAGGTCAGATGATTTAATGGTGGGGGCTGTGAGAATGATGAAAGATATTGGGTGGATATAGACATCTCTTTGAGGGTCTTAGCAATGCTTCTGGAATTAGATATGGCAAAGGCAGAGGCAGAATCCATTATGAGAGGCATTTTCAATCTAGAACACTTAGGGGATTTGGAAATGACCCTGGAGGTAGCTAGCTCTGGTGTTAGAATCCCTCATCCTAAGGATTGGAGTCTTCTTGACGACCTTGGAGCACTGATTAAACTTTATCCGTTTATTTTGGACGTCAAAGGATTCGATCTGGTGGTGCTAAAGGATCAGGTGATAGTGGCAGTGGATTACATCAAAAGGGTTTTGGGCTTGGCTGCGGTCGTTGCTTTCTAGTGGGTGGAGGATTTCAGCATGAAGCTAGGAGAATATGATAGTTAAATAGATACAGTGTATATCTGTGGCTTCATTTTGTATAGTAGAAGCCAAGTTCTAGCCAGTCTTAGTTTGTCTATAGTCACCTATGGTTGTTAGTAGTATTGACCCTACATGGTCTTCTCATTCAAGTTCTTAGTGTGTAAAGGGAGTTAGGTCTGAACTTACTGCCAGCCATGAAAAGGCTGAGGAATTGTGTCTTATTGGCATGCCTTTTAATATAGTTTATCTATTATGAATAAAAAAAATTATATTGTAATATAATTTCATAATTTTTTAATTAAAATTATAATATAAGTTTTAGTTTTGGAGGGAATTAATGGAGGGAATGTGCATTTATGTAAAAATATGAAAAAATTTTGGTCACTGATGGGTCAGCAGAAGAAGAATCTAATCCAAAAACAGTATGGAGGTACTCAAAGAATGGTTGGAAGGGATGGCCAACAAGTTGCCTTCATCCATCGATGACCTGCCATCAGGCTTCTATGATGCTCTTCTTCTGCAAGGCCTACAAGTTGATCTTGCAGATCATGGATGCCTTCTATGCACTCTCAAAGTCCCTCCACGTCTCCTAGTAAGAAACCCATTTCTTCCTTACCTTAGATAAAGGAAGTTTCATCTCATAAACAATCACTTGTAAACCCTAAAAACAATGGCAATAGATTTATTATCATGTATTGATTTGATCTTGGATTGGGTTTGAACCATTGACCTCATTTAAATTAGGGGTTGAAACCCTATACCCAAATACAAATTCACTTGCTTTTAAGTAGAATCATGCCTCTCATAATAGGATAGAGTGAGTTAGGTTTATTCACTTGATTTAAAGTAGATTCATGCCTCTAATAATATGATAAAGTAGGTTGGGTCTATTGATAGCTTGTGTTGAAAGACCAATCCATGCTCCAAACTGCAAAGGGGCTAGGAGCTCAATGGTAGAGCACTCAACAACATGTTAGTGGGAGGTTTTAGGATAGGTTCGAAGTAGGTCCATGGAAAATAAAATCTTTTGGATTATTTCTACTGCAATTCATATTATACAGAAAGCATTTCTAATTTGGGTATTGCTTAGGGTTAGATCAAGGCAATGCTCTAGTTTTCTTCTCAATGATTATAGTTTTTTTACCACATTAGTTTTACATATAGTAGTATTGGAGCCTTAATTGTCTAGTTAGCTTAGCTGAGCAACTATTTGCAAGAAATGTGACAGGATATTCATATTTCTGTTTCTTGCACCATAGAAATGGTTTTGCATTGCAAATGGGCCAGTTCTCATTGTTAGTGGATTTTCAATAGTCGATGTGTTTTCCATCCTATCAATTTTTTCTTTTTTTTTCTAGGTCTGACCAATGTGATGTTTATGATCTTTGAACCGCAACAAAGTGCATGATTGATGAATCTCTAAATACAATTGTAAATTCCATATACATAGATGGTTTAAGGTAAATTACAATCGATTATTAGATATCCACATTAATTTTATGGACAATTGTTATTCTTATCTAAGGGCTCAATCATCTAGGAAGTTTGTCTTACCATGTTTCTACTTGAGTGCACAAAACACAAGAAATTTTCTTCATGGAGGAGCTACTATAGCAAATGTTGATATTATAGGTAGTGCAACAATATTCACTACAAGAGATAAATCATCTAGTGTTTCAGTTGAAATCAATGTCTCATATCTTAATGCTGCAAAGTTAGGGGTAAATCTTGAACATTCTCATTATAAATATTTTCTTAATGGTCTGTCCAAATTCCTTTTGTTTTTTGCATGATGAAGAAACTTTAGGCTGATTTAGATTGTTGAGTTTTTTTCCCTTTAATTTAGCGGGAGATTGAAATTGAAGCCAAGGTTCTGTGGATTGGCAAGGCAATTGCCTTTGCTACCGTTGACTTGAGGAAGAAAGAAACAGGGGAACTGCTTGCCCAGGGGCATCACACAAAGTACCCTAATGTGACTAATAAATTGTAACTTTCTAAAACTTGGTGACTCC
Source organism: Cunninghamia lanceolata (assembly GCA_027924645.1). Taxonomy (NCBI): domain Eukaryota; kingdom Viridiplantae; phylum Streptophyta; class Pinopsida; order Cupressales; family Cupressaceae; genus Cunninghamia; species Cunninghamia lanceolata. The sequence goes on from BSBN01000798.1 coordinate 3,097,172, forward strand.
AAATCTATTTTTTTATAGCATTTTCTAAGCCAGCTATGTTACGAGAAACAAAATGACAAGGAACCATATTTCTTAAGAAATAGCATTTTGTGGGCCATTTGTGGCTACCAGGCAAGCCGACAAAAGACATTAAGGAATAAAAGCAATCCTATCCATCATCTAGCAACCATGTCAACCAATTCTTAATAATCTTTTAATCATTTACCTTGAGCTTTTCATTGGGATGAAGTTCTGTTCAGTTTCTTCCCTGGGTTCAATAGATTTTGTAACTATATATTTTATATTTTATGTGTCATTTAAAGAATATGATTAAGTGAAATTGAAAATGTGTGGCAGTTAAGGTAATTTTTGTGTGTGAACATTGTTTATAGTTTATCAGCTCTCAATGATGAATCTTATTACTGATAAATCTTTATATACAAGGCATTTTAATTTTCATTGATGTTAGTAAAAGCTTCACCAATTTTTGCACATGGTTTCCCAATGGGTGATGACAGCAGAGATTCCACTCTGGAGGATGAAGTTTCAGCTTCGTTTAAAGGTATGTCTCTGAACAATAGTAATAATAATAATAACAAATCTAGGAATAAGGATAGTAAGAAGGGGAAAAAATGATGATAATGAGGATGATGACGATGGTGACTAGCACAATCAGGTATGACTTGAGCTTTCCCAATTTATCAAAATTTACCCAACTTAGTAGTGAAGAAAAGTTCAATGTCAAGTTTAATGGTTATTTTTCAAGTGTGTGCACACTACTACACAGGATTCAAGGACTGGGCAAGATGATCATGATCCAAACATTAGGGAACTAGGATTTCTATCACATAAGCATTGTATCTTCTTATAATCTCTTTTTTTTATGTGTTCAAGTCTATATTCAGTTGAGGTTACAATATACTAGATAGAATTATTTTTCAAATTTTTGGATGTTCGGTTGTATTTAACATTTATTGATTGTGGGTTTTAGTGGAGAAGGTGTGCCAGATCTCCTTATGTTACTTGTGCAGTTAACAGAAAAAATGATGGAGGAAAAGCTTATGTACATCAGCAAAGTTCAAGTAAGGTTCATTCTAATTATAACCTCTTGAGACTTTGCTAAGATGAATGCATTAGTTTATTCATTATCAATAGTACTGTTGGAAGTATAGCTGATGTATTGATAGCATTTCATTGTTTGTGGCCTTAGATGTTTGCAGTAGTTTCTCTGCATGACTTTATATTGGATGGATGTGGCATTATTTCTTCCTTGTATAATTTCACATGTAAATGTTTATGTAATGTCACTTTAGCCAAGAAATCTTCTTGGCCATATGAGATGTAGATTGAGTTGAGTTGCAGATCTAATGTTCTAGCTTCCTCCAAGATTCTATTCAGTGTCCTTTTAGGGGTTTAGCTTTCATTCATGCCAATGATCACCATAGAAGCTTGAGTAGTAGGCTTTTCACACTTTGCAAGATCTTTAGGCTTAGCACCAGCACTAGGACATCCTTATCATTATTATTTCTTTCTAGAATATATAGAGGAAAGGCCCATAATAAGGTCTCCATATTGGGAACAATGGATGTAACGAGTAAACAAATTTGAGTTGAGGTGATAGCTCATATTTGGTAGCCCATATTATGATTTTCATTGTAATGAAACCTTTATACAATTTTGCATAAAACTGGACTCACAACAAGATGCCAGTCTCTAAAAAGAGCCTTTAGTGAGCTTCTAACTGTCATGATAGTCTTATTTTTGCACTCTTCCATCCTACCCACATGAGATTATAGAGGTGTCCTTCCATATGCAATCTCTAACTTCCATGGTCAATTATTGTACACTATGTTGATAGGAAATAGCTTTTAAATGTTAAGTTCTAGGTGTTAAACCTCCTTGTGGTCTGATCAATGTGTCATAGCCTTTGGGACATCCACCCTCATCTTGAAGTACCTAAATGGAACATTCGTATCTCTGAAGTAATCTTCTAATGGCAAAAAATCTCAACATCATTGATATCAAGTTCTAGACCAACCTCCTTGGATAATAACCATGATTTGGAAGATCATGAAGGTGGGAGAGGGATAGAAGGAAAATGAAATGATAGTGATGACTGTCATTACTATTTGACTATGTTTCGCATCTTAGGGTGATAAGTGGGTGTCTCCACTAGCATTTTGCTTTGAATAAATGTATATAACAATCTTTAGGCTTCTTCTTTGTGGGGATCTCATAATCTTATAATTGCAACAATCATTCATATATGATTGTTATGGAGGTACTTTGTTTGCATATAAATGTAACTATCACAAGATTTGATGCCTATTTTAATATGACAATCCATGACAATAGTGTCCATGGAGTTTTATGACTACCCCCACACTAGTGGTAATTACATATTCTTGACTAAATCATGTTGTCTCACTACTGATTACACTTGGGGTGGAAATTTTAGGACTATTGTTTATGGGGGACTAATTTTCATCTTTGCATTAGAACTTTATTGAGATTGTTTTCATAGTATTGGACCTTCTAGGTTTGTGATAGGGTCTACTTCTTGTCACTCCACTTCAAGCATTGTCAGAAATATTCTAAATAGCACCCATTCCCTCATGGTTGTTACAGTATTTACGACAATCCTATGAAGGAACTTGAACTAGGATAGTCCTCCAAAATCATATGTTGCCTCCTTCAATGACTAAACTACCTTTTACCCCAGGCCCTTGGTACTGTAGCATAGAAAGACATTGTTCAGGAAGCGCAAATAGTCAGGTGAGTACTACAAAGAATGAGACACCATCAGAACCCAATGTTGATGTATCCTATGACAATTATATATTAAGACACCCACCCATACCAATCTAGATTGGATTGGAATCCAATATGCATGATGATTTCCCTCTGTAATCCTATAACATGAATGCATTCCCTTATGGCCAGGATAGTCTTGTTGGGCATGACAATATGGCCACAATACCACCCTATGACAACAAATCCAACTTCATAACTCTCCCCCACTTTTATCAACCTAAGATGAACTGGAATTCATAATGATTGGCCTCATGTTTCCTTCAGATCTAATCAACCTATTCTTCCATGGCTTCACATAAGTGGCAACACTTTACCAAGAATAGGAAACATCTCACTAGGGTTGGATAGTCTTTGTTTGACTATGACATCAATTACATGGAATATCTCCAATCTCTCTTAGTATATTATTACCCTAACCATGATGAAAGACGTAGAAATGACCCCCAAGGTAAGGTGTTAAGACATAATAACCATACACTTAGGGTTTTAACAAGTCCCCACCTAACAGTTGTTGAGAGTACTACAAAACAATGCCTTCATAAGGCAAGATAACAATATGAGTAAGAGCACAACCAACTACCTTAGGGTTTGTAAAAATGTTACAACCTTTGCTAGCATCCTCCCTGCGTGTGCCAAAATGGGAGATTTGGAACTGGGTATGGACATCCATCAAAGCATAAAGGATAGAGGAAGTTTGACAGATGTTGTAGTTGCAACTACTCTAGTAGACATGTATACAAAATATGGAAGCATAGACAGGGCATGTGAATTGTTTGACAGAATGCCTTACAGAAATGTGGTCTCATTGAATGCCATGATTGCAGGATATGCACAAAATGGATTTGTTGAAAAGGATTTAGAAACTTTCAAGAAAATACAATTGGTAGGTGTAAAGCCAAATTCCACAACCTTTTCCACCATCCTCCCTACTTGTGCCAAAATGGGAGCTTTAGAACAGGGTTTTGACATCCATCAAAGTATAAAAGATAGAGGAATTTTGTCAGATGTTGTAGTTGCAATTGCGATGGTAGACATGTATGTAAAATGTGGAAGCATAGACAAGGCATGTGAAGTGTTTGATAGAATTTCCAAAGAGATGTGGTCTCATGGACTACAATGATTGCAGGATATACACAAAATAGATTTATTGAAAAAGCTTTAGAAACTTTCAAGCAAATGCAATTGGCAGGTGTTAAGCCAAATTCCACAACCTTTGCCAATATCCTCACTCCCTATGCCAAAATGGGAGATTTGGAATAGGGTATAGACATCCATCAAAGCATAATGGAAGGGGGCATTTTATTAGATATTATAGTTGGAAATGCTTTGATAGTCATGTAAGCAAAATGTGGAAGCATAGACAAGGCATGTGAACTATTTGACAGAATGCGTAAAAGATATGTCATCTCATGGAATGCAATGATTGCAAGATATGCAAAAAATGGATATGTTGAAAAGGATTTAGAAACTTTCAAGCAAATGTAATTGGTAGAAGTAAAGCCAGATTCCATAACCTTTGCCAACATTCTTCCTGCCTATGCCAAAATGTGTGCTTTTGAATAGGGAGGATAAGAATTCTATTTTGGCACAATAATTCCCTTCATGTAAAGGATATCGAAATCAAAGAAGTTAGAGATTAGGAAATAATAGTAGTTGTAGTAGGTCTTCAAGGACATTGATGACAAGAGATAAGAAAGGCCATACAATGTAGAATATGTAATAAGTAAACACCTTGTAAAATAATGCTTCTATGCACTAGCTAGAATTTTGAAGTTATGTGTAGTTTGTGGTCCGATTGATCACAACTATGGTGATTGCCCCAAGATCAAATTGACTAATATGGCAGAAATTGAGAGCAACAAGAAAGATAATATCATAATACTTTTTGGTAGTAACAAAGTAGCCAAAAGAGGAGGTAGATATGTTAGTAGATTGCTAGTAGATGAATGACACAAATTAGGTTGTTCAAGATATTAAAATCAATATAGTGATATGTGGTGGGTCCAAGAGGCCACACCATCACAAGTAATATGCAGTCTAAGAGAGGGTAGACCATGGATGAAGAAAATAAATAGTTGTGGTAGGAAATAAAATAAATCCATTAATGTAGTTGGTGTCCTTCATAAATGGTACAATGATATCTGTTTCAATAAAACTAGTGATCAAGTATTTAAAAGTGATAGCACAAAGACATGTGCCACTAACATTTCCTTTGAAATTAGGAGTGTAGCTTTTCTAATGCTTTGATAGATGAAGGATGTGGAGAACTTTTGCCATCGGAGAAAGTATGGAGGAAATTGTGAAAGCTAATGTTGGTTCCAACAAATGTTTGACTCAAAATGAAAAGCCAAGAGGGAATACCTCCAATAGGTATTTTATGGGATCAATATATTGTGATGTTTAGAAAGAATCTAAGCATCAAAATTGTGATTTAAATAAGGAAGAGTGTATTGCAACATTATTATGAACTTGTTGCCATTCCATGGTTGAAATAGTTGAGAGCAATCCATTATTGAGAACTTAAGAGGACTGCTGTAAAAATTGGTAGACGTTAATTAACAATGGATACACTAAGGGGCGAAAGATTGGAGGAGATTAATCTAGTTGAAGTGCTAGTTCTCAATTGGAAACATAGTTTGAACTTGACAAAAGAGTGTTGCATGTGGTTAAGGTTCGAAAGATTAGTTATATAGACTAACATTTCCTACTTTGTCTAATGGGGGAATATGAGAAGATGGGCAATATACCTTTTAGATAGATTTGTAGGGTACAACTAAATAAGTATTGTGGAATAATTTGTAATTTGTAAGAAAACACTTGTAGAAAATACTAGAAAATGATTTCAATCTATTGTCCTACTTATTTAAGCAATTAGATAGTCTTAGAGGATAGAATGTTGTGCAATTTTGAAAATTAAGTGCAGAACTAAGAAGAATTCACCACACAAACTTATTAATTTACCTTGGAAAACCCCAAGAAGGGGAAAAATTAGCTGGAAGTGGCAATCGCTTGTCTTCCAAATATTATTAATCACAAAAGAACAAGTATAGATAGTAGATACAACTTATAGTTGCCCCTTTTGCTCACTGTCAAGTCTTGAATGTTTTCTGTAGCTAAGTTCTCCTCAATTTGATCACTACAACACTCACAAAATCCTCTAATGATGCAATCTAGCTTCCTCATGCCTTTATATAGATGTTGGTATGCCCTCCTTGTCCACTAGAAGGACCCAAAAATAGAATTGAAATGAGAATTGTTTGCATCAAATTTTGTATTTCGTGTATTGGGATGAAACTGCCCCTTTGTGCAGAGCAACAATTTTGTATTCACCATAGTTACAAAATTGACATGGAAGTTTCCAAAATGCTCCTTCAAAGGAATCAGTGATTTTGAAATCACCTCCTGTAGGGATTGCCAGTTACATTCTACTGACAAAACTGGGTATTTTCTGTTGCTGGTCATTTTCTGGAAGCCTCAAAACAGATGAAGAAATTTCATTTCCAGGTCCTTATGGATCATGTTAGAAGACAAATTGAAAATTATAATCATATTAGAGTATGGAACATACCTCTATAACAAAATGCTTGTGATTTGTGCAATGCTCTAAGAACGTTTTAATACACAATTCTGTTCATATTTAGGGAAATGTTCATGAAAGCTTTGAAAATCTCTGTAGATGATTAGTGCATCCATGGGTGAAGGATGGCTATCTGTAGGCTTGTGTTGGGAAATGATGTCATTAAATTCAAAAAAAAGTTAGTTGCTTGTATATATTAAATTGTTAGGACATGTAGTTTGTAAATTAGGGATGAATGCGGATTAAGATAAAATTAAGGTAACAAATGAATTGGAAGTCCCTAAAGATGTGGTACATATAAGGTGTATTTTTAGGACATATTGGACAGTACTTTAGGTTTATAAAGAATCTTGTGGTATTTTCACATCCACTAGTCTATTTGTTAAGGAAGCACCAAAACAAGAAGAGGCTTTTGAAAAGCTAAGAGTAATGTTGATTTGTGCTCCGATTTTGTGACATCCCAATTGAGATAAGCAGTTCCACATATGTGTTAAAGTATACTATAGGGTGTACCTTGGTGCAAGAAGTAGAGACCATCCACTATATTTTACAATTGGATTGTTTAGTAATGCAGAAAAGAATCACATTATGACTGAAAGAGAAGTGCTAGAAATGCTATATTCAGTTTAGAAATTTTGGCACTATCTCTTAGCAAGTCTATTTATATTTCTTGTGGAACATTAGGTGTTATTGTATATGATCAATAATCCAGTCATACGTGGAATAATTTCTAGATTTTTATTACTATTACAAGAGTTGTATCTTCAATTGTGGTGTGAAAAGGGAAGAATATTGGTGACCCAATAGGAGTCGGGTATGATTGAATTGATTCATGGTTATTTCTTATAAATCCTTCATTCATATTTGTGTGACATTGAGAAAGTTGAAGAATCTCATTTTGGCAATTTGTAGCTATTATTTTCTTAGTACTTATATATTTCATTACTCGAGTATTTCTTAAAAATATGTTGAATACTTCTCACAGCTATAAAAGAGCACATTTAACCCTTATGTATTAGGGAAGTTCCTTCAAAAATATTATCTTCAATTCCTCAGGTAGTAAGGCTTTACAATTCTTTAGGTAGCAAGGGTTTACAAATTTTCAACCCCTTCCCATTCCTCTACCTCTCATGGTAACCCCAGAGCCTAAAACTATAGGTCTGTTACTCTTCTACACTACAGACTATTCCAATCCTAGTTACTGGTGCCATTAGAACTTGCAAATTGAACATAATGGCACCAATGTTAGTTATACCTACCAGATAGGAGTAGAGAAACATAAAGTTTCCCACTAAAGGATTAACCTTTCTTTGTAGAATTTAAAGATTTAAGATGACAATCATTCATTATGTTGTCTTTGGCTACACAAAATTAATAAGATATGCTTAAAACATTGATGCACTTTTACATTGTTGACCAGATAAAGTGGGGTACCCAAGGATCATCAATATCACAAGTCTTCTCTGATATAATAAAGGGAAAACATCCAACATGTCACAAGCTATCCAAATAGACATCAAGTTTAATTTTATAGGAGTCATCGAGAAAAGGTTCTTTAGCCCATTCCATCTCTCTACATCATCAATGATCTCCAAGTCATTGTTATTAAGGTTTAAGAGTATGGCTAGGTTGATGGGCCTTTTAGCCTCCCAGTAGTAGTAATTGAAGGTCATATGGTCAAATCTCAGGAGAAGGAAAACTTCTTTGAAATTGCTCCACAATCTCCAGCAAGAGAGGAACTCTCGAGATGAAAGCTCTAATAATGGAGTCTCCTCTATTTGAAGACAATGAGATACTTACTAACTATGATTTTTAGAAATTTGAAGAGATGGTGTTCGGGGTCATACTGATAAGCATGGTCTCATTGAAAAGTGCATATCAGGCCCCACCATAGAGTATATTCAAGATGTCGAAGAGACTCCCTAACCCATCACTCTGATATTGCCTTATCTCGTTGAACTTCACTATGTCGAAGAGATAGATTATTGGGTCTGGCTAATACACCAACCAATGCATGTCAAAGGAATTTAGGATGTTGTAGTGACCAACAAAGCAGTCACTTTGAAGTTGCATGGTCCCGCCAACTATTCAGAATACTAACACCATCAAGGAGACTCTTAAGGGTCTGGCCGATCTCAATAGGTCACACCAAAATGGGAACTTTTGAAGCATCGAAGGGACACCAAAAGGGCTCATGCCAATAATGAAGTCTCCCACCAATGTTCTATTATCTCACCAAAAGCATATCAAGCACATATTTGAATTTGAACGTCAAAGAAGCTACAACAAGGTAGAGGAGAGGAGAGGAGAAAATGATGAGAGGATCAGGGATATGTGCCAAGGTAGTTGTGTTGGATGCACGCCACCACATGCTTGGCTAGGTCACCTCCATTCTGGCCAAGGAGCTCCTCAATGGACAATGAGTGGTGGTTGTGTGATGTGGAGAGATATGTTTGTGAGGTGGACTTGTTCACTAGAAAATGAAGTACCTTTTCTTTTTAAGAAAGAGAATGAATATTGTTAAGGGAAAATTGGATTCAAATGAATAATCAATAATATCAAATATCAAGATACCCAAAACTCAATGAAATGCTTAAAAAAAGAAATTCAATAAACAATGAACAACAATAAAGTTAACCTCCTTTAAATCGAAGCTTCAATTGATCGCCTATCACAAATTATTTTGTCTATGAATATGGCCCTCAGAAGGTGCACTTCCTTGCTATGATTCCAAGATGTCAAAGGGGAACGACTATGATAGTTTTGCCATGAAGATGAGCTTCACAACAATGATAGTAGTGCATAGTAACGAGTGTGATCACAAGCAATGAAGGAATTGGTGCCAAAGGTGCGTTGTAATTCCTGCAGAGTAACGATATTTAAAGCTTTGATGGATGAAATGGAGGAATGAGGTTGTAATTATAGACTTGAGAGAAATAAGATCAACGGTATAGAAAGAATAAGAAGATCAATGGTATAGAATGGTTGAGGAATGTGCGCGAATAGGAAGAAGACAAGTGTCACACAAAAGTTATTTTATTTGAGTTAACTACTTTCCTTTCTAAAGATAAGACATGCTTTTCATAAATTAGAAAGATTTTTTCCAATTTAAGAGATATTGATAAAAACAAGGTTGATTGAATAGATAACTCAACTTGAGATTTTCTTTTGCATGATTTGAGAGGAATTAAATAATAAATTATTTAATTGTGTGTGCATGAAGAAAAAGAATTATTTTTAGAAGATTTGGAAGATATTTGAAGAATTAGAAAATAAGAAGGCAAATTAAATAAATAAATTTATTTAATTGTTGTGCATGATTTGGAAGAATAAATAAAATATTTGATTATATTTTATTTTTGGAGATTGAAAGGATTTAAATAAATTTGATTTGATTTATTTAAATTTGGAAGAATGAATTTGATTTAATTAAATAATTGAGAATTATTTAATTGCTTGGAAGAATTTAATTAAATGAAGAATTTTATTTAATTTTGACTTTAGAAGAGGTAATTAAATATTTTGATATTTAATTAACTTAGAGGAATATGAATCGACTAAATAAATTTGTTTATTTATTTATTGATAGAAGAATTAGAATGGAATAAATATTAAGAATATTTATTTGGACTGAATCGTGTCATTTTTAGGTGTATACATTTTGCCCCTCTTTGATGCAATGCAGTTTATGGTGTTGCTTCAAAGAATAGATTGTTTTATAGTGATACATGCCCCAGTTTGCCCCTGGTACAGGTTATGACAATAGGATGCCCCCTCAGGAGATTGGATGAGAAGAAGGCAGAAGGACGTGAGACGAACAATCTCACAAAGATGAAGGGAAACTAGGTTAGGTTTGAAGAAAATAGGACGCGTTTCTAAGAAACAGGAAGAAAACTGGAAGAAACAGGTGCAGGAAGTAGTCGTAGTCACCACCTAGCCAAATTAGGGTTTGCATGCTATATATACGAGCTGGGTCCACAAGACAATTCATTTGTACACTTGTCTTTGTTTCATTTGCTTCTGAGAGCTTAGGAGAGCATAGAGCATAGAGCAGTCAGCACGAGGATGGACATTCCATGCGATGAGCATCGTTTCGAGCGAGTATGTCGATTCGACTGGCTAGCAGAGGGATGACCCCCAGTTTGTATCTCAAAAAATTTCCCCTAGGGTCAAGTTTGATAGCCATAAATGCTAGGAGAAAAACTAGGTAGACAAATGCATGCTGGAACATAGTGTGGCACATTTACCATGTAAAACTGCACATACATAGTTCTGTAGCACATATAGGATATAAAACAACACATACACTCAAGTAGCACATGCATGAGTTCAGGCAGTGCATGCATAAATCTACAGCGGATTTATGGTATGTAGCGGTGCTTTTAACTGGACAGTGCAATTACAGTATAGGATAGCGCATGCATGGATTCTTATGGTGCACTTGTCAGAAGTGGTGCATTTGTAAAGAAATGGCACATTTTCTAGGAAATGGCACATGTACCACCTATTATGGTGTATATGATATAGATAGGTAGTTTACTTAACAAAATTGACTCGATTGGCATCCTGTTTGATGCATCAATTGATAACCTATCTCTGAGATTGCAGGAATCTAGTCAAGAGATGTAGTGTGTTATTTTGATCAATTTGATATGCTAAGTTAGTTGATATGTTTCTATAGATATGTTGAGTATGGTACTTGCAGCTTTAGGTTGACGCCTTGCTTTGCATTCTTATAGGAGGATATACAAGATACACTTTAGTCAAGGGAGCAATTCTGCATGCCTATGTTGCAGAAACACATGCTAACTGAGATGGACTAAGAGGCACTCGACGCGATGGGACTTGACTAAGTTTGCTTCATACCCAAGGTTCAAGCGAACCGCGGGTTGTTGACTGCAGCAGTGGAGAGGTTCCACAATGAGGATGGGACCTTCCACTTCCCTACTAGTGAGATGACCATTACTTTGGAGGACGTGTATAGGATTCTCCATTTCCCTATTCAGGGTGAGCTTGTGGAGTATGATCCATAGAGGGACATAGGACTTGTTGAGTGCAGGCGAGTATTCGATGACTTCAAGCTGGTCGGATAGGTCATCTCTTGGAAGGATATTCATGACTATTATGACTACTTCCTAGGTATAGTAGCAGGACTGATCAGAGGAATTGTATGCCCCAATAGGAGATCACACAGGCTCCCCATTGGAAGAGGTCAGATTATGGAGAGGATAGTGACAAAGGGCACCCAATATGCTTGGGGTGTTTGTGTACTAGCGCACCTATACCATGACATGCATCAGGTGGTATATCACAGTGGTGGGAGCCTATCTGCAGGCATGTCTTTGTTACAGTGTTGGCTATGGGAGCACATAGCAATCACCAGACCGATATGTGTTTTTGATAGGCAGAGAGGATAGCCATATAGCTATGGCTATGTAGGAGTGATTTCCCAGCATAGGCTAGGGAAGCTTGAGTATTGGCAGCATGCTTTGGATGGAGTAGATGTGGTCATTTTGTGGCCATATCTAGACTGTGAGCCTTGGGAGGATGAGGCAGATGAGCTACCCTACTGCTATCAGACGTGGTTGTTGATAGGAAGGACACGGTTTATCTTGGAGAAGTAGATTGTCAGCTGAGTAAGGAGGCAGTTTGGGAGGAGGTAGGGCATGCCATAGGGGTAGGCTCAATTTACGAGGACTCATGCTGAGAGGTACAGATGGTGGCTGATGGCATCCTATGAGGAGGCACTAGCATAGTTTCAACAGATGCCTTACATCATCTGGGATATGAGGAGGGAGATTGTAGATGTTGAGATGACCCAGGATTTTGAGGATTGGTTTGTTGCCCACCTATTTCTAAGATACTCAGGGCCTGGGGAGCTAGTGCCTCGTATAAATGAGGCTGATTCAGATGATGAGGGCCAGGTTGGCTAGAGGGGGAGGAGGAGGAGGAGAGGTGGATGGGGAGGTGGTAGAGATGGTGGAGATGATTAAGGGGGAGGGGGTGGTGGAGATGATTGAGGCAAGCCTACAGAGAGGAGGAGAGCTAGGGAGGGACCTTCCCATGCTCAACAGGTAGTGCAACTGTAGGCCGCACAGCAAGCTCCACAGGTACAAATGTCGCCACCTTAGTAGGTGGCATAGCAGCAGGGACCCCAGCCACAGGGGTAGGGATAGGCACAGGTAGCCTAGGGTCTAGCATAGTTAAACATCCAAGAGAGGGCTATAGCCATGCTGAGAGGATAGGTTAGGCAGCTGTGGACACAACTCAGGATTGTTGATGCCTAGTAAGAGACAGATGTAGAGTTCATCGCAGGGCTCACCAGAGAGAGAGATATGGCAAAGGCACGGATATGAGTTATCTGAGTAGAGTGGAATACCATAGTGGCAACCCTGGGGATAGACGCGACGAGCAATTTTTTGGTTGGCCAGGTGCACCAAGCACAGGCACAGCTAGCACAGACACAGACACAGCTAGTGCAGGTGTAGGGTGAGCTTGCTAGAGTGTAGGCTCAGACACAGTACTACCAGGGTCTATACCATGGTGTCATGCTGGTTAGCCAGAGGGCTCTGAACTATAGGAGCCAGTCCATGGCCTCCTAGAGAGCAGGTGGATCGAGGTCAGGAGCTTTCATGATGGGCCTAGAGCAGTCTAGGGCCAGCGGAGGAGGAGGAGGAGACACTGCTGGGAGCAGCGGTCCATAGCAGCAAGGATAGCATAAACTTACAGATTTTGGATCCCAGGCACACTTTTTGATGGCTTAGATAGCCAGATACACTTGTGTACCACTTTTTTATATTTTGAGACATGTATCACCATCCTTGGGATGTACTTATTGTATACAACATTGACTTAGAGATGCACCACTTGATTTTGTATATTTGGACACATTTTTTTATGATATTTTATATGATGATGCAGCTATTTGATGCTCTCTATATGTATGAGTTATGATGCATTTCTATTGTGTGATGTGATGCATTTTTTTATCTAATGTAGACTTAGATGTTTACTTGATGCTATGTGATGCTATATGACCTAATGTAGACTTAGATGTTTTTACTTGATATGTCTCTAATGTGCGTGAATGCAGATGGTATCTATATGATTATTCAATTTATGTGATGCACTTATCTATATTTTTGATTTTTTTCTGTTTGACACTATATGCTGATTGTATATGGATGACCTGATGCACTCACTATGTATTTAACTAATTTAATTATGTAAATGACTATCTCTTGTGATATGATATGCAACTATATGCTATGTTTTTGTGATGTCCAAATGTACTCTATCGACACAAAGATGATATAGATAGAAGATTGATTGAAAGAATGACATGATAGAAAGATTCACAAGCTTTGACTCTGTATTGTTACTCTACATTGTTTGGATATTTTATTATATGAGATATGGATGTATGGATGTATAATGGAAGCTTTGCTTTTGACATCTTGATGGTGCAAGTATTTTGAAGTGCCTATTTCATCATTGGGCAATTTTGTTTTGGTACTTTTTCCGAATGTTGTAATTTAATACAAGCATCTAGGTATAATTGAACCGAGATGACCTGAGCATTGTTTACATGGATTTTGATTTAGCAGGTTAATACAAGCATCGAGGTATAATTAAACCGAGATGACCTAAGTATTTTCTTGTGTATCAACAGACAAGGATTGCCCCCATTCATGTTTAGACCTTAGATGTCCTCGATGATCTTTTACTGATCATGCCGTTAGACAAGACATCACATTACTAAAGTTGAATCCACAAACAACAAAAAAAGAAAATAATCTTGTCCCCATCATAACATCTCTAGCTTTTGGCATCCTCGAGTAGCATAGAAAGGCATGATAGAAAAAATAAAGACTATATTTTAACCATGTTTCCAATCCACAAAACATTTTTGCATTTAGATGTGTTCATTTCTTGCCATAATTTAGGTAAAATTATTCAAAAGGCCTTAGGAGTTTGTTTGCTTTTCTTTGGATAGGTTAATGTCTTGCGTCAGGATTTCTGCTTGAAAGCGGGCTTTGCTTGCGCTTGCTTGCCTGGTGAGAAGATTCCACAATCTTTATTGGTGAGACAGACCCTAATGGATTGACCTAGTGCCTTGGGGGCTCATTTCTAAATGGACTTGCCTACGTGACAATGTAGAGGCAACGTAGTTTGGGGTAAACCCTAATGGACCTAAGACCTAGGTGGTAGAAAGTGGTGTGGACTCATATAGATAGAAGGACTAGACATGGGATGGATCGGATAGTGGAGCCTCGGGGGCGCATTTGAGAAATGGCCTTGCCTACATGACAACGCAAAGGCAACGTAGTTCATGGACCTGGACCATGGATACTGATGAGAGACACTATGCTAGGCAGACACTATGGATAGGATATGGGATAACACCTTGGTTGACAAGGCAACAAAGAGATAGAGTATCAAGCCATGATAGGTTATCATTAATTTTTTTTATTATGGGACAGATATGAGTTGAATGGGACATGAGGAGAATGGACACAAGGTGATTGGTTTCCCAAAGATGGAGGAAGCGGTTTATCACAAGTAACACCTGCTTACTAGGTTTTCACCACTTGATTTTATTTGCATGAAAGCTAGAAAGTAAACATGACGCATGTTTACTAGGTTTTCATCATGATACCTATCTAAGGCACCTATTTTCCAGGTTTTCACCAAAGGATGATTTTTTGTAATTTTGTAAAAAAAATTTGTGTTTTTCTAATTTTTTTTTTTTTGTATTTGCTTTCTGATTTTTTTTTTTTTGTATTTTATGCCCCCCTTACATTGGGGTTCTCCTAGGTATAGAACCCACACAGATGCATGTTGTTGATTGGATCATCTAATAGCTCACCCTATGTTGTTGCTAACTAATATGCCCCCGATCCATAAGCAACTACAATCACATATGGCCCAAGCCAGTTGGGTTCGAACTTGCCTTTGTTTTTCCTATCTTATTGATTGCGGAGATTCTCCTTAAGTACTAGATCTCCATCCTTAAAGACTCCTGGGCGAACTCTGTGGTTATAGATTTATGACATCATTTTTTGATAAGCTTTGAGATGGTTAAAGGCTTTCTGTCTCCTCTCCTCTAGTAACTCTAGTTCTTGCAATCTGGAGACTCTGTATTCTTCATTTGATATGAGACCTTTTAATGACACCCTGAGAGATGGTAACTTGAACTCAATGGGGAGAATAGCTTCTAAGCCATAGACAAGGATGTAAGGGGTGGCACTTGTGGGAGTGCATATACTAGTTTTGTAGGCCCATAGAGTGGGATTGAGTTGGATGTGCCAATCACAGCTAGCATTGTTGATTGTCTTCTTGAGGAGTTTTAAGATGGTCTTTTTGGATGCTTTAGCTTGACCGTTGCCTTGGGGGTAATAGGGTGTGGAGAAATGGTGATGGATTTTGAATTGGTCACAGAGTTCTTGGACATCCTAGTTTTTGAAGGGTCTTTCGTTATATGTGATAATGGATGAATGAATTCCATATCTATAGATGAGGTAATTCAGGATAAATGAGGAGATTTGTTTACCTGTGATGGTGGTGAGGGCAATGACTTCAATCCACTTGGTAAAGTATTCAATGGTGATTATGATGAATTTATGGTCGTTGGATGAGGGTGGATGGATCTTTTCCACAAGGTCAAGTCCCCATTGGAAAAAGGGCCAAGGTGTCGTTAAAGGTCTCAACTCTTGTGCTGATGCATGTATCAGGTTCCCATGTATTTGGCACTACTTGCACTTCTTCACGAATTGGTATGAATCTATTTCCATGTTTGGCTAGTAATAACCCAAATGCATGAGTTTCTTAGCTAAGGAAGGACTGCTAGAGTGTGTTCTATAGATCCCTTCATGTACGTCTTGTAAGGCGGTTAGGGATTCTTCTCATTCTAAACAATGGAGTAAAGTACCATCTATACCACCTTGGTATAGGGTGTCAGCAATAATGGTATAATGAGAGGTTTGGCATATAAAGGTTCATCATTGGTTTGAAGATAAGTCAAGTGGGAGGGTGTTGTCCTTGAGGTAAACTTTACCGCACCAAGGTGAATTAGATCCAACTAATAGGCATATGGAATGGGTCTCAAGAAGACCATAAGCTAGCTACTGAATTGTTTCCACTAAGAACTCGTACCATGACTCATTCTCTGGTATCTCGAGAAGAGAGGCAATGGTCGCCATGGCATCTACTGCTTTGTTCTTAATCTGAGGTATCTTCTCGAAAGAGATGATCACAAAATATTCCTTAAAGTCCTCAACCATTCACTTGTATGGGACAAGCTTCTCATCTTTGGTTTGGTAATCATCGTTGACCTAATTTATCACTAGTTGAGAATCACCATAGACATGTAGCTCTTTGATTTTCCACTATGTCCACTTTGAGACGAATGACCAAGGCTTCATATTCTGATATGTTGTTAGTGCAGGGGAATAATAGATAGTAAGACTTTGGTATGGTGTCTCCATGAGAAGTTACAAACAAGATTCCTGCCCCCGATCCATGGTTTGTGTAGGACCCATCAAAGTAAAGTTTCTAGGAATGTGTTGATATATTGAATAAGGATTCATCTAGAAATTCAAATTGCATTGGTGTGGTGTCCTATAGTGGTGCATCCACTAACTAATTAGAAATGACTTGCCCTTTGATAGCCTTTCTTTCTACATAGTCAATGTCATATTCACTTAAGAGCATTACCCATTTGGCTAGGTGACATGATAGAGATGCTTTGCTTAGTAGGTGCTTTAGTGGATCTATTTTTCAAATAAGTTTGACTGGATGTGCAAGCATATAATGTCAGAGTTTTTGGGAAGAAAAAACTACCGTAAGACATGATCTTTCTATCTAAGAGTATTGCAACTCATAGCCCACCAATGTGCGATTGATATAGTAGATGACTCTTTCTTTGTTTTCGTAATCTTGTTATGCTAGAAGAGCCCCAAGAGCTGTAGGTGTAGCAAATATGTAAAGTATCAATGGTTTCCCTTGGATAGGAGGCATGAGAATAGGTGGATTCATAAGATACTCTTTTATTTTGTTAAATGCCTCTTCACATTTCTCATCCCATCTGAATGAAATGTTCTTGTGCAGGAGATGACTGAATGGTTGACACTTGTCTACTAGTTGTGATATGAATCTATAGATTGCTCGTAGCTTGCCTTGTAGAGATCTTAGTTGAGTAAGAGTCTTGGATGGTGGCATTTCCATAATGGCCTTGAATTGGCGGGGTCCACCTCTATTCCATTTGCTGATACAATAAAACCTAGGAGTTTGTCTGAGGTGACTCCAAACACACACTTCTTTGGGTTCAACCCGACTTTGAATTGTTCTAATCTCTGAAAGACTTTCTCTAACACATCCAGGTGTGATTCTCTTATGAGTGACTTTGCAAGGATATCATTGACATAGTCTTCCATTGTTACATGCATCATGTCATGAAATATAGTGGTCATAGCACGTTGATATGTGGCTCCTGCGTTCTTTAGCCCAAATGGCATGACATTCCAATAGAAAGTGCCCCATGGACAAGTAAAACCTGTCTTATGCTGGTCTTCTGGTGCTATCTTGATCTAATTATATCTTGAGAAGCTATCCATGAGAGATAACATGGTATGCCCTGTTTTTAAGTTGACTATGATATCTATATTTGGCAACAGAAAATCATCCTTACAGAAATCTTTGTTTAGATCTCTGAAGTCATTGCATAGTCTGACTTGGCCATCAGGTTTGGACACTTGTACTATGTTGGAGACCCATTCCAAATAGTCTATAGCTTTGATGAACCCTACATCTAGTAGTTTCTTGAGTTTTTCTTTTACAAGCAATGCTATGTGTGGATGCATCTTTCTAATCTTTTGTTTCATTGGTTTCACTCCTAGATCTAATGGAAGATGGTGTAGGATCAAATCTGGATCTAACCCCAGCATATTTGCATATAACCAAGAAAAACTGAGTTGCTTTCTCTTGAAAAATGGTACAAACTTAGTTTTCTCTGCTAGGGTTAGGGACTTAGCAAAGTGAATGATCTTAGGTTATTCCTCTATTCCAATGTTAATCAGCTCTATTGGTTCCACAACAATCTGAGACTTCTCTTGGTGCATGTCATCAGGGAGAGTGTCAAGCCTTCCATTGTCAGGTTCCACAGTTGGGTTTTCACCTTCGGATGCATCCTTTCTTTTTACTATTTTTAGATCAGACACTGTCGCGAAGCAGTTTTCATTGTCAGATCTAGTTTTTATTTTGATATTTTTGTGACTGGAAGGCTAGTACCCTCTCTGAAATAAGCCACAGTATTAAGTTCAATAGCAAAACTAGCTTTATGATTCCCTTTGGGTAGGTGGTCC
This sequence comes from Cunninghamia lanceolata, assembly GCA_027924645.1. Classification (NCBI taxonomy): domain Eukaryota; kingdom Viridiplantae; phylum Streptophyta; class Pinopsida; order Cupressales; family Cupressaceae; genus Cunninghamia; species Cunninghamia lanceolata. The sequence goes on from BSBN01000798.1 coordinate 3,115,904, forward strand.
TTAAGTTCCATGTAGTCAATATAGGCATCCTCATTTTGGAACATATCTAGTTGCGGGGTTCCTCGTAGATCCCAGTCAATAAGCTCAGGATGCACAAGGGGAAGCAAGTCGAATGATAGATCTGATTCGTTGATAGTTTGAATGGATATACTAGGAGTATGGGGAGGGAGAGTGTTTGGGATGGTACTTTCCTCCAAGTTGTTTATTACGATAGAACTCGAATCTTCCTCGAAAGTCATATTCTCAGAGATAGGCAATCACACTCTAATGGTCTATTTGGTAGTGTTTGTCCCTCATGGTAGGGGCTATAAGTTTGAATGGTATCGACCTCTTTGTCATCATAGGAATGCTTTGTCAGCTCATCCCACTCATATTCATTGGAATCTATGTCACTGTCCACTTGAAGTGTATGGATCATTTCCACTAGACAAGCGTTTTCTTTAGCTTTGCCCTTATCCTTATATCCTAGACCCTTTGTATTTCTAGCCAATGAGGATGAAGAAGGTTGAACGGGTTCTATGATTCCTTCTTTTCTTAAGCCGTTGGGGCCTTGTCCTTTGTAACCCATTCTGTGTAGGATAGATTCACCTTGCCCATAGATTTCTGTTGGGAGCCTAGGTGGTTCTTGTTGTATGTTCTCTTCTTCTTCGGTATAAAGCCACTGTAGGATATCTCTTTCCTCTGTCTCATCTGATAGGGTCCCCCATTTTACAAAGGGAGCTATGGGAGGTATAGGAGGAGCATATGGCTTTGGAAAATGCTTGGGTCGACCAAAGGATCTAGGAGATAAAGGTATCTTGGCTAGATTAAGGCTATGCTCTATGGAGTATTCCCCTACTACTTTTTCTTTGATGGTAATTTTTTGCTCTTTGGGCTTTGATTAGGAAGCTTCAAAGGTAGAATCATGATGTGGGGTAGGGGATGTAGATGTTCTATTGTTTGGTATGATGCAATCTGGTTTTGAAAGGACAGAGTTGCAATGCTGGAAGTGATCAGGGTCGCCTTGGATGGTGACTTGCTTGCCATTATGTGGGAATTTTATGCATTGGTGATAAGTAGAGGGAACAACTTTCATGGCATGAATCCATGGTCTACCTAGGAGAATATTATAGGCAATCTCCCTATCTAGGACTTGGCACACAACATCTTTTATTATCGGTCCTACTTGTATGGGTAACACCACTATTCCTTTAGTAGTTCTCTCCTCTTCATCGTAGGCTTTGATAGTAATTTTCTTCCTTGGATCAACTACATTTTCAGAGAACCCCAATGTAAGGACTAGCTTTAGTGTGCAAATATTTAAACCAGCTCCCCCATCAATGAGAACCCTCTTGATGTGGTGCATGTGGATGAATGCGACGACATGTAGAGGGGTGTAATGAGGTTGAGACACTAAGAGGTCATCTTGTTCGGTAAATGATATGGTACTTGAGGAGGTTAGATTACCTACCATGGCCTGAAACTTCTCTTGGGCCAAGTTAGTGGGGAGAGTGGTTTCCACTAAGTCTTTATTGTGAATCTCCTTGTGGGAAAGAGATAGACGCAACAACTCTAAGATATAAATGTGGGTCGGAGTCTTTTGAAGTTGGTCTATGACACTATATTGATGGAAGTTGGACTAAGAAGGTGACGACCTTAGAGGGACAGTATTCAATGTGACTTTACCACTGTGGGTAATGATATTGCAATCATTTCAATTAGGCTCTGATTGTTGGTTGGGCATTATAGACACCCAAAATTGTCCCAAATTTGTCCATGTATTGCAACACCTTATTAAAACATTATCCTAGACATCATCTAGCATTTTGTCTTAAATCCCACTCTTAATCCATCTTAATCCCACTTAGCCAATTAATTAAATAAATTTTATTTATTTAATTAATTTCACATTCATAATCCCACTTTCCAATTAATTAAATAAATTTTATTTATTTAATTAATTTTAACATCATATCCCAATCCTATCCTAATCATCTTCCCAATTAATTAAATAAATTTTATTTATTTAATTAATATCCAACTCACATATCCCAGCTAATTCAAATATTTTATTTGAATTGAGTTCTCAAATTTCATGCTGACTTTCCAATTAATTAATTAAATTTTATTTATTTAATTAATTTATCTTATCATTTAGCTGACATGTGGGCCTCTTTCATTTAAAAAGATAAGTGGTACTACAGCCTTTTATTTAATATCTTTCACATGAGCCCTATCCTTCTCCTTACACTTGTCAAATGACTACAACTCCCTTAAAGAGTGGGATAACCAAATCAATCCTAGCCGTCCACATCAATCATTTAGCTTTTTAATCTCAACCATCCATTTGAACCAAGACTTTCCTATAAATCAAACCCCTCACAAGCCATTAGCATGCATTGAGCCTCAAGCATCCTTATTCTGCCAAATTTTCATCTCAAGCCCTCATCCATCATCTTCAACCCATCTAGCTTGCATCTATCAACTATCAATCATCCATCATTTATCTTCTTATCAACGTTATGCTACAGAATTGAGCAACCAACACAACAAAGTGATCAATCAATCAAGCATTTCATCTTGCATCTTCGAGGTATTGAATGATTTGGGCTTAGGTTATGCATTTCAATTATTTGATCATTTCCATTTATAAATCTAAATTTTTCGATATACATTTCGCACGCTTGGTGGGACTCACGTCCTTGATTAACCTCTCTTGCTTGAGTTGTTTTTTTGAAGTTTAGATCTCTTGGAGCACGAATCTTTCATTTTTACAAGGATTTGTAGCAAAATTTTGCATTTTTCTAACCCTAGTTTGTAACGTTTTGGCTAACAATGTATGTAGATGATCTCTTATCCCAAATTTAACCTCACCATTGCATCCAGGGGGTCGTTTCCATATATTTTGAGTACAAATTTGCCTAAATTTGATGAAAAATGGAGCATTTGACGAAAGAAAACAACAACCGATCTGTAGAAATTCGCCTCTGGTAATTCAGGTTGCTTTTGATCAAAAAGCAGTCGCCTGGGCTAAATCAGCTCACCTTTGCTCAAAAACTAATTGCTTATGGTCAAATTTGGCTCACTTTTAAACAAACAGTATGTAGCTTTTGGTAAAATTTAGCTAGCTTTTGATCAAAAACTGATCGCTTATGGTAAAATTCAGCTCACTTTTGATCAAAAACTGATTGCTTATGGTCAAATTTGCTTCACTTTTGAACAATAGTATGTCACTTTTGGTAAAATTCAGCTCGCTTTTGATCAAAAACTGATCGCATCTGGTAAACTTGGTCTCTTATGGTTAACATGTGCATTCTTTCACCTAAAACTTTCCAAATCACTTTTGGGCTATTATCTATCGATTTTGGGCTATTATTCATTGCTTTTAGCCTTTTCTTAGTCACATATGAGCTATTACCTACCGCTTTCATCCATTTTTGCATCACTTTTGAGCAAAAATCAGCCGCTTTCTGCATCTCTGCGTCGCTTCTGCACCAAGATCGACCACCTATGGTGTTACTCGATTGCTTCTATTCTAACAGTAACCGCTTTTGGTATGTTTACAATCGCTTTTGCCCTAATAGTGCTCGCCTGTGTATAGCTAGATCTTGTATTTTGTCAGTAATCACTTTTGAATCTATTTGCGTCGCTTTTGGGCTAATAGTAATTGCCTTTGCATATATTTACATCGCTTTTGTTTTAATAGTGATCACCTTTGATCTAATCTACATCGCTTTTATCTTGACAGTGCTCACTTTTAGTATAATTGAGTCGCTTTGAGTCTGACAGTGATCACCTTTTGCAGAGCTAGGGTTTCTGTCACTTACTTTTTATTTTGCAGATATAGGTCACTTGTATGCTAAAAACAATCGCTTTGGGCTTTTTCCGCATCGCTTATACGCCTACAGGAATCGCATATGGTTATTTTCTAGATTGCATTTGATATGTAGGGGCTCACCTATGGTAAAACAGTGGTCGCTTCTGATAAACAGTAAATCACATCTGGTGACTGTAACTTGCTTTTGGTTGCTGTTATCGTGCATTTTGGTGTTTCTATCATAACTTTCACATACGGAGGCCAAATTATGCAAACAAGTACTCCCTGGAAAGATGAGAGGATGAACTACATAGTGGAGCAGGTTTTATCAGGTGACTGTACCATTATAGCATCTTTTTTATCAGTCAAAGATCAGATTCATTCCAAACTTCATCTGAGCATAACTTAAGCAATTTTGGTCGGTTTTCAATGAATCTTTTTTTAAAAATTGTTTAGAATCTCCTGAACTTTCTGTATATGCAATCTATTTTTCTGTATCAAATTATTTTCATTAGATTTTATCAGATTTTATCTTTTTTATATAATCATCTTTTATGCAAGTTTACTTGTTTCTTTTTGGAATTGGTGACTTGTAGGTGCATCAAAGGAGCTGGAGTAGCATTGACATCAACATCTCCAGAAATTTGGATAGTGAATTAACTAGGTGCAATCATTTCATCTCTTATCTTCTAATCTTGTTTGCAAACACATTTCGATTTGGGCATAAAACGAACATTGTTTGCTATCACATCAAAAATAGGGCTAAAATGAACCATTGTCTTTCATCACATTTGGATTTGGGTTTTAAAACAAACAAGTGCTTGCATTGTATTCCACACATTGAATTTCTAAGGTTAATGAACCCCATGCGAGTGTGACCAAATAAATGTGTATGCTCTCTCCTTGCATCCTAACATGAACTTGGAGATCAAAAGCATTTACTTGTGTTGCTTTTGTTAAACCTTAGAGAGGCCTACCTTGGTGGGAAAAGAGGTAACTCACCCCAAGGGAACAACCTCAAGTGGTACTTTCATCCGGTCTGCTATAAAAATCAGAGGATAAGGTGAAAGCCAAGTCTAACCGGTATTAGCGCTCACCATACAGTGCTAACTCGAAAGGAGGTGTACCTTTGTGTATATTAAAACTCCTAGTAGGGTTAGTTAAAGTCTTAAGTGGCTTGTTGGATGCTCGTGGGGTGCCGGTCCCCCAGATTTTCATTAGAACCTCCTTGTGATAGTGGCCTTGCCTTGACTAGGACTTGTTGAAGTGTCTTCACATGCTTGTTTAACCATCATCACATTCTTCCAAACTAAAACTTGCTTATGTGTCTTGTGTGAGTGATTCATGTGTGTATATGCATAATCATTTGTTTGAATATTGCCACATCAAGCTCTAAACACCCAAACACATAAAGACAAGTCATCCTACACTTTCTTCCAATAACATTCAAACCCAATCACTTTCATCCCTATCCTAGCCAAATCACTTCCAGATCATCCAAATCCCTAAACAAGTGCTTGCTAAAAGGACTTAAGACAAACACTTGGGTGATAACATGTTTACACTAGAGGACCCAGAAATCAAATTCCAAAGATTCCTCCAAAGTCTTTATCAAGGATCACAACCCCTAAACCAAGACACCATTGAAACATTACAATTCTTCATCCAAAGAGCTCAACCCCACATAAGCCAATCACCTCAACTACAACACTTCATAGCCCAAGTCCAACACCTTTTAGCCACTAGTCAAACTCGACAAGTACATCAATCCTTAGCCACTTGATACCAACCTAATCCACCTCATAGCTACATGTCATATCCATCCACCTCCTATCAACTTAATCTACCTATCCACCAAGTCAATGCCACATCAACCTATGAGCATCCACCTAAAGCTTATCCAAACCCTCATGTCACCATTCCAATGCACTACCAAGCACCATTGATAGACCTAAGTCCATCTTTCCAACAAGAACAATATCCAAATCCAAGTGGCCCCTTGTACATAAATCAAAGCCCAATTTATCCTATGCAAGACTTAATTACCTTTGACAAGGGAGATACCAATCTAGAGTGGCCACCACCATCCAATCACATACCAACACATGAACCAACAAGTCCTATCCAAACACCACCATGTGATCCCATTCCTAGTCCATTAATTCCTCTACCTTCTAGACCACCAAGTCCTACATTACCTTCATCACCATGTCATTCTAATCCTTCACCTAAGGATGCGGCTGAGATAGTTTTACAACGAATGCTTGAAGAAAAACTAATTGAACTTCCTAAAGTCAAGCCATGTGAAGAAAGTCCATATGATGAACATGATTATTGTGCATACCATAGGACCAAAGGCCATAAGACAAATCAATGCCCAATATTTGTCTCAATTGTTTACAAGGTGTACCCACCTATAATGGGAAATCATGCCACATCATCCCCATCCTATGTGTCACCCCCATCTAGTCCAAATCCTAATACGTCCAATCCAATTAGCCCTCAACCTAATCCTAGTCATAAGCCTACAACACCATCTACCATTATCATCCATCCATTATATTGCCCATCCACTCATACCCTTGCACAGGATGTGATCCATTGGCTACTAGCTAGGAATAAACTACCTCCATGTCAAACACCCATTCATGAGCCTATCAAAGAACTTACAAAGGTCATGTTCAATCATATAATCCCATCATGTGGTCCACCTATCCTTGAGCCTATCCAAGAGTCCTCAATTAACATTCTTAGCCCTTCAATCCCATCATGTGACCTACAAGCCATCATGCCTATTCATGAGTCATCATGTTCTCATGTTGTTGACCAAGAACATTTCAAGCCTATCCAAGAGTCATCTACTTCCATTGAAGCAACCCAAGAAGTATGTCAAAGGTTTAATCCTAAGCATGTGGAAACATTAAGCCCTAGTCCAACTCAAGATCAAAACACCTTCATGCAACCCATCCATAACATCTACCTTCTTTATGATCAAGATGATACCTATGAAGAAGCTATCCATGAGCACCTTGATCCTATCTATAATCCTATATGTATCCATGAGCAAGATATCCACATTTCTCTTATCCATCCTCCATCTAGCCCTATCCATAATGAACAAACATCCACTTGTCATGATGATACACCTGTCCCCCAATTAAGCATAAAAGATCAAACAAATAACTTGGATCTTAGCGAACACAATGCTAATCAAGATCCTAATGATCATATCAACTATCATGTCCTAGTGGTCTTACCACCTTCATCCATGAATGTTCTTCCTTAGGACAACAACGACCTTTATCCACTTCACCTTCTCCATCCAATAAAGAGCTCAAGTCTAGTTCCCAAAACACATCTAGTTCCATAGTCCATCGCATACTCCAAAACATGAACTACAAAGATAAAGGCCTAGGTCTTTATGAACAAGATATTTTGGAGCTGATTCATGTCAAGATCCCTCCATGCTCATACACACCCCAAGGTAAACAAGCTAAAGATGTTGGTAATCCCTGCATGCATCCTAAATCTACCACTTTCCATCACACCCCCCATCATCTACCCAAAACATATGTAACCATTCCACCTCCATCAACTTACAAACCACAAAAGCATGTGATCATACACCTTCCACCATCCACTTTGCTTCCACTTTTACCAACTCTAAATATCCCTCCATCCACCCTGCCGTCGTTGCTTCCAACACCTAACATACCTATCATTCATAAGTATCCTTACATCCCTAATCACGACCAACAAAAGCACACATCGTTTAAGCACAAAGCTTCCAATCATTCCATCCACTCCACCCACCCCATGGGATTCCAAAATAAACATTTGGATGCCTTTACTTATAAAGCCAAAAATCCAACTAAAACTCCTAAGGACCCTTATGCCTTAGGGCATCAATGTGAAAAGTCTCTAAATCATCCATCTTCTAAGCAAAGTACATTCACAAATCTATCCAAGACAATACCTCCAAAAGTAAAGCCCAAAAGCAAAATGGTTTGGGTTCCTAAGCAAATAGCTAGCAAAGAAAATGAGGCATCCTTATCCACCTCTCAAGAATGCCAATCACCTATATCCATCCAAAACTTCCATTCCCTTCAAAAATCCCACAAGAAAAAAAAGCACTAAAAATACTAAATCTATGTGGGTTCCTAAATCACTTCATCAACCATCCCCTAAGCAAACATCTCCATTGCTTCCTACACCATCATCCCATCAAAAGCTTCAATGTTTATCATAGTGTGTGCAACTGTTGGTCATAATTCCCTTCCACTCTGCAGGACCTCCACATAACTACATCTTCACATCTTCTATCCATTATCTTACATATCTCCCCCATGCTATCCCTATGGCCCATGCTTTGGCATAAACTTTTCATCCATCTTCATTCCATAAGCCTATATACTCCACATCATAATCCACTATCCCTATCCATCCATCCTTGCATGAACCATTCATAATCCATTTCATCATCCACTATCTACCTAATCCTTCTCTCAACCACACAATCCGTTATCAACATCTATGAGCATAATAACATGGTCCATGCGAAGACATCATCCATCTCCAATGGGACTACCAACATTCATAGCACTAGACACTTGAGTCCCTCCTATCCATTACCATGGTGCAAACCTGGCAAACAGGGGCCATGTGTAATTGTCATCCCATCTAAAATAAACCAAAAAAAAAAACAACATAAAGAGAAATCCTTTTGTCCAATGGTGAAAACTTGGTAAACATGTGCCTTGGATAAGTACCATGATGAAAACCTGGCAAACAGGCGTCATGTGTAGGTTGATCTTCTATGTCACTTACACTTGGGGGCACCTTGTCTCATCCAAACTATCCATCCTATCATACCAACCTATCATTTTCATCCTATCTTATCCTATCATACCATCCTACCATCCTTAGCCATTACACCCATACCCCTATCCTATTGAACCCATTCATTCACCCTTCCTCCTTTTGATTTTGATGAAGACATAGGGGCAAAATGTTGAAACATGTTTGGATATTTCTTGACATACCTTGTTTCCAAACCAAGTCCTATCCATTGACCATTTATCCATCCCATTTAAACCAATCCATCATGTTAAATCCAATCATGTCATCCCTTGGTCATGAGCCTTGTCATGTAAAAATCCTAAGCATTACCACCTAGAATGGGACATGTTATTCCTATGCAACATAGCCTTTGGAGATCACCTCCTAGCTCCCTTATGATTCATCCACTATGGCGTATCCTTATCATGAGCTTTCCATCTTATAGCTTATCCCCATTCATTTATCATGATCTTTCCACTATAGCCTACCTATCCATTTATCATGAGGCATGCATCCATCCCTTATATGGCCTATCCTCTTATCTATCCATTCAACTCTCATGAAGCTTCCATCCCATCCAACTCTCATGATCTTGCCATCACATTTACTATGAGCCCATCCTTTTAACCATCCAATCCTACCTCCATCCTTGCACCTAGACTTGGTTTTCTCCCTTGTCATTGGTATCTAGCACAAAGGCTACCAAAATTGTAAATCCATTGACATTCAAGACATTTCAAAAAATCCAAAAAAAATCAAAATATTCTCCAAAAAATTAAAAATCCAACGAAAAATCCAAGCAATAAAGAGTATCATCCAAAACAATCCACTCCATCAACATTCAATCAAAATCAAACCATCATCATCATCAATTCTTCTTATCAATAACATTCATTCATCCATTTCAATCAATCACTTCTTCCAATCATATCAATCAACTCAATCTAAGCAATGATCTTAAATCCAAGTCACACTAATCCATATCAAGCAAGATAGTCAATCAAGGAACATTATCCAATCAAATCAACAGGTGTTGATCCTACTCTTGTCATGATCCAAATCAATCATCATCAATGGGATATAGCGTTCCCACATCCTTGTGTTGATCTAGGGATATAGCTTTCCCCGCAATGACAACACTATCATTATCAATCAAACAATCATTCATTGGTTTATGACTTGACAAGGGCAATACCTTGTTTGTTTTGCATCCTTAGACCACACTAAGAACACTTGCTTATGCTTAGATTGAGTGGATTCTCCAATCCTCACACCATCACTATCATCATTCAAAACAATCCAATCATCAAAACAATCAAACCAACAACAACAAACATCAAAACTAAAGCACATCAAGCCAACCATCAAAATAAATCCAATCAAAATCAATCAAAAGTAGCTCAATCCACCACATATCATCCCATCATCAACAATTCATCAATCAATCTCAATCCATAACCAAATCTTTGATCATCATCAATAAAATACAAATCAGAACTACATCTCATTTCCATCGTTAACTGTCATGATCCCATGGATACAGGGTATGTAGGCAGTCTGGAGTATAAAGGAAGTGCCCAGATTCAGGCACAGGTGATTTTCCTCTTTCTCCTCTCATCATTTCTTCTATCGTCTGGGATATAGCTTTTCCCACCATGACAACACTATCATCATCAACAAAACAATCAATTAATCATTGGTTTATAGCTTGACATGGGCAATACCTTGTTTATTTTTGAATCATTTCTGCATGCTTGCTTGTGTGTGTTATTATTTTATCTTCCATTTGCATCATATTGGTATCATTTCCAGCTAATATTCATATGTTGTATTCAGACAAGGTTGTATTACGCTGGGGCACGAGACACATCGTCACCCTGGTCCTTCTACCTTGGTGCATAACGTCTAGTGCTATATCAAACATCATGGTTGCTCACATTCATTGTAGCATAACACATCTTCATTTCTTCTATCTATCCTCTTATCTTTTGTAGCCAAGCCATTTCTTTTCGAGAGCCTACCCGTGTTTGTCCAACCCGCCTATCCTCTCGAGGGGGCATCACCATCCTATCTTTCTATTCTCATCCTATCTTTCCATCATCATATCCTTACATCATCATCATCCCTATCGATTATCCATATCTTAGATTCTTTCAAATGATGTTACTCAACATAAAGCTTATCATCTCGAACATCATCTCAAAGAAGGGCAAAATGTAGACACCCAAAATTGTCCCAAATTTTTCCATGTTTTGCAACACCTTATTAAAACATTATCCTAGACATCATGTAGCATTTTGTCCTAAATCCCACTCTTAATCCATCTTAATCCCACTTAGCCAATTAATTAAATAAATAAAATAAATTTTATTTATTTAATTAATTTCACATTCATAATCCCACTTTCCAATTAATTAAATAAATTTTATTTATTTAATTAATTTTCACATCATATCCCAATCCTATCCTAATCATCTTCCCAATTAATCAAATAAGTTTAATTTATTTAATTAATATCTAACTCACATATCCCAACTAATTCAAATATTTTATTTGAATTGAGTTCTCACATTTCATTATAAGCCAACTTTCCAATTAATTAATTAAATTTTATTTATTTAATTAATTTATCTTATCATTTAGCCGACATGTGTGCCTCTTTCATTTAAAAAGATAAGTGGTACTACAGCCTTTTATTTAATATCTTTCACATGGGCCCTATCCTTCTCCTTACACTTGTCAAATTACTACAACTCCCTTAAAGAGTGGGATAACCGAATCAATCCTAGCCATCCATATCAATCATTTAGCTTTTTAATCTCAACCATCCATTTGAACCAAGCCTTTCCTATAAATCAAACCCCTCATAAGCCATTAGCATGCATTAAGCCTCAAGTATCCTTATTCTACCAAATTTTCATCTCAAGCCCTCATCCATCATCTTCAATCCATCTAGCTTGAATCTATCAACTATCAATCATCCATCATTTATCTTCTTATCAATGTTATGCTGTGGAATTGAGCAACCAACACAACAAAGTGATCAATCAATCAAGCATTTCATCTTGCATCTTCGAGGTATTGAATGATTTGGGTTTAGGTTATGCATTTCAATTGTTTGATCATTTCCATTTGTAAATCCAAATTTTTTGATAAACAGACATGACCACATTGATCTATGGGACATTCTCTGATATGCAATTGCTGGTATAGTCAAATGGCACACTTGTGTCATTGGCATTACTATTCCCACTTTTGATTTTGCCTATTGTGGTTGTTGTTGTTATTTTTGTTGTTGTTGTCATTTTATTTGTTGCCGTTGTTATTGTTATTGTACGACATGTCATGATTGAGAAGTGGATCCTTGTAAGCCACATGTGTCTTGTTAGAAGTATGTTGTTGAGTTCCTCCTTGATTTTGATGAAGCACATCTTGAATAACATGTTTGAGATGTATACAATTGTTGGTTGTATGTCCTCTTCCTCTATGATACTCACAATAGTCGGTGTCTTTCCAATAGTGAGGTTTGATTTGAGGTTTGTAATCACTTGTTTGTGGTAGAGAGATTTCATTGTTGGCCAATAGCTTCCTTAATATGAATTCTTGGGACTCACCCAGTGGTGTGAACTTTCACCTTGGATTTGAGTTGAACCATGGTCTTGGCTTTTGAGGGAATGTTTTGTTGGGTGTAACATTACTTGCCTCTCCTTTGAGAGTAAATATTGGCTGTTGTTTGGGAGCCGCAACCTTGGCATCAACTACTCCATCATTGACGACATTTTTATTCCTAGTCCAAAACTTTGATTTGTCAGTTGTGTAGTTGGAGGTAGGCATGTCCTTGTATAACTTGATTTGCCCCTTGGCGATCATAGCTTTCTTGATGAACAATCCCATCTCAGTGACCTTTGAGAATGAAGTAGGGCATTGACTTTGTATTTGATAGCTAAGATCGGAGTTGAGGTTATGGACAAACATCTCCATTAATTTCTTCTTTGGTACATCATATAAACATTTACTTGCTAGTTGTCTCCACCTTTGTAGGAAGGAGGCGAATGATTTGCCACTCTTTTGTTTGGTGTTGCATAGGTCGAGCATAGAAACCTCACGTTCAATATTGTAAGAGAAGTGCGTGATGAATTTGTTGACTAACTCATCAAAAGTTTTGATGCCCAGTGGAAGCCGTGAGAACCACTCCATGGCTTGACTACCTAGAGATTTAGGGAATAGTCTCATTAATTAAGTCTCATTGTGAGCTACTTCCATGCATGCTGCGTTGAATTCCCTAATTTGATCTCTAGGGTCCCCTTTCCCTTTGTATTTGTCAAATTTAGGAACTTTGAATCGAAAGGGAAAAGGTGTCATGTTCAAACTTTTATCAAAGGGGTATGGTGCAATATCTTCCAAGGAGTAGGTTTTAGTGTTTGTACTCATCTTGAGAGACATCATTTGCTACTTTAGACCCTCAAGTTGTTTTCTCATTTCTTCCATAGGAGTGCTTAGGTCTATGGCTTTCTTTCCTTTCTCATGATTATCCTCTACGTTTGGCTCTATGGCTTTCTTTCCTTTTTCGTGATTATTCTCCACATTTTCTTTGATTGTGCTTAGATCAAAATCCGCGTGGAGCTTAATTCCCATATTTGCGAGATGATAAAAATACTTGTGAGGGTCATCATGGAGCACTTTCTCTAGCAAGTGTTGGAACTTCTGATCTTGGAGGGTTCCTTGATACTCTTCGTGAGAGATTTCTTCATCACTATCATGAGGGGTGATGATGTGGTTGGATGATCCAGCCATTTCAAGTTACCTTTTGTATTGAGATCTAGTAAGAACCATGCAAGGTGACGTGGGACGAGGTGGGATGAAAATAGAGATTTTGGTAAGGTGCCGATGGAGACTATTGAGAATACGATACTTTTGACAAGATTTGGACAAGGGACTCATTCGATCAATGATTCCAAGTAAGACGGCCGATACAAAATGATAGTCACTAGTAAGGGTACTCGATACCTACCTTACTGTGTAGGGACTAGTCATGCACCAAGACCACTAGCGAAGTTCTATGACCTACTAGGGTTACTTGAATCCAAAGTGATACAAAAAAGGGGCCTATGCTAATCTGATATGGGATACTTTGACTATGGACTAGGAGGACCTGATAGAAGGTGAATGGGATGACCAACGAAAGAGAGACTTTGACACAAAATGGATGGAAAAATGACTGCAAGGTAAGATCTGATCATGGAATCTAGAACTAGACTGAAATGGGTATCCAGAAATGACAAAAAAATTCTCTCAAAGATTGTGCAAGTGCTCACTATCATGCATGCGCTAGAACAGATGCGCGACAAAAATTAGTAAATGCGCAGGAAGTTGACATAGAAATGTCACACTGGTAAAAATCAAATGTGATGTAATAGGTATCAAAAGCACTGTAGGTCAGTATATATGTGTTGCAAGTTGGCACAAATGCACAGCAACAGAAAATAGATGCACCACTCTAATTTTTCTCAGTATTTTAGCATTTTTTTGAAATTTTCTGATGTTTTTTGGTACTTTGGTTGCAAGAAGGTCTTTTTGATCTAATTTTCTAAAATTATGGCAAGAAGACACAGCAAACACAAAGAATATTTTTATGGTTTTTTTGGTGATGTTTTGACTCTTTTTGGACTAAAAGGAAAAGCAAGTACAATCCTAGGCTTGAAATGGATTACAGGGGTTTTTGGCCACTAGAAAAAAGGTATTTAATGAAGGCAACCATTCAAGTAGTTATACATGTGGCATCACTACTCTCCATTATGGAGTCTCCCAGCCTGCAAGGGTTGTGCCTTGGAGGGTTTTGGGGGAGGTTGGCTATCGATATAACACAACTTCACTCATTGTTTGAAGCTTTCGCTCTAAACACAATTTATTTATAGTGGCTTGGAAGGGCTTGGCATCTAGCCTATTACCACTTAGGGTCATTCCTACTTGGATGAATGGTATCAAAGAGCAGGCCCCTCTAAAGGAAAAACACATGCAAAAATGATACGTCTGGCATTTTGGTCACCCAAGATAGGGGAGAGCATAAGCCTGGTATCATTCCCAAAACATAGAATATAGTGGTTCTTTTACCCTAGTTAAAATGAGAAAAACTAGATTAGCTATCTACTTGGGCAAGCATAGAATTTTGTTAACTTTGAAGTGATAACAAGATAGTAATGGTCCAGTTTTACCAAGATAGCAATGATGAGTTCAATTTTATCCACGTAGCATGAATTGTTAACTTTGAAGTGATGGTCGAGATAGCAATGGTTTAGTTTTACCCAGATACCAATGATGAGTTCAATTTTATCCACGTAGCATGAATTGTTAACTTTGAAGTGATGGTCGAGATAGTAATGGTCCAGTTTTACCTAGATAGCAATGATGAGTTCAATTTTATCCAGATAGAAATGAGTTGTTAACTTTGAAAAGATAGCAATATAGCAATGATTCAATGATATGCAAGATAGCAATGATTCAATTACCACTTTCCTAGTTAAAACTATGTGAGATTTCCATGAGCATCCATTTTACTTTCCCGTTAGAAATCGAAGTGTGAGCTAACAAGTGCAACTATATGAATCTAAACTAGTACCTAGCCTACAAAATAGATCAAGAGAGTTCCTACAAAAAGATGTCAGCGTTAGTGGAAACTTCAAGGAAACCCTAAAAATCATTGCCTAAAACAGATGCACTGCTTCGGAGACTGAATGCGCAGAAACATAGAACAGAAGCACCGCAATACATATGCGCTAAGACAAAGGTCAAAAGCATTGGAAAATAGTGTATATGCACTGATATGATATATGCGTCATATCTGATGGTAAATGTGTCGTAACAGAATATGTATGTGCTGAAATGATGTATGCACTGGAATAGTCAGTATATGAGTCAGAACAGAGACTATATGCATTGTAGGAATGAATGTGCCATAACAGATAGTATATGCATGTTAGGGTGTGTCAGATGCATGATTTCCTCCTATGTACAGCTTTCTAAAACACAAAAACTCAATTTTTGGGTTAAATTTGGGGCTAGACCCCATGGTGGGCACCAAAAATGTTAAGGGAAAATTGGATCTAAATGAATAATCAATATATCAATATCAAAATACCCAAAACTCAATGAAATAATGAACAATACAAAGCAAATCTCCTTTAATTCTCAGCTTCCATTGATCGCCTATCACAAATGATCTTGTCTATGAATATGGCCCTCAGAAGGCGCACTTCCTTGCTATGATTCTAAGATGTCAAATGAGAATGGCTATGATAGTTTCGCCATGAAGATGAGCTTCACAACAATGATAGCAGTGCATAGTAATGAGTGTGATCACAAGCAATGAAGGAATTGGTGCCAATGGTGCGCTGTAATTCCTGTAGAGTAATGATACTTAAAGCTTGGATGGATGAAATGGAGGAATGAGGTTGTACTTATAGACTCGAGAGAAATAAGATCAACATTATAGAAAGAACAAGAATATCAATAGTATAGCATGGTTGAGGAATGTGCGCGAGTAGGAAGAAGACAAGTGTCACACAAAAGTTGTTTTATTTTAGTTAACTACTTTCCTTTCTAAAGATAAGACATGCTTTTCATAAATTAGAAAGCTTTTTTTCTAATTTAAGAGATATTGATAAAAACAAGGTTGATTGAATAGATAACTCAACTTGAGATTTGCTTTTGCATGATTTGAGAGAAATTAAATAATAAATTATTTAATTGTGTGTGCATGAAGAAAAAGACTTATTTTTAGAAGATTTGGAAGATATTTGAAGAATTAGAAAATAAGAAAGCAAATTAAATAAATAAATTTATTTAATTGTTGTGCATGATTTGGAAGAATAAATAAAATATTTGATTGTATTTTATTTTTGGAGATTGAAAGGATTTAAATAAATTTGATTTGATATATTTAAATTTGGAAGAATGAATTTGATTTAATTAAATAATTGAGAATTATTTAATTGCTTGGAAGAATTTAATTAAATAAAGAATTTTATTTAATTTTGACTTTAGAAGAGGTAATTAAATATTTTGATATTTAATTAACTTAGAGCAATATGAATCAAATAAATAAATTTGTTTATTTATTTATTGATAGAAGAATTAGAATGGAATAAATATTAAGAATATTTATTTGGACTGAATCATGTCATTTTTAGGCGTATACAAATACAATGCCATCTCATGGCCCCTTTCGTTTTCAGGCTCCTTCCACAATTCTTTGGAGGACAATTAGAGGAATGATTCCACACAAGACTAAGTGAGGGGAATTAGCACTAGCTAGACTAAAGGCTTACGAAGTATTTTCTCATCCATATGATAAGACAAAGAGAATGGTCATCCCAGATGCATTAAAAGTTATGAGGCTTCAACCTGGCCACAAGTACTGTCTGCTAGGAAGGCTTTCTCATGAAGTTAGCTGGCATCATTATGAAACCATCAAGGAATTAGAAGAGAAGAGAAAGGCAAGGTCTCAGGTGGCATATGAAAGGAGGAAGCAAGTGGCAAAATTGAGAGAAAAAGTAAAGAAGGCAGTTGATGAGCATCTTGGCAGTCAGACACAGATTTTGACTCCAATAAACTATTAGGCAAGCTGTCATAAACTTGCCCTAAGCAATCAGTTTTGAGAGTGACTAAAAGTAAAAAGTAATCTACCACTTGAGTTAATAGATTATTTATAAAACGGTTTTTTAAATTTTTATAATCTAGAGCTAAACTATCTCAAGTATTTTTTCAGTCTAAGGCTATTTTTGGTATTCTGTTCTTTCCCATATACATTATTGGAGAGAAATTTTTAACTCTCAACTTGGTTCAATCCTTGAGTTTGTTATAGTTTAATCAATTTATTTGGGGTATTCAACCTGTGGAACTTTTTTGCATCATTTTAATTGAGCAATTTATGTTGAAGGTCTGTCAGTACTATGTTGCTGGCTTCCAACTTCAAAAAAAATATTTGAATTCAAACATAGATGACCCCTAGTCTTGTCGACGACCACAACTAATCTTACTCAAACAAGCCATAGTTTGGCACATGTTGTTACACGCGCATGCCTACCAATTTGTGGGTTGCCTATTCTGATGTGGGGATTGGAACTTGAAGCACTTCCTTTATGAATTCACTACTTCACCTATACATCAGAACCCCTTGGACATTGATTCCCCATTTCAATTCTTTAGCTATGTTGGCAAATGTTTTGTTTTGTGTTATTGTCCTCGCAAAATTCAAATTGAAGGAATTGATCCTGCCTTGCTCCAGACAACCCTAGAAAATGAGCAATTGCTTGAACATAGTGGCCATGAAATAGTATTGGAGAAGGTAGCCTTGTATCAAGCCCAATTAAAGGAGTTAAAGCCAAGCTTGGACTCTATACAAGAGTAAACTCTTGTACCATCTGTTATTTCATATGCTATTTATTAATTCTAAAGTTTTAGGTTGTGAATAAGTTTAAAGGTAGTTGGAAGCTTAGCTGAGGCTATAAAATCCAATTCCACCCTCAATGCAAGAGTAAAGTCTTTACCATCTTTTTATTGAAAAAATAAAAAATTATAAAATATTTTGAGTTAGTTATGATGTCCATATGTATTATTAAGAAGATTTACAATCTTTTAGGTACCAGAGGAAGGCTACTTTATATAGTGAACAGGTTGAAGAACTCAATACCATAACTTTGGAGTGTGATGAAAGAAAGAGACAATATGATGAATTGAGGAAAAAATGGTGAGTGCTTGAAGACTAATAAAATTCAACCATGAACATGTATGATAATTCAAGGATGAACTTTTGCCACACAATTAGTCATGATTTTTATGCACTAAAATTTAACTCTAGGTCTTTTATACAATTCTTAGTCTAGAAATTTTCTTCAGTTTCTATTCTTGTACAACCAGGTCAGCAACTTCTTTATATTCCTCTAATTTTTACATTGTCCAATGTTTAGGTTGGATGAATTCATGCTTGGATTCAATACTATATCTCTAAAGTTGAAGGAAATGTATTAGGTCAGAAATTGTTGATTTGGTTGTATTAATAATATGTTAAATTTATTAATAATGTATATATCAAGGTGTTAAGGAATTGAAAATATATGCAGATGAACTATGGGTGGTGATGCTGAGCTGCATCTTCTCGAGTCATTGGACCCTTTTGCTGAAGGCATCATTTTTAGTGTACGACCTCCCAAAAAGAGCTAGAAAAATATTACTAACCTATCTAGTGGTGAAAAGGTATATTTCAAGTGTCTCATTGAGTTGTATGTTTACTTCAAGTGGTAGAATATGTCACCCAATACTGATTAATGTAGTTACCAAAAAAGACCATTTTACTTGGTTTACAAGGACTCCAAGAAATGCAAACAATTTACTATTTAGTTGAATATTAATCTAGATCTGCTATATAGAGTTGGTCCTAATGAAAATTTGAAAAAAATAGCATCCATGTTTTATTAAAAAGGATAAAGTATTCTTAGATCTATTTGAGAATTTGTAGGCTCCTTTACTAGGTTCTTATGTCTGAGCACAATCATTTTTACAGATATTAAGTTTATTAGCTTTGGTTTTTGTGCTTCACCATTACAAACCTACCTCTCTCTATGTCATGGATGAAATTAATGCAGTGTTAGGTAAGCTATGGTCCTTTACTTTTAAAATTTTGGGTTTCTATGTTTTTTTTGGGTGTTGTTGAAGTTTCTATGATGTTGATAGTTTGGATTCATTGGGCTATTAATATAGAAAGTGAGAGCATGTTCATGTTCAAGAAAACCAAGTGAAATTGCAATAATCATCAATTAATAAATTCTTTGTAGGGAAGCTTGTTGTACTAGACACTGATACCTTCAATTATTTTTCCAAAGACATTGTCTTTAGGATCACTTTTTTCAAGAGTAAGTAGCTTTGATAATATGGGGGGGAGGGGTTTGTGTAGCTTAGGGATATCACATCTAAATTTATTTAATAATAAATACACTAATGGATGGATGAAATTACTGTTTGGAATGATAAATTGTTCAAATTTTAAAAATGTCTCAATAGTCGGTCACTGCATTAAAGACAGGACTAAAGATGCCCATTTTATAATCATAAGGTAAGTTTTAATTTTTTTTGTCTCAAATGAGTAAATAGTAGTGTAGTTTCTTGGGAGATGGGTTGCTTATATGTTAAACTACATTTATATCTTTTTGATTGATAGACTGTAGCTTGACAGATCTCTTGACAAATGTTTGTTACTTATGTAGCTTGAGGAATAATATGTTTGACTTGGTAGATAGATTAATTGGCATATATAAGACTGACAATTGCACCAAAAGTGTGACCATTAATCCAAGAAGCTTTGTTGTCAGTGCAAGCTATAGTTAAGCTATTTAGGAATGTGATGGAGTTTTTTTTGTGTATCACTTTATTGTAAGATATCCATTTCTCATGGATCCTTGATATACCAGATATTGATATTTGTTGACAACTATTGTGTTTATGTAAATATCTATAGCATGAAATTGTTGAGAACGCTATTGTGTTTTTGTAATGTTTGGTAGGCATTTTGAAATGGAGGATGAATTTGTGATTCATCTCACTAGAAGATCCATAGATATATTGAAAAAGAAAACTATAGTATAAGGCTATTTGATATCCACATTATGTAATTTTACAGTGTATTTACTATTATACATTTCATACTAACTGAACATTTGTGATTTTCATTTTTGGCTGATAAATAAACTTTTTAATGTCTAAAATGGAATATTCTTCTTATTTTATTAGGATGATTTGTCCAATTATGATTGGAAACTTGTGGTGAAATTGAAAACACTGTTTAAAATTCCTTGAGCTACTACTAATGATGCATTATGCAATGGAACTTTGAATTGGAGCAAAACCTTCTGATGAAAATGGGAAACTGCAACCTGCAACATTACAAACACCATAATTAAGATAACAAATGGTGAACTTTGTTGATACTAGAATAGTAGCTTCTACATCATAAGATTCTTCTATTTGTTTTTCTATGTGGTGTACGTGTTGTACCTCTAGCTACAATAAGACAATAGTGAACTTCAAATCCTATCTATGCAGGAGGTCATTTGAATGTCTACTGTTTAGCTTGTTTTCTAAAATTTAATAGTTTGAACGGGCAAGTCTGGTATTGCAATGTGAGAAAGGGAAACTCAATTGATTCCAAGAGTAGAGATTTTGTGTAATGATCTTTTTATGATTTCTTGAGGTAATGAAGAAAATATCATGAAAATGTTGTTTTAAATAAATTCATATTTTACTGCAATTGTATGAAACCAAAAACATTTTCATGTCATCTTTAGCATGTTGTTGACTGGTTGGATTTCACTATTTCAAGTGCTTCTTTTGCTTCAGTTGTCTGGGACCATGTTATAGAAGATTATAGGGAATGGTGTGTTTTCTTGTTGTTGTAGGGTCACTGCTATAGGGGCCTCTAAGTAGCATTCTTAGGTTGTTATTCAGATATTATTCATAGTGGTTCAGGGTTGTTTGAATACATAGGTAACACCTCAATGGCTTGTGTGAAGGAGAATATGGAATGCACCAAGGCTGTAGTCAAAGCACTTGAATTGGTTAACAGAATGCCAAAAGAAATGATGTTTCATGGAATGCTTAGTGGCAACATCTCTTTTCTAAGTGTCAAAATATGTGAAGGGCTTCATCGATTTGACTTACCTTTCCATTGTTTTTCTATTGTATCTAATGTGGCTGCTGAACTGGTTTTTTCTTTAGCCAGTCCTTGTACTTTGTTGTACATGATAGAACTGAACTAGTTTTTTCTTATGGCAGCCTTGTGTTACTGTTTTATTATTTGTAATTCTTTTCCTGCATTGTTCCAATACAAAAAAATATATTTATTGCCACTTCTCTTTATCTTGTTTCATTTTCTTATTGGATGATTCTCAAATAGAAAGTGTTGGCTCAAATTTATCAATCTTTACTTGGCAGCATCATAAAATATATAGTTTTCCAAATTTATTTTCTTTTATGTTTTAATTCAAATTTAATAATATGTTTTTTCTGCATTATAAAATTTATGATATTTAATAAATTATTCATATCGTGATTACATTTACTACCAATTAATGGAAACCAGTAAATAAAAATGACTACCATGACTAAATAAATGACCAGTTAACAACAATCAATGACTAAATTAATTTGGATGATAGGCCATTCTATATGTGCACACATCTTGTAACTACAAAAAAAAATTGGTAGTCCTAATAAAAATATAATTTCTTTGGTAGTCCTTCCTTTTTTAGTCATCCAAAAAAAATTGTCATAATTGGCCAATCTTTATTAAAAAGAATTGTAGATGTATAAAAGTAACTGCCATGATAGGTGAATTAATTCACAACCGCATGAATTAATTCATAATTGCTAAATAAGGTATAATTTTTATTTTAACCGCCGTCTCCAATTTGTAAAAGCCACCAGGGTTAATGTCCACGTTATTTTTAGTATATTGTTATTTTTAGTGTGGTGTTTCAATAATGCATTGTCTATCATTTCACTCGATTTATGTGTGAATTATCATAGAGAACTGTGATTTTGGTTCACCTAATAGATGGGACATTAAAAATTGCTCAGATGCAGTAGGTGAAGTTTTGGATCAATTGGACAAGATAGACATGTATAGTCTCTACACTCCTAAATGCATTCACACAAATGCATCAACAAATGCAAAATGGGTGAACCAATTCAAATATTTAACTAATAACAAGGTACACTTATATTTCTCAATGCTGAGCATATTATTTTTTTCCATTGTGATCCAATCTCATAATGAGTGAAGCAAACTAAAATTCACATTCTTTTTCAGAAGAATCTCACTTATTTTTTACACATGACTATTAATGTTATGCATTTTTCAGTTCTTTAGGATGCTTGGTGGGTATGATCCTTGTCTTTATGAATATGCCTAAGTGTATTACAACAGATATGATGTTCAGAAATCTTCATGTCATCAATGGCTCACACCTTAGAAATTGGAGTATATGCAAGTAAGATTTTCTCTCAATAGTGGCAATCACATATGTACCCTAACCTCAAAAATGGTGATAAATTTCTCTTTTAACATCATGTCATTACTTCTTTTATGGTTGAAATCATTATCTAGTGAGCTTTAATAGAAATAAAGAGATTTTCACAAAATGCAACCATGATATCTTCAATGCGTGGAACTGGTCAAACACTCAATCTCAATTGTCGGCCTATCTTAAGCTTATTAAGGCGGGTCTCCAGATATGGGTTTATAGGTATTTCTATTGATATATGTCAAGTATCTCCTTCCATCCCTCCAAAGAGATGTTAATGGCAATTTCAAACTTCATCCATGTTCAAAAGTGATAAATAGTATTTTTATTGCCAAAAACTTACCTGTGACTATTAAACTCTTTAATATTTAAAAATAGCTATAATAATGATGCTAAATCTTTTATAATTAATGTATTTAATAGTGGAGACACAGATGGGCAGATTCCAGTGCTATCAACAAGATACAATCTAAATGTTCTGCAACTTCCAAAAGGTCCTTGGTGGCCATGGTATTATCAGGGGCAGGTGAGAAATTAATTCAATTACCGTACATAACTGAAAAACTCAATTGAATCCATTTAAAGAGATGCAGACTTACACCAATGGATAATTATAGGTAGGTGGGCGGACTCAAGAATATGAGGGCTTGACATTTTCCATGTGTAGAGGTGTTGGCCATGTACTGCCAATTTTTAACCAAGGCCAAGCTTTGTCTTTCTTGAGCTCATTTTGTTTAGGGACAGCTCTGCCCAATGGAGGACAATGATAATCCTTTAAATTCATATTTTTTTTCCCACAAACATATTATGTGCCTAAAATAGAAGGTCTATTCCTAAACATCATCATTTAAACAGTCAAAAGTTAATTTTAGTCAATAAAAATAAAATAAATATTTACTACTTTCAGATGTGGATGAAGTGTAAAATTTCAATAAAAATAGGATAAATATTTACCACTTTTAGATGTGGATGAAGATGGGTTTTTCTTCATTTGTACATATATGTAGTGTGTAAATATTGATTTTTAGCTAATGGAGAAGCTCTGGAGTCGAAGCCACAACAATAAAAAACTTTCTTTTTAAAATTTTTTTAGGGAAACTCTTTGTATAGAGAGCAATTGATGATCGATAGTGTATGTATAGCAAGCTCCCTCGCTGCCATATTTCTTAACTAGATCTTGTCAAGGAAAGATTTCCTAGATCAATTTGGGTTTCTTAGATCATTTTTTTGTTGGAAACAAGGTGAATAACTGAGAGGGGGGGTGAATCAGTTATTGTAAATATTTTAATTTTCTTTCCTTGTTAACAATTAGTGCAGCATCAAAAACAAATAACCATACATAACCATAAGAGTAGAAATAAGATCAACACACATAACACAGTAATTTTAATGTGGAAAACCCTGTTAAGGGAAAAAACTATGGGGTGACTAACCCAAGAATGTATTCTCTATTAAAAGAATAAGGAGTACAAAATGACACTTGTCAATTAGGGCTCATTGCCTGAGCACACTACTCACAAGAGGCACACTTCCTACAAGAGACTCACTATCTACAATGTTTATGGAGGGTAACCAAGAATTTGAACTAATGAGAGGCATCCACATATGCTAAGGTTCAGTTCCAGTTAGGCTCAAAATATTGATCTATTGCACTTCATTCTTTCTTTATTTTAGTGCTGATGTTCTATCACATACCAGACTTGTATTCTTACTTCCACTCTACTCTCTACCCTTTTTCACACACTATCTCTCTACACACATAATTTCATACTGAAATCCATCTGGTATATATATCTGCACCAAGGATTTCAACATCTTTCTAGTCAACAACTGGAATACTCAAGATATTTACTAAACACAGATCTGTCGGCTGGATCCATGATCAATATGTGATGCGTATCAAAAAAATAGATATAGAAGTCATCAATAATGTCGGCCAACCATGTATGATTCCTCAAATAGCTTGACCATTATCAATTTCTTATCCAGATTAAGGTCTGATGCTCTACCAGTTAGTTCTTCCTCAACTTGCTCTGCCTGTCAGGAACCCAACACTTAGATGCTCATCTATTTTCACTCTTTCATCACCGGAGGCTCAATCTCTGGAATGTAATAGTCATGGTACTCCTCTTGACTTCCCCAAGTCTGCACTTTGCTGAGATACATCCTCTAAGAGATCCGGACCTGATTGTCAGACCTTGCTACATGCTCTATTCTTGTTCACCGGACTAAAATACTCTTCAATCTGACTTCCAGCATAGACATACTATATGATGTGGATGTGTGGGATAAGCTTTGTTGCCATCAATGACAACAATGATGAAGCCACATAGTGTCTCTTGCCAACAATCTCCCCTTTTGGCATTGATGGTAACACTTGTGAAAAATGACTAAGTGTCGTAGCAAACTCCCCCCTGGTTGATACTCTATCTTGTGTACACTTTTACCGAAGCTCCCCCTTAGCTAGATCCCACATTTTTCACTACTCCTCACTCCCCCTTTGACATCAATGGAAAAGGGTGGAATCCGCACACCAAAATTTGTAAAAACCAACCTATACATAGCCACATAAGTATATTTACATGTTATACTTACATATACTTAAGTATGTCTGTAAAGGTAGTCTTCAACTGTACAACTTCTGTTGCCCAAATCTGCTTCATCTTGTCCAAAATTGAGATGTGACCACTCATAAAAAATGTAAAAGATTTTTCCCTCTTTAAGTGTGCCGGATCACTGCTCTGGGCTGTGGTCTAAGTATCAGTTAGGGCCTCATGCATTGCCTCTAACCTAGGGATAATTATCCCTCTTAGTTCACTCATTCTGCTTATTCTATTCTTCTTCTCCTTCTCAAGCTTGTTTATCTCATTTATAGTGGAAATAGCCTGGCACTCTTGATTCATTATGGATGAGGTGACAGGATCAAAATTCTAAGATAAACTTGATAGTTTACCCTCTTGTTCTACCACCTTCTTTGCAATGTCTGTTGTCACTGTGGACCAAGATAAAAAAAATTGTATAATTCTCTGTCATCTTTAAGAGCATTTTCTAGGCTCTTTATCCCAATATTCAGATTTCTCCTATCATTTGCTATGAGTCCCTGCACTTCAGAGAATCTCTTTCCCAAAAACTCTTTCCATACTTTCTCTTCTACTGATTTCTCCAAAGAATCAAAATGTGTGCTAACAGAATTAACAAGAGATTTCAGATTACCAGATGAAGAGGCCGAAAGTGTTGATAACTGAGAGGGGGGGGTGAATCAGTTATCCTAATTATTTCTTCTTTTGAACTTTCTTATTAATCAATGCAGCATTGAATCAAACAAACAAACATTACCATGAAATGAAAAACACATGACACAGTATTTTTGACGTGGAAACCCTGTTAAGGGAGAAAACCACGGGGTGATTAACCCAAAGATTATTCTCTGTTAGAAGAATAAGGAATTACAAAATGGCACTTGCCAATTAGGGCTCACTGCCCGAGCACACTGCTCACAAAGAGGCCCACTGCCTACAAGGAGACACACTGTCTACAAAGTGATAAGAATCACAGTCTTGAACTGATTGGAAGCATCTACATATGCTGGAGTTCAGTTCCGGTTAGGCTCAGTACACTGATCTGCTGCACTTCATCTTTCCTCTGTTCTTTATTCTGCTATCCTTTCACATACCGGATCTTTCTTACTACTTCTGCTCTGTTCTGCACTTATTCGCATACACCATCACACAAAATACACTTTTCACAACTAAATCCATCCTCTATATATATCCGCACTAGTGATTTCATTATCTTTCTAGTCGGCACCCGGAATAATCTATCTTCTCACAAACTCTGTTTTGTCGGCTGAATCCTTGCATATCAAGTAATGCGGATCAAGCATATACTTGTAGATATCATTAATCATGTCGGCCAAACATGATTCATGCCTTTACAACCTTTACCATCAACAGTAACACATCCGGAAAATAGTCTGATACTCTGTCAGTCAGTTCTTCCTCTGTTCTCACTGTCTCTCAGGAATCCGGTACTCAACTATTCATATCTTTTTCTTTGTTCATCACCGGAGGCTAAATCCTTGGAATATACTACTCAAGGTAGTCCTCTTGACTTCCCCAAATCCGCACTGCACCAAGACACTTCCTCTGAGAGATCCAGACCAATCTGTCGGACCTTGCCACATGCTCTGTTCTTGTTCACCAGACCACAACAATCTTCATTCTGACTTTCGGTAGAGACACACCATGACTTGCGGATATGTGGGATGACCTTTGTTGCCATCAATGACAACAACCATGAATCCATATAGTGTCTCTTGCCAACAATCTCCTCCTTTGGCATTGATGGCAACACTTAGTGAAAAATGACTAAGTGTTTACACTATGCTTCCCCTTGGCTGATGCTCTATCTTTATATACAATTTCCGAAACTCCCCCTTAGTTGGATTCCTCATTTTTCACTGCTCCTCACTCCCCCTTTGACATCAATGGCAAAGGGTAGGGTCCGCACACCAAAATTTTCAAAAATTTTCTATACATAGCCGCATATTTACATACTCACGAATGTCTGCAAAAGATGTCTTCAGTTGGATCAGTTCTGTAGCCCAACTTTGCTTCATTCTATCCAAAATTGAAATGTGACCACTCAACAAAAATGTAAATGCATCTGCCCTTTTTAGATCTTTCGGATCACTTGTCTGGGCTGTGATTTGAGCTTCTGCTATGGCCTCATGCATGGCCTCTAGCTTAGGGACAATTAACCCCCTGAGCTCACTCAACCTGCTTATTCTATTTTTCCTTTCCTTCTCCAATTTCTTGGTTTCACTCAAGACTACAATAGTCTGACATTCTTGATTTGTTATAGAGGAAGAAAGAGGATCAAAACTTTGAGACAAGCTTAGTAGTGTGTCCTCTTGCTCTTTTATTTTCTTCTCAATGTCCACTATTACCTTGGACCATGAGATACAAAATTTGTATATTTCACTGCCATCCTTAAGAGCATTTTCTAAGCTCTTTATCCCAATGTTCATGTTTCTCCTATCATTAATGATCAAACCCTGAACCTCGGAGAACCTTTTATCCAAAAACTCCTTCCGGACCTTTTTTTCAGCTGATTTTTCTAGAGATTCAAAATGTGTACTAACACTGCTGACTAAGGTTTTGAGATTACCGGAAGAGGAGGCTGTGGGTTCCTTCTGAAAAGATGGCATGATCTTTTCCAGCACTCCAGATGCTACCTCCATAAGCTCACAGTCTTCCATGTGAGATTTCAGTAGTTTCTCTTTGACTTTCTCATTTGCAAATGAGGCTATTTTCATTGTTTGCACCGGTGACAAAGAGTCAAAATCTAATGGTCCTTTTAGCAGGTCCGGTTCATCAATTTCTATAGTGGCTTTTGTCAAGAATTCTTGAACAGTTTGTGCAGTGTCTCTTGCCGGAGACAGATGTTTCTTCTCTTCTGCAGTTTTGTCCTTTGGAATCTTTTCTCCTTCCTTACTCTTACCACTTTCAGTTGTGGTTTTCTCTGTTGGGGTCTTCTCTTTCTCTGCATCCTTGGTGCTGTCAACCTCTTTTTCTTTAACTACTGCTTCTTTCTCCTGTAGTTTCTCTTCTTCTTGGGATCCGGAGACTGTAGGGGAAACCGGAGGAGAGATGTTAGTCTGTTCAAGGGCCACTTCTTCCGGAGTAGATGATTCCAAGTCCACAGCTATTTCTGCACCTAAGTCCTCTACAACAGGAAGATTAAACCTTTTGAAGGTTTTTTGGAGAATCTTTTCAGTGTCCTTGGCTACCTTGTCGGTCTCACCAAGCATAAGCTGATTCATCCTTGCTTTGCTCCTGAATTCATCCTTGCAGTCTTTGAATACCATGTTCATTGTTTTGTGATCAATTGAAGGATATAGCTGAATAGCTATCTGTTCCCTGATCTCAAGGTCTTTTGCCATGGCATTGTTCTTTCTTATCTCTAATTCCATCTCTAGGCTCTTTGGGATTTCAGAGATAATCTCAATAAAAGCTTTATTGTAGATGTTCAAGTACCTTATTATAGCTTCTTGCAGGATCTTTTGATCTGCCTCATTGTAGTCATCATAGAATTCAGCCACCGGTTGAAGGTTCCCATCCACAGTGACTGATTTGACTACACTGTCTAGAGACAGGGTGGGCTTTTCAGAAAATTCTTCTGTCATTTCTTCCTTGTCTCGACCAGTAGAGGGTTTACCGGATCCTTTCCTTTTCTATTTCTTTATTTCTTTCACTCCCTCATCTGACTTAGTTTCTTCTTCATCCTTTTGGCTTTGATAAGCTCTTGAGGCTTTTGTCTTGGATCTCTTACCGGATCCCTGGACTTCCAGTTTTGAGCTTTTGGTTTTGATAGGTGTGGATCCTTTAGATGATCTGGTCCGGGTTGAGGATTCCACCGGAGCACTTTTCTTGCTTTTCTTTTCTGCCTCTTTCTTTTCTTCCTCAGATTTTCTTCTCTTTTCCCGGCTGGCATCAAGTGCCTCTTTTGAGATGCCTAGGCCTTGAGCAATATGCTCTACTTCTTTTCTCACCTTCCTCTTTATCTCAGGTTCCCTGAGTTCTACATGTATCTTTACACTCAGCTCCTCAAAGGTTCCAAACCTTTCTGCCTTTGGATCTTTGGGTTGACTTAGCATGTGTTGAACATGCAGCTCCACTATTTGTTCATCCACTTCATACCCCATGGGCATGATCCAGACAGTCCTTGGCTCCACTGCCTCCATTAGGCACTGATCAGTGTCCACCATAAAGCACACTGAGTCTTTGTATTTTTCAACAAGAGACTGGGGAATTCTTTCTCTTGCTTGCATCATGCTTTGGAAGTTTTTGAAGTATCCCCATAGGGCTATATTTCTTGCTTTGGCATCCCCAAGCCCATGTAGATAGTCTCTTATTTGGACTGCAACAGGTTTGTCATTCTGCCATGCCCATCCACTTGATCCGGGCAGCTCATTCATGAAGTAGAAGAATAGACATAATATAAGAGTACCATACTTAAAGGAATTCTTCTTGTCCTTCTTGATTTTCTGTATATTTTCCATTAATTGGCTTAAGAGCAGTTCGCAGAGATCATATTCTGCATTCTTCCTTAGCATTTCATAGGCAGTATACACTGCAGTTCCGGATATAGAATTCTCCCTGCTGGAGTGATAGATCTTGTATCCTATTATCATGGACGCATACTTGATATCCGGATCAGAAATATCTTCAATGGTCATTGCCCTCTTATCAAATTTTGATCCGGTGGCCTCAGTTACAATGTTATTTTTGACAGATTTGAGGATAAGTATCCCTCCAGAAGAGTATAGACTAGTTACTGCCCTAATTGCCTCTTTTGTGATCTTGCAGGGTCTATCCAGCCATAGGAAGTTGTCATGCATCCTGCTCAGTATATACCGGACCCATTCATCTTCTTCAAAGCGGGGGAAATGAATGAATTGATGAAATTGTTTCTTCTGGATACCCTTATACTCTGGTTTAAGCTCAAAAGCATTGTCTATCAGTTGTTTGTGATAGAGATCTCTCAATTTGAATTCCCCAAATTCCTCAATGCTTGCATGTATGTAAACCCTAATGTCTTCTGTGTGTAAAACTCCATGAGGAACACTGGAAAATGCTCCTAAGGGATCTACCTCCAATGACTTGTATGGATGTTTCTTAAATTCAGGTCGGGGCCTATCTGAGATTTTTACTATATTTGGAGTAGCCATTTCTTCAAAAGATTTGTAGCAAGATATCGAAAGTGGAAAATACCTTTTGCGTCTTCGGTTGCACGGAGTGGCTGGATTGATTTCTGTATGTAATGACTTCGGCAGGAGATCTTCGGTGAACTTGATGAATTTTGTTTCAGAGCTCCGCTTTTCACTTCTTCTTGGATGTGGAATGATCAAGTGATTGTTGAGAAATCCCTTATATCATTTCGCAAACCCTAATATCTGTTTGCAATAAATGCTTCACCTATATTATTCCGGTTTGCCTTGTTCGGATATCTTGGAGTATCCCGGATCAGTCCTGATCTATGAACATCATGCGGATCTTTCAGTCATGAATAAATCATGATGACACATTACAAGAACATCCCAAACATTCTGTCCAGTCCGCAGAGTAAAATAATGTACTTCCGGATCTCTTCGGACCCTTTTGTAGTCCTCTGTCATTCCGGAGCATCTCCCGGAACAGGTCTTTACTTGATCGATCACAACTTCTTAACATCTTCATGCGGACCTCTGAAATCTTGTCTAGATCATCTCAGGACTTGTATCTTCAAACCCTTTACTCCGCATCTTGTGTCACATCCAGCACCACTTGATTGGCTGGGGGAATAGGATTTTCTTTGAGTCTCCCCCTAAGCCAGAGCTCACTTTTTAATTTCTGGAAGAAATATCAACACCAGAGTCTGGTGCAGATCCAACCTCTACATTCTTTGAACTTTTCTTCACCCAAATCTTGTTCATCTGATTCCTAACTTCATCCACATTCATCTTTTGTTTACCCTTGTCTTGATTCTGATTGTATACCGGACCTCTTTTGTCCTGATTCTTGCTTCTGCAGACTTTTGCACTATGACCGGACCTATTACAGATTTGGCAAATAACATTTCTTTGCATATTTGACTGATAACCTCTTGATATGCATTGATTAGCCATATGACCTACTCTATTGCATGCAAAACATCTACCATTGAATGATTTGTTTATTTGCATATTTTTGCATTCATGAGACTTGTGTCCATACCTTTTGCAGTTAAAGCACTGTCCCAAGAAGGATGAATTAGTCTGATTCATTCTCTTCCTGCACTGATTAGCTTTGTGACCAAAGTGATTGCAGCTGTGGCAGTATCCATTAAAGGATGGATATCTTTGAGCATTGGGCTGTCTTACCGGAGGTCTTCTAGGCCTATTCCTTGGATTTTCTGATCCAAAATTCTTTTGACCAGATCCAGAGCTTTCTCCTTTCTCATATCCCAAACCATACTTGTCATCTGTCCTCTTTTGACTTCCAAGAAGTACTTCAAGTTAGGCAGAACTTATCTTGAATTTTTCTTTATATTCATTTGCTGTTTGAAGATCTCTTTTGAGAGAGACAATTTGATCCTCAAGTTTTTCTTCATTATCTTTGGCCTCTTCAAGATCAGATTCAAGATGTCTGATAATTCTATCCATCTGGTGGCATTCTTCTGATTTCTCTTTAAGAGATTGTCTTAGATTGTCTTCAGCTTTTCTTTTTTCTTCAATCTCTTGAGTAAACTTTATAGTTCCTGATTCCATTTCATGTCTTAACATAATGACTTCTTTTGATAACTTTTCACATAACTTGGTTTTCTCAATCAATTCTTCATTTGTATTGCTTTCTTCACTTTGTCTTGCCAATTGTTGGAGCAGCTCCTTTCTCTTTTTCATAGAGAGACTTAATTTGTCCTTTAGTTCTCTCATGAATTTATCAGCCTGTTTGAGTCTTTCCTTTAATTCATTGACTTCAGAGTTTGACTGTTCAAGATCCTCAAGGGCAGTCTTGAGTTGCTCCCTTAAACCATATGCATCCATTTGAACTCCCAGATCTTCCTCAAGTTGTTAGGCTCTATTAGGAGGAACTTAGCTCTGATACCAATTGTTGATAACTGAGAGGGGGGGTGAATCAGTTATCCTAATTATTTCTTCTTTTGAACTTTCTTATTAATCAATGCAGCATTGAATCAAACAAACAAACATTACCATGAAATGAAAAACACATGACACAGTATTTTTGACGTGGAAACCCTGTTAAGGGAGAAAACCACGGGGTGATTAACCCAATGATTATTCTCTGTTAGAAGAATAAGGAATTACAAAATGGCACTTGCCAATTAGGGCTCACTGCCCGAGCACACTGCTCACAAAGAGGCCCACTACCTACAAGGAGACACACTGTCTACAAAGTGATAAGAATCACAGTCTTGAACTGATTGGAAGCATCTACATATGCTGGAGTTCAGTTCCGGTTAGGCTCAGTACACTGATCTGCTGCACTTCATCTTTCCTCTGTTCTTTATTCTGCTATCCTTTCACATACCGGATCTTTCTTACTACTTCTGCTCTGTTCTGCACTTATTCGCATACACCATCACACAAAATACACTTTTCACAACTAAATCCATCCTCTATATATATCCGCACTAGTGATTTCATTATCTTTCTAGTCGGCACCCGGAATAATCTATCTTCTCACAAACTCTGTTCTGTCGGCTGAATCCTTGCATATCAAGTAATGTGGATCAAGCATATACTTGTAGATATCATTAATCATGTCGGCCAAACATGATTCATGCCTTCACAACCTTTACCATCAACAGTAACACATCCGGAAAATAGTCTGATACTCTGTCAGTCAGGTCTTCCTCTGTTCTCACTATCTCTCAGGAATCCGGTACTCAACTATTCATATCTTTTTCTTTGTTCATCACCGGAGGCTAAATCCTTGGAATATACTACTCAAGGTAGTCCTCTTAACTTCCCCAAATCCGTACTGCACCAAGACACTTCCTCTGAGAGATCCGGACCAATCTGTTAGACCTTGCCACATGCTCTATTCTTGTTCACCGGACCACAACAATCTTCATTCTAACTTCCGGTAGAGACACACCATGACTTGCGGATATGTGGGATGACCTTTGTTGCCATCAATGACAACAACCATGAATCTATATAGTGTCTCTTGCCAACAGAAAGATCCTTTTGGAATGATAGCATGATTTTCTCTAGCACACCGGATGCAATATCTATTAGCTTATAGTCTTCCATGTGAGACTTCATAAGCTTCTCTTTTGCTTTGGCTTGAGCAAAAGATGCTACCTTCATTGTCTAGACCAGAGAGAGGGAATCAAAATTGAGTGGTACTTGGAATAGTTTCAGTTCATCTATCTCCATCATTTCCTTGGTCAAGAAATTCTTCACTACCTCTACAGTGTTTCTTGCCTGAGACTTCTTCCCTTTTTCAACCTCAGAGCTGTCATTAGAGATCTTCTCTATGTGTTCTTCTTCTCTTCCCTTTTTCTCCTCTATTTGACTCAATTTCTCCTCTTTTCTTCCTTCTCCTTCAGTTTCGGAGTCAGCAGGGGAATCCGAAAGAGAGATGTTTACTTCTTCAGGGACTTCCTCTTTCAGAAAAGAGGAATCCAAGTCCTTAGTCCTCTCCTTTGTCTCTTCTAACCTTTTATCAGTAGATTCTTCTTTTGATGGACTTAGTCCTTTGTCATCCATGGCAAAAGGTTCATTATCTATGTCCTCTATAACAGGAAGATTGAATCTTTTAAATGCATACCAGAGGATGTCTTCAGTCTCTTTTGCTACATGATCAGTCTCTTCGAGCATAAGTTTGTTCATTCTTGCTTTGCTCTGGAACTCATCCTTGCAGTCCTTGAAGATCATGTTCATTTGTTTTGGAGTAATGGAAGGATAGAGTTTAATAACTATTTGTTCCCAAATCTCCAAATCCTTTGCCTTGGCATTGTCTTTTCTAAGTTCAAGTACCTTTTCTAAACTCTTGGGAATTAGAGAGATGATTTCAATGAATGCTTTATTATATATGTTTAAGTACTTAACTGCAGCTTCTTCCAAGATCTTTTTGTCTATGTCACTATACTCATCATAGAATTTTGTCATTGGTTGCAGATTCCAATCCACAGTGACTTCCTTGATGACATCATCAATGGAGAGAATAGGCCTTTCAATAAATTCTTCTGCTTCTTCTTCTTTGTTTGCACCGGTAGAGGATTCACCTGATGATTTCTTCTTCTTCCTCATTTTCTTAATTTCCTCATCGGTCTCTATTTCTTCATCATCCTTCTGACTTGTATAGGACCTCATGGCCTTAGTTTTTGTTCTCTTTTCTCCCTTACCAAATCTCTTGGCTTCCAATTTGGAGGATCTTGAGCTCTTAGAAGTGGCAGGTGCAGAGCTCTTGGAGGATCTAGTCTGGGAGGAGGCTTGCACTGGAACACTTTCCTTTTCTACTTCTTGTCGCTCCTTCTCTGCACTTTCTACTTTCTCTCTATTTGCATCAACTGCCTCTTTTGAAATGTCATATCTTTTGGTAACTTCCTCTACTTCCTTTCTTACTTTTCTTTTCATCTCTAGTTGTCTTAGCTCTACATGAATTTTCACGCTCAATTCTTGAAAGGTTCCAAACCTTTCTGCCTCAGGGTCCTTAGGCTAACTTAGCAAGTGTTGAATATGCAGCTCTAATATTTTCTCATCTACCTTATAGCCCATTGGCATAATCTAGACTGTCTTGGGCTCTACTGCCTCCATTAGGCACTAATCAGTGTCTACAATAAAACACACTATATCCATATATTTTTCAACCATTGTCTGAGGAATTCTTTCTCTAGCCTGCATCATGCCTTGGAAGTTCTTGAAATATCCCTAGAGTGTTGTGCTTTGAGCCTTGGTGTCACCAAGCCCATACATATAATCTTTGATTTGTATGGCAACTGGTCTATCATTTTGCCATACCTAGCCACTTGATCTAGGTAGCTCATTCATAAAGTAAAAGTATAAACATAGTATTAGCCCACCATACTTGAATGAGTTCTTGTCCTTCTTGATCTTTTGTAGGTTTTCTAGTAGTTGACTCAGGAGAAGCTCGCATAGATCATAGTCTGCATTTTCCCTTAGCATCTGATATGCAATATATATAGCAGTTCTGAACACTGAATTCTCCCTGCTGGAGTGATATATTTTGTAGCCAATGATCATAGAGGCAAATTTGATATCCAGATCTGTGATATCTTCTATTGTCATTGCTCTCTTGTCAAACTTTGATCTGGTAGCCTCACTTAGTGTCTGATTCTTGACAGATTTGAGAGAAGGCAACCCACTGGATGAGTGCAATCTAGTTACCACTCTAATGGCATCTTTTGTGATCTTGAATGGCCTCATCAACCACATGAAGTTGTCATGCATTCTGCTTAGAACATACCAGACCCATTCATCCTCTGTAAAATAGGGAAAGTGGATGCAATGTCCAAAATGCTTATCCCGGATGGCCTTGTATTGACGTTTAAGTTCAAATGTTTCATCTACTAATTGCTTGTGATAGATATCCATCAGTTTGGATTCCCCAAATTCCTTAATATTGGCATGTATGTATATCCTAATATCTTCTACATGCAGAACCCCATGTAGAATACTAGAGAAGGTGCCTAAGGGATCAACTTCTAGGGATTTGTAAGGATGTTTCTTGAACTTAGGGCACGGCCTATCAGTGATCTTAACAATATTTGGAGTAGCTATCTTGCAAAAGATTTAGAAAGAGATATATTCAAGAATAGAAATACCTTTTTACACTTCTAGGGTTCATGATATGAGCTAGAAAAGATCATTGGTTGAATCAGATTCTATGACTGATCTTTGAGAGGGTTGAAGCATTCTTGTTTGCAGAGCTCTTTCTTTCTTCTTCTCGAATGCAAATATGTTGTTAAGGGAAATTCGGTTAAACAATGAATATGCAATAACCAACATCAAATACCCATAACTCAATAGAATAATGAAACTAAGAAAGATTGAATGAAATGAAGCAATGAATAACACAATGCAAACCTTCCTTGAATCGAAGCTTCTATTGTTTGCCTATTAAAACTATCCTTGCTTGTATAAAGTAGGGCCCTCAGTGAGTGCACTCCTTTGCTATGTTTCAAGGATGTCGATAGTACATGGCTGTGGTGATAAATGTGTAATGAAGAGGAGCTTCAAAGCTTTAGGTGATCTCAAGCAAATTGTATTGGGGTGCCAAAGGTGTGCTGGTGAATTTCTGCAGAGTAACAATACGAATAGCTTGGATGATTAGAATGGAAGAATGAGGTTCCATTTATAGACTTGGGAGGATGAAGATCAACAGTTGAGATGAAATGAGCAGATCAATGGTTGAGAATGGTTGAGGAATGTGCAACAAATAGAAAGAGGACAAGTGTCCCACCTCCATCATGTAATAGGGTAGTTAACAAAATTGATTGAAGAGTTAAATAGAATGGATTGAGGAATTGAAATAATTGATTGATCAGTTACCCGAATAGATTGAGGAGCTGACATAATTGATTGATTAGTTAACAGTTTTGATTGATGAGTTAACTAATTTTGATTAGAGAGGAAATAGGACATGTGGGTGAGGGAATATTAGCTAATTAAATATTTAAAATATTTAATTACATGTGCAACATGGTGAGGTGGATAGGTGAGGTGGATTTTAGGATAGAGGAATTTATGATTAATTAAATAATATAGGATTATTTAATTATGTGAAACTTTAGAAGAATTTAGGGAATCTAATTAAATAAATTAATTTTATTTAATTTAGACTTTAGAAGAAATAATTAAATATTTTGATATTTAATTAATTGAGAGGAATGTGAATCAAATAAATAAATTTGTTTATTTATTTATTGATAGAAGAATTGGAAGGGAATAAACATTAATAATATTTATTTAGACTAAATCGTGTCATTTTTAGGTGTATACATTTTGCCCCTTTTTGATGCAATGTAGTTTATGGTGTTGCTTCAAAGAATAAAAAGTTTGATAGTGATACATGCCCCAGTTTGCCCCTGGTACAGGTTACAATGATAGGATGCCCCCTCAGGAGATTGGATGGGAAAAAGGCAGAAGGTGTGAGACAGACAATCTCACAAAAACTAAGGGTTACTAGGTTAGGTTTGAAGAAAACAGGACGTGATTCTGAGAAACAGGACGAAAACTGGAAGAAATGGGCATGGGAAGTAGTCGCACTCACCACCTAGCTAGTTTTAGGGTTTTACAGGCTATATATAGGAGCTGGGTCCACAAGATAAGTCACTTGTACACTTGTCTTGGTTTGATTTGCATTGGAGAGCTTAGAGTAGTTAGAGCATAGAGCAGTCAGTATGAGGATGAACATTCCATGCGAGGAGCATCGATTCGAGCGTGTTCATCGATTTGACTAGCCAGCAGAGGTAGGACCCCCAGTATGTAGCCTGAAAAACTTTCCCTAGGGTCGCATTTGAGGGTCATAAATGCTAGGAGAAAATTAAGGAAAATAGATGTGCTGAAAGCCAATGCGGCACATATGTTGCATGAAACGACGCATTCGTTGTTTCATGGTGCATATATGCAATAAAGTGGTGCATATGTAGAATCGACGCATATGTAAAATAAGTCAGCGCATAAACGAGATGTAATGACAGATATACCAGAGCGGTGCATGTGTAGCATAGGTTGGCGCATACATGTGTTTCTGCTGCGCATATACCAGAAGTGGCACATAGGTCAAGAAACAACGCATTTACTGTGAAATGGCGCATGTACCACTTGTTGTGGTTCATATGATACAGATAACTGAAAGACTTATCAAATTGACTTGATTGGTGTCCTGCTTGACACGTCAATCAATAAGCTATCTCCGAGATTGCAAGAATCTAGTCAAGAGATGTAGTGTGCTATTTTGATCAATTTGAAATGCTAAGTTAGTTCATATGTTTCTATACATATGTTGAGTATGGGGCTTGCAGTGTTGGATTGACGCCTTGCTTTGCGTGCTTGCAAGAGGATATACGAGATACACTTCAGTCTAGGGAGCAGTTCCCCATGCCTACGCTGTAGAGATACATGCTGACGGAGATAGATAGAGAGGCACTCAGTGCTATGGGACTCGACTATGTTTGCTTCATGCCTGAGGTTTGGGCAAACCGTGGATTGCTGACTGCTACAGTGGAGAGATTTCACAGTGAGGATGGGACCTTCCACCTCCCTACTGGTGAGATGACCATCACCTTGGAGGATGTTTACAGGATTCTACACTTGCCTATTCAGGGTGATTTGGTGGAGTATGATCCACAGAGAGGCGCAGGACTTGCTGAGTGCAGGTGAGTGTTTGACGACCCTGAGCTAGTCGAATAGGTTATCCCATGGTAGGATATCTACGAGTGCTATGACTACTTCCTAGGCATTGTAGCAGGACTGATTGGAGGGGTGGTATGCCCCGACAGGAGATCACATGGGTTCCCCGATGGATGGGGTCAGATCATGGAGAGGATGATTATAGAGGGGACTCGATACGCATGGGCAGTTTGTGTACTTGCTCATTTATACCACGATATGCACCAAGTGGTATATCATAGGAGTACGAGCCTATCTGCAGGTGTATCACTTCTACAGTTTTGGCTATGGGAGCACATAGTGATCACTAGACCGATCCATGTGTTTGAGAGATAGAGGGGAGAGCCATACAACTATGGCTATGCAAGAGTGATTTCCCAGCATAGGCTGGGGAAGCTGGAGTACTGGCGGCATGCATTGGATGGAGTAGATGTGGTCGAGTGGCGACCATATCTAGACTATGAGCCATGGGATGACGAGGTAGATGAGCTGTCTTACTGCTATCAATAGGACGGACACGCTTCATCTTGGAGAGGTAGATAGTCAGTCGGGTACAGAGGCAGTTTGGGCAGAGACAGGGAATGCCCTAGGGGTAGACATGGTTTTCTAGGACACATGCAAAGAGGTACAGATGGGGGCCAATGGCATCCTATGAGGGGGCACTGGCTAAGTTTCGGTAGATGCCATATGTTGCCTGGGACATGAGGAGGATGATCATAGATGTAGGGGTGACACAGATTATGAGGACTGGTTTACTGCACAACCTTTTTTGAGATACTTAGGACCTAGGGTACTGATGCCTCACATAGATGAGGTAGACTCAGATGATGAGGGCCAAGTGGGCTAGAGGAGGAGGGAGAGCAGAGGAGGACAAGGGAGTGGTAGAAATAGAGGAGATGACGAGGATGATGGAGGTTGACCCAGATAGAGGAGGACAGGCGGGGAGGGATTATCCTAGGCTGAGCAGGCAGTGCCATCATAGGTTACACAGAAGGTACCACAGCAGGCACAGATGCCGCCACCCTAGCAGGTGGCACAGCAGTAGGGACCTTAGCCATAGGGGTAGAGACATGCAGAGGTAGCTCAGGGTCCAACACAGTCATATGTGCAGGAGAGGGTGATAGCCACCCTGAGGGGAGAGATTAGATAGCTAAGGGCGTAGCTCAAGAGAGCTGACAGCCAGTGAGAGATAGACGCAAATATGATGGCAGGATTGGCCAGAGAGAGATATGGCAGACACACGAATACGAGTTATCCATGTAGAGTGGGACACTACACTGGCAGCCTCGGGGACAGATGTAGCAAAGAGTTTCTTGGTTGGGCAAGTGCAGCAGGCACAAGTACAGTTAGCACAGTCACATACACAGCTAGCATAGGTGTAGGCTGAGCTTGCTAGAGCACAGGCTCAAGTTCAGTACTATCAATGTTTATATCACGGTGCCATGCCAGTGAGTCAGAGGGCTTCTAGCTACAAGAGCTAGTCTGTGGCCTCCCAGAGAGTAGGTCCATCGAGGTTAGGAGCTTCTGTGATGGGACCATAGTAGTTAGGGGTTAGCAGAGGGGGAGACACTAATGGCAGTGGTGGTCCACAGTAGCAGGGGTAGACTTGTACCACACTTGTACTTTTTGAGACATGTATTACCATCCATTGGGATGTATTTTTGTATATGACTTTGATTCAGAGACAGATACTATGATATTGTACATTTGGACTCATTTTATGATATGTATATGACGATGCAGCTATGTGACTTGCTCTATATGTTGTGAGTTTATGATTCTTTTCTATTGTATGATGTGATGCACATGCAGACTTAGATGTTTTATCTAATGCTATATGAGATGTTATCTAGATGCAGTGTTTGATATGATGTTATGTGATGTTTATATGATCTAATGCAGCTTTAAATGATTTAACTGATGTGTTTGTAATGTATGTGAATGCAACATGATATTTATATGGTTATGCAACTAATGTGATGTACTTAGCTATATTTTTTGAAATTTTTTTTGCTTTGATGCTATATGATGCTTGTAACAAACTGTATATGGATGACTTAATGCACTCTATTATGTATGCAACTTATTATAATCATGTAAATGACTATGTCATATGATATGATATGCTATTATATGTCCTATTTTTGTGACGTCCAAATGTATGCTATCGACACATAAATGACATAATGACAGATAGAAGATTGATTGACGAAAGAATGACTCGATAGAAGGATTCACAAGCTTCACTTTGTATTGTCACTCTGCATTATTTGAATCTTTTATTGCATGGGATATGGATGTATGGATGTATAAATGGATGTATAATGGATGCTTTGCTTTTGACATCTTGACAGTGCAAGTATTTTGAAGTGCTTTATTTCATTATTGAGCATTTTTTTTTGGTACTTTTTCTGAAATGTTGTAAGTTAACACAAGCATCTAGGTATAATTGGACCGAGATGACCTGAGTACTACTTACATGGATTTTGATTTAGCAAGTTAATACAAGCATCGAGGTATAATTGAATCGAGATGACCTAAGTACATCTTGCGTATCAACAGACAAGGATTGCCCCCATTCACATTACACCTTTGATGTCTTTGATGCTCTTTTGCCGATCATGTCCTTAGACCAGGCTTCACATTACTAAAGTTTAATCCACAAATAGAAAACAAAGAAAATAATCAGGCCCCCATCATAGCATCTCTAGCTTTTGGCATCCTTGAGTAGCATAGAAAGGCATGATAGCATAAATCAAGACTCAATGTTTTAACCATGTTTCCAATCTATAAAACATTTTTGCATTTAGATGTATTTATTTCTTGCCATAATTTGAGTAAAATCATTTAGAGAGCCTTGGGTATTTGCTTTGCTTGGATAGGTTAAAATGCCCTGTGTCAAAATTTTTGCTTGAAGCGCGGGTTATGCTTGCACTTGCTTGTTTGGTGAGAAGATTTTATAATCCTTATTGGGGAGACGGACCCTAAGGGACTGACCTAGTACCTTAGGGGCTCATTGGTAAATGGCCTTGCCTACGTGATGACGTAGAGGCAACATCGTTCAAGGTAAACCCTAACGGACCTAAGACCTAGACGAGAGAAAGTGGAGATGGACTCAGATGGATACAAGGACTAGATATGGGACGGATGGGACAGTGGAAGCCTCAGGGGCACATTGAAAATGGCCTTGCCTACATGACGGCGCAGAGGTAACGTAGTTCACAGACTTGGACCATGGAAAATTGATGAGGAACACTATGGTAGGCTCATACTATGGATACGGTATGGGACAAAACCTTGGTTGACAAGGCCAAAAAGGGAGAGAGTATCAAGCCATGATAGGTAACTATTAGATTTTTATTATGGGATAGATATGGGTCGAATGGGATATGAGTGAAGGAAGAATGGACTCAAGGTGATTGGTTTCCCAAAGATGGGGGAGATGGTTTATCACAAGTAATGCCTATTTTACCAAGTTTTCACCACTTGCTTTTATTTGCACGAAGAAGCTAGAAAGTAAACATGACGCCTGTTTGCTAGGTTTTCACCATGATACCTACCCAAGGCACCTGTTTGCCAGGTTGTCACCAAAGGACAATTTTTTTGTACTTTTCTAATTTTTTGACTTTTTTGCATTTTTCTATTTTTTTTATTTTTTTTGTATTTTTACGCTCCCCTTACATTGGGATTCTCCTAGGTATAGAATCGGTGAAGATGCATGCTGTTGATTGGGTCATTGAATAGCTCACCCTGTGATGTTGCCAACTGATATGCCCCTGATCTGTAAGTAGCTACAATCACATAGGACCGAAGCCAATTAGGTTCGAACTTGCCTTTCTTTTCTCTATCTTGTTGATTGCGAGGATTCTCCTTAAGAACGAGATCACCAACCTTAAAGATTCTTGGGTGAACTCTATGGTTATAGCTTCTTGACATCATCTGTTGATATGCTTTGAGATGATCAAAGGCTTTCTGTCTCCTTTCTTCTAGCAACTCTAGTTCCTACAACCTGGAGACTCTATATTCTTCATCTGATATGAGACCTTTTAGCAACACCCTGAGAGATGGTAATTTGATCTCAATGGGGATGATAGTTTTTGAGCCATAGACAAGGGCGTAGGGTGTAGCACCTATGGGAGTGCATACACTAGTTCTGTAGGCCCACAAAGTGGGATTGAGTTGGATATGCCAATCACGGCCAGCATCGTTGACTGTCTTCTTGAGAAGTTTCAAGATGGTCTTGTTGGATGCTTCAGCTTGACTGTTACCTTGGGGGTAGTATGGATTGGAGAAATGGTGTTGGATTTTGAAACACTCACAGAGTTCTTGGACATCCTAGTTCTTGAATGGTCTTCTGTTATCCATGATAATAGATGAAGGAATTCCATAACTGCATATGAGGTAATTCAGGATGAATGAGGAGATTTGTTTACCTGTGATGGTGGTGAGGGGAATGACTTCAATCCACTTTGTGAAATACTCAGTGGCAGTTATAATGAATTTGTGGCTGTTGGACGAGGGTGGATGGATCTTTCCCACAAGGTCAAGTCCCCATTGGAAAAAGGGCTAAGGTGTTGTTAAAGGTCTCAACTCTTGAGCTGGTGCATGTATCAGGTTCCCATGTATTTGCAATTGCTTGCACTTCTTGACAAACTGATATGAATCCATTTCCATGTTCGGCTAGTAATAACCCAAGCGCATGAGTTTCTTAGCTAAGGAAGGATTTCTAGAGTGTGTTCCGCAGATCCCTTCGTGTACATCTTGCAAGGTGATTATGGATTCTTCTCATTCTAAACAATGGAATAAAGTACCATCTAGACCATGTCAGTATAGGGTATCGGCAATGATGGTATAGCGAGAGGTTTGGTGTATAAAAGTTCATCGTTGGTTAGAGGATAGGTCTGGTGGGAGGATGTTGTCCTTGAGGTAAGTGTAAATCTTACCGTACCAAGGTGAATTAGATCCAACTATAAGGCATATGGAATGGGTCTCAGGAAGATCATAAGCTGGTTGTCAGATAGTTTCCACTAAGAACTCGTATCGTGACTCATTCTCAGGTATTTCCAAGAGAGAGGCAATGGTGTCCATGGCATCTACTACTTTGTTCTTGATCCTAGGTATTTGTTCAAAAGAGATGATCCCAAAGTGTTCCTTAAAGTCGTCGACCATCCGCTTGTACGAGATAAGCTTCTCATCTTTAGTTTGGTACTCATCGTTGACCTGATTGACTATTAGTTGAGAATCACCGTAGATATGTAGTTCTTGGATTTTCCACTCAATTGCCATCTTGAGATCAATTACTAAGGATTCATGTTCCACTATGTTATTGGTGCATGGGAATAACAAATAGTAAGACTTTGGAATTGTGTTGCCATGAGGAGTCATAAACATGATTCCTGTTTCTGATCCATAGTTTGTGTAGGACCCATCGAAGTAGAGTTTCCAGGATGTGTTGATATGTTGAATAGGGATTCACCTAGAAACTCAAATTGTAGCGGTGTGGTGTCCTGTAATGGTGCATCTGCTAGTTGATCAGCAATGATTTGTCCCTTGATAGCTTTTCTGTCTACATATTCAATGTCGTATTCGCTTAAGAGCATTGCCCATTTAGCTAGGCAATCTATGAGAGATGCTTTGCTTAGTAGGTACTTCAGTGGGTCTATTTTTACAACGAGTTTAACTGGATGTGCAAGCATATAATGTTAGAGTTTTTGTGAAGCAAAAACTACCGCAAGACATGATCTTTCTATCTGTGAGTATTGCAATTCATAGCCCACTAATGTTCGGTTGATGTAGTAGATGGCTCTTTCTTTATTCTCATAATCTTGTTGCGCTAGAAGAGCTCCAAGAGCTATAGGTGTAGTCGATATGTAGAGTATCAGTGGTTTCCCTTGGATAGGAGGCATGAGAATGGGTGGATTCATAAGATATTCTTTCAGCTTGTTGAATGCCTCTTCGCACCTTTCGTCCCATTTGAATGGAATATTCTTGTGCAAGAGATGACTGAATGGTTGGCACTTGTCTGCTAGCTGTGATATGAATCTGCGGATTGCCTATAGCTTGCCCTGTAGAAATCTTAATTAAGTAAGAGTCTTGGGTGGTGGCATGTCCACGATAGCCTTGACTTTGGTGGGGTCCACCTCTATTCCGTTTGCTGACACAATGAAGCCTAGCAGCTTGCTTGAA
Organism: Cunninghamia lanceolata; assembly: GCA_027924645.1. NCBI lineage: Eukaryota > Viridiplantae > Streptophyta > Pinopsida > Cupressales > Cupressaceae > Cunninghamia > Cunninghamia lanceolata. Next base: position 3,160,701 of record BSBN01000798.1, read on the forward strand.
GTGACTCCGAACACACATTTCTTTGGGTTTAGCTTGACTTGGAATTGGTCTAATCTCTGAAAGACTTTTTCTAATACATCTAGGTGTGATTCCCTTATGAGCAACTTTGCTAGGATTTCATCGACATAGTCCTCCATTGTTACATGCATCATATCATGGAATATAGTCGTCATAGTGCGTTGATATGTGGCTCCTGCATTTTTTAGCCCAAATGGCATGACATTCCAGTAGAAAGTGCCCCATAGGCAAGTAAAAGCTTTCTTGTGTTGGTCTTCTAGTGCTATTTAGATCTGATTATATCCTGAGAATCCATCCATGAGAGACAACATGGTATGCCCTGCTGTTAAGTCGACTATGATATCTATATTTGGCAATGGAAAATCATCCTTGTGGCAGGCTTTGTTTAGATCTCTAAAATCATTGCATAGTCAAACTCAACCATCAGGTTTGGACACTGGTACGATGTTGGATATCCATTCCGAGTAGTCTATATCTTTGATGAACCCTACATCCAGTAATTTCTTGAGTTCTTCTTTGACCAATAGTGCTATATACAGATGCATCTTTCTAAGTTTTTTCTTTACTGGTTTTACTTGTGGATCCAATGGAAGATGATGTAGAATCAAGTTTGGGTCTAGACCTGACATGCCTGCATATGACCAAGCGAACTTGCCTCTCTTTTTCTTGAAGAATGGTACAAACTTGGTCTTTTCTGGTGGAGTGAGAGACTTAGTGAAGTGAATGATCTTGGGTTGTTCCTCTGTACCAATATTAACAGGCTATGTCGGTTCCACAACAATTTAGGACTTCTCTTGGTGCATGTCTATGGGGAGAGTGTCAAGCCTTCCATCATTAGGTACCATAGTTAGGTTTTCACCTTCAGATGTGTCCTTTCTTTTTACTATTTTGGGATCTGACACTAATGTAAAATGGTTTTCACCGTCAGATCCAGTTTTTATCTTGATATTTTTGCGATTGGAAGGCTTGGCACCCTCTCTAAAGTAAGCTATGGTATTAAGTTCAATAGCAAAACCAACTTTATGATCTCCTTTGGGTAGGTGGTCCCTAAGTTCCATATAGTCAATGTAAGCATCATCATTTTGGAACATATCTAGTTGGGGAGTTCCTCGCAGATCCTAGTCAATAATCTCAAGATGTACAAGGGGGAGGGAGTTAGAGGATAGACCTGATTCATTGATAGTGTGAATGGATATGCTAGGAATATAGGTAGGGGTGGTGTTTGGGATGGTACTTTCCTCCAAGTTATTTATTACGATGGAATTTGAACCTTCCTCGAAAGCCATAATCTCAGAGATGGGCAAATCAGACTCTAGTGGTCTGTTCGGTAGTGTTTGTCCCTCACGGTAGGGGCTAAAAGTTTGAATAGTATCAACCTCTTTATCATCATAAGAATGCTCTGTTAGTTCATCCCAATCATATTCATTAGAATCTATGTCGCTGTCCTCCTAGAGTGTTTGGATCATTTCTACAAGACAAGCATTTTCTTTAGCCTTGCCCTTGCCTTTGTATCCTAGGCCACTTGTGTTTCTAGCTGATGAGGATGAAGAAGGTTGAATACGTTCAATGATTCCTTCTTTTTTGAGGCCAATGGGCCCTTGTCCTTCATATCCCATTCTGTGTAGAATAATCTTGCCTCGCCCATAGAGTTCTGTTGGGAGTCTAGGTAGATCTTGCAGTGTGTTATCTTCTTCAGTATAAAGCCATTGTAGGATATCTCTTTCCTTTGTTTCATCAGATAAGGTCCCCCATTTTACAAAGGGAGTTGCGAGAGCTATAGGAGGAGCAGATGGCTTTGGAAAATGTTTGGGTTGGCCAAAAGATCTAGGAGATAAAGGCATCTTGGCAAGATTGAGGCTGTGCTCAATGGAGTATTCCCCCACTCCCCTTTCTTTTATGGTAATTTTCTACTCTTTGGGCCTTGATGAGGAGGCTTCAGCTGTATGATCATGCTATGGGATAGGGGAAATATACGCTCTGTTATTTGGTATGATGCACTCAGGTTTTGCAAGCATAGATTTGCAATGTTGATAGGGGTCGGGGTCACCTTGAATGGTGACTTGCTTGCCATTGTACGGGAACTTTATGCATTGGTGATAAATAGGGGGAACAGCTTTCATGGCGTGAATCCATGGTCTCCCTAGAAGAATATTATAAGTGAGCTCCCTATCCAGGACTTGACACACAACATCTTTTATTATAGGTCCCACTTGTATGGGTAGGACTACTGTCCCCTTTGTAGTTCTTTCTTCCTCGTCATATGCTTTGATGGTAATCTTCCTCCATGGATCAACTGCATTTTCAGAGAACCCTAATGTAAGGACTAGCTTTAATGTGCAAATATTTAAACCAGCACCCCCATCAATGAGAACCCTCTTGATGCGGTGCTTATGGATGAAGGCGACAATATGTAGAGGGGTGTTATGGGGTTAAGACAGAGAGGTCATCTTTCTCGGTAAATGATATGGTGTTGGAGGAGGTCAGATTACCTACCATGGTCTGAAACTTCTCTTGGGCCAAATTAGTGGGGACAGTAGTTTCCACTAAGGCTTTCTCAAGGATCTCCTTATGGGATGGAGATAGACGTAACAACTCTAAGATAGAAATGTGGGCTGGAGTTTTTTGTAGTTGGTCTATGACATTATACTGACAGAAGTTGGATTGAGAAGGTGACGACCTTGGAGGGGCAGTATTGAGCGTGACTTTACCACTGCGGATGATGATACTACAACCAGTTCTGTTAGGTCCTGATTGTTGGTTGGGCGTGATGACATTGATTTGTGGGACATGCTTAGAAATGCAATTTATGGTATAGTCAAATGGCACACTTGCTTAGTTGGCATTACTGTTCTCACTGTTTTGATTTGGCCTATTGCGATTATTGTTATTGTTGTTGTTGTTATTTCTGTGGTTGTTGTTTCTATTGTTGTTATTGTTGTTGTATGGCCTATCATGATTGAGAAGCAGATCCATGTAGGCCACATGCGTCTCATTGGAGGTATGTTGTTGGGTTCCTCCTTGATTTTGATCGAGTGTATCTTGGATAACATTTTTGAGACGGATACAATTGTTGGTTGTATGCCCCCTTCCCCTATGATATTCACAATAGTTTGTGTCTTTCCAATAGAGAGGTTTGACTATAGGCTCATAATCACTTGTTGGCGGTAGAGAAATTTCATTGTTAGCCAATAACTTTCTTAATGCGGACTCTTGAGACTCACCCAGCTGTGTGAACTTTTTCCTTGGAATTGAACTGAACCATGGTCTTGGCTCCCGAGAGAATGGTTTGTTGGGTGTAACATTGTTTTCTTCTCCTTTGAGAGTGAATATGGGTTGTTGCTTGGGAGCTGTCGCCTTGGCATCCACTACCCCATTGTTGACAATATTCTTATTCTTGGTCCAAAACTTTGATTTGTCTATTGTGTAATTGGAGGTTGATGTGTCCTTGTATAACTTGATTGCCCCCTTGGCGACCATAGCTTTTTCGATGAACAATCCCATTTCAATGAATTTTGAGAATGATGTAGGGCATTGTATCTATATTTGATAGCTAAGATCGGTGTTGAGGTTATGGACAAACATTTCCAATAGCTGTTTCTCAGGTATATCGTAAGAGCACTTACTTGCTAGTTGTCTCCATCGTTGTAGGAAGGTGGTGAATGACTCACCACTCTTTTGTTTGGTGTTGCATAGATCTAGCATAGATACCTCATGCTTGATATTGTAAGAGAAGTGCGTGATAAATTTGTTGACTAGTTCATCAAAAGTTTTGATTCCTGGTGGGAGGCGTGAGAACCACTCCATAGTTTGACTACCTAAAGATCTTGGGAATAGTCTCATTAAGTAGGTCTCATTGTGAGCTACTTCCAAACATGCTGCGTTGAATTCCCTAATATGATCTCTAGGGTCCCCTTTCCCTTTGTATTTGTTAAACTTAGGAACTTCGAATTGATAGGGAAATGGTTTCATGATCAAACTTTTGTCAAAGGGGTACGGTACAATATCTTCCAAAGAGTAGTTTTTGGTATTTCTACCCGTCTTGAGATCTGACATTTATTGTGTTAGGCTCTTGAGTTGTTTCCTCATTTCTTCCATAGGAGCATTTTGGTCCATGGTTCATTTTCCTCTATCATTTGTATTTGGGTCTATGGCATTCTTTCCCCTTTCGTGATCATTTTCCATGTTTTCCATGATTGAGCTTATATCAAAATCTGTGGGGAGTTTAATTCCAAGACTAGCAAGATGATAGAAATACTTATGAGGATCCGCATGGAGCACCTTCTCCACTAACCCTTGGAATTTCCTATCTTGGATGCTCCCTTGATAATCTTCGTGAGAGATTTCTTCGTCACTATCATGAGGTGTGACGATGTGGTTAGATGAGCCAGTCATTTCAAGTTGTTTTTTGTACCGAGATCTAGTAAGAACCATGCAAGGTGACATGAGATGAAGTGGATTGGGACTAGAAATTTTGGCAAGGTGCTGACAGAGACTATTGTGAATAGGATACTTAGGACAAGAATTGGACAAAGGACTTTCTCACTCAATGATTTCAAGTAAGGCAACAGATACAAGATGGTAGCCACTAGTAAGGGTACTCGATACCTGTCTTACTGTGTAGGGACTAGTTGTGCAACAAACCACTAGCAAAGTTCTGTGACCTACTAGGTTTACTTGAGTTCACAATGATATGGAAAAGGGACCTACGTTGACCTAATATGGGATACTCATACTTTGGGACTAGAAAGAATTTATAAAAGGTGGAAGGGGTGATTGGCAACAGAGAGACTTTTTGGATGAAATGGATGAAAACTAACTGCAAGGTAGAACCTGATCTCCTATCTTGGAGCTAAGCTGAAATGGGTACTCAGAATTGGTAAAACTTTTCTCTCAAAAATTGTGCAAGTGCTCACTGTCATGTATGCACTGAAACAAATGCGCAACAAGTCAGAGTATATGCACCGGACTGGTAAAATATGTATGCACAGCAATAGACAACAAAAGCGCAGGAAGTCTAAACAAATGTGTCGCAAGTCGGTACAGATGCGCAGGAATAGAGGATAGATGAGCTGCTCTAGCTTTCCTCAGTGTTTTTGCAATTTTTGAAATTTTTTTGATGTTTTTGGTTCTTTGGTTGTAAAAAAAGGTCTTCATGATTTGATTTTTTGAATTAATGGCAAGAAAACACAGCAAACATAGAATTTTTATGGTTTTTTTTGAACTTTTTTAGTGGTTTTTTTCTGACTCTATTTTGGACTAAAAGGAACAAAAGCAAGTACAAAAATCTTAGGCTCGAAATGGATTACAAGAGTTTTTGGCCACTAGAACAAGAGGTGTTTAATGCGGGCAACTGTTCAAGTGGTTACACATGCGACGACACTACTCTCTATTATGGAGTCTCCCAGCCTCAAAGGGTTGCGCCTTAGAGGATTTTGGGGGAGGTTGGCTGTCGGTGTAACACAACAGCACTTGTTGTAGGAGGTTTTCACCTCAAGCACATTTATTTTAAGTGGATTGGTAGGGCTTGGCTTTTAGCCTATTTCCACTCAGGGTCATTCCCACTTAGACAGGCATGCATCCAAGGGTAGGCCCCTCTAAAGGTTAAATAGATGGAATAACAAGTCTGGCACTTTGGTCACCCAGTAAAGGGGAGAGCATAAGCCTATTGTCATTCGATAAGCATGGAAGAGACTGATTAATCCAACCTAGTTAAAAGTAGAAAAACTAAATGGGTTAATCTACTTGGGCAAGCACAGAACTTTGAAGAGATTTAGCAAGATAGCAGTGGTTCAGTTTTTAACCCAGAAAGCAATGATGAGTTCAGTTTTTAATCCACATAGCACGAATAGTTAACTTTGAAATGTTGGTCAATTGAGATAGCAGTGGTTCACTTTTAACCCAGAAAGCAATGATGAGTTTAGTTTTATACAACGTAGCACAAATAGTTAACTTTGAAATGTTGGTCAATCGAGATAACAGTGGTTCTGTTTTAACCCCAAAAGCAATGATGAGTTCAGTTTTATACCAGATAGCAATAACTTTGAATAGATAGCAATGTTGCAATGCAAGACAGCAATGATCCAGTTACCTCTTTCCTAATTAAAAGCTATGTGAGATTTTGCATGAGTATCTATTTTACTATCCTTTTAGAAAGTGTAGTGTAAGCTATAAAAAATGCAACTATATGAAACTAAACTCGAACCTATCTTGCAAAACAAATCCAAATAATACCTGCAAAGATGTCAGCATTAGCAAAATCTTCTTAGAAAAACCCTAAAATCATTGCCTACTACAGAAGCACCACTTCAGTGACTAAATGCGTAGAAATAGTCAACAGAAGCGTAGTAACACATATGTGCCATAACAAAGGTTAAAAGCACCGTAAGAAAGAGTATATGCATAGTAGAACATATGCACTAGAACAGACTTTAAAAGTGTAGTAAGAAAGAACATATGCGCAGTAAGAACATATGTGCCGGAATAGAGTTTAAAAGCACAGTAAGAAAGAACATATGTGCAGTAAGAACATATGCGCCAGAACAGAGGATAGAAGTGCCGCGGAATTGTTCAAATGTGCTGAATTAGCCTGTGCAATGCCTATATGGAACCTATCTTCAAAAAAAGCTCAGATTTTTATTAGATAAAGGGGTAAGGCCCCACAGTGGGTGCCAAAAATGTTAAGAGAAATTTGGTTAAACAATGAATATGCAATAAACACATCAAAAACCCATAACTCAATAGAATAATGAAACTAAGAAAGATTGAATGAAATGAAGCAATGAATAACACAATGCAAACCTTCCTTGAATTGAAGCTTCTATTGTTTGCCTATTAAAACTGTCCTTTCTTGTATGAAGTAGGGCCCTCAGTGAGTGCACTCCTTTGCTATGTTTCGAGGATGTCAATAGTAAATGGTTGTGGTGATAAACGTGTAATGAAGAGGAGCTTCAAAGATTTGGGTGATCTCAAGCAAATTGTATTGGGGTGCCAAAGGCGCACTGGTGAATTTCTGCAAAGTAACAATATGAATAGCCTGGATGATTAGAACGGAAGAATGAGGTTCCATTTATAGACTTGGGAGGATGAAGATCAACGGCTGAGACAAAATGAGTAGATCAATGGTTGAGAATGGTTGAAGAATGTGTAACAAATAGAAAGAGGATAAGTGTCCCACCTCCATCATGTAATAGGGTAGTTAACAAAATTGATTGAAGAGTTAAATAGAATGGATTGAGGAATTGACAGAATTGATTGATTAGTTACCCGAATAGATTGAGGAGCTGACAGAATTGATTGATTAGTTAGTTTTGATTGATGAGTTAACTAATTTTGATTAGAGAGGAAATAGGACATGTGGGTGAGGGAATATTAGCTAATTAAATATTTAAAATATTTAATTACATGTGCAACATGGTGAGGTGGAAAAGGTGAGGTGGAAAGGTGAGGTGGATAGGTGAGGTGGATTTTAGGATAGAGGAATTTATGATTAATTAAATAATGTAGGATTATTTAATTATGTGAGACTTTAGAAGAATTTAGGGAATCTAATTAAATAAATTGATTTTATTTAATTTAGACTTTAGAAGAAATAATTAAATATTTTGATATTTAATTAATTGAGAGGAATGTGAATCAAATAAATAAATTTGTTTATTTATTTATTGATAGAAGAATTGGAAGGGAATAAATATTAAAAATATTTATTTAAACTAAATCATGTCATTTTTAGGTGTATACATGTGCTAATGATGAGTAAAGGAACCCTTTTATCTCTGTGCAAACCCTAATTTCATATTACAATAAATACACAACTTAAGTCATTCTGGTTGCCTTGTTCTAAGAGAGATCTTTCTGGATCACTGAGATGCACTTAGAACTATTTTAGTGATAATTGACAATGTATCTCTTTTCCTCAAATCATCCCATTTATCCACAGATCAAGATATTTCAATTTAGAATCATACCAGATTTAACTGTGAGAATCCTACTTTTGTCAGATGGCTATTAAACTGGATCAGTCTTGGATGATTAAACCCTTCAAAGCTCCTTACAGATCTTTCATATTTTTACCGAGGGTTATCTAGATATATCTCTAAGAGCCCTTTAATCTATAGCATTCCATGTGCCAAATTTAGGCACCAATTGACTGGCTGGGGGAATTTGTTTTCCTTTGTGACTCCCCCTGAGCTAGAACTCATCTAATTTAGTTTCTGGAAGGAATATCAGCACCAGATTCTAGTACAAATCCATCCCCAACATTTTTTGTATTTCTCTTCACCCAAATCTTGTTCATATCCCTTTGAACTTCATCCGCATTCACTTTTTCTTTTCCTTTGTCTTGATTTTGGTTAAGATGCATTGGACCCTTTTTACCCTAATTCTTATTTCTATAGAATTTGGCAATATGACTGGATCTATTGCAATTGTAGCAAACAACATTTCTTTTCATATTTGACTGATATCCTCTTGATCTGCATTGATTAGCCATATGTCCCATTCTATTGCATGCAAAGCATTTACCATTGAATAAATTGTTTATTTGCATATTTCTACATTCATGAGATTTGTGACCATACCTTTTGCAATTAAAACACTATTTGGAGAAGGATGAATTAGTCTGATTCATTCTTTTTCTACACTGATTTGCTTTATGACCAAAATTATTGGAATTGTGGCAGTATCCATTGAAGGATGGATATCTTTGAGCATTTGTTTGCCTTACTGGAGATCTTCTAGGCATGTTCCTTAGATTTCTTGATCCAGAGTTCTTCTGACCAGATCTAGAGCTTTCACCTTTCTCATACCCCAAGCCATGCTTGTCATCTATCCTCTTTTGGCTTTCAAGAAGAACTTCAAGTTGAGCAGAGCTTATCTTGAATTTCTCTTTGTATTCATTTTCTACTTGAAGATCCCTTTTAAGGGTGTCTATCTAATTCTCAAGTTGTTTTTCATTATCTCTAGCTTCTTCAAGATCAGATTCTAGATGCCTAATTATTCTATCCAGTTTGTGGCAGTCTTCTGACTTCTCTTTGAGAGATTGTTTTAGATTATCTTCAATTTTTTTTTCTCTTCAATTTCTTCGGTGAATTTCATAACCCTTGATTCCATTTCATCTCTTATCATAATGACCTCTTTTAATAGCTTCTCACATAACTTGTTTTTCTCATTCAGATCTTCATTAGTATCATTGGCTTCACTTTGACTTGCTAATTGTTGAAGTAGTTCCTTTCTTTTTTTCACAGAGATACTTAGTTTTTCTTTGAGTTCATTTATGAAATCATCAGCTTGTTTGAGTCCTTCCCTCAGGTTATTGACTTCAGAGTGAGATTGCTCAAGATCATCTAGGGCAAACTGAAGTTGTTCTTTCATCCATACATATCCATTGAGATTCACAGATCTTCCTCAAGCTGTTAGGCTCTATTTGGAGGAACTTAGCTCTGATAACAATTGTTGGAAACAAGGTGAATAACTGAGAGGGGGGGTGAATTAGTTATTCTAAATATTTTAACTTTATTTCCTTGTTAACAATTAGTGTAGCATCAAAAACAAATAAGCATACATAACCATAAGAGCAGAAATAAGATCAACACACATAACACAACAATTTTGACGTGGAAAACGGTGTTAAGGGAAAAAACCATGCGGTGACTAACCCAAGAATGTATTCTCTATTAAAAGAATAAGAAGTACAAAATGGCACTTACCAATTAGGGCTCACTGCCTGAGCACACTACTCACAAGAGGCACACTACCTACAAGAGACTCACTGTCTATAATGTTTATGGAAGGTAAGCAAGTTTTTAAACTAATGAGAGGCATCCACATATGCTGAGGTTTAGTTCTAATTAGGCTCAATATACTGATCTATTGCACTTCATTCTTTCTCTGTTTTAGTACTACTGTTCTATCACATACCAGACTTATATTCTTGCTTCCCCTCTACTCTCTGCCCTTTTTTGCACACTATCTCTTTACACACACACTTTCATACCAAAATCCATCTAGTATATATATCCGCACCAAGGATTTCAACATCTTTCTAGTGGACAACCAGAATACTCAAGATATTTATTAAACATTGATCTATCAACTGGATCCATGCTCAATATGAGACGCGTATCAAAAACATAGATATAGAAGTCATCAATCATGTCGACCAACCATGTATGATTCCTCAAATAGCTTGACCATTATCAATTTCTTATCCGGATTAAGGTCTGATGCTCTGCTAGTTAGTTCTTCCTCAGTTTGCTCTGCCTGTTAGGAACCCAACACTTAGATGCTCATCTCTTTTCACTCTTTCATCACTAGAGGCTCAATCTCTGGAATGTAGTAGTCATGGTACTCCTCTTGACTTCCCCAGGTCTGCACTTTGCTGAGATACATCCTCTAAGAGATCAAAACCTGATTGTCAGACCTTGTTGCATGCTATGTTCTTATTCACTGGACCAAAACACTCTTTAATCTAACTTCCGGTATAGACATACTATTTGTTGTAGATTTGTGGGATAAGCCTTGTTGCCATCAATGGCAATAATGATGAAGCCACATAGTGTCTTTTGCCAACATTTTTAAACTAATTGAATATATGTCACAACTCAATATTTTTGAAATTTGAAATTATGATACGTGTTGTAAGAATTGTTTTTTTTAATTTTTATCTTATTTTTGAATTTTAAATTTTGAGACCCTTTTACTTGTGCTTTAAGTTGACCCTAGGAGTCCTAACTAGGTTAAAATCAACCCTGGGTTATACCCCATGGGTCTAGGGACCCTTTTGACTAGGATAACCTTGGGATAACCTCCATATGGTCACTTTAACTTCACAGTGAAGTTAAGTGACGAATTTGGAGGCATAAGGAAAATAGGATGAGTGGAATCAACACTCAGGCCCATTTCCAAGTCATAGAATGACTCCATGATCCACCAATAATGGAATGGTTTGTCTTTTTGTTCATCACTTTTGGTGGGAGTCCCCCATAAAGAGGGTGGTGTGTCATCTACTCCCTCTTTATTTCTATTTTACTTATTTTATTTTATTCCTCCATGTGTTGGAAAAGGACTATGGTGGGGGACCTCATGAGTGGGGTTATTTTATTAATTCCACTTGGGATAGTGGGGATATTTTTTAATTCCACTTGGGATAGTGGGGATATTTTATTAATTCCACTTGGGATAGTTGGGTTATTTAAATATTACAATCTTAAAAAATTCATAAATATTACAATCTTTAATTCATTTTTGTCCTCACATGTGAATTTAAAATTCACAAATAATGTGAGCCCTTGATCTCAACTCTTGATCCTCACCTTCCATTCCCTTTTCAGAAAATCTATAAATAAGACCCTTCTCTAAGTAATTAGGGAAGAGTGAATTTTTTGCAAGGGAACTTGATTCTTGTAGGGGAACTTCATTCTTGCAGGGGGACTTCATTCTTGCATTCTTATCATGCCTAATTTCCTCTAGGAAATCTTCTTCTGGCATCCTCATAATGCCCAATTCCTTCTCTATTCTCCTCTTCATAGCCTCATAATGCTGAAATTATTCTAGCCATCTTATATCCTCCATTCATTATCCCTTGCTTGTGATCTTGTTTTTTTTTTGAGAAGGGAGATTTGGAGAGGAGGCTGGAAAGAAACTCTACATCAAATTCATCCATTAAAGGGCTTTTTAAGGTTGGATTTCATGGCTTTTCCTTTGTATTTCTATTTGTTGCATGAAGTATGTGTGAAAATTATTTATTTGCTTGTGTTGTAAATTTTGTTATTGTGGGAAAATTTTATTAGGGTGTTGATAGAACTTCTTCCACTTGGGAGAAATGCTCATCAAGTGTGGGGTAGGGGAGGAGTGATCCTCCTTAAGTGCATGCCTTGTTTCTTTTGGGATGTTGAAAGCCTTGAGGGCATTTGTGTGACTTTGAGAAATTGTGTTATTTGGCTTGAGAATCAAAATATGAACTCCTTGGAATCTTTGTTAGCAAATTAGCTTGAGGCCATGAGAAGAGTAATTTTGTTGGCTTGAGGCCATGTGATAATATGTGATAAAATGTTGTGAAGAATGACATCTTGGGTTGAGAGAGTCTACTTCCCTACCCTCTTTAAACTCACAGTGGATGAGTTTTGTGTTGTGTAAATATCTATCGGTGTATTTGTGTTTTGCTGTGTTGTGTTTATCTTGTTGTGAAGTGGTGTTGAATCCCCTAGGTGTGTGGATGATCTCTCTAGCTCGAGGGTGACCCTCTTGCAGGTCTACGGTAGGGAGGAGAGAAGCTTGTGTGGTGTTTTCTTCCCTTGTGTGTCATGCAGGTTTTCATGGAGCTTAAAGTAGAGTTGAAGAGTTTTTCTGTTTTGGTAAATATTTTATTTTCCTTTAATCTTAAGAGAGCTTGGTCTTTTGATAGCTTCATCCTTGTTGATTTTACAAGAGGGGAACATTCTCTCTCTTTCATTGTATAATTTGGTATTTTAGAGTTGTGAGAAAATCCTCCCTTAATGTGTTGTTAGTTGTGATTTTACAGTTCATTAAGTTTTACCATTTAGAAATGAGAAGAGGAAAAGAAAATTTGTTTTTAATAGGATATTAAAATTGTCTAGTTCCTTCTTCTCCTACTTGCAAGGTTGAGAGTTAGTTGATGTCTTAATTAAATTATTTCTTCTATGCAAGATTAGTAGAAATATTAGTTTTAAATTTTGTTATAAGTCAAGTTGTAATTTTGTTACCATGAAAGAAATGAAATTTGGGTTGCAGTATTGCTTTTGAAATTACTGCCACCTTGAGGGTCTCTTCCTAGGATGGGGACCATTTCACTATTCACTATTCACTTTCACTATTCACTTTTCACTATTTACTTTTACTATTCACTTTTCACTATTCATTTGAAGGCAAACTATATGTAGTTTAAAACATTTGACTTGAAATAGAAATTTTAATCGAGGAAAGTGGGATTTATTTATGCATAATATATAATACGAATTGAATAGATGTTTAAACTCAGAGTTGCAATTCAAAAATACATTATTTATACAATTACAATTTAAAAAGAGCATAGGTAAATATATTTTAATTTTAAGGAAGAGTTTCTCGGAAGTTTTAACAATTATCCCAATTTAAATGATAGGAAAATGAAGAGGAAAGTATTATCCCTTCATTTACAAAGGACACTAAAAATAAACGCAAACAAGCCATCACAATCATTCCATGAGTGGCCATTTTAAACTCAACTGTTATTATGCAAGTTTTTCCTTTGTCATTAGATAGGTAAACCTTATAAATAAATGTCCAAACTCAAACATTCGCAGTGTTCGGTATTTACAGTACCTCTGTGTCATGTTTACGGGTAATGCCGTCGCGTTGAACCAAGTAGATTGCGCCTAACATAGCTGCAACAATGACGTTTGGGCACCGTCCCTCTAAATCATCGGGGAGTAATAAGGAACATGTCTAACTTAAATCCACAGGAAGGGAAAATCTCCTTGAATACCTGACTAAAAAGATTAAGAAAAAGAAAAAGGTGAAACTATCAACAATTGTTGTAGGATGATCAATGGGAAGACCTCATCGGGGAAATATGCGTGATAGGTAAATTATTCACACTTGAAAACTTAAATGCCAAACACTCCTGGCAGGTGTGTTTGCAATACTAGTTTCTTAGGAATTCCATCTCTGTATCACTTGAGTGAATGAGTAGTCAGCGAAGAACTATGTACCAACCACAGTTACATAAACATAGTGCAAGACAGAACTACATGTTCGCATTCGTCGTGTAGATCGCATCTGTAGAGGGCCTTGATCCTATGGATACAGGGTATGTAGGTAGTCTGGATGGTGAAGGATGCCCCCAGTACTTAGGTCCCTTAGATATAGGGTACTCTTTAATAATCAACTTCATAATCTCGATCTCTAGTTAAAAGGTTATCTAGGTAACTCAAGAACTCTCCTAGTACTCAGAAGAATCCCTAGGGTGGATTACTTGTACCCGGTATTGCCGTAAATTGAGGTGAGTACAAGTTGATGTTATGTGTTCCCTGGTTGACATCCTCAGCATAGTGTCTGGGTAGACTGTGGTCCCCAGGAAGTTACTCTTGAATCTATATTGGTTCTGAGGGAGTGAGAAGTCTCTGGCCAGAGCATAATGATTCCTGTCCTATTTAGCCCAGTTGGCTGTTGTGTTTACTTATCCCGTATTGGATAGAGTATTGGTCCGTTTGACCACTAGGCCTTTTGGCCACTATTTGTTCTACTTGAATCAAGTAGCAATAAGGTCCATTTGACCTAGTTCTGTATGAACCTATTTGTTTGTTCTACCCGAATCAGGTAGCGATAAGGTCCGTTTGACCTGGTTCTATATGAACCTATTTGCCCAAAGGATAGAAGAGCTTGGGTTGGCTTAAGAATGTTCCATTTTGAACATATGGCCCGTTTTGGCTAAAATTAATGTTCCGTTTTGAACATATGGCCCATTTTGACCGAAATTAATGTTCCATTTTGAACATATGGCCCGTTTTGGCTGAAGTTTTTCTTGAGTACTCAATGGAAGTCTTGATATATCTCATAAGAACTTGTTAATAAAGTAAAATTTTTGAAAATTTGAGTTTGGATCAAGCGGGTCCTTACAATATATTTGTCTCCTTTTGATAGTAGCTTCAATTTTTATCTAGTGGCAATGATGGGAATGTTGAATGTATTTTTTCCCTTTTGACTAGAGCTTTAGTGTTTTTTAGTACTAATAATGGTGATATTGTAAAGCAATTTGGCATGCACTACATGATGATAATTTGTGGTGTTAATCACTCCATGTTTAATTTGATTTACTGTCTGAATAACAGTTATTTCTCTATAAACATCTTAATCAAATTATTACACTACAAATTTCCATATCCATGGTCATTAAGTTTTTAGAGGGAAAAAAGAAATGAATGCAGATTACTCATAATCTCTTTACCAACATCCTTCAACTATGGTCTTATGTAAACACTTGTTTCAAACAAGTATTCTAAATTAGATAGGATCAACCATGACACTATAAAGATGAAATTTAGATATGCTCCAGCATTCCAACTTTGGAGGTGAACTACATTTAATTATTATGCATGTGTTTAGGCACTCAAATGTTTTAGGAAAGAGGGGTTGTGGAAAAACATTTATTTCATGCTTCCTATAAGCAAAAATATAATTAAGAATATTTAGGAGAAATAGAAGATTGTGAATGTGATAGCCATCATAATTTCATGCTCTTGTATAAATCAAATCCTTTGTTGGGTTGTTACAACACTTACACTTTGAAGCCAAGAAAGTATCAGTTGTCTAAAATGGTTGGTTATTATCCTTCACTTTCCTTTTTTCATTTCATTGATTAACTATTTGCTTTTGGTAATTCCTCTCCATTTCATTAAAATTAAAATTATTTGTATCTTTAATTTTATTGCGATCACTACAATCCTTCTCAATTTATCAATTTATTGCAAAGGTTATGGAATTTGTCTTATAAATTTATCAACAAATCCATATTGTGCATTTCCTTTAAAATCATTGCATTCCATTAAATAGCATCTCTTTGAGGTAAATTATGTAAAATAATTCACATACCATGGTTATGGTTTCCACATTTTGCACACATGTCTACTAGGGTAGATGTAGAAATTGATAATGTTAACATCACCAAAGTTTTAGAGAAAACATTCAAAATATCCTCTACTTTTGGCCCTTCCTCTATTTGAGAAGTGAAAGATATAGAACACAAAATTAAAAATTATGCTTGTGGTTAATGGTTGTCAAACTGCAATAGATGCTTGGTAATCCATCTCCCTTTGACTTTCTATGTGAATCATTCTTGAATGCCTAAATTAAATTTCCCACACACACACACAATTTACATAAACAATAAGTAAATATGGTAATGTTCAAACATAATTCATTCACACAAATTTTGGTACAAACATGCTTCATGCACAAAGTTAGTTCTATCACACACAAAGTAAACACTCAAGTTCAAATATGCCAAATTACATACACACACTTGAAGTGAATGCCAAAGTTAAAACACACTCTTCACACAAAGTTTAATCACTCCACACATATTTTTTTCAAATACACACTTCATACATATACAAAGTAAATGATAAAGTTCAAATAGGAGCATAAAGTGAATGATAATGTTAGTAGGCTCTTCACAAAACGTTAATATGAAAGTTCACACACACAAATTGAATGCAAAGTTAAAAACACACCCTTCACACAAATTTAGTTCAATAATTTCACTCATAGTTTGTTCAAAATCACATAGTGAATGCCAAATTTAGTATACTCTTTACATAGTGAATGTGAAAGTTCACACACAGACACACAAACACACACAATAAAATTTAACTTAAAGTAAAGGTAAAAATGAAACACACTTTATACATAGTGAATGTTCAAAGTTTTTAATTAAAAGGGGTAAACACTCAATATGCTAAATTCAAACACACACAAAGTGAATGCCAAAGTTAAAGAACACTCTTCACACAAATTTAGTTCAATCACTCCACACAGTTTATTCAAACTTAAAAGTTATTTTGTGCAATGCTTGGCTAATAGAAGCTATTTAACAATATGGCTATAAATATAATAACTTTGACAAAAATTTAAAAAAAAACACACTATTTAACAATATGGCTATAAATGTGTGTCTATCAAGAGAGAAATTAGTAACATGGATTTTATATTATCCTACATTATTTAGGCATTGGATGATTGACCTAATGTCTTGATTGCTTATGATTTATTTAGTCGATAACTTTGCGGCACTAGTAAATATGCCACTTCTTCTTCATTGAATGGGAGGCCATAGTTCTCTGATGATTTGTTTATGATTTAGTTTTATAGCTTTATCCACCAACTACTACATGTAATGACTTTTGAGTAATAAATATATACTATTTAGAGATAGGCCTATATTGTTTGCTCTTACAAATTGTCTAATGTATTCATTCATCTTGTCTTAAGCAAAACAATTATTTTTCTATGGTAATGAATTGACAAATAAACATCCAATCCGGTAAAGTTGACATTAAAGAGACTAAAACCTTGTTTATAAGGCCGCAATTCATTAAGGATGTAACACATTTGAAAAATACACTTATGTAAAAAACTTTGAGATCACCTTAATAAAATGGTTGAAAAATAAAGTAGAAATGAGGTCCTAAATATATATTATTTAGAGATAGTCCTATAAATATTTGTGCCTATCAGTCATTTGATAGCACCTTTGGTGCTCTCTAGAAATCAAAGATTATGTTGATTAGGATCCGTCCATTTATTTGATGAAGATACAAAATACCACTTTATGGCTCTATGCTATTAGTTGATGATAGATCATCATCAAAAGACAACTTGAGTAGACAATATATGTAGGACAAATCCTATAAAAAAATTCCCTCAATAATCAGATCCCACTACCTAGAAATTCCTTCTCTAGCAAAAAGTACTCATATATAATCAATGTTCCATAGGGATGTGCTCCCCCTAAAAATGAGTCATTTCAGGGATAGGGACATCCCTGGGATTTAGGGATGGGGATGACAAGTCCCACCACTACCCCCCCACCGTCGCCTATAGGGGGAACATCCCTACCAAAGCAGGGTGCATCTCAAGGTTGTCCCCTACAAGGGACAGACAGCCAGGGGATTTCTTGGCATCCCTACACCAAACCAAAAAAAGTCTCTCTGTCAAGATAATGATTTCGATTTGTGTCAAAGATTTGAATAGATAGACAACATGATGGCATGTACAAATGGTTGGCCTTGGAAGAAAGAAGGAATATTTACATGATATTGGAGGCAAAATAGACTATTAAAACAGATGTTATTGTTTTTGTTTACTCAAATGCACTCTCTTAAGTTTAAAAAATTCTTAATCCATATGCCACTAACACCTTGGGCTTAGTAGAGAGTAGAGGAAGCGGTGAGGGCGGGGTGGTGGTGGATGTTATCAAGTTGTCATATATGATAAATGTTGTGAGTTTCTGCTTATTGTGACCTTGTAGTTTTGAACCCCACAAGGGTACGAAGGATATTGACTATAATTTCATTTGTTTGATATAATAAACTTGATGTTACTCTGATAAGAGTCTATTAAACCTATGTTTGTTGTTGTTTAGTATGAATGTTATATATTTGGAGTGTTAAAAAGATAAAGTTGTCATTTGTTGTATTAATTCTCAGCATTAGAGATCCAATTGTTAGATTCCCAAAATCATCTGCAAGAAAACTTCTACAAGAGAGTTGCAAGAAAATATTGTAAAAGCCAAATGCATGAATTAGTGCTTCACATTCCCCTTGCATTATTCATATATAAATACAAAGGATATACACAACCACTGTCCAAGAATAGAAAAAGTGGGGAAAGAAAGCATAAAGAAAGCATGACACATGTCACAATGCTTTCAAGAGAAAAGAAAGCCTATGATACATTTCATGAGGCTCAAAATAGAAAAAGAATCTCCCTAATTAACTTATGTAATAGTCAAAATATAATTTTTCACCAAAACCCCCCCATAAGTACAACTTAGGGAGATTACACAAGCTAAAAAGAAAGAAATAAAGATGGGTCCCGGAAACAAAGGCCATGTTAGGTACCCATGAACAACAAGGATCTCTCATAAGGTGGAGAAAAGGAGAAAACCACATGGGAGAAAAATCATCTCCAAATGAGAGAAAAAAATAAGAAGAAAAGTACAAGAACATGTGATGGAAGGACACGAAGACCCCCCATGGAATGAATCCATCACAAGAGTACAATCATGAGTGCCCTCCCATAAGAGAGAGTGAATAGAGAATATGAATCCCCTCCAAGAAGAAGCTCCAGAACCAATGAAGAGATCTTGAAGACAAAATCCAATCCACTACCTGCAAACAACATTTCTCCCTTTCAGAAGAAACAAATCTACTGGTGAATGTAGAATCCATTCCCACATCTTGGATGAATAGGGAATCCACATCAAAATGTATGCCTCTGAATGCAAATCAAGTGACCTTATACTAGGAGAATATGTCTTCTCCAAAACAGAAATTTTCTGCCCAATTAGAGAAGAAGAACCAGGAGAGGATATGATATGAACTGCATCTAGAAACATAGAAGATGAAGGTGGTGATGCAAATCCACCTGAGATAGCATCAACCAAGAGAGATAAACCCTCAAATGTGTCCTCCAAATCAGCAATCTGAGACTCCACAAACAAGGATGATATGTCTGCAAGATAAAAGTCCCAATGAGGTGGATCTGAAATACTGATATTGACCTACTACACAGAATTACTAGAACCTAATGATGATGCAACGTTGAACTCTAAAGTAGTAGTAGGTGATGGTGGAGCAATGATCTCATTAGGAGGATAAGTGATCAAAGCAAGCATTTCAAAAAGATGATGTGAGAAATGAGGACACATCTCTTTCTCATGTTGATTACTTCCACAATATTTGCAATTTGATTTATGCTAATGGTAGAATCCCATCACCTTAGATGATTAGAGATTAAAACATGCAAATAGATTTATGTTGACAACAGAAGTCTATCAAAGCAAATAGAACCTTTCCAGGAGGCAGCATGTCAACGATATCTAACATAAGCCATAAAATTGACAAACTAATTAAAAGATACTTGGAGCTGAATCTAAAAAAAGTACATAGGTGGCTGTGTAGAGCTCTTTGATACCTTTCCAATGCCTTTTCATTTTCAAAAAATGGAGATTCTGGGCGCAAGAATGGATCTCGAAAGCCAAAAAAGATGCCTTGACTTCAAAGAGCAAAAATAAGTGTCAAATAGAAAAATCTAGACAAAAGACTAGCATTACTAGATAGTGCTTAGAACGAGATTTCCAATGCTTTTTCGTTTACCAATTTTTGATTCCATATGCTCAAGTTATGGCCTTTGGAAGAAAATTGCCTTTTTAGGCCTACACATGAACGTGGCACAGAAATTGAGGTAGATAGAAATCAAGCGGCACAGAAATTGAGGCAAATTCAAAAATTTTGGCAAGTAAATCAAGGTAGCTCAAAAATCAAAATAAGTAAAAAAAATTGGAACAAAAATTGAAGCGACAATACAAAAATCAGGCACAGAAATCGAGGCGATCGTACGGATTGTCCCTACACATAAAAAACCAAAACCCCCAAAAATGCCTAAAACTTTTTTTCCAGAAAAATAGATTGTCTTATATGAAAATAGGGGTTTTGACACCTTCTGAGTGCAACCGTGAGGTTTGATTTGCTCCAGGATACACAGATTATCTGCTCATGGCTAAAAACCCTCTCCGATTTGAGAAGAAACTGATAGATTTGGAGCTCTGAGACCATGTTGGATTCCCAAAATCATCTGCAAGAAAACTTCTACAAGAGAGAGTTGCAAGAAAATATTGTAAAAGCCAAATGCATAAATTAGTGCTTCACATTCCCCTTGCATTATTCAGATATAAATACAAAGGATATACACAATCATTATCCAAGAATAGACAAAGTGGGGAAAGAAAGCATGTGACACATGTCACAATGCTTTCAGGAGAAAAGAAAGCCTATGATATATGTCATGAGGCTCAAAATAGAAATCAAATCTCCCTAATTAACTTATGTAATAGTGAAAATATAATTTTTCACCAACACTAATGACAGTGAATGCATATACTTGTGGTTACCAATGTGGAAAAGGACGCTGAATAGTGTGACATGCATCTGTTATAAGCTTCTTGAGAGTCCCAAAGTCTGGACTATAGCATGGTGATTACTGTCAAGAGGAAGACAGTCTTAAGGCTTCCTTAAACCCTATGCCTAAGTGATAACTCTTCTATAGAAGACAAGAAAATTCATCAAATAACTCATGCATCACCTCCTCATTGCCAACATATTCATCATCCATCTCCAACTGCTTCAGTACCTGACGGGCTAACAAGAGACCAGTACAGTATGTTGTAAAAGCAAATGAGAGATGCATAAATATCCACTGTAACAAACAAAAAGAATACTAGAAGAAGATAAGTCATTAATGCATGCATAGTAAAGTATACTAGAAGCCCTAAGATTTTTGCAAAAAGGATAATGTATAAACAAACCTGCTCATAGTGCAACTCAAAGACAGTGACATGGAAGTAAAACTTACAAGAAGATATTGAGTCAGCATTAGATAAGTCATATATTGGAGAGGGGTTGAAATCTATGTTAATAGAATGGATAGAAAATAGGTTTGTAGTAGTCAGAGAGGTTTCATGCACTAAAACAATAGTCACATGGGTTTAAAGAAGTAAACAATGGTTTCCAAATGTTTGAGAGAATTTAGAGACTGATTAATAAGTTAGGACAAAAAGAAAGACATGAAACCATTGTAACAATGTTCTAACAATCAAAGTCAAAGAAAACAGTGTGACAAAGGTGAGTTAGATACCTACAATCCCTAAAAAAATTATTACAAATGATATCTCACCATTGTCAACTATTTTATGGACTAAGGCTGGGACAACTACTTGTCAGTGCTAAGGGGAAACAAAACCTCTGAGTGAACAGAGTATGAGAGGAAGGTAGACATGAGATGCACTATAAAAATAAACAACCCTAATCATAGACATGTTTTATGACAATGGCTAATACACTGAGAGGTGTAGAAACATTCATGAAAGATGCAAAGTGATGACTGGTGACAAGTCTAAAAGGTAGATGATAGTCAACAAGGAAACCCTTGACATTTGAAATGACACAATGAGCAGTACTACTAGGGTCAAATTGCAACTAAGCTTTTCTTCGGTGGCCTCAATATTCTCCTTGTGGAAATCATAACAACATATTATTTTTTAGTAAGAATTGGTTACCACATATTACTACAAAATAATAAGAGGAAGCAAGAAAAAAACATTTGAAAAAGAAAACACATAGACAACTTGTTAAGATGTTAACCTTTCCACTGAACTTCTTTTCTAGCTTTCACACAAGCCTCACATGAATCTTTCAAAAAGCCTTCCTCAAGCGGTATGGAACATGAATGACAATTGCCTTCCGATTGCTAGATATATCAACTTGCCTGTACAAGACCAAAAGATTTTAAAACTGACAATTAGAATCTAAGACTTCCTAAACTTTGCTTAAATATTATTCTAGGAGTGAAAACATCTAAATAAAACTACAACACATGCTACTAACCATCCATGCATGTGATTTTTGGAGAGCAATAAATATTTGAGTCATCACAAGTAACAAATAACATATGGGAATCCAGGTACTAATAGAAAACAACTTACTTGGTAGAGTTGATATATAAATCTTAGAGTTCACTCTTCAATTCCTGATTGGTGTTCCCCAAATCAAATAAGGCATGCAGTATAGAGTGAAGGGTAGTTAGAACAACCTGAAAGAAACCTAATACATATTGTATCAAAGATAAGTATGCATAACAAGATGTGATCCTCACCTGAGCCACATATGTCACTAAACAACTTCAGCCATCATATCTAAATATTGATTAATGCTTATCAGGTACAACAAATGATAATGATTAACAAGATATGGCATTATTGTAATCCTTCCAAAAGTTAATCATTGTATTCCAATTTCCTTTCATTCACGAATAGGAAGAACAACAACATCAAGTCAAACAATGATACAAGTTCCACAACAGTATGCCCCTTAAGCAGCCCATACACATGAATCTACATAGTTTGTCCAATACTATTAGAAAAGGACTGAAGACACTATGGATACATCATCAAAAGTGATATAAAAGATAATGGCACTACCATTGAGAATAGATTTCATGTTTACAAACTCCAGTAAAAAATAATTTAATTAAACTTGCCTGTATGTTGTTGAATGTCAAATCCATACAATAACATCTTCAGAGCTAGTGATAATGATAGGAAGTTCAGGATGAAAACAAATTGCTAAGACATCATGTGTATGTCCTTCAAGAGTCTAGATACAACTTTTTGTCTGGTAGTCCCACACCTGATACAAGTACACCAAGAAAATGAATGGACTAGTATTCAAATGGATTCATCCAAAAAGTAAGAGACATGAATAAAAAAGAAATTTGTAAAGAACACCTTTGTTTTATGATCATCTAAACCTGAAATTAGATATGGTATGTCATCTTGTGTAAAGTAATCAACACAATTTACATCCTTTGTATGGGCATCAAGTGTAAAATTTGGTTCTAGTGAGCCAAGACTCTAGATCTGGATGATACAATCAAGTTAAACAAATTAGTTGAAAAGAAACATAATACCTAGTAAATAATTCCAAATTTGGCTTACAAGAGATGCAAAGAAACTTGTCAAACATATATAATACCTATCAAATCAAGCCCAATAAATGAATTTGCTAGAAAAGATTACAGATTATTTGTAGGGGAAAGGTATAGAGTATCAGATCCTCTTTCTCTCATTTCTTGTCTTCTTGCTTTAATCCCACCAAAGCTCACATTACCTTCATAGTCTTGTAGAAACCTTCATAGACTTGGAGAAACCTTCTCAAACCTATACATGCTTCTTTAAAACGTCACAAGAATCTGCAAACTAGTCCTCCAATGGTGAGTACTAGGTTTATCATAGTCATGCAAGGCTTAACAAGTTTGACAAGGCTTCTATGATGTTCTACAACCTTGACATTTCTTAATAGTCCTAACGATTTGATTTCATAAGCTTCTAAAAGTGTTTTCAAAACTTTGATAAACCCTCTAAGAATAGGTAGGGTTTCCAAAATTTGGACAAGGCTTTTAGGATTTAATAGATCTTACTCAAGACTATGTGGATTTCCTTATGGCTTATATAGAGTTATAGGTTATTATGTAATGTATTTGAATGCTTGACATGGTTCTCACAACTAATGAGCATACCTTAACTGTGAACAATCCCTAAAAAACACTAACATGGTCTTCAAAAGGCTTGAAATAACTCTTTAAGCATTTTATACACTTTAAGACTACTTGCAAGGCTTTAAGGATGCATCACTAACCTTTAACACTCATTTTTTCCTTCACATAGACCTAATGAAGACTTGCCACATATTTTCACTTTGTAGACCTCTAATGATCATGTAAACCTCCTAAATTATTAACAATCCTTAGATACTTTTGGCAAACCCCTAAGTATCTTTGTGTTAACCACGTACCCCTTCATACTTCTTAGGATATAGTGATAGTCTTCTAAGACAGTGATAGTTCTCTCTCTTCTCTATTGCCACTGAACCCTCTCCTTTTATGTTATCTTAGACCTATTTAAGTCTTCTCTCTGTCTTATATAGGGTTTTTCCATTCTAACAGACCTCTTAATGATTAACAAGGTTCTTCAACATTTCACAAACTTTTACAAAAGTTTGGTAGACCTTTATTATGCATGTACAAACCTTCTAATGATATTTCAGGTCCATGGATCTCATAAACATACCTAGAACATATGTAGACCTCTTCTTAGGACTTACAAAGACCTTACCTACTCCTTTATACTTTGATAAAGACATTCAAATTAGTTGATAGGGTTTAAAAGATATGCATACGGTCTCTTCAAATTCTGTATAATATAGTGAGAGTTATGTAAGAGGCAATGATGGTCTTGGTCTATTTTCTCCCTTCTCATAGATCTTTGTATGTGATCTTGAGACTACTTTGTGCCTCTTTACTATTTATGCAGTTTAACAAAACCTCTAAAAGACTAACATGATTTATTAGGGATCCTAGACATGCTCTTTAGGGTTTAACATGGTTTTAGACCTATTTTTAACAATTGTATAGAGCTATCTTAATCATTCTTCAATGATATTACTATCCATGGAGCAAGTATCCTGTGCATTTGGGTCTATCCATTTGGTTCCTTCTCCTTGCAATTATTTTTCTTCTTCTTATCAACATTATCAACATTACTAGTGTCTACCTACTTACATTTCCATTGTGATCTTGTTGCAAGTATGTGCCTAACCGGTGTTGTCATTGATGTCAACATATTTGTGTTGTCATTGGTGTCAACAGGGCTCTTCTTTTGATGATTTCTTTGATTAAGTTAGTTACTTTCTACTTGCCTATGTAAGTGTTGAGGATAATGAGTAAGTAATCCTGATATTATGTTTCCAAGTGCTTTTGAGAAAACTTTCTCTGCCAGTGGAAATAGTGTGTTGAAGAGTATCTTTCTTTATAGCAAAACAGTCCAATAATTTTCTCCGCATTTCTTGTAGAATGAATATCTTTGTTTGTGGATTGGAAGTCATTTAGAGGCATGTCTAAATATGCTATATTCCAAGTTTGAGCCTCTAGTATGAATATTTGAGAGAGTTTTGTTCACTAGAGTAAGAACTATTTTTTGTGCATTCAGTGCTAACAGGGAGAAAGTATTTGGCTCCGCATTCCTCCGCATTGAAGTATTATGGTCTACAATTCTAGAGTTAAGTCTTAGATGATGTTATGTGCCTTCAACTCAAATGGTTCATGATTTGGTGGTCTTCAAGCAATCTTTTTTTTATGACAATGGCTAACAGTATTGTTCAAGTGCTACAGTTTGAAGAATCTAGCTGAAAAAGTGGTTAGAGGTTGTGTAGATGTTCTTGGTGATTACAATGTGCTTGTGGATGTCTCCTAATCATGTTCCTACCTTCTAATTAGTCTGCAAAGAGTAATTTGGATCATGGATGAAGATTGTTCCTAAAAGACTTAGTGTTAACTCCAAGTCTTAACCAACATGGTTGTTTTCACTACTTGCGAAGATGCATTGAAGATTGTGGAAGCATGTTGTGTAGTGGAAGATTGCATTTGAGTACTAGCTAAGGTATAATGTGATCCACATACATCTTTTCATTAGCTAATTTTATTTAGGTCCAAACCTATTTCTATGTATGCTTGTAATGCTGACCTTGGAGATTGTTCCAATGGTTGAAGAATGGAATGTCGACCTTGATGTACATTCCAAGATTGATGAATTGTATAAATACTTGTAATGAAATCATGAAAAATTTATCGATCATGAAGATGCAAAGATAAGAGAAAAGTGTAAAGGCATAGTAGAGTAGAGGAAATGTTTGCGCTTCAATGGAACTGAATCTTGGCATGAAGTAGATACTATTATCTCAATTCACAAATCCTTGGCAGTGAGCCACCCCTTGATAGTGAGTTGATCTTGGCAGCAAGCCCTAACTTTTATAGTGAGTATTTTGGGTAGTGATGATGTAGAGGTCTTTAGTGGAAGCTCAGAATTATACTTTATTTCCTTCAAAACAAACCCTTCCTTAAGACCATCCAATATCGACATGCAAATATTCTTCCTTATCGGCTATACTACACATACCACTTTGTTCCTTTGTATCCTATTAGCAAAGCTTATGACTGTCAGCTGATCCAAAACCTCTTTCACCGACATACCATATCACTCCAATATCTCCTATGAATTGTCTTCGTTGGTAAGACTTGACCATTGGTGAAACATTCTCCTCGCTCACCAATACCCACTCTTACACCGATCACTTAACTCACAGTCTTCCTTCATTGACAACACAAGCTTCTCTCAGCCTGACTTACTCCTCTTCTGATGTCCATCCTTATTCCGATGACATTACATTGAAACAATAAACACCAAACTTCACCATCATTCAGACCTATTACCGCCGGTGAAACCTTTCACTTCTCCACTGATATCATATCTCACACCGATGTGCCTACCATCAACTAGCCGTTGATAAGACTTCTTATATCAGCCTAACTTTACTCAGGTCTTCCGATCCCACATCTTATACCGATAGGCCTGACAACAAACTTTGCCTTTGGTGGGACGGATGCCTTGCTCTCTACAATGCACCTTTGTTACACATATACGTTAATGAACTTGCTATAGTCAGTTCTTTTTACCACTGCTATCAGTCACTCTTTGTATCATACAAGATATACATTGCCAAATACAATCTTTCGACGTTCAACTATAGGATACACATGAAATATCTGTGACATACAAATGTGGGATATACATAAAAGGATGCTCACCTGATATGTTTAACGACTGTTGTCCATACAAGCCAATATATTTATCTCCATGACTCTTGTAACTGAACAAATGACACAGAAACTACAAACTTCCACATAAAGGAAAGAAATCTATTCCTAAGAAAGACATTCCACTGGTTTCGAAGAAACCTCAACCAGTGGAATGCTTCCAAACTACATCCCTGGGGTTACACCAAAACAACAGAAGTTCTTTATTTCCTTCTTCTAAATATAAATACAGATTTGTTCTTTTTCTCTGTCTGTTCATCTCACATACAGACTCACTATTTAAAGACTCCCATACATCACGTAGGCAGTTACAAGATGGAAGACAAACTGCCTCTAACCACCTCTGCCTTACGGTTACATTTCTACTTGTTCGGTTACATCCATTACAACACATATACAGACTTAGTTTTATGCCTTACTCGGCAAGGTATAACTTAATATGGCATGAAGGCCTTACAGTATGACACTTGGACATAACATAAAATGTATAGAATCCTCTAATTTTTCAATGTCTCGAAGTGCTCCTGCACCATACTCCTCAGCAAGAACTCTTGTCTGAAGAGTTATGTGGTCTGCTTCAAACAACTTTTGCCTCTTTATGTCTTCAACCCTGACTTGATGCCTCCTCTGCTTCCTCTTTATCCTCCAACTGTGACTCCTATCAATGGAGTTTGACTAGCTGCCTCCAAGGTGCATCTCTATCATCCGAAGTCCACTCCTCCCTGCTACACTAACACTCCTGTCCCTCACCTGGGAGTCCTCTCTTGCCTCTCTCCCCAGGACTTTTGGTGACAACCAATGGACCATCTCCTCTGGCCCTCTTGACAGACCTTCCTGTCCATCTACTTGAACATGTACTTGTAACCATAAAACTTCACAACAAGAATCAGATAGAAAAAACCAATGCTTATCCCAAAATCCTGGTGTAGATTGCCTCCTTCGGCACTCTATCTACACACTCAAAATCTTTTGAGCTCTGATACCACTTTGATGCAGAGGTCTTCAGTGGAAGCTCAGAATTATACTTTATTTCCTTCAAAAAAACCCCTTCCTTAAGAAAATCCAATATCGACATGCAAATTTTCTTCCTTATCGGCTAACTACACATATCACTTTGTTCCTTTGTATCCTATCAGCAAAGCTTATGACTGTCAGCTGATCCAAAACCTCTTTCGCCGACATACCATATCACTCTATTATCTACTTTGAATCATCTTTGTCGGTAAGACTTGACCATCGGTGAAACATTCTCCTTGCTCACTGATACCCACTCTTACCCCGATCACTTAACTCCCGGTCTTCCTTCATCAGCAACACAAGCTTCTCTCAGCTTGACTTACTCCTCCTCTTCTGATGTCCATCCTTACTCTGATGACCTTACACTGAAACAATAAACACCAAACTTCACCATCGTTCAGACCTATTACGCCGGTGAAACCTTTCACTTCTCCACTGATATCATATCTGACACCGATGTGCCTACCATCAACTAGCCATCGGTAAGACTTCTTACATCGGCCTAACTTTACTCAGGTCTTCTGATCCCACATCTTATACCAATAGGCTTGAAAACAAACTTTGCCTTCAGTTGGATGGATGCGTTGCTCTCTACAATGCACCTTTGTTACGCATATACATTAATGAACTTGCTATAGTCAGTTCTTTTTACCACTGCTATCTGTCACTCTTTGTATCATACGAGATATACATTGCCAAATACAATCTTTTGATGTTCAACTACAGGATTTACACGAAATATCTGTGACATACAAATGCAGGATATACATAAAAGGATGCTCACCTGATATGTTTAACGATTGTTGTCCATACAAGCCGATATAGTTATCTCCATGACTCTTGTAACTGAACAAATGACACAAAAACTACAAACTTCCATAGAAAGGAAAGAAATTTATTCCTAAGAAAGACATTCCACTGGTTTCAAAGAAACCTCAACCAGTGGAATGCTTCCAAACTACATCCCTGGGGTTACACCAAAACAACAAAAGTTCTTTATTTCCTTCTTCTAAATATAAATACAGATTTTTTCTTTTCCTCTGTCCATTCGTCTCACATACAGACTAACTATTTAAAGACTCCCATACATCACATAGGTAGTTACAAGATGGAAGGTGAACTGCCTCTAACCACCTCTGCCTTACGGTTACATTTCTACTTGTTCGGTTACATCCGTTACAACACATATACAGACTTAGTTTTATACCTTACTCGGCAACGTATAACTTAATATGGCACGAAGGCCTTACAATATGACACTTGGACATAATAGAAAATGTATAGAATTCTTTAATTTTTCAATGTCTCGAAGTGCTCCTACACCAAGTGAGCCCTAAGGCAGTAAGCCTCTAATTTTTGGTATTGTTATAACATATTTATTTTGTGAGCTAACACTCACTGTGGTTTTTCCATTATAGGGTTTTCCATGTAAAAAATATGGTGTCTCATGTGTTGAATGTGTGATTGGGCTTAAGTTATAGATTTCATGCTTTCATGGTTAAATCATAATTGCAGTGATTAATTAATTGATGTATTGATGTTTATAAGAAGTTAAGTTTTGGTGACAATTGATTCACCCCCCTCTTAGTTGTCTTATGCATTTCAGCAATTAGTATCAGAGAAAGGTTCCTCGAAAGAAAGTCTAATAGCTTGAGGAAGATCCAAGATGTCACACAAGAAGGATGCTCCATAGTTTGTGTTGGAATCGTTTGTCATTGCACCAAAAGCTCGAGCTGTCAACGCTCGCTACAAATGCTAGACTTAACCTAGATCCACGGGAGGCTCACTGCCATGTCATGAATCTCGAGGTCAGCATTGAATGCCTCACTAACAAGGGGGCAGCTCACTGCCAACAATCCCCCCTCAATACAACCTGAGGGATTTGAACCCATGACCCATGGCTCTGATACCAATTGTTGGAATCATTTGTCGTTGCACCAAAAGCTTGAGCTATCAACAATCGCTACAAATTCTAGACTTAACCCAGATCCACGGGAGGCTCACTACCATGTCACGAATCTCAAGGTTAGCATTGAATGCCTCACTGACGAGGGGGCAGCTCATTACCAACAGTTTGATGGAACAAATTATGCTCTTTGGAAGATACAAATGAAAAGCCATCTCATTTGTCTAGGTTATAGTGTTTGGAAGATGAAAGAATCAAAATATACTATTCCTCAGAATGGTCCATCAAGTGATGATGAAATTAAAGAATACGAGCTAAATGGAAAAGCTAGAGATGCTCTATTAAGTGCCTTGTCCAACAGTGAGTTAGTAAAAGTCATGGACCTAGAAACAGCTCATGAAATGTGGGAAAAGTTAAAGAATTAATATGAAGGAGATGATTCTTTAAAAGGTGCCAAATTGCAGAACCTGTGTTAGAAATGAAAGCAACACTACTTCAATGGAAATCTGATTCGAGATAAATTTTAGCAATCTTTAACTATGTGCTATTAACAATGGAGATTGTAACAAAACATAAACCCACAATACAAAAATGTACTAGAAGCAGAATGAAGCACATAACACAAGTGTTTAACATGGAGAAAACCCTTTTGGGTAAAAAGCTCCACCAAGAAAAGAGGTCAAGTTGTATTATCTTCACAAAAGGAGATTACAAATCCATTCACTTCCTCTATCTCCAACCTTCACTCTGACAGAATCTAGGTACCTGTAAATTGTTATGCATCTCATTTACTATGCTATGGTTTATATAGAATTTACATAATATCAAGACATTAAATGACTTCTTACAAGCCCATAACACTTGTCAAGAGTCAACAATACAACCTTGGGTGTCCACGGCCAAGAATAGGCTCTTACGAGGTCATAAATACTGCCATACATCCATCCTACACTTGGAAAAATGTGCCCATGCAAGCTTGAATGCCTTGGGGCCAAAAATAACCACTTACAGCATCTTATGATGCATCATATGCTATTATAAGTGTCATAGATTCTTATGACACCTTACAGTTGTCATAGAATCTTACACCTTCTTATAGCATCTATGACGTGTGTCATAACACTAAAAATAGATTATTCCTCCACATGTGCACCACACTTTGACCAACTACCATTTACCATAGTAAATGACATCCCGTAACTATCGTCGGTAACTCTGAGACTTACCGTACAGTGACTTCATAATTACCATGGATAGTAAATAATTTTTACTTCTGCTAGTGAAACTTGTACATCCCTTATGGGTAATTACAAATAATAAATGGAATAATACAATAATGGGATTTACAAGGTTAATGGAACCTTATCCCAAAATTCTCCCACTTGACATTATACATTGTAAATCAACCCATAGGAAATCAAATGAAAATAATCAAGTACTAGAAACAAGGCCCATGACCTCTCTACACCATACGAACTTCTCTATGCTCACAAGTTTGGTCAATGAATCTGCAATATTCTCTTGAGTGTCTATCTTCTTCAGCTCAATCTCTCCATTTGCAACCAACTCTCAAACAAAGTGATACTAAACATCAACATGCTTAGTCCGAGCATGATACATGGGATTCTTGGCCAAACAGATAGCACTCTGGCTATCACAACCAATCTAAATGATCCTGCAATCAAATCCAATACATGTACATAGTCTCCTCAACCAAACTGCCTCCTTAGAGACACGATTAGCAACCATATACTCTACTTTTGTGGTGGACAAAGCAACTGTGGGCTGCCTCTTACTCATCCAACTCACTGCTCATCCAAACAGAGTAAACACATAGCCACTAGTGGACCTTCAACTATGTCACCTGCCCAATCTGCATCAACAAAACCTTGTATGTCCAAAGATTTGTCAGCAGTATCAGTACCAGAATAAACCAAACAATAATCAAGAGTACCTACAAGATATTTAAACACCTTCTTCACATAGTTCTAATTCTATCTACTAGGGTTAGACATAAATATGCTCAAAACTCCCACTGCTTGGGCAATATCTAGTCTACTGCAAACCATTGCATACATCAAACTCCCTACAACACTAGCATATGGCATATTAGACATATCCTCAAGATCATCCTCAGTCTTTGGACACATATCTAATGAAAGCTTAGTACCAATGGGTAAAGGAACTCTAACTGGGTTACAGTCCTGTAAACTAAACCTCTGCAAACTAGTATTCACATACTTATTTTGTGACAACCAAAACTTTCTATTAACTTTGTCCCTCATGATCTCCATTCCCAAAATATACCTTACAGCACCAAGATCCTTCATCTCAAATACACCTGAAAGTTGGGCTTTAAGCTCACTGATCATACCCTTAGTATTTCTAAAAAACATGTCATCAACATACAAAGCAATAACCAATATAGAATCATCAACACAATGAATGTAAACATAGTGATCCTCCTCGCTTCTAACAAAACACAATTTCAAAACAAATGAGTCAAACTTTTGATACCACATTTTGGGGGACTGTTTCAGACCATAAAGAGACCTCTTTAACTTGCAAACCCAATGTTCTTTTCCTTTTACCTCAAAACCTGTAGGCTGTTGCATATAAATTTCTTCTTCAAGATCTCCATGCAAGAATGCAGTCTTAACATCCATTTTCTCAATCTCCCAATCATAAGCTACAGTAATGGATAAGAGAAATCTAATAGAAGTCAATTTAGCAATAGAAGAGAATATCTCACTAAAATCAGCTCCCTCTCTCTAGGAGTAGCCCTTGGTTGCCAGTCTAGCCTTGTACTTCTCCAATGACCTATCTGCTCCAAACTTCTTCTTGAAGACCCACTTACAACCTATGGCCTTTTTTCTTTTGGGAAAATGAAGAAGATCCCAGGTGTTACAAGAGTCTAAAGCCATCATCTACTCTTGCATGGCTAACTACCAAGACTCACTATCATCTACAGAAATCACTTCCCTATAGGATCTAGGCTCATTGTTAGTACTCAACAAAGCATATGCACAACAGATATCTGGTGAGCTATACCTATCAATTGGATTCTATTGTCTTGTGGATCTCCTCAAGGGTGGAGTAAGAGACTCTACTCATTCTTCTGCATGATCATCTACACCAACTTCTTCTGTAACAACAGACTCATCTTCATCAGAACTACTTGAATCTTCTTCTTCTTCTTCTTCACCCCCTAATCCATCATTCTATTCTTCTTAAGGTGCATCTTGTTACTCTAAATCAAAGTGCACCTTCTTTACCTTTCCTCCTTTCTCTTTTGGCTACTTAGGTTTAGAAATAGCTCTAAGTTCCCTAAAAATAACATCTCTAGAAAAGATAATCTTGCGGGTTAGTGGATTCCAAAGCTTATAACCTTTCACATTATCACCATATCCAATGAATGAACACTTTTTAGCCTTTGGATCCAACTTAGATTTCTTTTCCTTAGGAACGTGAACAAAAGCCTCACAGCCAAAAACCCTTAAATGTGAAACATAAGGTTTCTTACTTGTCCACACTTCATAAGGTGTTGAATCAAGAGCCTTACAAGGAGATCTGTTTATCAAGTAGCAAGTAGTACACATAGCCTTTACCCAAAAATATTTATCTAATTGTGCATCACTAAGCATACTTCTGGCTCTTTCCATAATTGTTCAGTTCATCCTTTCTACAACACCATTCTATTGTGGTGTATATGAAGTTGTCTTTTGTCTAATTATACCTACATGCTTGCAAAACTCATCAAATTCCTTAAGTAATATTCCCCTCCATTGTTAGATCTTAATATTTTTATCTTTAAACTTGATTGGTTCTCTACTAAGATTTTGAATTCATTAAACTTAGCGAAAACTTTAGATTTATCTTTCATAAAATAAATCCATGTATATCTAGATACATCATCAATGAAGGTGAAAAAATAATGAGATTTTCCAATAGATTCATTATCCACAAGTCTAAACACATCCGTATAAATAATTTCTAACTTCTCTTTTACTCTATTGCTTCCTAAAAGAAATGATTTTCTATTTTGTTTACCAAATACACAATTCTCACAGAAATCAAAATGCTTATCAGAATAGGAGAAACCATCCAAGAAATTTTTACTCTTAATAGTTTTCAATACATTATTGCTTGTGTGGCCCAATCTATGGTGCCACAACATACAAGTATTTTTAGTAGTGGTCTCAGATACATAGGAGGCATTACAAACTATAGTGGCTTCAAGCTTAAACAAGTTTCTAAATCTCTTCACTTTTTCTACCACCAAGTTTCCTCTCACCAATCTGCAGCCATGCTTGTCAAATGTCACATCCATTCCCAAATCATTCAACTTCAAAACTAAAATTAGATTTATAGCTAATCCAGGAACATGCAAAACACCTGGGAGGGTTTTAATCCTCCCATCACTGAAACACAACAATACCTTTCCTTTCTCGACAATCGAATATGAAGAGTTGTCACCAAGGTAGATATTACCTCCATCATATTATTCATATGAGGAGAACCATTCCTTATGCGGGGTCATATGAAATGAGCATCCTAAGTCAACGAACTAGTGATCATTAGAAACAAGATTACATGCGAAAAGTAAAACTTCTTCACCTGCATTCGAGGACTTATCTGAAGCACTCTCCCATTATTTCTTGGGGTTTTTACACTCCTTCACATGTCCCCTTTTACCGCAGTTCTAACACTTAACTCTATTCTTTTTACCAGGAGTCTTAGACTAGCCCTTGGACTTGTCCTTAGCCCCTTCCTAATCTCCTTTAGGTCCTATTTCCTTAGACCTTCCCCTAACACTGAGAGCATCCCCTGAACTATTTGAACTCATCTTCCTCAATTCCTATGACAGTAGCACTGAAACAAAAGCATCCAACTTCGGATCTACAAGGTTAGCAGCGATAGCAAGGATAACATTCTCCCAAGACTCAGGTAAAGAACAAAGAAGTAAGATACATTTATCTTCCTCACTAACCTCAACATCTATTGAATCAAGCTGACTCACTAACAAATTAAAAGAATTTAAATGCTCTGCATCTAATTCACCTTTGCATTTTCATGGAAAACAATTTTCTTTTTAAATAAAGTTTATTTACCATACTCTTGGCTTGATAGACCTCACCCAACCGTTTCCACAACTTGTATGCAGTCTCTTCCTTTGCGACATTCAATAGGACAAAGTCTAAAAGACACAACCGGATGGTTCCCCGTGCCTTCTTATCCAATCTATCCCACTCATCTTGAGATAAATCATTGGGTTTATTCACTTTTTGAACAGCCAACCATTGGTTTCTTTCTTCCAACAAATCTTCCATTTTTAGTTTCCACAACTCATACCCCATTCCATTGAACTTCTCAATGTCCAATCCAAAGGTTGATGCAACGGTGGATGCATTCATAATAACAACACAAGATCTGTAAAACAAACACAACCAAATCTCCCACTGCAACTATAGCTTCCACACTACCACCCAAGAGTCAAAGTTGGCTAGGCTTTGATACCAAATGTTAGAAATGAAAGCAACACTACTTCAATGGAAATCTGATTTGAGATAAATTTCAGCAATCTTTAACTATGTGCTATTAACAATGGAGATTGTAAAAAAAATAAACCCACAATATAGAAATGTACCAAAAGAATAATGAAGCACATAAAACAAGTGTTTAACGTGGAGAAAACCCTTTCAAGTAAAAAACTTCACCAAGAAAAGAGGTCAAGTTGTATTATCTTCACAAAAGGAGATTACAAATACATTCACTTCCTCTGTCCTCCAACCTTCACTCTGGCAGACCCTAGGTACCTGTAAATTGTTATGCATCTCATCTACTATGCTATGGTTTATTTAGAATTTACACAACCTCAAGACATTAAATGACTTCTTACAAGCCCATAACACTTGTCAAGAGTCAACAATACAACCTTGGGCGTCCATGGCCAAGAATAGGCTCTTATGGGGTCATAAATGCTACCATACATGCATCCTACACTTGGAAAAATGTGCCCATGCAAGCTTGAACTCCTTGGGGCCAAAAATAGCCACTTACAACATCTTATAACACATCATATGCTATTATAAGTGGCATAGATTCTTATGACAACTTATAGTTGTCATAGAATCTCTTACACCTTCTTACAGCATCTATGACATGCGTCATAACACTAAAACTAGATTATTCTTCCACATGTGCACCACACTTTGACCAATTACTAGTTACCATAGTAAATGATATCCCATAACTACCGCTGGTAACTCCAGGACTTATCATGCAATAACTCTATAATTACCATGGATAGTAAATAATTTTTACTTCTACCAGTGAAACTTGTACATCCATTATGGGTAATTACAAATAATATGGAATAATACAATAATGGGATTTACAAGGTTAATGGCACCTTATCCCAACAACCTGAAAGCTAAGTATGAAGGTCTAAAAATGAGTGAAGATGAGAACACAACAATCTACTTACAAAAGGTTGATGATATTGTCAATGGAATCAAAGGTCTTGGAGGAACTGTTGATGATAAAGAGGTTGTGTTGAAGATTCTTAGGTCATTGCCTAAATCCTACAGTCACAAAATATTTGCAATTGAAGAAATCATGACTGTGAAAGATGTTTCAAAAGATCAGCTTCTTGGAAAACTTACAGTCTTTGAGATGAGAGAGTTTGGTGATGCCCTGCCTAAAACAGAGACTTCATTCAAAGCTAGTACTTCAAAGTATGTTGTAGAATTTGATGATGACCTTGAGGAGATTGAAGCTAACTTTGCAGAAAAAATGCAAAGAGGTATCAATAAGTACAAAGGTAAATTACCATTCAAATGCTTTTCATGTGGTAAGATCATTCACTATGCTTCAAGCTATCCAGAGAGAATTGAAAGAGGTAGAAAGAAATTTGAAAATAAACTTAGGGCTATAAAGAAATGCTATATTGTTAGAGATTTTGATGATGATGGTGTAACAAATGATGAGTTTGATGATGCTACTACTAGTGCAAATGAATGTTTGTTTATTGCTATTAAGGAAGAACTTATATCTACTAATCCTGCTAGTTGTGTGAAGGAAGAAAAACTAGTGGAAGAAAGTGCTTTGTCTATTCAAGTGGAGAAAGATAAGAATGAATGGATTATTGACAGTGGATGCTCACATCACATGACTGGTGATAAAAGTAAGTTTGCAAGTCTGGAAAAATATGATGGAGGACTGGTTAGGTTTGGAGATAATGCAACTAGTAAGATTTGTGGAAAAGGATCTATTTATTTTGATGGAAAGCACAATACAGATGTTATCCTATATGTGAAGGGTTTAAAGCATAATCTTTTGAGTTTTGGTCAGATGTGTGACAAAGGTTATGATCTGAGGTTTAAGGATAATGGATGCAAGATTATGGAAAGCTCCGAAACAATGATTACAACTAGAAAGAAGACTAGAGGTAATATTTATCAATTAAGATGAACTGATGATTACTGTTTGTTGGCTCAGACAGATGAGTGTTGGTTGTGGAAAAGAAGGATGTGTCATATCAATTTTGACAACTTGGTGAAGATAAGTTTAGTATAGGCTATGAGAGATTTTCCTAAGATGTTGGGAATTAAGGTGTCTCAACCTTGGAAATTCCTTGCATTATTTATGTTTGTATTTATTAATTCAATGCCTATGTTGTAAATTAATTGTAAATTTCATATTGTCATTTTGTGGGATGTGGCACGGTGATGTGTCATCCTAGATGGAAGATGACAACTTGTAATTTTGTCCTCACATGAGGAGATAGGCATCCCACTTTGTGGTAGGAGAATTTTTCCATGTGTCAGCATCTTGGATGTTGTGTTAGGGAATGTTGACCGAAATGGTTATGACGGATTCCTAAGACGAAGTTATGACATGTAAGAGTTGAAAATAGAAGCTTGTAAGACAGGTGAAGACATGTGTCATCAAGCATCTTTAAAAAAGGCATCTTTGGGTGCCCCAAGGTGGACTATGACATGTTGTAAGAGAATATACTATTTATAGCCTATGTATGACAGAGTTGTAAGTTGTAACTGCTATGACAGATTGTATGATGGTTGTAAGAGTCATAAGAGCATCTTTCATAGCCCATTTTGGAAATAGGTGACCTCTTCGGGATGGGGGTTGTGGACAAGTGTCAAGAACATTCTACAATGTTGACCAAGTGTCCATAGGCATGGGTTTTGGGCCATGAGGCTTAGTTGGACGCCCATTCCAAGATAGAGCGAATTTTGCCTTGTATATTCTATATAAACAAGTGCTTGGAGGAGAAGTAGTATGTGATTGATAGGTACTGTTATGCTGCTGGATTGACTCTAGACACGAGTGTCGAAGACTATTAAAGCTTGCATTGCAAGTGTATTGTAAACAACATTTAGTTGTGATAGTACATTGTGCAGGTTTCTGAGTGTGGGGTTTTTCACCCAATAAGAGTTTTCCCCACGTTATATCTTTGTCTCTCTTCTTCTGTCTTCTTTCTAGTTCATGTGTATTGCTGCAATATCTCACTTACATGTTTCATGTTACTATTATTGTAAGGATTAATTTGAATTTGTATAGCTCTCCCCTCATTAGATTAGTGTAGGAAGAGATTTCCGTACACCTAGATTCCTTTCATAAGCTTGTAAAGCCTGCTAATACTATTTGCAAGGAATGTCAGTTGGGAAAGCAGACAAGAACAAGTTTCAAAAGAA
The DNA here is from genome assembly GCA_027924645.1 of Cunninghamia lanceolata. Taxonomy (NCBI): domain Eukaryota; kingdom Viridiplantae; phylum Streptophyta; class Pinopsida; order Cupressales; family Cupressaceae; genus Cunninghamia; species Cunninghamia lanceolata. The sequence continues at coordinate 3,199,338 of BSBN01000798.1, forward strand.
AAGAACAATTTTCTTCCAAATTGCTAGATCTAGTGCACATAGATTTGTGTGGTCCCACAAGGATAAGAAGTCTGTAATGAGACATGTACTTTATGTTGCTTATTGATGTCTATTCTAGAATGACTTGGGTCACTTTTTCAAAAGCCCTAGAAAAGTTTAAATCCTTCAAGACAATGGTTGAGAATGAGATAGACTTGAGAATCAATTGCTTAAGGTTTGATAGAGGAGGTGAATTCACATCAAATGAATTTAATATTTTCTATGAAGAACTAAGGATAAAAAGGAAATTGTTTGCACCAAGGACTCCTTAGCAAAATGGAGTTGTTGAAAGGAAAAATAGAACAGTTCAAGAAGATGCCAGGACTATGATGAAGGAGGTTGACCTACCAGAAGTGTATTGGAGAGAAGTTATTCATACTGATGTGTACATCCAAAACAAAGTTCAAGTCAAAGGTAACAGTACTAAAACTCCTTATGAATTATGGTATAGAAGAATTCCTACTGTGAAATATTTCAAAGTTTTTGGAAGAAAATGCTATATCAGAAGAGAAGAAGAACGGCAAGTTTGATGCTAAGAGCGATGAAAGAATCTTTCTTGGATACTCTACCAAGAGTAAGGCCTAACGGTGCTACAAAAAAAGGCTGAAAAAGATTGTTGAGAGTGCTAACGTAAAAGTGGATGAAGACAAGGAAAGAATATCAGATCTGAATGGCTATGAATCAGATGAACCTATTACCACAACAAATGAAAAGAAAGTTGAACAAGAGTATAATCAAGATGAAGAAGAAAAGGCTTTGAAAAGTGTAGTTAAGACTCCCAGGTATGTAAGAATCAATCATTCTAAAGATCAGATAATTGGTGATAAAAGCAAAGGACTTTTGATAAGGAAAAGGGCTACAGAAGAACATGTGAACTACTATTTACTTTCAAAGATTGAACCTAAAACTGTAAGTGAAGCTTGTAATGATGAAAATTGGGTGAAGGCTATGGAAGAAGAGCTAATACAGATAGTGAAGAATCAAACTTGGTAATTGGTTTCTAGACCTCGTGATAAAAATGTGATTGGAACTAAATGGGTTTTCAGGATCAAGCTGAATGAGAATGGAGAAGTGGTAAGAAATAAAGCAAGGCTGGTATGCAAAGGATATTCTCAAGTTGAAGGGATAGATTTTGAGGAGACCTGTGCTCCTATGGCAAGAATTGAAACAATCAGAATGTTTTTGGCATTTACAGCATTCAAATATTTTAAAGTGTATCAAATGGATGTTAAGTCTGCATTCTTGAATGGTGAGTTGGAAGAAGAGGTCTACATTAAACAACCAAAAGGATTTAAGTTATCAAATCAAGATGACATAGTATGCAGATTGAAGAAGGCCTTGCATGGACTGAAGCAAGCCCCTAGAGCCTGGTATGCAAGGTTAGACAAGTATTTATTGCAATTAGGGTTCAGCAAAGGTACTACAGATAGTAATCTCTATGTCAAAATCAATGATAAGTAAATCCTGATTGTTGTAGTCTTTGTTGATGATATTATCTTTGGAGAAAATGAAGGTATGTGCATGAAATTTGAAGGGGAAATGCAAAATGAGTTTGTGATGTCTATGTTTGGTGAAATGAATTTCTTTCTGGGTCTACAAATTACTCAATCAGATAAAGGAATCTTCATTTCTCAGTCTAAGTATGTGAAAGAGTTGTTGAAATTTGGGATGGAGGACTCTAAACCGGTATGTACTCCCATGGTGATTGGTTGTAAGTTAAGAAAAACTGATGAATCACCTAAGATTGATCAAAAAAGGTACAGATCCATGATTGGAGGATTACTTTATCTAACACAAACTAGACCTAATATAATGCATGCATTTTGTCTTGTGGCAAGATTCTAAGAAGATCCTAGAGAGTCACATATGATGTTAGTTAAGAGAATCTTGAGGTATTTAAAAGGCACATAAGATCATGGATTATGGTATCCAAAGGATAATGATTTTACTCTCAATTCTTATATAGATGTAGATTGGGCCAGAGATGCTGATGATAGAAAAATTACAAGTGGTGGTGCTTTCTTCTTGGGTAATAGATTGGTTTCATGGTTGAGAAAGAAGCAAGATTCAATCTCTTTGTCTACTGTAGAAGTCAAGTATATTGTAGCAGCATGTTGTTGCACTCAAATGTTATGGATGAAGCAGACATTGAAGGACATAAGCATTGTGTGTGAAGACCCAATTGCAATCTTTTGTGACAATACAAGTGCTATAAACATTTCAAAGAATCTAGTGATGCACTCAAGAACAATGCATATATCTATAAGGTGTCATTTTTTGAGAGAAAAGGTGACAAAAAATTAAGTAAAGATGAAATATGTGTCTACAAAGGATCAGATTGCAGATATTATCACTAAGCCTCTGCCTAAGGATAATTTTCAGTATCTAAGAGAAAAGTTAGGGGTTAGTACCCCTTTTGCTCTGAACTAAGATGCATAGGAATGCATTAGTCTAGTGGTGCCCAAAGCCTTATTCTTTGATCTAGATTGATGTTTTAAATGTTAGAATCTAAAAAGATTATTAACCTAGAAAACTAGTGCAAATAATAGATATCTAAACTATGAATGCAAATGATATGAAATCAAAATAGCAATATAGAGTTAGTCTCCAAGAGAGTAATGCATATGCTAGAAGCAAAATAGCAATAAGAGGATGCAAAAGCAAAAAGATGTCAACTACAAGCCAGGTAGCATACTTATATAGACTAGGAAGAGGGAGGAGGTGGCAACACCGACCAATGAAGAGAAACCATCTATCAGACTAAAGATAGCAAAGTATCTTCGCAAGATAGCTAATGGATGCTCACATGTAGGAACGTGACACCTCGCAACCACTCACCTAATAAGACATGCTTTATTAACCTAAGCGAGATTAATAGAAGTGTAGAAAAAACCTAGGAATATGGGGAAAAATAAATAACCCAACTAGGAAATAAAAACCTACCTACACTAACACCCCCCATAAGCGAAGCTTAGGTGGATGTAGAAATGGGTCCTGACAAATCAAGCCTGATGAGGTGCCCATGTACATAAAATGCCCCCCAAAATAGAGAGAGAAGAGACCCCCCCAAAGTAGAGAGAGTCAGGACTTTGAGTGAGAGGAAGAAGCCCCCCAGAAGATGAAGCATCTAGCACCCCCAGCAAAGCTTGCAAATGAAGGAACTTGCTCTCAATGAAGGGTTTGGTGAAGATATCAGCAACCTGCTTGGATGTCAGATAGTAGCGAAGGTCAATGACGTGGCCATGGATGAGCTCCCGGATGTAGTGCATGTGGACCTCTATGTGTTTGGTCTGCTGATGGACTAGATTCCATGAGATCTGAATGGCACTCTGGTTGTCACAAAATATGACTGATGGCTCTCTGATCTGGATACCAAACTCAATGAGAAGATTCTGAAGCCAAATGGCCTTAGTAGCAGCATTCACAGCCCCCCGATACTCAGCCTCAGTAGAAGATAGAGCAATAGCAGATTGCTTCTTGCTCGACCAACAAACAAGACCTGAACCAAGTGAGAAATTGTAACCTGAAGTAGACTTGTGATCCTGAGAATCACCTGCCCAATCTGAATCTGTGTAGCCCACCAAGTCAAGCTCAATGCCCGCTGCATAGTGAATCCCAAAATTGTGAGAACCTTGAATGTAGTGAAGGATTCACTTGGCTGCTTTCTAGTGCAGCTCATGAGGCTCCTGCATGAATCGAGAGACCATGCCTACAACATATGAAATGTCAGGTCTCATATGAGTCAGATAAATGATACTCCCAACAAGCTATCGGTACAAAGTGCCATCAACAAGTGGAGAAGAACACTGAGCCTCAAGTTTGACTCTAGAAAGAAAGGGAGTCGGAGTAGGCTTATAGTCAGCCATATGAAACCTCGAGAGAAAATCTAGAGCATACTTGGACTGGTTGATGGTGATCACAGAAGTAGACTGGTAGATCTCAATCCCAAGAAAGTAATGCAACAAGCCCAAGTCAGTCATCAAAAACCTATCATGAAGGGCAGTTTTGACAGCCCCAATGGTGGATGAAGAACTCCCTGTGATCAGTAAGTCATCAACATACAGAACCAAAAATAGGAGTGAATTAGTCTACTGTAGAATGTAGACATTGGGATCAGAATGGCACTGAGTGAACCCAACTAATAGAAGGAAGGAGTCCATCTTAGCATACCAGGCCCAAGGAGCCTATTTGAGGCCATAGAGAGACTTCTGAAGATGGCACACAAGTGAAGAATCCTAAAGGAACCCCTATGGCTGCTCCATGTATATCTCCTCCTGAAGGTCACCATGAAGAAAAGCACTCTTCACATCCATCTGGTGTATTTCCCAACGATTAGCTACAGCAATGACAAGAACAAGTCGGATGGAATTCATTCAGGCAACTGGTGCAAAAGTCTCAGAGTAGTCAATCCCAAGAACCTAGGAGACAACCGACCCATCTGCTGCAAATTTTGTTCGATAGATCCACTTACATCGAACAAGTTTTCTTCCCTTAGGAAGAGGGACTGATCCCAAGTGTGGTTCATCATCAAGGAACTATACTCCTCCTGCATAGCTGTATCCCACTCAGGAATACCAGAAGCCTCATGAAAAGACTATGGATCTAAGGAAGTAGCAATGAAGACATGTGGAGCATCCTGAAACTGTGAACGAGTCCACCTGGTGTTTGATGGATCCCCAACCCAATCACCTGCAGACTGCAAGGTCTATCTAGCCTAAAGTGGACCAGAAGATGGAGAATTTGGAGGAGAATCATCAACCTCTGAATGATGACTAGGAGAGGAAGGAGGCGAGTCCTCTGAATCACTCTCTACATCAGAAGTGGAGGTAGAAGACTACTTAGGTGAATCTGACTCATCAAAAGATATGTCATGTATCCCAAGTGACTCCAATGTCAAAGTAGAAGGAGTTGGAGAAATGATAGAAAGTGAGCTCGAAGAGCCCTCCTCAAACTGAACACTCCTCTCAATGAACAACTCATGTGTAGTAGGGTGGAGCAACTGATAACCCTTCACACCATCAGGATAACCTACAAATATGCAAGGTCTGCTCTGCGGATCCAAGGCCTTGCATTTCTCTACAGGAATGTAGGCCCATGCAGGAGAACCAAAAACTTGAAAGTACTTAACTGATGGTTTCTAACCGCTCCAAGCTTCAAAAGGAGTGACTCCCTTCAAGGATCGGTGAGGAACACAGTTCTGGATATAACAAGCACAGTTAATGGCCTCTGCCCAATACTGTGGTGCAAAAAATCTAGAGTGAATCATGCAGTTCGCCATTTCCTTCAAGGACCTATTCTTCCATTCTGCAACACCATTATACTGAGGATTGTATGGAACTGAATGCTGCAAATCAATCCCCTCTGAAGTGCAAAACCTCTCAAACTGATGGTTGACATACTCACCACCATTGTCAGTGCGCAAAACTTTGATGGCTTTCCCAGATTGCTTCTCTAGAAAAGATTTGAAGTCTTGAAAATGATCAAATACCTCTAACTTCTGTTTGAGAAAGTACACCCAAGTATTTCGAGAAAAGTCATCAATGAATGTGAGGACATATCTAGCCCTGCTAAAAGAAGGATGTTGAAATGGACCAGCCAAATCACTGTGAACTAACTCCAGTATCTATGAAGCTCTCCATGCCTTACCTTTGTCAAACTTTTCCTTAGGATGCTTACCAAGAATGGAACCTTGGCAAACACCACCTGAAAACTGAACTGAAGGCAACCCTGTGACCATGCTCTGCTGGTTGAGCTGCTGCAAGTAGTGAAAGTTAAGATGGCCAAACCACTCATGCCATAATCTACTCACATCATTACAATGAGTGAGCAAAATAGTTGAAGGAGGATCAAGAACAAAGTGAGAAAACAAATAGAGTTGTGACTGATGATCTGCTCTCCCAACTGCAACTGTAGAACCATTGTGCAACTCACAAATCTCCACTGAATCAGGAGTGAACTCAACCCGCTTACCTGAACCTGTGTGAGTGATCTGGTATACCGATAGGAGATTAGTTGATAATGAGGGCACACAAAGAATATCATGGAATGTGCCATCCCCCACATCAACAGACCCTCTCCCACACACCTCAACAGGAGTGTTATCACCCTTCAAAATAGAAGGCATAGTACATGGCTCCAAGGATGCAAGTTCTTCCTTAGATGAAGCCATGTGGTGCGAAGCACCTGAATCAAGAACCCAAGTGGATGGTGAAGAAGCAACTACAACAAGGGCCTTGCCCTTTCCTTTCCCCTTGTTGTTTTCTTTTGCCTTATTAGACCTCTCATTAGAACTCTGTTTGATAGACTCTAGAACACTGATATTATTCTTCTCAAGAATGTGTGTCAAGTGATCAATTTGTTTCTTCAGACATTTATGTTCATCATGACTGGGTCTTTTACAATAGGCACATTGGACCCTCTCTTTCTTAGGCCTATCGCCCTTGGAATATTGGGTCTCATTAGTTGCTTTTGAAGCAACCGTTATCTGATCCTTCTTCTCCTTACTATTCTTTTGTTTCTTATCCTTACTATTGTTGTTACTACTTTGTCCTTTCTGTTCTTTTGTGCCTTGGTTGGTAGCTAAGGCATGTGACTTAGAGGACTTAAGAGTGCCCATCTAGATTAGCTTGCCAAGGCATGTGACTTAGAGGACTTAAGAGTGCCCATCTGGATTAGCTTGTCATGTTCTCGAGTGAGATTGACAGCAAAATCATCTAAAGATGGCATGGTGAATTGGGTACCAAGTGCACCCTTAGTAGCATAGAAAGTAGAAACAAACATAGAATATTCTGAACTTAGCTTAGAGAGAATACTAAGAATCAGTTGTTCATCTTTCTTTTCAATTCCACATTGTTTTAACTGCAGCCTTAGTGATTTCAATTTGGTGAAGAAATCCTAGATTGTGTTGAAATTGCCTGGACTTAAACTAATTAGTTCATTTTCCAACATATGACCCCTCATTGAATCTTGTGTGCCAAATAGTGTTTCTAGCTTTGTCCAGATTTCATTTGGTGTATTCAAAGACTCAATGTGAAAGAGCAAATCAGGAGAAATAGACAAACACAATGTTCCATATGCCTCATCACATTTGTTAAACCACTTAGGCTTATCTTCATCTTTAGCAGGTTCAGTTTCAAGTCCCATAGTTATCCTATTTAATCCAGCTTTCCTTAAGTGAATTGTTATGTGTGATTTCCACTCAAAGTAATTGTATGGAGTTAGGATGGGTAGATTTTTTTGATCCATGATGAGGAAATGTAGAGAAGTGCTGAAAAGAAGAGAACCCAACCAAGACAACCCCCCCTTTTCACTCAATCAAAGAACCCCTCCCAAGAAAATATGATTTGACACTTTATATTAGTGCATTTACAACTGCCACTAGTAAGAAATACTAAGTGGTCTTGATTTCAATGCATTACAAAACCCTCACGAAGAGTATATGTTAAAAATACAACTTTAGCACAATACTCAAAGAAATAAATAGCACCACTGCGATCTACTCAAAAAATCATGCACTTTCAAAAAAAGAATCGCCTCGATACGAGGTCGTATGTGAAAGTTATGATCCTCCGAAGTTCTCAAAATGAGAACTGTGCAATGTCACAACTGAGAATTTGCAATTTATGAAAAATCTTAGCATCAAAATAAAAAATGACTGCACTAGTGCATAGAGCACGAAAAAATAGCCAAAATCAAAAAAACATTCGTGGGAAAAGGAGTCCATATGAGCAAGAACGGAGCATTTGAAAACTGTCTTCAAAACTATAGCTGCCAATGGAGAGGGGTCCTACTGTAGCTTTCTGAGTGTGTTTTTGCAAAATATACAGACTGCATGCAAAAATAGAAAGATACCCAGATGGTTTTTCTATGCTGCGAACAAAACCCAAAAGGTGTTTTTCTTGCAAATACACAGACGATGTTGCTCCAGTGTAAACAGAATGCCTTTAGCTATAAAAAATGACCCCAGCAACCAAAAAATGACATACAAAGGCTGAATCAGATGCTGAAACCTATAATATTGATTCAAAAGACCAAATATGCAAGCTGGTTGTCAGATTTGAGCTTGAAAGCCCAGTTCTGCAACTGTGTATGATGATCTCTGATTTCGGTGAAACGAAAGCCAAATCTGACTTTCTCAAGCCTCCTGGACGCGTTGGAATAGCTAGAAATGCTGCCAGTATAACTAGAAATGCTGCAATCACCCAGATTTCATAAAACACATGTGCAACCCCAGAGATTAAAAAAGTTTCCGTCAAACTTTTCTGATTCTCAAGATCATCCAAAGATGCAAGAGAAGAGCATACTGGGTTTTTTGAAAACCTGCAATAAGATTTATTACCCCCCCCCCCCCCCCCGAATCTCTCAAATATGGAAACTAAAATCTACTCTTGCACATAGAATAGCTCTGATACCATGTTAGAATCTGAAAAGATTATTAACCCAGAAAACTAGTGCAAAGAATAGATATCTAAACTATGAATGCAAATGATATGAAATCACAATAGCAACACAGAGTTAGTCTCCAAGAGAGTAATACATATTCTAGAAGCAAAATAGCATTAAGAGGATGCAAAAGAAAAAAGATGTCAAATACAAACCAGGTAGCATGCTTATATAGACTAGGAAGAGGGAGGAGGTGGCAACACCGACCAATGAGGAGCAACCATCTATCAGACTAAAGATAGTAAAGTATCCTCCCAAGATAGCTAATGGATGCTCACATGTAGGAACGTGACACCTTGCAACTAGTCACCTAATAAGACATGCTTTATTAACCTAAGCGAGATTAATAGAAGTGTAGAAAAAACCTAGAAATATGGGGAAACATAAATAACCCAACTAGGAAATAAAAACCTACCTACACTAACATTAAGGGCTCCTTCTCATGGGGAGTAGCTAGATGTTGCTGATATGTGTTCATGACAAAGAGTAGTAAGTGTTACAATTTTTATGAAAGAGAAATTTGAGATTGATCAGAGCAGCAGAGTGCAAGTATGTGCCCTTTGCCATTATTGTAAAAGGGGGAGAGAAATCATGTGAAAAACTTAAAGGGAGAAAGAGTGCAGATGTATAAAGAGAAAGGGGAAGAAGGTAATCAATGAATAATATTGTCTTGATGGTCTTTACAGTTTTTCACATCATATGTTGTCATCAATGACAAAGGGGGAGATTGTTGCAAGTATGTGCCTAACCGGTGTTGTCATTGATGTCAACATATCTGTGTTGTCATTGGTGTCAATAGTGCTCTTGTTTTGATGCTTTCTTGTATTAAGATAGTTACTTTATATTGGCCTATGTAAGTGTTGAAGATAATGATTAAGTGATCCTAATATTATGTTTCCAAGTGCTTTTGAGAAAACTTGCTCTCCCAGTGGAAACAATGTGTTGAAGAGTATCTTTGTTTACAGCAGAACAGTCCAATAATTTGCTCCAAATTTCTTGTAGAATGAATATCTTTGACTGTAAATTGGAAGTCATTTAGCGGCATGTCTAAATATGCTATATTCCAAGTTTGAGCCTCCAGTATGAAGATTTGAGAGAGTTTTGTTCACCAGAGTAAGAACTATTTTTCTATGCATTCAATGCTGATAGGGAGAAAGTATTTGGCTCTGCATTCCTTTGCATTAGAGTATTATGGTCTATGGTTCTAGAGTTAAGTCTTGGATGATGTTATGTGCTTTCAACTCAAATGGTTCATGATTTGGTGGTCCGCAAGTGATCTTTTCTTTATGATAGTGGCTGACAATGTTGTTCAAGTGCTCTAGTTTGAAGAATCTTCTTGACAAAGTGGTTAGAGGTTGTGCAGATGTTCCTAGTGATTACAATGTGCTTGTGGATGTCTCTTGATCATGTTCCTACCTTCTGAGTGCTCCGCAAAGAGTAATTTGGTTCATGGATGAAGATTGTTCCTAAATGACTTAGCGTTAACTCCAAGTCTTAGCTGACCTGGTTGTTACATCACTACTTGCAGAGATGCATTGAAGATTGTGGAAGCATGTTGTAGCATGGAAGGTTGCATTTGAGTCCCAACTAAGGCATAACATGATCTGCATACATCTTTTCCTTAGCTAATTTTGTTTAGGTCCAAACCTATTTCTATGTATGTTTGTAATGCCGATGTTGGAGATTGTTCCAATGGTTGATGAATGGAATGCCAATCTTGATGTACATTCCAAGGTTGATGAATTGTATAAATACTTGTAATGAAATTGTGAAAAAGGTATCGATCATGAAGATACAAAGATAAGATCAAAGTGTAAAGGCAGAGCAGAGTAGAGGAAATGTTTGCACTTCAATGGAACTAAATCCTACCATGGAGTAGATGTTATTATCTCAGTTCACAAATCCTTGGCAGTGAGCCCTAACTTTTGCAGTGAGCATTTTGGGCAGTGAGCCTCTGATTTTTGGTATTGTTATAACATATTTATTTTGTGAGCTAACACTCACTATGGTTTTTCCCTTATAGGGTTTTCCATGTAAAAAATCTGGTGTCTCATGTGTTGAATGTGTGATTGAGCTTAAGTTACAAATTTCATGCTTTCATGGTTAAATCATAATTATAGTGATTAATTGATTGATTTATTGATGTTTATAAGAAATAAAGTTTTGATGAAAAGTAATTCACCCCCCTCTCTCAATCATCTTGTGCATTTCAACAAATCTTTCTTTGTCTTAATCCTGAGGTCTAAATCTTTACCATTTCTACTTTTAGGTTTGTCACACTTCTCTAGACTCTCATCAAGCCTATCTATGCATGTTTTAAACCTCCAAAGATCTTCAAACTCTATATGGTATTATAGACTATCAAATAGGCATGTAGAATGCAGTGATAGTCTTGATCTCTATCTTCATTCTCACCTTCTATGACACTTCTTGATAGACCTCTGCACTGTTATACCATTACATTGCATATGCTTTCCTCTTCATATTAACAATGAAACTTTAGAACTGTTCCAACATATTGAAGAAATGGTTCTCATTAAGAAGCATCTGAGTTTAAAACATTTGGTATGTTCCATTAATCTGGCTATGCCTTGCTAGATCAGGGGCCATGCTTTTATTTCCTAGTGGCTTCTCTTTGCAAATAGATGTTCTTAATTTGTGGTCGTACCATGCATATGATATGATATCATTTTTGTATGGACCATATATGAGCATTTTCTACTTAATTCCTCCCAAGAATCATTAAATCTGTTGCACCACATTATTTATTGGTTGCACCAAGCTTCATATATAGGCTGCCATTTTAATCATTATTTGTATCTTATGAATCTATGTTCTCTCACACCAACTGGGGATTTATGTGCCATATTAAATGGCTATTTATTACTCTGCACTTGTGCCATGATTCTCATTTGATGACAGGTTGTTTGTTTTACATCCCTTTATATCATTATTGCATCCTTACCTGCAAGCCCCCAAATTTTATCAATTTCACTTTCTTTTGCAAATATTGGTATAACTTGTGGGTAAGTGCAAAGAGTTGGGGGGCCAAAAAGTGGCCTAATTGTTTTCAAAAAAATTTAATGCATAACGCGCTCATGTTATGGTTTGGTAATGATGAACCTAAGGCTCATCAAAACCAAACCATAACACACTTGCGTTATAATATGAGTGCATTATGACTAGCTATAAATAAAAAGAGAATTTGTGCTCATTTCAATTCTTTGTTTTCCTCTATACCTGTGGCCTACAAACCCTAAGAAGCGCACTCGCATTTTAGAAAAGTCAATTCAATACCAAAATCTTACTGATTCATTTCCAAAATGCCACCATGACATCGAGCACGCCAAAGGAGTGAGTTTTTTTTTTTTTTTTGAATTTGTTTCTAAATAGTTAGGTTTGAGTTAATTTTTGATGTAAATTTCATTAATTATTAGGAAATGTTAATGCACCTCCTCCTCCTCCTCCTCAAAATCCACAAAATCCTGAAGAGGAAATACTTGCGGAACAAGAACCTCTTCCATCCATTCCTCGACATGCCCCTGGAACACAAGAAAAGATAATGGGGCAAATTAAAAATAATAAAAAAGAAATTGAAGATATAATTGCAAGGTTGAAAGATCCTTCCACTTCAACCTTGCATAGGTCCATGCTTGTTGAATCTCTTGAATCTATGTTATCAAATGTAGATTTAATTAGCAAGCAAATATCTAGTTGGATGGATAAGAGAAGATAGTTTAGAGACTATTATGTAGACAAGCTGTCATACCAAGATGTGGAAAAATTACAAATTATAAAATTAGACTTGTGTAAGATTTTCACAAACCCACAAACAAATCAACCTCCACCCATTACATGCAAGAGGTTACCTATCCATTGGTGCAACAACCTGTTGTGATGCTCACAACATGCCCCATTTTACTCTGTAGCAAAATGAGGACCCTTGCTGTGGCTGGCTTTTGGTTGCTTCTGTGTGTGGGCTTGCTTGGTGGTAAAGGGAAAAGGTAACTGAAAGTACAAACCTTGGTCAGAAAAAAATAACATTGAGTGCCAGTGCATAGTACAGGTGAATTCATTGTGAAAAATGAATAGTGGTTGCTTTTTGAACTGTCTCAAAATTCTTTGTATTTTGCAAGTTATAAGTGTTTTTGGTAAATGTACAATTAGAGGGTTTGTGCCTTGTATATACAAAGTTCTTTGTATATGCAAAAGTCATCTCATATACAAATGCATTTGTATATCATGCTTTTGTGTTAGTCACAAAAAGAAAGGTAATCGGGTTTTATATAATGTTATACTTGTATACATTCTGTGATAATGCCTTATCTTAATATACAAGTCAGGTCCGAAAAAAGTCAAAATTGAAGTGAATAAATGTTGAAATCTGCTATGCATATTTTGTTTTGTATATTTGGTAAACGAAAGACATACAAAGAAAATATATAATGAGTTATACATAGCACAGAACTAAAGGGTCATTAATATTGACATAATCGTTGTTTATGTTTGCACTTTGTATATGTATGTTTGGTCATATACATTGCAGTTATATACAAGGCGGAATCAAAATCGTAGTAAAATAAGGAATAATGGTTGTATAGTTGGGATTTGTATGTAGGGTATCGGGAGACATACATTGTGAAATATACAATACGGAATTGAAAGTAAATTGAAATACAGTATAAATGATGCATTCGAACTTAAAGTACATTTCGTGATGCATTGATTTATACAAAGTGCAGAACTGAAAAGTTATCAAAGATAATAAAGTTAATGTATATTACACGTTGTACATTTCTTATATACAACTCCGATATACATTTCACTTTATACATCACGGAATCGAAGGGATTATAAAATGAAGTTAAACTGTTGCATATTTCTGCTTGTATGTATGCCCGAAATGTACATCACTTTTCACATACAAGCCAGAACTCAAGAAGATTAAAATATAGTCAATTCAATGTATCACATCTGAATTGTATATTAAGAGATACGTTGAGTTTTGTACATAGCGGAGATACAAAGAAAAGATAAGATGGGTCCCAGCATTTGTACATTTGTTGCTTGTATAATGAGAATATATATTTTATGATGTACAAGCAAATGTACATTCGGAGATACAAAGTGGAAATACAGGCTGGATGTCAGAAAAGAGTCAAAAACAAAGAAGTCCTTGTATATTTGGTGTTTGTATGTTTATAATGTACAATCCCGATATACAAAGAATCAAAGGGCATTGCGAAAGAATAAAAGGTAAAGAATGTTTGTATAATGTGTTTGTATATGTGATTATACAATAGACTATACAAGTGAGATATACAAGTAGGAAGTACAAAGGGTGTATGGAAAAGGTAAAAGGGAAAAGGCTTTAGTTCAATTGTATGCATAAAGTGATTGTATGTTTGAAGATACAATGAAAAGATACAAGGAAAACATACAATGATACATACAAAAGAAAATGCATGTTTAATTAAGCTAACGGTCAAAAGTTTAAAAAACTCAAACACTAAAAAAGGAAAGCCGAAGGTTACAATGCATTAATTACTGTAATTAATGCGAGTTTAACACTCAAACAAAAGGAATTTAACGAGGGTTAGGGCATAATTATTGTTATTTTGCTTTCAAGATATATTGTTAACGTTGAGATTTGCAGAAAAGGTGCTATTACAGTAAAATTGAACAGAATTTACCGAATTAACGAAGTTATATTTGCTAGGTGAAGGTGAAAGGTAAAAGTAAGTCAACGTCAAAGGTTAAACGGTCACAAAAATAAGTATTTATTTTGAAACCCCGTTTAATTTTTGAAGGGTAAAACGCAACTGTTAATTCCAGTAATTTCACTTTCAAAATGCATGCATTTGTTAAAATTACTATTTAACTGTTAATTAGCTAAATAGAGCTTAGTCCATTTAAAGGTAAAATGACAAAAAAAATGAGTTAGGGTAAATGGTAGAAAATAGATATTCATAGTAAGACCCTAGATATGAAGTGGAAACGAAAATTGAGACATGTATACTTCTACAGGATGGCCCCTAAATAGAATAAAGACACTGGGGACGAAGTAAAGAAAGAGAGAAAACCAAGGAAGGAAGTAGAAAAAGAGGAATTGTTGATAAACAAAGGTTGTCCAACCTTGATTGGTACAAGCGGAATGGGTACTGATACAAACATAGGAACCTATGATGCAGAGGATGTGTTGAAGAAAATCACTACTGCGATGCCTTACCAGATATGAAATGTATTTGGGATAGTGGACTATATAGAGCTACAGGGTTTCCTCTGGCTATGGAGGCAAAAGATCTATGTCTAGATTGTGTAATCTTGTATGACCCTAATACAAGAAAGGTAATGCTACATGATAGATTAATTGTTGATCTAACTCCTGAGGGGATTGCAACAACTTTTGGATTAGAAATTAGGGAGAAGATGAGTGATATTGATATTGATCAGTATAATGAGAGTTTCTACACAAATGAAGGAGACTGTAAGGGTAAAATATTTCGCAACTGGTACAGTCCAGAGAACAAACCAAAGGTAGTGGCTAGAATTCCTAAAAATCTGATGAGGATACATTTCAAGGAGGAGATATATTTGATGATCACTATGCTGAGTAGACTGGTTGGGTTGCGGGATGACACCAAATGTGAGCTCTAGATGTTCATTGTCATAGAATACCTAAGAACAAGGGAAAAGAAACAAGGACAAATTCATTGGGCCAAGGCCATTAGTACAGCCATATGGAGGTAGGCTATGATGAGACAGCAGAAAGGCTTGACCTTTTATATGTCTTCCTATGTATTATACTCCTGTGCTACAGAGATTAGACCACACATACATGGACTAGAAAGAGTTGGTGTTTTAGGGAATGGTCCTGAGCAAAAAGGTTGGTGTATGAACATTACCCAAAATTATAAGAAGAGAATGCCTTGAAGAAATATGCTTTAGTTAATGATGTTTTCTATACCTACATGGTGAGAGTGCTAAATGAGGAACCGACAAAAGGTTGTCTAAAGAGGCTGAACATATAATTGGATTGCATTGTTCGTGGTTCATACAGTTTGAACAATTTTCATACATAAGAACTGAAGGATTTGAGGGGAAGCCATTTATGCTCCCAAGATATCCTTTTGACAAACTAATTGTCTTGGAGTTTTCAAGACAGAATTTGAATGTTTTCAAGATGTACAAGAGGAAATTTAATAACAGGGAAAATGTGAAATTACCTTGGGCCATTGGCAGGTATTCTTGTGTTAGTGAGGATGTTGCAGCTTGTTCAGAGCAAGAACTAAGGTATTATGGGTTCCAGGAATTCGATTTGGTTAGAAAATTTGATCCATTTCACAGAATTCAAAACTTTGTTGACAAGAAGTACAAACATCAAGTGCATATTGAAGATATCTGGGCTGACTGCAAAAGTGACTTGGAAGTAAGAAAAAGAGCTCATAAGAGATTGACTATTGAACAAATGAAGTCTATTGGCAATATCTATGTTCCTCTAGAGGTTCATGAGGATGACAAATTGTTGCATCAAAGTTATGTAGAAGCTAGGCTAGCTCCCATTACAGAGCCTGATTGGTCGAAGCCTTGGAACACATCATTGGATGTTTTGACAAGACCTATGATATTATTTTCAAAAACATGGCTTAAGTATAGGATAGAAGAGCTCAAAGATGAAGGAAAATACGTTACATTCCCAAAGAAGGGAAGGAAGAGAAAGGCAAGGCCCAGTAGGACTTGCAGTGTTTCTATGAGAAGAAGAGAAAAGTTGTAGAGGCAAGAATTATGGAAAAAAATAAAAATGCTACATTGATGGATCCATATGCTTTAGGCATAATAGTAGTAGTGGCATCTAAAACTTTTGTTGATGCAAAATCCATGAGCCATGAGATTAGTGCAGAGGAAGCACATGTTGCAAAAGAAGCAACAGGACCATCAATCATGAGGGCAATTCCCATAGGTTTGTCAAAAGGGGAAACTTCTAAGCCGGTTGATGTGATTAGAGCATAGGAAGTAGGGGAAAAGCTAAGAAATATAGCTAGTGCCTCCACATCAGTAGAACCAGGACAAACCTTTATCAAAGTAAAAATAGAATTGGTTGGAGAGAGGTTGCAAGAGTCAAAAGTTAGTAAAGCCAAACCTACTGTTGTAGAAACTGTGCAAATTGAAAGTAGTGACAGTGAAGAAAGGATAATGTATAAAGGAAAAGTGATTGATGTAGAGGAAGAGTCAAGTGATTTCCTCAGTGAAGAAGAGGAATCAAACCTGCAAGCTAAAATGGAAACAGAACAAAATATAGAAATTGAAAAAGAAGAGGTGCAGGCAGAAACAGGATCTGTTGATCCATTTGGTACTCTAGTGCCACCAGAAATCATTAGAGATGTGCAAGAGGAAGCACATAAGATTGAAGAAGCTGAAAAAGAAAAGTCATCTGAAGAGGTAAACACAGAAGGACATGCTGCACAAGAGGACACCTCAGAGGTTGATGCTTTGGACATGCTAAATATGTATGGGGAGTAGGGTGAAGAAGAGGAAAATACATAAAACTTGCAAGCCCAAGAAGAAGAAGTAAAAGAGGATGAGGTAAAGGCCAATTTACCAGTACATCCAGAGCAACCATAGACAGGAAGTACAGAGGTAGAAGAAAAAATAGATGAGAATGAATCTGAGGAACAAGAAGAAGATTTGAACAGGCCAGATAGTGAACAGATACATGCAGGAGATGATCAAAAAGAGAAGTCATCAGCAGAAAAAACACCTAAAGAAGAAGATCAAGAAGGGGGAAATATTGAGGTAGAAGAGGAAGAAAATGATGTTGAATCAAAAGAGCAATCAAATAATCCCATAGATCAGGAGCTCCCACTTCAACAGGAACCACTTCAACAACAAGAACAACAGCAAGAGCAACAGCAAGAACAGTAGCAAGTGCAACTGCAGGAACAACAAGAAGAAGAACAAGAGGAACCACTTCAACAACAAGAAGAACAACAAGAGTAACCACTTCAACAACAAGAAGAACAACAAGAGCAACAACATGAACAGTAGCAACAGGAGCAAATTGGAATAGATAAACCTTATGAAGAGGTGATTGATGCAGAGAAAGTTGTAGAAGGCATAAAAGAGGTGCCTTCCTGGCTGGAAGGAGATATAAGGAAGGAGAAGAAAGAAATACATCTAGCTCCTATTGACATCAAAAGCTTATTAGGGGAGAAAACTACTCCAAGAAGAGAAAAGAGAAAAGATAGGACAATGTCTGCAATACAGAGGGATCCAGAACCCTAAACCTAGCCATACCACAAAAAGAAAAGGAGAAAGGTGAAATTACCTTGGAGGAATATAAAGTACTAAATCTAGACCTCAAGCATTCTACAAGAGAACATCACATTGCTGAGTGGGAGGATATGCACCAGGTGACAGCAGAAATGCTGAGGAAAGACAAAAGTAAACAGGAGGTATTGAAAGGACACATTGTCCAGCTGCAACAATTCATTAAGGGAATATTTGATCCCAATGCCACGGTGCCTAACTTACCTGCTATCATAGCAATAGTATCTAAAGAGGAAGTGCAGGACATGGAAAATAAAAGGTTCAAGGCCAATATTTTTGATGAATGGTTTCATGATTTTTTACAAGAAGGTGAACAAATAATAAGGCAAGTTGTGAAGAGCTGGAAAGTGGCCACAAAAGAGAAGAACAAATGTACGGTATTAATAAATAATTGTCAAGCAAGAGTAGAAGAGTGCAGATCTGAAATTGAACAATTGACTGAAATTGACAGAAGGGCAAAGGAATTGATAAACGAAGGGGCACTCAGTGTCACATTGGCAAATCAAGTGCCAAAGATAATTTTGGAGAATTTGAAGAGGATAACCTCAAAAGAAATGTAGTAGTCATGCAAGAGCTAGTAAAAAGAGTAGAAGAAATGATAAAAATTCACAAAAGAATCATAGAAAAGCTCCTACAGCATGAATGTACAGAGACGCCAACATATAACTTAGACAGAGCATTGATAGAGTTCAAGGCCATATTCACACCCTGTATAGAAAATCCTGATGCAATCCTCAACAAACAGATGATGGATACATTGATGGAAGAGAGGGCCAAAATGAAGAAGTACAAGAAAAGAAGATAAAACTTAGAGAATGAAGAAAAAGAGTTGAAAGAAAAGGTGTTGATGCAAGGGTTCATTTTAGCAAAAAGTCTAGGAGGGGACCGCACCTTTGTGGAGGGTGTGATTGACAATTTCAAGAAATATTTGAAGAAAGGGTAAGAAGGCAGGAGCAAATACTATTGAGAGGAAATTAAATGAAGAGCCTTGGCGGGAAAAGGTCACATGAAATGGGAATCTTATCTGTGAAAGATTCCAAGAGCATCCTCTGAGAGGAAAAGATGCCAAGTAGTGGATTGGCACATGGTTATGAAATAAAGATACACCATTGGTCAATAGTAAAGGGATCTCAACCGTAGAATAGAGGTTGTAACCGTAGCAAGGGAGGGAATTCAAATTCTATATAAGAGGCGTCGCTACTTGTATATTATTTACACAGGGATTTTTAGCATTTAGCCAGAAATTGTAAATTCTTTCTGAGAATTTTGGAGTAGAATATTTTAGTTTAGAGGAGGTCACCTGTTGTTTGCATTAAGGAACACGTGGAATGTCTAGCTTTCTTAATGTATTTGTAAAGCACTATAATTTTTTGGTATATTTGATTAATAAAGCTAAGAGTCATTCCTACATTATAAATCTTATATGACTGTGTTTTGAATATAAGTGAATCTAGAAGTCTACGTCTATTTTTTGAGTGTCTTCTAGCTCTTCCTTGCATTTAAAATAATTTCTCTTAAAGCTCGCAGTCTTGAATGCAATATTCATGAAAATACTCAGGATATTTGCATTTAACAATTTAGTCTACTGTATTTGTTACTATATGCATAACAGAACATTTAGATCCTATAGTGAATGATGGTAGATTTAAATTTCTCTAACTTTTCCCAGTAACTTTGAAATACTTAGCTTAAATGTTGAAATCTAAAGGAGGTTATCTAACATTTGAAGAGTTTAAGAACAATAAGTTGATATTTGATAATCTTCATAAATAGTTGAAAAGCAAAGCATGTTTGAATATAAATCATATAAAGCTTTGAGGTACAGTAATGATTTTATGCAAATGAATGATTAGAAAGTTGATATTTGTATTACTTTGTGTAATAAGAGTCCAATAAGTCACAACCCCACTTTAAATCACGTAAGGCCCCTTGCATATTACAGCTTCATAATAACCTACTGAACAGTCCAACAGGTCAAGACCTGACCAATAAGGAAACTTGGGATTAAGAAATCTTAGTTGATTTCTTCATATCTTTCAAGATAGTTAGGTTTATTTATGAATTTTAACTTTTGTTATGAGTGTGTAAAAAACAATCATCAACACAACGAAGCGATAAGGGACAATTATAGGCAAAGGTGGTGGATGGTTTTTGACCATCCTCCATGCAATAATAATGAGGTCCTACAATACTTTTTGAGGAAACTCTACTGTGAGTTTGTCCTCAATAAAGTGCCAAACTATTTTGATATGTGGGACTTCTAGGGTAGAGGTGGGGGGTTAGCACAAGATAGACCAGGGGCACGTGCTGACCCATAGTGGGTAGTGAGACAAGTAATCAGTAGACCAACCCATGAGCATGTTTCTATCCCTTCCATTGTGAAGGAGAGTGTTGAGGTCGATACACTTCAATCCATTAGTGCCTTGACCCAAAGCATCATAGAGCATGCCAGTCCTGCAACATAGAGTGGGTTGGGAGATAGTGCGAGGAGTAGGGTCCCACCCCATGCTTGTCAGACTTGTGGGTCAGCCTGTGGTTATGACCCCATGGATAGTCAGGACACAGGTGCATAGGCTACATCTGTAGCTGAGCAGATGGTGATGACAGATACCCTCCTGAGTGAGACTTTTGGCCTTGATACTCAGGTAAATATTACCAAGTTTATTGAGTTTAATTTATTAAATTTCATTTTTGAAATGCAAGATTAACTAATTTAGTTTGATGATTTTAATGAAATTTTAGGGTCATAGCATTGATGCAGTTTTTAGTGGTTCTCCACCTACATATTCCACTAGATCATCTACTATCAGGGCATGTAACTCGTAAACAATTATAAATATTACATGTGAATAGCATCGTTATATGAATGGTATTCTAATATCTAATTTTGGATGTTGAATAGGTTAATATTGGAGATTTCAGGGTAACACTTGTCAGCGGTGGTGGACATCAAAGCTTCATGGAGGTAATAAAATAAATAGTTTAATGAATGAATTGTACTTACTAGATTTTTTTATGTGACTTGTGTGCTTTATTATGAGTACTTCCATGTTTAGATGAATGTGTGTGTATGTTAGGAGCCATGATTTGCATCACTATTATAGTTTTCGTAATTGAATAATGTTGTTTTATTTCCAGATGATGCAGGCTGTGGAGACACCTCCCGATGTTCATAGGGCAATGGAGCATGGTGTGACCTCTATGATTCATAGATCCATGGCATTGACAGGGGTATGAGGAAGATTAGTAAATTTCAATTTACATTCATTGTTATAGTTGTTTATTTTTGAAAAACCAAAAGATTATTGATTTGAAGTTTCATTTCTATCTAGATGGTTTCTATAGGACATGACATCACTATGGCCTATTCATGCTACTGAGGCCAGTGAGGAGGCAAATTATATGGTAGCGGTAAGTGATTATTTTGTTAAATGTTTCATTTTTTATAACATGTAATTTCTATATATTAATGTCTATACTTTTTATTGTAATAGCTAAAGATGCAGGAAGAATTAAATAGGAGGAGCAGCCCTTAGGTTTGTAGTAGACCACCCACATATGTGTCTCTATCCCCTAGAAGATCAAAGGCCACCCATGTTCTATTCTTTTCACCAACTAGAGGGGAATGACTTTTTATTGTGTTCCTTTGCTGTATGCCTATATGGCATTTGTGGACATATATTTTGTATTGCATATAGTTGACATTGTATGCCTATATGGCATTCTTGTAAGCCTATATGGCTATTTTGTATATATGTTATACTTATATCGACAGATATTGATATATGCCTATATGGATATTTGGTTAATACAAATCTTTTTTATTGATGGCGTCCATACTTGCATTATAAATCCACGTTTGAATGGATATTTATATATGGCTAATTCAAATATTTAAATTCCAATTGTATTACATAGGATGTTTGTTGATCCAATAAGCTAGCTATTGTTATTCAAGTATCACCTAAACCTCATTTTGAAACTAAAAGATAAAAGTTGTATTTAAAAAAAATGAATCATCATGTTGAACATAAAATATTAATATTCTTTATGAGTTGTTCAATTAAAAATATTCAAATAAGTATGCTGATCCATATTCTTTATGAGTTGGTCAATTGAAATATTTCTTAATTTCTTATTATTATACCACAGTGGGATGCAAAGAGTATGTTTATTGTTTTGAATAAGATAGTCAAAATTATATGCTTATGAGCACCTGATGACCATTGTGGTTATTAAATATAATTCCTCTTGCATATTACGCCAGGTTATGAGATTACATTGAGTCTTACCTAATTTTAGTATGCAACATAACATTGGGGCTATAGGCTTCCATAAGTCATACCTCAGAGATTTTTAGTTTTACATGCAAATTTGCTTTAAGACCTCAGGCACATTTCTCTACTTGCACAACCTCAAAACTCCACCTAGAACTCAAGGCACCTTTCATCATTAAAACAACCTCAAAATTATGCCTTGATATTAAAAGGATGTTTCAAAGTATAAAGGAGGGAGCCTTAAGGGAGGCAATTAATCTTGATTATCAAAGTTGATCAAACACATCAAACTGAGCATCATACCTCTAGGCACATTTTTGCCTCTCTCTAAACTATCCATTTTGGCATCTTGATGTAAAGTGAAGTCTAAACTTAGTGAAGATTGTGCCTAGAAATATATCACCTTGGATATGCACCTAGAGTCATCCTAGATCATCCATTTGTGCCTAAGGGTCAATATAACATAATATAACTTAGGAAGACTTTGAAAATCATCAAAAGAAGCCTAGGTGCCCTTTCTTGTCTCCACCATCCATTTTGGGTGCCTAGAGGAAAATAAACTTTAACTCACTTCCAACTGTAGCACCTAGTGTTAGAACCTTCAAAATGACTAAATCTTACCAAAGGAAGTCTAGGCGCCTATTGTCACTTGGATCATCATGAATGAGTGCCTAAGTGGAAGGAGAATAAGCATCTTGTATGGAGGCGCACTTTTGTGTCTAAATAACCTCATTTTGGCGCCTTGAAGGAAGATGTTCTAAATCCTAAGATCTAGCACCTAAGTGTAAAATGGTCACCTATAGGTTTGAATAAGTGATTGAAGCCATCAAAATGCCAAGAAATGAGCTAAGTATACTAAGGCGCCTTTTCTTGTCTAAACTATCCATTTTGGCACCTAGGAGGAAGGAGATTCAACATCATGAATCAAGGCGCCCTTTGCCATCAAAACAACCTCACATTGGTGCCTTGGAGGAAATCAACTTAAAACTACAAGTATTGGAGTTTTTTCATGTTTTGATGATGTCTTTTGAGAACAATTATAATGATTGAATGATGAGGTGCGTAAAAAGTCTTCATCTAGCTTAGGCACCCATTCAATATTTAATTTTTTCAAATACCTTAATCTGCACCTTGACTTGGAGGAGTTAGTTTATGCTTTAAAATGATTTCTATGTGTTTATATGATTCAATATTTGTCAATAATTTAATATGTCGGTACAATGTAGCTCGGACTATTTCGGCATGTTTCTGTGTAAAACAAGACCATGCCTAGCCTAAACGTACCCATCCAGATGCATTGGAACTATCATTTTGGCCACACAAGGAGAAGAACAAAAGTTACACCCCTTTACAACTTTACACTGCCTCCTAACAATTTTTGGGGCAGTAAAAAACCTTTCACCACAAGCAAATGCCTCAAATATATAAAAAACTTAGAGAGGTTATTATAGAGGTACTCTACATGATCGTGTTTCCTTAGATGGAATGTTTCTAACTGACATAGTTTTTGAGTAACATCTCATCAAAGATTGCTGCCTTTTTGCACTTTAGACTCTTCAAGGATATTATCGGTACAATGTAGCTTGGACTGTTTCGACATGTTTCGGTAAAAAATAGGACCATGCCTAGTGTAAATGTACCCATCCAGACACATTGGAATAGTCAGTTTGGTTGCATCAGGAGTAGGATGAAAGTTACACCCCTTTGCAACTTTACACTGCCTCCTTCTAACGATTTTTGGGGCAGTAGAAAACCTTTCACCACGAGCAAATGCCTTAGAGATATAAAAAAATGAGAGAGGTTATTGTAGAGGCACTCTATGTGATCATGCTTCCTTAGATGGAATGTTTCTAAGTGATACGATTTTTGATTAACATCTCATCAAAGATTGCTTTCTTTTGGCACTTTGGACTCTTCAGGGATATCGTCGGTACAATGTAGCTTGGACTATTTTGACATGTTTGGGTGAAAAAAAGGACCATGCCTAGCATAAATGTACCCATCCGGATGCGTTAGAATAGTCAGTTTGGTTACATCAAAAGCAGGATGAAAGTTACACCCCTTTGCAACTTTACACTGCCTCCTTCTGACGATTTTTGGGGCAGCAGAAAACCTTTCACCATGGGAAAATGCCTTAGAGATATAAAAAACTAAGAGAGGTTATTGTAGAGCCACTCAACATGATCATGTTGCCTTAGATGGAATGTTTCTAAGTGACACAGTTTTTGAGTAACATCTCATCAAAGATTGCTGCCTTTTGCACTTTGGACTCTTCAGGGATATCGTCAGTATAATGTAGCTCAGACTGTTTTGACATGTTTGGGTGAAAAACATGACCATGCCTAGTGTGAAGGTACCCATCTGGATGCATTGGAATAGTCAGTTTAGTCACATCAGGAGCAAGATGAAAGTTACACCCCTTTGCAACTTTACACTGCCTCCTAAAAATTTTTGGGGCAGCAGAAAACCTTTCACCACGGGAAAATACCTTAGAGATATAAACAACTGAGAGAGGTTATTGTAGAGGAACTCTATGTGATCGTGTTTCCTTAGATGAAATATTTTTAAGTGAAATATTTTTTGAGTAACATCTTGTTAAAGATTGCTGCCTTTTTCCACTTTGGACTCTTCAGGGATGTTGTCAATACAATGTAGCTTAGACTGTTTCGACATGTTTGGGTGAAAAATAGGACCATGCCTAGTGTAAATGTACCCATCTAGATGCGTTGGAACAATCAGTTTGGTCGCATCAGGAGCAAGACGAAAGTTACACCCATTTGCAACTTTACACTGCCTCCTAATGATTTTTTGGGCAACAAAAAACCTTTCACCACAGGAAAATACCTCAGAGATATAAAAACTGAGAGAGATTATTGTAGAGGCACTCTACATGATCATGTTGCCTCAGATGGAATGTTTCTAAGTGACACAATTTTTGAGTATCATCTTGTCAAAGATTGCTACCTTTTTGCACTTTGGACTCTTCAGGGATATTGTCAGTACAATGTAGCTCAAATTGTTTCGACATGTTTGGATGAAAAATAGAACCATGCCTAGCCTAAATGTACCCATCCGGATGTGTTGGAACTGTTAGTTTGGTCTCATCAGGAGTAGGACACCAAAAATGTAAAAGTTGCTTTGTGCAACTTGACAACATTGACACTTTTTTGCAACAGGACTCAAAGACTGCAACTGACCCCAAATGACTCAAAGTGACTTAAAAAGAAATGAAATGGTCTTAAAAGACCTTATTACATACATATGACTCAATCAAAACAAAATTTTATTTTTTGACCCCTCTTGGGGGCATGACAACCTAGGTGCCCCTGCACCATTAGTGCAATTGAAGGACTATGGTGGTGGCATGAAACTAGAGTGAGTTAACATTCATTTGCATCTAGTTTGGCATCTTGAAACATTTCTAGAGTAGAGTAAGACTCATTTTCCCAAAAAGAGATTAAGAAACCCCTATCTAAGGTTTTGGTAAGAATCATGCATTTTTTGGCCATTCCATTGATTTGATTCACTTTTGATCAGTGGAATGGGTTGTAGTAGGTCTATTCTAGTATGCTATGATAATTTTTTGGTAGGAAATCTAAGGAGAAGTTTTCTTTGAGGAAACCTAACAAAACCATGTGTTAGGTGATGTTTAGAGACATAGAGAAGGAACCATAGAGGCATTTTTGGGAACAACAGATTGTAGGAGGAAAAAACCCATAAAATTCATAGTTTTGGCATGAATACTAAGTGCTCAAGTTATTGGTTGAGTTATGTGTGTGAATTTAAGGGGGGTCTCTTTGTATTTTAGGCCTAATTGGGGCTCTAGGTTATTGAGAGGATTTATAGGTTAGGGTATATCATCCAAAACAACCTATACCCAGTTTTGGATATGTGATAGGGAGTCCAAATTAGTATCTACTGATTGTCCAAGTTCTGTGTTTGAAGATCTATATCAAAAGTTATTAGGACTATTCTCTTTTTTTAGGGCTACAAACCATTTCTTGGGTTTGTGAAGGAAGTGTTAATCCTGAGTTTGGTCTGCCTTTGGCAATGATTGGAATGGGTCCCATAGCATCTAAAATCACCTTTTCCATGAAGAATTCAGAGTCTCTAACTGTTGTTCCCACTTTTGTATAATGATCATGAAATTTGGGCTTTAGAGCATAAGGAAACCTTGTCTAGTTTGCCATCCTCCAACTATCCCATTGCCTCTACATTACAATTAGAGACACCTATTATCTAGTTAGAAACCAAGACACCTAGAGACACCTATATTTTATACATTACCTAGATTTTATATATTATTCTCAGGATCAACTTCATCTGTCACTTAGGTCTAACCCCATGAACCATAACATGATGATGTAAAAATGTGTATATGTGTAAAAGTGCAGCAGGAAATAAAAAAAGACAAACCTTACAAATTAATGTGCATACTTACAACTCAATGTAACATGACTTTACAAAATCAATGTGAATACTTACAAATTAATCCAACAAACCATCTGGGTCTACTCTACTCTTTATTGTGTCAAGTATTGCTTCATGGTTAGACTCACACACCTTCCACAAGATTTTGTTCAAAGGTCTACCCCGATACTATATCAAATGAACATTGGGGATGCCATGACGAGATTCGAGTAATGAAGAATCTTCTGATGTGTGTCAAAGTCCTGAAACAACCAAACATTAACACTCTTATGTGGGTACCTTCTAAGCCATGTGCCAGTAATAACCACTGAGCCTATAGGGTATTCGATGTTTTCTCCATCTGTAATTGGGGCCTCCAATTTCTTTTTGGCCTCAACACAATGACATAAGTAATAATATGTTCCCTCTTCATTATCTTCATCTGCAATAACTACATATACATGCCCTACATTGATATGTGTAGAAAATTAGATGAAATTAGTCAACATTAGAAAAACACTACAAAGTAAGATGACATTAGGAATTTCAAAGACTATACAAATAGATATATTACTTGGTTGAACTAGATCTGATATGTGGTTAAAGTCAACTGATGATTCCATTTGTGTTAGTTCTAGTGTCATCAGGGGTCAATACATGTCAAGTGGGCTAAGATAACTTAACTTCCATTCGTCAACCCACTCCTTTGACTCACACTCATCCCAGGCTTGAATTGTACAGGAAGAACAAAAGAATGACATCTTTCACGTATGTATACTCCATGAACCTGCAATTGAGCTTATGAAAGAGCGCATCTCATTTGATCCTGTGAATGTACAATAGTCCTCATATGGTACAATGTTAGTATCATCTATCAACCAAAAAAATATACGAACTGAAGACTTACCTTCATTACCTTGACCCATGGAAGCATTACACCACTCGACAATTGATTTTGCATATGTCAACTTTGCATTGTCTTTATCCTTTAACTCTTCTCGTGCTATGGCTCTTTTGATACATGCTCTTGTACCATCATGCTCCCCCTTTCCATGCCCAGCCTCACAAAAGTTCCACATATGTTGAATACCTATAAAATTATGCCTCCTACTTAGCCAATAGAAATTTCACGAGTTCTTGAATTGTGATGTACAGTTATCCGACCATATGATATGCTGACTGAATGATATGCCCCTTCTATCCAAATCATTGTAGAACACCTAAAAGCAACCTTGCATGAACTTCGTAGAATGCATACGATCATCACTAATATAGAAATTATACTCCCATATGATCTTTTTGTCATCCTCTGTACTATCATTTGCATGGATGAATGCAATGTGCACAAATATAGAAACTTGTGTGGAGTTGTAATATTGTGATTGTACCTCACGTTGTGGCTGTAGACTATAGTTCTCTGCAAAGTCGATGACTGAAACAATGCTACCAACCAGAAATGTGTCCTTGCATAACTTGAATTGCAAGTCCAACCATCAAGCTCTATGGGCATGTCTTACATACTCATACACTATGCTATCACAAAATATAGGCATAAACTGATACACTGGAATCTTTTCAATAACCAATTCACACCTCTTTACTTCTTTACCATCTTTTGTATTATATGCCACTGTTTTATACTTGCCAAACTCTACTAGTTCATTTCCAACCACGTGTTCTTTCCATATGTTCACATATTGGCAAATGTTGCAAGCCACTGCAACGATGACATGTGCCATCCAAGCATAATTTCTTGTAGAATATTTGACCTTCCTCTCTTTCACATAAAATTCTTGATATGAAGTCTCTTGAAGATGTTTGTGGGGCACGTATGGTACAACCTTGTAAAACATTATTAGTATGCATATCTAAACATATAGACCTATAAACATCAAAATGGTTAGAAAATTCAAGATTTAATCTACAACAACAAGTAGTATGTGTGTGATTTATCTTGACATAGAAAGGTTTTAGCATTTCAAAATATCTTTGACAAATTTTAATTTGAGGATACTTCTCTAGAAATTTACCATAAAATAGTGTTTGAGTCTCATCCAAAAAATGCTTTGGATGTGGCTTACGGTTTTGACTACCGATTTTGCTTCTTACCACATCCCTTTGATTCAGAGATACCCTTGTGTAATTCTTCCAAAAGTCTTCAATTAGTGATCTCAATGCTTCAACAATTAGTTTATCTTTTCATGGTAGTCTCCCCGAGAATGCCCATAATTCATTGGCATTAGTGTCCTCAATTCTTTGGCATCTTCCAACGGATCTTGATAAAGTTTTCCTATTAATTCTCAATTCTTGACTCGTCTTTCTAATGAGACAACATTTCCTCGTTTGACTACTTACTATAGTCGATGTAATCACACGTCATGTTGCATTACTATCTTTTGTGCGTGATGTATTACCCACACTCTCATACGCACTCATTAGATTCTTGACAATAGATTTTTCACTTGAAGCCTCTGATGTTCTCAACCCAAGAATCTTCATGATGGACCTATACTTTATACTTCTCATCATTTCAAGGAATAGTTGACATCTTGCAGTCTCATTTAACTTTTCAAAGAACAATCTCCAAATCTTATGAGCATATCTTCTACAAGTGCATTTTGGAATCTTACCTTTGATTGGCTGCAAAATATTCTCATCAATATCAATCAAATACTTTGGCTTTCTATGCAAAATTCTAGGTGGTGTTAAGTTAGATAAATTCATCTCAACATTAGGAATCTCAACATTAGGAATTTCATCAATATTTAAATGAGATGGGCTATATGGCATACCTTCGATCAAAGATGGAAAAGATGACATACCTTGAGGTTGAGATGGGAATGATGGTGCACCTCCTTCATCACATGTGAGTGATGATGTACTATCAACTTGAGATGTGGTAGATGGTGTCTCTACATGTTGACTTGCGGTAGAGGATGTGTCTCCAACTATGGTATTTACATCTCTCGTAGCACGAAGTTTTTGCATTTGTTCTCTTTGTGCCACCAATACCATATCTCTTTGTGATGGTTGTGGTTCCTCTTCAATTGGCATGTCTTCATTTATCATGTCCAATTTCCTCTTCTCACGAAATTCCCTCATAGCCACTACTTTCTTTGCATTCTTAGCTTCTATCTCTTCCTGTGTTGGTTTAATTCTTGATCATTTCCTCTGCATGATGGAGAATTTGTCTATAGCATGATAAAGAGACCAATATTAGTTCCTAAGAAATGAATCCATACAAATAACTAAAATATATGTCACTCAACCCTTCATAGTAAATGTACATACAATCATTATGTAAAAGAGTAAATGTCACTCAACCAAAATAGATACAAAGCATACAAAGCAAATTATTGCAGCCATGAAAAGAGTACATGGGACTTCATGCTTGAAAAGGTTGAGGCAAACCCAATTTGACATGTTTGTTGTTACTAGGGCTACTAGGATTTGGAATTGAGAAAGTGTTTTGTTGGTACTAGGGATACTAGGATTTGGGTGGCTTGTGAAGGAATAGACAACAATTGTTGTGTCATGTGCCTGTACAAATCATCATGAATAGTTGCATAAGGAATGTCCTAGCCCAAGATATGTGCATACAAATCATCATGTCATGTGCATACTTGTATGATCTTAGCACCTATTCATTTGTATTTTAACTTGTTAATATGACAAGATAATAGTGGGATTGTATTTTTATTATGTTGTAAGGATTTATTCTTGTATAGTTTGACATCATGGTTGTTAAGGTCTGTTTATTACACAACTATTAAAGAGCCCAAGTGTAGAAAATATATATGGCATCATGTGAGATTGTAGGCTACTTTCTTGATTGGGAATGTGTCTATTTTAATCATGTATGATAAAGCATGATAAAGTAATTCAAATAGAATTAAGGAAAATGTAAAGAACATGCATGTAAAGACTTGACATGCCTAAAAAATGAAGATTCAAATGGAGAGAGTACCCAATTATGTAGTATTTTTTTCTTCTTGCATCAAACTCCTCAACAATTTGAGTTTTTCACCACTTGCTTCCTTTTCAATGTTAAATTGAATAACACTCAAATATAATTACTAACAACAATACTATTAACCAATCTGTAATGTTAAATTCCTAAAATTGAATCACAATTAACATTGTAACACTACAAAAATTGAAACTTGAATAGATATATATCAAACTTGGTGTGAAAACTATGCTATTTCCTCCTTCTCAAGTTGGCAAAGAATAAAAGGTGGTGGAAAGATCATGCAAAGGTGGTAGAATGTGTAAAATGTGCATGTGAACTTCCCAACAACATGAAAGCACTTCTTTTTTGTCAGAGCATGCGCATAATCAGCATGAAAACAGAGCATGTGGGCTTGGATCACGGGGGTTAACACTTTTTTACCGCTTCTATAGCAGGACAAAATGCGAGCACATTATAACGCGCTCGTATTTTGTCCTACTATAGATTGATCCATAAATATTTACGTGTATCTCACCTTTACAATATCTCACCTCTAGTCCCATCAGCTCATGTTCTTTATCTCACTTATCTCTCCCTCTCACCTCTCTACCTCTCTACCTCTCCCCTCTCTATGTCTCTCAGTTGCTCCTTGTCTACCTCAACACTAATCCTTATCCATAAACCCTAATCCCTCAACCCTCAACTCTAATCCCTCATCCCTAAACCCTAAACACTATCCCTATTCCTAAACCCTCAATGATTGATATTATACCTTAAACCCTAATCCCTTATCCCTAAACCCTCCAACCCTATCCCTAATCCTTATACCCTCGACACTCTACTTTAACCCTAATCCCTTGACCCTTAACCCTATCCTAACACCCTCAACCCTCGAACCTTAATGTACTCAACCCTCAATGTCAAACCGTAATCCCTCAACCCTTAACTTTGATCCCTCGACCCTCAACCCTATCCCTAAACCCTAAACCCTAAAGCCTCAACCCTCAACCCTCAACATCAAATCCTAATCCCTCAACCCTTAACTCTAATCCCTCAACCTTAAACCCTAAACACTATCCCTATTCCTAAACCCTCAATGAGCTCAACACTATACCTTAAACCCTAATCCCTTATCCCTAAACCATCCAACCCTATCCCTAATCCTTATACCCTCGACACTCTACTTTAACCCTAATCCCTCGACCATCAACCCTATCCCTAAACCCTTGACCCTCAAACCTCAACTCTCAACCCTCAACATCAAACCCTAATCCCTCAACTCTTAACTCTAATCCCTCAACCCTCAACCCTATCCCTAAACCCTAAACCCTAAAGCCTCAACCCTCAACCCTTCACTCTAATCCCTCAACCCTAAACCCTATCCTTAAACCCTCAACACTATACCTCAAACCCTAATCCCTCAACCCTCAACCCTAAACCCTAATCCCTCAACCCTCAACCCTAATCCACCATCCCTCAACTCTAATCCCTCATCCCTAAACCCTAAATTCTATCCCTCGGACCTCAACCCTCAACCCTCAACGTCAAACCCTAATCTCTCAACCCTTAACTCTAATCCCTTGATCCTTAACCCTCAACATCAAATCCTAATCCCTCAACCCTAAACCCTATCCCTAAACCCTCAACACTATACCTTAAAACCTAATCCCTCATCCTTCAACCCTAAACCTTATCCCTAAACCCTAATCCCTCAACCCTTAACCCTAATCCGTCATCCCTCAACTCTAATC
Organism: Cunninghamia lanceolata; assembly: GCA_027924645.1. Taxonomy (NCBI): domain Eukaryota; kingdom Viridiplantae; phylum Streptophyta; class Pinopsida; order Cupressales; family Cupressaceae; genus Cunninghamia; species Cunninghamia lanceolata. The sequence goes on from BSBN01000798.1 coordinate 3,231,536, forward strand.
CCTCATCCCTAAACCCTAAATGCTATCCCTATTCCTAAACCCTCAATAGGCTCAATACTATACCTTAAACCCTAATCATTTATCCCTAAACCCTCCAACCCTATCGCTAATCCTTATACCCTCGACACTCTACTTTAACCCTAACCCCTTGACCCTCAACCATCAAACCTTAATGTACTCAACCCTTAATGTCAAACCCTAATCCCTCAACCCTTAACTCTGATCCCTCGACCCTCAACCCTATCCCTAAACCCTACACCCTAAAGCCTCAACCCTCAACCCTCAACGTTAAATCCTAATCCCTTAACCCTTAACTCTAATCCCTCAACCCTAAACCCTATCCCTAAACCCTAAACACTATCCCTATTCCTAAACCCTCAATGGGCTTGATACTATACCTTAAACCCTAATCCCTTATCCCTAAACCCTCCAACCCTATCCCTCATCCTTATACCCTTGACACTCTACTTTAACCCTAATCCCTCGAACCTCAACCCTATCCCTAAACCCTCGACCCTCAAACCTCAATGTCAAACCCTAATCCCTTAACCCTTAACTCTAATCCCTCAACCCTCAACCCTATCACTAAACCCTAAACCCTAAAGCCTCAACCCTCAACCCTCAACATCAAATCCTAATCCCTCAACCCTTCACTCTAATCCCTCAACCCTAAACCCTATCCTTAAACCCTCAACACTATACCTAAAACCCTAATCCCTCAACCCTCAACCCTAAACCTTATCCCTAAACCCTAGTCCCTCAACCCTCAACCCTAATCTTCCATCCCTCAACTTTAATCCCTCATCCCTAAACCCTAAACGCTATCCTTATTCCTAACCTGCAATGGGATCGATGCTATACCTTAAACCCTAATCCCTTATCCCTAAACCCTCCAACCCTAACCCTAATCCTTATACCCTCAACACTCTACTTTAACCCTAATCCATTGACCCTCAACTCTATCCCAACCCTCAACCATCCAACCTTAATGTACTCAACCCTCAATGTCAAACCCTAATCCCTCAACCCTTAACTCTAATCCCTCAACCTTTAACCCTTAAACCCTAAACCCTAAAACTTATCCCTACACGCTTGACACTATATCTTAAACCCTAATCCCTTAAACCTCATCCCTAAAGCCTCAACCCTAAATCCTTAAACCTTCAACCCTAAACCCTATCCCTAATCCCTCTACCCTTGACACTCTTCTTTAATCCTAATTCTTTGACCATCAACCCTATCCCTAAACCGTCAACCCTTAACCCTCAACCCTCAACTCTCAACATTAAACCCTAATTCATCAACCCTAAACCCTAATCCCTCAAACCTAAACCCTATCCCTAAACCATCAACCCTCAACACTATACCTTAAACTATAATCCCTATCCCTCAACCCTTAACCCTTAAAACTTAAACCCTATCCCTACACCCTCAACACTTGACACTATATCTTAAGCCTTAAACCCTCATCCCTAAAGCCTCAACCCTCAATCCTTAAACCTTCAACCCTAAACCCTATCCCTAATCCCTCTACCCTTGACACTCTAACCCTAACCTTGACATTAAACGCTACTTTGTCAACCCTAAACCCTATCCCTAAACCCTCAACCATCAACACTATACCTTAAACCCTAATCCATCAACCCTAAAACCTAATCCCTCAACCCTAAACCCTAAACACTATCAATAAACCCTCAACCCTTGACACTATACCTTAAACCCTAATCTCTCAACCCTCAACCCTAATCCCTCATTCCTAAACCCTAAATGCTATCCCTATTCCTAAACCCTCAACCCTCGACACTATACCTTAAACCCTAATCCCTTATCACTAAACCCTAAACCCTATCCCTCAACCCTTAACCCTTAAAAATTAAACCCTAAAACCTATCCATAAACCCTTGATGCTCAACACTATAGTTTAAACCCCAATCCCTTAACCCTTAGCTCTAAAGCCTCAACCCTATCCCTAATCCCTCTACCCTTAACACTCTACTTTAACCCTAATCCCTTGACCATCAACCCTATCCCTAAACCCTCAACCCTCAACTCTCAACATTAAACCCTAATCCGTCAACCCTAAACCCTAATCTGTCAACCCTAAACCCTAATCCCTCAACCCTAAACTCTATCCCTAAACCCTCAACCCTCAACACTATACCTTAAACCATAATCCCTCAACCCTGAACCCTAATCCCTCAACCCTAAACCCTAAACCCTATCTCTACACCCAACAAAACTGCTTTGCCTTATGTTAGGTTGTTAAACCCATTATTTTTGACACTCTTCTCTTAAAGATATCTGAGTTGCAAGAATATGTCAGAAAAATGGCTATGAACTTTTTTAATGTTAGTAATGTTATATGGAATGTTTTTTCTGGCCCATCTAGGGTTCATTATGCCAATAGGTGTACACACTATGAGAAAAGCTTTGCGTATGGTACATCCATAGTGAGTAATTAACAGTTGAAATCAGAAGGATGATCATTATGAGAAAAGATTTGCATTGGGGTACATCTATGTTTCTTGATGTCCACCCCACACTTAGGGGAGGTATATTGTTATGAAATAGGAAAATAATCTCCCATTGTTTACTAGCTCTATCCACAAGAACTACTAAACTTTTTTCTCTTAGTAATTGTAGAGGACATTAACCTATTTTTGGCAACTCCTGCATTCCCAAACCATTACAAAAACTAAGTTATTTTAACCTAATAAATAGCCGATTGCATTGATTTAATACTCTACTATATTAAAGCTTAGCATTCACACAAATGCAGATGTTCATATTATAGAAGACTACATTATATTAGACTATTAGAGATCCCTCAGAAAAATGTAATAATAAAACTGCTTTGCCTTATGTTAGCTTACAATTAAACCCATTCTTTTTGACACTCTTCTCTTAATAAAGTAAGAGTAATAAGAATAGAAGGGAAAGAATTTGATCTTACTAGTATGCATGGTCAGTTTACATTCCGTGACTTCATTTTCATCGAATAAAAAGGTAAATATCTGACTTAAAAGGTGGGGTAGAGTTCACTGTCATGTGCTTTTCTAGATGATAGGGTCCGTAATGTCCAGGGTTCTTCAAAGAAAAGCTTGTAACATAATTAAGTTTTTGTTATACCAATCCTCTAGGTAAAGCTACAATTCAAATGCCCTCTTTGAAAGTTGAAATAAATTAAATTAGACTTACAATTTTGATTTTCTTCCATTGCTTCAACAACATCATTGTTTTCTTCATCAAAAACCAATTTAAGATCAGCAACTTGTTGCCCATTGGTTGACTTGAATTGCATCCTCTGTTAGAAGAAGGAACTTTTATATCTGAATCAATGTTGGTATTCATAAGTTGAAGAGCATTGATATTTTTCACACACCTTGTTCTTTGAAATATCTTAACCTTAAAATATGACTTGGATATGTACTTGAACATAGTGAAATCTCCAATCTCTAGCCCATGATGATTCACAAACTTTTTCCAACCCTACCTAAATTCTAGTTTATTTATGGTACCCCTTAATTGTACATCCCACTCCTACCCACCTGGGCCTTGAAGAAGGAGGCACGCCCATTAAACCAACTCATTCAACAACTTATTGCCCATCAGTTGACTTGAACTGCATACTCTGAACCATTAGAAGAAGGGCATCCTTTATTTGTATCAATGTTGGTATTCATAAGCTGAAGAGCATTGATGTTTTTCACACACCCTATTCTTTGAAATATATTAACCTTCAATTATGACTTGGATATGTACTTGAACACAACAAAATCTCTAATCTCCAGCCCATGATGATTTACAAAATTTTCCCAACCCTTCCTAAATTCTAGTTTATTTATGGTACCCCTTAATTGTACATCCCTAAACCTTAAACCCTAATCCTTTAACCCTAATCCCTAATCCCTAGTCCCTAAACCATAAACCCTAATCCCTAATTATAATTTATGGTACCCTAATCCCTAAACCCTAAACCCTAATCCCTTATCCCTAAACCATAAACCCTATCCCTAAATCCTCAACCCTCAACACTTAAACCTTAAATCCTAAACCCTATCCCTAAACCCTCAACTCTCAAAACTATACCTTAAACCCTAATCCCTCAATCCTAAACTTTCAACCCTAAACCCTATCCCTAATCCCTCTACCCTCAACACTCTACCTTAACCCTAATCCCTCGACCCTCAACCCTAAACGCTATCCCTAAAGCCTCAACCCTAAACCCTAACCCCTAAAGGTCCTAAATTCTAATCCCTTATCCCTAAACTCTAAATCCTATCCCTAAACCCTCAACCTTCAACCTTAAACCTTAATCACTCAACCCTTATCTGGCTCACCCCCATCTCTACCCTCCTCTACCCTCGACACTATACATACATACATATAGGCATACATAGATACATACATACATGATTAATAACCTTGAACATAAAAATATTCAAGGGGGACATAACATGAGTATGTTATAACATGCTTGCATTATTGTAAACATGACAAATAGTCCACAAACTTCTGTGGAAAAGGAAAAATCTAAAGTTGAACATAACATGAGCACGTTATAATGCGCTCGCGTTATGTTTTTCTTTGGGAATCCCAAGCCTTGGGCTTGGGATTTGCTTTGGATTTCCAACCCAAAGGCTTGGAGTGTTCTCTCAATGTCCAGAGATGTGTTTTTACATATTCTATAGGATTTCACATAATTTTGTTCATGCTAACCCTCAAATTTGCACGTGTTTCAAGGTTGAACAAATCGAACACCTCAGTAATGTTAGGCTTTTTCTTAGCTATTTGACGATGTGATTTTTTTCACATTTTGACAATGTTAAGCCTTTCATCTTTAATTTCTTTTGTTTGTGTGTCCGTTTTTGGGCAAAAACCACTGTTTGGTCTTTTTGTCATTGTAAATTTACTATTCATTGACATTTAAAAAAAATTACATAATTAGAAACTAGACTCCATTCTACACGTATTAAAAAAATGATTTTCAATTAGTTTTCAAAATTTATAGGGGTAGCACGGCCAAAATTCTATTTTTTAGGATGTGTCCACTTTGAAAATTAGTAAAAAATCAAATATTCATCAAAAAGTTATCAGAAAAATTAGACATAAACTACATGCTGTTAGCTAATTTCTCACTAAAGCGATATTAAAAATACCAAAAAAAAGTTGACCTTTTGAGGGAGCCACACAACATGCTATGTTATGTTTTTTTGATAGAAACAACACCAATTTCTGTGGCTCCCTTAATCTATACCATTTTCAAAAAAAATTAGTAGTTTAGAAAGTAAACTTAGAGTACTATGAACATTGTTTTGGTTGCATCTCCAAATTTTGAGTGTAACTATGCTCAATTTCTCATCCAAGGCCAGCATTTCCTGATTTCAGAAAAAAAGTGGCCACTTAAGATCCCTTTTTGGCCCCCCATCTTTTTACACTTACCCCTACATTATTCCTTGCATTGGAGGTCCATGTTCATGTTTTTTGTTTTAAACTGAACCCCAATTCTCTTGAATTGTTGTGTGAATATTGAATGAGCTATTCCACCTCTGAATTATTTATGCCATGTTCATATCCCCTTATTTGACCTAAGTGGCATCCATCTAAACTATGTTCATATCCCTTGATTCCTTAGAAGTAGTAGCCTATGCAAAAGATCTTGTTACAACTGGAAAATAAACCAAAAATACATAAAATCTCTAAACCCACAAAATCCTAAATGACGCAAACTTGCAAACCCTAATAACACTCAAAATGTAAAATAAAAAACTTAATAAACCCTAGAATTTTGAAAGCATTAACAAAAATAGGGAAAAGGGTTTAAGTGAATTGAGCATACTTTGAGGGAGAAATCTGCTATGTTTATGTTGAACCATGTCCATGAATTAGTGTGCAAACTGAATGGAGGATAACCAAATCCAAAGATGAAAGAAGAGTTGGAAACAATCTAGAAATGGATTTTATAAGGTAGGCAAATTTCATTGAAGAAAAAAAAAGAAATGAGAAAAAGGGTACCTAATGAACAAAGTAGATTTCAATAACTTTGATTTGTATCATATGCAACATCTCAAGAAAATGATAGAGCTTCAAAATCCATACTCATTTTTGTGCACATCAAAGTGGCTTCCCAAAACCATGAACCTGGTTGCATAAATGTAACACATACATTTTGAAATCACTGGAGTTGGGAAATTTTCTATTAACTTGCGCAATACAACCCACTCTCGCCCACTCTCACCAACTCCCGCCAATAATTTCTCAATTTGAAATATTTTTTTTAATTACCCACTTTAATGTCATATTGTCTAATTTTTATTTGTGTGACTAATTATTTAGTTGTGTTTTTTACCTGACTATCAAATTAGTCATTTATTTAGTCATTTATAGTTGTGTTGCAAAAAATTAGTAGAATTTAGTCATTTTTAGTTGTCGTGACTAAAAGTTTTAGTCACGTAGTCATTTATTTGCTAAATTCTACTAGTACGTTTTGTTGTGAGGAGGCAACTAAAATGTGTTTAGCATCAAGAGATCCAATGGTGAGAAGGGATGCAAGCTTCTCATGTGTAAGATGCATGTTCACGAGCTCTACTTGCATGGCTGCCAACTAGGATTCTAGGTCAGCAATCTCCTTTTGCAATTGATGGGTTGCTCTTACACAACCATAAACAGGGTCCTCCACTCTGGTTGTTGCTTCATACACCAAACTATTTACTGCATACCAGGGCTTAAATTTGATAGTTGTATAACTGTATTTAAAGAGTGTAACTGATTGTATTAACATAAATGTAATTAGGCCTAGAATTTGACGGTCACCCTTGCTTGTCATATAAAAATTTTATGATGGTTTTATCATTTAACTATCTTTCAACTGATGTTTTAAAAAATAAATAAATTGTTAAATAAAAATAGGCAGCTTTGCTCTTGATTTCTTGGGATGCTGTAGAAAATTGTATATAAATTAGTTGGACAATGAAGTAATTGGTTCATCTTTTAAGCGCAAAAAATGTATGATCCGTAGAATATTTTACTTTATTCTAACAAATTTATACAAGTAACATTAATATAAACACTTTAATACAATTTCTACAGCCACTGCAAGTGGCTTTAAACAATATTTCAAAAAGATAGCAAAGCAATAAGTTTTTGGCCATTCCTTAAGAGCACATCTTGAAGTCTGAGAGAACTTTCAATTGTCTCTTCTTAATCTCTATAATTGTAATTTGTAAATAAAAAACTTTTGCTTTGTAGAAATTAGAAATAAATTACAAATTAGAAATAAGTTATAGAATAAAGATTTGTTCTAAATTGAATTTATTGAAGATAAACATTCTAATTTAATATATATTCAAATAAAGTTGATAAACATTGTAAAAGAAAATATTATTTATATTTTTATAACAAAAAATATATATATTATTTAATAAGTATTATATTACATTTGCTTTAATAAAATTGTACGGTTTACTAATAATTTAAGAAGTCATATATAGACTATATAAAAATTAAAATAGGTCTAAAATGACAAAAACTGACCATAGGGCTGCATGTAATTTATTTTAGACACTGTAGAAAAAATAATCAATGTGTTTATATATAATAATAATAAGAAGTTTGTATTAAAGAATTTAAAAATGAAAGTAAAAAAAAAAAACACATAGAGAGATAGTTTCTATTAAAAAACTTTAAAATAAAAGGAAAAACATAAAATACTCTTTGAATTTTTTTAATAAAATAATTTATATAAAGAATGGTCTTCCTTTCATTCGAACACATCAAATAATTTTTTTTTTTGCAAACTGCACAATATTTCATATTTCTTATATTTCTTATATAAAATTTAACTTGCATTAAAAGAAATTCACACAAAAAGATAATAAAAAAGACTAAATGTAGAAAAAAAAAATCTTGAGAGGCAACGTGGACTGTCAATTAAGCCCTCACTGCATCTGCTCTTTGCCCAGCTTTAACATCCTATTACAATACCACATCAAAACCATGAATTCTATCCTCTGCTACGAAAAAGGCAACTAATTGTTTTCACACTAGTAAAACAACATACAACCTTTATATTTGTGGTAGTATAAGAATCAAACTTAGAAATTGGGATGGTCACGTTACTCTAAGCATTTTAACAACATTGTTGACTCCGTACACTTCTGAAGGAAAACGAGGAGCCAGCACACATTCAGCCGAAGGTGCCATCTTTCCTAGACTATGTTGCTTCTATTTATAGAAAACCCAATCATGTCTTCCTTGACTTCACTTACTTAAAAGTACATTAACACACAGCCAGGGGGAATGCATTTACTCGGTTTTTTCTGTTTTCCCTTTCACTTGGAATGGTGGGGTGGGATTTTACATTTGTAGTCTTTTAATGTCTCGCGCATTTGTAGTATATATATATATAGTCTTTTATAGTATTATTAGGTATACTTTTTTTTTTTCATCTCTGTTTTTTTTGAAATTGGTTTCTCTGATATATAAGTATATAGTTGTAAATAGTTGTGGTTTAATTTAATGAAATTGTTTTCTCTGATATATAAGTATACAGTTGTAAATAGTTGTGGGTTAATTTAATGTAAAAATAATATATTAGGATGTTATGACAACAAATCTTTGCAATTTTAGGAATATTATCTAGATTTGAACACAATTATTTAAAGCCTGTAGCATGATAATTTAAGTTTATGTGTTGCACATCTTAATCTCTATCAAGATAGTGATTCTATAGCAATCAATTCAATAAAGAATTAAATACGATTGACCAATAATATCATTATATTTTTCTATCTTAAATATTTTGTAATATTTTAACATCACGTCTTTATAACTCTACTTCAACATTATCCAATTCTATGGTCAAACACTCAAAGCAATTTCCTACCTTTAATAAAAAGTGATAAATATTTGTCCTATTTTTATTGGCCAAAATTGATCTTTCATTGTACTATGTTTAAGATAACAATATATTTACTCCTTTTTTTTTCTTTCTTTTCTTTTTTTCCTTTTTTGTTCTTCACATTTTGGCTTTTGTACAAAATTATAATTTAATTGGTTGTATTGTATTTTATCATATCTCTACGTCTTTATTCTCTTTTGGGTTGTTTTCTTTGATATATAAGTATAGTGTTAGTGTAATTCAATATAAAACAATATATTGTAATGTTACTTGTCTCCATTTTTAAGAGCATTATTGAAATTTGAATATCCAAACATTTCAAGTTTGCAGGGTGATGATTTGGGTTTCTATATAACACCTCTTCTTAATTTCTTTCATAACAAAGATTCTATCGTAATCAATTCAACAAAAGATAAAACAAAAATAACCAATAACATTATTATATTTCTATTTCCCAAAATCTCCTAAATCTTTTGTCATTTTTTAAATTATTCTATGTTTCATTTTAAAAAAATCCACTGTACTATGTATGGCTTTGTTCATCATCAGACCCACAATAAGACATTTTTGTGATCTGCCCTCTAATAAATTTAATGTGAATGAAACTCCCTGTCAAATTTATTGTTGATGGTGTACAGGAACTCCAAGCACTCTGAAATGCACTCCAAGTTCTTTGGAAAAAATCCACACCATACATGATCGAAATATCTATCACATACTACATCGTAGAAATCATCATTGTGATGTAGACAACAAAAAGCAGCGAGGAATCATTTTTAATTTCACCTTGAGAATGTTGTAACGAACAAAAGTTAATTTAAGAAAGGAGGAATATATTACACCACAACATTGTGACTGCCCTGAAGCTGTTGTTTTGTCAAAGAAATATAACCTCATATTTTGTTATGTTCCATTCCTTCACAAATCATGATTTCATCAAATAAAGCCACACGACATCAAACAAAAGTCTGATGCAATCAAAGCAAATTTAGAAATTCTAATTATAATGTTTTTAAAAAATTTGTGTTGCTGGGTCTTAAAGAGGCTAGATAGGGCTATGATATCTATTCAGTCCTTCTTTACTTTTGTTAGTTGTTACTCCTTGCCAGTATAACCGTTGGAGGATGTTGCCTTGTCTAATCATTTCTTGATACATTTCCATATGGAGTGACAGTTTTCCCAGCCCAAGCCTATGAAAAGTCAATTTTTTTCTAAACACATCTTTTCTTAATCACAAGGCCATATTGGCCCACATTTAGCGTGTTTAGAATTTGGAACCATATCCTCTACATGGCTTGGGATTGATATTTTGGTGGAATGATGCAATCAACCGTACTTCATGGTTTCTTCGCATTTATGCAAGGCAACTTGCCTTTTTTCACCGTCACTCGTACAAAGCCACCACTCAAGAGCTCCACCTTGCCACCACCTCTTTGGAGGCTTAGCCGTTTGACTTTGCCACTCAATTGAGGCAACAGAAGCAAATTATTGATGATCATTAAACTTGCAGAGTGCAACTCAGATATTAGCTCCCCTAGCTTAATAGTGGGGATAGAGTTTCTAAAGAGTTCTTCCAAGCTCTTTGAGCTCGTCACACTTCCCAATCTATAAATAAAATTCACGAAGGTCAACAACTTCTTCAAGAGCTTCCTCATATTCTTCAAGCCTTTGTTCGACACTATGAGAAAGTGTTTGCAACTCAAGATGCCACTCCTACTAGGCAACTTGCCTTGCAGCAATGTCTTGCGATCGTTCCTTATTGGCTATCAAATGCCCAACATATTATTTGTGACCACTTTTTACTCAAGGTGACCTCAAGGAACCAATCTTTTCTATGGCCAACAATAAGGTCCTTGGGTTAGATGGCTTTCATTATGAATTCTATAAAGCATTTTGGGATTGTGGGTACTGACTTACATAATGTTTATCTTGAATCCATGCAAATTGGTTCGTTAGGAACTCTTATCAACAAAGGAAATATTAAATTCATAACTAAAGCTAGAAACCCTAATGATATCAATAATTAGCAGCCCATTACTCTATTGAACATCTCATACAAGATCACTGCTAAGGTGTTGGCACTCAAGCTTCACTCAATGTTATCTCTTATTATTCAACTTGAACAAACGGGCTTCATTAAATCTAGGTATATCTTGGATAATATAATTGTTGTTTGGGAAGGAATGGAGTGGGCTTGCCATTCTCAGTAGCCTACTATGCTTATTAAGATTAAATTTGCCAAGGCATATGATTGCATTTAATGGCCTTTTATCCTAGCCATGTTGCAGGCCCTTGGCTTTGGTCATTGATTCATTCACATGGTCCAAATGATTTTTGTTGATGCTTCAGCCTGTATTGTTGTACTATGGAGCCTAATCAGACTCGGATGTCAAATTTTCTCCACTTTTTTTAGTGCATTTTCCCCCCAAATTAATTAATGGGGGAATCAAAAGGGGGGGAGCCCCTCTTACGGGACCTGGGGGGATGACCCCCTTGGCAGGGGCCCAGGGCAGAGCCCACAGTGGGGTCTAGGGGTAGCGCCCCTAGTAGGGGTTGCTGGGGATAGCGCCCCCGAAGCAAAAAATGCCTATTATTTTATATAAGTGTCAATAGTTATTTTTCTATTGGTCGACATATAAAACCCTATTTTTGTAACCAACAGAAGTCTTGATAAAAATGGGTAAGGGTTAGGGTTTCTATTGATATTGTCTTGTAGCATATTCTAGTAGTATTAAGTTGTATGAGATTGCTGTTTGTAATCGGTTCTATTTGTTGGATAATAATATTGGACTCTTTGTTGGTGGATGTAGACCAAGTTTGAGTGAACCGTATTAAAATTGTCTCTCACCATTTTATTTTTGTGTATTTTTCCATTCTTCTATTTAATATTTATCTGCATTTAATTAAAATCTTTTGCAGACTATTCCTAACAAGTGGTATCAGAGTGGGTTGTGTTCAATAATCATCTGTAGGAAGGTCTCACGGTTGAGTGAGAGTCTCACGGTTAAGTGGGAGCAATGGTGGATGAGGGTAAATTGAAGGTAGATAAATTCAATGGGCAGAACTATCAGTTATGGAAGATGTAGATGGAGGATTATCTCTACCAGAAGGATTTATGGAGGCCGTTGCAAGGGAAAGCCAAGAAACTGGTAGCAATGACTAATGAGAATTGGGAACTTCTAGATAGAAAGGCACTGGGATGTTGCAAGTATGGGCCTAATTGGTGTTGTCATTAATGTCAACATACTCCTGTTGCATTAATGATAAAGATTGGATGAGCCGTGTGCTGAGGATATTGAGAAAATTAGTCTCAATCAGAAACAGAGAAGAACAGGGAAGACAGTAAGGTAAAAGTCCAAGATAGGATGAGGATCAGAAGATGCAGTTTAAAGGGTTTGTAGATATGTGTCTTAAGGTGGTCCAATAGAGATTTTAGAGGTCCGCATGAAGATCTAAAGAAGTTGTGACTGTTCAAGTAAAATCGGTTCCGGTAGGTGTTCAGTGGTGACAGAGTAAGACAGATAGGTTTGGTGAGATCTGGAATTGCATTATAAAGTTCTGTGGATTTGAGGAAGTTCTGAGGATGTCTTTGTGGAATGTCAACTAGATTGGTTCATGGTTTGAAGGTCTGCAAGCATCTATTCCTTTGTGACAGTGATGACAGACTGTGTTCTTGAGGTTCTGGATGAAGCAGAGAAGGATTTAAGTAAGCAGATGAAGTATGGATGTTCTTGGTGATCCAGGCAAGCTTGTGGTGGTCTTTGGATCATGTTTAGTTCATGTTGGTGGTCCGCATTGAAGTTGGAGTTCACTTTTGAAGAACAACTTTCGGATAATGGTGTTCTTCCTAAAACAGGCCGACTAGATTAGTTATACATCTTGCGGATGTTATTATGGATGTTTGCCAACTTTGATGACCATTCCTAAGTTGATGTCTTGTATAAATAAGGGATTGTGAAGTCTTTTGAAAAGTGTCCTTGTCAAGATGAGTGTGTGGTAGTAAGGAGGAGAGCGAAAGGCAGAGCAGAAGTATTGGGCTTAATGCAACTGATTCAAGCATGGCGAAGATGCTATTTTCCAGTTCAAGTAGGTGATACTTATTTCTTTGTAGACAGTGTGTCTCCTGTAGGCAGTGAGCCTCTTGTGAGCACTGTGCTCGGGTAGTGAGCCCTAATTGACAAGTGCCATTTTTGTTCCTTCTATTCTTCTAATAGAGAATACTTTCTTGGGTTAATCACCCCGTGGTTTTTCCCTTAACCAGGTTTTCCACGTCAAAATCTTGGTGTCTTATGTGTTGATGTGTTTCTTCTTTTGATTTGAATGCATTATGTTTCATGATTAATATATTGCTAATCACTAAGAGGATTTAAGTTTGTAATCGGAGAAAGTTTTGCACAACTGATTCACCCCCCCTCTCAGTTGTGTGCCCTAAGTCTAATAATTGGTATCAGAGCTAAGTTTCTCTAAAAGGAGCTTAACCACTTGAGGAGATCTAGGATGTCGTCTTACAAGAATGATAGTCTGAAGTTTGACGGAACCAACTTTGCTCTTTGGAAAGATCACATTAAATGTCACTTGCAATGTATGGGAATAGCGTACTGGTCCATGGTTACAAAATAGTATGCACCTCCACAGGGTGGTCCGACAACCCTAAATGAAATCACAGATGTTGAAAACAATCTGCGGACCATAGAGGCTCTTCTAAGTACATTATCTTAATTAGAGCTCTCAAATGCTATTGACCTACCAATTGCTTTTGAGATTTGGAAAAAGCTGAAACTTTTGCATGAAGGAGACCAGTATGTTAAATGTGCAAGGTTATAGAGTCTAAAAGGGAAATTTGAAAAAATAAAGATGAGAGATGATGAAAATATTACTACTTTTATGCCAAGAGTGAATGAGCTAGTTTGTGGAATTAGAAATGCTGGTGGAGTCTTGGATGAAAATGAGATTGTTGGCAAAATTCTCAGATCTCTACCTGAATCTTACAAAATCAAGGATGCTGCCATTGAAGAATTCAGAGCCCATACAACTATCACAAGAGATCAATTGGCTGGGAAATTGGCTACATTTGAAATGATAGAGTTTGGAGATGATGCCCCCAAGATTGAATCTGCGTTCAAAGTCAGTGCCTTTGTAAAAGGTAAACAAAGGTTTGATCCGGGAGAGAACTCTTCAAAGAAACTTTCATGGTATGAAAAAGCAAGAAAAGACCTGGAAGAAGAAGAAGCTGAAACTGCTCACCTTGAAGCTCTTATTGCAAAAAGACTGCCAAGAGTATCCGGTAACTATGAAGGGAAACTACCTTTTAAGTGTTTTAACTGCAATAAGATTGGTCATTTTGCCTCAAAGTGTCTGGAATGATTTGCAAGGCCAAACCCTAACAGATGAAGGTTCCAAAAGAATTGTTACTATGTTCATGAAGAAGATGACAATGAAGGAGTAACAGATGATGAATCAGAGATAGGAAACAAATCCGAAAGTGAATGGGTGTTTATTGCTATCAAGGAAGAAGAACCAATATCCTCTAAATCTATCAATCTTAAAATTGAAGAAAGAGCCCTAGCTGCCCAAGTTGAAGAAAAGGATGATTGGGTCATTGACAGTGGATGCTCTCACCATATGACAGGTGACAAAAATAAGTTTGTAGATTTGGAAAGGTATGAAGGAGGAGTGGTAAAGTTTGGTGACAATTCTACTGGTAGAATCAGAGGTAGAGGAACTATTTCTTTTGATGGAAAGAACAAAACCGTGAAATGTACTGTATGTTGAAGGATTAAAGCACAATCTTCTCAGTGTTGGACAGTTGGTGGACAAAGGCTATGATCTCAAATTTAAGAATGGAAAATGCAAGATCTTTGAGAGTTCTGGAATAGAGATTGCATTTGGTACCCAAACAAAAGGTAATATCTTCCATTTAGTTGGTACTAGTAAAAGTTGTCTATTTGTGCAAGTTGATCAGAGTTGGTTATGGCATAGGAGAATGTGTCATGTGAATTTTGATAATATCATCAAGATGAGTAATACTTGGGCTGTAAGAGATCTTCCAAAATTAGTGAAACCCACAAATAGTTTATGCAAAGAATGTCAGTTGGGTAAACAAAGCAGAGTCTCATTTAAAAGCAAGGAACAATCTTCTACCAGTTTATTGGACCTAGTTCATACTGATCTCTGTGGTCTGGCAAGAATCAGAAGTGTACAAGGTGATAGATACTTCATGTTGCTAATTGATGACTATTCCTAGATGGTGTGGGTAACCTTTCTAAAAGAGAAATCAGAAACTCTTGAGAAATTCAAAATATTCAAGGCTATGGTAGAAAATGAAACCAGATTAAAATTGAAATGTCTGAGGTCTGACAGAGGTGGAGAATTCACATCCGGAGAGTTCATAGAGTTTTGTGAGAAACATGGAATACAAAGGCAGTTGTCTGCTCCTAGGACTCCTCAGCAAAATGGAGTAGTTGAGAGAATGAACCAGACCATCTAGGAAGCATCCAGGACCATGATGATGGAAGCAAATGTTCCTCAGATCTATTGGAGAGAAGCTATCAGTACTGCAGTCTATACCCTCAATCGAGTTCAAATTAGAAGCAATACCGGTAAGACTCCTTATGAACTTTGGTTTGGCATCACTCCTACTATGAGGTATTTCAGAGTTTTTGGTAGAAAATGTTACATTAAAAGAGATGAAGATCTAGGAAAGTTTGATGCTAGAAGTGATGAGGGAATATTCTTGGGCTACTCTACTCAAAGCAAAGCATACTGGTGTTATAACAAGAGACTAGGAAAGATTATAGAAAGTACAAATGTAAAGGTTGATGAAGGAATTGAAAAACCCTCAAGGTTTTATGAATATGATGAAGATGATCAGAATGGTGTTATGTTTCAAAGACCCCAAGCCCCTTCTGAAACTTAGATTCAAACTGATCCGGCAAATCAGGAAGAAGAGTTGATCTTCAATGAATCTAGTCAAGAATCAGAAGTGCAAGAAACTCCCAAAGTTCCCAGGTATGTAAGATTGAACCACTCTAAAGATTAGATCATAGGTGATAAAAGTAAAGGAGTACAAACAAAAGAAGAATTGCTCAAGATTCAGAAGAGTGTTGTCTAATTTCAAAGATTGAACCTAAGACAATGAATGAAGCTTGCAATGATGAAAATTGGTCAAAAGTCATGGAGGAAGAACTAATGCAAATTGAAAAAAATCACACTTGGGATCTTGTTCCTAGACCTAGAAACAAGAATGTGATTGGAACCAAATGGGTCTTCTAGAACAAACTGAATGAAGTTGGTGAAGTAATCAGAAACAAAGCCAGATTGGTCTGCAAAGGCTATTCTCAAATAGAAGGAGTTGATTTTGAAGAAACTTTTGCTCCGGTGGTAATAATTGAAGTAGTCAAATTATTTCTTGCATTTGTTGCCTTCAAAGATTTCAAAGTGTATCAGATGGATGTCAAGTCTGCCTTCCTGAATGGTGACTTGGAAAAAGAAGTATACATTGAACAACCGGATGGTTTTCAATTGTCTAATCATGGTGATATGGTCTGCAAATTGAAGAAAGCTCTGTATGGACTAAAGCAAGCCCAAGAGCCTGGTATGAAATATTGGATAAGCATCTTTTGAAGATTAGTTTCAACAAAGGTACTGCTAACAGTAACTTGTATTTCAAAATTGATCATGAAAGCATCTTGATTATTGAAGTGTTTGTTGATGATATCATTTTTGGAGGAAGAGATAGTATGTGTAAAACTTTTACAAATCAAATGAAAAGAGTTTGAGATGTCCATGCTTGGTGAAATAAATTTCTTCTTGGGTCTACAAATCACTCAAACAAAGAAAGGAATCTTCATTTCTCATACCAAATATGCAAAAAAATTATTGAAGAAATTTGGGATGGAAGACTCAAATCCAATGAACACTCCCATGGCAACCAGATGTAACTTGAGCAAAGATGATGACTCTCCCAAGGTTGATCAAACAAAGTATAGGTCAATGATTGGAGGATTCTTGTATCTCACTCAAACTAGACCAGCCATTATGTAGGTTGTTGGTCTTGTTGCTAGATTCCAAGCTGATCTTAGAGAATCTCATGTCATGGCAATCAAGAGGATTTTTAGATATCTAAAAGGGACAGTTGAGTATGGTTTGTGGTATCCTAGAGATCATGATTTCTCTCTTCATGCCTATACAGATGTAGATAGGGCAACAGATGTGGATGACTCGAAGAGTATTAGTGGTGGAGCATTCTTTTTGGGGAAGATTTTGGTTTCTTGGCTAAGAAAGAAACAAGAGGCAATATCTTTGTCTACAACTGAAGTAGAATATATTGCAACAATAGGTAGTTGCACTCAAGGCTTGTGGATGAAACAGATGCTAAGAGATATCAAAGTAGAGTATGAGGAACCTATCACAATCTTCTATGATAAATCAAGTGCAATAAATATATCTAAGAATCTGGTGTTGCATTCAAAGACTAAGTATATATCCATCAAGTTTCACTTTTTGAGAGAGAAAGTGAACAAGAATGAAGTTAGATTAGAATTTGTGCCTTCCAAGGATCAGATTGTAGACATATTTACTAAACCTCTACCTAAGGATTCTTTTGAGTAGCTCAGGGAGAAGCTAGGGGTCATTGCCCCTCTGGTGATGAACTACGGTGCACTGAGGTGCATCAGTCTGATGGTTATCATAGTCATATCTTGTAATCTAGATTGATGATGGGGAGCTGCTACTCAGGGGGAGCAACATGTATGATTCTGAAGTGTTAAAATTGCAAGTATGTGCCCTTTGCCATTGATGTCAAAGGGGGAGAGAAGACATGTGAAAAACAAGTGGTTGCTGATCAAAGGGGGAGCAGTTAAGGGAGAGAAGACATGTGAAAAACAAGTGGTTGCTGATCAAAGGGGGAGTAGTTAAGGGAGATAAGACATGTGAATGGTTGTTGCTGATAGGGGGAGTTGTGACAGTGAGGAGAAGTTCTTGTCCTGATGGTTAAAACAAATTTTCACATCATATGTTGCCATCAATGACAAAGGGGGAGATCATTGCAAGTATGGGCCTAACCGGTGATGTCATTGATGTCAACATACTCCTATTGTATTAATGATAAGGATTGGATGAGCCATGTGCTGAGGATATTGAGAAAATTAGTCTCAATCAGAAACAGAGAAGAACAGGGAAGACAATAAGGTAAAAGTCTAAGATAGGATGAGGATCAGAGGATGTGGTTTAAAGGGTTTGTAGATATGTGTCTTAAGGTGGTCCAGTAGAGATTTTAGAGGTCCGCAAGAAGATCTAAAGAAGTTGTGACTGTTCAAGTAAAATTGGTTCTAGCAGGTGTTCAGTGGTGACAGAGTAAGACAGATAGGTCCGGTGAGATCCATAATTGCATTATAAAGTTATCTGGATTTGAGGAAGTTCTAAGGACATCTTTGTGGAATGTCAACTAGATTGGTTCATGGTTTGAAGGTTCGCAAGCAACTATTCCTTTGTGACAGTGATGACAGATTGTGTTCTTGAGGTTCCGGATGAAGCAGAGAAGGATTTAAGTAAGTAGATGAAGTATGGATTTTCTTGGTGATCCAAGAAAGCTTGTGGTGGTCTTTGGATCATGTTCAGTTCATGTTGGTGGTCCGCATTAAAGTTGGAGTTCACTTTTGAAGAACAACTTCTGGATAATTGTGTTCTTCCTTAAATAGGCCGATCGTATGAGTTATACATCTTGCAGATGTTATTGTGGACGTTTGCTGACTTAGATGATCATTCCTAAGTTGATGTCTTGTATAAATAAGGGATTGCAAAGTCTTTTGAAAAGTGTCCTTGTCGAGTTGAGTGTGTGGTAGCAAGGAGGAGAGTGAAAGGCAGAGCAGAAGTATTGGGCTTAATGGAATTGATTCAAGCATGGTGAAGATGCTATTTTTCAATTCAAGTAGGTGATACTTATTTCTTTGTAGACAGTGTGTCTCTTGTAGGCAGTGTCCCTCTTGTGAGCAGTGTGCTCAGGCAGTGAGCCCTAATTAGTAAGTGCCATTTTTGTTCCTTCTATTCTTCTAACAGAGAATACTTTCTTGGGTTAATCACCCCATGGTTTTTCCCTTAACTAGGTTTTCCACGTCAAAATCTTGGTGTCTTATGTGTTGATGTGTTTCTGCTTTTGATTTGAATGCATTATGTTTCATGATTAATATACTGCTAATCACTAAGAGGATTTAAGTTTGTAATCGGAGAAAGTTTTGCACAACTGATTCACCACCCCCCCTCTCAGTTGTGTGCCCTAAGTCTAACATGGGAAGCATTCATTTGTGTCTAGCATCATTGGCAGCATTCAATATATCAAAAGCAAAGACAACAACCAAATTGATGGAGACATTGGCAAAGTTATATGAAAAGCCTTCCGCATCGAATAAGGTATTTCTTATGAAGCGTTTATTTAATATGAAAATGGTAGAAGGTGGATTAGTTACTGATCATTTAAATGACTTTAAGACAGTTACTAGTTAATTGACTTCTGTAAATGTAAATTTTGACGAAGAAGTTAGATCTCTCTTGATATTATGTTCTTTGCCTGAAAGTTGGAATAGTTTGGTAATGGTGGTTAATAACTTTGTTTCTGGTTCAAATACGCTAAAATTTGATGATGTTGTTGGTGTTATTTTGAGTGAGGAAATTTGTAGGAAAAGCTCGGGTGGATCCACATCAGGTAGTGTTTTGAATGCAGAATGTAAAGGTAGATCAAAGGAGAGAGGAAAATGTTCTGGAGGTCATGGGAAGTCACAAGAAAAATCAAAGGACAAGAGGTCCTAATCCATAGAAAATAAGGATTGCTAGTACTATGGGAAACTGGGTCATCTGAAGAAAGATTGTTGGTCTTGAAAAAATAAAGGAGACAAACAAGAAGGAAATAATGAGGCAAATGTGGTAAGTAATAAATTTGAAGATGATGCTTTGATTCTTTTCCTAGATAATGTTGATGATTCATGGGTTTTAGATTCAGGGGCCTCATTTCATGTTACACCCCATAGAAGTTATTTTCTTGATTATGTCCAAGGGGATTTTAGGCAAGTTTATTTGGGAGATATTGAACCCTGTCAGATTGTTGGAAAGGAAAGAATTAGGATTAAGTTGTAGAATGGGAATCATTGGCTAGTACAAGAGGTAAGGCACATTCCAAGGCTGAGTAGGAATTTAATTTCAACAGGACAACTAGGTGATGAAGGTTTCACAGTTACTTTTAATGATAAAATTTGGAAGGTTATAAGAGGTGCCTTAATAATAGCAAAAGGTGTGAAAGTAGGCACATTATATCTTTGTACAGGTCATACTATTCTTGCTACTTTAGTTGTTGCAGAGAAAAATCAAACAAGTTCAGAAACAGTTGTTGCAGGTTTGCAGACAGAGACTAAAACAGTTGATGCGGGTTTTGAGACAGCACTATGGCATAACAGACTTGGGCATATTAGTGAAAAAGGTATGAAGGTTCTTCATTCTAAGAAATTTTTACCAGGTCTGAAATGTATTAATATGGATTTCTATGAAAGTTGTGTGTATGGCCTAAACAAAAGAGAGTTATTTTTCACAAGGATGGAAAGCAAAAGAAAGATGAAAAGTTGGAGCTTGTGCATACAAATGTATGGGGACCAACTCAGGTATCTTCTCTTGGTGGCTCTTGGTATTATGTTACATTCCTAGATGATACAACTAGGAAGGTTTGGATTTATTTCCTTAGGCAGAAATCTATTGTATTTGAAACTTTTAAGAAATGGAGAATCTTGGTTAAGAATGAGACAGGTATAAGATTAAAATATATCAGATCTGATAATGGTGGTGAGTATTGCAGCAAAGAATTTGAGGATTATTGTTCCTTTAATGGAATTCGTAGGCAGAAAATGGTTCTAGGGACTCCATAGGAGAATGGAGTGGTTAAGCACATGAATAGGACAACAATGGAGCGTGTAAGGAGCATGAGATTGCATTTTGGGCTGCCTTTAAACATGTGGGCAGAGGTTGTCAATACCGTTGTATATTTAATTAACATAAGTCCTTCAGTTCCTTTGGGTTGTGGTATTCTAGAGGAAGCATGGATAGGTAAGAAGGTGAATTATTATTTTCTCAAAACATTTAGATGTGAAGCATTTGCACATATAGATTCTAAAAATAGAACCAATTTGGATGCAAAATCAAAAAAACGTATCTTCGTTGGATATGGCATTGATGAATTTGGTTATAGGCTATGGGATTTTAAAAATCTAAAAATTGTGAGAAGTAGGGATGTTGTATTCAATGAGAAGGTGTTGTACAAAGATTAGTTGCAACAACATGAGAAGAAAGAAAAGGATTCTGTGCTTTTGGATGATATTCCAAACAATGATGTTCTAGTGGTTCCTCATGCTTCGCAATAGCAATAACAAATACCACAAACGCTAGTGAATGTTAGACAATCAACAAGGATATAAGTAGACCTCCTGACAGGTTTTCTCCCTCTTTGTATTCTATTTTGTTAACAGATGTTGGTGAATTGGAAGGGTATGATGAAGCTATGTAGGTGGATACAAAGGTTCAGTGGAAGCATATAATGGAAGAAGAAATGGACTCCCTACTAAAAAATTAGACTTGAGAATTATGCAAGTTGCCTATAGGTAAAAAGGCTTTACCAAAAAAATGGGTTTATAAGCTGAAAGATGAAGCTAGAGGTAAGAACAAATTTAAATCTAGGTTAGTTGTAAAAGGATTTGTATAGAAAAAGGGCATTGATTTTGATGAGATTTTTTCTCTTGTTAAGATGACTTCTATTCGTACTGCTTTAAGTATTATGGCCACTGGAGATTTGCATTTGGAATAGCTAGATGTGAAAACCACCTTTCTCCATGGTGATTTGGAGGAGGAGATATATATGGAACAACCACAAGGATTTGTGGTCAAAGGTAAGGAGAAATTAGTGTATAGATTAAAGAAGAGTTTATATGGCTTGAAATAAGCACCTCAGCAATGGTATTTGAAATTTGATAATTTTATGGCTGAGCAAGGCTACAACTGGTGTAATTCTAACCATTGTGTTTATTTTAAGAGGTTGGATAATGACAACTACATTATTTTATGTTTATATGTTGATGACATGCTTGTATTGGGGTCTAACATGGATCACATAAGTGAGTTAAAACAATATTTAGCAAAATCATTTTCTATGAAGGATTTGGGGATAGCAAAACAAATCCTTGGTATAAAAATTTGTAGAGATAGGCAGAATAGAAAATTGACTCTATCTCAAGTTGATTATGTTGAAAAAGTGTTGCAGAGATTCCATATACAGAATGCAAAAGTTGTTAACACACCTTTGCCTAGTCATTTAAAATTGACTAAGGAGATTGTTTAGTAGTAAAAAGAGGGATTTCTAATTTCAATGGTTTATGTAGAATCCTTCTTTCCACTAAACATTCCAAGGGCTTTTCAACTGAGTGCTTCTCCCATCGAGAGGAGAGTCATCTATTAGATTGGGTTGCCACTTGGTTTTCTACTGGGAAATTTAGAAGTTATCACACATTGTTTCCAATTAATGCTTTAATGCTCTTAAAACCCCAATTTAAGAAAAATAGTAAGTAAATCTAAAAAGTACGACAAATGTTGTGAGGATTAGACAAAGGGCAGAGAACCTTAACTCTCTATTTTTTCAGTCCAAAAACTAGAAATGTCGGGGACAGTGGTGATGGTGACCTAGTCCAAGGTACATATTTTTCTGCAAAGCCCTGATCTCCTTCTGACACTGATTTCTGCTATATCTTTAGTTTCTGTCAAATCTAATGCAAAGGACAATGGTGATGGCACCCTAGTCCAGTTAGGCTTCTCCTTCAAGATCTGGAATCTCCACAGTGTCCTCTTGTTCCCTGCAACTCTACTTTCACTTTTGCAACCTATAACCTACAATCACATGGAATGTGGGAGGGGGTTGTGGTGTTTAGAGGCTTTCCTTAGTCAAGCCACAGGGAGACATTCAAGTCTTCCAAACATCATTGTCAGAGAGAAAGTGCATATCCTTGTGGGATAGAGGCAAAAATCCAAATGATAATGATGATAAAATACAATAAATATCACCTTGATGGCGAAGCTCTCATGGAAGGAAAAAACTCTTCAATGCCATGAGGAGAAGATGTAATCCAACCTGTAAAAACATACACAATAACAATGATATGCTCTCCAACACAATGAATGCCTTGATCACTTTAACATAAGCTCATGAATCACAATGTCCATCTAATTTCTATCTAGTTTGCAAATGATAACCTAAACATGCTTATATATGAAACTATTAAGATTCCCACCAAGAATTTTGTATTTGAAACTTATGATGTCAGCCTAGAAACCAAATAATGGTCACAAACTTGACATTTGAATTTAGGGTAGACCCAAAATAGGGCTGGACTAGAGCGCTAGCGCCCTTGTCCACCCACTATCTTTGTTTTGGCATTGTTAAATTAGCCCCCCTAGGTGTCACAAGACCCAAGGGTTTTCTCATCAGGAGTCTGAATTATCATGCAAAATGCTCTAAATGTAATCTAAGGATGTGGGAGCTATATCTTAAAGGAAAAAGCTCCCAAGGGTACATTTTTTTGACATAACATTTAGCCCCCACTTTAATGTATGCATTAAACATGAAGCTAATACATGCATTAAAATAAGATCAACAAACACAACAAACATGACACGTATGGAGAAGACATGCCAAACACATTGAAGACAATAAAAAGAACACAAAACATGGAGAATACAGTATTGAAGACACTCAAAGCATAGAGAATACAATGAATGTAGTGATTATTTTCTTTTTGATTTTTTCATATGAAATTTAGGATGCAAGTACAAGGAAAGTAAACAAACAAATCCCAAAAAAGTGTAGAGGAGCTATTCACCACCGGTCTTGCACTTTTTGAGAAAACACATGCCAAAAAAAATCCCAAGGTATAGGGGAGTTGTTTACCACTGGTCTTGCACCTTGAGAACAAACATGCCAAATAAATCCCAAAGTGTAGAGGAGCTCATCACCACCGATCTTGCACTTTGAGAACAAACACACCACACACACACATGCTAAAGACATGGAGAAAACATAGCACACAAGTGATGGAGTGAAACTATTGCTAGGTTCATCACCATCTCAGGAACACTACATGCACACATTGATGATTGCACTTTGCTACAACAACTATCAAAAACATGCTTAAGGGTTGAGTTAGTCACATAACTGCTCCCCGCCTTGTGATGAGGAATTTTGAAAATGACAGGATAATGCAATCTCTCTGAGAAATACACCATCCCCACCTTGCAATGAGGGCTTAAGATAAAATGATATGCTCAATATCCTGACTCTGCAAAGGGTTGAAATGATTGTGATTGATTTTCAAATTGTTCAAACACGCTTTACTATGATCTAAAGTAGACAGTTTACCTTATATATGCTCCCACCTTAAGGTGGTTGATATTGCGTACCGAGAGGAGAGTCATCTATCAGATTGGGTTGCCACTTGGCTTTCTGTTGGGAAATTCAGAAGTTATCACACTGTGTTTCCAATTAATGCTTTAATGCTCTTAAAAGCCTAATTTAAGCAAAACAATAAGTAAATATGCAAATTATGATGAATGCTGCAAGAATTAGACAAAGGGTAGAGAACCTTAACTCACTAATTTTCAAGTCTAGAAAATAGAAATATCAAGGACAATGGTGATTGCACCCTAGTCCAAGGTACATATTTTTCTGCAAAGTCCCAATATCCTTCTGACACTGATTTCTATTGTATCTTTAGTTTCCATCAAATCTGATGCAAAGGACAATGGTGATGACGCCCTAGTCTAGTCAGGCTTCTCCTTTGGGATCTGAAATCTCCACAGTGTCCTATTCCCTGCAACTCTTCTTCTTCCACTTTTACAACCTATAACCTGCAATCACATGGAATGTGGGAGGGGGTTGTGGTGTTTAGAGGCTTATCTTAGTCAAGCCCCAGAGTAGTCAAGCCCCAGAGAGACATTCGAGTCTTCCGAACACTGATGTCAGAGAGAAAGTACGTATCCTTATGGGATAGAAGTAAAAATCCAAATGATAATGATGATAAAACATAATAAATGTCACCTTGATGATGAAGCTCTCATGGAAGGAAAAATCTATTCAATGCTATGAGGAGATGTAATCCAACCTGCAAAAACAAACACAATAACAAGGCTATTCTCTGCAATACAATGAATGTCTTGATAACTTTAACATAAGCTCATGAATCATAATGTCCATCTAATTTCTATCTAGTTTGCATATGATAACCTAAACATGCTTATATATGCAACTATTAAGATTCCCACCAAAAATTTTGTATTTGAAACTTATGATGTCAGCCTGGAAACCAAATAACGGTCACAAAATTGACATTTGAATTTAAGACAAACCCAAAATAGGGCTAGACTAGGGCGCTAGTGCCCTTGTCCACCCCCTGTCTTTGTTCTAGCATTGTTAAATTAGCAACCCCTAGGTCCTATTTGTCATAAGACCCAAGGGTTTTCTCATCGGGAGTTTGAATTATCATGCAAAATGCTCTAAATGCAATCTAAGGACCTGGGAGCTAAACCTTAAAGGGAAAAGCTGCCAAGGGTGCATTTTTTTGACATAACATTTAGCCCCCACATTAATGTATGTATTAAACACGAGGCCAATACATGCATTAAAGTAAGGTCAACAAATATAATAAACACGCCAAGCACGGAGAAGACATGCCAAACACATTGAAGACAATAACAAGCATGCAAAACATGAAGAAGATAATTACAGTCACGCAAAACATGGAGAATACAACCTTGAAGACATATAGACCATAGAGAATACAATGAATGTAGTGATTATTTTCTTTTTGATTTTTCCATCTGAAATGCAGGATGCAAGTACAAGGAAAGTAAATAAACAAAGCCCAAAAAAGTGTAGAGGAGTTGTTCACCACCGGTCTTGCACTTTTTGAGAATAGACACGCCAAACAAAATCCCAAGGTATAGAGGAGTTATTCACCACTGATCTTGTACCTTGAGAACAAACATGCCAAACAAATCCCAAAGTGTAGAGGAGATCATTGCCACTGCTCTTGCACTTTGAGGACAAACACACAATACACACACACGTTGAAGACATGGAGAAAACACGACAGACAAGCGATGGAGTGAAACTATTGCTAGGTTCATCACCATCTCAAGCACATAATAGGTACACATTGACAATTGCACTTCACCACAACAACTACTAAAAATACGCTTAAGTGTTGAGTTAGTCACAGAACTACTCCTCGCCTCGCGATGAGGACTTTTGAAAATGACAGGATAATGCAATCTCTCTAAGAAATACACCATCCCCGCCTCATGATGAGGGCTTAAGATAAAAGGATATGCTCAATATCCCACCTCTGTAGAGGGCTTAAATGATTGTGATTAATTTACAGATTGTTCAAACATGCTTTAGTATGATCTAAAGAAAACAACTTACCTTATATATGCCCCCACCTTAAGGTGGTTTATATCACGTACCAAGAGGAGAGTCATCTATCAGATTGGGTTGCCACTTGGTTTTCTGCTGGGAAATTCAAAAGTTATCACACAGTGTTGCTAATTAATTCTTTAATGCTCTTAAGATCCTAATTTAAGCAAAATAGTAAGTAAATCTACAAATTATGATGAATGCTACAGGAATTAGAGAAAGGGCAAAGAACCTTAACTCATTGTTTTTCGCAGTCTAGAAAATGGAAATGTCAGAGACAATGGTGATGATGCCCTAGTCTAAGGTATAGATTTTTCTGCAAAGTCATGATTTCCTTCTGACATTGATTTCTGCTATATCTTTAGTTTCCATCAAATCTAATGCAAAGGACAATGGTGATGGCACCCTAGTCCAATCGGGCTTCTCCTTTGAGATCTAGAATCTCCATGGTGTCCTCCTATTTCCTGCAACTCTACTTCTTTTACTTTCACAACATATAACTTGTAATCACATGGAATGTGGGAGGGGGTTGTGGTGTTTAGAGGCTTGCCTTGGTTAAGCCCCGAAGAGACATTCCAGTCTTCCTAACACCGTTGTAAGAGAGAAAGTGCATATCCTTGTGGGATATAAGAAAAAATCCAAATGATAATGATGATAAAACACAATAAATGTCACCTTGATGATGAAGCTCTCAAGGAGGGAAAAAACTCTTCAATGCCATGAGGAGATGTAATCCAACCTGCAAAAAAAGACACAATAACAATGCTATGCTCTACAACACAATGGCTTGATCACTTTAACATAAGCTCATGAATCACAATGTCCATCTAATTTCTATCTAGTTTACAAATGATAACCTAAACATGCTTATATATGCAACTATTAAGATTCGTACCAAGAATTTCGTATTTGAAACTTATTATGTCAGCCTAGAAACCAAATAACGGTCACAAACCTGACATTTGAATTTAGGGTAGATCCAAAATAGGGCTGGACTAGGGCGCTAGCACCCCTATCCACCCCCTGTCTTTGTTCTGGCATTGTTAAATTAGCACCCCCTAGGTCCTATTTGTCACAAGACCCAAGGGTTTTCTCATTGAGAATTTGAATTATCATACAAAATTCTCTAAATGCAATCTAAGGACCTAGGAGCTAAACCTTAAAGGAAAAAGCCCCCAAGGGTACATTTTTCTAACCTAACATTTAGCCCCTACTTTAATGTATGTATTAAACATGAGGACAGTACATGCATTAAAGTAAGGTCAACAAACACAACAAACACGCCAATCACAGAGAAGACACACCAAACACATTGAAGACAATAACAAGCATGCAAAATATGGAGAAGACAATTACAGTTATGCAGAACATGGAGAATACAACATTAAGGACACGTAGAGCATAGAGAATACAATGAATGTAGTGATTATTTTCTTTTTGATTTTTCGATATGAAATGCAAGATGCAAGTACAAGAAAAGTAAACAAACAAATCCCAAAAAAGTGTAGAGGAGTTGTTCACCACTAGTCTTGCACTTTTTGTGA
Source organism: Cunninghamia lanceolata (assembly GCA_027924645.1). Lineage (NCBI taxonomy): Eukaryota > Viridiplantae > Streptophyta > Pinopsida > Cupressales > Cupressaceae > Cunninghamia > Cunninghamia lanceolata. Next base: position 3,259,470 of record BSBN01000798.1, read on the forward strand.
ACAGACATGCCAAACAAAATCCCAAGGCATAGAGGAGTTGTTCACCACCGATCTTCCACCCTGAGAATAAACAAGCCAAACAAATCCCAAATTGTAGAGGAGCTCATCGCCACTGATCTTGCACTTTGAGAACAAACATGCCATACACACACACACTGAAGATATGGAGAAAACACGACAGATAAACGATGGAGTGAAACTATTGCTAGGTTCATCACCATCTCAGGCACATTAAAGGCATACACCGATGATTATGCTTTACCACAACAACCACTGAAACATGCTTAAGGGTTTTGTTACTCACAGAACTGCTCCCCACCTCATGATGAGGACTTTTGAAAATGATAGGAATGTAATCTCTTCGAGAAATACACCATCCCTGCCTCGCAATGAGGGCTTAAGTTAAAAGGATATGCTCGATATCCTGCCTCTGTAGAGGGCTTAAATGATTGTGATTGATTTTTAGATTGTTCAAACACGCTTTACTATGATCTAAAGCAGATAACTTACCTTATATATGCCCCCATCCTAAGGTGGTTGATATCGCGTACTGAGAGGAGAGTTATGTATCAGAGTGGGTTGCCACTTAGTTTTTTGCTTGGAAATTTAGAAGTTATAACACAGTGTTTCCAATTAATGCTTTAATGCTCTTAAAACCCTAATTTAAGCAAAACAGTAAGTAAATCTACAAATTATGATCAATGTTGTGGGAATTAGACAAAGGGTAGAGAACCTTAACTCACTATTTTTCATAGTTCAGAAAATGAAAATGTCAGCGACAATGGTGATGGCGCCCTAGTCCAAGGTGTTGGTAACTAAGAGGGGGGTGAATCAGTTATCATAATATTTCAACTTTCTGAACTTTCTTAACAGTTAATGCAACATCAAATCAAATAAGCAAGCATAATCATGAAATGGAAATAACACCAATACACATGACACAATGATTTTGACGTGGAAACCCTGTTAACTGAAAAAACCATGGGGTGATTAACCCAAGATATTATTCTCTGTTAGAAGAATAGATAGAACAAAATGGCATTTGCCAATTAGGGCTCACTGCCCGAGCACACTGCTCACAAGAGGCTCACTGCCTACAAGAGACTCACTATCTACAAGAAAGGAAGGTAAATCAATGTTTTAATTGATGAGAAGCATCTACTCATGCTGAGGTTCAGTTCTGGTTGAGCTCAATAAACTGATCTACTGCACTTCATTCTTAATCTCTTTTGATGCTACTATACTGTCACATTCTAGACCTGTCTTATTGTTTTCACTCTGCTTTTCTACTTTTCTTCACACCACACAATGCACACACACCCCTTCATATCTAAATCCATCTTGTATATAAATCCACACAAGTGATTTCAACACTTTTCTAGCCGGCATCCAGAATAGTCAATATTATCCCAAACTTTGGTCTGTCGGCTAAATCCTTGCATACCAAGTAATGCGGATCAAGGATATTCTTGTAGAAGTCTTCAATCATGTTGGCCAATCATGAATGATACCTCAAGAAACTTGGTCACTAGCAATATCTCTTTTGGATTTGGATCTGACACTCTGCCAGTATAGTTCTTCCTCTGTCTACTCTGTCAAATAGGAACCCAACACTCAAGTGCTCATATCTCTTCACCCTTTCATCACCGGAGGCTAAATCCATGTAATCTATTAGTAAAGGTACTCCTCTTGACTTTCCCAAATCTGCACTTCACTGAAATATTTCCTTTGAGAGATCCGGACCTAACTGTCATACCTTGCTGACTGCACTATTCTTGCTTATCGGATCATAACACTTCTTCAACCTGACTTCCGGTAGAGACACACCATGTCCTATGGATGTGTGGAATGATCTTTGTTGCCATCAATGACAACACCAATGAAGCCACATAGTGTCTCTTGCCAACAATCTCCCCCTTTGGCATTGATGGCAACACTTAGTGAAAAATGACTAAGTGTCACACTGCACTCCCCCTTGGCTGATGCTCTGTTCTAATGTACACTTTACTGAAACTCCCTCTTAGCTAGATTCCACATTTTTCACTGCTTCTCACTCCCCCTTTGACATCAATGGCAAAGGGTAGGGTCCGCACACCAATTTTTTTTAAAAAATTAACTATACTTAGCTGCATAAGTATATACATATAGCATACTTACATTACTAAAGTATGTCTACAAAAGTTGTCTTCAATTGGACGAGTTCTGTTGCCCAACTTTGCTTCATCCTATCCAAAATTGAGATGTGACTACTTAACAGGAATGCAAATGCGTCTGCCCTTTTTAGGTCTGTCAGATCACTGGTCCGGGCTGTGGTCTGAGCTTCTTTTATGGCCTCATTCATGGCCTCTAACTTAGGGATAATTATCCCTCTAAGTTCACCCAACTTGCTTATTCTATTTTTCTTTCCTTTCTCGAGCTTCTTGATTTCATTCAAGACTGCAATAGTCTGACATTCTTGATTTATTATGGAAGAGGAGAGAGGATCAAAATTCTTAGAGAGTTTAGTCAGTTTGTCCTCCTATTCTTTCACTTTCTTCTCAATATCCAATGTTACTTTGTGATGCAGAGGCATCCACACTATAACCTTGACATACAGCATGGATGTTTGCAGCCCATCATCATCATCATCATCATCATCATATTTGACTTAACACTATCAGCATCATCATATTTACTGTGCCGACCGATATCCTCCTGATGACAAGCCCTCGCCCTTTCGCCTGTCAACAGCATCATCTTATTCGTTTATCGACAGCATCATCATGTTCGACCAGCGCGAACATCCTCCTGACGTCCACTGTTCACTTCAGCGACAACTTCCGTCTTCACTATCTTCAGCATCATGATATTCAACATCATGATAATCAACAGGATAAAGAACATCCGGTTCCTTCCATTTATCCTGATGATGACGATCCTTAACTCCTCGCACCGTCCCCTCGATGCTTACGTCACCCCGATATCCTGATGACGTAGATCCTGATGACGATGACGTCACCCGCAGCTCCTCAATATCCTGCTGCTCTGAAATACCCTGATGACGTATATCCTGATGTTGATGACGTCATATCCTGCTCTTGGCCAAACTTAGCTTTTTCGGCCCGCGATCAACCTGATCTTCTACCTTATGCCGATACGCTCCTCCTCGGCAACTCCTGATGATGATCACCCCGACGTGCATTCACTTTATACACTCAACTGCATCATGCTCATCTTCACTTATCCAGATGACGATACCCGAAGCGACTGCAGGATATTCACCAAAATATCCTGATGATGCCGTTTTGACAAATTTCCAGCCTTAGCGGATTTTCACTATTCTGATCTGCCGAACCTCCTGGGATGACTTGATCCACTTCCAGGGTGATCTTCCACACTCTAATCTATCAGCTCGGCCTAGCACATGCCCATGCTAGGGTTTCTCAACACATCTCGACCGCGATCCTGCACACCTGCATGCAAACAGAAAACAAACTACAACCTAACCTACTGTACATCGCCATTCCACCGATCTGACGAATCAACCGGTGGAATGGATCAACAAATCCATACAGCCACCAAACCAGCAAATCGATCAAATAACGGAATTCAACAGAGGATGAACACAAACAGGATCACTTTATTTGATTTCAAAAGATGCAAATACAATGATCAATCTCTCTCTCTGTCTCACTCTCGCAAAGTCTGATCGATGATATATCTAATATCAACCGATCCTCATGCTTAAATAGAGTTTCCTGCGAGTACTACTGACCCGACTCCAAGCGGCTGGGAAATCTCTCCAAGCGGCTGGGAGATCCAACCGGACCTACAGCATACAGCTGTCCTAACAAACTAACTAAAAATAGTAAAAGCATGGTTAGCATGATCTTATCATGATCAGCATGACCTTATTACATGCATTTGGTCTTATCAGACCTTCTTGAAAACATAAACAAGACTCAAACTAACTAACTGCCTCATGAAGGCCAGCTGTCAGGTAGGTGCTCCTGCACCATACTCCCCAACAGAAAAGAACTCATGTCCCATGAGTTTGGTATGTGGAAGTCCTCCACCTTTACACTTTGCCTTTGCAATGTTCAGCCCTATTCCAGCTTTATCCTCTGCTGGCTCTTGGCTGCTCCAAGACTTCTGAACTGTAACTTGCTTTCTGGAAAGTAAATCCTCATGCCTGTCAATGTAGGCCTTTCTCTCACATACCTTGTGTTTGTCAGATTGTCTGACCAGAACCTCTGTCTGAACTGCCTCTTGAACTTCTACAATGTTCAATCCTATCTTCCTGTCAACCTTTATAGGACAAGCAATAGTCCCAACTATGACAACATCCTTGTCATTCTTCTGAACTGGTTGCTGTGTGCAAACCTATTTCTACACCTGCTGCTGACCTCTGTCAGTCACAACTAAAACTTTCTTCAACCTGTTGTCCTGAACAACTCCTTTCCCTGCAGTGTCCTCAACTGCCTTTATGCTTGTTCCTATAGGCATCTGCACATACTCCTTCTTTCCCATTAAAATGATTTTTGCTGCCCCCTGTGCTGCAGCATCTGCCTGCAATGGCATCAACTTAATAGTCTTCCCATCTTTCTTGATGGTGTAGGTATTAGCATACCCATCATACAGTACCCTCCTATCAAATTGCCATGGTCTACCCAACAGTAGGTGACAACATTCCATGGGCAATATGTCACACAAAACTCTATCCTGATATGCTCCAATCTGAAAATCCACATATGCCTGTTCATATACCCAAAGTGATTGACTATCACTCACCCAAGATGCCTTCTAAGGGTGTTGATGTGGAATCCTTTCCAAATTCAGTTTATCCACCATTTCCTGAGATACCATGTTGTCTGTTGAACCAGTATCAATGACAACCTTACATACCTTACCTTTGCTCTTGCATGTGGTCTTGAAAAGAGCTCTTCTTTGTGGGGATTCTTTGTCAGGTACCTTCATGGTAGTTACTGTTCTTCTCATTATTAGAGATTCTCCACTTTCTGGGTATCCATAATTATCAGGCTCCTTATCCTTTTGATAAGTGTTTGAACTCTGCACACTTTGCTCTACTGTCTCTTCTTGCACAAGTTGTACTCTCTTGTCATTAGTTCTATCATTTCTGGATGATGAACCTTTGTTTTCTGGACATTTGAAAGATGGATGACCAAACTCACCACAGGTGTAACACTTTCCTGAAAATGTAGTAGAACCTCTACCACCTCCAAATCTGCCTCTATTACCTTTCCATCCACCTCTGAAATCAGACTGTCCCTATCCTTTACCAGTGTCTTCTTGACCCTCATTGGTTTGCTTTTGTGTAGGGGCTGATCCTCTTCCCCTCATATTGTTTCCTCTTCCTCTCATGGACTTATCATGTCCTCTATTCATCTTTTCTTCAATCCTGATTGCCATTTGATAACAATCCTCCACATTCTTAGGGTTAGCTAAAACTAACTCATCCTGTATGTTCAACCTCAAACCAGCCAAGTACCTAGCCACCTTTTCTACCTCATTCTCATGATGACCAGATCTCATACTCAACTTATAAAACTCCTCAGTATATGCCTTCACATCCCTTTCCTTCTGCTTTAAAAATTGCAGCTTCTTAAACATCTGAATCTCATAATCCCTAGGCAAGAATTTACCTTTGATCCTTGCTACCATCTTATCCCATGAAGTAATCTTTGACTTCCCTTGCTTCCTTCTCTCGGACTGTACATAATCCCACCATACCAAAGCATGACCTCCTAACTTGGTCTTTGCAATCTTTACCTTCTGATCCTCAGCAACATCTTCACATTCAAAGTGATTATCAAGTGCAGCAATCCAATCCAGTAACTCATCTTCATTCAAACTTCCAGTATACTTGGAAACATCAACCTTTACCTTAGGTTTATCACCCTGCACTGCCTTTAACAGTTTTGCAAATTTCTGGTCTTTAGCATCCAGTTCTTCAGCTACCTCTTCATACTCTTCAACAGTATCTTCATCTTCTTCAGACTCACTGTCTTCCACTTCCCTCTTTTTGTTCTTTTCCAGGGCTGTAAGCCTGGCTTGAAGTGCTTCAGCAAGCTCCTTCATCTTCCTCATCTCTCTGGCATGTTTTTCCTTCATCTCCTGCAATTCCCTTGCAGTACCATTACCTTTCGGAGGCATTTTGTCAACCTCTCAATCAACACACAACACACAATCAACTCTACCTCTGCCCTTTCAGTGACAGAATCAACACACAACAGCCCAGACCTTTTGCTGAGCTTTGATACCACTATGATGCAGAGGCATCCACACTATAACCTTGACATACAACATGGATGTCTGCAGCCCATCATCATCATCATCATCATCATATTTGACTTAACACTATCAGCATCATCATATTTACTGTGCCGACCGATATCCTCCTGATGACAAGCCCTCGCCCTTTCGCCTGTCAACAGCATCATCTTATTCGTTTATCGACAGCATCATCATGTTCGACCAACGCGAACATCCTCCTGATGTCCACTGTTCACTTCAGCGACAACTTCCATCTTCACTATCTTCAGCATCATGATATTCAACATCATGATAATCAACAGGATAAAGAACATCCGGTTCCTTCCATTTATCCTGATGATGACGATCCTTAACTCCTCGCACCATCCCCTCGATGCTTACGTCACCCCGATATCCTGATGACGTAGATCCTGATGACGATGACGTCACCCGCAGCTCCTCAATATCCTGCTGCTCCGAAATACCCTGATGACGTATATCCTGATGTTGATGACGTCATATCTTGCTCTTGGCCAAACTTAGCTTTTTCGGCCCGCGATCAACCTGATCTTCTACCTTATGCTGATACGCTCCTCCTCGGCAACTCCTGATGATGATCACCCCGACGTGCATTCACTTTATGCACTCAACTACATCATGCTCATCTTCACTTATCCGGATGACGATACCTGAAGCGACTGCAGGATATTCACCAAAATATCCTGATGATGCCGTTTTGACAAATTTCCAGCCTTAGCAGATTTTCACTGTTCTGATCCGCCGAACCTCCTGGGATGACTCGATCCACTTCCAGGGTGATCTTCCACACTCTAATCTATCAGCTCAGCCTAGCACATGCCCATGCTAGGGTTTCTCAACACATCTCGACCGCGATCCTGCACACCTGCATGCAAACAAAAAACAAACTACAACCTAACCTACTGTACATCGCCATTCCACCGATCCGACGAATCAACCGGTGGAATGGATCAGCAAATCCATACAGCCACCAAACCAGCAAATCGATCAAATAACAGAATTCAACAGAGGATGAACACAAACAGGATCACTTTATTTGATTTCAAAAGATGCAAATACAATGATCAATCTCTCTCTCTGTCTCACTCTCGCAAAGTCTGATCAATGATATATCTAATATCAACCGATCCTCATGCTTAAATAGAGTTTCCTGCGAGTACTACTGACCCGACTCCAAGTGGCTGGGAAATCTCTCCAAGAGGCTGGGAGATCCAACCGGACCTACAGCATACAGCTGTCCTAACAAACTAACTAAAAATAGTAAAAGCATGGTTAGCATGATCTTATCATGATCAGCATGACCTTATTACATGCATTTGGTCTTATCAGACCTTCTTGAAAACATAAACAAGACTCAAACTAACTAACTGCCTCATGAAGGCCAGCTGTCAGGTAGGTGCTCCTGCACCACTTTGGACCATGATAAACAAAATTTGTACATTTCCCCACCATCTTCAAGAGCATTTTCTAAGCTCTTTATCCCAATATTCATATTCCTCCTATCATTAGTTATTAACCCTTGTACCTCTAATAATCTTTTTGCCAAAAATTCCTTCTAGACCTTATCTTCTGCTGACTTCTCTAGGGAATCAAAATGTGTGCTAACACTATTGACTAGAGATTTAAGATTATCGGATGAGGAGGCTAAGGGATCCTTCTGAAAAGATGGCATGATCTTTTCTAATACTCCGGATGCAACTTCTATTAGCTCACAGTCTTCCATGTGAGACTTTAGGAGTTTTTCTTTTGCCTTTGCATTAGCAAATGAAGCTATCTTCATTGTTTATACTGGGGAAAGAGAATCAAAATCAAATGGTCCTTGTAGAAGTTCCAGTTCATCAATCTCCATTGTCTCTTTGTTTAAGAATTCTTTGACAATTTCTGTAGTGTCTCTTGCTGGAGATAGATTCTTCTTCTCTTCTACAGTCTTAGAGCTGTCTCTTGGAGCTTTCTCTTCTACACTCTTACCACTAACAGCTGTGGTCTTCTCTATTGAAGTCTTCTTTCCTTCTGTAACCTTAGTACTGTCATCTTCTTTTTCCATCACTTCTTTTTCTTTCTCCTCTATTCTTTCTTCTCCTTTGGATTTGGAGTCAGCAGGGGAAACCAAAGGAGTGATGTTTGTTTGTTCATGGACCACCTCTTCCGGAGCAGAGAATTCCAAGTCCTTATCTTTATCTTCCCTTGTCTCCTTAACCCCTTCTGCTACTTTCTCAGTAGATTCTTCTTCAATATCTGTAGATGAGGCATCATCACCTAAGTCCTCTATAATAGGAATGTTGAATCTTTTGTATGCATTTTGGAGGATCTCTTCTGTCTCTTTTGCTACTTCGTTAGTTTCTCTGAGCATAAGCTGATTCATTCTAGCTTTGATCCAGAATTCATCCTTACAATCTTTGAAGATCACGCTCTTCTACTTAGGAGTGATGGAGGGATAGAGCTGAATAGCTATCTATTCTCGGATCTCCATATCCTTCTATTTGGCATTATTCTTCCTCAATTCAAGTTCCTTCTCAAGGCTTTTAGGAATTAAAGATACAATCTCAATGAAAGACTTGTTGTAAATGTTCAGATACTTAACTGTGGCATCTTGCAGAATCTTCTAATCAGCTTCACTACATTCATCATAGAATTCTATTAATGGCTTCAGGTTTCCATCCATTGTGATTGCCTTAACTACATCATCTAAGGACAGGGTTGCCCTTTCAACAAACTCTTCTCTTTCTACCTCCTTGGTTTCACTGGATACTTTCTTCTTCTTCTTCAAATTCTTTAGTTCCTCATCTGATTCTGTCTCCTCTTCATCCTTTTGGCTTGTGTAAGACCTTGTTGCCTTTATCTTGGTTCTCTTTACTCCTTTACCAGATGATTTTGCTTCCAGTTTTGATGCCTTTGAGGTTTTAGGAGCAGAACTTTTAGAGGATCTAGTCTGGGAGGGGGCTTCTACCGGAGCACTTTCTTTCTCTGTTTTTTCTTTTTCTTTTTCTGTTCTTTCCACCTTTTCTCTGGTGGCATCAAGTGCTTCTTTTGAGATGCCATAACTTTTGGTAATATTCTCAACTTCTTTTCTCACTTTTCTCTTCATTTCCAATTGTCGAAGCTCCACATGGATTTTCACACTCAACTCTTTAAAGGTTCCAAACCTTTCTGCCTTAGGATCCTTTGGCTGACTTAGCATGTGTTGAACATGTAGCTCTACAATTTTCTCATCAACTTCATACCCCATAGGCATGATCCAGACTACTCTTGGCTCCACTGCCTCCATTAGGCACTAATTAGTTTCTACCATAAAGCAAACTGTATCTTTATACTTTTCAACTAAAGATTGGGGAATTCTTTCTCTTTCTTGCATCATTCTCTAAAAATTCTTGAAATAGCCCCAGAGTGCTATACTCTGTGCCTTGGCATCACTAAGCCCATGTATATAATCTCTGATTTGGATGGCCACTGGTCTATCATTCTGCCATACCCAACCACTAGATCTGTGAAGTTCATTCATGAAGTAGAAGAACAAACACAGTATCAGCCCACCATACTTGAAGGATTTCTTTTTGTCCTTGATCTTTTGAAGGTTTTCCATCAGTTGGCTCAGAAGAAGTTCACAAAGATCATAGTTAGCATTCTTCCTTAACATTTCATAGGTAGTATATATAGTAGTTCCAGATACTAAATTCTCCCTGCTGGAGTGATATATCTTATAGCCAATTATCATTGATGCAAACTTGATATCCAGATCTATTATGTCCTCAATTGTCATGGCTCTTTTCTCAAATTTTGATCCAGTAGCCTCACTCACAATTTGGTTTTTGACAGATTTGAGAGTAGGCATTCCTCCGGTTGAGTGTAATCTAGTTACTACCCTAATGACATCCTTGGTGATCTTAAATGGCCTGTTCAACCATATGAAGTTGTCATGCATTCTGCTCAAGACATACCGAACCCATTCATCTTCATCAAAACAAGGGAAATGGATGCATTGTGCAAAGTGCTTGTCCTAGATGGCCTTGTACTGTGGTTTGAGTTCAAAGGAATCATCTAACAACTGTTTGTGGTAAATATCCATCAAATTTGATTCCCTAAATTCTTCAATGCTCGCATGAATATATGCCCTAACATCTACATGTAAAACCCCATGCATAATACTGGAGAATGCTCCTAAGGGATCCACTTCTAAGGATTTGTAGGGATGCTTTTTAAATTTAGGACACGGCCTATTAGAAATCTTTACAACATTTGGAGTCCCCATTTTACAGAAGATTCAAAAATAGATTTCAAGGATGGAAAATACCTCTTATGCCTTTAGGGTTTACGGAGTGAGCTGAAAAGATCGCCGATTGACTTGAATTCTGTGGATGATCCTTGAGAGAGATGAAGCAAACTTGTTTGCAGAGCTCTTTTCTTCTTCTTCTCGAGTGTAAATGTGCAAATGTCATGTGAATGAACCCTTTTATTTCTGAAAAAGAAACCTAATTCCCTATTGCAATAAATGCACAACTTAAGTTATTCTGGTTGCCATGTTCTCCTTGTTCTGAGAAAAGTCTTTTTCGGATCACTAAGATGTACTTAGAGTTATTCTTGGTGGTTGATGGCAATCTATCTTCCTTTCCCCAAACATTTGATCTATCCACAGACCAAGGTATCTCAAATTTTGAATCGTACCAGATCTAACTGTGAAAATTCTGTTCATACCGGATGAATGTTAAACCAGATCAATCTTGATGGATTAGACTTTTTAAATCTTCTTGCGGATCTTCCCAATCTTAACCAAGCCTTCTTTTGATGTTTCTCTGAAAACCATTTTGATCTGTAACCTTTCAAGTGCCAATTTCAGGCACCAATTGACTGGCTGGGGGAAAATGTTTTTCCTTGTGTCTCCCCGTGAGCCAGAGCTCACTTTTTAATTTTCGGAAGGAATATCAGCATTAGATTATGGTGTGGATCCATCCCCTACATTCTCTGTACTTCTCTTTACCCAAATCTTGTTCATCTCACTTTTAACTTCATCCGCATTCACTTTTCCTTTTCCTTTGTCTTGATTCTGATTACGGTGCACCGGACCCCTTTTGTCCTGATTCTTGCTTCTATAAAATTTGGCAATATGACCTGATCTATTGCAATTGTAGAAAATAACATTTCTTTGCATATTTGAATGATATCCTCTTGTTCTACATTGATTAGCCATATGACCCACTCTATTGCATGCAAAGAATCTACCATTGAAAGAATTGTTCATTTGCATATTTCTACATTCATGAGATTTGTGACCATACCTTTTGCAGTTGAAGCACTGTCTGGAGAAGGATGAATTAGTTTGATTCATTCTCTTTCTGTACTGATTAGCTTTATGACCAAATTTATTGTAGTTGTGGTAGTATCCATTGAAAGATGGATATCTTTGAGCATTAGGTTGCCTTACCAGAGGTCTTCTAGACTTGTTCCTTGATTTCCTGATTCAAAATTCTTCTGACCAGATCTGGAGCTTTCACCTTTCTCATATCCTAAACCACGCTTGTCATCTACCCTCTTTTGGCTTTCAAGAAGAAATTCAAGTTGAGCAAAGCTTATCTTGAATTTCTCTTTGTATTCATTTATTGTTTGAAGATCCTTTTTAAGAGTGACAATTTGATCCTCAAGTTTTTCTTCATTATCTCTAGCATCTTCAAGATCAAATTCAAGATGTCTAATTATTATATCCATCTTGTGGCAGTCTTCTGATTTCTCCTTGAGAGATTGTCTTAGATCATGTCCAGTCTTTCTTTTTTCTTCAATTTCTTGGGTGAATTTCATAACTCCTGATTCCATTTCATGTCTTACCATAATGACCTCTTTTGACAATTTTTCACATAACTTAGTTTTCTCCTTCAGATCTTCATTTGTATCATTTGCTTCACCTTGACTTGTTAATTACTGAAGTAGTTCCTTTCTCTTCTTCATAGAGATGCTTAGTTTCCCTTTTAATTTATTTATGAAATCATCAGCCTGTTTAAGTCTCTCCTTCAATTCATTGACTTCAAAGTTGGAATGTTCAAGATCATCTAGGGCAGACTGAAGTTGTTCCCTCAAACAATACATATACATTTGAATTTCTAGATCTTCCTCAAGCTGTTAGGCATTGTTTAGAGGAACTTAGCTCTAATACCAATTGTTGGTAACTAAGAGGGGGGGTGAATCAGTTATCATAATATTTCAACTTTCTAAACTTTCTTAAAAGTTAATGCAACATCAAATCAAATAAGCAAGCATAATCATGAAATGGAAATAACACCAATACACATGACACAATGATTTTGATGTGGAAACCCTATTAAGGGAAAAAACCACGGGGTGATTAACCCAAGATATTATTCTCTGTTAGAAGAATAGATAGAACAAAATGGCACTTGCCAATTAGGGCTCACTACCCGAGCACACTGCTCACAAGAGGCTCACTGCCTACAAGAGACTCACTATCTACAAGAAAGGAAGATAACTCAATGTTTGAACTGATGAGAAGCATCTACTCATGCTGAGGTTCAGTTTCAGTTGAGCTCAATAAACTAATCTGCTGCACTTCATTCTTACTCTCTTTTGATGCTACTATATTGTCACATTCCGGATCTGTCTTATTGTCTTCACTCTGCTTTTCTACTTTTCTTCGCACCACACAATGCACACACACCCCTTCACATCTAAATCCATCTTGTATATATATCCACACAAGTGATTTCAACACTTTTCTAGTCGGCATCCAGAATAGTCAATATTATCCCAAACTCTAGTCTGTTGGCTGAATCCTTGCATACCAAGTAATGTGGATCAAGGATATGCTTGTAGAAGTCTTCAATCATGTCAGCCAATCATGAATGATACCTGAAGAAACTTGGTCATTAGCAATATCTCTTCCGGATTTGGATCTGACACTCTACCAGTACAATTCTTCCTCTGTCTACTCTGTCAAACAAGAACCCAACACTCAAGTGCTCATATCTCTTCACCCTTTCATCACTGGAGGCTAAATCCATGTAATCTATTAGTCAAGGTACTCCTCTTAACTACCAAATCTGCACTTCACTGAAATACTTCTTCTGAGAGATCTGGACCTGACTATCAGACCTTGCTAACTGCACTGTTCTTACTTACCGGATCATAACACTTCTTCAACGTGACTTCCGGTAGAGACACACCATGTCCTGTGGATGTGTGGAATGATCTTTGTTGCCATCAATGACAACACCAATAAAGCCACACAGTGTCTCTTGCCAACATAAGGTACATATTTTTTTGTAAAGTCCCGATCTCCTTTCGACACTAATTTATACTATATCTTTAGTTTCCATCAAATCTGATGTGAAGAACAATGGTGATGGCACCCTAGTCTAGTCAGGCTTCTCCTTTGGGATCTAGAATCTCCACAGTGTCCTCCTATTCCTTGCAAATCTACTTCTTCCATTTTCGCAACCTATAACCTGCAATCACATGGAATGTGGGAGGGGGTTGTGGTGTTTAGAGGCTTGCCTTAGTCAAGCTTCGAGAGACATTCAAGTCTTCTGAACACCGTTGTCAGAGAGGAAGTGCATATCCTTGTGGGATAGAGGCAAATATATAAATGATAATGATGATAAAACACAATAAATGTCACCTTGATGATGAAGCTCTCATGGAAGGAAAAAGCTCTTTAATTCCATGAGGACAATGCTATGCTCTACAATACAATGATTTCTTTGATCACTTTAACATAAGCTCATGAATCACAATGTCCATCTAATTTCTATCTAGTTTGCAAATGATAACATAAACATGCTTATATATGCAACTATTAAGATTCCCTCCAAGAATTTCATATTTGAAGCTTATGATGTTAGCCTGGAAACTAAATAATGGTCACAATCCCGACATTTGAATTTAGGGTAGACCCAAAATAGGGCTGGACTAGGGCACTAGAACCTTGTCGACCCCCTTGTCTTTGTTCTGACATTATTAAATTAGCACCCCCTAGCTCCTATTTGTCACAAGACCCAAGGGTTTTCTCATTAGGAGTTTGAATTATCATGCAAAATGCTCTAAATTCAATCTAAGAACCCAAGAGCTAAACCTTAAAGGAAAAAGCCACCAACGGTGTATTTTTCTAACATAACATTTAGCCCCCACTTTAATGTGTGTATTAAACATGAGGCCAATACATGCATTAAAGTAAGGTCAACAAACATAGCAAACACACCAAGCACAGAGAAGACACACCAAACACATTGAAGATAATAACAAGCACGTAAAACACAGAGAAGACAATTACAGTCACGCAAAACATGGAGAATACAACATTAAAGACACATAGAGCACAGAGAATACAATGAATGCAGTGATTATTTTCTTTTTGATTTTTCCATATGAAATGCAGGATACAAGTACAAGGAAAGTAAACAAACAAATACCAAAAAAGTTTAGAGGAGTTGTTCACTACCGGTCTTGCACTTTTTGAGAATAGACACACCAAACAAAATCCCAAGGTGTAGAGGAGTTGTTCACCACTAGTCTTGTACCTTGAGAAGAAACATGCCAAACAAATCCCAAAGTGTAGAGGAGCTCATTTCCACTTGTCTTGCACTTTGAGAACAAACACACCATACAGACACACACACACGCTGAAGACATAGAGCAAACACAACAGACAAATGATGGAGTGAAACTATTGCTAGGTTCATCACCATCTCAGGCACATTACAGGCACACACCAACGATTGGGCTTCACCACGATAACCACTGAAAACACGCTTAAGGGTTGAGTTAGTCACAGAACTGCTCCCCGCCTCGCGATGATGACTTTTGAAAATGAGAGGATAATGCAATCTCTCTGAGAAATACACCATCTGTGCCTCATGATGAGGGCTTACGATAAAAGGATATGCTCAATATCTCACCTCCATAGAGGGCTTAAATGATTGTGGTTGATTTTTAGATTGTTCAAACATGCTTTACTATGATCTAAAGAAAACAATTTACCTTATATATATGCCCCCACCTTAAGGTGGTTGATATCATGTACTGATATCAAGCATGTTAAGGTAGGAAGAAAACACACAAGGGAACAAGAGCTTTCACAAAACCCATGCCTCCCAGAGGTGACATATACTTTACAATCACCAAATGTTCCCACAAACACATCCCTGCAAGAAAAGTGTTAGTTTCCAAATAATCATGATAAACAATAATGCATATGATAAACAAAGTGTGTGGAGCAGCAGTATTGTTAAAATGTTGTTAGCAGATAAAATAACTTTGACATCAGCATCAAGATAGAGAAATCATGAAGTGATTCCACTAGCCAAGCATCGGATAATTTGTTACAACCCCATCATCATGTATGGACTAGGTCCATTTTCTGATTACTCGTGAAAGGGACACTAGGTCCACATCACTATAATATCTTTTTGTCATCCTCCAGCTAGATGGAAACACTAGAGGAAGGTAAATAATAAATCAGAGAGGAGAACAAGTGCCTTAGGGACAATCACATAGGAGGGTGCCCCTAATTCACCAACTGCAATGCTATGTCCGTAAGACACAACACACAACAATGAAATCAGAGGATAGGAAATATAGAAGAATGATGATACAAATAGAAGAAGGTCACAAAAGAGGTGGTCTCCTAGTATCCTTGACCTTACCAGAGAATCAAGGGTCATCCTTGGAGGCCTAACAACACATAACACATCACAGGAAAACACAACACAAAGAGAAAGGGTTAGAGATACTTACCTAGTAGATCCTAATGTTAAGAACATACATATCTAGGAAGTGGCCACCCTTGAGAGCTACTATGAGTTTCACTACAACATGTGTGGCTTATCGGCTTAGGATATCTCACATATTGATTTAATCTTGTTGATATTGCATTAATATTAAGTTTAGGACAACGAGAGGCTTTCTTTTCTTTAAAAGGATTGTATCCAATGCCACTTGAGTAATGTGTTGAAGTGGATTCTATAGGTACTTGAATCCCTTGTTCATTTATACCACATCTATTACATACATAGTCACAGTTCCTATACAAAATTTGAAATCCATGACCATATAGAGAGTCCATTTCTTTAGAAGATGGTGAAGCCTCATAGGTCTCATAATTTGTAGTATACATGAGAGTATTGTTTATTGTTTCAACCAAGGAGACTTTGGACTTCTTAGGAGATTCAAAAGATTTCTTGGATGAGATCGATGCAACTTTTGATGAATTAAGTTTATATTCTCCCATACTGCAAGGGTTAAAATCTAATGAACCCTAATCATCACTAAAAAGTGCATTCAATGGTTAAGATTTTTGCACAACATTATTTGTGGCAAGAGGCACTGTTGAATGAATTTGTAAGTTGTTTAGTCTGTGTTGATTTCTAACTTGTTTTGGCATTTCAATATGTGAACAAGTATTCAGATCAGGATTGGCTTTCCAAGTGTAGAGCTTATTTTGATAAATGAACTTAAGTGATCCATGAAGGGTAGACAAGACTGCCCCCATGGCATGAATCCATGGTCTACCTAGAATCATATTATATGAAAGTGAATTAGGCATAACATGAAAAAGGGTATCTAATGTCACGGGTCCAACCTATACAGATAAAGTTATGGTACCCATTGATTGTCTTTCAACATTATCAAAGCACTGAATGCTAATCCTATCTGGTTTGATTAAAGATGTGTCAGCTTTTATTCTATGTAGTAAGTCTATGCTACAAACATTAAGGGCCGATCCATTGTCAATCATGAATCATTTTACCAGCCTTTTATTTATCATGACAAAGATTAAAAGTGGATCATATTCATCTTATTTTGATGGTATTTCGGTTGAAAGATAATATCCATTTCTTTCACATTTATACTATACAACACAGCTGCTACATCAGTCAGCTTAGTAGTGTGTGGCATGATTACATTTTGTAAAGCTTCTTGGAGCATTCCATGGTATGTAGGTGACGTTTGTATTAAATTCCAAAGAGAGATCTTAGCCAGAGTAGTGCGAAGCTATTCGACAAGATCATATTCTTGACCACTTTTATGAGTAAGACAAGGTGGCAAAGGGAGCATAGGTTGAGAACATAGAAGAGAGACATGCACATGCAGTGCTTGCTTACTTTGTTTGTTATTACAGGTGTTGTATGTGTGAGAAATTGCTTTGTGGTGTGGTTGTTGAGCACCTTGAACTGCAATCACCAATTTCAAACAAGAAGGTGCACTAGGTGCCCCCCATACAATCATATTAGGAATATTGTTACAAAGTCTATTAGTGAAGATTGAATTAACATTGTTTTCCTCTTGAGTATAACCAACATCTATCCCAAAAGCATTTAAGAGGTTATGTGTTGTATCATTAATAGAGCTATCCATAGTCTTCTCATCTAATGTTTTTGGATATTCAACTATAGGATAAGTAGGATAACTTATGGAATCATCATTGTCATATTCTTTCAAAGTGTTACCTAAAAAAGAATTTTCACTCTCATCTTTCACATGAGTAACCCTAGAGATGAATTTAGTTAAATATTCTAATATCAAAGTATATGCTCCTATGAGTAGAGAAAATCTAGTAAAATCATGTGCATAACAAAGTATTTGCAGCTCATATGTAGAACATAGAGAAGCATCAATACTACTTACTGAAGCTATGTGCTATAGAACATGAGGATTCTTATTAGTGAAATTGAAGAAAATTTCAAAATCTAGGAGATAATTATACAAAGACTTCAGAGATGGATAACATTCAAAGATTCCATAATGAGATATTTTGGATGCCAACTCAGATTTTGAAGATTTTCAAAAACTCATGCAACAAAGCCAATGCAAAAGTGATGTCGAATATGCTTTAAAATGCTTGATTTTTCAACTTTCCTCAATGTAAACAAATGAAAGAAGAGGTGTTGTGAATATTTTCAAGAGGCACAGCAAATGATATACCTAATAATAGTCCACTAATGCAAGAATACCTTTCACAACATGCTTTTGAAGCAACTCTAGAAAGTCAATAAGCCAAAACCTAGTGAAAATAGGCCAAAATATGCAATTTTTCACCAAATCTCAATGCAAAAGAATAGGGAAACGGGTGTTGTAAATAAAATGATGATGTATAGAAATTTATAACAGTAATAATAGCCACATAATTCCAAAAAATTGTTTACTACACACCTATAGTGCCACTCTAGATCAAACCCTAGTGCAAAGATAGCAAAAATATGCAAATTTTCCCAAAATTTAATGCCAAGGCCCAAAAGAAAGGGTGTTGTAAGGAAATTGAGAAGGGGAAGCAGATAATAATGCTAATAATAGCCAATTAGTATAGAAAAATTCCTTACAACACTCTTGGAGTGCAAATCTAGCAAGACGATAATGCCAAATCTAGTGAAAAATGCAAGTTTTCAAACCCTAGACATGCAATTTCACAAGGAGGCCACTATGATGCAACACTAAAATTAGAAATCAGACCTAATGTGTTTTTTAATAAGGTAGTAAAATATTAAACAAGATTTTGACTACGACCCTAGGTCATGCAAAACTAGGTTTTCATGAAAAATGCAAAATTTTGAGCAATTTCTAACAAACCAAGCATGCCAATGCAATGCAAATGAATTGCAAATGATGAATTTATGTACTTTGCATCAGATCTAATGCAAATAACAGAAATTAAATTAAATTCAATTCAATTCAATTCAAATTATTTGAAAATCAAGCCAAAAATGCCAACTTTTTTTCCAAAATTTTAAAAAAATTTCAAATGTGATATGAAAATGATGAGAATGAATTTTTGTAATTTAGGTCATATATAATTTAAAAATCAGAAATTAAATTAAATTAAATGAAAATTAAGTCAAATTAATTCATATTATTTGAGAATCAAGCCAAAAATGCCAATTGTTTAAAATTTTCCAAATTTTTCAATTTTTTGTAAATTTTCAAATGCAATAAGATGAAAATTAAATAAATGAATGAATTTCAAATCTAATGTAAAAAATCTGAAATTAAATGAAAATTAATTCAAATTAAATCAAAATGCAAGCTAAAAATGCCAATTTTTTTCAATTTTTTCAATTTTTTTTGTAATTTTTCAAATGTAATATTGAAAATAATGAATTGAATGATAATGAATTTCAGCTCTAATGTAAAAATCAGATAATTAATTAAATACAATTGTGTAAATGTAAACTAAGTCAAAAATCAAACCCTAGAATGCAATTTTTTTTCAATTTTTCCAAATATATCAATTTTTTGTAAGTTTTTGAATGCAATGAAATGAATGAATGTAAATCTATGAAACAACACTCAGCAAGGTGCCAAAAAGTTCAAAACACGGGTTCACCAAAATGTTTAGTAGTAAAAAGAGGGTTTTCCAATTTCAAGGGTTTATTTAGAATCCTCCTTTCCACTAAACATTCCAAGGGCTTTTCAACCGAGTGCTTCTCCCATCGACAAGAGAGTCATCTATCAGATTGGGTTGCCACTTGGTTTTCTGCTGGGAAATTTAGAAGTTATCACACAGTGTTGCCAATTAATACTTTAATGCTCTTAAAAACCTAATTTAAGAAAAATAGTAAGTAAATCTACAAATTATGATGAATGCTACAGGAATTAGACAAAGGGCGGTGAACCTTAACTCACTCTTTTCTGCAATCTAGAATATGGAAATGTCAAGGATAATGGTGATGGCACCCTAATCCAAGGTACAAATTTTTCCACAAAATCTCGATCTCCTTCTAACATTGATTTCTGTTGTATCTTCAGTTTTTGTCAAATCTGATGCAAAGGACAATGGTGATGGCGCCCTAGTCTAGTCAGGCTTCTCCTTTGGGATTTAGAATCTCCACAGTGTCCTCATGTTCCTTGCAACTCTACTTCTTCCACTTTTGCAACCTGTAACCTATAATCACATGGAATGTGGGAAGGGTTTGTGGTGTTTAAAGGCATGCCTCAGTCAAGCCCCAGAGAGACATTCAAGTCTTCCGAACACCGTTGTCAGAGAGAAAGTGCATATCCTTGTGGGATAGAGCAAAACTCCAAAAGATAATGATGATAAAACACAATAAATTTCACCTTGATGATGAAGCTCTCATGGAAGGAAAAAGATCGTCAATGCCATGAGGAGAAGATGTAATCCAACCCATAAAAATAAACACAATAACAATGCTATGCTCTGCAACACAATGAATGCCTTGATCACTTTAACATAAGCTCATGAATCATAATGTGTTGCAAGTATGGGCCTAACCGGTGTTGTCATTGATGTCAACATACTCCTGTTACATTAATGATAAGGTTGGATGAGTTGTGTGTTGAGGATATTGAAAAAATTAGTCTCAATCAGGAACAATGAAGAACAGTGATGACATAAGGTAAAAGTCCAAGATAGGATGAGGATCAGAGGATGTGGATTAAATGGTTTGTAGATATGTGTCTTAAGATGTTGCAGTAGAGATCTCAGTGGTCCACATGAAGATATGAAGAAGTTATGGCAGTTCAAGTGAAACCGGTTCTGGTAGATGTTCAGTGATGACAGAATGATACAGATAGGTCCGATGAGATCCGGAAATGCATTCTCTAGTTTTGCGGATTTGAGGAAGTGTTGGGGAAGTCTATGTGGTGTGTTAACTTGATTGGTTCATGGTTTGAAGGTCTGCAAGTATCTATTCCTTTGTGATAGTAATGGCAGACTATGTTCTTGAGGTTCTGGATGAAGGAGAGAAGGATTTCAGTAAGTAGAGGAAGTGTGGAAGTTCTTGGTGTTTCAAGCAAGTTTGTGGAGGTCCTTGGATCATGCTCAGTTCATGTTTATGGTCTGCATTAGAATTGGGGTCCCGAAAATGAAGAATAACTTCCAGATGATGGTGTTCTTTATGTGACTAGCCAACTAGATGAATTATACATCTTGCGGATGTTCTTGTGGATGTCTACCGACTTAGATGTTTGTTCCTAAGTTGATGTCATGTATAAATAAGGGATTATGAAGTCATTTTAGAGTGTGACTTGTGGAGATGAGTGTGTGGTAGCGAGGAGAAGAGCAAAAGGCTGAATAGAAGGTTTGGGCTTAAATGGATTTGATTCAAGCATGGTGAAGATGCTATTTACCAGTTCAAGTATGTGATACTTATACTTTTGTAGACAGTGTGTCTCTTGTAGGTAGTGAGCCTCTTGTGAGCATTGTGCTCGGGTAGTGAGCCCTAATTGGCATGTGCCATTGTGTTTTTTTTCTATTCTTCTAATAGAGAATACAATCCTGGGTTAGTCACCCCATGGTTTTTCCCTTAACCGGGTTTTCCACATCAAAATCTTGGTGTCTCATGTGTTGATGTGTTTCTACTCTTGATTAAATGCATTAAGTTTCATGTTTGATTTATTGTTATACTGTTAAGTGAATATAAGTGTTGTAAATGAAGAAATTTTTGGACAAGATTCACCCCCCCTCTCAATTGTCTGCCCTAAGTCTATCAATTGGTATCAGAGCTAAGTTCCTCTAAAAGGAGCTTAACCACTTGAGGAGAACTAGGATGTCATCCTACAAGAAGGATAGTCCAAAGTTTGATGGAACTAACTTTGCTCTTTGGAAAGGTCACATGAAATGTCACTTGCAGTGTATGGGAATGGCGTACTGGTCCATGGTTACAAAATAGTATGTACCTCCACAGGGTGGTCCGACAACCCTAAATGAAATCACAAATGCTGAAAATAATCTGTGGACCAAAGAGGCTCTTCTAAGTGCATTATTTGACTCAGAGCTCTCAAATGTTATTGATCTACCAACTGCCTTTGAGATTTGGAATAAACTGGAACTTTTGCACGAAGGAGACCAGTATGTTAAATGTGCAAGGTTATAGAGTCTAAAAGGAAATTTAAAAAACTGAAGATGAGAGATGATGAAAATATTACCTATTTTATGCCAAGAGTGAATGAACTAGTTTGTGGAATTAGAAATGCAGGTGGAACCCTAAGTGAAGATGAGATCGTTGGCAAAGTTCTCAGATCCCTTCCTACTTCTTATAAAATCAAGGCTTTTGCAATCAAAGAATTTAGAGCTCACACAACAGTCACAAGAGATCAATTGGTTGGTAAGTTGGCTACTTTTGAGATGGCCAAGTTTGGAGATGATCCTCCAAAGATTAAATCTGCATTCAAAGCTAGTGCCTCTGTAAAAGGGAAACAAAGGTTTGATCTAGGAGAAAACTCTTCAAGGAACCTATCATGATATGAAAAAGCAAGAAAATACTTGGAAGAAGAAGAAGCTAAAACTGCTCATCTTGAAGCTCTTATTGCAAAAAGATTGCCAAGAGGATCCAGTAAGTATGAAGGGAAATTACCTTTTAAGTGTTTTAACTGCAATAAAATTGGTCATTTTGCCTCAAGATGTTCAGAAAGATTTTCAAGACCAAATCCTAACAGACCAAGGTTTCAAAAGAATTGTTACTACGTTCATGAAGCAGATGATACTGAAGGAGTAATAGATGATGAATCAGAGACAGGAAACAAATCCGGTAATGAATGGGTGTTTATTTCCATCAAAGAAGATGAACCAATATCCTCTGTATCTGTCAATCATAAAGTTGGAGAAAGAGCTCTAGCTGCCCAAGTTGAAGCAAAGGATGATTGGGTTATTGATAGTGGATGCTCTCACCATATGACAGGTGACAAGAATAAGTTCTTAAATTTGGAAAAGTATGAAGGAGGAATTGTAAAACTTGGAGATAATTCTACTGGTAGAATCAGAGGTAAAGGAACTATTTCTCTTGATGGAAAGAACAAAACCAATAATGTATTGTATGTTGAAGGATTAAAGCACAATCTTCTCAGTGTTGGACATCTAGTGGACAAAGGCTATAATCTCAGATTCAGGAATAGAAAATGCAAGATCTTTGAAAGTTCTGGAATTGAGATTACATCTGATACACAAACTAAAGGTAATATCTTCCACTTGGTTAGTACTGATAAAAGTTGCTTATTTGCTCAAATTGATTAGAGTTGGTTGGGGCATAAGAGGATATGTCATGTGAATTTTGATAATATCATCAGGATAAGCAATACTCAGGCTGTAAGAGATCTTCCAAAATTAGTGAAACCTACTAATAGCTTGTGCAAAGAATGTCAGTTGGGCAAACTGAGTAGACTCACATTCAAAAGTAAGGAATTGTCTTCTACTGGACTATTGGACTTATTTCATACTGATCTTTGTGGTCCGACAAGAGTTAGGAGTATCCAAGGTGATAGATACTTCATGTTGCTAATTGATGACTATTCCCGGATGATGTCGGTAACCTTTTTGAAAGAAAAATCAGAAGCACTTGAGAAATTCAAAATATTCAAGGCCATGGTGGAGAATGAAACCGGATTAAAATTGAAATGTCTGAGGTCTGATAGAGATGGAGAATTCACATCCGGTGAGTTCATAGACTTCTGCGAGAAACATGGAATAAAGAGACAATTGTTTGCCCCTAGAACTCCACAGTAGAATGAAGTAGTTGAGAGAAAGAACCGGACCATCTAGGAAGCATCCAGGACATGATGATGGAAACAAATGTTCCTCAGATCTATTGGAGAGAAGCTATTAGCACTGCAGTCTACACTCTCAATTGAGTTCAAATTAGAAACAATACTGGTAAGACTCCTTATGAACTTTGGTTTGGCATTACTCCCACTATGAGATATTTCAGAGTTTTTGGTAGCAGATGTTAAATTAAAAGGGATGAAGATCTAGGAAAGTTTGATGCTAGAAGTGATGAAGGAATATTCTTGGGTTACTCTACTCAAAGCAAAGCACACTAGTGTTACAACAAGAGATTGAGAAAGATTGTAGAAAGTGTAAATGTGAAGGTTGATGAAGAAATTGAATGACCCTTAAGAATTCATGAGTATGATGAAGATGATCAAAATGGTGTTCAAATTCAAAGTATCCAAGGCTCTTCTGAGAAACAAAGTCAAGTTGATTTGGTAAGTTAGGAAGAAGAGATAAGTCTCAATGAGACTGATCTAGAGTTAGAGGTGCAAGAAACTCCCAAAGTTCCAAGGTATGTAACTCTAAACCACTTTGAAGATCAGATCATAGGTGACAAAAGCAAAGGAGTGCAAACAAGGAGGAGAATTGCTCAAAATTCAGATGAGTATTGTCTAATTTCAAAGATTGAACGTAAGACAGTGAATGAAGCTTGCAATGATGAAAATTGGTCAAAAGCAATGGAGGAAGAACTAATGCAAATTGAGAAAAATCACACTTGGGATCTTGTTCCCAGACCTAGAAACAAGAATGTGATTAGAAACAAATGGGTCTTCTGGAACAAATTGAATGAAGCTGGTGAAGTAATCATAAATAAAGCTAGATTGGTCTACAAGGGTTACTCTCAGATTGAAGGAGTTGATTTTGAAGAGACTTTTGCTCCAGTGGCAAGAATTGAAGCATTCAGATTATTTCTTGCATTTACTACCTTTAAGGATTTCAAGGTGCATCAAATGGATGTCAAATCTGCCTTCCTAAAAGGTAATTTGGAAGAAGTGTACATTGAGCAACCGGATGGATTTCAATTGTCTGATCATGGTGACATGGTCTATAAATTGAAAAAGGCACTGTATGGATGAAGCAAGCCCCAAGAGCCTGGTATGAAAGATTGGATAAGCATCTCTTGAAGATTGGTTTCAACAAAGGTACTGCTAACAGTAATTTGTATTTCAAAATTGATCATGAAAATATCTTAATTGTTGAAGTATTTGTTGATGATATCATTTTTAGAGGAAGAGATAGTATGTGTAAAACTTTTGCAAGTCAAATGAAAAGTGAGTTTGAGATGTCCATCCTTGGAGAAATAAATTTCTTTTTAGGTCTACAAATTACTCAAACAAAGAAAGGAATCTTCATTTCTTAGTCAAAATATGTGAAATAATTGTTGAGGAAATTTGGGATGGAAGACTCTAAGCCAATGAACACTCCAATGGCAACTGGATGCAAGTTGAGCAAAGATGATGACTCTCCCAAGGTTGATCAAACAAAATATAGGTCAATGATTGGAGGACTATTGTATCTCACTCAAACTAGACCAGATATTATGCAGGTTGTTGGTCTTGTTCCTAGATTCCAAGCTGATCCTAGAGAATCTCATGTTATGGAAATCAAGAGGATTTTTAGATATCTAAAGGGGACAGTTGAGTATGGGTTGTGATATCCTAGAGATCATGATTTCTCTCTTCATACATATACAGATGCTGATTGGGTAGGAGATGTGGATGATCAGAAGAGTACCAGTGGTGGAGTATTATTTTTGGGGAAGAGATTAGTTTCTTGGTTAAGCAAGAAATAAGAAGCAATATCTCTGTCCACTGCAGAAGAAGAATATAATGCTACAGTAGGTAGTTGTACTCAAGTTTTGTGGATGAAACAGATGTTAAGAGACATCAGAGTAGAGTATGAGGAGCCCATCACCATTTTCTGTGATAATTCAAGTGTAATAAACATATCCAAGAATCTGGTGTTGCATTCAAAGACTAAACATATATCCATCAAATTTTACTTTTTGAGAGAGCAAGTGAACAAGAATGAAGTCAGATTGGAGTTTGTGCCTTCAAAGGATTAGATTATAGACATCTTTACTAAACCTCTACCTAAGGACTCTTTTGAGTATCTTAGGGAGAAGTTAGGGGTTATTGCCCCTCCAGTGGTGAACTAAGATGCACTGATGTGCATCAGTCTGGTGGATATCACAATCACATCTTGTGGTCTGGACTGATGATGGGGAGCTGCTACTCAGGGGGAGTAGCAGGCATCGTTCTGAAGTGGTGGAACTGCAAGTATGTGCCCTTTGCCATTGATGTCAAAGGGGGAGAAAAGGCATGTGAAAAATAAGTGGTTTCTGATCAAAGGGGGAGCAATAAAAGGAGAGAAGACATGTGAATGGTTATTGCTGATAGGGGGAGTTGTGACAGTAAGGCGATTTTCTTGTCTTGATGGTTAAAATAGTTTTTCACATCATATGTTGCCATGAATGACAAAGGGGGATATTGTTGCAAGTATGGGCCTAACTGGTGTTGTCATTGATGTCAACATACTCCTGTTACATTAATGATAAGGTTGGATGAGTTGTGTGTTGAGGATATTGAGAAAATTAGTCTCAATCAGGAACAGTGAAGAACAGTGATGACATAAGGTAAAAGTCTAAGATAGGATGAGGATCAAAGGATGTGGATTAAAGGGTTTGTAGATATGTGTCTTAAGATGTTGCAATAGAGATTTTAGAGGTCCGCATGAAGATATGAAGAAGTTATGGCAGTTCAAGTGAAACCAGTTCTGGCAAATGTTTAGTGATGACATAATGATACAGATAGGTCTGGTGAGATCTGGAAATGCATTCTCTATTTTTGCGGATTTGAGGAAGTGTTGGGTAAGTCTATGTGGTGTGTTAACTCGATTGGTTCATGGTTTGAAGGTCTACAAGTATCCATTCCTTTGTGACAGTAATGGCAGATTGTGTTCTTGAGGTTCTGGATGAAGGAGAGAAGGATTTCAGTAAGTAGAGGAAGTGCGGATGTTCTTGGGGTTTTAGGTAAGTTTGTGGAGTTCCTTGGATCATGCTTAGTTGATGTTTATGGTCCGTATTAGAATTGGGGTCCCAGAAATGAAGAATAACTTCCAGATGATGGTGTTCTTTATGTGACTAGCTGACCGGATGAATTATACATCTTGCTGATGTTCTTGTGGATGTTTGCCGACTTAGATGTTTGTTCCTAAGTTGATGTCATGTATAAATAAGGGATTATGAAGTCATTTTAGAGTGTGACTTGTGGAGATGAGTGTGTGGTAGTGAGGAGAAGAGTGAAAGGCAGAGCAGAAGGTTTGGGCTTAAATGGAACTAATTCAAGCATGGTGAAGATGCTATTTACCAATTCAAGTATGTGATACTTATACTTTTATAGACAGTGTGTCTCTTGTAGGAAGTGAGCCTCTTGTGAGTAGTGTGCTTGGGTAATGAGCCTCTTGTGAGTAGTGTGCTCGGGCAGTGAGCCCTAATTGGCATGTGCCATTTTATTTTTTTCTATTCTTCTAACAGAGAATACAATCTTGGGTTAGTCACCCCATGGGTTTTCCCTTAACCAAGTTTTCCATGTCAAAATCTTGGTGTCTCATGTGTTGATGTGTTTTTGCTCTTGATTAAATGCATTAAGTTTCATGTTTGATTTATTGTTATACTACTAAGTGAATATAAGTGTTGTAAATGAAGAAAGTTTTGGACAACTGATTCACCCCCCCTCTCAGTTGTCTACCCTAAGTCTATCATAATGTCTATCTAATTTCCATCTAGTTTGCAAATGATAACCTAAACATTCTTATTTATGCGACTATTAGGATTCCAGCCAAGAATTTTGTATTTGAAACTTATGATGTCAGCCTGGAAACCAAATAACGGTTAGAAACCTGACATTTGAATTTAGGGCAGACCCAAAATAGGGCTGGTCTAGGGTGCTATCGCCCTTGTCCACCCCCTATCTTTGTTCTGGCATTGTTAAATTAGCACCCCCTAGGTCCTATCTATCACAAAACCTAAGGGTTTTTTGGTCAGGAGTCTAAATTATCATGCAAAATGCTCTAAATGCAATCTAAGGACCTGGGAGCTAAACCTTAAAGGAAAAATCCCCCAAGGGTACATTTTTCTGACATAACAAAGATGTGTGCAAAGACACAAGATGAGAAAGAAAAAATGTCCAAGGTACCATATGCTTCAACTGTAGGAAGTTTAATGTACACCATGGTATGCACAAGACTGGATATTGCACATGTTGTAGGAGTTGTAAGCAGGTATATGAGTAATCCTGGATTGGAGCATTGGAATGCAGTAAAATGGATTCTCAGGTATTTGAGAGGTACATCCAATAAACATTTATATTTTGTGGGCTCTAATACTGATTTAGCAGGCTATGTAGACTCAAATTTGGTAGGGGAAATTGATGCCAAGTGGAGTACTATAGGCTATGTCTTTATTGTAGGTGGGACAGAAATGAGTTGGATCTCAAGGTTACAAAAGGTGGTTGCTTTATCCACCATAGAGGCAGAGTATGTAGCTGCAACAAAGGAATGAAAGGAGATGATATGGCTGCAATCTTTCATGGAAGAATTGGGCAACCAACAGGCTAACATTTATTTGTTTACGGACAGCCAGAGTGCCATACACCTTGCAAAGAATTCTTCCTTGCATTCAAAGACCAAACACATACAACTAAGGTATCACTTCATCCGGTCGGTGTTGGAGGATGGACAATTAAGGATGGAAAAGATACATATAAATGACAATCCAGTAGATATGTTTATGAAGTTGGTGACAAGGGAGAAGTTGAGCTCCTCTTCAACTTTAGTTGGCCTTCAAGATTGAAAACAATAATAACAGAACAACAGGGTCCAGGGTGCTCATTTCTAGTGGAAGCTACAAAGGTAGTGGTGTTATGATCAATCTCCAAGTGGGAGATTATTGTTATATGGAGCCCAATCAGACTCGGAGGTCAAATTTTCCCCACTTTTGTCAGTGCATTTTGCCCCCAAATTAATTAACGGGGGAATCGGAAGGGGGGCAGAAATTGTAGCGCCCCCAAAGAAAAATTTGCCTATTATTTTATATAGGCGTCAACATTTATTTTTCTATTGGCTGACATATAAAACTTTATTTTGGTAACCGACATAAGTCTTGATAAAAACAGCTCAGGGTTAAGGTTTCTATTGATATTGTGTTGTAGCATATTGCAGTAGTATTGAGTTGCATGAGATTGCTAGTTGTAATTAGTTCTATTTGCTGGATAATACTATTCGACTTTGTATTGGTGTGTAGACCGAGTTTGGGTGAACCACGTTAAAATTGTCTCTCGCTGTTTTATTTCTATGTATTTTTCCATTCCTCTATTTAATCTTTATCTGCATTTAATTGATATATTCTGCATGTTATTCCTAACATGTATCACCCTCTCTAGCAAGCAATCTAACTCTTTCAGCCTTTTCTATTCCATTAGACAAGGTTGTCCTCTTGTCCCTTCTCTTTATGTCTTGGCTGCTGAAGGCTTTGATTATTTGTTAGCTTAAGCTATCTGTCAATCCCATGTTAAGGGAATTTCCTTTCCAATTCTTTTCAACATCTAGTGAATGGACATTTTACTAATGATTCTTTCCTCAGTCTCATTAAGGATGAAAATTGTGTCAAATAAGCCCTTCAATGTTTTGACTTTTTTTGCCAAGTCTCCAACTCCAACATTCAGTGGTAGAAAGCTTTATGTTATAGACAATCTATCCTTCCTAAACCATAGTTGTTGGATTCCTATGGTTGGAAATGGATTGACCATGGGGAAGTCTTCCATTTTTTGGGGGAGTCCCTATACATTCCAAGCCTCTCCTTTAGAGCTATGGTAGGTTATTATTGCATGAATTGAGAAGAAGTTACACTACTAGATTACCAAGCCTCTTTCTTTGGTAGGTAAATTTCAATTTTGTTCCAAAATTTTGGCTACCACCCATGTTTTGTATTCCTCATGCTAGGTCCCCTCCAAGGCCTCTTATTGAAAATCAAGAAAATCCTTAGATATTTTCTCTAGGCCTCCAATATTGATGGGCATCAAGGATTCACCAAGTTTCTTGAGAATGTTTTGCCTCCCTCGTGAGGCTGGAGGGCTAGGCTTTATCTCCATTCGCCAAAAAGGCATTGCCTTGTGTGCTAAATGGATCATTTCAGCACTACAAGGAATGGAGGTTTGGAAATTTCTTCCATCATTGCATTTTCTTTGGGACTCCTATAGGTCATCCATCATCAAAAGGCTTGGATTTAGGAACCCTTCTCACTATGAGGGAACATGTTTTCATTCAAGGTACTTTTGTTATCAAGAGCATTTGGAAGGCTTCATAAGCCTTCAAGCCCTATCTTTGTTTGGTTAGTGATGATTTTCAAAATGGTTTATCCATTAATCATCAATCTATTTGGTGGTCCCCTATTCTTAGAAATCAAGATAGGCCACTTGTAAAGATACCTTGGGTTCATGCCTTCAAATTTTTCAAACACGGGGTCCAAGTTATACATGACTTTTTGCATAGGGCCACCAAGAATTTCTTATCATGGCCTAAGTTCAAACAAAAATATAGACTTCTTAACACAAACCAAGAGACTTACCAGTTTGTTATTGATGTTATTCCTCCTTAGATGATGCATAATTTAGGAGTGAGATCTCTCAAACCTTGGTGGAAGGATTAGAAATGGTATCTAGATACTCCTTTTTATAATTATAGATTGTGCAAAGGGAATTCCTGGTTGTCCCCACACTTGCATATGGTGAAGCAGTTGAATCACTGCTGGCAACTTCAATCCTTCATGGGACCTAGCATAGATAGTTTCAATGTGTTTGGTTTGTAGTGTTAGAGCCTAAATTGGCTCATTTTGTTTGGTGTTTGCTCTACCAAAGCCTCCCTTTGGGAGTTTGTTTAGTTCATATGGGCCTCTCCATCCCTCACTGTCCATTCTATGCACAGCTTGAATCTTTCAAGCACCTTTTCTAGTTTTACCCTTGGGCTTAGGAAGCTTGGAATTGGATCCATGATTTTTTTAAAGCTTTCAAACCTACTCCTTTCTCTTGGCATATGGTCTTACATGGAAATTAGCCCTACCTCCCTCACAAATATTCTTAGAAATGGTATTCTTTCAAGGTGGAAGTTCTCTTTAGCATTTGGAAGGATCTAGGAATGCTACTATTTTCAATCACTGTACTACTGATAAGAATTTTTCTTTGTACACTAAAGCTATCATTTATTCTAATGTTATGATGCAAATTTAGATGCAAGCTAGCAAGTTTGCACTTGAAGTTTCTCATCTTCAAGAGCTATTTAACCATTGGGGCAATTCCCCTTGCACTATTGCTTAGGTTCCATCTAACTCCACCTCCTCTTAGGGGTGTCGGTGTAGTCACAGTCAGACTTCCCAATGCAACCATGGTGACCAGCATGATCATGGCTCTCACTCTTGTGGCCCTCATCCCTCTAAGGACTCTACTACCTATGGAGGATAGCCTCATCCTTCTCGTTTACCATCTCTAAGGTGGGATACTGGTTGACTTGACACAAGAAAATTCTTGTGCATGTAGCTTGCCATTTCCCCGGATTGTGCTGAGCCAACCCTAAGGAGAATGAAGATGGTGTTGGTGCTCTCGATGGTTGGGAGCTGATTTATGATGCTACCCATGGAGATGTTTGGGGGAAACTTGATGATCAATATCCTCCTCCCTCGTCTAGTGTTCCACTTTCTACTTAGTTTTCTTTAGGCTCAAACCTTTGTTATTTTGTTCTCCTATGTTTAAGGCTTTTGCTCACCTATTGATGTTTCGAGACTTCTTGGGTGTGCCTTTTTACCACCCTGCCCCTTTGTGTGAATATTGTACTATTGATTGCTTTTTTAATTTATAAGTTAAAAAGGAAATATTCATAAAAAAAAACTATGTTGCTTGTCTATTATGAAATGAACTGATATTTTAATACAAGCACATCCCCAAGTGTAATATACAAGAAAGTTCAGGATTTTTATATTCAAGCAAAAAAGATGAGATTAATCAATTTTCTTAAATTAGTGGTTAATCGATATGTACTGACACTTACCATAAATTTGTTTAGAGAATCAATATTTTTTAACTCATGCTAGGGGAGAGGGTCTATTAGTGGTACACCCTAACTGATATTTATAAGTTAAAAAGGAAATATTCATAAAAAAAACTATGTTGCTTGTCTATTATGAAATGAACTGATATTTTAATACAAGCACATCCCCAAGTGTAATATACAAGAAAGTTCAGGATTTTTATATTCAAGCAAAAAAGATGAGATTAATCAATTTTCTTAAATTAGTGGTTAATCGATATGTACTTACACTTACCATAAATTTGTTTAGAGAATCAATATTTTTTAACTCATGCTAGGGGAGAGGGTCTATTAGTGGTACACCCTAACTTTTAGGGTTGACAGGGCCTTATATGTGCCATGTTGGCACTAAAAATCATGATGCCACATAAGCAGGGACATTGATAGTTAAAAAAAATTTTCAACATGTTTTGATACATCAGACACATAGATGATGTTGATTATCTAAACTACTTTATGGGGGTCATAATATGGTTTACCAAAGGTGGTAAACATGGACCCCCTATTCTTAAAAACCATTTTCTCACTACATGTTTGCATTGAATTCTTTTCACCATGCAAGCATACACGTTTTAATCAAATGTGAAGACATTTAACTAGTATGAATCCACACTCACATCCCACACAACTGCAATTACTAAGTGTGCCTCCATACTTGTGTGTATAAGATGGAATGGAGATATGACATGATAGTGCCTTCAATGATGCAATATGTTGCATTAAACAATGTGCAAGGGTTCATCACTGACTATCTTCTCCCCCAAATCATAATCCATTTCTGACTATGTTTGGCTTGTTTGGCTTGTTTCATTAGTTTAAAGGGAATGCGAGGAGAAACTATTGAAGTTTGCATGGAGAGAATTTAGAGGTCTATTCAGTGTTTGTATTCAATTTAGTTAGTTGTATAGTTTCAAAGGGAAGGTGAGGTCCTCATACCTCACTAAGACAATGGCCTAACTTGTTTATTTTCTTGTATTTTAATTTCTTTTATGATATGCATTGTTTAGTCGATTGTTATGTGTTGTTTAATGTTTTTGATGGAAATGGTGGGTTGCATCTGATTAGGGTAATCATTTTCAACATTTTATTGTCAATCGTTTAGAAAGTCGTAATGGGTAATCAAAATTCTCAATGTTTGTGAAATACATTGTAAAGTTGGAATGACTATCAATTATCTCCAAAGCAGTAATAATGACTACTACATTGCTAAGTTGAATTACTTTTTCATTAGCCTTTGACTAAAAACATGTGTAACCCTTGAGCTTGTAATTGTTTCTTGTTATTGGTTAATTTCGTTTACTATTCACAAAATAATATGTCTCCAAGAACAAGAATTGTATGAAATTGTACCATCCATTTTGTTGTGTTTATGAACAGAATTATATGTCCTCTCTTTTGTGTTTTGTAACACCTTCATTACTTATGCAAATTTAAATCTTCCATTTGGTCATCACTATGAGTTGTCAAACTTAAGTAATGAATTGAAACATTGAGATCTATTAATTAGTACATTATACTAACCCATTTTCTCCTAATGAGTAATCAAAATTTTGAATGTCCATTATATTAAAGTTGGACTCGCTCTTGATTATCTTGAAAGCCTAATAATGGCTGCTACATTACTATGTTCAATGCTACTTTGGTCCTAAAATCTTGTTCCATTAGTCTTTAGGTTAAAAAATTACTAGCTCTTAACTTCAAAACTTTTCTTCTATTTCTGGTTTATATATCTTGTTATTTGGGTGAGGCCTCTAAGGGGATTGACTCCATATAGAGTAGTCAGTAGAGCAATAATGTAGAGAATATGACCATCTCTTAGAATGGCTAGTGTGAGCTTTGCTAGTGAGGGTCATTATGAGTCTCAACTAAATATGTGTTGAATTACACCTTGTTGACTCCACATGGGATGTTGCTCCAAAATCCATTGACCTCCAAAAGTCCACCTCCACTAGAGCTTTATTACTCTTTGTTTGAATTTTTAGGAAAACATTTGAAAAAGAGTTACCTTGTAATTATGTCTAGAAATTATGTCTTGATGACTATTATTGAAAATAACATAGTTACTATCTTTCTAAAAATGCATAATAAATTTTATTTCGACAATTTTCCTAAACTCTACAATGCTTGCTACTATTTGACTAAAATTGTCAAGGATATAAGATTTGGCTATGAAGCCACCTAAGAATGCAAATTAGTGAAAGAAAAGAAAAAATAGAAAACCAAAATGCTAGAATAAACTGTATTCTATACAATAGGAATGCAAAAGTTAGATTGCAATTTGAGATGCTCATATGAGAGAGATAGGTGTGTATATATAGAATATTCCACCCAAGAGACAAAAATGCAACCAATATGGGATAAAGTGAAAAATTCCCTAAGTAAACTTAACTAGGTGTGAAAAGGACCTAAATAGAAAAATTGATGGGTAAACTACCCCATTCACACTAACACCCCCCTTAAGTGCAACTTAGAGGGAAGAAAAGACATGCAAAGATGGGTCCTAGCTATGAGGCCTAATGAGGCACCCATGTACAAAAGATGCCTTCAAATAGAAGAGAAGTCTAGAAAACCCAATGGGAAAGAACTCCCCATAAGAGGATGAAGCAAGAAGGGATAAGTAACCCCCAAAGAAATGTCTCACAATCTAGGGGAGCCCAAAGATGGATGCACTTTCTCTTAGTGAAGGGTTTGGTAAAGATATATACAACCTACTCTTCTATTAGACTATAGCGTAAATCCATGGCATGCTCATGAATTAGCTCCCTAAGAAAATACATATGGATCTCGATGTGTTTGGTCCATTGATGATGGATTGGGTTCTTCGAGATTTGGATGTCACTCTAGTTCTCACTGGAAGATGACTGATGGCTTCTTAAGAGTGATGCTAAGTTTAATGAGGATATTCTAAAGATAAATAGCCTCAATGGTAGCATTGAAAACCTTCTAGTACTTAGCCTTACTTGAAGAGAGGGTAACAACACCAAACCAATCAAAGTTAATGTATCTAATCAAATCTAAACATGTTCCTAATACATAGAGAATCTTATATGTATGAGTTCCATGAATATCGTGCAAAATACATTTGGCTACATTCTAATGGAGCTCATGTGCCTCCATCATGAAGCATGAAACCATGCCAACTAAAAAGGAAATGTCAGGGTGATTATTGTTGGAGCAACCAAGATCTAAATGCAACATCAAAATATCCTTCCACTAGTGAAAAATAAAGCACAAAAGCATGTCTATCATATAATGAGAGTGTAATATTTACAATGAGAACCTTGTATTAGGTAAGGATGAGGAGGAAGGAAGGTAGGACTGAATGACTGACTAACCCTCCAAAAGTGCAACACTTGTGAGCTCAAATGAGACATGCTTGAGTATGTGGCAAGTATACATGAACTAGGTGTTTCAAAAGGTTAATACATGTGTCTCAACCACATTAAGTGAGAAAAAGATAAAAATCCCTAAGTGGAAACTTAACTAGTGTGAATATGACTCTCTTATGTAAGCTAAAATCTAACTAGTTTGATAATGTCCTTTTTTTACATTAACACCCCACTTAAGTGTAACTTAGGGAGTAGTGATACAATGATGATGTGTCCTAGATATTAGGCCATGTTAGGTACCCATGTACAAACACGTTTCTCATAAACAAAGCAAAGGAGAAAACCTAGTGCAAAAAACCCCTCTAAAAGAGAAAATATGCTTGAAAGAATTGTATAAGTGAAGAAGATAGAAGGACTCAACATGATCCCCCAAGGACTACTTATATCCCAAAAGTACAAGAAGTGTTCCCTTATAGGAGAGAAAAAGAGAGACTAGAGATCCCCCACATAACATGATAGATCTTGCAGTGTTGACTAGTGCTAGAAGAAGAATACAGAATGTGATCCTTGAATGTCAAACAACTTTCCTTCCCTATGGAAGAAATAGAACCACAGAAAGGTGCATGTGATATTACCATGTGAGAAGAATAATAGAAGTCTTTAAATGCTACACATGATCCAAGAACTGAAATGAAATCTATTGAAGTTATTCAAAAACTTCATGTGCATGCTAATGTAGAACAAGATTGAGAGATGTGGGGGCAACAATATTGATTTGGTTGTCATCAAAATTTTCTACCAAATCTGAAATGTGAGATTCTTGTTGGTGTAGGTGTGTTGTACACCTTGCATAACATTGGTATTATTTTATTATGTAAAATAAAGAATTAATTGTGGTGCATCATGTGATGTGTTTAGCCAAATTGGATATTTATTTGGATGCCACTTGTAATTGTTGTATGTAACATTGGGTTAATTACTTTATTTGTAATTATTTGATTATTTGGGAAAAATTAGTACCAATAATCAAATGTGGGGTCAATGGTTTTGCAGACACATGGTTTTGGGGAAACTGGTATTACAATACCACATATTGTATTTGTGTGAGTTTATGTCTATAGAAGAAAATACATGGGTAGTTGTTGTAGAGAAGGTTAGCCATTTGGCTTGTTGGCTGGGTTGTAGCTTCTCTTGCAGGTTGGCTATGTGAGGGTTTGAAGCATGGCATGAGATGTATGGTTACATGCTTGTTCACATGGGTTGCAGGTAGAGAGAGCTTGGTGATTTAGAGGTTATCTTTGCATATGTATTTGTTGATTATTGTTAAATAATACATGAGATATGAATGCTTTTGGAGGTTGGGTTTTTTCCTTTATGAGGGTTTTCCCAAGGTATATCTTGTGCCACCATTGATGGTATGATTGTCTATTTCTTTTGTGCATGTGGATGTATAGTTTTTTGGACATTGAATCTCTTATTGGGTTATGAGGAATCTGTCTCTATGGCTGTATATTTCCAACATTTGGTATCAGAGCTTGGTTTCCATGATTTGAGAGGAAATCCTTGTTTTATAACCCTAGCTATGAGTGGATTTTTTGTGTATAGTAGAATTCATGGATTTGCATGGAAGGAATGAAGGCATTTTCATGGTTACAAGGTTGTTTTGCAGACTTGGGTTGTTGCAAATCTAGGGTTTGATGGAAATTTGGCATGTGGGTTTTTTATTTGAGCTCTTTGTATGGAGGGTTTTGGAGGTCAGCTTTTCTAGGAAGCCTCCTGGGACAAAATAGACCCTACCATTAGATTCAAGAATTGTCACAGGTGAAGAAAAACATATAATTCACCTATGTTTGGAGATGGAAAAATTTCTTCCTATTTTGTGCCCTAGGGAATCTTGCAGAGAATCTAGAAGATTCCATATGATGTCGTAGTCGAATCAAGTGGTAGAGTTCTACGACTGGATAGACATTGTGTCAATAGCAGTACAATAGGTATTTTTCAATTTTATAAAAAAAATTCTCCTTTTGGTTTGCAGAAAGGTTTTTTATTAAAAAATAAATAATTTTTTTGGGGAGGGGTTCATACCCCCTTGCGCATGCCAGTGGTAGCGCCTGCCGTATGACTTGGTAGGCTGACGGTAGGCGGCTGGCACACTACCCCCAGATAGAAAGGATGCCATGGCCAGTGGGCCTTAGGCCCCTAGTCATGGACCCCTCGACCGACAGGGCTAGACAAAGCGCCCCCTGTGGGGGGTAAAATACTTTATTAAAATTAAAACTTTCAAACGGAAATCAAAACCATAAAAAACTAACCATTTTTAAAACAAACTCAAGTTCGCCACCTTTGCTTTGCCCCAATGCCACCAGGGCATCACCGTCACTGGCGGGCCACCGACGGGCCGCCAACTAACCACCAAGCCACCACCTAGTAGCCACCCATTGGCCACCAGGCCTTGGTTACATAGGCTTATTGGGTAGATTTTTTCCAAGAGGCATAACTTTCGCCCAACAAGTCAAATTTTCAACTTCTTATACTCGATGGAAAGCTCTTTCTATATACTACATAGTGGTGTTAGACATTTTTCTTGATTTTTCTATTTTGACTAGTTTTTCTAGTTGGAATGTAGATTTTTGTTTGAGCTTTGACCAAGCATAATAGGTGCATACGAACTTAGATTTCAAACTTTTTATATGCATTGGAAAGGTATTTATGAGAACTATGTAGTGGAGTAGGCTTGGAGATGATACTATGAGGTTTGTTTAGATTATATTAGTTTGAGCTATTTTTGGCTCCTTTGACTTTTGGTGACTTTGTGAGTTGATGGAAAATCAAATCTAGGATGGTTTGGTGTTTGAGTCATTGCAGACTTACATGTTTATCTCTGATTATCCTTGGTTGATAGCATTATCCATGTATTGTTGAGTTTGCATGTTGCATTGTGAGATCTACATGTTGTTCAGTGTTATAGGATGTCTGTGCCTATAGGTTGCATTTATGACTTGGATGTGGGTTGTCTATGCCTATAGATGTTTCAGTGTTGATGCATATTTTGATTTGTGGCTTGGGTTAGTCACATGTTACATTGGTTTACTTGTCATTTTGAGATATAGAGAGAGATGGTATTACCTTATATAGTCATGATATGGGACCTATGTCTGTTGGTCTTATATGGTACATTTGTGTGAGACTTGATGGGAGTTTGGTGCAGATACATTGGGTGTTGATGATGGTGTCAAGGATGTTCCTTGAATGATTGGGACTTTGGCATGACATGATTGTTTTACAAGTCCAAGTTTGGTGGTGTTGGATTGATGTTTGGTTTATAGGTTTTGTTCATCTTCATGGTTTTGGAGATTATGGTTTACTTGACCTTTTTGGAGCTGTGTTGTTTACAGTAGATTCTTTGATTGTGTTAGGGCCATGAATGATCTTCATTTAGGAGATGGTTATCATAATGTCATGGATATATTAGTTACATGTTTTAGTGGGAGATTTTGACAGTGGTGGTTTAATGGGTTTGATCTTTATGATGTTGCCATGTATAGCTCGATATCATGCTTCAGTGGGAGCTTTGGCAGGATATGGTTATCTTCACGTGATTTGGATATGTTGACATCTTGGTACCATGGAGGACACTTGGAGTCTTTGGTTGGGGTATTGGTTATGGTTTGTCAGCTTTGACAGGTGATCCTTGCTTACAAGATGGTTGGTATTGTGTCATAGTTTACTCTTGATACCAATTTAGAGTGTTGGCATGATATAGGTTCTATTAAGACATTATGTGTTCTTATGAGACATTGATCTTCCTATGAGGAGATGATTAGATCATGATGTCATGATTGGGCTCCTAATTCTATAGTTGGAGCATTGACAGTGATCTTATTGGTTCTCTTGGTATTGGGTACATTGGTCATGTGCTTGGGAGTTTTATGATGGTGTGGTTTTGCACTCGGAGTTTAGCATGGATTGATCATGGAGGTACTCATGGATACTTGGAGATTTAGGTGAGGCTTGAGTTCTCTTGGATTAGAGACATGTGTTGAGATGGTTACTCTTTGATGAGAATTTCAGCAGCAAGACCGAGGAGCCTACACCTTGGTCGGACATGAGTCCAACATGAACATGTTGAGGAGATTGTTCTTAGAGAAAGCCTTCAAGGCTTGGTGCATCCTAGAAAAGAAATCTCATCCCTACACTTGGTCCACTCGGTGGTGAATGATTTGATAGGTATGCCCACCTAATTTTCAAAAGCATTCTTCATTTGTGTCTTATCTTCTCATGTTTGAGTCTTGAGCTATGGATTATGGTTGTGAAGACTTGTTTGAGGAATGGATGCATGGTTATGATTAGTTATCTCATTATGTTTGATCCTAAGTTGTTATGAGATCATTGTGTGTAATGGAGATGGTTAGTGGCTTTGCACTTATTCTTGGTGTTGGATAGTTATGAGTTTGATCTAAATTTTGGTTTGAGAGGCTTGCATATTGTTATTGGATGTTGTGGAGGCTTCTTTCTTTTGGGTTGTAAAGGAGATCATACTTTTCACATCTATAGCACATTAGTGTGGATAGAAGGACATGGTTATGATTTGTAGGTTGTCTCTTATTTGGTCTTATTCTTCTTACTAGATATTTGTGTTCACATGATATTAGAGTTGAGATGTATGTGAAGCTTCTGAATCTCTTTGACTTCTTTCTCTTATGATGTGGAGGATTTGGGAGAGATATGGACTTGAGGAGAGTTATGTTGCAGCTATTTAGTTTTCTGATTTTGCATATCTATGTGTGTGTTCTTTGACACTATGTGATAGAGGATTCAACCACATCTTCTATGTGTGTGCTATTAGTGGATCTTTGGATGCCTTTGATCTATTTTCAGATTTGACATTTACTCATGCAGTGGGAGTTCTATGATGTCTATGATTCCTGTATTGGATGTTCTCATTATGCTGCAGTATGGAGGGTCTTGAAGTTTGTTATCACCTGCTTTGTGTTGTTACCTTCGAGGACTTCTTTATTCAGGATTAAGTATATACATGGACTTGTTATCATTGTGGTTTGAGTTGGATATGTTGATGGCATAATGTCTGCTTGTTATCTTTTGTATACCTTGGTTTGGAGGTATGGTTAGTTGATGCATTAGCAACTACCTGTGATTGCTATTTCAGCTATGATTAATTCTTGTTAGCTAACTTGAGCTTATTTGTTACCATTGGATTTGGTTCTTGTGTTGGATATTAGTTGATGCAGGTTTATTACTTCTATGTGATAGTTTAGTGTGACATCTCTTTGGACGTTCTTATTCTTCATGAGGCTAGATGGAGGATGAGGGGATTCTTGTTTGAGATGGTGGACACCTTGATTATTGTTGCATGTATCTTGGAGCACATGGATGGTTATATGGTACATGTTGGGTACACATGTATTGTAACTATGTGCCTAACCAGTGTTGTCATTGATGTCAACATATCAGTGTTGTCATTGGTGTCTATTGTGCTCTTATTTTGATGCTTGCTTGTAATGAGTAAGTGTTGAAGATAATAAGCATTCCTGATACAACAAAATAGTCTAGTAGATTGCTCCATATTTCTTGTAGAATGAATATCTTTGTCTGCAGATTGGAAGTTGGTTAGAGACATGTATTAAGAAGCTGTGTTCCAAGTTTGAGCCTCCGGTATGAAGATTTGAGTGAGTTTTGTTCACCAGAGTGTAAACTACTTTTTCTATATATTTGATGGTGACAGAGAGAATGTATTATGCTCTGCATTCCTTCACATTTAAGTATTTCATCCTGTGGTTCTAGAATCAAGTTTGTAATGATGATAAGTGCCTTCAACTCCAATGGTTCATGATTTGGTAGTTTGCAAGCGATATTTTCTTTATGATAGTAGCTGACAGTGTTGTTTATGTGCTCTAGTTTGAAGAATCCTCTTGGCAAAGTGGTTAGAGATTGTGCAGTTGTTTCTGGTGATTACAATGTGCTTGTGGATGTCTCTTGATCATGTTCCTAGCTTTTGATTGGTCTGCAAAGAGTAATTTCAATCATGGAAGAAGACTGTTCTTAGAAGACTTAGTGTTAATACTAGTCTTGGCTGACTTTGTTGTCTCCATTACTCGCATAGTTACATTGAAGATTGTGAAAGTGTGTTGTGGCGTGAAAGATTGTATTTGAGTCCCAGCTAAGGCATAACATGATTTGCATACATCTTTACCTTAGAAAATTTTGTTTAGGTCCAGACCTATTTCTATGTATATTTGTAATGTTGACCTTGGAGATTATTCCAATGGTTGATGAATGTAATTCCAACCTTGATGTACATTCCAAGGTTGATGAATTGTATAAAAACATGTAATGTAGTTGCAAAAAAGTAGTCCTTGTGTGAAAATGTGAAGATAAGTGAAAAGGTGTAAGAAGAGTAGAGTAGAGGAGTTAC
The DNA here is from genome assembly GCA_027924645.1 of Cunninghamia lanceolata. Lineage (NCBI taxonomy): Eukaryota > Viridiplantae > Streptophyta > Pinopsida > Cupressales > Cupressaceae > Cunninghamia > Cunninghamia lanceolata. The sequence goes on from BSBN01000798.1 coordinate 3,301,153, forward strand.
ACTGAGCTTTAATGGAATTGAACCCAGGCATGGAGTAGATGCTATCAAATCAGTTCACCAACCCTTAGCAGTGAGCATATTGGGTAGTGAGCCCTAAGGCAATGAGCCTCTATTTTTTGATATTATTATAACATATATATTTTTTTGGGCTAACACCAACCGTGGTTTTTCCCTTTTAGGATTTTCCATGTAAAAAAATATGGTGTCTCATGTGTTGATGATGTTGTTGTGTTGAGTTTCTTATTTCATGCTTTCGTGATTAAATCTGAATAATAGTGAACAAGGGTTTGATGTGTTAATGTTCATAAGTGGTCAAAGTTTTGGAGACAACTAATTTATCCCCCCTCTTAGTTGTCTGGTGCATTTCAACAATTTGTATCAAAGCCTGGTTCCTCGGAAGGAAGCCTAACATCTTGAGGTTGATCCAGAATGTCTTATAAGAAGGATGCTCCACAATTTGATGGGACAAATTATGCTTTATAGAAGGTACAAATGAAAAGCCATCTCCTTTGTATTAGTTATAGAGTGTGTAAAGTGATAGAGACAAAGTATACCATGCCTTAGAATGGTTTAACAAATGAAGATGAAATAAAAGAATATGAGTTAAATATAAAAGCTAGAGATGCTCTGTTAAGTGCCTTATCCAACACTAAGTTGGTAAAGGTCATGGATCTAGATTCTACTAATGAAGTCTAGGAACAACTGAAAAATCTGTATGAAGGAGATTAATCTGTAAAAAGAGCCAAATTGCATGGTCTGAAAGTGAAATATGAGGGTTTAAAGATGAGTGAAAATGAAAACATAACAGCCTAGATGAAAAAAGTTGATGAAATTGTCAATGGAATAAAGGGTATGGGAGGAACTATTGATGAGAAGGAAGTTGTGATGAAAATTCTTAGGTCATTACCTAAGTCCTATAGTCACAAGGTAGATGGAATTGAAGAAGTAGTGATTGTAAAAGATGTCAATAAGGATCAGTTACTTGGAAAGATTATAGCCTTTGAGATGAGAGAGTTTGGTGAAGCTCTGTCAAAAATTGAAATTGCTTTGAAAGCTAGTACTTCAGAAAAGATTTCCAGAACTGAGAAGTACAAGGTGGAACCTGATGAAATTGAAGCCAACTTTGTTGTCAGACTACAAAGAGGTTTGGGTAAGTTCAAAGGCAAATTACCTTTCAAATGTTTTACATGTGGTATGGTTGGTCACTATGCTTCTAGGTGTCCGAAGAGAATTGAAAGAAATAGAAAGAGATTTGAAAATAGACCTAGAGTTCCAAAGAAATGTTATTATGTTAGAGATCTTGATGATGAAGGTGTAACAAATGATGAATCTGATGATGCTAGTACCAGTACAAATGAGTTATTTTTTAATTCTATTAAAGAAGAACCTGTGTCTACAAATTCTGCTAGCTATGTGAAGGAAGAAAAACTAGTAGAAGAAAGTACTTTGGCTATTCAGGTTGAAAAAGACAAAGATGAATGGGTTATTGACAGTGGATGCTCAAATCACATGATTGGTGACAAAAGTAAGCTTGTAAGTTTGGAAAAGTATGATGGTGGACTGGTTAGGTTTGAGATAATGCAGCTAGTAAGATTTGTGGAAACGGATCTATTTCTTTTGATGGAAAGCACAATACTGATGATGTTCTATATGTAAAGGGTTTAAAGCATAGTCTTTTGAGTGTTGGTGAGATGTGTGACAAAGGTTATGATCTAAGATTCAAGGACAATGGATGTAAGATCATGGAAAGCTCTAGAACAATGATTGCTATTGGTAAGAAGACTAAAGGTAATATTTACCATTTGAAAGGAACTAATGACTACTATTTGTTGGCTCAGACAGATGAGAGCTAGTTGTGGCATAGAAGGATGTGTCATATCAACTTTGATAATTTGGTGAAGATAAGCTTAGGACAGGTTGTGAGAGATTTACCAAAGCTTTGGAAACCTACCAATACCATTTGTAAGGAATGTTAGTTTTGGAAGTAGACAAGAACAAGTTTCAGGAGCAAAGAGCAATTTTCTACCAGTTTGTTGGATCTAGTGCATATAGATTTGTGTGGTCCTACAAGGGTAAGATGTTGGCAAGAGACACTGCTAGGCATGATAGTTGTTGTCATTGATGGCAACTAAGATCATCCCAATCATTCGCAGAACACAATTTGTTCACACAAGAAGTCAGAATCAAAATTTGTCTAAGTCTGGGCAGTCAGGAATAGAGTAGGTGATAGGGTCCGGTATCTTGGTCCGGATCTCTCCGATGGAAAGGCATGGTTTGTTGTGGATCTGAGGTAGTTGTAAGCATTGTCAAGACACTCTAAACCCAAAGTTTTTTCCTCTAGAGATGAAGGACTCAAAATATATTAGCTTCTAAGTATCAAATTTTAGTTTGACAAAATAGACAGAAGAAGAATAGGCCGACCTTGTAAATGATCTTAATTCTGAATGTATAGAAGTTGTTTGTTGGACAATTGGTGATGATTAGTGATGGCAGCCAACATGATTGATGATTTGCAAGTGCAAGTTTTGGTCCGCATCTCATATTATGTATGGATCTAGCCGACAGAGCAGAGTACTCAACAAAGTTCTAAATGTTCTTGAAGCTGACTGGTAAAATGATTATGGATCATGTTGTGGATATATATAGTAGATGAAATTGGATAATTTTTGTGGGGTATGTGTGAATAAGGTGAAAATGTGAGAAGAGTAGAAAATCAAAGGTGTGAATGAAGGCAGAGTAGTAAGAAGAGCAAGTAAAGATGAAATGTGTAAGATTAGTTTTTGCACTTAATTGGAACTGAAACTCTTGCATGGGTAGATGTTATTTATCAGTTCAAAATCTCTGTTATTCTCTTGTAATATTTCTATAGGTAGTGAGTCTCTATTTGAGTAGTGATTTCTGGGCAGTGAGCCTGAATGCATGTGCATTCTCATTTGTAAAAATACTTTTAATAGGGTATTAATTTTTGTGGGTTAACCCCCACCGTGGTTTTTCCCTTAACTAGGTTTCCACGCTAACAATCATGGTGTCATGTGTGTTATTTATGATTCTACTCATGTGTTGTTTATTCATGCTTAATGTTTATTTGATTGTAAGTTGTAAAGAAAGACTAAAGGCATAAAAGTTTAAATTGTTTGACAACTGATTCACCCCCCCTCTCAGTTGTCCTGACTAATTCCAACAATTGGTATCAGAGCAAGGTTCCTTTTGAAAAGTTTAACATCTTAAGGAAGATCTAGGAAGTCAGTAAAAATGGATGAATATGGCCTTCAAGGGCAACTGAATCTCACCCTAGATGATCTTGAGCAATCCAAGGCAAAAGTCCAAGAGTTGCAAGATAACCTCAAAAAGGCTGAAAACTTCATTGAGATTTTAAAATAAAAAAGGAGCAAATCTGATGCAAAAGGAAAGGAGCAACCTTTTCAACTGGAAGACAAGACCTGAAAGAGAAGACAAAGGAATGTGAAAATTTAGCTAAAGAAGTTGTTGTCCTAAAACATTATATGGAAAATGGGGTGATGAGACTAACCAAGGAAATTGAAGATAGGAAGAAAACTGAAGAAGAAATGAAGCAAAATCTCAAAGAGATAACTAAAGAATGTTATAGATTGGATGGAATAGCTGGTCTCCTAGAATCCACTGTACAAGAAAGTAGAAACAATGGGAGAAAACTTGAGAGATAGATTATCACTCTCAGACATGACCTAGAAATTACAAATGAGTACAAGGAGAAGTTCAAGATAAGCTCAGGTAAACTTGAAGCACTAATTGAAGAAAAGAAAAAGGATGATGACAAGCATGATCTTAGATATGAGAAAGGTGAAAGCTCTAGATCTAGACAAAGAAATTATCAACCAAGGAATAAAAGAAACAGAACTAGAAATCCTCCCATAAGACAGCCTAATGCTCAAAGATATCCATTATTCAATGGAAATTGTTTCAATTGCAATAAGTTTGGTCATAGAGCTACTCAATGTAGAAGCAAAGAAAATCAAAATGGTCCATCCTTCTCTGGTCAATGCTTCAAATGTAAGAGGTATGGTCATAGATCAAATGAATGCAGAAGTATGACAATGAATTATGCTAACAATAGAGGAATTGGCAATTCCTTCAATGGTTATTGTTTTTCTTACAATGGGTTTGGACACATGGATAATTAATGCAGATCAAGAGGAAATCAAGTTCATAAGAAAGGAAATGTTGTGTCCTTTAATTGTAATAAATCTAGTCATATTGCAAGATTCTGCAGAAGTAGGAACAATGGAAGAAGAGGTCTAGTAAACAGAAAACTAGATGAACAGAGACAAGAAAAAGGAAAAAGAAAAATTGATGTGAATGAGATACGGAACAAAATGAACAAGATTTGGGTAAAGAAAGATACAACAAGCAATGGTGATGGGTTTGCACCAAAATTAGGTTCTGACAATTCCTCTAGGAATTAAGTCAAGAGCTCTGGCTCAGGGGGAGTTGCATTAAACATCAAATTTCCCTAGTCAGTAAGTGGGTGCCTAAATCTGGCACAATAAAAGAGAATATTTTGAATTGGTTCAGAACCTTTGGAAGGATTTTTAGAAGAAAAGATGTTGATATGAAAACTTGCAAAGTGATTCATGAAGAATTATAAAAAATAGAGTAACCAGATATAGTTAGGGAAACACATTTATTACAATGCCAAATTAGGTTTTGCAAAAGATAAAAGGTCACTTGGTCACTCATTTGAATCACTTTGTATTCAGAGGAAACAAGAAGAAGAGCATTTGAGCTACAAATCCAGAGACTGAGGCACAAAGAGCAAATTCAACCAGCAACTGATCAACCCTAACCCCACGAAAGAAAAAGGTACCTCTCTATAAAGCTTTAAATCTAAAATATGTTGAGGTGGCTACTCCTCATGTTGTTGAGATTACTAAAAGGCCTTGACCCAAATTTAAGAAGCATCCTAACAAATCAATAGAAGTCGACCCATTAGGTGCTTTTTCAAGTGTTCTTTATGGTGTGCTGCATGTTGAAGACATTAGGGTTTATATTCATGCAAACATAGATGGATTTGGAGATTCAAGGTATGTAGACTTGTTTGAGAAACAACTCAGGGATGAAAATCACGAACTTAAACCCGAGTATAAGGCACTATAGGATAAATGCTTTATTCAGATTATGGGGTTTCCAACATTAGATGAGGATGAATGGGTCTGGTGTGTTTTGAGTCAGATGCATGATGAATTCATTTGGTTGTTAAAACCATTCAAGATTACCAAGGATGCTATCAAAATTGTAATTGGATTAAACTCAACCAGAGGATTTCCCATGTTAAAAGTTGTGATAAACCAGACAATGACTAATGCTACCAGTGCCAAGTTTGACATAAGGGCAATGACCATTCAAAATTTTATAGATCTAGATGTCAAATTCACCTCCATGGTGTGTGGGTACAAGATTTACCACTCGAGCAGAAAAAATTTTGTTTCTGGAACAACCATATATGCTGCATACAAGATGCTAAAGGAAAATATAGATTATGACTTGTGTGAATTACTACAGAATCAACTGATTGAAAATTTAAACAAAATCAAGAAAGATAAGAAAAACACTTTCAAGTATGGTACATTGGTTCTATGACTATTCTTTTACTTTATGAATGAGGTACCTGGGGTAAAAGGTGTGTAGTGGACTAAGGATGAGCCAGTTGCCATTTAGATCAGAGATCATCTTTGTAGCATTGGTGATTTGAAAACTCAAAAAACTGCAATATGGGGTTACTTCAATAATTTTTAGAGTATGATGCACTTAAGCGAAAGAATCCCTAAATCAATTGTTGACAAGTACAAAATTGAAATATGCTTCATGGTTGATACTGATTAGTGTCTAATGGAAGCAGTGGAACCGAGAACTACTTGGATCATGCCCATGGGATATGAAGTAGATGAAAAAATCTTGAATATATATGCTCAACATCTTTCAAGCAAGCCTAAAGACACAACAGTTGAAAGATTTGGAACTTATGAGGAGCTGAATTTAAAACTGCATAATAAAATTAGAGAACCTGAAACCAATAGAAAAGTAAGAAAAGAAGTTGAGCAGTTAGCTAAAAATTTGGGCCTAACTAAGGAGGCCATGAGGAAACTCAGAGAAAGAACTGAAAAGGTTGAGAAATAGAAACAAGATAAGAAACAAACAGATGCTCCAGTGGAACTCTCTTCAATTCAAGAACTACTAGGAGCTCTGATGCTCCCCCTATTCCTTCCAAGACTATAAAACAGGAAGAAAAATCATTTGGAAAATGGGAGAAAAGGAAGAAAACAAAAGCATCCTGAACCTATGAAAGCATAAGAGAAGAAGAGGAAGATATATATTTTGATATTGAAATCAAGGAAATCAAGGCCACTAAAACAAAAGTTGCAAAAGTAACCAAAGAAAAGTCCTCTAGAAGAAAAAGAGCTAGTAAAAGACAAAAGATAGAAGCATATGAGGAATATGTTGAGAAGCCCACAATTTCCCTAGAGGATGTAATAAAGTCAGTCACTGTAAATGGTAATATAAAACCCATAATTGAATTCTATGATGAATACATTGATGTGGATAAAATGGTGTTGGAGGAAGCAACTATCAGATATCACAACAACTACAACAAGGCACTGATTGAGATAACTTCTGAGTTGCCACAAAGTCTGGAAAATATTTTGGAGTTGAGAAAAGAAAATGCCAATAGCAAGGACATGGAAATCAAGGAACATGAGCTAATAAATTTGTCTCCTCAGATTTCACCTGATCAAATAGATATGATATTCAAGGAAGTCAAAGATGACTTTAGAAGAAAAAAGAGAATGAACAAACTCATTCTTGGAGAAACAAGTGAAATCATTAAAGAAACTCAAGAAATTCTTTTTAAAGCATTGGAAAAGCATAATTTTCCCATAGTCACAGAAGAAGTTTTAGATGGTGAAGAAGAGAACATCATCGAGCAACAATCTAATTTGGGTGAAGCCTCTATTCTAGAAGTGGAACAAGTAAATCAGGAAGATACAAAAATGATGGATAAAGTAGTTGATGTAGGAGATACTCCTAATCCACCTAACCCATCAGGAAAAGAAGATAATATTACTACTTCACAGAGCCCTCTAGATTAGGTAGTAAGTGGTGAACAAATATAAAAGAGTCCCTCTACAGAGAACACAAAGAAAAGTAAAGCAGAGAAAGAGGAAGAAAAAGGAAAGAAAGATAAAGCAGAAGAAGATGGTGCAAATGTTGAAGCACCTAAAGCAGATACTGAGAAATCTGAGGATCAAAAGGATGGTTCATAAAATGTTGCAAGAGACACTGTAGATGTAGTGAAAAGTCTTCATGAAAAAGAGATGATTGAGCTTGATGAGCTTGAACTACTCCAAGGTCTAGCCAATCCAGATGCTCTCTCTCCAACTCAATTGATGAAAATTGCACCATTCACCCAAGTAAAGGCTAGAGAAAAGATGTTAAAGTTCCACATAGAGGACAATGAGCTACTAGGGCTTGCAATTGCAATTTTAGAAAAATTAATGCCTTCCTACTAGAAGAGTACATCTGGTGCAGGTGCACCTAACCCACAGTGGCCTCTATGAGGCATTAGTTGCTTAAAGTTTGTTTTATGTTTTCAATGAAGTCCTAAACAAACATTAAATGTAATAAGGTCTGAGTTGACCATGCTTTGCTATTTTTAGATAGTTTGTTGGACAGCTGTTAGGTTTGTTAAATCGGTTGGGTCTCCTAGCCGCTTGGAGACAAAATCGGCACTACTATTGTGAGTAGTTAAAATGCCCTAGATCAGGTCATTTGGGATAATTAGGATTCTAATATTGAGTCTAATAGGAGTCTGATATCGAACAATTCTATAATGAAGAGTTGATATATGAAGCTGTTAGACAATTAGTTGTATATCTTTTTTGCAAGCAATAAAGAGGTCCTATTTTGTGTCATTTCTCTATTTGGATCTCACTGTGTAATTGAATTACTGTTCTGGTGGGTGTATGGATTTGTTTATCCATTCCACTAGTTGATTCTCTGAATCGGTGGAATGGGGATGTACAGTAGTTTATGGTTTTATTTACATTTTCTGGTCATTCGCATACACATTTGCAGGATCGCAGTCGAGAGGTGTTGAAGAACCCTAGCATGGGTATGTGCTAGGTATTTTAGGGAAAAAGGGGTTTGGGAAACCAACAATAGAAGGTCAAGAAATGCATGTACAAAGCTATCAGTGTAAGGAGGCACATCGGAGGAACAGTTAAAGGTTGGGCCGATGGTAGGAAGCTTTGCCGACAAAGGATTTGGAGTTGGCATTGGAAGGGACAATTGGCAAGTATCACCGAAGGAATGATATCGGTGCATCGACGAAGGATTTTTTATGACTTCCAATGAATTGAGTCTCACCGATGGTTGCGGGGAGCAAGGGCTTCATCAGAGTGAGAAATGTTTCGGTGTAAGATCTAGAGAGATAGCTGACAATCATTTGTCACAACGACAGTGTTAGTCGATAAGTGTATCGGGAAGAGTTTGACCATTGGGCAGAGGTGATAATGTGTTGCTGATAGTTTGTGTCTTGGTGATAGGAGTTGATACTATGTATATCGGTGGGAGATAAGTGGTCAGAATAACATTGTGTTGGTCGGCCAGTAGTGTATGGTCTTGCTGATAGGCAAATAAATGAAGTCACTCATCAGAGAGAGATGGCTTATCGGTGAAAGAAGTTATGAAGTAGCTGATAAGAGAAGTCAGGCCGATAAGGAAGGAGAGGTCTATTTCGATGAGACATTAGAGGTATCTTGCCGATGACAAAGTAAATGCATATTTTGACATTGTATGGTCTTTAAGAAAAGGTGATTAAGTTAAACCCTAGGTATGTTAGGGTTGGAGTGGTGGATGCTTTGCATCAAATTGGTATCAGAGCTCAGTAAAAGGTATGGGTTGTTTGTGTGTTGATTCTGTCACTGAGAAGACAGAGGTAGAGGAGTGAGAGGTTGCCAAAATGCCTCTGAAAGGTAATGGTACTGTAAGGGAGTTGCAGGAGATGAAGGAAAAACATGCTAGAGAGATGAGGAAGATGAAGGAGCTTGCTGAAGCACTTCAAGCCAGGCTTGTAGCCTTGGAGAAGAACAAAAAGAGGGAAGTGGAAGACAGTGAATCAGAAGAAGATGAAGATGTTGTTGAAGAGTATGAAGAGGTAGCTGAAGATTTGAATGCTAAAGATCAGAGATTTGCAAAAATGTTAAAGGCAGTGTAGAGTGATAAACCTAAGGTAAAGGTTGATGTTTCTAAGTATAATGGAAGTTTGAATGAAGATGAGTTACTTGATTGGATTACTACTTTGGACAATCACTTTGAATCTAAAGATATTGCTAAGGATCAGAAGGTAAAGATTGTAAAGATCAAGTTGGGAGGTCATGCTTTGGTATGGTGGGATTATGTACAATCAAAAAGGAGAAATCAAGGTAAGTCAAAAATTTCTTCATGGGATAAGATGGTAACAAGGATCAAAGGTAAATTCTTGCCGAAGGATTATGAAATTCAAATGTTCAAGAAGCTACAATTTTTAAGGCAGAAGGAAATGGATGTGAAGGCATATACTGAGGAGTTTTATAAATTGAGTATGAGATCTGGTCATCATGAGAATGAGGTTGAAAAGGTTGATAGTTATTTGGTTGGTTTGAGATTGAACATACAGGATGAGTTAGTTTTGGCTAACCCTAAGAGTGTAGAAGATTGCTATCAAATGGCAATCAAGATTGAGGAAAAGATGAAAAGGAGACAGTATAAGTCCATGAGAGGATGAGGCAGCAACATAAGGGGAAGAGGATCAGCCCCTGCAACAAGATAGGTTAATACCGATCAAGCAGAAACTAGTAAAGGATAGGAACAGTCTAATTTTAGAGGTGGATGGAAAGGTACCAGAGGTAGATTTGGAGTTGGAAGAGGTTCTGATACATTTTTAGGCAAGTTCTATACGTGTGGTGAGTTTGGTCATCCATCCTTTAGGTGTCTAGAAGGGCAAGGGTCATCATCAAGAGATGATAGGAAGACAGACAAGAGAGTTCAACTTGTACAAGAAGAGAAGGTAGAGGAAAGTGTGCAAAGTTCAAACACTTATCAAAATGTAAGAGCTCCTGACAATTATGGATATCCTGAGGAGGGAGAAGCATTGATGCTAAGGAGAACTAGTTTGCAGACAACAAAGGATATGATGCAAAGGAGAGCTCTTTTCAGGACCAATTGTAAAAGCAAAGGTAAAGTATGCAAGGTAGTAATAGATTCTAGTTCTACAGATAATATGGTATCTCAGGAAATGGTGGATAAACTAAATTTAGAAAGGATTCCACACCAACACCCTTACAAGGCATCTTGGGTGAGTGATAGTCAATCACTTTTGGTATATGAACAGACATATGTTGATTTTTAGATTTGAGATTATTAGGATAAAGTTTTGTGTGACATATTGCCCATGGAATGTTGTCACCTACTGTTGGGTAGGCCATGGCAATTTGATAGGAGAGTAGTGTATGATCGGTATGCTAATACCTACACCATCAAGAAAGATGGGAGAACTATTGTATTGATACTATTACAAGAAGAAGCTGCAGCACAGAAGGTAGCAAAAATCATTTTGGTAGGAAAGAAAGAGTTTGTGAAGATGCCTATAGCTGCATGCATAAAGGCAGTTGAGGATACTGCAAGAAAAGAAGTTGTTATAGACAACAGTTTGAAGAAAGGTTTAGTTTTGACTAACAGAGGTTAGCAGCAGTCTCAGAAAAAGGTTTCTGAGAAGCCACAAATTGATTGGCAAGACAAGGATGTGATTGTAGTTGGGACTATTGTTTGTCCTATAAAAGTTGAAAGGAAGACAGATTTGAACATTGCAGAAGTTCAAGAAGCAATTCCTAAGGTTATTCAACCAAGTATTCAGATAGAGGTGCTGGTAAGACAAACTGGCAAACACAGGGTATGTATGAGAAGAGCCTACATTGACAAGCATGAGGGTTTACTTGCAAGACAACAAGCTGCAGTTCAGAAATCTTGGAGTAGCCAAGAGACAATAGAGTATAAAGATGGAGTAGTTCAGAGCCATGAGATGGCAAAGAGTAAAGGTGGAATTCTTCCACAACCTAACTCATGGGACATGAGTTCTTTTTCTATTGGGGAGTATGGTGCAGGTGCACCTAACCCACAGTGGCCTCCATGAGGCATTAGTTTCTTAAAGTTTGTTTTATATTTTCAATGAAGTCCTAAACGAACATTAAATGTAATAAGGTCTGAGTTGACCATGCTTTGCTATTTTTAGATAGTTTGTTGGACAACTATTAGGTTTGTCAAATCAGTTGGGTCTCCCAGCCGCTTGGAGACAAAATCAGTACTACTGTTGTGAGTAGTTAAAATGTCCTAGATCGGGTCATTTGGGATAATTAGGATTTTGATATTGAGTCTGATAGGAGTCTAATATCAAACAATTCTATAATGAAGAGTTGATTTATGAATATGTGAGATAGTTAGTTGTATATCTTTTCTGCAAGCAATAAAGAGGTCCTATTTTGTGTCATTTCTCTATTTGGATCTCACTGTGTAATTGAATTACCTTTCTGGTGGGTGTATGGATTCATTTATCCATTCCACCAGTTGATTCTCTGAATTGGTAGAATGGGGATGTACAGTAGTTGAGGGTTTTATTTGCATTTTCTATTCATTTGCATGCACGTTTGCAAGATTGTAGTTGAGAGGTGTTGAAGAACCCTAGCATGGGTATGTGCTAGGTATTTTAGGGAAAAAGGGGTTTGGGAAACCGGCAATAGAAGGTCAAGAAATGCATGTACAAATCTATTGGCATGAGGAGGCACATGGGAGGAATAGTTAAAGGTTGGGCCGATGGTAGGAAGCTTTGCCAATGAAGGATTTGGAGTTGGCATTGGAGGGACAATTAGCAAGTGTCACCGAAGGAATGATATCGGCGCATCGGCGAAGGATTTTTGATGACTTCTGATGAATTGGGTCTCACCAATGGTCGCGGGGAGCAAGGGCTTCATCGGAGTGAGAAATGTTTCAGCGTAAGATCTAGAGAGATAGTCAATAGTTATTTGTCACAACGATAGTGTTAGCTGATAAATGTATTAGGAAGAGTTTGACCGTCGGGCGGAGGTGATAATGTGTTGCCGATAGTTCATGTCTTGGCAATAGGAGTTGATACTATGTATATCGGTGGGAGATAAGCAGTCGAAATAACATTGTGTTGGTCAGCCGGTAGTGCATGGTCTTGCCGATAGGAAAATAAATGAAGCTGCTCATCGGAGAGAGATGGCTTATCGGAGAAAGAAGTTATGAAGCAGCCGATAATAGAAGTCAGGTAGATAAGGAAGGAGAGGTCTATTTCGATGAGACATTAGAGGTATCTTGCTGATAACAAAGTAAATGCATATTTTGACATTGTATGGTCTTTAAGAAAAGGTGATTAAGTTAAACCCTAAGTATGTTGGGGTTGGAGTGGTGGATGCTCTGCATCACCATCTGATTCCCACTCCATACATCTGAAAAATCTTGTAAGTTCTGTAAATACTCATTTTGAGTCCTTTGAGAAGTCTACAGAGACAAAAGTCAGAAATGAGCTTTTGGATAAGAGATTTAGTGAAATTAAGAGTCTAATAGGGTATCATAGGACTATAATTTCTATCAGTATAAAGAGTGTTCAAAATGCTCTAAGTGATGGAAGTGATGTATATAAATTTTATCTATCCTGGCCCAAAGTAAATGAGGATATTGAGAAGAAGATAAAGGAACAAGAACTAAAATTTTTAAATCTGTCCAATAATTTTGATCCTCTAACTATTTCACCCATAAGTTAGGAATGTCAAGTAATTAGCTTGATTGAGGAGATAAAGAGATTTGTTAAAGAGAAAAGCAACATTATGAAGAGAATGTGTGAGCTTTGGGGATTGATTGCCCCTAAGTTAGAGATAATGTCCAATGCTCTATCTAAAGCATAGACTGCAGTTCAGACTAGTGATCCATCAGATTTATCAAAGGAAAAAGCATATTCATTTTTGTTAAGTGGGTACATCTCTATTTTGGATGGAATGAAGAGAACTTGGGCCTTTGAACTTGTCCAATTGAAAAATAGTTTTGAAGACATTCTCAAGTTCATGTAAATAGAACTTAATGATTAGTTGTACATATGCGGTCCTATATACAAATTTTTGGAGAGTTTTGGCTTGCAGACCCCACCCTTTGCCATTGATGTCAAAGGGGGAGTGAAGATCAGTGAAAAATGAGGAATCTAGCTAAGGGGGAGTACCAAAAAGCAGTGTGAACAACAGTATGGAGCACAAGCTAAGGGGGAGCTATTCGAACACTTAGTCATTTTTCACTAAGTGTTGCCATCAATGCCAAAGGGGGAGATTGTTGAAAAGAGATACTGCTAGACATGATAAGAGTTGTCATTGATGCAACTAAGATCATCCCAATCATCCGCATAACACAATTTGTTCACACTGGAAGTCAGAATCAGAATTTGTCTAAGTCTGGGCAATCAGGAACAGAGCAGGTGACAGGGTTCAGTATCTTGGTCTGGATCTCTCTAGCAGAAAGGCATGGTTTGTTATGGATCTGATGTAGTTGTAAGAATTATCAAGGCACTATAAATATAGAGTTTTTTCCTCCAGAGATGGATTCAAAAGATATTAGCTTCTGAGTATCGGGTTTCAGTTTGATAGAACAGATAGAAGAAGAACATGCCGACCTTGTAAATGATCTTAATTTTGGATGTTTAGAAGTTGTTTATTAGATAATTGGTGATGATCAGTGATGGTAGCTAACATGATTGATGATTTACGAGTGAAATTTTTGGTCTGCATCTCATATTATGTATGGATCTAGCTGACAGAGCAGAGTACTCAACAAAGTTCTAAATGTTCTTGAAGCCAACTGGTAAAATGATTGTAGATCATGTTGTGGATATACATAGCAGATGAAATTGGATGATTTTTGTGGGGTATGTGTGAATAAAATGAAAATGTGAGAAGATCAAAAAATATAAGGTGCGGATGAAGGCAAAGCAGTAAGAAGAGCAAGTAAAGATGAAATGTGTAAGATCAATTTTTGCACTTAACTGGAACTAAAACTCTTGCATGGGTAGATGTTATTTATTAGTTCAAAATCTCTGTTATTCTCTTGTAATCTTTCTGTAGGCAGTGAGCCTCTATTTGAGTAGGGAGATCTAGGAAGTGAGCCTGAATGCATGTGCATTCTCATTTGTAAAAATACCTTTAACAGTGTATTAATTTTTGTGGGTTAACCCCCATCATGGTTTTTTCCTTAACTAGGTTTCCATGCTAAAAATCATGGTGTCAAGTGGTATCAGAGTGAAGTTTTGAATCCTTTGGGAAGCGAAGACATTCTATAAGATCTTGTTGTGAATATATCATTGACCTAAGGTAGTCTACATGTGTTTGTCAACAGAGCACCAATTGTAAGTCAGTTGCCACCTTGTAGTCAGATCACTGAATTGTGGCAGTTGCACCAGATCCTAGGAAGAGATGCCACTGAGGAGGATGCTTGCTATGGCCAATGTTGCTGGAATAATGGAAGAGATGATCGAGATGATGAGGACAATGAAAGTTTGATTGGATGTTGTAGAAGAAGATAGAAGAAGAGGACTAAACCCTCGACATGATGCTAAAAGTGATGATAAATAATTTCAATCTACTAATCAAAATGAAGAAGCCCTAGAAGAAGAAGAGTTAGATCAAGAAAAGATGTTGAAAGCTATTTCTAAGATTGGTAAGAGACCTAGGGTATATGTATCAAACTACATTGGAAATTTGAATCTAGTAGAAATGATTAACTAGATAAATGACTTGGAGGATTACTTTGAATATGAAGAAATTGAAGATCTAGAGAAAGTGAGATTTGCAAAAACTAAGTTGAAAGGACATGTTGCTATTTGGTGGAAAGAAGTTTGATTGGATAGAAATAGGAGAGGAAAAGAAATGATCATAAAATGGGATTGGATGGTGACAAAGTTGAAAAATCAATTCATACCTGTTGACTATGAGTTGGAATTGTTGAAGAGACTACAAGACCTAAGGAAAAAGGAGAAATCTGTGAAGGAATATACTGAAGAATTTCATAAGATGATCATAAGGACTAGACATAGTGAAGAAAGCAAGGAGAAAGTGGCAAGATACACAAATGGATTGAGATTGAACATTCAAGAAGAACTGATTCTAGTTAGGATGACAACAATAGAAGAAGCATATTAGTTTGCCCTTAAAGTAGAAGACAAGTTGAATAAGAAGCATGAGAAAAGACAAAGAGGTAGAGGAGGTACATTTCAAAGAGGTAGAACATATTCTAGAGGAGAAAGATCATATGCGGAGTAAAACAAAGAAAGTAGTCCATACAATAGGGAAGATAGAGATAACAATTCATACTGGAGAAATGTTAGAAATTTCTACCACATAGGGAATCATAATTCTTACCACAATGAAAGATATATGAGAGATGAAAGAGGGTTTGACAAGAGATCATTTAGAGGAACTTGTTTTAAGTGTAGAAGTGAAGGATAGAGCATTTGAATGTCATCAAGGAAGTACAAGCAAGAAGATAAAGGACATTGAAAGAGCAACTTATGCAGAGGAAGAACCTATTGGATCACCTAGTTCAGTGGGAAAACTAGAGAATGGAGAATCATTAGCCATGAGGAGGGCACTATTTCAAGCAGAGACAATTGAGGAACCACCACAAAGGAAAAGTTTGTTCCAGACCAGATGCAAATCAGGAGGTAAATGTTGTAAAGTGATCATTGATAGTGGTAGTACTGATAATTTGGTTTCAAAGGAGATGATGACTAAGCTGAACCTAGAGAGATTGAAACACCCTACGCCCTACAAGATAGCATGGATTCAGGATGAAGACAAGGAACTGGTGAGTGAACAATGTTTGGTGAAATTTCATATAGGATCTTATAATGATGAAGTATTGTCTAATATTATGCTGATGGATGTATGTCATCTATTGTTGGGTAGACCATGGTAGTATGATAGAAAATCTATACATGATGGGAGAAAGAATACTTATACTATAACATCAAATTGGAAGAAATGTATCTTGATACCTTTGGACAATGAGCCTAAAAGTGAAATATGTAGGGAATACTAGAATTTGTTTGGTTGATGGAAGGAAATTTTTTTATGGATTGAGACATGAGAATATGTGTTTTTCTTTGATTCCTAAGAAGTGTGGAACCCTAAGTGTAGAGACTATTACTAGAAAAGAAGAAAAGTCACAGCTAGAAGAGATAATTGAATTGTTGATAGGGTATGAAGACATCATATCAGATAATGTACCTGAAGGATTTCCACCAATCTAGAGTATCAATCATCATATGGACCTTATACCAGGAACTAGTTTACTTGACAAAGAAGCACACCGGATGACACCAGCAAAGATGAGAGTAGAAGTATTAGGTTTTGAGGAGCTAAAGCACATGTATGAAGAAGATCTTGATTTTGCAAAACCATGGAAGCATGTAAGGAACCTGATGTGACAGATAGAAGTAAGTAGTTGGACTATTTCATTTAGAAGGATATGTTGTTCAAAGGGAATCAATTGTGTATACCTCAGATTTCCATGAGAGACAATTTCATCAAAGAGAAACATAGTGGTGGAATGGTAGGACATTTTGGAATTGATAAGACAATAGCTTTGGTAAGTGAACATTATTTTTGGCCTTAGATAGATAAGGATGTAAGGGAGTTTGTGTAGATTTGTAGAGTATGTCAAGTTACAAAAGGGACTAGTCAAAATACTAGTATGTATAAATCTTTGACAATACCGGAGAGACCTTGGGAATATATAAGCATGGATTTTATATTAGGATTTCCACAGACACAGAGAGGATATGATCCTATATTTATAGTGGTGGATAGATTTTCAAATATGTCAGATTTCATACCTTGTAAGAAGACAAATGATGTAGTACATGTTGCTGACCTATTTTTCAAGGAGATTGTGAGATTGCATGGATTACCTAAGAGTATAGTTTTAGATAGAGATACAAGATTCATTGGATATTTTTGGAGGACATTGTGGAAGAAGATGAAGACAGACCTAAAGTTTGGTTCATCATTTCATCCACAGACTGATGGACAAATAGAAATGGTAAATAGGAGTTTAGGTAACTTGTTGAGATGTTCAGTAGGAGATAAGGCAGGAAATTGGGATCTAATTCTACCACAAGCAGAGTTTGCATATAATAATTCAGTGAATAGGAGTACAAGGAAGACACCATTTGAGATTGTGATCAGAGTAAAACCTAGAGGAGTAGCAGAGTTGAGAGACATCAGTACAGAGAATAAGAGAAGTACAGAGGTAGAAGAATTTGCAAGATACATGAAGACTCTACATAATTAGGTCATAAAGCATTTGGAGGAGATGAATACTAAGTATAAGGAGAAAGCAGATGAGAAGAGGATACACAAATAATTTTTAGTTCCAGATGAAGTAATGGTATATCTAAGAAAAGAGAGATTTCCAGTGGGGACATACAACAAGCTGAAGATGAAGAAGTTTGGACATTATAGGATACTTAAGAAGTTTGATTTAGAAAATGCATATGAAATGGAGCTACCGAAGACATTTTGATACAAAGAATACTAAGAGGGGGGTGAATCAGTATTCTGATAAACTTTTCATTCACACATTTATTAATCCATTTACCAAATTCAATAACATGAGAGAAAAGTAAACACAAGAAGAGTAGCTACAAATTTATAACACATAGACACCAGGATTTTATGTGGAAAACCCAAAAAAGGGAAAAACCATGGTGAGTGTTAGTTCACAATATATTATGATAGGAATACCAAATTACATGAAGGCTCACTGCTTTAGGGCTCACTACCCAAGGAATCACTGTCCAAAGAAGTGCTCACTACAATAGGCTCACTACCAAATAGAAGAGAAAAGAATATAGAAAGAAGTGGCTCACTACCAGGAGAGGACTGCTACAGGTGCATCTACAAAATGCTATGGTGCAGTACCAATTTTCTCAATATACAGAATCAAAGGACTTCATATTGTTTGCCCTACTTTTCTACTCTACTTCACATATACTTTTGTCCTTTTGTTAATCACAAAACTGCCTTAGGTTGCACAATCATGGAATTCACATACTTCCACACCCACAACACTGGAATCCATTGAGTATATATATCCACAACAAGATTCATCTCACAATTAGGTCAACAAGCCATACATGAAATGTGTATACAAGTGTTATACCTTGTCAGCTTGATCATATGTACAAATAGGAATGCAGACCCAAACAAACATACAATAGTCTTCATAAAGGCTAGCATCAATAATTTAACCACTTGGATTAATTCTTCAAACAATATATCCTTACCACATATAGATTTATCTTACCTATTAGCTTATCCCTTAAGTACACACTTGACCAATTCAACTATCATGCCAAATCTTCCAATACAGACCATATGAGACTGAAAATCATAGACAACATTCATTATGGGCATCTTAGCATACCTTTAGAATCATGAAGCATAATATTCTTTCATAGAGAAATGTAGATCTCAAAACTGTTGTTCTGTCAAAGAGAAATACTATCAGACTAGAAGCTGATAAAGAACTTGTCAAATATGATCTAGTGGACTTCAAGCACTACAAATTTGAATTTGGATGCTTATGACATGTTTCTATATTGCCTTAGAACTGCAAATCAAAATACTCAACAACGGACAAGTGTGGACTAAAATAATCAGATGCTTTAAACTATTTTAGGCTTAACTCTATTCATCTGAACTTAGAAAAATTCACCATATGACTTCCAGAGGAAGTCAGAACTTGAAAATTGGAAGATGTGATCACCAAATATCAATGAACAACATACCTAAACTGCATGTAATGATCTTCAACTGTGGAGGGATGCTGACCCAATCTCTGATACTCTATAATTTTCCCATTACTTAGCCATTTTGGCTAAGTTAGTCTTCTAGACCTTTGCCAAACCTTGTTTCCAATATCAATGACAACATTTAACACTCTACCTTGATCATCAGAATAGTGTCTCTTTCCAAAAAGACATTAGGTATATCTCCTATACTCAACATTGCAGACCTATATCAGTATCATGAGGGAGAATCAAGTGACAATATTAAAAATGGTTTGAAGAACCAATTACCAAAACAACAAATGGAGAAAATAGAGGACATCTTGGATAGTAGAGTAGGATGCAACACAAAGGGCAAGTAGTATCAAGAATATTTGGTAAAGTGGAAAGGCAGACCAGAAGAAGACTCAACATGGATTTCTTAGGCTGGGGTAGACTACCTTGGTTTTCCTCTAGCCCTAGCAAAGTGAGGGACTCACTTTTTTTAACAACCCCGGGTGTCTGATGCAGGAGCATCCCAGGCTGCAGAGCAATCTTGCATCAACCAAAAACATTTGCATTTTTAGTTCATTTTAGTCATTTGCAATTTCAGCGTTTTGTACCACATTTTATAGCATCTTCATATCAGAGAATGCAGAGTAGGACTTAGCATCTACATATCATCATATACATCATATTCAAATTTTAGATTATTTGGATTGTTTGCTAAAATTTATCACTATCAAAAGATCATCAGTTTTCTCATAATAGAGATTTCAGACATGGAGCTGAAGGAGAAGGTTTGTGGAGCCCTTCCATGACTTACGGAGTATATTGGAACATTATACATGACACATATGGATCAGATAGACCTTCCTTTAGGTCCACACCAAGTGTCATGCATTTGCAGAGCATTACCAGTTGTTGAAGGTTGACCTACATGTTTCTACACATTACATCCTTGATTGGAGTTTGTAACCTCTTGTAGCTGACACAGAGGATTCCTGGAGCTTGAAGATGATATATATAGATCTCTTAGATGCATTAGGAAGTCAATAGTCCTATGATATGATTTAGATAGTTTTAGAAGTTTGATTCTTTTTAGTCTACATGTTGCTAGCATATGAGCATTGTAATTCTTTGATATTCTGAATATATGAACTTTCCATTGTATTCTATGATTGTGTTGTTTTCATTGTGTTTACTCTAGCTGCAAGGTTTGGATAGTTCATTCTGTGAACCCTTTGACCATGACTGTACTAGATTCACTATACAAGTTTTAACACATTCATGACTAAAGGGTCTTTTCAAACCACCCAATCACATAGCCAAAACAACACCACCATCATAACACAACAAATTTCACTTGAATTGATTCAAATAATAAACATACATTTCTATTCCAAAATAATTTTGTCACATCTCAATCCTTCTAACTCCTTTTACGAATTGAACTATTGGTTAATATCTTGATTGGTTTATTATTTGGTTAAATTGTAGGTGAATTGTCATAATTTTATGATGCAAATGTTGAGCATAGTATAATGATGAATTAAAATGTTTATAATCATGGATCATGGTTTCCCAAGCTTTGACTATTGATTCTTGGGACTAACCTACTAATGTGGATTTGAGTATTATTGAGTGCAGGTACTTGTCGAAGATGAGAACATGGTTGAGGTAGAGACATTCTAGCCCAGCAAGAACTGACAAGATGGAACCCTAATACCTGCACACACACATAGTCATATTTCATCATATTATCTTGCATATTGAATGGTCATTAAGATCTTGTGGCATAACCTAATTGAGCATTGTTTGACGTGTTTGATGTATATAGATAGGGTATAGAATATGTTCTCATTTTCTTTAAATACAAGTAGGTCTGATGCATAATATCAATATGAGTTCATGTATCTCTCCTATTTGTTTTTATAAGTTGTTATAATTATTCAAATGGACTTATGTGTGCATAATCATAAATGTGTAGTTGATTGCTATAAACATAGTTTAAATACTATTATATATGTATGTATTAGTATTTAAAGGTTTTGCCTTATCTTTGTTTAACATAAATAATGAATATAAATAAATATAATAATTATAGAATCTTATTTTATTTAATTCATATAACTTCAAGATCTAAATATAAAATTAAGGCATGCGAAGGGGAAAAGATGCCAAGTTCCATGCATGGGGGAAAGTGAAGTAAACTCAATAATAAGAGGGAGAGATGAACTAGACCTTGGAAGTACACTCTCTCCATACAAGCTAGAGTTATAAATTTATACACGCCATAAATACAGGTGTTAGAGGAGATAAAGAGGGGAACAATTAATGGGAGATGACACATTCACATAGAGGGAAGAAGGGAGAACATGACAGAAAAGAAAAGGACAGAAAGAAAAGCCATGGGGAGAGTAGCGACAACAAAGAGGAAAACTAGAGGATTCAGGTACCATTACTCTAAAACTCTTATAATAAATGTTAAGTGCCTGAAATCTAATATACCTGTGTATTTTGTGTATTCCATTCTCTTTACTCAACCTTTCCTAGAATGATTATCTCAGTTAATAAGAGTATTTGATCTTAGAATTGTATTTCTTTATGGCCTTCCTATGGTTCTTGACCTCTGTGGATTGCTTCGGTGTCCATTTTTTGAATGATGTCGCTGTTATCTGATCGGCCTTTTAGCCTTCCAGTCGATCATTGTTTTGTTACTTTTGACCTCCGACTTTCACCGTTTCACCCTATTAACTATTGTTCGGTCTTCAATGTCTTGAATGACCATGTTACACACTATGAGAGGCGTGGTATACCAGATGTTTCTTTATTGACCTTCTTGTATTGATATCATTACTTTCTCAACGGTCTGCCTTGAAGTATTCTCTAATTCTTCTTGTATTGAATCAGCCTCTTACTTTTCAATGTGGTGAAGATGAGAAAGTGTGAAAGATGTAAAATATGCAATAAACAAAGCAAAAACATAAATTTATACCTTGTAAATCCTTGCACACTCCTCACTCCTTGATAGGGTTGAGAAACTTGCACCCACTAGCTCCTTGCTTTACCCAAATTAGGACTTAGAATGTGAAATGCTCTCAAATGCACTACAAATTTCAACATAACCTAGTTAAGATGGATAGAATTGAGAGAAATTTGGACACAATAAACTTGCTCTAAAATGATGAAATGTCTTGTCGAGGCTTGTATTTATAGGCAAATTGGAGGGGATTTTGATCCAACGGTGGAGATTGAATGCTGAGATCAATGGATGAGATTGGATGTGAGATGGAGGGTTGAGATTTGATCATCAAATTTGGAGGGTGAAGGATAAAAATGAATTTAAAATTAATTTTGGGGAGGACTTTGCATTTAATGTGATTTTGATGTGTGAGGAAATTAACAATTAATTTCCTTGGGAGGAGATGCAATTAAAAATTCTATTTTATGTGGGAATGCGAAGGTCATATGACACATGCACATTTTTGGGGCCTTACATTTGTAAGCTAAAATGGTGTAAGATGTTTTAGCATGAAAATGATAAAAATGAGTTGGAGGGGTTATGTATATTTTGAAATTTTTTATTTGTGGGTGTGGGAGAATGGGTTAAGTTAGATTTGACCAAGTTAATCAGGGTGATTAACTTAGTTAATGTGGCTGGAAAAAAATAGTGAGTGGGATAATGAGGGTTTGGGATTAATTAAATAATGATTTATTTAATTAATCCAGGTCTAGGGGTCATGTAGGCTAGGGTAGCTCATTAAATAATAGCTAATTAATCAACTAGGTTAGGTGTAGGCTAATTAGTAGGGCAGATTAATTAGATAAGTATGATTTTACCTAATCAATTGGGTTTAGGAAAGTGGACACATTAACTAAATAAATATTTTGCGTATTTATTTAATTAATTGGGATGATGTTAGTAAGGTGTAATGCTGAATTAATTTAATTAATTCAATTTCAGGGGTTAATTGATGAAGGATGAATGGATGGTTTAGGGGTTGGATAGGATAATTAATTAATTAAAATTTTAATTAATTAGTCAAATGGAGCATGGATGATGTAGATGATATGGAAGAGTGGTCGAAGGGTTAAGACATTTTTAGGTGTCTAAATTTGCCCTTTGACGTGGCATCATGACCTAGTAGGGATATGGCATCAAGTCAAAGAATTTTGCCCCAACTGTTGGGAAGGAATGAAATGGATGAGGGATGCTCCTCGAGAGGTCAAGTGAAAAAATTAAAATTTTTTGGGTGAACTCTCGAAAGAAGGAAATATTAGTGAAAAATAGATAGAGGACAAGAAATTAGGTGGATAGGAGGAAAAATGGGGGAAACATTTTGTGACCTAGGGAGGGAAAAATGTGTATGGGGTTATGACATGGTGGCAATATATAGAAAACATGGCTCCAAAGTGCCACATTTGCATACATTGAGCTTATTGGACAAGAGAAGAGGAGAAGAAGACATGACACAACCTCTATTCCCACATTATCGATCCGAGAGGGTACACGACTACTGTAGATCATCGCTGGCAGACCCACATGTATGTTGGTTAACCCTAGCTTTGTGATTTTGTGTTTTTGGGTAGTTTACAGGTTCAGGAAATGGGTAGTTAGGTAGAATGGTGCCATTGTATAGTTGCACAGTGCCATAATTAGGTGGTTAGCACCATCCTCTGGATTGGTACCATGGGTAAAAGTAGGTATTGGGATGGTTTAGCACCATCCATCAAAGTTTTGGCACCAAGCTCTCATTTAGTACCTATGGTAAAAAGGTCACTTCGGATGGTTTATGCCATCCAAGGTAGGTTTGACACCAAGCTATCGTTTAGCGCCTAGGGTTCAAGGGTTTCCTAGTTTAGCACCATCCATTGGCACTTTAGTGCTAATCTCTCAATTAGCACCATGAGGATCTGGTTTAGTGCCAAGCTCCGAATCAGCACTAGGGATTTTGGGAAATTTTAGGTTAATTGTAGTTTAGGGCCATGTAGACGAGTTGTAGTGCTAAGCTCTAGATTAGCACCAAAGGATTAAGACTTAGCACTATCTCGTAAAGTGGTGCCATCTGGTCAAGGATTAGCGCCAAGATCTGCATTGGTGCCATAGGGTTATAGATTAGTGCCATAGCACTATTTTTGGAAAAAAAGGCTAATTTTTGGATACAAATTGGAGGTAGGATTTTATAGTCACAGGAGAGGTGAGTTCCATTAGTGATGAGGTTGCTATTATAGTTTGACCAGGCCACCTTAGCTTGATTAGGGAGGATAGGGTTATGGATGGTTATTGAGATGCCCTAGATACTGGCACATAGGGCTATGATGATGTCCCTAGTGGAGAGGTATAGGAGCGAGACATACTCCTTTTTGTTTCCTATGGGTGAGATCACCATCACCCTAGATGATGTGTGGAGGATATTGAGGCTTCCCATAGCTACAGATTGGGAGACATATGATGTACCCTTAGGGGTGGCAGCATTAGATAGGACATTTACACCTAGTCATCCAGTGTATACTTAGGATTGATGGCAAATGAGTTATGCATGGACTCTATTGGTTGGGGTAGATTGGTATACTCTATTAGTGTGTGTAGTGATTGGAGATATCATACCTCTAGATCAGTGGTTGCAAGGATTTTTAGTTGGTTGGGGTGGGGTGATCAAGCTTATGATCACCGATGAGACGGTATTTGCATGGGGGCCTTGCCAATTGGCACAATTGTATCATGATATGCATCTAGTAGTGTATCATTTAGATAGGGCCTTATCACCTAGGGTTACACTACTCCATATGTGGGCATGGGAGCATATAGTGATTATGCAGCCTATGTCGACTTATCATTAGGCTCATATTGAGGCCTATGTGTTTTTTGTATAGGCCACCTGTTACACATACCCACATAGGGTAGCTACGATACTAGCAGCAAGTTTTTGATGATCTAGATTCTATTATATGGCACCCCTATATAGGTGTAGAGGCGTGGGATGATGATCACATCCACATACCATTCACATTCTAGCCTTGTTATTTGATGGTACAAGGAGATCATACTATAGATTGGTATATTCCCTCACAGGTGATGTGGTAGTTTGGGTAGGTATAGCATCTACTCAGGCAATGGGCATTTTTGTGAGGATACCCCAGGATGTACCACTGGAGGAATCAGGTGGTGGATGATGGCATGACTCCAGTATATGACTAGTGGTGGTAGGTATGGAGGCCTATTTGATTGACTGATCTAGCGGCCAAGCCAGATCTGATGGTAGAGGATGAGGAGGATGCTCGGGAGAGGAGGGAGATGAGGTGATAGTGGAGTACATCATGGAGGAGGTACCCATAGATGAGGGAGATGGTATAGATGTTTTGGTTGTGGCAGTTGTAGTGTAGGTAGCAGGGAGAGGACAGGGTCATGCACCACAGTAGCAGGTGCCACATCGATAGGCATAAGGATGGGGACAAATGCTACCACCTCGGGCACCTCAGCAATAGGGACAAGGGCATGGATAGATGCCACCACTGTAGGCACCACCATAGGCACCACCTCAGTAGGTACCACATGTATCTGTACAGCAAATAGGCACTTCAGGTGCCACAACATTTGGTGTAGGGACATCATGGATGGGACCTAGCCCTCTTCCTCATGTTTGCATTGGGTTTCAGTAGACTAGGGCTAATGGAGAGGAGGAGGTAGAGACTCTGCAGGCCTAGGTAGCTAGCTTGGAGGATTAGGTGGCTAGACAGTGGCTAGATCTGGCACAGGTGATGGTAGAGAGGGGTAGTGAGCTCTCCCAAAGCTTCAATGGCTATAACATGTATGGGCTCTACTGGATGGAGTTAGTGGAAGTGATGGGGATTCTCAAATCCTAGTTTTGTAGGCCTAGATAAGGCATCTATAGGTACAACTTCAGGGTCACATGGCTCAAGTTACTACTAAGTGAGATACAGAGATAGTGTTGCAGCAGGGAGCTGAGGTGAGATTACAGAGTGCTAAGGCTAGAGCACAACAAGCTGAGGGCCAGATTGTTGGGTTGGAGGTAGAGATCACCCATATTTAGGGTGTGATAGCTGGTACTAATATGGCTTGAAGATATGGGCAGACTACATAGCCTCTCAACAACAGATACAATAGTTGCATCAATAGCTATCAGAGTAGCAAGTGAGAGCTGAGTACTATTATGGAGCCTACTATACTACAGCTTCTAGGGGCTAGAGAGTCTCAAGTTACAGTCAGAGGAGTAGATTAGGGATGTCAGGTTCTCAGAGATAGAGGTGATCTCAGTAGTCAGTTCAGCAGCTGCTACCTCAACAGTAGCCACCTTTACAATAGACATCTCAACAACAGCAATAGCCTATGGGCCCACCACCACAACATCCACCAGGTTCTCCTACTAACTCAGCTAGGGGCTCATCAGCCCATGGTTCATGATTTTATGTATATGTCTTTGGACCTTGATATATTTTGTATCATGTCATGTATTATTTTAAGTAATGCATATTTTTGGCGGCGATATATGATTATGGATGTTTATGGATGTTTGTATTGATGTATGGATTATGGGTTTATGCATATATATGATTTTAGATGTATGTTTATAATTTGATAGATGTATTCTTATGTGTATGGATCTGGATTGTGATGTGGATTATGACGTGGATTATATGCTTAGATTAATAAACATATATTATGCATGGATGAAATGGAAATGGAATATATGCTTAGATTAATAAACATATATTATATATGGATGAAATAGAAATGGAATATATGCTTAGATTAATAAACATATATTATGTATGGATGTAATGGTAAGTGGATAATGAATAATGTAATGATAATGTAATGATTAATGGATAATGTAATGGTAAATGGATAATGGATAATGTATAATGCAATGATTAATGGCTAATGGATAATGCAATGGTAAATGGATAATGGATAATGTAATGATAATACAATGCTTAATGGATAATGTTTAATAGATAATGGATAATGGATAATGCAATTATTAATGGATAATGGAATGATAATGATATGATGGGATGGATTTTTTGTCATGATACACTGTGATGTTTAGAACCATGGGAGATGGGGTTGGGTGGTTAAGATAAGTTTGGGGATGGATGGGATATGTTTAGGGATGATTGGGATGGGTTAGGATAGGTTTGGAGATGGTTAGGATAGGTTTAGGGATGGTTAGGATAGGTTACTAGACACCACGTTGTTAGGGGTGTTTTGCCGTAAGATGAAGTGGGATAGGGTGGGAAGAGGGATAGAAGCTTTTTAGGATTGCTGATGTGATAGGGTTAGTTTAATGCAAATCCTAGATATTGATTTGATGGATATGGGATGGGGGGTAAATGGGCTAGGATAAGTATTTGTATTGACATTTTTGAGAGCATTTCTAGATTTATTATAGGAAAAGAGGATGTTTTCACCAAGGTATGAAGGACCAAGGTGATGTTATATATCTGTATTTGCATGGACTAGACTCACAAACAATAGGATGATCCTGATGGAACCCTATAAAAAAAATTTATGTTTCTAATAATTTTGTTCCCAACTCTATGTCACTTGATCATTAGATTTCCAAAATTAGGGTTTCTCTGTTAGAGAAAATGTTCTGAGTAAGCTAAATTTGCTAAAACCCTGAACCCTCATAGTATGAAGTCTTGCAAATAGCCATATATGATATAATTCTCTAGTGACTGCTTATTTTCTATCACCATCCTTTAAAGTTTTCCCTCATGCCTTCCTGCAACATTGTTTACCAACCCCTCACCAAGAAGTCACCATCTATAGCCCGCACCTAGAACAACTTTATTCTTAAGAAAAGAGTCAACACAATTGGCCATCCTTCTCCTAAAGTGGCATAAGTATTACATGTGTCAAAGTCCAGTCCTACTAACCAAATTTTGGCAGGTGGCGCTAGCAAATTTGTTTCCACCAATCCATCTAGGAAAAGATACAAAGGAAGCTGGCCTTAGTCAAAATATGGAATGGGCGACAATTGGTCAAGGACCATCCAAGATGGCAAGGGAGGTGGGTCTCGGGCATTACAAAATGATTTCTCTTTGATTTCGACATTCCACCATACTTCACCAAATGATCTTCTAAGCGACCACGAAATGATAGAATTTGGATGCGTGGCTTTCTAAGTGATGGGATTATTACATTAATGGCAAAGGATCTAACGTGGCATGAAACATGACTACTTTTTCAAGAAATGCTCTAATCGAGTACAGGAGATCGAGATCAGATGGTTATCCACTATTCCACCAAGATCATATCTCTGACCATATCCTTCATATATGGAATGACAGATGCCATCTTAACTACACTGCGAGAAGGACTTCTCCTCGGGATCATGGTTGGAAAAGGCTATCTAGATGGCATGATACTATTGAAAGAAGCAAGCAGTAAGGTCTAACCTAGAATAGGATCAAATAAGTACTGTCAGGTTGTGCCAGCTAAGATCAAGATCAATGGCCTAGATTCAAAGTTATAATAGAAGGATTTGTTGGCACCGAATCTAAATAGGCTTCATTACAAAGCATTAACTTCTTAGGCGTGTGCAAGGTCTCCATCACCACCACTCCTTAGGAATTTGATAACAAAATAATTTGGCTTATGCAACCTCAACCTTTAGAAATCTATGTCTCCACCATGATTGACATTTCACCTGCTGTGTGATGAAATTTGATGTGATGACAGTGCTTAATTGGGAGAACCAAGACACCTGATTTGGCCAAAATCAATGCAAGAAGTGATATTTATCATTATGTGGAATTATGAAATCCAATTTTTCTGTCCACTTATGCTAATCTTGAAGAGATTTCCATTTATGGATGGAATGTTTTGAAGTGACTGGAAAATTAATACACCACAGATGTGTGGATGTACTCTTACGTCCCATAATTTCTATAAAAAGGCAAGTGCTAATGTTACCATTCATACTGTTTAAAACATTCTGACAGTATGGATTTCACCTATTCCTGTGTGTTCTGTTTGCTCCCCTATTCTTTAGGATTTTCTTCCTTATTCTCATGGCTCTCGATATATCTTTACAAAATTAGAAAGACCTAGAATTATTTCCTCTAGAATAGGTGGTGCAGGGAAAATTAGAGATTAGCAATAGTGTCCATTGTAGCTCTATGATTTCTTCTACCTTTTCTTATCTCATCTAATGGGGGATTCTGAGGGGTATTCTTCCTACTCTAGTAGTTCCTTATTTCTGTGAGTTGGTAGATTCCCTTCTGAAGTAGAGAAGCTTCTCGGCTTCCTCTACCCCTCTCTTACATCTAATTTTCCTAACAGAGCATTAACTCTAGGTGTAAGAAGATTGCCCCCAGATGAAATAGATAAGGGATTGAAGGAGAATTGTTGTTGTTGCTACTGTTCTCTTGGCTTGGCTTCCAGTACTTTTAAGGCTAACCAGGTGTGGGTTCCCCAAGTTTCTTCTTAGTTGAAATTGTATGAAACTTCAAAACTTGGAGGGTGAAATCTCACCTATGCAATGGGACCTGGAAATAGTGAAGGAGATTCTATCATCTTGGGTTTCCTTTCAATGTTGTTCCTTGCACATTTTCTCATCTTTTGGTGTGCAGTTTGAAAAGGCAGAGCAATAAAGGTTCTCATTAAACACTTCGATGGCATTTGAGGAATACGTGGCTCTAATGGCCTCCAACAATGTATCCATCATCAAAGGTCCAGCTCCTTTTCCCACCAACATGGAACTTGAACACAGTTGTGAAGTGGTTACACCGGCCTCTTCTTGCAGCTGCATCTATTGGTTACAAAATGGTTGTAACTTATTTTGTCATAAGCCTAAAGCTTGTTGCTCCCTTATCTCTATAAAAGGGAATTCAGGGATTATAAAAAAGGAATTGGTTCAAGGTCATATTTCTAGCCTTAGTCTGAAATAGGGATCAATCTAGTCAGGGAGGAGTTGTAAATAAGTTTTTTTCTACTAGTAGAATTAGTTGTCTATTTTTAGGTTTCCAATTTGAGTCTCTTCTGGTTTCTTGATAGAATTATTGAAAGCTATGATGCAAGTTACTAAACAATTTATTTTAAAAAATTTGTTAAGTTTTGGAGTATACTATCTCCTACTTCATGTATACAGTTTCACATTATGAATATACATTTGGTTAAAGATCGTCTTTATTCATCAACACAATCTTTCCTATGCTGACATATTTCTCTTATGGATTTTACTCAAGAAGTAATGTAAAAATTGCTATTGGAAAATATCAAATGTGATTCAGGTGCATACGGATAACTAAGTATGGTTGATTCCAAAACTAGTAGAGTATTTTCAATGTAAGGCATTGTTGTACCTTTATAGTAAACTAAGGTTTGTTACATCACTACTTATTTAGTTTTTATCATTTTAATTTTTTTGACTCTTTGGCCCTTGGATAGGCACTGATCTGTTTCATGGATACTATGCTAAACTTACGCCCCTCTGATTATCCTCAACATATTTTAAAAATCAATCCAAATATTCCTTTCCAACAATAGGCTTTTAGGATATTTATTTTGATTAAGTTAAGTTTTGCATTTTCCTTTGCAAAGAATAAGATAAGAGCTTAAATAATCTAGCCAATCCCTTTACTTTATAATACACTCTTTCAAGCAATTTACAAGGAACATATCTATGATAGGAATAGTATTGACTAGCTAATATCGCTAGAAAACCCTACCCATTTGAGTAGAACAATGTTATCCCCAAGAAAAGAAGACATTAGTTAAAGAAAGATAGCCAGAGAATTAGTAATAAATCCATCTACATAGGAACACCATGCTTGGTTTCACAGAGCCTACAGTGTAGAGGAAGAAAAGGGGGATTGAGAAAGCCTTCTCTCCCTAATCTCCTATTCGTTGGCCAATCCATCAAGGCAGATTAATCATTAATAAGTGGTTATTTTATAGATTTGTTGCGAGAATCAGGTTGGAAATTAAAACAACCAACATATCCCATGGATGCCCAAGGTAGTATAATCTTGCCTAGATGAGGGAAGGGGACTCATAGCATAAATCCTTATTACATAAAAGGTATGATTGACCTTAAATGCAAGAGGAGAACAATATGCTAGAACTGACCCTACATCTTCAAGATATGAGTACCATACATGGAGTAATAGGACCAACCCACAAGAATGACATACAAAAATAATGACCATGCCCCATTCTAGGTGTTTTCCACCACATACCATGATATAGTGAGATCAAGGTAGCATTAGAATGATCCCTAAAATGAGACCAAAGATAAAAATCAATAATCAAAATGGCCAACGAACTATACAAACAACTATTGTATTTCTTTCCAAGATAAGTGTGGATAGGATGATGGATTCTTGCCCATTGTAGGAATGATATATCCATTAAGACAAGAATCAGTTGGATGATGTTGGATAAATTTCTAAAGATGGGAAAAAAGATAGTAGGCCATATGTCTTGATAGTAGTTGGTTTGTTGATTGATGATTTTTGAGTGGGATGTGATGTTTGCTTAGCTTTTGTATTGTTCATGGATTTAGTAAGCTCAAAAAATAGGGACCATCCAAGTGGGTTTAATGGGTGCATCTTTTGTACCTAAGTACTAGATACTTCCTTCATTTTCTAGACTGCCTACATACCTTGTATCCATGGGATCAAGGCACTTTAAGATGTGGGTGATGATGAATATGTAGTTCTAGTTTGTAGTGATGGTGTATGAATGGTTTAGGGTGGATGAGATGATGCTGGATAATGATGTGTTGGATGGTTTGGATAATTGGGATTATTTTTGGGTTTTTGTAATTTTTTTTTTTTTTGGGTTTTTGGATTTTCTATTGTTTTTGAATTTTTGTTGGCTTTTTTTTTTTGTTGTTTTTGTGATGTTTTTGGATTTTTCAAATTTTAAGCTGCACAAGGAGAGCATATAAAGATCCTCATTCCAATAATTTGCCTTGGGTGGGGTGATGAAGGGTGGGGTGATAGGGTTGAATATTTTTATAATTCCAAGCCATGGGATGTAGGTGATATGGAATGACGTGATGGATAGGACTTATTAGATAGTAGAATCGGCTACTACACATGGCATCTGAGGCATGTTTTCTGTAAGGTCACATAACCCTTATAACTCATTTCAGATATAGATTCAGGTACAAGTACATCTCCTATGAAGTCTTATGATGGATAAATTTAGAATTACTCTAATATAGCATTCGAACAATTCTAATCCATTCAAGGTATCTAATTTTATTGTTTAGAACATACTTGTCTAGTGTCACCTTTTATCACCCTCGAGTAATGAAATAGAATATTCCACATCATTTTAGAAATAGTTTATTATGCATTTGATCCTCTAACTCATACTTTGTTGCATGTATTTAAATTTGAAGATTTAAGAATAATGTGGGGGATCAATCATTAAATTATGTTTCTCCTTGACCTTTTTATGAAATGATGACACTTTTGTAAATTATTATTATTATATTAATTTTATGCTATATCATTTTATTTGTTTAAACTAATTAAGATGTGATGTTTAGATTTAAAACAAGTAAAGGAATTTTAAAATATTAGATAAGGTTTTATTTTGTTTTATCTAAAAGAGTTGATTAAAATATATGTATATATAAATAAATAAATGAATTTAATAGAGTTTTATTTCTAGATATTTAAATAAGAAAGTAAATATGTTTTATGGATAAGATTTATATTAGAAATTTTAGTAATATTACAATAAGAATTTGTGTTATAAAAATATAATATTTGTTCTTAATATATTTTTGAGTTTTATGTGTGTGTGTGTGTGCACATATATAAATATATTTATACTTCTATTAAATATAGAGGAATATATATATGATTTTTGCTTTATCATTTAATTTGAAGATAAACATACAAATAAATATATATTATGCTTTTATTTTCAAGAGATTTTATTTTTTAGAAAAAAAGTAGTGTTGCTTTATCCAAATATTTAAGATTTTATGTTTTATTTATGCTTCATACTATTTTCAGCATGTGAGGTAGGATCTTTGATAAAGTCATCTTAGAGAGAGTTATAGTTTAGTGCATAAGTTGTATGCATATATATTATTTAGTTGATTAATTTATTAGATAGCTCTTCTAATAATGATTAATTTATATAGTTGATATATTTTTAATTTTAGTTAAAGAATTTCGTTTGGGAAAAGTTTTTTTGTTAATAATTGTTTAATTGATTTTAATATTAATTTATAATTGTACCTCTTCCTTTTTTTTCTAAAGTGGCAGTTCTTGTCTTTTGGAAACTAATCTTTTCTTGAAGCTTTTATTGAAGAATTATTCCTAATATAGAATTTGTTCTAAAGGACTTGTTCTAATCTTGAGTTAAGATAAGGATTCTATGAGAATTTTCTATCTTTCATTAAATAGATATTGTTATATTTTTTGGTTGATTTTATATGTTTTTAATTTTACCCTATAATTTTAGAGTGCATATATTGAGGTCCATAAAGTCTACTTATTATTGAAATAATTTTAAATGATATCTTATGTTCTTAAATTTATTAAAGACTACTTCATATTGTTACATGTTTACAGTTTAATATTAGAATTAAATTAATTTATGATTAAAATTATATAATTTAGATTTTGATATATTTTGATAATAATAAAGTAAAGAAGTTATTATATTCTTAAAAAGAAAAGGTTATATAAAAATAAAGAATTAAATTTTCTTTCTATAAAGATCTTGAGGATTTAGCTTTACTAATTGCTATTGTTAAAAGTTTCTAAAATGGTTTGAGAAAGTTTATTAAAATCTTTTATAAGTTTCTAAAAGTTGTGAGTTTTTTTTAAGGAAATTATCTCTTGTTATTATATTTGTCTTACTTGAATGGTTTTTTTGGGGGGGAAGATTGGATGAGAACTATTCTTTTTTTTTTTTTTTGAGAAAATGAGTAATGGACTTCTACTGTGGGATTGTTTTATTCTTTCTATGAGGATGGAAGAAAACTTTTCCTTGATTAAAGTGATAATTATTGAGGTTTATTTTTTAAAATCTTATGATGAACCTTCTCTTGGAGCAATCTACTCTCATACCTTAGTAAATCCATTTCAATTTAAATACTAGATTGTCTATGCATTTCATGGGGACATTTCTTTTTTTTTTCTTTTTAATCTGCTTGAAAGTATAATAACGGGCTGGTTTGTGTATTCCAAATTCAAGACTTTTCTTTTTGTGATTTTTATTTTTATTTTTATTTTTTCATTTGGTTAAACTTACCTACAAATAGAAAGTTTGTCTATTTTGCTATGGATGATTGTGAATCAAATCCATTTTTGTTATAATAGATAGAAATTTTAATTATCTAGAAGTTAAAAAGATATAAATTTAATTAAATCAAGTTTTGGAAGTAATGGTTCCATATATACAATTTAGTTTGATTTAAATAGGTATAATTTATTTTCTTGGTTAAAACAAACTCCATAGAATTGTTCTTAATTCCCTGTGTTAGCTTAACTATGTGTTCAAGATTATTGATTGTTGTTATGGCCTATGCATACTTTCTTAAATATATCATTCCTTATCTTGAAATCTAAAATTTTAGCAATGTGAATCAGTCTTCTAATTGTGTTTGATTTACAATTATATTAATTGATCTTTTCAGTAAATTTTCTTTGAAAGCATTTTGAATTTTTTTTTGTGTTTTTCTTTGTAACACTTGACTAATTGCAGTAAAAACTGCTCGTGCATCTTAAATAATTTTCTCAATTAAATTATGGGTTTTGTTTGTCTTTATCTAACCTTCCAAAACATCTTGAATTTTAAAATTTCATTGAAAAATAAGAGTGTTATGACCGATTTACTATTGACTATTTTTTTTAAGACATTTTTTATTTATTATTTTATTTTATGTTTATTTTAAAAATAGTTCAATTCATTGAATTAAGTTGAGATTAGATTGGTGACAAAATAATTTATATAAATACATTTCCTTTTGAATGCATTATTCATATTACATTTAGTATAGTTATTACTAAGATAAACGAATAAATTGTGCTTGTAATAGTAAAAGTATAATAAATAGATTTGGTTTTGATAAGAGCTAATAAGATTATTTACTAATTATTGTTTTTGTATCAAAATTATTTCATGTGTATTGTCTTGAGCATTACCATTTGATTCTTAGTAATTAAATTGATATTACTATTATGATTTAATTAAACTTTATTTCTTAATCATTGGGAAGTATTTTTTTTAAATATAGGTATTATACTTGCATCTTGGCAAATCATCTTACTAAATGAAGTATTGTGGTTGCCCAATTAAAATTCTAGATTTTATTTAAAATTATTATTATTTAAGAAATAAATCATGGGTCCTTACCGCATTGGATGTGTTTTCATATGATCTCTATATTAAGATACAAGTTCTATAGATTAAGTTGTCGAGTTGTTGATTGATATAGTAATTTCATTATGTTTTCAACCTAGTGAACAAAGATTTGTGTATGTTGGTCAGTTGTTGCCTATAAAATATTTGTTATGTGAATAGATTTTCAAACATCTACTAAATGTCAAGAAATCTTTCCCATCTAATGTTGTTTCCTTCTTGATTTTTAAGAGAGAGAGTCCTGCTTCGAGTAAAAACTCTGTTAAGGATTATTTATTTTCCCTCTTTGAAAAAATGTATTTAAGCCAACCTTATGATTGCAAGTCAAGTTGCCCCAAACTATGAAGCCTCTACATTGCATGTATGTAGGCAAGGCCATCACTGATGAGCCCCTAAAGCACTAGGTTAGCCCCTTAGGGCCTGTAGAGTTGTCATCTTGTGCATTGATACCTATCATGTTATTATTGATCTTGTGAGACTAATACTTTTATTTAGTTGTACAAATTCGTGTCATTTACATGTACATGGTGTTAGTGCTAATAGAGTATTTTATGAACATCGTAAGAAAGTAGAATTTTACAAGAGTAATGCCATTGCATCAAATTTAGTTATCTTAAATTGATACAAGGTAAATCAGAGGTATAATTGAATCATTTCATTTTTGTTATTACATTTAGTTAATGTTTTATTTGTATTTAATTTTATCTAATCCTTTGGAATTGCCCTTTCAATTACAAGGTAAACATAAAGCTTAAGGTGACAAATAGTCATTCTTTTCATATGTAATGAAATAATATTAGATACTTATGTTTCTGACCCAGAGATGTATCACGCGGTTGTATTGTATTTATGTTACAAGCTTATCTATGGGTGATGTTGTATACACGTCATTAGATATGAGTGTTTTGCACTCTCTATCCTTTCGAGATGAGCCAAATGTAATATTATCTTGTCTAGCTTGTTAATTTACTACTGTATAATATTTATTGAAGTTTTGTGTTGTTGTGCAAGAAATGTTTAAACTCGGATCCCTAATTATGATGATTGTTACAAAAAGTTTTGTAAGACCCACCAATATGTTCATTGCATGTATGTTAATGTATATCAGTTTAAATTTTTGATCTTATGGATTTAGCATTTCTAAATCTGATTTAAACTATTTAATAATGAAATATGATAATAGTCTATGTTTCGTGATTGGTGCTCAAGTGTAACAGCTTGGGAATGACATTTTCACCATGGTACTTATCCAAGGCATCACCAAAGTGATTTTCACCATTGAACATCTTTATTGCACTCAGGTTCTTGATTTTTTTGATTCATTTTTGGATTTTTTGCTTTTTTGATTTTTTTGTATTTTTGTATTTGGGATACTCGATGGGTTAGGCATAGAACTTTTTCAGGTGCATGATATTCATTGACTCATCCAAAGGTTGCCCCTCAGGTGTTGTAAGTTGATAAGCTCCTAATCTATAGCTAGATGTGACAACATAGGCTCCCAACCAATTAGGCTCGAACTTTCCTTTCGTGTGGTGTTCTTGTAGGTTTCTTTTATTTTCCATAAGGACAAGGTCACCTATCTCAAATCAGCGGTTCTTAATCTTTTTGTTGTACCTTCTGCACAAGTGATTCTAGTAGGCCTAGAGATGATTTAGAGCACTCAGGTGCTTTTCATCAAGCAATTCTAGCTCATTTAGGTGTGCAACTTGATACTCCTCCTCAATGATGATGTTCTATAATGAAATTCTAAGAGAGGAGAGATCGACCTCTATAGGCAAAATGGCTTTGGAACTGAATACTAAAGAGTATGGAGTGGCTCCTGTAGGGGTGCAAATGCTTGTGTGGTAAGCCCATAAGGTGAGATTAAGATGTAGGTGCTAGTCATGACTAGCTTCATCAATCATCTTTTTTAGAATGCATAAGATGGTTTTGTTCGAAGCTTCGGCTTGACCATTACCTTGAGGGTGATATGGTGTGGAAAATGGTGTTGGATGTGGAATTTTTTTGCAAATGGTGTGAACTTCTTTGTTCTTAAATGGTTTCCCATTGTCAGTAACAATAGCAAGAGGAATTCCATAACGGTATATTATGTAATGGAGGATAAATTTTGTAATTTGAATACTAGTGGTGTAAGTGAATGGAATGACTTCTACTGACTTGGTGAAATATTCGGTGGTAGTAATGATGAATTTGTGGCCATTAGATGATGGTGGCTAGATTTTGCCTGTGAGATTGAGCCCCCATTGTGAAAAGGGCCAAGGAGTTGTGATCGGCTACAATTCTTGTGACGGCGCATGAATAAGATCACCATGTTGCTGGAATGGAAGATATTTCTTTACAAACTGATGAGCATCTTGTTCCATACTGGGCCAATAGTATCATGTCTTTAGGATCTTCTTAGCTAGAGTAGATCCACTAGAGTGTGCCCCACAAATACCTTCGTGTATCTCTTGCAAGGCCACTTCAACTTCCCTAGAATCAAGGCATTGCAAAAGAGTACAATTAAGACTTCTTCAGTAAAGGGTATCACCTATGATGGTGAAATGGGAGGCTTGACGGATGAAGGTTTCTCATTGAGCAGATGTTAGGTTAGGTGGGATGATGTTATTGATGAGTCAGATCTATGACTCATTTATTTGTTTATATTTCCTGTTTCAAAAGACTTTTAGAAAACATTATGCCATATATATATATATATATATATTATACTTGTCTTTTGGACGGATTATGCACATGTTTAGCATTCATTTCCTTTTGATGCAATGTCTTAGCTTATTTACTTGAATTATATTTTCAAAGTGCATATCTTATGAATTATTGTATAAGTGGTTTATGTTTGCATGAGGATTACAACGGTGAGACTCCCAGTGGTCTCTGGATCCCTTTGGAGCCCCCTTTTCCTGCGAAGAGCCTAAACTCTAGACAACTCTAGATGTCATTGCCCTCCAATAGAGCCATCCTCCCCTTGAGTCGATGACTAT
Organism: Cunninghamia lanceolata; assembly: GCA_027924645.1. Taxonomy (NCBI): domain Eukaryota; kingdom Viridiplantae; phylum Streptophyta; class Pinopsida; order Cupressales; family Cupressaceae; genus Cunninghamia; species Cunninghamia lanceolata. The sequence goes on from BSBN01000798.1 coordinate 3,339,398, forward strand.
TACAAGCTGATCCTAGGGCCACCCAAAAGGTCCAGCAACACAAACATGATCCATTCCTCAATTAAAGCAACTGTTATGATCTAATTCTCCATGTCACTTCATTTTAGTGACTAACTGAAATAGCTATTAATTGGCGTCAGTTCCAACTGAAGTAACTACCACCAAGCACCGTGTCATTCTAGGAAATCAGTCAATCCACCAACAACCAAGTCGATACAAATCTCTGATCTTCAGTAACCCGTAGTGAAATCATTAATGTAATAAATAAGCAACTAGATTTAATTCCAATTTGTTGTAGTTAGGTTCACTGATATTTATTTCCTTTTAATAAAGCTTGACCATATAAATAGGAGCAAGTCATCTCTTTAAGTTACTTCTAGTTTTTTATAGCAAGTTGTTAGTTAGTTTGTATTTTCAATTGGAGAAAAACTCCTTATTTTTCAATTCTATACCCATGTCCATTTCTGGACTTTGATTTAATGCAAATGAAGGGGGAATTTTTTTGAAATTTAGTTCAAGCTTAGAGGATTGTCTCCAGTTCAGAAAGTAGGGCCTAGTTCCCCAAACTGGAGGAGATCTCTTGATATTTTATGCAATTCTATTTTTTCTTTTCATTTAGTAATATTATCTATGCATGTCAACCTTGCAATGTGTCCTCTCTTTTTTGTATAACTATTTAGCTAATTGTCACCTGTAGGTTTGTTTTATAAATTCTGAAAATACCAAAAATAGGATTGTTATTTCAACAATGCTGATATATTCAAAGTGTCTCATTGCTATGGTTTGACAATGGATTCAACTACTTTGAAGTTCTATTTTAGAACTTAAGATAGTTCCCTTCCAGCAATTTAACTAGTTTCCTTTCAAGCAAAGTGTGTTTATCTTTTAGCAATTAGAATAATTTTCTTTCAAGAAGTGTGTTTATTTCCAAGGCAATTAGAATAGTTCCTATAAAAGTATGTGTGTTTCCTTTTAAGAAAATAGATAGTTTCCATTGCTTGCATGTGTGTTTATTTCCACAAGTTGAGTAAACCGGACTGTTAGGGTTAGCCGATAGAAGATATCAATTAAATGTAAATAAAGATTAAATAGAGGAATGAAAAATATACAGAAATATAACTGTGAGAGAAAATTTTAACATGGTTCACCTAGACTTGGGTTACATCCACCAACAGAGAGTCCAATATTATTATCCAGTAAATCAAACCAATTACAACCAGCAATGCCTGCAACTCAATACCGCTACAAATACTACAATACATCAACATAAACCCTAACCCTTAGCCGCTTTTATCAAGCCTTATGTCAGTTACAAAAATAGGGTTTTTTAATGTCAGCTAATAGAAAAATAACTCCCGATGCCTTTATAAAATAATTTGGGGGGAAGCCGCACCAATAAAAGTGGGGAAAATTTAACCTCTAAGTCTAATTAGGCTCCATATAACAACAATCTCCCACTTGGAGATTGATCAGACTCCACACCATATCATCTCCCACTTGGAGACTAATCATAACATGGTTGACCTTGTAGCTCCCACTGGAAACAAGCACCCTGGACTCTATTGTTCTAATTTTGTTTTCAGTCTTGAAGACCAACTGAAGCTGAAGAGGAGCTCAACTCCTCCCTTGTCACTACCTTTGTAAACATATTTGCTGGATTTTCATCTGTATGTATCTTTTCCAACCTTAACTATCCATCATCCAACACTGACCGAATGAAGTGATACCTCAACTGTATGTGTTTGGTCTTTGAATGCAAGGCATAATTCTTTGCAAGATGTATGGCACTCTGACTGTCCATAAATAAGTAACTGTTAGCCTACTGTTTGCCTAATTCTTCCATGAAAGATTGCAGCCATATCATCTCCTTGCTTGCCTCTGATGCAGCTACATATTCTACCTCTATGGTGGATAAAGCAACCACCTTTTGCAACCTAGAAATCTAACTCACCATTGTCTCACCTACATTAAGACATAACCTATAGTACTCCGCTTGGTATCAATATCCCCTACCAAATTTGAGTCTAGATAACCTACTAAATTAGTATTAGAGCCCCCAAAACATAAGTGTTTATTGGATGTACCTCTCAAATATATGAGAATCCATTTTATTACATTCCAATGCTCTAATCCAAGATGAATTATATACTTGCTTACGACTCCAACAACATTTGCAATGTTTGGTCTCATGCATACCACAGTGCACATTAAACTTCTTCCAACTGAAGCATATGGTACCTTGGACATTTGTTCTTCCTCCTCTAGTGTCTTAGGACACATCTCCTTAGTCAATTTCAAATGACTAGGCAAAGGTGTGCTAACAACTTTTGCATTTTCCATATGGAATCTTTGCAACACCTTTTCAACATAATCAGCCTAAGATAGAGTCAATTTTCTATTCTTCCTATCTCTCCAAATTTTCATACCAAGGATTTGTTTTGTTGGCCCCAAATCCTTCATATCAAATGAATGTGCTAACTGCTATTTTAACTCCCTTATGTGATCCATGTTAGACCCCTCTACAAGCATGTCATCAACATATAAACATAAAATAATGTAGTTGTCATTATCAAACCTCTTAAAATAAACACAATGGTCATAATTACACCATCCATAGCCTTACTCAGCCATAAAACTATCAAATTTCAAATACCATTGCGAAGGTGCTTGTTTTAGGCCATACAAACTCTTCTTCAATCTGCACACCAGTTTCTCCTTACCTTTGACCTCAAATCTTTAGGGTTGTTCCATGTATATCTCCTCCTCCAAATCACCATGGAGAAAGGCATTTTTCACATCTAGCTATTCCAAATGCAAATCTTCAGCAACCATAATACTTAAAATAGTATGAATAGAAGTCATCTTAACAATCGAAGAAAATATCTCATCAAAATCAATGCCCTTTTTCTGTACAAGCCATTTTACAACTAACTTGGCTTTAAATCTTTTCTTACCTCCATCTTCTTCTTTCAGCTGATAAACCCATTTGTTTGGTAAACCCTATTTACCTATAGACAACTTACATAATTCTCAAGTCTGATTTTTTAACAAAGAGTCCATTTCTTCTTTCATTGCAAGCTCCCACTGAACCTGTGTATCCACCTACATAGCTTCATCATACCCTTCTAGTTCACCAGCATCTGTCAACAAAATAGAATACAAAGAGGGAGAAAACCTTTCAGGAGGTCTACTTAGCCTTATTGACTGTCTAGCATTCACTGGAGTTTGTGGTATTTCTGGTTGTTGTTGCAGAGCATGAGGAACCACTAGAACATCACTATTTAGAGTATCATCCAGCACCACATAATCCTTTTCTTTCCTCTCATGTTGCTACAACTGATCTTTATACAACACCTTCTCATTGAATACAACATCCTTGCTTCTCACAATTTTTTTATTTTTAAAATCCCAAAGCCTATAACCAAATTCATCAATGCCATATCCAATGAAGGTACATTTTTTTAATTTTGCATCCAACTTGGTTCTATTTTTTGAGTCTACATGTGCAAATGCTTCACATCCAAAGGTTTTGAGAAAAGAATAACTCACCTTCTTACCTATCCATGCTTTCTCTGGAATACCACAGCCCAAAGGAACTGAAGGACCTTTATTAATTAAATATATAGCAGTGTTGACAACCTCTACCCACATGTTTAAAGGCATCCTAGCATGCAATCTCATGGTCCTTGCACACTCCATTATTGTCCTATTCATGTGTTCAGCCACTCCATTTTCCTGTGGAGTCCCTGGAACCATTTTCTGCCTACGAATTCCATTAAAGGAACAATAATCCTCAAATTCTTTGCTACAATACTCACCATCATTATCAGATTTGAGACATTTTAATCTTTTACCTGTCTCATTCTCAACCAAGCTTCTCCATTTCTTAAATATTTCAAATACATCAGATTTCTACCTAATGAAATAAATCCATACCTTCCTAGTTGTATCATCTATGAATGTAAAATAATATCGAGAGCCACCAAGAGAAGATACCTGAGCTGGTCCCCATACATCTGTATGCACAAGCTCCAACTTTTCATCTTTCTTTTGCTTTCCATCCTTGAGAAAACTAACTCTCTTTTGTTTTCCATACACACAACATTCACAGAAATCTATATTAATACATTTTAGACTTGGTAAAACTTTCTTAGAATGAAGTACCTTCATACCTTTTTCACTCATATGCCCAAGTCTGTTATGCCACAGCGTTGTCTCAGAACTTGCAGCAACTATTACAGTCTCTTCTTGCGAACCTGCAGCAACTGTTCCTGAACCTATTTGTTTTTTCTCTGCAACAACTAAAGTAGAAGGAATAGTATGACTTATACAAAGATATAAGGTGCCTACTTTCACACCTTTTGCTGCTATTAAGGCACCTTTTGAAACCTTCCAATTTTTATCAGTAAATGTAACAATGTAACCTTCTTCAGCTAGCTGCCCTGCTGAAATTAAAATCCTACTAAGCCTTGGAACATGCCTCACCTCTTGTAGCAGCCAATGATTCCCATTCTATAACTTAATCTTAATTCTTCCCTTTCCAACAATCTAATAGGGTTCGTTATCTCCCAAATAAACTAGCCCAAAATCCCCTTGGACATAATCAAGAAAATAACTTCTATGGGGCATAGCATGAAACGAGGTCCCTGAATCTAAAACCCATGAATCATCAGCATTATCTAAGGAAAGAATCAAAGCATCATCTTCAAATTTATTACTTACCACATTTGCCTCCTTATTGCCTTCTTGTTTGTCTCCTTCTTTATTCTTCTAAGACCAATAATATTTCTTCATATGACCTAGTTTCCCACAGTACCAGCATTCCTTCTATCCTCTGGATTGGGATCTCTTGTCCTTTGATTTTCCTCATGACTTCCCATGACCTCCAGAACATTTTCCTCTCTCCTTTGATCTGCCCCTACTTTATGCATTCAAAACACTACCTGATGTGGACCCTTCTGAGCTTTTCTGTCACATTTCCTCACTAAGGATAACACCAACAACATCATCAAATTTTAAAGTGTTTGAACCAGAGACAAAGTTACTTACAACCATTACCAAGCTATTCCATCTTTCTGGCAAAGAACATAAAACCAAGAGATCCCTCACCTCTTGATCAAATTTCACTTTTACAGAAATTAACCGATTGACAATCATATTAAACTCATTTAAATGATCTATCATACATCCACCTTCAATCATTTTTAGATTAAACAAATACTTCATGAGAAATACCTTATTTGAGGTTGAGGGTTTTTCATACAATTTAGCCAAAGATTTCATCAGTTCACTTGTTGTCTTTGCTTCTGTTATATTGAATTCCACAGATGGTGTCAAGCACAACTGAATGGTTCCTAGTGCCTTTCTGTTTAGAAGTTCCCAATCCTCATCCATCATTCCTGTTGGTTTCTTGGATACTCCTTCCAATGACCTCCATAAATCCTTCTGATGGAGGTAATCCTCCATCTGCATCTTCCATAATTGATAGTTTTTCCCATTAAATTTATCAACCTTTAATTTACCCTCATCCACCATTTAGCCCACTCAACCGTGAGACCTTCCTGTAGACGATAATTGAACACAAGCTACTCTAATACCACTTGTTAGGGTTAGCTAGTAGAAGATATCAATTAAATGTACATAAAGATTAAACAGAGGAATGAAAAATATATAGAAATATAACTACGAGAGATAATTTTAACTTGGTTCATCCAAACTCGGGCTACATCCACCAATAGAGAGTCTAATATTATTATCTAGTAAATCAAACCGATTACAACCAGTAATCCCTACAACTCAATATCGATGCAAATGCTACAATACATCAATGGAAACCCTAACCCTTAGCCGCTTTTATCAAGCCTTATGTCGGTTACAAAAATTAAGTTTTTTTATGTCAACTAATAGAAAAATAACTCTTGATGCCTTTATAAAATAATTTGGGGGGAAACAATGCCAATAAAAGTGGGGAAAATTTAACCTCCAAGTCTGATTAGGCTCCATATTCCTTGCATGTGTGTTTATTTCCACAAGTTGAGTAAACTAGACTTTGTCCACCAAACACCAATTCAGATTCCACTCCAAAAATCCCCTACACTAAGAGTCTTATCATAGATCGCTCTAGACACCTCCAAATTGATAATTAAATGATGATGAATTAACAAACACTACTATGACCTCATCATTTTTGGTGTCGTTTTCAGGGATATAATCTACAAATCATTGTAGGTTAATGTGTTGATAAGACTCCTTGAATGAGTGCATTCTAAATCTATTAGTTTATGAGTAGGCCTAGGGATGCCTTAGGTCGATTAATTAGACAAACCATAGCTAGCACATCTCTGGAACTTAATCATCTGAGTGATCAAGGATCTCCTATAACATCAAAATCTCCCATTCTCTCTGATACACCTTCTACAATGGGTGATAATGGTGATCATGATGAACCAACTAATAATAGAACATTCTCTTATCTAATCTCTATCACTCTTGAGAGAAATGAACCTGCACAAAAAATATATCTCCTGCATTCCTAACCACCTTTCAAGGGAAAATTTTTGAAGACCCATACCAGTTCCTATTTGAATTTAAGGTCCTCTGCCAAACCTACGATTATTCCACAAACAACCAAAAATTAAAACTTTTTCCTTCCACTCTCAAGGAGTCAAGGCTCTGATGGTTCATGGGCCTAAGAGCATACTCTATCTCTACTTGGGATGAAATGGAAACCGCTTTCCTTAACAAATATCAAGATTATTGTAGAGTCAGGGATAGGAAAGATGAACTCTTCCATATGAAGTAGATGTAAGATGAAAATTTGGAGGATTATGTGGATAGATTCTTATTTGTCCATAGGAGATGTGGAAATAATCTAGATAAGGAATTAAGTAAAACTATTTTTCTGAGAGGAATTGATGATGAGATTAGGGAAGTCTTAAACCTAATGGGAAAAGGAGATATTAATAAACAAGATTTTGTAGAAATTGTAGAAGTTTGTAGAAATTACTCTTGCACTCGTGCAGGTAAGAGAATATTGAAGAAATGTAGTACAAGTAATGTTACAAAAGTAATGGAAGAGATATCAAATTTAAAAACTAACATCTTGCTTCATCTGAATAACACCTTGGATGGTACGCAAGCTAGTAAAAGGAACATGGAACCCTTGGCCATTTATTGCCCTCAATGTAGAGAAAAACATCTGCTTAGAGAGTATCCCTTAAACTAAACTGATTTGTGCAAAATCTATGAGAAAAGTCATCCTACAAATGAGTGTAGCCTATTCCCTAAAATCAAAAATAGATTGAAGAAGGTACCAACAGATGAGGAAGAACTAAATTTTATTGGCCATAAACAACCAATATGCTCCAAGGGGCCCATCCAATTGGGGCACAACCTCTTAGAATGGACCTTGGGAAGGTCCACTTCCTCTAATGCAAATGTCACCCTAATGGGGACCAACCTAGCCTTAGCCAGACTTGACAAATCAATCTTGGACCAACTCTCAGTGGCCAAATCAACAATAATATTAACATCAGTGGGCACCTCAATATAACCAAGGAATGAGGTGATTTGGGAATCAACCTCAAGCCTTACTTCCTAGACCCTCATAGCCTACAAATCTGAATCCAAGTGATCAGGTAAATCAACCTCCAATGCCTGCTTAGCTAGTTCCCAAACCTAAAAACAATAGGCCACAACAATAGGTGTATAACACAGATCCAAATACTGCCACCTTAAGTGTTATGGAAATCAATGACATCCAACTTTGATCTTGAAGCATTCCTGTAAATATTCCTATTGAGGAAGTCACTAAGGAAGAGGAGGTAATGCCCAATGTTGATAAACAACAAAAGGATGATAGGACTGAAACAAGAAACTTGGAAGAAATTCTAAAGGAAACCTCTATTCCATTCCTAGAGAATTTAAAATAGACTCCTCCAAAATCTAAGGAAAACTAGCTTGCACATGATGATTCATAGTTAATCAAGGAACTTAGAAAGATACATATTGAAGTCCCTTTGTTACAAGAAATAAAGGATATCCCTGAGATAAATTAGACCATTAAGAGCTTATGCTTAAAATTTCCAATTAGAAAATGAAAATTACCCAACACAATCCAAGTACAAGGGAAACTTGTCGATGTTCTTTTAGGCAAGCTAATTCCTCAAAAATATGGAGATCCTGGAAGTCTTGTTATTTTAGTGGAAATAAAAGGAGTATCAGTCTCTAATATACTAATCAATTTGGGAGCTGATATCAATGTGATGACTTCAAAAACTACATAAGCTCTAGCATTAACACATATTCAACTAACATCAACTATGTTACAGATGACAGATTTATCTATCACCAAACTAGAGGGGATTCTGGAGGATATCATAGTCACTATTAATACTTGGGACTATTCAGTTGATTTCCTCATCCTTCAGACTAGAAAGAAATGTTTAGGGTACCCAATAATACTTGATAGACCTTGGTTGGCTACTGCAGCAGCCCTTATTGACTGTAGGTCAAGAAACATGACTATTTTGAATGGGAAAAAGTTGAAGGAACTTTCCATTTATCCCCCTACTAAACCATTCCTATAGTATGAGAACAAACCATGGATAGATGATCTGATGGATTCAGATGAAGAGGATGCCTCCCCATTGGCAATGGTAATAATTGCAGAACATCTTGATAAATACAATGAGTAGTATAAAGATTTGGAATCAAACAACAAGACCCCCTTGTACAGTGTCAGTCAGCAAGAGGTCTCCGGATGGCTCCGAAGAGATCCAAAGGGATCTTTCAAGGCATTCCACTATCCATATTATGAATAGATTGCTTCCCAATTAAATTATCAATAGGCAAAAATGTTACACCAGATTGTGTCTCACCTTTGTCCATAAAATACTTTGTTAAGTCCTTACAAAGACCTTTCTATTCATAATGGCACAAAGAAAATCATTGTCCAAATGAACAAACAACTCTCTATCAGTAGTTGGATAATAGAAACAGAAGAAATTTGATTGACAAAACTGTTGCAAAATCATACCCAGGCTTTTGCATCATAGCTACACTGAAGATGTCTATCTAGTTAGACAACCACAGAGGAGAATTAATCCAGCCTTGAGGGATATAGTGAAGGAAAAAATAGAAAAATTGTTACAGGTAGGATTCATCTACCTCATTTCTGACAATCAGTGGGTATCGCCATTGGTTACAGTACCAAAGAAAAATGGCAAGTGATGAGTCTGCATTGACTATAGAGAATTAAGCAAAGCCACTAAAAAGGACTATTTCTTATTTCCCTTCATCAACCAGGTGCTGGATAATCTAGCTGGTAGTTGCTACTTCTCCTTTCTAGATGAATTCAGTGGCTACAACCAAATCCAGGTGGCTCTAGAAGATTAGGATAAGACTACCTTAATGTGTCCATGGGGGACATTTTCCTACAGAGTTCTATCATTCAGATTATGTAATGCACCAGCCACATTCAACGAGTCGTGTTGGCAATTTTTGTTGATTTAGCCAATACATGTGTGGATGTTTATATGGACTATTTCACGATGCATGGAAAAACTTTTGATGAAGCCTTAAATAGTTTGAATAAAGTACTTGAAAGGTGCAAAGAACATCAGTTATCCCTAAATCATGAGAAGTGCCTTCTTATGATGACTAAAGGGATAGTCCTAGGTCACCACATCTCACAAGAAGGAATGAAAGTGGACCCCAAAAAGGTTGAAATTATTGTTCAAATCCCCCCTCCTCAAACTCAAATGGAAGTGAGAAGTTTCGTAGGACATGTTGGGTATTATCGAAGGTTCATTGAAAACTTCTGTAGGAAAGTTGATCCTTTGTTTACCCTACTTAAAAAGGATTCTGAATTTAATTGGAAACAACAATGTCAAGAATCCTTTGAAGCCATCAAAAGCACCCTCATGCCAACACCAGTCATCAAAGGACCAAATTGGGGTGAACCTGTAGACACCTAAAAATGTCTTTACCACTTAACCAATCTTTGACATCACCAATATTACCAATTACCCTTCCAATTAATTAATTAAATTTTTATTTAATTAATTATTTATTCCAACACCTGACTATTCATCATTTCCCCCTTCAAATTGAATTAATTTATTTAATTCAATAGTTCCCCATTTACTAACATTAGCCCAATTAATTAAATAAATATGAAAATGTTTATTTGATTAATTCACCCATTCCATTAAACCTAATTAATTGAATAAATCATGTTTATTTAATTAATTCAACCTATTAATCAGCCTATCCCTACCCTAGTTAATTAAATACCTATTATTTAATTAGCTAGTCTAACCTACATGACCCTAGACCTAGGATTAATTAAATCAAACATTATTTAATTAATCCTATCCCGTAATTAACCCATCCACTAATTTACTACAGCAATATTAATTTAACTAATCACCTTGATTACTTTGGTCAAACCTTGTTTAACACTCCTCCCCACATCCCACAAATAAAAAGTTGATATTTATGCCACATAAAACATTTTTTTATACACACTTGTCATAAACCTCATTAATAACCTCTTACTCCTTACACATGTCATAACTCATTTATTGGAGCTCTTCCCAAAATATTTTTTTAATTCATTTCTAATCCTCCTCTCCTCCCCATATGAATTTTTAATTCACATCTAATCCATCTTATCTACCCTCATTTAATTCACTTCTCTTCCCAAGATGAATTAAAAATTCATCTTTATTCTCATCCCTCCATTTTTTATGATTGAATCTAAGCCCTCCACCTCACATTCATCCTCATCCATTGATCTCCCAGATGAATCTCAACCCTTGAATCAAATCCCCCTCCAAAAAGCCTATAAATACACCCTCATCCAAGCCATTTGATCATCCACAATTTGAGCAAAGTCATTATGCCAAAATCTCCATCAAATTCATCTCATTGAGCTAGGTTTTTTGTAGTGATTTGCATTTGAGTAGAGCATTTTACATTGCAAGAAACCATGGGTAAAGCAAGAGCCTAAGGGTGCAAGGCTCTCCACCTTAGCAGGGAGTTGGGATTCCATCTTGAAGGTATAACTTGTGTTTTACATTGCATTTCTTTGTGTTTTATCTTTATTTTGATTTCCTTAACCCACAAGGTACATACTAATATTTTTGTGTGAGTTTTTGTATTTGGAGACACGTTTTTTGTAGGTTTCGATACCAAAGACTCTCTATTTGACACCATTTCTCCCCGCAGTGGCGCTATTTCTTCGTACTGTGGTGTCATTTTAGATTGTTTTGGTGCCTATTTTGCACGACGTTTTCCACTAATGTTGATATCATAGTTTGGCTTTTGGTGGCTTTTTGAATGTTTTAAGAGCTTTTAGGATAAGGTACTCTATGTTTTGACATGAAATACACAGAAAGAAGGGGAGATAATGGCAATTTTTTTTTAAAACACTTAGCTTTCTTTTGTCTTTCACCCTCACTCTTTTGTCTTTTAATAACACTTTCTTAGATGTTTAGAACTAACAAGGGTCGTTTAAAAAGAATAAGAAGCCTTTTTATGACACTTTGAATCAATATTTGTCATTAACCACTTATTTTGTAGCCCCTTTTGAAGCACTACATCATTTTGGTGCCAAACTCACCCAGATCAGCGCCATCTTGCTTACTGCACAAGGTAAACTGAAGTAAAAACATATTTTGGCACCATTTCCCTTTCTGGTAGCGCCTTTTGATACTTTAGCACCATTTTTATATTCTATAGTGCTATTTTCTATAATAGTCATAAATAGTTGTTTCTCTATCTGCAGTGCTATTTTTGGTTTCTATGGCACCATTTATTTGTTTGGTGGTGCCTTTTTATTCTATTTTGGTGCCTTTTTCTATGCTAATATTGGAGTCTATGCAAGGTATTGACAGTGTTCTGCAGGTTAATAATGTTTGTCCAAGACTCAAAAATTAGACTACTAACATCTTTTTGCAAGGTTTTGTTAAACTTAGAAACACTTCATTTTGGTGCACTAAAACAAACTTTGCTTTCTTAGGTTAGAAAACATTTGGATTTGGTGTATTAAAATTAACCTTGTTTGCAAACAATCATAGACACACTTCATTTTAGATCTTAAAAAGAACGTAGCTTTTGTTTGATGTGTCTTGTGTGCTTGCACACTTGTGTTACCGAAGGGATAGAATCAAAGTATCCTCTCCCCTCACCTTCAAAAGGATCTTGGGCGAAGAGAAATGGTTCTACTTTCTTTTTCTTAGAGGGGGCCTACCCTTGAGACACATCCGCAAGGAGAACTCATTGGCAACCCCAAGCGGTACTTTCATTCAGTCTACTATAGAAAATAGGATAAGGCGAAAGCCAAGTCCAAACCAGTATTAGCGCTTACCGTTTGGTGCTAGTTCGAAAGGAAGTTGTACCTTGTGTGTATGAAGCTCCTAGTAGAACTAGTTAAAACCTTAAGTGGTTTACTAGATGTTCATAATCTGTCGATCCCCTAAATGTTCCCCCACTAAGAACCTTTGTGCTAGTGGCCAAAATCCTTCTATTTGTTGGTACAAGAGGTTGAACCTCTAAAGTTGTCCCACATTCTCGCAATTCAAAGTAGAGATAGCAAATTTTTTGAGATCTTCATGTCTTTAGGAATTTGAAGTTTGGTGTTCTCGAGAAGTGTGTGTCATGTAAGGGGGAGCCAGTGCCACCAAACTTCTAAGCTATCCACTCTAAGTAAGTGTGGCTCAGAGTTATCCGTAGTGGGAATCCAACAAATATTGTCTTTTGTTCGCCTTAGGTTGTACAAGTGCTTGATGAATATTCAACATTACTGCATTTCACAACAAAACCATTGGCCATTATGTTCTCTTGTTTGAAGTGTTTGTATGCTTGCCAAGAAATCATCATTGAAACATTTGACATTTCCCAAAGAACTAATCATTTGACCTTCAAAAATCCAAAAGTTGACATCAAAACCCCATTTTTACCAAAAACTTGCCATTCACTACCTTGTTTTGGTGCCAAAAGCCTTTTGTTTGGCACCTAAATTTTCATTGTGACTATTGTAGTACCATTTTATAGATCCTTGGTGCCATTACTTGCTATTTTGGCACCTTATCCTTAAGCTTTGGTGCTATTTCCAAATCAGCGTGCACACATGCCTAGAAAATTATTTTGGGACCTTTGAAATCTGCACATCCATAATCCACAACCACCTTGCCCAAAATCAATCAAAACCATCCCCATAACCATTTTGACCCAAAATTTTCATCCACATTCCCATTTGGACCTTAGAAAATAACCATTTTCACTATTGGACCCTTCATCATACATCAAACGATTGTACCCTACCATAAACCATCCCCTTTTATAATCTTATCCATTTGATTTTTATTTTTGGACCTTAATTCATCATTCAACAAACCCATCCAAATTTCATCCACCTATCCTAAATCAAAAACATCCAAAAATCCCATAATCAAAATTTCAATCAATATCAAAAATTATATCCCAAATCAACCTTTATGTCAAAAATTGAATCTAGATTTTATCCTTTCACATCCTATTTTGCTTGTTGGTCATTAGTCTACTTTGAAGTAGAATAATCATCCCTTTTTGCTTAAAGTTTATAAGTCTACCTTGAGTAAGAAGAAACACCCATCTTACAACATCCAAAAATCTAGACCTATTTGAGCTCACCCTTTGATTTGAACATCCTTCTAAACATCATCAAAATCTATCATCTAAAACATCTAAATTACCTAAGGTTTTCCTTAGTTGAGACACCATCCAAAAACCCATACCAAATTCTTTCTCACTAAATCATCTTTCCAATCCTTTTGGTCCAAAATATTGGAGAATCAATTCACCCACCTCCTTAAAGGTCTTAACCTCTAAGGTTGTTCCACCATCCTCACATTTTTAATATTTACCTTCCTTATGTTGCTACTTTTAAGGATTAATTCTCTAAAAGTTAAAACCTATACCCACATCACACCATTATCCCTAGATTTAGACTTTGAGGATATTATTCTCCAAAATATAAATCTTTGATTCCCCAAACAAATCCCAATCACCTCGTTCCCCTTTTCATCCCCATCCCTCAAACATTCACATCTTCACTCCCACTTATCCTTGGGTCCAATAAATCAAACCTATTCTCTAAGGTCTCAACCTTCATCCACCCCCAATCAAATCCACACCATTGCATGCCTATAACAAGATCACAATCCAAGAAGAGTCAAGAAATGGTCCATCATAGAAACAACTTTGGCATAGGGATGCCACAAACTAACCAAAGTAATGTCTCCTTCGTCCAACAAGTGCCATCATACGACTCTACCACTATGCTAAATCCTTTCCCCTTCCCATCACAAACACAACCATCTAACACCAATCAAGTGGGTCAAGATATCTTAGACTTTACACAAGATGTAGATTCCCTGAATATTCTTGATAAAGTCCTAAGATGGGACCCTAGTAGATATCTTGAATTCATTCTTCAAAATGGTGCTATGATACCCAATGTCACCACATCTTCACAACCATCCACGTCACACACCAACCCTAACACATCTCAAGCCTCAAACTTCACCACTTCCACAAATCCCACTAACTCTAATGTCACCACATCTACCAATCCCACCAATGTATCAACCACATCAAATGTCTCAAGACATCAACATCCAATATCACGACTTCCATACCCCAAATCACCTTAGGCATTCCCAACAACACCACACACGCAAGTGTTACCACTAGTGCTCCACAACTTAACCCCAACACTATAGCCTTCATAAACCAATTATTTTTGCAACCACCCCCTAACATAACCAACGCCAACCTATGTGCTAATCTGTCATCTAATTTCACATATGTACAAAACCCCATCTCCCAAGCACCCGTTGTATCATCTGTCCAAACCATGCAACACAATCCCAACCCACAACTTCCACCACACATTGTGCAACAACTTCTTGCATACCAACAATATCTTGTGCTCCAAAACCAAAATGCCAAAAATCAAACATCCCAACATCAAACGCCACCTCAAAATCAAATTTCACCCTTCATCCAACAACTCATGCAAAATCAACAAAACTGTATTTCACAACCACCTCCCAACCAAGATTTAGCTAGCATCATCCAAACATTAATCCAAAAAGGTGGACAACATGCAACAAGGAAACAAATGAAAGCAATATTCTTTCAAAGATATTTTCCCTTACCCATTTGATAGGTCTTTATACATGCCTCCCTTGCCCAAAAACTTTGAAACACCCAAATTTGACAAATACAAAGGAAAGGGAGATCCTAGAGAACACCTTCAGGAGTTCTACATCACTTGCTTGGAAGTCTCATATGATGACACCTATTTAATGAGACTTTTCCCTATAAGCCTTGGTGGCCAAGCCACCAAATGGTTTTCTCACCTTCCTCCGAGTATCAAAACATTCCATGAAATCGCAGAGAAATTCATAAACCATTTCTCCTATAATTTCAAACATGAAATATCAATGACTGATCTTTGCAATACCAAACAAAAGAATGAAGAATCTTTCACTTCCTTTTTGCAAAGATGGAGAGACTTGGCAAGAAATCTCCCTTGGCCTATCCCCGAAGAACAACTAGTTACCATGTTTGTGGCTAATCTTAGTCAAGAAATGGGTTTCCATTTGCAAATACAATGCACATCAACCTTTGAAGAGGTTATTGACAAGAGAACTACCATTGAAAGAGCCCTCATTACCAAGGGCTCTATAAAAATTTATACCTACAACAACAAAACTAACAACAACAATAACAAGGTTAACAAAAACACCCTGAACACAAACAACAACATGCAATCAAATGATAAACCTCACTTTTGGGGAAGAATAAAAATACCCTCAACGACAGTGTCACTGATTTGAAGGTCATTCAACATGTGCAAAATCAAATACCACCAAACACATCCACCACAAACAATGTCAATGTCTCCAAAGGACCACCTAAACAAAATAATAATCCCAAGAGGAAATTCACACCCTTAGGGGAGCCCATTCAAGATTGCTTGAATAAACTTGTAAAGGTAGACATGATCACATTACCCCCTATTTGACCCTATGATGAGAACCAATTCAAGCCCTCTTGGTTTGTTGAAAAAACTTATTGTGAATACCATCGCGTAAAGGGACATAAGACATCTAGTTGCATGAGGCTAAAGCATAGTATTCAAGACCTTATAGATAGGGGTTACATAACCCTTGATGAACCACTAAAACAATCACCAAATGCTAATCTAGGAGCTTACAAGGATCCTCTACCCAACCACAACAAAGGAAAAGCATCCTCGTCCAACCAAGCTTACAACATTGTACCACCACCTGCTTCCTTTGATTCTATCATAGGAAGGATAGAGACCTCTACTAATCACATCAAAACCATCACCATTCAAGAAAAAAGCACATAATTGTGTTGTCACTACTCACCGCAATTGTGTATCCATCTGTGGGGCACCCACCAATGACCAACCATCCACAAATACAACCTCCTACATCATCTAGGCAAAACCCCCGCACAAATCTCCATCCTTGAATTACTCCACACATCTCCCCTTCACAAATAAATCCTTGACAAAGATTTAATGGAGATCCAAGTCCCCACCAACCTGAATGTGGATCAATTCCAAGCCATGGTGGGCCACATTGCTTCACCACACCATCTCACCTTCTTTGAAAAGGAAAGCTTCAATCCATCTGATGGTTCATAGCATAGCTAGCTGATAAATGCCAGCTATTTCAACATCTCCTCTACAAGAACATAGCCTTTGTGTGGGATAGTCAGTGTCAGAATGCTTTTCAGTGACTGAAAGAATACCTCGCTAACTTGTCTGTACTTGTTCTACCGAAACAAGAACCCCTCCTCTTGTATATTTCAACAATAGAAACAACTATAGGGGCCTTATTGGTGCAACATGATGAACAAGGAAAAGAAAGAGCCATATATTAAATCAGCCATACCTTGGTGCCCTATGAGCTAAATTACACTCCAATTGAATGGGCATGCCTAGCTGTCATCTTCACTTCACAAAAGTTGAGACATTACATGCTTAATCACAAGACTAAGCTCATTGCCAAGATTGATCCACTAAATTATCTTCTGACTAGAGTCGCCCTTACAAGAAGAATGGCTAAATGGGTAATGATCCTAAGTGAGTTTGATATTGAATACACAGAGAGAAAATCCAATAAAGGATAAGTAATTACTGATCAATTAGCTAAGGTACCAATTCCAACAGAGTGACCAACACTTGTAGAGTTTCTGGATGAGTCTATATTGACAATAACACCACCAACAGAATCATGGAAGATGTATTTTGATGGGTCTTATATGCATAGAGGCTCGCGGGTAGGCATTTTGTTTATTACCCCTCAAGGAGATACCATCCCCAAATCATACAAGATTACATTTCCATGTACAAACAATGTAGCAGAATATGAGGCCCTCATCACAGGACTCTACATGGCAATTCAGTAGAAGATCAAGAAGTTGATGATTTATGGAGATTCCCAATTGGTCATTTGACAAGTCAACAATGAATACAAGACTAAAGATGACAGGCTCTTTCCCTATAAAAGAATGGTAGATGAATTCAAAGATTATTTTGATGATATCCATTTTGAACAGATTCCAAGGTTGAATAAAAAAGTAGCAGATGCCATGGCCATGATAGGATCCTTAGTGGACATGAAGAAAGATATCAAGAAATGTGAGTTCCTGATCAAAGAACTACCCATACTGACTTATGATGTTCCATAATTAGAACTAGTGTGTGACATTATTGGTCCCCTATCTCCCTAGTATCAAGAGATGTACGTGTACCTTCATGACAACATCATCCCACCCAACCTATCATCCTCCCAACATAAAAGCTTCATCCACCAATCCTCCTGCTTCACCCTTATAGGAGACACTCTCTATAAAAGGAATCTTGATGGTACGCTTTTACAATGTCTCAACTCTAGAAAAGCTGAAGTGGCCTTACAAGAGGTACATGAAGGAATTTGTGGGGCACACTCGAGTGGACCTATCCTAGCCAAGAAGATCTTAAGAATGGGATACTACTGGCCATCCATGGAGCGAGATGCTTATAGGTTCGTGAAGAAATGCTTGATGTGTTAGCAACATGGGGACCTCATTCATGCACCATCACAAGAGATGCACCTAATAACAAATCCATGGCCTTTTTCACAATGGGGACTCAACCTTGTAGGTAAGATTCACCCTCCATCATCCAATGGTCATAAGTTAATTATCACTGCCACCGAATACTTTACCAAGTGGGTTGAAGCAATTCCACTCACATTCACCATAGGCATCCAAATATCTAAATTCATTCTCCATTACATAATATGCCGATATGGAATCTCCCATTCTATCATCATAGATAAGGGGAACCATTTAAAAACTAGGAAGTCCACATTCTATGTGAGAAATTTCAGATCCAACACCATTTTCCACACCCTATTACCCTTAAGGTAACAGACAAGCTGAAGCTTCTAACAAAACCATCCTATGTATTTTGAAGAAGATGGTTAATAAAGTTGGCCATGACTAACACCTCCAACTTAATCCCACCCTATGGGTAGGTACTGCACAAGCATCCACACACCTACAAGAGCCACACCATATTCCCTAGTATTTGGTTCTGAAGCCATCTTACCTATTGAGGTTAATCTCCCATCACTCAGAATTTATTTACAGAATATGGTCACTAATAAATAGTATCGAGTTACAAGGCTGTATGAGTTAGAACTATTGGATGAAAAACACTTGGATGCTCTCAACCATCTACAGGCATACCAAAATCACCTATGAAGAAGCTATAACAAAAAGATAAAGAACCATAAGTTTGAAGTAGGCAACCTTGTCCTTATGGAAAATCAGAAAAATTTGTAGGAGAGCACTAAGAAAGGAAATTTTGAGCCCAATTGGTTGGGACCCTATGTTATCACAACCAGCTATGGATCAGGGGCATATCAGCTTGCAACACCTGAGGGGTAGCCTCTAGATGAACCCATGAACATTCTACATCTGAAGAAGTTCTACGCATAACTCATCAAGTATTCCAAAGAAAAAAATACAAAAAAATCAAAAAAATAGAAAAATATCCAAAAAATTTGAAAAATCAAGAAAAACCTGAGTGCAATAAAGCCGTCCAATGGTGAAAATCACTTTGGTGATAACTTGGATAGGTACCATGGTGAAAACCTATCTTAGGCGCCATGTGTAGTGGCTAGGTTCCCCCATCTAATAAATCTGCTTTCCATCACGACACTCCACATTACACACATCCCAAGGCTTGGAATTCTGAAACATCAATCATCCACCCCGTATCATCCCACCCAAATCTAATCTATGGAACTAGGATCCTTGTAAGCTTCTTTTGTATAGCATAAATCCAAAAAATTGAAAAAATCCAAAAACAATAGAGAATCCAAAAAACACCAAAAACATTAGAAAAATCAGAAAAATACAAAAACACTCGGATGATCATCTCGTACATCATATCCCACATCATCACATCCATCCTAAACTATTCCCACATCATCAAGTTTTACCAGAACTACACATTCATCTCACCTGCATCTTGAAAGTGCCTTGATCCCATGGACATAGGGTGTGTAGACAATCTGGAATATGAAGGAGGTATCTAGTACTTAGATACATAAGATGTACCCATCCAACCCATTTGGATAGTCCCTATTTACTGAGCTTACTGGACTCAACAAATGAAACACACACTAAGCATACCCCAAAAACATCACATCTCACGCAAAAATTATCAATCAACATACCAACTATAACCATGACATGGCCTGATTATCCTTTTGCCCACCTTTCATAATTTAGCAAATAAAATCCAACCGATTCATGTCCTAGGATATATTGTTCCTACAATGGACAGAATCCATCAGCCTATCAACACCTATCTTGACAGGAGAATAAAATGGCTATTTGTGATTTTTTGATTGATCTTTTGATTCTTGATTTCCATCTTCTTGTCTTATTCTAGGTCATTTCCAAAGCTACCTTGATCCCATTATATCATTGTTACTGTATGTTGTGCTTGTGGATGGATTTCATTACTCCAAGCATAGTACTCATATCTTGAAGATAGGGTCAGTTCTAGCATACTGCTTCCCATTTGCATATTAGGTTATTCATACCTTCTATGTACTATGAGAAATTATGTTATGAGTCCCCTTCCCTCATCCAGACAAGGTTATACTACCTTGGACATGCATGAAATCAACCTATTGTTTGTGAGTCTAATCCATGCAAGTGTGGGATAAATATCATCACCAAGCTCCTCTCATACCTTCATGAAAAGTATCCTACTTTGCTATATTAAATCTAAAAATGCTCTCAATATTGGTAATGCTAGTACTGAATGTAGCTCATATCATCTTTCACTAGCCATCCAACCATATTATCTAGGCTTAGAATTTTGATCTACCCACACTAATCCATTCCAATCCCCACCCATCCATTCTAACACCCCCCTAACTAACATCCCCCCTCTCACTTACCCCTTAACCCATTCAACCAACCTAACACACCTAAACCAAAACCCCTCTAATAACGTGGTGTCCAATAACCTAGCATTCTCTAAACCATCCTCACAATCCCCTTTTCCTCCCAACCCATAATCATACCCCTCCCTAACCTATTCCTCACCACCTAACCCCATCACCCAGGGTTTAACACACACATAACATGTATCATGACTTGTTCATTTCATTAACCATTGCACTAATTCATTATCATTGCATAAACTCATTACATCATCACTTCACATTCATCATGGAGATTCTAGAGGGAACACATCACCTGACAATTTCTATTGCTTGTTCCCTTCCCAACTTTCCCAAAAAGCACTGAACAGTGAGAAGTGGTTATATTACACAAATCAAGCTCTCACATAGGTGTAACATGACCATCCGTTACATTAATCATCCATAATAAATGTTTATTAATCTGAGCATTTATTCTCATTTCACAAAACCATTTTACATCCATTTTAATCCACATCATAATCCATAATCATAGCATACATCAACATTATCACATCATAATGCATAAACAACATAAGCAAGGCATAAATCATCACATCACAATACATGATCCATCACCATCATAAACATAACATATATATCATCATGATCCATAACATGATATAAAAACATCCATCAATATCCATCTAATCCATAGCATAAACATCACACCATCACATAGTGCATCATAATGAAACCATAACTACCACCTGCATAGATCATGATATCATAACAAGACCTCCATCCATAGGCCAAAAGAATCATAAACATCAAAAAATCCTTACAGCCATTAATATCTGAATTACACTATTAATAAGAGGTTGCTATAAAGATGAGATGAGGGAGGCATCCTGACATCGGTGTAATCATCAATCATTTCATCACATAATGCAACATAAATAAAATCATCCATCACATGAGAATATAATATATAAACCATCACATAAAAACATACATCATAAGTGCATCCATAACATGAACCATCATATACAAGCCATAAACATCATCAACATGAATCATCATATATCATCAAATATCATCATATATCATCATGTACATCGCTCAAAAATCATACAAGTCATGATACAAAATTGCCTATAAGGGCCCAAAATACATCAATATATGATAGCACATCAATCCTGGGCTAATGATCCCCTACCTAACTCTGTAGGTGACCCAGGTCATGGCTGCTACTACTACTATGGGGGTGCCTATTGTACCTATTGTGGCTATTGGGGTGCCAGTGGTGGAGGTACCATAGGCTGCTGAACTGGCTGAACAAACCACCTGGATCTATGGGACCTCGACATCCTGGATCCATTGCACTGGCTATAGCTGGGCATATGTTGACCCTCAGATACCACAAAACAATATGCTCCATAATAGTACTCGGCCCATCTACCCTCCTCTAGGAGCTAACTCTATGCCTGCTATAATTGTCCCTGGAACTATGTAATCTGAGTTTGAAAACTAGACCCATGCCAGTACCAGCCACCACCCCTTACAAACTCACCACCTGTGCCTCTGCTTGCTAGGCCCTAGCCTCTATAATCTTCCATAGAGCTCTCTCCAAATCTCACTCACCTATCACAGTAGCCACTTGAGCTTGTACCTATGCCAACTACACCTATAGCGTGCTCATCTGACCGTCTGATCCATCTAATAATGCAGCTGCCCCTCAAAGCTGCACAAGCTCCTATTGCTATCTCTATACTGTATCCTCCAGGCTTGCCAACTAACCTCAAAGAGTCCCAACCTCCTCCTCATCATCTATGCAGGTGCGCTTATGTGGTGTGCATCCTCTCAGAGCTGGCTCTGGCCCTGCCCCCAAGCTACCGGCCTCTACCCTACCAATTCCTAAAAATGTCATGGCAATCTTAGGAGCATGCTACTGATGCATCCTCTCCCTCACATGCAACTTAGTTGTCTGCTATGTTAGGGTGGCCCTTGATCCTTGCTACTATAGGGGTTCCTATGGGCGTGGCATCAATCCTCTATCCTCTCCCTATGCCTGTTGGGCAAGTGGTCTCTGCCTAGGACCCTACTGTCAGGGTGCTTGAGGCCTCTGCACCTGTCCTATCTGTACCTATTATACAGGTATCTGCTGCTACTGTTGTGGAGCCCACTACCTGGGCCTCACTACCTGATGACCTCCCTGCCCCTACTATGCAGGAACCTATGCCTGAGGTACTTGCTACTGCACCTATAATGGTGGTATCAGCCGCCATCCACCTCTCCCTCTACCCCACCCTCTCACTGCCATTTCCTACTTATAGGCTGCTATGGCCAACATCCCCATGGGATCATCCTCATCCCTCTTAACCTCCTCCTCCACCATATCTCCCTCCTCTACCTCCACAGTCATGTTAGGCTCCTTAGTCAGATCCATTAAATGGATCGGCTACCATGTCGCCCACCACTGATCGTACACAGGCCTAGTCCCTATGTCTACCACCTTATGCCCTCAATCCCACTACTAGGGCTATAATGCTGCAAAGTCAGCTATCATCACCTATGACTCTATGGGTGTTGGCCATCTCACATCCTACCCCATCCAGGCAAACACTGCCATCCCCTGAGAAAGATCCTACCGCAAGACAAACTGATGCATAACCTAGGAAGGAAGATACATGTCAATGGTGTGATCACCCCGACTCATCAAATAACATGGCTAGAATGTATAAGGCATATGCACATCATCATCTGACCATGACTCTACTCCATGTTGTTATATGGAGCCTAATCAGACTTGGAGGTTATATTTACCCCTCTTTTATCAGCACGGTTTCCCCCACAAATCCCTACGGGATCAAGGGGCAGCGCCCCCAAGACATAAGAAAACCCTATTTTTGTAACCGACAAAAAGCTTAATAAAAAGCGGCCAAGGGTTAGGGTTTGGGTATTGTATTGTAGCATATTGCAACAGTATTGAGTTGCAAGGATTGCTGATTGTAATCAGTTTTGACTTACTGGATAATAATATTGGACTCTCTGTTTGGTGGATGTAGCCTAAGTTTGGGTGAACCACATTAAAACTTGTCTCTTGCTGTTATTATTTCTATGTTTTTTCATTCCTCTGTTTAATCTTTATTTGCATTTAATTGATATCTTCTGCCGGCTAACCCTAACAAGTGGTATTAGAGTAAGGTTGTGTTTGGATTATCGTCTATAGGAAAGTCTCACAGTTGAGTGGGAGCAATGGTGGATGAGGGTAAATTAAATGTTGATAAATTCAATGGGTAGAACTATCAGTTATGGAAGATGCAGATGGAGGATTACCTCTATCAAAAGGATTTATAGATGTCGTTGGAAGGAGTATCGAATAAACTAGCAACAATGTCTAATGAGGATTGGAATCTTCTTGACAAAAAGGCACTGGGAACCATTTGGTTGTGCCTGGCACCAATGGTGGCATTCAATATAATGGAAACGAAGACAACAGACGGTCTGATGAAAGCTTTGGCTAAATTGTATGAAAAACCCTCAGCCTCAAATAAGGTATTTCTTATGAAGCGTTTGTTTAATCTGAAAATGGTTGAAGGTGGTTCTGTGATAGATCATTTAAATGAATTTAATATGATTGTCAGTCAATTGACTTCTGTAAATGTAAAATTTGATGAAGAAGTTAGAGCTCTCTTGATATTATGTTCATTGCCTGAAAGCTGGGATAGTTTGGTAATGGTGGTTAGTAACTCTGTTTCTGGTTCAAATACCCTGAAATTTGATGATGTTGTTGGTGTTATTCTGAGTGAGGAAATTCATAGGAAAAGCTTAGGTGGATCCAAATTAGGTAGTGTTTTGAATGCAGAAAGTAGGGGCAGATCAAAGGAGAGAGGAAAATGTTCGGAGGTCATGGGAAGTCACGAGAAAAATCAAAGGACAAAAGATCCCAAACCAGAGGACAGAAGGATTGCTAGTACTGTAGAAAACTAGGTCATCTGAAGAAAGATTGCTGGTCTCGGAAGAATAAAGAAGGAGACAAACAAGAAGGCAATAAGGAAGCAAATGTGGTAAGCAATAAGCCTGAAGATGATGCTTTGATTCTTTCCCTAGATAATGTTGATGATTCATGGGTTTTAGATTCAGGGGCCTCATTTCATGCTACGCCCCATATAAGTTATTTCCTTGATTATGTCCAAGGGGATTTTGGGCTGGTTTATGTGAGAGATAACGAACCCTGTCAGATTGTTGGAAAGAGAAGAATCAAGATTAAGTTACAGAATGGAAATCATTGGCTACTACAAGAGGTAAGGCATGTTCCAAGGCTCAGTAGAAATTTAATTTTAGCAGGGCAACTAACTGAACAAGTTTGCACTATTACATTTACTGATAAAAATTGGAAGGTTTCAAAAGGTGCCTTCGTAGTAGCAAAAGGTGTGAAAGTAGGCACCTTATATCTTTGTATAGGTCATACTGTTCCTTTCTACTTTAGCTATTATAGAGAAAAGACAAATAGGTTTAGGAACAGTTGCTGCAGGTTTGCAGGAAGAGACTGGAAAAGTTGTTGCAGGATTTGAGACAACACTGTGGCATAACAGACTTGGGCATATGAGTGAAAAAGGTATGAAGGTAATTCATTCTAAGAAAGTTTTACCAGGTCTGAAATATATTAATATGGATTTCTATGAAAGTTGTGTGTATGAAAAATAAAAGAGAGTCAGTTTTCTCACAGATGGGAAGCAAAAGAAAAATGAAAAATTGGAGCCTGTGCATACAGATGTATGGGGACCAGCTCAGGTATCTTCTCTCGGTGGCTCTCAGTATTATGTTACATTCATAGATGATGCAACTAGGAAGGTTTGGATTTATTTCCTTAGACAGAAATTTGATGTATTTGAAACATTTAAGAAATGGAGAAGCTTGGTTGAAAATGAGACATGTAAAAGATTAAAATGTCTTAGATCTGATAATGGCGGTGAGTATTGCAACAAAGAATTTGAAGTTTATTGTTCCTTTAATGGAATTCGTAGGCAGAAAATGGTTCCAGGGACTCCACAGGAAAATGGAATGGCTGAACACATGAATAGGACAATAATAGAGCGTGCAAGGACCATGAGATTGCATGTTGGACTGCCTTTAAACATGTGGGCAAAGGCTGTCAACACTGTTGTATATTTAATTAACAAAGGTCCTTCAGTTCCTTTGGGTTGTGGTATTCCAGAGGAAACATGGACAGGCAAGAAGGTGAGTTATTATTTTCTAAAAACCTTCGACTGTGAAGCATTTGCACATATAGATTCTGAAAATAGAACCAAGCTGGATGTGAAACCAAAAAAATGTACCTTTGTTGGATATGGCATTGATGAATTTGGTTATAGGCTTTGGGATTTTGAAAATCAGATAATTGTGAGAAGCAGGGATGTTATATTCAATGAGAAGGTGTTGTACAAAGATCAGTTGCAGCAGCATGAGAAGAAAGAAAAGGATTATGTGGTGCTGGATGATATTCCAAATAATGATGTTCCAGTGGCTCCTCATGCTCCGCAACAGCAACCAGAAATACCACAAACTCCAGTGAATGTTAGATGGTCAACAAGAATAAGTAGACCTCCTGAAAGGTTTTCTCTCTCTTTGTATTCTATTTTGTTAATAGATGCTGGTGAACCAGAAGGGTATGATGAAGCTATGCAGGTGGCTACAAAAGTTCAGTGGGAGCTTGTAATGAAAGAAGAAATGTACTCCTTGCTGGAAAATCAAACTTGGGAATTATGTAAGTTACTTGCAGGTAAAAAAGTTTTACCAAATAAATGGGTTTATAGGTTGAAAGAGGAAGATGGAGGTAAGAAAAGAGTTAAGGTCAGGTTAGTTGTAAAAGGATTTGCACAGAAAAAGGGCATTGATTTTGATGAGATATTTTCTCTGGTTGTCAAGATGACTTCTATTTATACTGTTTTAAGTATTGTGGCTGCTGAAGATTTACATTTGGAATAGCTAGATGTTAAAACTACCTTTCTCCATGGTGATTTGGAGGAGGAGATATATATGGAACAGCCCCAAGGATTTGAGGTCAAAGGTAAGGAGAAACAGGTGTGCAGATTGAAGAAGAGTTTGTATGGCCTAAAACAAGCACCTCGGCAATGGTATTTAAAATTTGACAGTTTTATGGCTGAGCAAGGCTACAACAAGTGTAATTCTGACTATTGTGTTTACTTTAAGAGGTTGGATAATGACAGCTACATTATTTTATGTTTTTATGTTGATGACATGCTCGTAGATGGGTCTAACATGGATCACATAAGAGAGCTAAAACAACAGTTAGCATAGTCATTTGCTATGAAGGATTTGGGGGCAGCAAAACAAATCATTGGTATGAAAATTTGTAGAGATAGGAAGAACAGAAAATTGACTCTATCTCAGGCTACTTATGTTGAAAAGGTGTTGCAGAGATTCCATATGGAGAATGTAAAAGTTGTCAGCACACCTTTGCCTAGTCATTTGAAATTGACTAAGGAGATGTGTCCTAAGACACAAGAGGAGGAAGAGAAAATGTCCAAGGTACCATATGCTTCAACTGTAGGAAGTTTAATGTATGCCATGGTATGCATGAGACCGGATATTGCACATGTTGTAGGAGTCGTTAGTAGGTATATGAGTCATCCCGAATTAGAGCATTGGAATGTGGTAAAATGGATTCTCAGATATTTGAGAGGTACATCTAATAAACACTTATGTTTTGGGGGCTCTAATACTGATTTAGCAGGTTATGTAGACTTAGATTTGGCAGGGGATATTGATACTAGGTGGAGTACTACAGGTTATGTCTTTACTGTAGGTGGAACAGCGATGAGTTGGATTTCCAGGTTACAAAAGGTGGTTGCTTTATCCACCACAGAGGAAGAATATGTAGTTACAACAGAGGCAAGCAAGGAGATGATATGGCTGCAATCTTTCATGAACGAATTGAGCACACAACAGGTTAACAGTTATTTGTTTACGGACAACCAGAGTGCCATACATCTTGCAAAGAATTTTGCCTTGCATTCAAAGACCAAACACATACAGTTGAGGTATCACTTCATTCGGTCGGTGTTGGATGATGGATAGTTACTGCTAGCCAAGATACATATAGATGACAATCTAGCAGATATGTTTACAAAGGCAATGACAAGGGAGAAGATGAGCTCCTCTTTAGCTTCAGTTGGTCTTCTAGACTGAAAACAACAAAAACAGAATAGCAGAGTCCAGGGTACTTATTTCTAGTGGGAGCTACAGGGTCAGTGGTGTTATGATCAGTCTCCAAGTGGGAGATGATATGGTGTGGAGTCTGATCAGTCTCCAAGTGGGAGATTGTTATATGGAGCCTAATCAGACTCAGAGGTTATATTTACCCTATTTTTGTAACCGATAAAAAGCTTAATAAAAAGTGGCCAAGGGTTAGGGTTTGGGTATTGTATTGTAGCATATTGTAGTGGTATTGAGTTGCAGGGATTGCTGATTGTAATTGGTTTTGATTTACTGGATAATAATATTGGACTCTCTGTTTGGTGGATGTAGCCTGAGTTTGGGTGAACCACGTTAAAACTTGTCTCTCGCTATTATTATTTCTGTGTATTTTCATTCCTCTATTTAATTTTTATTTGCATTTAATTGATATCTTCTGCCAGCTAACCTTAACACTCCAATATACGGCCCCCTTGTAACCCATATGCACATCATCATCTGGCCACGACTCTACTCCAATATGTGGCCGCCTTGTAACCCAAATTAGATCATCAAGAACCCACCACCAATAATGTAACCATCTAACATGAGAGTACTCAAGGGGCTACCAGTATAAGAACACAAATGGCTCAAACTATCGGCAAAAATATGCCCCTTGTGGCCTAGTAATCACAATGTGCTTAAAGGCCCACACGTTCAGTAGTGTGACCCCAACAAATAACATCAAATCATAGTGATATACTATAGTATGCATCTCATGATACAACTACCCTAACATGCATGGCCCCCATACATAGACCATCTCATCCGGCACCATCCCCTCTATCATCTCCCCCCACCCCACTGGAAAGCCTCAAGCCCACTAATCTGACATCACTATAACTCCAATCAATGTACAAAGAAACAAGGTAAAATGATCTATACCCACTACCAAACTCTTGTCATAACACATCTCTCATCTATCCTGTGACAACTCTGGTTGGCCTGGGGTAAACGCTCTGCCTAAGGCTACCCGTCCCCTCCTCGTATGATACACCACTCGTGCTCTATGAATTGGTAGCTTGAGGATGCGATAAACATCCTCAAGGGTGATGGTAATCTCCCCTATCGATAGGATGAAAGAACACATCTCAAGTCACCATCGCTCTACAATAGTTGTCATCAATGCCCTGTGTGCTCGCAAGACGGGCATATCTGACACTGTCAACAAACCCAATCTCACTAGTCGAGCCAGGGTGGCTCCATCAAACCCAGCCAATAACTGCATCACCATGGGAACGTGCCGCTCCTGTGACCCCATGATCCCTCCTAGTTCCTTCATCCACAAAATGTCAGTTAAACAACTTACATTTTTCTAAATCAACCACTTTGCACTAATTTTTCTTCACTTTGGAACAAAAATTCAATTTGGCACCAATATTTTCTACCATTGCACCCATCCTAAATATAGCACTTGTATATCCTAACATCACATCATTCTAGAAAATGGTGCCACTCCCTCTCAGGAAGGCACCATTCTAGAGAATGGGACTGTTGTTCCTCCATTTAGCATTGCTTCGGTGCGCACCGAGAATTTATCACATTTTGGACACCATTTAGTAGAATAGCACCACTATCCCAAATGGCACCAATTAACATGATGGCATCATGTCTATAGGTGGTGCCAATCTTCCCGATGGCACCACGAAACCCTAGGGTGCGATTTAGCGACAATCGGCTACATTGTGCCAAAGCGTTTATCTTTGGCACCAAATCTTCCCATTTCTCTCAATGCGGATTGGTGCCATTTTAATCAATCTCCCGATGATGCCAAACCCTATGCACACTTCCCAAAGTAAAAAAAATGCGACAAAGCAAAAAATGACAAAGCTAGCATAGTCCGCCTACCTGGTCACCAGCCTCTACTGATCTCTTGTAGGAATGGACTCGCTTGGACAAGTGCTCAAAGCATAGGAAGAGTTGGTTCAGGTTCACCATCATGTCTCTCCTCTTTCATCCAAATGTCTCAATGAGTACAAATGTGGCACTTTAGGGCCCACTTTTTTCTATTTATAGAAGGCCATGTCATCCTCCAACACATATTTTCCTCCCCAGCGTGCAAATCATAATCTTTTTCACCTATTTTTCTTCCTATTAACCTATTGTTCCCTCCTCTATCCATTTTTCAACTCAGTTTCTTCCTTTCGACAACTCACCCAATTTTTATTTTTTTCACCCGACCTCTCGAAGGAGCATCCCTCATCCATTTCATTCCTTCCTAACAGCTGGGGCATTTTTCTTTAACTTGACGCCATTTCCCTACTAGGTCACGATGCCACATCAAAGAGGGGCAAATGTAGACACCTGAAAATGTCTTTACCACTTAACTGATCTCCAACATCACCAATATTACCAATTACCCTTCCAATTAATTAATTATTTTTTTATTTAATTAATTATTCATTCCAACACCTGACTATTCACCATTTCCCCCTTCAAATTGAATTAATTTATTTGATTCAATAGTTCCCCTTTTACTAACATTAGCCCAATTAATTAAATAAATATGAAAATGTTTATTTGATTAAATCACCCATTCCATTAAACCTAATTAATTGAATAAATCATGTTTATTTAATTAATTCATCCTATTAATCAGCCTATCCCTACCCTAGTTAATTAAATACCTATTATTTAATTATCTAGTCTAACCTACATGAACCTAGACCCAGGATTAATTAAATTAAACATTATTTAATTAATTGATGCAGGAGCATCCAGTGGTGTAAGGGCAATCTTACATCACCCAAAAAAAGATGTGTTTCAAAATTGTTGATGTTGTTTCCATTTCTTTTCAAAATTTTTGGTTTTGGTTCCATAATCGCTTGAATAATGACGTAGAACTTTTAGTTTTTCCAAACTGCTAAAAATAGCAACCTGCTATTTTTAGAAAGTTTGCATTTCGGCATAGATTGAAGTGAAAATTTATAGGAAGCTTCACAATGGAAAAATAATACCTTTGGCTAATGAATCACAGAAAGATCATTTGCGAACTGAAAGATATTAAGGTTTTCGTTTCCCGAAAAATGCCTAAAAATTATTCAAACTTAGGTTTGAGGCACTAAATGGCCCTGTACAGGCCCAAAAATGGCTAGAACTGGCAAAGCACGTTCATAGCGCGTAGAGCACTCCATGAACTTTCTAACGCATAAAACAATTCATTAATTGGACACTTGGATCGAAACTTATGGCTCCCAGAAGTTGACCTATTTTTGGAGGGAGATGCAAATTTTAAAATTAGGTTGTTGGCCACCAAAAAGGGTATTAATAACCATTTTTGGGAACCCTGGGCATTAGTAGAGTTAAGGGGGAAAGTTTAGAGTTAAGAATAGGTGGGAAAATAGAAACCCTTATTGATTTGGGGTTATAGAAGGTGAATGATTCTAGAGTCTTGTGATAGGAAGCTATAATGTGTTGCAGCCTATGGAGGGTTGATTCCTCTGATTTTATTTGACCTTCTATAATGTAATAAGTTGTCCAAATCAATAAAGAAAGTTCTATTTTCTGTGTGCAATTTTTGTTGTTGTGTGTTTTATGATTTACCCCCTTCATCATTAATCCTAACCCCTAATTAATCCATCCACTAATTTACTACAACCATATTAATTAAACTAATCACCTTGATTAGTTTTGTCAAACCTTGTTTAACACTCCTCCCCACATCCTACAAATAAAAATTGATATTTATGGCACATAAAACAATTTTTTATACACACTTGTCATAAACCTTATTAATAACCTCTTACACCCCTTACACATGTCATAACTCATTAATTGGAGCTCTTCACAACATGAATTTTTAATTCATTTCTAATTCTCCTCTATTCCGCATGTAAATTTTTAATTCACATCTAATCCACCTCATCTACCCTCATTTAATTCACTTCTCTTCCCACGATGAATTAAAAATTCATCTTTATTCTCATCCATCCATTTTTTATGATTGAATAATAGCCCTCCACCTCACTTTCATCCTCATGCATTGATCTCCCAAATGAATCTCAACCCTTGGATCAAATCCCCCTCCAAAAAGCCTATAAATACACCCTCATCCAAGCCATTTGATTATCCACAATTTAAGCAAAGTCATTATACCAAAATCTCCATTAATTTCATCTCATTGAGCTAGGTTTTTTGTAGTGATTTGCATTTGAGTAGAGCATTTTACATTGCAAAAAACCATGGGTAAAGCAAGAGCCTAAGGGTGCAATGCTCTCCACCTTAGAAAGGAGTTGGGATTTCATCTTGAAGGTATAACTTGTGTTTTACATTGTATTTCTTTGTGTTTTATCTTCATTTTGATTTACTTAACCTTAGAACCATTCCATATTCACACTGGTGCTTCCAATTAGGCCATTGGAGTAGTCTTAAGATAGACTAAAGAATCTAGAGGGATGCATGCAATATATTATGTTAGCAAAAATTTAAACCTTGCAGAAAAAAAAAAAAACTATACCACCACAAAAAGGAAATTCTTAGTAGTAGTTTATGTAATCAATAAGTTCTACCACTACATCATAGGCTACAAAGTTTTTATACATACTGATCATGCATCTATTAGGTATCTGATGAATAAAGCTATGGTAGGTGGTAGAATTATTAGGTGGTTGTCACTGATTATTTATCTAGATTGACTGTGCAAGGACATAATGAACTAGTGGATGACACATTTCTAGATGAACATCTCTTTTCCATTTCCATACAATCACCATGGTTTGCAGATTTAGCTAACTATTTGGTTTTAGGAAGATACCCACCACATTTCACTCAGAAGGAAATTAGGTGACTAATTCGAGATAGCTCTAGATACAAATGAGTAAATGGTATCTTGTTTAAAAATTGTCCTGACCATGTGTTGCATTCAAGTGTATGAAGGAAATTGATGTTTATGACATAATTCGAGCATGCCATGATGAACCTTCTGGTGGAAATTTTTCAGCCCTCTGAACGGGACTTAAAATTTTGGGAGAAAGATATTTTTGGCCAACAATGACAAAGGATATCTAGCAGTATGTCAAGCACTGTGACCAGTACCAATGAATGGGACATTCAACTCCTACCACAGAGATGCCACTCCATCCTCAAGTGGTTCTTGAACCATTTGAAAAATGGGAAATAGATTTTGTGGGGCCGTGGTGCAGGAGCACCTTGGCAAATTAATATTGCCCTAGGCAAATCTTTGAGTTTGATTAAATTTGTATGCTTTCACATTGTAATGAGGTTTATCAATTCATTTTTATGTGTTTAGGTCATTAGGAATTTCAAAAATGTAAAATATTGCAAACCATGTAAAGGTTGTCAATGTAAAATTAGAAAAAAGATGCAAACTTGGAAGGTGAAGAGTTATTTGGCTCTTGGTTCGCTCCAAATCAGTTATGAACTGAAGAGACATGTTTTAATGCCTTTAAAAGGCCTTGTAACCATGAAGAATTCGTGGGTGGTTGAAGATTTGAGCACGGAATGAGAAAAAATAATGTTTTCCTATATTTTCCTTCAGACATTTGCTGTCTTTTGCTATTGTATGGCCCTATATGGAATTGAATGGATGCCTAATGGATTTAAAATGTTATATCCTTCAACCACCTTCCATTTTCTTCTTGTCCCATGCATTTTTATTTATTTTTGTGAAAGATATGAGTGTTTTATGGACTGTAATTTTCCGATTTTCCCTGCAACAGTCCTATTGCAGCGTTTGGCACAGTTTTTTATGGAAATATATAGGATCAAGCCATATATGGTTGGAAAGAGTATTGAGTCTAATTTCTATTTCTTTTTGTTGCATCAAATTTCATTAATATTTGAATAAGTTATGGTATTTTTATTGAGGGTAGGTTTGCAGAGTTAATTTTCTAAAAATATAGTCTGAAAATATGCATGGTACGACTTGGTACGGCCTCAAATTGATGCATATAATAGATGGATGGAAAGATACATGTTTCTAGTTTACAATTATTTTGGTTTGGTATAATTTTATTAAGTTTTGTGAGAGATATTGCAATTTTGGTGAGGGCAGGTCTGAACACTGCCTAGGGTTTGTAGTTTTGGGAAAAGAGTCATAACTTTCTCTCCTACCTTTGGATCTTCATGAAAATTGGAGGAAAAGTATGTATTAATGTTATCTTAAACCTGACCAAAGAAATTGGATTAGTTCTTTTATTTGTTAATGTTATTGAGGATAGTTTTGGTCCTCTTACCTCTGCATCATATTGGTATCAGAGCTAGCAAAAACTCTAGGAGGAGATGTTGTATTTGTTCCTGTCATTGAGAAGGTAGGTGAAGAACTAAAGGAAAGATTGTGTTGGTGACCATTGTTTTTGTTTTCTAAGTTGTTTGGTTGTAGATGCTTATCCATCTAGCTGCAAGAAGGATGTTTTCTGAGATTGTGTGTGGGCAGACAAGATGAGGTATGTCATGACCATTCTCCAATAGAGATTTGGCTGGAGAAGGATGCATAGAGAAACCACTGAGGAGAGAGTGGTAGGTGCATCACTAGGATCTACTGTTGGGTGAGATGAATGGTTTGGTGAGTTGGTTTGTTGTGAAGCAGTGAGAGAGATGGATACCTAAAGAAGCACTTGATGTTGCAGCCTGAAGAGTACTCCACTGATGGGAGTAGAAGGAGCCTGAGGATGCTCTGTGAAGATGGTAGTTTGTTTTGTTGGTTGGTTGGTCACTATTTCTATAGATTGGAATATTGTAGCTGAGAAGATTGAAGATAAAGACAGAGGAAAGAGACTTTTGTTGCAGATACATTTCCAAGGGACTTGAAAATTTTGTTGGTTGGTTGTATGGTGCAGGAGCACCTTGGCAAATTAATATTGCCCTGGACAAATCTTTGAGTTTGATTATATTTGTATGCTTCCACATTGTAATGAGGTTTATCAAGCCATTTTTATGTGTTTAGGTCTTTAGGAGTTTCAAAAATGTAAAATATTGTAAACCATGTAAAAGTTGTCAATGTAAAATTAGAAAAAAGATGCAAACTTGGAAGGTGAAGAGTTATTTGGCTCTTGGTTCGCTCCAAATCAGTTATGAACTGAAGAGACATGTTTTAATGCCTGTAAAAGGCCTTGTAACCATGAAGAATTCATGGGTGGTTGAAGATTTGAGCATGGAATGAGAAAAAACAATGTTTTCCTGTATTTTCCTTCAGACATTTGCTGTCTTTTTCTATTGTATGGCCCTATATGGAATTGAATGGATTCCTAATAGATTTAAAATGTTATATCCTTCAACCACCTTCCATTTTCTTCTTGTCCCATGCATTTTTATTTATTTTTGTGAAAGATATGAGTGTTTTATGGACTGTAATTTTCTGATTTTCCCTGCAACAGTCCTGTTGCAGCATTTGGTACGGTTTTTTATTGACATATATAGGAGCAAGCCATATATGGTTAGAAATATTATTGAGTCTAATTTCTATTTATTTTTGTTGCATTAAATTTAATTAATATTTTAATAAGTTATGGTATTTTTATTGAGGGTAGGTCTGCAGAGTTTAATTTTCTAAAAATATAGTCTGAAAATATGCATGGCACAACTTGGTACGGCCTCACATTGATGCATATAATAGATGGATGGAAAGATATGTGTTTCTAGTTTACAATTATTTTGGTTTGGTATAATTTTATTAAGTTTTGTGAGAGATATTGCAATTTTGGTGAGGGCAGGTCTGAACGCTGCCTAGGGTTTGTAGTTTTGGGAAAAGAGTCATAACTTTCTCTCCTAACTTTGGATCTTCATGAAAATTGGAGGAAAAGTATGTATTAATGTTCTCTTAAACCTGAACAAAGCAATTGGATTAGTTCTTTTATTTGTTAATGTTATTGAGGATAGTTTTGGTCCTCCTACCTCTGCATCAGGCCGATAGATCCACCTTCCAGAGGAAATCACTACATTCCGGTCTACACTGACTATATGACTAAATGGGTCGAAGCTAAAATATTACCAGCAGTAAAGGAGGATAAGGTTGTAGATTTTCTGTATAAACACATTTTGTAAAGATTTGGAGCACCTAGAGTCCTTGTTTCTGATCAAGGACCACAGTTCATGTTTACTATGATCAAAGAATTCCTGCAGAGATATCAACCTATCATAGGAAGTCATCTCCATATCATCTGCACATCAATGGTCAATTAGAAGTAATGAATATAGAACTAGAAAACATCTTCACAAAAACCATTTAAGGCAATAGAACAGATTGGGATGAAAGAATGACAGAAGCTGTTTAGGCCTACAACACCACATGAAGGACCACCACTAATTTCACATCACTTGAAGTTGGTATTGACTTAACTAAAGCACAACAACACAGGATGATGCAACTGAATAGATTGGAAGAGATGTGGATGGAAGCATTTTAGCACACAGTTAATTCAATAGTAGAGAAAAGAATGGCATGATAGGCACATTATTAGTAAGCAATTCAAAAATGGATATTGGGCCCTACTGTATGATTCAAAGTATCAAGATCTCTAAGGAAAACTACACACCAGATGGTTAGGGCCCTATGAAATCCAAGAAACCTTCAGTAATGGGGTTGTTCAACTAGTTCCCATTGATGGGGATCACAAAGTTCTTTTGGTAAATGGACATAGATTAAATTTGTATCACAAACCAACTTCCAAAGAGGAATTCTCTACAGAAATTTAGTCTCAGATAGAACATTTCACCATGGAGGATCTCTCTTCCATGGGACTCATGTTTTAAATGATGATTGTAGAATGAATTAAGTAGTAAAGGTTGAAAACTAGAAATGGCGGCCTTTTCTATCAGAAAACATAAAAGAAAAAAATTGGGCAAAGTTGAAAACCAGAAATGGTGGCTTTGTCTAGAGGGAAGATTGAAAACCGGCAATGGTGGTCTTTCCTTTGAAATGCCCATTTCCTTCAATAAAATTCCTCTTTACAGTTTTGTAGGTCTTTGTGTTGAAAATTTTGAAAAACTCTAGATAGCTACCGATAGCTTCAGATGGATATTGGGAGATGATTGCTTTCCAAAGTATCATTAGGTGCTAGGTTGTGTTGCATCGTGAAAAGTGAGTCGGTAAAACTTAAGGTGAAACCATCTTAGGAATGCGTACTATAAAAAGGTATATTCCTACCTTGAAACTTGTATAATTATTTTAATATATGTATATATGCCACATGTTCCCCCAAATGACCTGCATGCAATCCTTATCTTTCACACATCCAACGCAGTTTCATGAATGATGGTAGTTGGACAGGTGGCAGCAACAAGATTGTTTTCTGATCTTGCATACCTTGCAATAACTTGTGAATACTTGGTCATAATGATAATGACATTTATAATAAATTCCATAAAAATAAATATATACTCACAAGGGTGTGAGAGATACGATTGCTGGTGTCAGCTCTAAATTTGAAAAGAAAGGCAATTAAGGTGGCAGCTATGAATTTCCACTGTATACGCCTAAAAATGACACAAATCATCCTAAATAAATATTCTAAATATTTATTCCCTTCTTCTATTAATTAAATAAATATTCTAAATTTATTTAATCGATTCACTGTTCCATAATTAAATAAATTCTATTTATTTAAATTAAAATCCTTCCATTTGTCCTTCACAATTAAATAATCATAAATTATTTAATTAATCCTATTTCCTCTATCCTAAAGTTCTAAATTCAAAATTCCACCTCACCTTTACACCTCACCTTTTCCACCTCACCTTGTCCACATCATCAGGTTGCACATGTAATTAAATATATTTAATATTTAATTATCTTATTTTCCCTCACCCACATGGCCTATTTCTTCTCCAATCAGAGGTCAGTTAACCAATCAATCAAGTCTGTTAACTAACCTGTCAGTTGAGTCAAATCCTCAATCAATCCAGTCAGTTCCACAATCCACTCTTCTAACTGATCAATCAATTCTGTTAACAGACCAGTCAATGGAGTTAACTCTCCAATCAGTTTTGTCACATCCCACCTTTCATGATGGAGCTGGGACACTTGTCACATTTCCACTGGTTGCACATTCCTCAACCATCCTCAACCGTTGATCTTCATATCTTCTCTCAACCGTTGATTCCTATTCCTCCGGGTCTATAAATGAAGCTTCATCCCTTCATTCTAATCATCCAGGCTTTTGACATCGTTACTCTGCAGAAATATCACCAGCGTGCCTTTGGCACCCATTTGTCATCCACAAGCTTGAGATCACCATTGTTGCATTGGAGCTCACCTTCATTGCATATCACACTATAGCCGTTCACCATCGACTTCCTCCAACAGCTTTTAAAAGATTGCACTCTCTGAGGGCTCATCTCATCTGCGAAAGGACGATTCGTGATAGGCGAACAACAGAAGTTTTGAAACGGAAGAGGTTTGCTGTGTTTGTTCATTGCTTTGTTCATTTGAATCTTCTTTGTTTCTCTATTCTGTTGATGTTTGGGTCATCTGTTATTCATTTGATTGATGCACTATTTTACCCTCACATTTTTGGCGCCCACCGTGGGGCCGTTGCCCCTTTATTTTACCGTTTTTGAGCTTTTTTGAAGGCAGGTTCCGTACAGACCCCGCAGAGTCACGCACAGGTTCTTTCGGCGCATCTGTTCATTGTTACGGCGCTTTTGAAGACTGTTACGGCGCTTTTGTAAAACTGCGCATTTGTTGACTATAACGGCGCTTTTATAGACTGTTGCTGCGCTTTTGTTGAAACTGCGCATTTGTTGATTTCTGCTGCGCTTTCATATAATATTGCTGCGCATGCGTTAAAACGGCGCATCCATTGTCTGTTACAACGCTTATGACAACTGTTACTGCGCATACGTTAAAACTGCGCATCTGTTCATTTTAACGGCGCATATGTTCATTTTTACGGCGCATTTGTTAATGTTGCGCTTCTATTGATCACTTCTGCGCATCTGATCACTGAAGTTGCGCATTTGTAACTGACTCAGGTTTTGGTTCCTTTCTAGGGTATTTTGCTAACGCTAACCCTTTTGCAGGTGTTTGCTGGAGCAGTTTTGCAGGTTAGGCTCGGGTTCAGTTACATGTAGTTGCATCTAACTAGCTCACCTTTCATTTTTTTTGGGAAAGAGTAAAATGGCTGTTCATTACAAATCTTCATCTAGTCTTAATTAGGGAGGAAGTAACTGGTTTATTTCATGCTTGCATTGTAAACAAACTTCCAAGTTATTGCTATCTAAGACTTAAAATTGAACTCATAATTGCATTCTGGAGTTAAAATGAACCATTGCTATATCGTGAGACCTGAATTTCAAAGTTAACAATCTCGTGCAACGTGGACTTAAAATTGAACTCACAACTGCATTCTGGAGTTAAAATGAACCATTGCTATATCGTGAGACCTGAATTTTAAAGTTAACAATCTCGTGCAACGTGGATTTAAAATTGAACTCACAACTGCTTTCTGGGACTTAAAATTGAACCACTGCAATATTGTCAAAATCACTTCAAAGTTTTGTTTGACTAGCTTAGCCCATTTAGTTTTTATCTTTTTAATTAGGGTGGATTAAATCAGTGTATTCTGTGTTTGCGAATGACAATAGGCTTATGCTCTCCCCTCTTCTGGGTGATCAGAGTGCCAGACTTGTCATTCTACTTGTTTAACCTTTAGGAGGGGCCTGCCCTTGGATGCACGCTTGTCCAAGCGGGAACGACCCTGAGTGGTAACAGGCTAACGCCAAGCCCTACCGAGCCACTTAAAATAAATTGTGCTTGAGGTGAAAACCTCCTGCAACGAGTGCTGTTATGTTACACCGACGGCCAACCTCCCCCAAAACCCTCTCAGGCGCAACCCTGTGAGGCTGGGAGACTCCATAACGGAGAGTAGCGCCGCCGCACGTGTAACCACTTGAACGGTTGCCCGAATTACAAACCTCTTGTTTTAGTGGCCCAAATCCCTTATAATCCATTTCTCGCCTACGATTTTGTACTTGCTTTTGTCCAAAATAGAGTCGAAAAACTACAAAAACAATGAAAAACTACAAAACATTCTTTGTGCTTGCTGTGTTTTCTTGCTAAATTAATTCATAAAATCAGATCAGGAAGACTTATTCCAGCCAAAAATTACCCACAAACAGAGAAAAATCCCAAAAATTTGCCCAAAAATACCAGAACTGCGCATATATCCATTTCTGCGGTGCATATACAGCGACTTGCTGCACTTTTGTACCGACTTACGACGCTTTTGTACTTTCTGCTGCGCATATACTCTGTTCTGCTGCGCTTTTACAGCGACTTGCTGCGCATATACGCTGACCTGCTGCGCATATACTTTTCTGCTGCGCATTTGCATACTGTTACCGCGCATACATACCTCACCAGAGCGGCGCTTATACAGCGACTTACTACGCATATACCTATTCTTGTTGCGCATCTGTTTCTGCGCATGTGTGACAGTGAGCATCTGCTCTATTTTTGAGAAATTTTCGTCAGCTGTTCGGAGTACCCATTTCAGCCTAGTTCCATTTTCTGAGGTCAGAATCAACCTTGCAGTCAACTTTCACCCATTTCACCCGTTTCTCTCTCTTTCGACGGTCGTCCCCATCACCTTCTGTCCTGGTCACTCTTACCCCATCGTCATTCTGTCCCATACCGATTCGACATAGGTCCTTCTTTAGTGAGTTCACGTAAGCCTAGTAGGTCACAGTACCTTTTGCTAGTAGTCTTGTTGAACGACTAAGCCCTACACAGTGAGACTGGTATCGACTACCCTTGCTAGTGGCTAGAGTCTTGTGTCAACCGTCTTACCTGAAGTCATTGAGCGAGAGAACCCTTTGTCCAAGTCTTGTCCTAGATATCCCATTCATTACAGTCTTAGTCGGCATTTGGCCAAAATTTCTAATCCTCGTCCATTCCGTCCCACCCCACCTTGCATGGTTCTTACTTGATCCCAGTACAACAAGCTAACTGAAATGGCCGACCCTTCCGATCACATCGCCCCACCACGCGATGATGATGAAGAATTTTCTCGTGAAGAATTAGTGGCACACATGCAAGATAGCAAATTCCAACGCCTAGTGGAGCGAGTACTCCTTGAGGATCCCACCAAATATTTCCATCATCTTGCTAGTCTCGGACTCAAACTCCCCGCAGACTTTGACATTAGCTCCATCATGGAAAATGCAGACAATGAACATGAGAGGGACACAAATGACACAGTCCCAAAGGCACATGAGAGAGGCACAAATGACATGGTCCCCCAGGCCAATACAAGCGGAAAACAACACATAGATCAAAATACTCCTATAGCGGATGTGAGACAACAAATTGAGAGTCTCCAGCGAGAAATCTCCAACCTTAAGATCGGCACCAGTTCCAAGAACTACTCCTTGGAAGATATAGCACCATACCCCTTTGACAGAAGTGTGGTCATGAAACCTTTCCCCTTTCAGTTCGGAATCCCGAAATTTGATAAATACAAAGGGAAGGGGGATCCTAGAGATCATATCAGGGAATTCACTGCAGCATGTTTAGAAGTAGCTCACAACGAGACCTACTTAATGAGACTATTCCCAAGATCTTTAGGGGGTCAGGCTATGGAGTGGTTCTCGCGTCTTCCACCTGGAATCAAAACTTTTGATGAACTTGTCAATAAATTCATAACGCACTTCTCTTACAACATAGAACACGAAGTATCTATGCTCGACCTATGCAACACCAAACAAAAAGGTGGAGAGTCTTTCGCCACCTTCTTACAACGATGGCGACAGCTAGCTAGCAAGTGTTCTTACGACATGCCTGAGAAACAACTATTGGAAATGTTTGTCCACAATTTGAATCCCGATCTTAGCTATCAAATTCAGATACAATGCCCTACCTCATTCACCAAAGTCATCGAAATGGGGCTATTCATTGAGAAAGCTATGATCGCTAAAGGAACTCTCAAGCTCTACAAGGACACGCCTCCTTCCAATTACACAACTGACAAGTCAAAGTTTTGGACCAAGAACAAGAATGTGGTCAACGATGGAGTAGTGGATGCCAAGGCGGCAGCCCCTAAACAACAACCCATATTCACTCTTAAGGAAGAAGCAAATAACGGTGCGCTCAACAAGCCACCCCCTCGGGAATCTAGACCTTGGTTCAATTCGAACCCAAGGAGAAAATTCACGCCGTTAGGAGAATCTCAAGAGTCTGCTCTCAGGAAGTTGTTGGCTAACAATGAAATTTCTCTACCGCCAACAAGTGACTATGAGCCTATAGTCAAACCTCCCTATTGGAAGGACACAGACTATTGTGAGTATCATCGAGGAAGGGGGCACACAACCAATAATTGCATCCGTCTTAAGAACGTCATACAAGATATACTAGACCAAAATCAGGGAGGAACACAACAGCATACCTCCAATGAATCTCATGTGGCCTACCGAGATCCTCTCCTAAACCACAACCGGCCATATAACAACAATCACAACGGTGGCCACAACAACAATGGTTACAACCACAACAATGGTCACAATGGCAACAACTCCAATGGTCATAACAATAATGACAACAATCGTAATAGGCCAAACCAGAACAGTGGGTCGAGTAATGCTAACTATGCAAGTGTTCCCTTTGAGTACACCATTAACTGCATCTCTGAGCATGTTCCACAAGTCAACGTCATATCCCCCAACCAACAACTAGAACCTAACGGAACTGGTTGTAGTATCATTACCCGCAGTGGTAGAGTCACGATCAACACCACTCCTCCAAGGTCGTCGCCATCTCCGTCCAACCCCCGCCCATATAATGTCATCGACCAATTGTAAAAGACTCCAGCTCATATTTCTATATTGGAGCTCCTGCGTCTATCTCCTTCTCATAAGGAGATTCTTGAGAAAGCCTTAGTGGAGACTACTGTCCCCACTAACCTAGCCCAAGAAAAGTTTCAAACCATGGTGGGTAATTTGACATCCTCCCCTTCCATATCATTCACAGAACAAGATGACCTTTCCATGTCTCAACCCCACAACACTCCTCTACACATTGTCACATTCGTACACAGGCACCGCATCAAGAGGGTTCTCATTGATGGGGGTGCCGGTTTGAATATTTGCACTTTGAAGCTAGTCCTTGCATTGGGGTTCTCTGAACAGGCAGTGGATCCACGGAGAAAGATTACCATAAAGGCCTATGACGAGGAGGAGCGCACCACGAAGGGCACGGTTGTCCTACCTATTCAAGTGGGACCGGTTATTAAAGATGTGGTGTGCCAAGTCCTTGATCGGGAGCTTGCTTACAATATTCTACTAGGGAGACCATGGATCCATGCCATGAAAGCTGTCCCCTCCACCTACCATCAATGCATAAAGTTCCCACACGATGGCAAGCAGGTCACCATACACGGCGACCCCGACCCCTACCAGCATTGCAACTCATTCCAAGC
Organism: Cunninghamia lanceolata; assembly: GCA_027924645.1. Taxonomy (NCBI): domain Eukaryota; kingdom Viridiplantae; phylum Streptophyta; class Pinopsida; order Cupressales; family Cupressaceae; genus Cunninghamia; species Cunninghamia lanceolata. The sequence continues at coordinate 3,382,542 of BSBN01000798.1, forward strand.
CAAACCGGGATGTGTCATTCCCAACAACCGAGCCCATATCTCCCCCACTCCGCCACAAGACCATACTGCTGAAGCTTCCTCTTCACAGCCCAAACCAATGAAAATCACCATAAAAGAAAATGGCGTGGGGGAATACCAGATTGAGCATAGCCTCAACCTTGCAAAAATGCCCTTGTCTCCTCGCTCCTTTGGCCAGCCCAAACATCAACCCAGGCATTTTCCAAAGCCCTCTGCTCCTCCTACAACTCCCGCAAACCCCTTTGTAAAATGGGGGACCTTATCCGATGAATCAGAGGAGCGAGATCTCTTACAATGGCTCTATGCCGAAGAAGAAAACACATCCCACGATCCACCCAGACTCCCTACAGAGCTCTATGGGCGAGGTGAAACCATCTTGCATAGGATGGGATATGAAGGACAAGGCCCCATCGGCCTCAGAAAAGAGGGGATCATCGAACCTATACAACCCTCTTCCTCCTCTTCGGCTAGAAACACGACTGGCCTAGGCTACAAAGGTAAAGGTAAAGCCAAAGAAAATGCCTGCCTAGTGGAGACAATTCAAACACTCCAAGGGGATAGTGATGCAGATTCAGATGATTCCAATCAGTATGAATGGGACGAGCTGATAGAACACTCCTACGATGATAAGGAGATTGATACCATCCAAACCCTTAGCCCATATCATGAGAGACAAATGCAACGGGACAGACCACTGGAGTCTGATTTGCCCCTCCCCGAAGTTATGGCTTTCGAGGAAAGTATCGATTCCATTGCGATAAACAACCTGGAAGAAAGTACCACCCAGAACACTACCCCCACCTGTGCTCCTAGTATTTCCATCCACACTATCAACGAATCAGGTCTTTCATCCGACTCCCTTCCCCTCTTACACCCTGAGCTTATTGACTGGGACCTGAAAGGGACCCCTCAATTAGATGTGTTCCAGAACGATGATGCCTACATTGACTATATGGGACTTCGAGATCATTTACCAAAAGGAGATCATAAAGCCGGTTTCACTATCGAACTCAATACTGTAGCATACTTTGGGGAGGGTGCCAAGCCTTCTAGTCGCAAAAATGTAAAGATCAAAAAGGGATCTGACGGTGAAAACCGCCATGCGGCAGTGTCAGATCATAAAACAGTAAAAAGAAAGGACGTATCTGAAGGTGAAAACCCAACTGTGGCACCTGACGATGGATTGCTTGACACCCTCCCAAGTGACATGTATCAAGAAAGGTCGCAGATCGTGGTAGAACCAACAGAGCCAGTGAACATTAGATCTGAAGAGCAGCCTAAGATAATCCACTTTGCAAAATCTCTCACGCCACCTGAGAAAACCAGGTTTGTACCATTCTTTAAAAAGAAGAGAGGCAGTTTTGCTTGGTCATATGCCGACATGCCAGGTTTGGACCCAAACCTGATTCTACATCACTTGCCATTGGATCCAGGGGTGAAACCCGTAAAGCAAAAACTGAGAAAAATGCATCCCCATATTGCCCTCCTGGTCAAGGAAGAACTCAAGAAATTGTTAGACGTGGGGTTCATCAGGGCCATTGATTACCCCGAATGGATATCAAACATCGTACCGGTGTCTAAACCAGACGGCAGGGTTCGACTATGCAACGATTTTAGAGACTTAAACAAAGCATGCCGCAAAGATGACTTTCCCTTGCCTAACATCGATATCATAGTCGACCTCATGGCGGGACATACAATGTTATCACTTATGGATGGATTCTCAGGGTACAACCAGATCAAAATAGCACCAGAGGATCAGCACAAAACCGCTTTCACTTGTCCATGGGGTACTTTTTGCTGGAATGTCATGCCGTTTGGGCTGAAAAATGTAGGTGCTACATACCAGCGGGCCATGACAACTATATTCCACGACATGATGCATGTGACCATGGAAGATTATGTTGACGACATCTTGGCAAAATCACTCACCAGGGACTCACACCTGGACACATTAGAGAAAGTCTTCCAATGGCTGGACCAATTCCAAGTAAAATTGAACCCGAAGAAATGTGTGTTTGGGGTCACATCAGGCAAGCTGCTAGGCTTCATCGTGTCAGCAAACGGCATAGAGGTAGACCCGGCCAAGGTCAAGGCAATCATGGACATGCCTCCGCCCAAAACTCTAACACAGTTGAGATCCTTACAGGGCAAGCTACAGGCCATCCGCAGGTTCATCTCACAGTTGGCCGACAAGTGCCATCCTTTCAGCCACCTTCTACATAAGAACGTTCCATTTAAATGGGATGAGCAGTGCGAAGCGGCATTCAACAAGCTCAAGGAGTACCTCACGAATCCTCCTATACTCATGCCACCGATCCAAGGAAAACCTTTGATCCTCTACATATCCGCTACACCTACTGCTCTTGGGGCTCTCCTAGCGCAGCAAGACTATGAGAACAAGGAAAGAGCTGTGTACTATATCAGTCGAACCTTAGTGGGCTACGAGCTGCAGTACTCATAGGTGGAACGTTCATGCCTTGCGGTGGTTTTTGCCTCACAAAAACTCCGACACTACATGTTGGCACATCCTGTCAAACTCATTGCCAAGATCGACCCACTAAAATATCTTCTCAGCAAGGCAGCTCTCACAGGACGACTAGCCAAATGGGTTATGCTTCTTAGCGAATATGATATAGAGTATGTGGATAGAAAAGCCATCAAGGGGCAAATCATCGCAGACCAACTAGCTGAGGCACCATTACAGGACACCTCACCAATGCAGTTTGAGTTCCCCGATGAATCTCTATTCACTCTGTCCACATCTCCTTGGAAACTCTACTTCGACGGGTCTTACACCAACCATGGATCGGGGGCAGGTATCTTGTTTATCACTACCCAAGGCGACACAATTCCAAAGTCCTACAGGTTGTTATTTCCATGCACTAACAATATAGCAGAGTATGAGGCTTTGGTAATTGGTCTCAAGATGGCCACTGAGTGGAAAATTCAAGCACTACATGTCTATGGTGATTCTCAGCTTGTCATAAACCAGGTCAACGACGAGTATCAGACCAAAGATGAGAAGCTCATCCCATACAAGCGAATGGTCGACGATCTCAAAGAACACTTTGGGACCATCTCGTTTGAGCAAATACCCAGGATAGAGAACAAAGCAGCCGACGCAATGGCAACCATAGCCTCTCTTCTTGAGATACCTGAACAGGAGTCACGGTATGAGTTCCTAGTGGAAACAATTCGACAGCCGGCTTATGATCTCCTTGAAACGCATTCCATCTGCCACCTAGTGGGATCTGATTCACCTTGGTACGGTAAGACCTACACTTACCTCAAGGACAATATCCTTCCTTTGGACCTCTCTTCCAACCAAAAATGAACTTTCATCCGACAAGCCTCCCGTTACACTATCATCGCCAATACCCTTTACCGACGTGGTCTGGATGGTACTTTACTCCGTTGTCTAGAACAGGAAGAATCTATAACTGCCTTGCGAGATGTGCACGAAGGGATCTGCGGAACACACTCCAGCGGTCCTTCCTTAGCTAAGAAACTCATGCGTTTGGGTTATTACTGGCCCAATATGGAAATGGATTCATATCAGTTCGTCAAAAAGTGCAAACAGTGCCAGATACATGGGAACCTGATTCATGCACCTGCTCAGGAGTTGAGACCTCTAACGACACCCTGGCCCTTTTGCCAGTGGGGACTAGACCTCGTAGGAAAGATTCATCCGCCTTCTTCCAATGGCCATAAATTCATCATAACCGCTACTGAATACTTCACAAAGTGGATTGAAGCCGTTCCCTTATCAACCGTCACAGGAAAGCAAATTTCCTCTTTCATTCTGAATTACATTATCTGCCGATATGGCATCCCTTCATCCATCATAACGGATAACGAGAGACCTTTCAAAAATCAAGATGTCCAGGAACTTTGTGAACGGTTCAAGATCCAACATCGCTTCTCCACCCCATATTACCCCCAAGGTAACGGCCAAGCTGAGGCATCAAACAAAACCATTCTGAAACTCCTAAAGAAGACTGTCAATGAAGCCGGTCGCGATTGGCACGTCCAGCTCAATCCCGCTCTGTGGGCCTATCGAACCAGCATATGCACTCCCACAGGTGCTACACCCTACGCCCTCGTCTATGGTTCCGAAGCCATCCTTCCTATTGAGGTCGAACTCCCCTCCCTTCGGGTGTCGTTGAAAGGTCTCATATCAGACGAAGAGTACAGAGTCACCAGACTGCAAGAGCTAGAACTGCTAGAGGAACGACGCCAGAAAGCTTTTGACCACCTCAAAGCCTATCAACAGATGATGTCAAGAAGCTACAACCACAAGGTTAGACCAAGATGCTTCAAAATTGGGGACCTCATCCTAAAAGAGAACCCTCGCAACCAGCAGGACAGAGAAAAGAAAGGTAAGTTTGAGCCTAACTGGCTTGGACCCTATGTAATTGTAGCAGCTTACGGATCAGGGGCATATCAGTTGGCCACATCAGAAGGTGAGTTGTTTGATGATCCCATCAACAGCATGCACCTTCGCAGGTTCTATACCTAAGAGAACCCCAATGCAAGGGGGCACAATAAAGTCAAAAAATCATAAAATCAAAAAAATCAAGAAAAAGTTACAAAGAGAAAATACAAAAAAAAAAAAAAAAAAAATCAGAAAAAAAAGTAGCAAGCATACAAAAAAAAAAAATCGTCCTTTGGTGAAAACCTGGCAAACAGGCGCCTTGGATAGGTATCATGGGAAAAACCTGGCAATCAGGCGTCATGTTACTTTCTAGCTTCTCGTGCAAATAAAAGCAAGTGATGAAAACCTAGTAAACAGGCGTTACTTGTGACAAACCGCATTCTCCATCTTTGGGCATCTAATTACCTTGAGCCCATTCTTCCTCTATTTTCCCCATTCGACCCGTATCCATCCCACAGTAAACACTTGACAGTTACCTATCATGGCTTGATACTCAGCTAGTGGCCTTGTCAACCAAGGTTTTGTCCCATATCGTCTCCTCGAAGTGAGCCTAGCGTAGTGTCTCTCGTCAATATCTGTGGTCTGAATCCGTGAACTACGTTGCCTCTGCGCCGTCACGTAGGCAAGGCCATTATTCTAATGCGCCCCCGAGGCTTCCATCTCTCCCAAAGTCCCATTTGTCTCCCCTCTTGTCTTCATTCTTGTCGTCTTTCTTCTAGTCCATCCATGGTCCATTAGGGTTTTACCCCGAACTACGTTGCCTCTGCGTCGTCACGTAGGCAAGGCCATTTAGCAATGAGCCCCCGAGGCACTAGGTCAGTCCCTTAGGGTCCGTCTTCTCAATAAGGATTGTGCAATCTTCTCACCAAGCAAGCAAATGCAAGCAAACACCCGCGCTTCAAGCAGGAACCTTGACTATGAGCATCTTAACCCATCCAATGCAAAGCAAATACCCAAGGTCTTCTAAATGATTTTATGAAAATTAAGGCAAGAAATAAACACGTATCAACGCACATATGCTTTTGTAGATTGGAAACTAGGGTTAAGTTACAGAGTCTTGATTTTGGCTATCATACCTTCCTATGCTACTCAAGGATGCCAAAAGCTAGAGATGCTATGATGGGGGCATGATTACTCTCTTTGTTTGTTGTTTGTGGATTAAACTTTAGTAATGTGAAGCCTTGTCTAAGGACATGATCGGCAAAAGATCGTCGAGGACATCAAAGGTCTAACATGAACGGGGGCAATCCTTGCTTGTTGAAACGCAAGAGGTACTCAGGTCATCTAGATTCAAATTTTGACTAGATGCTTGTATTAACTTGCTCAATCACAATCCATGTAAGCGATACTCAGGTCATCTTGGTTCAATTATACCTCGGTGCTTGTATTCACTTACAACATTTCAGGAAAATACCAAAAACAAAATGCCCAATGATGAAATAAAGCAATCTAAAAGCAAAGCATCCGTCCTATATCCATACACCCATCCATACAATCCTCATTATTCAAACTATGCAGAGTAACGATATCAAGAAAAATTCCTAAGTCATTCTTTCGCAACCATCCCTCTATCCATCATGTCATTCTTCTGTCGATAGCGTACATTTGGACATCACAAAAACAAGGCATATAGGAGCATATCATATCATTCGTAGAAACTAGTCATGCACATGATTAGGTTAGTAGAATACACCATCCAATGCATTCGGTCACCAATACATTTGCATCACATCTTAATCTTAAAAGCCCAGAAAATCAAACAACATAGCTAAGTACATCACATGTATAGTTACATCACCCATAGTACTCATGTTACAAATGCATACATTCAAAGCATTACATCATATAAGTATCCAATAGCATCTCACATATCTATACAACATCATAACATAGAAATCATGTTCCATACACACATCTGCATTAGCTCATTTATACACCACATATACAGCATCATAACATAGAAATCATGTTTCATATGCATACATTTGCATCATCACAAGAACACCATATTAACTTTGCATTCATTTGTCACATTAAATCATATAGACATCATATAGCAGCATATCAAAGTATTTCTCATATAGCACCATATAAACCATCTAACTATGCAATAGAACCACATCATGCCATAGGAGTAATCATCTCATAAATGCATGCAATAGATACACAAAGCTGCATCATCATCCATACTACAATATACAAAGATGTCCAAATATACAATATCACTATCTCTCTCAAAATCAAAGTGTCATATACAATGTACGTCTAAGTAGACGGTGATACATGTCCCAAAAAAGTACAAAATCTGATCTCTGACTACCCCTGCGGCTGTGGGCCACCACTGCCGGCTCCTGACTGCTGGGGTCCCATGACAGATGCCCCTGACTGGGATGGACCTGCTCCATGGGCCACCCCAGACTGAGTCCTGAAACTCCCTGCCCTCTGGCTCGACGACACGGCACCATGGTACAAGCCTCGGTAGTACTGTGCCTGCTGCTGCGCTCTGGCTAAGTCTGTCTGCGCCTGTGCCAACTGCGTCTGCAACTGGCCTACCTGTGCCTGTGCCTGCTGCACCTGCCCAACTAGAAAAGAGCTCGCTGCATCTGTACCCATGGCAGCCACTGCTGTGTCCCTCTCTACTCGGATAAGGCGTACCCGGGCATCGGCCATGTCTCGCTCGCGAGTCAAACCAGCAATCACCGCTGCATCTGTGTCTCGCCTCCTCTCCACTCTCCTCAGCTGTGCCTGCAGCTCTTGCACCTGTCCCCTCAGACTGGCTATAGTCCTGTCGTGTGCCTCACCCTGCACTGGCCCCTGTGCTGCCTCTGCCTGTCCTAGCCCCTGCTGCTGGGGCACCTGCTGCTGTGGCACCTGCTGCTGGGGTGGTGGCATCTGTGCCTGCTGCTGTCCCTCCCCCTGTCCTGGCACTGCCTGCCCAGCCTGGTCTATCCTCCTCCGCTGCCTCGGCCTCTCTGCAGCTCGGCCACCCCGTCCTCGTCCTCCTCTAGCGGCCCTCCGCCCGGGGCCAGCCTCTCCCTCCTCCTCCGAATCCGCCTCGTCAATGCGAGGCACCAGCATACCAGGTCCTGAATATCTCAGAAATGGATGTGCAGTAATCCAATCCTCATACTCCTGTGTAACCCCAGCATCTGCAATCTCTCGCCTCATATCCCATGCCACATAAGGCAACTGCTGGAACTCTGCCAGAGCCTCCTCGTAAGAAGCCATCGGCCCCCATCGGACCCTCTCTGCATGTGTCCATGCAAACATGGCATGTCCCTGCGGCATGCCCTGTCTCCTGCCGAACTGTCTCAGTACTCGGCCCACCGTCTGCCTCTCCAAGATGTGCCGTGTCCGGCCTATCAACCACCTGGTCTGAAAGCAGAAAGGCAGCTCATCTCCCTCATCATCCCAAGGCTCGCAGTCCAGATATGGTCGCCAGACGACCACATCTATCCCATCCAACGTATGCCTCCAATACTCTAGCTTCCCCAGCCTGTGCTGGGAAATCACTCCTGCGTAGCCATAGCTGTACGGCTCTCCCCTCTGCCTAGCAAAAACGCATATCGACCTGGTCACCGCTATGTGCTCCCACAGCCAAAACTGTAACAGCAGCACCCCAGCCGATAGACTCGTGCTGCGATGGTACACCACCTGATGCATGTCATGGTATAGGTGAGCTAGCACGCAAGGTCCCCATGCGTATCGAGTGCCCTCGGTCACCATCCGCTCCATGATCCTGCCCCATCCAATGGGGAACCCATGCGATCTCCTGTCCGGGCATACAACGCCCGCAATCAGTCCAGCCACAATCCCAGGGAAGTAGTCGTAACAGTCATATATGTCCTGCCACGGGATGACCTGTCCCACCAGCTCGGGATCGTCAAATACTCGCTGACACTCGGCGAGTCCCGCGTCCCGCTGTGCATCATACTCCACTAACTCGCCTACCACGGGCACGTGCAGTATCCCATAGACGTCCTCCAACGTCACTGTCATCTCTCCAGTGGGGAAGTGGAAGGTCCCGTCCTCGCTGTGGAATCTCTCCATGGCAGCTGTCAACAGTCCTCGGTTCGCCCGCACCTCGGGCATAAAGCAAACATAATCTAGGCCCATGGCACCAAGCGCCACTCTGTCCGCCTCCGTCAGCATATGTCTCTGCAATAGAGGCATAGGGAACGTCTCCCTCGACTGCAGAGTCTCTCGTATCTCCTCCTGCAAGCACGCAAAGCAAGGCGTCAGTCTCAAGCCGCATATACCATACTCAACATATCTATTGGACTATATCAACTAAACTTAGCATTTCAAATTGATCAAAACAGCACACTACATCTCTCGACTAGATTCCTGCAATCTCAGAGATAGCTCATCGATTCCTGCATCAAACAGGATGCTAATCGAATCAGTTTGACTAAGTAATTTGCCATCCCAAGCAAATGCACCACTACAGGTGGTAAATGCACCATTTCTGGTATATGCGCCGCAACAATCAACATATGCGCCGCACAAATGCATATGCGCCGCAACAGGGCACATATGCGCCGTTCTGACGCATGCGCCGCATAAAGCCACGTATGCGCCGCTAAATTATGTATGCGCCGCAGGAAGTCACATATGCGCAACTTCAGCAAATGCGCTGCTACATTTCACGCATGCGCGGCTCAAATACAAAAGCGCCGCTTAATTACGAAAGCGCCGCCAGAGTGAACACATGCGCAGCTTTCACGCATGCGCCACCGAAACAGGCATATGCGCCGCGAAATCACAAAAGCGCAGCTTCGCGAGGCATATGCGCCGTTCTGCGTTTCGGCGCATTCATTTCACCTATTTTCTACGAGCATTTATGACACCTAAACTCGACCCTAGGAGAATTTTTTCGAAGCACATACCGGGGGTCCTGCCTCTGCTGGCCGCCCGAATCGTCGGACTCGCTCGAATCGATGCTCCTCGCGTGGAATGTCTGCTACTCTGGCCGCCATGCTGCTCTAGGTTTGCTCTGAGCTCTCCTTCTCCAATCCAGATCAAACAAGTGTGCAAATGACTATTCTTGTGGACCCAGCTCCTATTTATAGCCTCCAAAACCCTAATTCTGGCTAGGTGATGACTGTGACTACTTCCCGTGTCCGTTTTTCCTCCCGTTTTCTTCCCGTATCCCTGACCGCGTCCCTTTTCCTCCAACCTATCCTAACCCCTTCCTCGTTGTGAGATCGTCCGTCTCCAAAACTTTCGTTGTTTTTCCCGTCCAATCTCCCGAGGGGGCATCCTATCGTCATTTAACCTATACCAGGGGCAAACTGGGGCATGTATCATCATTTAGACTATCAATTTCTTTGAAGCAACGCTGTAAACTGCATTGCATCAAAGAGGGGCAAAATGTATACGCCTAAAAATGACACAAATCATCCTAAATAAATATTCTAAATATTTATTCCCTTCTTCTATTAATTAAATAAATATTCTAAATTTATTTAATCGATTCACTGTTCCATAATTAAATAAATTCTATTTATTTAAATTAAAATCCTTCCATTTGTCCTTCACAATTAAATAATCATAAATTATTTAATTAATCCTATTTCCTCTATCCTAAAGTTCTAAATTCAAAATTCCACCTCACCTTTACACCTCACCTTTTCCACCTCACCTTGTCCACATCATCAGGTTGCACATGTAATTAAATATATTTAATATTTAATTATCTTATTTTCCCTCACCCACATGGCCTATTTCTTCTCCAATCAGAGGTCAGTTAACCAATCAATCAAGTCTGTTAACTAACCTGTCAGTTGAGTCAAATCCTCAATCAATCCAGTCAGTTCCACAATCCACTCTTCTAACTGATCAATCAATTCTATTAACAGACCAGTCAATGGAGTTAACTCTCCAATCAGTTTTGTCACATCCCACCTTTCATGATGGAGCTGGGACACTTGTCACATTTCCACTGGTTGCACATTCCTCAACCATCCTCAACCATTGATCTTCATATCTTCTCTCAACCGTTGATTCCTATTCCTCCGGGTCTATAAATGAAGCTTCATCCCTTCATTCTAATCATCCAGGCTTTTGACATCGTTACTCTACAGAAATATCACCAGCGCGCCTTTGGCACCCATTTGTCATCCACAAGCTTGAGATCACCATTGTTGCATTGGAGCTCACCTTCATTGCATATCACACTATAGCCGTTCACCATCGACTTCCTCCAACAGCTTTTAAAAGATTGCACTCTCTGAGGGCTCATCTCATCTGCGAAAGGACGATTCGTGATAGGCGAACAACAGAAGTTTCGAAACGGAAAAGGTTTGCTGTGTTTGTTCATTGCTTTGTTCATTTGAATCTTCTTTGTTTCTCTATTCTGTTGATGTTTGGGTCATCTGTTATTCATTTGATTGATGCACTAGGCGTTGGAATTTGCTATCTTGCATGTGTGCCACTAATTCTTCACGAGAAAATTCTTCATCATCATCGCGTGGTGGGGCGATGTGATCGGAAGGGTCGGCCATTTCAGTTAGCTTGTTGTACTGGGATCGAGTAAGAACCATGCAAGGTGGGGTGGGACGGAATGGATGAGGATTAGAAATTTTGGCCAGATGCCGACTAAGACTGTAATGAATGGGATATCTAGGACAAGACTTGGACAAAGGGTTCTCTCGCTCAATGACTTCAGGTAAGACGGTTGACACAAGACTCTAGCCACTAGCAAGGGTAGTCGATACCAGTCTCACTGTGTAGGGCTTAGTCGTTCAACAAGACTACTAGCAAAAGGTACTGTGACCTACTAGGCTTACGTGAACTCACTAAATAAGGACCTATGTCGAATCGGTATGGGACAGAATGACGATGGGGTAAGAGTGACCAGGACAGAAGGTGATGGGGACGACCGTCGAAAGAGAGAGAAACGGGTGAAATGGGTGAAAGTTGACTCCAAGGTTGATTCTGACCTCAGAAAATGGAACTAGGCTGAAATGGGTACTCCGAACAGATGACGAAAATTTCTCAAAAATAGAGCAGATGCTCACTGTCGCACATGCGCAGCTTTCACGCATGCGCCGCCGAAACAGGCATATGCGCCGGGAAATCACAAAAGCGCAGCTTCGCGAGGCATATGCGCCGTTGTGCGTTTCGGCGCATTCATTTCACCTATTTTCTACGAGCATTTATGACACCTAAACTCGACCCTAGGAGAATTTTTTCGAAGCACATACCGGGGGTCCTGCCTCTGCTGGCCGCCCGAATCGTCAGACTCGCTCGAATCGATGCTCCTCGCGTGGAATGTCTGCTGCTCTGGCCACCATGCTGCTCTAGGTTTGCTCTGAGCTCTCCTTCTCCAATCCAGATTAACCAAGTGTGCAAATGACTATTCTTGTGGACCCAGCTCCTATTTATAGCCTCCAAAACCCTAATTCTGGCTAGGTGATGACTGTGACTACTTCCCGTGTCCGTTTTTCCTCCCGTTTTCTTCCCGCATCCCTGACCACGTCCCTTTTCCTCCAACCTATCCTAACCCCTTCCTCGTCGTGAGATCGTCCATCTCCAAAACTTTCGCCGTTTTTCCCGTCCAATCTCCCGAGGGGGCATCCTATCGTCATTTAACCTATACCAGGGGCAAACTGGGGCATGTATCATCATTCAGACTATCAATGTCTTTGAAGCAACGCTGTAAACTGCATTGCATCAAAGAGGGGCAAAATGTATACGCCTAAAAATGACACAAATCATCCTAAATAAATATTCTAAATATTTATTCCCTTCTTCTATTAATTAAATAAATATTCTAAATTTATTTAATCGATTCACTGTTCCATAATTAAATAAATTCTATTTATTTAAATTAAAATCCTTCCATTTGTCCTTCACAATTAAATAATCATAAATTATTTAATTAATCCTATTTCCTCTATCCTAAAGTTCTAAATTCAAAATTCCACCTCACCTTTACACCTCACCTTTTCCACCTCACCTTGTCCACATCATCAGGTTGCACATGTAATTAAATATATTTAATATTTAATTATCTTATTTTCCCTCACCCACATGGCCTATTTCTTCTCCAATCAGAGGTCAGTTAACCAATCAATCAAGTCTGTTAACTAACCTATCAGTTGAGTCAAATCCTCAATCAATCCAGTCAGTTCCACAATCCACTCTTCTAACTGATCAATCAATTCTGTTAACAGACCAGTCAATGGAGTTAACTCTCCAATCAGTTTTGTCACATCCCACCTTTCATGATGGAGCTGGGACACTTGTCACATTTCCACTGGTTGCACATTCCTCAACCATCCTCAACCGTTGATCTTCATATCTTCTCTCAACCGTTGATTCCTATTCCTCCGGGTCTATAAATGAAGCTTCATCCCTTCATTCTAATCATCCAGGCTTTTGACATCGTTACTCTGCAGAAATATCACCAGCGCGCCTTTGGCACCCATTTGTCATCCACAAGCTTGAGATCACCATTGTTGCATTGGAGCTCACCTTCATTGCATATCACACTATAGCCGTTCACCATCGACTTCCTCCAACAGCTTTTAAAAGATTGCACTCTCTGAGGGCTCATCTCATCTGCGAAAGGACGATTCGTGATAGGCGAACAACAGAAGTTTCGAAACGGAAGAGGTTTGCTGTGTTTGTTCATTGCTTTGTTCATTTGAATCTTCTTTGTTTCTCTATTCTGTTGATGTTTGGGTCATCTGTTATTCATTTGATTGATGCACTATTTTACCCTCACATCCACTTCACATGTTGCCACTCTGTCTGGAAGCTCCAAAGTACGCACCATGAATGTTGAAAGGATGGGCAAGATAGCTGCCAGCCTATCCATCTTACATGCGATTATTTTCTAAATAAAACCTACCATTGAAACTACAAAATTCACAGTTCTTATTGCCTCAAGCAACAAGCAAAGAGAAAAATGAAAACCATGGTTTTGTTTGGTATTTTTTTTGCACTTTTATAGGGAAACAACCAATGTAGATGCGAAACAAACACAAGCTTGAACTTGAAAATGTCATTTTCAATGAGCAGAGTGCGTAAATCTTCCAGTAGGCCGGATGGCTAGAATTTTTGCAGAAGTTTGAAGGGTTTGAAATAGAGCTAGTTGAAGAATTTGTCAGGAATTTCCATTAGACCTTCACAATGGTTAAAGGGGTAAGGATATAGATAAACCCTATTATAATTAGACAAATTTTTGGATTTCCTGTAGTAGGTATAGATTTGTTTCAGAGTAAACCATCCTATGAGTAACTAGTGCAGAATTTCCATGTTGCTCTAGAGCCTTTACCTAGGTATGTTGTTAGTAAGGGAGCAACTAAAGGAATTGAAAGGACCAACCTTCTGAACCCATGGAAGATTGTTGTCCTGTGGATTATGAAATTCTTTACACATGATGGTCAATATGGCACGGTTCTAGGGTATGGCATGAGGTTAATCACTCACCTCAGGCATGGGGCAAATAACCCAAGATATTCAATAAATTTTCTCGCCTTCCTACATACCAGCCTGGTTAAAATGAAGACAAAAAGGAAGAGTAGTGAAGGACAGCTAAGCCACCCTAGTCTAATTCACTTAATAATGAAGCACTACTTCTTACAGCAAGAAGATGGTCACCAAAAATGGGAGAACTTTCTTGCACTACAACCCAAAAGGAAGAAAAAGAAGCAACACACTTCCATTATCTCTGTCTCGAGAGACCCTATTGTAGTCTCTTCACAATCCTCTTAGGTATGATTCAGACAACTCCATAGGGGAACATAATAGTACAGACAAGTGGGAGAAGCAGTAGCTTCTACCCTTGCTAGGATACACCCCCACACATTGGTAATTTCTTTAGATGAGGAGGAGACCAAGCCAGGACACATAGCCATCTTAGGGGAACATTCATCCCTTGCTAAGCAACAAAGAGAAGAAAATCATGCTGACATGAGAATAGAAGAGACTAGAGGGAAAGAGAATCCTAAAGGGACTGGGGGTGAAGAAGGCCCTAAAGAAACAGAAGAGGACATTATAAAAAGCAGCCATAGGAAGGGGAAAGAGCCCCTCATGAAAATCTCTAAGGATACCATAGCCAAGGCCACTCACCATGCTCTCACCTTATCAAAAGAAGAATATGATCTGAGGTAATGTAGAGCATAGCTAGAAACCCTGGCTCAGCAGTTGACTAACAAGGAAGAGAAACTTGAGAAGCAAAAAGAAAAAGCTACATTGGAGAGGGAAGAGAAAGAAAAAGAAATTTTTGTTTTCAAAAAGGAGTTAGATAACCATAAGGACATTGTGGCCCAAAAATACATTCAGATCAAACAAGTTCAGTAGAAGGTTGCTCAGCAAACCCCTGCACCTACATCATTGAATGTCTATGCCCAAAACTTGTAGCTAACCCAGGATAATAGGCAACTCAGGGATGAAATCCTCAAGCTCTAGAGTGACCTAGAGGCCCTTCAAAAGGAGAAGGTGGTGGTGGAAAAAAATTTAAATTTAGCCTATGAAATAGGGGAAACTCTATTAGCTCAGCATCCGCCATTAGGTGTGTATGCCCTATTTCTGAGAGAGTAGTTTTTGAGATGGAAGTTGTTAAGGATAGGTTGTAATCTCCCATATGATTTTAATAATGATAAATATTTTGTTGAATGGTATATGCAAAACCCCAAGGAACAACAAAATCTCCTATGTGAGTTCTTTCAACATGGGCACATAATGGGGCATGTTAACACTTCCATGCTCAATCTATATGTGGGAGAGCTCTAGATCTAGAGCTATCTATCGTTGCTCAAGAATAACAAGTTATGGGAGGAACCCATGGAGGAGTATAATGTAGCAGCCTCAACTATTGGGTTGCTGATGAGGCATGAATGTCTGAAATCCACATGGTTCACCAACTCATTCAGAGCACAGGTTTACAGACAGGGTATAACACCCCAATATGTAAGGAATTTGAATCTTGTATATCTGATTTCTTTGACATTGAAGGCTATCTCTCAAGTGTATCTGTCACAAGCTACCTATTCAAATTTGAGGACCTACCAAATATGTTCAAAAGAAGAGAACCAGTTCCCCTGCAAATACCAGATGGATGACTGCTAAAGTAAGAAAGTTGATCCCCCTAATTTAGCAAAGGAAATAAAATTGGATAGGAATAAGGTTTAGGCCACCATTGATTCTAATGCCATCACCTCACCTCAACAACCCTCCAAGGCAAGCTATGAGGGAGGATAAGTTAAACAAATGGTTTAGCCAGCTGCAGAAAAATAATTGGCTTGTGCAAAAAGGGAGACAACTTTTCCAATACAAAGATGAAGATTACAACTGTAGTGTCGTAATTGAAGAAAAGAATGTAACTGATGAAAGGGATGTAGCATAGCCATGAGGACATGACATAATTTCATTTGGGGAGAGATGATGAGTTAGATCTATGACTCATTTATTTCTTTATATTTCCTATTTCAAAAGACTTTTATAAAACATTATGGCATATATATATTATTATAATTATACTTGTCTTTTGGATGGATTATGCACATGTTTAGTATTCATTTCCTTTTGATGCAATGTCTTAGCTTATTTACTTGAATTACATTTGCAAAGTGTATATCTCATGAATTGTGGTATAAGTTATTGGGAACTAAGGTGTCTCAACCTTGGTAATTCCTTGTATTTATTTATTATTTGCCTATTGTATTAATTGGATGCAAATCCTATGTTGTCATATTGTGGGAGTTGGCACGGTGATGTGTCATCCTACATGGCATATGACCACATGCATTTTTGTCCTCAAATGAGGATATAGGCATCCACTTAGTGGTAGAAACATTTTGCCATGTGTCAGCTTTTTGGATGTTGTGTAAGGGAATATTGACCATAACGGTCATGACAGATTCCTATGACGAAGTTATGACATGTAAGAGTCAGAAATAGGAGATTTTATGATAGGTGAAGACATGTGTCAAAAAGCATCTTTGAAAAAGGGATATTTGGGCACCCCAAGGTGGACTATGACATGTTGTAAGAGAATATGCTATATATAGCATGTGTATGACAAATTCTCTTACAGCTATAAGTTATGACAGCTATGACAGATTCTATGGTGGTTGTAAGAGTCATAGAAGCATCTGTCATTACCCATTTTAGGAATAGGTGACCTCTTTGGGATGGGGTGAGACAAGTGTCAGGAACATTCTACAAGGTTGGACAAGTGTCCATAGGCATGGGTTTTTGGCCATGAGGCCATGTTGGACGCCTATTCCAAGATAGAACCAATTTTGCCTTGTATATTCTATATAAATAGGTGCTTTGAGGAGGTGACATATTACAGGTTTTACAGGTACTGTTATGCTACTAGATCATCTCCAAATATGAGTGTTGAAGACTGTTGCAAGAGCATTGGCTCTATGTTTTATTGTAACCTTCATTGTTTACGTAATACATTTAAGCTATGTTTTGGAGTGTGGGGTTTTCCCCACATATATCTTGTGTCTCTCTTCTTCTATCTTACTTTCTTGTTTATGTGTTTGCTGCAATATCTCTATTAGTGGGTTTAACATTGCTATAATAGTAAGGATAAAATTGAATTTGCACTCTCCTCCCCTCATTAGATTTGTGTAGGAAGTGTTTTCCGCACACCTAGCTTCCTTCCAGTTGGTATCAAAGCCTGGCTAGTTTTGGTTCTAGCTACTGGGTAGGGGTTTTTTGAGCTAATCTTAGGTTGACTGGGAGTGTTGTACAGAGTATTCTATATCTTGTTGTAGCAAGGAGATGGAAACCACATCTAGAAGGTTAGAGGTTGAGAAATTCAACAGCACTAATTTCAGGTTCTGGAAACTCAAGATGGAGGACCTACTTGTTGATCATGACCTATGGGAAACTGTATCTAGTGTGAAACCTACAGCAATGTCACAAGCTGATTGGGACCTTAAAGATTGGAAGGCTAAGGGTCTCATAAGAATCTATATAGCTAACTTTGTCATGTTAAATGTCCATCAGGAGAAGAGCATGAAAGATCTTTGGAAGAAGTTGGGTGATGTTTATCAAGCTAAGTCCTTGGTAAACAAACTTTTCCTGAAAAAGAAGTTGTTCACTCTAAATATGGAAGATGGAGGATCTGTTGTGGACCACATGAATGCTTTCAACATGATTGTTGCACAGTTGACATCTGTGGGTGTGAAAATGGAGGAGGATCATTGCATGACCCTAATTTGTTCTTTGCCAGATTTGTGGGATCATCTTGTCATGGCTATCGGAAGCACCAGTATCACCTTCAAGATTGAAGATGTGGTGTCCTCACTATTATTTAAAGAAATGTAGAGGAAGACATCTGAATCAGCCAAAGAGGCTCTTGCGATTCATGGAAGACCCAAGGAGAAAGGGAAGAAGAAGGACAAGAAAGTTGAGAAGGGCAGATCCAAATCCTGTGGGAGATCCAAATCTCCTAGAAAGTCCAAGGCTCTATGTTGGAACTGTTAGCAAGAGACACTATGTGGCTTCATAAGTGTTGTCATTGATAGAAACAAAGTCTATCCCACACATCCGCAGTACATAGTATGCCTATAACAGAAGTCAGATTGAAGATTATTTTGGTCCGGTGAACAAGAATAGAGTATGCAACAAGGTCCAACAATCAAGTCTGGATCTCACAGATGGTGTAACTCAATAAGTTGCGGAATTGAACAAGTCAAGAGGGGTATCATGACTACTGTATTCCAAAGATTTATCCTCTGATGATAAAGTAAGAAAAAGATATGAGCATCTGAGTGTTGGGTTCTAGTTAGGCAGAGCAAATAGAGGAAGAACTGACCGACAAAGTATCAGACTTCAATCTGGATGTGTAAATGGTCCTGATCAAGAAATCTATGATATTATACATTGTTAGCCGACATGATTTATGACTTCCATGCCTATGTTTTTGATACACATCACAAATCAACCATGGATTCAACCGACAGATTAATAACTTGAAAACATCTGGAGTGTTCTTGTTGCTGACTAGAAAGTTGATGAAAATCCTTGATGTGGATATATATACCCGATAGATTCCAACATGTAAGTGAGTGGTGAATAGATGATGAAATTAAGTGTGAAGAAAAAGTAGGGATAAGTGTGAGAATAGCAATTCAATTCTGGTATTTGATTGAATAACAAATTTGAATAGAGAAAGAATGAAGTGCATCAGATCAGTATATTGTGCCTAACTAGAACTGAACTCCTACATTTGTAGATGCTTCTCATCAGTTCAAACACTTGATTATCTTTTATAAGATTTGTAGATAGTGAGTCTCTTGTAGGTAGTGTGCCTCTTGTGAGCAGTGTGCTCAGGCAGTGAGCCCTAATTGGCAAGTGCCATTTTTGTACTCCTTATTCTTTTAACAGAGAATACAACCTTGGGTTAGTCACCCCAAGGTTTTTCCCTTAACAGGGTTTCCACGTAAAAATCCTTGTGTTATGTGTGTGGATTTTATTTCTATTCTTATGATTACATATGCTTTCATGTTTTGATATAACACTAAATATTGAGATAACAAAATTAAGGAAATTTTGAGATAATTGATTCATCCACCCGTCTCAGTTATCTACCTTATTTCCAACAATTGGTATCAGAGCTAAGTTCCTCTGAACAAAGCCTAACAGATTGAGGAAGATTTGGGAATCACAATGCATGCATATGGTATGAAGGAACAACTTCAGTCTTCCCTGGATGATCTTGAACAATCTCACTCTGAAGTCAATAATTTGAGAGAAAGACTCAAACAAGATGATGAATTCATAAATGAGATAAAAGAAAAACTTAGTATCTCTATGAAAAATAGAAAGGAACTAGTTCAGAAATTAGCCAATTAGAGTGAAGTCAATGATACTAATGAAGATCTTAATGAGAAAAATAAGCTATGTGAGAAGCTGTCAAAAGAAATCATTATGGTAAGGCATGAAATGGAATTAGGGGTTATGAGCTTCACCCAAGAAATTGAAGAAAAAAAAGATTGAAGATAATCTAAAACAAACCCTCAAGGAGAAAATAGAGGACTGCCACAAAATGGATAGACTAATCAGGCATCTTAAATCTGATCTTGAAGAAGGAAGAGACAATGAAGAACATCTTAAGAATCAGATAGAAACTCTTAAACAAGATTTTCAAACTGCAAATGAATACAAAGAAAAATTCAAGATAAGCTCAGCCCAACTTGAAGTGCTTGAAATCCAAAAGAGGATACATGATAAGCATAGCTTGGGATATGAGAAAGGTGAAATCTCTGGATCCTGTCAAAAGAACTTTGGATTGGGAAATCAAAGAAACGAGCCTAGAAGACCTCTGATAAGGTAACCAAATGCTCAAAGATATCCATCCTTCAATGGATACTGCTTCAATTGCAACAATTTATCTCATAAAGCAACTCAGTACAGGAGGAGAATGAATCAGAATAATCCATCCTTCTTTGGACAATGTTTCAACTGCAAAAGGTATGGTCACAAATCTCATGAATACAAAAATATGCAAATAAACAATTCATTCAATGGTAGATGCTTTGCATGCAATAGAATGGGGCATATGGCTAATCAATGTAGATCAAAAGGATATCAATCAAATAAGCAAAGAAATGTTGTATGTTACAATTGCAATAGATCTGGTCATATTGCCAAATTCTACAGAAATAGAAATCAATATAGCAAAGGTCCAGTGGAACATAATCAGAAACAAGATAAGGGAAAAGGTAAAGTGAATGTAGATGAAGTTCAAAAGGAGATGAGAAAGATTTGGGTAAAGAAGAGTACAAAATATATTGGGGATGGATCTGCACTAGAATCCAGTGTTGATATTCCTTCCAGAAACTAAAAGGGTGAGCTCTGGCTCAGAGGGAGTCACAGAGAAAAACATTTTCCCCCAGCCAGTCAGCTAGTGCCTAAATTTGGCATATTGAGTAAACATCTAATTCTGCGGATTAAAGGGTTCTCAGAAAAACCTCCAAATAACCTTCAGTCAAAATGTGAAAGATCCGCATGGAGTTTTGTAATATTTATAACCGTTCAAGTTAATCTGGTTCCAATAGCAATATGGTAAAGAAGATTTTCACAGATAGATCCGTTATGATTTAGAATAGAAATGCTTTGATCTATAGACCCTTGGCATGATTGAAGAAAAGAAGATATGTTGTCAATCCTCACAAACAATGATTCTAAGTTCTGGGCATTGATTCAAGAAAATCTCTCAAAACGGGGCAACTGGATAACTTAAGTTGTGCCTTTACTACAATAGGAAATTAGGGTTTGTGCAAGGATAAAAGGATTCTTTCACTCATTATTTACACACTTGTACTCACGAAGAAGAAAAGAAGAGCTCTGCAAAGAAAATTCTACAATTCACTCAAGATCAATTGAAAAATGAATTCAACAAGTGATTTGTTTTGGTTCCTGCTTCAAACCCTAAAGCATGAAAAGATACTTCCATTCTAAAAATCTTTCTCTGAATATCTTGCAAAATGGCTACTCCAATTGTTTTCAATATTTTTGATAGGACGAGACCTAAATTCAAGAAACACCCTTACAAATCCCTAGAAGTTGATCCCTTCGGTGCATTTTCTAGCATTCCACACAGAGTATTGCATGTAGAAGATGTTAGGATTTATATCCATACAAACATTGAAGAATTTGGAGACTCAAAATTGATGGATATTTATCACAAATAGCTAATATATGAGAATTTTGAACTAAAACCTGAGTTCAAGGCCCTATGGGATAAACACTTTGGACATTGCATACATTTTCCATGTTTTGTAGAAGATGATTCAGTCCAATATGTTCTAAGTAGCATGTATGACAATTTTATGTGGCTAATGAGGCCATTCAAGATCACTAAAGATATCATAAGGGCAGTGACCAGACTACATTCATCCTGTGGGGTACCCACACTTAAATCTGTAAAGAACCAAATAGTAACTAAAGCCACCAAATCAAAATTTGACAAAAGAGCAATGACTATAGATGACATCATAGATCTGGATGTCAATTTTTCTTCAATGATAATTGGCTACAAAATCTACCATTCGAGCAAGGAGAATTCTGTGTCTGGTATAACAATCCATGTTCCATATCAGATGTTGAGGGAAGATGTAGATTATGATCTATGTGAGCTTCTTCTAAATTAGCTATTGGAAAACTTACAGAAGATCAAAAAGGATAAGAAAAAATCCTTCAAATATGGTTGTCTAATACTATGGCTATTCTTCTATTATATGAATGAGCTACCTAGATAAAATGGTTGGGTTTGGAAAAATGATAAACTGGTTGCAATTTAGATCAGATATTACATGTATGGACTTGGTGATGCTCGGGCCCAAAACAAAGCTCTCTGGGGATACTTTAAGAATTTCCAAGGCATGATGCAAGCCAGAGAGAATACCACAGTCCATAGTTGAGAAATAATAAGACATAGTTTGCTTTATGATTGACACTAATCAATGTCTAATGGAGGTAGTTGATCCAAGAACTCTATGGATAATGCCTATGGGATATGAGGTCAATGAAAAAATCTTGGAGTTGCATATTCAACACCTGCTGAGCTAGCCTAAGGACATTAAAGCAAAAAGATTTGGCACCTTTGAAGAGCTAAGTATAAAATTACATGTTGATTTAAGATAGCCGGAGATAAAGAGGAAAGTAAGAAGGGAATTTAAAGAAATTGCCAAAAGATTTGGCTTATCAAAAGAGGTAGTAGATGCAAATAGAGAGAAAATGGAGAAGTTAGAGAAAGAGAGACAAGAAGCAAAGAAAGGAAATGTTCTGGTGCAAGCCTCCCCCTAGACTAGATCTTCCATGAGCTTCGCACCTGTCACTCCTAAAATCTCAAAGGCTACCAAACCAGAAGTCAAGACATCTGACAAAAGTGAAAAGAGAATGAAGACCAAAGCCTCAAGAATATATGCAAGCCATAAGGATGATGAAGAAATAGAATTAGATGAAGAAATCAAGAAAATGAAGAAGAAGAGAACATCTGGAAAGTTCTCTGCTAGTAGAAGTGAGGAAGAGAAGGCAGAGGAATTTGTTGAAAAGCCCACTCTTTCCATTAATGACATCATCAAGGTAGTTACTGTGGATGGGAACCTACAGCTAGTGATAAAGTTCTATGATGAATACAATGATGTTGACAAGAGAATTTTGGAAGAAGCTACTGTCAGGTACTTGAACATTTACAATAAAGCTTTCATTGAAATTATATCATTAATTCCTAAGAGTCTAGAAAAGGTAGTTAAGCTGAGAAAAGAGAATACAAAGGCAAAAGATTTAGAGATTCAGGAGCAGATAGTAATTCAACTTTATCCTTCTATCAGTCCAAAACAAATGGACATGATTTTCAATGACTGTAAGGATGAGTTCCAGAGTAAGGCAAGAATGAATAAATTCATGCTTGATGAAACTGACCAAGTAGCAAGTGAAACAAAAGATATCCTCTGGAATGCCTTAAAGAAATTCAATCTTCCTATTGTAGAGGAAATAGATGAAGAACCATCTACCATAGATTTTTTTGGCAAGAGACACTGTGTGGCTTCATAAGTTTTGTCATTGATGGCAACAAAGTCTATCCCACACATCCGCAGTACATAGTATGCCTATACTGGAAGTCAGTTTGAAGATTGTTTTGGTCTGATGAACAAGAACAAAGTATGTAACAAGGTCCAACAATCAGGTTTGGATCTCTCAGATGATGTAACTCAGTAAATTACGGACTTGGACAAGTCAAGAGGGGTATCATGACTACTGTATTCCAAAGATTTAGCCTCTGATGATAAAGCAAGAGAAAGATATGAGCATCTGAGTGTTGGGTTCCAGTCAGGCAGAGTAGACAGAGGAAGAACTGACCGACAGAGTATCAAACTTCAATCCGGATGAGTAAAAGGTGTTGATCAAGGAATTTGTGGGATTATACATTGTTGGCCAATATGATTAATGATTTCTATGCCCATGTTTTTGATACACATCACAAATCAAGCATGGATTTAACTAACAGATTAATATCTTGCAGTGTTCTTGTTGCCAACTAGAAAGTTGATGAAAATCCTTGATGCAAATATATATACCAGACAGATTCCAACATGCAAATGTGTGTGGTGAACATGTGATGAAATAAAGTACAAAGAAAAGCAATGATAATTGTGAGAACAACAATTCAAGTCTGGTATGTGACTGAACAATAGCATTGAATAGAGGAAGAATGAAGTGCATCAGATTAGTATATTGTGCCTAAACCAGAACTAAACTCTTGCATTTGTAGATGCCTCTCATCAGTTCAAACACTTGATTATCTTCTGTAAGTTCTGTAGACAGTGAGTCTCTTGTAGGCAGTGTGCCTCTTGTAAGCAGTGTGCTTGGGCAGTGAGCCCTAATTAGCAAGTCCCATTTTGTACTCCTTTATTCTTTTAATAGAGAATACAATCTTGGGTTAGTCATCCAGTAGTTTTTCCCTTAACAGGGTTTCCACGTAAAAATCCTTGTGTTATGTGTGTTGATTTTATTTCTGTTCTTATGATTACATATGCTTTCATGTTTTGATACAACATTGAATATTAAGATAACAAAAATAAAAGTAAGTTAAGGAAATTTTGAGATAACTGATTCACCCCCCCCTCAGTTATCTACCTTGTTTCCAATAATTGGTATCAGAGCCAAGTTCCTCTGAACAAAGCATAACAGCTTGAGGAAGATTTGGGAATCACAATGGATGCATATGGTATAAAGGAACAACTTTAGTCTACCCTGGATGATCTTGAACAATCTCACTCTAAAGTTAATAATTTGAAAGAAAGACTCAAACAAGCTGATGAATTCATAAATGAGCTAAAAGAAAAACTTAGTATCTCTATAAAAAAGAGAAAGGAACTACTTCAAAAATTAGCCAACTAGAGTGAAGTCAATGATACTAATGAAGATCTTAATGAGAAAAATAAGCTATGTGAGAAGCTGTCAAAAGAAGTCATTATGGTAAGGCATGAAATGGAATCAGGGGTTATGAAGTTCACCCAAAAAAATTGAAGAAAAAAGAAAGATTCAAGATAATCTAAAACAAACCCTCAAGGAGAAAATAGAGGACTACCACAAAATGGATAGAATAATCAGGCATCTTGAATTTGATCTTGAAGAAGCTAGAGACAATTAAGAACAACTTGAGAATCAGATAGACACTCTTAAACAAGATCTTTAAACTACAAATGAATACAAAGAAAAAATCAAGATAAGGTCATCCCAACTTGAAGTACTTCTTGAAAGCCAAAAGAGGGTAGATGATAAGTGTGGCTTGGGATATGAGAAAGGTGAAAGCTCTAGATCTGGTCAGAAGAACTTTGGATTAGGAAATCAAAGAGATAGGCCTAGAAGAGCTCCGGTAAGGTAACCAAATGATCAATGATATCCACCCTTCAATGGATACTGCTTCAATTGCAACAATTTCGCTCATAAAGCAACTCAGTGTAGGAGAAGAATGAATCAAAATAATCCATCCTTCTCTAGACAATTTTTCAACTATAAAAGGTATGGTCACAAATATCATGAATGCAGAATACAAATAAATAATTCATTCAATGGTAGATGCTTTGCAGGCAATAGAATGGGAGATATGGCTAATCAATGCAGATCAAGAGGATATCAATAAAATAAGAAAAGAAGTGTTGTATGTTACAATTGCAATAGATCTGGTCATATTGCTAAATTCTATAGAAGTAGAAATCAGGATAGAAAAGATCTGGTGGAACATAATCAGAAATAAGATAAGGGCAAAGGTAAAATGAATGCGGATGAAGTTCAAAAGGAGATGAGAAAGATTTGTGTAAAGAAGAGTACAAAAAATATTGGGGATGGATCTGCACTAGAATCAAGTGCTGATATTCCTTCTGGAAACTAAAAAGGTAAGATCTGGCTCAAGGGGGAGTCACAGAGAAAAACATTTTCCCCCAGCTAGTTAGCTAGTGCCTGAATTCGACACATTGAGTAAACATCTGATGCTACGGATAAAAGAGTTCTAGAAAAACCTCTAAATAACCTTCAGTCAAAATGTGAAAGGTCCACATGAAGTTTTGCAAGATTTATAACTACTAAATTTAATCTAGTTCCGACAGCTATCGGTAAAGCAGAATTTCACTGACTGATCCGGTATGATTCATAATTGAAATACCTTGATCTGTAGACCCTTGGCATGATTGAATAAAAGAAGATACATTGTCAATCCTCACTTACAATGATTCTAAGTTTGGCAAAGTGATTCAAGAAGATCTCTCTCAAAAAAGGGCAACCAGATAACTTAAGTTGTGCATTTATTACAAAAGGAAATTAGGGTTTGTGCAAGGATAAAAGGGTTCCTTCACTCATTATTTACACACTTGCACTCATGAAGAAGAAAATAAGAGCTCTGGAAAGAAGAATCTGCAATTCACTAAAGATCAATTGAAAATTGAATTCAACGAGTGATTCATTCTGGCTCCTGCTTCAAACCCTAAAGCATGAAAAGGTACTTCCATTTTGAAAATCTCTCTCTAAATCTCTTGCAAAATGGCTACTCCAATGGTTGTCAATATTTCTGATAGGCTGAGACCTAAATTCAAGAAACACCCTTACAAATCCCTAGAAGTTGATCCCTTGGGCGCATTCTCTAGCATTCCGTAGGAGTATTGCATGTAGAAGATGTTAGGGTTTATATCCATGCAAACATTGATGAATTTAGAGACTCAAAATTGATGGATATTTATCACAAACAGCTAATGGATGAAATTTTTGAACTCAAACCTTAATTCAAGGCCCTCCTAGACAAACACTTCAGATATTGCATACATTTTCCATGTTTTGCAAAAGATGATTGGGTCCAGTATGTTCTAAGTAGGATGCATGACAATTTCATGTGGCTAATGAGGCCATTCAAGATCACTAAAGATGCCATAAGGGTAGTGACTAGACTGTATTCATCCGGTGGGGTACCTACACTCAAATTTGTAAAGAACCAAATAGTAACTAAAGCCACCAGATCAAAATTTGACAAAAGAGCAATGACCATAGATGACATCATAGATGTAGATGTCAAGTTTGCCTCAATGATAATTGGCTACAAGATCTATCTTTCAAGCAGGGAGAATTTTGTGTCTGACACAACAATCTATGCAACATATCAAATGTTGAGGGAAGATACAGACTATGATTTATGTGAGCTTCTTCTAAATCAGTGATTGGAGAACTTGCAAAAGATCAAAAAGGATAAGAAAAATTCCTTTAAATATGGTTGTCTAATACTATGCATGTTCTTCTACTATATGAATGAGCTACCCAGATCAAATGGTTGGGTTTGGCAAAATGATAAACCGGTTGCAATTCATATCAGAGATTACATGTATGAACTTGGTGATGCTCAAGCCCAAAACAAAGTTCTCTGGGGTTACTTTAAGAACTTCCAAGGCATGATACAAGCCATAGAGAGAATACCATAGTCCATAGTTGAGAAATATAAGGACACAATTTTCTTTATGGTCGACACTGATCAATGTCTAATGGAGGCAGTTGAGCCAAGAGTTATATGGATAATGCCTATGGGGTATGAGGTCAATGAAAAAAATCTTGGAGCTACATATTCAACACTTGCTGAGCTAGCCTAAGGACCCTGAAGCAGAAAGGTTTGGTACCTTTCAAGAGCTAAGTATAAAAATACATGTTGAGTTAAGACAGCCAAAGATAAGGAGGAAAGTAAGAAGGGAAGTTGAAGAAATTGCCAAAAGATTTGGCTTATAAAACGAGACTGTAGATGTAAATAGAGAGAAAATCGAGAAGGCAGAGAAATAGACAAGAAGCAAAGAAAAGAAACATTCCAGTGCAAGCCCCCTCTTGGACTAGATCTTCCAAGAGCTCTACACCTGTCACTCCTAAAAGCTCAAAGGCTACCAAATTGGAAGTCAAGCCATCTGATAAAAGTGAAAAGAAGATGAAGACCAAAGCCACAAAGTCATTTACAAGCCTTAAAGATGATGAAGAAATAGAATCTAATGAAGAAATCAAGAAAATGAAGAAGAAGAGAACATCCAGAAAGTTCTCTACTAGTAGAAGTGAGGAAGAGAAGGCAAACGAATTTGTTGAAAATCCCATTCTTTCCATTGATGACATCATCAAGGTAGTTACTGTGGATGGGAACTTGCAGCCAGTGATAGAGTTCTATGATGAATACTGTGATGTTGACAAGAGAATTTTGGAAGAAACTATTGTCTGGTACTTGAACATTTACAATAAATCTTTCATTGAAATTATATCATTAATTCCCAGGAGTCTAGAAAAGGTACTAGAGCTAAGAAAAGAGAATGGAAAGGCAAAATACTTAGAGATTTGTGAGAAAATAGCAATTTAGCTTTATCCTTCTATCACTCCAAAACAAATGGACATGATTTTCAAGGACTGTAAGGATGAGTTCCAGAGTAAGGGAAGAATGAATAAATTCATGCTTGGGGAAACTGACAAGTAGTAAGTAAACCAAAAGATATACTCTAGAATGCCTTGAAGAGATTCAATCTCCCTTTTGTAGAGGAAATAGATGAAGAACCTTCTACCATGGATGTTGAAGGATTAAATGTAATCAATGAAGAATTTTCTGACAAGGATGTCGAAGGATTAAAGAAATAGATGAAGAGAAGTCCGAGGACTTAGATTCCTCTATTTTAGAAGAGAAAGTTCATGAAGTAGTAAACACAGGTGACATCTCTCCTCTAGATCCCACTATAGACATTCTAGATTTTGAAGCTGAAGGAAAAGGTAGAAGAGAGGAGAAAGTGATTCAAGAAGAAGAGGTTAAGGGAAAAGAAGAACAAGCAGAAAAGACTAATGATGACTGTTTGATATCCCAAAAGAAAAGAAGACTCAATAACCAGCAAGAGACACTGCAGAGATAGTGAAGAACTTCTTAAATAGAGAAATGATGGAGATAGATGAACCTGAGCTATTTCAAGGACCACTAAATTTTGACTCTCTCTCCCTAGTTCAGACAATTAAAATAGCATCTTTTGCTCAAGCCAAAGCAAAAGAAAAACTCTTGAAATCTCACATGGAGGACTGTGAGCTATTGGAGATTGCATCTAGGATGCTGGAGAAGATCATGCCATCCTATCAAAAGGATTCTTCAGCCTCACCATCTAGTAACTTGAAAAATTTAGTAAATTTTGTTACCACTCATTTTGAATCTCTAGAGAAATCAGTAGAAGCAAAGGTTCAGAAGGAGTTTTTAGGATAAAGAATCATTGAAGTTTAAGGACTTATTGCTAATGATAGGAGGACCCTAGAAATTAGAATAAAGAGCCTTGAAAACACCCTTAAATATGGTGGGGACATATACAAATTCTATTTATCTTGGCCCAAAGTGACAGAGGACATTGAGAAGAAAGTGAAAGAACAAGAAGGAAGACTGTTAAGTTTATGTCAAAATTTTGATCCCCTTACTACCTCTCTAATGAATCAAGAATGCTAGGCTATTGTTATCATAAATGAAATAAAGAGGCTGGACAAAGAAAAGAAGAACATAATGAACATAATGGGTAAACTTAGAGGGATAATTATCCCTAAGCTAGAGGTAATGGATGAGGCCTTGATAGATGCTCAGACCACATCCCGAACTAGTGATCCAGCAAATTTAAGAATGGTAGAAACATATGCATTTTTGTTGAGTGGTCACATCTCCATTCTAGATAGGACGAAGCAGAGCTGGGCCATAGAGTTTGTACAACTGAAGACTACTTTTGGGGATACACTTAAGTAAATGTAAGTATAACATATATATATACTTATGCGGCCATGCATAGACAATTTTTGCAAATTTTGGTATATGGATTCTGCCTTTTGCCATTGATGTCAAAGGGAGAGTGAGAAGTAGTGAAAAATGTGGAATCCAGCTAAAGGGGAGCTCTGGTAAAATAGTGCAAAAGATAGAGCATCAGCCAAGGGGGAGTTACTGCGACACTTAGCCATTTTTCACGAAGTGTTGCCATCAATGCAAAAGGGGGAGATTGTTGGTAAGAGCCACTGTGTGGCTTCATAAATGTTGTCATTGATGGCAACAAAGTCTATCCCACACGTCCTCACCGAAAGTCAGATTGAAGATTGTTTTGGTCTGGTGAACAAGACTAGAGTATGTAATAAGGTCTGATAATCAGGTCCAGATCTCTCAGATGGTATAACTCAGTAAGTTGCGGACTTGGACAAGTCAAGAGGGGTATCATGACTATTGTATTCCAAAGATTTATCCTCCGGTGATAAAGCAAGAAAAAGATATGAGCATCTGAGTGTTGGGTTCCAATCAGGTAGAGCAGATAGAGGAAGAACTGACCGACAGAGTATTAGACTTCAATTTGGATGAGTAAAACATGTTGATCAAGCAATTTGTGGGATTATACATTGTTCGCCGACATGATTAATGACTTCTATGCCCATGTTTTTGATACACATCACAAATCAAGCATGGATTCAACTGAAAAATTAATATCTTGCAATGTTCTTGTTGCCAACTAGAAAGTTGATGAAAATCCTTGATGTGGATATATATACCAGACAGATTCCAGCATGTAAGTGTGTGTGGTGAACATGTGATGAAATAAAGTACAAAGAAAAGCAGGGATAAGTGTGAGAACAGTAATTTAAGTTCTGTATGTGACTGAACAACAACATTAAACAAAGGAAGAATGAAGTGCATCAGATTAGTATATTGTGCCTAAACCAAAACTGAACTCCTACATTTGTAGATGCCTCTCATCAGTTCAAACACTTGATTATCTTTTGTAAGTTCTGTAGACAGTGAGTCTCTTGTAGGCAGTGTGCCTCTTGAGAGTAGTGTGCTCAGGCAGTGAGCCCTAATTAGCAATTGTCATTTTGTACTCCTTTATTACTTTAATAGAGAATATAATCTTGGGTTAGTCACCCCGTGGTTTTTCCCTTAAGACAGTTTCCACGTAAAAATCCTTGTGTTATGTGTGTTGACTTTATTTCTATTCTTATGATTACATATGCTTTCATGTTTTGGTACAACACTAAATACTAAGATAACAAAAAGAAAAGTAAGTTAAGGAAATTTTGAGATAACTAATTCACCTCCCCTCCCCTCTCAATTATTTGCCTTGTTTCCAATAGGATGTTGAAGAATTAAATGAAATCAATGAAGAAATTTCTAACAAGGATATAGAAGGATTAAATAAAATAGATGAAGAGAAGTTTGAGGACTTAGACTCCTCTATTCTGATAGAGGAAGTTCATAAAGTAGCAGACACTAGTAACATCTCTCCTCTGAATCCCACTATAGCTAAGACAAACATTCCAAACTGTGAAGCTAAAGAGGAAGGTAGAAGAGAAGAGGAGAAGATTCAAGGAAAAGAGGATAAGGGAAAAGAAGAAGAACAAGTAGAAAAGACTAATGATGACTCTTCTATTATTTCAAAGAAGTCTCAATCTCCAACAAGAGACACTACAAAGACAGTGAAGAACTTTTTAAATAGAGAAATGATGGAGCTAGATGAACCTGAGCTATTTCAAGGACCACTAAATTTTGACTCTCTCCCTAGTTCAGACAATGAAAATAACATCTTTTGCACAAGCCAAAGCAAAATAAAAACTCTTGAAATCTCACATGGAGGACTGTGAATTGTTGGAGATTACATCCGGGATGCTAGAGAAGATCATTCTATCCTTTCAAAAGGATGCTTCGGCCTCACCATCTGGTAAATTGAAAAACTTAGTAAATTATGTTAACACTCATTTTGAATCTCTAGAGAAATTAGCAGAAGCAAAGGTCTGCAAGGAGTTTGTGGGAAAAATATTCACTGAGGTGCAAGAACTTATTGCAAATGATAGGAGGACCCTAGACATTGGAATAAAGAGCCTTGGAAATGCTCTTAAAGATGGTGGGGACATATAAAAATTATGTTTATCTTGGCCCAAAGTGACATAGGACATTGAGACTAAAGTGAAAGAACAAGAAGGAAAACTGTCAAGTTTATCTCAAAATTTTGATCCCCTTACTACCTCTCTGGTGAATCATGAATGTTAAGCTATTGCCATAATAAATGAAATCAAAGAACTGGTTAAGTAGAAAAAGAACATAATCAATAGAATGGGTGATCTTATAGAGATAATCATCCCTAAGTTAGAAACAATGCATGATGACTTGACAGAGGCACAAAATACAATCCAGACTAGTGATCTAAAAGACTTAAAAAGGGCAAAAGCATATGCAGTTTTGTTGAGTGGTCACATCTCCATTTTGGATAGGATGAAGAGGAGCTGGGCCACTGAGTTTGTACAGCTGAAGACTACTTTTGTGGATGTACTTAAGTATATGTAAGTATAACATATGATTTATATATACTTATGCGGCCATGTATAGAACATTTTTTGCAAAATTTTGGTATGCGAATACCGCCCTTTGCCATTGATGTCAAAGGGGGAGTGAAGAGTAGTGAAAAATGTGGAATCCAGCTAAGGGGGAGCTCTGGTAAAATAGTGCAAAAGATAGAGCATCAGCCAAGGGGGAGTCATTGCGTCACTTAGCCATTTTTCACTAAGTGTTGCCATCAATGCCAAAGGGGGAGATTGTTGGCAAGAGGCATTGTGTGGCTTCATAAGTGTTGTCATTGATGGAAACAAAGTCTATCCCACACATCTGCAGTACATAGTATGCCTATACTGAAGTTAGATTGAAGATTATTTTGGTTCAGTGAACAAGAATAGAGTATGCAATGAGGTCCGACAATCAAGTCTAGATCTCTCAGATGGTGTAACATAGTAAGTTGTGGACTTGAACAAGTCAAGAGGGGTATCATGACTACTGTATTCCAAAGATTTAGCCTCTAGTGATAAAGCAAGAAAAAGATATGAGCATCTGAGTGTTGGGTTCCAGTCAGGTAGAGTAGACAGAGGAAAAACTGACTGACAGAGTATCAGACTTTAATCCAAATGTGTAAAAGGTCTTGATCAAGTAATCTGTGATATTATACATTGTTAGCCAACATGATTTATGACTTCTATACCTATGTTTTTTATATGCATCACAAATCAAGCATGGATTTAGCTGACAAATTAATATCTTGTAGTGTTCTTGTTGCCTACTAGAAAGTTAATGAAAATCCTTGATGCAGATATATATGCCAGATAGATTCTAATATGTAAGTAAGTGGTGAATAGATGATGAAATAAAGTATGAAGAAAAGAAGAGATAAGTGTGAGAACAACAATTCAAGTCTGGTATGTGATTGAATAACAACTTTGAACAGAGGAAGAATGAAGTGCATTAGATCTGTATATTGTGCCTTACTAGAACTAAACTCCTGCATTTGTAGTTGCTTCTCATTAGTTCATACACTTGATTATCTTCTGTAAGATTTGTAGATAGTGAGTCTCTTGTAGGTAGTGTGCCTCTTGTGAGCAGTGTGCTCAGGCAGTGAGCCCTAATTGGCAAGTATAATTTTTGTACTCCTTATTCTTTTAACAGAGAATATAATCTTGGGTTAGTCACCCCATGGTTTTTCCCTTAATAGGGTTTCCACGTAAAAATCCTTGTGTTATGTGTGTGGATTTTATTTTTGTTCTTATGATTACATATGGTTTCATGTTTTGATATAACACTGAGTATTGAGGTAAAGAAATTAAGGAAATTTTGAGATAACTGATTCACCCCCCCTCTTAATTATCTGCCTTGTTTCCAACATGAAATATGGCAAGTCTAGGCATTTCTAAAAGGAATGCAAAGAATAGAAGAAAAAGAAAAAGAAATAAGCCCCAAATTCAGATTCTGACAAGTCACAAGATGATGGTGATGCCTTCATCATAGCACTAGCCACCCATGCATCTAATGATGTGTGGTTGATTGATTCTAGTGCATCATTCCACATGACCTTGCATCAAAGCTAGTTCATGAAATATGAAGAGTTTGATGGTGGAAGAGTGTACCTAGGTGATGATTCTCATCTAAAGGTTGTTGGTTGTGGAAAAGTCTCAATTCAATTCCCTGATGGATGAGTGAAGTGGATCACTAGACTTATGCACATTCTAGGCCTTGCATGGAACCTGCTTTCTGTAAGTATGTTGAATGATTTAGGTGTGCAGGTTGTCTTTTCAAAGGATGGATGCAAGATGACTAGAGGATCTATGGTGCTTGCGATGGGTACTTAGAGAGGTACTTTGTTTTAGCTGGAGGCATGCACTACATAGTACAATAGTTCTTCTTGTTGACACTCATTTTGACCATGGGTTGATTTATCATGATCAGGAGGTTTCTTCATTTGAAGCCTTTATCTTCTTGCCCATTTTTTCTAAGTGTTGGACCTCCTCAGCATTTTTCAACTGCAGCATCATGTTTTCCTGAGGAGGAGGTCATCATCATCATCTTGTCTTCGATGATGATCTGCATCATCATGTTCCTCGTCGACTTGTTTTTCAACGTCATCATCATATTTCAACTGTCGGGTGATGTTTGGTTTTTATCATGATGATGCTGCCGAGCTACAGTGCGCCCTCATCTGCTTGCGAGGGTGATGTTTCAAAGTCTCCGGTGATCTTCCATTTATCACCTTGCGCGAGCATGATGATGATGTTGCTTATTCTTTGAGTTGTTCGACCTAACTTGTTTTTTCCTAAGGGTCGTGTTCATCATCATGATATTTCCAGTTATTATCCTGCTGCTTGTGGAGGTCATCATATTTTCTGCCTTCATGATATTTTCGCCGGGGTGATATTTTTATCATCGGGTGATCTTGGTTATGATCATCCTGATGATGTTGTTGAAGAGTTCTAAGTGTGACCCGATATTCACTAGGGTCATCATATTTTGGAACGTCAGGATGATCTTAGTCAATATCATCCTGATGATGTTATATCACTTCTTGTTCGTTGTTTTGTCATCCTGATGATGCTGACGTCATTCTTACGTCAGGGTGATATCCGGTTCTCTGCCTATCTGCATCATGATATTTCCGAAGGAGGGGGTGATATTTCATATCACCCGGGTGTATGTTTGTTCCAGCGTCATGATGATGCTGATATCAAGGAGATATCCGCCTGCTGGCTTCGCGCATTATCTCCGGGGGGTGATCTTTTCAAGCAGCATCATCATATTCAGTTTTCGCCCCGATCTTATAGAGGAGCTACAGTGCAACCTGATATTTGAACATCAGGAGGATATTTCCAAATATCCGGTTGTCTTCCGAATATCATGATGATGTGAATATGATGATGACGTCATCAAGGTCCGCGAGGGTCATATTTCTAACAACTGATCATCTTGAAGAGACCTCATGATCTTTGCAAATATGATGATGACGTCATCCGGATATGAGGAGGTGCGCAGTAGGCAGATATGATGATGACGTCATCAGGATGTTCATCGGCCAGACTTTCGTTATAAGGTCAGCAGGAGGATGTTCCTCCGGAGGATCAGGTTGTGCCGATTATCATGAAGGATTTGTTTCAAATATCATGATGACGTCAGGGTGATATTTCGAACAACAGGATATCATGCTGCTGGAAGATGATGATGATGAAGTCTATACTAGTGTCGTCGGGAGCAAAAGCACCGACATGATATATGCTCATGACCTAGTATATAAAGTGTTATTGAGGTCATCGCGGGGTGCATGTGGGATATTGTTATCCTGCATTTTCAAATATCATGATGATGAGTCTCGGCGGGAAAAGCTTGCGATGGTCTGTATGATGTTCTTCCCGAAGCCGCGGGTTGGTGCGCCATTAATGGCGATTGTTGCAGAGGTGTGGGCGATGGCGTGGGTCGATCTTGTACCCGACTGGAGGTGTCAATCAGCGGATGATGGCGCAGGGCTCGAGAAATCTTCCTGTCTCCTCCCCTACCTGCTGCATTCAAGTTTGGGCGCCAATCCGGTTGTGTTTGAGCGCCATTTTCATGATACTGTGTATCTGGCGAAATTTTGGTCAATAATGTAATTAATTGCTGAGCACCTACCTGGCTGTTATAAGCAGGTTGTGTTGTTCATTTGTGGTTGTTGAAAGTTGATGATCTTGGCTCTGTAATGCATGACAAGCTGATCTGGTTGCTCTGTACAGCTTACCTGTGAGTTTATGTATCTCTTGTTGTTTGTTTTTGGCATGAACCCACTGATTTCATGATTTAACTTATAT
Organism: Cunninghamia lanceolata; assembly: GCA_027924645.1. Classification (NCBI taxonomy): domain Eukaryota; kingdom Viridiplantae; phylum Streptophyta; class Pinopsida; order Cupressales; family Cupressaceae; genus Cunninghamia; species Cunninghamia lanceolata. The sequence goes on from BSBN01000798.1 coordinate 3,418,123, forward strand.
GAGAAGTGCTGTTTGGCATGTGTTGTGTTAATTCTGTCTCCAGTATTGCATGTACTCTTCTTCTGAATCTGGATGTTTGGTAATGTTTAGATTCTAGAACATAGAATTCCTATGTTGACTGTCTGATCTTCTGACTTCTACTCAAGGGGTAGATTAAACTGTTTTCAGGTTGAACATTGGGAAGGGTATACTGCAGTAGGGATACCATAAGTAGAGATAACCTAACACTTTGTATTGGGAGATGCCTGTAAGGCAGGTATTACATATATCCCGTTGAAATCCAGTTTTAGTTGTTTATGCTAATCATTCACAGGTGTATGTCTATTGACTCCAGGCCCTGGATAGGCACCAATCATGCTTTGTTTTGTGTTATAACCATATCCAGCTTTGCATCCACACTTAAACTCCAAAGCAAAATCTAAAACCAACATTAGGACATTAGAGTTAGTTTTAGGAACCTCAGTCCTCTGTCTACAACTGCAAATAGGCCCAAAGCTAGCCCCTTTGCCCTTATCTTTTAGTTTTGGTCTACTTACAGGAGGACTATCTGCTTTCTGTCAACATCCCAGCCTTGCATGCATATCCTCATGGATGTTGAGTAGGGAATACCCCCCTAGGTCATGCAGAGCCTGAAGAAGAAGAGGAGATAAAATATAGAGTCTATCTCCTACACTGTTGGCCCCCTGGCCCAGAGATCCTGTTGATCACTGATGGCTACCTTGTAGGGATATCTGGGAATAAGCATCCAGTCTGGGAAAAAGTCAACACTTCTGACTCAAAGAAATGAGCTGCAGTCAATTCATCCCCACCATCTGAACAAGCAGTGAAGAAATCTATTGTAACTAGTTCTGATGGTAGTGCACATGCTATGGAAGCTAAGCTTCCTACTGAAATGACTATGTTATGGCATTTGAGATATGGCCACATTTGTGAGAAGGGTTTGCGTAACCTAAAAATAAAAACCTCATTGAGGGGTTAAATGATTGTAATCTCAAGTTCAACTTTTGTGAACATTGCATTTATGGAAAGAAAAACCATGTTCAGTTTTACTCTAGTTCTCACAAGTCTTCTAGTGTATTAGACCTTATTCATTCTGATGTGTTTGGTCCTTTTAATGTTCCTTTGATTTGAAAATCTATATATTTTGTATCTTTCATAGATGATAATAGTAGGACATGGGTTTATTTTATTAGAAGAAAGACTAAAGTCTTTAGTCAGTTTAAGGAGTTTAAAGCCTTTGCTAAAAATTAGACGAGTAAAAAGCTTAAGTGTTTGAGAACTAACAACGATGGTGAGTTTTGTTCGGCAGAGTTTGAAAAGTTCTGCAAAGAGCAAGGGATTGAAAGGCATAAGACAAATCCATACACCCTGTAGTAAAATGGAGTTATAGAGAGGATGAACAGGACACTAATGGAGAAGGTTAGGACTATGCTTAGTGGAGCAAGCCTCAAACAAAAGTTTTGACCTGAAGCTGTTGCCACTGCTTGCTATCTAGTAAATAGATCTCCTACATCAGCTCTTGTTGGTAAAACAACTATGGAGGTGTGGTCTGATAAGAAGCCTTTAGTTATGCATCTTCGTGTTTTTGGTTGTGAGGCATATGCACATGTGCCTAGGGAGAAATGGTCTAAATTGGACAACAAGGATGTTAAATGTATTTTCATTAGCTATGGTGTCGGTGTGAAAGGATACAAGCTTTGGGATCCTATGGACAAAAAAGTGTTGTATAGTAGAAGTGTTATCTTCAGAGATCTAACGCCTCCTTCTATTGTTCCATAGCCAGAATAGATAGAAAAGAAAGAAGATGCAGTTCAGTTTCCTTCTCCCCCTAAGAAGACTGAACTGACAAACCCTATGAGACGTGATGATGATGAGAGCTCTAGCAGATCAAAAGAAGAAGCAGAACCTCAACCTTAGCCTTTGAGGAGGTCTACATGAATGAGAAAGCAACCTGATATGTTTGGTTATTCATTACTTGATTCTAGTTGTTCTTTTTCTTTACTTACTAACACTGATGAGCCTAGAACTATGAAAGAGGCTATGGGCATGAAAGATGCACGTTCTTGGAAGGAGGCCATGGAAGATGAGATGGCTTCTTTGGAAAAGAATAAAACATGGGACTTGGTGCCTTTACCTAATGGACGGAAACCTGTTGGATGCAAATGGGTGTTCAAGAACAAATTCGTTGCAGATGGTAGTGTTGAAAAGTACAAGGCTAGATTGGTTGCAAAGGGGTACTCACGAGTAGAGGGAACTGATTATGGTGAAATTTTATCTCCCATTGCAAAGTTGACATCCATTCAATTTATGTTATCTCTTGTAGCTACTTATGACTTAGAGGTAGAATAGATGGATGTGGAAACAACTTTCCTTCATGGTGATTTGGAGGAAGAAATCTACATGTCACAGCAAGAGCATTGCATAGAGAAAGGTAAAGAAAATTTGGTTTGCAATTTAAAGAAGTCTTTGTATAGTTTGAAGCAATCTCCTAGGATGTGGTACTTGAAGTTTGATGCTTTTGTGTTGTTGATTAGCCATCTGAGATTGAAATATAATCATTGTGTGCATTACAAGTTTGACAATGATCACATTCTCATTATTGCATTGTATGTTGATGATATATTGTTGATTGGGAATGGTAAGAATGTGATTTCTAATTTGAAGTCTTAGTTGTTAGTACAGTTTGAGATAAAAAATCTTGGGGCAGCCAGGTACATTCTAGGAATGGAAATCAGAAGAGATAGAGCAAATAGAAAACTTTTGTTAAGCCAGAGTAAGTATGTGAAGAATGCATTGGATAGGTTCAGCATGACAGATTGTAGGTCATTGTGTGTTCCTAATTCATTGGGGACAATTTATCTATTAATGATTGTCTAGAATCTCCTAGTGAGGTGGAGGACATGAGAAGAGTACCTTATGCTAGTGTTGTTGGTAGTTTGATGTATGCTATGGTCTGCACAAGACCAAACATTTCCCAAGTAGTGGGAGTCCTTAGTTGATTTATGGCTAATCCTGGATGGGTACATTGGGATGTAGTTCAGTGAGTGTTCCAATATTTGAGGGGTACTTTCAAGTATTCCATATGCTATCATGGTAATGCTACAGGACCTTTGTATTCAGTTTGTATTTGTGGATTTGTGGATTCTGATTGGGCAGGTGACATTGACAACAAGAGATCCACCAGTGCCAATGTGTTCACTATGTTTGGTGGTGTAATTAGTTGGATGAGTAAGCGCAACCTGTGGTTGCTTTGTCACTACTGAAGTTGAGTATATGGATACAACTCATGCTTTCAAGGAAGCCATTTGGCTTAAGAGATTGTGTTTAGATAGTGGTGTTGATGTAGGTCAGATTATGATCAGTTGTGATAGTTAGAGTGAGATTTGACTTGTGAAGAATCTAACTTTCCATGCCAGAACAAAGCATATTGATGTATAGTTTCACTTCATGCGAGACATGGTAGAGGATGGGAAGGTAAAATTTAGAGAAGGTGGATACTTTGAAGAATGTTGCAGATGCATTGATGAAACCAGTGGGCACAGAGAAGTTTAGATGGTGTTTGGAGTCTATGGGCCTCTCATCCTATAGCAGGTAAATTCTGTTAATTCTATTAGCTCTTACAAGGTGTTCAACAAGTAGGAGAATGTTGGGAATTAAGGTGTCTCAACCTTGGTAATTCCTTGTATTTTTACATTGTATTTATTTATTATTTGCCTACTGTATTAATAGGATGCAAATCCTATGTTTCCATATTGTGGGATTTGGCACGGTGATGTGTAATCCTACATGGCATGTGACCACATGTATTTTTGTCCTCACATGAGGAGATAGGTGTCCCACTTAGTGGTAGGAATATTTTGCCACGTCTCAGCATCTTGGATGATGTGTAAGGGAATATTGACCATAACGGTCATGACAGATTCCTATGACGAAGTTATGACATTTAAGAGTCAGAAATAGGAGATTAAAGATATGTGAAGACATGTGTCGAAGAGCATCTTTGAAAAAGGCATCTTTGGGTACCCCAAGGTGGACTATTACATGTTGTAAGAGAATATGTTATTTATAGCCTGTGTATGATAGATTCTCTTATAGTTGTAAGTTATGATAGCTATGATAGATTCTATGACGGTTGTAAGTGTCGTAGAAGGATCTGTCATTACCCATTTTGGGAATAGGTGACCTCTTTGGGATGGGGTGACCTGACAAGTGTCAGGAACATTCTACAAGGTTGGAAAAGTGTCCATAGTCATGGGTTTTGGTCCATGAGGCTACGTTAGATGCCCATTCCAAGATAGAGCCAATTTTGCCTTGTATATTCTATATAAACAGGTGCTTTGAGGAGGTGATGTATTACAGGTTTTACAGGTACTATTATGTTGTTGTATCATCTCCAAATACAAGTGTTGAAGACTCTTACAAGAGCATTAGCTCTGTGTTGTATTGTAAACTTCATTGTTTACGTAATACATTTGAGTTGTGTTTTGGAATGTGGGGTTTTTCACCCGTAACGGTTTTCCCCATGTATATCTTGTGTCTCTCTTCTTCTACCTTACTTTCTTGTTTATGTGTTTACTGCAATATCTCTATTAGTGGGTTTAACATTGTTGTAATAGTAAGGATAAAATTGAATTTGTACTCTCCTCCACTCATTAGATTAGTGTAGGAAGCGTTTTCCACACACCTAGCTTCCTTTCGTAAGTGGTTTATGTTTGCATGAAGATTACATCAGTGAGACTCCCAGTGGTCTCTGGATCCCTCCGGAGCCCCCTTTTCATGTGAAGAGCCTAAACTCTAGAAGGCTCCAGATGCCATTACCCTCCAATAGAGCCATCCTCCCCTTGAGTCAATGACTATTACAAGCCGATCCTAGGGCCACCCAAAAGGTCCAACAATGCAAACATGACCCACACCCCAATTAAAGAAACTCTTATGATCTAAGTCTCCACATCACTTCATTTTAGTGACTAACTAAAATAGTTGTTAATTGGCATCATTTCCAACTGAAGTCACTGCCACCAAGCACTGCATTGTTCTAGGAAATCACTCAGTCCGCCAACAACCAAGTTGATACAAATCTCTAATCTTCAGTAAGCCATGGTGGAATCGTTAATGTAGTAAATAAGTGACTAGCTTTAATTCTAGTTAGTTGTAGTTAGGTTTGCCGATAGTTATTTCCTTTTAATAAAGATTGACTATATAAATAGGAGCAAGTCATCTCTTTAAGTTAGTTCCAGTTTTCCATAGCAAGTTGTTAGTCAATTTGTATTTTCAATTGGAGAAAAACTCCTTGTTTTTCAGTTCTGTACCCATGTCCATTTCTGGACTTTGATTTAATGCAAATGAAAGGGGAATTCTTCTAAATGTTAGTTCAAGCTCAGAGGATCATCTCCAACTAGGAAAGTAGGGCCTTCTTCCCCAAACTAGAGGAGATCTCTCAGTAGTTTATGCAATTATGTTTTATCTTTCCATTTAGTAATATTATCTATGCATGTTAACCGTGTGATGTGTCCTCTCATTTATGTATAACTATTTAGCTAATTATCATCTGTAGGTTTGTTTTATAAATTTTAAAAATACCAAAAATAGGATTGTTATTTTAACAACGTTGATATATTCAAAATGTCTCATTGTTGTGGTTTGACAATGGATTCAATTACTTTGAAGTTCTATTTCAGCACTTAAGATAGTTCCCTTCCAGCAATTTAACTAGTTTCCTTTCAAGCAAGGTGTGTTTATCTTTCAACAATTAGAATAATTTATTTTCAAGTAAGTGTGTTTATTTCCAAGGCAATTAGAATAGTTCATTTCAAAGTATGTGTGTTTCCTTTCAAGCAAATAGATAGTTTCCATTCCTGGCATGTGTGTTTATTTCTACAAGTTGAGTAAATCGGACTTTGTCCACCAACCACCGATTCGGATTCCACTCCAAAAATCCCCCACACTAAGAGTCTTATCACATATCACTCTAGACACCTCTGGATTGATAATTAAATGATGATGAATTAACAAATACTACTACGACCTCATCAGTTATCATGGAGGTACATATAGGTCTCTTGGTACCATGGAGATAAGGGACCAACAATGTTGCATACTAACTCAGATTGTGGGACATCATAGGTCAGCACTAGAAGTTCTTAAAACAGTAACTCACACTTTTTGCTATCCTTTTTCATGTCAACCAAGGATCCTATAGTAGCCATGGTATCTACTTCCTTATCATTCAACCATGGTATTTGTTCAAAATGGATGTCATGAAAATAGTCCTTGAAATCATCAATCATTCTTTTGTATGGTAGGAGCTTGTCATCCTTTTTCTTGTATTCATTATTGATGTGTCTGATAACTAGTTGGGATTCACCATAAACTGTAAGCTTTTCAATCTTCCATTGGATGGCCATGTGAAGTCCTCCGATAAGGGCCTCATATTCTGCTACATTGTTTGTGCATGGAAATGTTATTTTGTAGGACTTTGGAATAGTGTCTCCTTGAGGGGTAATAAACAAAATGCCTACCCCTGAGCCATGATGTGTGTAGGATCTATCAAAATACATCTTCCATGTATCTTTCGTTGGTGCTACTATCAATATTGACTCATCTGGGAATTCTAAAAGCAATGGTTGTTTTGTGGGGATAGGTGCATCGACCAATTGGTCAGCAATTACTTGTCCCTTGATAGCCTTTCACTCTATCTACTGAAAATCAAATCCATTTAGGATCATGACCCACTTAGCCATTCATCTTGTGAGAGCTACTCTAGTCAATAGGTATTTCAATGGATCAATTTTGGCAATGAGCTTTGTGTTGTGATTGAGCATATAGTGTCCTAACTTTTGTGAGGTAAAGACAATGAGAAGACATGCTCGTTCAATAGGCATGTAATTTAGCTCATAGGTCACCAAATTGCAACTAATATAATCTATATCTCTCTCTTTTCCTTCTTCATCATGTTGTGCTAGCAAGGCCCCTATTGTCATTTATGTTGTTGAGATGTGGATGAGGGGTTATCTTTTCTTTGGTGGAATAAGGACTAGTGGCATAGCAAGATATCCCTTTATCTATTCAAAGGAATTCTAATAGTTGTCATCCCATACAAATGCTATGTTTTTTTGGAGAAGATGCTGAAATGGTTGACATTTATCTACAAGTTGTTCTATGAAATGGCAGATAGACTAAAGTTTCCCTTGGAGGCTACAATGTTGCATGAGTGTTTTGGGTGGAGGCATGTCCATTATAGCCTTAACCTTAGCAAGGTTGACTTCTATTCCTCTTCTTCATACAATGTATCCTAGGAGCTTTCTAGAGGTGACTCCAAAGACACATTTATTAGGATTTAGCCGCACTTTGTATTGTTCTAATCTGTCAAAGATTTTTGCCAACACATTCAAATGGTCTTCTATAGTCTTTGATTTTCCCAACAAATCATCTACATAATCTTCTATTATTCTATGGAAAAGGTCATGGAAGATAACTATCATGGCTTTCTGATACGTGGCTCCTATATTTTTTAATCCAAAGGGCATCACAACCTAGTAGTAGGTTCCCCATGGACATATAAAAGAGGCCTTATGTTGGTCTTCTTCATCTATCCTGAATTGATTGTAACTAGAAAATATGTCCATTAAGGACCACATTTCATGTCTTGCAGTAAGATCCACAATGATATCTATGTTGGGTAGTGGAAAATCATCTTTAGGGCATGCCTTATTAAGATCTTGGAAGTATGTGCAACAACGGATGACCCCAATGACTTTTTCTATGGGTACAATATTTGATATCCACTTAGGATAGTGCATAGGATGAATGAATCCCACATCTAGAAGCTTTTTGAGTTCTACTTTAACAAGGAGTGCCACTTGTGGATTCATTTTTCTCAGCTTATGTTTTACCAATTTTGCATCAAGATGTACAACAAGATGATGGATAACTAGAGTGGGATCCAATCCTAGCATATTAGCATATGTCCATGTAAAGTTATGACTCCTTTGTTTGAAGAAGACTAAGAAAGCCTCTTGTTCTATTGTTATGAGAGATTCTGCTTAGAATGTGATTTTGGGTGTTTCTTCTATTCCAACGTCCATTTCATGTGATGCTTCTACTAAGATCGATGACCTATCTTGATAGAGCTTAGGTACTTTAGGGAGATACATTCTCTCATCTCCTAGTGCCTCAGGGAGGTTTTTGATGCAGAGGAAAATGATAAACTTAACTCCTTATTGGCATAGTTCATAACAATGGGTTTCAATCCGTTTGATACCACAAGTTCACAAGAGAACTTCACCATACAAGGACCTCTACTCAAGTATATTTTTGAATTTCCAACTCCTTTAAACCAGTTACTATTTCCAAGGTTATTTTCCACTTCAGGGTTCCAATCCAAACCTACTCAAACTCTTAACCAAACCCTTGCACTCCATTTACTACCTATTCCTTTACAAACTGTCTCAAACCCTTATAGCCCTGTTTTAGGGTCTGTCAGGGATTATCTTTCACATGATGTAGTATCTTGGCATGGAAATAATAGTTTTGAGTACCCATTATCCTTATTATCAACATATCAAAAAATCAACATAGCTTACTTTGGGAAGTATTGCTGAACAAAGGACTGTCACTGAACCAATTAGGCCTAAATAGGCTTCCAAACTGTCACTCTTGTGTCATTCTTGGTATTCTCCCAATACAGGGATCTTGCAACCTTTACCATGGATCAAAAACATTTAAAACATCTTATTTAATCCCTTCTAGGGTTTACAACCAATCATTAAAACAAAAATTGCCTCATACTCAGTCCTATCTGTGACTATCATAACCAATCATAACAGGACTGATTTGTTCAATGGTGCTAACACTCTTCCTTTTATCAAATTTAACTTGAGGAACATTAAAATATGTCACTTACTACCCTTACCAACTAATACCACCATAAAATAAGTTCAACCCATACTAAAGTCATCAAAAACACATCATTTCTACCCTTTTACCAGTCTTAAACAAGACAGAACAATACTAGGGCATGATAGAAATAGGACCCAACTTCCTCCTTAAACTCTGCACTCTTGGAATCAATGAAAATACACATAGAACTATCAATTTCCCAGTTTTTATCTTATTCCATTGGGTGAATTTGGAGAAACACCATTTTAAATGCTCACTGTTACCCTAGAACAGGGTTTTAACCACTTCTTGAAAACTCACAATTACTAACTCACATTAGAACCAAAATGCATGAAACAAAATGGAAAAGGAAGGTGATTGACTAATCTTTCACTTACAAATTTTCAAACAGGATTTCATGCCCGTACAGAGCCATACAAGGCCTAAAAACAACAAATTTCTGAAGAAGAATACAAAAAATAGTGCCTTTTATTATTCCATTTTCAAATCTTCAATCACCCATGAATTCTTTGAAGGTTACAAGGCCTTTTAAAGGCATTACATCATGACTCTTCAGTTTCTAACTGACTTGGAATGACCTAAGAGTGAAATAACCCTTCATCTTCCATACATTTTACATTTTTGAAAGACAACTTTTCCCATTTTGCAAATGAAGATAAAACTTGTTGAACATTTAACACTCCTAATGACCTAAACACATAACAATGACTTGATTGACCTCATTAGAATGTTGAATCATTAAAAATTTAATCAAACTCCTATGGAATTATCAACTTGTCAATGTGCTCCTCCACCATACAACTAACCAACAAAGATTTCCAAGTCCCTTGGAAATGTATCTGCAAAACAAAACTGCCTTTTCCTGCATCTTTGTCTGTCTCTTCATCTTTATCTTTAGGTTTCAAATCTTCACATCAATGGCTAGTGACCAACCAACCAACAAAATCAAACTATTATCAACTTTAGAGCTTCTTCAGGCTCCTTCTACTCCCATCAGTGGAGTACTCTTCAGGTTGCAACATCAAGTGCTTCTTCAGTCAGGTATCCATCTCTCTCACTGCTTCACAACACCAACTCACCAAACCATTCATCTCACCCAACAACAGATCCTGGTGATGCACCTACCACTCTCTCCTTAGTGGTTTCTCTCTGCACCCTTATCCAGCCTAAACTCTATTAGAGAATGGTCATGACAGACCTCATCTTGTCTGCCCTTACACACAACCTCAGAAAACATCCTTCTGCAGCTAGATGGACCAAGCACTTGCAACCAAACAACTTAGCAAACAAAATAACGGTCACCAACACAACTCTAACTCCTTATCTACCTTCTGATACACAACACTTTGCCCAGAGCTTTTGCTAGCTCTGATACCAATATGATGCAAAGGAAAAGGATAAACTCAACATAACAATGGGTTTCAATCCATTTGATACCACAAGTTCACAAGAGAACTTCACCATACAATGACCTCTACTCAAGTATATTTTTGAATTTCCAACTCCTTTAAACTAGTTACTACTTCCAAGGTTATTTTTCACTTCAAGGTTCCAAGCCAAACCTACTCAAACTCTTAACCAAGCCCTTGCACTCCATTTACTACCTATTCCTTTGCAAATAGTCCCAAACCCTTATAGCCCTATTTTAGGGTTTGTCAAGGATTATCTTTCACATGATGTAGTATATTATCATGGCAATAATAGTTTTGAGTACCCATTATCCTTATTATCAACATATCAAAAAATCAACATATCTTACTTTGGGAAGTATTGCTAAACAAAGGACTGTCACCGAACCAATTAGGCCTAAATAGGCTTCCAAACTATCACTCTTGTGTCATTCTTGGTATTCTCCCAATACAGGGATCTTGCAACCTTTACCATAGATCAAAAAAATTTAAAACATCTTATTTAATCCCTTCTAGGGTTTACAACCAATCATTAAAACAGAAATTGCCTCATACTCAGTCCTATCTGTGACTGTCATAACCAGTCATAACAGGACTGATTTGTTCAATGGTGCTAACACTCTTCCTTTTATCAAATTTAACTTGAGGAACATTAAAATATGTCACTTACTACCCTTCCCAACTAATACCACCATAAAATAAGTTCAACCCATACTAAAGTCATCAAAAACACATCATTTCTACCCTTTTACCAGTCTTAAATAAGACATAACAGTACTAGGGCATGATAGAAATAGGACCCAACTTCCTCCTTAAACTCTGCACTCTTGGAATCAATGAAAATACACATAGAACTATCAATTTCCCAGTTTTTATCTTATTCCATTGGGTGAATTAGGAGAAACACCATTTTAAATGCTCATTGTTACCCTAGAACAGTGTTTTAACCACTTCTTGAAAACTCACAAAACTAAATGGAAAAGGAAGGTGATTGACTAATCTTTCACTTACAAATGTTCAAATAGGATTTCATGCCCGTACAGAGCCATACAAGGCCTGAAAACAACAAATTTCTAAAGAAGAATACAGAAAATAGTGCCTTTTATTATTTCATTTTCAAATCTTCAATCACCCATGAATTCTTTGAAGGTTACAAGGCCTTTCAAAGGCATTACATCATGACTCTTCAGTTTCTAATTGACTTGGAATGACCTAAGAGCCCAATGACCCTTCATCTTCCATACATTTTACATTTTTGAAAGACAACTTTTCCCATTTTGCAAATGAAGATAAAACTTGTTGAACATTTAACACTCCTAATGACCTAAACACATAACAGTGACTTGATTGACCTCATTAGAATGTTGAATCATTAAAAATTTAATCAAAATCCTATGGAAGTATCAATTTGTCAAGGTGCTCCTCCACCAGTTTTCACTAGGGAATACATCCTTTATTTTAATTTTTTCATCATCTAAAAGTGCCACAATGTAGTTTTCACTATGGAATGTTATTTTTATTTTCATATTTTTGTGACTAAGAGTTTGGATTGTCTCCCCAAAGTATACGAAAGTGTTTAGTTCCATTATATAGCTGGTCTTTTGATTTTCGAGGGGGAAGTGATCCCTAACCCCCATATTTTTGGCTATAGCTTCATCATTTTGTGTGACATCATGAATGGGGGGTCCTTGTTGGCCCTAATCTATGAGTTGGGAATAGATGAGAGGTAGGTCATTGGATGTTGATGGCATGGTAGATAAGGTGAAGATGGTGCAAATGGAGGATTTGAACAGTTTGGTGAAATTGACAAAAGAGTCTTAATGGTTTTCTTCGTTGACATTGTCGATCATAGGGAAAGACCTAGCATCCTCACTTAAGATACATTCAAGCTCAGTGGGGGTAGACTCTTGTTTTCTCTACCCTAACCCATGAAGATAAAGATTCTTTGTTTCTTGGATGGGTTCAACAATTCCTTGTTCATGAAGGCCTATGCCACCTTGTCCTTTGTAACCCATGTATTTGACGATCTTTAGACATTTTCCATAGATCTCAGTTGGAAGCGTAGGAGCTTCTTGTTCATTTTCATCTTTGTATAACCAAGAGGATATGTATTCAAGGACATCTTGTTCAAGGAGGTGCATTTTCTTGAAGGTTGGTGTTGGCTTGCATTTGATGATTACCATGGAGACTTCATCTTTTTTAGGAGCACAAAATATTTTAGGAGATAGTGGTAATAGGACCACAAAAAATGTGCCATGTAGGTCGTACTCACCACATCCCATGTCACTTATCTTGATCTTGACCTTGGGAGGAGTGGATGTTTGTGATGTGGTTGCAATGTTGGAAGGATCAATGTATGAAGTGGAGGGTGTAGGATTGGTATGGGAGGTGGATGTTTTAGTGACACTATTGTAAGGATGAAAAGTGTGGTCATGTCCTTCCAAGAAGCTACAGTATTGGAAAGGATGGGAATTGGCATAGATAGTGACTTTCATGCCATTGTGTGGGAATTTTAGGAATTGGTGAAAAGTGGATGGAACAGCTTGCATGGCATGAATCCATGGTTGACCTAGGAGAATGTTATATGGGAGGTCAAGATTAAGAACTTGACATTTGGTTTCCAAAATCTTTTGTCCCACTTGAATGGGAAGTTTAATGGTGCCCTTGGACAATCTTTCAGTATCATCATATCCTTTGATGGTTATACACTCACTAGGGTCCACAACGACATTAGAGTATCCCAAGTATTTTAATAGTTTTAGAGTGCAAATATTTAGGCTAGAGCCACGATCTATTAAGACTCATTTGATGGTATGTTTATGTATTAGGAATTCAATGTGAAGGGCTTCATTATGTGAGGCATTAGATGCAAGTAGGTCCTTCTCTGAGAAGGTGAGGTGATGAGGTGAGGCGATGTGGCCTACCATGGCTTGAAATTGATCAACATTGAAATTGGTAGGGACTTGTGTTTCCATCAAGGCTTTGTTGAGGATGTCCTTGTGGAGGGGAGATGTACGAAGCAACTTGAGGATGGAAATTTGTGGAGTCGTCTTACCAAGGTGGTCTAGGAGGTTATACTTGTCGGTGGATGGTGGATTGGTAGGTATGGATGTAGAAGGTTGATGATTCGTTGGGGCTCCACAGATGGAGACATGGTCGTGACGAGTGGTAATAGAATAATTAGGTGTTTTGGCTCTAATGGTGATGGTATTGATATGGTTGGAATAATCTTATATTTGACCCATAATGGAATCAAAGGAAGAAGGAGGTGGCATGACATTGTAGGTTTGATTGGAAGATGAGGCTTTTCCTTTGTTATGATTCGGAAGTGGATCCTTCTATGCTCCTAGATTGGCATTAGGTGATTGTTTTGGTGGTTCATCAATGGTTATATCACCTCTATCTATAAGGTATTGGATGCAATGTTTCAACCTCATATAGTTAGATGTTTTATGCCCTTTCACACAATGATATTCACAATAGGCATTTTCATCAAACCAAGAGGGTTTTTTAAATTTGTTTTCATCATAAGGACAAATAGGGGGTAATGTTATCAAATCCACTTTTACAAGGTTGTTCAAGACATTTTTGATGGGTCCTCCTAGAGGTGTGAATTTCCTCTTCAGGTTGTTGTTTTGTCTTGGCGGTCCCCTAGGAACATTTACATTATTGTTTTTTGCAGATCTATTTGATGGAGTGGGCTTTTATACATTTTGGATGGCCTTCACGTCAGTAACACCGTCGTTGAGGGTGTTTTTGTTTTTACTCCAAAAGTGAGGTTTGTCATTGGATTGGGTATTGTTCATGTTGGATGTGTTGATGGTGTTGTTATTGACTTTTTTGTTGTTGTTATTCTTGTTATCATTGTTGTAAATTTTGATAGAGACTTTAGCAATAAGGGCTCTTTCAATGGTTGTCCCTTTGTCTATAACCTCCTCAAAGGTTGTTGCACATTGGATTTGTAAATGAAAGCTTATTTCTTTGTTGAGGTTAGTCATGAACATGGTGACTAATACTTTTTTGGGAATTAGCCAAGGGAGTTTCCTTGCTAGGCTTCTCCACCTTTGTAGAAAGGCAACGAAGGATTCCCCATTCTTTTTATTTAGTGTTGCAAAGGTCAGTCATGGATATATCATGTTCAAATTTATAGGAGAAATGATTTACAAATTTCTCCACGAGTTCATGGAATGTTTTGATACTGGGGGGAAGGTGTGCAAACCATTTGGTGACTTGACCACCTAGGCTTCTAGGAAAGAGTCTCATTAAATATGTGTCATCATATGAGACCTCTAGGAAAGAAATGTAAAATTCCCTAAGGTGTTCCCTAGGGTCCCCTTTCCCTTTGTATTTGACAAATTTTGGTGTTTCAAAATTCTTAGGAAAGGGTGGCATGTGGATGGTCCTATCAAATGGGTATGGGAAAATATCCTTGATATAATATTTCTTTCTTTTGTGTCCATGTTGCATATCATCAATCTTGGGTAGGTGGTTGTGGCATGTGTGATTGTTGTTAATGGATTAATTGTTGGAGGAAATGGTGGATTTGATTTTGGGGTACATTTTAGTTTTGATTTTGTTGGGTTTGATGTTGTTGATAAGAAAGGAGTTGTTAGAGGATATGTGGTGGAATTTGTTGGTTTTGATTTGGATTTTGTTGTAAGGTTTGGATAGAAGACATGATAGGTGGTTGGGAAATTGGAGGTTGTACATATGTGAAGTTGGATGAAGGGTTGTTGCATGGATTGTTGTTAGGAATGTTGGACATATTGTAAGGTGGTTGGGAGAATAATTGTGTCATGAAGGCTATGGTATTGGCATCAAATTGAGGCACACTTATGGAAGCACTTGTGTGCATGGTGTTGTTGGGAATGTTAAGGGTAATTTGGGGTGTAGATGTAGTGATAGTAGATGTTGATATTGTCATGGGATTTGGTGTGGTTGACGTGTTAGTAGGAATTGTTGACATGGTGATATTTGAAGTTTGGGATGTTTTAGGAACATTATGGGATGAGGATGGTTGTGATGAGGTAGTGACGTTGGGTATACTAGCACCATTTTTTTATGAGGAAATCAAGATATTTTGTAAGATACAACTTTAGGACTCTATCTAGTATGTCCATGGAATCGACATCTTGCATAAAGTCTAAAACATCTTCATCCACATTATTGATGTTTGTTGGTGGGACTAGTGGTTGGTTGGTGAAAGGTTTTAACATAACATTTTCATCAGGGGATGATTGTGGTTGGTTTGTGCGAATATTATTTTGATCGGTTTGAGCCATCCCAATGCCGAAATTAACTCTAAAGGGTTCCATTTCCTTATTTTTCTTAAATTGAGACCTTGTCAAGGGCATACAATGGATTGGGTATGAATTGATTGGATTGTTGAAAGGTGGATGAAGGTTGAGAACATAGAGAATGGCTTTCAAAATATTGGACCCAAGGGTGAGTGATGGTGGATAGGATATGGATACATTTGATGTGATGAAAAGGAATAGAGGTTTAACCTTACAGAATAAATCTCAAGGTTTTAAACCTAATGGTGAGATAAATGATGGAGGTATGAGGATGTTTTTAGATGAAAAACCTTAAAGGTAAATGGGTGAATTAGTTTCCAAACTTATTGGACCCAAAAGGATGGATAAGTGGAAGGATAAATTGAAGATGTCGGATAAAGGATGGATGAAGTGGATTATGACTTTAGAATTTTGGAATAAATAGGTATAAAATAACCTTAGATATTAAATCTCAAAAGGATTTCTTGGACCAAGGTGAAAATGGATATGTGAGTGAATGATGATTTTTTAGGATGTCCTTAGGATGAATTTGAAATGGATGATGATTGAGAAATAGATGTCTAAGGTATACTTAGGATTTTTTGTATGATAATCAACCAAGGGGAATCTTAGATGATTTGGATAGATGGGATTAGATGATTAAAGATGTTTGATGACTTTGATGATGTTTGGAAAAAGATTTTCAAATCAAAGGAGAGATTGAATAAATCTAGATCTTTGGATTATAAAAGGATGACCCTTCTTACCCAAGGTAGACTAATGACCTTAAGAAAAAAGGGAAGGATTATTTTACTTTCAAGGGTAGACTAATGACCACCAAGAAAAATGGGATAACTTAGAATATATCTGTTGGTTTTTCTTCTGAATCAGCATTAGGGTTTGCCACTTCTAATGCACAGGCAGATTCAGCCAACTAATACAAGAGGTTGCGTGAGCTCCTCCCCTTCACTTCTGGTTCTGCCGCACCAAGGGGGGTATCCCTATAACTCAAGATGTAACCTTGACTAGCTCAAAGATAGAAAGATCTAACTTGACAACAACAGGCAGAATACTCTCATGTATGGACCAAGATCTGTATGATAGATCACAAGGTGGGCAACGTTCTTGGACATATATGTCTGGTTAGGTATGAGAGCATGCAGGGGTTCCTACTTCTAATCCTACAACTAACAGGTGGAAGGATGAGATGGTTTGAAATGGTGTTTGGATGCAAACCTGGACCTGGTGTATAACCTCAACACAGAGCTAGATTGGTGCCTATCCAGGGCTTGAAGTCGGTAGACATACACCTGTGAATGATCAGCATGAATAGCTAAAACTGGATTTTAGGGGGATACACATGATACCTGCCTTACAGATATCTCCCAATACAGAGTGTTAAGCTGTCGATACTTATGGCATCCCTATTGCAGGAAGAAAGATACATGCAAAAATGGAGACAGAATCAGCACAACACATGCAAACACAACATTATTCATATAAGATTAACCATGAAATCAGTGGATTCATGCCAAAATGTACAACAGGAGATACATAAACTCACAAGTTTTGCTACACAGAGCAACCAAAACTAGTTGTATCTTATTACAGAGCCAAAATGTCCAGTTTTCAACAACCCTCAAATGAGCAACACCACCTGCTTATAACAGCCAGGTAGGTGCTCAGCAATTAATTACATGGTTGACCAAAAATCCCGCCAGAAACATAGTATCAGAAAAATGGCGCTTAAACATTCAATGCAGCAGGTGGGAGAGGAGACAGGAAGAAATCTCGAGCCTTGCGCCGCCACCTAGGGATCCAGATCTTCAATCGGGTACTACATCCGTCCACGCCATCGCCCATACCTCTGTAACAATCGCCATTAATGGTGCACCAACCCGCGGCCTAGGGAAGAACATCTGACAGTCAATCGCAACCACTTCCCGCCAAGATACATCGTCATGATATTTGAAAATATGCAGGATATCAACTATCCCACATGCACCCCGCGGTGACCTTTTCATCACCTTATATACTAGGTCGCGAGCATATATGATGTCAGTGCTTTTGCTCCTGATGACACTAGTATAAGACTTCATCATCATCCTCCAACAGCATGATATCCCGTCGCTTGAAATATCACCCTGACGTCAGCATCATATCGCAATATAACCTGCATGATAAATGCCTTCATCGGCACAACCTGATCCATCGGAGGAAGATCCTCCTGCTTAGCCGATACCAAAAGTCTGGCCGATGAACATCCTGATGATGTCATCGTCATATCCTGCTGACATCATCAGCATATCTGCCTACTGCGCACCTCCTCATATTCGGATGACGTCATCGTCATATTCGCAACATTGGGGGATCTTCATAAGATGAGTAATGTTAGAAATATGACCCCCCGGACCTTGATGACATCACCACCACATGTCGGCATCAGGATGATATTCAGAAGATAACCAGATATTTGGAAATATCATCCTGATGCACAAATATCACGCTGCACTGTAGCTCCGCTATAAGATCGGGGTGATACATGAATATGACAGATATTTGAAATGATCACCCCCCACTGGATAATGCATGAAGCCGACAGGCGGATATCTCCCTGATATCAGCATCATCATGATGCTGGAACAAACATACATCCGAGTGATATTCAAATAAGAAAATACCACCCCCTCCTTCAGAAATATCATGATGCAGATAGGCAGAGAAATAGATATCACCCTGACATAAGAATGATGTCAGCATCATCAGGATGATAAAACAACGAACATGAAGTGATACAACAACATCAGGATGATATTGACTAAGATCATCCTGACATTCAAAATATGATGACCACGATGAATATCGAGTCGCACTTAGAACTTTACAGCAACAACATCAGGATGATCTTAACAAAGATCACTCGATGTTAAAATATCACCCCACCGAAAGATCATGCAGGCAGAAAAATATGATGACCCTCGCAAGCAACACGGTGATAACCAGAAATATGATCATGATGATGAAGACGACCCTTAGAAAAAATAGGTCAGGTTGAACAACTTAGAAAATAACCCCTTCAGAAGATCGGGGTGACATCATCATCATAAAAGGGCGGGGTGATAATTGGAAGATCACCGGATACTTGAAAGATCACCCTCCGCAAGAAAACTAAGGCACATTGTAGCTCATCAGCAGGATCAGGATGATATCCAAACATCACCCGATATTGAAACATGATGATCCTGATGAAAAACAAGTTGACAGAAAACATGATGATGCTAACCACCATCGAAGAAAACATGATGGTGATGACCTCCTCCTCAAGAAAATATGATGCTGCAACTGAAAAATGCTGAGGAGGTCCAACACTTAGAACATTTTTTGGATATTTAGGGAAGGTGCCTGCATGAAAATTGCTCAAAAACTGTCAGTCAATTCAGGCACTAACACTGGCTCTGTCTGGGGACGTGCAAGTGCAAGACTGCAGCGAGAACCCCAGATCTCTGGGATGCAGACCAGTGCCTTATCCATTGGGCACAGAGTCATGATACTGCATTGACCTGCATCATCAAACACACTTGATGGCCTAAGGCCACCAAGAAAAGAAAAACCTGTATCTCCCTTTGTCAAACACTTTGTTTTCATCTGCATACACTGGGTCAAGCTTGGAGATACTACAAAGATCCACCCACAAACAAATCTTGTCATCTGCATACTCAACCCTCTGATTTGGCTTGTCATTGTTACCCCTATGCAGACAACCTTCGGCATCATGTGACATGTGGGTGCAGAATGTATCAGGCAATGCATACTCAAATGATATAGAACACAGGTTATCATCTGTATCATCATCATGCATTACAACATGATCTCCTAGCTGGACTGCAAATAGGAAACACTCAGAGTCCACCACACAACTAGGAAGATAAGGGCTCATTGTATTATATGCTGGCACATCAAAAGAAAAGCTTTCAAAATCACAATTGTGCACATCATGTACACAACAATCAGCAGCACCAGGCTGGAAAAGATTAGGCCCTGGCATCTCTTTCAAATCAGGCACATTTTCACAGTCACTTACCTGATGTATGTTGTTTCCTCTTTCATCAGGATGAGAAACAGAATCCAAGTCAAAAACAATGTCTAGATCCTCACCATACTCAAATAAATCCTCATCACCATATGTGTCAAAGATGGGTGATCCAGGTACATCAGCCTGATTATAGTATGCCATTTGTTCATGGGCAGCAGAACATGCATCTTCATCACCAATGGATTCCCTTTGTGGAGGAGTATCAGCTTGTGTGTCATAAGCAAAACAGCCATCAAATGAAAAACAATCATGCTCTGAACCAGCACTTGTTTCAATCTCTAACTGCTCTTCACGATCCCCATGTGTTTGAAAAGAAGTCAATGGGTCACACATAGGAATGTTTCTCTGTTTGCTTATATCTTCTCTGTCTTGAGTACAATACTCACAGTTATCTCCACAGGTCCATTCCAAAAGTTGTTCATTGCTGTCCACAACCTCGTTATTGTTTTCATGGTCAGATGCCTCATCATTGCAATGGGAATCCTCATTAGTCCTTTCACTAGCACCTTCAATATTCATCTTTTCATCTTCACATGATGCCTTAATTATTTGGTCATTTGCAGCTTCACAACGATTTTTCACACCAAGGCCTGGGGACAGGGGTTTCAGCAGGTACACATTTCTGATTTTTTCTATCTTTTCTATGAACCTGTATGCCATCTGCATACTTGTCACCTTGAAATCCCTCAGTAATGCACTAGAGCCCTCCTCAAAAGCCTCAAAGAATATGCCAACACAGGCTGAAATATCAGGTCTGAAGACTTCTGGGATCTGTGAAAGGGCTATTGTAAACCTATGACTGAAATCAACACATGGCTCTTCATCTTGTTTTCTGATTCTCATCAATTCTGCAACAAGATCAGCCGGTTCTTTTGCAAATTCTTCCTTGAAACAGTCAGCAAGCTCATCCCAACAGGCAAAGGATCCTTTTGAAAAGCTCAAATACCATTCTTTTGCTTTTGCATCAAAGGACCTAACAAAAAACCTCATCCACATATCCTCATCTCTGAATGAATATTTTCCCATAAAACTGTGAAAATTTTGGATATGTGCATTCCCATCACATACATTGTGACCACTAAATCTAGGCATCTGACAGTATATCCTAGCAGGCATAGTTTCTACTTTATAATCCACCCATGACAAATCCAGTTGGTCATACAAAGGATCAAAAGGGCTGGGAAGAGGTTTAGCCTTCTGACTGGCAGACACAACAGGGTTACTGCTTTTTAACTGGGCCTGCTCAGCCTCTAAGAATATCAACCTATTTCTTATCTCTTCTATTCCTTTCTCCAACATTTCACCACTGAGTACGGGATAATTCATACTTGGATTCATAAAAAACTTATTCTTAGACATCCTTTGTCTGCCTAAGACCTAAGGCTTCCCCTGGCATCTAACTTATGCAGCAAAACAGCAAATATAAAGGGGAAGGAACAAGGTACCTTTTCTCATACAGATGCAAAAAAATGAACAACACATTTTTGTCACATCACATACATCCATCTTTCATGTGCATTCAGATCTTTTTTGCAGAGTCGCCACCTCTCCAGAGAGGACAAAATTTTCAATAGCTGAAAGCTACTTTTCCAGGTTCATTCCACTAGCAGAGCATCATTTTGTTGGTGACTCAGATGGGTCACAAGATATAACACTTTTCATCAATTTTCTCCCCAGTAGAGTCGCCATTTTGTTGGTGACTCGGATGGGTCACAGATATATTACTGGAGATGATTAGATAGTACTTTTACTTCTCAGTCCCCAGCAGAGTCGCCATTTTGTTGGTTTTTCTTCTGAATCAGCATTAGGGTTTGCCACTTCTAATGCACAGGCAGATTCAGCCAACTAATACAGGAGGTTGCGTGAGCTCCTCCCCTTCACTTCTAGTTCTGCCGCACCAAGGGGGGTATCCCTATAACTCAAGATGTAACCTTGGCTAGCTCAAAGATAGAAAGATCTAACTTGACAACAACAGGCAGAATACTCTCATGTATGGACCAAGATCTGTATGATAGATCACAAGGTGGGCAACGTTCTTGGACATATATGTCTGGTTAGGTATGAGAGCATGCAGGGGTTCCTACTTCTAATCCTACAACTAACAGGTGGAAGGATGAGATGGTTTGAAATGGTGTTTGGATGCAAACCTGGACCTGGTGTATAACCTCAACACAGAGCTACATTGGTGCCTATCCAGGGCTTGGAGTCGGTAGACATACACCTATGAATGATCAGCATGAATAGCTAAAACTGGATTTTAGGGGGATACACATGATACCTGCCTTACAGATATCTCCCAATACAGAGTGTTAAGCTGTCGATACTTATGGCATCCCTATTGCAGGAAGAAAGATACATGCAAAACTGGAGACAGAATCAGCATAACACATGCAAACACAACATTATTCATATAAGATTAACCATGAAATCAGTGGATTCATGCCAAAATGTACAACAAGAGATACATAAACTCACAAGTTTTGCTACACAGAGCAACCAAAACTAGTTGTATCTTATTACAGAGCCAAAATGTCCAGTTTTCAACAACCCTCAAATGAGCAACACCACCTGCTTATAACAGCCAGGTAGGTGCTCAGCAATTAATTACATGGTTGACCAAAAATCCCGCCAGAAACACAGTATCAGAAAAATGGCGCTTAAACATTCAATGCAGCAGGTGGGAGAGGAGACAGGAAGAAATCTCGAGCCTTGCGCCGCCGCCTAGGGATCCAGATCTTCAATCGGGTACTACATCCGTCCACGCCATCGCCCATACCTCTGTAACAATCGCCATTAATGGCGCACCAACC
This sequence comes from Cunninghamia lanceolata, assembly GCA_027924645.1. Classification (NCBI taxonomy): domain Eukaryota; kingdom Viridiplantae; phylum Streptophyta; class Pinopsida; order Cupressales; family Cupressaceae; genus Cunninghamia; species Cunninghamia lanceolata. Next base: position 3,440,609 of record BSBN01000798.1, read on the forward strand.
CCCGGCCTTGGGAAGAACATCTGACAGTCAATCGCAACCACTTCCCGCCAAGATACATCGTCATGATATTTGAAAATATGCAGGATATCAACTATCCCACATGCACCCCGCGGTGACCTTTTCATCACCTTATATACTAGGTCGCGAGCATATATGATGTCGGTGCTTTTGCTCCTGACGACACTAGTATAAGACTTCATCATCATCCTCCAACAGCATGATATCCCGTCGCTTGAAATATCACCCTGACGTCAGCATCATATCGCAATATAACCTGCATGATAAACGCCTTCATCGGCACAACCTGATCCATCGGAGGAAGATCCTCTTGCTTAGCCGATACCAAAAGTCTGGCCGATGAACATCCTGATGATGTCATCGTCATATCCTGCTGACATCATCAGCATATCTGCCTACTGCGCACCTCCTCATATCTGGATGACGTCATCGTCATATTCGCAACATTGGGGGATCTTCATAAGATGAGTAATGTTAGAAATATGACCCCCCGGACCTTGATGACATCACCACCACATGTCAGCATCAGGATGATATTCGGAAGATAACTGGATATTTGGAAATATCATCCTGATGCACAAATATCACGCTGCACTGTAGCTCTGCTATAAGATCGGGGTGATACATGAATATGACAGATATTTGAAATGATCACCCCCCACTGGATAATGCATGAAGCCGACAGGCGGATATCTCCCTGATATCAGCATCATCATGATGCTGGAACAAACATACATCCGGGTGATATTCAAATATGAAAATATCACCCCCTCCTTCGGAAATATCATGATGCAGATAGGCAGAGAAATAGATATCACCCTGACATAAGAATGACGTCAGCATCATCAGGATGATAAAACAACGAACATGAAGTGATACAACAACATCAGGATGATATTGACTAAGATCATCCTGACGTTCAAAATATGATGACCACGATGAATATCGGGTCGCACTTAGAACTTTACAGCAACATCATCAGGATGATCTTAACAAAGATCACTCGATGTTAAAATATCACCCCACCGAAAGATCATGCAGGCAGAAAAATATGATGACCCTCGCAAGCAACACGGTGATAACCGGAAATATGATCATGATGATGAAGACGACCCTTAGAAAAAATAGGTCAGGTTGAACAACTTAGAAAATAACCCCTTCAGAAGATCATGGTGACATCATCATCATAAAAGGGCGGGGTGATAATTGGAAGATCACCGGATACTTGAAAGATCACCGTCCGCAAGAAAACTAAGGCACATTGTAGCTCATCAGCAGGATCGGGATGATATCCAAACATCACCCGATATTGAAACATGATGATCCTGATGAAAAACAAGTCGACAGAAAACATGATGATGCTGACCACCATCGAAGAAAACATGATGATGATGACCTCCTCCTCAGGAAAATATGATGCTGCAGCTGAAAAATGCTGAGGAGGTCCAACACTTAGAACATTTTTTGGATATTTAGGGAAGGTGCCTGCATGAAAATTGCTCAAAAACTGTCAGTCAATTCAGGCACTAACAATATCAACTTAGGAGCTCTCTAGTCTCCTAAATTAATTATTCCAAGGGTCAATAAAGGCTAATTTATAAAGGAACTTAAGATAGACAAAGTCTTAAGTACCCTATAAATTAGAGGATGATAAGATCTAGATTTATTTCTTGCACAAAATTGATTTGAGGTATGGTTTTGGATGTAAGTTGATTTTTTGGATTTTGGATGTTGATGTTGTTTTGGATAAATGTGGATATGATTTGGACAATATGGATTTGATATTTGGAATGGAGTTGACAAGATTTTGGATAATGTTGGTGGATGTTGGATAATAAAATTGATTGGATTTGGACTAAGGTTTGGATGGCTTGGGTAAAAATGAATTTTGGAATGGATGTGCAAAGATCTAAGGATGAAAATCAAGATGTTCTTCTAAGGTTAAATAGATAATGAAGGATAATGGATTTGGATTAAGATTTTAGATGAAGGGATTAATGGAAATGAGGTGAAGGGTTGGGGGAAATATTTGATTGGTTGATAAGGTATGACCAAAGATCAAATATTAAAATGATGTTTATCCAATGTAATATGGGATGTGGTAAATGAAGTTGGACAAATGTTTGGACTAGATTTGGAGATGGAAGTATGGACAAAGGTTGAATTTAACAATGGATTTTGGATTTGGGATAAATGGAGTATAGTTCAAGGGTCTAATAATCAAAATGATTTTATCTAAGGTCCAAATGAAAGGATGTGGGTGGACTTGGATAAGGGTTGTGGGTGGAAAAATATCATCAAGGGTTTGGGTTCAAAATGGAGGATTTTGATTTTGATGATTTTGACAAGGTAACTACGTGTTTAGGATGGACAAATTTTAAGGATCCTAAAACAGGTCAGAGGACACATGTAGGATATGGCTTGCAAATGGTGCCAATCCCTAGAATTATGGTGCTAAGATAATTAAGGATGACGTCAAAACAGTGGAATATGGCGCTGATTGAAAGGTTTATGGCACTATAGAAAATGTTGCTGACAGGAAATTTTATGGCACTAAACAGAGAGTTTATGGCATTGAATGGTTAATGATCTTAGGATTTTGACTAGGGTTTTGATCACTTTTGGAATTTTTTGGATTTTCAAAGGTCAAATGTTCTGTTTTCAAAGGCTCAAATGTTTGATTTTTTTAAGGGTTCAAGTTGATAAGGTTTTTTGGCAAGTATAAATCAATCAAACAAGAGAACACAATGGCTTTTTTGACTCAAGGTAGACTTTGGATAAATTGGTTTATACAGGTTGCGACAAGAAGACACACCAAGCACATGAACAATCCTATCATTAGTCAAGTGGGAGTATCATAACTTGTAGATCTCATGAAGTGGTCGTGGGTCAATCCCAACTCAAAGTGAACCAGGATTCCCACCCCCATTAATACCTTAGGTGCTATAGTTTCGATATATAGGGAAATCAAGGTCATGGACTAGCTTAACCCCCTTACCAAGGAGACTTTTGTCTTGCCCAAGGTAGTGCCTATCTCAAATATAGAGGTATGGTGAGAATGTTCCCCTCCTCTATAGTGGTGTACTACAAGGTATGATGGCTGAAAGGACTTAAGCTAGGATAGTTACAAGCTTCTATGGGAGTCCTCTAGTGTACGCAAGGTACTTGAGACCCAAGTCCATGAATAGGGGTGTCCCAATCAACTGACGCTTAACCACTCGAGTCTTAGTGAACCAAGTATCCTAGAGGTCTATTTCTTGGAGGTGAGAGAGTCCTTCCTTTAAAGCTATCTTTCAAATCACAATGCTTATATACTGTGCTAGAACACACAGTTGAGGTCATCCCTTGGGGTGGTGAAATCCCCAAGCAAGCCTCATAAGAAGAAACTATATTTTGCTTTTGATCACCCAAGATTACACTAGGCATGAGGGGAGAGCATATGCAAGGTTCAAGATAACAATTAAAAGCATGAAAAAGGTCCACAAATAGACTTTTGATCCCCAAGATCACCCTAAGGTGTGAGGGGAGAGCATACGTCTATAAGTAGATAAGACAGAGCATAAAAAGGTTAATTTCCCAACTAATTTAATGTAATTAATCAAGTGAAAAGATAAATCTTTCACTAGTGAAACCTGTATCAAACTAGTCAGTAGTTTTATAAAAAGTCTTTGGCATGCATTATTTATCTTACAAAAAAAGATGTTAGTACTCTCACACACTCTAAAAACCTGTCAAATTTATCACTCTAAAATAGATAGAAAATACACCGAAACAGTAAAATAAGGCACTAAAATAGATTCAAATGGTACTAAAAAATAGACAGATGGCACTAAAACATGAAAAAATGGTGCTAAAATGCTCAGATTCAAAAATTAGAATGACAACAGACAGTAAAATAGAAATGGCGCTAAACAATAGAAATATTGTGCTAAAACACATGGCACTAAACTATTTAGATATGGTGCTAAAACAATTTTTACCTATCTTACCTTCTGGCTACTAGTTCAATGGCACAATTTTTGGGTGATTAAGGTGCTAATCCACAGATAAAAAATTGAACCTACCCAAAAAGGAGTTATAACTCAAAATGAATAGGTCATAAGTAGGTTAGAATGCTTCAAACTCTGTTAGGGAACACTATATGTTAGATTATGAGAGGAAAACAAGTTAGTTTGTAACAAATAATCCCACTTTATAAAACTTCTTCCTAACATATTTCTAAGTGCATTTTTCCATTATGACCTCCTGTCACTGTGATGTTGTGATAAAAACAGAGAGCAAAAAGTGATAAAAAATGATGGGAAGCTCAACTCAAGCCTAAAATTTTTCACAAGCCAAACATCATTAGTATTCTTATGAAAACAAGGTGCTAAAATAGTGTCTGATTGTGCTGAAATAGTCAAAAATGGTGCTTTTATGTGGGAAGATGGCACTAATCCATGGAGATATGATGCTGAAACACCTGTACGCCTAAATCCTTCACAAAAACACTCAAGAAAATGTTAGTTTGGGACCATAGGGTCCCACCAAGAATGCCAAATGAAGATGAGAAAGTCTGAAAGATGTAAAATATGCAATAAAAAAAGCAAAAACATAAATTTATACCTTGTAAATCCTTGCACACTCCTCACTCCTTGATAGGGTTGAGGAACTTGCACTCACTAGCTCCTTGCTTTACCCAAACTAGGACTTAGAATGTGAAATGTTCTCAAATGCACTACAAATTTCAATGTAACCTAATTAAGATGGATGGAATTGAGAGAAATTTGGACATAATAAACTTGCTCTAAAATTGGATTATGAAATGGCTTGTGGAGGCTTGTATTTATAGGCAAATTGGAGGGGATTTTGATCCAATAGTGGAGATTGATTGTTGAGATCAATGGATGATATTGGATGTGAGATGGAGGGTTGAGATTTGATCATCAAATTTGGAGGGTGGAGAATAAAAATGAATTTAAAATTCATTTTGGGGAGGGCTTTGCATTTAATGTGATTTTGATGTGTGAGGAAATTAAAAATTAATTTTCTTGGGAGAAGATGCAATTAAAAATTCCATTTTATGTGGGAATGTGAAGGTCATGTGACACATGCACATTTTTGGGGCCTTACATTTGTAAGATAAAATGGTTGAAGATGTTTTAGCATGAAAATGGCAAAAATGAGTTGGAGGGGTTATGTATATTTTGAAATTTTTTATTTGTGGGTGTGGGAAAAGGTGTTAAGTGAGATTTGACCAAGTTATATTAACTTAGTTAATGTGGCTAGAAAAAATTAGTGAGTGGGCTAATCAAGGTTTAAGATTAATTAAATAATGATTTATTTAATTAATCCAGGTCTAGGGGCCATGTAGGCTAGGGTAGCTAATTAAATAATAGCTATTTAATCAACTAGGTTAGGTGTAGGCTAATTAGTAGGGCAGATTAATTAGATAAGTATGATTTTAACTAATTAATTGGGTTTAGGAAAGTGGACAAATTAACTAAATAAATATTTTTCATATTTATTTAATTAATTAGGTTGATGTTAGTAAGGTGTAATGTTGAATTAATTTAATTAATTAAATTTCAAGGGTTAATTGATGAAGGATGAATGGATGGTTCAGGGGTTGGACAGGATAATTAATTAATCAAAATTTTAATTAATCAATCAGATGGAACATGGATGATGCAAATGATATCGAAGAGTGGTCGAAGGGTTAAGACATTTTTAGGTGTCTACACGTGGTTTCTTGTTTTATTTTACCTTTCCCCCTTGTTACTCTCCCTATCAATTTTGTCATTCCCGAACAACACTATTCTATGTTAGTTCCACCTACAATAGGTGTGGTTGGCCTATTTCTTAAGTTGAGTGACCTCTTACTCTTTGAATCAATAGAGATCCTAATGCGATCGACCTTCTCCTTATTTGGAATCAGCTTCCTTTCGTTCTTAAAACTGGCCTATATACTACCCTGGTGTGGCCTGATCATTTTTGACACCTTTTCTTTGATCTATTAGTTGTATGCTACAGCCTGAGTGTATTTGGAATTGGCCTATCTTCTTAAATCTTTCCTGCATATAGTGTTTTCATCTTGTCATAGGAATTTGGCATGTATTTTTAACATGCGGCCTTCCTTGAATGGTATTAGCCTTTTTCTTCTTCTTTTAAACTAGAATCAGCCTTGACTTTGTTAATATCTTTCTTTTGGCACTACAACATTCTCTTTTACTCCCTAGAACTGCCTGGTATTTGTTTAATCGGCCTCCCTTACCTCCTTTCTAGTAATAATAATAAAACTCTTGATTGGCTTCTCATTTCCATTGGTCTCTAATTGTATGATGAACAACCTCTTGGCCAACATATGGTTTTAACACCTTTTTCTTAAACCCCACGGTCTTGAATTCTTAGGGCTAGCGGCCTTAATTACTTAGCAAATCGGTCATCTCTTTTTTTTTTCATCCCTATGCTAGTAAATGGTCCTCTATTGTATCAGTTTGCATTACTTTTAAATAGTTTTCTATTAGTTATTGTTACGACACTCTCTTTATATATATAATGGTATACTCTTTTAAATTGGGCTATATAATATACTATCAGCTTGTATAAACATATATATATGGCCTACCATTGTTTTAAACAACTTGCCTACCCTCTAAAAGTCTGTGTAGTATTTAAAATGACCAGACATACCTTTGTTATCAGCCTTTCCAGATATTTAATGACTTCCAATGCCTTCCTTATATCCTTTCTTTCCTTATTAAGTTTTCCTATTAATCTGAATTGACTTTCCCTAGCTTTTGTTATCGGCCCATTCTAGAATTAGCACAACTTCCTTATTATTTTGGCTTCTTAGACTTCTTTTGCTTATATTGTAGTCAGCGAGCATGGTAATTTGGAATGACCTATAGAGTATTGTTTTAAGGGCCAACATAGTAATTGTATCGGCCTGGTAGAGTATTTCCCTGTCAGACTTATTCTTTATTCCTTAGTCAAGGGAGATATAGTTATAATTTTATTTTATTTTTAATTTGGCTTAATCCTAGATTAAATGTCTAGAATAATGATTTAAGATCTATGTAAAAATGTCATTTAGTATTAACAATATCTTTTCATTTACGAATTCTCTTACCCTTGGGTAAAAGTGTAAAATAGATATGCCTTTGTGTTAAAGCTACAGATTATAGTTTGAGATCATGCAATATTTGAGATTACCACCATATATATATATATGAGTTATAAAAGGATCAATTCAAATTCCTTACGGCTAACTATAGTTTTATTTTGTTCTAGTTACTCTTTTCTATCATCATAACTTGGAAAGAGAATGGATACCATTGAAATGATTATACAAAGACATATGGATGAGTTTACCTAAAATAAGTATATATACAAGTATATTGAATACCTTAATGTAATCCTTTATTGTGACCATAGATAGTTTTCATTGAAGAATGAAAATTTGTTTGGTAAAGGCCTGAGATGATAGATAATACATGTTCAAATTAAGTAGTGAAATTTCTTGAAAGCCTATAAAGATGTAACAATCTCATTGGGATTATGAAACGGATTTAAACTTAATCTTGCAAGAAAGTGATTGTTCATGTTATACTACCTATATTATTATGTTTTAATTTGCAAGGAATAGTTTATTTTATTGTGTATGATTGGATTACTTCTCGGGCTAGGATGTCAAATGTGGATAAACAAAGAAGGTTTTTCCTCTTTTTAGGATTTGCCTATAACTATTTTAAGTGCTTGGGCCAAGCCATATTCATTGAAATAGATGAAAGATTATCTAGGAAAACTTTATTTATATATTTCTCTACCACATGTTGTTGTGAGATATTACACATCATCACTTAGATTTGCATTTAGACATCAGGTTACATTAGGTGTTCCCTCCTGCCAATTGTTTCCAGGTTGCTAGATGTTTCGTGCAGGGTTGGGTATCCTTCATGTGATGAAGGATTTCGAGGAAGTGTAATTGCTACATGGTTGGGCGGAAAAGTGCCTGGTCCATGCTCCCATCTCGTGGCTTATGGAAGACCACGTGATTTAGTGGTGGCCAGTGACAATGTTTGATTTATTATTCATTCATGTATTGTATTAGATTATTATACTTCATTATTTTGAGATGACTTATGGCATGAGATCCCAAAATGTAATTGTACATGATTTGTAGTGCTAACACCTGATATGGCACGTGGACTATCATATGTAATGACTTTACTACTTGATTTACCTATTTGAGCTATCTTTTATTTGAAATGATGGGAACGAGTTGTTACTTACTTCAGTAACTTTCGTTGTGAGTTGCATACTTTACAAATATCCAAAATCACAACAATAAACCTCAATAATTTTATTCTTATGGGTGACAAAAATCAAGAGTACATGAAATCAATCTACTCTTCTCAAAACTTCACACCTAGTCATTTTACCTACATGCTTCTTAGTAGTGTCTAGTTTTAGTTTCAACATCTTGTCTTTCTTTAATTTCTAGCTACAAATCTTATGGCGACATAGTTTTGGCACACCCTCTCCATCTTCATTCTTCATAGATTCAATGAATGAATACTTAGAAACCCATTTGAGCTGAAAATTTCTTCACATGTCCCACTAATATGTTGGAATTAGGGAAATAACTGAGAGGAGGGGGTGAATCAGTTGTCTTAAAACCTTAATATTTGCAGCAATTAAATCTTCCCTTTTATTCAAACTAGATTAATGATGAAAACATTGAAGCATGAATCAACAACATATGAGCAGAAACAAATGAATTACACTTGGCACCAAGATTTTTGATGTGGAAACCTAGTTAAGGGAAAAACCACGTTGGGGGTTAACCCACAAAGATTATACTCTGTTAAAAGGATTACAAAAGGGGAATGCACATGCATTTGGGCTCACTGCCCAGAGCTCACTGCTCAAAGGAAGGCTTACTACCTACAGTAAGCTCACTACCTACAGAAAGAAGATTACAATGTGTTTGAACTGATGATTAGTATCTACCAATGTAAAGATTTAGTTTTGGTTTAGTACAGAATACCGACTTGATACACTTCATCTTTATTCTACCCTGTTTCACTCCTCTGTCATAATCCGAGCTTAGATCTTTACCTTCACACTTATCTCTGCCTTTAATTGCACTTATTCCATCATTGCATCACTACAACACCATACACTCAAATCCATTGGCTATATATATATATATATATATATATATATATATATATATATATATATATATATATATATCTGCCTCAAGAGATTCAATCACTTTTCTGTTAGCCTTATGAAGAACTTAACAAACAATACAAATACTATGTTCTGTCAGGTAAAATCATACACCAATGTTGATGTGTACCAAAAATAACACTTGCAGGTCACCATACATGTCAGCAACTAACATTATATCCCATATGCAACTAACCAAAACACTTCTACTAGATCCGCACAAGGATCGAATAAAAGTCAGCATGTTCTTCATTGAATTGTTCTGTCATATTAGGACCCGGTACTCAAATGCTCATAACTTTTAATCCCTTTGTCACCGAAGGCTGAAATATTGGATTTATATTGTCTTGACATTCCTCTATGCTCCCTCATATTCACAACACACAATGATTAATTAGAGAGATTCGCTGACCAAAATACTAAACTCTATCATATACCATGTTCCTGTCTATCCAGACTTGACAAATATTGGAACTGACTTCCGGTAGGATCTGATACTACACTGTAGATGTGTGGAGTGGACTTAGTTGCTATCAATGACAACACATGACATGCCTTCCAGTGTCTCTTGCCAACAATCTCCCCCTTTGGCATTGATGGCAACACTTAGTGAAAAATGACTAAGTGTCAAAACACTCCCCCTTACTATGTACACTTGAGCTTTTCACTGATCTCTGATGCTCCCCCTTTGCTGGATTCCTCATTTTTTAGTACTCTTCACTCCTCCTTTGACATTAATGGAAAAGGATGTAATCCACAAACAAAAATTCACCCAAAAATTTTGTATACAATGTTGCATATGTACAACCAATCCTTAAGTTATATTTACATATACTTAAGTATATCTCCAAAAGTATTCTTCAAGAGGGCGAACTCTATATCCCAACTCTTCTTCATACTATTCAAAGTTGAAATGTGGCCATTGAACAAAAATGCTTGTGCTTCAGCCTTCCAGAGGTCAATGGGATTACTTGTTTTTGTAGCAGTTTGGGCTTCTATTACAGTAATAAAGATTACTTCTATCTTAGGGGAAATCAATCCTCAGAGCTCACCCATTCTTGCTTCAATGTTCTCCTTTTCTCTTGTCAATTTCTTTATTTCTTCCATCAGGATAATTTCTTGACACTCCTTACTTGCCACTGATACTGTCAACGGATCAAAGGTTTGGGACATACTTGACAATTTTTGTTTGGAGTCCTTTATTTTGTCTTCTATATCCTCTATGACTTTAGGAGTAGATAAACAAAGCTTATATATACTGACTCCTTCTGAAAGGGCATTTTGAATACTCTTTATACTCTTATCTAGCACTAGTCTATCTACCTCAATCATGCATTTAAGTGCATCAAGTCTTTTGCTAGTAAATTCATTCTAAACTTTAACTTCTGCACATTTTTCAAGGGACTAAAAGTGTGTACTTACAAAATTTACTAGGCTCTTCAGATTTCTGAAGGGAGAATTAGATGGATTCTTCTGGAACATTAGCATTATCTTCTCCAATATACCGGATGCAAGGCCTAATAGCTCACTATCCTCTATGTGAGATTTTGATATCTTTTCTCTTGCCTTGGCTTGTGTGAAAGATGCTATCTTCATCATTTGGATTGGAGAGAGAGTATCCAAGTTGAGTGGTCCTTGAATCAGTTATGATTCATCAAACTCTAGCATCTCTTTACTCAAGAAACTCTTCACTACATCTGTAGTGTCTCTTGCCACAATTTCTGGAGCACCTTCCTTTCCTTGATTTTTCTCAGTATCAAGACTATTTTGTTTAGGTGCATCAACATTTGCACCATCTTCTTCTACTTTATCTTCCTTACCTTTAACTTCTTCTTTCTCTGCCTCACCTTTCTCTATGTTATCTATGGAGGGATTCTTTCGTTTGTTCTCACCATTTGCAATCTATTCCAAAGGATCTTGTGTAGTAGTAGTATTCTCAACATTGTCTTCTTTTCTAGATTGATCAGGAAGAGTTAGGGTTAGCCAACAAATTTCCTAGTCGCACTTCAAATCCTTGAAATCTTAGCTCAGATGCTCTTATTCTTGCTATGTTTGAATGCAAGGTGATTCAAATGAAGAATGAATGACCTTTTTATGCTCCACAAAACCTAATTTGCCTTTGTAATAAATGCTCTGCCCTAACACATCCGGTTACACTATTTCTGCATATAGTCAATCTTCAATTGCTCTGCAAATTGTCATATCCACTTGTTATCTTCTAGAAATCCTTTCAAATGATGTATAATAATCCAAATTACTTTCTCTCATTGTGCCAAATTCAGGCACCCACTTATTGGATAGGGGAACTAGATTTTTATTGTAACTCCCCCTGAGCTAGAGCTCCTAGTTTAATTACTGGAAGGATTATCAGCACCTGATTCTGGTGTGGATCCATCACCATTGTTCATTACACTTTTCTTCACCCAAATTTTGTTCATTTCACTCTGAATCTTGTCTACATCCATTTTGCCCTTTCCTTTGTCTTGTTTCTGATCTCTGTTTACTAGACCTTTTCCATCATTATTCCTATTTTTGCAGAATCTTGCAATATGACCAAATCTATTGCAATTAAAGCATACATCATTTCTTTGCTTTATTACTCTTACTCTGCACTGATTTGCCATGTGTCCAAATCCATTACATGTAAAATAGTAGCCATTAAAAGAATTGTCATTTCCTTTATTATTAGGGTTATTCATTATCATACTTCTACTTTCATTGGATCTATGACCATACCTTTTACAATTGAAGCAATGACTGGAGAAGGATGGGCTACTTTGATTCACTCTACTTCTGCATTGAGTAGCTCTATGACCAAATTTATTGCACTTGAAACAATTTCCATTGAAAGATGGATACCTTTGAGCATTAGGCTATCTTACCAGAGGTCTTCTAGGTCTATTTTTTCCATTCCTTGGTTGAAAATTTCTTTGTCTGAATCTAGAGCTTTCACCTTTCTCATACCCAAGACCATGCTTGTCACCAACCTTCTTCTAACTTTCAAGCAGTGCTTCAAGTTTAGCTGAGCTTATCTTGAATTTCTCCTTGTATTCATTTGCAACTTCTAGGTCATGTATGAGAATGACAATTTTCTTTTCAAGTTCTCTCTCATTGTCTTTGCTTTCTTGTAGATTAGACTCTAGATGGCCAGCTATTCCATCTAATCTATAGCATTCTTTAGTTCCTTCTTTTAGAGTTTGATTCAGGTCTTCTTCAATTTCCTTCCTTTGCTCAATTTCTTTAGTTAGTCTCATCACCCCAGATTCCATCTCATGTTTTAGAATAGAAACTTCTTTTGTCATCTTTTCACATTCCTTTGTTTTTTCTTCCAAAGCCTCATTCATGCCATTTTCTTCAATAAAATTAGCTAGCTGGAGAAGTAGCTCCTTCTTCTTTGGCATAGATTTCTTTAGTTTATCTTTTAACATCTCAATGCAATCATTAGCATCTTTAAGATTTGCTTTTAGGTCCTCTATCTCTAGTTTGGATTGATCAAGATCTTCTAAAGACATTTGAAGTTGATCTTTGAGTGAACCCATTGAAACTCCTTCCCAGATCTTCCTCGACCTGTTAAGCTTCTTCCAAGGAACTTGGCTCTGATACCAACTGTTGGAATTAATGCAGACAACTAAGAGGGGGTGTGAATTAGTTCTCTTAAAACCTTAATATTTGCAGCAATTAAATCTTCCCTTTTATTCATACCAAATTAACGATGAAAACATTAAAGCATGAATCAACAATATATGAGCAAAAACAAATGAATTACACTTGACACCAAGATTTTTAACATGGAAACTCGGTTAAGGGAAAAACCATGGTGGGGGTTAAACCACAAATATTATACTCTATTAAAAGTATTACAAAAGGGGAATGCACATGCATTTAGGCTCACTGCCTAGAGCTCATTGTTCAAAGCAAGGATCATTGCCTATAGAAAAAAGATTACAATGTGTTTGAACTGATGATTAGCATCTACCAATGCAAAGATCTAGTTTTAGTTAAGCATAGAATACTAACTTGATACATTTCATATTTATTCTACCCTATTTCACTCCTCTGTCATAATTCAAGCTTAGATCTTTACCTTCACACTTATCTCTACCTTTATTTGTACTTATTCCATCGTCACATCACTACAACACCATACACTCAAATCCATTGGCTATATATATATATATATATATATATATATCTGCCTCAAGACATTCAATCACTTTTCTGTTAGCCTTATGAAGAACTTAACAAACAATACAAATAGTCTATTCTGTCGGCTGAAATCATACACTAATGTTGATGAGACCAAAAATAACACTTGCAAGTCACCATACATGTTGGCCACTAACATTATATCCCATATGCAACTCACCAAAACACTTCTATTAGATCCACACAAGGATCTAACATAAGTCGGCATGTTCTTCATTGAACTGTTTTGTCATATTAGGACTAGGTACTCAAATGCTCATAACTTTTAATCCATTTGTCACCAAAGGTTGAAATCTTAGATTTAGATTGTCCTAACATTCCTCTATGCTTCCTCAGATTCACAACACACAAAGATTAACTGGAGAGATCCACTGACCAAAATACTAAACTCTGTCATATACCCTATTCTTGTCTATCTGGACTTGACAAATCTTGGAACTTACTTCTGGTAAGATCTAATACTACACTATAGATGTGTGGAGTGGACTTAGTTGCCATCAATGACAACACATGACATGGCTTGCAGTGTCTCTTGCCAACAATCTCCCCTTTTGGCATTGATGGCAACACTTAGTGAAAAATTACTAAGTGTCAAAACACTCCCCCTTACTATGTACACTTGAGCTTTTCACTAATCTCCAATGCTCCCCTTTGTTGGATTCCTCATTTTTCACTATTCTTCACTCCTTCTTTGACATCAATGACAAAGGATGGAATCCGCAAAACAAAATTCACCCAAAAATTCTGTATACAATGTTGCATATGTACAACTAATCTTTAAGTTATATTTACATATACTTATGTATATCTCCAAAAATATTCTTCAGCAGGGTGAACTTTGTATCCCAACTCTTCTTCATACTATTCAAAGTTGAAATGTGGCCATTGAACAAAAATGCTTATGCTTCAGCCTTCCAGAGGTCAATGGGATCACTTGTTTGTGTAGCAGTTTGGGCTTCTGTTACAGTATTGAACATTGCTTCTCTCTTAGGGGAAATCAATCCCTAGAGCTCACCCATTCTTGCTTCATGTTCTCCTTTTCTCTTGTCAATTTCTTTATTTCTTCCATCAGGCTGATTGCTTGACACTCCTTACTTGCCATTGATACTATCAACGGATCAAAGGTTTGGGACATACTTGACAATTTCTATTTGGAGTCCTTTATTTTGTCTTCTATATCCTCTATGACTTTAGGAGTAGATAAACAATACTTATATATACTACCTCCTTCTGAAAGAGCATTTTGAATATTCTTTATATTGTTATCTAGCACCAATCTATCTACCCCAATCATGGCTTTTAGTGCATCAAATCTTTTGCTATTAAATTCATTCCATACTTTAACTTCTACAGATTTTTCAAAGGACTCAAAGTGTGTACTTACAGAATTTACTAGGCTCTTTAGATTTATGGAGGGAGAATCAGATGGATTCTTTTGGAATATTGACACTATCTTCTCCAATATACTAGATGCAAAGCCTAACAACTCACTGTCCTCTATGTGATATTTCAATATCTTTTCTGTTTCCTTGGCTTGTGCGAAAGATCCTATCTTCATCATTTGGACTGGAGAGAGAGTATCTAGGCTGAGTGGTCCTTGAATTAGTTTTGGTTCATCAAACTCTAGCATCTCTTTACTCAGGAAACTCTTCACTACATCTATAGTGTCTCTTGCCACAATTTCTGGACCACCTTCCTTTCCTTGAGTTTTCTCAGTATCAAGACTATTTTGTTTGGGTACATCAACATTTGCACCATCTTCTTCTGCTTTATCTTCCTTACCTTTGACTTCTTCTTTATCTACATCACCCTTCTCTATGTTATCTACAGGGGGATTCTTTCCTTTGTCCTCACCATTTGTAATCTGTTCCAGAGGATCTTGTGTAGCAACAGTATTCTCAACATTGTCTTCTTTTCCAGATTGATTAGGAAGAGTTAGGTTTAGCAGACAAATTTCCCAGTTGCACTTCAAATCCTTGAAATCTTATCTCATATGCTCTTCTTCTTTCTATCTTCAAATGTAAGGTGATTCAAATGAAGAATGAATGACCTTTTTATGCTCTACAAAATCTAATTTTCCTTTGTAATAAATGCTCTACCCTAACACATCCGATTACACTATTTATGCATACAGTGGATCTTCAATTGCTCCACAAATTGTCATATCCACTTTTTATCTTTTAGAAATCCTTTCAAATGATGTATAATAATCCAAATTATTTTCTCTCATTGTGCCAAATTTAGGCACCCACTTACTGATTGGGGGAATTAGATTTTTATTGCATCTCCCCCTGACCCAGAGCTCCTAGTTTAATTACTAAAAGGATTATCAGCACCTAATTTTGGTGTGGATCCATCACCATTGTTCATTACACTTTTCTTCACCCAAATTTACCCTTTCGTTTGTCTTGTTCAAAAGTCTTTCAAACTTAGGTTTATCACCACTAGTACCCTAAACATTTTCCCCCTATGTGACCATCACCACTTTATTCACACTTTCATTGCCAAATTGAACCACATCATTGCTACCTCCTTCAAGATTTGCATTTGACACCTCTTCATCCTCAAGGTTATTCGAATAGAATTCCTCAATCTCAAGTAAATTTTCCTCATTATTTAATCTTGATGGGCCCTCACCCATTGCAAAATATTGTTGTTGTTGATTAAATAGGACTTTATGGTTGCCTTCTTTTTCTTTGATGGGGCTCCTCTCATTCTTCAATTTTCTAGATTTGAGGATGCCATCTTTCTCTAACATTGTTAAAAAAGTGTTAAAGCATTATTCTCGAAGATGTAGATTCAATCGCTACTAAATGAAATGAAGAAAATTGAACTTCTTATAGAGAAAGAGAAGAAGACAACATATGTATTTTAATATTTAATCACTATCACATTGAGTCGAAGTGTTAATTTAATCATTTACATGTAATTAAGACTACTCCATGCACAACCAATTGCCACATTACCATTTCTTATCAATTCCATGATCTCCCACTCTAACTATCTTCATTTTATGCTTGGAGCACTGCGAGCCATTGATGTTGTTTGATCACACATTACATAATAAATAAAAGTTTTGACATTTTTTTAATACTACAGGCTCCTAAAATATAATCAAATAATGAACAATATAAAATAATAATGAACAATATAATAATGAATATATGTTTGTAAAAAATAATTAAAAATATATGTAATAAAGAACATTTAATTAATATGAAAATTACTGTGAGATGCGACATTTGACAATTCACTTTTTTCTAGTGAAGGGTGCTACCCACAACTTTGACCATCTTTATTTTCTTGTTGAAGCCATGCAAGCCATTGATATAGTTTGATCCAAAGGTTTTGAATAAATAAAACTTTTGGCTTCAGTTGATTAATACTAGTTGATTATGACCCATGAGCATATTGAAATCATTACAAGTGGGGCCCAATAGCTATGACAAATAGACCAAATACTATGGGCCCGCTGACCCCCACGTCACCTTTTCTATCCAGTGGTGCTATTTATCACTTGCATAATCTTCATTTTGACCTTTGAGTCCTTCTAGGCATTGATGCAACTTGATAGGACTATGGCTGGAATAAATTATAAAATGTTGGTTTAGTTATATGGTATCTTAATAAATTTATATATGTTGGACTTGCCAAGACTTATACACTTGCAGATTTATGTATACACTTGTAGGTATGACCTATACACTTGTAACAATGATCAATCCTTGTAATATTGTGGGCTCGACAACTAACACATCACTTTTTCTAGCCAATGGAATTGTCTATGACTTGTATAATCTTCATTTCCTCATTTGAGTCATGCAAGGCATTGATGTAGTTTGATCCGACAACCTAGGACAAAAAATATGTTTGTTTAGTACTACAAGAAGTTAGTAAATTTATACAAGAACACCCCAACAGCTAAGAGCCATGCACATCTAGCTATGACCTATACACCTGTAGCTACAACCTATACACCTAATATTGTGGGACCGAGGACTGACACATCACCTTTTCTAGCCAATGGTGTTGTCTCCTAGTTGGATAACCTACATTGTTGCCTTTGAGCTACGATAGCCATTGATGCATTTTGATCAAATGACTTAAGATAAATAAACATGTGGGTTTAGTACTATAAGATTTTAATAGATTTAGACATGTGGACTCGCAAGTGCATTAAAGTTTACAAACATTTAAAATAAAATGAATGTGTGCTCCCAAGTGACAGTGGACATGTAATTTTTTCCAACCAATGGCAATGCCTCCTTATCTTTGGACCTTTATTTTCTCCCTGCAACCCCACAAACTGTTGATTTGGTTTGATCTGATGGTGTGAGTTAACTAAAATATGTTCCTTTCACCTTTCTATGGAAAAGAGGTAAAGGATAGAGGAAAAATCACTGACATATATTTATTTGGAAGGATTTATACAACAGGGACCATTGATATAGTTTATGTAAAAAAGAAATATAAAACTGTAAAAAAATATTTAAACCAAGATCAACACATGACAAATATACACAACTGCAAGTGCACATGAGAAGTAGAACTACTATTATAGAGATTAATTATACAATATACAATACAAAATGTGATGCACATTTAAAAATATGTTTTTGTTACTCACCTAGAATGGAAAACTAAAGTCGAGTTGCACCCTGTCTATTCCCCAACTTTTTAGGAACTTACAACGGATTGATCAAATGTCACTTCAGAGGACCAAAAATTACAAAAGTGAATCCAAAAGTGAATTCTAAAAGAGTGAATGGAGTATTGTTTTGTATAAATACTACTCCATAATACATAGTCATACTACATTTTGCAATGGACAATTAAACACATTAACCCTAAAAGACCTATAATTTTGAGGTGATGGGACATGCTTTATAAGAACTACTTATAATTCCATGGCTATAATAAATGTTATCCCAATACTTGTCATTGCATGGCGATATTACATGTTTTCCCAAAATTCATATAATATCATTAGTGAATGCACCACTGTTTGCCCTTAATTGATTATAATTTCACTGGCAATCATGCCCCTTTTTCTCTAATTCTAAATAATTCCATTGGTGATCACACCACCTTATGCCTATAATTTATGTAAAAAGGCCTACGATTGAAGCCTAATTAAAAGTTACCTCTATAATATATTGATGATTGGGATCAAACTGCAATAAATTGTATAGCAATCTAATGCTAGTTTTAGATTTTAAAATATCATTTATGGGTGATCTGAAGCTATGGGCTTGAAAATACAATCAAATATGGGTGAAACCATATATTTCCAAAGCCAGTAATATTCATCATTTTCAAACCCCCAAAAGTCATAAAATTGCCATTTGGTGACAAATCGCCACTAAAATTTCCCCTATTCTCAAGGGGATGAACCTTGGAAGGTCTTGGTTCGACACAGAACTAATCTTGCTTCAAATAAAGGTAAATGGTAGTTTGTTAATTGGTAGGATAAGATACTTCTTACTTCTTAATTTAAAATTAAAGCTTCTCCTCCCCTTCAGTTTGTTTGGAAGGCATGGCAATGGGTTTTCCATTTATTAGAGTGGAGAGAATTTTCTCTACAACATGGGTATAGTTCGTCTTCCTCATCTATCTGGTGGAATATACACATTTAATACCATGGTCAGCCTCTTGTTGTAAGTTTTTAGAAACAAGCCCTTTATATGTTCAAAAAAGGTGTGCGACAATTTGGTGACATTTGGGACTTTTAGGTGTTGAATTGGGTCTCTTGGAAGGGGGTTAAATCTCAATTTAAATTAAGTAATAACTATGAACAATTCATTATTTTTGTTTAGTTTTTGGTTCCTTTCGAATTATCCATGAAAAATATGTACTCGTGCTCCTTGTAATTTCTTTAGAGACTAGCAATGGCTATCTTCTCATTCCATTACCTTCCCTTTGAAGAAAATCTACATGAGACTCCTTCCATATCTTTCCTTAAATCCTAGATTGAATATGAAATGGAACTACAGATTCAACGAAAGGTTTTGGATTAGACTTAGTAATCAAATTTGGAAAACTAAAGCGGAAGTAGGTACGATTCATGGCTCAAAAGATATTACATTACAAGCTACCTATTGGAGACAAATTGAAATGTATTAAGGTCCAACCAACCAATTGCCCATTTTGTCATTGCAATGAAAGTATGAGACATGTTTTTTGGGATTACCTCCTTGCTAAAAAATAATGGAATGTTATTTTAAATGATCTACCTATTATTTTTCATCATCGTCTAAATTGGAGAGAGACTTTACTGGGTGTGGGTTTGCATAATAATATTATAGCTGATTTTATCAGACTGACTGTTTTACTGCATATTTAGAAATTTAGATGCATGGCATTGTTTTCTAAATGTAACATTCATCAGTAAATAGTAATTATAAGCCTTTATACCAATGTTATTTTTCAATTGCATCTTTATTTTCTCAATTACTGGGTAAGATGATGAATTTAAAGGTCAACCATCAATTAGAGCTTATTAAAAATTAGTTGTTCCAGCTCTAGAATAGGAAGATTATGGTTTCAGAACATAATAAATAAATGGACAGAATTTCTCAATACGTTTATTCTACAAATCTATAGGTGTATAAATGAGCAGCTATTTAACTAAAGGATGCAATCTGGTAATGCAATAGTTTTCTGTTTTCGAGCTACTTAGTGTTGTAAAAGGACCTATCTTGAGGTGGAAGTCCTTGCCATTCGTCTATGTTTAATGATAGTGGAGAGAATTTATTCCTCTATTTAGTGCAAGGTTTTGTTTGTCATTCTAGGTTGCATTGGTCTTCTCTTGGGTTTTCAGGGGAAGGAAGTCATTTTATGCTTCACCACAATGGCTTCTATAGGGGTTTTTGGAGGTTTTTTGGATAGTTATTTTTTCTTATAACACTTAGTTTTGAACTATGATCTACAAATCTGCTATTTGTGTTAATGGCCTACTCTTATATTGTGGTCAAATAGGGTGTTTGCTATTACAATTTCAAGTTTTTCTATTATGACTTATGGATCTGTTTTGGCAATATTTTAGAACTATCTATTTTATGCCTTGTTTGACTATTCCAGGTGGTGGATTTGTTGTTAGGAGGTTTGTGTGTTATTTTCATGGTAGTCATGGTGTTGAATATGATTGGGAAGGGTTTATGCTCAGTATTGATGCAGGAGCATCTAGAAGTGTAAGAGCAAGCTTGCATCACCTAAAAACAATGTTGATTCAAAATTGATGTCTTTGTTTACATTCCTTTTCACAATTTGTGTTTTTTAATACCCATTTGCTTGAATAATGATTTAGAACCTTCAAAGTTTCCAATAGGGCTAAGGATACCAGAATTTGTTATTTTTAGTAAGTCTTTATCAGAGAAGTGGTTGAGCCCAAAATTTTCCCCAAAGATTCAGAATAGTAGATTTTAGCTCAAGATCATGTCTGGATTTCAAGATATTAAAGTTTCAATTTTGTGAGGTCCCCTGAAAAGTTTCAAAATCAGATACGAGCCACTAAAACATCCCATAACACCTCAAAGAGTTGATAGAAATCCATTTATGTATTTCTAGTGTGATAGTTCACTTCACAAGCTTTCTGGTGCTTCAAACGGTTCATCAATCAGACACTCAGATCAAACGTTATGCTTCCCGGAAGTTGACCTACTTTTGGAGGGAGTTGTAAATTTCAAATTTTTTGTTGGAGGCTGCCAAAAGGGCTATTTATGACCATTTTTGGGAACCCTTCAAAGTAGTGGAGATAAGGGGGAAAGTGTAAAGTCAAGAAAAGGTAGGAAAATAGAAACCCTAGCAAATTTGGGGTTACAGAAGGCAGAAGGTTCTAGAGTATGGAGATAGGAAGTTGTAATGTGTTGCAGCCTATGGAGGATTAATCCTCTAATCATATTTGAGCTTCTGTAATGTAATGAGTTGTCCAAATCAATAAAAGAACATCTCTATTTTCTGTGTGCAATTTTTTTTGTCAGGTGTTTTGTGATTTACCCCCTTCACCAAGTGGTATCAGAGTGAGGGTTCTTGAGTGTGTAGATAGATCACTGATCGTGAGGTAGTTTGCACCAAGACCTAAGGCTGTGGGTTTGTTGCATAGATCAAAATGCCTCCACAAAGAAACCGTGTTGGGAGAAATGCTTTGAGGGAAGAGGGTTTTAGGGCCCTACAAAGGAAAATCGATGCATTGCAAGAGGAGCTACAAAGAGGGTTTGAATTGAGAACAATAGAAGAAAGCTGAAGAAGAGCCATTTCAAAGATCAGAAAGAGGCCCAGGATCGAAATTTCTACCTATTCTGGAGATTTGGATCGAGAAAAGCTTATTGATTGGATCAACGATATGGAAGAATATTTCGAGTATGAAGTTGTAGAGGATCCGGAATGGGTCAAGTTTGCAAAAATGAAGTTGAAGGGTCATGCCAGTATTTGGTGGAATGAGGTTTAGTTGGAGAGAAATAGAATGTTGGAAACAAGGTAGATAATTGAGAGGGGGTGAATCAGTTATCTCTATTATCTTTACTTTCTTCTCTTCTTTTATAATTTGTGCATCATCAAAACATATAAGCATATATAATCATGAGAACAAAAGTAAAATCAACACACATAATACAAGGATTTTTACATGGAAAACCCTGCTAAGGGAAAAACCATGGGGTGACTAACCCAAGATTGTATTCTCTATTAAAAGAATAAGAAGTACAAAATGGCACTTGCCAATTAGGGCTCACTACTCTAGCACACTGCTCACAAGAGGCACACTGCCTAAAAGAGACTCGATGTCTACAGAACTTACAGAAGGTAACTAGGTGTTTGAACTAATGAGAGGCATCTATAAATGCTAGAGTTGAGTTCTGGTTAGGCACAATATACTGATCTAATGCACTTCATTCTTCCTCTACTCTAGTGTTGTTGCTCTGTCACATACCAGACTTGTATTGCTGCTTCCTTACTTATCTCTACTTTTATTTGCACTTTCTTTTATCATATTTGTACACACACACCTACATATAGGAATTCATCTAGTATATATATCTACATCAAGGATTTCAACAACTTTTTAGTCGGCAACCATAATACTCAAGATATTTACAAGATACTACTCTGTCGGCTGAATTCATGCATGATTTGTGACGTATCAAAACATAGACATAGAATTCATCTATCATGTCAGCCAACCATGTATGATCCCTCAAATAGCTTGATCAACATCAATTACTCATCCAGATTGAAGTGTAATACTCTGTCGGTCAGTTCTTCCTCAATCTGCTCTGCCTGTCTGGAACCCAACACTCAGATGCTCATATCTTTTCCATGTTTTATCACCGAAGGCTCAATCTCTGGAATATAGTAGTCATGATACTCCTCTTGACTTGTCTAAGTCTACAACTTGCTGAGTTACACCATCTAAAAGATCCAAACCTGATTGTTGGACCTTCTTGCATGCTATGTTCTTGTTCACCAGACCAAAACAATCTTCAATCTGACTTCTGGTATAGGCATACTATGTGCTATGGATGTGTGGGATAGACTTTATTTCCATCAATGACAACACTCATGAAGCCACACAGTGTCTCTTGCCAACAATCTCCCCCTTTAGCATTGATGGCAATTGACACTTAGGGAAAAATGACAAGTGTCTTAGCAAACTCCCCCTTGGCTGATGCTCTGTATTATGCACTATTTTACCTGAGATCCCCCTTAGCTAGATTCCACATTTTTCACTACTCCTCACTCCCCCTTTGACATCAATGGCAAAGGGTGGAATCCACACACCAAAATTTGCAAAAATTAACCTATACATAGCCGCATAAGTATATATACATGTTATACTTACATGTACTTAAGTATATCCGCAAAAGTGGCCTTCAACTGTACAAACTCTGTGGCCCAGCTCTGCTTCATGCTATCCAAAATGGAGATGTGACCACTCAACAAAAATGCATATGCTTCTCCCATTCTTAAGTCTATTGGATCAATGGTCCAAGATGTGGTCTTAGCATCTGTTAAGGCCTCATGCATTGCCTTTAACTTAGGGATAATTATCCCTCTGAGTTTACTCATCTTATTTATTATATTCTTCTTTTCTTTGTCCAGCCTCTTTAATTCATTTATAATGACAATAGCCTGGCATTCTTGATTCATTATGGATGTAGTGAGGGGATCAAAATTCTGAGATAAACTCGATAGTTTACCTTCTTGTTCTTTCACCTTCTTTTCAATATCCTCTGTCACTTTAGACCAAGATAGACAAAATTTGAACATGTCCCCACCATCTTTAAGAGCATTTTCAAGGCTCTTTATCCTAATATCTAGGGTCCTCCTATCATTAGTGATGAGTCCCTATACTTCAGTGAACCTTTTTCCCAAAAACTCTTTCCGGGCCTTTTCTTTTGCCA
Organism: Cunninghamia lanceolata; assembly: GCA_027924645.1. Lineage (NCBI taxonomy): Eukaryota > Viridiplantae > Streptophyta > Pinopsida > Cupressales > Cupressaceae > Cunninghamia > Cunninghamia lanceolata. Next base: position 3,464,449 of record BSBN01000798.1, read on the forward strand.
ATTTCTCTAAAGAATCAAAATGAGTGCTAACAGAGTTTACCATAGATTTCAAGTTACCGGATGGAGAGGCTGAAGGATCCTTTTGAAAGGATCGCATGATTTTCTCTAGCATCCCAGATGCAATATCTAATAGCTCATAGTCTTCCATGTGAGATTTCAGAAGTTTTTCTTTTGCTTTAGCTTGGGCAAAAGATGCTATTTTCATTGTCTGGATTGAAGAGAGGGAATGAAAATTTAGTGGTCCTTGGAATAGTTTCGGTTCATCTATCTCCATCATTTATTTGTTCAAGAAGTTCTTTACTACCTCTGCAGTGTCTCTTGCCAGTGACTAAGTCTTCTTTTCTTTTAGGATCTCAGAACTGCCATCAGAGGTCTTCTCTATTTATTCTTCTTCTTTTCCCTTTACCTCCTCTTCTTGACTCACTTTCTCCTCTTTTCTTCCTTCTCCTTCAGTTCCTGGATTTGGAATGTCTACAGTGGGATCCAAAGGAGAGATGTTAACTACTTCATGAACTTCCTCTTCTGGAACAGAGGAATCCAAGTCCTTAGACTTCTCCTCATCTATCTCTTTTGACCCTTCTACATTTTTGTCAATAGCATCTTCATTTGATGTATTTAATCCTTCAAAATCCATGGTAGAAGGTTCTTCATCTATTTCCTCTATAATATAAAAATTGAATCTTTTGAAGGCATTCCAAAGGATGTCTTCTATTTCTCTTGCTATTTGATTAGTTTCTCCAAGCATAAGTTTGTTCATTCTTGCTTTTCTCTGGAATTCATCCTTATAGCCCTTACAAATGATGTTCATTTACTTTGGAGTAATAGAAGGATAGAGATGAATTGCTATATGTTCTTGGATCTCTATGTCTTTTGCCTTTACATTCTCTTTTCCAAGTTCAAGTACCTTCTCTAGACTTTTGGGAATTAATGAAATGATTTCAATGAATTCTTTATTGTAAATATTCAGGTACTTGACTATGGATTCTTCCAAGATCCTTTTGTCAGTATCACTATATTCATCATAGAATTCTGTTACTAGTTGCAGATTCCTATCCATAGTGACTGCCTTGATGATATCATCAATGGAAAGAGTGGGCTTTTCAACAAATTCTTCTGCCTTTTCTTCTTTGTTTTTACTGGCAAAGGATTCCCCGGATGTTTTCTTCTTCTTCATTTTCTTAACTTCCTCATCAGACTCTATTTCTTCATCATCCTTTTGACTTGTGTAAGACCTTGTGGCTTTTGTTTTTGTTCTCTTTTCTCCCTTTCCAGATGTCTTGACTTTTGGTTTGGTGGTTCTTGAGCTCTTAGGAGTGGCAAGTGCAAAACTCTTGGAGGATCTAGTCTGGGAGGAGGCTTGTACTGGAACACTTCCTTTCTCAGCTCTTTCAACTTTCTCTCTATTTGCATCTACTGCCTCTTTTGATATGCCATATCTTTTGACAATTTCCTCAACTTCCCTTCTAACTTTCCTCTTTATCTCTGGTTGTCTTAGCTCAACATATATTTTTATACTTAGCTCTTGAAAGGTTCCAAACCTTTCTACCTCAGGGTCCTTAGGCTGGCTCAACATGTGTTGAATATGCAGCTCCAAGATTTTCTCATCGACCTCATATCCCAATGGCATTATCCAAACTGTTCTAGGATCAACTACCTCCATTAGGCATTGATCAGTATCTACCATAAAACACACTGTGTCCTTGTATTTCTCTACTATGGATTGAGGTATCCTTTCTCTAGCTTGCATCAAGCTTTGGAAGTTCTTAAAGTAACCCCAGAGTGCTGTGCTTTGAGCCTTAGCATCACCAAGTCCATACATATAGTCTCTAATCTATATTGCAACCAGTTTGTCATTTTGCCAAACCCAACCACTTGATCTGGGAAGCTCATTCATGTAGTAGAAGAATAGACACAGTATTAAACATTCATACTTAAAGGAGTTCTTCTTATCCTTCTTGATCTTCTACAAGTTTTCTAACAGTTGGTTTAAAAAAAGATCACATAGGTCATAGTCTAGATTTTCCCTCAACATCTGATATGTTGTATATATTGTAGTCCCAGACACAGAATTCTTCCTGGTAGAACGATAGAAATTTGACAACCAGATCTATGATGTCATCTATGGTCATTACTCTCTTGTCAAATTTAGATTCGGTAGCTTAACCCACCAGATGAGTGCAGTCCATTTACTGCCCTAATGGCATCTTTTGTTATCTTAAAGGGCTTCATTAACCACATGAAATTATCATGTATTCTACTAAGGACATATTGGACCCAATCATCTTCTGTAAAACAGGGAAAGTGGATGCAATGTCCAAAGTGCTTATCCTGGAGGGCCTTGTATTGAGTTTTGAGTTCAAAACTTTTGTCTATCAATTGTTTATGATAGATGTCCATCAACTTAGATTCTCCAAATTCCTCAATATTGGTGTGGATATAAACCCTAACATATTCTACGTGTAGTACCCCATGCGGAATGCTAGAGAAAGCACCTAATGGATCAACTTCTAGGGATTTACAAGAGTGTTTCTTGCATTTTGTGCGTGGCCTATCAGTGATCTTAACAACCATTGGAGTAGCCATTTTACAAAAGATTCAAAGAGAGATTTTTAGAATAGAAGTACCTTTTTACACTTCAGGGTTCAAGAAAAAGAGCCAGAACAAATCGTTGGTTGAATCAATTGATCTTTGAGAGAGTTGTAAACACTTTGATGCAGAGTTCTTCTCTTCTTCTCGAAAGCAAATCTGCAAATAATAAGTGAATGAACCCTTTTATCTCTGTGCAAACCCTAATTTCCTTTTGCAATAAATGCATAACTGAAGTCATCTAGTTGCCTTGTTCTGAGAGAGATCTTTCTGAATCACTGAGATGCACTTAGAATTATTTTTAGTGATAATTGACAATGTATCTTCTTTCCTCCAATCAAGCCATGATTCCGCAGATCAAGATATCTCAGTTTTGAATCATATCGGATATGTTTGTGAAAATTCTGCTTTACCAAATGGCTGTCAAACTAGATCAATCTTGGATGATTAAACTCTTGCAAAACTCCATGTGGATCTTTCATATTTTTACCGAGGGTTATTTGGATATTTCTTTGAGAACCCTTTAATCCGTAACATTCCATGTGCCAAATTTAGGCACCAATTGACTCACTGGGGGAATTTATTTTTCTGTGACTCCCCCTAAGCTAGAGCTCATCTGTTTAGTTTCTAGAAGGATTATCAGCACCAGATTCTAGTGTGGATCCATCCCCAACATTTTCTGTACTCTTCTTCACCTAAATCTTGCTCATCTCCCTTTAAACTTCATCTGCATTCACTTTGCCTTTTCCCTTATCTTGATTTTGATTATGATGCATCGGACCCTTTTTATCCTGATTTTTACTTCTATAGAATTTGGTAATATGACCGGATCTATTGCAATTGTAACAAACAACATTTCTTTGCATATTTGACTAATATCCTCTTGATTTGCATTGATTAGCCATATGTCCCATTCTATTGCATGCAAAGTATCTACCATTGAATGAATTGTTTATTTGCATATTTCTGCTTTCATGAGATTTGTGACCATACCTTTTGTAGTTGAAACATTATCTGGAGAAGGGTGGATTGGTCTGATTCATTCTCCTTTTGTACTAAGTTGCTTTATGATTGAAGTCGTTATAATTGAAGCAGTACCCATTGAAGGATGGATATCTTTGAGCATTTGGTTGCTTTACCGGAGGTCTTCTAGGCATGTTTCTTTGATTTCCTGATCCAAAATTCTTTTGACCAGATCCAGAGCTTTCACCTTTCTCATATCCCAAGCCATGCTTGTCATCTACCCTCTTTTGGCTTTCAAGAAGAACTTCAAGTTGACCTGAGCTTATCTTGAATTTCTCTTTGTATTCATTTGATGTTTGAAGATCTTGTTTAAGAGTGTCTATTTGATTCTCAAGTTGTTCTTCATTATCTCTAGCTTCTTCAAGATTAGATTCAAGATGCTTGATTATTCTATCCATTTTGTGGCAATCCTCTGTTTTCTCCTTGAGGGATTGTTTTAGATTATCTTCAGTTTTCCTTTTTTCTTCAATTTCTTGAGTGAATCCCATAACCCCTAATTCCATCTCATGCCTTACCATAATGACCTCTTTTCATAGATTCTCACATAGTTTGTTTTTCTCATTCAGATCTTGATTATTATCATTGGCTTCACTCTAACTTGCTAATTTTTGAAGCAGTTCCTTTCTTTTTTTCACAGAGATACTTAGTTTTTATTTTATCTCATTTATAAAATCATCATCTTGTTTGAGTCTTTCTCTCAAGTTATTGACTTCAGAGTGAGATTGCTCAAGATCATCTAGGGTAGACTGAAGTTGTTCCTTCATACCATACATATCCATTGAGATTCCCAGATCTTCCTCAAGCTGTTAGGCTCTGTTTAGAAGAAATTGGCTCTGATACCAATTGTTGGAAACAAGGTAGATAACTGAGAGGGGGGGGTGAATCAGTTATCTCTATTATCTTAACTTTTTCTTCTTTTATAATTTGTGCAACATCAAAACATATAAGAATATATAATCATGAGAGCATAAATAAAATCAACACACATAACACAAGGATTTTTACATGGAAAACCATGTTAAGGGAAAAACCACGGGGTGACTAACCCAAGATTGTATTCTCTGTTAAAATAATAAGAAGTACAAAATGGCACTTGCCAATTAGGGCTCACTACTCGAGCACACTGCTCACAAGAGGCACATTGCCTATAAGAGACTCACTATCTACAAAGTTTATAGAAGGTAACTAGGTGTTGAACTGATAAGAGGCATCCGCACATGCTGAAGTTTAGTTCCGGTTAGGCTCAATATACTAATCTAACACACTTCATTCTACCTCTGCTCTAGTGTTGCTGCTCTGTCACATACCAAACTTGTATTGTTGCTTCCACACTTATCTCTCCCTGTCTTCGTACCTTATTTCATCACATCTATATGTACACACTCCTTCATATTGGAATCCATATGGGATATATATCCACACCAAGGATTTCAACAACTTTCTAGTTGGCAACCAGAATACTCAAGATATTTACAAGCTACTAATCTATCGGTGGAATCCATACTTGATTTGTGATGCGTATCAAAAACATAGACATAGGAGTCATCAATCATGTTGGTCAACATTGTATGATCCCTCACATAGCTTGATCAACATCAATTTCTCATCCGGATTGAAGTCTGATACTCTGCCAGTCAGTTCTTCCTCAGTCTGCTCTGCCTGTCTGGAACCCAACACTCAAATGCTCATATCTTTTCCATGTTTTATCACCGAAGGCTGAATCTCTAGAATATAGAAGTCATGATACTCCTCTTGACCTGTCCAAATCTGCAATTAGATGAGTTACACCATCTGAGAGATCCGGACCTGATTGTTAGACCTTGCTGCATGCTCTGTTCTTGTTTACCAGACCAAAACAATCTTCTATCTGACTTCGGGTATAGGCATACTATGTGCTGGGGATGTGTGGGATAGACTTTGTTGCCATCAATGACAACACTCATGAGCCACACAGTGTCTCTTGCCAACACTTTTTACAATGCAACCATATACATTTTAATCAAATGCGAAGACATTTAACTAGTATGACACCACACTCACAACCCATACAATTACATTTACTAAGCGTGCCTCCATACTTGTGTGTATAAGATGGAATGGAGATATGAAATGATAGTACCTTCAATAAAGAAGTATGTTACATTAAACAATTTGCAAGGGTTCACCACTACCTACCTTCTCCCTCAAATTGAAATGCATTTTTGATTGGAAATGGTTCACTTATGTCTGGCTTGTTTCATTGCTTTAAAGGGAATGCAAGGAGAAACTGTGGAAGTTTGCATGGAGATAACATGGAGACAATTCAGAGGTATATTCAGTGGTTGTCTTCAATTTAGTTAGTTGTCTAGTTTCAAAGGGAAGGTGAGGTCCTCATACGTCACTAAGATAATGGCCCAACTTGTTTATTTTCTTGTATTTTGATTTCTTTTATGATATGCATTGTTTAGTTGATTGTTATGTGTTCTTTAGTATTTTTGATGGAAATGGTTGGTTGCATCCAATTAGGGTAATCATTTTAAACATTTTATCAATTGTCAATTGTTTAGAAAGTCGTAATGGGTAATAAAAAATTTCAATGTTTGTGAAATACATTATGAAGTTGGAATGACTATCAATTATCTTCAAAGTGGTAATAATGGCTACTACATTGCTAAGTTGAATTGTCTTTTCATTAGCCTTTAACTAAAAACATATGTAACCCTTGTGTCTGTAATCTTTTCTTTTGTTATTGGTTAATTTATTTTACTATTTGTAGAACAATATATCTCCAAGAACACAAATTGTATGAAATTGTACCATCCATTTTGTTGTGTTTATGAACATAATTATATGTACTTTCTTTTGTGTTTTGTAACACCTTCATTACTTATAGAAATTTAAATCTTTCATTCGACCATCACTATGACTTGTCAAACTTAAGTTATAAATTGAAAATATTGAGATATGTTAATTGGTACATTATATACTAACCCATTTTCTCCTAATGAATAATTAAAATTTTGAATTTCCATGAAATTTATTAAAGCTGGATTCACTTTTGACTATCTTGAAAGCCTAATAATGGCTGCTACATTGCTACATTCAATGCTACTCTAGACCTACAATCTTGTTTCATTATCTCGGAGGGCCTTGTATTGAGGTTTGAGTTCAAAACTTTCATCTATTAACTATTTATGATAGATGTCCATCAACTTAGATTCACCAAATCCCTCAATGTTGGCGTGGATGTAGACTCTAACATCTTCTACATGCAATACCCCATGCGGAATGCTAGAAAAAGCGCCTAAAGGATCAACTTCTAGGGATTTGTAGGGGTGTTTCTTGAATTTTGGGCGCAACCTATCAGTGATCTTAACAACCATTGGAGTAGCCATTTTTGCAAAAGATTCAGAGAGAGATATTTAGAATGGAAGTACCTTTTTATGCTTTAGGGTTCGAATTAAGAGCCGGAACAAATTGCTGCTTGAATTAGATTTTGCAGTTGATCTTTGAGAGAGCTGTAAAATCTTAATGCAGAGCTCTTCTTTTCTTCTTCTTGAATTCAAATGTGCAAATGATGAGTGAAAGAACTCTTTTATTCTTTCACAAATTCTAATTTCCTTTTGCAATAAATGTACAACTTAAGTTATCCGGTTGCCCTATTATGAGAGAGATCCTTTCGAATCACTGTGTTGCACTTAGAATCATTTTCAGTGCGGATTGACAATGTATCTTCTTTTCTCCAATCATGCCATGGATCTGCAGATCAAAGTATATCAATTTTGAATCATACCAAATCTGTCTGTGAAAATCCTGCTTTACCGAATGGCTGTCAAACCAGATTAATCTTGGATGATTAAACTCTTGTAAAACTCCATGCAGATCTTTCATATTTTTACCGAGGGTTATTTAGATATTTTTCTAAGAACCCTTTAATCCGCACCATTCCATGTTCCAAATTTAGGCACCAATTGACTGGCTGGGGGAGTTTATTTTTCTTTGTGACTCCCCCTAAGCTAGAGCTCATCTGTTTACTTTCTAGAAGGAATATCAGCACCAGATTCTAGTGTGGATCCATCCCCAACATTTTATGTACTCTTCTTCACCCAAATCTTGCTCATCTCCCTTTGAACTTCATCCGCATTCACTTTACCTTTTCCCTTATCTTGATTTTGACTATGATGAATCGGACCCTTTTAATCCTAATTTTTACTTCTACAAAATTTGGCAATATGACTAGATCTATTGCAATTGTAGAAAACAACATTTCTTTGCATATTTAATTGATATCCTCTTGATCTACATTAATTAGCCATATGTCCCATTCTATTGCATGCATATCATCTACCAATGAATGAATTATTTATTTGCATATTTCTGCATTCATGTGATTTGTGACCATACCTTTTACAGTTGAAACATTGTTCAGAGAAGGATGCATTAGTCTAATTCATTCTCCTTCTGCATTGAGTTGCTTTATGACCGAAGTTGTTACAATTGAAGTAGTATCCATTGAAGGATGGATATCTTTGAGCATTTGGTTGCCTTACCAGAGGTCTTCTAGGCCTAATTCTTTCATTTCCTTATCCAAAGTTCTTCTGACCAGATCTAGAGCTTTCACCTTTTTCATATCCCAAGCCATGCTTGTCATCTACCCTCTTTTGGCTTTCAGGAAGAACTTCAAGTTGAGCTGAGCTTATCTTGAATTTCTCTTTGTATTCATTTGTTGTTTGAAGATCTTGTTTAAGGGTGTCTATCTGATTCTCAAGTTGTTCTTCATTATCTCTAGCTTCTTCAAGATCAGATTCAAGATGGCTAATTATTCTGTTCATTTTGTGGCAGTCCTTTGTCTTCTCCTTCAGGGATTGTTTTAGATTATCTTCAATTTTCCTTTTCTCTTCAATTTCTTGGGTGAATCTCATAACCCCTGATTCCATCTCATGCCTTACCATAATGACCTCTTTTTATAACTTCTCACATATCTTGTTTTTCTCATTCAGATCTTCTTTTGTATCATTGGCTTCACTCTGACTTGCTAATTTTTGAAGTAGTTCCTTTCTCTTTTTCACAAAGATACTTAGTTTTTCTTTTAGCTCATTTATGAAATCATCAGCTTGTTTGAGTCTTTCTCTCAAGTTATTGACTTCAGCATGAGATTGTTCAAGATCATTTAGGGAAGACTGAAGTTGTTCCTTCATACTATACATATCCATTGAGATTTCTAGATCTTCCTCAAGCTGTTAGGCTCTATTTAGAGGAACTTAGCTCTGATACCAATTGTTGGAAACAAGGTAGATAACTGAGAGGGTGGGTGAATCAGTTATCTCTATTATCTTTACTTTCTTTTCTTCTTTTATAATTTGTGCAGCATCAAAACATATAAGCATATATAATCATGAGAACATAAGTAAAATCAACACACATAAAACAAGGATTTTTACGTTGAAAACCCTACTAAGGGAAAAACTATGGGGTGACTAACCCAATATCGTATTCTCTATTAAAAGAATAAGAAGTACAAAATGGCACTTGCCAATTAGGGCTCACTGCTTGAGAACACTACTCACAAGAGGCACACTGCCTACAAGAGACTCACTGTCTACAGAACTTATAGAAGGTAACCAAGTGTTTGAACTAATGAGAGGCATATATAAATACTAGAGTTCAGTTCTGGTTAGGCACAATATACTGATCTGATGCACTTCATTCTTCCTTTGCTCTAGTGTTGCTGCTCTGTCACATACCAAACTTGTATTGATTCTTCCTTACTTATCTTTGCTTTTCTTTGCACTTTCTTTTATCATATATATATATACACACACACACACACCTACTTACTAGAATTCATCTGGTATATATATTCGCATCAATGATTTCAACAACCTTTTAGTCAGCAACTAGAATACTCAAGATATTTACAAGTTACTACTCTATCGGCTAAATTCATGCATGATTTGTGATGCGTATCAAAACATAGACATAGAAGTCATCAATCATGTTAGCCAACCATGCATGATCTCTCAAATAGCTTGATCAACATCAATTACTCATCTGAATTGAAGTCTAATACTCTGTCAGTCAGTTCTTCCTCAGTCTGCTCTGCCTATTTGGAACCCAATACTTAGATGCTCATATCTTTTCCATGTTTTATCACCAGAGGCTCAATCTCTGGAATATAGTATTCATGATACTCCTCTTGACTTGTCCAAGTTTGTAACTTACTGAATTACACCATCTGAGAGATCCGGACCTGATTGTTGGACCTTGTTGCATGCTCTATTCTTATTCACCAGACCAAAACAATCTTCAATCTCACTTTCGGTATAAGCATACTATGTGCTGCAAATGTGTGGGATAGACTTGTTGCCATCAATGACAACACTCATGAAGCCACACAGTGTCTCTTGCCAACATAGAAGATGAAAAGGAAAGATTACCAAATAGGATTAGATTGTGGAAAATTAAAGAAGCAGTTCATTCCTATGGATTATGAGTTGGAGTTGATGAAGAAGCTGCAAGGATTGAAGCAAGGTAACAAGTCTGTTAAAGAGTATATAGAAGATTTTTATAAGATTACTATTAGGACAGGCCATGCAGAGACCAACAAGGAGAAGGTAGCCCTTTACATTAATGGGTTAAGGCCAAGTATTCAAGAGGAGCTGAGGCTGGTCAGAATGACCACTATAGAAGATGTGTACTAGTTTTCCCTGAAGGTAGAAGAGAAGATGAATAAAGGATTTGAAAGAAAGAAAAGAGGAAGAGGTCAAGGCAGAAGGATTAGTGGAAGAAAATATGGAGGTCTAAATGAAGATCAAAATAAAAGTGAAGAAGTTGGCACTAATCAAAATCAGAGAAAAGATAATGCCTACCACCCTCATGACAAGAATAATGGCAAGCAAAGAGGAAGAGCAAGAGGCTAACCTAGGCAAGGACTTGGAAGAGGAGGTTTCAGAGGAACCTGTTTCCAATGTGGAGAAGGACATCGAGCATGTGAGTGTCCACAACAACAAGGAAGGACGAATAGAAGACCTGAAGATAATGCATGAGTTGCACATGTAGATGAAGATGTATAGTCTAAGCATTCTGAAGATACTAAAAGGGGAGAAACCCTAGTTGTCAGAAGAACCTTGTTAAATGAGGAGAAAGAACCAAATCAGAGGAAGAGTTTATTCCACACAAGGTGCAAATGTGAAGGTAAGTGTTGTGATGTTATTATTGATAGTGGAAGCACTAACAATCTTGTTTTAGAGGAGATGGTTAACAAGTTGAAGTTGACAAGAAGAAAGCATCCACATCCATATCAGATCACATGGTTGCAGAAGGACCATAGAGCTTTGGTCAATGAGTAGTGTTTAGTAAAGTTCAAGATTGGGGACTACCATGATGAGGTGATGTGTGAAATCATACCGATGGATGCATGTGATATGTTATTGGGAAGGTCGTGGTAGTATGATGGTTGTGCAAACACCTATTCCCTAACAAAGGATGGAGTTTGTCATAAGTTGAAGCCATTGAAGGAGGTGGAGGAAAAGGTATGTAGTACTACCAGAATTTGCTTGGTAGACAATAGAAAATTTTTGGAGGGTATGAAGCATGAGCATCATTGCTTTGCATTGATTCCTAAGATCAGCGAGGAGAAATGTGAAGATGTACCAGCAAAAGTCTCAGATCTATTGGAAGAATTTTAGGATATTGTCTCTGATAATTTACTAGAAGGTTTACCACTGGTAAGGAAGATAAGTCATCAAATGGATTTGATACCAGGAGCCACTTTACCAAATAAGGCAAGCCATAGAATGACTCCAGTAGAGAGTGAAGAGATGAACAGACAAGTTCATGAGTTGTTAAGGAAGGGACTAATAAGGGAGAGCCTAAGTCCTTATGTGGTACCTGCAGTACTAGAACCAAAGAAAGATGGAGAGTGGAGGATGTATACAAATTCTTGAGCCATCAATAAGATCACAATCAAGTACAGATTTCTATTGCTTATAATGGATGACATCATGGATTGTTTAAGTGGAGCCAAGTACTTCACGAAGATTGACCTGAAGAGTGGGTATCACTAGATCCAAATCAAAGAAAGAGATGAATGGAAGAAAACTTTCAAGACAAAGGAAGGTTCATATGAGTGGTTAGTCATGCCATTTGGGCTAACCAATGCATCGAGCACATTCATGTGGCTCATGAACAAGGTATTGAAAGTTTTTTTGGAAAGTTTTGTTTTTGTTTATTTAGATGACATTTTGATTTTTAGTAAGACTTGGGATGAGCATTTCATGCATATCAGAAGAGTTTTAGAGAAGCTGAGGGAGGAGAAGTTGCTGAATAATTTGAAGAAATGTAGTTTTGCAAAGGAGTTGGTATATTTGGGATTTGTTGTCTCAGAGGAAGGTCTTAAGATGGACCCAAAGAAGGTGAGGGCTATCATTGAATGGCCTATGCCAAGGAGTGCTACAGAGGTGCGATCTTTTCATGGTTTGGCAAGTTTTTATAGAAAATTTATCAAGAATTTTACTAGCATTTGTGCACCCCTAATTGAGATAATGAGAGGGGATAGAAATAAGTTTAGATGGACTATAGGAGCAGCTAAGAGTTTTGATACATTGAAGAAAAAAGTCACAGAGCAACCTATTTTAGCACTTCCAGATTTCAATAAGGTATTTAAGGTATATTGTGATTCTAGTGGTAGTGCTATAGGAGTTGTTTTGAGTCAAGAAGGTAAGCCCATTGCCTATTTTAGTGAGAAGCTTAGTGATGCCAAGAAAAAATATTTTGTTTATGATTAGGAGTTGTATGCAATAGTTCAGGATTTGAAGAAATGGAGACATTATTTGTTGCCAAAAGAGTTTGTTTTATATACTAATCATCAGGCTTTGCAGTATCTTAATAGTTAAGGAAAGTTAAATCAAAGGCAATTAAAATGGGTTGAGTTTTTGTAGAGTTGTACTTTTGTTTTGAAGCACAGGAGTGGGAAGTCCAACAGAGTTGTAGATGCCTTAAGCAAAAGGCAAATTTTGTTGACAGAAATGAAGATAGAGGTTGTTGGGTTTGATGAGCTTAGAAGTTTGTATCTTGAAGATCCAGATTTTGCAGAGGCTTGGAAAGATTGTCTGGAACTTGTTACTTTGGACAGGACAAAATGGTTGGATTTCATAATCCAAGATGCCATGTTATTTAGAGGAATCTAGTTGTGCATTCCGAGGAGTTCCATGAGAACCTGATTAAAGAGAAGCATAGTGGAGGATTAGCTGGTCACTTTAGTTGAGACAAGACCATTGCTATTGTTGGTGAGCATTATTACTGGCCATAGTTGTAGTAGGATGTGAGGAAATTTATGCAGAGTTGCAGAGTGTGTCAAATAGAAAAAGGAACAAGTTAGAATATATGGTTATATTAGCCATTACCTGTACCAGAGAAGCCATGGGATGATATTAGTATGGATTTTGTTCTTAGTTTACCAAGGACACAGAGATGACATAATTCCATTTTTGTGGTGGTGGGTAGATTCTCAAAGATGACACGTTTTATTCCTTGTAAGAAGACTAATGATACTGTTCATATTGCAGAGTTATTTTTCAGAGAGGTGGTGAGATTACATGGTCTACCTAAGAGCATAGTTTCAGATTGAGCTACCAAGTTTGTTGGTTATTTTTGGAGGACATTGTGGAAGAGGTTGAAGATAGATTTGAAGTTCAGTTCTACACACCATCCATAGACTGATGGACAAATAGAAGTGGTGAATAGGAGTTTGGGTAACCTTCTACGATGCTTAGTAGGATATAAGCCCAAGGGATGGGATTTGATTTTAACATAGGCAAAATTTGCTTACAACAATTTTGTCAATAGGAGTATGGGTAAATCACCATTCTAGATTGTATATGGGAATAGTCCAAGAAATTCTTCAGATTTAAGGGAGCTGGACAAAGGAAAAAAGGCAAGTGCCAAAGTTGAAGACTTTGCAGAACACCTAAAGGATTTGTATGAAGAAGTGAGAAAGTGTACATTAATAAGATGAATATTTAGTACAAGGCTAAGGTGGATTAGAAGAGGAGAGATAAAGAATTCTAGGTAGGAGATGAAGTCATGGTTCACTTGAGAAAAGAAAGGTTTCTAGTTGGAACATATAATAAGTTGAAAATGAAGAAATTTGGACCATGCAGGATTCTGAAGAAGCATGATTCAGGAAATGCGTATGAGGTAGAGTTGCTGAATGGGATCAACATTTCTCCTATGTTCAACATTGTTGATTTAATAGAATATCATGAAGGTGGAACATAGGATGGACCAACAGAAAGTAGTGGAGTATTTCAACACCTACTTCAGAAAAGGAGGAGATAGAATTTTTTTTAGATAGCCATGTGGGTAGAAGCACAAGAACTAGGCAATATGAAGAGTACTTGGCTAAATGGAGAGGAAGGCCTATTGAAGATTCATCCTAGTTATCTAAGGCTGAGGTTAACCATCTTTGTTTCCCTCTAACTCCTGAGACGTGATAGGGTCACTTCTCAAATTACCCTAGGTGTCTGATGCAAGAGCATCCAGAGGTGTAAGGGCAATCTTGCATCACCCAAAAATAATGTTGATTCAAAATTGATGTCTTCACTTTTGTTTTTTTTTTAAATTTGTGTTTTTGGATACCCATTTGCTTGAATAATGATTCAGATCCTTTAAAGTTTCCAACAGGGCTAAGGATACCAGAATTTGTTATTTTTAGTAAGTCTTTATTAGAGAAGCGATTGAGCCCAAAATTTTCCCCAAAGCTTTGGAATAGTCAAATATGCATTCTTGGTAAATTTCAGCTCAAGATCATGTTTGGATTTCAAGATATTAAAGTTTTAATTTTGTGAGGTCCCCAGAAAAGTTTCAAAATTAAATATGAGGCACTAAAACATCCCATAACACCTCAAAATGTATATAGAAATTTATTTACATATTTTCAATGTGATAGTTCACTTCACGGGCTTTTCGGTGCTTCAAACGGTTCCTCAATCGAACACCTGGATTAAAAGTTATGCTTCTCGGAAGTTGACCCACTTTTGGAGGGAGTTGCAAATTTTGAAATTTTGGCTGGAGGCCACCAAAAGAGCTATTTACGACCATTTTTGGGAACCCTTGGCAGTAGTGGAGATAAGGGGGAAAGTGTAGAGTCAAGAAAAAATGGGAAAATAGAAACCCTAGTAGATTTGGGGTTACAAAAGGCATATGGTTCTAGAGTCTAGAGATAGGAAGTTGTAATCTATTGCAGCCTGTGGAGGATTCATCCTCTAATTGTATTTGAGCTTCTATAATGTAATGAGTTGTTCAAATCAGTAAAAGAACATCTCTATTTTCTGTGTGTAATTTTTTTTGTTGTATGTTTTGTGATTTACCCCCTTGATTAAGTATCAACTTTTTGGAATATCTACAGATAATCAGAGACAGAACATGCATGGGGTTATCGGCATTTTGTTTGTACAAAATATAGTATGTTACAATAGTTGATAAACAAGTTTGCATTTTTTATTTTTCTATATTTCTTGACATGTCCACTATGTAAAGATTGTCCAAAAGATCTGATCAAGCAATTAATATGAGAACGCACAACTGATCTACAGTACCAGTGTTGGTCCATGAAATTTTAGAGTAGACTTGTCTTTTGATGACATGAAAAGTTGAATATCATTGTCCCCTGTGCTAAGGAAGCATAGTTAATAGTTAGGGCTTGACAATAGTTTTTTTTATTTTTTTTGTTTTAGATTGATGTGCTAGTTTGTTAGGTAGTGGGTCCTTGGCTACAACTTTGTGCATACCTTGCAGTATTTCATCTATGTTCTATATAGTTGTTTTATGCATTGTTTTTTGTAATTCTGCATTGTTCAATTAACAAAAATTGTTTATAATATTTTAAAAATAAAACGAAGTTTGAGAATTTATATTTCATGCCATATACATTATAAGATTTCTTTTATTTATTTATAAAATTGTTAAAGAAGGATTGTTGGAATTTGAAGTAATTTTGCATGTATTTTTTGTGGTTATTTAAGTTAGTAACCTTGAATGCAAACACATGAGAAATTTTTTTGTTGAGAATAAAATTGAGAGATCTTTGCCAGTGGGTTTTTCCTGTACATTACCAGGGTTTCCACCTAAATATGTGTTGTTCGTTTTGTGTTCTTTATTTCTAATTTACTCTCTGCACTGCTGATTTTTTCTAACAGATGCCTCTCCTTATGTCTTGTAGTTCTCCTAATTCCTTGTTCCCTACTCTTCTTTATTTTGCAGGGGCTTCTCTGTTACTGATATTATGAGTTAAGGGGCTGTTTGTGACTCTCTCTTTTCAGGTGTTGTGTTTAGTTGTTGCAGCTTCAGTGCTTGGTTTGGTTGTATTGGTTTCCCATCCATTGGAGACCGATCTTACCCTTGCTTCTCTCTATGGGTTCTTCCCCTATTTTATTCCACAAATATTAATTGGCAATTATTTTTCACTTTCATGTTCATGGGCTTTTTGCCCCTCTTTTTTTGGTGTTTTTGATGTCTCTTATGTTAGGTCAGTTTCTTGTATTGCATTAAAGGGCCTGCTATTCCTTTGGCCCTTGTTTTGTTCAGAGGCCATTGTTTTGTCTCTGGACATGTTGTTGTGACAATATAATGAATAACTAGTGTATTCACATGTTGAATAGGTGTCAATAGGAGTTATAGATGTGTCACTCAATATTGTAGAGGTGTCATAGTTAGTTTGTTTCAAAATAGAGTCCAGTTAGTTGTCATGTTTGTTAGAATGTGTTTAGGGATTGTTATGAGTTTGTGATCTCTATAAAATTGTAATTTGGTTGTTAAATAAATCAAAATAATATTGCATCGGTTTTATTCTCCAATATGATATCAGAGTTGGACTGGGTGTAAGTCCCTCGTAGGAGTGCCCAAGAAGATGAGAGACCAACAAAAACTTAGTTTGCATAAGTGTTTGTTCAATAGAGGAGTTGATCAACCAAAGAAAGTTAGTCCAAAAAGAATCGCTCTCATCCATTGCCCTGCTAGTGTCCACACTGCAGAAACATCCAAATGGAATTGTTTTTTGATCTCTTATCACTAAAATTGCATCCTACATTTTCTAACCACCTAACAACTCTCCACATATATGGTAGAAGATACATGGAGCATGGAAGATGTGTGATTCATTGCTAGAGGAATTCGGATAAAATGATGTCTATGTGGTTGTACTCACCTATCTTTGTATATCGAAAAATTTGGATTTATAAATGGAAATGATCAAACAATTGAAATGCATAACCTAAACCCAAATAATTCAATACCTCGAAGATGCAAGATGAGCTCGATTGATTGATCAATTTGTTGTGTTGATTGCTCGATTCCGCAGCATAACATTGATAAGGATGCAAGCTAGATGGATTGAAGATGATGGATGCAAAGGCTTTAATGATATTTCAACAGCATGTGGATACTTGAGGATCAATGCATGCTAATGATAATTTGGCAGAATAAGGGTACTTGAAGCTCAATGCATGCTAATGGCTTGTGAGGGGGTTGATTTATAGGAAAGGCTTGGTTCCAATGGATGGCTAGGATCAATTAGGGCTTTAGGTGAAATGGATGGATAGGATTAAGTTAGGTTTCCTTGCACATCAAGAAATTGTAGTCATATGACATGTGGCAAAGGAGGATGAGGCTTAGGTGTGCTTGTGTAGATAAATACTAAAATTAGGTCCCATTAGTTGTGCATGTGAAAGATAAAAGTTGTAACACAACACATGATTGACTAGATAAGTGTTGGAATGTGATGAAAGATGAGTGTTTAATTCAAATAAAATATTTGAATTAGTTGGGATATGAGTTGGATATTAATTAAATAAATAAAATTTATTTAATTAATTGAGAAGTTGAATAGGATGAGATAAGATATGATGTGGAAATTAATTAAATAAATAAAATTTATTTAATTAATTGGGATGGGGATAAGATAAATGGGATTATGCATGTGAAATTAATTAAATAAATAAAATTTATTTAATTAATTGGCTAAGTAGGATGAGGATGGGATTGAATGGGATTTTAATTAAATAAATAAAATTTATTTAATTAATTGGCTAATGGATAAATGGGATTAAGAGTGGGATTTAGGACAAAAATGGCTTATGATGTTTAGGATAATGTTTTAATAAGGTGTTGTAGGACATGGACAAAGTTGGGACAAATTTGGGTGTCTACATTTTGCCCCTCTTTGAGATGATGTTCGAGATGATAAGATTTGTGTCGAGTAACATCATTTCAAAGAAGCTAAGGTATGGATAGAAGAAAATGATAGTGATGATGGAAAGATATGATGAGGATGATGATGGTGGAAAGATAGGATGAAATGGGATGATGATGCCCCCTCGAGAGGTTAGGCGGGTTGGACAAACACGGGTAGGCTCTCGAAAAGAAATGGCTTGGCTGCAAAAAGAAAGATAAGGGGATAGATAGAAGAAATGATGATGCGTTATGCTGCAATGAAGGTGAGCAACCATAATGTTTGATATAGCACTAGACGTTATGCACCAAGGTATAAGGACCAGGGTGACGATGTGTCTTGTGCCCCAGCGTAATACAACCTTGTCTAACATATGAGGAAGAAAACTTAGAGCATTGAGTCCTAATGCACAAAAGGTATGATATAACCTTAGATGCAAAGGATAGTGCAAAAAGTTATTCCAACATACACAAGATATGAATATTAGCTGGAATGATATAGATGTGATACAAATGCAAGATAAAAAGATAACACACACAAGCAAGCAAGCAAGCAAGCAAGCAAGCACAAATGATTCAAAAACAAACAAGGTATTGCCCCTGTCAAGCTGTAAACCAATGATTAATTGCTGATTGTTGATAGTTGAGAGTGTTGTCATTGCAGGGAAAGCTATATCCCTAGATCAACACAAGGTTGTTTGCTGAGTTGGTTGGCTAGTTGATTGATTGATTTGGCTTACAACAAGGCTAGGATCAAGACCATGGATTGCGTTTGGATAACTTGGCTTGATTAATTAACATGATTGGTATGGATTAAGGATGGGCTTGCATTTCGATCTTTGTTTGGAATGGTTGGAAGATGATGAAATGTTGATTAGATTGATTTGATGAAGGATGGATGATTTGTGGTGGATTGAGCTTCTTTTGACTTGCTGAAGTGATTGGATTTGTTTTGATGGCTAGATTGATGTGCTTGAATTGATTTGCTTTAGTGTTAATGCTGATGATTGATAGGATTTGTTTTGATAGTTGGCTTGATGTGCTTTGGTTGTGATGGTTGCTATTGCTGGGTTGATTGTTTTGATGATTGGATTTGTTTAGAATGATGATAGTGATGGTGTGATGATAAGAGTGTCCACTCAATCTAAGTATAAGCAAGTGTTCTTAGTGTGCACAAAGGATATAAAATAAACAAGGTATTGCCCTTGTCAAGTCATAAACCAATGATTGATTGTTTCATTGATAATGATGATGATAGATAGTGTTGTCATTGTGGGGAAAACTATATCCCTAGATCAACACAAGGATGTGGGAACGCTATATCCCATTGATGATGATTGATTGGGCTCATGACAAGATTAGGATCAAAAACTTGTTGATTTGACTGGATTATGTTCCTCGATTGATTGGCTTGCTTGATATGGATTAGTGTGACTTGGATTTAAGATCATTGCTTAGATTGATTTGATTGATTTGATTGGAAGAAGTGATTGATTGAAATGGATGAATGAATGTTATTGATAGGAAGAATTGATGATTGATGATTGAAGATGATGATGAATTGATTTTGATTGAATGTTGATGAAGTGGATTATTTTGGATTGATGATGATTGGTTTTATTGCTTGGAGTTTTCGTTGGATAGTTGATTTTTTGGATTTTTTGACAATATGTTATTTTTTTATTTTTTGAAATGTTTTGGGATGTCAATGGATTTACAATTTAGGTAGCCTTTGTGCTTGATACCAATGACAAGGGAGAAAACCAAGTCTAGGTGCAAAGATGGATGAATGGGATTGGATGGATAAAAGGATGGGCAATAAGGGATGGAAGGCTCATGATATATGGATGGATAAAAAGATAGGCCATAAAAGGGATGGATGCATGCCTCATGATGAACAAATAGGTAGGCTATAGTGGAAAGCTCATGATAAATGGATGGGGATAAGCTATAAGATGGAAAGCTTATGATAAGGATATGCCATAGTGGATGGATCATAAGGGAGCTAGGATGTGATCTTCAAAGGCTATGTTGCATAGGAAGAACTTGCCCCCATTCTAGGTGGTAATGCTTAGGATTTTTACATGACAAAGTTCATGACCATGGGATGACATGATAGGTTTTACATGACAAGGTGTATGATAGGTGGATAATGATAATATGGATTGATGAGGAAGGTATGAGGTATACCAAGAGATATCTAAAGCATGTTTCAAGATTTTGCCCCTATGTCTTCATCAAAATCAAAAGGCAGAAGGATGGATGAATGGATAAATGGGTTCAATAGGATAGGCTTGTTTATGTAATGGCTAAGGATGGTAGGATGGTAAATGATATAATGGGATAGATAGTTTGGAAATGGATAGGTTGGATGAGACAATGTGCCCCCAAGTGTAAGTGACATAGAAGATCAACCTACACATGACGCCTGTTTGCCAGGTTTTCATCATGGTACTTATCCAAGGCCCCTGTTTACCAGGTTTTCACCATTGGATGAAGGGATTTCTCTTTACTATTTTGACTTTTTTCTTTTTCTTTTATTTTCTTTATTTTTTTTATTTTTTTTTATTTTTTTGCTTTTAGATGCGTTGACAATTACACATGGCGCCTGTTTGCCAGGTTTTCACCATGGTAATGGGTAGGAGGGACTCAAGTAGCTAGTGCTATGAAGGTTGGTAGTCCCGTTGGAGATGGATGTCATCGCATGGACCATGTCGTTATGCTCATAGATGTTGGTAAGGGAGATATGGATGGGAGATGGATAAGGTAGATAGTGGATTATGAAATGGATTATGAAAGGTTCATGCAAGGATAGATGGATCGGGATAGTGGACTATGATGTGGATTATGTAGGCTTATGCAAAAGCATGGACCATAGGGATAGCATGGCGGAGATATGCAAGATAATGGATGGAAGATGGGTAGATGTAGATATGTGAAGGTGCTGCGGAGTGGAAGGGAATAATGACCAACGGTTGCACACACCATGATAAACATTGAAGCTTTTGATGAGATGGTGGTGTAGGAAGCAATGGAGATGTTTGCTTAGGAGATGGTTGATGAAGTGATTTAGGAACCCACATAGATTTAGTATTTTTAGTGTTTTTGTTTTGCTTGTGGGATTTTTGAAGGGAATGGAAGTTTTGGATGGAAATAGGCTTTTGGATGGAGGTAGGTGATTGAGATTCTTGAGATGTGGAGGAGGATGCCTCATTTGACTTGCTAGCTATTTGCTTAGGAACCCAAACCATTTTGCTTTTGGGCTTTGCTTTTGGAGGTAAGGGTTTGGATAGCTTTTTGGATTGCTTTGCTTTGGTTATTTGCATTGATTTTTTTTGTTTGTGCCCTAAGGCATGAGAGTCCTTAGGATTTTTGGTAGGACTTTTAGCTTTGTAGGTAGAGACATAAAAAATTTTGCTTTTGAATCCCATGGGGTGGGTGGAGTGGATGGAATGATTGGAAGCTTTATGCTTAAATGATGTGTGCTTTTGTTGGCCATGATTAGGGATGTAAGGATATTTATGAATGATATGTATGTTAGGTGTTGGAAGCAACGGTGGCAAGGTGGATGGAGGGATATTTGGAGTTGGTAAAAGTGGAGGCAAGGTGGATGGCGGAAGGTGTATGGTCACATGCTTTTGACATTTATAGGATGATGGAGATGGAATGGCTACATATGTTTTGGGTATATGATGGGGGGTGTGATGGAAAGTGGTAGGTTTAGGATGCATGAAAGGATTACCAACATCTTGGCCTTGTTTACCTTGCGGTGTGTATCCAAGGCCATATGAGCATGGAGGGATTTTGACATGGTTTGGCTCCAAAATACCTTGTTCATAAAGGCCTAGACCTTTGCCTTGGTAGTTCATGTTTTGGAGTATGCGATGGACAATGGGACTAGGTGTGCTGTGAACATTAGACTTGAGCTCATTATTGGATGAAGAAGGTGAAGTGGATAAAGGTCGTTGTTGTCCTAAGGAAGAACATTCATAGACAAAGGTGGTAAAACCAATAGGACATGATGGTGGACTTGAAGTGGAATTGATGGTCAATGTGAAAGGAGGATCATTAGGATCTTGCTTATGTTCATGTTGATCCAAGTTATTGGTATGATCTTTTATGCTTACTTGGGGGACAAGTGTCTCATCATGACAAGTTGATGTTTGCTCATTATGGATAGGGCTAGATGATAGATGACTAGGAGCAATGTGGATATCTTGGTCATGGATAGATATAGGATTATGGATAGGATCAAGGTGCTCATGGATAGCTTCTTCATAGGTATCATCTTGATCATAAAGAAGGTAGATATTATGGATAGGTTGCATGAAAGTGTATTGATCTTGAGTTGGACTAGGGCTTAATGTTTCCACATGTTTAAGATTATGCTCTTGACATACCTCTTGACTTTGGATGGAAGTGGAAGGTTCTTGAGTGGACTTGATAGGCTCTTGAGGGTTATTGATATGAGAACATGATGACTCTTGACTTAGGCTTGTGGTTAGAGACTCTTGAATAGACTTGTTGGCTTGTAGGTCACATGATGGGCTTAAAGGGCTAGGTATGTTAATGGAAGCCTCTTGAAGAGGCTCAAGGATATGTGAACCACATGATGAGATTATAGGATTGGACATGACCTTTGGAAGTTCATTGGTAGGCTCATGAATTAGTGTTTGACATGGAGGTAGTTTATTCTTAGCTAGTAGCCAATGGATCACATCCTTTGCAAGTGTATGGGTGGATGGAAAATATAATGGATGTATGATAATGGTAGTTGGTGTTGGATTAGGATTAGGACTAGGATTAGGTTGAGACCTAATTGGATTGGATGGATTAGGATTTGGACTAGATGGGGGTGATGATGTGGCACGATTTCCCATTATAGGTGGGTACACCTTGTAAACAATTGAGACAAATATTGGACATTGATTTGTATTATGGCCTTTGGTCCTATGGTATGCACAATAATCATGTTCATCATATGGACTTTCTTCACATGGTTTGACTTTAGGAAGTTCAATGAGTTTTGCTTCAAGCATCCTTTGTAAAACTCTCTCAGCCGCATCCTTTGGTGAATGATTAGAATGATATGGTGAGGAAGGTAATGAGGGGCTTGGTGGTTTGGAAGGTAAAGAGATCAATGGACTATGATTGGGATCACATGGTGGTGTTGGGATAGGATTAGTTGGCTCATGTGTTGGCGGGTGATTAGATGATGAAGGCCACTCATAAGATGCATTTGTTAGATTGGTATCTCCCTTGTCAAAGGTAATTAAGTCTTGCATAGGATAACTTGGGCTTGTTTGATTTATGTACAAGGGATTACTTGGACTTGGATGTGCTTCTTGTTGCAAAGGTGGACTTAGGTCTATCAATGGTGCTTGGTGGTCTTGTTGAAAAGGTGTACTTGGACCTGATTGATTTATGTACAAAGAGCCATTTGGACTTGCATGTTGTTCTTGTGATATCACTTGATTGCCTTGTGGATGGGCTTGGTAGTGCATTGGAATGGTGGTATGAGGGATTGGATAAGCTTGAGGTGGAGGTTGATAGGTTGATGTGGCATTGACTTGGTGGATAGGTGGATTAAGTTGATAGGAAGTGGATGGATATGACATGTGGCTATAAGGTGGATTAGGTTGGTAGGAAGTGGCTAAGGATTGTTGTACTTGTCGAGCTTGACTAGTGGCTAAAAGGTGTTGGACTTGGGCTATGGAGTGTTGTAGTTGAGGTGATTGGCTTGCATGGGGTTGAGCTTTTTGGATGAAGAATTGTAATATTTCAATGGCGTCTTGGTTTAGGGGTTGTAATCCTTGATAAAAATTTTGGAGGAATCTTTGGAATTTGATTTCTAGGTCCTCTAGTGTAGACATGTTGTCACCACGTGTTTGTCTTAAGTCCTTTTAGCAAGTGCTTGCTTAAGGATTTGGATGATGATGTGGCTTATTGGGATGACTTGGCTATGTTTGGGATGAAAGTGATTGGGTTTGAATGTTATTGGAAGAATGTGTAGGATGACTTGTCTTTATGTGTTTGGGTGTTTATAGCTTGATGTGGCAATATTCAAACAAATGATTATGCATAGACACACATGAATCACTCACGCAAGACACATAAGCAAGTTGTTAGTTTGAAAATGAAATGTGATGATTATGCAAGCACACATGGAAGACACATCAACAAGCCTAATGTGTAGTCAAGTGGGTATAGCCAATTAGGTCTTAGGCTATCTATTGCACAAGGTTGACTATGGAATTGAAAGTGAAATCCTGCCACACAGCCAGGAGAAAGGGGTAACCCACCCTTCACCTTCACTTCCCAAAGGTATAAAGTTCTTTGGGGCTTAGCCAAGAGTGACAAGATTCCAACTCCCAATGAGGGCGTCTTTCGATTCAGCCTTAATTGAGGTCGTCCCTTGGAGTGGTGTGTCTCCAAGCAGGCCTCCTAAGAAGGGTATGACAAAAGCAAACCAAGTGAGTTGTCACTTGATTCACACTCGCAGTTGTTAATTTCCCCTTAGAAACTTGAAATGTGTAACAAATAGTTCAAGCACTTGTTCTTTTTAGACCCAAATCTAAATGTGATGGAAGACAATGGTTTGTTTTAGCCCAATTTTTTGATGTGAATTTGCAAACAATTGTTTATTTTAAAGCCCAAATCCAAGTGTGATGACAAACAAGTTGTTTGTTTTATGCCCAAAATCTAAATGTGTGATCAAATAATGATTAGAGATGAGAGATTAGAATGAGTGCACCTCATAAAAATTGCTTTCCAAGTTGCTATTATGATTGATCCAAATGTTGCTCCAGCTCCTTTGATTCACTTACAAGTCACTGCAAAAAATAAAATGTGATTTGGTTCGCTAGATTGGAAGATATGATTTTTTTTTCTAAAAGTCGCGCGTCAAAATTTTTTAAAAAATTAGAATCGCAGGGTCAACTTCAAATCGCCATAACTCTTTGAATACTGAACCAAATCTTTAATGTAACCACTTTTCGGAAAGCTCTCGAAGTCCTCTTTCCAACGAATCTAAGATCTCCTTTTTACAGGACCTGTGTAAAACAAAAAACCCTCTGCAACAGATCTGGTCATAAATTTAAAAAATCAGCAAAAAGTTGCGCGTAAAAAATTTCTGAAAAATTAGAATCGCAGGGTCAACTTCAAATCGTCATAACTCTTTGAATACTGAGCCAAATCTTTAATGTAACCACTTTTCGGAAAGCTCTCGAAGTCCTCTTTCCAACGAATCTAAGATCTCTTTTTTCCAGGACCTGTGCAAAACAAAAAACCCTCTGCAACAAATCTGGTCATAAATTAAAAAAAATCAGCAAAAAGTCGCGTGTCAAAAATTTCTGAAAAATTAGAATCGCAGGGTCAACTTCAAATCGTCATAACTCTTTGAATACTGAGCCAAATATTTAATGTAACCACTTTTCGGAAAGCTCTCGAAGTCCTCTTTCCAATGAATCTAAGATCTCCTTTTTACAGGACCTGTGTAAAACAAAAAACCCTCTGCAACAGATCTGGTCTTAAATTAAAAAAAAATCAGCAATATAAAATATCTTCAACCTACAAATCAAAGTGCATAAACAAGTAAAAATGAATGATTGACGCTCCAAGAAATCTGATCTTCACAAAAACAACTCAAACAAGAGGGTTAATCAGGGACGTGAGTCCCACCGGGCGTGCCAAATGTATATCGAAAAATTTGGATTTATAAATGGAAATGATCAAACAATTGAAATGCATAACCTAAACCCAAATAATTCAATACCTCGAAGATGCAAGATGAGCTCGATTGATTGATCAATTTGTTGTGTTGATTGCTCGATTCCGCAGCATAACGTTGATAAGGATGCAAGCTAGATGGATTGAAGATGATGGATGCAAAGGCTTTAATGATATTTCAACAGCATGTGGATACTTGAGGATCAATGCATGCTAATGATAATTTGGCAGAATAAGGGTACTTGAAGCTCAATGCATGCTAATGGCTTGTGAGGGGGTTGATTTATAGGAAAGGCTTGGTTCCAATGGATGGCTAGGATCAATTAGGGCTTTAGGTGAAATGGATGGATAGGATTAAGTTAGGTTTCCTTGCACATCAAGAAATTGTAGTCATATGACATGTGGCAAAGGAGGATGAGGCTTAGGTGTGCTTGTGTAGATAAATACTAAAATTAGGTCCCATTAGTTGTGCATGTGAAAGATAAAAGTTGTAACACAACACATGATTGACTAGATAAGTGTTGGAATGTGATGAAAGATGAGTGTTTAATTCAAATAAAATATTTGAATTAGTTGGGATATGAGTTGGATATTAATTAAATAAATAAAATTTATTTAATTAATTGAGAAGTTGAATAGGATGAGATAAGATATGATGTGGAAATTAATTAAATAAATAAAATTTATTTAATTAATTGGGATGGGGATAAGATAAATGGGATTATGCATGTGAAATTAATTAAATAAATAAAATTTATTTAATTAATTGGCTAAGTAGGATGAGGATGGGATTGAATGGGATTTTAATTAAATAAATAAAATTTATTTAATTAATTGGCTAATGGATAAATGGGATTAAGAGTGGGATTTAGGACAAAAATGGCTTATGATGTTTAGGATAATGTTTTAATAAGGTGTTGTAGGACATGGACAAAGTTGGGACAAATTTGGGTGTCTACAATCTTTAATGCCAAATTTTATGTATTGAAAAATGCATTATTAGTTGCAGAGAAAATGGTGGGGAAAGGTGTTGGTTGTAAGAGCATAATTGTATCTTTCTATTTGTCAATGTGTCAAAAAAATGCTACTATGATTGGCTGGACTTACTATATGAAGAAGAAGAATTTATTCTATTACTTGCTAATATGATTGTTAGATATCTTGAAATCATCAAAGCACAATTTGAAAAGGTTGTCAGAGGAAATATGGGTTCCTCAACATGACTCTATTTGTGATGTTGGAGGAGGAGAGGTGCACGAGGTCTCAATGGTGCGCTTATCTGAGAGTTGGAGATATTTTTAGTTCTTCATTAAGGGGGAGTATTAGAATATTATGAATAACTAGTTTCTTCACATATTGAATAGGTGTCAATAGGAGTTGTAGATGTGTCATTCAGTATTGTAGAGGTGTCACAGTTAGTTAGCTAGTTGTCAAATAGAGTCTTGTTATTTGTCATGTTTGTTAGCATGTGTTTAAAGATTGGTTATGAGTCTGTGATCTGTATAAAATTGTAATCTGGTTGTTAAATAAATCAGAATAATATTGCATCAGTTTTATTCTCCAATAGGTTATTTGTTGGACCATGATTACCACTAGACCAAAACCCACAGACATTAATCTCTGCTACTATCATCAAAGTTAAGATCTAGGAGAGGCGATTAGTCCATGTCACAAAACATCACGGGGAGCACTGGATGCACACACCAACAATCTCCCCCCAACATTACCCAGGGAGTTTCAAACTCGAGACCACTGGCTCTAATACCAATTTGTTGGACCATGATTGTCGTTAGACCAAAACCCGTAGACATTAATCTCCGCTACAATCACCAAAGTTTACGCACATACCAACAGTTGTTTGTTTGGCAAATGGGTTGTTCTGATTTTCTTATCTCTTTTGTTGTGGCAAGACATATGATCTCTCCTTTATACACAGGTAGGGGGCCTTCCATGTTAATACATTATGAGAAATTAACAATATGAATTTGTTTCTATGTCTACTGTTAAATTGTATACAGTTTAAACATATAATGCCCTAGTACAACAAAATTATAAACAAGGTTGGGTGTAGAGATAAAGTTCTGGGAGTTTATCAAGGTGGTAAGGCTAACCCAGGTTCGAGCCATGGCCTGGCTCCTTAATAATGGCCTTACTCCCAATAAGGGAAAACAAAATCAGAAACGTATAAATAGACCAAGTTTATTAAAATATATGTTTAATACAAATGTTCTTTAGAATATAACCTTATGCATAAGTAGCATATCAAGCAATTTAAGAAAATTGCTAATTGTAAAATAGTATTAAAGCATTTTTGAAATAGTGAGGAATGTTATGACCTCCATGAAACATATTTCAATATATCCTTCTCTTAAATTTATACTTCCCATAGCGGTTCCCAGAACAACATGGATCCTCCTCCTCATACATGGTATGTTCATTTTATTGTGAGGTGGATCATAAACATGTTCAGTATCATTAGATCCAATGGTGAGAAGGGATACAAGATTCTCATGTGTAAGATACATATTTAGGAGATCTTCTTGCATGGCTGCTAATTGGGATTCCAAGTTAGCTATCCACTTCTGCGGTTGATGGGTTGCTCTTGTACAACCATATACAAGGTTCTCTACTCTAGCCATTGCTTCATACACCAAACTATTTACTACATCTGCTCTTTGCTCAGCTTTAACATCCTATTACAATACCACACAAAAACCATGAATTCCATCATCCCATTATTTCAAACCTAAAATACCATAATATTTCTCTTAATCTGATGGGCAAATGGTTGTAGTTCAAATATTTATGTGTTGAATTGTATTTGAGTGCTTTTCTTTCAATCTAAAGATCTAGATAGTTGAATCCTTACAGAAAATCAACTCTAACCCATTCCAAGTACACAATTTTATGTTCCCACCCTTGTGCAATCTCTAATCCCATCCAATTTAACAATTAAAGTATGCACTCCACACTTTCTAATTTCTTCAAAGATTAGCATTGGCTCTTTTACCAACACTTCTCTTTCTCTCTTAAAAAAATATATATCTCCTTTTTCTTCCTAAAATGTTTGGAGTTCATTGTGTCAATATTAAATGGAAGTGTAAATATAGTTATAAATATTGGGTCAACTTGAGTGCACAAATCTAGAAGTCCAAAATTGATTCAAATGCTTGCTTGAAAATATTATATTATAAATTGTTTGTTAGTGATTGATTAAAATGTCTACTTGTTCAACCAATCAAATGGCCCTTTTGTCATGTAGATGAAACTATGAAACACCTATTCTAGGGTTGTATGTTTGCTAAATATCAATGGTCTACTATTTTTAAAGACTTGTCTACTTTATTTGGAATGAGTTTGAAGAATAATGATAAAATTAAAATATTATTATATAAATTATATATATTGTAAAAATGATTCACAATATATCAAAAATAAAATAAAATTTGAGAATTTATATTTCAGACCATATACAAGACTTCAATTATTTATTTCTAAAATCCTTAAAGAAGGATGCCTCTCCTTACGTCTTACAGTCCTCCTGATTTCCCTGTTCCCTGCTCTTCTTTGTTGTATGGGGGCTTCTCTATTACCTGATATTGTGAGTTAAGGGGCTGTTTGTGACTGTCTCTTTTCAAGTGCTTCAGTGCTTGGTTCCATGATGAAGGTCAGATGCTTGTGCTTCGATGCTTGGTTGGACTCTATTTGGTTTTCCATCCTTTCAAGATTGATCTCACCCTTACTGGTCTCTGTGGGCCCTTCCCCTGTTTTTCACATTTGTGTTTATGGGCTTTCTACCCCTTTTGTTAATGTTTTTTATGCCTCTTCTTTTAGGTCTGTTTCTTGAATTGTATTGGAGGGTCTTCTATTTTTTGGGCCCCTGTTTTGTCTGTGGACATGTAGTAGTTGTTTATTTGGAGGATTGACTATTCTGATTTTCTTATCTCTTTTGTTGTGGCAAGAAATCTGATCTCTCCTATGTACATGGGTAGAGGTCCTTCCCCTGTTAATAAATTTAAAAAAAAAATTAACAAAATGAATTATGTTTCTATGTCTACTATTAAATTTGTATACAGTTTAAACATATAATGCCCTAGTACAACAAATTAGAAACAATCAAGGCCTGCTAGTTGAGTGCAGAGATAAAGTTCTGGGGGCTTTATCAAGGTAGTAAGGCTAACCTAGGTTCAACCCATGGCCTAGCTCCTCAATAATGGCCTCTCTACTAGTAAGAAAAAAGAAAATCATAAACATTCATATATAAAAATATAAAGAGACCAAGTTGTTGGGAAACGAGGTGTCTCAATCTTGTTGCACATTTCTTGTTATAGTTATTTTTATTTAATATTTTCCTACAGCTGTTACGCATTGTCGGTTCTTTGAAAATTGGTTTTTTAGGTGTCAAAAGATGCCCACATGATAGTATATTATGGAAGGCCCATTTTTAGGCATATTATGATAGATTCTATGACATCTGTAAGGGTTAAAAATAGGGGATTTCATTTTGGACGTGAGATCTTATTTTGGGATTGGAATCTTGGCTGAGAAGCCTCGCACATAGTTTTGTAAAACCATAGGTGGTTTCTTGTATAGCCAGAAGTCTATAAATTGGAGACTTGAGGAGTTGTTTGCATAGTGTGAGTTTGCAGGTATTGTTATGCTGTCATAATGCTACCAGAATTCTTCTAGAGTTGTTTACTTGTGATACTCCTATAATAAACTTACTCTGCAAGTGTATGTAATCTTGGTATTGTATTTGAAATACATTAAGTAGGCTTTTGGAGTATGGGGTTTTTCACCCAAAAGGGTTTTCCCACGTATATCTGGTGTTTTGTGTCTCTTTGTTTATTTCATGTTTTTGAATGTGTTTCTAACATTTCTGTGACTGTTAGATCATATTTAAAGTTTTGCATAATTTCTTTCCTTAAGATTGGCATATGAAGTTGTTTCCACTACTTTAACTTCCTTACAAGTGGTATTAGAGCCTGATCACATTTAGTTTCAGTTGTGGGTTGTTGGGTTTTTTGTGCTAATCAAGGTTTTAGTGGGAGCTTGTGTAGAGGATACTTTGTGATCTTGTTGTAGGCTTTTTCAGATGCCGAACACATCTGGGAGGATTGAGGTAGAGAAGTTTTATAGCACGAAGTTTGAAATGTAGAAGCTGAAGATGGAAGATCTGTTGATTGACCAGGATCTATGGGATGTAGTGGATGAAAATGTCCATAGGCCTGTGGATCCAGATTTGGCTACAAAGTATGATGTACTGGATAGAAAAGCTAAGGTCTCATAAGATTGTGCCTTGCAAATTTGATTCTAATAAATGTCCATGAAGAACCCACTTCGAAGAAGCTTTGGAAGAAGTTGGATGAGATATATCAAGCTAAATTTCTAGTGAATAAGATTTTCTTGAGGAAGAAGTTGTATTCCTTGAGAATGGAAGAAGGTGGATGAATGTTTCAGCATCTGGAAACATTCAATATGTTGGTGACTCAGTTGACCTTGATTGGGGTTAAAATGGATGAGAAAGAAAGGTGCCAAAATTTGTTGTGTTCGCTGCCAGACTCATGGGATAGCCTAGTTATGGCTATTGGGAGCACTGCAGTCGTCTTGATGATAGAGGATGTTGTTGGTTCTCTACTTTTTGAAGAGATGAGAAGGAGGGTCTCTCTAAATGCCAAAGAGGCTTTGAGTGTTTTAGGAAGACAAAATGAATGAGGCAAAGATGAGAAGCACCGTGATCATTCCAAGTCCAAGAATAAGGAGAGATCAAAATCTCCTGGTAAGTCCAAGGCAATATGCTAGAACTGTGGCAAATCCATACACTTTCGAAAAGGATGTAAAGAAGAGAAGAAGAAGAAGAAGAAGAAGCAAGATTCTGACTCTGAGTCTGAAAAGGAAGATGGAGATTCCTTTATTGTAGCCTTGGCCACTCGTACAGGTGATAAAGCATGGTTGATAGACTCAGGTGCATCTTTCCACATGACTCCTAATAGAAACTAGTTTAGTAAGTATGAAAACTATAATGGTGGTAAGGTGTATTTGGGTGATAATTAGTTCCTTGACATTGTTGGCCATGGTAGTATTCATGTGAAATGTTTTCATGGTAGAGTTAGAAGATTTGATGGTGTCTTGCATATCCGAGGACTAGCAAGAAATTTATTATCTGTTAGCAACCTAATAGATGCGGGTGTGCATGTATAGTTTTCTGAAGTAGGTGTTAAAATGGTGAGAAGTGCTATGGTGATAGCAAGAGGAAGCAGATTGGGTACATTGTACTAGCTTGATGCATGCATGGTTGAGTGTAATAGCACTTCTGATAAAATTAAGCCAAAAACTACTTCGTTGAAAAAATATATGGTTTCCTCTTCTGTGGATGGTCGTGGCTTCTAGGTACGCAAGGGTACTCTATCTACCGAATCAAAGTTGCCTATAGAGAAGACCATGTTATGGCACTAGAGACTTGGCCACATTGGAGAGAAGGGTTTGAAAGCCCTAAAAAATAAGAACATTGTTGAAGGTTTGAATGATTGCAATCTAGAGTTTGATTTCTATGAACACTGTATTTATGGCAAATAGAATTACGTTCAGTTTTACTTGTCTTCTCATAAGTCTTCATGTATTTTGGATCTAATCAATTCAAATGTATTTGGTCTTGTTAATGTTGCTTCTACTGGTAAATTAGTTTATTATGTTACTTCCATTGATGATTTCAGTAGGAGAACATGGGTATATTTTTTAAAGAGTAAATCTAAAATTTTTAGTCGTTTTAAGGAGTTCAATGCTATGGTAGAAACTCAGACTGGAAAGAAAATTAAATGTTTGAGGACTAACAATGGTGGTGAATACTATTCTATAGATTTTGACAAATTCTGTACAGATTGCAGGATTAAAAGACAAAAGACAACTCCATATTCTCCTCAGTAAAATGGAGTTGCTAAAAGAATGAACAGAATGTTCATGGAGAAGGCTAGGAGTATGTTGATTGGAGCTGGTCTAGAACAAAAGTTTTGGGTTGAAGCTATTGCCACTACTTGTTATTTGATAAATAGATCTCCTACATCAGTGCTTGTTGATAAAAAATGCCAATTGAGGTGTGGTCGGCGAAAAAGCCTTCACTTAGACATCTAAGAGTTTTTGGTTGTGAGGCATATGCACATGTGCCTAAGGAGAAGAGAACAAAGTTGGATTCTAAGGCTTTCAAATGTATCTTCATCAGCTACAGCTATGGTGTGAAAGGATACAAGCATTGGGACCCTATTGCACATAAGGTAATTCATTCCAGAAGTGTTATTTTTAGAGAAACTAAATCTTCTCCTATTATTTTTCAGCTAGAACTGCATAAAGAAATTGAACAGAAAAAAGATGTGATTCAACTTCCTTCTATGTCTGAGTAAGATGAATCGAGGCCCCAAAATAGACAAGAAGTTGAGGAGAGCTCATCAAGCTCTGAATCTTCAGAAGAGGGTGAAGAGGAGGAAGAAGTGGAAGAAACTCCACCTCATCTTGTTCGAAGGTCTACAAGGCATAGGCAACCACCAGAAAGGTATGGGTATTCACCTAATGATTGGAAGTGTATATTTGCTTTGAATACTAACATTGATGAACTGAGATCTGTGCAAGAGGCTTTGGGTATGAATGATGCAAAGTCCTGGAAAGTTACCATGGATGAAGAGATGGTAGCCCTTGAAATAAATGATACATGGGACCTTGTACCTTTGCCTGAAGGATGTAAAACTATTGGATGTAAATGGGTCTTTAAGAAAAAGATTGGTTCAGATGGAAATGTTGAAAAGTATAAGGCACAGTTGGTTGCGAAGGGATACTCTCAGGTTGAGGGTATTGATTATGGTGAGATTTTTTCTCCTATTCCTAAAATGACATCCATTCGGTTTTTATTATCGATTGCAGTAGCTTATGACCTAGAGGTCGAACAAATGGATGTAAAAATTGCTTTCCTCCATGGTGATTTGGAGGAAGAAATCTATATGACATAGCCAGAGCACCACATGGTAAAAGGTAAAAGCAAGTTGGTTTGTAAGTTAAAGAAATCTCTATATGGCCTTAAACAAAGTCCTAGGATGTGGTACCAAAAATTTTATACTTATGTGTTGAGTTTGGGATTTGTGCAGTCTAAATCTAATCACTATGTAGATTTTAAATTTGATGGTGATCATTTCCTAGTAATTGCTTTATATCTTGATGACATGTTTATTGGGAAATGCAAAGGTTTGATTGCAGAATTGAAATCTCAGCTCTCTGCAAAATTTGAAATGAAAGATCTTGGTGCAACAAAACACATACTTGGGATGGAGATCAAAAGAGATCATGAGAACAAAAAGCTATGGCTTAGCCAGAGTAAGCATATTTGTTCAGTTTTGCAAAGGTTTAACATGCAAGATTGTAAACCACTTTGTGTTCCTATTACATTGGAAATGAAGCTCTCTATTTCACAATGTCCTACATTCCCATCAGAGATGGAAGACATGAGCAAAGTGCCTTACCAAAGTGCAGTTGGAAGTTTAATGTATGCTATAGTCTATACAAGACCAGACATTGCCCAAGCAATGGGAGTTCTTTCTCGTTATATGTCTAATCTTAGAAGATTGCATTGGGATGTAGTTATGAGGGTCTTCAGATATTTGCAGGGTACAGCAGAGTACTTTATTTGTTTTCATGGTACAGGAGATCAACATTCCTTGAGTATTCACAGTTTTGTGGATTTAGACTAGGCTGGTGATGTCGATAGTAGAAGGTCCACCAGTGCATATGTGTTTACTCTTAATGGTGATGCAATCAATTGGATGAGCAAGCAACAGGCTATGGCTGCTTTGTCCACTACTGAGACAGAGTACATGGCAGCTACTCATGCCTATAAAGAATCCATTTGGCTTAAGCGTTTGTGTTTAGATATTGGATTGAAACAAGGTGTAGTTATAGTTTATTGTGACAGTCAAAGTGCAATCTACCTTGCGAAGAACCTGACTTTTCATTCCAGGACCAACCACATTGATGTTTAGTAGATCACTTCGTGAGAGATATGGTCGAGGATGGCAAGGTGAAGCTGGAAAAGGTAGAGACTGTGGTGAATGTTGTGGATGCATTAACTAAGCCCGTGAGCACAACAAAATTTAGGTGGTGTTCCGAGTCTATGGGCCTTTTGGCCCCTACCAGTTGATTCATGATGATGTTATTCCCATGGCCCTTGCAAGGTATTCGACAAGTGGGAGAATGTTGGGAAACGAGGTGTCTCAACCTTGCTGCACACTTCCTATTATAGTTATTTTTATTTAGTATTTTTATATAGATGTTACACATTGTTGGTGCTTTGAAAATTAGTTTTTTAGGTGTCAAAAGATGCCCACATGATAGTATATTATGGAAAGCCTATTTTTAGGCATATTATGACAGATTCTATGACATCTGTAAGGGTAAAAAATAGGCGATTTCATTTTGAACGTGAGAGCTTATTTTGGGACTGAAATCTTGGCTAAAAAGCATCGCACATGGTTTTGTAAAACCACAGGTGGTTTCTTGTATAGCTAGAAGTCTATAAATTGGAGGCTTGAGGAGTTGTTTGCATAGTGTGAGTTTGTAGGTATTGTTATGTTGTCGGAATGCTACCGGAATTCTTCCAGAGTTGTTTACTGGTGATACTCTTGTAATAAACCTGCTCTGCAAGTGTATGTAATCTTGGTATTGGATTTGAAATACATTGAACAGGCTTTTGGAGTGTGGGGTTTTTCACCCGAAAGGGTTTTCCCCACGTATATCTGGTGTTTGTGTCTCTCTGTTTATTTCATATTTTTGAATGTGTTTCTAAAATTTCTGGGACTGTTAGATCAGATTTAAAGTTTTGCATAATTTATTTCCTCAAGATTGGCGTAGGAAGTTGTTTCCGCTACTTTAACTTCCTTACACAAGTTTATTAAAATATATGTTTAATACATATGTTCTTTATGATTGAAGCCTATGCATAAGCAGCATATCAAGCAATTTAAGAAAATTGCAAATTGTTAAATAGTAATAAAGCAATTTTTAAACAGTGAGGAATGCCATGACCTCCATAAAACATTTTGTTGTGGGGAGGCAGCTAAAACATGTTCAACATCAAGAGATCCAATGGTGAGAAGGGATACAAGCTTCTCATGTGTAAGACGCATATTCATGATCTCTTTTTGCGTGGCTGCCAACTGGGATTCCAGGTTAGCAATCCGCTTCTACAGTTGATTGGTTGCTCTTGCACAGCCATAAACAAGGTCCTCCACTCTGGCAGTTACTTCATACACCAAACTATTTACTACATCTGCTCTTTTCTCAGCTTTAACATCCTATTACAATACCACATCAAAGCCATGAATTCCATCATCTACTACAATAAAGGCATCTAATTGTTTGCCCACTAGTAAAAAACATACAACCTTTAATACAGTATTAAAAAAACATTTATCTCCATTTGTCCTTATGATGTACATTTTATGTGGGTCTTAAATGTCAGTTGTAAAACAAATTTATATACCTAAATACTTTTCTTTGTTTCCTAAAACTCATTCTCATATTTGTGGTAGTATAAGAATCAAACTTAGAAATAGGGATGGTCACGTTACACTAAGCATTTTAACAACATTGTTGAGTTCGTACAATCTCTACACGACTGCAAACTTTTTTAGGTCATCCGAAGGAAAATGAGGCTTCAACACACATTCATCTGAGCATTTTTTACGTTGTAATCGACAAGCTGCGCAGGCCATCTTTCCTTTTGCCATGCCCGTATCAGTGTTGCTTCTATTTATAGAAAACCCAACCATGTCTTCCTTGACTTACTACTGCACTAACTGAGAGTAATCGGTTTTTTTTGTTTTCCCTTTCACTTGGAATGTTGGGGTGGGATTTCACATTTGTAGTCTTTAATGTCGCGCATTTGTTTAGTGTTGCTTCTATTTATAGAAAACCCAACCATGTCTTCCTTGACTTACTACTGCACTAACTGAGAGTAATCGGTTTTTTTTGTTTTCCCTTTCACTTGGAATGTTGGGGTGGGATTTCACATTTGTAGTCTTTTAATGTCGCGCATTTGTTTTGTAACTTTTTTTGTCATCTCTGTTTGTACTATTTTTTATATTGTTTTCTTTGATATATAAGTATACCATTATAAATAGTTTTGGTTGGTTTTACTTAAACATCATCCATTTCAATGGTCAAACAGCTCATAACAATTTTACACCTCATCGATAACAAAAAGTGTTAAATATTTGTCCTATTTTTATTGGCTAAAATTGACTTTTGACTATTGAAATGGATGATGTTGTGGTTTAGTTCA
Source organism: Cunninghamia lanceolata (assembly GCA_027924645.1). Lineage (NCBI taxonomy): Eukaryota > Viridiplantae > Streptophyta > Pinopsida > Cupressales > Cupressaceae > Cunninghamia > Cunninghamia lanceolata. Next base: position 3,501,308 of record BSBN01000798.1, read on the forward strand.
ATATAAAAATGATATATTACCATGTTATGGCAACAAATCTCTCCCCATTTTTAGGAAAATTATTGAGATTTGGACACATAAATATTTAGAGCATAAAAATTTGGGTTTTTATGTGGTACATCTTAATCTTTGCCATTATAGGGATTCTATAGAAATCAATTCAATAGAGAACTAAACACAATTGGCCAATAACCATTATATTTTTCTGCCTCAAATATTTTGTAATCTTTAAGCATCACACATCTTTATCACTCTACTGAAACATTCCAATTCAATGGTCACAGTCAAAATAATTTCATGCTTCATTTATATCATCCACTTCAAGAGTCAAAAACCAATTTTGGCCAATAAAAATAGGACAATATTTACCAGTTTTTGTTGTGAATAAGGTGTAAAATTGCTATTGACTGTATAACCATTGAAGTGGATGATATTTAAGTAGAGTGCACATTTATAATCAAAAGATAAGAACATATTTGCTCCCTTTTTTTTCTTCTTTTTTTTCCCTTTTTTTTGTTCCTCACATTTTGACTTTTGTACAACATTATAATTTTATTTGTTGGTTGTACTACTTTTTATAAGATATGCCTTTATTCTCTTTTGGATTGTTTTCTGTTAGTGGTTAATTCCAACTAACTCTGATAATTGTTAGTGATCTTCATTTCAGTTCAGATCACCACACATAGATTATGGATCACCGATTACTACTCTATTAAGAACCATTTCCTTCTTCTTAAATTAAGGATGTTAACTTAGTCTTCACCGTAATTTCTTCTCCTATGGTGGATATAAATCTGTAAATCCTTGCATTTGATTTATTGAATATATTGAAGTCGGTTAATGCAAATTCATTCTTTGTGCTTGGTTAATTTGTCTTTGTAGATTTGCAAAATTTTACATGGTATCAAAGCCATTCAAAGACAATATTAGGCCATAAGCGAATGCATGCCTGACTCTTTTCATTCCTCTTCTCTGAGGTGGCAATTGAAGCTAGGATATTCTGCATTGGAGCGAAAGGCATTAATCTCTCCTTGTAGGCCGATATCTCTGGGAGAGGCCATTAATATTTTTGTAGAGGCTTGCAATTCACTTAGCCTGCATGAGGAGATTTGCACAATAATGGAGGCTCCAGCATTGGAGCAAAGGCTGATCTTAGTGAGAAGAGGCACCATTAAAAGCATGATTTCCACTAGTGGAATGCTTGAATCTCCTTGGTGATAGTCATGAATTTCGACTAGATCAAGGGGAGTCATGATTTGAAACTTGAGAGGCCACATTTGGGTCGCGATCTATGACTGGCCGCTCTGTAAGGTGAGGGTGCATGTATATGCTGGTGGGGGATCTTGCATTCACACATGAGCTTGCATTCAAACGAGCTATCTATCAACATAGCCTGTCACGCCTATGAAGGCATTGGAATTGCATCAGGTCAGAGGTCGTGATTCTAGGGAGCTGAGCTCATGGTTCCTTTTTATGCTTTTTGTATTCATTTTTTTGGGGGATTATACATGCACTTTGTAATCACGAACTGAAATAAAGTTCCATTTAGGAGGGTTAATCATGTCTCTTAAACACCATTTTCATCATTCTGTTGTTAGGCTAGCTTCATAGAATTTTTTGTCTTGGAAACAGGGGATAAAGAATCACTGCCTTGAGCAAGATCTACTACCCTATCTCCTCGGACTCGTTCCTGAGCCAAGTGACTATGATGAAAAGAATGCATGATTTAGTAATAATGACATAGTTTATGGACTACTATGTCTTACTATTTCTGAGGATGCTCTACATCACATAGAGCACATTGAGTGCCCTTTTATTGCTTGGATCATCATCCAATAGTTGTATGGAGACATTGAATCTCCATATGAAAGTGATGTTTTCTTGGAAAACTAGGCTATTGATGATATTGAGACTTATGTTGCCTCATCTAATGTGGACACATCTTGTATGGATGATCAGTTCAGTGATTCCCCATCAATAACACCTATTGCAGATTTAGATTCCAGAGATGCTTCTTCGAGAGCCTCCAATGATTCTTTGTAGCGAGACTACTTATGTCTTTTGGATTCAATGCATTGGGACCTCATTCTACCAGACATTTCTTTTTTGTTTGTAGAGTCCCTCATTTCAGATCTAGATGACACTATTGAGGACATATGTCTTCTCTTTGAGGACCACTCTTTTGTCCTTGCATCTGTTGCTACTTCTAAGCTCTATGTTGCTTCTTCGAAAGCTTCCAATGGCTTCTTGTAGTAGGGCATCCATAGTCTTCCTGATTTAACTTTCTGGGATGATCTCTTGACAGGAGTTTCAATCTTGTTTATGCAAACTCACATTTCAGATTTGGAGGACACATTTGAGGGATTATCTCTCCTCTTTGTTGACAGCCACATCAATGTTGTTGGTCCACCATCTTCATCACCTTTGCAGCTTGCTCTATATCAGTCTTCATAGGATCTTGGATCGCCATCATTGCTTTCTGACATGTGGACATGTGAGTAGTTTTTAGATGCACACGTCATCTAAATTTGGATTCCAGTATCACCCCTATTTTGGATTGGCTTCTCTAATCACCAATGGATCCTTTCCTTCCTAAGGGGAAAAATGTTGTTTGTAGGTAGTGGATCATATTCTGTCTTCAGGCATTCATCATTAGCACGAGAGCTCTTTCATTATGGGGGGATTCATATCTTCTTTTCTAATATTCTCTCTATATTTGTGGGGAAATTTTATACGTACATGGGTACCTAAAATGGCTTTGATGCCAGGACCCATCCTTGTTGGCTATATTGGCTTTTGTCTCCTTAGTCAGATATTGAGGGGGGGTTTTGTTCCCACTGGGTTTTCCTTTTTTTCCTCATTCTTTTCATTAGGCTTTTCTTTTCTCCTTAGTTAGAATTAAGGGGGGGTGTTAGTGGTTAATTCCAACTAACTCTGATAACTATTAGTGATCTTTATTTCAATTCAGATCACCACACATAGATTGTGGATCATCGATTACTACTCTATTAAGAATCATTTCCTTCTGCCTAAATTAAGGTTGTTAATTCAGTCTTCACCATAATTTCTTCTCGTACAGTGGATATAAATCTGTAAATCCTTGCATTTGATTTATTGAATATATTGAAGTCGATTAATGCAAATTCGTTCTTTGTGCTTGGTTAATTTGTCTTTGTAGATCTGCAAAATTCTACATTTTCTTTGATATATAAATATATTGTTGTAAATAATTATAGTACAATTCAATATAAAATAATATATTACAATGTTACTTATCTCCTCAATTTTGAAGAGTATTATTAAGATTTGAATACCCAAACATTTATGTTTGGAGGGTGATGATTTGGGTTTATATGTAACACCTCTTCTTAATTTATGTCTAACTTATTATGGGTGACGGTGTGCTAGCACTCCAAGCACTCTCAAATACACTCCAAGTTGTCTGGAATGAATCCACACCTTACATGATCGAAATATCTAGGACAGACTAAATCGTAGAAATCATGGTTGTGATGTAGACCACATAAAGCAAATGAATCATTTGCAATTTCACCTCTAGAACTGTGTACGGTGAAAAGATAATTTGAGAAAGGAGGAACATCTGACACCACAGGTTAGGTGATGCACCCTAACATCTATTGCGCTCTGTCCAGAAGCATCGTTGTGACCATACTGAAGCACATGGTCCATTCTATATTCTTTCTTAGGTAATGGTGGTTTATTTCTAAGTTTATTTGTGCTATATCTCATTTGCTTTCTTTTTATTACAAAAGCTCTTGGTAAATTCATATCTCCTATATTTTTTCTTCATACACCCCTGGATATTAAGATTTATGTAGACCTAAGTGGTTAATATTCATAGATAATTACATTGATGTTATTTTAATTCTAGACACATTTAAGATTAAGATCACAGACCAAATCTAATCAAATATTTTTTTATGACTCTTCATGGAGATCAAAAGACCATAGTTGGGGATTGACCATTTCAGCAAGCTCTCAAACAATCAACCTTTCTCACTCTATTCAGCTTCAAGTACTTTTGGTGACTTCATGGCATGAAGATTTCACATTTTTCATCTACTGACTATATTTCCTATGTTTACTTAGATTTCTTCTGTAGGTCATTCCTTCTAGTTCAAGTAATACAAGTTATTCTAGTATTATTGTGTTTATATTATTATTTCTTAGGTAATATGTGTATGTGGTTCATGTATCCAAGTCTCTACATTCATATGCAAATTTTGTCTCCCATGTATGGAGGATGACACTGCATTTGGACACTAGCATAGTTGTGTTGTCATCCATGAGCTGCGCGGGCATCTGTACTACATGTATTTTCTAAAACTTTCTCTAGATTTTACATCTCTCCAAGTTTCTATTTTTTAGACTTTGTTACTATAGTAGATATTATTTATTTTTCCAATCTTTCTTAATTCAAAAGCAAAGGCATAGTATTTTGTTTAAGAAGTCAATACAACTTTTAATTAGGTGAAATTTGTTGGAGCAACAATTTAAGATGAATGCAAAAACTTAGAACTTTCACAAGTGAATATGCACATAATAATGCCAAAAAACTATCATACAATGAATCAAAATGTGAAGCTTACAAAATACAAAGAGGCTCCTTGTATAAGTAGGATAGGGAGGAAGTAGGAATGTACGAGTAAACAATTGGCTAATGCTCCAAAGTGAATGATACAAGTGAGCACACTTGTAACAATTACGGAGACATGCGTTGAGTCTAGATGAGGTGAGATAAAGGTGAAAAACCTCTCTAAGTGAGCTTAAGTGTATTGTGAATAGGACCTAGTCAAACTAACTAGATAAACAACACACTCACACTAGCACCCCCCTTAAGTGATACTTAGAAAGAAAGTTAAACACTAAAAAATGGGTCATGACAACAAGGTCTGATGAGGTACCCATGAACAATAAAAAGTCTCTCACAAATGGATAAAAGGACAAAAGCCTATGGGAAAATGTGTAATGCCCTAACTTTTACAGTAGGACATTAATGAACAAAAATAGGATGAACAATTTTTTTTGTGATGTAGTTATGACATGCGCATGTCCCAATTACATAATCATGCACTAGAATCATCAACGCGTCCCATGACGACACTCGAGGACATCATGAAAAAACAACCACAATGACCACTCAGGGTCCAAACACACCACCAACACTAGTGGAAGGCTTACCAATCATGTGACAAGGTCAACATGATAACCCTATGAGAGAATAGAACTTACTCCATGATGAAGGTTAGATGCCAATACACAACCTTGCACTTTTGTGACTACATGGAATAGGATGAAGGTGATAATCACCTTAAATCCATCCCATCATGATACCACACTACCTCAAATCACACAAAACAACCTACTCAAGAAGGGGGTCCACTAGGGAGATTTTAACAATCTTCCCTGAAAAGAATAATAGCCATTCAACACAACATGATGCATGCTTCCCAAGATAAAAATGGTCATAACTCCAAAAATACATTAAGTCTAGTCAAGATAAAAATATGGGAGGACTCAAAGGACCATGGAGAACAACTTGTTGCAAGGTGTGACCCTTGGTCTTCTTGTTCAGCGCTGCACTGCAGTGGTTTGTGACAAGGGCTTAACCGTCTCCCGTGCTTGTTAAGTCAAGTGGTTGTATCGGGCATTAATAGGTTGATCTTTTGGTGCAATGGCAACTAACAGTTGGTATTAGAGTTGAGGTCACAGGTTCAAACCCTGCGCTTGCGCTGGGGGGGATTGTTGCAAGGTGTGACCCTTGGTCTTCTTGTTCAGTGCTGCGTTGCGGTGGTTTGTGACAAGGAATTAACCACCTCCCATGCTTGTTAAGTCAAGTGGTTGTATCAGGCATTAATAGGTCAATCTTTTGGTGCAACGGCAACTAACACAACTTTTGTATATAAAGTTTCCTCAAAAGATGTCAAGAAATGCTCATTATTCGAAGGCTTAAGTACCACACCATCAAACAAGATGACAACATGAATCTAGGACTCTAGTGCTTAGCTCTAGTGTCCCACCTAGGCACTGGTGCCCTTCCTAGGCTTTTGTGTCATTCTTGGGTGCTAGTGCCCTCTTGGGGCTCTAAAGTCCTTCCTAGGCACTATAATCCACTTGGGGCGCTAGTGTCCCTCAACAGTGCCCATATGAAATTTTCTTAGAGTGAATCTCACACCTCCCCAAAGCAACTACAAACCCATAAACACTGAAGAACCCCTTACAAACTTTCAAAAGGAAAAACAAGAGCCCAAAGGCCATCTAAGTTTGACAATGCACACACATGTCAAAAATGTTCTCCCACAAGGATGGAGATCAACATGCAAGACAAGCGCAAATGCCAAGGAACTAGAGATAAGGTGAACACCAAAGACACATCTCTCTCAACATGAAAAAGTCATCCAAAAAATCCAAAATAATATTGACATGTAACCAACACACCAAGCAATGTCAATATTCAACCTACAAGCTAAACAAAGGGTCAACAATGACACCTCACCAAAATGATATATCCACAATGATCCAAATCACATAACATCCACTAAACAACCATAAAATACATGCTATCTAATCTCAAAAGCATGAAATCCATCAAATATAAAAAGATAACCATGTTCCAATATGCTAACATACATGTCAAATAAGAGAAATTCCAAATGGAATGTCACTCTCATTTGACACCAACATTGAAACGGGCCAAAACAAAAAATGTAAATATTGATCATAATGTGGGAACAATACAACCCAATCCATAAACATGGCATAATATAAGTATATCATATAAAATGAAGGACTCCAACATTGTTGAAGTTAACTATTTCCATCACATAAGATACTGTTACAAAATGATAATTTCCATCCAAAACATGTTTCATTTTCCAATCAAACGACATCATAAAATTACAAGATGACAAAGGCTACTTCCCAAACATGGAAGGATTTGACTCCAATGAATAAAATATACAAATCATAAATATACATCATAATAAATTACCTCCAAAGTGGTTCAATAGGCACATAGTATAATATAGCCAAAATGTCCTGAAATGAACAAAGAACCATCCAACTCCTAAAGAATCTGCTCGAGGACCATTTGGGGAATGTTACTCACCTCCCAACCATATTACTATCATCAAGTGCAATAGATGTCTATGCCACTCTAGGAAACCCCCAAGCTACAAGGAAGATGATCATGGATACACTATCATCAAGTCACAATCTCACAAGTAGCAAAGTCCCAAAATACCATCTCACGTACACAAGAATCATACAGAAAAACAAAACTAAAATAGAAAATCAAAATCTAATCTAGGATAGAATCTTTGTTTTACATGAATAGTCTAAAAAACATGGTTTGTCTCAATACAAGCTCAATAATCACAATCCAACCAAACAAGGACTAGGGGAGGGTAGCTAAGGCACCATGGTGAGCTTCCCCTTGGTTCTACATAACCAAGTTAGAAAGCGATAGGCTACAAAGGTCTCATGTAAACACTCACCTAGTGAATTTTTCTCAGAGGTAATGGGGGACTCTTGCAAGGAAAAGCTATGCTTACCATATATAAGGGGGGACTCTTACAAGGCATGCTTATGCTTACCTCAATTAAAGGGGGACTCTTACAAGGCACACCTATGCTTACCATATGTAAGGGGGGATATCTTGGGAATTAAGGTGTCTCAACCTTTGTAAATTCCTAGCATTATTTATTTAATTGTATATTTATTTATTGCCTAATGTTGTATTTACTTGCACATTCAATATGGTCACTTAGTTGAGGTGGCACGGTGACATGTCATCTTACTTGGAATGTGACTTGGATGGTCAAGTCAAGCCTACATGGATTTGGGTATCCCATTTGAGGTGGCACTATTATGCCATGTGTCAACATCTTGTGGTATATGGAAGATGATATTTCATATGATAGAATCTATGACGCATAAGAGCTAAGTTTGGAGATTCCTATGACAAGTGGTGACAAGTGTTGGTGAGTATCTTTGCATGAGAGAAAGGCATTTTTGGGCTCCCAAGTTGGGCTATGACATGTTGTAAGAGGAATATACTATATTTAGCATTGTATGATAGATTCTCTTACAACATTTAAGGTTGTTATGTTGGGAAAATCTATCACAGTTGTACGATGCATAAGAGCATCTGTCATATTCTATTTTTAGCCATGGAGTGCTCCATGTTGGGAAAGTCAAATCTACCATGTGTGACAAATGTAAGGGATGTATTTGCAGTAAGGACAAGTGTCCTTTAATGTGGGATAATGGCCATGTGGCCAAGGTGGATGCCTATCCCAAGATGCTTCTAGAATATGTCTTGTAATCTCTATATATTGCATAGTTTGAAGTTGTAGTTGTATAGTGTTTTTATAGGTACTGTTATTCTACTAGAATAACTTGAGAATCAACATTTGAAGACTCTTGGAATAACTTGCATTGGAAGTGTATTGTAAACTATAACTATTTCAGATAATACATTGTTCAGGTTTTAGAGTGTGGGGTTTTTCACCTAAAAAGGTTTTCCCCATGATACATCTTGTATCTACTTCTCTCTATCTACATTCTTGTTTTATGTTTGTTGTTGTAATATCTCTAATATAAGTTTAATAATTCTGCAATTGTAAGGGTTAAAACAAATTTGCATACCTCTCCCCTCATTAGATTAGTTTAGGAAGCGATTTCCACACACCTAGCTTCCTTTTAATTGGTATCAAAGCCTGGCCAGTTTTGATCCTAGCTGCTGGGTAGGGGATTTTTGTACTAATCTTAGATTGAGTGGGAGTATGTGTAGAGTATTTTGTAATATTGTTGCAGGAAGGAGATGACAAGCACATCTAGAAGAATAGAGGTGGAAAAATTTAATGGGAGCAATTTCAAGTTATGGAAACTCAAAATGGAAGACATGCTTGTTGATGGAGACCTATGGGAAGCAATTTCTAGTGTAAAACCAACGGCAATGTTGCAAGATGATCGGGATCTAAAAGATCATAAAACCAAGGGTCTTTTGAGACTCTGTTTGGTTGATTCTATCATGTTAAATGTTCATTAAGAGAAAACTACGAAGGAGTTGTGGAAGAAACTTGGTGATGTTTATCAGGCTAAATCCCTAATAAACAAGTTATTCCTACGAAAGAAGTTATATTCTTTGAGGATGGAAGATGGAGGATCTGTTGCTGATCACATGAATGACTTTAATATGTTAGTTGCACAATTGACATCCATTGGTGTGAAGATGGAGGAGGAGGATCGGTGTATGACCCTGCTTTGTTCTTTACCAGATTCGTGGGATCATCTTGTTATGGCCATCAGAAGTACCACATCTACTTTCAAAATGGATGAAGTGGTGTCTTTCCAGTTATCTAAAGAGATGTGGAGCTCAAGGAGAAAGGGAAAAAGAAAGACAAGAAAGATGAGAAGGGTAGATCCAAATGCCATGGGAGATCTAAATCTCCTAGAAAGTCTAAGGCACTATGTTGGAACTATGGGAAAACTAGGCATTTACGAAAGGAATGCAAAGAGGAGAAAAAGAAGAAGAAGAAGAAGAATGTCCCAGATTTAGACTCTGACAAGTCATAAGATGATGGTGATGCCTTCATTGCAGCCTTGGCTACCCATGCATCTGATGATGTGTGGATGATTGATTCCGGTGCCTCTTTCCACATGACCTCACATTGAGACTAGTTTACAAAGTATTAAGAGTTCGATGGTGGAAGAGTGTACCTGGGTGACGATTCTTATCTGAAGATAGTTGGCTGTGGAAGAATCACAATCTGATTCCCTGATGGACGAATGAAGGGGATCTCTGGGAGTTATGCACATCCCAGGCTTGGCACAGAACCTACTTTCTGTAAGTAAATTAAATGATTTAGGTGTGCAAGTTGTCTTGTCAAAAGAAGGATGCAAGATGACAAGAGGAGCTATGGTACTTATGAAGGGTACTTGGAGAGGTACTCTGTTTTAGCTAGAGGCATGCATTTCACAATGCAATAGTTCTTCTGACTAAAAGAAAAGAGTTGCAGTCACTTCATCTCCACCATTGGAACCAGCAACTACAAGATCTGTTATATGAAATTCTGATGGTAGTGCATTTTGGGTACCTAAGGGTGCTCATGCTTTCGAAGTTAAGCTTCCTACTGAGAAGACAATGTTATGGCATAAGAGACTTGGCCACATTGGTGAGAAGGATCTTAGAACCCTAAAAAATAAAAACCTCATTGAGGGGTTAGATGATTATAATCTTGATTTTGACTTTTGTGAACATTGTATATATGGAAAGGAAAACCGTGTTCAGTTTTACTCAAGTTCTCATAAGTCTTTTGGTGTGTTGGATCTTATTCATTCTGATGTGTTTGTTCTAGTTAATGTTCCTTCGATCTCTAAATCTATATATTTTGTATCTTTCATAGATGATTATAGTAGAAGGACATGGATTTATTTTCTTAGAAGAAAATATGAAGTCTTTAGTTAGTTCAAAGAGTTTAAATCTTTTTTTGAGAATCAGACTAGTAAAAAGATTAAGTGTTTGAGAACTAACAATGGTGGTGAGTTTTGTTCCACATAATTTGATAAGTTCTAAAATGAACATGGGATTGAAAGACATAAGACAACTCCATACATCCCGTAGCAAAATGAAGTTGTAGAGAGGATGAACAGGACAGTGATAGAGAAGGCTAGGAGTATGCTTAGTGGAGCTGGCCTCAAACAAAAGTTTTGGGCTGAAGCTATTGCCACTACTTGCTACCTGGTAAACAGGTCTCCTACATTAGCTCTTGTTGGTAAGACACCCATGGAAGTGTGGTTTGGTAAGAAGCCTTCAATAAGACATCTTTGTGTTTTTGGTTGTGAGGAATATGCTCATGTGCCTAGGGAGAAGAGGTCAAAATTGGAGAACAAGGTTGTTAAGTGTATCTTCATTGGCTATGGTGTCGGTGTGAAAGGATACAAGCTTAGGGATCCTGTGGCTGAAAAAGTGTTGTATAACAGAAGTGTTATTTTCAGAGAGCTAACACCTTCTTCCACTATTATACAACCAGAAGAGAAAGAAAAGAAAGAGGATGCAGTTCAGTTTCCTTCTACCCCTAAGAAGACTAAATTGAAAGACCCTATTAGACCTGATGATGAGGAAAGCTCTTGTAGCTCTAAAAGTTTAGAACAATAAGTAGAACCTCCACCTCAGTTTTTGAGGAGGTCCACACAAAATAGGAAGCAACCTGAGAGGTTTGGTTATACATTGCTTGATTCTAGTTGTGCTTTTGCTTTGCTTACTAGTGTTGATGAGCCTAGAACTGTGATAGAGGCTATGGGCATGAAAGATGCAGGTTCCTAGAAGAAGGCCATGGAAGATGAGATGGATTCTTTGGAAAAGAATAAAACTTTGGACTTGGTACCTTTGCCTGATGAACAAAAGCTTGTTGGATGCAAATGGGTTTTCAAGAAGAAATTTGGTGTAGATGGTAGTGTTGAGAAGTATAAGGCCAGATTGGTTGTGAAGGGGTACTCACAAGTGGAGGGAATTGATTATGGTGAAATTTTCTCTCCCATTACAAAGATGACATCTATTCAGTTCTTGTTATCTCTCGCAACAACTTATGATTTAGAAGTGGATCATATGGATGTGAAGACAACATTCCTTCATGGTGACTTAGAGGAAGAGATTTATATGTCACAGCCAAAGCATTACATAGAAAAAGGTAAAGAAAATTTGGTTTGCAAGTTAAAGAAGTCTTTGTATGGATTGAAACAATCTCCTTGGTACTTGAAGTTTGATGCCTTTGTGTTGTCTATTGGATTTCTTGGATCAAAATTAGATCATTGTATGTATTACAAGTTTGAAAATGATCGTATTCTCATTATTACACTATATGTTGATGATATGTTGCTGATTGGGAATGGTAAGAATATGATTTTTGATTTGAAGTCTCAGTTGTCAGCACAGTTTGAGATGAAAAACTTAGGAGTAGCTAGGTACATTCTAGGAATGGAAATAAGAAGAGATAGACCAAATAGAAAACTTTCCTTAAGCTAGAGTATGTGAAGACCATGTTGGATAGATTCAGCATGGCAGATTGTAGACCATTGTCTATTCCTGTTTCTTTGGGGATAAAGTTATCTATTAATAATTGTTGAAAGTCTCCTTCTAAGATAGAGGATATGAGTAGAGTACCTTATGCTAGTACTATTGGTAGCTTGATGTATGCTATGGTCTGTATAAGACTAGACATTACCCATGCAATGGGATTCCTTAGTCAGTTTATGGCTAATCTTGGATGGGTACATTGGGATGCAGTAAAGTGAGTATTTAGATATTGCAGGGTACTTTTGAGTATTCCCTATGTTATCATGGTCATCCTACAGGACCTCTATATTCTGTATATATTCATGGATTTGTGGATTCTAATTGGGTAGGTGACATTAACAATAGGAGATCCACCAGTGCTTATGTGTTTACTATGTTTGGTGGTGCAATTAATTGGATGAGTAAGTGACAACCTGTGGTCACTTTGTCCACGATAGAAGCTGAGTATATGGTAGCAACTCATGCTTGTAAGGAAGCCATTTGTCTTAAGAGGTTGTCTTTAGATATTGGTGTTGATGCAGGATAGATTACTATCTGTTGTGACAGTCAGAGTGGGATTTGCTTAGCAAAGAATCTAACTTTCCATGCCAGAACAAAGCATATTGATGTACAATTTCATTTTGTGTGAGACATGGTAGAGGATGGGAAGGTAATATTGGAGAAATTAGACACTTTGAATAATGTTGCAGATGCATTGATGAAACCAATGGGCATAGAGAAGTTCAGATGGTGTTCGGAGTCTATGGGCCTCTTGGCCCCTAGCAGTTAAATCCTGTCATTTCTTTTCAGCTCTTGCAAGGTGTTTGAAAAGTGGGAGAATGTTGGGAATTAAGGTGTCTCAACCTTTGCAAATTCTTAGCATTATTTATTTAATTGTATATTTATTTATTGCCTAATATTGTATTTACTTGCACATTCAATTTGGTCACTTAGTTGAGGTGGCACGGTGACATTTCATCTTACTTGGAATGTGACTTGGATGGTCAAGTCAAACCTACATGGATTTGTCTGTCCCATTTGAGTTGGCACTATTATGCCATGTGTTGGCATCTTGTGGCATGTGGAAGAGGATATTCCATATGATAGAATCTATGACACATAAGAGCCAAGTTTGGAGATTCCTATGACTAGTGGTGACAAGTGTCGGTGAGTATCTTTGCATGAGGGAAAGGCATCTTTGGGTGCCCAAGTTGGGCTATGACATGTTGTAAGAGGAATATGATATATTTAGCATTGTATGACAGATTCTCTTACAACATTTAAGGTTGTTATGTTGGGAAAAACTATGACAGCTGTAAGATGCATAAGAGCATCTGTCATAGTCTATTTTTAGCCTTGGAGCGCTCCATGTTGGGAAAGTCAAATCTGCCATGTATGACAGATGTAAGCAATGTATTTGTAGCAAGAACAAGTGTCCTCTGATGTGGGATAATGGCCATGTAGCCAAGGTGGACGCCTATCCCAAGTTGCTTCCAGAATATGCCTTGTAATCTCTATATATTGCATAGTTTGAAGTTGTAGTTGTATAGTATTTTTATAGGTACTGTTATTCTACCAGAATAACTCCACAATCGACATTTGAAGACTCTTGGAATAACTTGCATTGCAAGTGTATTGTAAACAATAATTGTTTCAGATAATACATTGTGCAGGTTTTAAAGTGTGGGGTGTTTCACCTAAAAATGTTTTCCCCATGATACATCTTGTGTCTACTTCTCCCTATCTACATTCTTGTTTTGTGTTTGCTTCTATAATATCTCTTATATAAGTTTAATATTGCTGCACTTGTAAGGGTTAAAATGAATTTGCATACCTCTACCCTCATTCGATTAGTTTAGGAAGCAATTTCCACACACCTATCTTCCTTTCAAGATAAAGCATACCTACACTTACCCAAAACACATCAACCCACAGGTACATGCATCAATTGCAAGACACACTACTTACTCTAAGGGATCCTCCTCTAAGATACACACCATACATGGGAGTTTTCCACTCCTACGAATATCCCCTTGTTATGGAGTAAAAAGTGGACACATGTCTTTTTAGCTCCTAGTTTAGCTCCTAAGTCCCTGTGTTAACACTCTACATGCAAAATATCCATCCTAGTGCAAAATCCCCTAAAACCATGTCAAATGGAAACAGGGGCCCATTTAATTCCTTAACCTAGACCAAAAAGGAACCTTGGGACTTGGGCACCCACGCCCAAGTCCTCCTTGATTGCTTGGGGTAGAATTTGATTCACGTTGATATAAGACCTTTAAATGGGTCTCTCCTTGTCGGCGCTTTCAATTTAATTCACAAATGTTAGTGGGAAATCATATATAAGTGAGTGTTTGAATTTATTTTGATAGAGGTTGATGAAAATGAACTTATGATCTTGGAGAAAAGAGCATTCAAATCATTTCATTGTGTTAATGTTGCAAATATGTGTTTGTATTGTGTGTGTTGTTGCAGATTTTGAATCATCATCAATCTCCTTATGAGTTGAAGGATCTTCATTCTCCTAAGGACTTCACCTCCGAGGTGACATAATTATTGTTTGAATCATTTCATTATTGGTTTATCCTTATCCTTTTCCATCCAAGGGCACACTTTCTCTCTAACAATGGTGTTGGGAAGCTTGAATGCTATCCTAGGATTTGACTGAGGCAAATCCCTAAACACCACAACCCCTAAACCCCTTTCCTTCTTGTGTGCAGGTTACAGTGTGAGGATTGAAGAAGTAAAGGTTCAAGAAGGTTGTGTAAGGGAAATGATTTCAAGATTTGAAAACAGATTAAAGAAATCCCTCTATGAAAGACTTGGGCACCGGTCCCGACGTCCTCCTACTGAAATAGACATTAGAACAGGCATCTAAACACTCTCAACAACATTTCTCTAGTTCTGAGTTTCTAGAGATCCCCACTTTCAGGACTTGGGAACCTACCCTAGAGTCCTCTTACATTTCAGCTTCCATGACATAGGTTATAAAATCTCACTGCTCATCTTGGTAATTTCAAATCTTGGCTTTCTATTATCGTTTGTCTATTACAAGCTGATTATCTCATAACTAGGGTTTTACTCATACTTAACCTAGGGTTTGATAAAAGGCTTGGTTGAATCACATCTTTCCATATCAAACAAGAGAACAAAATTAGTGGTTGATTCCTCTTCCATCTTGTAGTGACTTAGCTTGGTTTTGTCCTTGAATGTTATTTAGGAAGAGGGTTTGACCTAGTGTACAAACTAGCCTTACATTCCATTAATCCTTTTCCCTATTTAATATTTTGGTGAACTTGTAGCATCAAGAATTTGCTTCTTGCTAAGTGTTGAAATCAGGTCTTGCATTAATTCATATCATACTTATCATTCTTCATTGAAAAATCCTGCATACATTTTGAAAAAAGTGAAAAAATAAGCATTCTAGGCTTGCATAAAGACATAGTTTTGCATTATTTTCATTGCATATCATTGAAAGATTTAATTTTCTAATTTTTACATTAAATATAATCCATATTATAGAAATTAATCATTTCATGTTATCACATCTTGCATTTGAAGATCTCATTTGCTAGGGTTTTGTTGAAAACTTGCATCTTTTTGTAATGTCCCCGATTGGAACAATACTAATTTTACCCTAAAAATTCAAATCCCACAAGTTTAGGGTTAGGGTTTCTAATTCCTAAATAAAATGGTTTGATAGGGTGCCCAAGAAACCCTCTACCCTAGGCCCAAGAGCAGGTGCTTCACCTCTCTTGGCCCCATGTGGCCTCTTGCCATCCATATGGGGTGGGGTGCCTAGTGAGGCGTCCTATCACCGTTCCCCTTATCAAAACCATTTTACTTCTTCTTATGACTCAATTAATCACCATGATGGGAGGTTAGGGTGCAACTACAATAGGGTGTCCTAGAAATCACAACTTCTAAGCCCAAGAGCGGCCTCTTATGCCCCCTTGGCCCACATGTGGTAGGCCTCAACCATCCACCATGGGGTGGGGTACTTAGAAGATGATCCCAACGCCATTTCCCCTCCTCATAGGCCCTTAATTCCCTTATCATGACATTCATACAAGAATCCACATTAATGTATAATGAATTAATCAAACTCGTAGTTGCAAACAATCATGTCAAATGTGTTATGAATATGATCTATATTTCATAGAAAGATTTATAATGCCTAATAATATGCATGACTAATGATGATCTTTCAATTTTATGCATTTATCAATACTTACCACATGACATTCATCATAATAGATATAGGGTTAGATACATCATACCAAGAGGGTAATGCTTGCCTTGGTAACCTTTAGGACTCTTAGGATCTAACTCCTTCCTTTAGTGTTGACTTTATTTGCTTTACCTCTGCCTATAAATCTACCTTTTATCTGCCATATATCTACTCGATATTACCATGATATTATCTTGTTTGTATAAAGATTTTTAGTGCTTTCCTTTCTGCTATAAACTCAGTAATAATTCCTTAATATTTCCCATATATACATATGTAGATCTAAGTCTTGTTACCATATATTCTCATTTGTATACAACTGTTTGAGCTATCTTTTACATCTTCTTTTTAAACTCTCATATGCAGATCTGAGTGTATCTCAGAAATGTATTATTATTTGCTTGCCTTTTATATCATATTTTATTTATTACTTTCTTGCTGTCCAGAAATATGTCTTTCAGACTCCGAATGATCTATCCCCTTTGGAACCCATCGATTCCCTTATATATTCGCCATTCTATGTGAGAGGATGTAGCCTTTGGTAAGGATGTCTCCCTTAGAGCAACGCTGGGTAGTTAACATAAATAACTTTGTCTCAACTAATTTTTGTCTTCACTTTAATTTGTCTTATTCGCTGACTTGGCTTTTGTCTTTTCTATGTATTATTATCTTGATCCCTCATTCAAGAGTTATTTGACTGCCCTTTTATGTTATCGACAGATTATAATATGCATTGCAAATAAGACATTTTGTCTTATTAGGGAGTTGGTCTCCTTATTTAGAACATTTAGTTCATAAGATATAATTTATAATATTTAATAATAATTAATTTATAATATTTTAATAATTATAATAATATGTAAACTGTTACTATTTATATTTAGTAGTATTATTATATTATAACTATTATAATTATAATAATTCTTAAATTGATAATTTTTATATTTGTATTTACATTTATTATTTATAAATACAATAAATATGTTGTATTTTAATTACATAAAATATTCATAAAATAATAAATATTATTAATAATATTATATATGTTTATTCATGATTATCATCAAAAGCGATTTCTCCATCTTGTCATGATGTTTAAATCTTTAATTTAAACAATGCCTTAATATCGGGACATGACACTTTTTCTATAACCTAGTCACTTGCAAAATTAGAGTTTGTAGTTGACAAAATCTTATTTCAGATTTTGATGCTCTTCTAAACATTCATTCAAATCTGATTTTGAATTGTAGTGTTGCATCATTTAACATTCTTACTTTGAAATTTTTAATGTTTGTAATTACACATAGTGTATTTCAACATTAACGGCTTTAACACTCTCCTTACACTTATTTAAGCAAGCTTTTCAAATCTTTCACATTGCCTTGTTGTGTAGCTCTATTCACATCATACCCACTTGGTTTGTAGTGAAAATTAGTGTGTTTTTTATTTTCAAAAACCTGATTTCCTCAAACTAGTGCCTTGGTGTGCAATAGTCTCACGTACATGGCCTCTAATTAAAACAAGGGTGGTATGGTTCCTCCTCATGTTAATAGAAAAAGGAAGATTCCTGAACA
The DNA here is from genome assembly GCA_027924645.1 of Cunninghamia lanceolata. Taxonomy (NCBI): domain Eukaryota; kingdom Viridiplantae; phylum Streptophyta; class Pinopsida; order Cupressales; family Cupressaceae; genus Cunninghamia; species Cunninghamia lanceolata. The sequence continues at coordinate 3,519,195 of BSBN01000798.1, forward strand.
TGTAATATCCTTTACACCACATGAGACCACAATTAGAGATATTGATGGCCCTCTCTACATTATGACACATATATGTGGGAATCCTACAAGAGGAGTCCTTATCGATCCTAATTGCATGTCGAATGTGATAACTGAAGAGTTCCTATACATGCATGATTTGGCACAAGACACTTATGATCCTACACATATAATGATTAAGGCACATAATGGATATTTCATCCTGGTTATTGGAAAGATTACACTCTTAATTAAGGTGGTGGAAAAAGCTTTGGAACAACCATTTGTCATCATTCCCACCGCAGACTTATTTCGTGTGAAGTTAGGCCATACATGGCTCAAGTCCATGAAAGCAGTCCCTTCTATAATTCATAAGTGTTTAAAAAATTCCCATCAAGGATGGGTGTATTTTGTACATCATAGTGGATGGAAACCTTTGGTCAATCATGGAAACTTTTAAAATTTGGACTACTTTTGGCCGCAGCCTATTGAACCAAATCAACCAAGAGAAGATCAATTCTTCCTAGCCTATCAAAAATATAAGGCAAAGTTAATATCTCAACTATCACATGGCAAGGATGCTCCTAGACCCTCTAAGTCCTCTGAGGCTACAATTCCTCCTATTGAATAGATAGAGAATGAAAAGCAACCCGAGCTGAAGGAATCCCCTCGACCAAGAGGTAAAGGAATTTTTACCGAGGTTCCTCCTCCATCATCCTTGCAAGGATCAAGAGGCAACCTTAAAGAGTGAAGTATTTCATCACAAAAGATAAACTTTTTACCAACTTCCTCTTTTGAAATGTCAAAGAATGTGGGAACTCATGACACTCCTTTCACAAATATCACTAACAAGATAGGAAGGAACTAAAATGCAAGAGAATGAAGAAGAAAATGACAAGCTTTAGCTCAACAAGCATCATCTGAACAAGAAAAATTTTCACCAACATCAATTGAAACAAAAGAAGAGATAAAGGACAAAGAATTAAAGGAAGAAGCTACAAGTTGGGTCATAGTACCTTATGGACCTATTTCCTCTTGCATCTGAGATTGGGAAGAAGATGATTTTCTCAACAACAGCCGCTAGCGCAATTTCCTTGTGTCAAAAGTAAGTTTTTATCATCCTTTTGACCACTTTTGATGTAGCATCTCTTTAATTTTCTCTCATGGGTGGCATCCTCTTTTGTGTTATGTTGTGCTCCCCCGTGTTGTGTTAAATTTTGTTCAGGTCTCTTTGGATGACCCTTGATACTCTTGTAAGGTCAAGGATACAAGGAGATCACCTTTGTCGTGACCATTCTTCTATTTGTCTATTTATTCTTCCATTCCTCTCCTTTATTTTATTATTGTGTGTTGTGCCTTGGGGGTATAATGTTGTGGAGGATGTCTTGGGGGGCATCTTCCCACATTGTAAACTCAAGTCACTATTATCTTCTCTCTCATTTTATTGTTTCCATTCTTTAGTGGCTCTACTAATCAGTGGATGACGAAAACAAATAAATATTGATAAGGATCGTGTGTCCCTTTAGCAAGAAATAAAAATGGACCTAGTCCATATATGAAGATGGGGTTGATATATATTACTGATGCTTGACTAGTAGAATCACTTTGTGTTGTGATTCTATTGTGAAATTTGTTGCAACTTGAACCTTTGCAATACTCTAAATTTGTTGCTATGCACTTTGGATTGCTTTGTATCTCGCCTTGTAGATGCACTCAGTTTTGAGATACCTACAATATAAATTAATGGCTATACTCGATTCCAAACCTGCAAGTGTAGCCTTGGTCTATGATGTGATGTGTTAAACTTTTATAAATTGATTTGGTTGTTATCTTAGAGTAAGATTTTCTAATCAAAGTTTATATGTCATTGATTATGTTAGCAAATGATATTGGTGTGTTTGTGGGAACATTTGGTGATTGTGGCACATGTCACTTTGGGGCATGGGCTTTGCGAAAAATCGTGTTCCCTCACATGTTTTCACTTTACCTTAAATGTGCTTGATACTAGTAAGCAGGATCAACCACTTTAACGTGGGGGCATATATCATGGTAACTTCTTGATTATTGTAGACATTGATAAAGCATGTTTGCGTGCACTTCCTTTTCACCATAAGGCATCCCCATGATGTGGGTGGGGTTGTGTACTTTGATCTACTGTGTATACCTTCTTTTCACTATAAGGCGTCTCTGTGATGCAGGTGGGGTTGTATACTTTGAGCACATGCTTTCTTTTCACTGTAAGGCATCTCAGTGATGCAGGTGGAGTTGTATTTTGAAAGCCCTTATACAGAAGGTGGGATGGTTTAACTCTTGAGTTAGTTGCACATCCTTTTAACAAATTCCTCATCGCGAGGTGGGGTTGGATCTTGAATCATTCATCCTTAAGAGTTTCTTTGGCAGTTGTGGTAGCGTAGCTCAACCATTAGGTGTGTTTGGATCATTTTAGATAGTGGAGTGTAGTGATGAGATCCTTCCTATTGCCCATGTTTGTCATGTATAAGATGTATAGTGTGTTGATGACATACTATATGACACTTATGTATTCTATGTGTTTTATGTGTCTTCCTTGTGTGTCTTGTGTGCTTTTGGCATGGTCTAAAGATGTGTAGCGATGAGCTCCTCCCACACTATGTGTGTCTTGCATGTTTTTGTGTGGTCTAAAGATGTGTAGTGATGAGCTCCCCCTATGCTATGTGTTTTGCTTAGTTAGAATTATATATGTATGCATAATTGTTTAAATCATGTCTTCTCTTCATGTCTTTTCTATGTCTTGCATGACTATATCCATGTCTTCTCCATGTATTGCATGCTTTCATTGTCTTCTCCATGTATTGCGTGCTTCCTTACTATACTCCACATGTCTTATGTGACTGTTAAGTGTCTTCTAATGTTTGCCTAAGCTTGGGGGCTAGAAATAGTCTTTCAAACTTAGGGTGTGTCTTCAGTCTACTGTTTGATGTGTTTTGATATACTTGGACCATACTTTAATGCATGTGCTAAATCATAAGATCACACACACATTAAAGTGGGGGCTAAATGTTATGGGGTAAAAAGTGGACACATGCCTTTTTACCTCCTAATTTAGCTCCTAGGTCCCTGTGTTAACACTCTACATGCAAAATATTCATCCCAATGCAAACTCCCCCAAAACCCATGACAAATGGGAACTAGGGGCCCATTTAATACCTTATCCTAGACCAAAATGACACCTTGGGACTTGGGTTCCCACACCCAAGCCCTCCCTGATTGGTTAGGGCAGAATGTAACTTATGTTGGCATAGGACCTTTAAATGGGTTTCTCCTTGTTGGCTCTTTCAATTTAATTCATGAATTTTAGTGGGAAAGCATATATAAGTGAGTGTTTGAATTCATTTTGATAAAGGTTGATGACAATGAACTTATGATCTGGGAGTAAAGAGCATTCAAAGTATTTCATTGTGTTATTGTTGCATATTTGTGTTTGTATCGTGTGCATTGTTGCAGATTTGGGATCATCATCAATCTCTTTATGAGTTGAAGGATCTTTATTCTCCTAAGGACTTCACCTCTGAGGTGACATCATTATTGTTTGAATCATTTCATGATGAAGGGGTAAATCATAAAACACACAATAACAAAAATTAAACATAGAGAATAGAACTTTCTTTTATTGATCTGGGCAACTTATTACATTACAGAAGCTTAATTACAATTAGAGGAATCAGTCCTCCACAGGTTGCAACACACTACAGCTACCATCACTAGGCTCTTGAATCTTTCACCTTCTGTAACCCCCAAATCAGCTAGGGTTTCTATTTTTCAGCCTATTCTTGACTCTACACTTGCCCCCTTAACTCTACTACCACCCAGGGTCCCCAAAATAGCCATAAATAACACTTTTTGGTGGCCTCCAGCTAAATTTTGAAATTTACAACTCCCTATAAAAGTAGGTAAACTTTTGGGAAGCATAACTTTTGATCCGGGTGTCTGATTGACGAACTGTTTTAGGTGTCGGAAAGCTCGCGATGTGAACTATCATGCTAGAAATCTGTAAATGGATTTCCATCAACTTTTTAGGATGTTTAGGGAAGTTTTAGTGCCTCATATCTCATTTCAAAAATTTTTAGGGGCTTTTCAGAAAACAAAAACTTTAATATCTTTCAGCTCACAAATGATCTTTGCCTGATCCCTTCGCCAAAGGTCTTATATTTCCATTTAGTAACTTTCTGCAAGTTTTTGCTTCAATCCATGCCCAACTACAAACTTTCCAAAAATAGCAAGTAGACTTTCCAAAACAGGCAGGTTGCTATTTTTAGCAGTTTTGGAAAAACTAAAAGTCCTACATCATTATTTTGGATATTATGGAACCAGAAACACTAATTATGGAAAGAAATGAAAACAACTACAATGATTTTGAATTAACTTCTTTTTGGGTGATGTAAGATTGCCCTTACACCACTGGATGCTCCTGCATCAGACACCCAGGGTAATTTGAGAAGTGACCCTATCACGTCTTAGATGTTTATGTGAGGGAAACCCAAATGGTCAACATCTGCCTTAGATAACCAAGAGGAATCTTCAATAGGCCTCCCTTTCCATTTTACTAGATATTCTTCATATTGCTTGTTCTGAGTACTTCTTCCCACACGGCTATCCAAGATCGCTTCTATCTCATCCATTGAAGTAGATGCTAGAATACTCCACTGCGCTTCTATTGGTCCATCCTCTGCTCCACTTTCATGATATTCTGATAAATTAGCAATGTTGAAAACATGGGAAATATTGATCCCATTCGGCAGCTCTACCTCATATGCATTGCCTGAATCATGCTTCTTCAAGATTCTGCATGGTCCAAATTTCTTCATTTTTAACTTATTGTATGTTCCAATTGGGAACCTTTCTTTTCTCAAGTGAACCATGACTTCATCTCCTACCTGGAACTCCTTATACCTCCTCTTTTGATCTACCTTAGCCTTGTACTGAGTATTCATCTTATTAATGTGCTTTCTCACCTCTTCATGCAAATTCTTCAGATGCTCTACAAAGTCTTCAGCCTCGGCACTTGTGTTTTCTCCCTTATCCAAATTCCTTAACTCTGAAGCATTTCTTGGACTATTTCCATATACAATCTGGAATGGTGATTTACTAGTACTCCTATTGACAGAATTGTTGTAAGCAAATTCTGCTTGTGGTAAAATCAAATCCCATCCCTTGGGCTTATCTCCTACTAAGCACCGTAGTAGGTTACCCAAACTCCTATTCACCACTTCGGTCTGTCCATCAGTCTATGGATGGTGTGTAGAAATGAACTTCAAATCTGTCTTCAACTTCTTCCATAATGTCCTCCAAAAATAACCAACGAACTCGGTATCTCAATCTGAAACTATGCTCTTTGGTAGACCATGTAGTCTCACCACCTCTCTGAAAAATAATTCAGCAATATGAACAGCATCATTAGTCTTCTTGCAAGGAATAAAATGTGCCATCTTCGAGAATCTATCCACCACCACAAAAATGGAATCATGTCCTCTTTGTGTCCTTGGTAAACCAAGAACAAAATCCATACTGATATCATCCCATGGCTTCTTTGGTACAGGTAATGGTTGATACAACCCTGTATTCTGACTTGTTCCTTTTACCATCTGACATACTCTACAACTCTGCACAAACTTCCTCACATCCTGTTGCAGCTGTGGCCAATAATAATTTTTACCAACAATAGCAATGGTCTTATCTCGACCAAAATGTCCATCTAATCCTCCACTATGCTTCTCCTTAATCAGGTTCTCTCTCATGGAACTCCTTGGAATGCACAACTGGCTTCCTCTAAACAACATGCCATCTTGGATTATGAATCCAACCATCTTGTCCTGTCCAAAGTAATAGGTTCCAAACAAGCTTTCCAGGCCTCTGCAAAATCTGGATCCTCAGGATACAAACTTTTGAGCTCATCAAACCCAACAACCTCTATCTTCATTTCTATCAACAAATTTTACCTTCTGCTCAAGGCATCTGCAACTCTGTTGGACTTCCCACTCCTGTGCTTCAAAACAAAAGTATAGCTCTGCAAAAACTCAACCCATTTTAAATGCCTTTGGTTTAACTTTCCTTGACTATTAAGCTACTGCAAAGCCTGATGATCAGTATATAAAACAAAATCCTTTGGCAACAAATAATGTCTCCATTTCTTCAAAGCCTGATCTATTGCATAAAACTCCTGATCATAAACATAATACTTTTTCTTGGCATCATTAAGCTTCTCACTAAAATAGGCAATGGGCTTACCTTCTTGGCTCAAAATAGCTCCTATACTACTCCCACTAGCATCACAATCTACCTGAAATACCTTATTGAAATCTGGAAGTGCCAAAATAGGTTGCTCTACAACTTTCTGCTTCAATATATCAAAGCTCTTGTCTACTCCTTTAGTCCATCGAAACTCTTTTCGATCCCCTCTCATTGTCTTAGTTAGGGGTGCACAAATGCTACTAAAATTCCTGATAAACTTTCTGTTAAAATTTGCCAAACCATGAAAGGATCTTACCTCCGTTGTACTCCTTGGTGTAGGCCATTCAATGATAGCCCTTACTTTTTCTGGGTCCATCTTAAGACCTTCTTCTGAGACTACAAATCCTAGGTATACCAACTCCTTTGCAAAACTACATTTCTTTAGATTAATCAGCAACTTCTCCTCCCTAAGCTTCTCTAGAACTCTTTTGATATGCATCAGATGCTCATCCCAAGTCTTACTAAAAATTAAAATATCATCCAAATAAACAATAACAAAACTTCCCAAAAATTCTTTTAATACCTTGTTCATCAGCTGCATGAATGTGCTCGGTGCATTGGTTAGCCCAAATGGCATGACTAACCACTCATACAAACCTTCCTTTGTCTTGAAGGTTGTCTTCCATTCATCTCCTTCTCTGATACAGATCTAGTGATACCCACTCTTCAGGTTAATTTTCGTGAAGTACTTGGCTCCACTCAAACAATCCATAATGTCATCCATTCTTGGCAATGGAAATCTATACTTGATAGTTATCTTATTGATGGCTCGAGAGTCTGTACACATCCTCCATTCTCCATCCTTCTTTGGTGCTAGTACTGCAGGTACCGCACATGGACTTAGGCTCTCCCTTATCAGTCCCTTCCTTAACAGCTCCTGAACTTGTTTGTTCAGCTCTTCATTCTCTGTAGGGGTCATTCTGTGGGCTGCCATGTTTGGCAAACTGGCTCCTAGTATCAAATCCATTTGATGACTTATCTTCCTTATTGGTGGCAAACCTTCTGGTACATTATCAGAGATAATGTCCTAGAACTCTTCCATCATATCTAAAACTTCTGTTGGTACGTCTTCACAATTCTCTTGACTAATCTTAGGAATCAATGCAAAGCAATGACACTCATGCTTCATACCCTCCAAAAATTTCCTGCCATCTACCAGGCAAATTCTGGCAGAACTACATAGCTTTTCTTCCACCTCCTTCAAGGGCTTCAACTTATGATGAATTCCATCCTTTGTCAGGGAATATGTGTTTGCGTGGCCATCATGGATAGTGCTCCTATCATACTGCCATGGCCTCCCCAATAGCATATGACATGCATCCATCGGTATGATATCACACAACACCTCATCATGGTAATCACCAATCTTGAACTTCACTAAACACTGCTCATTGACCAAAGCTCTATGGTCCTTCTGCAACCATGCAATCTGATATGGATGCAGATGTTTTCTTCTTGTCAACTTCAACTTGTCAACCATTTCCTCTGAAACAAGATTATTAGTGCTTCCACTGTCAATAATAATATCACAACACTTACCTTCACATTTGCACCTTGTGCGGAATAAACTCTTCCTCTAATTGGGTTCTTTCTCCTCATTCAGCAAGGTTCTTCTAACAACTAGGGTTTCTCCCCTTTCAGCATCTTCAGAATGCTCAGAATGTGCATCTTCATCTACATGTGCAACTCATGCATTGCCTTTAGGTCTTCTATTTGTCCTTCCTTGATGTTGCGGACACTCGTATGCTCGATGCCCTTCTTCCCCACAGCGCATATGACCTTACCAGGAGTCAGATTTGAAAAGAGAAGGAATAAGGCCAGATTAACTAATGCGGGTGCCGGCAGGCAGATATAAGGTGTTCCCCAGAAAAGAAGATTTCAAGGTGGGGAGCCTTATGGAAGGAAATACATCGGATGTTCCGCCAGCGTCGACATAAGTGAAGGATCACGGATTATTTTGAGGGGGAGGGTTTCCAGCTAGGATGCCTTTAGCCTCCAACCCCATCAAGGCAGCCCAATCCCAACAGACCAAGCCCCTCACCAACCAAGCCCCTCAACCCTTAACCTCCCCGAAACCCCACCCATACAATTAGAACTAATCAAATAAGGTGCCCATCAGGAAAGCCCCCACAAAAGATGAACTAATCAATCAGGTGCCCATCAGGAAGGCCGGAGGATTTTCGGAAGGCCCCCATGGAGGATTGATTCTCCAGAATGGAGTGGAATCAGGTTGAGTGCCCAGGTGGGATTCCAGGGGCCACCTCAATGGCATCCCCCACCCCACCCCAACAGCAGCCCCCAACCACCCGACCCTCCGAGTAGGACCCCCAAATAAGGGCGGCAGGGGTGGGTGGGATGATATAGTTGAGGAGCATCCACCCACTCATGACATTACCCATGGTAAGGCCCCATAGTAGGCCAATAATCCGCTCTCCTATTACCAATAAAAAAGGGAGAGTTACCAACAAGGGAGAGGAAGGGAAATAGCGGAGAGGAGGCACTCTCCAAGTGGAAGATCAGATAGGAGGCATGTTACGTATAGAATTGAAGTGCCACCCATTAGAATTATGAAAGGAAGTGCCACCCATTAGAATTGAACTTACACCCAACCCATTATAGCACTTAACCCACACCAAACCACCATACAACCCAACCCACACCAAACCACAACAACCCACCATACCATTGAACTCCACCCAACCTACCTCTTCCACCCAACCCAACTCTTACACCCAACCCACCTCCACCAACAGAGATACCACCCACCAACAACCAACACTCCAGTTCTACTATACTACCACACCCCACTTACCTATAAATGCACACCTACAGTCTTACATAACCACACAACAACCTACCTACTCTTTTCACTACAACAGCGCAACAGTGCATACGACCTTACCAGGGTTCATGGCAGGCCAGGGAGCTCAGTCTAGGCAACTATATTAGAGAGGGGGGGGAGGGCTGGATGGAAGATTAGATTGGGAAGGAATTAGGTGCGTGGGATAACCCGGCGGGCGGGGGCCTCACCCAGGATTTCCATAATGGGAAGGAATATGCCAGGGTGCCCGCCCATAAGGCCATTAGAACTAATGGGGTTTACAGGCTGGGAGGATTATAAAGGGAAAGAGGTTAACGATGGGAGGAAATCCAGTAAAGGGCAGTCTCCCAGGGCTGGATGGAGCAGTGGATTAAGTTGCAATAAGGTGGGCGGGGAAGAGGTCGGGAGGAATAAGTTATTCCCGGGCGGGTTACATTAAGGTCGAATCAAGTGGGCGGAGTCATAAAAGGTGGGGGGTCGTCTAAATAATGGCTTGCTTTAAGCTGGGATTATAACTAATGCAGGCCGTATTAGCAATAAAGGCGGGTAGTTGACATGGGAGGATATCCGGTGGGATGCTCACTAGGGAGGGGCGGCCGAGGTGGCTGAAGCACAAGTTAGATTGGGAGGGCTAGAAGGTGGGGTGCCCGGCTGCTAGTATAGTTGGCGGCATTAGCACTAATCTCTTGCCAATAAGGAAGGCGCAGTGCTTTATAAGGTGCCTTGCTTAAGGTGGGGCCAGGAATCAGGAAAGCACCCAGCAAAGAGAGGATTCTAACTAATGGGGTCCAATCGCGTTGGATTATCAATAATGGAATACGGTAAAATTCGAAAGGACAGATTCTCTATAATGGGGGCGGTTCCCCGGCTGCTAGTATAGTTGGTTGGATTAGAACTAATGGCCAGGGAAAGGATTAGAACTTATCCAAAGGAAAGATAGGGTAGGAAGTCACACCGATACCACCATGTTACTCTAGATATAGATAGAGCCCAACCTTCAACCACAAACAACAATACCTACTCACAAGAGAGCATTACAACTAATGGGGTCCAATCAAGGGGGTTGGCCATAAGGTGGGAAGGCCCAAATCACGTGCCAAGGAATCGGGGACAGAGTTCACGATGGAAGGAATTCTAGGTGCTAGTTCGGTAGGGAGGTTCCGCCGGTTGCAAGGAAGGAAAGGATCGGGATCCCATTAAAGTGCAGGATTCAGGGGGCCATTACCAACTACTGGAATCAGCTAGAAGAGTTCAGCCCAGAGAAAAGACCAATGGGGGGATTACCAATGGACAGGAAGCCGCTGGGTGGGGCAATCTGCTGGGGCGACCATCAGCTGGGATTCTTACTAATGGGATGCAATCCAGTGGGCGGGCTAAAGATAAGAAGGGGGATTAGCCAGAATGGCTTGCTCTATATCCACCCACCCCTGAACCATCACAGCGGGCCCCATTCTCACATCGGGGTCGGGCACAGGACATGTTACATATTGAATTAGAACACCCACCACCTACCTACCTACAATACCATACACCCCAACCCACTTACCCACAACAGACCACCAACAACAGCACACTACTATACTTACACCCCAACAGCACACTACTATACTTACACCCCTACACCGAAACAGCCTCACCTTACCCACTTCCGGTTACCACCCAATAGCCGAAAAGGAGATAGGACATGTTACGTACAGAATCTAATCAACTCTAGTCGGGCCGGTTCTATACTATAGGTGACAACCCCTATCCTCTATAGTGGCCCTATCCTCTATAGTGCAGGGGGGGCCAGATTCTATACGTAACATGCCTATAAGCCAGGCCCGAGGGCTAATTTAATTAGAACCCTTACCTTCACGATATAGTTTAGGTAAGCTATAACCTCAGAAAGTCCCTCCGGGGTTGGGCTCCCCCCACAACTATAGCCTCCCACCCACCCCCCGCTGCAGGGTGGCCCCCCCCTTCTGGGAGGTAGATTAGTTGTTGGGTGGGTGGGTGAAAGGTGGAGGGGAAGATATAGGATTTCGTCAGGCAGACCTACGCGACTGAACCCACCAAGCTTTCAAAGGCGAACTTAGATTTATCGGGGGTGGTGGATCAACAATGACTGGATTGGGTAGTGGTGCATCTCCAACTCGAGGTGGCCCGACCGAAGCAGCAGCCAGGATTTTTGTCCATTCCTGCATCCTCCCAGCTATATCTAGTTGGCGACAGTTCTTAACGGGAAAGGTTTGAGTCTATTCCTCTCCCTGCTGAACCACCACTGGCTAGGCAAGGGATCTCACCCCCTCAATCCAAATCCATGGTATCAGTTTACGGTACTGTGGGGGATGAGGGTGCTGAACCAACCACGTGGGGCAGATAGGTAGAGAGATGAGATGGTGGTGGCAGAGAGAGAGGTGGGGATAGACTGATACTTCTTCCCCTTGGTCGATATTCCTTCCCGAATAATAGAAGAGAGGGGCGAACCATATTGCCCACCCAACCCAACTATACCACCCAGAAGGCTGCCGGCTGCGGCATATAGTTTGGTTCTAATCAGGGGTGGGTGGGAGGCAATATATATTTGTTGGGCAACTATAGTTGGGGGGGCCCACAGAGGGTCGAGTTCCTCTCAGGCCCCTCCTATCTATCCTCACCGGCAAGAAACAATAGGCTTCCGGCTAAGGCCCTATATATCTATGGGGTGAGGCTGGTGACTCTTCTTATCCGGCTAATGAGCAACCTACCGAATTCTAGTTGTGGCAACAATTCTAGTTGGTAGGTGGAGGTTCAGAGCGACGCCTATAGTTGGATTCCGTCCAACAGATTCAATGGGTGGCGCGCCCCTACCTTCCTCCAATTATATAGAGGGGGGGCCCCCAAGAATCTAAGTTGAATATTATTGTAGCTGCGTCATGGTCCCAGTCCCATAGGTAAAAGGGATCGATTGACATCAAGAGATGGAGGGGGTAAGGATGGAAAGGTCATTAGCGCTCCTACTCCCACCTCCCCAATTATAGCTACCTATAGATAGTAGTGGGGCATGTTACGTATATGATCGAGTTCCTGTCCTAGTATCATAATCTCAGCCCAGAGATATATAGGGTCGCCCGCCCGATATTTCGAATCTATACGTAACATGCCCCATCCTCCTCCCACCCTTAACCGTCTCCTCCTCCCACCCACCCCAACCTCCCTCCCTTTGTTCATGATTGGGAGCCCAACTCTCCTTACCTTTACAAATCGAGAGAGCCCCAACAATAGTTCCCACCATCCTTTCCCTTCCATTGTTCAAGCCAACCAACCCACCGCTTCTCGTAGTGCGGAATGAAGTATGCTTACCCACCTGCTCCTTGGTGCACTAATGATGAAGCTAGCCACTCAATCCACTCTATTTAGATTTAGACAACTATATGCCGTAGCCCGGGGGGGTGCTCCTGGTTCTAAATCAAGAGGGTCAAAAACTGAAACCGGGTCAACTCAATCTCGATCTGCCCTTCTTAATTTTCTAAAAGAGGGGCCCCGGATTTGCTTCCGACTATAGTTGTGGGGCAATGGATGAATCTGGATATCTATCTCGATATAGATCCAAAACTTTTTATGCTGGCTTGGATGAAGGAATGAGAATGAAATCCGCTACTAGAGACTATTCAACTGGTGGATAAACTTAGTCAACGGGTGAAACTTAAACTGGAAAAGATGCTGGTTCAAGGTCATTAGTCCGGTCAACAAGCTATCGATCTGTAACTGGACGAAGGGGAGCTGGGCACCACGCTACGAACTATGGTTCTCAAAATGGGTCTACCGTGTATGGGTACGTATCTAGGCGAGATGCTACTTTCACTCGATCAACTGGGGCAATTGCTACTGCGACTAATGGATATGCGTATGGATTTGCAACTAGAGGATCCGCGTATGGATCTGAAATTGGTAGAACTGCTACTCCCTACTCTGCTAGAGAATCTACATCTAGATCTCCATCTGGATAAAGTGGCTCTGCCTCTGTAGGTTATGGATCTCGAAACATGCAGCAGACATCACTTCTCCGGGCAACTTTAGTCCGGGGTGGGTGGCGGGTGGGGGGGCCCCTACCATTCTTCTACCACCCTATAGCTCCCACCCGGGGTGGGTGGATATAGTTCGGGCCTTCTGGGAGGTTAAGTCCGGGCGAACAGGGGGGAGATATAGCATTGGGTGGGAGAACCAATGCCCCCCACCCATCCCCACACACGTTGACCCCCCCGGGTATATTTGCTATTATTGTGACGGGAGGTTAATACTCTCCTGAACGATAGTGAAGGGGAGGGGCCCCCCGCGAGGTTTCTTTAGTTGTTGCTAGCCGGGCGGTAGAGAGTCCCCTGGGGTTAGGCGGTTGGCCCCTAGGGCATCTCCCACTACCACTATATAAGCTATTGGAAGGGGGTGGGGAGGAAGGAGAAGGTAGATTAGCAGGTTGCCCCCTGTAGTACCATCGGTGGAGGAAGAGGGGCCCCTTATCTCAATTATTGTTCGAATCCCATCTAATCTCATTAAAACTGTACGTATGGAATGCCTCTATTTTTTAGTTGACTCAAAGGGGAACACCCCAGAGATAGTTCCATGTGGAGGTCCAGGCTAGGATATCAGTTTTCTAGTCTGGCAACTCTGGCTATACCTACACCTGGTGAGATCGATTCGTACTAAAGGCCGAGATCGAAAAGAGAGATGCCGAATCGATTCTCCCCAGTTCCAGGGTGGGTGGTTAATCCGGGTGTTTGTTGTTCACCCCCGGGGTTGGGTGGGTAATATAGTCTCCCACCCACCCTGATTAGCCCCCCCAACTATTGAAACCCAAGGGTTCTAGGCTTTCCCTCAGCGTCAATTGCAGGGATGGGTGGGCCCCTCCTCCTCCTACTGGTCGGGGATGGGTGGGGGGTTAAGGGTCAGGTGGGAGGGGATCATAGGGCCCGGGCCGCAGGGAACTCACTATATATCAGGGGCACCACCATCAGTAGACCCCACAGCTACCAACGCAGATACATTTTGAGACCGAGATCCAGACCCTGTAGATCGAGATCGAAGGCCCGCAGCGAGAAAGGAAGGGGAGGGAGGGACAGAACATCGAGGGAAAGACAAAGCATCGATAAGGAAAGGGAAGAACACATCAGCTGGAAAGCACCAAGCATGAATAGAAGCAACACCGATCACCTAACAATATAGCCCCCGGGTGCCATTTTGTTCGACATGAACACATCTATTGCCAATCACCGATCGAACCACACATAGGGTAAGCGCAGCTCACTAACACCGACCGACCCGACATAACCAAGCAGCATCAGAGGCAGAGGCACATGTCCATAAGGGAAGCACAATTGATCAGCACAACTATAATTGGAGGGGGGCTAGGTGGTAACGGTAGTAGTTCCGGCAGACCCAGTTAGAGTCTGAGTGGATCCACACGGGTAGCTCCCTATGTTAACCAAGTATACCTTAACCGATATCTTTCGCCGTGAATGCCCCACCTCGCACTTGAAGCCCCTACCTAGCGACCATCTGGAAATCGATCCAGGGAACAGGAAAGTAAATACAATGAACTCTCAAAAAGAAAGGGGGGGCCAACTATAGCCTCCCACCCACCCCAGCCAACAAACCCTCGGCATAACCTCCCGGGGGGGTACAATTGATTAATTGGGGGAATTCATTATAGGCAGGGTGCCCGTTGGAATGGAGGAATTCGATTAGGGGACCTCTCCCACCGATTCATTGACCCAAAAAGTGCATTTGAGTGTTCGTCCCATGCCGCAAGCTAGCTGTCTACTGAATATCCCCTTGCCCATAAAGCGAGTCAATCTCCGCCATTGTCTGATCCACCTCCCGATGCTACCTATCCCCGAAAGTGTGAAGTGATCAATCTGATACTTTTTTCAAGTGGACGCGATGGAAGATATGAAGCAGATTGAGAAGTAGGAGACTCTGCCTCAGAATGAGAATATGGTTGGACCCATGACCTAGACGCCTCGCTTATGCCGGTTCATAAACAGAGATGTTGACCGATACCTATAAGTCGCTCCCTAGCCCCTGATGATGGATCCAATCCCTTCTATTTCATTCCCAGCCAATGAAGGATTGAATTCCCCACTTGTAGTACTTCTGTCCTCCGCTGATCCATCCCTCACTGGAAGGGATTCTCTACCGCCTGATGCATGTGATCGGGTGGGTGGGCAATATATATTTTGATTGGCGGGAGGTAGATTAAGAAGCGATTTCGGGTGAAGCAATTCTTCCCCACATGACTGGTCAACCCCTGGCTCTCGAAGGGTTCCTTCCCCAGCAAAACTAGACCCACCCGATCTCGCCCCTTAGAATAGTAGGGGCCTAACTATAGCCACCCCCCCACCCAACCCCACACACATCAGTAAATTAAGAATGCCCGCTAGCCCCTTCGGCATTATAGTTGCTAGAATAAGAACAACTAATCTACCTCCCGGCTGCTAGTTTAGGCATAATCTACCTCCCGGGGGGGCCACCCACCCACCCCGCCACCCATAAATTAATCTACCCTCCGCAACCTTTCCACCCACCTGGGGCCTCTGTGAGATCTGGATCAATTGGTTCAAATGGATCAATAACTGGGATTGGATTTGGAACCCCATAGAATAGTAGGGCAATTTTTAGGCTATCAAACTGGCTATGCTACTTACTCCACTAGTGGTGGTGAATAAACCAGGTCAACAATCAGATTTGGAACTGTGCTTGGAATTGAACTATAGGCATCTGCGAGGTCTACCGCATTTGGATCCGCTGCTGGTTCTGGAGAAACTGGATCAACTCCTTAGCTATCTGATTTTCCTTCTCAATTATGTCCCCCCCGGCCCCTACTATCTATAAGTGATCTCGGCGAATCTCAAGACCGATCTCGACAGATCCGTCGAGAAGTGCACCACCAAGTCAAGTAGTTTTTGAAGCGGTTATATACGTAATATGCCCCCCAGCTGCAACAATTAATCTACCGAGCCCCCCCAGGAGGTCTATTATTGCGGGTGGGTGGGTGGATTATAGGGTGGGTGGGAGGCTATAGATTGGGTTGGGTGGGAATTGCCCAGGCGGAATCTTAGTTCCGGTTATTCTAGCAACTATAATGCCGAAGGGGCTAGCAACTATAATTGCAAGCTGAGTCCCTACAATTCTATGGGGGCCGTCTCTAATTTACTGATTAATTAAGGGTGGGTGGGGGGCGGGGGGGAGGGAATTTGAGGGCCCCACAAGGGACGATCTCTTTCTAGAGCCCTCTAATAACATCATTGTCTGGCTCACATGACTGCCTATAGTTTCTTATGGCCGACCCAACAACATTCCCGTTCATACTATGTACGTAACATGAGTGGCGTGGGGGATAAAAAAGAGGTGTGGGGGAGACCTAGAGATAGAAATCCCCCCCACCCACCCAACTTGAATCCTCCCACCCACCTGAATTATAGAACTCTCGAGTCCCCCCCCACCCGGGGGCAATAGGATTGGCGAATAGTAGGGGCCCAGATAACCTAAGGGTTGGGCCCTACTATTGCCACCGTTGTAAATTCTGAACTACTATGGAACAACCCTTAGGCTATCGGAACAGGAACGGCAACATAACCACCCACCACTAAATGTTATCTACTGATACGGGGGGGCCCGGAAGATAAGTAGGTAGGGGGGAGTTATAGTTTTGAATTAGCCGGGGGCCCCTGCTATCTCCCACTCGGGCCCCACCCCGTGTGTGGGGATGGGTGGGGGGTTTTACCGGTAGATTATTGTGGGATAAGTAGTTGCATAGTTGCACCACCCCCAAAAGATTGATTGAAGCATGTTACGTATAGAATTAAATAAACTATCGTGTGTGGGGCAACAATCTATATCCTGGGGTTCTAGCCATTTAGATGGGTGGGGGTCTAGCCGAACCCCAGCGAATGGTTATTGTGGGGGGTTTAGTTATACATTGCTCGACCTATGAGAAATATCGTTTGACCCGTGTTAGGACAATGGGGGAATCCGTACGGCTCTCCACTCATGCGAGAAACGGACATCTGAACCAGACTTGTTGGGAGCTACTAATTGACTACCTCGAATCCCTCTGTCCAATAATGCTTCGTTCGACTACATCGAACTACTATATTCTTCCGCAGCTCATGATTATCCAGGCATTCATTCTTTGCCCGGCCCCTTTGATTGAAGTGGTCAGTTGACTCCTGCCTTCCTCTGACTCTGATGTTGGTCATTCCATTAGTTAGGGCCTGGCAAGGGAAAACAAAAGCAACGATTGATCCTCCAACATCAGAGTCGGGTTCAAGAGTCCCCCATCCCGAACTGAAAACATCGTCGAGCCGGCCAGATGGAGCTCAGCGGATCGACAAATCTATCATCCCGGCTTGATTGAAAGGCTAGACTAGCTGCTGCTGTGACGAATCCAGTTTAGGTTGATGCTACGTTTGATACTCCTCCCCTGTCTCGAATGAGTTCTATCTCGACTATTCAAGATAGCTGGGTGGGTTGGGGCTTCAGAAGCGGGCAAGAACTTGGGTTCAGAAGCAGGCCTTCAGAATCGAGCTATTGCCAGGGTTGGGAGGCGGACCCCCCAACCCCACCCAACCCGCAGGGACAGAAGTCTTGATTCCCCGGATGAGAGCTAATGACTTAAAGCAAGGGATACAGATATGGGAATTCAAGCAGTAAGTAAGCCGATGGGAAGCACTAATATCACCCTCCCACCCATCCCAGTTTTATGGAGAGGAGCCACTTTATAGAATTCCTAATTTCTCAAAGTTGGTGGGTGGGTGGCCCCCTAATCTCCCACCCGGGCCCCACCCCAATCATCGGTAGATAACGTTGCTGGGTGGGGGGTTGACGTTGAGGCTGGCACCCTTTATTCAGAGGTTGATCGATAGAGGCTCGTCAAGAATGAATCATTTGACAAAACCTCATATCCGAGTCTACGGCTCTAAAGAGGCCCCCTAATCACTCCCCTATCTAGTATAAGATGAAGTGTTATTCCATGAATTCGTCAAACATGGACATTCACGATGCCAATTCTAAGTGGCTATCCCGGCCAGCTGGACCATATATTGATTTGCCCCGATCATGAATGGGCTGGGGAGGCCGAGGAGGGAATCAAAAGATATGGGCGGTGGGGAGAGGGAGTGGTTGGGTAAGCACTATGTTCCAAGGGTTGGCCGGGATGGGCGGGGATAGAGGGGGGGTGGAGAAGAAGCTGGGGAAATGTGCAAGCTTGGATTCATGCTGGTGAGTGGAATAGGGGGAAGCTCGCATGTTTGATTCCGCCCGGGGCGAGCAAGCGACGAAGGGGTGGGTGGGTGGATTAGCCGGGTGGGTGGGAGGCCCCTTTCTGGGGTGGGTGGGTGGGAGATAAGGGTGGGTGGGAGGATGAAGGTTGTAGTTCACCCCTGGAACATTAGCCCCCCGGCAACTATAGCGGGGTGGGTGGGTGGAGGTTGCAGCCGGGGCTAGCAGGTTTATTAATGAACTTCAGTCAAGCCCGTACTCTAACAAGCTGCTCGAATTGGGGTGGGAACTTAGGAGGAGGCTATGGGACTGATGCCATTAAGTGGGAGGGAGACACTCGACTGCGAATATTTTAAGGCTGGGTGGGCCGGCTCGCCAGTTCTCGATCCAAAGCTTGTCTGGGGGATATGGATTGCACAACAAACAATCCTGACTTTATCCCAGGGGAATCAGGCTTCTCATTTCTTTTTTGTCCCTCGACTGCCCAGAGTAGGGCGATTCTTCTGTGACTCAGGGAACGCGACCTGAGTTGAGCCATCTCTGGATGCACTAGTAGAGTAAAACCCTCATCCGATGACGAATTGTCAGAGGCCGAGACCTACCTATTTTTGTGCAAGTATTCCACCGAGACCTCGACGGTGGAGTATTTGACCTCGGAGTATTGATGTGAGAAACTTCCGGGTGGGTGGGAAACATAGAGTTTGGACCGTGAAGGAGCCAAGAGGCCAGAAATCCCTGGCCTAGATGGAAGCCAACCAAAGTAGTGTCCATTGCCCCTCTACTCCTGACTCAGGAGCTGGGGGAATATAAAGATTCCCATCCTATCTGGAAGAGATCATGAAGTATCTGGGAAGGCCAATTCCTTTCTTTGTCCCCAGAACCCATCATGTGCAACGGCCGAGTGAGTGATGCTAGTGCCTCTGCTTCAGCAACTGCTGATAGTATCCCTCCCACCCCCAACTAAGTAGGGTCTGGGATTGGGTTGGCCCCCCTCTTATTATTGTAGGGAATGGGGAACCCCTGCAAGGAAAGGTGTTAGTTGTTCCTCACTCCATGGATAGTTCACGCCTGCCTCTTGGGGGGTGGGAGGACATAGTTGGCCATGGTTGTTAAAGTGGAGTCGAGTAAATGATAGCTCCAAGCTCTCCCTGAAGTAGAGAGGATCTGAAAGGGCTGACTGCTCCGCATTCGAGACTGGCCTGGCATTGACTAATAGGCTACAGATCCTATCAGTTTCAGCAATTGATAGGAGGGAGACCCTGGACAAAGTGCTGAGCGAACTGAGCCGGGGGAAGGGGGACCGGTACTGGTAAGGGATTGTGCTGGGGCAGTTGGGAGGGCTGGGTGGAGCTGCAATGGGATAGAAAAACTGGCCGAGCGCGCCCGAGAGCTATAGTAGGCATCGGGGAAAAAGACCTTTACGCATCAACAACTATGGAAGGGGGGCCACATTGGGAGTTCCCCCGACCACCTTCTTGTTCTCGTTCTCGTTCAGTCGAGTATTACAACTTAACCACCCACCTAACCCCACACATGAGGCTACCATCACCCTCCCACCCACCCCTGCCGGGGCCTCCCACCCCGGCTGCGGCGTATAGTTGGGGGGGTGGAAAGTGATAGGGGGATGGGTGGGGGGTCCCCGGTGAAAATAGAGTTGCGTAGGGTGGGTGATTAGCCAGACTTTATGATTGCACAATGATCTACCCACTATCCCCCCCACCCGGGCACAACGACCTACCGTAGTATAGCCAGCCAGCCCAGTTATATAGGTAGGGGGAATGATTCATCTTGTTGCCTGATCACTATTCGCACATGTAGGTTCCCTATCCGGGGCTTTCCACCTTCTCTTCAGCAAACATTTCTTGAATCAGCCTGGGTCGATCAACATATGGAGATAGGGTGGACCTTGTTGATTAGTATGCAGACGCGAGTGCTTCCACTCGACTTCAGAGAGATAGCCCGGGTGGGGGGGGGCCCGGTGAAATAGAGTTTAGTGGAAAAGCTTACTCATTCTAGTTACAGAATATCTATGAAATCATTTATGCGCTCGCAACCAATAGTAGGGGCCCTACTCTCAACTATAGCCCTACTCTACCAAAAACTAGGGTGGGTGGGTGGGAGATAACACGGTGGGGCGAGGGATTTCTTCTATACGTGATATGGATGCATCGATATTATGTCCATAGAGATGACCACTTTATTTCATGTGTGGGCGGGGGGGAGGGCCCCGGGGGTTCTAGGTAAACCCCCAGGAGGTAGATTATTGTGGGGGGCGTCAGTTCGGTCGAGGCCGAGAAATCAACCTGGAAGATAGCATTGATCGCACTCAACCTGCTGATGGGGATAAGAAATTCATTCCGGCTGGTCACACCTCATTTGCTAGTTTCAACTGGTGTATGGGCTTCGGGAGCATAGCATCGTTGGAGAGAGGGCTTGAGAGCAAAGCTCCAGGTGCCCTACGGACAAACCCCTATCAATCATTGGCGGGTGCCTATTGTTGAACCCCCTACTCTAGATAGGGCAAGGAGTCTTGTCACAGCATTCTCGTATTCCGAGCATTCCTCCATCTATAGTAGTCGAGGGAGCGCAGCATTCTTGATTTGCATTCCTCTCTCTAGCATTCTGCCCTATGGGCCAAGCTCGCAGCCAACAACAATAGCCCTTCCATCATCGGGGTATAGGTATAGGGCCATTATCTATGTTAAAACAACCGATAGGGGTGACGATGAAGAGATAGGCCTTTCGATGACCCGAACCAATGGAGGTTCTGTCCATCTATTAAGAAGAAGAGCTTGTCCCATTTCCCATGCCGTCCTGAGTGAGCCACCAACCATAGTTAGTGGTCATGTCACGCATTGGCTCGGACACAGTTCTTAGTATGTGCTCCGGCAAACTCGGAAACGAACTCCTCCTCGACATGGGATGGCTATCCCTTCTATAGACTCTATTGGGGAGGGTGGACGAAAGATCTGAATCCTGCTTCTTCAAGCCCAGGATTGCCCCTGCTATTCGTTACACTAGCAGCCGGGGTGGGTTGGGGGAGAAAAGTTGAAAGGTCGAGTAACTAGAGTCCAGTGAGTGGGTGACCAGATTAAACGAGAGGAGCCTTAGACAGAAAGGAGGGGGTTCTGTACTGACTGAACATCTGTTCTCCCCTCCACAGCAGCTCCTCATGACCCGCCAGATCCATGACCCAGCGGTTGGCCGTCCCGTTGACCCAGCAGTAACAGAAATCCCCTTCTCTCGTTCAACAATAGAATGCGAGGGCTCGCCGATGCCCCACTATCTAATGAACAGATATGCCTGACCATGCTGGAATGGAAGGAACAGAAGCAAACAACAGATTTCTGCCTCTGCACGCCTATCTCTCGATACGACTCCTTCCTCTTGAATTCTCAGTGAGGACCATGCCGATAAATGCCCCTCTCTCTAGTGGGGGAAATGGATTAGATGTGATTATTTACAAGAGTAGGATTGCTCCTCTCCGTCCGTTCGAGTTCTGATCTAGGTCCAAGAAATGAAGTAGATGCCTATCTAGCCTAACCGCAGTAGATGGTGTTGATAGGGTGGCAAGCTCGTGAATCGTCTCCCTTTCCCTGACCCACTTCTCTAACTCCGCGTATGGTATCCATCAGCTAGCTCGACTACCTCTCCAACCATTCCTTTATTGCGTGCCGATCGACTACTTGAATTGGACTTCACCCACCATCGTATCATCTGTATCCCACCGATCTCCTACAAGAAATTCCCCTCCTGCCTCACTCGCTCGATGGTCGGCGGGTAAGGAATTAACAAGCTATCTTCCAGCCGCCCCCAATGGATTGGGGTGGGTGGGTGAAAGGCGGCCCACCTGCCTATCTCTTCGGATACTTCATTACCACCCGATCCGGGCCGAACCGGAGCTAGATTCCTTCATTCCAAGCCCTCCCCACCTGTGAACGTGTAGAACTAACTGAGCGAGCGAGTCGCTCTAGGTTTCTTTATTCATAGGTGGGTCCGGTCGATCATTCCCGGCTCCAGAGAGAGGTTTGTAACACGTTCATCCCGCTCTGTTTCTATCCGACTTGCCTCTCATTCTTTAGAATCCATTGATTGGGGGAGTTGGGGAATCTAATCTGCGAGAAAGCGTATCCGAATGAAACAAATGCGATCACCCCCTTCTTTTATTATTGTTGGGTGGGAATTCTAGTTGGGGTGGGTTGGGGGAGATAGAAGGGGCTGGGTGGGAGGGAATAGATGGGCCCGGGTGGATGATAGTTGGCATGTTATGTAGAGAATCTGGGTCTGCCATCTTGAAACTATAGAATGGGAGGGGCACCCCACCCATAAATTGGTAGAGCATCTATCGCCCTCTCTCCCACAATCTGAATGTGGCAGGGGCATGGATAGTAGAGAATCTAGGCCTGCCATCGACTATAGAATGGGGGGGCACCCCACCCATGAATTGGTAGGGCTAGACTCTATAGGGGGTGGGTGGGTGGATATAGTTGCCACCAGGAGCCGTCCTCCTTTTGGAGGGATTCGGGAAGCATCACCGAACCATTTTCTGCTAGCTCATGGCCAGGGTCGGTGTAGCACAACCGATTTGTGGAGTTTCCTATTGTCGGGGGTTCAAAAAAACCCCCGACTGGATATAGTTGCTCCGTAAGGGAGGGGCTTTAGTAGCCAGCGCCAGCCCTCCCTCCCTAGGCAAGAACGTCGCGATCGGGCTGGTTGCTTGCTTTCGAACGCGGTGCTAGTCGCTTCATGAGCTCATGCGAATAGCACTCCTAGGAGCCAGAGGCACCGTATTATAGCCCGACGAATAGGGACACGATCTCTCCCCACACTCAGCCTATCCCTAAGGTCTGCCCCCCTCGTCAAGAATGACTCTGACCCAACTTTCCCGGGGGTTCACTACGTGTGTGGGGTTGGGTGGCAATATATATATATTTGTTGGCGGGAGGCAATATATATTTGTTGGGGGCTGCTAATTGAGTGAATAGAAATTTGGGGGGCTAACCTCGGCCCCCTCTTACGCCTCCAACTATCTCCGAGGAACATTAGCCCCCCACAATAATCAGGGGCAGGTGGGAGGCAATAGTTGAAGGCAACTATATCTTCTTGGGGGCAGGTGGGTTCGCCGCGGCAGGATTAGATTCTATACGTAACATGCCCCCGCCACATTATTCCACCACCGCACCACCCCCTATTTTGAGGTGGGAGGAACTTTAGCTCCCTGCCCATTCCTAGGGGTGGGTGGGAGGCAGAACTATAGTTTCCCACCGGAACAGCAACATAACCACCCACCCATCCCCACAGACCCACCCACCCATTAGAAGAATTCTAGGCTTCAGCTATCCTCCCGGGGAACTATGATTCCCCCCCACCCGGCGGAACTAAAACTCCCACCTGCCCCTACAATTCTATGGTAGGTGAGGTAGATTAATTGAAGCCGGCTAATTCCCCCCCACCCTAGGGATGGGTGGGGAGAGGTAGTTGGGTGGGTGGGGGGGCAATAGGATAACGGCTAGCCTCCCACCCATCCCGGATTGAGAATTCCCCCCCCACTCGTGAGGAAATGGGCCTGGGGGCCCGGTGAGAGGTTCAAGGGAATCGAAGGCACTGTTTGGTGACTAAATCATGTGGTTATTTCAGTGATGCCTGCGGTAAGATCGGATTGGAGTATTCTAGTAAAGTTGTGTATTTGTTGTTATTCGCCTCAACTTTCTATAGTTGTTCTCTTTTGACCTGGTTCGCTATCGCTATCTAATCCATAGTGAGTGGGCGTTTCATTCATTCTAGTTGGTGTTTCATGAAGGAATTCAGAGAGAAGATTTGCCTTGGGTATGCAGGGTTCAAACTGTAGCATTCACTTGTTCACCTCTATTGACCAGCGGCCCACTATATATCATACTATGACACGATGAACTCACTCCGCTGCTTCCCAGACATCTGCTAGCGATGAATTCGATTGCGCCACATAATAAATCATTTATTTGTATGATGAAGAGAGCGAGAACGGTTGATGGAATGGCTGGTAGAAAGGCCATCAGCCGTTCGTTTGATTTTCATAAATGTCGTTATGTCCCCTCGGACTTTGAGCTCACCCCACCGGCCCATTTCCACCAACATGCATGCAGTGGTGTTTGACTGACCCGCATCTATGGTATAGCCCTTTGACCCCCCTAAGTGGTTACGGACGCGACCCCCTCTCACCCACAATCTATTAGAACCTGCTATGATGGAGTTTGTTCATCGACCTCATCATCATTTATATACCTGTTGACTCTATTTACAAGGAGCAGCAGAACTCCGCAGGGGACAAGCAGCTAACTAAGGGGGGGGTTCCCGCTCCTCCTCTAGGCATCCTCCCCCGTCGCCTGGCTTTCCTATCGATCGCTTCACCTTCCCGAACAAAACAAGAACAAGGTGGATCGAATCCACTAGGTATGGGGAGGACATTCCATTAGGTAGGCCAGTAGCAGTCGCGGTAGCGAGATCGAATGAATTGACCTGGCCATTCCATCTCCCATAAGGTAAGACGTGGACCGTACTTAACCATTAGGTTAGGATGGCAAGAGAGTCTGCTTCTACACTAGCTGACTTACTGACTTAGTAGGTTCCAGGAGATATCTGCGAATAGAGAACATGCATGTGAGAATTACCCTGCCCTAGTGGAAAAAGAAACACTCACTTATGGTATGGATTGGAAAGAAAAAAGCCCTACCTCTATAGCTTGGGGTGCCTATCTCCTCCCACCCACCCGAGGGGCCCCCCCACCCAGTGGGTGGGATAGAAAAGTAGGTAGTTCTAGGGGTGGTGGTTTGTCGACCTGGAGGGGCGGGCCAACCAACAACTCTATCTACTATATGGATAGCGAAGGCCCCCTCGCATCTATAGTGTCATCTCGCAAATGGAGCTCATGATCTTGGAACTAATCCGGAGACTCATCACTCTTGCGGGCGATTGTTACTACTACTACCTGACATGCATGGTATAGGCTGGTCCTTGATCAATTGTTTGGGCAGACAAGGTATCGAACCTGAATAGGCTTCACCCCCGGGACCTGGCAATCTGCCAAGAATAGATCTATGGGAGGCGCCATCTACTCTCAGTTGATTTTGCCCACATAGACTTATTCCGAAGCTGAATCTAGTGAGGTGACTAGACCTAGATATGGGTTAGTTCCCCCACCTAGCTATAGCTTCCCTCAGCTATGGGAGAACATTTCTACGCACCATCAATACAGTCCACCAATCAATTGGGCTAGCTATGGGTTAGAAAGAAACCATAAATACGGGAAGAGAGGGAGGGAGCAAGGAGTATACAAGAATAGATCTATTAGTTCCCGACCTTACCACCTATAGAGAGGAAGGAGTCTTGGTCCACCAAGGAAGGAGTATAGGATTCAGCCCCTACTCCCCATGCACACATTGCCTGCAACCCACCATGAAACCCGTGACCCACTAGAGTATTTCGTGCAGGTGCGCGTAGAGAAGATTTGCGTTCTTCCATGCAAGCCCTTCCTCTCTATAGTTGCATTAAAGAGAAACAAAAACAAAATTGAGTTAGTGTTTGCCCCTCGTGATTTCTTATTTGGCACAACTCCACTCGAAAGATACTCAACACTCCACTCTGCCCCCACTCAACCTCCCCCTCCCCCTCTCCCTCTCTCTCCACTCGGCATCCACTCAGCAAATGCTTTGGCCCTACCTCCATATCTGAGGGAGGGGGGGGACAAAAAAGAGGGATGGGAGGGACTTGCCCTACCTCCATATCTGGGTCACCCTTTCAATTCAATTCGATTCAATAGTTGGGTCACCGGGCCATCTTCCTTCCAGAGAGGCCGAGAGGGTGTTACGTATAGCTCAACCACCCCTCCCTATTCTCAACCCACCCCTCCAGCTATTATATAGTTCTATTCTCTTGGCTGGTAACGAGAGGGATTGCTGGAAGGCCTCACTTTCAAAGTTCGGGGCCTTTCTTATAGCCTAGCGTTCAGAGGGCAACCCTTCCTCCTCCCACCCACCCCTGCACCACCATCCGGCTATAGTTCTCTTGGCCGACCTACCGACCTGAACTGAACCGGGTTCTAGACGTAACAGACCTCTGGGGGGAGGGATACAGCCCTCCTCGAGAACCTAGAATCCCCAACCAACCCGGGCCCTACCCCTACCACTCTAGACCAATGCTTTGGAAAAAAGAAGGGTGGGGTTTTTTCTAGTTCACATCTTTCTTTCGGTTCGGGGAAGGGTTAACTATCTATAGTTGTTAGTTCTAACTATAGCAATTCCCACCCGGGTGGGGGGGGGGGGGAATTTGAGTTTTGGAGATGGCAATTCTATACGTAACATGAATGCCCTACATCCTCCTCCCACCGAAAAGGTGATCTATCTGCCTCCGTGGGTTGCAGAGCGACTCCACCACCAATGCGTAGCTAAGCCCGCCGCTCGATCATTCGGTCATTCTTCTTTCTACTGGTTGAAAAGCTATATCATTCGGTCATTTTTCTCCTGGTTGGAAGAATATGATTTTACCCACAATAAAGGTAGGGGCATGACATTCATGTTACGTCTAGAGAGTAGAGCGCATCTGTATGCCGCTTGACCGCATCTGCGCACCGGGAGATGGCGGCCCATCTCCATGGATATGGGCATAATCATTGGTCGACTATCAACCAGTTGCCCTATCTATAGAATAGAAGGGGGTGCCTCTCCCTCGACCACCTCAACTAATAGTTCCCCCGAGTGGGGGGGAATTCTAGCTATAGAAAGGGCCTACCCTCTCAACCCTGAGGGAGAGAGGGATATATTCACGGAGAGGCCGATACAGAAGCCGATAAAACGATACACCTACCCCCCTAGAGCACGAATAGGCACCCTCAGGGAGAGATGGATACATTTCTAGATAGATCGATACAGAAGCCCCCACAACTATCGGGTGGGAGGGCTCCAACTCAACTATAGCCTCCCCACCCAACTATATCCCTGGGGGTTCTAGGCAAACCCTCGGATAGAATTTGTTGCGAGTTGGAATGCAAGCCAATTTCTCAGTGTTTCGGAAGTCCTTGTTATGGAATCGAACCAACTACCATAGAATAGTAGGGGCGGGTGGGAGTTCTAGTTCTAGAAGCATCCATCCACCCCTTAGTCTTCTTTCTTTCACCGTTCTCGGTAGCAACCACAGGATGTCGAGGCATCACTCGTTGAATTCATAGTTGGGGTGGGAACAGAGGGAAGAAAGGAAGAGAGAAACCCTGCCTCTAATGATTCAAACTAGCTCATTCCGGTTCTCCTTGGCTTCATAGTCCCCCTTCAGCTTGGATGTTTCCCACTAATTGGTCAAAAGAAAGGAAGGAAATATGCCAAATCGAGTAACTCTGTCTGTCGGTCGGATGCCATTTGTTATGTCCCATTCCAGGTGGCGGGAG
Source organism: Cunninghamia lanceolata (assembly GCA_027924645.1). NCBI lineage: Eukaryota > Viridiplantae > Streptophyta > Pinopsida > Cupressales > Cupressaceae > Cunninghamia > Cunninghamia lanceolata. The sequence goes on from BSBN01000798.1 coordinate 3,546,929, forward strand.
CCGCTAGCGATGCTTTAGTCGATTGATTCATTTACGGCTGGCAGGTCAAGTAGAGGGATGATTGGCAGAACCAGGGCTTCCTGCCCTTCCTTTTACAGCCAAGATTAAATAATCAAACTACCCGCCCGCCCATAGAACTATTTTAGGGGCAGCACCTATTAGCCATGCTGTGCTTCAGCAGCACCAAAGTGTTGATTAGCTCAAGCCGGAGAAAGATCGATCTCTACTTTTCCGAGGGGAGCCCAGGGGAACAGGGGGGAGATATAGCATTGGGTGGGAGATTCAGGTTCATGAACCCCTGGTTCCATAAATACCTCCCACCCACCACCCACCTCGGAGCTGGCGCGGCTCCTCGGCCCCCCCACCTATTGAAACCCGAGGGTTCTAGGCAAACCCTCGGATATAGGATGCCGAACCAAGAGCCCCCCCAACTATTGCCTCCCACCCACCCCTAATTATTGTGGGTGGGTGGGTGGAGGTTGCAGCCAGGAGGTAGAAACGTTTAGTTCGGCACTGTTCCTCCCACCCGGGCAAATTATTCATCGGGGTCTGATCGGTCTCAGCCAGCATCAATGGGTTCAGTCGATCAATTAGATGCAGTTGGGGTGGAGTCATGCATCCCAGCCGGCTCGAACCAGATTGCTTTCATCAATACCGAGACTCTCTATCATATCCGGCTAATCCGACTGCTTCCCAATAATAGAAAAGAAGGGCCGCTCCTGCATGAAACCGGGCGTGGGAACAATAGATTAGTGCCCCTAATATTCATTCTGATCACGGGTTGGGTGGCCGGGTTCAGAACAAGCTGCATTGGTCTAGTGGATCAACTACTGATTTCGTCTGGGGTCGAGTGTCTCTGTTCCCATCACCTTTTTCTGCAATGAATAGATCCGACCCGGCTGCTTCCAGCAACTGATATGAATCCGTTGATCACCTCGAACTAGCCGGCATGGAATTTAGGCCCATGCCGGGTGGGTGGAAAAGAAGCTAGCCTTATCCTCAGACGAGGCGTGAAACAACCCAGCATGCTTCCCCGGGGTCGAGCAATTGATGAATCGGTTGACTCCCAGCTGACCGAGCAAGTAGGAGATCTTTCAAGCGCAGATCAAGAGGTTGACTAGACTAATGAATTCTGATTCTCCTCACTCAGGCTTAAGAAGGCTTTCACCTTTCAGAAGCAGTTGGCCTTCACTTATTGAAACTAATCTACTGAAGCAACTATTGCCTCCCACCCACCTAGCCGCCTCGTTCCTCCGATATGCTTGTTATGCCGATGACCTCCCGACAGCTCTACTGCCGGGGCATGGAGGGACTGCCGAGTATGTTGTCTCCGATATGGTCGGGCTCATGAATGACCCTAGGTTGGAATCGAAAGCCAAGGTCTACGGTCGGGGCAAGTCATTCCTGGCACTCGAAAAAATAAATCGGGGAGGAGGGGAACCTTCGTCTGCCCCTCTGAAACGCATTAGGAGAAGAATCAGATCCTTGTTCTCGCATTTCGATGAGGTTCAGGGGAGGGGGAGCGGGGAACGAGAGACACCCAAGTGCGAACATGGTTGTCGGGGAAAGCGTCGCATTATTTCTCGCTATAACGAAAAGATCGTTGCTTATCTCCCCGCAACTATATATTGGGGGGCCGTATGCGCCCGAGAGATGTCAGAGAGTTTCTGAAACAGAACATCCCGTCAGCTGTCTTCCTCCCCTGCTACCGGCTACCTCGAGTTGACTGGCTTCCCTCGATATATGAGTTGGTGGGTGAGTACCTGTTTGATTCCTGATTGGTTCATCGCCGAGGGGATAAAAAAGATCTATTAGTGGGTTGGCCGAAACATCCTTTGCCAGATCCCTTACCCGTGTTTAGTCGAGTCGGACCAGAGAAAGCCTGGCAATTCCACAGCCCCAGAAGGGTGGCCCACCGTCCCTACCCAATTGAAAGGAATCTCCGTCCACCCGAGCCTCTCCTGCTAATTCCCGTGTGTGGGCCCCCCCAACTAAACTAGCAGCTGGGAGGTAGATTAATTGTGGGGGGCCCCCGAGTTTTCCCGCGGGTTGAATTCAGAAGCATGTAAGTTCCCTCCGTCCCAATCTTCTGCGGGATAGATGGCTGTCGAGTCACCACCCTATCTCCCTCCCGCAGCCGATCCTAGCATGGATGGGCTTCTATCTTCTAGGTCGGTTAGGTCGGGTTCATCTTGGAATGTTTGGGGTTGGTTCAGCTTCATCTCCCTTTGGTTGGCAGGTGTTCTCTGATTGAAGGGGAAGGTGGGATGAATCGATAAATAAGCTGTTTCGAGATGCAGAAGCCAACCAACCCATCTTCTCCTGGATGGATGGATGGAGTTAAGGGGCTTTGGTCTGGAAAGTCCCTCAAATATATTATTGTGAAGTGCCCTAACTTGGTCAAGAGGACCCTGGTGTTGATTCGTCGATTGATATTTCGTAAATGATGCATGCTACAAATGCATTCATTCGGAACTGGTTGGTGGATCCGAGGCTTTGATTCAGTAGGTGCTTAGCCCCATCCCTCCTTCAATCAACTTTGCCAGTTATATGAAATGGCTAATAGTTGACGGCGAGGAGATGGCAGGATAGGCCGGAAATGGGTTCAGCAACCCATGTATATGAGCGAAAATAAAAGTTCAGATGCCTACTAAACTATGGCCTAAAATTCCCTCCCCCCCTTAGGCTATTCCACCCACCCTAGGAAACGGTATTACCGGGGGTGAACTGCGTGTGTGGGGTTGGGTGGGGGGCTCTGTGGGGATGGGTGGGGGGGCTGGGGTGGGTGGGAGGCAATATATATTTGTTGGGCCCCCCTCCCTAAAACAACAAAATAGTATATTATTCACTTTCTGAAGCATCTATAGTTGGGGTTGTGGTTGGCATGTTACATATAGAATCTGGCTATCCGGAATTGAAACTATGCTTCAATCCATCAACCTTTATATCCGTTGGGGTGGGTGGGAGGCTTTTCTTTCTAGTTGGGTTGGGTGGGACCCCCGCCCTATAGCCACCCACCCACCCCTAGTGGCAGAAGAGTTGTAGGGGTGTCAAGGATCAATCTTTTATTCGTCATGTCATGGCAAGGTGGATAGGGGTGGGTGGGAGGATGAAGGTTGGTCCAACAACCTATGATTCCCTCCACACCCGGGAATAAGAGGGTGATGAAGCACAGGGGGTTCTATTTGAACCCATGTTACGTATAGAATCTTTCCAACCGAACCAATCAACACCAGTACCGATACTACTCATTCTCATTCCCACTGGGCTATGGGCTCTTTCAAGGTCGAGTCCCTTCACTGCTGGCTCTATTGGTCAGTATTCATATTGAATCAGAGATGCAGATTTATCTAAATCTGAGTTCAGTTGTTAATACTATTTAATATGACGAGTTTAGCAGCTAAGCGTTGGGTTGGTTCGATCCCCACTTTTGGTTTTTTCATCCCTCTGCTCTGGCCACAAACTCTTATGAACATCATACCATTCTCAGGTGGGAAGGTGGGAAGATCAGGACTGAAGCCGGCTAGGGATGTCATTTGTTTGTTTGCTTTGTCGGTGCGGGATAAAAATTATCCGCTTTCAATCGATGTTCATTCCTTCGGGGTTGCTTCAATGAATCGATGAACTAGAATGTGCCGTTGCGATGAGCAGGATTCGAACCTTTGACTTGTTCTGGTCGAGTGACTCTATCTGCCTCTTCCCAAGGGTTTGGACTCTCATTCTTCCCTCTGTCTCCTCGACTTACAGTCTCAAGAGTCTGGCCGGGGGCCTTCCTTCCGAGAAAGGTGGTGCATTGAACTTTACGCCCCACCCATCCCCACAGAGAATGTTGTTCCCGATCCTCCGAGCTTTCTTCCCGTATGCAATTAATAAGACCCAATCTCAGAAAGCAGTCTATTGGGGGTGGGTGGGAGGAAATAGAATAGCTGGGTTCCATGATTATGGGTCTGGGTCCATGTTTCAAGATGCTGCGTCATACCCGGCTCACTGATTCGCCGACTAAGAGTTACTTTCTGGCACAATTCCTTTGAGTCGAGTGGATCCGATCATGATGGCCATGAGGGTCTTGATCCAATGCTTAAAGCCATAGAGGTGGAGTTAGCAACCGAAGTGCTGGGAAAAGCTATCAACGAACGCTGCTTCAAAAGCTATTGATTCCAGTTATGATTCTGCCCTTTATATATTGTCGAGCGATAATACGTGTATAGACAAATGGCAAAAGCAGAGGGAATCACCTTCCGAAAGCAGAAACATTCTGCTTCCAGATCTTTATCTGCGTGCAGGTAAAGGGTTGTTTGGCCGGCCTATCTCCTCCCACCCAACTATAGCCCCCCCACCTGGGGGGAGATAGTTAGGCCCCTCTTTTCTCTCGATTGCTGGTAGAACCCACAGGTGGAGAGGGTTTTATTCATCGATTGATTGCTGGTTTCTCTGGTTTCTGCGTTCCATCAACACTTGCTCATATCGACCAGTGGTTTCATGCTTTTCTCATTTCTGATTTTCTTGTTAAGGCCCCAAAAGCAATGAAGGAAGGCCTTTGAACCCATGGGTTGGGAGAGGGAGGAATGACTGAACCCTTTAGCCGCTGAAACCAATCATATCACTACCCCTTCTCGGGAAGAACGAATAGAGGGAAGAATGATAGAATGTGCCTTGAGTCTCGGTATTGAGGGGTGTACGGGCCCGGTTGCCCCCATCTGCCCAATAGCTTTTGAAGGAGAGGCGAGGAGACAGAGAAGAGTCAACCTTTCTCGCATTGAATCTTGGAATCGTGACCCAACCGGGCGGTAGAGCGGAGGTGGGACAGCTGAAGCCGGAAGAAAGGGAAGCTCGTATGAATGGTGGGGAGTGAAGGGGTTCAGTTGTTAATAATTAGATAACATGCTGGCCCGATCCTCAACTATCGTTATGGGGGGTAGAGCGAGCTAGGTCTGATAGGCGATTGCCTTTGTTTTCATTGGAGCTTTCTTCGCTTGCCTCTGTTCCAAATGTTTTTCTTTCAGAAGTCCCGCTTGTTCCTGCTGAACTTACAAGATTCTTTCCAATAAACCCGAGAAAGGAAGGTGAAGGCCACCGCAACTTATTATGGTATTAAGAACTCGAGTCACCATAACAAGCAGTCTTAAGAGTGGATCGGCCCGGGTTCACTCTGTTCGAATGTGGGCGGATACCTGTGAATTCTGGTTTTGCATCCATCCTTTTCTCCCAACCAAATTATACTCCGGAACGTCTTTGGTTCGAATCAACCAACCTCAACTGCACCGTATAACCAATTGTAGGGCCCCATAGAATTGTAGGGCCAACTGGGCAGCACTCAACTGCATCCTCTATCGGAGCTGGGCCGGACAGGGACTTATCTTGTGGTGCTATCACTCCTATCCCTACTTATCGACGAGTGCCTCTCGGTTTCTTTAGGCATCCCCTCTCGGCTTTCTTTCCAAGAAACAGAAACTCGGGCTATCACTTGAAACCCCAACTCTAAATACATATATGAGAGCACGACTGCTGATCGATCGATTCAATGATCCGCCCAATTAAAAGGGGCTTTCTTTTTGGATGGAACGGTGAAACTGGAGAAACTGGAACATCAATCCCTAAGGCTGGAACGAACAACCGACCAGCTGCATTCAAATCCAATCAAGTGCATCCGATCGAGGAAGGTGAAGGCCACCATCAGACCCCGCTCGAAGGAAGGACGATGAACAAACAAACATCATGAAATCACGATATAGATTGGGGTGGGATAAAAGTTTGGAGGGGTGAGGAAGTGTTGAGGGGTGGGGGCTGATAACGTAACTAACGAAAGATGCCCCCCCATAGATATATAGGCCGTTGGGTAAGGCATATAGGGCAGTGAGCGAAGCTCGAGTGGGGGAAGGGCAGGGGCTGATCACCAAAATGCCCGTGTTTGGGGGTGGCCCCACCGACCTATTCGCCTTGGGTCGGTGGAAATGACCGTTTTCGCCCCTTTTTCATGAAAGTGCCCTTATCCGGTGGGGATGATGACCCTTTCTTCGGTGGGAAGGGTATAACGTATAGAAGCATGGAAGCCGTTCATCTTTGGCCTAACGGAATCCTCGGAATTCTAACGGGATGTACTTCAAGTTTGGCTTTCAGCAATCAGCAGTGCTTGGGGCAGAGTCGTACATCACTCCCATAGTGAGGGGCTTGGGAGAGTCCGCAGCTCAACATTGTGGTGTGTATCCTGGAGTAAGGGGTGGAAAGTCCCTAGGTCCCAATGTACAGGTTGGGTGAGGGGGTCCCAATTAGCTATGTGGTAGGGGCTAATTCATAACCCCGAACGAATGAAGGTACAAAGGCGAGGGCAATTCTAGTGAAGACCATAGATGGGTCCGGTCAGAATAGAAGGGTCCGGTCTTCCGCGTCCATGGTTGGCAAGGGTGGGTGGGAGATATAGCTCAAGACGGTTTGGATGGAATCCTTCTTTTAATTGGTAAGGTGAATGAAGGATAGTAACTTGAACAGTGAATGAAGGATAGGATCTATAACTCCCACAGTACTGGAGGAGGTAGACGCGGGAGGTGAGTCTACTGCCAAACACACTAGTCTGGGCCACGCTTTGCGGGATCGTCCTCCGACCCTCCTGGGGGATACGAGGGAAGTCCCTATCGGGCTAATGTGCACTTTGGTGGAGGGGAAACCAAGGCTGGAGAGAATGAGTGTGTGCAACCATCGGTAATCGCGACTAAATGAAACGGGCTATAAATAGGGACAGCCGGCCCCTTTTTCATATTATTGTCAAACTATTAATCATATGTTTGATCAGAGTTGATCCTGGTGGATCATCACCTGCGTTTCCTTCGATAACTGGGGATTGGCGTTTCCAGCTTGAAGCAAGGATTGGGTGGGATACTCGGTGGGCCCTACCAATCGAGAACCGTATTCTGTCCATGATTCTGGCAAAGCTCACTTCGAGACGGCATGGATCAATCAGATGGAAAGAAGGATCAATTAGATAAGTGGCAATCACCAGCTTTGAGCGGGAGAACCACTATCCTTCCGGGATAACCCTGATCCTTCTTTTTCTATTCAGTTTCGATTCACAACTCCTAAGCTAGAAGGTAGAAAAAGGAGGATAGTCTGCGGCGAAACACATCACAAACCCCACCGACCTGCCCTTCAGGACCGACCTAAAGGAATATATGGTCGGGAGAAAAGCTCGGTCGGTCGCGAAGTGCTGGGGGGGAATTTTTATTGCAAGCAGCTGCGAAATGGTCTATTAGGGTTTTAGGGCGTGTCCGCTTCGAAAGGAATAGAAAGCATGACTCCGCAGGACTATCAAAGGGGGACGGAGGGAACAGCCCACATCGTTGAACACCTTAGCAAGTGTCTTTGCCCACGATAGATATTGATACCCAACCTATCTCCACTTCAACTTACTAAATAGAAGGATAGATGCATTCGTGGTTAAGAGATGACTAAGTCCCTATCTAGCCTAGTAGTGAGCTGCCGGCGACAATAGATCTTGGTTTGAAGAGCCAAAAAAATGCTTGTTTCCCTTCCTTAATGAACCAGCTTCGACCCAACTAAGGATTCATAGGATTGTCTCCTAGAACCGAATGAAGGGTTGGGGCCACCAAGGGCCCCTATAATCTCCCACCCCCCCGGGAATACCAGCCCTTCGGGACCGACCATATATTCCTTAGGTCGGTACCAAGGGCGAATAGGTCGGTACCAACCCCACCGTCCCATTCGCCCTTGGTACCGGGGGGTGGGAGATAGGCGGGGCCCTTGGTACCGATTTCCCATTCGCCCTTGAGCACGATTAGCAGAGAGAAAGCTTCCTTCTGAATAATGTTGATTGAACCGCCGGGTATAATCTATGGCATGTATTGGACTACCGAGGGAGCCGGGTTGAATTCTGATTATCCGAACGATTATAGTTGTATGGGGGAATTCCCTCCTTAATCCACCTGAAGAGCATCAATCTAGTTGAAACAGGGGGTGTTATCCCCTGGTAGGCCCTCCTTTAGTCAGGGTGGGAGGCAAGACCTGAATGATGAGATCTCCCCACCTGTTTCTCGGAGAGCAAACTAGTACTTTCATCCGGGAGTTTGTTAGGACCAGCGTTCTCACAGAAAATCAAGATTACAGGATGGAATTACCCAACTCTAGGGAGGGAGGGTTCTCACATGTAGTTTTTATCTGTCCGCCCCTGCTTAGAGGAAAGACATCCGTTAATGCCGCCGTTTACGAGAAACTACCGGAGTAGCTGCCTAAGAGGCTTAACTAATGCCTGCCGACTGGAGGAATTGGATCAGTAACCTTGAACTCGGAATCGGGGGTGTACTCAATTAGGGAGGACAATCCTACAGTTCAGTAATTGAATTCTACCAGACCATCCTTAGCTGCTTTCTTCGGGTCTTCCCATGCGAGCACCAACCGGGGGTCCCATCCTCATAACTACCATGCGAGCACCAACCCAACTTGAGGATAGTCGTCAACGATGGCCCAACATCCTGCTGAACTTCCATTTTGTTTGGCCGGTTGTCAACTCGTGAATCATCCCTCACCGGCCATCTTGATTGAACCCCTGGAGGAGTAGCTCCTCAACTATACTGGATTCATGTGACGATGTTGCCATGATGTTACCCCTACCTTCATCCAACTGCTTCGAAGGCAACTACATTTCATTGTCTTGACAAAGCAGGGAGCAGGCTGTCTTGCCTCCGAGTTCAAGATCTGATATTGTTATTGTTTTCGATCCTTCACTCCCGGTAGGATGGGTACTAGCCTGCCTCACACCCAATGGTCAGTTAGGCCTTCCGGTTGAACTCCTTGTATTTACTTCCTTCCTTCCTTCCGACAGAATTCCCCTAGTTGTTAGTTGTTGGTAACTCGTTACTTCCGGCCCGGCACATTCTTTCTTGATGGGCATCTCCAGTTCTCGCCAGCTATTAGTCGAGATAAACTGCCTTCCTTCCTAGCTCCTCATTCCCTGCCTCCCTCCTTACTATCTCGATCCATCCATGTACCTTTCTATCCTCTTGCCCACCACTAGTGAAGGATGGCCTAGCCTAACTTCTAATCCATCCCGTGCATGCATGCAGGGGTGTAGCTTGCGACGTTTTAGAGGGGCACCACCCGGGGGTGAGGGGTGAAGGAGGGTAGCCTCGGTGGCCCATGGTAGGAAGGAGTAGCTCGAACAATCCAATGAAGCCGGGCTCTTGGGTGGGTGGAAGACTATATTGCAGTTGAACAAACTAGTTGAATTGGACTACGTTTGGTTTAGCTATGGCTCCTCTTGAAGGCCGATATAACGTATGTAAGTAAGGGAGGTTAATAACTAGTCGTTGCCGGTTGAGCAACTATTATGGAAGGAGGAATTCGAGCCTATCCTTCTCGCCCTCCTTATTCTAGTTGTTGAACTCGCTCGATAAAGTAGTTGAGTCAACTGGCAACTACTAGTCCTATATCCACCTAGAAAAGGCCCCCCACAATAATATATATTCCCGCCCTTCGCTATATAGTTCGGTTGGAAACCCGGCTGCTCTAAACAAACAATAAAGGGGGAGGGGCCAAAATCGGTTCATTCCATCTAGTTCGAACCCCACCGGATCAGTGATAGCAACCCCAACTAGAGGATATGGTTCAAATGCAGGAGCTGGTGGTAACAACCGAAAGGCCTGGGTACATGAATTCAGGCTTGGAGAAGGAAGCGGGAGCCACCCCAACCAACAACTATTATCACCCTCCCACCCAACCTGAATCCTCCCACCCACCCCATAGTGGAGTTGGTGAACAATCCTGAAGTCTGGGTGCTAGTGAGGCCCTCGCTTTACTTGGTGAACATCTTGCGCCCTCAATCCTGGCGTGATTGATGCCCGCAGTGTTCCATAATGGTAATATGGTTGGAGTGCGGTGCTAACCCGAGAGATAGAGAGCATTCTATATGTAACATGATTGACCCATTAACATGAGAGATTTCTATCATTGAAGGAAGTCTTGGGCTCACACTGAACTACTTCCGATTATCGCCGGTTGCAGCCGATCCATCCCATAAGGCGGCACATCTATCTGGGTGACTGGGCGTATCTGGAACTGGCAAAGGAGAGGAGGGAGTGACATGACATGAAAATGAGGGATAAGAATCAATCCAATCCAAGCTAGCTGAACAGGAGTGGTCGATGCGTACGGATTAACCAACGACTCAGGCGGGGCTTGCTTAACCGCCATGCTCCCTGGGGTTTGGGAGGACGTTCAGATTACGGGTTAACCTAGTTATAGATTTCTTCTTTGTTCGAATGCATGCCGGAGGATCAAACTAGCTGCTTCTCCTCCCTCTCGCATTATTCCACATCGGATCTGAACCTTTCACAGCCCCCCGGGATGTGATGGGCTACCATCCAGTCGACCCAGCTACCATTATTAGGAAATGGATTGATAGGGAAGTCATTGGTTCCCTGGAAACCCCCTCGGAGATATAGACAGATGAGGCCCTATCACTGCTATCGAACCTTATCCGGCAACCTTCTCACTTATTTATTGAGTGAGGCCCCCTCTTTTCTATTATTGCAGGATCAATCAATCTCTTTGATTCCATAGCTGCTTTTGGGTTGGGTGTTAGATGTCAATAGAAGAGGCTGTCAATAGAACAGTAGTAGTTTTCTCGCTTCACCAGAGAGAACTACAATAATAGAAAAGAGGGGGTCCGCAATCACTTCTCCTCCCACCCACCCCAACTATATTCGCCGAGGTTGGGTGGTTAGTCCGGGGATTTGCCCTATCTTCCTCCCACCTGACTTTCTCCTCCCACCCGGGGTGGGCATGTTACATATAGAATTGAGCCCCTCTCTCCCTACCAGCCGATCTCTTTCTTGAGACCACAAGAAATTATAGGGCATCTGGCTCACATGACTACCTATAGGCATCTTATGGCCAACCCAACAACAACTATTCAATCTCAATTCCCCCCATAGATTGAACCATCTCGGAATTGAGTAATTGTCTGGCTCATATGACTGCCCCCTGCTTCAATAGATTATTGTGACCCAACGACAATTCTCAGGGTGGAACCATCTCTCCATTGATCATTTTGATCGCGGACATGACTGCCCGGTATATTATTGTGACCTTGCCTAGAACCCAAAATCAAAGTTCAGATTCTGGAAAGATCGATCTCTATTCTTGAGAATCGATCTCGGGGGTGGGTGGGTGGTTAATACCGAGGAACAATTCGCCCATAGAAGGTAGGGGCCCAGAACCTCTACCCTGATTCTATATGTAACATGCCAACTATCATCCACCCACCCCCGAATTGAACCCCCCACCCATTTGAATCCTCCCAGGTTGGGAGGCCCCTACTATTTGAAGGGTAGTTGGGAGTTCCGTTGTAGTTCGAGATCGATTCGATTTATTATAGCTTTATTATCCTACTATCCACCCAACCCTGGGAACTAAACTACAGTTCCGGGTGTTAGAGTAGGTAGGTTTACATTGCCAATTGATGATGTATTGTCGAGATTCCCCCTACGATGCATATTCTGTCGTACAGGCAGCTGTATCGAACATGCAGATGAGAGTCTCGCCCCACCTAACTAATGAGAAAGAGACTGTCAAGCAAGCAGCACGACCCGGTTCTACGTCTGAAGTGCTTGTCCAAGGGCCAACTGGAATCACCTTTGTCATTGTATACCTTTTGCAACGAAGGAACGAATGTGACTGGCACCCTACTCTAAACCCCGACTAGACTAAATGCCAACGGTTTAGTGGTTGCCAACTATAGGATGGGGGGTGGGAAGGGGGAGATGGATATTCCCTACAAGTTCCCCGTGTGTGGGGTTGGGTGGGTGGCCCCCTCCAGGAGGTAGATGCCGTTGCTAGCCAGGCCCCCGAACCTCCATTTCTCACCCAACCTATATCTCCCCCTACGGCCGGAAGAACTAATCTACCTCCCGTTCCACCCGCCCCCTGTAGTTGCTTGGGGTGGGTGGCGGGGGGGAGGGCCCCTACTATTCTATGGGCCGGGAGGCCCCGGTTAAGTCTGAGGGTTTGCCAACAACTTAACCAGGTGGGGGTGAGATATAGGGTGGGTGGAAAGTAAAGGGGATGGGTGGGGGGCTACGGCGGGAGGGGGTGGGGGGCATATTTTCGGCCGAGGGGAGACACTCTTCTTCACGAAGTAAAGAGGAGGGGTTTGCCTAGAACCCTCGGGAGATAGCTGGGTGGGGGGCATATTATCGGGCCCCCCCAACAACAACATCTACCTCCCTCAGCATCTACTGAAGCAACTATTGCGGGGTGGGTGGGTGGATGATAGTTGGGTGGGTGGGTGGATATTAGATGCAGGTGGGAGATATAGTTCCCTCCCTCCCTCCCGCCAATCAAAATATATATTGCAGGGTGGGTGGGTGGGTGGTTAAGACTCTCTTGAACGCCAGTACCATCTCCTCCCACCCACCCTACTATAGCCGGGGTTGGGTGGGACGCCGAAGTGCCCCAGGTGGGCAATATAGTCTCCCACCCACCAACTTTGAGCCTCTACTATAGCGGGTTTACCTAGAACCCTCGGTTTCTCCAATTAGTTGGATAGCCCACCCAACTATAGCTGAGGGTTCTAGGCAAACCTGTGATCTGAACGAAGTGAAGATTACGGTTTCCCCTCGGGAGAGGTAGGGGTGGGAGGGTGGCCCCCCTGCTGAAGCCCCCCCCAGATTATTGTTGTTGTTGTTGTTGGGTGGGAGGCAATATATATTTGTTGGGCAACAACTATTGCGGGGTGGGTGGGTGGATTATAGCGTGGGTGGGAGGCCCCAGCAAGGGTGGGTGGGAGGGTGATGGTAGCGGGGTGGGTGGGCAACTATAGCCGAGGTTGGGTGGGACACCGAAGTGCCCGGGCGGGAATTCTAGTCGGTATATTATCGTGGTTTGGGGATGGGTGGGGGGCTAAGGTTCTCCGGGGGGGAATTTCTATTAGTTTGGCCACCCCTCAAATATATTATTGTGGGGGGCCCCTTCAAATAGAAGTTGGCTAAGCCAACCCTATCACCCCCCACCCACCCCTGCAGGGTGGGCGCCCCCTCTTTTCTATTATTGTGGGTGGGAGGCCCTATCTACCTATCCCGGGGCCTCCCACCCACACCAACTATCGTAGGGGGTTTCAAAGGGCAAACCCCCGGCCCCATCTATCCTCCCAGGGGTGGGCGGCCCTTCCTCCCAACCCCGGGGCCTCCCACCCACCCCTGATAGTTGGCTCCCCCCTTTCCAATTAGAGTTCCGGGGATTATAGAGAATTCTAGCTATAGATGCGGTGATTTTGATTCGTGGTTCCCACGTTCGAATGAATTGAATAGTGCCGCCGGGCCTGACCTCCAATCAATAAGTAGTTAGCCTAGTTTCAGTCTGAATTAGTCCCCACCCAGGACATCGGCTTCCGCCAACAGTGAACTCCCGAGGATCGCATCCCGCGCATATTCTGCATTATAGCCTGCAACTGATTCAGCTTCCACTTCTGGGAGATCAAGAGGAGCTTGATTAGTTTCTACTAGACGAGGGATGGAGGACATAACCAATATGGGGAACAAGGGAATACCAAACCATATCTGCCTTTGCACCGTGACGATCTCACTCGAATTACGAGAACCTACACGTATTAGTACGGTAATAATGATCAAACCAATAGATACTTTGTGAGAGACCATTTGAGCTGCAGATCGTGATGCCCCCAGGAAAGCATATTTCGAATACGGGGGAGTTCCGGTTCCCAACAATCAACGAGAGGTGCCCTCTATGGACCATACAAGCACATCCTTCGTCACCCCCACCGCGCTTATGGCTCTCTACCCCAACCAAGGCCGCCCCTCCTCCTAGTTCTCCCCTACATAACTGGGCTTCGATCAACTGACTTTAACCCCCCACCCCAGGCTATAATGGTTTCTTGGGGGCGGGTGGGGGGCCCCCTGCTCAAATAGCCGGCAAATAGCAATGTGTGTGGGCCCCCCCTGGGAGGTAGATTATTGTGGGGGGCATTGGTTCTCCCACCCACCCTAGAACAACTAATCTACTGATACTGGGGTGCTCCCACCCGCCCCCCCCCCCCCCCCCCCCCGCTTCAGCCCCCCCGGGTATATTATTGTGACGGGAGGTTAAGTTCGGGGATTTGCCATATTAGTTGCCCCCCACCCGAGGTTATACCGAAATCTGAACGAAGATTCCGGGGAGACCGGGGTTTTCCAAGGTGGGTGGAATAGCCTTAACCCCCCACCCAGTCCCACACACGGTGGGTGGCCTATGCCCCCCACCCAACCTCGGGGTGGATGGGAGGATGAAGGTTGCAGTTCACCCCTGGTTTGACCAGAATCTGAACGAAGATTCTGCTTTGACCAGAATCTGAACGAAGATTCCGGAGAGACCGGAATCTTTAGGAGATGTAGGTATTACTATAATCTGTTAGAAGTTTAGACTACGTAAAACACTCTTCTTCACGAAGTAAAGATTATGGGGTGGGTGGCAAAGTTACGGGGCTGGGAGGTTAAGTCCGATGGTTTGCCTAGAACCCAATAAAAATATATATTGCCCGATTTCTTCAATTATTGTTGTGGGGGGGCTTCAGTAGATGCCTAAGGAAACAGACCCCCCTTACAGTTTCTTCAATTATTGTTGTTCCGGCCCAATAATATGCAACTTCTATTTCTTAGGGGCCGGGTGGGTGGCCTATGTCCCCCACCCAACCCCGGGGTGGGTGGGAGGCAATAGTTAGGGGGGCCCCCCACAATAATATATATTCCCTATTGTTGGGGCCCGGTATAACCCCCCATCCACCCCAGATCACTCTTAACCATTAACCGACTCCCCCCTCTTCTAAGGGGGAGTCCTCTCCCGGCTCTAGTTGGCCTATCCATACTAGGGGCGGGGGAGGACTCCCCCTCTCCCTAAGGTATTGGTCTATCTATACTAGGGGCGGGGGAGTCCTCTCCCAACTAGAGTATAGTAGGCCGGGGTTGCCCGGGGCCCCAACCCCCATTACAGAGAGGGGGGAGAGGGGAGCCCGAAGGGGTACATAAATGCCCATGCCCTCGGCAACCCCCTACTATATAAAGGTAAAGGTGGGGGGGGCCGAGCGCCCCCTATCCATAGCCCCTACTATACTGTATAAAGGGGGAGGGGGGGACCCCTACCTCTATATTGGCGGGGGGTGGGGGGGGCACTCGACCGACGGGAGAGGAAGTCGAGGGAAGTCCTCTTCTCTTGGTCGAGCGGTTCGCTACGCTCACACCCCCGCTTCTATAATGGGCTATCGATCGAGAGCACCCTTAGTGCTAGTGGGGGAATTCTAGTTTGTCTGCGAAAAGCCGCTTCACAATGGTAGAGTCTCATCTTGCGTGTTGGCTGAAGTTGCAATAGTCACATTGAACCCTTGGATATGCTCAAAAATCTCGAAATGATCTTCTAGTTCTGGGAAGAATTCACAAAACTCCATCTCCATCGGGAACTGGATGGAGTTTTTCCGTATCCAGACCAGAAGGTCATTTTCCGACATGACTGCCGAAATCTTTTCCGAGGAATTATACATCATATGCCCTCGGAGAGTGCTTCCTCGTAAGGAATCAAACATCATATGCCCGCTTCGTCGTGCGACTCCCTCTTTCCCCAATGGATTGGCCCGTTCCCGAGAGCACTCGACCCGATCTGCCTGTGCGAATTTCTGACCCCGTAGAATCTCCATAGCCAATTCTCCATTGGAACGGAATGCCTTTGGAACTACTACGATTTCACACGATCTAGGAACTCCCGTGATGTTGGCGTGATTTGGTTTTGGCAACGGATCTTGACGTAATACATTTCCGTGATGAAAATGGAGTCCATTGGGTGTGATAAACATGAGCTTGCTTCCATATCTATGATATAATGAATGAGCACTGCTATCTGCTCTGCCGTGCAGCCTACCTAAATGACTCATGACTGGCCTGCCCTAATCAGAAAGGTTTTTACCATTAGTGGAAAGTTAGTTCTCTCAGAGGGGCTCACTGCATGTAATCACCGATAGGGATCAAGCCCTCGATTTCTGCGAAGCACCCCATAGTTTGGATAGGTCATTTATTAGGTCGAGCAACTATGGTTTGCCCCCACCCCCTCTCCGCCAAGATAGAGGTAGGGCTACCCGCCATCTCCTCCCACCCACCCACCCCAATCAATTTGAGTTCGAGTGGGGCGGAATATATAGAGAATTGGCGCCATATATATTCTAAACACCAACCGTTGCCGTTTAGTGGTTGCCGACTAAACCAACTATAGAAGAAGAAGAAGGGGGTTCATATAGTAGGTAGGGGGGTTCAATAGGGAACTATAGAAGAGGGGGGGGTGGGGGCCCTGTGTGTGGGGTTGGGTGGGGGGTATAGGCGCCTAGGGGGGAACTATAGAAGAGGGGGGGGGTGGGGGGGCTATAGAAAGCCCCCATTATAGAGAGGGGGGAGAGGGGTGGGGGGGCTCACCCCTCTCCCGATGGTCGAGTGCACCCACGGCCATGACCACTATAGGTAGCGGCCTGGGCCCGGCAATATAACCCCCCACAATAATATATATTCCCTATTGTTGGGGCGGGTGGGAATAGACGTGAATAGTAGGGGCCCTCGATTTCTGCCTTATGAAGGCAGGCAGAAATCGAGCTTCATTAGCGTAGCAATTCTAGTTGGTGGGTGGGAGGACGCCAAAATTCCTGGGAGGGGAATAGGGTGGGAGGGCCCCCAAGAAAATAGAGTTGGCTTGCAAAGATTTCTGCAAGCAGAACTATCTCCGAGTGGTTCACGTAGCTACGCTCCGCTCACTCTCCCACCCACCCTGGGGCCCTCCCACCCGGTTATAGGGTTCGGCCCCAGAAATTGTAGCGGTAGGGGCTATAGATAGGCCTCCAAGTATTAGTATTAGGAGAGGGGCGCCCCCACCCCTTTCTAGTTATAGTAGGGGTCCCCCCGGGGTCCTCTCCCTCCTCCCCCTCCTCGGCCTATCAGCGCATAAATGACCCCCCCCACCCCTCTCCCCTATAGGGTTCTATCGTAGCAGTAGGGTGGATAGGCCGCCTCTCCCAGCCAGGAGAGAGCATACCCATGGATGGATAGTTGCCCTTGACTGACGTAAGTGCAGGGCCACGCCGCACTATCTCCCACCTACCCACCCCCTTCATCGGTAGGGGAGAGGTAGGGCAATAATAAATCTCCCCCATCCCCTCGGGTGATAATTCAATTGCTGCTTGCCATTGAATCTCATGGACCCATTGAAACTGAAATTGGAAAGGGAGATGCGAATGGAGGGGAATAACCGATCAATGAAGGAACATGAAACCATTCCGTTTCGATAGAGGTACGGAAAACGATTGGGGGCGATAAAGTAGGTAAAGTGGTTGAGTTTTACGAGTTGTTCCAACCACTGCTGGGGATTCCAAGAGCCAAACGAGAATGAATACCACACATCAGAGTCAAGATCGGGCTCCCTAGTAGAATGTTGAACCAATTCATTCCGAATCGATCAAATTGGTACGGGAGTTGTAAGATGGGAAAACTATGGAAAACACGACTGATTCTAAGAACCCGGTGACCTACCAATTGCAGAAGTGGGATTATGGGCGAGCAATAAGTACTTGAAGGATACGATTCGAGTGTACCATCTTCTTTATCACTCCGAAAGAAAGGCTCGGGGGGAAGAGAAAACGACGGAGGAATCCGAATCAGACCTGAATGGAAATGGCATGAAAAGTCTTTTTCAGAACTCGTGATGAAGGGCGTTATGATGTTATATGAGGGAGATGGAGAAGAACTCATGATTAGTGTGGGTAAATGGAGTAGAATCCGTTTATGGAATAGTCCAATAAAGAGTCATCTCATTGGGAATATGGTCTGAATAATATCTACAGGCGTTGCGCAATCCAGCAGTAGGAGAGTAATTATATAGTGCCAGTTCAGCGCCACCCGTTCAACACCTCAGCGAGGAGTTGATAGAAGGTCGACACAAGTTTGTATCAATTATTGGGGCCCTGAAGGACATGTTTCTCGACGGAGTAATACCGGTCCAGGTGGGCCTTCACGAAATCTACTGCGTAACAGCTCTGATCGTTACGAAAATAGACGAACAAGCTCTCCGGCTTAACGGGGGACTTTCCAATAAGGCGCCAGTCGTGCTCGGTGAACACTTTATCATGTTCGCCACATGTCACGATATAGTCTTTTGCCCAATTGGCGGTGGGGAAGACTGGGCAAGTCCCTGCGGCTAACGCCTCGATCACCTTCGGATCTCGCAGGGCTTGCAATGAGTAATCCACAGCTAGAGGCACCGCCTCAAAAATTTCCCTTTCTTCCCCACCTCACTCTCCGGAAGAACCAAGTCCAGAGAATGCCCCCGAGCTGGCAAGGGGGGAGGAGGCAGGGCTTGAGGGTTCTTCCATGTGTGAGTTTGTAATATCATGATCACCAGAATGAAAAGGGAAAAAGAGAGCGCTCACGGGGGCGGCTGAATTGACCATTGGATGAACCAAAAGGAATGGGAAACAAATTCGCAAATCCATAATGGCGAAATGGTATTTTAAAGCCATAGAGAGTAGTGCACAAAAGATGAAATCCAGAAATTTCCATAGTATTCTATGAGAAGATTTGTATGCTGATCTTCTAAGTACAACGTAGAAGATCAGGCAACACCGGAAGAATTGTGCGAAATAAGTGAATTGATCTAGTTGGGGCATCATTGCTCTAGTTCAAACATTTCCTCTCTCTATATCCAGAACTCTCGTACGAATAGTTAGTCAATGCCTTTAGAATAGTAAAGAGACTACTGTAAAGATAAAACCAAAAATAGAGGAATTCGGGTGGTCAGTTTTTACCAACGGAAAGCATGGGGGAAGCGAGGGTGGGGGGCATATCAATCACCCCGCAGAAGCAACCGGGCTTCCTCCAGCAGTGACCATCATGGCTATTCTAGTTGCTACGACTAGTAGCGTCATTACGGTCACGGCTACAAGTTGGGGTAGCTGGTTGTTCCCCACCGGCGGAGATGAACAAGGAGGCTGCCCCGCCGGTGTATTGTTGGTAAGAGCTTGAAGAGCTATTACCACTGCACATCGTTAGCTCGAAGAGCAACTCCCGTGGGCACTCCCCCTAGAGCTCATCACTACCCCACCACTACCTCATCACTACCCCCATAGTTAGGATCCCCTCATTACCCCACCCCTATAGTTGATGCCCATCACTACTCGACTTCCCCCTATAGGTAGGATGGAGGGAGGTGGGATTAGGACGGGAGGTAGGAGGATGGGAGATAGGAGGATGGATGGCCCCCCCTCGGAATGGACTACCCCCCCTTCTCTAGAGAGTTAGGATGGATAGTCCCCTTCCTGGAGAGTCCCCTCTATCTCTAGTTGGGATGGCTATAGTTAGGAGAGTCCCCGGGATGGATAGCCCTTCCGGGATGGATAATCCCCTATAGTTGGATGGACCCCCGGATGGGCCCCCTATAGTGAGGAAGGAGGGGACTAACCCTATAGTGAGGGGGGCACTTGGATAGATAGTTAGGAATAGGGTACTCCTCTAGAATGGATGGCCCCTATAGTTGAGGCTGGGAATGTCTCGAACTAATTTAGGCCTCGAGAGCTCGTCAAGGTTGGAGCAGACCCATCTTTTATTGGAGTGAGTGCCGTACTAGACTGCCTACCAGCTAATAGGAAGCCCCTCCGACACTACCTCAATAAAAGTTGGGCTACTCCCTATAATAGCGGCTCGGTGTTGAGACTCCTTTCTATAGTTAGTGTAGATGGAACCCCAGCAACCCCAATGTCAGAATGACCTCAGCCTTCTCAATAACCCCCTATCGGGGGCTATTAGGCCTCGGAACAAAATGGTGATCTGTCTGTGCGTCCTTCTCATAGTGATAGTGGGCAGGCGAGGAGCTGGGGTCGGAGAGAACCAACGCCCAAAACTTAACTTGCTGCTCGGATCAAATCTTCCTATACTTAGATTGGAGAATTGACGGTCGTTTTGCTTCAGCTGACCTACTCGTAGCGCTACCCCGGGTGTAGAGTCTACTCTGTCTGTAATTCAGGTAGGAAGATACTAGTGTCTAGTGGCCCTCGATGGACATCTTACCGTTAAAAGCTTCAAACAAGGATCCCTGGGTGGGGGGGGGATTATAGTGCAACACATTCGATTACTAGACTTTCTAGTTCCTGTATGAGCACTACGAGGACGCACTGCCAATGCTGAAGCTTCACACTCCCCCAAAGTCACCCCGTGTGTGGGGCAATTTGAGCCGGGGTTGGGTGGGAATAGAAGGTGCCCGGGTGGTTAAGTTGGAGTGATGGATTCTCTCCCCTGAAAGCAGCGGATGCCGGGGAGTCCATCGTGTGTGATACACCTTTGGATTCCTCTCTGGAGCATTGTCGACGCCGTCCCCGGACACTATTCCGGGGGGTATTACAACACGTTTCATCGGCATCTGTCAAGAAAGATAGAGCACCACCCCTTCGAATCGCCTTTCTTCTTTGGTTGCCTTTCTTCTTTGGTTGTAGGTCTGGATGCTGAAGTAGCCCTTAGACCGCTCTTGCCCTCTCTTTTCCACCTGCCCCCCCATAAGTTGGGTACACCAAACCGGGGCAGATACCAGCGGCATTCATAAACAGGGGGCGTCCCCCTTGTTCCCCTTCAAATGTTGGTATACTCGTGTTTTTAGTCCACCTGGTCTTTCAAGAGCGGTTACGCCTAAGAGAGGGGGGATGATCATCTCGAGATGCGGAGACTGCAATGTCAAGATGAGCGCATCCCATTGTCGGCACTCCCCAAAAAGAGATAGCAAACCGGCCGAGCCTCCCAACAGAGTTGGTTGGAGGAGGGGCCCTATCTCTATTCCAGGAGTAACTGTATCTCTCCCACAGAGGAAAGGGATAGTCCATGCCCCAACCACCCCTACTATCTAGAGTTGGGCATGTTACGTATAGAATCTGGCGTACCGGTCAACTATCAAACTATAGTTGAGTATAGAACCAACTATAGAAAGTGCCGATGAAGCCGATGAATAGTGCCGATGCCCGTAGGGGTGCTGTGGAAAGGTGGGGGTGGATTGGGTATTGGTAGGTGGAGGGTTGGATATTGGTGGGTGGCCCCCCCAAGAGGTAGATTAGTTGTTGGGCCAGATTCCATACGTAACATGCCTACCCCTACCAACACCTCCCTCCCTTGCTCCTCCCGCCCGACTGCTAGTATAGTTCGGCAATTGATAGTTGGTATGTTACACCCTCCCACCCGGTAAACTAGACTAATTCTGCTTACGGCACTGGGTGGCCCATTGCTGCTAATATTATTTAGTTTAGTTGGGTGGGTGGGAGGGGCTCGATAGTGTTACGTATAGAATCTGGCCCCTACTATGACGACTAATTCTATGTCACTTTCCACCCACCCCAGAGATTGATGGCACGAAATGACGTATATGATGTGCAGTTGTAGTCAATGGTTGGGACGAGAGACGTGGTGGTTCTTGCTTCATGGATGCAATGATGTTTGAGAGGGCAATTTTGATGTCTGAATGGCGATGATCGATGGTGGAAGTGAGAGATGCGCATCGAGATCGGTTGGTATGCAGCATTGGGGAGCGATTAGGTTCATTTCAAATTGCAACATTGTGGTGATGGGTGTAAGGTAGCTGGTTTAGGTGTAGCATGTGGGCTTTGGCTTTGGGTATTGGGCTTTGCTGTGCAATAAAAAAAACCGTGGAATGCGTATCAATTACAACTATACAAAGGGGGTGGGGGGCTTTGCTAGTTGCAGCTTTTTTGAGTGTGTGAGTTTATGCTTCCTTCCCTGCTCCAGCTACCCTTGTTTCTGTTCCCATCTATGACTCTGCTTCTGGGTTTCAATCTTGAACTGCTTGAACTCCAACTGAAGGATCTACTACTCGATCTTGAATTGAATATATTCCTAGCTCTATTGCTGGATATCGAAATGATGAAATAGGCTCTGTGGCCTGCGCCTCTACAACTATAGAAAGAGGGGGGGTGGGTCCGGGTCAACTGACACGAAATCTGGATATGAAACAACTCAATCCATGATTAGAAGAGAATATAGAATTAGCACTCAAACTATAGTTGCCCGGATGCTGCTTCAATGGGTTCAAATGCAACTGCTAGATCAATTGGTGGTGAACCCGCCTAAAGAAACTATAGGGGGCCGTTCAATGGGGTTTGAATCACTTGCATCATCAATGGGTACTAGTTCTGGTCCATGCTTATGTGCTGGTTGAAAGTAAACAACTGGCCTAAAGAAACTACAGGGCTCTGCTGCCCTCAAAATTGGCTCTGGCTCCGCCTATGCCATCGTTGCTTCCCCCACTGTCTCTGAAGCCTCTTACTCTGTCTTTTTTCCTTGCTCTCGGCTCTGGATCTGAACCGTAATCTCCGTTTAGATTACGGGTTTCCCTGGAGGATCTGTTGCTTTAACTGTACTAAAGTAGTCCGAAGGTATCCATCGATCATCGCATTGCTTTACTCACTCCAAGGCCTTGCTTCCCGTTGCTCTCTCAGCCAAGCTCTCCAAGGGGGACAGTAGGGTCTCCACCAGTTGCTATAGGAGTAGGCTCTATAATTGGCTCCACGACTGGAGGATATGGATTTGGATTGGCCTTATGCCTGCACGATGAATAGTCTTTAGCACCGCATTTGCTACAAATTGCCAACTATAGTTAGTCGGGGGTGGGCTTTCAAATATGCATGTGTGTAATAAAGCCCGGATAGGGCCTTACCGGGTGGGTGGGAACAGTGGGGGCCCTGAAGCACCTGGTTATAGCTTTTCCAAAGGGTCTGCCCTGGCCCTCCTTTCTTAGTTGTTTCTTTGGCGATGTGGAGGATTTCCATCTATAAGGGATACGAGGAAAGAAGTTGGGATAGGAAGAGATGCTTGCACTAGTGGATCTGTATCCGTGTATAGTTCTGGCTCTCAAACTTGTGAGGATGCGACTATAGTTGGGATGCTACTTTGGCTAATGCTGGATAAACTAAAACTAGAATTGGATATGTAACTAGCTTTGCCCCTGCCGCGGGTGCCAACTAAGGAAGATAGGGCCCTTGCAATTTGAGTCCTCCCACCCACCCTGAAGCTACTTAATTTGCATCTACATCTGGCCCTGGATATCAATCTCCCACAACTATCTCCTCCCTCCCACCCCTGCTGGCACTGCTTACTACTATGCTAGATAATCTGAAACCCCCAGAACTATAATGGTGAGGTTCTGCAACCCTTGCCTTTGTGGGATCATAAACTGCTTTTGGTTCTTCGATTGGATCGAGATCAATTGGTTCAGGATCAACCATATCAACTCATAGTGGCTGGTCGACTATGGGCTATCCCTTTAGGCTTTACCCAGTGGAACTATTAACTTATTGAAAGCTTGGCTCTATGCTCTCTATCTACCACCTCAAAAATGGATGGCTGCAGGCCAATTATAGGCTTTCTCGAATGGGCCATGTAACTAGAGGATCTGGAATGGGCTAAGGCCCTGGAATGGGTTCTCCTACAAGATATCAATTCGGAAGGGATGCTACTGGATTATGCTAGTGGATATAGATATGGATCTAAACGGGGCCCTATCTATCCCATCACCTCAGAACGGGTTATTCGACTGGATCAACTGGTTATTCAACTATATTGTGGTGTTTCTACCTTGGCTAATCGCTATGTTACCAAGGACTCCACAATATAGTTGATCTGCTGCTGGAACTAGATCTGTAGGCTAAGGAGCTAGAGCTTCAACTGGGTAAACTAGTTCACCTGACAAAACTGGGTCAACTACGCAACTATACCTCCCACCTGGGTGGGAGGAAGGTAAGGCCTTCAACAAGGTAAACTGGCCCTGGAACCAGATCTGCCGTTGGGTCTCAATGCCGATCTCAAAATGGATCTGCCAATGGGCTATGGATATGGAGCTAAATCTATCACTGGTTTTGGAATGGATCTAACCCTTGCCTTGCTTCTTCTAGCTCTCAAACGGGCTATGCTACCGAAGCCTTTGCCCTTAATGGATTAATTGCTCAAATTGGTGGCTATAGTTGCTCGGGCAACCACATATGCATCTGGAACAGAAATAACTGTCTCTGGTACTGGATAAAGATCAACTGAGTCCATGGGGCCCCTATAAAACTAGGGGCTTTACTACTGCCCCTCTGTTTGTATAGGGGAACGAATGCCCTATAGAAATGGAGGGGGCTCTGCCCCAACGGCATAAATGCCCTATCCCCCCTGGGTGGCAATTCTCTGTACCTTGTGAGATCTGGGACCTTGCGCGTGCTGCGCCATTTTGATTCGGTGTGAACTCCCATATCGATATAGGGCGGTGCTATATGATTAGCTAGTTGGACCGCCCTTATCCCGCCTTCCACCTTGATGATCTCTTATGCCTGCCTTATGTGCCTGCCTTATGGTTATCGGACGAAGCTACCTCTGCTTCTGCTCCTTGCTCAGATGCTACCTTTACTTCCAAAGGTGGTTAATCAATTGGCTCTACGCCTAGAACCGGATAAACTTGATCTCGATCTAGAACTAGTGGTTTTGGAACTGCTACTGGAGATGTAACTGAGTCAACTGAATCAATGGGATCCAGGTAAACCGGGGTGGGGGGGAGGAGAAATTGCTTATGGGTCTTGATCCCGAATAGACTTTGGATCCACTCGGTCAATTGCCTACCTCTACTATACGGTGGTTCCGAGCCGGGGCAACCCCTATTATAGGGTTATGCCTTTGTATCTACTGCCATCTGCACCTATGCTTCCACAACTGATGGTAGATCCACTGACTCTGCCGTCCCTCTAGATGCCTTTTCCCTAGCCTCTGCCCCAACCGAAGACTCTGCTTACTCTGTCACCTACGCTACTTACTATGTAGTTGCGGGTGAATCTGCTCGCTATGAATCTATAACTGGAGGGTGTAAAACAGAAACATAAACAACTGGATCCCCGCCCCCCAGCTGCTAATATGGTTTGGGCCCCTTCTTTCATATTACCTGAATGCCGGACTGCCCTATCATTATCCGGTAGAATGCTTAGCGTGAGTTCCTTTGACGAGCTAGTAATTAGCACTATATCCTGATGGGGGGGTGGCCCCCTAATGGGATACTTATAAGAGAAGTCATTCCCCGAACTACCATCGTGTTTTCTACGAGACATCGCCATTTCCCACTAAAGAGTAGGGTATTTTCATTTACTCCCATCTACGATAGAATTGAACAACAATATCTCGATTGTGATCTGCAAACTCGGGGAATAAGGAACGCACTCGACTCACAATTTCTCGCCTCCTCCACACAGTCTCTGCATGGACTCTGACATAATAGTGGAATCCACCGAACAGAGAAGGTGGGTAGACTTTGTGTATCCTAAGCTGTTTACATTTGAAAATCCTTAAGATACGAGCAACGCATACATCTAGAGTTACGTAGCAGTGACATTCATGTTCCGCGTGAAATAGACCAATGATGAAAAAATGCTCCTTCTCTCCAAGATTTCTTCCACTTCCCCCATCCCTCATCTCGACATCGACTGAATGGGCACCTACTTCAGCGACCGTATTTGAAGATTCCAGCTCCCACTAACTAATCTACCTCCCAGGGGGGCCACCCACCCACCCTTATTCTCATGCCCCGGCCTATGTTTCATTGTGCACCTTACCCCCATCTATCTATTTATTTACAATGGCGGCGGATCCCCCAGGATTACTACTAGGGAGGGAGCCGTCAGAAGCACCGCCCACTTCATCAAGTAGTGCCGCTAAGCCGGGCCGTGTAGAGGGTAGGGATCCGTGCACCACCCCGCCAGGAGGCCGAGTATTCCCAGAATGTGGCAACCTAATATGCCGAAGGCACCCCCCTCTCCACCTTGACTAGAGCAGATGCCGAAGGGGGGTGATGAGGTCGTTCCCCCTCTAGAGTACTTGAACCATATAGTTCTGCCCACCTCCAAAATAGAGCGTGCCAAAATTCTAGGCTCTCCTGTTGTTCCTGTCTATTGAACCCATCCGCCCTCTTCACTATCTCATCCACTAAAATAGCACTATACGTCACAGGATCAAAGCCTGAATTGGTTTCAATCGCAGTCGAAGTCATTTCATTTTCAATCATTCCAGTCACAATTGAGCTCGTGCCCTCCAGTGGAGGTTGCGAGGAAGCTGCTGCTCCCCCCGCTATCTCTGAACCAGCAGGATTTCGTTCCGGACAAGCTTCCAGGTCAAGACCTGAGAACCCATCTCCTACAGTGGATATTCCATCCCACCTTTCACCCGAGGATTTACCTAGAACCCTCGAGGGGCAATAGGATTAGCCAACAAACCAACCAAAAATGATCAAAATAGACCCACTATCCAATATAGCGCAGAGAAAAGATTAGGCCACCGACTCCAAACACCCTTAGGTGGTGGCGTGGGAGGAGTCGGATCATTCCCAAGCTGTTCCAGATACTCACAGATAATATCTCCAATCATAAAAAGTTCCCAATACCACAGCTAGGATGCCAAATAGAAGCCTCAATATCTTTGATTTCTTGCTTCTTTCCCCAAGCTGCTTCATCGATTCGATTATTCTCGAATAAGGGCGAACAACAATAGGAGTGCCATGATTTAGTTTTTTCCTCGTTGGTCAATTATAGAGAGAGCGCAATTATAGAGTGAGTCAGTTGTTGATTCCTAGTTCGGAAGTTCCTGGGGCCAGCAGAAACTTCCACCTGCCCCTCCTTCTTTTCGTATAGCCCAGACTAAATTTGGGGCAACCCGGTAGCTCGGGTTCTATACGTAACATGGCCCCCTCAGCCCTTTTCTCGTTGACGGTTAACCGGAAGGCCCCCACCCCCAACTACCTCCTCTCCATGTCCTACTTGAAGATGGTCCATATCCTACTTATAGTAGGTTAGCTCCGCCGCTGATGTAGTGTTGCATCCGGTATGAGCTCGAGGAGCTATCTCCCACTAGAAGATCCAGTGAGCTCAAACAGCTGCACCTCAAGAGTGAGCTCCCTAGATGGTGAACTAGCTTGAGCTACCCATCCCTCCACTATCTCCAGTCACTCGAGTAACTACTGAGTAGACTCAAACGACTGGAGGAGGGGAGCCAATACCCTCTCCACCCACCCACTATAGTTAGTTTCCAGATGGCAGCCCAGTAGGAAGTACGAGAGCAAGGCGACTCAGTACAGTAAGGTTGGTTCCTATAATGAGTAATCCAGAGCAAGATTCATTACTGACCATCATGCGGAACTCCTCCACTCATGAGGAGGCGGCTGGGGCCAGATTATATACGTAATATGATCGGCGGATATTGAATCTTTAGGCGGATATTTATTGATCGATCGGCAGATATTCTCGATCGATTCTTAGATCAACTACCCAACTAGTTGCCGCCCCTACTATAGTAGCACGCCCAACTAGAGACGATAGAACGCAACTACCCAACAACTAGTTGGTTGCAAATAACCCTACCCTACCCTACTATAGTAGCACGCCCAACTAGTTGGTAGTTGGTTGCCGCCCCTACTATAGTAGCACGCCCAACTAGAGACGATAGAACGCCACCCACTAAGTATAGCTGCTCAGCCCACCCTACCTAGGAAGGAGCATAGGAAGCAGCACCCTACCCAGGAAGGAGATATAGAAAGATATACCCAGGAAGGAAGGAGATACAGAAAGATATAGTGGTGGCGAGTAGGGAGGGGTTGGCTTCCGATTCGATCCAGCCTTCCGATTCAATCCAGCCAACTATTATACGTCTTGATTAATCAGCTTGCTAGAATAGAGGGGGCAGGAGACATGGCCAAAAAAAGGTAGCCGCCCTGTCTAATAGTTGGCTGGATCGAATCCCCACCCAATGGCATCTACCTCACCTACCTTGCCGCCCCCCCAACTATTGCCTCCCACCCACCCACCCCAAAGTTGTTGCCCCCCGGCTGCTAGTATAGGGCTATGGCTCGGCGGGGGTTGGGTGGGGGGCATAGGCTTGGGGGCCCGGGTGTTGGCTTGACTCGACTAAGGAATAACTATAGTCCTAGTCCCCTCGGCCTCTTCCCACTCCTTGACCTGAGGCGGGTTTTCCTCCCTACCGGACGAGTTGCCTGTCGGTCGAGCACCTAGCCCTAAACTACCATTTTCTCTAGTGAATCATAATCGATTGATCGCCTATCTCTATCTATCCTTTTCAGCGACGGGGTGGGAGAAGTGACAACTACCGCTTTAACCCCCCACCCATCCCCACAGTGGGGAGTCAATATGAAAGGCCCCTCCCCTATATATCTGGAGAGTGCCCTTTGTCCCTACCTGAGATAGAGAAATCCTTCCGGCTAGCCTTTGATCTATCAGCTCAAATTCCCTGAGATAGATAAATCCATCCAGTAGTCTAGTCTATGGATTGAGCACGCCTACCCCTCAACCTATACCCGATGGATGGGGGATAGATGGGGTGGATGGAGGGGAGATGGGTGCAGTAGATCTGGTGTGACCAGTTTCTAATAGCTTGATCGATCTCTTCTCTCTAGTCTAACCAGCTGAATAGCTGATGCTCTTCTCCGCACTCTCTCATTAGAATTAGGGCCCCAACCCCTGATCACACCCTTTTTATATAGTTGCCCCAGGCCGGTTGTTAATCTGAATGACCCGCCCCAGCTGCGGCATATAGTTGATATATAGGGGTTGCTGAAATTGGTTGAGTCGCCTCACCCTACATATGTAATAGACTTGGATGGATACGTGATACGACTCGACTGGTGACAACCAACACTGATATCACTAACTCTCCTATGGGCCCCCCTCTTTTATATTATTGTGGGGGACCTACCGTTAAGAATGTTAGGGGGAGGGGCCGGTTAACCTACAAGAAAATATGTCTGGTCAGGGCCCCCCACGGTCAGGGCCCCCCACCCCTCTCCCCTATGGGGTTTATAGTAGTCCTGTGCATGCATTATTCCGGTTCAATGATGCCAACTATATGCCAACTTCTATTTCTTGGGGGCAATATAGTTCTAATCGGGGTGGGTGGGTGGATTATCTTGAAATAGAGACAAATGAATGCCCTGCCCGCCTATCCGATCGGAGTAGTTCATGTGATGGATGGGTACCAGAAGGAAAGCGAGGAAGGCCCAACCATGACAGATAGGCCAAAGGATCAACCAAGCTCGCTAGTAGGAGATGGAATAGATTATAAAACCATTTCGGGATCAGAGGGCCCCTTCCTTCTATTGTTGGGTGGGTGGGAGGAGATAGAGGAGCGTTGGCTGGTAATAGAACGGATCAACCGACAGCTAGCAGATAGGGCATTAATGAATCAATAGTACGATCAGTGTATTCCTCCATTCCGGCATCTGAATCGGCGCCTCTGCTGGGGTCATCACCACAACACAAACTGATCACTGCAACTGAATGATATGTGCCCGAAACAGGAAATGAGATAGATCCCGGGTGGGAGGGAATAGTTCATATCGATGAACCCATGATGTTACTAGCTGGTGAAAGATTCAACCACATAGGCACAGGGAGGGCTACCATTTAGGAGTTATAGATCCCGGGTGGGGGGGGAATTATAGCAGAGCAAAGAGGATATTCCGCTCTAGGTTATTTAGCCCCAACTCACTTGGGGAACACCAATGATTCCCTCAGAAATATTCATGCCCATTAAGGAACAAGTAACAGAGGAACATATAAAAGGTACCCACTACCATCAGGGATGCCCAAACAGATCGGAGTCTTTGTCGACCGGGGACAGAGGTTCAGACAGTTGATCGGGACGATCTACTAGGTCATGCCGGAGTCCCCAAGGGAGTAGAACATGTGATGACAGATGCTAATGATCAGAACACTAAAAAGACATCAGAACACCGAAGAGATAATAGAGGATACGACTGATGACTGGTCCGGGGATAGATGACTGGTCTCATTCACCACCGCGTCATCCATCAGACATCCATCCCTCTATTCACGCGATACGACTGATGACTGATCGGACCAACGGGAGAGGACCCCCCCCGCCCCAGGCGGGGGTGGATTCTTCGCACCACCCCCGGGGTGAGGTAGGGGGAACATAACCGGAACATAACCTCTAGGCCTAATCAGATAGGCACGAAACCGGCTAGGCCCAGGCCTTCATGATTGAGTGACTGACGAGCGGGAGAGGGAGTTGGGCCATAAAGGCGGTAAGGGGGCTTCATGGAAGATGTTCTGGATTCAGGACTTGACTTGCCAGGTGTAATCGATGACTTGATAGGTGGGTGGGCGGGGGTAACAGGCTTGGGTCCATGACATAGGGTTGGTCCGGACCGGGACAGTCTTGTCGGGGGGTCAGCCCCCCTACTCTAGAAAGGGGCTCGGAACAACTAGAATTCAGGGGGGGGAATTCTAGTGGTGGGTGGGAGGTCTAACTATGATTCCCAGGGGCCCCTACTATTCTATGGGCAATCTTACCCCCAGATATAGAGCAGGATGGGTGGGCCCCTCGCTTTAGTGAGTCATTCCACAGGTCGAGATATCTGCCCGGGTGGAAGGATCCAACGAGCCGTTGCTACCGTTTCTCCCACCATCGAATGAGAGCTGGAGACCTCGATCAAGAGAAATATTTCTTCTCTGTGCCAATACCATTCCTTCGAGAGGGAGGGGGAGATACTACACTCTAGAGCGGGAGAAACAACGTTCCTTATGTTTCAATCTGTGAATGGGTTGTTCGAGAGCTTCTTCCATCTGATACCGGGGCATATAACATTCTAATAGGCGAGTGCATGATGGACTAAAGATTAGGGGAACGGTTTGAGCCGCGCTCGACCGTTTTGATCGCGTGGAGAGAGGGGGAGGCAAGCCTAAACTCATTGATACGTGTATGAGACCACTCAACCAATAGCTGCTCAATTTGCACCTAGGTTCGACGTTCTCAAGCCGGCAGACTACTCAGCTCACATCATATGATTCAATGCGAGAAAGGTTCATTCAATGCCTGCATCTGTAGATAGAGAACCCGGTAACATGCCCAATGGTAAAATACTTATGGCTTCCTATTGATGGTCAAATGTCAAAAATGAAATGACTGGCAAAATATATTCAATATAAGAAAGAAGGGCCGCCCGAGAGTGTTGTCTCGAGTAGTAGACTTGACCATTAAAGCTCAACCTTGTTCTAAGGAGGGCCAACAGCCCTATTGATCCTATATTCTCCTCCTCTCGGCCATAGATAAATCCTCTTGTTGATGAAGCAGGTTCTCGAGACAGAACGATCTAGAGTTGCCCTGTTATCACGACTTTTGCCTGGTATCTACCGATGGCAGCTCTCCAAAACGGCCGCTCCTCGTCAGAGAGCTCAACCTTTATGCCAGCTGAGAGATAGCTAGAACTCCACTTCTAAGAGATAGAAAGGGGGGATTGAGAAAAGGTCACCCCAGAACTACAGTTTCCCACCCACCCGAATCAGCCGGGTCCCCTGCAGCCTTCCCCTATATAGGCATCGAATCGGCGTTTCGCGATGAACTCACCCGGTTTTCAATCAAGTCAGTCAGCGATGAACTAACCGAGTCAATCTTATCGACCGCCCTACTTTCAATAATTCATTTCTGTACCGGCACATTTCTGATAGAAGGTGGGTCTATGGATCAGATGCGGCGGCCCTGTCCCGAACTATAGTTGCTCATTGACTCTGGTTTAGAAAAGAGAACTCAAGTGAGATGGTTGGGTTTGGCATATCAAGACGAGACCCCCCCCTTTCCATAGTTGTATAGAGATAGAACCAATTGCTGGTTCCCCGTACCTCTATATCCTCCCACCCACCCCCGGGTCGAGGCGGCATGCATCTCAGTATCGATCTAGAAATGGTCGATTCACTGGTTCCGATCCCCCCCTTTCCATAGTTGCTGGTGCTCGCATCTCCTGCTTTTGTGCCGTGGAATATACGTATTCTCTGGCCGGGGTTATAAAGAAAGGACTCAATTCTCATAGAGAAAGGAACCATCTCAAACCTCACGATGCCCCAGGCCCCCTCCGGCTGCTAATATAGTTTATTATTGGTTTGGTTCGGTTTCAGGTGGGAAGTGAACTATAGTTTAGTTTTTGCTAATTCCTAGTGCCGGGTCTATAGGGATAGGGCTCCCCGCCCCCTTCACTATCTATGGCGCCCTAGAATCTATCTGGGGAGGGGGAGTATTGTCCTTCCAGTAGTCCCTTCCGGTCTATATGATATGGGCGGGAGAGGATCATCCATCATCCATCTATTCGTGTCATGATATCAGTCATCAGTCGTATCACGGCTACTAGAAATAGAGAATAGAGATGGATGATGTGTGATGGATGGCCCTATCCATATATTTGACCCCCTCCAGATCTATGGGGAGAGGGACTCGACTGACATCTGTCACACCATATCCATATAGCCGGGGTGGGCACGCCATATCTATTATATAGCTGGGGTGGGCACGCCATATCCATATAGCCGGGGTGGGCACGCTATATCCATATAGCTGGGGTGAATATCTCGATGTGGATCTGATCTGTCACAATGTGGTAGGTACGTTATCTGTCACGATGTATTACAGTAGGGTGGACCAACTGACCATTGCTGTGGACAAACCTGGACTCAACCGACCAACTTCATGAGATCAACCCCCGGGGTGAAGCCAATCTGCTTAATCTCTCTTCTCTCGACAGAACCTCGCCCCTGGAATGGGAGGAAGGAGCCCCCGCAGTCAAGTGGTGGCCAACATCCACACCAGTAACAATGACTCTCGATACAACATAACCCCCCGGGCCCCATCGCCACACACGATGCTTTCCTCCATTCTAGCTGTTACACCCACCCCAAAACTAACTAAGTTGCCGCTGTTTTGTAAAATTCTTTGCTGCCCGTAGGGGCAACTATATCCACCCACCCCGGGTGGGAACTATAGGGGCGCGAAACCAATCGCTATAGGTTGCGGCAGAACTAGATTCTATACGTAACATGCCATTCCCCCCCGTATAACTCCCCACCCGGGTGGGTGGAAAGTGATGGGCATCTAGAATATTCTAATTCCCCCCCACCCTTTCCTATACTATTCCCTCCCACCTGATTAAGTTCCTATCCTGAACTATCTATAGTTGGGGTGGTTGGGAGGCACTATCATTGCCCCCCGGGGTGGGTGGGTGGTTTAAGCTGAGTAACAATAACCCCCCACCTGGCAACAATTAATCTATCCCCCCAGGAGGGCCCCCCCACCCGGCCTATGCCCCCCACAATAATTAGGGGTGGGTGGGAGACTATATTGCCCGGGGTGGGTGGGAGGATGAAGGTTGGGCTAGGGTGGGTGGGAGGCCCTATCTACCTATCATTCTAGTTGAGCATGCTTTCATTAGTTGCCCCGTCCGGAAAGTTAGTTAGTTAGGGCCATCCGGGTGAAGGAGGTAGGCTCCAACGTGTGTGGGGATGGGTGGGGGGTATAGTCTAATCGGTAGCTCGAGAATTCCCTAATTAACAAAGAGGCAGGTCATGCAGGGTGGGATGGGGATTTGGATCATAACGGGAGCCTACTATTTCACCCCCTCCTACTAAGAATTGTTGCAGTCATCGGTCATAGAATATTTTCTCTTGGCTGGCCAAACAAAATAGAAGTTCAGGATGGACAGTGGGAGGGAGGCAAGGAAAGAAGCTACCGTGGGTGAGGCTAATTACCGATTAGAAATTAGCAGGGAAAGCTACCCAGGGCAACTATATCCTCCCACCCACCCATCCTAAAAAAGAGTTGAACTATAGGCTGGCTTTCTTGGACGGATGACGCAACTAGAAACTCCACCCGGATGCCGCCAACGGATCCTCAAACCGACACCGGCACCTACCCCGAAAGGCGAAGCCGGAACCTACCCCGAAGGTCAAGCTGGAACCTACCCGACCTGACTATAGTTGCCCTACCGGGCAGATCCGGCCCATCACTATAGTTGCCCTACCGATGATGGAAAGGCCTAAGGGCAAATCTTTCCTCAGATCCGCCCCTCAAATATATTATTGTGATGGAAGGAGCCCCCTAAAATTCCTGGGGTGGGTGGGAGCCTTAACCCCCCACCCATCCCCACACGCGGGTGGGTGGGTGAAAGCCGGCTTCTCTTCAATAATTGGGAATGGAACGACAAGAACTAGGGGAACTCTTCAATAGGTCTGGATGCCTTAGGCCGAAACCAGAGACCGGATGTCCTATCCTATAGTTGAACTAGCACTATAGTCACTCCAACGCAGGAGGGACCCGCCCCGGGGTGGGGGGGAATGGTAGGGCGGACTGGACGTCCTATAGTTGAACTAGCACTATAGTGACTCCAACGCAGGAGGCACACCCACCGGAACCTGAACCCCGCCCAACTTGAACTCGGGGGTTTGCCCCTCCAGATAATTGTTGTTCCCTGCCCCTCTTTTCTATTATTTCTATAGCCCTTTCCTATCATTGCAATCACTTCTATAGTTCGCCTTACCTTTCAGTCACCAACTATTTTGAAGGTACCCAGTGATGTTAACTATAGGTGTTGCGACTGGACTGGCCGGTCCTATAGTTGAGTTTTTGGACTGGTCAGCTGGCGGAAACGAGAGACCGGAACCGGAACCGCCCGTCCTATAGTTGCCCTACTATAACTACTAAGCCATTAAAGCCCCCCCACCCGGGGGCCCGGGACTCTCTTTGTATTCTATATGCCCCACTGTGAATAGGGCAAATTGACATCGGAGGTCCACCCCGCTGGGTTAGATTAGATGGTAGTTTAGCAGATGAGATGGTAGATTCTAGTAGTAGTCTTTTTAGTCTTCACGACAGCACTCGACTCGGACAAGAAACGAACGAAGCTTAGGCAATCAATGTCCAGATTCTTCTCCCATTATAACTGTTAAGGAGGTGGAGGGGGCGGCCCACCCACCAACTATTCTAGGGGGAGGGGGGCATCACTATCTATATACGTGATACGATTTCAACAACAACTATAATAGTTCCCGAGGAAAGGTTGAAACGACTATAGAAGAGGGGGGGTGGGGGCGCCTTGGAGAAGATGGATAGCTATTCTCCTCGGGCAGAAGGGTTTGGCCATGAAGTGAATGGTTAGTTCCGCACTCCTCTCCATATTGACCAGGTGGATGATGGGCCCCTACTATTAACACGTGGTTATGGCAAAGAAAAAACAAAATTTTCAAAGCCTGGGGAGACACTCTTCTTCACGAAGTAAAGATGAGGGTTCGCTGCCCAGGAGGCGCTCATGGCACTTCCTCCCCCTCAAGATTAGTTGTTCGCTGCCTGGAGGCGCTCACTGCACTCTGTTCCTCCTCTCCATATTTTGAGGTGGATGATGGAAAAAAACCAATATCCATCAGCGGAGGTAGGCAGATAGGGCGGATGATGTGAGCTTCAAATTCTTGCCACCCGCCTTGCCGTCTCCTCCCACCCACAATAGAATGGTGGTTAAGTTGAGATCGATCTTTACGAAATATAGAGATCGATCGTCGACTTGTAACAAGGTAGCCTATTATTGGGGAACCTGTGGCTGGATCGAATCCCAACCAACCGAAAGCGGCAAATAACTCACGCCACTATAGAACGTTACTAACGTTACTAACTAACATTACTATAGTTCTCAGATTGATGTCATTGGCGTTTCGACATTGGTGGTGTATTCAATAAGTAGTCCAGATCCAACACCAATCTGCCACTAGATGCGGTAGGGAAGGCATTGATTCCAGTTCACCTATATCCCTGGGGCAGCTTCTTTCTCTTCGGGCGGAGCAACCCACTATCTATACATGGTGCAGCTAGTTACTTAGGATCATAGGAACAATGTTGCGGAGGAATAAGATCATGTCGTCTGGGCCATGGCAGCCAATGCTCCTTTCTACCAGTGCTCCTAGGATCATAGGAGCAATGCTACGGAACCATGGTAATTGAGATTTCAAGACGCAGCAACACCTGGCATTTATTAGGTAACGTCTCTCTCAGGTATTCAGAAATAATAAACTAGAAACCTCTCACCAATCAAAATATATATTGCCTCCCGGGGGGGCCATAAAACCACCCACCCGCTGATGAAGAAGATGTAGTCGTTCAATTGAATCAGGCATTGATTCATGTAGGAATTCAACCAACAAGAAGGGCCAAGTGTTGTAGGTGCTTACTCCGGACTCCGGGATTTGACTTGGACTATGCTAGATCGTGATTGTACGCGTGAGGTAGGTCCGAACCGACTAGACGCGGCCCGCCCCGAGAAAGAATAGTAATAATAGTTGCGGTTCTTACTTGTTCATTAGGAACTCAGCCCCCCTATCCTCTATAGTGGGCCCCTAGGAGAGCAAAGAGTGAATCACCAGGGGGAATGCCTACTATCTATAGGGGGGGCGTGATAAAGCTAGTTCTGTTGCTTCCCGGCATGGGAACCGGGAAGTGTCTCTGTCTCTTCCACTCCACCCGCAAGTCGTAATCTCCCAGATGTGATGCCAACCCTTGGGACCTTCTTTCCACCCCGGCCCAGCGACCCATTGATCTCTCGATTCGGTTTATTAATATCGATGGCTCGAGCGAGAACAAACAACTCCTTTGGGTGGGTGCCTCTCTCCTCCCAAGGAGATGGGCCCGGTAACAAACTACTCCTCAAGGGGTGGCTGGCCAGTCGAGGGAAGGCGATGGGATATTGAAGGCAGTTCCTCAGCACTTCTTATTTCCATGGATGGGCCCACTTTTATCATATTACATTCAGAACTACCTACCAGCAATAGTTTACATCGCATCTTGCTTTCTCTAAGGAATGATCAGCTGGCTCCGAATCGATATCCCCGGGTGCGCCGGATGCTCCCTGTAGCTCTTTCAGCCAAGCTTTCCACAATGTTATGGGGAGGGGTGGGTAGGCCCCCCTTTTGAAGAGCCGGCGGGCTTGCGGGTGGGATTCAAACCAACCAACTATCTCCGAGGAACATTAGCCCCCCACCCGGCAACGTTTCTACCTCCCTCGGCATCGGGGTGGGTGGGAGGAGGAGAGGGGATAGTTTGGATAGGTCGAGCCGAGACGATGTGTGAGTAACAAGGATCATGTTCAAGCCATTACACTCTCCTCCTCCCACCCACCCCGATTTCTAAGTGGGGGGGCATGTTACGTATAGAATCTCCCGGCAGAGCTAGCCCCTATAGTTCCCACCCACCCGGCCCCAACTATATAGAAATTGGCGCCCCTCCCTTCAATATAGTAAAGAACAAAGGGTAACAGAACTATTCCGGGGTGGGTGGTTAATGCTCTCCATTCACGATATAGTTCAGGCACTATAGCCGAGGGTTTACCTAGAACCCTCGGAGATAGCGGTCAAGTGCGGCTATAGGTGGCCCTTCGGATTCATATCAATTACTAATTGAATAATGATGCTCGGCTATATAGGTAGGGCGGTCTTCATAGTGCATAAATGCTCTTCATCCGAACCGTATCTCTCCCGAAATCAATCCCTACATCATTGCCCTACTATAACTATATTAGCAGCCGGGGCCCCTACTATCTATCTGTTGAAACGAAACGTAGTTCCTATTCGCAACTATAGGAAGGAAGGGCCTTCATCTGTGTGACCCCATACCTATAACTGTGAAAGCTTCCATCTGAAGTGAAAGATTGTAGGAGGGAGTGAAAGATTGTAGGAGGGAGTGAACACTCGTAGGAATGAGTGAACATTCGTAGGAATGAGTGAACATTGGTTGTGAGTATTGAGGTTGGTACGAGTGAGTGAACATTGGTAGGAATGAGTGAATGTTCGTAGTCGGTAGTGAATGTTGGTCGTGTCCCCATTCAGTTGGTAGGAATGGAGTCAGGTTGGTAGTCGGTAGTGAACATTAGTAGTTGCTCGTGAACATTGGTAGTCGGTAGTGACGGTTGGTCGTTCAGGAGTCAGGTTGGTAGGAATGCCTCCTATATCAACCTTACTCCATTCCTAGGAGGCATTCCTAGGTTGGTAGTATTCCGTGAACATTGGTGGGAATGGAGTGAACATTGGTAGGAATGGAGGAATATGTAGTCAGTGTATCAACATGTAGTCGGTGTGGGAATCTGTCTCAACCTTTTATCGGTGTAGGAAAGTTGTATTACATATATAATAGATGTGGCGATTCAGACTTGTATGTGGCAACTATACCCCCCACAATAATTGGAGGCACCGATATAACTATATCTCCCACCCAACCCCGAGGAACTACACGCGGGTGGGTGGGTGGGAAACAGTAGTTCCGGGTGGGTGGAATAGAACCCCCCACCCATCCCCATAGAGCCCCCCACCCAACCCCACACACGCGGTGAACCCTCGGTATAACCCACACATGATTGGTCAGTGGCTCAGAAGATTGGTCGTCTGTATTCATCTCGGTTAGTGGCAACTATACGGGTGGGTGGGAAACAATAGATCCGGGTTGGGTGGGAATTGCCCAACCTTCATCCAGTGATTGGTCGTCCCTCTTCGAGATAAGATTGGGAGGTGGATCTAAGGATTGCCTATATATCACCTATGGCAGTATTGAGCAGTGGCTATTGACATTGGGATGTTGCTCTTCAGATTGGGATGTTGAGGAGTGGTAAGTGGCTATTGACATTGGGATGTGGCTCGGAAGATTGGGTAGTGGCTATTGACATTGGGTAGTGGCTATCGAGATTGGGATGTGGCTATGAAGATTGCCTATATATCGCCTATGGCAGTGTTCATATTGGTCAGTGGCTCTTCAGATTGGTCAGTTGCTCTCAAGATTGGTCAGTTGCTCTCGAGATTGGGATGTTGCTCTTACTAGTTTATATCGCCATATAGAGAGATATGGGTCTATACCGCCATACTCTATAGATATGGGACCACCATATAGAGAGATATGGGTCTATACCACCATCTAGATAGAGATGGGTCTATACCGTAGACCGCCAACTCTATATGGGGTGGGGGGCCCTCCCCCTCTAGCTTATTGGTGCTCTCTCCCGCTCCTATATAGATTGGTTATAGTGATGCCATACTATAGTGATAGTGATAGTGATAGTGATACAGTCCATTCCCGACTGAGACTAGATACTTACTTCGACTGAGATGAGACTCCCGACTGCCATATATAACTAGAACTGTCGGCGCGAGGGCCCCCTATATATACCACTCCCTATCTCTTCTCTATATGGGATGGGTGGGGCACCCTCTATATCTAGGGGGTGGGGGTGCAGCTGGACCAGCTTAAAGGGTGGGGGGCATGTTACGTATATAATCTGATATAATTGCAAGTAAGGATACTGATCCTCCCTCTCTAGGGATAGGATAGAGGGGCCGCCCTAGGCTACCTCCGAGGGGTGCAACCCCGTGTCATGGGGAGGTCAAGGGAGCCAGTATCACTCTGGCCTTCCTTTTTCTCGGGAGGTGCAAGTATATGGCACAATCTATATCCTCCCACCCACCCCCGGACCATCTATAAAATGATCTCTGGGGTTGGGCCAGTTGTCTTTATAGCCGGCAAGAAAGAATGGCTAGTTGTTTGGCCAGTCTGGCTAGTCCGGCCAAGACTGTAAATAAAGAATGGCCAGTTGTCCAACCGGACCGGAGAGAAAATATCTGGGGGGCCGGACCAGCTTACAAGAAAGAATGTTCCTCTTCCAGCCAGCTCTGACCAGCGGGAAAGAGAGAATGTCCTTCCAGCATTTGATCCTCAGCCCCCACCGATAGGAGGGCCCGCAGTTAGTATACGTAACATTCCCTCAACACATTGCCCCGGCTTCAAGGGGGAGGGGCTGGCTGTCAAGAAAGAATGGCAAGGGCTGGGGGTTGACCGTCAAGAACTAATCTATAAACTAATCTATAGCATACGTAACATATTTCCTTCCACCCAGTTGTTGGCCTGCCTAAAGAAAATGGGGGGTTGGCCTAAAGAAACGTGTGTGGGCAATAATATATTAGAAGGGCAGGAATATATATTATTGTGGGGGGCCCCCTTCAAATAAAAGTTGCCTCCCACCCACCAACAACAACAACAACTATAGGGGGGCCGGGGGAGGGGTCGGGGGAGGGGATTTTAGTTGCCTCTCAGCGCCATGATGTTCTGATCCTTAGCCGGAACGGGCTCCGAGTGGAATAGTCCCTCCCAACTCAAATTCCCGGGCCATCTATTGCCGGAACTATAGTTTGGGTGGGGGGGGGGAATTAGAGTTCTGAATCATAGGGTTCTTGGGAATAGAAGAGTGGTGGGTGGATATAGTTGAGCTGGAAACATCTAAGTCGATTGATCCGGCTCAAGCCGAGGGGATCATAGCTGGCTCAATCCATATCGATATTAGCAAAGTGGTGAACTCTGCTAAGATGCTGAGTCCAGATCAACCCTCAATCAATGCGCCAGATCAAGGCATGCCCGTGAAGTGTACATCTGTCATCTCACCTCCGATGCCCGTTTCTACCCCATAAAATAGCAGGGCGTGATGGTACGGAGTCACCTTATTCTGATCAGCCTCCTTAGCTTAGTTAATTAGTTGATGCCATTGCTATCACACACCAATTCATGATAGCCCTACTTGAGGAAAGGCCTCCATCTACTCTCATATTTAAGGCCTCCACTTTCCGAAGTGGGCACTTTACGGTTAGACCTCCTCAGCTTGGTTGATAATTAGTTAGTTGTTGATGCCATGGCTATCGCATCATCGCATCTATAGGTAATATCCCTACCCCATTGATAATTGATATTAATGGTGGGAGGGAATTCTAGTTGAATGGCCTCCCCCACCCCTTTTTCTACCCCCCCTACTGTCCCCTACTCAAATTATGCCATTTTCCAAGTACTTTCTCGTATCACATATGGAACATTGATTGTCATAGCTGTACCGGCATCGACGAACAATTAATCTACCCAGGGGTGCAGAGGGAATCAGCCGTTGTGGGAAGAAGTAGTTGATCGGACCTGGATCAGTCGCTTGCGAATAGTGAGTCCATGTATGTCCCATTCCCACCGATGGGTTGAGCTGACAAATGAAACGAGATGATTCATTAATTTGACTAGGCATTGCATAGATATGGCGGTTGTTTGTTGATGACTGGAGTTGCTGCCCTCCCACCCAACTAGAATTGGGTTCGATCCAATTGAATTGAGCTCCAAGAGCTCTACTTTCTTGAAGAGGTGCTTGCTTCGCTCAATCAGTGAATTGCCATTCATATGAAAAAAGGTATCTAGGTGGGTCAGCAGGTCCTGTAGGTGCGAGTCAAGCCCGGAAGCAGGCAACTGGGAAGGAGTGCCTGTGGATAGGATAACGCCACAGGGGCCCGACCAAAATGACCACCCGGGTGGGGGGGGGCCCTTTCCTGAGGCCACCGGGCCTTCCTATAATTTAGTTCCCGGGTGGGCCCCTACTATATCCTCGAAGGCCTTGGGAATTTTTGTTGCCCGAGGAATCAATCTCGATCGAATAGTCCTGCTGCGGATCCCCTACTATCTATAGGCTCTATTCCTCCTCCCTAAAGAGTTCCCTATAGTCGAGTGTTTCAAAGCCCGTACCTATCTCTATCTGTTGGCTTTGCCTGGTTTTCACCGCCTAAGGGATAAGAGCCAATTCAAGTCAGATGTGCAGGAATGATTATTAGTCATTGACCGGGAACTGCCAGCCCTTCTTGTTCAGGGGAAAAGGATATCGACTTCGGAGTGGATCATAGGCAGTCACGCATCCAGGTTTGAATGAGAAATGGCAGGAGCCCCCAAATATATTAATTGTGGATGTGCCTCGAACCAATGACCTTTTGAACCTGAAGATGAATCATGGAATGGTAGAAACTAATAGAGTGAGTGAGAAACGGCTGCTAATATGGTGAAACAATAGGGCCTCAATCGTGATGCCCGTCCCACAATAATAGAAAAGAGAGGGCCCACCCACTCAGACTTCTGTTATTAGCGGCCGGGGCAATATATATAACTATACTAGCAGCCGGGGCTCCCAACCCCGGTCATGAGTAATTGGCATCGACCAGTATCGACCAGTGGCTTGCTCTCCTCCCTATCAACAATGAGTCATTCATCCGTACCTGGCTCCACCAATGGCCTCTTGCCTTTCATCCCCCTACTATTCGCGTCTATTCCCACCCGCCCCTCTGCATATATTATTGTGGGGGGCAATATATATCTATATATATAGTTGGGGCCCTTCCTATTATTGTTAAAGTTCGGCCCAACCCAACGTTAATCCGTATATAAGTGAAGCTGATCCATCCGTCAACCTCAATTCGTTGTTTCTAGCCTCCCGGCTTGGGTTCTTTCTCCCATTAGTGAAGCCTAAATCTGACATAAGCCATCTGCTTCATGGTAGCCTTCCTCCTATTGGCGACCAACCGCGGGGAGTGAGGTACCCCAACTAAACCATATTAGCAGCTGGCAGCTGGGGTGGGAGGCCCTATCTACCTATCCCGGGGCCGGGGGCCAAAAAAACTTGCCTCTATCTCTTAACCATACTAGCAGCTGGGGTGGGTGGGAGCCCAACTATAGTCTCTCACCAACATTAGCCGAGGAACAACTAAACAAAACTAGAACCCCCAATATAGTTCTAATTCCCCCT
Source organism: Cunninghamia lanceolata (assembly GCA_027924645.1). Classification (NCBI taxonomy): domain Eukaryota; kingdom Viridiplantae; phylum Streptophyta; class Pinopsida; order Cupressales; family Cupressaceae; genus Cunninghamia; species Cunninghamia lanceolata. The sequence goes on from BSBN01000798.1 coordinate 3,589,421, forward strand.
GGGAGGTTTATAGTTGTTGCCCCTCCTTTTATATTATTGAAAGTTGCAGGGATGGGTGGGCAGGGCACCTTCTATTCCCACCCAACCTCGGCTATAGTTGGCTATTCCTCCCACCCGGCGGGCTCATAGGCAGCAATTCGAGTAGGCACTCCAGCAAGTCAATGTCCCTTCAGACATCAATTCTGATTGCTTGCAGGCCTCAATCTGCCAAGTATCAGTCCCTTCTCGTGATCTCCCTGGTCGGAAGATGATTTACCTACCGGAGGCCCCACCCCTATTTATCGGAGCTAGGCGGACCCAGGATCAAGCGTGTGTTAGTCGACAACGGGCACTCATCTGCACAGTGGAGCTCCTTGGGCCTATAGTAGGGCCAGAATCATAATTAATCAGTCAGAAATCAGTTTATAATCAAAGCTTGTGACGACCGGGATCTGCAGGCACCGTGATCTTACCATTGCGAGTTGGACCAGCCATTCATAAGACCACATTCCATGCTGTCGATATCCCTCTTAGCTACTTTTGCTAGGAAGGCCTTGGCTACATGAAATGCAAGTCGTCCTGTCCACTTACCATCAATATCTGAAATTCCCTTCCTTATAGTTTCCCACCCACCCACCCAAATCATAACGGCTTCAAGTTGGGTGAAGATTCTAGAAGAGTCCCGTAATCTGATCAATCCCGAAGGCAATCCCGTAACCTGAACGTTGTTAAGGTCACGGGTATCGATTATTGCCCAATGGCTACAACGGGGGCTCCCCGAGTAGTAGAAAGCAACTTCGTGATAGATGGAGATCCAGCTACACAGACGGATGGGATGGAGGATAAGGGAAAACAGAAGGGAGATTACCAGCTTGTGGTCCTCAGCTGTGTGCCGAACCCCAGAAAGCTCCCAATTCCACCATTGACCCAGCCACCTCGCCTGGAATTCGGTTTCGTATCTCTCATCCAAACACCTCCTCCGGCTCAAGCAAGAGAATATGGTCGACCAGTTCCAAGACCTATATTACCCCGCCACTTGGGAAACATGATCTTTAACCTCCCCTATTCAAGGGGAATGCAAACGACATAGTTTGGGGTAGGAAGAATATAGATATAGAAGGGGCCGCCGGTTGGCGGTCCTATATAAATCCCCCCTCCCGGCTGCTCGGCGTGAATAGAACTCCCATTCGTGAGCTGCAGGGCCTGAAGCTTTACCCCTTTATAAACCACATAGGGGGTAGGACCCGGTTGGCAGTAACGGTAACTCTACCTTAGATGGGTGGGCTTAGGTTGAGAACGAAATGCCTACTCGGTGACTGCAGCTGCGGCTGGGGCACTTCTTAAACTGGTCAGACGGTTTATAGATAGCTGGTGGGTGCCTGACTAGGAACGAGGAATGCTTCTCGAACTGGTTGAATGCTGACCGGATATGGAAAACTACTCTGGCTGGCTGCGGGGGGGGTGGGAATAATATCTGCCTGTGCCTGAGCCTGGTCGAATGTCTGGACATGAGTGTCCGGAAGCAGCTTCCTTAAGAAGAAAATCCAATTCTGGAGCATGGGAATGTGCGCAACCTCACCTCGCTCGGGAGGGTTTGATCTTCTAGTCAGGTGCGGCCATAGATCCTCGACAGGCAGGGGGAGAAGCACATCTTTGGTCCATCTCTCCCCCTACCGCTGTAACCATGCGGGTGCTGGTGTTCATTCCTGGTCATCGGCCAACCCAGGTCTAAGCCATTTCCCCCCATAGCCATCCGTATCTGAAGCGAACCATCGATCGACCAGGTGCATTGGCCCCATCCATCTGGAGAGGGGAATAGCTGATTAATCTTTAGTCGATCTCTCCTTGCATCTATCTTTGGTCACGATCGACCAGAGGCAATCTTGTTCTGGGTCGTATGAGCAGAATTACCCCATAGAATAGTAGGGGCCCACTTGGAACAACGACATCTACCTCCCAGCTGCTAGTTTAGGCATAATCTACCTCCCAGGGGGGCCACCCACCCACCCCGGCCACCCCCCGAGACAAATAGGGTGGTGGGGTTGGTGGGGGGCGATAGTTAGGCCCCCATCCCCATATATAGAGAGGGAGATAGAGAGGGGGGGCGAGGGTTTGATCTCATGAGTCACTTTCTCCCCCCCGTGGCAATGCCATAGATTGATTCGCATATAGGTGATCCATGAATCGATCGTCCTACCCTACCCGTCCTGATATATCTATTCTATGGTGCTCGGGTCACCCATAGAATAGATATAGACCCCATGTGGCCCTATCTAGATTGATTGTCCCTCTAGCTGGGGCTCTACCCCTATCTCTCTATGGGATATGGGGCATCAGTCGTATCACGTAGATAATAGACCTACCGACTGATGGATGATGCCCAGTTGCGATAAGATATAGCCGGGGCGGGGGCCGCCCATCCCATAGAGAGATAGGATAGATAGGGCTCTCCTCTTGATAGATCGATCCTGATCCCGATCTATAAACGGGATAGGACGGGAGAGTAGAATATGGGCGGGGGGAGATCTTAGATCTGATAAGACTAGATCGATCTGATAGCTATCCATCTAGACTGGCGGCCCTATCTATACTCTATATGGCATATAGAATATAGATCTTAGATCTTAGAATAGGGGCGGGGCCTATCTAAAGTAACTTCGCCTATATCTATATGAGAATGATCTATACTCAGTGATGCGCGAACGGAAGGATGCACAGTTGCCAGATAGATATAGAATATAGGGCATATACAGATGCAACGAACTAACCCCTAAGACGACTGACTATAGACGACCGACAGGCCATCGAAGCCACAGCCGCTACCCCTCCCCGGCGACGGGCCTACTCTATAGAGTATGCTCGGGAGCCCTATCTATGTATAGGGGATGGGGGATGGGGGCACTGGTAGGCTGGGAGGTCTATATATAATTGGGCTCTCAACAGAGTGCTTCAATCAGAGTGCGTGCTCTCAATCAGTATGGAGTGGGACAATATCTATATAGGGGGTTGCTACTATACCGGATCAGATTGCCCGAACTCATCGGATGGATGCCATCCATGCCCTATATATAGTTGGGCATTGAGAGTGAGAGGGAAGGATGCAAAGGCCCTATAAATCGGCTGGCCCTATAGATCGGCTGGGGCCCCCAAGAAATAGAAGTTGAGAGGAGATACCGTATATGTATGGGGGGCAGACTCCAACTCCACTCTATTTATGCCCGCCCATATAGTTATAGGGGCCCTATTATAGGCCCGGGAGATCGAGGGCCCCTCTCCATATATTCAATCAGTCCACCCCGCCTTTCAATAAAGAGGTCGCGGCAGGGGCCCTATAGGCTCTAGTCGGGTGCTTCGGTCTGAGAAGAAAGAGTCCATATAGGCCGTCCTTCCTTCTGAGTTTCAGAGAATCCTTCCCTTCTGTCAGATCAGAGTGGAGCATCCATCTGGTGCTTCCGTTTGGGCATTCATTATGCACCCCTCCCGGCAGTCCCCAACCCCCCAATGTAGATAAGCCCTATATAGAGATATGGCAGGTAGAATTTTGAGAGGGGCGGGGAGTGCCCCTCTATTCTACCTAGATAGGGTACTTCATGAGATGAGGGAGGCCCATATACCATCTCCATCTAGATAAATGCCCATCCACCGAGGGCCCTATCTGAACTATGGCCAGCCCCCCCTGAAATCTATAATAGATGGATTGGTGCTCGATCAAGTTTGATGATGTGGTGCTCGACCCCCTCGGGGAGAGGGACTCGCCATAGCTATATATAGGGCGACTAGTTCTAGTTGGGGCTCGACCTCGCTTCTATATATGGGATATGGGGCCCCTATATAGATAGGCTGCTCCCCTATATAGATATATGGATGGCGCCCACCCAGATCTCTACAGATGGCAGTTGGGAACTACCATAGTTCAGATCCAGAGAGGGGGGTTGGGGTCGAGGTCCTCCTATCGGCATCTCAATCCAAATCGGAGATCTATATCTACTCCCACCCACCTGCCAATGCCAATGGCTATACTGTGCCAATGCCAATGCCAATGAGACTCTAGGGCTATCTCTATACAGGGCACCCTATATAGATGGATATGACACTATCATATGCACTCATGGATAGTTCCATCTATAGCTAGTCGTCAGCTCTGCTCATGTGATCAACTACAGATACATGATCCTTCATTGATCGGTAGTAGGTTCCATCTATAGCCTAGCCAGTCGTCGGCTCTACTCATGACATATACGGATAGGGGCTGGTCCGACCGCCCCAGCCAAGTTAGTTGCTAGGCCATAGCCGGTAGTCGGCCCTCCCCTCATAAATTGAATTTCCCGGCACTATAGCTATAATTGGTGCCCTCCCTATCCCCATATATTATTCTGAGCTGAGCCTACAACTACTATTAGGGGGGTGGGGGGGGGCGGGGGGAATCGAATGATGCAGAGTAACAACGAATGAGGGCCCCCTATTTATTCGTTGTGGCGGAGCCACTTTGACTAGACAGTAATTGCAGCCGGGCACCCCGGAGAAGAGAGAAGGTTCTCAGCCCCGGAACTCTATATGGGGCCCCTATCCCCATCTTTCTCTCTCTAATAGGGGATTGACTGGATGGATCACATGTATGGCCACATCCAATTCAGTTCCGTTTATTTGAAGGGGATAGTCAGGCGGGTTATTGGTTACCCAAAACGAGGGGAGGGGAATCACCACAACTAGAATTCCCTCCCACCCGATTGGTTTTCATGTCTACCATTCCATTTGGGACCCAACTCCATCGAGGAACTCTAACTATCATTCTGATCTACACGATATATAGATGGCTAGGCTGAACAGACGGAATGGAACAAGCCCTATACCCAATCATTCAATTGGGCTATAGATGGATGGCACTATGCACTATTAATAGTTAGCCTAAAGGCGGCCAGTCAGGAGCGGAGCGGTCAACCGGTCAATTCATGTACTTGTCAATTCAGCGTTAGGTTCAATCCGCTATCGGTAATCTCAGGATCTTGGCATCTCTGGAATCAATATAGTCATTCAAAAGTTCCCCAGCCGCGGGTGGGGGGGCCCCCCCAACTATTGCCTCCCACCCACCCCTGATGCCGAGGGAGGTAGATTAATTGGGGCCCCCAAGAGAATATAGTTGCCAGGAGGTAGATTAATTGGGGAATTATAGGGAGGTAGATGCCAGGGTGGGGGACCGGGGTGGGTGGGTGGATGATAGTTGGGAGGTAGATGTTGGTGCCTTCTAGGAGGTAGATGCCATTGGAGGTAGATTAGTTGCCAGGCTCCTCCCCCTCCTCGACTATATATGAGTTGGCCCCCGGCTATATAGTTCTTTTGGCTCTATCTAATCCATATGGGGTGGGGGTGGGCGAGCGCCATATAATACTGTCTATCGAGTGCTATCCTTGATATCGAGTGCTATCTATTGAGTGCCATCTTCGTATCACGTGTATAAGATGAGTGCTATCCCTGATATCGAGTGCTATCTATCGAGTGCTATCCTGGCAAAACATAGTTGCGCATTATTGTGGGAATCTATTATGGTCGGGCCCCAACAATAGGGAATATATAGATTATTGTGGGGGGCAATATATATATAAGGGCGCATTATATTATTGCTATTGTTGGGTGATGACATAGAATTGAAACTAGATGTGTTCTCTGGGCCGCTGATAGGGCAGGAGGGTCCAGGAATTATAGCTATAGAAAGGTCGACTATAGCTATTCTATTAGCCGAGAGGTGGGGGTTTGGAACTAATCAATTCAACCCCTCCGGCTGCTAATATGGTTCGGCATCTCCAACTAATCGGGGGTGGGTGGAATAGCCTATCGTTGGGGGGGAGGGCCCCTACTATTCTATGGGCCCAACCTTCATCCGGGTTTACCGGCGAACCCTCGGAATAGAACCCCCCACCCATCCCCACAGAGCCCCCGGGTGGAAAGTGACGCAGTTCACCCCCGGTTCTAGGTAAACCCTCAGGGCCTCCCACCCATCAACAACAACAACAACTATAGGGGGAGCCGGAAGGGGGGGCATGTTACATATAGAATCAACTATCGGGCCCCGGCCCGTGCGCCCCACCACCACCCTCAACAGAGCCAACGTATTGGTTGGTTATCTACGCGCACTTCTAGAATCAACTGCCGGGGTGGGTGGGAGGTATAACCCCCCACCCGGGTGGGAGGCCTTTGCCCCCCACCCAACCCCACACATGAGCCCCCCACCCAGGTTGGGTGGGAGTTGTAGTTAAGGTTGGCCTATTCTAATAGGTCTGAAAGCGCTTTTAGTTCAGTTCGGTAGAACGTAGGTCTCCAAAACCTGATGTCATGGGTTCGAATCCTACAGAGCGCGTTAACAGTAGTTCATCTCTATCTATGGAACTATCCATCCTCAGCTCTATCTATCTATCTATTAAGATATCTGAAACCATTCACGAATTCGATTGATAGGAGCTGCCGCCCCTCACTCACCGATCGATAAGGGACAAGAATCGAACCTCCAGTCTTCGGGTCATGGGCCGCCTGACAAGTCAATCAATTACTCCGCTAAGTACTATATTAAAGGAGATCGATAGGGAATTACTCTTCTCTTCTTCCCACCCGCTCTTAAGATATACAAGGTTGACTTGCCTCTCTCCCAACCCACTCGCAGAGAATTCAAAGCGACCCCCGGCCAGAGCCGGGAAGCAACCGCTTATAGTTTCTTTGGCCCTCCCACCCGAGAAAGGGCAAGTGCTCTTCCTCTCCCCCCCTCCCTCGACCTAGACCTATCGATCAGCCGGCACTCTAGCTGAGGTGGGCTATTGCCCCACTGAAACCTGCTCCCTCACAGACGGAACTGACCTGATGATCTTGGCGAGACTCGACCACAACAATAGTATAGGGGCCCCTACCCCACCCCTACTCGCCAAGAGACTCGACTGACGAACTACCCAACTTAGAATAGTAGGGGCCCAGGGGTTTCAAAGGGCAAACCCCCGGATATAGAACTATGATTCCCTCCCACCCGGCAACTCTAGTGTAGGGTGGGAGTGGTAATTAACGATGTGCGATTCATTCCTTGTCCAGGACATGCATCCCCTTCTATTCCGCCTAGTCAAGTGCCGAGACTTCATTCATAAAGGTTTTATCTCCAAGGGGTACCATTTCAATATCTCACGGCACTGGGATTGGAGTTAGGGCGCCGCTACCCATCAACTCCAATGTTTCTAGCTTCCTGCCAAAAACCCTCCCCGAGATAAGCCTTCCTATCAAACCCTAACCCCTTGTCTCTCCTGCCTTCGCCGGTTATAAGAACTGGTCTAATTGATTTAGTGGACAACTCCCGAATGGGAGAAACGAACCTTATGATGCCCACCCATGATTGCCTAATTGGTTGCGTGTCTCCTGCCCCATCTTAGTTTGATCCAGCCGCCCACCCTGACAACTTCTTAGCTCCCGCCCTATAGCCATTTCTTGTTGACCGGACCCAACAAACAACAGTTTTTGCCTATTATTGTTGGGCCACCTCAAATATATTATTGTGGGGTGGGAAGGGCTTCTTTTGGATATGGTTTTGGATATGCCTTCCCTAGTTGACCATCTCACCGTGTTTATAGTGCGATGGGCATGACATAGTAGGCGGGGCTCTAGCATGAAGCTTTTTTCATCCCCCCCACCCCGAAGCCCAGCACATTGACTAGTCGTGGCAGGTGGGAAAAGAAAGATCTATTTCGATTGACTGGAACCCTTCAAATAGCTATAGAAAAGGGAGCTGGGGTGGGACAAGACATTTGGACCGAGCAAGCGTCAGGCATTCAAACTGCTCCTATTCCTCCACTATCTCATTCCCACCCCAGGACATTATTACCAAACCTTGCCTATTAGAAAAGGTTCACTGGCAGACACGGGAGGGGCATAGATGTGGATCGATGGGTTCCATCTCGAGTTTCTCTATTATTCCCCCGGATTCAACCTAATCACTGCACAGGATTTCTTCATTTAGTAGTGGGCGGATCGTCGAGTTGTTTCTATAACCCAAGAACAGCTAGATAGAATCGAGCCGGGTGGGCGCATGGGAGTGAGAGAGGTAGATCAAGGATCTATTCACTGCACCCCATACTAGAGCTATTCACTGCAAGAAGCTTTTCACTATCCATGAGCGCCCACTAATCACGGGATGGGACTGAGTGAGTACATAGACTATTAACTTCTTTTGGGATGAACCAACTATTCCATGCAGCCTCGAGCGGTTGTACCTTTCCTCCATTTCCTAATCTTAGCCTAGCAACCATAAATCCTCTGCCCTGGCCTAGCAACAAATCTCTTCCCTCTACTCCATGTGGTAAACGTTACTCAATTTTGCAATGTTGAGAATTTCTATATAGTTGTCGCGCTCCTCATCCTATCTTCAGTCTAAAGCTTTATGCTCTATTTCCTCTCCCCAACTCGCTGCCTCACCACCTCCATTGATTATCCCATTCCACCACAGGTAAAGAAGGAGGAACCTAGAAATGGGATTACTAGATGGAGGTATTGCCCCTCCCTCCAATTATTGTTGAAGTCGAACTCTGAGTCACTTTACAGACTATGACCAGGAGGACCACAGACCCATACCCACTCACCCCTTACACATTGACTCCCACCAGGCCTATCTCATAGGCCCAACTAGCTATGCTCGGCAGATCTCTATAGATAAGATAGATAGTGGGGGCCCCGTACTATAGTTCCCACCCACCCGGGTATATATCTATTCCATCCATCCATCGAAGTCTATCGATGCTCTAGATACAATAGGCATTGAACCGGAATCTCTGTTCAGATGTAGGTCTCCCCGAAATCTCCGTTCAGATGTAGGTCTCCCCTAGGGATGGGTGGGAGGATGAAGATAGTCGAGTCATCTATAGTCCTCTCTTCTATGATTGGCAGACACAATATATAGGGATAGGGTACCTATTCTATAGATAGGGCGAGAACATTGAACCAACCTCCACTCTATAGTCTAGACTGAACCAACCCCAACCCATAAGACAGGAAGGATGGAAGGCCCGGCTCTATATATAGTGCCCCCAACCCCAACTCTATGTAGCCATAGACGTAGCCGCCACTGTATAGAGTGTCATTGGCACCCCTATAGATATATTGGAATACCTTCACCATATAGCCCAGGGGAGGACAGGGGAGCCTAGCCAACTTGGAACTAGAGTTACCCCCTCACCTATATTGCCCTAACCAATATAGATCCAATATAGGGGAGGGGAGAGAAACACCTGAGTGGGGGGGATATATTGGAATACCTTCACCATATAGCCCTTGACCATATAGCCATAGCCATAGCTAGAGCCATAGCCGGAGACAGAGCTATAACCGGAGCCAGAGCCATCCCCATAGCCATACCGATACGCGAGGGAAGGCAAACCCCCTACTCGGAACTAGAGTTACCCCCTCACCTATATTACCACAACCCTACCTCTACAGATAGATGGAGATAGAGCCAGAGGCAAAGATGGAGACAGAGATACCACCGGATTGAAGATGAACTATAGTAGACCAATGGCCACCTCTCATCTATATGTAATACCACTTCAGGATAGGGATAGGGCTAACCCCCATAGCTTACCCCTACCCTTCTCTCACTACAAACCCTAATCACCTTCCCCTACAGATACATGGAGATAGACGCAGAGCCAGGGATAGAGGCAGAGCAAGAGATGGAGATGGAGATGGAGATGGGGATAGAGACAGAGTAGGGGATGGAGGCAGAGCAAGAGATGGAGATGGAGATGGAGATGGGGATAGAGACAGAGCAGGGGATGGAGGCAGAGCAGGAGACAGAGCCAGGGATAGAGCCAAAGCAAGAGCAAGAGATGGAGATGGAGACAGAGATACAGATAGTAGCCCAACCCCCACCCCTAACACCCAGAGGAGGATACAGCCCTAGAACCTACCCCATGAAGCAAAGGCCGGCCCCTACCCTGGAATCAACTTGAGGAACTCGATCGATCCCGTAATCTTTACAAAGTGAAGAAGAGTGTCTCCCCAAAGGCGATGCACCTGCCTAAGGTGATGAGTCGACCGGGAGGGCTTTCAGATACAGGCGATAGAGAAAGGGTGAGGATGCGGAATCAAATAAACAAATGAAGGAGTTTCAGAGATGGAAGATATGGGCTTGATTGCTGGGATCAACAGATCTGGATCTTCATCTCTCCGATCGTTGATTCCCATTCCTACTGGCCCATCCATCTGCATGAGTGAGAAAGGAGTCAACTAGCTCAATTCGAAGCGGTAGGATCGGAGCCTATAATACGGAGTGGCGGAAGCAGTGACAGGAGTGGCAGAGGGAGTGGTGGAAGCAGTGAGCTCCTCTTGGTCATAGTTCGATCGTGGGTAAGGGAGGAGTGGTTCTCAGCAGTCCCTCCTTGTAGCTGTTCCTACCCCTATGATGGATGAGTCACTTCTGTTCCCTATCAGCTACTTCCCCTATCCCCATCTAGCCCATTTCTCCATTCCACTCTGATCAAGCTAGCTCACTTCTGCCCCCAACGCCCTTGCAGAATAGTAGGGCAATTCCTGGGCCCCTACGACTTCTAAGGGGCCGTTGCCCGGCTGATTCCCGGGGGTTCACCCTTACCTTCCAGGGAGGGGGTGGGGGGCATATTTTCGGCCGGGTGGGGGGGACCTCCCGGGGGGGTAGATTATATTGTGGGTGGGAGGCCCTTCCTAGTTGGGGGGTAGATTATATTGTGGGTGGGAGGCCCTTCCTACTTGGGGGGGTAGATTAATTGTTGCTGGGTGGGGGATTATGTTCCCCGGATAGCTAACGACCCCTGCCGAATAGTAGGGCCCGGGGGCCCCATAGGCTTCTATGGGCAATCTTACCCCCGGATATAGATTGGCTATCCGAGTGGGTGGGAACTATAGGGTTCCCCGTTCGAGATTCGCTGGGGTTCGGCGGCAACCCCAACTATGTCCTCCCACCCCCCTGATGGCTAGAACCCCAGGATATAGGATAAGTCCTCCCAGGGAACTATGATTCGGAACTCCCATAGAATTGTAGGGGTGGGTGGGAGGGGTGGGGGGGCAATATAGTCTCCCACCCACCCTGATTAGTGATGGGAGGTAGATGCCGTTGTTCCAAACTAGAGTTCTGGATATAGTTCCAGGCAACCCGAGTCGATCCGGGAGGTTGGGCCAACGAGACGGGGGAGAGAATACCGGGTACCTAGACCTAGTGGGCTCCTTCATTCCATTCCGGAACTAACTACTATAGAAAGGAGGGTGTACTCCAGGAGTGCTACTGATTCGTACCCCTTCGGTTATACCAACTAACCAACTAACTAACTAACTGATTCGGGTTTCAAAAAGTGTATCCTTTACTTCCGATTGGCCATCTCTACTCCCACCCCGCCCCCGGGGGTGGGTGGGAGGAAATAGAGGGCTGGGGTTTGGCTAGGAGCTTATCTTTCATATCTATTTGGAAGCCTATCATTTCTTTAGGCAACAATCCGCCTATAGTCCACAAACGAGATAGTAGGTAGTAGGGCTCTGACGATCAGAGATAGGGGTCCCATTCATATTACGTACTAAGCTGCATTCAATATCTCCTCCCACCCACCCAACAATAGAAGGAAGGGGTGAGTTCGCTGCCGCTGATAGGTGGATAGGCACTCCCAGCAACAATGATAGGAAAGGGCCCTCCCTCCCACCCACCCCAATCAATTAATCTACCTCCCGGGGGGGCGGGGCAGGTCCTCTCCCTCGACCGACAGGGAGAGAGCTCGACCAACGATTCCCTTATGACGGGGGGAGGAACTCGACCATAGGGAGAAGGAAGGACGGGTGAAGATGGCCGTGGTACCATAGATATACCGTCCGCGATACATGGATCCCCGATCGGCCCGCCCATTCGACGGAATAGCTTTGCTTGGACATTACTCTACAATGGCACTTCGTTCAATATCTCCTCCCACCCACCCGAAGCCCCCTACCCCCTGCATTGGAATCTCCAGCTTCAGCCAACCACTTTTCTCTCCCATCCCACCCAGAGAAGTTGGGTTTAGAAGTGGGGTTTGGTTCAAGTCCTGCTTGTCGATTCGGATGTCTGCTTGCTAGATCCTGGACTTAACCGCTTCGATCAATTGATGTTGACGATCTTGCCTATAGGCCCCTTAATGCCTTGGCTTAACTCACCTTACCCTTTAGCGGTGGGGCTCTAATCCCTGCCTGGCACTCGAAGAAAGATCTAAATAAAGACTGATTTAGCAGTTTTTTTTAATCAATCAGATCCTGCCTTAAGGCCCGGTATCGGGAGAGAAGGATTCAGTAGCGAAATAAATACTCAGGGTGGGAGGCCCCTACTATTCTATGGGGTTGTTGTGGGTGGGAGGAAGTAGAAGTCTGCGTTCGCCTCTATCTTCTATTCGAGAAATTTACCACCCACCCGGGAACTTTCAACTAATCTACCGAGAGTTCACCTAAAACTCTCGGGGGGGAATTATACGGTAGCGGCGATTGATGTTTGAATCCTCGTTTCTTATGGGTGGGACAAGGGCAAGAGATCAATCGTTTGGGCTTGACATTCTTTCATTCTTATCCAAATGCTGATTTGTCTCTACCGCCCGGCTTGAATCGATCAATGGATGATGGAACAAATAGGATCAGATCCACACCAACAGAAAGACTCTTCAGACTGACCGCACCTGCCCTAGCACGGGGTTTCTCTGAGAGGTCGGCTTGAACCGGTGTTCTTCTCCTAGAGAAGGTTTGAAATGAAGACACGAGGTGGGTGGGGATATTATTGATTGGCCCTATCTCCGGGAAGGATGGTAATACTACTAGAAGAGGCGAACGAATACGACTTATTTGATCGAAGTGGGACCTACGGAAGGAAGCTCGGAGCAACCGGTCGATCAACCTAAAACTCAATCAAACTACCCGCCTCAAGGACCAACCTTGGGACCTGTGGAGCCATCATTCCTCTTCGAGGCAGAAGGGCATAATTCGAACTCTAATTGATCGCTTTTCAGGATGTTTGCCCTTGGGAACTAGGTGTTCTATCCTATTATTGTATTATCAAGTGATGGCTTTGATCGATCCAACGGTTACTCAACTCGAACAAAGGCTAAAATCTACCTCCACAACTAAAGCTGGCATGTTACGTATAGAATCTGGTGAGGCATCATCATCTTGACACGCCGATGGCTGATCTAAAAGCCATCACGCCAAATGAGGGAAGGGCTTTGGCATCCGCGCGGGTTCAATTTCTGCATTAGGCCGACCCTATTGTAGCCCATCTACCCTACTACAGTAGCCAAACGTGTGAGGGGCCAGTGGGATGACCAAGTGTAGCTGTACTTGGTAGCTGTGTCGAGCGGTGGAGGCCAGATAGTCAGTCCCAACCCACCGACCGACAAGATATTTTGTTCCAAGAGCGATCTCTAATATTACGCTCTGGACGGTTGATTAACCAATAAACCAGATTTCAGCTGATCAACGGCATTAAGAAGGGGAAGCGCAGAGATGAAAGAAGGAACCCCCCATAAGTTCGAGGCACCTTCATTATGGGCGGCCATCCCGTACCTAACATCTTAGGGTGCTTCAATGCTCTGTAGTTCACGCGATCCAGAGTCACGCTTCCAAATGAATACACCGATATGCCGCGGCCCGGCTGCTAGTATGGTTGTAAACGATGTTTCAAAACCTGTAGATCATTTTGCTTTCGGAGGTGCTGCCCATGGTTGGAAAGCCATGGGGAGATGGAACGTGGATCGAAGGTGACCTTCCGACACCTTCCAAAAACCTGTCGAGGGCACTTAATGATCCCTCCCACAATTAGGGCGGGCTTGTGGGGGAAAGGTTCAGCTGTAGCATTGGCCAAGAGACTAGGTGAGTTCCTCAGGTATAGTCCCCCCGGGTTGGGGTCATAACCAAACTTGATCTGGGGGCGGAACCCCCTACCACTCATGACATTCCTACTACGTCGGTCATGGGGCGGACCCTTGGTCTAATAGGTAGGAAGGACACAACACCCCTTCATACACGAGGGGACCCTCCAGATAGAGGGATAGGCCAATGTTTTGAACAGAGGTGAATGCCCTGTTCTTAGAAAATGGAGGACAACTGCCCTGTTCAGCTGATTTGTGGCGTGACGCGCCGGGGATGCAGCGATCTCAAACCTAGAAATCCAGTGTTTCCATTCCAGTACTGTCTCTATCTCCCCAATTCCAGTTCAGAGTGCTCTCCATCCATCCATCCATCTAATTAAAGGGAGGGAGAGGACCGAATGGATTTGGCCAATTAAAGGAGTTCCCAGATCTGGGATCCAAGTTTCCTGATCGAGTTCCCATGGGATCCGAGTTTCCTGATCTGCTGATGACAGGGCTGACGATAGGAGTTCGGTGATCTGGGATCCGCCTCCAGGAGTTCGGTGATTTAGGAGCACCCTCTTTTAGTGGGTGGGGAGGTGGAGATGGTACTACTTCTCGTTCTTCCAGTTTAGTGGATCGAGTCAGTCTACTCCTCCATTGATTGAGTAGTTGCTTGAGTGACTGTCCCGTTAAAGCTAATTGCTCGAATGATTGCCCCGGGATTCCAGTTGTTTGATTCGAGGAGTAATGACTCGAGTGAGTGACTGGAGAATAGAGAGAGTTGGGACTCAAGTAGCTTGAGCTAGTTCACCATCTAACTTGATTCATTCGTCCCAAAGCAGCTATTCGACTCGTGGAAGCATCAGTAGTAGGACCAGCTTTCCTTCATTTCCAATCCTTGAACCCCTCGACACATTGGCAGCGCCCGGGGACGGGAGGAATGCTTGAGGATTGAAAGGCGGTCCCGATCTCGAATAATATGCCTTAACCCCCCACCTGGGTGGGTGGCCTATGGGGGGGAGATATAGGTTGGGTGGGAAATGGAGGTTTGGGGCACCCACCCACCCACAATAATATGCAACTTAGATTCTTGGGGGCAACTATATCCTCCCACCCACCCTAGGTGGAAAGTGCCGGGGCACCCGCCCACCCATCCCCTATTTTCGGCCCTTCCGGGGAACATAACCCCCCACCCATCCCCACACACAGTTAACCCCTGGAGATAGATGGCATTGGATTCGGTTAATCAGTCAGTCGTGAGGGGCCTGCCAGGTCGGAATGAGCTAAGAAAGCTAGCTTCCGAGCACCTGGCACATTCAATACCTTGTGCTCGAATCGCGAGTTCTAGTTCATTGTCCCAGCTAATCTCATCGACCTATGGTTACGTCACTCCTCGCCTGCCTCTCAATCGAATCTGTCCACCCGAATGAACGAAGCTCGTTTATCCAATTGGCCACTCTATGGGTTAGGGATTGATCCTTAACTGCCAATAGCCATTGAACCCCGAAACCCTGAATTCAAGGTTGGATCTCAAGGCCTTCCAGGTCAGGAGGGAATGACTTCTCCACCGAGAACCGGCTATGGTGGGTAAGCCTTTCAAGCCGACGATTCAAAGAAGGAAGAAGTATGTTTATGTGGTTGGTCCATCGCCCGGGAGAGGAACAATATTCACCATTTCCCGATCTAGGGTTGGCCACCACACCGATAGACCCACTGACAATAAGGACTGAACCCGGGGGAGATAAGGGAATAACTATTGAATCTCCAGTCGATCAATTTTCAATTCCCACCCAACCCGGCTAGATCCGAGAGACCAGAGTGTATCCAAATTACAAATGGAAGGAGTGAATAAAGCAATCAATAGCATTCAAGACAGAGGATTCGATGAAATGACGAACGGGATCCACATCACTCAACGAGATTGAAACAGATACGTGATTCCATTCACCAGGATGAACCAGGGACGGATCTACCTATTACAGACATATTAACAACTCGACCAATCGATACATCTGTCCCACCCCTGTATCCAATGTATTCGGTCGAAGCAAGTAAGCCAGTTCAGGGAAGGAAGGGGATAGATACCAGAAAAGAGGGTTCCTAATCAATTGCTTGTATCCGGGATGTCAATTGCAAGTAACTGGATTCAAGCTATCAATAATAGATGCAGAGGGGAATAATAGATGTAGAGGGGGGGATTCGAATGACTAACAAATGAGGTGGGATGAAACACTTCCACCTTTAGTTGGTTCACCACCTAGACCAAATCTCTTTTATTTGGATACGTATCAACAACTGGGCCAACCGGGGTGGGTGGGAGGGTGATTGTTGTTGCTGCTAGAGTGGTTCTAATCAAGGGTGGGTGGGAGGCAATAGTTGGGGCCCCTTATCAATGAATCGGGCCCGGTGCCACTGCTGTTGCTGATCAATGCCCGGCGGACTCGTTTAGTCGGACCCGAGTACCTATGCTTTTACTCCCACCAGCCCAGATCAAGAGAAGGAGTCAGGGCTGGAATCAAGAGTTGGACCTCCTAAACTATATCTGTCATCCGTCTAATCTATCTCCTCCCACCCACCCCGGTGGACCTGACCGTCAACTGCATGCAGACGGAAAGGAATAACACATGGCTTCTAATGACTTGTTCACTCGCCCCACCCCATTATAGTTGGCCTTTGTTTGGCCAGAAGGAGAGGCGGGAGGGGGAGGAGATGTTAAGACTTAAGTGAGATAATCAATGCAATATCTGAGTATCTGTGGTGTAGGCGGATCCGATGCTTGCTCGTGAGGGTCAGATGCCGGCCACGTAACTATTCCTATCTCCCAACCATGAGCAATCGTCCCGTGAAGCTTTAGTACCCATGTCCCAATTAAATACAGAGGAGGGCGGGAGGGGGCAAAGAATGTGGGACCGGGACAACCCTCCAACTCGGCTTGGATTTGCCCCAATATTGAAAGCTCTCGAATGGCAGGTAAATGGTGCTTACCTCATCCTAGGTGTGGAAATGGCTTGCCCGGTTGCCGCTGGCTGATGCTGGTCTAAACAATCATCTGAAAGTGGCCATATGTTTCTGATCAATGGACCAAAGAAAGGCCTATCTATTCCATCCGGGGCGATCTCAGGTTCGCCGCTAATTCAGGTTCAGGAGCCATATCTCCTCTCCCATTCATGCAGCCGCCTCTATGGCTCAGTTCGAGTCGAGGACCTTGAATCAAGTGGATCGCCCCAGATGGAATAGATAGGAGAAGCGGTTGGTACCGGATACACGATATTCGAGAGTCGACGGATCCAAATCTTGACTTATCCAGGCCTCATACCTAACCTCCTCCATTCTCCATTGTTGCTCTATCATTAATGAGTCCCAAACCTATCATCGGTCATCACTCCGGCTCAGCTCCTAATAGTAGTGGTATCCGCACCCATCCATCCCGCCTGACTCCAGCTTGAATTCTTTATTCCGAACTCAGGGTGGGGGAGGCGTAGTTTCTTTCCAAAGGTTATAGGTGGGTGGGAAGCTATAATTGCCGAGGCGGGAGTCAGTCAGCAGCAATCGAAATATAGCTACAGGGATAGAATCGGGGGCCTCGATCCGGAGCTTCTCAAACCATCTCCTACTACTCTGGCAACTATATCCTCCCACCCACAATTTAATTGGAGGGGGGGTCGGTTGATTCCTCAAAAATAGTATCCGTATTTTTAGGCAATATCCATTTCAAGCCTATCAGGGGAGATTGATATGAGGTAAGCATCTCATCTGGTTCTGGTAGGGATTGACCTTGTTAAAGTGGTTGAACTAGCCCATCTACCGAGTATTGGATGCCTCATCCTTGTCAGTCATCTCTTCTACGCTAGCCCGGGATCTTAGTTCCACAGCTCCGATCTCTGATGCACTTTCTGATGGTGATGACCGTTTCCCTGTTCCTGTCCCTTCCGTGCCAAGCAAGTTGCTCCAGTTGCCTTTATTGTTCTACCAACTCCAACCAGTGCATCTAGTTCCTCAACAAAATAGGAGAGGGCATTTACTTCTATGTCAGAAAGATCTGATATGTCTAGAAAGAGGTTGGAGTACATAGTCTTCTCTGGTAGGTTGTTCTCCAGGCACTCGACCCATTATAACTATTAAGGAGATGGAGGGGGCGGGCAGGCCGTCCCCGGCCTCTAACCGGCCAGGCTATTATCAGCTGAAGTCAGTCGATAGCGGCTTCCTTCCTTGCATAAAGAATAGCATCACATAAATAGTGTAGTGGTGTAGTGGCCCATGTAGTGGTGTACTGTACCATACCTCGTTCATTGACCACACACACCAGAGCGGGTCACTCATGTTACGTATAGAATAGACGACTGATGTGAATAGATAGATAGATGACTGGTCGGTCAGGCATTAGCCTATATCTATAGTTGGGCTCGAGATAGGGCATCCTCTCGCCATCCATCCATTATAGTAGCCGTGATACGACTACCTCTGACTATAGATATAGGGCTTTAATAGGGTGGTTGTATCACATAATGGATGATGGTAGATGACTGTTAGGAGAGGGGGAGCTGGGAGAGGAGAGAGGACCGCTCGCCCAATTAAATAGTAGTTGGGCGTCTTGGAGAACTGGCTATAATGGTTTCTTGGGAGCCCGGAGGAGAGGCCGCTCAAATAGTGGTGGGTCTGGGGCCCGCTCGACCTCCGATGGAAACCACCCACTATAGGAAGGATAGGGCTCGACGGAGGATCTTTGTGATGGAGTCTTCATCTCCGATCAAGCATTTCTATTCCGAATGCCCCGCCGGTAGGGCCCCGCCTATACCTCTTCTCCTCCCACCCGGGGTGGGTGGGGGGAGATAGGGCTGCCATTGGAGGGAGGGGCGGCTTTCAATAGTTACGGTCGAGGGCCCCATATCTATATAACAACGCATTGCTCCCATACGATTATATGGGGTTGGGAGCAAGCCACTGTTCCCCATTCAGTGGGAAGATTCCTGCTAACACCAACACGATGGGAAGATTCCATTCATATTCATAGACTGGGGCTGGGAAGGGAAGATTGAACACGAGTGCCTAAGAATCAATAGGGCCATTTCCTACTTACACTAACACGGTTTCCAATTCCTGGGAAGATCCACTAACACGATGGGAAGCCAACGACTGGTAAGAGACCGACAGGGAGAAAGAGGGAGAGGGTCCTCGGCCTATCGGTCGAGCACCACATCATCCCTCTATTCTATTATCCCTCTATTCTCTTCGTGATACCAGTCATCAGTCGTATCACGTAATAGATGGATGACGGTAGATGGGTGGCTCAACCAACGGGAGAGCACCCCTATCAACCCATTTCTAGAGAGGGGGGGCGATAGGACGAGGGGGAGGTGTAAGCGCGTAGCCACCTCTACTTCCTCCCACCCCCCCCGGAGAGCCCTCGACCAATGGGAGAGTACTCAATCGATAGATCGAGGAGGGCGCGACCAATTATTCTATTCGGAGGCCCCCTCTCAATACTTGTATTTCTGCTCTCGACTGACGTAAGGGCAGGCATTTATGCGGCCGCCCAACCAATATAGAGGTAGGGGCCTCCGCCTCTACCTCCTCCTCCCACCCACCCCATCCTATCTATTCGACATTCCCGGGGCTCGATAGTGTTACGTATAGAATCTGGCTATCCGGGATTGCTAATCAAAATCTAGATTGCTCCCTACCTACCACTATAGCCCAGGGTGGGTGGGCCCCCCTTACGGTATATTATCGGCGGGGGTGGGGGGCATGTTACATATAGAATCTGGCCCTATCCTAGCAATCTCTATTTTGATTGGCCGGTACGCCAGATTCTATACGTAACATGCCAACTATTGTCTATTGCCAGGATGGGTGGGCCCCGGCTCAGTAGTGCCCCTATCGAGAACTCAACTCAATTTGCCAGCAGCGGTGCCCGAATTATTCCCCATCTATGTCCCCCCACCCACCCCCAGCGGAAAAACTAGGATACACCCCCCTCTAGGGAGATTAATATACCTCCCGCCAATCAAAATATATATTGCCCACCCACCCCCACAAAACAGCGACCTATTGTTTCTTTAGGCAACAGCAACATCGATCGCCAAACAATCAATCTACTTCTTCCAAACGAACTAGTTACTGATGGAGCGAGCCGGTTGCCCTCCTAACGAACTAGTTGAATTCCCCTGCCGAGCATCAATCTAGTTTAGTTGGGAACCATCCTTTGTTCACTCCCACCCAACCATCCTAACAAATGGAACACTCCCACCCATCAGGCAGGTTAACAACGTCGAACTGCTTTCTCTATTCTCTGAACTGCTTTCTCATTGAATGGGTTAGCTGGACTGAGGGACCTGAACTTCACTTCAGGGGGGCGCCTCCCTCCCTCTGCTTCAACCAGCCACCACGACAGCACAGTTCCTTGTCGGATGCTCGGACCGATCCATCCTGAACCCCCAGGCAATGAATGAAAGCATGCTCGAGCTAGATGCCGTTAGGGCTCAACCGTATTCCATCTGCAGGGCTCAACCGTATTCCATCTACTACTTTGGGACCTGGGCGTATTCCATCAAAATGAAGGATGGGAGTGGAGTTAGCCTAATCAACTAATGTGGATCGGGGGTGAAGCTTGCCCGGGGGTGCGTGGGAGGTTAATACTCTCCTTCACTTCATTCAGCATGTGTGTGGGCCCCCCTGGGAGGTAGATTATTGTGGGGGGCAACTTAACCACCCACCCAGCCCCACACACGGGGATGGGTGGGGGGTTATACCGAGGTTGGGTGGGACAATTTATAAGGTGCCCGGGTGGGTTCAAGCCGGGAGGGCTACTGTAGTTGTTCAGTTAGTAGAGAGAAAGGAGGAACTAATTTGGATCGACCGGTTGAGTTTCAAGGTAGTTGAATTCCATCCAATGGGAGGCAGTTATCCATCCTGAACCGGGTATTTGTATTAGCTCGAGGGACCCACCCCTATTTGTATTAGCTGGACCGTGGGTGGGAGGCAAGATACCGAGGGACCTAACAATGGCATTTGGTTGGATCGACCTTCCTTCCGAACAACCCACCGGGGGTTCAGGCGGATAACTCTGCCCACCTTCTCTACTCCTGTCCCCACCCCCAGATTGCAGTTATCCTTTCCTTCTCTTAGCGTTGGGGATATCCTTCCTTTCTTGTTCACTTTCCTGGGCGCATCTAACTAACTATGGCTCCTCCAAGTTCAGGTGGGATCAAACGAGCCCAGTCATAACTAATATGGGAAATAGAAAGTGGGAAATTCTAGTCCAACAACTGGATGGATCAACTGCGGCTAGTGGCAAGGATGGTCAATTAGGCCTTCCGGTTGCCCTTATAGTGACTCTCTCTCTCAACTGCTCAGATGAAGGGGTTCAGTTCAGGCAAGCAGGGTAGTTAAGCTAAATGAACTGCCTTTCTCATCCATTTGAGGACTTTCTTGAACTCCGAACAATCCACCCGTTGACCTTCCCTTGAGCCGGGTAACCAACCATTTCTGGACCATCCATCTTTCAGCAGAAGTACCATCCTTGTTAGCTAGACCATCGCCTCCTGCCTGCCCGCCCGTGAAAGGAAGAAGTTATTGTCCCACGCGTTCATTCTTTGGCCTTCCTTCCAGTTGCCCTCCTTATTCTAGTTACCAGCTTCCGGTTGAACGAGAATAGCTAGGGCCTCCTTCACCGACTTCCATGAAAGCATGCTCGCTGATTGAACCTTCCGGTTGGAGTTAGGATAGCCAACTCGTGGGGCCTGATGCCTTAACTAGAATTGATCTGGGCGTAGTGAACCAACCTTGGCCAACTGATACTGGAGTGGGAGTAGCTCTATCCATGGGAGTTCACTTAATATACCGTACGGGGGGGCCGAGAAGGGTGAAGGCCCGCCACTTCTTCTTGCCTCCCAACTATTTTGGGAGGCAGGACCTTACCTCAGTTCAACGGCATCTAGCTCGAGCATGCTTTAGCTCCTCCTGGGGGTGAGGATGGGCCATTACCCGGTAGTTGATTAGGTTACCCGAACCGTGGGCCAGCCCCAAGTTCTATCTATATAGTTCCCCAGGCATTGAACAAGCTCGACCAGCTATATCCTCCCACCCACCCCCGGTTCAATCAGTAGGAAGGAAGGTGCCTGGATAGAAGTGAACAAAGGAGCTGCTTTTATTCAAGGTGCCCGGTTGTAGAGAATGTTGTTAACACGGCACTACCCTAAAGCGCAAATATTCTAGTTGAATCGAAGGAGGGAGGTAGAACTAAGTTGACTCCCTTACTCTCATTGGCCGGAAGGGCAGCTCATTTTGTTCTGTCCAGTCACTATCTAGCCATCCAAAGTTTTCTACTGTGCCCCCAATCTATAGCCAATAGGTCGAGAACATAGTGATCGGATCGATGGGAGGACAAGCTTCATTATGCTGAGGCCCCCCGATAGGAGTAGGATGGGAGGATTAAGACTTCACCCCCTGTGGGAGGTTAGGCTGATTGGGCTCTTCCAGTCATATGTGGGGCACGGGGAACGGCCCATAGATAGGAACGCCTATTCGGCTATCTGGCATAGTTGGGTGGAACGGCTAACTAGGGTGGGAGGAGCAGAATTCAAGAGCTAAAGAAACTAGCTATTCCGGCTGGCTGTAAGGAAGGTCTAGAAGTCAGGAATTTTGTTTACCCGGCTGGTAGTCCTTCCTTCCTAAGTTGGATTGGTCAAGGGAAGGCCAACCAAGAGACAAAACAGTTAGGCCAGCCTGGCCAGTCAAGAGAAAAGAAAATGGATGGGAGGCTGGGTGCAAGCCTTCCCTTCCCTCAGGTTCGGAGTCCCGACTCAACCGCCAACTTTCCTTCCAGGCCAGATTATATACGTGATAGCAAGGAAGGCTCAACTGGCATAGGGTAAAGAAAGGATGGCCCGGATGGAGGTCCGGTGATGAAGGAAGAGTTCCGCCCCATCCTAATCTAAGAAAGTTGGGGAGTTCCGGCTGGAAAGAAAGTTATTGTCCTTCACCCACGGTTGGCTGTGGATATTGTATTCCACTCCGACTAGCTATGCTGGCCCACACCCCTGATTGATTGTTTGGGCATTCACCCTTGGTTATATCTCTCATTCACCCTCGGTTCTATCTCTAGCTAAACCTCTGATTGATTGTTGTATGCCGACTGGGGATGTGGGAAGGAGGTAGATTTTTTGAATAGTTGGAAGGAGCAGGAAGAAAGTAGTTTATTAGTTCTGCTAGCTCTCCTCATTGGATAGTTGAATGAAGCTGCTCCCTAGCCGTTACTTCGTTCGTTGAACTCGAGACACTACCTTTATCATTGATGGAGCTAGATCAAGTAGTTGATGTTATCCCGTTCCTATCATTCACCCTCGGTAGAGCCCCTATCTATATTATTGTGAGACCGGAAGGCCAAAGAATGTTAGCAGGAGCCGGAAGTAACGAGTTCAATATCTTCCTCCCACCCAGCTGCTAGTTTAGGCTAGTTGAGGCATCTCCTCCTCCGGCAGTTTGTTTAGTTGGTCGGTTACCTGATAGGGCAGTTCTCTTGCCTCCCGATTCATTGGGCTCCATCGCCCCTGATCGATGCTCCCTCCCAGAGAAGTTGATTATTTCCATCCGGGGGTATCACCCTCCCCGGCTGTGGCTTATAGTTCCCCGGTGGCCACTATCCGGTAAACGAGGAGAATTCCCCTCATTCTAGTTGGAGCTATTCCTGCCTTCGGATGGTCGGTACAAACAACTAAAAGAGTTGGCAGGGAATGAGGAGCTACTGGGCAGGGGATTAGTTGTTTCCTCCCACAGGGGCCGCCCTTTACACCCCCGATGGAGCGATAGGAAGTTCTAGCCCTCTATAGCAGGGAGTTGGGAGGGAGGCAAGATCATTCAACCTGTTGGACTAGCCAGTAGAATTTCCCAGCCACCCGGCTGCTAGTATAGTTTAGTTGTTCCCACCTTTCTATAATGTGTTTTTGGAGCCCTTCGAGATGAAGGAAGTATTAATCCTGCCACACCCGAGTAGTTGGAAAATGAGAAGTTTCCATCCTGAACCCCAACAATAGAATAGTAGGGCAATTACCGTCTATCAAGGTTGTCAGTTTGGCTGGACCGTGGGTGGGAGGCAAGACAGTTTGTTCGAGCATTCACATCTTTCCATCGGATCCAAGGAGCTGCATCCATCCATCCTAAATTAGTTGTTGTTGTTGTTGTTTCTTTCTTTCCATCAGCTGAGCATGCTTTCATTCTCCTCTCGGGGCGGTTATCGGTTATCGATGAGACAATTCCGCTACACCTAGGCAAACCAACACCCTTCCGGAAGACGGATGGTGTGGATATTGATTTGATGTTGGCTGGCGACCCCACTGCCTACCTATCAAAATGAGGGAGGGCCTCAGGGTGCGGGACGCCATCCTGAACTAGGGGTGGAGGACGGGGCAGGCCTTCACGGAGTGGAATACAGAGCATCTGACCAGAGGCAAGACAGTTGTTTTGATTGGCCGGTGCCCCATGTCTAGCTTTTTCTGTTGTATTTCTCCTCGTCGGGTAATTATCCCTCAACTATTGATGGGCAAGATCGAGATTAACAACTATTTAGAAATAAATCAGATGCTCTCCCGATTAACAACTATCTTGTCGGATGCTCTCCCTCAACAACTCCATAATAACTATCCCTCAGAGCCGGTGCAACTATCCCTGTTGCGGCAACTCCATAATTCTACAACTATCCAACACATTATATCTCCTTCCCTCACCCCCCGCCATCATTGACGACTATCCGAGGTGAGGAGAAGATGCGAAAGAAAGCAATTTATCTGAGGGGGGGTGGGGGCAGAAATCATAATTGCCTGGGTGGGGGTTTAGGCTGGACGGTAGTTATTTCTGATCAGGGAGCTCTAGCCGAAGTAGATTGATCAGGGAGTTAGCCGCCCTCAACTAACAAGAGTGGGAGTTATAGCTCTCCCTCAACGAGGAGAAGATAATGAGGAGTCAACTATAGTTCCTTTGGCTAGTGCCCCGTAGCTAACTTTCTCTTGGCTAGCTCGAGATGGTATTGTCGTCGAAAGGAAGGTTACTTGACCCAGAGAAGTTAACAAGGCAGCAGGGAGGAAGGCAACAAGTAACAAAGCAGGAAGGAATATAAGGAAATAGGCAAGTCGCCACTATTCAAACTTCCATTTGCTATATCTTCCTGCGATATAAATGCACATTCAACCTGAGTTCAGAAATGAATGCTTCCAGGTATAAAAGAGAAAGCCTAATCGCCATACCGCCCTACAACGATTATGGAGAGGGGGCCCTACCTTATATAGTGGTAGTGGCCCTACCTTTCTGGGGTGTGGGTGGGCGGGAGGTAGATTAGTTGCGGGAATTCTAGTCGGTATATTATCGCCCAACCCTTTCCGACAATTGAAACTAATTTCTAAAGGTTTGAACAACTTGTTCTATTCTATACGTAACATGCCCCCAACTATATAAAGAAAAATAATAGTTTCAATTTCAATTCTAATTCGGCAGTAAAATATTTGACAGACATAGTTGGGTTCTACGATAGCTAGAATTCCCCCCCACCCGGGTGGGAGGAGATAGTTGGCCGGCATGCATGTATAAAGCATGATTACTCCCATTTCCCAGTTAGCCACTTCTTTGAATGCCTCAGATGGATGGTTTCTTTAGTGCCGCTAGGACCAACTGAGATACTAGTAATGGATTTCCCTCCGATCTAAGTAATGTTGCGATACTGAGCTCACGGAGATAACTAGAATTGTTGGGTGGCAGAAATACTGTCTCTGAACTGTACTTGGGCTATCTTTCCCGTAGCATTAGTGAGCCCTATTACTATACTTGATTATTTGCCTATGTCAGTAAGGAATGGCCCTCCCACCCACCTATACTATTCCCTCCCACCTAACTATATTCTCCCACCCAAATAAAAAAGAATTCTAGCTATTGTTCACCCATGTGTAGTAGAGAATCTGTCGGCTGCTAGTTTAGTTGAAACTATAGGTCGGACGCATCCCTACTATATCTCCCCATCCAGAGGACATAGTTGCGTAACATGCCGCCCTACCTTTCTAGCCAAAATCTTGCGTAGTGGTATGGTCACAATATAGGAAGATAGGAGCAGTCATATGACCCATACTTTTGTTAGCCCTCGAGGACTATAGTTCCCTTAGAAAACTATACTAGCAACTAGGGGCAACTATATCCACCCATCTGGTTCCCCGGACTTAACCTCCCATCACTAATCTACTAAAGCGGGGGGGGGCCCCCCACCCACCGGGGAACAACTAAACAAAACGGTGAACCCCCAAAAAAGTATATATTGCTGGCTAAAATCGAATAACCCATTCTCTTTCTATATAATAATTGGGGGCACCGGTTCAACTGTTTCTGACGCCAATCCAATCCAAGCAACGAGAGGATAATATCCTCATGGAGATTCCAGAGATGCTACTAAGAAATAAGTAAGTGCCGTGGCTTTCCAAGAGCGATGAAGTGACGATGGAGTAACGATAGGGATGCGAGTACGGAAGGATATGTTGTCCTGCTCATGCTCTCTATAGGGCTCACCACCATTCCTATTCTATATGATTCAGATGATTTTGAACTGGGAATACTGCAACTGGGGAATGAGATGATTGGAATGATTGGGAATGAGAAAGCTACTGATCTTAGGGATGGCAAACTAATGGAATTGGGGAAAAGATGGTGATATGCTTGGTCCTCGGAGCTACTGCTGCTAGCGATCGCACCTGAGCCTTCTCTCTCGTCCCCCCCCTCTTCTCTATATTATCTAATGCACTAATTTCTACTTCTCGACCCTTCCTAAAACTACCAATCCTACGATACCATCCTTCTTTGGCAGTAGGGGCTTTGGAGCAGCTGACAAATTTCTATATAATAATTTGGGGTGGATGAACCGGCACTATCTTCCTCGCTTATATCCCCAAATAGGGCTCGCCCCCCCAATAGTAGGAGTAGGGCTACTGTTGGGCGGCAACTTCTTTGAATCCTTCTCCACGCTGGGAGCATAAAAACTTTCTCTATCGTGGCTATGGGGGAACTCGAATCCTTCTCTGAACCTCCTTTAAAGCATTGAAGGCCCACCCAACCTGACGTAAAGTGAGAGGGAGGAGACTTTTTTTTGGGGTCGGCGGCACTTATTAATCAGTAATGGCTGGTATTACTGGCGATGGAGATAACACCGCTTAATCAGTAGGAGATAAAGAGGCTTAGGTGTAACGGGCTCGATGGCACTTCCTAACCCTTCTGGGCTTAGGTGCGACTAAGGAGATACGAAAGATCTGGATGTTGAAACATATACAAAGATCCCGAATGCTTGTTCCACTACCAAATGGTTATGCTTTCTCACACTCATGTGAGAGAATAGTATGGTGTGATGGGTACTGCTGATCCAAAGGGTGACACTAGAAATGATACTGCTGAGCAGGATTTGCAATGGAGATAGATGCAACTGAGGCCTTTCACCCACCCACCCACCCTGGAACTCAGAGGGTGGTACAGATGGCCAAGTGGGAGCAAGTTTCAGGAGCTATTAATCCACTTTTTATCTCCACGTCTATCTAGCCGATGCCCTATCCATATATCTAGTGGGAGGGCATGTGTTGTCAATTGCAATGGTTGGAGTATTGATTGGTTCATATCTATAGGCGGGTGGTAAGAATATGTGGGTTCAAGGGCTTGGTCAATCGTATTATTCGAACTAATATGTTTGGTCCCCCATGGGCACTAATCTCTCGTAGCAGCGGAGCGGAGTATCGGGGAGACATAGCTATCAATAGGCGTAGCGGCGTACTCCTAAAATTGCATGTTGTGCCTGTCTCATCTAGCTAGATCAAAAGGATCAACTAGAGCTTTTGGGGAAGGGATAGATGCAGATCGGGCCATAGATGCTAGGTAGATGGATGCAGGCCATAGATAATATATCATAGATAGATCTATACGAATCGAGCACATTCTTCACCAGTCATCGCTTCACTTGATCGTTTGTGGGGCCCCCCCTTACCGTATATTATTGTGGTTCGGGGCAATCTATAACCGAGGGTTTGCCTAGAACACTCGGGGGTGGGGGGCATATTTTCGGCATCCGGGTTGGGGGGGAATTATAGTAGGGTGGGTGGGTGGTATAGTTCGATGAAATCACCTTGGTTCTCGAATCGAAACCGTAATCTCTATTCAGATTACGGGGAGACCTAATCTAAAGGAGTTTAGTTCATGGGTCCCCTAACTGTGTCGACTTCATCTTCATCCCAACATTGGTCCCATTGGGTCTCCTTGGTCCTATTGGGTACCGATGTCTCTTCCAACGACTGTCCCATATAGATAGAGGGGCTCCTCTCCCAATCCCTATAGAATCTATCTGGGGGCTGGGCATTGGTACAGAGAAGCAGAGGGTCTTTCCTCCTCTCTGCACCTACGGCGCCCCTCCCCTATAGACAGAGGCAGAGGCAGAGGGAAGAATAAGATATAGGTTAGCTCCAAGGTCTTTCCGCAGAGAATAGCCCCTATCCCAAATAATAACTCGCCGGCCCCGGCCATATATAGAATATAGACAGCGCCAGATACCGGTCAATCTTGATTCGAAAGAGCTAGCGCCTATGGTCCCCATATAGAAAGATATATAGGGCTCTCCCTCGCTGGGATATGGGTGGGATACGGGACAGCATAAATCAATAGTTCACTTTCTAGGATACGGGATTGACTGCTAACTCCAGCTGGTACAAGGAATAGAGGTGCTGAATGCGGTACAGAATGAATATGAATGCGGTCGGATGTATGCGGCGATCAAGCGGATTCTAGATTGTGAAGCGGTCCCAGATAGCTAGATAGATCTATAGGGTAGGGGTAGGGTGGCCCCCTCTAGAATGCCCCTAGGGGTAGGGTGGCCCCCTCTATCTTCTATCTATATGGGGGGGGTAGGGTGGCCCCATCGAGAATAGAGGTAGGGTGGCCCCCTCTATAACTATAACTAGGGGTAGGGTGGCCCCATTGAGAATAGAGGTAGGGTGGCCCCCATCTCAATATAGAGGGACGGGGGAGTGCCCCATATCTATATAGTTGGGCAAGCGACCAACGGGAGCGATCCATGCCCCTTGCCCCTCCGTCCATAGGGTGTAGTTGGGCAAGCGACCAATGGGAGCGATCCATGCCCCTCGCTCCTCCGTCCAGAGGGACTAGAATCTACGGGTGGTAACGGGGGTGTGCCCCATATCTATAGAGTTGGGCAAGCGACCTACGGGAGCGATCCATGCCCCTCAATATAGCCAATCTGGAAAGGGAGAAAAATACTACAAGCGGAGTGACCGAAGGGAGAGAAGCGATAAGGCCCTACCCTTTAGAGAAGGTAGTTGGGCAAGCGGAGTGATCGAAGGGAGCGGAGCGATACAGTTCCCGCCACCGGTCATAAATCAGTCGAGGGTATTACCCAGATAGAGATATAGGCCCGCCCCAGATAGAGATATAGGCCCACCCTAGAGAGATATAGAGGCCCGCCCTAGATAAATAGAAAGGCTAGAGCTAGATAGATGGATAGGCCACCGCCAGAGAGATAAGATCTATAGGGAGGGGGCCGCCCCAGAGAGATCTATAGGCCTGCCTCCCGCCTCTATATGGGATGGGGGGATGGGAGTCTCGTCTCGTCATTGTGGTGTTGTGTTGGCAGACCGCCATACCATATAGAATTCTAGGTCGAGTGAGCATCGGGAGCGCTAGTCATCGGTCGAGTGAGCGCTAGTCATAGTCATCAGTCGAGTGAGCGCAGAAGTGTCTATGTCTATAGTCGGGTCAGTTGAGTCCCCCAATCTAGGAAGTATGGGGTGCCTGCTCTTTGCATCTCTATGGGATGGGCCTGAGATCAAACCCTTACCCCATATCTATCTAAAGGGGGCAAGGAAGGGGTCATCATCCATCTGTTCGAGCATCATCCGACATCATCTATTCTATACGTGACCATATATCTCTATGGGCTGATGACTGGTTGTACCAGTCATCCCAATACGAAGTGGGTACTAAATGACTCTATATTGTCCCTGGTACTATATAGATTAGTAGACTATCTAGGTTGCTTTGTTGCGCCATATCTATATATAGGGATAGCCGGCTATGCTCCTATATAGGTAGGGTGGGGTGCTTCCGTCCATCCAGGTCTAAAGGCAGGTAGGGGCGTGCCACCCTATGTGGTTAGGCCCCTCTATATCTATCTGTATCTATCCGGGGAGGAGGAGGGACTCCAACTGTCTGTCGGGCATAAATCGATCCCCTATATATCTATCTGGCGCCTGCGAATACGCATACCATATGGATGGACGGTTCAGCATCAGCAGGTGCAGGTTCAATGTTGTATCGTGTATCGGGGGGGCCCCTCCCGGGGGGGTAGATTAATTGTGGATGGGAGGCAATATATATTTGTTGGGCAACTATAGTTGGGGGGGTAGATTAATTGGATTGTTGCCATGATCGATCTGATAGATAACTATCCATCCTCGACGCTACATATCGAATGGATTGGATAGTTCAGAATCTCAGCTCAGTTCAGAGCGTGTCTCGAGAACCAACTATTGTATGTACATGGTCCGGTCTCTGCATATCAGATATGTGTGGTATCGGAGTGAACTCGAAGTCAGTTCGGAGCGAACTCAGGGTCAGTTCGGAGCGTCGACGGTCAGTTTGGAGCGTATATGGAGCCTATCTTATATATATATAGAACTCAGGCTCCCACAGAACTCTCTATAGTGAGAAGTTGCATCTATGGTCTAGTCGGGCCCATACCATCTATGCTATATAGAGGGGAGGAACCGCCCCAGATAGATACAAACCCAAGCATGCGACCGGACTTTCAGCCATTAATTTCGCCCCCATATATAGATAGGGTCCTATATCCATATTCTAATTCTGGGTTGGGGACTAGACTAAATGATACCCTGCCCCATGGTAGGGGAACCCTATCTATCTGGAGGGCGAGCCGAGCCCACCATGAAGTAGCGATATGATAGTCTATATGGCAACGGGAGAGTCTAGATTAGGGAAAGCCCTTTATATCTATATCTATATAGATGGTGGTCGACTTCCGTAGATCGATCCTTTGTATTACATATATAGCCTATATATCTATCTGGCTCTCCTCTCCATATCTAGCTAGTTAGAGAAGCTCTCCTCTAGTTAGTCTTGATTGAGAGCTGCATCTATATAGATGGAGTCTTGAAGGTAGCCTATATATCTATCTGGCTCTCCTCTATAGAGTATCTGTATCTAGTTAGCCTATATATCTATCTGGCTCTCCTCTCCATATCTGTGGAATTCCTTGAATCACTAGTCAGTCTTGCTCTCCTCTCCATACCTCAAATCACTAGTCAGTTATTGAGTCAAGCTTGCTAGCTAGCTAGTCAATTATAGCTCGCCCGGTGAGCTAGCTAGCTAGTCGAGCAAGCTTTATCAATGGGTAGTTAGTACAAGTGTTTACAGGCATACCAAAGTGCCTATAGAGTCCCAACGGGGGGCCCAAATCAAAGTGTCTATGCCCATCCCCAAGTCCCCTATCTATATACCTGCCCGCCATATAGATAGAGGGGGCCCTATATAGAGATAGAGATCTGCCCGAATCCCATATAGATAGAGGGGGCCCTATATAGATATCTGGGCATACCCCATATATATAGAGTCTAGAGAGGGCCCAATGCCCATTCCCAAGTGCCCTATATAGATATCTGCCCGAATCCCATATATATAGAGGGGGGTTCATTCCCCCTCTATAGACTATATGGCAAGTCTTGATTCCTGAATCCCATATAGATAGAGGGGGCCCTGTATAGATATCTGGGCCACATATAGATAGAGGGGGCTCTATGCCCATACCCCTCCCCCCTCTATATAGATTAGATTAGAGTCATCAGTTGTATCACGTATAGAAGAAATTCTACTCTATTCTATATACGTAACATGACTTCTTCATCCATCTCATCTATATAATCTTCCACCTACCTCTTAATAGAATAAAATCGGTAGATTGAAGATTCTTCCAACATCCACATCAACATCAACATCCATTTGGATTCTATTCTATACGTAACATGATGTGATGTGATGTGAATCCCGGTTGTAGTTGTAGTCGTAGTTGTAGTTGTAATCCATCGATCAAGGAAAGGTTCCTAGTCGCCCCACTTCTATCCACCCATACCATCTATCTAATCTAGGCCATATAGAGTCGAGTCTAGTGCCGGGGTACTAATCCGATCAGATGGATAGAAGCTCATATGCATATATTCATTAAGTAGAAAAGTCTAAATCGAGGTTCCTACTTCCTACTATATACGTAACATGACATGATTGAAGATCGAATGCCATATCTAGATATAGATATATAGGGGGTCCCTTTAGATCTCTAGGTAGAGGCAACTACAACCAAACAAGCTGTGCTCTGATCATCCCATCCGGTTCGTGGCGTGGATGAGACAGGAAAGAGAGATCACCCCGGCCTCCCATATATCTATAGATATAGAGATAGAGATCTCTGCAGCAGCCCCCTCGGCAAATGTCCATCCATCGTCTCCATACCTCTACAAGGTTGGTTCAATGCTGTATCGAATCACCCTATATATAGAACTCATCGGATGGATGCCCCGGGGGGGACATTGGCACTTCCTCTGTCTAGTCGTATATATTACATACATATAGTTTATGAACCTCAACCTTTCTTTCTCCCTATCCCAGGGAAGGGCCGAATTCAACTTGTGTATGTGGTTATATGGGGCACTCCCACCTACCTTCTCTTGGTTGCGGGCTGAGGAGCCATATATCTATCTGGGGCACCCTATAGATCTATATGGCGATCCGAATATGGCGATGGGGTCCCATATAGATAGATAGATAGGGCGGAAATGGAAGGGGCACTCATATCTACTCCACTCTATATAGCTCCTCCGAACGGAAGGGAGGCCCACCCTATCTATATATGGATATGGGTCAACCACGGCTCCTATCTATATATGCGCCGATGGGAAGCCCGTCCTACCGCCCTATATAGATTCACAGCCCCATCGCCACTATATGGCGATAGGTTCTGGTTCCCATATAGATAGATGGGGTGGAACGGACGCCCGCCCCATCCCCTATCTATCTATATGGATATGGCTCATCGGCTATACCATACCCGAACGGATCGGAGGCCCGCCCCCGCCCTATCTATATGGGTTAGCTCGTCAGCTAGACCTGAACTAGACCTATCTATCAACTTTCTAGATAGGGTCTAATAGATAGGTATAGATATATGGCTCATCGGCTATACTATCCGATGGATGCCTCCTAACCAGATGGACAACAGGTGCAGGTGCAGGTTCGATGCGTAAGTGAGCAGCCCCCCTATCTTCTATGTGGGTGGTGTGGTTGACTTGACTGACTACTATAGAGTCCGTTCTGAGCGGTCTCTAGCGAAAACCACTAACAATATATAGATAGGGGGGACGGCAGGTGCAGGTTCGGTTCAGCAGGTGTAGGTTCAATGCCAGATAGAGATAGGGCCCCTCCTCTCGATAGCCAGATAGATCTATAATCTAGGGTAGGGGCGGGGGAGGCCCAATCTCAATCTCAATATAGGGGAGGGGCGGGGCGGGGGAGGAGAGATTAGAAAGGATCGACTATGGATAGTCGCCTATATAGATGTTCGCTATCGCTCACCCCGACTGTACTCTATATGGCGATAGAATAGATCTATCCGGGGGGTGGCTATATGGGCTATATAGAGTCAGATAGGTTTGGGCTATATGTAGTCGGAGTTACTTCATATTAGATAGGCCCCGCCCAACTATTCTGAGGGCCTATAGTTTCTGCCAGGTGTTTCCCAGGGTGGGTGGAATAGAACCCCCCACCCATCCCCACAGAGCCCCCCACCCGGGTGGGTGGAAAGTAAGTAGTCAACCTCCGGGTTCTAAGTAAACCCTCAGGGGGAGATAGATGGTGGTTAAGTTGAGATCGATCTGAGATCAAACTTACCTGAACGATAGTTCAGGTAAGGGCTTTCCTGAGATCGATCTTGAAAAAAGTAGAGATCGATCTTAGGATCCTAGAGATCGAAATGAACTAGTCAACATGCTCAACTAGTCTATAGCCCCACGGAACTGACCTAGTTAACGAGGGAGGGAGTAGACTAGTTTCAAACCCTTGCCCTCACCCATGGTCAGACAGTAGAAGCAGGGGTGTGGCCAGTTAGAATATTAGTTAGGACAGGTGTTAACTTCTTTCCGGTCACCTTCTTTCTGGAATGCCCTCTCTTTATTTAGAGTGGGGTGTTTTCTTCAATCAGATAGGTCCGGAAGAGAAAGGTAGTGATTATCCTTCCACATGGAGGCTTAAGCTATAGTTGATTCCCTGGGGGTTCAGGGTGGCCGGTGAAGGATAGTAGCCTCTAAAACGTCGCTAGCTCTATAGCCTCTAAACCGTCGCTTTCTTTCTTCCGTGGCTAAGCCTTTCTTTCTTTCTTTTACTTTCTTGAACTCCCCAGCCAATCCAATGAAGGACTACCAATCCAACTTCTCATTGCCGGGAGGAGCTAGATGCTGTTGCCAGGTAACTTGACTTCCTTCCGGATAGAAACTTTGGATCCTCCGGTATGGATGGACGTCCTAACTCAACTACCAGGTGGGTAAACTAATCAACTACCAGGTGGGTCATTAACGTAATACACTTCACACTCACAGACAGAGCCAAACAATCAAGCTACTTCTGGTAGGTCCCAGTGAGAGTATCAGTCCAAAGATGCTTTGATTAGACTGCTGAGGGAAGCTTTGATTAGACTGCAACTACCAGCACGCTCAAACCAAAGCCCTATCCTACAGGGGGTGCCACCGGGGGAACTAGTTAGGAGGGGAATTCCACAGGAGACAAAGCAGGAAAGAAAGCCAGATAGAAACAAAAGATCGATCCTCCGACCAGCAGCGAGAACTAGATGGAAGGCAACCCAAAGAGTCACTTCTCTACCCTCACTCGGATGGCATTATAGAACCTGATAACGAAGTTGGGAGCCGAAGAGTTCAGAAGGACATCCTAGCCCACACCCCCGGTTAGCTGTCCAACTCTCCCGGTTAGCTGTCCAAAACTCCTTCCGGATAGAAACCAATTCCTTGTCGGATGCTCGGACCATGCCCCCAGGCAAGAAGAAAATAAAGCATGCGAAGGTAGGCTGATGGCAGCCCCGGGTATAGGTATCAGATTAGTTGAGGTCCCTGATCAGATGCCGTTGATAGAACTTAGTTAGTTGAGGGCATGGTGATCAGTTCTAGGGCAGCTAACTCAGTTGAGGGAGAGCTAGTTGCTTGCCCTCACCCACTCTAGATAGTGAAACTATAGGTGGGTATTGGAAGGATTCTAGCGGTAACTTTATCTGGAAGGATTCTAGCGGTAACGAAGAATCAACTAATCGGCCTCAATTGAACTTCACCAGATAGTACTCTACAACTAATCGGCGGGGTGGCCATCCAACTAAACAAAGTGAGTTGGGGGTGTAAAATGAGCTGCCTGCCTCACCCCCGGTAGCTCCACCGATCAGGATAGGGCGGCTCTGTGCTCGGAGCCGGGTAAGTCTAGTCCATCCTGAACTTCTAGTTCGCTGGGGGCTCCTCATACTTTCTTTTTCTCCTCGTCCCTGGCCCTTCACCTCCTCATACTAGGCATGGGCAGCTAAACTAGTATAGGCATCACCCGCATAGGCAAAGGCTAAGGCCGGATGGATGGATGCTGAGAAACAAAGGATGGATGGATGGATTTCCGGATGGCATTATAGAACCTGATAATGAAGTTGGGAGTTGAACAATAGCCAGTGAGGACAACCTGAACTGAACACCCCCGGTGGCTAGCCTAACTTCTTACTATGATTGCAACGGAGATAGCTGGGATAGATGATACTAACTAGTCTACTCCCTCCGTCTGAACACCATCTATATCCTCCCACCCACCCCCAGAGATGGGTTGTTATTCTCCTTCTTCTATTTGTTTTCCATCTCAGCTGCAACCTCCACCCACCCACCCACCTGAACTCTCGGTTCCCCAGTAGGGACGATGAGTGAACTATATGTTAGGCAGGCTAGGAGCACTAGTATAGAATCTGGCTGAGGAACCTACCTTCTTTCCAACTCTCTATCGGGGGGCCCCGGATGGAGATGACTTTCTTGTGGGAGGCCCAGAGTCCTACCCTTCCTACACTAGCTAACTACCTTTCTCAGCTTGCCTCTCACCTTCTATTTGTTCTGGCCATCCTAACTAGTTCTCCAGGGGGTGTAAAGATCCTCCTATATTTGTGAAGGCGGGGGTTCAGGGTGGAGCCCGGGGGTGGGGTCGTTACTTCCTTCCGAACTAGTTGAACTCCTTGGAGATGGGGGTTCAAACAAATAGGAGATGGGCTAGCTATATACCTTCCTTCCGGTCTCCCTGCGTCCCTCATCGAGGTTGTTTCATTGATAGTCTACTCCCTTCCCTTCAACTAGAGAAGATCTTGCCTCCCACCCAGAGATAGCCTAACTTCTATATCCTCCCTGGGGTGGGGGCCTAGCTGCTATAGTTGTACTTTCTAGACCGGATAGCCATATTCTCTGAATAGATGGGGCCCATCCCTCCTCATAGTTCTTTGTTCCCCGAAAACTGATCCGAATCAAGGGGGTAGGTTTTTGTGCCTCCCACCCACGGTCCGGTAACAGTAGAACTATCCCAACCTTAGTCTGGGTAACCTAATCAACTACCGGGGTTCAACTATCAACTATCCTACCAGCTTCATTGTCTACTGGATGGTAACAGCTCCATGGGCTAGCTTCCGAAGGAGATGGGCTAGCAAACTGCCCTGCTTAACTGTCTTGCTTCTTCTCGGTGGGGTTGATAGCAATCTATGCAACTGCCTCATCAAAGCTGGCTGGTTGGAAGGCAACTGGCTAAAAGCCAATAAGGCGTGCGGCTGTCGTCGTCCGGGGAAGAACTGTCTTTCTCAAATGGGTAATGGGAGCCCCTGCCCTACTATCAATTGTTAACTCATTACTTCCTTCCTAATTGTATACCTTCTGAAGGATGGAGCTTCATTCACCCTCGGTATACAATTATCTAGGGATAGCTGACATCAACTATCTTACCGGAGGTGAAGGATGGAAGCAAGCTATTAGTAGGAGGAGCCCAACCCCCAGGCTGAACAATCCAACCCAAAACCCATACACCCCCGTTGAAGGATGGACAAAGCAAGACATACCCTCCCATTCTAAACCATACCCTCCCATTATACAATATTGGATTTCTTTGGATGGCACTCCCCACCTTCACTTTTGCATTCCAAACAAATCACTAGAATTCTCCCCCCCACCCGCATGTTACGTATAGAATCTGAATAAGGTTTCTCTCTGAATAGGTTTCTCTGGAAGAGATCAATTTAAAGGAAAACCAACTGTCCAGTATCTATTGACAGATTCTATACGTAACATGCCTCACCCAACATAGCCAAACAATCAATCAGGGGTTCAGGACAGGTAATGCTTCCGGAGGACCAGACCTATCTATAGTTGTCCTCCCATCCTATCTAGTTAGGCTATCACTAACAACTATAAACCAACTCAAATTGAGGTGGGTGGGAAACTCAACGGCATATACCGATAGGGGGGGCCGCCTCCCACCGTGCATGGGGGAGGGAATTGTAGCTAGCCGAGCTTGCTCCATCCCCCGGGTAGTCTCGTTAGCAGGGTAGGGGTAGGAGGTAGGAGTAGCTCCTCGACGAAAATGGATGGGAGGGTAGGGACTAATTATAGAACATGCCTCCCAACGGTAATGAACTCTACCTGGGGGTTCAGGATGGTCGGGATGGAATTCAACAACTATAGAGTAGAGGGCAACCGGTTGTCGTGGATATAGAAGTCCTTCTAGTTGTCAACTCGTTGGGTTTCTAGTAATGCTAGCCCGGGTTCAGGCTGGAGGGAAAGTAATCATTACCCGAGGGTGAATAAGGATGGCCAGTTCAGGATGGAGGGAAAGTAATGCTGGTTGGAGGAGCGTTTTCCAGTAATGTTGGTTGGAGGAGTTCCTGCTGTTGAGAGAATGTAATGCTGGTTCCTGCTGTTGAGAGAATGGAAGTGTCATTTACCTTCCCCCACCCCCCAGATTGGCCTAAGGCCAAAAACGGGGTTGCGAAGGTGGGAAGCCGGAATCGTTCCCCTACCCATTGGAAAATGGGTGAAACCGGCCTTAGTGGAGGGGATCAGACATGTCCATACCCTACCCAAGTTTTCCTTCCTAGAGGCGGGTGGTCATTAATAAACCTGCTAACCCCCTGAACTAGGATTCCCACCCAACCTCTGTGGGTTATAGCTCTCCATTCACGATATAGTTCAGGTGAGGGAAACCTGGGTATTATTGTCTATTTGTCTAGACGGGTTGGGTGGGATTAATGAAGAGGGAGGTGCCTCCAATTATTGTGGGCGGTTAAGTTGAGTTTCCCACCCACCCCTTTGGATTTCCACCCTGCTTCCCAACTAGAGTTTCCCACCCACCTGAACCTTCTATTCCCACCCAACCCTGATGGCGCTTGCTTTCCTTTAGCTCCCCACTTAATGCCATTAGCCTGCTAGCCCGGAGGTAGATTAGTTGCAAATATATTACCTTCCTACTAGAATCTCTTCGGGAGGGTAGATTAATTGGAGGTAGATGCCACTACAATTCCCAGTTTTTCTAGAGTTTCCCACCTTGCATCCCGAATTATAGCGGGTGGGTGGGAGGATATAGGTCTGTTCCTCCCACGACTTTAGCCACCCACCCAGCGCTATAATTGCCAGCTCTTATCCGAGAAGAGGGGTTGGGGCGAAGGAGCTATCCATGCGATTGAGTCCATACACTGCTAATTCTTGATCATAATGGTTGGCAGTATCAGACCCATCCTTAAATCCCCTCCCACCTGAGATTCGATCAGCTATCGGGATACCTTGCTACTTTTTGAGGGTGGAAAAGAGCCCCATAGAATAGTAGGGGTCGGTTGAGAAGTTGGTTGCTTATTCACCGGGGAGAGTAATGGGATGCCGGAACTCGAGAAAGAGAAGTCGTGGTTGATCTGATGAGGGGAAAACCGTAATCTTCACGAAGTTCAGACGTAGTGTGGGTGGTAAAGTGACGGGCCCCAGGGTGGGTGGGTGGATGATAGTTGGGAGGTAGATTATTGTGGGGGGTATAGTTGGCGCTGCATCTTCACAACGCTCTCCCCATCTTTCCAATCAGCCCACACTCCACATCGGAGGAGAGGAAAGAAGGGCAAGGTTGAGTTAACACCTTCTGGTGGAAGCCATCCTTCCCCACTAGCTATTATTCTTCGGCATCAACTAGCTATTAATGAAATGTAGTTGCCTTCAGTGGGGTTGGGAGGACAAGAGATCAGACTTCACCCCCGCCGGTGGGAGGATATGACGTTGCCCTATAGGTAGGAAACTCAACTAATTTGGCTGGACCGAGGGTGGGTATTAGCTGGACCATAACTCCCTTTCCCGCCTACACCCCCACAAACCCCACCGACCATATATTCCTTAGGATGGAAGAACATCCGATCCGATGGAAATTCAGAATGCTCGACAACTATCTCCGAGGGTTCTAGGCAAACCCTCGGCTATAGTTGGGAGTTCTGAGATATAGTTCTCGACTGCCCCGGGTGAATAGTAGGGCCATGCTGGCCATCCGAACTACAATTCCCACCCTACCCGGGGTGGGTGGGAGGTAATATATATTTGTTGGGCAACTATAGTTGCTTCAGTATATTATTATGGGGGGTATAGTTCTAGCGCCCTTCCATACATAGTATGCATCCGAAATAGAATTTCATTACCGTGAGAAACGTATTAGCTGGAGAACTCCTTTCCTCCCCACCCAATTCTATATCCTCCACTCTGGGTTTTGGATGGCATTCCAACAAGAAAGTTAGGGAGGGCTGATTGAACCGGGGGTGGGTGGGAGGATATAGTAGCTGTTTAGAGAAAAGTGTGAGCTCTTGGCTTCTCTTCTCATGCCCCCCATCGGATAGCCAGGAATTCTCATTATAGCTGCCCTCCTATCCTATTGCCTATCGGGGGTGTGCTCCAGAGAATACTTGCCTGGGGTGGGGGTGAAGGATGCTAGTTCGGAAGGAAGGTCGGATTGAAGCCGAGGGATTGAAGCTTACAGGGAGTTCCATCCTTCAGGTTGAGGAAGTTAAGGTTGAGGCCTATACCCCCCACCCATCCCCACACAGGCTAGCCCACAGAATGAATTAATTCCCGGGTGGGAGGGAACTCTAGTTGGGAGGCAGCACCCTAGTTAAAATTGCCAGGAGGGAGGGAATTATAGAGGCATCTACATCCTCCTTTGTTTTCTACTGTTACCAGACCGTGGGAGGACAATAAACTTATGGCTATCCAGTAAACAACCGAACTGGCCAGTCGTCAGACTCATCCAGAGCTCACACTTCCATTCTCTCAATAGAACTTAACCCCCCACCCACCCCAATCTTCATCCTCCCACCCACCCCTATCTTAGTGCGGTGCCCTATCATAGAAAGTGCTCGGGTGGGGGGAGATAGTTGGCGAACCCCCGGAGATGGGCCTGGGTAAGGAGGAGAGAGGCCCGATCAGAGGCAGGGCATTTAATGCACTAGAATCATTGTTCCCAGGATTCATTCCAGCAGCATTGTCCCCAGGATTCTAGCAAGTTGGGATTCTAGCGGTCAATTCATAACATACTTTCTAGTCCTTTTGGCAACCCCCCTCCCCAGAGTGAAGAGTCGAGTAAGGAATAGAGCTTCACCTCATCCCATCTCATAGCCAGTGGGCGCCCTATCTGGGGGGTCCCTCATGGCTTCGAACAATAGATACCCCGCTCGGCCCGCTTCATAGCCAGTGGGGTAGCTCCATTGCCCCTAGGAAGTGGCAGGGTCATTCCGGGACATACTTCTTTTCGTTCGCGGGACATACCACTGCTTCTCATTCATAGGGTGGGTGGTTATCCCTCGGGGTAGGTTCTGTTACTGTATAAAGATAAAGGCACTCGGAGCCCTATGGATAGTAGGGCACCCCCCGCCCCCCTACTATAGAGAGTTTAGATAGGGGCTTGAGTTTAGAGGCGCCGCAAGGAGGAGAAGGGGCCCCATTATAGAATAGGGATCGGTTCTATTCTATTCTATACGTGATACAACTAGCCCCCACCCCATGTCCTATAGTAGTTAGTTAGTCCATATAGCTGCCCCTATTGAACAGGATGGGGTGACCCAACCACCACTAGATGCAGTAGGGCACTCTATAGGAGACCCCTACTATCCAGCTGGGGATCTCGCTTTCTCCCCACTAGATGCGGTAGGGCCTGGGTTACCTACTATCTATAGGGCGACCCAACCCCCAACTACTTGAAAACCCTAGGTGAACTCTATGTCTCATTGTTGGATCGAGCCCCAAGGGCCCTACTATCTATTAGCTGGGCTGCCTATAAAGGAGATGGGGTTACCCAACCACCTAGAAAATAGTAGGGTGGGAAGGAGAGCAGTGGAGGATCGAGCCACTACTATAAAAAGTGAAATCCATATAGCTGCCCAGTTTGTTGCCTTCCCCAACCCCTGGGGCCCTTCTCCCCAACCCCCGGGCCCAACTATAGTTTAGTTCTTTCGAACTTTCAGCGGGCGACTATAGTTCTTTCGAACGAGTGGAGTATTGGTTTAACACCTAATCGGAAGGTGAGATTGCTCAAGAAGAGGGATCATAGAGTATCGATAGTAGCTAGTGATAGGATGTGGAGTAGCGTAGCTACGATGTGGAACTAAACTATAGTTGTGGCGATTCACCTAGTTGTCAATCAGTTCAGTTCAAGTAGATAGATTCACCTTGATGTTGTATCCGACCGACCGGGACTCAAGGGCCTATAGTTTCTTATGGCTCATCTGAAGCAAAAAATGAAGGTGAGGGAAACCATAATCTAAACGGAGTGAAGATGAGGTATTCACTCTTCTGAACTCCGTTCAGATGAGGGGAAACCCGTAATCTAAACAGAGATTACGGTTCTGTCTCAGAAAAAAATGAGCTAGCTTTATCGCTCAGTTCATTGGATAGCTATTCACCTTGACTTATTCACTCCGACCGAGACTCATGGTTCAGTGAATCAGTTAGTAGAGAGAGGTAGGTAGGTAAGGTTGCTTGCACTATTGTTTGTTCCATTGCTTGGGGGTAGGTGTGATACAAGGTAGTGGTGGACGAGAGAAGGTGGAAGGTGAGATTGCTTGGTTCGATGGCTTGGCAGGTTCGATTGCTTGTTGAGATTGCTTAAAGGTAGGGTTGATCAGTCTAGGTGGGTAGTGAGAATGATTGCTTGGATGGTTTGTTAGCTTGCAGGAATAGCTATAATGGCATCTACCTCCAATAGGCCGGGGCGGGTGGGGGGGAATGGCATATACCTCCAACGGCAACTCAATTCCACCCCCCCACCCCTGCAGGGTGGGAGGCCCTCTCAATAGTTGGGGGGGCGGGCGGGAGTGCTGCCTCTGTGTTCCAATAAGCTTACTAGATCATCGTGACAGGCCACGTCTTTGCTAGAGATCGATCATCCGCTTCTACTTTCCCATGAACTCATTTGGGTACAGAGACTGATCAAGTAGGGATGCTGCTCTAGGAACCACCTACTTGGGTGGGTGGGCCCCGGCTCTATATTTGTAGTTCCCGGGAAAGATTGACTGGTCATTGCTGTGATACGGGGAGCTTTCTAGTTGGCGATGGAGAGAATGAGCAATATGGGGTGGGTGGGCAGATTATAGCGTGGGTGGGAGGCTATAGAGCGGGCAACTTGCCGTCAACTATCTGTTCCCACCCAACAACAGCTATTCCCTCCCCCCCGGGGGGCCCCTACTATTCGCCCGAGGCTGGGTTCTGGTAGTTCCTGGGCCGCTACGGCTATCCTCCCACCCACCCAACAATAGTAAGAAGGGCGCAGAAGCAAGCCATGTTCTCAATTCCCCTGCTCGGCTCTTTGGTCATGGAAACAGCATGATTGGGACGGCCCCCACCCTATAATTGCTTGAGAGAGAAACACTTGACTGCGACACACCCCTCCTAAATGAAGAGTTGAGAGGACTTCAAAGCCACTTCTTATCCCCACTCTCCCCGATCCTCGCACCTGCCTCTCTCCCCAGCTTCGGTCTACCGAACCAGAGCAACACTTGAACCTTTGATTAAACTCGGCCTTCAATAATACACTTTATGGTTGACTACCATTAATAGTACCTCTTGCATGCTTGCAAAACTCGAGGTTTATGACTTATATTTTAAGTCGACTTGTAGCCCAACAAATATTTTTCCCTACCTAAGGTTAAACATTGTTGACTACTAATAAATCTCTTTTCAATAAGATAAATATGAACATTTACTAAATTAGGGTTCTCAACCCTTTAACGTCTATTCACATGAATTAACTAAAATAGGTTATAACCATAAGGGTGTCGTCAAATAATCTTTAACCCTTCTAGGTTAAACTAGGGTTTTATTTAACCTATCCCAACCCAATGGAATAACAAAAATACTTATTCTAGAAAGTAAGAATATCGTAAGAATAATTATCTATTAGTCTTCTTTCAACCAAAGGGTCAATATACCATTCCATTTATGACTAGATCATTAACACATCAATACTTACAATCTTAAGTTGTTCTATCAAATACTAAATAGGTTTTCAACCCAACTCTAAATGTTATTGCTTTGAGGTAAATTTCCCCTTATGACAAGAGTCAAAATATCTTGATAACTAGGGTTCGTATTTCCTCATTATTGTTCTATTTGAAATAGCTATCAAAATACGAAAATAACAAGGTGTTAAGAATAGTTATCACCCTACTAGGTTAATTTTTGGGTTTTGTCCTTCCTATCTGATATATAATCATATAGTAATAATTTAATAGAAAGAAGGAATAACTTCTTAGTATAAATCTGACCACGAGGTTCTTCTTAGTTCCCAACCCTTGACATTAATATTATAATGTTCTTAACACTAAAAGGTTGATCCATCTTTTTCCACAAGGATAATCTCCCACACAATGTAAACTTATTTATTTCATACTAACACATAGCCTTATGATTCCATAAAGAGTAAGATATCGACTGAGATTTATTTGACATCATGGAATAAAATAAGACTAAGTTAACAAACTAATATCTCCCATTTTTGGCCTGGTGATCTTTATCACATAGATGAATATATATAAAGTAATCATGAACATAATATTGAAGTTTGAACGCCTTTGCACTACTCAAACCTATTGTTTCGTTAGCTATTCTACAATTCTTACAGCATGA
Organism: Cunninghamia lanceolata; assembly: GCA_027924645.1. Classification (NCBI taxonomy): domain Eukaryota; kingdom Viridiplantae; phylum Streptophyta; class Pinopsida; order Cupressales; family Cupressaceae; genus Cunninghamia; species Cunninghamia lanceolata. Next base: position 3,633,528 of record BSBN01000798.1, read on the forward strand.
TTTTGCTAATCAGAATGATGACTCTTTCATAGAACACATATAATAGTCTCGAGCTTATTAGTTCATATGAAATCATTACTAAGGAATCCTAATACTGGCATAAATTTGAATTGATTACATTGTTCAAAGAGAGATCTTTTATACGATAATGAGAAGGGAGACATTTTCAAATCTATTAGAACAGAGTCTTAGGAATGTATACACAGATAGAATATGAATATGTTTGTAATGATTTAGCAGTAGTTCGCTCAAACTAAACATTCCTACCTTTATCATGTCTACATTTATTCCAAGATTTTGATACAATACGAGTCTATATCTCATTTGAAATAAAAGAAATGATGATTCCTATCAATCAAAATGACTCTAAACATAGTTAACTCCATTATTCAAAGTTAACAGCACATGCTAGACCTCAAAACTTTAGTCATTTTGTCATCTATGGATGTTAGCCTTATAGGATAAGAGCACCAATTTTGAGTTTGAAAGAAGACTACAATATAAATACCAGTATAGCAAAATCTATGTAGAAACTTTACGTAAGGAAAAGAACCTGTTTAGATAAGCTTTTGAAGATCCTATGGCAACTTATACATGTTCCCCGTGATCTCAAGCTTATGCTACTACTCATTCTCCCTTGCCTCTACACTCAACTACTAGACTTAACACATCAAGAATGCCTATCGACTATCTAAGTTGTCCTATTAAGAGCCCCAAACTGACTCATAAATGGTTCATTCCATATGTACTCCATCTTTTACAGTTAGGAACTCATTTAATACCAACAGTTCTGGTCTCTTGGTTTAGCTCAACGGTCAGCAAAAATGATGCTATCGACACTATATGTCAATTATGTGAAAATGGTTGAGAAGAAATAGTGAATATGGCTAGTTTTCCACCACTTCTCATCAATGAGGCCGCTAACTTAATAACAGAAATAGAGCTACTGATTACTTATAAAGAGTAGTTCGATCCATTATGCTCTAATAATGTAGGTACTCCTTAATAGATGCCTAGTGGTTGCTCAAGCACAAAACATATTAACTTATCATGAGGTATTATCCTCATTCGACACATAAGCATATTCTTATTTGATTATATCAAATATAATTTACATATAATCTCTATTTGATTATTAAGATTTAATCAATAAATTGATAATATTAAAACAAAGGATTACAGAAAATGTGATTGGGTTGAGCTTGTCTTCCCATCACAATTCATTGACAAAAATCACGGCTTCTTAACTTGACGAAAACGTCTTGATGTTAAGAATCGACAACAAAACCTCAAGTGACTTAATAATAATAAGACGACCATTTTACGATAATGACATCGTAACTTTTACGTTAAATGTAAGTGGTCATAGTTCACACTCAAATGACATCGTTAATGTTATTAACGACTAAGATGACTTAATACGACTTAGAAAGATTGTAAAACAATATTGACTACTTGTCGATTAGGTTCATAAGTAAACTGAAAAGATAAAGCTTACCTCTTACGACACCTTGGTTCACATTTTTGTTAAACACTTATAACTCAGTTTGGCAAATAAATCACTCATAACCTGAGGTCTATATCTCTCTTCTAGAAAGATACTCTCTCTCCCTTCTCTGAGAGTCATCTCACAACCTACAATCCTGTATCAAACTTGTAACCAACAAATTATGATTAGTGCATCATTATTCAAATGATAAACCAAATCTTAGAGTGCAATATTAAAATGATAATAACACAAACATTTTCATAACTTTGTAAATGAAATTCAATATAACTCCATGTCTTTCCTTGACATTGATCTAAACATTAAAATACATTTACTTATGTCCCAGTAAAAGTAAAAATATAGCAAGTCAAAAATTAGGGATGTAACATGGGTGCCCACCTCGGAGTCCTTTGACATTTCAGCTTCCATGACACAACTTATGACATCTCACTACTCAGCTTGGTACTTTCAGATCTTGGCTTTCTATTGGTGTTTGTTTGTTACAAGTTGATTATCCCATAACTAGGGTTTTACTCATACTTAACCTAAGGTATGATAAAAGGCTTGGTTGAATCACATCTTTCCATAGCAAACAAGGGTACAAAATCAGTAATTGAGTCATCTTTCATCTTGTAGTGACTTGGCTTGGTTTTGTCCTTGAATTTTATTGAGGAAGAGGGTTTGATCTAGTGTACAAACTAGTTTTACATTTCATTCATCATTTTCCCTATTTAACACCCCTATCCTATACAATTTTGGGATCAACTTTTTAGAAGCCCAAAAATAGGAAAGGAGCAACTTTCCTAGAAAACACACATCCCAATGCACTTCCCATATTACATGAAAATTTTAGAAAATTCAAAATTCCACATAAAATAAAATAAAATAATTTTTCAAATGTCCAATGTCTGCCATTGACGAATCTTGGAGCATCCTTACCAAAACCATACACAAATTTTCACTTTTTCCCAAAATAATGAAATTTGAAAATTAGAGAATGCCCTCTAGATCTAAATTAACCCAACAATACACTTTTAACATCACATAAAATTTTCACTTAAATAAGGCAAGGTAAAACAACAAAAATCACATAATTTTCACTTTTTTAGAGGAATGCAAAATTAAAAAAATGCAACCATACCCTTTTGTGCCTAAGCTACCCAATAAGACACTTTTCAAATAAAAATAACATTTCCAAAAAAATTGCCATGACCTTTGTTTAAATTTCACTTTTCCAAAACAAGAATTCGTACAACTTAAAATTTTAAATAAATTGAATTTGAATTCAATCATAGGATTACCTCAATCTATGTAGATTCTCATTTCAAACAATATCCCTTCGATCGGCTTTTAGTTTCAGGCAATTCCAAGCATGCAAAATTTAGATTCTTCAAAGAGGGTTTGAAAATGAGTGTTTTCTTCCAATTTTTCTCTCCAAAACTCAACAAAGCATAATGAAATAAAAGAAAATGCCCTTTTTCCTTCTATATCCACTAATCAGGATTAGGCTTAACTAACCCTTTCATTACTCCAAAGCTAATTTTCACTAACACAATAATCTAGAAATTAAATAATTCTTTTCAAAATAGAATTACATATATTTCTCAAACACCAAACAATGAAAATAAAATGCCCTTCCAATTAAAATAATTCTAATACACCTAATTAAATCATGAAATATTATTTTCTTTAAACTAGAAATACACGGCATAATTCAACGATTCCCAAACTATCACAATTCATTATGCACATACCAAGCACAAGTAGAATCACACAAGCAATAAAATCAAATTCATGCCAAAAGATGTTTTATTGGTCTAACACAAGGGGGATTCAGAATCACAAATTGATTCAGATGAGGCCAAAATATATATAAAGAGTCTCTAAGATCAAAATACACACATCAAGAATCTAGGTCAAACATTGGTATTATCTAGCGATCACCAATCTGTAAAACAAAATATCACAACAAAATTTCATACAACATTGGTATACCAAAGGTGACATAGAGAAAGGCACAAAATGCCTATGGGCATTACATCCTCCCCCACTAGGGATAGGCTTACTCCTAGAAGCCTACAATAAGATAAGGACTAGTACCCACAACCTCATTGCCTTCTCCAGGTCCATGCCTTGACTCAAAAAGCCCTATCTTCAATGAAGAAAACTATAGATGAGAACCAAACAAGGATGATCACCCAACCCTAGTTGGACAGTTGACAATCGAAGTCCTAAGATTAGCCTGGCGATTTACCATAGTATACATTCAGTAAGATCTACCAATATCACCCATCGCTGGCTCTGACACAACAACACCCTGTACACCCACTATTGTTGCAGCCTAAGGATAATCTCTTACAAAATGGCCTACTGCACCACATTCAAAGAAAGACCCTCTCAGAGGAAACTAAGTGGGTTGAGGCCTACTCAAATGCTAATAATTTGAGAAGCTAGAGATAGCCTGACTTCCACTAACTTGCTGTTGAGGTGGTGAAACAACTCCACCCAAGAACTACTCTTGGTATTCTAACAATACGATCAAGATGTGATTAATCATTTAAAATAATCATACTAAAGGAAATCATAGCTTCCCACCCAACATAGTATTTGAATGAAAACAATGAAACTAAAACTCTAATAATATAATCACACACACACACACACACACACACACACAAAGAGTCTCAAAGGTCCAAATACACACACCAAGAATCCAGGCCAAATATTGATATAATCTATTGATCACTAATCTAAATATCATATAACATTGGTACACCAAAGGCAACAAAGAGAAAGGGACAAATGCCTATGGGCATTACATCTTCTCCCACTAGGGATAGGCTTACTCTTGGAAGGCTACAATAAGACAAGGACTAGTACCCACAACCTTGTTGCCTTATCACAAAAAGAAGATCACCACAAAGCTACTCCACTAGACCTTTACTAGGTCCATGCCTTGACTCAGAAGGCCCTACCTTCAATGAAGAAACTATGGATGGGAACCAAACAAGGATGCTTTCTCAGCCCTAGCTGCAGAGTCGACAATCAAAGTCCTAAGATTATCCTGACCATCTACAATAGTATACAATCGGTGAGATCTACCAACATCACCCACCATCGACTCTAATGCAGTAATAGCCTGTCCACCCACTGATGTTGGGCCCTAAGGACTTGATCCCTCATGAAAAGGCATACTTCACCACACTTAAAGAAATACCCTCTTGGATGAAACTCAGTGGGTTAAGGCCTACTCAACTATTGATAACTCAATAAGCTAGAGATATCTTGACTTCCACTAACCTACTGTTGGGGTGGTGAAACAACTCCACCCCGAGACTACTCCTAGTGCTCTTTTTGATGACCCCTATGCTAGTTCCACCTGGAACCCTATCTCGACTGCTACTAAGGTGTAGTAGGAGGGATGAGGATATCCAAACACCACTCCTAGGCGGGTGATGAGAATCTTGAATCCTCAAGTCTGATAAAAAAGGGGCATGAGCTTGCACTCCTAGTTTCCCTCCAAATCCCTTCACCAAATTCTCCTCCACAAGTTTATTTGACTCAATAGAAATCTCCAAGGTCAAAGGTCTAGTCATACACAATGCTCCAACAATGTGAGCATTCAAGACTCTCACAAACCTATGCACAAACATCTTCTCATCCTCAATGAGACCCACATACCACTTCAACTCAAAGAAATAGTTCTCATACAAAGCCATTGTCAATCCAAGCTACTAGAGATCATGGAACTCATCGGCATGGTACTACCTAAAGTGTTCTAATAGGTAATGAGAATGAAACCTCTCTCTAAAAGTTTCCCAAGAGATGGTGGATATATCAAGATTTAGTTTCTATTTCTCTTCCTCCCACCAAGTAGAAGCATACCTCTAAGCTGCATGATCACAAAGCATGCCTTTGTGTTTCTCTTAATAGATGGCAAGTTAAAGCATAAACCCAAAGCTAACAACCAGACCTCTATCTCTATCCCCTTAGGTGAACCTTAAAAAGTAGGTGGGTGAAGGCAAAGATCCCTCATCTATCCAATCACAACATTACCTCCATCACCACCCTACCTATCTTCAAGATGAGGTCCATCCTACCTAAGCTAGTACCTCTCCCTCAATTGGGGAGGACTCTTGGAATGCTCTCTCCCTCTAAAATGAATCTCTCCATACCTCTAAGAAGGCTGAGTGCCTCCTCCTTCCTAGGGGGAATCCTAGTCAACAAATCTCTAATCAACACTACAATCTCAAGAAGTCCAACCTCCTCATTAGGCCACACTAGCATCAATAACGGAGAATGCTCACTCTAGATCTCTAGAGATTCTTGATCAGGGTTATCCAAACTATCATGATGGATGTGATAGCTCCTAGGATGCATCCTCCTCTACACATAACTGTAAGGAAGCTAAGGTAGCAAAACAACTTCCTGTACACTAATTTTGAGGGGAGGGATATGCAAAAAATTTTAGATCTTTACAACAGTTACAGAAATAAACACAAATAGCAATCATACCATGACATAGTAATTATGTGTGGAAACCCTTTCAGGAGAAAAACTCCACACTCCAAAGCTGTCCAAAATATATTATTCAGGAATCAAGAAGATTACAATATACTTGTAGAGAAAGCTTTCACATGAGCATAAACAACCAGAGATCCAAAGGCAACTAAACATCTATAAGACTCTTACACATAACCTCCATCTCAAGCTCTTGATATATAGGAGATTAAATACAGTAAATCACCAACAGTAATTACAAAACCATGAGACAAAACCACCCAAAAGTGGTGCTCAAGTTATCTCCAATCAAAGATTCCTTGTGATGTGCCAAATCACACACCAAAATGTGTACTCTTCCCTTTACAAATCTTTTAAGTGTCCAACACATTTTCACATTTCCCAAAACAAGAGGTCCAACTTTTAGAGGCCATAAGTTTTGATCTGGTGTCCAACTGATGAACTGTTTGATGCGTTAGAAAACTCGTGAAAAGATCTATCAAGAGATAACCTAATTATCTAGTTATGACAACTTTGAGGGTGTTTAGGGACCTCTAAGTGCTCAAATATGAGTTCAAAACTTTTTTATAGAGTTTAAAAATAGAAAATTTAATATCTTGCAATCCAGATATGATCTTGAGTTGAAACTCACCTGAGATATTTACTTGGCAGTTCTGCACCCTTTGGGAAATATTTGGGTCCATCTGAGCTCAAATGTAGAGTGACTAAAAATAGTAAGTACTACCATTTTTAGCTCTTTTGGAAAGATTGAAACTTCTAAACCATTCTTCAAGATAAAGGGTATTCAAAAAGACCAAAACTAGGAAGAATAGTAACCTTTTGTAGTTGCATGGTCAAGACTCCTTTCCTAACATTCTCCCACTTGTCAAACACCTTGCAAGAGAAAAGGGAAAATTAACACCATGATTTAATTGCTAGGGGCCGAGAGGCCCATACACTCCGAACACCATCTGAACTTCTCTATGCTCATAGGCTTAGTTAATGAATTTGTAACATTCATCAGTCTCTACCTTAACTAGCTTCACCCTGCCATCCTCGATGATATCTCTAACAAAATGATATTGTACATCAATGTGCTTGGTCCTGGCATGAAATATTGGGTTCATAGCTAGGCAGATTGCACTCTGACTATCACAATAAACTATCACTACACCTTGTTTTATTCTGATATCTGAACATTGCCTCTTAAGCCAAATGGCTTCTTTACAAGTATGAGTAGCTTCCATATACTCAGCTTCAGTAGTGGAAAAAGAAACCATACCCTGTCGCTTACTCATCCAACTAATCGCACCACCAAATAAAGTAAATACATAATCACCGATGGATCATCTACTATCAACATCACTTGTCCACTCTGAAACCACATATCCATGAATATCAAGGGAATGCATGTCTCCTATCAAATTACCATGAAAACACAATGAATACTCTGAGGTACCCTGCAAATATATGAAGACTCTTTTAATTGCATCCCAATGAACTCTACTAAGATTAGACATATATCTGGAAAGAACTCCCACTACTTGGGCAATGTCTGGTCTAGTACAGACCATAGCATACATCAAACTTCTACCTACACTCTGGTAAAAGACTCTACTCATGTCTGCCATCTCTAATGGGGATGTTGGACATTGTGAAGTAGATAAATTTGTTCCAACTATAAAAGGAACATATAATGGTCTACAATCTTGCATGTTAAACCTCTATAAAAATGAATTGACACACTTACTCTAGCCAATCCATAGTTTTCTATTCACTCTATCTCTTCTTATTTCCATCCCAAGAATGTGTTTAGTTGCACCTAGATCTTTAATTTCAAATTTAGCTGCGAGTTGAGACTTTAGTTCTAAAATCATTCCTTTCCCATTACTAATAAATAACATATCATCAACATATAATGCAATAAATAGGCGATAATCATCATCAAATTTATAATAAACACAATGATTGGATTTAGAATGCTCAAATCCCAAACTCAACACATACGTATCAAATTTTTGGTACCACATCCTAGGACTTTGTTTGAGGCCATACAAAGATTTCTTCAATTTACAAACAAAATTACTTTTACCTTTCACCATGCTCTAGTTGTGTCATATAAATATCCTCCTCCAAATCACCATGAAGGAATGTCATTTTCACATCCATTTTCTCAACCTCTAGATAATAAGAAATAACAATAGAAAGCAAGAATCTAATGGATGTAATTTTTACAATAGGAGAAAATATCTCATCGTAATCAACACCCTCAACTTGAGAGTAACCTTTTGCAACCAATTGTGCTTTGTACTTCTCAATACTTCCATATGAACCAATCTTTTTCTTGAACACCCATTTGCAACCAACAGGTTTTTGTCCTTCAAGAAATGGTACCATGTCCCATGTATAATTCTTTTTGAAAGATTCCATTTCTTCATCCATACCAATCTTCCAGGACTCTGCATCATTCATACCGAATGCCTCTTCTACAAATCTAGGTTCATCTACATTAGTATTCAAAGAAAAAATACATCTCCAGTCATCAGGTGAATACGTTTCAGGTGGTTGTCTATGCCTTGTAGACCTTCAAACAAGCTGAGTTGGAGGTTCTTCCTTCTCTTCTAAAGATTCAAAGCTAGATGAGCTCTCCTCAACTTCTGCTCCATCGAGGGGCCTTGATTCAACTTTCTCAATCATAGAAAGGAGTTGAATCACATCTTTTTGTTCACTTTGTTATGGTTGCAATGTAACAGAAGAAGTCTTAGTTTCTATGAAAATAACACTTCTACTATATATTACCTTTTGTGCAATAGGGTGCCAAAGCTTGTATCCTTTCACATCATAACTATACTTGATGAAGATACATTTCACAACCTTGTTCTCTAACTTTCGCTTCTCCTATGGAACATGTTCATATGCCTCGTAACCAAAAACTCTAAGAGGTCTTAGTGAAGGTTTGTGCTCTGACCACACCTGTATAGGTGTTTTATCAACAAGAGCTGATGTAGAAGACCTGTTAATCAAGTACCAAGTAGTAGCAACAGCTTCAGCCCAAAACCTTTATTTTGGACCAACACCACTAAGAATACTCCTAGCCTTCTCCATCAGTGTCCTATTCATCCTTTCTACAACTCCATTCTATTGTGGAGAATATAGAGTTGTCTTTTGTCTTTAAATGCCACAATCTTTATAGAATCTATCAAAATCATTAGAGCAAAATTCACTGCCATTGTCAGTCCTCAAACATTTTATACTTTTCTTTCCAGTCTGCAACTCAACCATTGCTTTAAATTCTTTAAATCAACTAAAAACTTCATATTTACTCTTCAGAAAATATACCCATATCCTGTGACTGTAATCATCAATAAATGAATCGTAATATGTGAAATTTCTAATGGAAGGAACATCTATAGGACCAAACACATCAAAATGAATAAGATCCAATACACCACAAGATTTATGAGAACTCAAGTAAAACTAAACACAATTTTCTTTACCATAAATGCAAAGCTCATAGAAATCAAAATCAAGATTACAATCAATCAACCCTTCAAAAGGTTTTTATTTTTCAAGGTCCTTTGACCCTTTTCTCCTATGTGGCCTAATCTCTGATTCCATAACATAGTCTTCTCTATAGGCAATTTTTATTTAGAAGAAAGAGTGCCCTTAGGTACCCACAAGCCATGAAAATGAAACCCTCTCATTTTCCAATGAAGGAGTCACATATTTTCTTTTCATAGAAGTAGTATTGCACTCAATAGTGCATGCATCAAGCTAATATAGTGTGCCAACTCTGACACCTTTAGCGATCACCATAGCACCTCTAACCATCTTGCATCATGTATCAGAAAAGGCTACCTACACACCTGCATCTAGTACTCACAGATAATAAATTTCAAGCTAATCCAAGGATATGCAACACACCATTAATTCTTTTTGTTCTACCGTCAAGAAATCTAATTTTAACTTTACAATGGCCAGCAATATTTAAATGAGAATCATCACCCAAGTACACCTTACCTCCATCGAATTCTTCATATTAAAAAAACCATTCTCTTTAAGGGGCCATATGGAAAGATGCACCTAAGTCAATTAACCATGCATCATTACCTGCATGAGTAGTCAAAGCTACAATGAACACATCACCATCTTCCTTCTCAAACTCATAATCAAAATCAAATTTCTTCTTTTTCTTCTTTCTTCTTTACACTCCTTACGGAAGTGTCCTAGCTTACTACAATTCTAGAAAATAACTTTGAACTTTCTAGGAGATTTGGATCTCCCCTTGGACTTAGATTTGTCACGCTTCTCGCTCTTCTTGCCTTTTTCTTTAGATCTTCCACAAACACTTAGGGCTTCTTAGGCACTGATGGATACCTTCCTCCTCATTTCTTTAGAAAGTAAAGAACCCATGACATCTTCAACTTTCAAGATAATGGAAGTACTCCAAATTTCCATATTAAGAGAATCCCACAAATCAAGTAAAGAACAAAGTAGGATCTAACATCTCTCCTCCTCATCCATTTTTACACCAACTGATGCCAATTGAGCCACCAACATTTTGAATGCTTCCAAGTGGTTTGAAATTCATCCACCCTCTTCCATTCTTAAGGAATACAATTTCTTCCTCAAGAAAATCTTGTTCACTAAAGATTTGGATTGATATATTTCATTGAGTTTCTTCCATAGTTTCTTGGCAGAGGGCTCTTCATGGACATTGATTAAAACATATTTTGTCAGGAAAAATCTAATTAGACCCTTGGATTTATGGTCCATAACATCATATTCAATATCCAAAGTAGCATTTGTGGGCCTTGAAACTTTCTAATTAATAGCAACCCACAGACCTCAATCAATTAACAGATCCTCCATCTTTAGCTTCCATAGCTCAAAATTGTTACCAAAAGAATTTCTACCTCTATTCTCCTTGGTGTGATCACCACCTGAAAACCCCTACAACAAGATCACAAAGTATCTTATACACAAGCTCCCACTCAAAACTAGATTGGTTCAAAAAACCTAAAAACTCACAATTGAAACCAAAGGTGATCAAGCTCTGCTACCACTTGTAAGGAAGCTAAGGTAGTGAAACAACTTCCTACACTAATCTTGAGGGGAGGGATATGAAGAAATTTTAGATCTTTAAAAAGTTACAAAAATAAACACAAATAGTAATCTTACCATGACACACTAATTACGTGGGGAAACCCTTTTGGGAAACAAACCCCATAGTCCAAAGCCTCCCAAAATATATTATTCAGGAATCAAGAAGATTACAATATACTTGTAGAGCAAGCTTTCAAAGGAGTATAATCAACTAGAGATCTGTAGGCAACTCAACATCTATAAGACTCTTACACACAACCTCCACCTCAAGCTCCCGATACATAGGAGATACAATACAATAAACCACCAATGATAATTACAAAACCATGAGCTAAAACCACCCAAAAGTGGAACCCAAATTATCTCCAATCAAAAATACCTTTGGATGTGCTAAATCACACACCAAAATAGTAACTCTCCCCTTTACAGCTCTTTTAAGTGTCCAGCATGTTTTCACATTTCCCAAAATAGGAGGTCCAACTTCTTGAGGCCATAACTTTTGATCTCGGTGTCTGATTGACAAGCTGTTTGATGCGTCGAAAATATCATGAAGAGATCTATCAAGATATAATCTAATCCTCTAGTTACAACAATTTTTGAGGAATTTATGGACCTCTAAGTTCCTTAAATATGAGTTCAAAACCTTTTTCGAGAGTTTAAAAAATAGAAACTTTAATATATTGCAATCCAAATATGATCTTGAGTCAAAACTCACCCAAGATGTTTATTTGGTAGTTCCGCGCCATTTGGAAAAATTTTGGGTCCAACTGAGCTCAAATGTGCAATTACTAAAAATAGTAAGTCCTACCTGTTGGATCTAGGGCATACAACTGAGAGGGGGGGGGTGAATCAGTTGTATAAAACTTCTTCTCATTCAAACACTTAACTCACTGTTGTTAATTTGCAGCACATCAAATAATCATCCATGGAAGCATAATACATAAACACAAGAGCAGATAAGCATCAACACATTGAACACCAAGATTTTGACGTGGAAAACCCGGTTAAGGGAAAAACCACGGGGTGATTAACCCAAGAATTATTCTCTGTTAGAAGAATAAAGAAAAATGAATGGCACATGCCAATAAGGGCTCACTGCCCGAGCACACTGCTCACAAAGAGGCCCACTGCCTACAAGGAGACACACTGTCTACAAAGTGATGAAAATCACAGTCTTGAACTGGAGAATGACATCTCTACCATGTCCGGATCAGTTCCAATTAAGCCCAATAATCTCTGCTCTGCCTTTCGCACCTTTCTTCACTATATCATACTCATCCTCACACCTCACACTGAAATGAACTCACAAATCATTATTTATACAAGACATCGACTTAGGAACAAGCATCTAAGTCGGCAAACAACCATAGGAGTATCCGCAAGATGAATAACACATCCGGTCGGCCATCACAAGAACATTCGCAGGATGAACAACTCATCCAGTCGGCTACACAGAGCAAGAACTTCATCCGGAAGAATAACTTCAATTCCGGGCTCTACCATCAATGCGGACCAACAACACAACCTAAACATGATCCAAGAACCTTCACAAGCCTGTCTGAATGTCCGGATACATCCGCACTTCCTCTGCTTACTGGGATCTCTTGTCTTCCTCATCCGGAACTTCAAGAACACAGTCTGTCGCCACTGTCATAATGCAAGAGGTACTTCTGGACCTCCAAATCACACACAAATCAGGATGACACATCACAAGGACATCTCAAACACTCCTTCCAATCCGCAGATTATGATAATACAATTCCGGACCTCACCGGACCTTTTTGTGATCCTATGTCACCTCCGGATACTTGCCGGACCCGGTTCTATACCGGCAGCCACAACTCCTTCCGATCTTCATGCAGACCTCTGAAATCTTAACTGTAGCATCTCAAGACTCATATCTACTAACCCTTTAATCCGCATCCTCCGGTTCTCATCCTATACAGTACATTTACCTTCTTCTCATCACTGTTCTTCACTGTTCCTGACTGAGACTAATTTTCTCAATATCCTCAGCACACAGCTCATCAAATCCTTCTTGTCAGTGCAATATGAGTATGTTGACATCAATGACAACACTGGATAACCTCATACTTGCAACAATCTCCCCCTTTGTCATTGATGGCAACATATGATGTGAAAAACCATTAAGACAAGAACTTCATCTTTTCATATGTCTTCTCTTCCTTTACTGCTCCCCCTTTGATCATCAACCATTTGTTTTTCACATGTCTTCTCTCCCCCTTTGACATCAATGGAAAAGGGCTCATACTTGCAATTCTCATACATCAGAATCATACCAGCTGCTCCCCCTTAGTTGCAGCTCCCCATTCGTCCGGATCACAAGATATGACTGTGATAGCCACCGGACTGATGCACAACAGTGCATCTTAGTTCATTACCGGAGGGGCCATGACCCCTAACTTCTCCCGGAGATATTCAAAAGAGTCCTTGGGAAGAGGTTTTGTAAAGATATCTGCAATCTGATCCTTGGAGGGAACATACTCCAATCTGACTTCTTCCTTGTTTACTTGTTCTCTCAAAAAGTGAAATTTGATAGATATGTGCTTAGTCTTAGAATGCAATACCGGATTCTTGGAAATATTAATTGCACTTGAATTATCACAGAAAATTGTTATAGGCTCCTCATATTCAACTTTGATGTCTCTTAGCATCTGCTTCATCCATAAGATTTGAGTGCAACTACCTGCTACTGCAATGTATTCTGCTTCAGTTGTAGACAGAGATATTGCATCTTGTTTCTTGCTTAGCCAAGAAACCAATCTCTTCCCCAAAAAGAATGCTCCACCACTAGTGCTCTTCCGGTCATCCACATCTCCTGCCCAATCTGCATCTGTGTAAGCATGAAGAGAGAAATCCGGATCTCTAGGATACCAAAGACCATACTCAACTGTTCCTTTCAAGTATCTAAAAATTCTTTTGATTGCCATAACATGAGATTCTCTAGGATCAGCCTGGAATCTTGCCACAAGACCAACAGCCTGCATTATATCAGGTCTAGTTTGAGTGAGATACAACAATCCACCAATCATTGATCTATACTTTGTCTGATCTGCCTTTGGAGAATCATCATCTTTGCTTAACTTACATCCGGTTGCCATAGGAGTGTTCATAGGCTTTGAGTCTTCCATACCAAATTTCTTTAACAATTCTTTCACATATTTGGTCTGAGAAATGAAGATCCCTTCTTTTGTTTGAGTAATTTGCAGACCCAAGAAGAAATTCATTTCACCAAGCATAGACATTTCAAACTCACTTTTCATCTGATTTGCAAAAGTTTTGCACATACTATCTCTTCCTCCAAAAATGATATCATCCACAAATACTTCAACAATCAGAATGTTTTCATGATCAATTTTGAAATATAAGTTACTGTCAGCAGTACCTTTGTTGAATCCAATCTGCACAAGATGCTTATCCAACCTTTCATACCATGCTCTTGGGGCTTGCTTCAATCCATACAAAGCTTTCTTCAACTTGCAGACCATATCATTATTATCAGACAATTGAAATCCATCCGGTTGTTCAATGTAGACTTCTTCTTCTAGATCACCATTTAGGAAGGCAGACTTGACATCCATCTGATATACCTTGAAGTCTTTGAAGGCAGCAAATGCAAGAAGTAATCTGACTGCTTCAATTCTTGCTACCGGAGCAAAAGTCTCTTCAAAGTCAATTCCTTCTATTTGAGAGTAGCCTTTGCAGACCAATCTAGCTTTGTTTCTGATTACTTCACCAGCTTCATTTAGTTTGTTCCGGAAGACCCACTTGGTTCCAATTACATTCCTGTCTCTAGGTCTGGGAACAAGATCCCAAGTATGATTTTTCTCAATTTGCATCAGTTCATCTTCCATTGCTTTGGTCCAGTTTTCATCATTGCAGGCTTCATTTATTGTTTTAGGTTCAATCTTTGAAATCAGACAACATTCATTCTGATCTTGAGCAATATTCCTTCTAGTTTGTACACCTTTGCTTCTGTCACCTATGATCTGATCTTCAGAGTGATTCAGTCTTACATACCTTGGAATTTTGGGAGTATCCAGCACTGCTGTTTCTTGATCAGCCTCATTCAAATCTAACTCTTCTTCCTGATTTACCGGATCAGGCTGACTCTGTCTCACCGGAGAGGATTGAGGTCCTTGAACACTGTCTTGGTCATCTTCATCAAACTCATAAAATCTTGAAGGCTTCTCAATTCCTTCATCAACCTTCACATTGGTGCTTTCTATCATCTTCCTCAATCTCTTATTGTAACACCGGTATGCTTTGCTTTGAGTGGAGTAGCCCAAGAAAATTCCTTCATCACTTCTAGCATCAAACTTTCCTAGATCTTCATCTCTTTTAATATAACACTTGCTACCAAATACCCTGAAATATTTCACAGTAGGAGTGATGCCAAACCAGAGTTCATAGGGGGTCTTACCGGTGTTGTTTCTGATTTGAACTCGATTGAGAGTGTAGACTGCAGTGCTGATAGCTTCTTTCCAAAACATTTGAGGAACATTTGCTTCCAACATCATTGTCCTAGCAGCTTCCTGGATGGTCCGGTTCTTTCTCTCAACTACTCCATTCTGCTGTGGAGTCTTAGGAGCAGACAACTGTCTCCTTATACCCTGTTTCTCACAAAAGTCAATGAATTCACCAGATGTAAATTCACCACCTCTATCAGACCTTAGACACTTTAGTTTCAATCCGGTTTGATTCTCCACCATAGCTTTGAAGATTTTGAACTTCTCAAAAGCTTCTGATTTTTCTTTTAGAAAGGTAACCCACATCATCCGGGAATGATCATCAATTAACAACATGAAATATCTATCACCTTGCAGACTCTTGATTCTTGTTGGACCACATAGATCAGTATGTACTAATTCCAATAATCTGGTAGAAGACTGATCTTTGCTTTTAAAAGAGACTCTGCTTTGTTTGCCTAACTGACATTCTTTACACACACTATTTGTAGGTTTTATCAACTTTGGAAGATCTCTCACAGCCTGAGTATTGCTTATTTTGATGATGTTATCAAAATTTACATGACACATTCTTCTATGCCATAACCAACTCTGATCAATTTGAACAAACAAACAACTTTTATTTGAACCAACCAGATGAAAGATGTTACCTCTTGTCTGAGTACCGGATGCAATTTCAGTTCCGGAGCTTGTAAAGATTCTGCATTTTCCATTCTTGAACCGGAGATCATAGCCTTTGTCCACTAACTGACCAACACTGAGAAGATTGTGCTTCAATCCTTCAACATACAGTACATTTCCTGTTTTGCTCTTACCATCAAAGGAAATAGTTCCCCTACCTCTGATTCTGCCAGCAGAATTGTCACCAAACTTTACCATTCCTCCTTCATATCTTTCCAAGTCTAAGAACTTATTCTTGTCACCAGTCATATGGTGAGAACATCCACTGTCAATAACCCAATCATCCTTTTCTTCCACTTGAGCAGCCAAGGCTTTTTCAACAACTTTGTGATTGACAGATTCAGAGAGCATGGAATCTTCTTCCTTGATGGCTATAAACACCCACTCATTTCCGGATTTGCTTCCTGGTTCTGATTCATCATCTGTTACTCCTTCATTGTCATCTTCTTCATGAACATAATAGCAATTCTTTTGAAACCTTTGTCTGTGAGTATTAGATCTTGCAGATCTCTCCGGACATCTTGAGGCAAAATGACCAATCTTATTGCAGTTGAAACACTTAAAGGGTAGTTTTCCTTCATACTTACCAGATCCTCTTGGTAGTCTCTTTGCAATGAGGGCTTCAAGTTGAGCTGTTTCTGCTTCTTCTTCTTCCATGTCTCTTCTTGCTTGATCATACCATGACATTTTCCTTGATGAGTTTTCACCCGGATCAAATCTCTGTTTGCCTTTCACATAGGCACTGGCTTTGAAAGCAGATTCAGTCTTGGGAGGATCATCTCCAAACTCGGTCATTTCAAATGCAGCTAGTTTGCCAGCCAGTTGTTCTCTTGTGACAGTTGTGTGGGCTCTGAATTCATCAATGGCAGCAACTTTGATTTTGTAGGCAGCAGGAAGGGATCTTAGGATTTTGCAGACAATCTCATTTTCATCTAAAGTTCCACCAGCATTTCTGATTCCACATACCAGCTCATTTACTCTTGGCATAAAGGTAGTGATGTTTTCATCATCTCTCATTTTCAACCTTTCAAATTTCCCTTTCAGACTTTGCAACCTTGCACTTTTGACAAACTCATCTCCTTCATATAGAAGTTCCAATTTAGTTAGGATCTCATATGCAGTGGGTAGGTCAATGACATTCGAGAGATCTGAGTCATTCAATGCGCTTAGAAGAGCTTCCTTGGTCCGCAGATTGTTTTCAGCTTCTGTGATTTCATTCAGAGTTGTCGGACCACCTTGTGGAGGTACATATGGTTTTGAAATCATACCCAGGTATGCTTTTCCCATGCATTCCAAGTGACACTTCATGCGACCTTTCCAGAGAGTGAAGTTGGTTCCATCGAACTTCGGACTATCCTTCTTGTATGACGACATCCTGGATCTCCTCAAGCGGTTAAGCTCTTGTCAGAGGAACTTGGCTCTGATACCAATTGTTGGATCTAGGGCATACAACTGAGAGGGGGGGGGTGAATCAGTTGTATAAAACTTCTTCTCATTCAAACACTTAACTCACTGTTGTTAATTTGCAGCACATCAAATAATCATCCATGGAAGCATAATACATAAACACAAGAGCAGATAAGCATCAACACATTGAACACCAAGATTTTGACGTGGAAAACCCGGTTAAGGGAAAAACCACGGGGTGATTAACCCAAGAATTATTCTCTGTTAGAAGAATAAAGAAAAATGAATGGCACATGCCAATAAGGGCTCACTGCCCGAGCACACTACTCACAAAGAGGCCCACTGCCTACAAGGAGACACACTGTCTACAAAGTGATGAAAATCACAGTCTTGAACTGGAGAATGACATCTCTACCATGTCCGGATCAGTTCCAATTAAGCCCAATAATCTCTGCTCTGCCTTTCGCACCTTTCTTCACTATATCATACTCATCCTCACACCTCACACTGAAATGAACTCACAAATCATTATTTATACAAGACATCGACTTAGGAACAAGCATCTAAGTCGGCAAACAACCATAGGAGTATCCGCAAGATGAATAACACATCCGGTCGGCCATCACAAGAACATTCGCAGGATGAACAACTCATCCGGTCGGCTACACAGAGCAAGAACTTCATCCGGAAGAATAACTTCAATTCCGGGCTCTACCATCAATGCGGACCAACAACACAACCTAAACATGATCCAAGAACCTTCACAAGCCTGTCTGAATGTCCGGATACATCCGCACTTCCTCTGCTTACTGGGATCTCTTGTCTTCCTCATCCGGAACTTCAAGAACACAGTCTGTCGCCACTGTCATAATGCAAGAGGTACTTCCGGACCTCCAAATCACACACAAATCAGGATGACACATCACAAGGACATCTCAAACACTCCTTCCAATCCGCAGATTATGATAATACAATTCCGGACCTCACCGGACCTTTTTGTGATCCTCTGTCACCTCCGGATACTTGCCGGACCCGGTTCTATACCGGCAGCCACAACTCCTTCCGATCTTCATGCGGACCTCTGAAATCTTAACTGTAGCATCTCAAGACTCATATCTACTAACCCTTTAATCCGCATCCTCCGGTTCTCATCCTATACAGTACATTTACCTTCTTCTCATCACTGTTCTTCACTGTTCCTGACTGAGACTAATTTTCTCAATATCCTCAGCACACAGCTCATCAAATCCTTCTTGTCAGTGCAATATGAGTATGTTGACATCAATGACAACACTGGATAACCTCATACTTGCAACACTACCATTTTTAGCCCTTTTAGAAACTTTGAAAGTCCTAAACCATTCTTCAAGATAAAGGGTATTCAAAAATACCAAAACTAGGAAGAATTGTACAACCTTTTGTAGTTGCAAGGTTGAGACACCTTTCCTAACAATAATCATACACGTCAACACAACAATAACGACATCAAATCAAAACATAAGCACATCATAAGAAGAGAACATATAAATCAAGCTAAGATACACATGTGAAGCATCATCAACCATAAACAACATAGAGCTCCTAATGCAACAACATGGGCTCTGATACTAGCTGTAATGCCCCATCTAAACACTAGGACATCAACAAATAAAAATAGGACATACAATTTTTTTGTGATGTCATCATGACATGTGCATGTCCCAATTACACAATCATGCACTAGAATCATCAAAGCATCCTATTGGAGTAAATGGTTTTTACCATTTACTCGCTTAAGTTTACTTAGGCATAATAATGCATTTAATTATCTGGGTGGTTTTTTCCCGTATCAGGTAGTTGTTCACCTGTCACATATTTCATGCCTTTAAAAGGCTTGTACATTATGTAATTTATCATCTCAATTTATTCACTCATTTTGGTGAAATGGCCTTTTGTTGCCTCTCTCATTTTCTATGAAGGTTTGTTGCAGATGGTGCTCCTGGGAGGTGGATAACACCAACATGGTATCAGAGCCAACCATTCTGCAATCCTTATGCCATTGAGATTTTTCATCAGAGAGTTTTGAGATCATTATTTTCTAAATACATTCAGAGGAATGTTCATCTTTATTATTTCCACTTTTTTCTGTTGAATCCAGAAGAGGTAGCATTTTTTTCTATCTTGAACCAATCCAGTTTGAATGGAGGCACATCTTTTTTGTTGTACACGTATTTATCCTGCCACGTGAGAAAGAAGGTGGCATTTTTTCTACTTTTGAGATCCTGAATTCATTGTTGGGAGGCTTGATTTCCTGTTGACTGGATGCCTTTTTTTTGTGGAGGATTGTTTCTTTTGTCTGCTCCTGAACAAATTCCTTTTTTGAGTACTTCTATTTGGCGCTTGAAATTTGCAGTTTTGGAGGCTTGTTTCTTCAGGGAGAATATACACTTCTTAGAATTTTATAAAGTTCTCTCCAAAATATTTAATTTTAGGGCTTCTGTGCAGCCAAAGTGGTGTGGACCCCAAGTTTTTGAAGCTATTTTGGGAGTATTTATCCCACATTCTCCAAGCAATGGAGTCCTTCTATGTTCATATACAACACTGTGTCTTTAGTTGGTTGTGAGCAAAGGCTCACGTTGTTGTGAAGGTGTCTCTCACGCAGATTGGTGAATGTGCTCACATAGATTGGTGAATGTGCTCACACAGATTGGTGAATGTGTTAGCATGGAGATAAAGTGAAGGGCTGGACTAATTTTTTCTGCAAATCAGGTTTAATTCTTCTTTGGGAGTTTGTAATTGTTGTTGAGGGTTAATGTATTTGTATTTTTTGAGATTTGTCATAGTACATTATGGGGTTTTCATGTCATCCTATTGTGATTATGTTGAAAAGGGGAAATTATAAACAATGGAGAGATGGTATCATAAAACATCTCAAATGGCTTCATTTGTTGCCCCATTTATATAATCTTGTTCCCCTTCCTAGTACTGATAGTAATAAATTTGCATGGAATTGCAAAAGAGATCATGTCCTAGGAATTATTGCAATGCATATTGATGATGCCACTTTGAATTCTATTGATCATTTTGAGTCTCCTAATATTCTTTGGACTAAAATTTGGGAAACACATGGAGATCCTGATACTTAGCTATTCCTAGATGATCCTATTTCAGATTGTCTTGTGCCTCTTCACTTTTTAGACATGATACCTTATGATCATGCTACTATGCAGGAGTTTGAAGTTTTGGAATACTTTGAATCTTTAGATGAGGATGACGAGGGTTCTTCAGAAGTTGTTTCTTCTCCATCAGGGACAGTTGATGTACTTTCACCTTCAGTGATTCATTGTGTAGAGTCAATGATTGAGGCTCCTATCATTCATGTTCAGCGGGACCATTCATCTTGTGGTGGTGATTCATTGAGTACATTCAGTGATTCATCACAACCATTATCTCATTGTCTTCCTAACTGGGATACTTATTTGTCAGACATTAGTTCCTTGTTTATAGAATCTCATATTTCTAACTTGGAAGACACATTTGAGGGTATATCCCTCCTATCTGATGATAGTTGTGGTGAAACTATTGTCACCCCATCTCGATCTCTGGAGAATGTTTAGAATTAGTTTCTAGTGGTACCTTGTTTGTCAACTTCTATTGTGATTAGGCATGTTCCTGATTGGTTCGTGGCATCATTTTCCAAGGCCTTGGAGACACATGAGCAAATTTTAGAGACATTATCATCCTACATTTAGATTTCACTTGGTAATTCCTATCCAGAATGGGAAGCATGCCTGCATTTGTACTTGGTTTTGTTTCTTCCAAAAGGGAGACAAGTTGTTTGTCAACATTGGATCATGTTTTGTCTTCATGTACTTACCATTTTTGTAGGCGATTACACATTGTGGGGGGGCTATATAGTCTCTCTCTTTCCCTCTTATGGGGGGTTCATTGATTATATATACATGATGTATGTAGTCCTTGGGGGGTTTGATTGAGTCCTCCATCCATGCATCATTTTTTCTTTTCTCTCTTTTGGAGAGGGGTTTTTTCCCACAAGGTTTTTCTCCTTTTCTCCGGTTGTGAGAGATTCTTTTGCATTGTAAATGGGTACCTAACATGGTTGTGTAGCCGGGACCCATATTGCATCTTCACTTTGTATAATAATTCTCCCTAATTTGTACTTAAGGGGGAGTGTTGGAGTAAATATTTTTTACCATTTACCCACTTAAGTTTACTTAGGCATAATATTGCATTTAATTATCTAGGTGGTTTTTTCCCATCTTGAGTAGTTGATCACCCATCACATATTTCATGCCTTTAAAATGCTTGTACATTATGTAATTTATCATCTCAATTTATTCACTCGTTTTGGTGAAATGGCCTTTTGTTGCCTCTCTCATTTTATGTGAAGGTTTTTCGTAGATGGTGCTCCTGGGAGGTGGATGACACCAACACATCCAATGATGACACTCTAGGAAATTATGTAAAAACAACCACATTGACCACTTAGGGTCCAAACACACCAACAACACCAATAGAAGACTTACCAATCATGTGACAAGACCAACATGATAACCCTATGAGAGAATGGAACTCACTGCATGATAAAGGTCAAATGCCAATCCACAACCTTGCACTCTCACAACTACATGGAATAGGATGAGGGTGATAATCACCTCAAATTCATCCCATCATGATGACACACAACCTCAAAGAACATAAAGCAACCTACTCAAGAAGGGGATCCACTAGGGACATCACAACCTTACCTGAAAACAACAACAACCAGTTGACACATTGCGACACATACTTTCCAAGAAAAAATGCTCATAACTCCTAAAATACATCACATCCAATCAAGATAAAAATATGGGAGAACTCAGAGGACCATAGGGAACAGCTTTCGTATACAAAGTCTCTTTAAAAGATGTCAAGAAATGCTTGTTGTCCAAAGCCTCGAGGACCACACTATGAAACTATGAATCTAGAGCTTTTATGGAACTATAGCTCTTATCTCTAGTGTCCCAACTTGGCTATAGTGTCCTTCCTAGGTGCTAGTGTCCTCCTAGGGATTTAGAGTTCTTCTTGGGCACTTTAGTCCACCTAGGGCACTAGTATCCCTAAACAATGCACAAATGAAATTTTCTCAAAGGAACAAGTTTCAAAATGACTTTCATGCCTCTGCAAGACCACTACAAACCCAAAAAATACTCAAGAATCACTTAAAAGAATTCAAAAGGAAAAACAAGATTCCAAAGGCCATCTAGGTTTGATAATGTACACACACGTTGAAAATGCTCTCCCACAAGGATGGAGATTGGCATGCAAGACAAGCATAAACAACAAAGCACTAACCAAGGACACACCTCTCTCAACATGAAAAAAAAATCCAAACAAGCCAAACCAATATCGACATGTGTCCAACACACCAAGCAATGTTGACATTCAACTTACAAGCCAAATAGAGGGTTGACCATGACACCTCACCAAAATGATATATCCACAAGGACCCAAATCACATGGAATCACTAAACAACCATAAACAACATGATAGCTAATCTCAAAAGCATGAAATTCATCAAATATAAAAATATAACCATGTTCCAATATGCTAACATACATGTCAAATAAGAGAAATTCCAAATGGAATGCCATGCTCGTTCAACTCCAATATCAAAATGGGCCAAAACCAACCATGGAAACCTTGATCATAATGTTAGCCCAATACAATACAATCTATAAACATGGTATAATATAAGTATATAATAGAAAATGGAGGAATCCAAAATTCTCAATTAACCATTTCCATTACCTGAGATAATGTTACAAAATCACAATTTCCATCCAAAACATGTTTCATTTTCCAACCAAACAACATCTTAACATTACAAAATGATGGAGGCTACGTCCTAAACATGGAGGGATCACACTCTAATGAATAAAATATACAAAGCATAAGTATACATAATAATAAACCACCTCCAAAGTAGCCCAATAGGCACATAGTATAATATAGCCAAAATGTCTTGAAATGAACAAAGACCCATCCAACTCCTAAATGATTTGCTCAAGGATAAATGGGGCAATGTTACTGACCTCCCACCCATATTACCACCATCAAGCCCAATAAATGTCTATGCTACTTTAGGCAACCCTTGAGCTACGAAGGAGATGATCATAGATACACTATCATTAAATCACACTCTCACAAGTACCAAAGTCCCAAAACACCATCTCACATACATAAGAATCATATAGAACAACAAAACTAGAATAGGTAAACAAAATTGGATCTAGGATAGCATCCATGTTTTACGTGAATATTCTAGAAAACATGGTTTGTCTCAACACAAGATCAAATACTCACAATCCAACCAAATAAGAACAAGGGGAGGGTAGCTAAGACACTGGGGTGGGCTTCCCCTTGGTTCTCCACAATCAAGTTAGAAATAAAAATGTTGCAAAGGTCTCACGTAAACAATCACCCAATGAGTTTTTCTCAAAGGTCGTACAAGGGACTCTTGCAAGGCACACCTACACTTACCATATGTATGGGGTGACTCTTACAAGGCATGCATATGCTTACCTCGGGTAAAGGGACTCTTACAAGGCATACTTACACTTACCATATGTAAGAGTGGACTCTTGCAAGGCATGCCTACACTTACCTAAAACACATCACACCCATAGGTACATGGATCAATTGCAAGGCACACTACTTACTCTAAGTAAAGGGATACTCTTGCAAGATACATACAATACATGGGAGTTTGGAAACCCCAAGCCTCCTATAGATATCCTCTATCCTATATAATTTTAAGGAAACTTTTCAAAAGCCCAAGAATAGGAAAGGAGTAGTTTTTCTAGAAAAGACACATCCCAATGCACTTTCAAAATCAAACCCTTGGAGAAACTAACCATCCCACATTACATGCAACTTTTAGAAAATTCAAAATTTCACAGAAATAAAATAAAATAATTTTTTGAATGTCCAAGGTCTACCATTGATGGATCTTGGAGCATCATTCCCAAAACCATACACAAATTTTAACTTTTTCCCCAAAATAATGAAATTTGAAAATTGGAGAATGCCCTCTTGATCTAAATTAACCCAACTATACACTTTTAATATCACATAAATTTTTCACTCAAATCAAGTGGGCTAAAACAATGAAAATCATGTAATTTTCATGTTTCTTGAGGAATACAAAATACAAAAATGGAAGCATACCCTTTTGTGCCTAATCTACCCAACAAGACACTTTTCAAATAAAAATAACATTACCAAATATTTTTCCATGACCTTTGTTAAAAATCCACTTTTCCAAAAAAAAAAAATCCTACAACTTAAAATTTTAAATAAAAATTTGAATTTGAATTCAAACAAACAAAGGATTACCTCAATCTATGCAAATTCTCATTTCAAACCATATTCCTTCAATTAGCTTTCAGTTTAAGGCAATTCCAAACATGCAAAAATTCAAATTTGAATTCAGACAAACAAAGGATTACCTCAATCTATGCAAATTCTCATTTCAAACCATATCCCTTCAATCAACTTTCAGTTTAAGGCAATTCCAAATATGCAAAATTTAGATTATTCAAAGAGGGTTTGAAAATGAGTATTTTCTTCCAATTTTGCTCTCTAAAACTCAACAAAGCATCATGAAATAAAAGAAAAGCTCTTTTTCCTTATATATCCACTAATTAGGATTAGGCTTAACTAACCCTTTTATTACCACAAAGCTAATTTTCACTAATAAAATAATCTAGATATCAAATAAATATTTTCAAAATAGAATTACATATATTTCTCAAACACCAAGCAATTAAAATAAAATACCTTTCCAATTAAAATAATTCTAATGAACCTAATTAAATCATTAAATACAATTTTCTCTAAACTAGAAATACATAACATAATTCAATGATTTCCAAAAAATCACAATTCATTATGCACATACTAAGCCCAAGCAAAATCACACAAGTGATTAAATTATACACCTCAAAAGATGTTTTATTGGTCTAACACAAGGGGGATCTGAAATTGTAAATCAATTTGAATTAGGTTTCACTGGTTTCAACATTAGGGAAACAACTAGGGTAAGGTGACTAAGTGATATCCATGTCGACCTTGTCCATGTACTAGCCATTGGTCAATATCCTATAATTTCCTACACACTCATTGCAAACATTACGTACATCTACCCAATATATAACAATAGCCAAAGTGAATAACATAAATTACACAATTAAATATTAACCATCTAGTATGCATAATTTAATTAAATCAAATATTCTTACAATACGATCAAGATGCAATTAATCATTTAAAATAATCATACTGAAGGAAATCATATCTACCCACCTAGCATATGTAATATTTTAATAAAAATAGTAAAGCTGAAACTCCAATAGTATAATCTCTTTCTCTCACACACACATATAAAGAGTCTCAAAGGTCCAAATACACACATCAAGAATCCATGTCAAACATTGGTATCATCTAGCGGTCACCAATCTACAAAACACAATATCACTAAAAAATATCATACAACATCAGTACACCAAAGGCAATGAAGAGAAAGGCACAAATGCCTATGGGTATTAAAAAAATCTCCTCCCCAAAAGAGAAAAAAGGACAAGTAAACCTCCTAAAAAGTTGTCCTTGAAAGATAGGAACATGAAGAACTCCTAAAGCATGTAGATGTTGTAAACTCTACCAAAAAAGAATTGGTGTCTATTGGAATTAGAGAACCCTTCGACGAATGTAGATCATGATGAGTGAGACATAAAACCCTACACAAGTGCCCTTGATTATATGAAACCATATATGCAAAGATGGCACAAAGGTAAAAACAATATGTGTGGTAAAAGAATGTAGATAGTACTATGATTACATATACACAAAAACATTGCATGAGTGATCCCATTAACACTACAATACATGCAAGTGGTGCTTTACAAAGATACCAGAGTCTCATGGAGATTGATCAATTGACTAAGGTAGAAGGTTGCCTCCATAAGCAGGAATGCAAGTGTCTATATGGTATATGTTCTATCTCACCAAAATGCATGGGTAACTAGCTGCTGCATTCATCTAGTACATAGGAACAAAAACTATATACATAGCTCACTCCAAAATAAAACCAAAAAGTATTAACCATGTGATGATTCTGCCCATAATGCTTTAACAAGGGAGAGGTATTGGAAGATGGGTGGAGTGGTAGCAGTGGGAAGGTGGCATTGGGGTGCTATAGAGGGTGATCGAATGGTGGAGATCTGAAGCAGTGGCATCTAGAAAACTTGGGGAAAATTGTTGGTAATTTGATCTAGACCACTAGTGGTGTAGAGACCCTTGCAATTTAAAGACCATGACCATGTAATTAGAGAGATTGTTTGTTGTCAAACATGAAACTATGGATTTCGACAGAGAATGTCGATTGGCAAGTGGCAAGCTAAAGTGATAATTGTGAGTAGAACTTGAATGCCGGTGACTAGAAGCCTTAAAACCTTCATGGTGTGGAAACCCTAGTTTTCAAGAAATATGCAATGCAAAACAAATATTAAACACAAACTAGAACCATAGTGAGACCATTAGTGGAAATTTTGTCATAGCTTGCTAGGAAAGTAAAAGTGGTGGTTAGAAGATTCCTTAAACCCAATGGGAAATTGTGTGAAACTTAGTGGCAAAGCCAAAAATGAACAAACCCTTGAACTAGACAAGCAAACCCTTGTGAAGCTTGTTACTATCTCCATGAAACCACAGTAGAACTTGATAGTGAAAAAACTAGTTTGGTGCTGGATTCTAAAGGTAAATGAAAGAGAAATGCCTGTAGCATTACCTTTGAGTGCAAATTAGGAAAAATATTGTAGCCCAAGACACTAAAATGCTAGATGAAGCTTGAGTAAAACTACACGTTGATCCAAAAAATTAATCTCAAAATGCCAAACCCGAGATTACCTGAAAGCAAAAAATGCTTTTTGTACAAGAAATTCTATATAGGTACAACCCTTTGGTCATATGGAATTCCATATGGTATAGTATGGTACAGTACTATAGAGGGGCTAAATATCTTGTAAATGTCACTTGTGTCAAAATTTGACATTTGGACATGCATTCTTAGCTAATTTGGGCCTCCTAGACTCAAGGGTGATGCTCGTTTGGCTCTATGACACGATAGGTTTTAGTGTGAGATTCAATAAAAATAGGAAGGGATTTGTAATTCATGTTTCTGATACCATGTTGGAGTGGCAATAAGATGAATGCAAAAATTAAGAACTTCCACAAATGAATATGCGCACAATAATGCAAAAAAATGATCATGCAATGAATTAAAATGTGAAGCTTACAAAATCCAAAGATGTTCCTTGTATAAGTATAAGGAAAAGGATAAAATAGAAAGGTAGGAGTGAACAACTAACTAATCCTCCAAAGTGAATGACACATGTGAGCACACTTGGAACAAGTGTGAAGACATGTATTAAGTCTACATGAGATGATACAAAAGTAAAAATATCTCTTTAATTGAGCTTAAGTGTAGTGTGAATACGACCTAGTTAAACTAGCTAGATAAACAACACACTCACATTAACACCCCCTCTTAAGTGATACTTAAGGAGAAAACTAAACACTAAAAAATGGGTCCCGACAACAAGCCCTGATGAGGTACCCATGAACAATAAAAAGTCTTGCAAATGGAGAAAATGAGAAAATGTATGGGAAAAACTTCTCCCTAAAAGAGAGAATAAGGACAAATAAACCTCCTCTAAAGCTATCCCTGAAAAATAGGAACATGAAGAACTCTTGAACCATGTAGAAGTTGTAAACTTTGTTGAAGAAGAATTGGTGTTTGTTGGAATCAAAAAACCCTCTAATGAATGTAGATCCAGATGATGAGGCACAAAATTCTACATGAATACCTTCAATTACACTACTCAATCATATATGCATAGATGGCACAAAGGTAAAAACAATATGTGAATTCAAAATTTAACCATATATGCACAGATGGTACAAAGACAAATGTTGAATGTGAAACCCAATAGTTACTTAGTTTTTCCCTCCAATGACTCTTGGCTCTTCACATTTTGTAATGTTTGCTTATATAAAGCATGTTGCTATGTATTGTAAAGTATTGAGAGAGATAGTGAATAATATATTGCCCTGCTTGAGAGTGGATGTAGCCTTTATGGTGAGCCACTGTAAATTTGTGTTGTGTTCTTGTTTCTAAATCTCTATTTTTATTTTTATTTTCCATTTATTATTTAACAATTGGTATCAGAGCTAGTTGTGCTCAATCGTTTGGCGGGAGAGATTCAAGTTTGAGTGGGAGCAATGTCGATTGAAGACAGAAAGATTGAAAGGTTCAATGGCCACAATTATCCATTGTGGAAGATATAGGTGGATGATTATCTATACCAGAAAGATCTATGGAGACCATTACATGGTAAGGCAAAGAAACCAACAAATATGCTAGATGAAGATTGGGATATTTTGGATAGAAAAGCATTAGGAGTGATTCGATTGTGCTTGTCTCCATATGTAGCATTTAACATATCTAAAGAAACCACATATGTTGAGTTAATGAGTATTTTAGACAAGTTGTATGAGAAGCCCTCAGCATTGAATAATTTATTTTTAATAAGGCAGTTGTTTAATGTGAAAATGGCTAAAGGTAGTTCTGTAGCTGAACATTTAAATAATTTTAATTTACAGTTACCAATCAGTTAGCTTCTATAAAAATAAGTTTTGATGAAGAAGTTCGGGCTCTTTTAATTTTGTCCTCTTGGCCAGAAAGCTGGGATAGCTTGGTTATGGCAGTAATTCTATTTCTGGTTCAAATACATTAAAATTTGATGATGTTGGTATAATTTTGAGTGAAGAAATGCATAGGAAGAGCATGGGTGAGACTTCAACATCGGGTAGCTCTTTGAATGTAGAAGACAGAGTAAGATCAAAAGAAAGAGAGAAGAATCCAACAGAGCATGGAAAGTTGCAAGGAAGATTGAAATCTAAAGGTAGAGATGGTGTTTGTTGGTTTTGTGGCAAGAAAGGTCACATAAAAAGGGACTACTAGTCTTACAAGAAATCTATAGAACAACCAAAGGAAGTTGAAGCGAATGTAGCATACCAAGAAGATGCAAGTGTTCTTATTTTAACCGAAGAAGAAATTCCAACTAATGTTTGGGTGCTTGATTCAGGTTCATCATTTCATGTCACTCCATACAAGGAGTATTTCAAAAATCTGCAAATTGGTGGCTTCGGTAAGGTTTTTCTTGGTAACAATGATTCGTGTGATATTGTTGGCAAAGGAGATATTTCATTAAAACTAAAAAATGGATATAGTTGGTTGTTGTGTGATATTAGATATGTTCCCCAACTCAAATAAAATGTAATCTCAGTTGGACAATTGGGTTCTCAAGGTTGTGAAATTAGTTTTGAATCAAATAGATGCAAAGTTAAAAATGGGGCCTTGGTAATTGCAAGGGGTAGCAAATTAGATGCTGAAGTGCGAGATGTTCATCCTAACTTAGATTCCTTATTCTATGATATATGGACTGCCCAGAAAAGTTTTTTGGATCAATTAGATGCTAAAACTGATTCTATTATTAATGATTTTCTTAGTATGTTTGACAGTGAAAGTTTTGGGGATCAGTTAGATGATGGTGAGCAGGTTGATGCCAAAGAACCTGGGGTAGATGAAATTGATGGTCATCATGAGGCTAGAGAGTCTAATTTGATTGTTCAAGATGAGAAAAAGTCAAGTAGATCAATAGCTAAAAAGAAAGATAATAAAAAACTCACTAATGTCACGACCAAAAAATTGGGAGAGCATCAGTCAGGGGGAATAAATGAAGGAAGTTGGCATAAGCAAGAGAAACATTCAAATGTGGAGGCTTCAAAATCTACATTTGATGCTACTATAGAGGCCTATAATGTTGCAGTGGACACTATAGCATGGGCTCCTCCAAAGGACTTCAAGGTTGTGCGACAGGAATGGGCTGCCATTTGTATCTAGACTACATTTTGAGGATTTTTTGTAACACCCAGTTCTGAATTCACTCTAAAAACTAAGTTTTAACCAAAGGTTATATTTTTTTTTTGAAATTTAAAATAGAAAAGTAATTTGTTTCCAATTATTATAACCAAGAAGAACATCCATCGACAAAACAATAATCATGAATATATATTCTTAAAGAAAAAGGAAATAATCATCCATAACATTTAAACAATATGTTGTTAAAAATTTCTTAGAACAAATCCAAAATAGAAACTTACCAATGTCACTGCATCTCGATTGTCGACCATCCAAATTCAAGTCTCGGCAATCCTCAAGAATTAAGAAGAGAAAGTATCTTCAAGGAGCTTAACCTCCAACCACAGACCATTAGTCTCCCACACTCCTTCCTAATCGGAAGTGGCCCTACCCTACTCAAGAGGATAGACTTAGGAGAACCAATGGTGTTTGCCATCTGAGCTCTGGTGTTGTGACCTACATGACTTGCTATCATACAATCCCCTAGATACCCTCTAGTCATGCATGACCACTCCACAAGATACGCCATCTAGCCACAGTGAACAATCAATGTACTTGAAGATCATGCATTACCTTGGACAAAGGATTTGAATATATTTAGCGTTGTATCAACGCATGAATTAAGTTCACCCACCCCACTCGACTCGAATTAATCACAATCCTATAGTTACCTATTTATAAGTTCCATATAACAACCTTGATAACCTCAAGGTGTTTGAATTTCATCATGCATTAATGCATGGCATTGAGGTTTACTCTTTCTCTAAGCTCATTGAAACCTCTATGTCTTCACGATAAAAGAATGGTTTCTTAGCACATTGTTTTTTCGGATAACATTTTGCGTTGTTACAATGATCTCTAAGTTTAACCCTTTGTTTAAATTATCAACTCTTGAGTGGACACTAAACCCAACTTTGTTGTTTTCGGAAAGAGATTATTATAAACCAATTTATAGAACATAAATATTTGAAGTCCCTAAGTTTAAAATTAAACATTCTAAGGAATCTTCTTCGTCTGTCCATTCTTCGACATAGATTTATCTTTGTCATTTTGTAGAGTTTCTCTAAAAGACAATTCAAGAATACAATGTTCGAAAAACCTACGTTAAAATTTAACACTCACAATGTACTACTTCGACTTGTCGAAATCTTTGACATAGCATAATCTTGTCGATCTATACATTGGAAAACCATGTCATATTGTTTCTTCTAACAAATTAGCTTGGTTGTAAGTCTAAGCTTGAGACTTCACAAAAGACTCATTACTTGTTTGTAAAAACTTCATAATAAAAATTGGTATAACAATAAGGTCTTGTCTCAGAAAAAAAGAATAGTTTAAATAATTCAATAGCAAAAGTATTACCTTCCAAAGCATATAATCTAAATCTTGTTATTATTCATAGCTAGTTAACAACTTCGCCATGGTCCACCAACTAGTTTAAACTCAGAAAGAGAGAATGATTGTAAAGACTTGCATGTTACGACCTGTACCTCTTCATTAAAAATAGTCCTTTGATGATGGTTAACACAATCAAGTCTTTTATTCTAATACTCACTGATCTTTAAAGCCAAGGTTTTATATTTGATTGTTGAAAGAGATCTTATTCTCTGTCAGCAAATGTTTTGCCATTTCGGCTTGTATGGGCTAAGAGATGATTTGCATCCAACTCATACTCAGATTTGCACCCTACATTAACTACAAACCTTCTAAAGTAAAACCATTGACTTCACAATCATTCTCAACCTTCGTTAGACATACAATAAACTTTGGTTTGTACACCTTTGGTGTGGTATAGTGCAGTGTAGCAGATATAAACAATGCTTTCATTTTAATGATAACAAACTCACACAGGGTACAATTATTAATAAATAATACTTTGTATCTTCAAACACAATCTATGTTCCATCACAAATGCTTGTGAAAACATCACTCATAACTAGGAAACTATGACTGCGCTGCAAAGTGAGATAGAGAACCTATCGTTAGTCTCTTGAGTTCGCTTCAAACTGGTCCTGGCACTTGTTATTCTCTCAGCCGTTGCCCTTGAAGCTCCTTGCTTAGAATCATTTTGCTTCTCCTTTGTTTCACTAACTACCAAACTGATTCAAAACTACTCCATATCTTCCCCACTCACTGCGAAGGAGTAATTGTCCCCTCCACTCTCTGACCATGCCTATTGAAAAGGAAATCTAACCGGTCATGCCAAAAATGTCTCCCACCTTATGCGACCTCAACCAGAAATTGGTTTGGCCACTCCCTCAATTTGCGATGACTCTCCAAGATGGAGCTTCATGAAGGTAAGTTGGCGGTTGGCAGACTCAACAATCCATTCCACTACTCAAAAAAAATAAAGGCTTCATTTCCCACTTAATTCGCAACTACATAGAAAAGTGGAGTTCAATCTCTTGCAGGGTGGTAGTTTTTAGTTGAATAAGATGTTCCACTACTCATAACCATTTATGAGTATAAAACAAATGCATAATTAAAAGAAATGGATAAGACAACATCCCACTCATAAGGGTTAAAGCTTAAAAGGAAATAAGTTGTTTCGAAATACAAGACATCATAAATAAAGACTTGAGTGAACTCCATGAACTATTGCTCAATTACTAACATTGTAAAAAGAATAAAGTACCTCAAATGACTATTTAAATATAACTTATATAATTTAGTATATTCCTTTATAATACGACCAAAGATATTACACACCATGGTCTCTTAGAACTATTCAACATCGGTCGAATTTCGCAAAGAGGAGTTTATGACATACGCTCGAAGCTCTTTACGACGATAATGACAAATTGAGCGCAAACATAGAACAAGACTTGAGATCGACTTACGCACAATTTCAACTTTTGCACCGAACAAATAACAAGACATGACTTACAACTCAACCATAAGTAAATACATATATTTACATATAAACAATATATCAGTCGTTCATATTTGACGACTTGATTTAGAGTATTACGACACTGATGTTGATTTCCCATACTCTAAATGATGACTTATGAAAGGAGAAAGACCTTTTCTAATAGACGTCAATATCTCGACTAAAATTGACTTAGCCCATATTCAAGGCTTAATTCAAGGCATCAAGGTTTGTCTACCTGATATGCATTTTCAGTGGCAAGCACCCATGGGTTATTCCAGAGCCTATTGTCTCTTTCTCAAAGATACTTTCTCTTCTTCTTTCTTCTTGGTGAACATGTTCCATCGATTCCTGTCATTGACAATCTCACATACAATTTTGTGGTCAAGGAACCAATATTCTACTCAAAACACATTTATATCAAATCATTTCATTTTCATATCGAGAAGACATTCCAATTCATAACATCATATTGATCATAATCAAATAGATTCCATAATTTCATAAGATTAACCTTCTCTATTTATATCATTAGTTCCTATGATGTTAAAAACATATCCACATAACTGTACTATTTAAGAAAAATTAAATAGTAATATTGAATCCAAAAGGGGGATGTAACATATCTTTCCCCTATAGAATCATCATCCCCGATGATTAAGTTTACCCAGAAAAAATTTAACATAAAATAAACTTTTATAGTTTAACATTAATGTTTTTGAAAAGATAAGGAAATCTTGGGTAGATGTCATTATAGTCTTCCCAAGTGGCACTATCCTGGCCATATTGGTCCCACTAAATTTTGCATTGCAAAACCTCTCGATTACATAAATGAAGTTATGCATTTCGAGCACCTTGAGTGGCTCGATCACAACCACCCTTGGCTCTTATGTCTATAAAGGATTCCATTTAAGAATGTGGTTATTACCTACAAAATATTTATTTAGGTATGAAACATGAAAAACATTATGGATTTTGGACAAGACTAGAGGTAGAGCAACTTTGTAGGCCACTGGATTGATAATCTCAAGAACTTCAAAAGGTCTGACATATCGAGGAGCCAACTTTGATGATTTACCAAATTTGATTGAGCTTTTATGAGGTTTCACTTGCAAAAGAACTCTCACCAACAGAGAAATGTCTAGGCACCCGTTCGTGATCTGCATAACTTTTTTGCATGTCATTGGCTTCTGCCAACCTCTTCCTAATCATTTTCACTTTTTCTTCCATATCCACAAGCATTTTAGGTCCAATGCTTATCCTATCTTCTAGCTTATCCCATCTTATAGGAGTTTTGCATTTCCTTCCATATAATGCTTCAAATGGTGCCATCTTAATGGTAGAATGATAGGAATTGTTATAGGCAAATTCAACAAGAGGTAAATATTCCTCCCATCTATATTGCTTATCCATGCAATACATTCTTAAAAGATCTTCTAAGACCTAATTAACCCTTTCTATTTGTCCATTGGTTTCAGGATGATAAGCAGTGCTCACATTGAGTTTAGTCCCTAATGCAGAAAATAATGTTTGCCAAAACTGAGAGGTAATTCGAGCACCTCTATAAGATAAAATCTTTTTAGGTACCCCATGCAATTTGAATATTTCTTGCACAAATTTTTGAGCCAAAATATGAGCTCCATCTATCAAATTCCCTGGTATAAAATGTGCTACCTTGGTTAGTTTATCTACAACAACCAATATTGCATCATGTCTATTCTTAGACATTGGTAACCCTTGAACAAAATCCATACTAACAACCTGCCATTTCCATTCTAGAATATCATGCGGGTATAACAATCCAGTAGGATGTTGGTGTTTTGCCTTCACTCTCTGACACTCCACACAACTTGCTACAAACCTTGTAGCGTCTCTTTTCATTCCTTTCTAGAAGTATAGCAGCTTGACATCAGCTAAAAGTTTTGTTACTCCTGGGTGTCTGGAATAAGGTGCACAATGAACTTCTTTCCAAACAAGGTTTCTAAGTTCTATAGAATTAGGAACGTAGATTCTTCCCTTAAATCTCATCAATCCATCTTATTCAAAATAGAATATGTCATATCTTGGATCCTTAGGGTTTATTTACAGAGCTTGTTTCACTTGCTCATAATATTCATCTCCAGATAAACTTTGTAATACTAAATCTTTAAAATTAGCATGAATAGAGATTATAGAACCTATGTGTCTTCTTCTTAAAGCATCAGCTACTCAGTTTTCTTTACCTTTGATATAAGAAATCTCAAAGTCATAATCTAATATTAATTCTAACCATCTCCTTTGTCTTGCATTGAGATGAGGTTGTGTAAATATGTAATGAAAACTTTGATGATCTGATTTTAGTATAAAAGTCTTTCCCAACAAATAATGTTACCACATCTGAAGGGCGTGAATCACTGCTGCCAGTTCTAAGTCATGAGGAGCATAATTCTGCTCATAGTTTTTCAACTTTCTCAATTCATAGGCTATTACACGCCCATCTTGCATAAGCACACCTCCTAACCCTTGTCTCAAGGCATCAGTAATAACCTTAAATTGTCCTTTAGGATCAGGGACTTTCAAGATTGGTGCGGTTGTTAACTTTTCTTTTAACAAATCAAAAGCCTTTTGACATTCTTCAGTACAAACAAACCGTTTTCCTTTTCTCTACAAGGAAGTAATTGGACTAGCAATACTTGAGAAATTGAAAACAAATTTTCTATAATATCTAGCCAATCCCATAAAACTTCGTACCTCTAAAACATTGGAAGGTATAGACCATTCCATAATAGCCTTAATTTTGGCTAGGTCAACCGATATCCCTTTAGCTGATATTATATGTCACAAATACTACACTTCTTTATGAAATAAATTGCATTTCGAGAGTTTTGCATACAATTTGTGTTCTCTTAATCGTTGCAAAATAATTTGAAGATGTTGTCTATGCTCCTCCTCATGTTTGAAATATATCAGAATATCATCTATGAAAACTAGGACAAATTTATCAAGGCAATCTCTGAAAACACTATTCATGAGATTCATGAAAGCAGCAAGTGCACTGGTTAATCCAAATGGCAACACAGTAAACTCATAATGACCATATCTTGTTCTAAATGCGGTCTTGTGAATATCTTCATCTTTCAACCTTAACTGATGGTATCTAGATCTCAAATCTATCTTAGAAAAGACTAATGCACCACGCATTTGGTCAAATAAATCATCAATACGTGGCAGTGGATACTTATTCTTTATTGTTGCCTTATTTAGCATCAAATAATCTATACACAGTCTTAGGGTTCCATCCTTCTTGATGAAAATAATCGGGGCTCCCCATGGTGATACACTTGGCCTAATTAGATCTTTACACAATAGCTCTTGCAATTGAGCCTTCAATTCCATAAGTTCAGTAGTGGTCATTTGATATGGAGCTTTAGATATTGGCTTAGATCCTAGTTTAATATCTATGCCAAAATCAAAGGTTCTTTTTGGAGGCAAGCCTAGCAATTCTTCAGGAAATACATCGCTGAAATTGCAAAGATATGGATATTTTTCCTCAAATGTTTTCTTCTCTAAGGCTTCCTCTACTAGATCCATTTTGACTACAAAAAGTTGACATCCCTTACACCTAGCCTGCTTTAATTTTTTTGAAGAAATAGATCTGCTCCTTATTTTCCTTTGAATACCTTGAAAATTTATTGTATTTCCTTTATCATCTAGACACTCAATTGTTTTATGAAAACAATCTACCTTGGCCCTATGTCTCCACAACCAATTCATTCCTAAGATGACATCGTAGGACCCTAAAGGTGCTATGTATAAATTTACCTCAGTGGAGAAGTTTGAAATATCAATCTTAGCTTTGAACAAACATTGCTCTACCTGAGCCTTTGAGTGATTTGCATACTCAACTATCCACGGTTTTGACATAAAACCAGCTCTTCTAGAAAATTTACTTAAGACTCTAGATGACACAAAATTTTCTGTTGCACCAGTATCAAATAGAATAGAAACAGGAACTCCAAATAATGTACCTGTCATCTCAATGGGAGTAATCTGATACTCAACTTGTCAACTATCAAGGGCGGCATGAATCCATTGTTGAAACGCTTCCTGCTACGAAGGAAGTATCATATTCCTAGGCTGCCCGTTCTACTTTTTATTAGGACAATGGTTAGCATAATGATCTCCACCACAAGAAAAACATCCTCCAATTGGTCCTCTCTTCTTAGATGGTCTAGTCATAGCATCATCATTCTTCTTAAAATTGTCATTTTTCTTATAGTCTTCATTTCTACGTTCATTACCAAATCCCCCTTTGTTTTTCTAATTTCCTTTATCGAACCTCCTGTTCCCATATCCTTTTTCATTCTTCCTTTGATACATCTGATCATTGTAGTTCTTATCAAATCTCTTACGTTTCTTTTCATGGTAAGAAGAAATAGATTTGATCTTATGTTCCTACTTAATTGCTTTCTCATACACCTGGTCCATTGTGTTTGGACCATGCACCTCCACCTCACCACCAATCTGAGGATTGAGTTCCATGATAAATTTTCTTATCCGAAATCTTTCATCCTTTTGGTATTGAGGAACATACTTCAACAATCTAGTAAATTTTTCTGCATACTCAACCATAGACAAATCACCTTGCTTGAGGTTTTGGAAATCTATTAACTTTTGGTCAAAATATAGCTGTGGTAACCACCTCTTTCAAAAAAGTTCCACAAATTCATTCCATGTCACCTTCAAGGGACTTAATTCCAGTTCCATTTTCTTGTTCATCCACCAAGTGGATGCTTCTCTAGATAACTGATATGCTCCCCACACTGCCTTTGTAATCTCAGATTAATATCTAATTTCAAAGTATTTCTCCATTTCTATTAACCATGCTTATGTTGCATCACCAGTTTTCATTCCATCAAATTTGGGAGGGATAATCTTTTTCATATCCTTAGATAGTTCCAGTGCAATTTTGTCTTTGGTCTCCCTTTGAGCTTCACTATCATCTTAGTTTTCACTTGACATGCCATGATCCCATTGTTTACTTTTACTTGCATTATTAGAATTCTCATTTTCACCCTCCATATTCCCATTTTCATTCACTTTGTTTTCCAATTTGCCCAACCTTTCCTTAGTTTCAGTAAGCATATTAAGAATTCTGTCCAATTTATCGGTGGAGTTTTCCTGAGAGTTGTGACCTTCCTGATCTTCCCCCTCATTAAACTCTGATTGATCCATGATTGTTTGTTTTCTCACCTGATTAAGCAAGTACTAATCAGTTCTAGGATTTATCATCTTGTATATTATCAAAGCATAACAATTGCTCATAACCATAATTATCCTCAAACCAAAATTTGTCTTTATTATACTTTGCAAAACTGTATATACATTCTTTAAAGATAGACATATCTCATGATTCTCTCAGTATTTACAAGTGGAGTGTAACCTTCCGATTCATTGTCCAACACATAATCACAAGGTGTATAACCCTCAGACTCGCTATCAGATGATAGTACAATGATTTCAGCTTTAGGTGGTATACAGGGATCCATAGTGATCATTGGTACACTAATAGGTACACTAATAGGTAAACTAATAGGTATACTCATAGGTACACTCATAGGTACACTAATAGGGCAGCAATTGACCATGATTCAAGCTACCGTCCTAGCTATCTCTAGGAGTTCTTTTTTCATTTGTTTAAGTCGTGACTGAGCATTGGTAAAAGTTTCCACAGCATCTAGCCAAATGTCATTTTCATCATTCATTTTCTCAATAGTCTTGATCATCGCAAGTCATTTCTGCTTAGCTTGCAAATAACGTTCCTTACCAGTGAAGGACTTCCTTACAATTTTCTTGATACGTACCATCCTGGCATAGTAAATCAAATCATTAGCTACCTGCATAATGTTGATTCCTAATCAGGTTAGTGGACTCATTAGCCCTAGTGCTGAACCTGGTTAGCTCTGATACCATATGTAACACCCAATTATAAATTCACTCTAAAAACTAAGTTTTAACCAAAGGTAATATTTTTTTTGAAATTTAAAATAGAAAAGTAATTTGTTTCTAATTCTTATAACCAAGAAGAACATCTATCGACAAAACAATAATCATGAATATATATTCTTAAAGCAAAAGGAAATAATCATCCATAACATTTAAACAATATGTTGTTAAAAGTTTCTTAGAACAAATCCAAAATAGGAACTTACCAATGTCACTGATCTCGATTGTCAACCATCCAAAATCAAGTCTCGACAGTCCTCAAGAATTAAGAAGAGAAAGTATCTTCAAGGATCTTAACCTCCAACCACAGACCGTCGGTCTCCCGCACTCCTTCCTAATTAGAAGTGGCCCTACCCTACTCAAGAGGATAGACTTAGGATAACCAATGGTATTTGCCATCTGAGCTCTAGTGTTGTGTCCTACGTGACTTGTTATCATGCAATCCCCTAGATACCCTCTAGTCATGCATGACCACTCCACAAGCTATGCCATCTAGTCATAGTGAACAATCAATGCACTTGAGGATCATGCATTACCTTGGCCAAAGGATTTGAAACATTTAGCGTTGTATCAACGCATGAATTAAGTTCACCCACCCCACTCGACTTGAGTTAATCGCAATCCTACAGTTACCTATTTATAAGATCCATATAACAAACTCGATAACCTCAAGGTGTTTGAATTTCATCATGCATTAACACATGGCATTGAGGTTTACTCTTTCTCTAAGCTCATTGAAACCTCTCTGTCTTCATGATAAAAGAATGGTTTCCTAGCACATTAATTTTTTAGATAACATTTTGTGTTGTTACAATGATATCTAAGTTTAGCCCTCTATTTAAATTATCCACTCTTGAGTGGACACTAAACCCAACTTTGTTGTTTTCAGAAAGAGATTATTATAAACCAATTTATAGAACATAAATATTCGAAGTCCCTAAGTTTAAAATTAAACATTCTAAGGAATCTTCTTTGTTTGTCGATTCTTCGACATAGCTTTATCTTTGTCATTTTGGTAGGGTTTCTCTAAAAGACAATTCAAGAATACAATGTTCAAAAACCCTACGTTAAAATTTAACACTCACAATGTACTACTTCAACGTGTCAAAATCTTTGACATAGCATAATCTTGTCGATCTATACATTGGAAAACCTTGTCATATCATTTCTTCTAACAAATTAGATTGCTTGTAAGTCTAAGCTTGAGACTTGACAAAAGACTCATTACTTGTTTGTAAAAACTTCATAATAATAATTGGTATAACAATAAGGTCTTGTCTCAGAAAAAAAAAGAATAGTTTAAATACTTCAATAGCAAAAGTATTACCTTCCAAAGCATATAATCTAAATCTTGTTATTATTCACAGCTAGTTAACAACTTCGCCATGGCCAACCGACTAGTTTAAACTCAGAAAGAGAGGATGATTGTAAAGATTTGCATGTTACGACCTGCACCTCTTCATTAAAAATAGTCCTTTGACGACGGTTAACACAATCAAGTCTTTTATTCTAATACTCACTGATCTTTAAAGCTAAGGTTTTGTATTCAACTATTGAAAGAGATCTTATTCTCTGTCGACAAATGTTTTGCCATTTCAGCTTGTATGGGCTGAGAGATGATTTGCATCCAACTCATACTCAGATTTGCACCCTACGTTAACTACAAACCATCTAAAGTAAAACCATTGACTTCACAATCATTCTCGACCTTCATCAAACATACAATAAACTGTGGTTTTTACACCTTTGGTGTGGTATAGTACAATGTAGTAGATATAAACAATGCTTTCGTTTTAATGATAACAAACTCACACAGGCTACAATTATTAATAAATAATACTTTGTATTTTCAAACACAATCTATGTTCCATTGTAAATGCTTGTGAAAACATCACTCATAACCAGGAAACTATGACTGCGTAGCAAAGTGGGATAGAGAACCTGTCGTTAGTCTCTTTAGTTCACTTCAAACTGGTCCAGGCACTTGCTATTCTCTCAGCCATTGCCCTTGAAGCTCCTTGCTCAGATTCGTTTTACTTCTCCTCCGTTTCACTAACTACCAAACTGATTCAAAACTACTCCATATCTTCCCCGCTCACTGCGAAGGAGTAACTGTCCCCTCCACTCACCGACCATGCCTATTGAAAAGGAAATCTAACCGGTCATGCCAAAAATGTTTCCCACCTTATGCGACCTCAACCAGAAATTGGTTTGGTCACTACCTCAATTTGTGATCACTCTCCAAGATGGAGCTCCACGAAGGTGAGGTGGCGGTTGGAAGACTCAACAATCCATTCCACTACTCAAAAAAAAAAAGGTTTCATTTCCCACTTAATTCTCAACTACACAAAAAAGTAGAGTTCAATCTCTTGCAGGGTGGCAGTTTTTAGTTGAATAAGACGTTCCACTACTCATAACCATTCATGAGTATAAAACAAATGCATAATTAAAAGAAATGGATAAGCTGACATCCCACTCATAAGGGTTAAATCTTAAAAGGAAATAAGTTGTTTCGAAATACAAGACATCATAAATAAAGACTTGAGTGAACTCCATGAACTATTGCTCGATTACTAACATCGTCAAAAGAATAAGTACCTCAAACGACTATTTAAATATAACTTATATAATTTAGTATATTCCTTTATAATACGACCAAAGATATTACACACCATGGTCTCTTAGAACAATTCAACATTTGTCGAATGTCGTAAAGAGGAGTTTACGACATATGCTCGAAGCGCTTTACAATGATAATGATGAATTGAGTGCAAATGCAGAACATGACTTGAGATCGACTTACGCACAAATTCAACTTTTACGTCGAACAAATAACAAGACACAACTTACAACTCAACCATAAGTAAATACATATATTTACATATAAACAATATATCAGTCGTTCATATTTGACGACATGATTCAAAGTATTACGACACTGATGTCGATTTCCCATACTCTAAATGATGACTTACAAAAGGAGAAAGACCATTTCTAACAGACGTCGATTTCTCAACTAAAATTGACTTAGCTCGTATTCGAGGCTTAATTCAAGGCATCAAGGTTTGTCTCCCTGATATACATTTTCAGTGGCAAGCACCCATGGGTTATTCTAGAGTCTATTCTCTCTTTCTCAAAGATATTTAAATCTCTTCTTCTTTCTTCCTGGCGAACATGTTCCATCGATTCCTGTCATTGACAATCTCACATACAATTTATTGGTCAAAGCACCAATATTCTACTCAAAACACATTTATATCAAATCATTTCATTTTCATATCGAGAAGACATTCCAATTCATAACATCATATTGATCATAATAAAATAGATTCCATAATTTCATAAGATTAACCTTCTCTATTTATATCATCAGTTCCTATGATGTTAAAAACATATCCACATAACTGTACTATTTAAGAAAAAGTAAATAGTAATATTGAATCCAAAAAGGGGATGTAACATTTTTGGCGAGGAGAGCAATGCGAGCACTAAAAGAATTGGTGAGGCTCTAGGCATTGTTTAGGGGTCGTCAAGTAAGGAAGAAGGCAGCAGTTACATTCAAGTATATGCAAACATTGGTTAGAGTTCAGGCCTGGGTAAGAGCTTGTCATGTTATGATGTCAATCGAAGAAGATTTGGCTGCAAGACAAGAAATTGTAGAAGAGACAAGAGAGAAGTCAGACATTGTCGAAAAGGCTAAGGCAAAACTTGAAAATGTTGAAGAAATTGTTGCAAGTATGGACCTAACTGGTGTTGTCATTGATGTCAACATGCTCCTGTTGTATTAATGATAAGGATTGGATGAGCTATGTGATGAGGATATTGAGGAAATTATTCTCAATCAACAACAGTGAAGAACAGTGATGACAATAAGGGAAAATTCCAAGATAGGATGAGGATCAGAGGATGTGGATTAAAGCATTTGTAGATATGTGTCTTAAGGTGATCCGGTAGAGATTTCAGAGCTCCATATGAAGATCTGAATAAGTTGTGGCCGCTCAAGTAAAACTAGTTCTGGTAGATGTTCAGTGGTGACAGAGCGATACAGATAGGTCCGGTGAGATCTGGAAATGCATTATCCTGTTCTATGGATTTAAGGGTGTGTTGAGGAAGTCTTTGTGGAGTATCAACTTGATTGGTTTGTAGTTTGAAGGTCCACAAGCATCTATTCTTTTGTGACAGTGATGACAAACTATGTTCTTGAGGTTCCAGATGAAGGAGAGAAGGATTTCAGTAAGTAGATGAAGTGTGGATGTT
Source organism: Cunninghamia lanceolata (assembly GCA_027924645.1). Lineage (NCBI taxonomy): Eukaryota > Viridiplantae > Streptophyta > Pinopsida > Cupressales > Cupressaceae > Cunninghamia > Cunninghamia lanceolata. Next base: position 3,677,334 of record BSBN01000798.1, read on the forward strand.
CTTGGTGATTCAGACAAGCTTGTGGTGGTCTTTGGATCATGTCCAGTTCATGTTGGTGGTCCACATTGAAGTTGGAGTTCGCATTTGAAGAACAACTTCCAGATGATTATGTTCTTCCTGAGACAGGCTGACCGGATGAGTTACACATCCTGCAGATGATCTTGTTGATGTTTGCTGACTTAGATGATCATTCCTAAGTTGATGTCTTGTATAAATAAGGGATTGTGAAGTCATTTCAAAGTTGTCCTTATGGAGATGAGTGTGTGGTAGCGAGGAGGAGAGCAAAAGGCAGAGAAAAAGTATTGGGTTTAAATGGAATTGATTCAAGCATGGTGAAGATGCTATTCTCCAGTTCATGTATGTGATACTTATTTCTTTGTAGACAGTATGTCTCTTGTAGGCAGTGAACCTCTTGTGAGCAGTGTGCTCAGGCAGTGAGCGCCAATTGGCATGTGCCATTTTGTTCTTTCTATTCTTCTAATAGAGAATACATTCTTGGGTTAATCACCACGTGGTTTTTCCCTTAACTGGGTTTTCCATGTCAAAATCTTGGTGTCTCATGTGTTGATGTGTTTTTGCTCTTGATTTGTTGCATTGTGTTTCCATGATTGATTTATTATTATGCTACTGAATTGCTAAGTGGAGTGAAGTTTTGTACAACTGATTCACCCCACACCTCTTAGTTGTGTGTCCTAAGTCTAACAATTGGTATCAGAGCCAAGTTCCTCTAAAAGGAGCTTAACCACTCGAGGAGATCCAGGATGTCGTCTTACAAGAAGGATAGTGCGAAGTTTAGTGGAACCAATTTTAATCTTTGGAAAAGTCACATGAAATGTCACTTGTAATGTATGGGAATGGCGTACTGGACCATGGCTACAACACAATATGTACCTCCACAAGGTGGTCCAAAATCCCAAAGTGAAATCACAGATGCTGAAAATAATCTGCGGACTATAGAAGCTCTTCTAAGCACATTATCTAATTCAGAGCTCTCAAATGTTATTGACCTACCAACTGCTTTTAAGATTTGGCAAAAAATGGAACTTTTGCATGAAGGAGACAAGTATGTTAAATGTGCAAGGTTACAGAGTCTGAAAGGGAAATTTGAAAATCTGAAGATGAGAGATGATGAAAATATTACTTCTTTTATGCCAAGAATAAATGAGATTGTCTATGGAATTAGAAATGCTGGTGGAGTCTTGGATGAAAATGAGATTGTTGGCAGAATTCTCAAATCCCTACCTGCTTCTTACAAAATCAAGGCTGTTGCCATTGAAGAATTCAGAGCCCATATAACTGTCACAAGAGATCAATTGGTTGGCAAATTGGTTGCATTTGAAATGACAGAGTTTAGAGATGACCCTCCCAAGACTGAATCTGTATTCAAAGCCAGTGCCTCTGTAAAAAGTAAACAAAGGTTTGATCCGGGTGAGAACTCATCAAAGAAACTCTCATGGTATGAAAAAGCAAGAAAAGACCTAGAAGAAGAGGCAGCAGAAATTGCCCAACTTGAAGTCCCTATTGCAAAAAGATTACCAAGAGGATCTGGTAAGTATGAAAGAAAATTGCCTTTTAAGTGTTTTAACTACAATAAGATTGGTCATTTTGCCTCAAGGTGTCCAGAAATATTTTCAAGGCCAAAACCTAACAAATCAAGGTTCCAAAAGAATTGTTACTATATTCATGAAGGAGATGATGAGGGAGTAACAAATGATGAATCAAAGATAGGAGACAAATCCGGAAGTGACTAGGTGTTCATTGCCATCAAGGAAGAAGATCCAATGCCCTCTGAATCTGTCAATCATAAAGTTGTGGAATGAGCTCTGACTGCCCAAGTTGAAGAAAAGGATGATTGGGTTATTGACAGTGGATGCTCTCACCATATGACAGGTGATAAAAGTAAGTTCATAGATTTGGAAAGGTATGAAGGAGGAGTGGTAAAGTTTGGTGATAATTTTGCTGGTAGAATCAGAGGAAGAGGAACTATTTCTTTTGATGGAAGGAACAAAACTAGTAATGTACTATATGTTGAAGGATTGAAGCACAATCTTCTCAGTGTTGGATAGTTGGTGGATAAAGGCTATGATCTCTAATTCAAGAATAGAAAATGCAAGATCTTTGAAAGTTTTGGAATAGAGATTGTATCCGATACTCAAACTAAAAGTAATATCTTCCACTTGATTGGTACTGGTAAAAGTTGCTTATTTGTTCAAGTTTATCAGAGCTGGTTATCGCATAGGAGGATGTGTCACGTGAATTTTGATATTATCATCAAGGTAAGCAATACTTAGGCTATAAGAGATCTTCCTAAATTGGTGAAACCTACTAATAGCTTGTGCAAAGAATGTCAGTTGGGTAAGCTGAGTAGAGTCACTTTCAAAAGTAAGGAACTATCTTCTATCGAATTATTGGACTTAGTTCATACTGATCTTTGTGGTCTGGCAATAATCAGGAGTGTGCAAGGTGATAGATACTTCATGTTATTAATTGATGACTATTCCTGAATGATGTGGGTAACGTTTTTGAAAGAGAAGTCAGAAGCTCTTGAGAAAAAAAAAAATATTCAAGGCTATGGTAGAGAATGAAACTGGATTAAAATTGAAATGTCTAAGGTCTGATAGAGGTGGAGAATTCACATCTGGTGAGTTCATAGAGTTCTGTGAGAAACATGGAATAAAGAGACAGTTGTCTGCTCCTAGGACTCCATAGCAGAATGGAGTAGTGGAGAGAAAGAACCGAACCATCCAGGAAGCATCTAGGACCATGATGATGGAAGAAAATGTTCCTTAGATCTATTGGAGAGAAGTTGTCAGCACTGCAGTCTATACTCTCAATTGAGTTCAAATCAGAAGCAATACCGGTAAGACTCCTTATGAACTTTGGTTTGCCATCACTCCTACTGTGAGGTATTTCAGAGTTTTTGGTAGCAAATGTTACATTAAAAGAGATGAAGACCTTGGAAAGTTTGATGCTAGAAGTGATGAAGGAATATTCTTGGGTTACTCTACTCAAAACAAAGCATACCGATGTTATAACAAGAGACTAAGAAAGGTGATAGAAAGTACAAAGGTGAATGTTGATGAGGGAATTGAGAAACCCTCAAGGTTTTATGAATATGATGAAGATGATCAGAATGGTGTTCTGACTCAAGGAGCCCAAGCCTCCTCTGTAAGTCAGATTCAAACTAATCTGGTAAACCAGGAAGAACAGATGAGTTTCAATGAGCCTGATCAAGAATCAAAAGTGGAAGAAATTCCCAAAGTTCCCAGGTATGTAAGACTAAACCACTCTGAAGATCAGATCATAGGTGACAAAAGGAAAGGAGTACAAACAAGAAGGAGAATTGCTCAAGATTCAGAAGAGTATTGTTTGATTTCAAGATTGAACCTAAGATAGTGAATGAAGCTTGCAATGATGAAAACGGGACTAAAGCAATGGAGGAAGAGCTAATGCAAATTGAGAAAAATCACACTTGGGATCTTGTTCCCAGACCTAGAAACAAGAATGTGATTGGAGCAAAATGGGTCTTCTGAGACAAACTGAATGAAGTTGGTGAAGTACTCAAAAATAAACCCAGATTGGTCTGCAAAGGGTATTCCAAATAGAAGGAGTTGATTTTGAAGAAACTTTTGCTCCGGTGGCAAGAATTGAAGTAGTCAAAATATTTCTTGCATTTACTGCCTTCAAAGATTTCAAAGTGTATCAGATGGATGTCAAGTCTACCTTCCTGAATGGTGACTTGGAAGAAGTGTACATTGAGCAAATGGATGGATTTCAATTGTCTGATCATGGTGATATGGTCTGCAAGTTGAAGAAGGCTCTATATGGACTGAAGCAAGCCTCAAGAGCCTGGTATGAAAGACTGGACAAACATCTTTTGAAGATTGGTTTCAACAAAGGTACTACTGACAGTAATTTGTATTTCAAAATTGATCATGAAAACATCTTGATTGTTAAAGTGTTTGTTGATGATATCTTTTTTAGAGGAAGAGATAGTATGTGTAAAACTTTTGCAAATCAAATGAAAAGTGAGTTTGAGATGTCCATGCTTGGTGAAATAAATTTCTTCTTAGGTCTACAAATCACTTAAACAAAGAAAGGAATCTTCATTTCTCAGACCAAATATGTGAAAGAATTGTTGAAGAAATTTGGGATGGAAGATTCAAAACCAATGAGTACTCCCATGGCAACTGGATGTAAATTGAGCAAAGATGAGGATTCCCCTAAGGCTGATCAGACAAAGTATGGGTCAATGATTGGAGTACTATTGTATCTCACTCAAACTAGACCAGACATTATGCAGGTTGTTGGTCTTGTTGCTAGATTCCAAGATGATCCTAGAGAATCTCATGTCATGGCAATCAAGAGGATTTTTTGATATCTAAAAGGGATAGTTGAGTATGGCTTGTGGTATCCTAGAGATCATGATTTCTCTCTTCATGCATATACAGATGCGGATTGGGCAGGAGATGTGGATGACCGGAAGAGTACCAGTGGTGGAGCATTCTTTTTGGGGAAGAGATTGGTTTCTTGGCTAAGTAAGAAACAAGAGGCAATATCTCTATCTACAACTAAAGCAGAATATATTGCAGCAGTAGGTAGTTGTACTCATGTTTTGTGGATGAAGCAGATGCTAAGAGATATCAAAGTGGAGTATGAGGAACCTATCACAATCTTCTGTGATAATTCAAGTGTAGTAAATATATCTAAGAATTCAGTGTTGCATTCAAAGACTAAACACATATCCATCAAGTTTCACTTTTTGAGAGAGCAAGTGAATAAGAATGAAGTCAGATTGGAGTTTGTGCCTTCCAAAGATCAGATTGCAGACATCTTTACTAAACCTCTACCTAAGGACTCTTTTGAGTATCTCAGGGAGAAGTTACGCGTTATTGCCCCTCCAGTGATGAACTAAGGTGCACTAATGTGTATCAGTCTGGTGGATATCACAGTCACATCTTGTGGTCTGGATTGATGATGGGAAGCTACTACTTAGGGGGAGCAGTAGGTATGATTCTGAAGTGGTGGAATTGCAAGTATGTGCCCTTTACCATTGATGTCAAAGGGGGAGAGAAGACATGTGAAAAAGAAGTGGTTGCTGATCAAAGGGGGAGAAGTAAAGGAAGAGAGGACATGTGAATGGTTGTTGTTGATAGGGGGAGTTGTGTCAATGAGGAGAGGTTCTTATCTTGATGGTTAAAATAGTTTTTCACATCATATGCTGCCATCAATGACAAAGGGGAAGATTGTTGCAAGTATGGGCCTAATCGGTGTTGTCATTGATGTCAACATACTCCTGTTGCATTAATGATAAGGATTGGATGAGCTGTGTGATGAGGATATTGAGGAAATTAGTCTCAATTAGGAATAGTGAAGAATAGTGATGATAATAAGGTAAAAGTCCAAGATAGGATGAGGATCAAAGGATGCAGATTAAATAGTTTTTAGATATGTGTCTTAAGGTGATCTAGTAGAGATTTCAGAGGTCCGCATAAAGATCTGAAGAAGTTGTGGACAGTCAAGTAAAATTGGTTTCGGTAGATGTTCAGTGGTGACAAAGTGATACAGATAGGTCATGTGAGATCCAGAAATGTATTATCCTATTCTATGGATTTAAGGGTGTGTTTAGGAAGTCTTTGTGGAGTATCAACTCGATTGGTTTGTGGTTTGAAGGTCTGCAAGCATCTATTCTTTTGTGACAGTGATGACAGACTGTGTTCTTGAGGTTTTGGATGAAGGAGAGAAGGATTTCAGTAAGCAGATGAAGTGTGGATGTTCTTGGTGTTTCAGGCAAGCTTGTGGTGGTCTTTGGATCGTGTCTAGTTCATGTTGGTGGTCCGCATTGAAGTTGGAGTTCGCATTTGAAGAACAACTTCCAGATGATGGTGTTCTTCCTGAGACAGGCCGACCGAATGAGTTACACATCCTGCGGATGTTCTTGTTGATGTTTGCTGACTTAGAAGATCATTCCTAAGTTGATGTCTTGTATAAATAAGGGATTGCAAAGTCATTTCAAAGTTGTCCTTGTGGATATGAGTGTGTGGTAGCGAGGAGGAGAGCGAAAGGCAGAGTAGAAGTATTGGGCTTAAATGGAACTGATTCAAGCATGGTGAAGATGCTATTCTCCAGTTCATGTATGTGATACTTATTTCTTTGTAGACAATATGTCTCTTGTAGGTAGTGAGCCTCTTGGGAGCAGTGTGCTCGGGCAGGGAGCCCTAATTGGCATGTGCCATTTTGTTCTTTCTATTCTTCTAACAAAGAATACATTCTTGGGTTAATCACCCCATGGTTTTTCCCTTAACTAGGTTTTCCACGTCAAAATCTTGGTGTCTCATGTGTTGGTGTGTTTCTACTCTTGATTTGTTGCATTGTGTTTCCATGATTGATTTATTAATATGCTATTGAATTGCTAAGTGGAGTGAAGTTTTGTACAACTAATTCACCCCCCCTCTCAGTTGTGTGCCCTAAGTCTAACAAAAATAACTGAAGAAATAGAATCTAGTGAAAATGTTGTGGAGAAACCAAAGCATGATGAAATTTTGGCTTAGAAATTGAAGACCAAGGAAGAAAATGGTGATAGTTCAAAGATTGATGATGAAAGTGGTGATCAGACCTTCTTAGAAGTCAAAATAGACCCTGCAGAATCTAGCATAAATAGCGAGTTTTCTGTTGTTTCTAGCAAATCATCATCTTCTCACAATGAGGATTACCTTGGCTGGGATGAGATTGAAGATCTTAGTTGCGTTGATTAAAAGAAATTGGTTGTGGGAGGAAGTCCCCACAGGGAAAATATATGTACAAGGATCAATGCGATTGAGGGTTTGATCAAGGAGAAGGTCCAGAGTGGGGATGTTGTAGCAATTGATAAGGCTTTTGGGAAGATCACTAAACTGGGGTAGTCTTTGGCCAGGTCTAGGGACTATGATGCCATGGGGCCACAAACAAAGTTTGTATAGTGTCCTAATAAAGGATTTGCTAGTACTACTGAGAGAGGCAGGCCAAGGGATAGATCTGTGGAGTTTTCAAAGTGATGATAAGAATGGAAATGCAGAGGATATCATTGTTCGTAGCAGTTACTATTGGGTTTCAAGTGGGAGATTGTTGAATGTGAAACCCAATAGTCACTTGGTTTTTCCCTCCAATGACTCTTGGCTTTTCACATTCTGTAATGTTTGCTTATATAAAGCATGTTGCTGTGTATTGTAAAGTATTGAGAGAGATAGTGAATAATATATTGCCCTACTTGAGAGTGGATGTAGCCTTTAAGGTGAACCACTGTAAATTTGTGTTGTGTTCTTGTTTCTGAATCTTTGTTTTTATTTTATCTGCCATTTATTGTTTGACAATAAAAACAATCTATGTGGTCAAAAAATTACAAATGGTACTATGATCAAAGAGACACAAAACATTGCATGAGTGATTCCATCAACACTATAATATGTGTAAGTGGTGCTCTACAAAGATACCAAAGTCTCATAAATATTGATCAACTGAATAAGGTAGAAAGTTGCCTCCATAAACAAGAATGCAAGAGAGTCTATATGGTATATGTTCCATCTTATCGAAATGCATGGGTAACTGGTTGCTGCATTTGTCTAGTACATAGGAACAAGAAGTAGATACATAGCTCACTCCAAAAAAAAAACTAAGAAGCATTAACCATGTGATAATACCCCTATAATGCTAATAAGGGAGTGGTATTGGAAGATGGGTCGAGTGGCAGTAGTGGGAGGGTGGCACTTGGGTGCTGTAAAGGGCGTTGCAGTGGTAGAATTTTGAAGTGGTGGTGTCTAGCGGTTTGGAGGAAGCCATTATTGGTTTGATCTATACCACTAGTAGTTTAGAGACCTCAATGGTTTAAAGACTATGACCACATGGTTAGAAAGACCTCTAACGATCAGATAGGAAACCGTAGATTTCGACAGAGAATGTTGATTAGCAAGTGGGAAACTAGAGTGATAACTTTGAGTAGAACTTGGATGCCCATGTCTAGAAGCCTTAAAACCTTTGATAGTATGGAAACCCCAGTTTTCAAGAAATTTGTAATGCAAAATAAATATTAAACACAAACTATAACCACAATGAAGTCGTTAGTGGAAATCTGGTCGTAGCTTGCCAAGAAAGTAAAAGTAGGGGTTAGAATATTCCTTGAACCTGGTGGGAAATGTGAAACCTGGTGGCGAAGCTAAAACAAACAAACCCTCGAACCAAACAAGGAAAACCTTGTCAAGCCTCCTGCTGCCTCCAGATGACCACGACTCCTTATGGTGAAAAAAACCAGTTTGGCGCTGGATTCCCAAGGCAAATGAAAGAAAAACACCTGCAGCGTCACCTCCGAGTGCAAATTAGTAAAAAAAAATTGCAGCCTAGGACATTGAAATGCCAGATGAAGCCTGAAAAAACTACAATAAATCAATCCAAAAAATTAAATGTATAAATTATATTAGAAAAACGATTCAAAATAGATAAAAAATAAAATCAAATTTGAGAATTTATATTTCATACCATATACAAGATTTCAATTATTTATTTCTAAAATTCTTAAAGGAGGATGCCTCTCCTTATTTGTTGTAGTCCTGATATCCTTGTTCCCTGCTCTTCTTTGTTGTGTGGGGGCTTCTCTATTTCTTGATATTGTGAGTTAAGGTATGCTTGTGACTCTCTCTTTAGGTTGTGTGTTCAGTAGGGTTATTCTTAAATATTATCCACTTTAACAGTCAAAGATCAATTTTGGCCAATAAAATTAAGACAAAAAATTACCATTGTATTGTATTAGAAAGCCTTTTATTCCTTTGGTCCCTCTTTTGTCTTTGGAGATGTAGTAGTTGTTTGTTTGGCGGATTGGCTGTTTTAATTTTTTTATCTCTTTTGTTGTGGCAAGAAATCTAATCTCTCCATTGTACACTCGAAGAGGCCATTCCCCTGTTAATAAATTTTTTAAAAAAATTAACAAAATGAATTTTGTTTCTATGTTTACTGTTTAAGAAATAAATTAAAAAACAACTATAGGAATAGATCAAACAGAGCTGCAGCTAAAACATAACAACTTCGCCCAACCAACCTAATACAAAGAAAGGAAGACATAAGCACAGCTACAGGGGCAGCATCATCAAACGACCAGAACATGACAACAATGAGAATTACCCAGTCGACCATACATCTCAGCATACCCCTCCAATTGAAACAATAATTCCAGAGAAGGCTCCCAGAATCTAGAACTTGGACCACCAGAGAGATCTCATCTTGCTATAATTAATTCTTCTGGCTGAAGGAAAAGGAAAGCTGCCCAACCATTGAGCATATTCTTTGAGTCCCAATCATGTCTTCCTTGAATTCACTTACTTAAAGTACATTAACACATAGCCAGGGGGAATGCATTTACTCAGTTTTTTCTGTTTTCCCTTTCACTTGGAATGGTGGGGTGGGATTTCACATTTGTAGTCTTTTAATGTCTCTCTTTCGTAGTGAAAAGATAACAATATATTTACTCTTTGTTTTTGTTTTTTTCTATTGTTTTTGGTTCGATAAGCCATTTTATATGTGCACACATCTTGTAACTGCCAAAAATTTGGTAACTCTAAAAAAAAATTAATTTTTCGTCTCCAATTTTTTAAAAAAATTAGTCATCCATATAAAAAAATGTCTTTCATTTGTAACAGAAATGGAACGCCGTTGGTTTAATTTAATTTCCCAAATTGAACGATTCCTAGCTCTTTACCTGTCGATACCAAAGATTCTGACCACTAGCACCAGATGCCCCTAGGTTTCTCTGTAACCGTCTTATCCTACTTTGGGAAAAACTGATTTCTTTTCGATCTCTCTCCAAACCTCCTTTGGGGTTTAAAAATTTATCTTCCCGTCTTTCATTTAGGAGGTGTTACGGAGAAGAATTGAATGCCTTTAGCATTGCTCAAGGTGTGAATAAATCTAGAGGAAGTTGGAGGGAGGGAGATTCAGGTATGTATGCCCATGAGCAAAAAAATTCCAATGCAGCATCACTTTCAATAGACTGAATTTAAGTGTGCATTTTCTAGATGGTGTAATCGTTGTTGCATGTACAGGGCATTAACAAGCATGTGGTTAACAAAGATGGCTTAACGGTGCTCAACATTGCTAGGGAAAACACTGAGCACCATGAATCTCACAAGATAATTGCAATGCTATGTAATTATTCTTCTAAGCGTAGGCCTTTCATGTACAGTTCTCCAAGGGTGACTGTAGAGAAACACAAGCTTGCCATAAATATTTTGAATGACACATTTGACGCCAGGCACAACACAGAATTACTGGTGACAGTTTTGTTAGCCACAATGACATTTGCAGTGGCCTTTACCATTCAATTGTTGGTGAGTGAAAATGCCATAGGCATGGTTTTATAAGGAGTGCGGATCTATAGACATCCTGCAATTTGGGGAAATCCTAGTTCCAAGTGTAGGGCATGGTCATGTTTTGATTAAAGTTTGTGTAGTTGCTCTCGATCCTGTAGATTACACCAATATGACATCCTGCGCAGTGCAAATGCCCTATTTCCTGTATACTCAACTAAGACCTCGTTCATTTATGGTTTAAATTTTGTTTTAGATTTTATTAATTAAAATTAAATAAATTTTTCCCTTTTTGGGGGGGGTTTTGTTTGCAGATAGTGTCGGGGTGTGACTAGATAGGAGTGGTTGCCGATGTGGGTGACGACGTGTTGAAGTTTAAGAAGGGTGATGAAGTTTACTGTGACATTCAAGATTTCATGGTGGGAAACCTAAAGCAGGTGGGCACTCTAGAAAAGTTGATGGTGGCAGAAGAGCATTTGTTGGTGTTGAAGCTGAGCAATTTGTCTTTCGAGGAAGCCGCCAGTTTGTTTCTTACACTCTTAACCGCGCTACAGGCATTCCACACCGTTTATTTTCACAAGGGGTAGAGCGTGTTTATTGTGGGACGCACAGATGGCATGGATATCCTGGTGATCCAGCTGGCAAAAAAATGTATTTGAAGCTTTTAGAATTGTTTCCACATCCAGTACGAGAAAAGTAGAGTTTGTGAAAATCCTGGGGGCAGATCTGGTGGCATGCACAACTATGAGAAAGTAGATGAGTAATTCAATTTTGTTTAACACCATAGGCGAGTTTCCAAATTATTTACAGTATTAGTAATAGTGTTATCAATGGAGAATTTGTAGGATTATTGGATGCTTTAATGTAACAAGTCAGTTATATTCTATGCATGTTTCATAGTCAATTATGGCAAGAGTGTTCTGGTTTTTCCTATTTATTTCATCGGCATTTAATAGCAGACCCATTACACCATTTTCTTTGGATCTTTTACTACCATTCCCTGTCATATAATTCTGAATGTTGTATAAATCTACTATACTATAATTTAGTAACTTATCTCCCTTGTAAATAGAATTTTGAAACTACAAAACAATTGTATAATCAAATATTTGATCTATGGTTTGGGTCATCTAGCTTTGCCATTGCTAGTATTATTGGTTTTGTAAATCTCAACATAATGAATAGTTGATACTTCATATGGATGTAATTTGTAAATCATATTAGCCCTTCTAATGAGTTAAAGGTTAGTTTTATTGTCATTTTAATCTTTTTCGGATCCTACAATGAGAGGACTCATCAATGAGTATGTGTTTAATGGCTTTCAATATTTAATGACATAGGGCTCCAATTAAATCAATAAGTTGAAAACTCCGTTTTGTTTCAAGGAAAGTACTACTACGGTTTATGACCTAGTATTATGATGGATGAGATTTACATGTAAGATTTTCTTTCCATATTAACTTGACTCTTTTCAAATCGACAAGTTGATTTAAGTTCGATCTTCCATACTTTACAATATATTGACGATGATTGACCACGATTTTAAATTTTTTTCCCGTTTCATTGGTTAAAATAAATCGTTGAAATGTATATTATATTTTATCCTTAATTTCTATAAATGACTATGATCCCATGGCAAATTTCCAATTGGATGTTACCTTATTATTCTTTGTAAATGTAATTATGTCTCTTCGATGATATGGAAAGATTTTATATTAATTTTTTTTATAAAAGACAATAGTTAAACTAGCAAAGCCAAGACATAAAATTTTAAACAATTAAAGGTTTCTAATAACAAGGATGCACACACATGAAGGATTTATAATAGGTCTCATATATTTTGTGCAAGTAGAGTTATACTATTAAAAAATTTAATTGAAGAATATGATTATTAATCCATGTATTATAATTTATTAATTTATTTTGAAATGTAAATATTGATATTTGCAATGTTATGTTAACCTATTAGTAAGAAGATTCTAATAATAATAGAGGCACTTTAAGTTTAGGCATAGACATGATTTTGACAATGTATTTTTTTTTTTTAAACATAATTATAGTTATAATTGACTTTGAAGTCAAGTTTCATATAGATATGGCTATTTTAAAGGTATTTGAAAATCAATGAATAGGGTGATATGTTATTTATATATGGGTTAATGGGTATGTTTGATAGGAGATGTCCCATTAAAGTGAGTAAATGCATCCTTTGGTGATGACCACTAGGAATCTTAACAAAGATTAACTAGGTCTATAACATGTTCTCCTTGTAATAATCATTAGCAAAGTCAATCATTATGAACTAGATTTATAACATACTCTCACATCTTTAAAAACCTTCAACCTCAAAGAATCCATGAAAATGTGATAACAAATTTAATTTTAAAAATTATCAAGAACAATGACACGTAGAATCATGGAAAAAGTGTGAAGAACTAAAGGTCTATGTAACCATGTATCATAGTACTATTGCAAGTATGAGGTGAACTAGTGTTGTCATTGATGTCAACATACTCATATTGCATTGACAAGAAGGATTGGATGAGCTGTGTGCTAAGGATATTGAGAAAATTAGCCTCAGTTAGGAACAGTGAAGAACAGTGATGAGAAAAAGGCAAATGTATTGTATAGGTTGTGAACCGGAGGATGCGGATTAAAGGGTTTTGTAGATATGAGTCTTGAGATGTTTCAGTTAAGATTTCAGAGGTCCGCATGAAGATCTGAAGAAGTTATGGCTGTCTGTGTGGAACCGGTTCCGGCAAGTGTTCAGAGGTGACAGAGGATCACAGAAAGGTCCGGTGAGGTCCGGAATTGTATAATCCTAATCTGCGGATTGGAAGGAGTGTTTGGGATGTCCTTGTGATGTGTCATCTCGAGTTGTGTATGATTTTGAGGTCTGGAAGTACCTTTTGCATTGTGACAGTGGCGACAGACTGTGTTCTTGAAGTTTCGGATTAGGAAGAGAAGAGATTCCAGTAAGTAGAGAAAGTGCGGATGTACCTAGTCATTCAGGCAGGCTTGTGAAGGTTCCTGGATCGTGTCGAGGTTTTGTTGTTGATCCGCATTAGTGGTAGAGCCCAGAATTGAAGATATTCTTCCGGATGAAGTTCTTGTTCAGACTAGTTGACCGGATGAGTTGTTCATCTTGCGAATGTTCTTGTGGTGGCCGACTGAATGTATTAATCATCTTGCGAATGTCCTTATGGTTGATTGCCGACTTAGATGATTGTTCCTAAGTCGATGTCTTGTATAAATAAGTGTTTGAGAATTCATTTTGGAGTGAGATTTGTGTGGATGAGTGTGGCATAGTGAAGAGAAGTGCGAAAGGCAGAGCAGGGGTTTTTGGGCTTAAATGAAACTAATCCGAACATGGTATAGATGTCATTCTTCAGTTCAAGATTATGATTCTTATCACTTTGTAGACAGTGTGTCTCCTTGTAGGCAGTGGGCCTCTTTGTGAGCAGTGTGCTCAGGCAGTGAGCCCTAATTGGCAAGTGCCATTCTTTTTTCTTATTCTTCTAACAAAGAATAATCCTTGGGTTAATCACCCCGTGGTTTTTCCCTTAACCGAGTTTTCCACGTCAAAATCTTGGTGTTTAATGTGTTGATGTTTATCTGCTCTTGTGTTTATGTATTATGCTTTCATGGATGATTAATTGATATGCTATTAACTAACAACGAAGAATCAAGTGTTTGAAGTAAGAAGAAGTTTTCATACAACTGATTCACCCCCCTCTCTCAGTTGTATGCCCTAGATCCAATAATTGGTATCAGAGCTAAGTTCCTCTGAAAGGAGCTTAACCGCTTGAGGAGATCCAGGATGTCGTCATACAAGAAGGATAGTCTGAAGTTTGATGGAATCTACTTCAATCTCTAGAAAGGTCGCATGAAATGTCACTTGGAATGTATGGGAAAAGCATACTTGGCCATGGTCTCAAAACCATATGTACCTCCACAAGGTGGTTCAACAACTCTGAATGAAATCATAGATACTGAAAATAATCTGCGAACCAAGGAAGCTCTACTAAGCACATTAAATGACTCAGATCTCTCAAGTGTTATTGACCTACCAACTGCATATGAGATCCTGACTAAACTGGAACTTCTGTATGAAGGAGATGAGTTTGTCAAGAGTGCAAGGTCACAAAGTCTGAAAGGGAAATTTGAAAGATTGAAGATGAGAGATGATGAAAACATCACTACCTTTATGCCAAGAGTGAATGAGCTGGTATGTGGAATTAGAAATGCTGGTGGAACTCTGGATGAAAATGAGATTGTTTGCAAAATCCTCAGATCCCTTCCTGCTGCTTACAAAATCAAGGTTGCTGCCATTGATGAATTCAGAGCCCACACAACTGTCACAAGAGAACAATTGGCTGGCAAAGTAGCTACATTTGAAATGACCGAGTTTCGAGATGATCCTCCCAAGACTGAATCTACTTTCAAAGCCAGTGCCTATGTGAAAGGCAAACAGAGATTTGATCCGGGAGAAAACTCTTCAAGGAAGTCATCTTGGTATGATCAAGCAAGAAGAGACATGGAAGAAGAAGAAGCAGAAACAGCTCAACTTGAAGCCCTCATTGCAAAGAGACTGCCAAGAGGATCCGGTAAGTATGAAGGAAAACTACCCTTTAAGTGCTTCAACTGCAATAAGATTGGTCATTTTGCTTCAAGATGTCCGGAAAGATCTGCAAGGTCTAATTCTAATAGACAAAGGTTTCAGAAGAACTGCTATTATGTTCATGAAGAAGATGACAATGAAGGAGTAACAGATGATGAATCAGAACTAGGAAGCAAAGCTGGAAATGAATGGGTGTTTATTGCCATCAAAGAAGAAGATTCAATATACTCTGAATCTGTCAATCACAAGGTTCTAGAAAGAGCTTTGGCTACTCAAGTGGAAGAAAAGGATGATTGGGTTATTGACAATGGATGTTCTCATCATATGACTGGTGACAAGAACAAGTTCTTAGATTTGGAAAGGTATGAAGGAGGAATGGTAAAGTTTGGTGACAATTCTATTGGGAGAATCAGAGGTAGGGGAACTATTTCCTTTGATGGAAAGAGCAAAACAGGTAATTTACTATATGTTGAAGAATTGAAGCACAATCTTCTCAGTGTTGGTCAGTTAGTGGACAAAGGTTATGATCTCCGGTTCAAGAATGGAAAATGCAGAATATTTACAAGCTCCAGAATTGAAATTGCATCCGGTACTCAAACAAAAGGTAATATCTTTCATCTGGTAGGTTCAAATAAAAGTTGTTTGTTTGTTCAAGTTGATCAAAGTTGGTTATGGCATAGAAGAATGTGTCATGTAAATTTTGATAACATCATCAAGATGAGCAATATTCAGGCTGTAAGAGATCTTCCAAAATTGATGAAACCTACAAATAGTTTGTGCAAAGAATGTCAGCTAGGTAAACAGAGCAGAGTCTCCTTAAAAAGTAAATATCAGTCCTCTACCAGATTGTTGGAATTAGTACATACTGATCTCTGTGGTCCGACAAGAATCAAGAGTCTGCAAGGTGATAGATATTTCATGTTGCTAATTGATGACCATTCCCAGATGATGTGGGTTACCTTCCTAAAGGAGAAATCAGAAGCCCTTGAGAAGTTCAAAATCTTCAAAGCTATGGTAGAGAATCAAACTGGATTGAAACTGAAATGTCTAAGGTCTGATAGAGGTGGTGAATTTACATCTGGTGAGTTCATTGACTTTTGTGAGAAGCAGGGTATAAGAAGACAGTTGTCTGCTCCTAGGACTCCATAGCAGAATGGAGTAGTTGAGAGAAAGAACTGGACCATCCAGGAAGCTGCCAAGACAATGATGTTGGAAGCAAATATTCCTCAAATGTTTTGGAAAGAAGCTATCAGCACTGCAGTCTACACTCTCAATCGAGTTCAAATCAGAAACAACACTGGTAAAACCCCCTATGAACTCTGGTTTGGCATCACCCCTACTGTGAAATATTTCAGAGTATTCGGTAGCAAGTGTTATATTAAAAGAGATGAAGATCTAGGAAAGTTTGATGCTAGAAGTGATGAAGGAATTTTTTTGGGTTACTCCAATCAAAGCAAAGCATACCGGTGTTACAATAAGAGATTGAGGAAGTGATAGAAAGCACTAATGTGAAAGTTGATGAAGGAATTGAGAAGCCCTCAAGATTTTATGAGCTTGATGAAGATGACCAAGATGGTGTTCAGATTCAAGGAACTCAATCCTCTCCGGTAAGTCAGAGTCAGCCTAATCTGGTAAATCAAGAAGAAGAGATAGGTCTGAATGAGCCTGATCAAGAAGCAGCAGTGCAGGATACTCCCAAAATTCCAAGGTATGTAAGACAGAACCACTCTAAAGATTAGATCATAGGTGACAGAAACAAAGGTGTGCAAACTAGAAGGAATGTTGCTCAAAATCAGGATGAATGTTGTCTAATATCAAAGATTGAACCTAAAACAATAAATGAAGCTTGCAATGATGAAAAATAGACCAAAGCAATGGAAGATGAATTGATGCAAATTGAGAAAAATCATACTTGGGATCTTGTTCCTAGATCAAGAGATGGGAATGTGATTGGAACCAAATGGGTCTTCCGGAACAAACTGAATGAAGCTGGTGAAGTAATTAGAAACAAAGCTAGATTGGTCTACAAAGGCTACTCTCAAATAGAAGGAATTGACTTTGAATAAACCTTTGCTCTGGTGGCAAGAATTGAAGCAGTCAGATTATTCCTTGCATTTGCTGCCTTTAAAGACTTCAAGGTATATCAGATGGATGTCAAGTCTGCCTTCCTAAATGGTGATCTAGAAGAAGAAGTTTACATTGAACAACCGGATGGATTTCAATTGTCTGATAATAATGATATGGTCTGCAAGTTGAAGAAAGCATTGTATGGATTAATGCAAGCCCCAAGAGCATGGTATGAGAGGTTGGATAAGCATCTTATGCAGATTGGATTCAACAAAGGTACTGCTGACAGTAACTTATATTTCAAAATTAATCATGAAAACATTTTGATTGTTGAAGTATTTATGGATGATATCATTTTTGGAGGAAGAGATAGTATGTGCAAAACTTTTGCAAATCAGATGAAAAGTGAGTTTGAAATGTCTATGCTTGGTGAAATGAATTTCTTCTTCGGTCTGCAAATTACTCAAACAAAGAAAGGGATCTTCATTTCTCAGACCAAATATGTGAAAGAATTGTTGAGGAAATTTCGTATGGAAGATTCAAAGCTAATGAACACTCCCATGGCAACCGGATGTAAGTTGAGAAAAGATAATGACTCCCCAAAGATAGATCAAACAAAGTATAGATCAATGATTGGTGGATTGTTGTATCTCACTCAGACTAGACCAAATATAATGTAGGTTGTTTGTCTTGTAGCAAGATTCCAGCTGATCCTAAAGAATCTCATGTTATGGCAATCAAAAGAATTTTCAGGTACTTGAAAGGAACAGCTAAGTATGGTCTATGGTACCCTAGAGATCCAGATTTCTCTCTTCATGCTTACACAGATGCAGATTGGGCAGGAGATGTGGATGACCAGAAGAGCACCAGTGGTGGAGCATTCTTTTTGGGAAAGAGATTGGTTTCTTGGCTAAGCAAGAAACAAGATGCAATATCTCTATCTACAACTGAAGCAGAATACATTGCAGCAGCAGGTAGTTGGACTCAAATCTTATGGAAGAAGCAAATGCTAAGAGACATTAAAGTTGAATATGAGAAGCCTATCACAATTTTCTGTGATAATTCAAGTGCAATTAATATTTCTAAGAATCCAGTATTGCATTCTAAGACTAAGCACATATCTATCAAGTTTCACTTTTTGAGAGAACAAGTGAACAAGGAAGAAGTCAGATTGGAGTATGTTCCCTCCAAGGATTAGATTGCAGATATCTTTACTAAACCTCTTCCCAAGGACTCTTTTGAATATCTCCGGGAGAAGTTAGGGGTCATGGCCCCTCCGGTGATGAACTAGGATGCACTGATGTGTTGCAAGTATGAGGTGATCCAGTGTTGTCATTGATGTCAACATACTCATATTGCATTGACAAGAAGGATTTGATGAGCTGTGTGCTGAGGATATTGAGAAAATTAGCCTCAGTCAGGAACAGTGAAGAACAGTGATGAGAAGAAGGTAAATGTACTGTATAGGATGAGAACCGGAGGATGCGGATTAAAGGGTTAGTTGATATGAGTCTTGAGATGCTACAGCTAAGATTTCAGAGGTCCGCATGAAGATCTGAAGGAGTTGTGGCTGCCGGTATAGAACCGGGTCCGGCAAGTATCCGGAGGTGACAGAAGATCACAAAAAGGTCCGGTGAGGTCCGGAATTGTATTACCCTAATCTGCGGATTGGAAGGAGTGTTTGGGATGTCCTTATGATGTGTCATCCTGATTTGTGTATGATTTGGAGGTCCAGAAGTACCTCTTGCATTATGACAGTGGCGGCAGACTGTGTTCTTGAAGTTCCGGATGAGGAAGACAAGAGATCCCAGTAAGCAGAAGAAGTGCGGATGTATCCAGACATTCAGACAGGCTTGTGAAGGTTCTTGGATCATGTTTAGGTTGTGTTGTTGGTCCGCATTGATGGTAGAGCCCGGAATTGAAGTTATTCTTCCGGATGAAGTTCTTGCTCTGTGTGGCCGACCAGATGAGTTGTTCATCCTGCGAATGTTCTTGTGATGGCCAACCGGATGTGTTATTCATCTTGCGGATACTCCTATGGTTGTTTGCCGACTTAGATGTTTGTTCCTGAGTCGATGTCTTGTATAAATAACAGTTTGTAAGTTCATTTTAGTGTGTGGTATGTGGATGAGTGTGGCATAGCGAAGAAACGTGCGAAGGGCAGAGCAGAGATGTTGGGCTTAATTGGAACTGATCCGAACATGGTAGAGATGTCATTCTCCAGTTCAAGACTGTGATTTTCATCACTTTGTAGACAGTGTGTCTCCTTGTAGGCAGTGGGCCTCTTTGTGAGCAGTGTGCTCGGGCAGTGAGCCCTTATTGGCATGTGCCATTCATTTTTCTTTATTCTTCTAACAGAGAATAATTCTTGGGTTAATCACCCCGTGGTTTTTCCCTTAACCGGGTTTTCCACGTCAAAATCTTGGTGTTCAATGTGTTGATACTTATCTGCTCTTGTGTTTATGTATTATGCTTCCATGGATGATTATTTGATATACAGTTAACTAACAACAGAGAATTAAGTGTTTGAAGGAAGAAGAAGTTTTATACAACTGATTCACCCCCCCCCTCTCAGTTGTATGCCCTAGATCCAACAATTGGTATCAGAGCCAAGTTCCTCTGACAAGAGCTTAACCACTTGAGGAGATCCAGGATGTCGTCATACAAGAAGGATAGTCCGAAGTTCGATGGAACCAACTTCACTCTCTGGAAAGGTCGCATGAAGTGTCACTTGGAATGCATGGGAAAAGCATACCTGGGTATGATTTCAAAACCATATGTACCTCCACAAGGTGGTCTGACAACTCTGAATGAAATCACAGAAGATGAAAACAATCTGCGGACCAAGGAAGCTCTTCTAAGCGCATTGAATGACTCAGATCTCTCGAATGTCATTGACCTACCCACTGCATATGAGATCCTAACTAAACTGGAACTTCTGTATGAAGGAGATGAGTTTGTCAAAAGTGCAAGGTTGCAAAGTCTGAAAGGGAAATTTGAAAGATTGAAAATGAGAGATGATGAAAACATCACTACCTTTATGCCAAGAGTAAATGAGCTGGTATGTGGAATCAGAAATGCTGGTGGAACTTTAGATAAAAATGAGATTGTCTGCAAAATCCTAAGATCCCTTCCTGCTGCCTACAAAATCAAAGTTGCTGCCATTGATGAATTCAGAGCCCACACAACTGTCACAAGAGAACAACTGGCTGGCAAACTAGCTGCATTTGAAATGACCGAGTTTGGAGATGATCCTCCCAAAACTGAATCTACTTTCAAAGCCAGTGCCTATGTGAAAGGCAAACAGAGATTTGATCCGGGTGAAAACTCATCAAGGAAAATGTCATGGTATGATCAAGCAAGAAGAGACATGGAAGAAGAAGAAGCAGAAACAGCTCAACTTGAAGCCCTCATTGCAAAGAGATTGCCAAGAGGATCTGGTAAGTATGAAGGAAAACTACCTTTTAAGTGTTTCAACTGCAATAAGATTGGTCATTTTGCCTCAAGATGTCCGGAGAGATCTGCAAGATCTAATACTCACAGACAAAGGTTTCAAAAGAATTGCTATTATGTTCATGAAGAAGATGACAATGAAGGAGTAACAGATGATGAATCAGAACTAGGAAGCAAATCCGGAAATGAGTGGGTGTTTATAGCCATCAAGGAAGAAGATTCAATACTCTCTGAATCTGTCAATCACAAAGTTGTTGAAAAAGCCTTGGCTGCTCAAGTGGAAGAAAAGGATGATTGGGTTATTGACAGTGGATGTTCTCACCATATGACTGGTGACAAGAATAAGTTCTTAGATTTGGAAAGATATGAAGGAGGAATGGTAAAGTTTGGTGACAATTCTGCTGGCAGAATCAGAGGTAGGGGAACTATTTCCTTTGATGGTAAGAGCAAAACAGGAAATGTACTGTATGTTGAAGGATTGAAGCACAATCTTCTCAGTGTTGGTCAGTTAGTGGACAAAGGCTATGATCTCCGGTTCAAGAATGGAAAATGCAGAATCTTTACAAGCTCCGGAACTGAAATTGCATCCGGTACTCAGACAAGAGGTAACATCTTTCATCTGGTTGGTTCAAATAAAAGTTGTTTGTTTGTTCAAATTGATCAGAGTTGGTTATGGCATAGAAGAATGTGTCATGTAAATTTTGATAACATCATCAAAATAAGCAATACTCAGGCTGTGAGAGATCTTCCAAAGTTGATGAAACCTACAAATAGTGTGTGTAAAGAATGTCAGTTAGGCAAACAAAGCAGAGTCTCTTTTAAAAGCAAAGATCAGTCTTCTACCGGATTGTTGGAATTAGTACATACTGATCTATGTGGTCCGACAAGAATCAAGAGTCTGCAAGGTGATAGATATTTCATGTTGTTAATTGATGATCATTCCCGGATGATGTGGGTTACCTTTCTAAAAGAAAAATCAGAAGCTTTTGAGAAGTTCAAAATCTTCAAAGCTATGGTGGAGAATCAAACCGGATTGAAACTAAAGTGTCTAAGGTCTGATAGAGGTGGTGAATTTACATCTGGTGAATTCATTGACTTTTGTGAGAAACAGGGTGTAAGGAGACAGTTGTCTGCTCCTAAGACTCCACAGCAGAATGGAGTAGTTGAGAGAAAGAACCGGACCATCCAGGAAGCTGCTAGGACAATGATGTTGGAAGCAAATGTTCCTCAAATGTTTTGGAAAGAAGCTATCAGCACTGCAGTCTACACTCTCAATCGAGTTCAAATCAGAAACAACACCGGTAAGACCCCCTATGAACTCTGGTTTGGCATCACTCCTACTGTGAAATATTTCAGAGTATTTGGTAGCAAGTGTTATATTAAAAGAGATGAAGATCTAGGAAAGTTTGATGCTAGAAGTGATGAAGGAATTTTCTTGGGCTACTCCACTCAAAGCAAAGCATACCGGTGTTACAATAAGAGATATAGGAAGATGATAGAAAGCACCAATGTAAAGGTTGATGAAGGAATTGAGAAGCCTTCAAGATTTTATGAGTTTGATGAAGATGACCAAGACAGTGTTCAAGGACCTCAATCCTCTCCGGTGAGACAGAGTCAGCCTGATCCGGTAAATCAGGAAGAAGAGATAAGGTTGAATGAGCCTGATCAAGAAACAGCAGTGCTGGATACTCCCAAAATTCCAAGGTATGTAAGACTGAATCACTCTGAAGATCAGATCATAGGTGACAGAAGCAAAGGTGTACAAACTAGAAGGAATATTGCTCAAAATCAGAATGAATGTTGTCTTATTTCAAAGATTGAACCTAAAACAATAAATGAAGCCTGCAATGATGAAAACTGGACCAAAGCAATGGAAGATGAATTGATGCAAATTGAGAAAAATCATACTTGGGATCTTGTTCCCAGACCTAGAGACAGGAATGTAATTGGAACTAAGTGGGTCTTCCGGAACAAACTAAATGAAGCTGGTGAAGTAATCAGAAACAAAGCTAGATTGGTCTGCAAAGGCTACTCTCAAATAGAAGGAATTGACTTTGAAGAGACTTTTGCTCCGGTAGCAAGAATTGAAGCAGTCAGATTACTTCTTGCATTTGCTGCCTTCAAAGACTTCAAGGTATATCAGATGGATGTCAAGTCTGCCTTCCTAAATGGTGATCTGGAAGAAGAAGTCTACATTGAACAACCAGATGGATTTCAATTGTCTGATAATAATGATATGGTCTGCAAGTTGAAGAAAGCTTTGTATGGATTGAAGCAAGCCCCAAGAGCATGGTATGAAAGGTTGGATAAGCATCTTGTGCAGATTGGATTCAACAAAGGTACTGCTGACAGTAACTTATATTTCAAAATTGATCATGAAAACATTCTGATTGTTGAAGTGTTTGTGGATGATATCATTTTTGGAGGAAGAGATAGTATGTGCAAAACTTTTGCAAATCAGATGAAAAGTGAGTTTGAAATGTCTATGCTTGGTGAAATGAATTTCTTCTTGGGTCTGCAAATTACTCAAACAAAAGAAGGGATCTTCATTTCTCAGACCAAATATGTGAAAGAATTGTTAAAGAAATTTGGTATGGAAGACTCAAAGCCTATGAACACTCCTATGGCAACCGGATGTAAGTTAAGCAAAGATGATGATTCTCCAAAGGCAGATCAGACAAAGTATAGATCAATGATTGGTGGATTGTTGTATCTCACTCAAACTAGACCAGATATAATGCAGGCTGTTGGTCTTGTGGCAAGATTCCAGGCTGATCCTAGAGAATCTCATGTTATGGCAATCAAAAGAATTTTTAGATACTTGAAAGGAACAGTTGAGTATGGTCTATGGTATCCTAGAGATCCGGATTTCTCTCTTCATGCTTACACAGATGCAGATTGGGCAAGAGATGTGGATGACCGGAAGAACACTAGTGGTGGAGCATTCTTTTTGGGGAAGAGATTGGTTTCTTGGCTAAGCAAGAAACAAGATGCAATATCTCTGTCTACAACTGAAGCAGAATACATTGCAGCAGCAGGTAGTTGCACTCAAATCTTATGGATGAAGTAGATGCTAAGAGACATCAAAGTTGAATATGAGAAGCCTATCACAATTTTCTGTGATAATTCAAGTGCAATTAATATCTCCAAATATCCGGTATTGCATTCTAAGACTAAGCACATATCTATTAAATTTCACTTTTTGAGAGAACAAGTAAACAAGGAAGAAGTCAGATTGGAGTATGTTCCCTCCAAGGATCAGATTGCAGATATCTTTACAAAACCTCTTCCCAAAGACTCTTTTGAATATCTCCAGGAGAAGTTAGGGGTCATGGCCCCTCCGGTGATGAACTAAGATGCACTGATGTGCATCAGTCCGGTGGCTATCACAGTCATATCTTGTGATCCGGACTAATGGGGAGCTGCAACTAAGGGGGAGCAGCTAGTATGATTCTGATGCATGAGAATTGCAAGTATGAGCCCTTTGCCATTGATGTCAAAGGGGGAGAGAAGACATGTGAAAAACAAGTGGTTGATGATCAAAGGGGGAGCAGTAAAGGAAGAGAAGACATATGAAAAGTTGAAGTTCTTGTCTTAATGGTTTTTCACATCATATGTTGCCATCAATGACAAAGGGGGAGATTGTTGCAAGTATGAGGTGATCCAGTGTTGTCATTGATGTCAACATACTCATATTGCATTGACAAGAAGGATTTGATGAGCTGTGTGCTGAGGATATTGAGAAAATTAGCCTCAGTCAGGAACAGTGAAGAACAGTGATGAGAAGAAGGTAAATGTACTGTATAGGATGAGAACCGGAGGATGCGGATTAAAGGGTTAGTTGATATGAGTCTTGAGATGCTACAGCTAAGATTTCAGAGGTCCGCATGAAGATCTGAAGGAGTTGTGGCTGCCGGTATAGAACCGGGTCCGGCAAGTATCCGGAGGTGACAGAGGATCACAAAAAGGTCCGGTGAGGTCCGGAATTATATTACCCTAATCTGCGGATTGGAAGGAGTGTTTGGGATGTCCTTGTGATGTGTCATCCTGATTTGTGTATGATTTGGAGGTCCGGAAGTACCTCTTGCATTATGACAGTGGCGACAGACTGTGTTCTTGAAGTTCCGGATGAGGAAGACAAGAGATCCCAGTAAGCAGAGGAAGTGCGGATGTATCCGGA
Organism: Cunninghamia lanceolata; assembly: GCA_027924645.1. Lineage (NCBI taxonomy): Eukaryota > Viridiplantae > Streptophyta > Pinopsida > Cupressales > Cupressaceae > Cunninghamia > Cunninghamia lanceolata. The sequence continues at coordinate 3,701,983 of BSBN01000798.1, forward strand.
CATTCAGACAGGCTTGTGAAGGTTCTTGGATCATGTTTAGGTTGTGTTGTTGGTCCGCATTGATGGTAGAGCCCGGAATTGAAGTTATTCTTCCGGATGAAGTTCTTGCTCTGTGTGGCCGACCAGATGAGTTGTTCATCCTGCGAATGTTCTTGTGATGGCCGACCGGATGTGTTATTCATCTTGCGGATACTCCTATGGTTGTTTGCCGACTTAGATGTTTGTTCCTGAGTCGATGTCTTGTATAAATAACGGTTTGTAAGTTCATTTCAGTGTGTGGTATGTGGATGAGTGTGGCATAGCGAAGAAACATGCGAAGGGCAGAGCAGAGATGTTGGGCTTAATTGGAACTGATCTGGACATGGTAGAGATGTCATTCTCCAGTTCAAGACTGTGATTTTCATCACTTTGTAGACAGTGTGTCTCCTTGTAGGCAGTGGGCCTCTTTGTGAGCAGTGTGCTCGGGCAGTGAGCCCTTATTGGCATGTGCCATTCATTTTTCTTTATTCTTCTAACAGAGAATAATTCTTGGGTTAATCACCCCGTGGTTTTTCCCTTAACCGGGTTTTCCACGTCAAAATCTTGGTGTTCAATGTGTTGATACTTATCTGCTCTTGTGTTTATGTATTATGCTTCCATGGATGATTATTTGATATACAGTTAACTAACAACAGAGAATTAAGTGTTTGAAGGAAGAAGAAGTTTTATACAACTGATTCACCCCCCCCCTCTCAGTTGTATGCCCTAGATCCAACATGATGTGCATCAGTCTGGTGGATATCACAGTCATATCTTGTGATCTGGATTGATGATGGGGAGCTACTACTAAGGGGGAGCAGCTGGTATGATTCTGATGTGTTAGAATTGCAAGTATGAGCCCTTTGCCATTGATGTCAAAGGGGGAGAGAAGACATGTGAAAAACAAGTGGCTAATGATCAAAGGGGGAGCAGTAAATGAGGAGAAGACATGTTGCTGATAGGGGGAGCTGTGACAGAAAGGAGAAGCTCTTGTCTTGATGGTTTTTCACATCATATGTTGCCATTAATGACAAAGGGGGAGATTGTTGCAAGTATGAGGTGAACCAGTGTTGTCATTGATGTCAACATACTCATATTGCATTGACAAGAAGGATTGAATGAGTTGTGTGCTGAGGATATTGAGAAAATTAACCTCAGTTAGGAACAATGAAGAACAGTGATGAGAAAAAGGCAAATGTATTATATAGGTTGTGAACCGGAGGATGCAGATTAAAGGGTTTTGTAGATATGAGTCTTGAGATGTTTCAGTTAAGATTTCAGAGGTCTGCATGAAGATCTGAAGAAGTTATGGTTGTCTGTGTGAAACCGGTTCCGACAAGTGTTCAGAGGTGACAGAGGATCACAGAAAGGTCTAGTGAGGTCTGGAATTGTATAATCCTAATCTGCAAATTGGAAGGAGTGTTTGGGATGTCCTTGTGATGTGTCATCTCGAGTTGTGTATGATTTTGAGGTCCGGAAGTACCTTTTGCATTGTGACAGTGGCGATAGACTGTGTTCTTGAAGTTTCGGATGAGGAAGAGAAGAGATTCCAGTAAGTAGAGAAAGTGCAGATGTACCTGGTCATTCAGGCAGGCTTGTGAAGGTTCCTGGATCGTGTTGAGGTTTTGTTGTTGATCCACATTAGTGGTAGAGCCCAGAATTGAAGATATTCTTCTGGATGAAGTTCTTGTTCAGACTAGCTGACCGGATGAGTTGTTCATCTTGTGAATGTTCTTGTGGTGGCCGACCGAATGTATTAATCATCTTACAAATTTCCTTATAGTTGATTGCCGACTTAGATGATTGTTCCTAAGTCGATGTCTTGTATAAATGAGTGTTTGAGAATTCATTTTGGAGTGAGATTTGTGTGGATGAGTGTGGCATAGCGAAGAGAAGTGCGAAAGGTAGAGCAGGGGTTTTTGGGCTTAAATGGAACTGATCCAGACATGGTAGAGATGTTATTCTTCAGTTCAACATTGTGATTCTTATCACTTTGTAGACAGTGTGTCTCCTTGTAGGCAGTGGGCCTCTTTGTGAGTAGTGTGCTCGGGCAGTAAGCCCTAATTGGCAAGTGCCATTCTTTTTTCTTATTCTTCTAACAGAGAATAATCCTTGGGTTAATCACCCTATGGTTTTTCCCTTAACTGGGTTTTCCACGTCAAAATCTTGGTGCTCAATGTGTTGATGTTTATCTGCTCTTGTGTTTATGCATTATGCTTTCATGGATGATTAATTGATATGTTGTTAACTAACAAAGAAGAATCAAGTTTTTGAAGTAAGAAGAAGTTTTCATACAACTGATTCACCCCCCCTCTCAGTTGTATGCCCTAGATCCAACAAGTACACATGATAATTAGCTACAAAATCTTTGTACATAGGTTAAACTAGCATATTTATTGTAACGTTGGAAAATGTCCCCTTGGGGGCTTTTCCCTTTTAAGGTTTAGCTGTCAGGTCTTTAATTTGCATTTAGGACATCTTGCATCATATTTTGGCATCCTGATGAGAAAACCCTTAAGTGTCATGGCAAATAGGACCTAGGGAGACAACTTGAGATAGACCTTGCCTAAAATAGGAGGGAGGACTTGGGCATCCACGCCCTAGTCTTGCCCTATTTTAGGTCAGGCCCAATTTCAAAGTGTTGGTTTGTGACCATTATTTAGGTCCTATGCTGACACGGTAAGTTTCAATTATGAAATTCTTGGTGGGAATGTTTGTAGTTGCATATATAAGCATGTTTAGGCATTCATTTTTAACTAGATGGATATTAAATGGTAATTTTGATTCATGAGCTTGTGTAAAGGTGATTCAAGGCATTCATTGTGTGGCAATAGTAGATATTGTGTTGTTTATGTGTTTGTATTTACAAATCTGAGCATCCATCTCCTCATGGCATGAAGAGCTTCTTCCTTCGATGAGATCTTCACTACAAGGTGATATCATTTGTGTTTGCAAGCATTTATCATTTGGTTTTTGCCTTTGTCCTCCAAGGGCACACACTCTCTATCTAACAATGGTGTTTAGAAGATTTGAATGTCTCTCTGAGGCTTGACTGATGCAAGCCTCTAAACACTACAACCTCCTCCCCATTTTCCTATGATTGCAGGTTACAAGTTGAAGAAACAAGAAAAGTAGAGTTACAGAGAAGGGTTGTAGAGCGTCAGACTTGCAGATCAGAGCTAAAAATAGGGACCTAGACTTGAGTGCCTGCTCATTAGTCCTCTGGATCCCACAATAGAAGAATTTTAGAGATAACAGGAATAGGTTGCAGATAAAGCTCCCAGATCCTAACAAAACTTAGGGCACTGGACTAGGGTGCCCACTCATTAGTCCCCGATTGTTATACTTCCCAAACTTTAGAAACTGGTACACATTTGCCTGCTATTTTACATCATTCTGTAGCAGCATTTTTAGGTATTTGTTGGTTTGCTTTTGTATTTGTATAATTAGGGTTTTAGTTATAATTGGGCATAATCAAACAATCAAATCACACAAATCTAATTTTCCCAACATTCTAAGTGACCAAGGGCTTGACAATAGAGTCTTACTTGACCTAAGGTCCTTGAATGATTTAGGGTGAAAGGAGGATACACATAAACCATCAAATGAAACCTTATCCTAATTTTACCCTAAACATTTTTATATAAGGTAAGTTGTCTATTGTAGATGTTAGCAATGTGCTTGTCCTTAGGTGCAGTCTTAAAGGCTGGTGGTGATGAGTGCCTCTTGCACTCTAGGTTTTTTTTGCAATCAATCAATCTTCAAACATCTTAAGCCCTTTGCAGAGGCAGGGATAGTGTATTTCTCGAAGAGAGTGCACATCCTGTCATTTTCAAAAGTCCTCTGTGGAGGCAAGGAGTGGTTCTATGACTAACTCAACCCTTAAGCATGTCTTTGATGATTGTTGTCACGAATCCCAATCATCAGTGTGTACCTATAATGTGCCTAAGAGGTTGATGAACCTAGAAATAGGAACACTCCATTGCTTGTTTGTTGTGTTTTCTTTGTGTCTTCAAAGTGTGTGTGTATTACGTGTTTGTTCCCAAGCATAGTTTAAAGACTGGTGGCAATGAGTCCCTCCTATGCTTTGGGATTCGTATGGCGTGCTTGTTTTTTTTGGCATGTATTGTGTGTGTTGCCCCCATATGAAGTCTTAAAGATCAGTGGTGATGAGTCCCTCCTACATTATGGGTCGTGTGTTTACTTTCCTATACTTGCATCTACATTTCATATATATGAGAAAAAGAAAAAGAAAAGAAATCATCTTTGTCTTCATTGCATTCACTATATTCACTATGTTTTGCGTGTATTCAATGCTATATTCTCTGTGTTTTGTGTGATTGTAACTGTCTTCTCCATGTTTTGTGTGCTTGTTACTATCTTCTCTATGATTGGCATGTCTTCTCCATGCTTGGTGTGTTTGTTGTGTTCGTTGACCATCCTTCAATGCATGTATTGGCCTTGTATTTATACATACATTAAAGTGGGGGCTAAATGTAATGTCAAAAAATGTCCCCTTGGGAACTTTTCCCTCTTAAGGTTTAGCTCCTGGGTCTTTAATCTACATTTAGGATATCTTGCATCATATGTTGGCATCCCGATGAGAAAACCCCTAAGTGTCATGGCAAATATGACCTAGGGGGACCACTTGAGATAGACCCTACCCTATTTTAGGTCAGGTCCAATTTCAAAATGTTAGTTTGTGATCGTTATTTAGGTCCTATGCCGACATGGTAAGTTTCAATTAGGAAATTCTTGGTGGGAATGTTTGTAGTTGCATATATAAGCATGTTTAGACATTCATTTGTAAACTAGATGGACATTAAATGGCAATTTTGATTCATGAGCTTGTGTAAAGGTGATTCAAGGCATTCATTATGTGGCAATAGCAGATATTGTGTTGTTTATGTGTTTGTATTTGTAGATTTGAGCGTCCATCTCCTCATTGCATGAAAAGCTTCTTCCTTCGATGAGATCTTCACTACAAGGTGATATCATTTATGTTTGCAAGAATTTACCATTTAGTTTTTGCCTCTATCCTCCAAGGGAATGCACTCTCTATCTAACAATGGTGTTTAGAAGACTTGAATGTCTCTCTAGGGCTTGCTTAAGGCAAGCCTCTAAACACCACAACCCCCTCCCCATTTTCTCATGATTGCAGGTTATAGGTTGAAGAAACATGAAAAGTGGAGTTGTAGAGAAGGGTTGTAGAGTGTTAGAATTGCAAATTAGAGCTAAAAATAGGGACCTAGACTCAGACACCCACTCATTCATCCTCCAGATCCCACAACGGAAGAATCTCAGAGACAGCAGGAATAGGTTATAGATAAATCTCCCAAATCCTAACAAAAATTAGGGCACTAGACTAGGGCGCCCACTCATTAGTCCCCAACTATTCCGCTTCCTAAACTTCAGAAACTGGTACATATTTGCTTGTTATTTTACATCTTTCTGTAGTAGCATTTTCTGATATTTGTCTATTTTCTTCCGTATTTGTATAATTAGGGTTTTAAACATAATTGGGTATAATCAAGCAATCAAATCACACAAATCCAATTTTCCCAACATTCTAAGTGACCAAGGGATTGATAGTAGAGTCTTACTCGACCTAAGGTCCTTGAATTCTTTAGGGTGTAAGGAGGATACACATAAACCATCAAATCAAACCTTATCCTAATTTTACCCTAAACATTTATATTTTAAAAAATATATCTAAAATATAACCAAGACATGGGTTAGTTCTATATTTGAATTATGAATAGTACCAAAGTTTTTCCCTAAGAACTTAAATGAATGTCAAAGTTAAAACACACATTTCACAAATAGAAAGTGAGCACATGCCAAAGTTCAAACATGATTTATGCACAAAGTTAGTTCTATCACACACAAAGTAAACACTTAAGTTCAAATATGCCAAAGTAAAAACACACACAAAATGAATGCCAAATTTAAAACATGTTCTTCACACAAAGTTTAGTCACTTCACACATAGTTTGTTCAAATACACACTTCATGCATATACAAAGTATATGATAAAGTTCAAATGGGCACATAAAGTGAATGCCAATGTTAGTACACTCTTCACACAAAGTTAGCTCAATAATTTCACACATAGTTTGATCAAAATCACACACTTCATACATATATATGGTAATCACTAAAGCTCAACATACCAATGTTCAAGCATGCAGTGATTGTCAAAGTTAGTACACTCTTTACATAGTGAATGTGAAAGTTCGCACATGCACAGGGACACGCACACACACACACATGCACATCCACAAATTAAAAAAATCAAATCTAAGTGAAAGGTAAATTTGAAATGCATTTTATACAAAGTGAATGCCTAAATTAACTTTCCCATGTACACACATAGTTTACATAAACTAAAAGTAAATACGCCAATATTCAAACATAATTCATTCACACAAATTTAGTACAAGCATGCATGAACAATTAAGTTCAAATATTCCAAAGAACAAACACACTCTAAAGTGAGTGTCAAATTTATAAAACATAGTAAAGTGCAAACACACACACCAACAAAGTGAATGCCAAGTTTAAAGTGCACACTCTTCACACAAAGTTAGTTCAATCACTTCGCACATAGTTTATTCAAACACACACTTCATACATATATATTTTTTAAAATTTATTTTGTGCAATGCTTGCTCGATAGGGCTTGAGCCTAGGCAAAGATGGAGGATTGGGTGTAGGCCTTAGTGTAGGTGTAGGTCTGGGTGGAAGTGGAAATGGCTCCACATCTGGGTTTGGGTCTAGTTTCACTTTAGGTTTAAAAGGCTTTTGTTCTAGTTCGGGTTTGGGAGCCAGTTCTAGGGTTGGTTCTAGTGCCAGTTCATATGCAGGTTCAAGAGAAGACAGCCACAATAATGGTCAAGGTGGAGGTTTACACATAGAAAGTGAACATGTGCCAAATTTTAAACATGCTTCATGCACAAAGTTAGTTCAATCACACATGAAGTAAACACTTGAGTTCAAATATGCCAAAGTACAAACACACAAAGTGAATGCCAAATTTAAAGTACACTCTTTACAAAAAGTTAGTTCAATCACTTCACACATAGTTTATTCAAACACACGCTTCATACATATATGTTTTTTAAAATTTATTTTGTGCAATGCTTGGCCGATAGGGCTATTTAACAATATGGCTATAAATATAATAAATTTGATAAAAAACCACACTATTTAACAATATGGCTATAAATGCATGTGTCTATAAAGAGGGAAATTAGTAACATGGATTTTCCATTATCCTACATTATTTAGGTACTGCAGGGTTCACCTAATGTCTTGATTGCTTAGAATTTATTTAGTGGATAACTTTGGGGCACTAGTAAATATGTCGCTTCTTCTTCATTGAATGGGAGGCCATAGTTCTATGATGGTCTATTTATGATTTAGTTCTCTAATTGTTCATTCATGATTTAGTTCATGTGGTTATTCATTTAATATTATTCCATTATTTTTATTTGTAAAAAAATAATTAAATTTCTTATAGTTTTATAGCCTTATCCACCACCTACTACGTGTAATGATTTTTCACTAATAAATATATACTATTTACAGAAAGGCCTATAAATATTTGTGCGTATCGGCCATTTGATAACACTTTTGGTGCTTTTACTAGTTATAGTATTATTAGTTGTAACCTTTATTTTTTGGGGGATCATCTTTGTTTTTATTAGATTGTTTTTTCTTATATATAAGTAGACAGTTGTAAATAGTTGTGGTTTAATTTAATGTAAAAATAATATATTAGGATGTTATGACAACAAATCTCTAATTTTAGGAATATTATTGAGATTTGAACACACAATTATTTAAATCTTGTAGCATGACAATTTAAGTTTCTATGTTGCACATCTTAATCTCTACCAAGATAGGGATTCTATAACAATCAATTCAATAAAGAATTAAAAACAATTGACCAATAATATCATTATATTTCTTTATCTCAAATATTTTGTAATATTTTAACATCAAGTCTTTATAACTCTACTTAAACATTATCCAATTCTATGGTCAAACACTGAAAGAAATTTCTGAAAAGTGATAAATATTTGTCTTACTTTTATTGGCCAAAATTGACCTTTCATTGTATTGTATTTAAGATAACAATATATTTACTTCCTTTTTTTCTTTCTTTTTTTTTTCCTTTTTTGTTCTTCACATTTTGGCTTTTGCACAAAATAATAATTTTGTTGGTTGTATTGTATTTTATCATATCTCTACGTCTTTATTCTCTTTTGGATTGTTTTCTTTGATATATAAATATAGTGTTATAAATAGTTGCCATGTAATTCAATATAAAACAATATATTGTAATGTTACTTATCTCCTCAATTTTTAAATGTATTATTGGGATTTGAATATCCAAACATTTAAAGTTTGCAGGGTGATGATTTGGGTTTCTATATAACACCTCTTCTTAATTTCTATCATAACAAAGATTCTATAATAGTCAATTCAACAAAAAAATAAAATAAAATTAACCAATAACATTATTATATTTTTCTATTTCCTAAAATCTCAAATTTCATCTAAAAAAATCCACTATACTATATATGGCTTTGTTCGTCATCAGATTCACAATAAGACTTTTTTGGGACTCGCCCTCTAACATTATAAATTTAACGTGAATGAAACTCCCTGTCAAATTTATTGTTAACGATGTACAAGCACTCCAAGCACTCTGAAATGCACTCTAAGTTCTTTGGAAAGAATCCACACCTTACAAGATCGAAATATCTATCACAGACTGCATCGTAGAAATCATCATTGTGATGTTGACCACAAAAAGCAACGAGGAATCATTTCCAATTTCACTTGGAGAATGGTTTAACGATGAAAAGCTATTTTAAGAAAGGAGGAATATCTGACACCACAGCGTTGTGACTGCCCTGAAGCTATTGTTTTGTCAAAGAAATATAACCACATATTCCATTCCTTCACAAATCACGATTCCGCCAAATAAAGCCACACGACATCAAAATGAAAGTCTGATGCAATCAAAGAAAATTTAGAAATTCTAATTATAAGGTTTTTTGAAAAACTATGTTGTTGGGTCTTAAAGAGGCTAGATAGGGCTATGATATCCATTGAGTCCTCCTTTACTTTTTCCCATTTGTTACTCCTTTCCAATGGAACCGTTGGAGGATGTTGTCTTGTCTGATCATTTCATGATACGCTTCTATATCGAGTGGCAGCTTTCCCGGCCCAAGCTTATGAAAAATTAGTTTTTTCTAAACACATCTCTTCTTAATCACAAGCCTACATTGGCACGCATTCAACGTGTTTGGAATTTGAAGCCACATCCTCTGCATGGTGTAGGATGGATATCTTGGTGGAATGATGCAATCACTCGTACTAGATTGTTTCTCGATATTTATGGGAGGCAACTTGCCTATTTTTGCCACTACTCGTATGAAGCCACCACTCAAGAGCTCTACCTCATCACCACTGCTTTGGAGGCTCAATTGTTTGACTTTGCCGCTGAATTGAGGTAGCAAAAACAAATTGTTGCTTCTCATTAAGCTTGCGGAGTGAAGCTCAAATCTCAGATCCACTAGCTTAAGATTTGGGATACGTTTTCTAACGAGTTCTTCCAAGCTCTGTAAGATCATCACACTTCCCAATCTATTAAGCAAATTTAGGAAGGTCAAAAAATTCTTCAAGAGCTTCCTGATATTCTTCAAGCCTTTGTTTGGCACTATGAGAAGGTGTTTGTAGCTCAAGATGTCACTCCTCCTAGGCAACTTGCCTTGTAGTAATGTCTTGTAGTCATTCTTTGTTGGCTATCAAATGCCCAATGCATTATTTGTGATCAGCGTCTTACTCAAGGTGACCTCAAGGAAGTGGTCTTTTCTATGGCCAATGACAAGGCTCGTGGGTTAGATGGCTTTCCTTGTGAATTTTATAAAGCATGTTGGGATTTTGTAGGTAGTGACTTGCACAATGTTTATCTTAAATCCATGCAAATTGGTTCGTTGGGCACTCTTATCAACAAAGCAAATATTAAATTCATACCTAAAGTTGGCAATCGTAATGATATCAATAATTAGCAGCCCATTACTTTGTTGAATGTCTCATACAAGATCATTGTTAAGGCGCTGGCACTCAAGCTTTGCTTGATGTTGCCTCTTATTATTCAACCTAAACAAATGGGCTTCATTAAATCCAAGTTTATCTTGGATAATATAATTGTTGTTTAGGAAGGAATGGAGTGTGCTCGCTATTCTCAGTAGCCTGCTATGTTTATTAAGATCAACTTTGCCAAGGCATATGATCGCATTGAATGGCCTTTTATTATAGCTATGTTGTAGGCCCTTGCCTTTGGCCCTTGACTCATTCACATGGTCCAAATGCCTTTTTTTAATGCTTCAACGTATATCACCATCTCTAGCTAGTAATCTAACTCTTTGGGCCTTTTTCGTTCCATTAGATAAGGTTGTCCTCTTATTGGGCTACTCTTTATGTCTTGGTTGCTGAAGGTTTTGGTTATTTGTTAGCTTGGGCTATCTCTCAATCCCATTTTAAAGGGATTTCCCTTCCCAATTCTTCCCAACAACTGGTGAATGGGCATTTCATTGATGATTCTTTCCTCACTCTCACTGAGGATGAAAATAATGCCAAACAAGCCCTTCAGTGTTTGGACATTTTTTGCCAATCCTTTGCCTCCAGCATTTAGTGGCAGAAGACTTTGTGTTATAGATAATCTATCCTTCCTAAACTAGGGTGATTGGATTCCTATGGTTGGAAATGGATTGACCACAAGGAAATCTTCTATTTTTGGGGGATTCCCTTTGCATTCCAAGCCTCTCCTTCGGTGTTGTGGCAGGTTGTTATTGCATGAATTGAGAATAAATTGCACTATTGGATTACCAAGCCTCTTTCTTTGGCAGGTAAATTTCAAGTTTGTTCCAAAATTTTGGTTTCCATAGATGTTCTTTGGTCCCCTCCAAGGCCTCCTATTTGAAGATCGAGAAACTCCTTAGAGATTTTCTTTGGGCCTCCAATGATGGGCATCAAGGTTTTCACCAAGTTCCTTGAGAATTTTTTTTCCTCCCTCATGAGGTTGGAGGCCTAGGGTTGATCTCCATTCACCGACAAGGCATTGCCTTGTGTGCTAAATGGATCATTCGAGCACTGCAAGGCAATGAGGCTTGGAAAGTTCTTCTGTCATTGCATTTGCTTTGGCACTCTTGTAGGTCATCCAACATGGAAAAGCTTGGATTTAGGAACCCTTCTCACTATGAAAGAACCTATTTCCATTCAAGGTACTTTTGTTATCAAGACCATTTGGAAGGCTTGGGAAGCCCTCAGGCCCTAGCTTCATTGGGTTGGTGATGATTTTCATAATGGTTTATCCATTAATCATCAATCTATTTGGTGGTCCCCTATTCCCAACAATCAAGACATGCCACTTGCAAAGCTACCTTGGATTCATGCCTTAAAATTTTTCAAACACTGGGTCTGAGTTCTACTTAACTTTTTGCATAGGGCCACCAAATTTTTTTATCATGGCTTGAGTTCAAACAAAAATATAGAATTCTTAATACAAACCAAGAGACTTACCAATTAGTTATTGATGCTATTCCTCCTCAGATGATGCACAAGTTGGGAGTGAGATCTCTCAAACCTTGGTGGAAGGATTAGATATGGTATATAGACACTCCTTTTTAGAATTACAGACCATGCAAAGGTTATTCCTAGTTGTTCCCACACTTGCATATGGGGGAGAAGTTGAGTCACTACTAGAAACTTCAATCCTCTCATGGGACCTAGCATAGATAGTTTCAATCCATTTGGTTTGCAGTGTTAGATCCTAAATTGGGTCATTTTGCTTGGTGTTTACTCTACCAAGGCCTCCTTTTGGGAGTTTGTTTGGTTCATATGGGCCTCTCCATCCCTCATTGTCCATTATGTGGGCAACTTGAATATTTCAAGCACCTTTTTTAGTTTTACCCTTAGCCTCAAGAAGCTTGGAATTAGATCCATGATTTTTTAAAACCTTTTAGACCTACTCCATACTACATAGTCATACTACATTTTGCAATGGGTGATTAAACACATTAACCCTACAAGACCTATAATTCTGAGTCGATGGGCCATGCTTTATAAGAATTGCCTATAATTCTATGGCTATAATAACTATTTTCCTAAATTTACTTGTCATCACATGGCAATATTACACATTTTCCCAAAATTCATATAGTATCATTAGCGAACGCACCACTGTTTGCCCTTAATTGATTATAATTTCACTAGAAATCATGCCCCCTTTTCTCTAATTCCATATAATTTCACTAGCGATTGCACCACCTTATGCCCATAATTTATGTAAAAAGGCTGACGATTGAAACCTAATTAAAAGTTGCCTCTATAATATGTCGGCAATTAGGACCTGGCGTAGGGACATCATTGTCACATTTTAGTTCGAATAGTTTTGGTGTTGATTAATCATTGTTTTAGTTTTTATTTATTTAGTTAGTGTTTTAGTTCATCTTTCTAAATGGCCTATGTCAACTTCTTATGGATGGTGGAAGGGATTGATCTAAGGAGAGGAAGAGGAGAGATGTCAGTCTCCTAAGTGGGAGAGGTGAGAAAAACATGAAACTAATGGGAAGATAGAAGAATGGAAAAATGCTAGAATGGCAAGAACTATGAATGGGAAGGATCAACCTGTTTAGCAAGATTGATGTAGTAGCAGAGAGGCAAATAGAAGTTGAAAAAGGTAAGGCATGAAGAGAGGGAACGACATGGGATTGGAGACCAACAAGGGATAGAGAAAACAAAATGTCATCGTAGCAGAGGATAGGAGACAAGGAATCAACTGAGTATGAAATGGAGATTCGGTTTGAGTGTTCGATGTCCAAATAAAACCATTCTTTGTACTTGGGTTATAAGTCTGAGTATCAATAAATGTGGAAATTATGTATTCATGATCAATTTGGCTAAATCTAAGTAATAGTTTCTTGTTGAACAAAGTTCTTGTAATCAAATGCAAATAAATTTAATGCAGAGTTGTTTGTGAGTTTGTTCATGTTGCCTAAAATGTTATATTGTAGAAATATCTATTTTTCTATTCTAGTTCTTGTCGCTTTTAGGACATGAAGTCTGTAGAGGTTTAAGCAGTCTATCCAAGGTGTAAGAAATTGAGTATTAAGATATCAGAGAGTGTGTTTGAGAATGTGCTGTCATCAATTTGGTATCAAAGCCAGAAGATCACTAGCATGGCGAGAAGTATGCTTCAAGATTGAGGTATGAGAGAGTTGAAAAGGAGAGAGTTGTGAAAGAGTTTGTTTGTCATAGGTGTGAGAGAATTTGTTGTTGTAGGCATGAGAAAGGGTCTGTAACTACTATCCTCTAGCAAAGATAAAGCTAGGTAGAAGGTGTACAACTTCCTCCACTAAGAGAGAGTGGGTAGAGGGGGTTTTGAGAGGTGCATCTTCCAGAGTCCTTGTTGGGTAGAGGGTAGTTGTTAAATGTGAGAGATTATGTTGCAGCGGTGAGCAAGATGTATTTGAAAAAGAGAAGGAAGATTGTCTTGAAGAAGCCAATTGTGTGGGAAACTATGGAATAATATTGGGAAGAAAAACAAAATAGAAGGCTCTATGAAGAGTTGAAGAAAATAGAAACAAGATTGGATGCCCTTGAAAATGGGTTGAAAAAGAAAGATATAGATGAGAAAGAGAAGGATGAACAAAATCAGAGAATGGGTGAAGTTGAGTCCCATTGTTGTTTTTATGATAACAGGTTTGCAAGTGATGTTTTGTGTGCAAGAAGTGAAGATGAAAATGTTTAGAAAATGGACTTTGAAAATCCAAAATTTGACAAGGAAATGGATGAAGATGAGGAAGATCTCCTATTGGAAGAGGAGGGGAAAGTGTCCATTAAGGAGGCAGTTAAGAAAACATCTTGGTCTCTTGATTTTTTGCCAATGATATGTTCGAAAATGTGAATACAAGTAAGAGGGTAAGTGCAAGAAGATGGGGGGCCAAAAAGGGGTCTTAAGTGGCCACTTTTTTTTTCTTAAATCAGGAAATACTAGCCTTGGATGAGAAATTGAGCATAGTTACACTCAAAATTTGGAGATACAAACAAAACAATGTTCGTAGTGCTCTAAGTCTACTTTCTAAACTACTATTTTTTTTTTAAAATGGCATAGATTAAGGGGTTCAAAAGAGGGAGCCATAGAAATTGGTGTTGTTTCTGTCAAAAAAATATAACATACCATGTTTTGTGGCTCCCTCAAAAGGTCAACCTTTTTTTTGTATTTTTAAAATTGCTTTAGTGAGAAATTAGCTAATAGCATGTAGTTTATGCCCGATTTTTCTAATAAATTTTTGATGAATATTTGATTTTTTACTAATTTTCAAAGTGGACACATCCTAAAAATAGAATTTTGGCCGTGCTACCCCTATAAATTTTGAAAACTAATTGAAAATCATTTTTTATCTTTTTAATATTTGTAGAATGGAGTCTAGTTTCTAAATATGTAATTTTCTTGAAATTTCAATGAATAGTTAATTTACAATGAAAAAAAGACCAAACAATGGTTTTTGCCCAAAAACAGACACACAAACAAAAGAAATTAAAGATGAAAGGCTTAACATTGTTAAAATGTGAAAAAAATCACATTGTCAAATAGCGAAGAGAAAGCCTAACATTACCCAGGTGTTCGATTTGTTCAACCTTGAAACACGTGCAAATCTGAGGGTTAGCACGAACGAAATTATGTGAAATCTTGAAGAATATGGAAAAACACATCTGTGGATGTTGAAAAGACGCTCCAATCCTTTGGGTTGGAAATCCAAAGCAAATCCCAATCCCAAGGCTTGGGATTCCCAAAGAAAAACATAATGCGAGCATGTTATAATGCGCTCATGTTAGTTTTTGCTTTACATTTTTCCTTTTCTATAAAAGTTTGTGTTGTTTGTCATGTTTGAAATAATGCGAGCGCGTTATAACGCACTCACGTTATTTTCCCCTTAAATTTTTTTATGTTCAAGGCTATTAATCATGTATGTATGTATGTATGCCTATATGTATGTATGTATGTATGCCTATATGTATGTATGTATCTATGTATGCCTATATGTATGTATGTATGTATCTATGTATGCCTATATGTATGTATGTATAGTGTCGAGGGTAGAGGAGGGTAGAGATGGGAGTGAGCCAGATAGGGGAGGAGAGGGGTGGATTAGGATTGAGAGATTGAGGTTTAAGGTTGAGGGTTGAGCATTTAGGGATAGGATTTAGAGTTTAGGGATAAGGGATTAGAGTTTAGGACCTTGAGGGATTAGGGTTTAGGGTTGAGGCTTTAGGGATAGAATTTAGGGTTAAGGGTTGAGGGATTAGGGTTAAGGTAGAGTGTTGAGGGTAGAGGGATTAGGGATAGGGTTTAGGGTTGAAAGTTTAGGGCTGAGGGATTAGGGTTTAAGGTATAGTTTAGTAGTTCTTGTGGATAGAGCCAGTAAACAATGGGAGATTATTTGCATGTTTCATAACAATATACCTCCCCTAAGTGCGGGGTGGATAGAAAGAAACATAGATGTACCCCAATGCAAATCTTTTCTCATAATGATCATCCTTCTGATTTCAACTATTAATTACTCACTATGGATGTACTATACACAAAGATTTTCTCATAGTGTGTACACCTATTGGCATAATGAACCCCAGATGGGCCAGAAAAACATGCCATATAACATTACTAACATTAAAAAAGTTCATAGCCATTTTTCTAACATATTCTTGCAACTCAAATATCTTTAAGAGAAGAGTGTCAAAAATGATGGGTTTAACAACCTAACATAAGGTAAAGCAATTTTGTTGGTTTTAGGGATAGGGTTTAGGGTTTAGGGATTAGGGTTTAGGGTTGAGGGATTATGGTTTAAGGTATACTGTTGAGGGTTGAGGGTTTAGGGATAGGGTTTAGGGTTGAGGGATTAGGGTTTAGGGTTGATGGATTAGGGTTTAGGGTTGACGGATTAGGGTTTAATGTTGAGAGTTGAGGGTTGACGGTTGAGGGATAGGGTTGATGGCAAGGGATTAGGGCTACAGTAGAGTGTTGAGGGTAGAGGGATTAGGGATATGGTTTAGGGTTGAATGTTTAACGATTGAGGGTTGAGGCTTTAGGGCTGAGGGTTAAGGGATTGGGGTTTAAAATATAGTGTTGAGCATTGAGGGTTTATGGATAGGTTTTAGGGTTTAATTTTTAAGGGTTAAGGGTTGAGGGATAGGGTTTAGGGTTTAGGGATAAGGGATTAGGGTTTAAGATATAGTGTTGAGGGTTGAGGGTTTAGGAATAGGGATAGCGTTTAGAGTTTAGGGATGAGGGATTAGGGTTGAGGGTTGAGGGATTAGGGTTGAGGGTTGAGGGATTAGGGTTTAAGGTATAGTGTCGAGGGTTGAGGGTTTATTGATAATGTTTAGGGTTGAGGGTTGAGGGATTAGGTTTTAGGGTTGATGGATTAGGGTTTAAGGTATAGTGTTGAGGGTTGAGAGTTTAGGGATAGGGTTTAGGGTTAATGGATTAGGGTTTAGGGTTGATGGATTAGCATTTAATGTTGAGGTTAGGGTTAGAATGTCTAGGGTAGAGGGATTAGGGATAGGGTTTAGGGTTGAAGGTTTAAGGATTGAGGGTTGAGGCTTTAGGGATGAGGGTTTAAGGCTTAAGATATAGTGTCAAGTGTTGAGGGTGTAGGGATGGGGTTTAACTTTTAAGGGTTAAGGGTTGAGGGATAGGGATTAGGGTTTAAGGTATAGTGTTGAGGGTTGATGGTTTACGAATAGGGTTTAAGTTTGAGGGATTAGGGTTTAGGGTTGATGAATAATGGTTTAATGTTGAAAGTTGAGGGTTGAGGGTTGAGGGTTGAGGTTGAGGGATACGGTTAATGGTCAAGGGATTAGGGTTAAATAAGAGTGTCGAGGGTAGAGGGATTAGGGATAGGGTTTAGGGTTGAAGGTTTAAGGATTTAGGGTTGAGGATTTAGGAATGAGGGTTAAGGGATTAGGGTTTCAGATATAGTGTTGAGTGTCAAACCTATAGGGATAGGTTTTTAGGTTCATGTTTTAAGGGTTAAGGGTTGAGGGATCACAGTTAAGGTTTGAGGGATTAAGGTTTGACATTGAGGGTTGAGTATATTGAGGTTCGAGGGTTAATGGTTTTGGGATAGGGTTGAGGGTCGAGGGATTAGGGTTAAAGTAGAGTGTCGAGGGTATAAGGATTAGGGATAGGGTTGGAGAGTTTAAGGATAAGGGATTAGGGTTTAAGGTATAGTATCGAGCCCGTTGAGGGTCTAGGAATACGGATGGCGTTTAGGGTTTAGGGATGAGGGATTAAAGTTGACGGATGACAGATTAGGATTGAGGGTTAAGGGATTAGGGTTTAGGGATAAAGTTTAGGGTTGAGGGTTGAGGGATTAGGGTTTAAGGTATAGTGTTGAGGGTTTATGGATAGGGTTTAGGGTTGAGGATTAGAGTGAAGGCTTGAGGGATTAGGATTTGATGTTGAGGGTTGAGGGTTGAGGCTTTAGGGTTTAGGGATAGGCTTAAGGGTCGAGGGATTAGAGTTAAGGGTTGAGGGATTAGGGTTTGATGTTGAGGGTTGAGTACATTAAAGTTTAAGGGTTAAGGGTTTTAGGATAGGGTTGAGGGTCAAGGGATTAGAGTTAAAGTAGAGTGTCGAGGGTATAAGGATTAGGGATAGGGTTGGAGGGTTTAGGGATAAGGGATTAGGTATTAAGGTATCGTATCAAACTCGTTGAGGGTTTAGGAATAGGGATAGCATTTAGGGTTTAGGGATGAGGGATTAGAGTTAAGGGATGATGGATTAGGGTTGAGGGTTGAGGGATTAGTGTTTAGGGATAAGGTTTAGGGTTGGGTGTTGAGAGATTAGTGTTTAAGGTATAGTGTTGATGGTTTAGGGATAGGATTTAGGGTTGAGGGATTAGAGTGAAGGGTTGAGCGATTAGGATTTGACTTTGAGGGTTTAGGCTTTAGGGTTTAGGGTTTAGGGATAGGGTTGAGGGTCGAGCGATCAGAGTTAAGGGTTGAGGGATTAGGGTTTGATGTTGAGGGTTGAGTACATTAAAGTTCGAGGGTTAAGGGTTTCGGTATAGGGTTGAGGGTCAAGGGATTAGGGTTAAAGCAGAGTGTCAAGGGTATAAGGATTAGGGATAGGGTTGGAGAGTTTAGGGATAAGGGATTAGGGTTTAACGTATAGTATCAAGCCCATTGAGGGTTTAGGAATACGGATAGCATTTAGGGTTTAGGGATGAGGGATTAGAGTTGAGGGATGATGGATTAGGGTTGAGGGTTGAGGGATTAGGGTTTAGGGATAAGGTTTAGGGTTGAGGGATGACGGATTAGGGTTTAAGGTATAGTGTTAAGGGTTTAGGGTTGAGGGATTAGAGTGAAGGGTTGAGGGATTAGGATTTGATGTTGAGGGTTGAGGCTTTAGGGTTTAGGGTTTAGGGTTTAGGGATAGGGTTGAGGGTTGAGGGATCAGAGTTAAGGGTGGAGGGATTAGGTTTTGACATTGAGGGTTGAGTACATTGATGTTTGAGGGTTAAGGGCTTTGGGATAGGGTTGAGGGTCAAGGGATTAGGGTTAATGTAGAGTGTCGAGGGTAGAAGGATTAGGGATTGGGTTGGAGGGTTTAGGGATAAGGGATTAGGGTTTAAGGTATAGTATCGAGCCCATTGACGGTTTAGGAATAGGGATAGCATTTAGGCTTTAGGGATGACAGATTAGAGTTGAGGGATGACAAATTAGGGTTGAGGGTTAAGGGATTAGGGTTTCAGGTATAGTGTTGAGGTTTTAGGGATAGGGTTTAGGGTTGAGGGATTAGAGTGAAGGGTTCAGGGATTAGGATTTGACGTTGAGGGTTGAGGCTTTAGGGTTTAGGGTTTAGGGATAGGGTTGAGGGTTGAGGAATCAGAGTTAAGGGTTAAGGGATTAGGTTTTGACATTGAGGGTTGAGTACATTCAAGTTTGAGGGTTAAGGGTTTCAGGATAGTGTTGAGTGTAGACGGATTAGGGTTAAAGTAGAGTGTCGAGGGTATAAGGATTAGGGATAGGGTTAGAGGGTCTAGGGATAAGGGATTAGGGTTTAAGGTATAGTATTGAGCCCATTGAGGGTTTAGGAATAGGGATAGCATTTAGGGTTTAGGGATGAGGGATTAGAGTTGAGGGATGACGGATTAGGGTTGGGGGTTGAGGGATTAGGGTTTAGCAATAAGGTTTAGGGTTGAGGGTTGAGGGATTAGGGTTTAAGGTATAGTGTTGAGCGTTTAGGGTTGAGGGATTAGAGTGAAGGGTTGAGGGATTAGGATTTGATGTTGACGATTGAGGATTTAGGGTATAGGGTTTAGGGTTTAGGATTTAGGGATAGGGTTGAGGGTTGAGGGATCAGAGTTAAGGTTTGATGGATTAGGGTTTGACGTTGAGGGTTAAGGGTTTCAAGATAGGGTTGAGGGTCGAGGGATTAGGGTTAAAGTAAAGTGTCGAGGGTATAAGGATTAGGGATAGGGTTGGAGGGTTTAGGGATAAGGGATTAGGGTTTAAAGTATAGTATCAAGCCCGTTGAGGGTTTAAGAATAGGGATAGCATTTAGGGTTTAGGGATGAGGGATTAAAATTGAGGGATGATGGATTAGGGTTGAGGTTTGAGGGATTAGGTTTTAGGGATAAGGTTTAGGGTTGAGGGTTGAGGAATTAGTGTTTAAGGTATAGTGTTGAGGGTTTAGGGATAGGGTTTAGGGTTGAGGGATTAGAGTGAAGGATTGAGGGATTAGCATTTGCCATTGAGGGTTGAGGCTTTAGTTTTTAGGGTTTAGGGATAGAGTTGAGGGTTGAGGGATCAGAGTTAAGGGTTGAGGGATCAGAGTTAAGGGTTGAGGGATTAGGGTTTGATGTTGAGGGTTGAGTACATTGAAGTTTGAGGGTTAAGGGTTTCGGGATAGGGTTGAGGGTTGAGGGATTAGGGTTAAAGTAGAGTGTCAAGGGTATAAGGATTAGGGATAGGGTTGGAGGGTTTAAGGATAAGGGATTAGGGTTTAAGGTATAGTATCGAGCCCGTTGAGGGTTTAGGAATAGGGATAGCATTTAGGGTTTAAGGATGAGGGATTAGATTTGAGGGATGATGGATTAGGGTTGAAGGTTGAAGGATTAGGGTTTAGGGATAAGGTTTAGGGTTGAGGGTTGAGGGATTAGGGTTGAAGGTATAGTGTTGAGGATTTAGGGATAGGGTTTAGGGTTGAGGGATTAGAGTGAAGGGTTGAGGGATTAGGATTTAGCATTGAGGGTTGAGGTTTTAGGGTTTAGGGTTTATGGATAAGGTTGAGGGTTGAGGGATCAGAGTTAAGGGTTGAGGGATTAGGTTTTGATGTTGAGGGTTGAGTACATTGAGGTTTGAGGGTTAAGGGCTTTGGGATAGGGGGTTGAGGGTCAAGGGATTAGGGTTAAAGTAGAGTGTCGAGGGTATAAGGATTAGGGATAGGGTTGCAGGGTCTAGGGATTAGGGTTTAAGGTACAGTATCAAGCACGTTGAGGGTTTAGGAATAGGGATAGCATTTAGGGTTTAGGGATGACGGATTAGAGTTGAGGGATGATGGATTAGGGTTGAGGGTTGAGCGATTAGGGTTTAGGGATAAGGTTTATTTTTTAGGGTTGAGGGATTAGGGTTTAAGGTATAGTGTTGAGGGTTTAGGGATAGGGTTTAGGGTTAAGGGATTAGAGTGAAGGGTTGAGGGATTAGGATTTGACGTTGAGGATTGAGGCTTTAGGGTTTAGGGTTTAGGGATAGGGTTGAGGGTCGAGGGATTAGAGTTAAAGTTTGAGGGATTAGGTTTTGACATTGAGGGCTGAGTACATTAAGGTTCAAGGGTTAAGGGTTTCAGGATAGGGTTGAGGGTCGATGGATTAGGGTTAAAGTAGAGTGTCAATGGTATAAGGATTAGGGATAGGGTTGGAGGGTTTAGGGATAAGGGATTAGGGTTTAAGGTATAGTATCGAGCATGTTGAGGGTTTAGGGATGAGGGATTAGAGTTGAGGGATGACGGGTTAGGGTTGAGGGTTGAGGGATTAGGGTTTAGGGTTGAGGGTTGAGGGATTAGGGTTTAAGGTATAGTGTTAAGGGTTTAGGGATATGGTTTAGGGTTGAGGGATTAGAGTGAAGGTTTGAGGGATTAGGATTTCACATTGAGGGTTGAGGGTTGAGGCTTTAGGTTTTAGGGATAGAGTTGAGGGTCGAGGGATCAGAGTTAAGGGTTGAGGGATTAGGGTTTGATGTTGAGGGTTGAGGGTTGAGATTTGAGGGTCAAGGGTTCAGGGATAGGGTTGAGGGTTGATGGATTAGGGTTAAAGTAGAGTGTGGAGGTTATAAGGATTAGGGATAGGGTTGGATGGTTTAGGGATAACAGATTAGGGTTTAAGGTATAGTATCGAGCCTGTTGAGGGTTTAGGAATAGGGATGGCATTTTAGGTTTAGGGATGAGGGATTAGAGTTGAGGGATGATGAATTAGGGTTGAGGGTTGAGGGATTAGGGTTTAGGGATAAGGTTTAGGGTTGAGGGTTGAGGGATTAGGGTTTAAGGTATAGTGTTGAGGGCTTAGGGATAGGGTTTAGGGTTGATGGATTAGAGTGAAGGGTCGAGGGATTAGGATTTGACGTTGAGGGTTGAGGGTTGAGGCTTTACAGTTTAGGGTTTTGGGATAGGGTTGAGGGTCGAGGGATCAGAGTTAAGGGTTGAGGGATTAGGGTTTGACTTTGAGGGTTGAATACATTGAGGTTTGAGGGTTAAGGGTTTCAGGATAGGGTTAAGGGTCGAGGGATTAGGGTTAAAGTAGAGTGTCAATGGTATAAGGATTAGGGATAGGGTTGGAGAGTTTAGGGATAAGAGATTAGGGTTTAAGGTATAGTATCTAGCTTGTTGAGGGTTTAGGAATAGGAATAGCATTTAGGGTTTAGGGATGAGGGATTAGAGTTGAGGGATGAAGGATTAGGGATGAGGGTTGAGGGATTAGGGTTATTTTGTGGAAATGTTATGTTCTAAAGATAGGCAAATAGAGATTTCATATTCAGGTTATTTAGATGTTAATGGGTTTAGACTTGAGCTGAAATGTTGGACTCTTAATCTAGCCTAAAGAGAGTTTTTGTCGTCAAATGTAGATTTATGGGTTCGATTATATTGATTGCCTCTCCAGTTTTAGGGTGTGGATGTTTTGGAATTAATTAGGAAGTCTTCAGGAGACTTTGTGGAAGTGGATTGGCAATCGCTTGACAGAACCCCTGCTATTTATGCTTGGATAAGGATTTGTCACAAACTAGAACTTCTGCTTCCAAAGAAGATTTGTCTTTCTTCCTTAATGGGCTTTTTCTATCAAGAACTTGATTATGAGGGCTTGCCCCTTCATTGTTTGGACCTATGTTCAGCAAGTCAATCAGTGTGAAAGATTATTGCTTAACCGGCTTTAAATAACTTCCTCAAGGTCCAAATGATAGCAAACTACACACAAATTCTTCATTATCTGTGAGACTAAACACTGTCAGCACATTCAAAAACTCTTCCGCCAATCTCACTTCTCTCACCGACAGCTCAACACTATGCTCCAACCATCGGTATGACCTTTACCATTGAAGAGCTTGAGAACCACTCTGCTGATACACACTAATCACTCTAATATACCTTCAAACCATACTTGTCGACCAGACTCCTTTCATCGATGAATGCCTACGAACTTAGGTTGATGCACCGATGGACACACTCCAGCATCAACCTTGATTTTCTCTATTGGTAACACAATCACTATTGGCCATACTAGCATTAACTTTGCTGATACACCGATACCAATCACCTTCGGTGAGACTTTTATCATCGGCAGACATTTATACGCTTGGGTCGATGCACCAATGATCCTTCTCTTCTTCGGTGTGGCGAATGCTATCGGTGGAACTCACTTTAGAGTCACTGATACACCATTTCCTTCCAATGGATTGGTGTAAGATACCCCTTGTCTCTCCGATACCTTCAATCCTTCGGTGAGATCTCCTTTCACTTTTCCCTAATACGCCTCCAATCGGCCTAACGCCACTAATCGATGTAGGTTTCAAAAGCTGCTCCGAGAGTCTTGTTACACTGATGACACTAGAGGTGAGATATAGAACATGAGCTAATGGAACTAGAGGTGAGATATTGTAAAGGTGCTATCGAAGGTGAGATAGGTAAAACATTTATGGATTAATCTATAGTAGGACAAAACGTGAGCGCATTATAACATGAGCACGTTATAACGTGCTTGCATTTTATCTGGCTATAGAAATGGTAAAAAAGTGTTGACCCCCATGATCCAAGCCCACATGCTCTATTTTCATATTGATTTTGCACGTGCTCTGAGAAAAAAGAAGTGCTTTCATGCTGTTGAGAAGTTCACATGCACATTTTACACATTCTACTACCTTTGCCTAATCTTTCCACCACCTTTTCTACTTTGCCAACTTGAGAAGGAGGAAATAACATAGTTTTCACACCAAGTTTGATATATATCTATTCAAGTTTCAATTTTTGTAGTGTTGCAATGTTAATTGTGATTCAATTTTAGGAATTTAAGATTATAGATTGGTTAATAGTATTGTTGTTAGTAATTATATTTGAGTGTTATTCAATTTAACATTGAAAAGGAAGCAAGTGGTGACAAACTCAAATTATTGAGGAGTATGATGCAAGAAGAAAAAAAAACTACATAATTGGGTACTCCCTCCATTCGAATCTTCTTTTTTTAGGTATGTCAAGTCTTTACATGCATATTCTTTACATTTTCCTTAATTCTATTTGAATTAATTTATCATGCTTTATCATACATGTTTAAAATAGACACATTCCCAATCAAGAAAGCAGCCTACAATCTCACATGATGCCATGTATATTTTCTACACTTGGACTCTTTAATAATTATGTGTAATAAACAGACCTTAACATACCATGATGTCAAACTATACAAGAATAAATCCTTACAACATAATAAAAATACAATCCCACTATTATCTTGTATTAATTTCTTAGGAACTAATATTGGTCCCTTTATCATGCTACAGACAAATTCTCCATCATGCCAAGGAAACGATCAAGAATTAAACCAACACAAGAAGAGATAGAAGATAAGAATGCAAAGAAAGCAGTGGCTATGAGGGAACTTCGTGAGAAGAGGAAATTGGACACGATAAATGAAGCCATGCCAATTGAAGAGGAACCACAACCATCACAAAGAGATATGGTATTGGCGGCACAAAGAGAACGAATGCAAAAACTTCGTACTACGAGAGATTTGAATACCATAGTTGAAGACACATCCTCTACCGCAAGTCAACATGTAAGGACACCATCTACCACATCTCAAGTTGAGAGTACATCATCAATCACATGTGATGAAGGAGGTACGCCATTGTTCCCACGTCAACCTCAAGGTATGTCATCTATTCCATCTTTGATTGAAGGTATGCCATCTAGCCCATCTCATTTAAATATTGATGAAATTCCTAATGTTGAGATGAATTTACCTAACTTAACACCAACTAGAATTTTGCATAGAAAGCCAAAGTATTTGATTGATATTGATGAGAATATTTTGTAGCCAATGGAAGGTAAGATTCCAAAACGCACTTGTAGAAGATATGCTCATAAGATTTAGAGATTGTTCTTTGAAAAGTTAAATGAGACTCTAAGATGTCAACTATTGATTGAAATAATGCGAAGTATAAAGTATAGGTCCATCATGAAGATTCTTGGGTTGAGAACATCAGAGGCTTCAAGTGAAAAATCTATTGTCAAGAATCTAATGAGTGCGTATGAGAGTGTGGGTAACACCTCATGTACAAAAGATAGTAATGCAACACGGCGTGTGATTACATCGACTATAGTAAGCAGTCAAATGAGGAAAGCTCATCTCATTAGAAAGATGAGTCAAGAATAAAGCTCGTCTCATTAGAAAGACAAGTCAAGAATTGAGAATTAATAGCAAAACTTTATCAAGAGCTGTTGGAAGACACCAAAGAATTGAGAACACTAATGCCAATAAATTATGGGCATTCTTAGGGAGACTACCATGAAAAGATAAACCAATTGTTGAAGCATTGAGATCACTAATTGAAGACTTTTGGAAGAATTACACAAGAGTATCTCTGAATCAAAGGGATGTGGTAAGAAGGAGAATCGGTAGTCAGAACCGTGAGCCACATCCAAAGCATTTTTTGGATGAGACTCAAACACAATTTTATGGTAAATTTCTAGAGAAGTATCCTCAAATTAAAATTTGTCAAAGATATTTTGAAATGCTAAAACCTTTCTATGTCAAGATAAATCACACATGCACTACTTGCTGTTGTAGATTCCATATTGAATTTTCTAACCATTTTGATGTTTATAGGTCTATATGTTTATATATGCATACTAACAATGTTTTGCAGGGATGTGCCATATGTACCCCACCAACATCTTCGAGAGACTTCATATCAAGAATTTTATGTGAAAGAGAGGAAGGTCAAATATTCTACAAGAAATTATGTTTGGATGGCACATGTCATTGTTGCGGTGGTTTGCAACATTTGCCAATATGTGAACATATGGAAAGAACACCTGCGGTTGGAAATGAACTAAGAGAGTTTGGCAAGTATAAAATAGTGGCATACAATACAAAAGATGGTAAAGAAGCAAAGAGGTGTGAATTGGTTATTGAAAAGATTTCAATGTATCAATGTATGCCTATATTTCGTCACATCATAGTGTATGAGTATGCAAGACATGCCCAAAGAGCTCGATGGTTGGACTTGAAATTTAAGTTATGCAAGGACACATTTTCGGTTGGTAGCATTGTTTCAGTCGTTAACTTTGCAGAGAACTACAATCTACAGCCACAGCGTGAGGTGCAATCACAATATTACAACTCCACACAGGTTTTTATATTTGTGCACATTGCATTCATTCATGCAAATGATAGTACAGAAGATGACAAAAAGATCATAAGGGAGTATAATTTCTATATTAGTGATGATCACACACATTCTACAGAGTTTGTGCAAGGTTGCTTTCAGGTGTTCTACAATGATTTGGCTAGAAGGGGCATATCATTCAGTGAGCATACCATATGGTCGGATAACTATGCGTCACAATTCAAGAACTCATGAAATTTCTATTGGCTGAGTAGGAGGCATAATTTTACACATATTTAGCATATGTAGAACTTTTGTGAGGCCAGGCATGGAAAGGGGGAGCATGATGGTGCAGGAGCATGTATCAAAAGAGCCATAGCATGAGAAGAGTTAAAGTATAAAGACAATGCAAAGTTGATAGATGCCAAATTGATTGTCGAGTGGTGTAATGCTTCCATGGGTCCAGGTAATGAAGGTAAGCCTTCAGTTTGTAGATTTTTTTGGTTGATAGATGATACTAACATTGCACCATGAGGACTGTTGTACACTGACAAGATCAAATGAGATGCACTCTTTCAGAAGCTCAATTACAGGTTTATGGAGTATCCATATGCGAAAGATGTCATGTTTTTGTTCTTCCTGTACAATTCAAGTATAGGATGAGTGCGAGTCAAAGCAGTGGGTTGACAAATGGCAGTTAAGTTATCTTAGCCCACTTGACACGTATCGACCCCGACAATACTGGAACTAACATAGATGGAATCATCAGTTGACTTTGACCACATATCAGATTTAGTTCAATGAGGTAATATAGGGCACATATATGCATCTAATTTCATCTAGTTCGACCAGGTAATGTCATCTTACTTTGTAGTGTTTTTGTAATGTTGACTAATTTCATCTAATTTGCTACACATATCAATGTAGGACACGTATATGCAGTTATTGTAGATGAAGATAATGAAGAGGGAACATATTATTACTTATGTCGTGTTGAGGCCAAAAAGAAATTAGAGGCCCCTGTTATAGATGGAGAAAACATCGAATACCCTATAGGCTTAGTGGTTATTACTGGAACATGACTTAGAAGATATCCACATAAGAGTGTTAATGTTTGGTTGTTTCAGGATTTTGACATGCATCAGGAGATTCTTCATTACTCGAACCTTGTCGTGGCATCCAATGTTCATTTGATAAAGTATCGAGGTAGGCCTTTGAACAAAATCTTGTTAGAGGTGCGTGAGTCTGACCATGAAGCAATACTTGACACAATAAAGAGTAGAGTGGACCTAAGTATTCACATTGATTTTGTAAAGTCATGTTACATTGAGTTGTAAGTATGCACATTAATTTGTAAGGTTTTGTCTTTTTTTTAATTTCTTGTTACATTTTTACACATATACATATTTTTACATCATCATGTTATGCATTTTTAGTGTCGTGCTCCTAATACGACCAAACTGATAGTTCCAACGCATTCGGATGGGTACGTTTAGGCTAGGCACTATTTTATTTTTCACCCAAACATGTTGAAACAGTCTGAGCTACATTGTACCGAAAATATCCCTGAAGAGTCCAAAGTGTAAAAAGGCAGTAATCTTTGACGAGATGTTACTTGAAAACAAGTGTCACTTAGAAACATTCTGTCTGAGGAAACATGATTAGTAGAGTGCGTCTACAATAACCTCTCTCAGTTTTTTATATCTCTGAGGCATTTTCCCATGGTGAAAGGTTTTATGCTACCCCAAAAATCATGAGAAGGAGGTAGTGTAAAGTTGCAAAGGGGTGTAACTTTGGTCCTACTCCTGATGTGACCAAACTGACTATTCCAACACATTTGGATGGGTACATTTACACTAGGCATGGTCCTATTTTTCACCCAAACATGTCAAAACAGTCTGAGCTACATTGTACTGATGATATCCCTGAAGAGTCCAAAGTGCAAAAAAATAGCAATCTTTGATGAGATGTTACTCAAAAACTGCGTCACTTAGAAACATTCCATCTAAGGTAACGTGATCATGTAAAGTGACACTACAATAACCTCTCTTAATTTTTTATATCTCTGAGGCATTTACCTGTGGTGAAAGGTTTTCTATTGCCCCAAAAATTGTTAGGAGGCAATGTAAGGTTGCAAAGGGGTGTAACATTCATCATGTTCCTGATGAAACCAAACTGACTATTCCAACACATCTAGATGGGTACATTTATGCTAGGCATGGTCCTATTTTTCACCTAAACATGTCAAAACAGTCTGAGCTACATTGTACCGACGATATCCCTGAAGAGTCCAAAGTGCAAAAAGGCAGCAATCTTTGATGAGATGTTACTCAAAAATAATGTCACTTAGAAACATTCTATTTGAAGCAACGCGATCATGTAGAGTGCCTCTACAATAACCTCTCTCAATTTTTTATATCTCTAAGGTGTTTGCCCATGGTGAAAAGTTTTTTGCTGCCCCAAAAATTATCAAAAGGAGGCAGTGTAAAGTTACAAAGGGGTGCAACTTTTGTCCTGCTCTTGATGTGACCAAACTGATTATTCCAAAATGTCTAGATAGGTACATTTACACTAGGTATGGTCCTATTTTTCACCCAAACATGTCAAAACAGTCTGAGCTACATTGTACTGACGATATCCCTGAAGAGTCCAAAGTGCAAAAAGGTAGCAATCTTTGAGAAGATGTTACTCAAAAATTGTGCCACTTAGAAACATTCCATCAAAGGCAACACAATCACATAGAGTGCCTCTACAATAACCTCTCTCAGCTTTTTATATCTCTCAGGCATTTGCCCTTGGTGAAAGGTTTTCTACTACCCCAAAAATCGTCAGAAGGAGGCAGTGTAAAGTTGCAAAGGTGTGTAACTTTCATCCTGCTCCTGATGTGATCAAACTGACTATTCCAACTCATCTAGATGGGTACATTTACGCTAGGCATGGTCCTTTTTTTTACCCAAACATGTCGAAATAGTCCGAGCTACATTGTACCGACGATATCCCTGAAGAGTCCAAAGTGCAAAAAGGTAGCAATCTTTGACAAGATGTTACTCGAAAACTATGTTACTTAGAAACATTATGTCCAAGGCAACGTGATCATGTAGAGTGCCTCTACAATAACCTCTCTTAGTTTTTTGTATCTCTGAGGTGTTTGCCTGTGGTGAAAGGTTTTATGCTGCCCCAAAAATCATCAGAAGGAGGCAGTGTAAACTTACAAAGCATTGCTAAGAAATCCTCAATACTCAAATGCTCCAATGAACTAAAGCAACTTCTTCTTAGGTGCAAATGTAAGGGTACACAAGGGAAAAATGGCACCTAGATGACTTAGTGCATTTCTATGACTTCATTCACATGTTTAAATGTTTGAGAAACTCTCCTTTACTAAGCGCTTGTCCTCATGTCAATGTTAAGCTTTATACCTCCTAGGCGCTCAATTAGGTTATTTCATTAGATACAACTTACCCTTAGGCACTAATGTAGCTTCTTCAATCCATCACACTTCTAGGCACTCAAATTTGAGGTCTTGGACTTGTATCTTATTCCTAGGCACAATTGGATGATCTTCCTAGATCTAGGTGCTCATGATGGTGGGAAATTACATGAAGGGGCAGCTAAGTCTAATTTGACTTTGTATTTGATATTTTATGACTCCAATTGACTAGGAATGGCTCAATTTCTAAAGTGTTGACTCAATAATGTAAGTTTAAGGTCTTTTCCTCCTAGGTTCCAATTAATGAGTTCACTAGATGCAATTTCTCCTTAGGCACCAAAACTAGACAATAGTGTAGACTAGGTAAATGCAATAAGGCAAAACACTAAATCAAATGCAAATGAAACACAAGATTATACCTTATAAGACACAACCTAATCCCATCAAGGGAAGGAGGAGCCTTTGCACCCTAAAGAAGCTCCCAAGACCAAGATTTTCCCTAGACTATGGATTCAAATGTGAAGTGCTCTTCAATTGTACAACTCACTAGCTATTCAAAGATGATTTTGGCATGGTAACTTTGCATGGAATTGGATGATAAAAATGACTTGTGAGAGGTTGTATTTATAGACTTCTTGAGAGGATTTTGATCCAAGGGTGGAGATTGATTGGAGAGATCAATGGTGGAGGATGAAAGTGATATGGAGGGCCTAGATTTGATCTTGGAAGATGGAGGCTAGGAATAAAAGTAAATCTTTTATTCATTTTTGGGAAAGGGGTGAATAAATAAGGTTGGGTGAGATGGATTATTTGTGAATTAAAAATTCACATGGGGAAGGGTAAAATGAATTAAAAATTTATTTGGGGAAGAGTGGATATTTATGAGTTATGACATGTGTAAGAGGAGTAAATGTGGTGTGATTTATTTGAATTTTAAATTTGGGAAATGTGGAGAGAAGTGCTAATGAGGGTTTGACTCACTTAATTAGGGTGATTAGCCTAATTAATGTGGCTGGAATAAATTAGTAGAGGGATTAGAGGGGGGATAAGATTAATTAATTAGTGATTTAATTAATTAATCCTAAGGCTAGGATGAGGTAGGCTAGAATAGGCAATTAAATAATAGCTATTTAATTGTCTAGGGTAGGGATAGGCTAATTAGTAGGTTGGATTAATTAGTTAACATGGTTTTAACTAATTAATTGGATTTAGGGAAAATAGGGGAATTGGCTAAGGTTTGGATTATTGAATTAATAAAATTAATTCAATTTTGGGGATAAAATGGTGTGGATTTAGATGATGAAAGGGGTAATTAATTAAATAGAAATTTATTTAATTGGTTGGAAAGGAAATTGGTATGTTTAGGGATGTCGGGAGTCAGTTTGGTGGTCGAGACATTTTTAGGTGTCTACATTTGCCCCTCTTTGACGTGGCGTCAGGACCTAGGAGGGAAGTGGCGTCAGGTCGAAGAAAAGTATGCCCCAGCTATCGGGAAGGAATGAGATGGATAGGGGATGCCCCCTCGAGAGGTTGGTGGGAAAAAAATAACAATTTTGCAGGTAAGCTCTCGAAAGGATGTGACAGAAGTGAAAGATAGAGGTACTGGAAAAAGAAGATGGTAGGAGGAAAAACGGGGGAAAAAGGCTTAGATCTGCACCCTGGAAGAAAAAAGAAGAGATGGAGGGATGACATGGCCCACTATATTAGGTAAAGTGGGCCCAAAGAGTGCCACATTGGCACACTTTTGACTTTGTAGAAGAAAAGACAAAGGAGAGATGGGCGAGCGTAACCCACAGTTTCTACAACTTCATCACATTTCAGAGCGATTTTGAGAGGTCGAGCGGTCACCCGAGGTTGGACCCTAGGTAGGGCATAACCCAAACTTTGTGATTTTTTATTTTACACACCTTTTTCTGGGTTTTGGGAGATGGGTCAAGAGCGTGTGGCACCAAAGATAAGGTGAATTAGCGCAATCCTGCGGATTAGCGCTATCCGCCAGGGTAGGTTAGAGCGATTTTGTCACCATTTAGGGGGAATTTTGGCGCCATCGTCTGGATTAGCGCCAGAAGCTTAGGAAGAAAGAAATATGGCATTTTCGCGCCATATTATGGTTAGAGTGGCGCTATCATCTGGATTGGCGCCATACTAGGGAATAGCACTATTTTAAGTTTTAGCGCTAAAATTTGAATTGACGCGAAAATGGAGTGCTGCGCCATCATCTGAATTGGTGCGATATAGGGCGCGCAGTAGCGCCAATGTCTGCATTGGCACGATACAAGGAGCATTGTGGCACCATTATCTGTATTGGCACGATAGGTAGGGAAAAGTAGCACTATTTTTAAAATAGCACTAGGGACTGTCTGTGTGGGGCCACATGATTTGGGCCTGTGAGACATTCAGAAGAAAAAAAGTGTGGGGGGAAATAAGTTAGTAGCTAACGAAGAAGTGGTGGCTGCAGGATACAGAGCGGTTTATACTGCAGTAACGGGAGCGACGAGTGTGATCCGTGGTGGCACTGTTTGATGAGGAGTGGCGGCCTTGACTGGCGAGGCTGGGGCTTTGGACGGTGGCAGCGATGCCAGTGCTACGAGCTCATAGAGCTCTGATGACGGCCGCAGTGGAGCGATACCGCAGCGAGACTTCCAGCTTTCTGCTACCGACAGGAGAGATGACTATCACACTTGAGGATGTTTATCGCATCCTCAAGCTGCCGATCTTTGGTCGACACGTGAGGTATGACACGAGGAGGGGGCGGGCTGCATTGACCAGAGTGTTCAGAGCAGAGCACGTGGTGTTTTCGGTAGATGGGAGGGAGATGGACTATGATAGGACGCTGGCGGCGGGTGCAGATCCCTTTGCCTTATTTCTATGTGCATTGATTGGAGGTGTGGTGCTGTCGGATAGGCAAGGTAGAGGTTTTCCTGTGGGCTAGGGTGGGATGATAGAGGGGATGGTCAGCCATGATATTGTCTACGCATGGGGACCGGTGATGCTAGCACAGCTGCTTCATGAGATGCACACGGTTGCCTATCTTCATGATAGGGATTTATCTGCTGGGGTTACGCTGCTACACGTATGGTTTTGGGAGCACATCCCTGTGACTCGGCCGACCTATGGTTATTATCGGCGGCCGTTTGAGGCATTTGTGTTCTTGTATCGGGATGCAGAGTATACATACACTGGATAGGTGCGCCACTGGCGGAGGATACTAGATGACGTGATTAGCGTGGTATAGCGTGCATATATTGGTTGTGAGGAGTGGCCTGATGATGTGACCCATCTCCCATACACATTTCAGCAGAGATTTCTTATGGGTTATGGAGACCATACCATAGAGATGTACCTACCCTCGCGGGTTATGCGTCAGTTTGGACTAGTACAGGATGTGCCTCAGCAGATGGCGATATATGCGCGGACACCGCGGGATACAGCTCACTGGCCCGCACCATTATAGCCATAGGTTGCACTGAATGATTGGGCAGCACTTCAGCCAGTTCAGTGGGATTGGAGGAGCACAATGAGGGATGCAGGTACTACACCTGCTTATGAGGCATGGTGGCAGATGCATCGGCCCACTCGACTGATAGATCTGACGAGGGAGATATTAGAGGATGAGGCAGATGGGGGTGATGAGGTTATTGTGGAGGACTATATTGTGGAGGTGATTGATGATGGGGACGAGAGGGTGATTGCGAGAGACGGCTAGCGTGTAGAGGAGGTGGTAGTAGTGGCAGCGGGATAGGGACAGGTGGGGCAGGCAATTCCAGCACAGCAGGTCCCGGCATAGCAGGTTCCTGGACAGTAGGTCCCAGCACAGCAAGTCCCGGCACAGTAGGTTCCTGCACAGCAGGTCCCAGCACAGCAGGTCCCGGCACAGCAGGCCCCGGTTAGGGGCGGATGACAGTGTAGAGGACCACGGCGGCGCGGTGGACAGCCAAGGACGGAGCAGGGTGATCTATCTCCGTCACGGGTGGAGCAGCTGCGAGTCAGTAGACATGATACCGAGGCAGGGAGTTTCGGGGCAGGGATGGAGGCAGAGGTTGAGAGGTTGACACCTCAGCGACGGTCATGGGAGGAGATGGAGGAGGTAGAGACATTACGTGCTCAGGTGGCCAGCCTAGAGGAGGCGTCAGGGCACTGAGAGGCCGAGTTGGGACAGCTGCAGGGAGTGGATGGGCAAGTGGCAGTGTTAGAGGCTCATCTAGCTCAGGATCAAGAGGACATGGAGGATTTGAGGCTAGAGCAGGATGCAGCGCTCGTGAGAGCACATCAGGCAGAGACTGCATTGAGTAGTGCACAGGCTGTGGGTGGGGGACTTGCCCCAATTTTGGCAGGGATGTAGACCCAGCTGGCTCAGGCTTAGACACATGCTCATCAGATACAGGGGCAGTTGAACCAGGCACAGGGACAGGTAGCTCAGGTACAGGGAGAGCTAGCAAAGGCCAGAGCACAGACGGAGTATTATCGGGGGTTATACTATGTAGCCGTACCCGCAGTGCATCGAGCACTGAGTTATAGCCAAGTCAATAGATCAGGGGCATCGCGATCACATCGATCGAGATCTATTTAGTCAGTTCAGCAGACGATGCCTCCTCCCACATATATGCCCCAGCAGGATCCTCAGGTACCAGTAGTACCACAGCCACAGCCACCGCCAGGATCACAAGCTCGACCAAGGTTAGCATCTCCTACCCCCTCAGAGAGAGGATCCTCGATGTGAGAGTTATACCATGTTAGCCCTTAGAGGCATTGTATCAGGACACTTTATTTTTTTGATGATGTGAGCGATGTACATTTTTTTACGGTGATTATATATGATGCGATACTTCTGATGGTTTATGATGTTCTATTGTGATGATGCTTGTATGATGGATGCAGATGTTATATTTTATATGTTGTGGATGTATGATGTTGTTTCAAATGATGTGTGTGATGTGATGGATGCAGGGATGCTTATTTGATGGATGCCTGGTGTTTGTGATTTTATGGACTATATGATGCAATTGAATATGCAGACTAATGAACATTTATTATGGATGAAAATGTATATGCCACTAGATGATTTAGATGTTTCAAATGTAATGTTTGTAATGCACTAATTGTTTATGAGATGTCTATATGTATGGGATGCAATGTGATGATATTAATTTTAATATGCACCTATGATATGATGTGTAATGATATGCAGCTAAAAATGAATCTACTTGTGTTTTATGCAAACTTAAATGGATTAAAATGAACCTAAAAGGAGATGCAAATGGACTAAAATGAACCTAAAATGAGATACAAATGAACCTAAAATGAGATGCAAATGGATTAAAATGAACCTACAATGAGATGCAAATGGATTAAAATGAACCTAAAATGAGATGCAAATGGATTAAAATGAACCTAAAATGAGATGCAAATGGATTAAAATGAATCTAAAATGAGATGCAAATGGATTAAAATGAATCTAAAATGGATTAAAATGAATCTATAATGAGATGCAAATGGAGTTAAAATGAACCTAAAATGAGATGCAAATGGATTAAAATGAACCTAAAATGAGATGCAAATGGATTAAAATGAATCTAAAATGAGATGCAAATGCAGTTTAGGTGCTAGGTGGTATGCATACTAGGTGATAGGTGAGGTAGCCTAGTCCTGATACACATGATGTTCCTTATGTTGACCCTGAATGGTGAGACTATGGGAGAGCGGGTTAGGTGGTGGGGAGGATATGGGTGAGAGTGTCTAGGGGATGGCGGTGGGGGGATTGGAGGATGGTTAGGTCATAAGATACCACGTCATTGAGGGGGGGGTTTGGTTCAGGATGTGTTAAGTGGAGATAGGGTGGGAAGATGGGGTTAGTGTGGGAGTTAGATTGGGGGGGGGAAATGATTATCAAATCTAGGCCAATATGGGATGGGTGACTGAGTGATTAGGAAGATGATTGTGAGCTACTAACAGTAGTTGCAAAAAATTAATTGAGAGCATTTCTTAGTTTAATGTAGTAATGTAGGATATAGTTCACAAAGGTATGAAATGACCTAGGTGATGATGTATATCTAACGATTGCATCGACTAGACCCACCAACAATAGGTTGATTTCATGCATGCCCAAGGTAGTATAATCTTGCCTAGTGAAGGAAGGGGACTCATAGCAGTGAGTGTGAATAATGCATCTAAGGTGTTGATGCCTGTAGATGCAAATAGGACACATCATGCTAGAACCGACCTGGACTTCAAGATATGAATACTATTCTTGGAGTAATGGAAGCAACCCACAAGCACAGCATACCGAAACAATGACTATGTCTACTTCAAGGGCTATCCACTACGTACCATGATATGATGAGATCAAGGTAGCTTTGGAGATTACTTGGAGCGAGACAAAAAGATAAAAATCAATAAGCAAAAAGACCAACGAAAGATACAAATAGCCTTTGTGTGCTCTTGCCAAGAGACGTGATGATAGAATGATAGATTTTTGTCCATTGTACGAAAGACATATCCTAGGACATAGATCTATTTTGATTGGAGAGTTTTTGGAAGATGGGCAAAAGAACATTCAGGCCAAATGCAAGATTATAGTTGGTATATTGCTTGATGTTTTTTGTGCGAGGGACCATGTTTCAATGGTATATGTAGCATGCGTATCGTTTTGTAGATCTAGAAAGCTCAGTGAGTGGGAACCATCCCAACGGGTGGAATGGGTGCATCTTAGATACCTGAGTACTAGAAACATCCTTCGTATTCCAGACTGCCTACATACCCTGTGTCCACGGGATCAAGGTACTTTTAAGATGCGGGTGAAATGAATATGTAGTTCTGGCAAGACTTGATGATGTGGGAATGGTTTGCGATGGGATGTGATGAGGGTTGATGTGTGTGTAGATAATTGTGATGGGATATGAGATTGATGCAAGGGGGGATTGTTTTTAGGATGTTCTGATTTTATGATGTTTTTGGATTTTCTGATTTGATGATGTTTTTGGATTTTTTTATTTTATGATGTTTTTGGATTTTCTGATTTTATGATGTTTTTGGATTTTTTGATTTGATGATGTTTTTGGATTTTCTGATTTTATGATGTTTTTGGATTTTCTGATTTTATGATGTTTTTGGATTTTTTGATTTTATGATGTTTTTTTGGATTTTCTGGTTTTATGAACTATACAAAGGAGAGCTTACAAGGATCCTTGTTCCAGGGCTGTGGTTTTGGGTGGGTGAGGTAGTGCTGAATGGGCGAACAAACTTGATGTTTCAGAATTTCAAGCCATGGGATGTGTGTGTATGGAGTGTTATGATGGAAAAAGGACTTATTAGATGGTAGAACCAGCCATTACGCATGGCGCCTGAAACAGGTTTTCACCATGGTACTTATCCAAGGCGTCACCGAGGTGATTTTCACCATTGGAAGTTTTTATTGCACTCGGATTTTTCTTGATTTTTTGATTTTTTTTATTTTTTTGGTGTTTGATTATTTTTTTGTATTTTTTTGATTTTTTGACTTGTGGTACCAGATGGGTTATGCATAGAATCGCTTGAGATGCAAGATGTTCATTGGCTCATCTAGAGGCTGGCCCTCGGGTGTTGCAAGCTGATAAGCTCCTGACCCATAGTCGGCGGTGACGACATAAGGTCCTAGCCAATTAGGTTCAAATTTTCCTTGCTTCGGATGCTCTTGCAGGTTCTTTTGATTTTCCATTAGGACCAGGTCACCTACCTCAAACTTTCTGGTTCTGATCTTTTTGTTGTAGCTTCTTCTGAGGCAGTTTTGGTATGCCTATAAGTGATTTAATGCATTCAGGTGTTTCTCATCCAATAGTTCAAGTTGATGCAACCTTGCGACGCGATAGTCTTCATCAGAGATAATATTTTGCAATGATACTCAGAGGGATGGAAGCTCGACCTATATAGGTAAAATGTCTTCTGATCCGAATACTAATGAGTATGGAGTAGCTCTGGTAGGAGTGCGGATGCTGGTGTGGTAAGCCCATAGGGTGGGGTTGAGTTGGAGGTGCCAGTCACGGCTAGCTTCATTGACTGTCTTTTTTAAGATGCAGAGGATGGTTTTGTTAGAAGCCTCTGCTTGACCGTTTCCTTGGGGGTAATATGGCGTGGAGAATCGGTGTTTGATGTCAAACTTTTCGCACAAAGTGCGAACTTCTTGGTTTTTGAATGGCTTCCCATTATCAGTGACAATGGAATGGGGGATACCATAGCGGCAGATGATGTAGTGGAGAATGAACTTGGAGATTTGGATGCCTGTGGTGAAGGTGAGTGGTATTGCTTCCACCCACTTTGTGAAGTATTCAGTAGCAGTTATTATGAATTTATGGCCGTTGGAAGATGGAGGATGGATTTTCCCTACGAGGTTGAGTCCCCACTGTGAGAAAGGCCATGGTGTTGTGATTGGTTGCAATTCCTGTGCTAGGGCGTGGATGAGATCGCCGTGCTGTTGACATGGGAGGCATTTTCTGATAAACTGATGTGCATCCTTGTCCATGGTGGGCCAATAATAGCCAGTCCTCAGGATCTTCTTAGAAAGAGCTGGTCCACTCGAATGTGCCCCACAAATACCTGCGTGTACCTCTTCCAAAGCTGCCTCAGCTTCTCTAGAGTCTAAACATCGTAGAAGCATCCCATCAAGACTCTTTTTGTAGAGGGTGTCACCTACAAGGATGAAATGGGAGGTTCAACGGATGAAGGATTTTTTTTGTGATGGGGTTAGGTTGTTGGGGAGGATGTTATCGTGAAGGTAGAGGTAAGTTTCCTGATACCAGGGGGATAAAAGACCAACGATTTCGCACACTAGTTCAGATTGGGGAATGTCATATGCTGGGATGGGGAGCTCTTCGATCAGGAATTCGCATTTCTTGCTGCCTTGCTTCATGTCAACCAGAGATCTGATGGTGGCCATGGCATCTGCTGCTTTGTTGTTTAACCTTGGGATCTGCTCAAAGTGGATGTCACCGAAATAATCTTTAAAGTCATCGACCATCTTCTTATAGGGAAGGAGCTTATCATCCTTGGTTTTGTATTTATTATTGACTTGCCTGATGACCAGTTAAGAGTCGCCATACACAGTTAGTTTGTCTATTTTCCATTGGATGGCCATTTGGAGACCTGTGATGAGGGCCTCATATTCTGCTACATTATTGGTGCATGGAAATGTGATTTTAAATGATTTAGGGATCATGTCACCTTGAGGGGTAACAAATAGGACGCCTGCCCCCGAGCCTCTATGAGTGCAGGATCCATCAAAGTACATCTTCCATGTATCTGTGGTTGGTGTGATTGTCAAGATGGCCTCGTCTTGAAATTATGCTATTGTATGATGTTCTGCCTAAATAGGTGCCTTAGCCAGCTGATCTGCTATGACCTGTCCTTTGATTGCCTTTCTCTCTATGTATTCTATGTCGAATTCAGTGAGAATCATGACCCATTTTGCCATTCTTCCAGTGAGAGCTGCTCTGTTTAGCAAATATTTGAGTGGGTCGATCTTAGCAATGAGCTTAGTCTTGTGATTGAGCATATAATGTCTTAACTTTTGTGATGTGAAAACCAGGGCAAGACATGCTCGTTCAATTTGTGTGTAGTTAAGCTCATAGGAAATTAAGGTGCGACTGATGTAGTATATGGCTCTTTCCTTCCCCTGCTCATCATGTTGTGCTAACAAAGCCCCGATTGCTATGTCGGTTGCAGAAATATACAAGAGGAGGGGCTCTCCTTGTCTTGGTGGAGATAGAATAGGGGGATTGGCCAGATATGCTTTTAGCTGGTCGAAGGCATCCTGACACTGAGTAGTCCAAGTGAAAGTTGTATCTTTCCTGAGGAGATGCTGGAATGGTTGGCATTTGTCAGCAAGCTGAGCAATGAATCGGCGGATAGACTGTAGTTTACCCTGCAGGCTTCTCAGTTGTTTCAAGGTTTTAGGAGGTGGCATTTCAGTAATAGCTTTGACTTTCGCCGGGTCTACCTCGATTCCTTGTCTGGAGACTATGTATCCCAACAATTTGCCTAAAGTGACGCCAAAGACACACTTTTTTGGATTTAGACGAACATTATATTGCTCTAGCCTGTCAAAGATTTTGGCTAGCATGTCTAAGTGTTGTTCTCTGGTTTTTGATTTTCCAAGTAAGTCATCAACGTAGTCCTCCATGATGTGGTGAAAGAGGTCGTGGAAGATGATAGTCATTGCTCGTTGATAAGTAGCTCCTACATTCTTTAGGCTGAATGGCATTACTACCCAACAGTATGTCCCCCATGGGCATATAAAAGATGTCTTGTGCTGATCTTCTTCGGCAATTTTGATTTGATTGTATCCTGAAAAGCCATCCATGAGGGATAGCATCTCATGCCCTGCGGTAAGATCCACTATCATGTCAATGTTGGGGAGGGGGAAGTCATCTTTCAGGCAGGCCTTGTTGAGGTCTCTGAAGTCAGTGCAACAACGGATTCTGCCATCTGGTTTAGCAACAGGTACTAGATTCGAGACCCATTCAGGATAATCAATTGGGCGTATGAACCCCAAATCTAGTAACTTTTTGAGCTCTGCTTTGACAAGAAGGGCCACCTGAGGATTCATCTTTCGGAGCTTCTGTTTGACTAGTTTGGCATCAAGAAGTACCGCAAGATGATGAACAACCAAGGTAGGATCTAGTCCTGGCATGTCTACGTAGGTCCATGCAAAGTTGTGATTTCTGCGTGTGAAGAATACCAAGAAGTCTTCCTGTTCGAACAGGCTGAGAGATTCTGCTCGATATGTAATTTTCGGCTCTTCCTCTATCCCTAGATTCATTTCCTGCACTGGTTCAACCAAGATGGGTGATCTGTCAGGATAGATTTTATTTATTTCAGGGAGGCCCATGCTTCCATCTCCTGGCACCTCATGGAGGTTTTCAGCAGGAGATATGTCCTTTATTTTTACTTTTTTAGGATCTGATACTACCGTGGAACGGTTTTCACCATCAGATCCATTTTTTGCTTCTGTATTTTTGCGACTAGAGGCAGGGGTTGTCTCTTCAAAATAGGCAGCTGGATTGAGTTCCATGATGTATCCAGCTCTGTGATCTCCCAAGGGGAAGTTGTCTCTTACTCCCATCATTTCAGCAATGGCTTCGTCATTAGGTGCAATGTCAAAAATAGGAGGTCCTCGTTGGTCCCAGTCGATGAGGTCAGGGTATACTAATGGTAGGTCATTGGATGATGAGGCGAGAGTAGTGACGGTGTAGATGGTGCAAATGGAGGAGGTGAAGAAATCGGCAAAGTCGCTAAAGGAGTCTTGTAGGTCCATTTCGTTAATATTGTCGACATCTAGAGAAACTGGAGCAAACTCGGCTAAGATACATTCGCCAGTATTAAGGATGCGTTGTGGTTGACCATACCCTAACCCTTGAGTATAGGGGTTCCTTGTTGATTGCAGTGGTTCCACAATGCCCTATTCATGAAGGCCAATGCCGCCTTGTCCTTTGTAACCCATGCTTTTGACTATTTCAGAACCTTTGCCGTAATTGTTTGTTGGGATGGTGGGGATGTCTTGTTCTATTTCCTCGTCCTTGTAAAGCCAGGATGAAATATCTTCAAGTATGTCCTAATCCAGAAGGTGTTTCTTCTCAAAGATGGGCGAGGGTTTGCATTTGATGATGATGGTGTCAGCTGCCTCTGTGTTCGGAGTGCCAAATGTCTTAGGAGTGGGTAATAATCCCATGCAAAAGGTGCCATGAAGGTTGTATTCCCCACAGCCTTGGTCGCTGATCTTGATATTGACCTCCGGTGGTGAAGGTGTTTGTGATGAAGTGGTGGCGATGTTGGTGGGGTCCATGTATGAAGTGGAAGATGTTGGAGTGATTTGGGTGGTGGCTTTATTGTATGGACAGAAGGTTTGGTTGTTTCCTTCCAGAAAACTGTAGTATTGGAAGGGACGAGGGTCGGCATAAATAGTGACTTCGGTGCCGTTGTGGGGGAATTTGAGACATTGATGGAAAGTGGAGGGGACAGCTTGCATGGCATGGATCCATGGGCAGCCGAGGAGAATGTTATAGGGGAGGTCAAGATCTAGAACATGACATTTGGTTTCAAGGATTTTCTGTCCCACTTGAATAGGGAGCTTTATGGTACCCTCGGATAGCCTCTCGGTGTCATCATATCCTTTGATTGTTATGCACTCGCTAGCATCCACAACCACATCTAAGTACCCCAAGTGTTTTAGTAATTTTAGAGTGCATATATTTAGGCTGAAACCACCATCTATTAGGACCCTTTTAATGGTGTGTTTGTGAATGCGGACCTCGATATGTAATGCATCATTATGTAGGTGTTCGGAAGCAGGGAGATCTTTTCCAGAGAACGTGATATGGTGTGGTGTAGCAATATGGCCGACCATGGCTTGAAATTGATTGACATCCAAGTTTGCAGGGACTTGTGTTTCCAAAAGGGCCTTGTCAAGAATGTCCTTGTGGCGGGGTGATGTGCGAAGCAGCTCAAGGATGGAGATTTGCGCGAGTGTTTTTCCTAGATGGTCTAGGAGGTTGTATCGAGTGGTGGGTGATGGACGGGCGTTTGGACGAGGGGGGAGGGGATCAGATGTGGATGGGGGTGTTGGTTCAGTGGGAGGGGTAGTGCGGATTGAGACACGGCCTCGACGGGTTGTTACAGCGCAATCAGGTGCTTGTGTCCGAATGGTGATTGTGTTGATAGAGTGGGATGAGGGTTCAATGCGGCCGACAATGGAGTCGTAGTGTGCAGGGGGTGGAGTGACATTGTATGCTTGATTGGATGATGAAGCTTTGTTATGGTTGGGCAAGGGATCCTTGTAAGCTCCCAGGTTGGCGTTTGGTGATGGCTGTGTACTGTGTTTGAGGTTGATGAGATTTTGATCTATTAGGTTTTGGATGCAGTGTTTTAATTGCATACAATCAGCTGTCTTATGGCCTGCCACGCGGTGGTATTCACAATAGTCATTTTCATTATACCATGCTGCCTTGAGGTCATTGTCTTGGCGTGGTCTAACAGGCGGGAGTGTGATTTCTCCTTGCTTGAGACATCTATCGAGGATGTCCTCAATAGGTTCTGCTAACGGCATGAAATTTCGGCGAGGTTTGCGGGGTTTATTTGGTCCTCTTTGGTTATTGGTGTTTGCTACATACGTGTGTGCCGGTGTGTGATTTTGGATGTGTTGGATGGCCTTCACATCAGTGACGCCGTCATTCAGATTATTCTTGCTCTTCCCCCAATAATGTGATTTATCATTAGATTGTGTGTTGGTATTGTTGTTGGTATTGGGGGTGTTGTGATTGGTTTTGTGGTTGTTGTTATTGTTGTTGTTGTTGGATTTGGGATCGTAAAGTTTGATGGAACCCTTGGCAATGAGGGCTCGTTCAATAGTAGTGCCTTTGTCAATGACCTCTTCAAAGGTAGATGCACACAGAATCTATAAGTGAAAACCTAATTCCTGATTGAGATTGGCCACGAACATGGTGACAAGTTGTTTTTCAGGAATAGTCCATGGGAGCTTGCTTGCTAGGCCCCTCCACCTTTGTAGGAAAGAAGCGAAAGCTTCACCGTTCTTTTGTTTGGTGTTACAAAGGTTGGTCATAGACACCTCATGTTCAAAGTTGTAGGAAAAGTGATTGACAAACTTCTCCGCAAGCTCGGGAAATGTTCAAATTCCAGGTGGAAGATGGGCAAACCATTCAGCGGCTTGGCCGCCAAGACTTCTTGGGAAGAGTCTCATAAGATATGTGCCATTGTGAGAGACTTCGAGGCAAGCAATGTAGAATTCCCGAAGGTGGTCCCTAGGATCACCCTTTCCCTTGTATTTGTCAAATTTTGGCGTTTCAAAGTTTTTAGGGAAAGGGGGCATGTACAAGGTGCGGTCAAACGGGTAGGGGCAAATATCCTCAAAAGAATAGTATTTGTGTTTGCCCCCAGTTTGTAAGTCATCCACCTTTTGGATTAAGCTTTGTAGCATAGTGTTGAAATCCTGTGGCTGTTGTGGTTGAAACGTGTAGGGTTGTTGGTTGGTGAGATATTGGAGATGGGGCGGGAGTTGATGTTGGAGATTGGTTTGGTTGAGATGTTGGTGCTGAAGGTTGGGGTTTGGATTGATTAGTGCTTGCTGTTGTTGGTGCGCGTAGAGTTGTTGGAGAATATGTGGGGATATTTAGGGATTGGGATTATGTTGACTTATGGGATTGACGTTGGGTACATGTATGTTGGATTGGTTAGATGCATTGTGAGATTGTTGTAAGAATAGTTATCGTAGGTATGCAAGGGTGTGAGGGTTTGGTGGGGGCACACTTGTGGAGGTACTTGCTTGTGTGATGTTGCCCATTGTGAGTGAAGCGGAAGGGTTGACGGTAGTTGTGGTAGTAGAAGTGATGACGGGTTGGGAGATG
The DNA here is from genome assembly GCA_027924645.1 of Cunninghamia lanceolata. Classification (NCBI taxonomy): domain Eukaryota; kingdom Viridiplantae; phylum Streptophyta; class Pinopsida; order Cupressales; family Cupressaceae; genus Cunninghamia; species Cunninghamia lanceolata. The sequence goes on from BSBN01000798.1 coordinate 3,745,771, forward strand.
TTGGGCATAGCCATGGAAATTGTAGGTGTAGTAGCGGTTGAGGTTGTGGAGGTGGTAGATACGTTAGGTGTTGACGTTTGAGAGATGGTGGGTTGGGCATGTGATGTAGATGCTTGGGTATTTGATGTGTTAGGGACAACTGTAGAAGTGGATGGTTGTGATGATGTTGTGATGGGGGGAAGTTGAGCACCAAGCTTGAGAAGATGGTCAAGATATCTCTTTGGGTCCGATCTTAGGACTTTATCAAGTAGGTCCATATTATCGGCATCTTGCGTGAAGGTCAAGACATCTAGGTCATCTTGGGATATGGTGGGGACATTTTGTGGTGGTGGTGGTGGTGGTGGTGTTGGTGCTTGTGGTAAGAAGTGAAAAGGGTCGTTGGCACGAAATGGGGGGATGAAGGAATATGTAGGTGGATTGTATGTTTGATAAATGGGTATGTTGTTACTGTCGGTATTAGGCATGCCAAAGGGCCATCGTTCCGCCATTTCTTGATTTCTTTTGTGTTGTGATCTTGTGGTGGGCATACACGTATGGATTTGATTTCTAGATGTGAGATGAGGTGGAGACCTTAGAGAATCGAATTGATTTTGTTGGACCCAAAGATGGATGTGGTAGTGAGATGGAGTAGGAGGGTATGATGAAGATCGATATGTCTTTCCAAAGGTTTTATCCTAAGGGTGATATGAATGGGTGATATTGATATTTTTGCACAAATTTTGGACCAAAGATGGAGGATAAGAAAGGGATTTGGAATTGTGATGTTTTTTATTTTTTGATTGATTTAGGATGGTGAGGATGATGTTGTTGATGTTTTTTGAATTGAGCCCTTTTTGGATAAGATCTAGATTTTGATTTGGCACACAAAGGATGACGATTTTCTTTGTTTGGGGTAGACTAATGACCTTATGCAAAGAGAGGTGATTTGTTTCTCTTGAAATGTAGACTAATGACTTTTCAAGGAAAACATGATGTTAATGATAAGATCTAGATCTAACTTTGGCTCAAAAGGATGACAAGCTTTGGTTGATGATTTGTTGATGGGTTTTGTGATTTGGATGTGGATTTTTTGAAATGATTTGTCTTGGTCCAAGGAGATATGCAAAAAGGATTGAAAGGGGATGGATGGATATGTATTTGTGCTGATAATGGGGTCCAACAATGGTGGTGATTGATCCTCTAAGGTCAAAGAGAATGTGTATTTTGGAAAATTTTGGAAGAAAATGGCTGGACGGTTAGCAGATTTCTGTGAGATGGATACAGATTATGGCAGAACAGAAGGTGTAAATCACAACAAAATGGGTTTTTGCTTCAGGCAAGTCAATCTAACAATAGCGCCAATCCACGGGTGAAAAGGTGCTACAATCAGATAGATATGGCGCTGAAACAGGGTTTGACAGATTTCTAATGGAAAATTTTTGGATTTCTGATGGCAGAGTTTTGGATTTGTCTGTTTGGGATGTGACTGACTGATTTGTTCTATCTCAGGCACGTCAATCTCAAAATAGCGCCAATCCATAGGTGAAAAGGCGCTACAATCAGATAGATATGGCGCTGAAACAGGGTTTGACAGATTACTGATTTGTTTTGTCTCTTGGCAAGTTGTTTGTGAAAAAATCAAAGCACTTTATCATACATTTGAATGCAAAACAAGCAATGGTTTTTGTTTGTGAAATGACATGACTTTGTTTAGAACAAGCACAGTTTTACAACCTAAGGTGAGAATGTGACAATATTTGTTGAATCCCCTAGCTACGCCTATTCAAAGCGGGTAGCTCCAGGATCTTGGTAGCACCGGCTCCTCCTTACAATTGCACACACTTCTCACGCATACCAAGATCCAGGTTTCTTATAAGGCTCGACCCTCTCTAAACCTTTAGATTGTCCCTGCTACCTCAGCTAAGAACCGCATGAATCGGGGCCGCTTCAAGAGTTTTGCCCTCTGCGTCAACAAATAGAAAGATTTTGGCTTACTACAACAATGGCTCTTAGTAAGGGCATCCGTTCAGGTGGTTATATGTGCGACAGCGCTACTCTCTGTTATGGAGTCTCCCAACCTCCAAGGGTTGTGCCTTGGAGGGTTTATGGGGAGGTTAGCTGTTGGTATAACAAAACAACACCTGTCGCTTGAGACTTTCGTCCCAAACACCTTATTTTATATAGCGGCTTGGAAGAGCTTGGCTTTAGCTTGATGCTGCTTGGGTCGTTCCCACTTTTCGAAGCGGGGTGGTAGGCCCTCTAAGGATTACAAAAGCAATACAATCACAAAAAACACTTTTGATCCCCAAGTTCATACAAAGATGCGAGGGGTGAGCATACATGTTCCCTATGATTATATCACACTCAACATGGTTCAATTTTAGATCTTTGGATTAGATGGGGGGTGATTAATGCAAAGTGTTGTGAGAAGTTTTTGATTCCCAAGATCACCAAAGGGTGCGAGGGAAGAGCATACACTTCTCACTCTACTTAACACAATCATGAAGACACTTCACACAAGTATTAGATTGTCTTGATTAGATGAGTGGAAATGCAAGTTTGTTGTTCTTTTTATCCAATGAAGTATGCAATTTGTTGTTCTTTTTATAGCCCAAATTGAAGTGTTTTGATTGTTTGTTTGTTGGCACACAAAAGAGTATATTTTAGAGCACCAAAATAAATGTTGTAGCCACACACACTTCACACAAGGAGTTTGTTGGGATTGATTTTTAGAACACCAAATTGAAATGTTGTTTAAGACCTAACATGCAAAGAGGGTTTATTTTAGTTTCTAAAATCAAAGTGTGATCTAACTAATCAACAAACCATCCTGCAAAAAAGATTTTGTTAGTATCCGCTGTACCTGCAACAAACAGAAAGGCAAATTATTGAAATAGCGCTAAAATAGACATGTACAGGCGCCACCGCGAGCAGAACAACCCAACTTACGAAAGAAGGCGCTAAACTGTTTTATGGTGCTAATTAAAATCTAAGATAGCGCTAATTAAATTAATGGCGTTGATACAGACGATAGCACTAATAAATCCTAAGTTAGGCGCTACTACAGAGGATAGCGATGATCGGTAATAGTAAAGGTGCCACTGCGCGCTGTTTTTGAATCCAAAAAATGTACAGATGGCGCTAATCTGAAGGATGGCATCAAAACGCTGAACTGATGTTGCTTTGTCGTTTCTTTCAAAAATTTGCCATGACCTCCCCATGTAATTCTTGGTTTTCCTGCAAAACAGAGAACAAATAACACAGAAAACAACAGGAAAACCAAAAAAACACAACACGTGAGTAGGGTTAGTATTAAAAATAAATGCACAGAAATAGCGCTAAAAGAGGAATAGCGCTGAAATATGGTAGTGATGGCGCCGCTGCGATGGTCGAATAGCGCTGAACCTACAAAAAGTCAGATACTAACACAAAAGCTCACAAACAAGGATTAGATTGGACCTTGTGGGTCCCACCGGGCATGCTAATGTAGACTAGGTAAATGCAATAAGGCAAAACACTAAATCAAATGCAAATGAAACACAAGATTATACCTTATAAGACATAACCTAATCCCATCAAGGGAAGGAGGAGCCTTTGCACCCTAAAGAAGCTCCCAAGACCAAGATTTTTCCTAGACTATGGATTCAAATGTGAAGTGCTCTTCAATTGTGCAACTCACTAGCTATTCAAAGATGATTTTGGCATGGTAACTTTGCATGGAATTGGATGATGAAAATGACTTGTGAGAGGTTGTATTTATAGACTTTTTGAGAGGATTTTGATCCAAGGGTGGAGATTGATTGGAGAGATCAATGGTGGAGGATGAAAGTGATATGGAGGGCCTAGATTTGATCTTAGAAGATGGAGGGCTAGGAATAAAAGTAAATCTTTTATTCATTTTTGGAAAAGGGGTGAATAAATGAGGTTGAGTGAGATGGATTATTTGTGAATTAAAAATTCACATGGGGAAGGGTAAAATGAATTAAAAATTCATTTGGGGAAGAGTGGATATTTATGAGTTATGACGTGTAAGAGGAGTAAATGTGATGTGTGATTTATTTGAATTTTAAATTTGGGGAATGTGGAGAGAAGTCCTAATGAGGGTTTGACTCACTTAATTAGGGTGATTAGCTGAATTAATGTGGCTGGAATAAATTAGTAGAGGGATTAGAGGGGGGATAAGATTGATTAATTAATTAGTGATTTAATTAATTAATCCTAAGGCTAGGATGAGGTAGGCTAGAATAGGCAATTAAATAATAGCTATTTAATTGTCTAGGGTAGGGATAGGCTAATTAGTAGGCTGGATTAATTAGTTAACATGGTTTTAACTAATTAATTAGATTTAGGGAAAATGGGGGAATTGATTTAATAAATTTTGCATATTTATTAAATCAATTGGCTAAGGTTTGGATTATTGAATTAATAAAATTAATTCAATTTTGGGGATAAAATGGTGTAGATTTAGATGATGAAAGGGGTAATTAATTAAATAGAAATTTAATTAATTGGTTGGAAAGGAAATTGGTGTGTTTAGGGATGTCGGGAGTCAGTTTGGTGGTCGAGACATTTTTAGGTGTCTACAAATAGAGACAAGAGGAGGCACCTAGCATCAATTTAGGCTCTATTCATTATTTATAAGACCTTGAATGATTAAACATGCTTGAAATAAGCCTTTCTCTCTTGGAACTTACTCAATGATATAGATTTGTGATACTTTATCTAAGGCACCAATCTAGATCTATATGGAGGTGAAAGAGCGCCCAACATCATGAAGCTTTATACTTGGCATTTTTTATGCTTTAAATAATTATGAAGGTCTTAGGATGACTTTTCCCCTCTAGGCATCTACTCTTAGATGTCCTTGGATGTAATTTCAATCTAGGCGCTCATGGAGGTATTGAATGACAAGAAAAGGTGCCTTAGCTTACTTAGCCCATTTCTTTGGATTTTAATGATCTTGACTCTTAAATGCCATCTAGTCTCATGCTTTTAAGCTCTCCTCTTACAAGGTGCCATATTGAATGGATTTAAACTCTCTTGTTATGCTTAGGTGCCAATTCAAGGTCTTTATGAAGGTAAAGAGCGCCTAGAATCCATTTGACTTAGCTTTTAACATTTCAACAATATTAAGCAATGGGAGAGATCTCATCAAGGAGTCCACTCAAAGGATTGTTTTATGTCAACTCTTCCTAGGTGCCAATGTGTGATTAGATGACAAGGAAAGTGTGCCTAAACTCCAAACATTCAATCAATCTTCATATACATACTTCTCTCCTTCAAGGCACTCAAAGTGGTTAACTCATTCTTCAATTCCTTATTCTAGTTGGTTCTAAGACCTTTAGGTGCTATCATTCACCAATTCAAACCTTCAAACACTTTTAAGGTGCTCAAAGTGATGTCCATCAACCATCCACTCCTTAGGTGCTCAAATTTGATTATAGAAGCAAGAAATTGCACCTAAGGTTTATGTTGCTCAAGACCTCCTTTGCAAGGTGCCTTAGATGATGATCAAGGTAAGACTCAATGTAATCTCATAACCTCGCCTTATATGCAAGAGGAATTACATTTAATAACCACAATGGTCATCAGGTGCTCATAAGCATATGATTTTGACTATCTTATTCAAAACAACAAACATACTCTTCATATCCCAATATGGTATAATATCAAGAAATTAAGAAATATTTCCAATTGACCAAGTCATAAAGAATATGGATCAGCATACTCATTTGAATATTTTCAATTGAGCAACTCATAAAGAATATTAATATTTTATGTTCAACATGATGATTCATTTTTTTTAATACAACTTTTATCTTTTAGTTCCAAAATGAGGTTTAGGTGATACTTGAATAACAATAGCTAGCTTATTAGATCAACAAACATCCTATGTAATACAATTGGACTTTAAATATTTGAAGTAGCCATCTATAAATATCCATTCAAATGTGGATTTATAATGCAAGTAAGGACACCATCAATAAAAAAGATTTGTAGTAACCAAATATCCATATAGGCATACATCAATATCTGTCGATATAAGTATAACATATATACAAAATAGCCATATAGGCTTACAAGAATTCCATATAGGCATACAATGTCAACTATATATAATACAAAATATATGTCCACAAATGCCATATAGGCATAAAACAAAAGAAAACAATAAAAAGTCATTCCCCTTTGGCTGGTGAAGAGAATAGATCATGGGCAGCGTTTGATCTTCTAGGGGATGGAGACGCGCATGTGGGTGGTCTACTATGAACCTGAGGGATGCTCCTCCTATTTAGTTCTTCCTGCATCTTTAGCTATTACAATAAAAAATATAGACATTAATATATAGAAATTACATGTTATAAAAAATAAAATATTTAACAAAATAATCACTTACCGCTACCATATAATCTATCTCCTCACTTGCCTCAGTAGTAGGAATAGGACGTGGTGATGTCATATACTATAGAAACCATCCAGATAGAAATTAAACTTCAAATCAATAATCTTTTGATTTTTCAAAAATAAACAACTATAACAATGAATGTAAATTGAAATTTACTAATCTGCCTCATACCTCTGTCAATGCCATGGAGCTATGAATCGCAGAGGTCACACCATGCTCCATTGCCCTCTGAACATCAGGAGGTGTCTCTGTAGACTACATCATCTGGAAATAAAACAACATTATTCAATTATGAAAACTATAATAGTGATGCAAATCATGGCTCCTAACATACACACATGTTCATCTAAACATGGAAGTACACACAATAAAGCACACAAGTCACATACAAAAATTTAGTAAGTACAATTCATTCATTAAACTATTTATTTTATTACCTCCGTGAAGCTTTGAAGTCCACCACTGCTGGCAGGTGTTGTTGTGAAATCTCCAATATTAACCTATTCAACATCCAAAATCAGATATTAGAATACTATTCATATAACAATACTATTCACATGTAATATTTATAATTGTTTACTAGTTACGTACCCCGACAGTAGATGATCTAGTGTAATATGTAGGTGGAGAACCACTAAAAATTGCATCAATGCTATGACCCTAAAATTTCATTAAAATCATCAAACTAAATTAGTTAATCTTGTATTTCAAAAATAAAATTTAATAAATTAAATTCAATAAACTTGCTAATATTTACCTGAGTATCAAGGCCGAAAGTCTCACTCAGGAGGGTATCTGTCATCACCATCTGCTCACCTGCAGATGTAGCCTATGCACCTGCGTTCTGACTATCCATGGGGTCATAACCACAGGCTGATCCGCAAGTCTGACAAGTATGGGGTGGGACCCTACTCCTCGCACTATCTCCCAACCCACTCTATGCTACAGGACTGGCATGCTCTATGATGCTCTGGGTCAAGGCACTAATGGATTGAAGTGTATCGACCTCAACACTCTCCTTCACAATGGAAGGGATAAAAACATGCTCATGGGCTGGTCTGCTGATTACTCGTCTCACTGCCAACTGTGGGTCAACACGTGCCCCTGGTCTATCTTGTGCTGACCCCCCACCTCTACCCTGGAAGTCCCACATATCAAAATAGTTTAGCACTTTATTGAGGACAAACTCGCAGTAGAGTTTCCTCAAAAAGTATTGTAGGACCTCATTATTATTACATGGAGGATGGTCAAAAACCATCCACCACCTCTACCCAAAATTGTCCCTTATCGCTTGGTTGTTGCACCAATGGATAGGGAACTTCTTACAATGGGTGGAGGTTGATTTATTTGTGGGTTTGTGAAAATTGAACATAAGTCTAATTTTGTAATTTGTAATTTTTTCACATCTTGGTATGATAGCTTGTCTGCATAATAGTCTCTAAACTCTCTCCTCTTATCCATCCAACTAGTTATTTTCTTGCTATTTGAATCTACATTTGATAACATAGATTCAAGAGATTCAACAAGCATGGACCTATGCAAGGTTGAAGTGGAAGGATCTTTCAACCTTGCAATTATATCTTCAATTTCTTTTTTGTTGTTTTCAATTTGCCCCATTATATTTTCTTGTGTTCCAGGGGCATGTCGAGGAATGGATGGAGGAGGTTGTTGTTCCACAGGTATTTCCTCCTCAAGATTTTGTGGATTTTGAGGAGGAGGAGGAGGAGGTGCATTAACATTTCCTAACAATTAATGAAATATACATCAAAAATCAACTCAAACCTACCTATCTAGAAACAAATTCAAACAAACAAATAAATAAAACTCACTCCTTTGGCATGCTCGACGTTGTGGCGGTATTTTGGCGATGAATCGATTAGATTTTTGTGTTGAATTGAGTTTTGTAAAACACGAGCACGCTTCCTAGGGATTACAGGCCACGGGTATAGAGGAGAAAAAAGAAATGAAATGAGATAACCTTTTTTTTTTAATTTATAACAAGTCAAAACACACTCGCATTATAATGCGAGCATGTTATGGCTTGGTTTTGACGAGCCTTAGGCTCGTCATTACCAAACCATAACGCGAGTGCATTATAACGCGCTCACGTTTTGCATTATTTTTTTAAAACAATTTGGCCACTTTTTGGCCCCCCATCTTTTTGCACTTACCTAAGAGGAAGATTGAGAACAAGAAGATGATAAGAGTAGGGGCAAGAAGAGTACCCATAGACAAAGATAAAGATGAGAAAGAAAGGAAATAAGTTGCAGCGATATGCCAAGTAGACCAAAGAAAATAGTTTGCAACAAAGGTACATTGTAAGGCACCTAAAGGTGGAGAGAGGATTATTGAAGACAGGAAGGAAACCTACAAAAGGGAAGAGATAACAAGTAAAGATGCGAAGGATGGAAACAAATAGGGATAGCAGGCCGATGTGAGTATGAATGTTGATTTTGATCATATATGTGTAAATAGGAATGTAAACATGCAAGTTAAAAAAGAGAAAAGACAATCGAAAGACCATGGGTATAGGGTGCCAAGTTGATAGAAGAAATCATTTAAGGACAATAGTTAAAATGTAAACAACAAGGTAGGCTAAGAGCAGAAATAGAAAGACATCAGCCCAAGAAGAGGAAAAATAAAATGTGGGTAGTGAAGAGTGGGACAACAATAGAGGAACGTGGTAATGTAAAACAAGGTGAAGAAGAGGACAAGTCCAATGAACAAAGAACCATGAGGAAGCCAACAAAGGATGACAAGAGGACATTGCAACAAGATATACAACAAGAGGGAACTTATGTAGAACTCAAAAAGAAAGAAGAAGCATTGGCACTCCATGAAGATGACAAGACAATGGAGTTTGAAGAAAGGAAAAAGAAGGAGAATGAGGTAGCAATTTGGAAGAAGCTAGAGAAGAGTACATCCAATGTGGAAGGTAAAAAAGTTGATTTTGATGTTGGTACTTTTGTATTTTGGAATGAAATTGTTGAAAGAAAGAATGTAGAACTGAATAATGACAATGAGATATTAGAATGTGAGATGGAGTTGTGGAGGCTTGTGGATGAAAAAGACATGAGAAGGGAAAGATACAAGAAGAAAAAGGAAAGTAAAAGGAAGCAAATTGAAAAGCATAAAATGAATAAATATGAGTGTGGAATAGGTCTAAAGAATGAGTTGGATAGGAGGAATAGGAAGAAAGAGTGGACAGCAGAAGAATGGTATGATAAAGGCATGAGGAATGAAGAAGGAAAAGAAAAATTAGAAAATTTATAAGTAGATATTATTGCAGCAGAGATTACAAAGGATGAAAGCAAACATATTCATGACGAGAACATGATAGAGGTGGAATTAGAAAGAGGAGCACTAAACAAAAATAGTGCAAATGATTTGAGGGCACAAATTTTTGAGATAGAACAAGAGTGGAGGGAGAAGATTGCTAATGAAGGTATGAATACAAGTAGAATAGTGAACGATATAGAAAAGAAGGTTGCAGCTGTTAACAACAAAGTTGGCGCAACAAGTAAAATAGGGGTAAATATGAGTGTCTTCCATAAGGATCTTGTTATGTATTATTTTGCTATGTTGAATGATAGAGTTTGGGTAACAGTTTGGAATAGTATATATGTATATTTTAATGGAGAAATTGAGGGTTATGTTGATAATGGATGAGTCATATATGATTTGTTGTTGTGTAATTTGGTTATTGCAAAAGAAGACTATGAAATGGTGAATGCAGATTTACATAAGGTTGTGAATGGATTTGATGAAGTTGATAGATAGTTGGGCAAGGTGGAAATGTTTGATGAAGTAAATGTGGAGATCTTTCATTTTAGTACATTTGGTCATATCGATTTGTGTGTGATTGTGTGGGCAAAAGAACTTTGGGGAAGAAAGCTGAGAAGTATAGAGCTGAGAAAAGATCTGCAATGTTGGAGAAACATGATAACTGATCTAGCACGATTGTGGAAAAGGTGGAAGAAAAGAATAGAGGTAGGTAAGTTTTGATTATTGGCCTCATGTGTAGGAGCACATGCTTTCTTTTGTCTCATGGGGAGTCTGATGTAGGGGCATCATTGTCACATTTTAGTTTGAATAGTTTTGGTGTTGATTAATCACAGTTTCAGTTTTTGTTTGTTTAGTTAGTGTTTCATTTCATCTTTCCTAAATGACCTATGTCAACTTTTTATGGATGGTGGAAGCAGTTTTTGAGAGGAAGTTAATTCATTGAATGATGGAGTTAGAAGGGATCAATCTAAGGAGAGGAAGACGAGAGATGTCAGTCTCCTAAGTGGGAGAGGTGAGAAAAAAACAAAACTGATGGGAAGATAGAAGGATGGAAAACTGCCAAAATGACAGAAGAACTATGAATGGGAAGGATTGACCTATTTAGCAAGGTCGACAGCAAAGAGGTAGATAGAAGTTGAAAAAGGCTAGGCATGAAGAGAGGGAACGACGTGGGATTGGAGACCAACGAGGGACAGAGAAAATAAAATGTCATCGTAGCAGAGGTTAGGAGACAAGGAATTGACTAAGTATGAAATGGAGATTCGATTTGAGTGTTCGATGTCTAGATAAAACCATTCTTTGTAAGGGTTATACGTCTGAGTGTCAATAAATGTGAAAATTTTGCATTCATGATCGATTTGGCTAAATCTGAGTAAGAGTTTCTTGTTGAACAAAGTTCTTATAATCAAATGCAAATCAATTTAATGCAGAGTTGTTTTTGAGTTTGTTCCTGTTGCCTAAAATGTTTTGTTGTAGAAATATCTATTTTGTTGTTCTGGTTCCTGTCGCTTTTAGGATAGGAAGTCTGTAGAGGTTTAAATAGTATGTCCAAGGTGTAAGAAACTGAGTATTAAGATATCAGAGAGTGTGTTTGAGAATGTGTTGTCATCAGGACCAAACTGCAATAAATTGTATGATGATCTAATGCTATTTTAGGATTTTAAAATATCATTCGCGGGTGATCTTAAGCTACAGGCCTGAAAATACAATCAAATTTGGACGAAACCATATACTACCAAAGCCAATAATATTTGTCTTTTTCAACCCCCCAAAAGCCATTTGACAACAAAGTGCCACTAAAATTCCCTATTCCCAAGGGGATGAACCTTGGAAGGTCTTGGTTCGACATAAAATTAATCTTGTTTCAAACAATGGTAAATGGCAGTTTGTTAATTGGTGGAATAAGATACTTCTTGCTTCTTATTTTAAAATTGAAGGTTTACCATTCATTAGAGTGGAGAGAATTTTCTCTTCAACATGAGTTTAGTTTTTCTTCCTCATCTATCTAGTGGAATAGACATATTCAATACTATAGTCAGCCTCTTGCTGTGAGTCTTCAGAAACAAGCCCTTTATATGCAAAAAGGGTGTGCTACAATTTGGTGCCATTTGGGACTTTCATGTGTTGAATTGGGCCTCTTGGAAGGGGGTTAAATCTCAATTTAAATTAAGTAATAACTATGAACAATTCATTATTTTTGTTCAGTTGTTGGTTCCTTTAGAATTATCCATGAAAAATGTGCACCCATGTTCCCTGTAATTTCGTTAGAGACTGGAGGTGGCTGTCTTCTCATCATTTCACCGCCTTCCCTTTAAAGATAATCTACACGAGGCTCCTTCCATATCTTTCGTTAAATCTTAGATTGAATATGAAATGGAAATTCAGATTCAGCTAGAGGTTTTGGATTAGACTTAGTAATCAAATTTGAAAAACTAAAGCGGAAGTAGATGCACAGTTCATGGCTGGGAAGATATTACATTGCAAGCTACTTATTGGAAAGATAGATTGAAATGTATTATGGTCCAACCAGCCACTTGCCCGTTTTGTCATTGCAATGAATGTATGAGATGTTTTTTAGGATTGCCTCCTTGCTAAAAAGCAATGGAATGTTATTTTCAATGATTTACCTGCTGTTTTTTATCATCATCTAAATTGGAAAGAAGCTTTACTGGTGTGGGTTTGCATAGTAATATTATAGCTGATTTTGTCAGACAGACTGTTTTACTGCATATTTGGAAATTTATATGCATGGCGTTGTTTTCTAAATGTAGCATTCATCAGCAAACAGTAATTATAAGCCTTTATACTGATTTTTTTTCCAAGTGCATCGTTATTTGCTCAATTACAAGGGAAGATGAAGAATTTAAAAGTTCAACCATCAATTATAGCTTATTAAAAATCAGTAGTCCCAGCTCCAGAATAGGAAGATTATGGTTTCAGAACATAATAAAGAAATGGACAGAGTTTTTCAATATGTTGATTCTACAGGTGTACAGATGAGCAGCTATTTAACTCAAGGATGCACTCTGGTAATGCAGTAGTTTTCAGTTTTCGGGCTGCTTAGTGTTGTAAAAGGACCTATCTTGAGGTGGAAGTCCTTGCCATTCGTCCGTGTTTAATAACAGTGGAGAGAATTTATTCCTCTGTTTAGTGCAAGGTTTCGTTTGTCATTCTGGGTTGCATTGGTCTTCTCTTGGGTTTTCAGGGGAAGGAATTGGCATTCAAGTTCCACTAGCTTAAATAACCACCAAAAATACATGCAAAAGTCAAATCTAAAGAGTGTATGCAAAATACAAATCAAATCTAAAGAGTGACACTTCCGCATGCAATTTTGCATGGTGTACACGTGGCATATGACCAAAAAAGACTGCTCTGGAATAAATAAAACTGACTTCACATTCCAACAATCCTCCTTTAAGAATTTTATAAATAAATAATTGAAATCATATAATGTATATGGCATGAAATATAAATTCTCAATCTTGATTTTTATTTTTGAAATATTGTGAACATTTTTTTTTAATTGAACAATGCAGAATTTGAAAAAGGAGATGCAGCCACACAGACTGAAAAAAAAAAATGGGAACCAAAACAAATCAAAACATAAAACAACTGTACAGAACAGAGAACAAATACTGCAAGGTATGCACAAAGTTGCAGCCAAGGAGCCACTGCCTAACAAACTAGCACAGCAATCCTAAAGCAAAATAAAAACTATTGTCAAGCCCTAACTTTTAACAACTGTGCTTCTTTAGCACAGGGGACAATGATATTCAACTTTTCATGTCATCAAAAGACGAGTCTAATCTGAAATTCCAAGGCCCAACATTGGTACTGTAGATCAGTTGTGCGTTCTCATATCAATTGCTTGATCAAATCTTTCTAAGAGTCTTTACACGGTGGACACGTCAAGAAATATAAAAAAAATAAAAAATGCAAACTTGTTTAAAAACTGCCATAACATACTATATTTTGTCGAAACAAAATGCCGATAACCCCATGCACGCTCTGTCTCTGATTATCCGTAGATATTCCAAAAAGTTGATACTGAGCATAAACCCTTCCCAATCATATTCAACACCATGACCGCCATGAAAAGCAGGAGCAGAAAATAACACACAAACCTCCAAACAATAAATCCACCACACGGGCTAACACAGGAAAGTCCCGGAACAGTCAAACAGGGGATAAAATAGACAGTTCCAGAATATTGCCTAAACAGAGCCATAAGTCATAATAGAAAACAAGGTATATAGTTTGAAGGCACCCAACTGCCAAATGCTGTTCATAGAAAGACCACCAAGAAAAACTCGGAATTGTAACAGCAAACACCCTGTTTGACCACAATATAAGAGTAGGCCATAAACATAAATAGCAGATCTGTAGATCACAGTTCAAAACTGAGCATTATAAGCAAAAATAACCAGCCAAAAAACCTCCAAAACCCCCTGTAGAAGCCATTGTGGCGAAGCATAAAATGACTGTCTACTGTTAAATTGTGTACAGTTTAAACATATAATACCCTAGTACAGCAAAATTATAAACAAGGCTGGGTGCAGAGATAAAGTTCTGGGGCTTTATCAAGGCGGTAAGGCTAACCCAGGTTCGAGCCACGGCCTGGCTCCTCAATAATGGCCTCACTCCCAGTAAGGGAAAAAAAAATCAGAAACACATAAACAGACCAAGTTTATTAAAATATATGTTTAATACAAATGTTCTTTATGATATAGCCTTATGCATAAGCAGCATATCAAGCAATTTAAGAAAATTGTTAATTGTAAAATAGCATTAAACCATTTTTGAAAGAGTGAGGAATGCTATGGCCTCCATAATACTCGTCTTAAATTTATGCTTCCCATAGCGGTTCCCACAACAGCATTGGATCCACCTCCTCATACATGGTATGTTCATTCTGTTGTGAGGTGGAACATAAAACATGTTCAGTATTATGAGATCCAATGGTGACAAGGGATACAAGCTTCTCATGTGTAAGACGCATATTCAGGATCTCTTCTTGCTTGGCTGCCAACTGGGATTTCAGGTCAGCAATCTGCTTCTGCAGTTGATGGGTTGCTCTTGCACAGCCATAAACAGGGTCCTCCACTCTGGCTGTTGCTTCATACACCAAACTATTTACTGAATCTGCTCTTTGCTCAGCTTTAACATCCTATTACAATACCACATCAAAACCATGAATTCCATCATCTGCTACCATAAAGGCATCTAACTGTTTTCCCACTGGTAAAATATCTAACAAAATTACAGATCAATGACTAGCGAGTTCCAATTTTGGGTTGGCCTATATAGCCGACTCAAGCAAACCCAGCATATTCCTTAACAAATAGAAATCATAATTTTGAGTCCGTTTATGTTGCCTACAATCTGGCTAAAATATTGGCATATACTGATCCAAGTAGAAAACATACAACCTTTAATACACTATTAAAAAATATTATTTACTCCATTTGTCCTTATTAAGGACCTTTTAAGTGGATCCTAAATGTCAGTTGTAACATAACTTTGCATAAATTCTTTGGAGGGATAAATCTCTACTATTTGTGATAATATAAGAATCAAACATAATGCCGAAGAATGCAAATGCACAGAATTCGAGCCAATGAAAATGATTCCATCTGATGTCTGAAAACTTTAGAAATTGGGATGGTTACTTACTTTAAGAATGTTGACAACGCGGCTGATTCCATACACTTTATGCACGATCTCAAACCTTTGTAGGTCGTCCGAAGGAAAATGAGGAGCCAGCAGACATTCAGCTGAGCATTTTTTACGTTGTGATCGACAAGCTGCGCAGGCCGAAAGTGCCATCTTTCCTTTTGCTATGCCCGTAGACGGTAGACTGTGTTGCTTCTCTTTATAGAAAACCCAACCAAGTTTTTCTTGACTTACGACTGTAACTTAGATTACATTAACACATGATCAGATGGGATTCTTTTACCCGGTTTTTCTTTGTATTTTCCCTCTGACATTTAATACTATTCTTCAACATCATGCATGCCCATTTCATACATTCCTAGTCAAAAGATCCAAAGTTTATTTTTTTTTAACATTTTAATTGTTTTTTTAAAGTACTATAATTTTTCAGTTGTTTTTTTCCTTCCTTTCTCTAGTCTTTGTGTTTTTAATTTTTTTGGGACTGTTTCTCTGATATATAAGTATGTGTTGTAAATAATTGCAGTTTAATTTGATAAAAAATAATATATTGGGAACATTTTGGTTTTTTGTACAGCTCTATGATTTTAGTGGTTGTATTCTCTTTTGGATTGTTTCTCTGATATATAAGTATGGGGCTATATTTGGGATAGCATTAATTGTACTATTTTTTCTTCAAATCTTTATGTCCTTATCTTTTACACTGTTGTGTCCTTAATCTCTTTTACACTGTTTTCTTTGATATAATTTTTTCCTCAAATCTTTATGTCCTCATCTTTTACACTGTTGTGTCCTTATTCTCTTTTACAATGTTTTCTTTGATATAAGTATGATGTCATAAACAACTGCACCTTAATTCAATACAAAAATAGTATATTATGATGTTACAAATACAACAAACTTCCACAATTTTAAAGAGTATTATTTTTTTGTTAGGGCATGTCCCCATTACCATACCACTGCCTAACTTATTTGGCTAGCACCCACTCCTCAATTTTTTTAGGAGATATTTGTGGAGCTAGTGATCCCATAAATATTTTATTTCTCTACTTATTTTAAGCAGTTATCTTGATTTGTTGTTTTTACTATATAAAAAAAAATTAAAAAATAAATTATCTTAATTTAGAAGAAAATTAAAAAAAAGAGGGAAGGAAATATATGCAACCACATGGCATATTTTTTATTTCCAACCCCCCTTTTTTCCACAGCTTATTTGCAATTTCTAAATAGTTGTTGCTCCACAAAAATAGGGAAAGATTCTATATAATTCTAAACTTCCATGAGGCCACTCCAACTTAAGCAGAAAAATAACTTAAACAGTTGCATGAGGACATGAGTTAGCTCTCCTTGTATTTATTCTATTTTAGATTAATTTCTTTGATATATAAATATGTGTTGCAAACACTCCCTGTTAATTTAATAGAAAAATATTATTATTATTTTTATATATTTTAACTTTTTGTACATCATTATAATACTATCTGAGATAGAATGGAGTAAATTTCTCAATCAGCAATATAATTTCATGGTAATTTTCTTGAATTTTACTTAAAAATGGTGGAAATTTAAAAAGTAGTTGTATAAAATCTATTACAAAGGTAATCGTCACGTAATGTTAGGTTAGGGTTATGATATCTCATGGCTCTCTTAATAAATTAAAAATGTGGAGAAAGCTTGTTAATTGCAAACGAATAAATAAGACGAAAGTAATTTTTTTTGGAGAATTAAAAAAATAGTCATTTTTCAAATGAAGGGTTGTCTTTGATGAATAGTGGGGATGAGGGTTGCCTCTCTTTTGGTGGGATTAGCTTTGAAGCAAATATTAATAATGTTCGTGAGGATTTTGGAGCACGGTGGTAGGGAGTGGGAAATTACTAATGAGGCATTGGTTGATGTGCTCCACAAACAAAACGTCATCAGCCCATTATAGGGAATCAACATTCATCCAACTCACCTATTGCTAATGTAAGGAAAAAAAGGAAGATGGATTTCAATGAGAGGCTTACTAGAAACCTTATGAATTCTTCTGATTAAAGATCGACAATAAAAAATAAAGAACAACCAAGAAGGAAATTTGCTTCAATGATTATGTAGGTAGGTTTGTTGTTTGTGTTCAGAACTCTCTAGAGCACTACAACTTCATGCCACCTTGAGTTTGCCAATCTCTCTTTTTATTTGGGTATGTCGTGTGAGTTGTTCTTAGACCCTTCTTGGGAGGTGTTATTTTTGTTGTCATTGTCTATTGTTGGTTTACATCTTTAGTGCTATTTAGTCCTTGTTGTTTCTTCATTGTGTTGGGCTTCATTGACATATCTATTTTGATATTTGTTAAAAGGTTGGGGCCCTTTCAAAATCCCACTTTTATCTTTAATAAAAAGTTGTAAAGGAATAAACACATCCTTCACATAAATATTTTAGAATAAATAATAAATAAATTTTAGGATAAATAGTTTGGATTAAAATAATAAATGTAAAATTGGAATTATATAAATTAAAAAGTTTAAATGTGATATTTAGTTTGAAATTTAAATAGAGGAATATGTTATTGAAGATGTTAGAATCGATTTATCAAGTTGCTAGAATTTTAGGATTTATCATACTTATTGTACAACTATCTAGTTTACTTCTATAAGTGCAAAGATAAACTTGGTGCATGAATCAAAATTGTATGTCGTTGACCTATATTTGAAGTGGGGTGGTATCAATAGATATTATTTGGGAACTTGTTACACAAAGATTTATTCTCCTCTTGTCAAGCCCCTAGGTATATTGACTCAATAGCTTTGGAGTAATGATAAAAGACAAAAGTAAAGCATGAAACACATGCCTAAGACAATGTATGCTCTAATAATGTTGCCATGAATGTATCATAAATTCTCTATGACAATAATCTTCAAATATTTCTTTGATGATCCAAACATGATTTCAAAATGAATAATGAATGTCCTTAAATAAAACAACATAGCACACAATTCCACACAAACTTATACTAGCTTGGCTTAACAACTAGTGAAAAAAGTATGCAAAGTTTAATTTAAATTTTAAATTTTTAAAGTTTGATGTTTAAATCTACAACCGTATAAATGACTAAGGTCAATTTTTCACTTATGAATCTAATCTATGGTTGTGAATGGGATATCTAGGAATCAAAACATGTTCTTGGGGATGAATATAGGGAAAAGTTGGGGTAAGGTCATGAGATAATTTAACACAAGAATATGCCACTTATAGACTTGTTATTGCAAAAAACTGTACCCTAGTAAAAGTTGGCCCAAAACATAAGGCATGGATATGCAATTTTCACTAATACATTTTTCCCCCACTTTGATATGCATGTCAATACAATGAGGATGCATGCGAACATAAAAAAAAAAGTAGTTGACATGGAAAGTGAATATTGCAAACACTCAAAGGGTATTGTTGACCTATTTTCCCCTTCCTAGAGTCAAATAGCCCAGCTTTAAAAATGTTGAAAATCTTGTCAAATATGGTTAAAATGACTATGTGTTCTTCAGGTCTAAGTGTTTTTCCTTGAAAATTTTTCCAAAATCCTAAGTATAAGTACCTGAAAACCCCTTTCAAAAAATCTAGTCTTTTGCCTAGGTCTTTTGCTTTAGTTGTCAAATTCTTAGTTTGGAGAACCTTTAGTTCACCGATCGGTGAAATTGTAGACTAAAGGAACCAAAGTAGGAAGGTTTTCTTCAAAAAGGCAAAGGCAAGAGAAAATGAATCCTTTATTGGAAAAATTTAAAGTTCGGCAAACTTCAAGTTCACCAATCAAGAAGTTTGTGGATCGACAAAATCACCGACAAAGAAGGGAAGAAGGTGAGGGATAAAGGAAGACAAAGGGGAATAGTTTGCGAAGAGGAGACTTCACCGACCAAAGAGGAAAAGGAGAACACAAGCCAAGTTTGCGAAGAGGAGACTTCGTCGATAAGGAAGAAAAAGAGAAGAAAGGGATAATTGGCTAAGGCGATGGTTTGCAAAATGGAGTTTTTGCTAACCAAAGGGAAGGGGAGACAGAAAGATAGCAAAGTTCGTGATGAACATGTTTTTCTAATAAGGAAAAATAAAGGTTAGAGAATTGAAGCAAAGTGAAATACAAAGCATGTAATATAATGTAATACTTCAAAATATTTAAAGTAAAATTTAAAATATTTTAAAGTGTTGTAAAAGCTTGCACAAGAAATTTTGGTGGGAGTATTATATTTTGAAAATATCCATCTTTCCTCCAGTCACCATTATTAGAAGATCGGGTCAACTCTTAGCTAGAAGTAGTTGTTGTGCATTTATTGTGCAAGTGGATGAATCAAATGCTAGTTTTTAATGCAACAGATATTTTCTTCAGCTACTTCATTCCCAAATATTTTTTGCATTTATGTTTTTACAAAATAGATGTAGGTAGACATTCCTTTTGCAGAGATATTTTTTAACAAGCCCATGGGGCATATTTATTGCAGTAGGTGACTTGGATAAATTTATGGGATGCTATATATAGCTAAAAAATCAATGTAATGGGGGTTGGACGTAGAGGCTTATTTTTGTGCTCCAAACAAAACCCTCCATTGTTGTAACCTTTCCTTTTAATCAATACATACTAGTTATTTTTACCTTATCATGTTGATTTTAGCTCTATGTAAATTTGGAATTGGTTATTGCTTATGAATGTTTATTCCTTGCAATTCTATTATGTTCTTTACCTTTGTTAGGATCTGTAGGATTTGTGTGATTCTATTAGCTATGTGAAATTATTATGTGCATTTTATCTTTGTGAGTGTTCTTTGAATTAGACCTAGAGTATCACCTTTCCCTTTCAGTTTTATCCTTCTCCCCTTTTCCCAGTGGTGTTAGATTAGGTTTAATTCATAGTTTTCTCGTAATATTATATTCAAAAAGAGGAACCAACCTTCTTTTGAGGTTTGATCTCATTTGCAGGGTCCCACACCTTGAGATCACTCCCATGTTTCACTAGATTGTTGCAACAAACAAGATTCAACATAGGGTGCAAATCCAAGTGACAATAGTTTTTGGCACGTCCAGTGGGACCACCTTACTCTAAGATAGATAAAGCACCATCTTCTGAAGATAAATTGGATAGAGTTACGAATGCTCTTAAGGACTTAAGTTACAAGGTAACTAAGAAAGAGAAGGGGTTATTCAATGACAGACCTAACTATTAGAAGCATGAAAGAAATCCTAGGTTGTCTAATCAACCATACAATACCACATTGTAGAATGGAAATCCGGTCTAAAAATAATTAGAAAAATACATCCAATAGAGATACCCTTGACCCCTTGAAGATACTCATCGCCAATATGGTTAAGGATAACTTATGGTGTATAGCATGTCAATTACCTCACTCCCTAGCTCAGTGTGTAGTAGCACAGTCACTTCAAGAGTCTGGCATACCCAAGGATGAAAATGAGATGGATAATTATAATCAGGATCATACAATCAATATGTTCTCATCTAAACCATTTATGATAGCAGAAGAATATGCTTCTTTTGAGGAAGAATGTGCTGAGATTGGTATTGACAACCAGTAGTATTATGGACAGAATTATCATCAACAAGTCTTTTCTGATTATGAAGATAATGGTATAGAACATGTAAGGGTGAATGCTGCAGATATTGGAATGAGTGGGATTAGTCTGAGAAGGCCTTCAGAAGAAGAGATCAAAGCCCTGATTGTAGTTGTTGTTGCCCAAGCTAGGAGTAGTCATGATTTGAGAAACATAACTATAAATGTTGATCAGGGTAAGTCTAGTAGTCTTTTTATCAAAGAAACACCCACTATTGTTAGGAAACCTGAAACAATGAAAGAATCAAATAAAAGGGGCAAGTTGACAAGAAATTAGAAAGTTCAGTTTGATGTGCTAGATACATGTTAGTAAGGAACAAAAATAGAAAGAGAATAGGTCAAACATGATGCTCCTAAGGTTCCTACTTCAACTAAAAGGGAGAAGATCAAGAAAATGGAGGTAAGTAAAGTTATCTAGGATTCATGTACAATTCCCATGTTTGATATGACCCTGATTTTATCTTAGATGAAAGTGTTTGTTCTTTTACTAGAAAAGATGAAGATAGATGAGAATAGGAATAATGCTTTGAAGATGATTACAAGTATATCTCAAGTATCATCTGAGGTTCCCAAAGAATCACCTGTTTCCCAGAATGTAAATTAGCGGGTTGGTGAAGCCAAGAGTACAAAGATGGGAACCCCTGAGGTGTATGTAGGAGAAGCATTGACTAAATTCCCATCTCATTTTTATCCCTTTTATGTTAGCCTGCTTATAAATAACAATAAGGTTAGAAACTACATGGTAGACTCATGAGTTGCTATAAACATTATGCCCCTACAAGTTATGAAAGAGTTGGGACATTGGATTGATACATGCTATGGCCAGTTTTATGCCATGGATAATAGAGCTATTCTACTTATTGGGATAATGAGGGGTGTTGACTTAAGGTTTGCAACATTTCCTAATAAAGTATACAAAATGGACATAATTGTAGTGGATATCTCACCTCAATTTTAGATGCTCTTATCAAGATAATGGATGGCAGCCCAGCAGTTGGGGGAAACGTACAGTTGAACCTATCTTTTTCCACTATACCAATGAATGGAAAGAAATTCAAATTGGATAGTGAACCTAGGTCCCATACAATAGTAGAGCATATTAGCAATCCTAATCACTTCAATCAACAAGTTAATTTTTACAATAGTGATATGGACAACTTCAGAGTTGAACCAGATCAGGAAGCTCCAGGCTGCACTAATCCTCTAGAGGCTGAAGCCTAGACAAATCAAGAAGGATTATGACAAATGTACTTTGATGGTGCATGCTCTAAGGCAGGAGTAGGTGCAATCTTCATTGCACCCAATGGAAAAACTTTTAAACATTCATTTCTACTAAATTTCTCTTGCACTAACAATGCTACAAAGTATGACGCATTACTTCTTGGCTTGAACATGGTAGTCAAGCATGGTATAAAATTATTGAGAGTTTTTGGAGATTATGAGTTGGTTCTCACAGGTGAGAGATAAATATTTGACAAAGCATAGAAGACTTAAGCAATACAAATATGCTGTGTGGGACACCATAGAACTTATGGATGCATTTTCTATTGACTAGATAGAAAGAAACAAGAATATGATGGCTAACTTCTTGGCCAATATAGCCCTAAGGAGTGATGATATTACTTTATCTAGAATCTCTAAAGTTGAGGTTAAAACTAAACCATATGTGCCAGACAATATTTACATAACTAACAGGTTTTCAATTATGATGTAGATTTGCTAAAGTTCCTTAAATGTGAAGATAAGTACCATTCACAAGAGATAGATTTCAATGCATTCATGGAAGTTGTTAATGAGAAGGAAACTATTTTTGGGACTAAAGTAATTAAGTTAAAGACAAATAAAATCCGAAGGGGACTGGTAGCTTTGGAAAGAGTATTTGACAACAATGACAACAATGAGCAAAAGCATATACAAGTCCATAGAGATGATTTAGAGGAGGCTAATTTAGGGACTGTTGGCTTACCTAGGAATGTATACATTGGGAAAAGGATCAGTCCCAAGGTAAGAACAATGCTTATCACTTTATTGAAGAAATACAAGCATGTTTTTGCTTGGTCAAATTATGATCTGAAGGCCTACAGAGAGGATCTATTCTAGCATGAGATCCCTCTGAAACCAGATGCCAAGCCTTTTAGGCAAAAGAAAAGACCCATTAATCCAACATTAATTCCAAAAATGCAACAAGTACTAGCAAAGATGAAGGAGGGTGGAATCATAAAACCAATCAGGTATTCTACATGGGTCTCAAATTTGGTTCCAATAAGGAAAAAAATGGGGATCTAAGACTCTATGTAGACTTTAGAAATCTAAGTGTGCTCATTAAAGGATAATTATCCTTTTCCCAACATGGAAATAATGCTCCAAAGGGTCACATGAAATGAGTTGCTATCTATGATGTATGGTTTTTCAAGATATAACCAGGTGAAAGTTAATGAATAAGAACAATATAAGACAACTTTCACTACTCCCTGGGGCACATATGTCTATATTAGGATGCCATTTGGGTTGACCAATGTTAGTGTGACATTCTAAAGAGCCATGGATGTTGATTTCTCAGACTTGATTAATGTAATTATGGTTGTGTATCAAGATGATCTAATTGGCTTTTCAAAAAAGGTTGAAGATCACTGCATGCATCTTGAACAAATATTCAAAGGGCTCTGGAGTATGGGATGTCTCTCAATCCCAAGAAATACACGTTTGTAGTATCATAAGGGAAGCTGCTAGGACATATTATGTCCAAAGGTGGAGTAAGGATAGATCTAGAGAGAGTGGAAGTTATTGATAAGATATCAATCCCCAAAACTGTCAAAGCAATATAGTCTTTCTTTGGCCAGATTAACTTTATAAGAAGGTTTATTTCTAATTTTGTAGAGATTGTTAAACCTATTTCCAAGATGCTAAAGAAAGGAGCCAAGATCATATGGGATGAGGATGCTATTAATGATTTTGTAGCAATAAAAAGAGCTATCAAGGAAACATTAGTGCTAATGTCTCCAGATTTTGATAAGTCTTTTTATCTATATTCTCTTTTGCCTCATTCCACACTATTGTAGTAGTTATGTTACAAACAAATGAAGAAGGCTTCTAGCGGCCCATTGCATTTTTTAGCAAATCACTTCAAGCTACAAAGCTGAAGTATGACATGGCAGAGAAGTAGGCATATGCCCTGGTTAAAGCTCTGAAGAATTTTAGACCTTACTTGGTTGGTACAAAGGTAGAAGAATATGTGCCTAATGTAGCTATAAAAGATGTGTTAATCCAATAGGAGGTCACTAGACAAAGGTGTAGATGGATTAATAAGATCCTTGAGTTCAATATTGACATCTAGATCACAAAATTGATTAGAGGACAGGGACTTGCCAAATTGATGGCCGAGGCTAACTTGGAGGCTACTCAAATCAATGTTACTGAGGAGAAGACAAGTGTAATATGTAGTTTACAAATGACATCATGGTATACTGATATTGTCTATTATTTGACACATCTTAGGTGTCCAGATGGGCTCACTATTGTTGGAAACATGATTGTCGTTGCACCAAAAGGTTGACCTATTAATGCCCGATACAACTGCCAGAGTTAATGAATCCACGGGAGGCAATTAAGCCATGTCATGAATCCCATGAGAGATGCTGGCTCACTACCAACAATCCCCCCAGTGTCACTCACGGGAGCTTGCGTCACTCGTGGGGGAGATTCAAACCTAGAACCTTTGGGTCTGATACCAATTGTTGGAAACACGATTGCCATTGCACCAAAAGGTTGACCTATTAATGCTTGATACAACCGCCAGAGTTAATGAATCCATGAGAGGTGGTTAAGCCATGTCACAAATCATAAGAATCAGGCTGAAAGTATGCTGAAAAAAATGCATGTGAGAGTATGTGGGGGTCACTTCAAAGCTAAGATGATAGCTCACAAAATTTTGAGAGATGGATATTATTGGCCTTCCTTATTTTCAGATTCCCATGCATTCACAAGAAAATTTGAGGCATGTCAGAAGTTTTCTAGAAAGCTTAAATATTCAGGTGTACTACCTAGGTCACTCCTTTGTAGGTTGAGGCCCCTTTCCATAAATGGGGAATAGATTTTATTGGTGAAGTCAGTGAGAAGTCCAATGGAGACCATAAATGGATCCTAGTAGCTACAGATTACTTTACCAAGTGGATAGAAGCTATCCCTACCAAAAAAGCCACAAGCAAGGTCATGATGGACTTCATTCTGAATCACATCATTGTAAGATTTGGAGCACCATTCAAATTAGTAATGGATAATGCTATGTGCTTTAGATCTAATGAGTTCATAGGTATATGGCATTGAGATGTCATATTCTTCCCCTTATCACCCCCAAGGAAATGGTCAAGTTGAATCAAGCAACAAAAGATTGATGAGAATCATCAAGAGGATGTTGGGTAAAAACAAAAGGGCTTGGGATTCTAAGCTAAGTCTAGCTTTATCGACTGATAGGGTGACTATCAAAAAGGCTATTGGCAAATCACCATTTGAATTCATTTATGACACTCAGGCCAGGTTGCTAATGAATAATCTCCTACCTATTTATAAGTTCATCCAAGAAGAGGCTTTGGACATCCATGAACCAATAAAGGAGAGGATTGAACAATTAACTGAACTAGATGAAGTTAGATGAGATACATAAAGGAACAATCTCAAAATGCAACAAAAGGCTAAGTACTTGTTTTACAAAAGAACTTCAAATATGAAGTTCAAAGTGAATGACATGGTTCTGATGTGGAATGCTAAAGCATTAGAGAAGGGAAAACATGGAAAATTTTAAGCCTTGTGGCTAGGACCTTATGTCATAATAGATCATCATGGAAAAGATTCATATTTCATTCAAACCCTAAATGGTGAAATCCAAGAATTGCCAATGCATGGGCATTTCTTGAAGCAATTCTTTGCTTGATCATATCCATGCACATTTGTATTTTTACTAGAAATAAGTGTGTCACTTGGTGTGCTTTCCCTATTTGTTGTTTTTTGTGGTCTGCTCCCTCTTAGAGATTCATGGATCCTCATGATGACCTTGCATCATCTGTCCCCAACTAGATCCGCTATTAGGACTTGCATTTTTCATGCATTTTCTACCCAAGGTTGCATTTATTCAAGCTTTCTAAAACCTTACTGAAACCCTAGAATCCTAAGATCCTTCAAAGTTTGCCTTTGTTTGCCTAACGTTTCAATGTGTGGATTCTCCCTCATGAAGCCTGGCAAATGATAGAGGATGAAATTCTAAGCAGGTTTACCTTTTGGAGCATGTGGAAATTAATTAAAACTGGGAGATATTCAAGGTCAAGGTCTTGGTCAACGGTCCTCTGGATATTCATATTTAAACTTAAATGTCCTCGCATTTGCTAATATCTAGACAAATTATCCTAACCAAGAAGCTTAGAAAATTGCTAAGTGTAAGTCCTAGTATCCCAATATCTAGATATGTACCCATCAAAATTACCCTAGCAGTATAATGAAGCCATATGAATTGGATATTCTATGTCTGGATATTCAATTGTTAATATCCAAACATTCCCAAATGTCTGGATCCTTTAGTGTGCACATCAGCGATGATGACATCATTAGAACATTCAGCAATGGCATATTATTTCCTAATGTCTAGACATTCCTAAATGTCTAGATCCTCCATTGTGGATGTGATCAGTGAAATCAAAATGAAGATAATAACTAATCTAATGTAAACAACATGATTATACCTTCATGAAGACCTCACAAATCCATGCGGGAAGGAGCTGCACCTGATTAGAGCTCCTCAGATGTTTCCCGTGATTAGGTAGTGTAAATGTGGATTGCTCAAGTGCTCACAACACAATGTAGAGGAGTGATTAGGGATTTGATGCCTGATTTGGATGGAGATGGGGAATGATTAGAGTGATTTTGGCAGAGGTTTGATGAGATGAGTAGATTAGGGAATGATTTTGATAGAGTTCTGATGCATGAAGGAGTCTCCCCAATGGCTTAGAGAGGGTTCCAATTTATAGGATTTTGGAGATGAGGATGAAGGGTCAGGATTCATTTGATGAGATCAAGGGCTAGGAATAAAAGTGAATCTTTTATTCCTAGGGGGTGAATTAATAATTCCCATTTTGGGAAGAGTGGAGAAGTGTGGGGGACAACTGAATTTTAAATTCAGTGAGTGGATGACGAGTGGGAGACAACTGAATATTAAATTCAGTGATTGGAGAAGTGTGGGGGACAACTGAATTTTAAATTTAGTGATTGGAGGAGTGTGGGGGACAAGTGAATTTTAAATTCAGTTTAGTGGATGAGTGGGAGACAAGGTTAATTAAGTGTTATCTTAATTAACTTAAGCCTAGGTTAATTAGATAAATAGGATTTATCTAATTAATAGGGATTAGGGAAATGGATAAATCATCTAAATGAATATTAGGAATATTCATTTAATTGATAGGATAGGGTTGTAAGGTTAAATGAATCAATTAGGTGAATTAATTGATCACCAGGGATATGCAGATTGGGGGAATGGATTAGCGTGAGGTACGGAAAATTAGTTTGTAGAGCAGTCCAATTTTAGGTGTCTACATTTGCCCCTTTGAGATGGTGTTGCAGCTAAGCAACATCATTTCAAAGAAGTTAAAACATAGAGATGGATTGGATAGAAAAAAGATTTTGGTTTGGAGGAATAGGGTAAGGTTTGGGGATAATTGGTAAGGGTGATGCCCCCTTGAGAGGATAGGTGGGTTGCGAGAACATGGTTGTGCTCTTGAAATGGATGGGACAGATTGGTTGAACTGGTCAGAGGATAAGTGGTGGGATGAAAGGATGATGATGTTGGGAGATGATTGGTGGATGATCATTGTGCTGAAACTAAATTTGAGCAATCCTAGGTTTGATATAGCAAAGTGAATATGTTCACCAAGGTATAGAAGACCAGGGTGATGATGTTTATCCAACATTTGCATGGACTAGACACATAGACAAAGGGATGATCTCATGCATGCCCAAGATAGTACAACCTTGTCAAGATGAGGGAAGGGGACTCATAGCATAAGCCCTTAGTACAAAAAAGGTATGATGAACCTTAGATGCATAAGGAGACCAATATGCTAGAACCGACCCTATGATCAATCAAGATATGAATACTAGCTTGGAGTAATGAAACCAACCCACAAGCACATCATACAAAAGCAAGACTATGCCCCATTCTAGATGTTTTTGCCACATACCATGATATAATAAGATCAAGGTAGTTTTGATGTGATCTTCAAATAGGACAAAAGATAAAAATCAAAAACAAAAAGACCAACGAACCAAAACAAATAGCCATTGTCTCTCTTGCCAAAATGGATAATGATTGGATAGATTTTGCCTATCGTAGGAAAGATATATCCTAAGGCAGGAATCAATTGATGATTGGATCATGATTAGTTGATGTTGTGATGATTGGATAGATTCTTCCTATCGTAGGAACGACATATCCTAAGGCAAGTATCGATTGATGATTGGATCATGTTTTGTTGATGTAAGATTGGCTCAAGATATGATGGTGACAAGTTATGGTTGATGCTGATTTGATAGTTGATGATTTTTGATAAGGGATGATGCTTTGATAGGTAATGCAATACTTGGATCTAGTGTAATCTTATTGAGGATAGATGTGATGATGATGAGAATGTGATGGAGCAAGTTTTATTTGTGTGATGGATAGATTATTTTTGGAGTTTTCTATTGTTTTGGGATTTTTTGATTTTGTGATGTTTTTGTATTTTTTGATTTTTTTTGTGATGTTTTTGTATTTTTGATTTTGTAGAAAGGGCATGATTTATTATGATGGTTGTCATGGATTTCATGTGGTTAACCTTTGCGCTAGATACCAATGACAAGGGAACACCAAGTCTAGAGGTGAAAGTGATGGGGTTAGATAGGGAGATTAGATAGCTGATTCGTGATAGATGAATGGACAAGTGATAGGGATGCGTGTTAGATAGATGGAAGATAAGGATGAGGGGATTGTAGGATTTTCTCCAAGGGCTAGTTTGCAAGGAATCATATGTCCCAATGTCTAAAGAATTTTGCATGATGGGCTCATGTGTGAATGGATGGTCTTTGCAATAGATGAATGGAGGATATACTTTAAAAGGGGGTATGCCAAGAGGTCTCCAAAGCATGTTGTTGATATGTTGCCCCTTGTCTTTATCAAGATCTAGGGGTGAGAGATGGTTGAAACAAGATATAATGGATATAATGGATGGGAAATGATAGGATACCGAGGGGATGGTGGATAGGAATATGATAGGATAAAGCTAAGACAGTGGATAAGATGTGCAATGATATGATGGATGTGGATGAAGGATACGGTTTTGCCCCCAAGTGTAGGGATGAAAAATGGATGGGATTACGCATGACACCCACAAGGGGTTTTCATCACGGTATTTGCCCAAGGCGTCACAAGGAGTGGTTTTCACCATTGGACGGATTTTTTCTCTTTACTATTTTCTTGATTTTTTTATTTTTTTGCTTTTTTGCTCTTTTGATGGAATGGGGACACTAGCGTCTATTTCCATAGCAAGGAGAAGATGGTCCCATGTTGGATAGCATTATGGATTATAATTGCATGGATTGTTGGAAGATAGGAGAAGATGGAATGGATGGTGGATAATGGATGATGATGTGGATTATGTGGATTATGCAAAAGCATGGACCATAGGAATGTGATGGGGGAGATATGTAGGATAATGAATGAGAGATGGAGAGATGGAGGTATGTGGGAATTGCAAGTGATGGAGGGGAACCAAGACCAATGGTTGCACACATCATGATGTATTTGGAAGCTTGTACTTTGGATGTGGAGTTGGGAGTAATGGGGATCAGGATGGGAGATTTTTGAATGGTCGATTTGGGGTTTTAGGGACCCAAATGGACTTAGGTGTTGGGGAATTTTTGAATGGGGAGGGGGATGTTTGGGATTTTGTAGTGGATTGGGAGGTGGATGCCTCATTTGTTTTAATTGATCTTTGTTTAGGGACCCAGACCATTTTTGTTTTTGCTTTGTCTTTTGATGGTGTGGGCTTTGATAGCCTTTTGGATTTTTCAGGTTGATTGGAAGGGATAATATCCTTAGGCTTTTGTGCTTTATGAGTTGAGGCATTCAAATTTTTGAATCCCATGGATTTGGGGGAAGCTTCATGTTTGAAAGATGTGTGCTTTTGTTGGTCTTGATTGGGAATTTTAGTGGTTTTATGGATGGAGGGCTAAAAAGTAGATTTTTGGATAGATTGGTGAAGTGATTTAATGATTGGGATATTGGGAGTTGGTAGGATAGGAGGTAAAGTGGATTTGTGGGTAGGGATGTTGGGAGTTGGTAGGATAGGAGGTAGAGTGGATTTGATAGGGATCTTTGGAGTTGGAAGTAGTGGAGGTAAATTTGTTGGAGGGAGATGGATGGTCACATGCTTTTGCAAATGATAGGATGATGGAGGAGGGATGGCGACATATGTTTTGGAAATGCGATGAGATGCACCATGTGTGGGATTGGATGAATGGATTTCAGAAGGTGTGTGGGTGGTACCAACATGTTTGTTTTGTTTGTCTTGGGATGTATAGCCAAGGCCATGCAAAGATGGATGGAATGTGGTGTGGATGGGCTCCAAGATGCCTTGTTTGTGAAGGCCTAAGCCTTTGCCTTGATAGTTCATAAGTTGGAGCATGTGACATGCAATGGGATGTTTGTTGCTTCGGAAACAAGATGCGAGTCCATTATTTGTTGGAGATAGATAGGGGGTGGATAGAAGTTGTTCACCTCCTACAAGGGAGTCACCACAGATGAAAGTGCTTGTTACAAGTGAATAGGATGATGGATTTGGGATGGGATTGGTAGATGGAGGTAAAGGATTCATGGGGGATGGTAAAGGGGTGGTAGAAGATGGCAGGGGATCAATAAGGTGATCCATAGATGGGAGGGGATCGGGTATGGGATTAGATGGGATGGTTAGATCTTGATTAGGAGAAGGGGTTGATGTTTCAACATGCTTTGGATTTGATTCTTGGCATAGCTCATGTGGTTGGGTAGAAGTGGGATTGACTTGGATAGATGTGGTGGGTGCTTGGATGGATGTGATAGGTGTTTGGATGGATGTGATAGGTGTTTGACTTATGTGTTCTTGAACATGGCTACATGGTGGTTCTTGACTTATGATAGGGGGTTGTTCAAGAGGTTTGGTGGATGTTGGATTGCATGAGGGTGTTTGATTCCTTGCTAATAGCCAATGGATGGTATCCTTCATGATTGTGTGGGTTGAAGAACAATATAATGGATGGATAGTAATGGTGGATGGTGTAGGAGTAGGATTGGGATTGGAGAGGTGGGTGATGGGAGTAGGTAGGGATGGTTCTTGGATGGGATTAGGTGTGGGACTAGATGGTGGTGTTGGAGGGGTGGGGGATTTGGGGAATTCCTTTTCTTTGCTTGGTGATGTTCTTTGGAGGAAATCCCACAAGGATTCACTGGATGTCGTGGGCTTAGGACTTGGAAGATTTGATGGTGGAGTAGATGGTGGATGTGTGATAGGGGTTGCTGGATTAAGAGACACATAAGTTGATGGATTAAGGTTGATAAGGTTGGAGGGAGATTGTGTGGGGAGATTTGGGATGGATGGATTGTAAGGTAGGTAGGGTGATATAGGGATTGGAGGATGGGGATTAGGGGATGGGGGATTTGAATGGGGAGATGGTTGTTGGTAGAAGGTTTGGATTTCGGGGATAAAGTGTGATAGATTGGTGTTCCCTTGGTCAAAGTGAGCATGACAAAGGTTGGGGGATGGATAAGTTGGAGGTATTGATGGGTTGGATAGGTATGATGGCATGGATGTGTAAGGGGATGAGGATTGATATGAGGGTAAAGGTTGACATGATGAAGGTTGATATGATGGAATTTGGTATGAGGTTGAAGGTTGATATGAGGTTGCTGGAGTGGATATGTAAGATGTTGAAGGTTGATATGATGGTTGAAAGAATGAAGATTGATATGATGTGGATGGGGATGATGTGTAGGGTGTTTGTTGATATGATGGAGGTTGGTATGAGGTCCATGGTGTGGATATGTAAGATGTTGAAGGTTGATATGATGAGGGTTGGTATGATGAAGATGGGGTAGGGGTTTGTGATTATCCAATGATGAGGTGTGCTAGGGGTATATCTTTAATGTCATTTTTGAATTGTTCCTTAGCATTAGGATCCTTGTTCTCATAGACTTTTCGAAGTCTTTGTAATTGTTGTATTGATTCATAAAGATCCATTTTTTTGGAGAGATATGAGATGAAATGGAGGATAATGGATGATTGTGATGTTGAGGATTAAATTTCAAGACCTTAGGATGATTCGATTTGATTTGATGAATGGTTCTTTATGCTTAAGATAGACTAATGATCTTAAGCAAGAGGGTTGATTGGGTTGATTTGATTAGGTGATCAATTAAGGTCTTGATTTTTGATTGGGTTGATTCAGATTTGGAGTTTTATAATTATGTTGGGGGATTTTGTTAATGATGTGGATAATTGTGGTTGGGATTTTGGATGAGGGGATTGATGGAGGATGAAGGAGACTAGGTCCTTAAACAAGGATTAAGTTGTAAAAGATGATCTTTGATTAAGGATTAAGAATTGGAATGTTTGATTAGAGATGATAACAGATGAGGGATGACTAATGTTGGATTTGATTTCAGTTTTGGATTGATGTTATGATTTTGATTTTTCTTGGCAAGTAGACAAACAATCAAGCAAGAAAACAAAATGGCTAAAGGTTTGATTTATAAAAATGTGATAATCAAGCATGCACAACCTAAGGTGAAGCAAGGACAATACTTGTGGAATAAGTAGAGGGATTTTGGCTTCTAGCACAATGGTTTGTAGTAAGTGCTTTCGTTCAGGTGGTTATACGTGCGGCAGTGCTACTCTCCATTATAGAGTCTCCCAGCCTCCAAGGGTTACACCTTGGAGGGTTTTGGGGGAGGTTGGCTATCGGTATAACACAACAACACCTGTTGCTTATGACTTTCATCACAAACACCTTATTTTATATAGCAGCTTGAAAAAACTTAGCTTTAGCTTATTACCACTTGGGTCGTTCCCACCTTTCGAAGTGGGGTGGTAGGCCCTCTAAGGATTAACAAAAGCAACACAACCACAAAAAAAAATTTGATCCCCAAGTTCATACAAAGAAGCAATGGGAAAGCATACATATATTTTGTGCTTGCATCACACTAAACATGGTTCATTTTAGATCTTTGGATTATGTTGGGGGTGATTAATGCAAGTGTTGTGAGAAGCTTTTGATTCCCAAGGTCACCAAATGGTGTGAGGGAAGAGCATACACTTTTCACACTACAAGCACAAATCATGAAAACACTTCACACAAATTAGATTGATTTTCTTGATTATATGAGTGAAGAATGCAGGTTGTTGTTCTTTTTAATCCAATGATGTGATTGATGCAATTTGTGGTTCTTTTTAAAAGCCCAAAATCAAAGTGTTTTGATAGTTGTTTGTTGCAAGCAATGATTAATTTTAGTTGCACCAAAATCAAATGTTCTTTATACTGAGGCATACAAAGATTCTTTTTAGGTGCACCAATGAAGATGTGTCTAATCTACTAAATCCTTGCAAAAGATGTTAGTAGTTTCAAGATGATGGTCTTGGATGACCTGAAGAAAAGAGACCCAACCCTGCACAGATCCTTAAGCTAGTACAAAAAAATAGTGCTAAAACAGAGGGAAGATAGCGCTAATACAGAAGATAGCACTAATACAAAAAATAGCACCAATATGGCATAGAGTTGGTCAACAGATGATTTTAGAAAAAAATTGCCATAGTCTCCCCTTCTTCGTTCAAGATACCTGTAGAAATAGAGAGCAGATAGAATAGAAAGTCAAAAAAATAGAAGGAAGACAAAGAAAGATGGATGGATTTGTGAGTGAAAGTTAGGGGAGAAAGTGCTTAGGACCTGCAAAAAAAACACATCTCCAAAACAAAAACTTACAAAAAAGAGATTAGATATGGACCTTGAGGGTCCCACCGGGCATGCCAAATGTGATCAGTGAAATCAAAATGAAGATAATAACTAAGCTAATGTAAACAACATGATTATACCTTCATGAAGACCTCATAAATCCATGCGGGAAGGAGCTGCATCCGATTAGAGCTCCTCAGATGTTTCCCGTGATTAGGTAGTGTAAATGTGGATTGCTCAAGTGCTCACAACATAATGTAGATGAGTGATTAGGGATTTGATGCCTGATTTGGATGGAGATGGCGAATGATTAGAGTGATTTTGGTAGAGGTTTGATGAGATGAGGAGATTGGGGAATGATTTTGACAAAGTTCTGATGCATGAAGGAATCTCCCCAATGGCTTAGAGAGAGGTCCAATTTATAGGATTTTGGAGATGAGGATGGAGGGTCAGGATTCATTTGATGAGATCAAGGGCTAGGAATAAAAGTGAATATTTTATTCCTAGGGGGTGAATTAATAATTCCCATTTTGGGAAGAGTGGAGAAGTGTGGGGGACAACTGAATTTTAAATTTAGTGAGTGGATGATGAGTGGGAGACAACTGAATATTAAATTCAGTGATTGGAGGAGTGTGGGGGACAACTAAATTTTAAATTCAGTGATTGGAGGAGTGTGGGGGACAAGTAAATTTTAAATTCAGTTTAGTGGATGAGTGGGAGACAAGGTTAATTAAGTGTTATCTTAATTAACTTAAGCCTAGGTTAATCAGATAAATAGGATTTATCCAATTAACAAGGATTAGGGAAATGGTTAAATCATCTAAATGAATATTAGGAATATTCATTTAATTGATAGGATAGGGTTGTAAGGTTAAATGAATCAATTAGGTGAATTAATTGATCACCAGGGATATGCAGATTGGGGGAATGGATTAGTGTGAGGTATGAAAAATTGGTTTGCAGAGCAGTCCAATTTTAGGTGTCTACAGTGCACATCCAGATCCCTTTCCAAAGAAGCACTTAGCGATAGTGACATCATCAGGATATTCATCTTGGGATATTTTGTGAGTTCTAATATCCAGATATTTCCTAATATCCATGCCCCTGTATAACAAATGATAGTAAGACATGTGTCCACATGGATACCCCAACCTGTTCTAAATAGAATTGAAGCCTGATAACATTCTTTCGGTCAATGAGGGTTGACCTAACCTTCATGCTAACATCATATGGACATATCCACATGGATATCTATATGGACATATCCAGATATCCATATCCATACTCATTTCCATGGATATCTCAATTCTATGTCTCCAAGTTGTGTGGATTTCTACCTGTCTCTGTAGCTTGCTAGCCCTCCACGATCGATCATACATGGTGGAATCTTCTCAAAGGGGCCATTATATTTCCATGATCAAGTGTTTCCCCATGCTTTCAGGATTTTAAAGGACTATTAAAGCTATGATAACTATATTGCAACAATATTTGTAAATGTCTTAGAGGCTAGTGATTTGCGGTTGCACCTGTATCTGGGTATGATCAAAATTGTCTATTGTAAGAGGATAGTTGGCCTAGAACTTGTTTCTCCCTCATTCCTATAAGAGGGGAGTCAAGGCCATTCTATCGGGGTTCTGAATCTTTGTCTTGAAATAGTAGTCAATTTGTGTCTGAGTCTATATTATAGAAGATAGTTTCTTGTTCTTGTGTGTTCAAATCTACAGAGCAATACATCATTTTCAAAGTTGAATGTATTACTTGTTGTAGGATTATCTACATAAGTGTATTCCATTGGAGTTAATATGATTGATAAATATCAAGGGTATTTTGATTCATCTTTATAGTATGTTGCAATGTGTGTATTATTTTCAACTTTCTCTCAAGGAGAGGAATAATTTGCTTAAACAATACTTTGTTAATTTCATTATACATTGTGTTTTAAAGGATAATTTTGTAATTCTTAGTATAGGAAGCATTCATGCAAGGAATTAGTGCTACAAGTACAATTGTAATAAAGAAACATTACTTGAAAGATACATCTGATTTAGGCAACTTGACTCTGTAACCCTGGATTAGGCATTGATCTCTCAATAGGCTGATATTATGATTCAGATCCATCCAAACAAATCAAAATCATTTCTATTTCTATACTATTTTAGAGTAGAATTGAAGTTTTTATTGTTCTCAACCAGGTCATAACTGTATTGCCAAAGGATTAAGCCAATCTAAGAAGAATTAGACATTTATTTGGTATATTGTTATTGAGAACCTATGTTTATACAACAACATCCAACATTAGTCAAGATATACCCATTAGATATTGTATAGGTACACCTACCTTGGTCTTACAGAACCAAAAGTGCAGAGGATTTTTCAACTTATTGTTGTAATCCTATTAGTTAGCCATTGACCCAGAGCCTTTAAGCATAAGAAATTGGCTAGATCTTTAGAGGACTCTGACAATCAATTGGAAGAACCAACACCTTTGCCCTTATTTTTTATACATAACATTTTGGTGAACCTATGTTTTTGCTAAACATTTCATCTTGCTAAGTGTTGTAAATTAGATTTGCATTTTATATTCATCATCCTACATTCAAAAATCTTGCATAAAAATTAAAAATTTTGAAAAAAATAGGCATTTTTGGCTTGCATTCAGACATAGTTTGCACTATTTTCCTTGCACATATTTGAAAACATTTATTTTTCTGATATTTACATCAAATCTGAGATAAATTGCAGCATTTCATATGTTTATCATCATTTACCTTGTATTTGCATCTCTCATTTGCTAGGGTTTTGCTTGAAATTTTGCATTTTTTCATATAACCTAGTAATTTCAAAAGCGAGGGTTTGTATTTAAAATCTTGTTTCAGATTTTATTACTCATTTTAACACTCTTTCAAATATGATTTTAGACTAGTGTTTCAGCATTGTGTTTTATTGCATTTAGATTTCAAATTTTGCATTTACACATTGTGTATTTTAACAAAAATAAGCATATTCATTCATCTTGCCTTAGTTTTGACTTTGCATTGAGCATTGTATCATGTTGGCATCATTTCCAAATCTGATCTGAGTTATTTTATACATTAAATCAGTTTTTATTTCTTTCACCCATCATTGGGCATAATTTCATAACATTTTTACATTTACATTGAAAAAAGTGAAAAAAATTGAGCATTTTAGGTGCATAAACAAGCATAGATTAGTGTTGTTTCATTGCATTCATTCTAAATACCTTGAATTTAAGATATTACACTCATATTCAAGAATATATTCATTTGTCATTTGAAAACTTTGCATAATTTCAAACCATTATGTGAAAATTGACAAACTTTAAATTACATAGCGTGTATTTCAACACTATGTGTTTACACACCTCATCCATATATTTTGATAAAAAAATATTTAAAATCATCAACTTTGCCTTGTTATGTAGTACTCTTTCCTCCCATCCACTCTATTTGTTGTGGACTCTGTGTGTATTTTTACCTATTTCCCTCAAACAAGTGCTCGGGTGTGAAATAGTCTCACATCTAGGGTGTATGAAGTATCATAAAAATTTGCATGAGAACTATCTTACTAGACCCTATTGTATATTTCTAATAAGATATATTCCATGATGGCATCCTCATGTTATTATTCTTTGAAATCTTTGCATAACTATATCCTAGATTTTGAAAATTTCTCTAAATCCACTGACGTGAACCCCCATATTCTAGAGCACATAGCATCTATAATTGATATTGATGTTTCTAAATGTTCTACACATGAAGTCAAATTACTTTGTTATATACATGATTTTGATAGCTTCACAATGATCATGGATGCACATCCTTTGATATTCAAAGATTTAACCAAATTCATCCCTATGAATCCTCATGAGAAAGATGAGCGTGAAAATTCTTCTTCTCCTAATTCTTTGGAACTAATATCTCAAATATATGATGATGAGGATGATTCTATGAGTGACACTATTCCCCCTTTAGTTGAATGGTCCAACACCTTGGACATCCCTAAAGAAGTGAAAACCCTTTATCCTCCTCCTTTGATTGAATATTCAACTACCTTGGATATCTCTAAGGATGTGAAGACCTTGGGTAGCTCTCCTTTGGTTACAAGATCTATTCAATTGGACATCACTAAAGATGAAACCATCAACAAACAAGATCAAAGAAATGTGAATTCCATTACCTTTGATAGGTTTCTTCCACCCACTAAGGGGTTATTAGAAGCATGTAGTAATATTCCTAAGATGATTGTGTGAGGGGCACCTAATGCACCTTCTTGCTTAAAATCAGAAATTACAGTTCAAGGTGATAGAAAACCACCTCAACCCCTGGATTATTTTCTAAACTATGCAAGACAAATCACTCAAAGAAATCAAGGTGTTCAAAATAGGTTGCAACAACCACATTATAATGTAATTGCTCACACATACAATACCCATAATAACAAGCAAAGTAAACAAGAACAACATGTGCCTATCTCTCTTCCATCCTCTCAACCTATGCTCCCTCCACCACCTCATCTTACTCATAAAAGTGGTCAAGAATATGATCTTGTTGAGAAACTTGTGCCACTTTGGCTAAGATTTCTCTTTGGGATTTAATACAAACATCGCCTACATACCACAGAATGCTCCAAGAAGATTTACAAAAGGTGATTGTACCACCTGCTGTTAAGCTAAATGATGTAATAGCACTGTTAGACTATATGCATGTGACAAAAATAGATATTATGTTTCAACAACATGAAATACCATCAAGTAAAGATGAATATGATCTACTTATAATATGTGTCATGATAGATAAAAAAAATTGATAAAGCAAGTTATGATTGACAATGGATCAACTCTTAATGTTTGTGGCATGGATTTACTATGCAAATGCAAAATTGACACTTCTTTAATCAAATAGGGTAAGATTAGCATTCATGGATTTGATAATACTAGGAGACAATCTATGGGTACAATTACTTTACTTGTAAAGGTTGGACCAATGACAGTATCTACCCTTTTTCATGTTATGCCTGGTTTGCTTTCATATAATATGATTCTCAGTAGATCGTGGATTCATGTCATGAGGGTAGTTTAGTCCACCCTTCATCGATCACTAAAGTTCATTTATCAAAACAAGCTCTACATAGTGGAAGCATGACCTGAACAATTGTTTACATATTGAAATGCAAAGACAAGCCAATAATGATATAAGTTTAAATAGCTTACGAGTTGATTCATCAATACCTCTTGCCAAAGATAATGTGGTGCAAGACCCTAAACCATCAAATGCACTTTTTGGTGATGATTGGGGTTCATTAGACTTTACTCCTCATGGGTCAGGGGAGTATACACTTAATAACTCTGACACATCAAAAGTCGCATCGATCTCATCTAAGCAATCTTTAGAAACACCTGAGAAACCTAAAGTCTCCTTGGTAGAAAACAAAGACAATACTCTTACCTATACTATAGATTATGACACCTACGAGGCCTCACCATATTCTAAAGAAATGACATCCCTCTATGGTCAAGGATTTAAAATCCTTTATAAAAATTGCGACTATGTAGGCAATGGTTGTGGTGTAAATCAACAAGGAATCAAGGTACCTTAACAAGTTGCTGGAATTAACTACATGACTAGTATCAGATACCATTCTTTGAAGCTTACCAAAGCCTAGCATCATCAATATTAATATAATATCAACAAGACCAGAATGACATGCGAGATATCCTGGGATGATAGAGAAGGATTATCCGCTAGGAAATATCCCTTTGAATCAGGCAAGTATTTCTCCCTATTTAAGCCACACTCGATGTAGCACCTGTAGACACTTAAAATTGTCCATGCCTTGCAACAACACATTTTGTCCTAAGTCCTAGCATAATCCCACTTATAAATCCCATTTAATCACCTAACCAATTAATTAAATAAATCACATTTTATTTAATTAATTCCCCCTCACTTGTCTCAAATAATTCAAATAAAATATTTGAATTAAATTCCTCACCTTTTACCGCATGCAAACAAGTGTCATATGACTTCAACCACTTACATGCATAAATAATTTAAATAAACTTCTATTTAAATTAGACTTATCCTACACATGTCACATGACTACAATCCCATTTATTCCCACTATTCTCCTAATTTTGGCTACTTGTCATAACCCTTTATGGTATGTCATAATAACTAAAATTGCCTTTTAATCCTAGCCATCCACATCACACAATTGGATTTCAATCCTAGCCCTTCATTTGATCCCCTTTCCCTCTATAAATCAAGCTTCATTTTCCTATCCAAACTCTCACACACTCATACAAATCATTTTCATATAATCATACAATCTTGAGCTATGTTCTGCTGCAGCTATGAGCAACCAACAACCCTTCAACATCATGCATTCTCATGCAAGATCAAGAAGAGCCATGGAGATCAATCAAGTCTAGTGTGGACTCGATTTGAATTTTAGTTTCATTGTTTTTCATTTTCATGCTAGCTTGTCCTTCATGGTGCTAGTTAGGGTTTAGTTTAGTTTATTTTTCTTAACATTAAATCTAATTTTCCCTAGCTACAAACTGGTGAACCCGACTTGAACATGTGAAAATCTAATATTTTCTATTGAGTTTTCATGATTGACTTTTGCAAGTGACCTCTAGAGCTCAAGCGAACTTCACCATTGAGGCTAGAAGGCTTGAGAAATGAAAAATGACATAAAATTCGTTAGATTTCCCTCACTATGAAATTTTTGCATTTTTTTGAATTTGTTTTTATATTACAAGTCAGTACCATATGGATCCATATTGTATGAACTGACCGTACTAACTGGGTGGTGTCTGTGTTCTACTCTAGTTTTACATTGCAGGTTGTGGATTCCTTTGTTTGTTAGTTTGAAGGTCTATGTTTCTACAGGTTTAAGCAAATAAATCCTTGGCTGACTAGCTATAAACTTTAGCCACTGTCCAATTGAATATTTGTCACTGACCTTCAAAGCCCTGGCAACCACTAGTTGAAAACCCTAACCCAACCACCATTTTCCTCCGTACGGCCCGTCTAAGCCCTCAACTGCTGTTTCAAACCCCAGTCGCTACCAATTGTGCAATTGTCTCCCCATCCATGACTTGGCCACCACCTACTAGTACCATTCCTCTACTTGAGCTCATCCCTTTGCTCTGCAAAGACCCTGACACCTCCTAACATTCTCCTCCACTCATACTTCTCCTATCATCGACCACATCTTGGAGTGTCACTTCCGCTATCAAGTTGTTCGCCACCCTTTAGGAGTGGCCCCACCACTACATCTTCCGCCCTTAGGGCTTTTGGGCCCTAAGCCCCAAATGCTACAGGCACTTGGTCATTGTTTTGACCAAGGGAATAGGGTTATAAGCCTCCCTCATTCCTTTTTACTTTTTTATTTTTCCTCTAATTTGCCCTTGGTCATATGAATGACCAGGGCTCAAATCTAAATCATACCTGCCAACTTTAACTCTTAACCACTAGCACCAAACCTAAACCGCCATCTTGTAATGTGACTAGTTTAACACTAGACCACTAGTGGTCGGTTGTAACAGTCAGGGTACCTATCACCTTCTACATGCCCTAAATATGGCATTTTTTTTTCTTTTGCTCATAACTTCTGCATACGGTATTGAAATCACATAAACAAGGACTCATCGGAAAGATGGATTGATGAACTTCACAATGGTGTAACTTTTATCATGTGACTATGTCATTTTTTAGAATTTTTCTCAATCAAAGTCAAACTTCATCTCAAACTTCAAACAAGCATAACTTGAGCAAATTTAATTTGATTTTCACAATTTTTTTAAAAAAGTGCTTAGAATTTTATATACTTTCTGTTGCAATCCATTTTCTTATATCTGTTCATTTGCATCAGATTTAATCAGATTTAATTAGATTTTTAATTTTTCACATAACGATTTTCTATGCAAGTTTTCTTGTTCCATGCTCATTTCGGTGGCTTGTTGGTGCATCTAAGGAGCTGGAGTAGCATTTGGATCAGTCACAATAGCAAGTAGGAAAGTGAAAACAATCAGGTGCATACACTCCATCTTTCATCTCTAATCATTCCTTGTCAAACATACTTGAATTTGGGGCTTAAAAATAAAATTTGTTTTATATCACATTTAGATTTTGGGCTTAAAGTGAATCTTGTCTTCAATCACATATAAAAAATTAGGTCTAAAATTAACCATTGTTTTCCATCACATCTTGATTTGGGATCTAAAAAGAACAAGTGCTTCCATTGTTTGCTTACACACATTTCATTTCTAAAGGTCAATTAACAAATGTGAGTGTGAATCAAGTGTACCTCACTTGGTTTGATTTTGTCATACCCTTTATAAGGCCTGCTTGGAGACACACCACTCCAAGGGATGACCTCAATCGAGGTGTGAATTGAAGGACACCCTCCTTGGGAGTTGGAATCTTATCACTCTTGGCTAAGCGCCAAATAACTTTATACCTTTGGGAAGTGAAGATGAAGAGTGGGTTACCCCTTTCTCCTAGCTATGTGGCAGGATTTTGCTTTCATTTCATTTCCTTATTCAACCTTGTGCAACCTAGTTTAAGACCTAATTGGCCACACCTACCTAACTAATTCTAGGGCTTGTTGATGTGTTGTCCACATATACTTTCTTAATCATCACAACATTTCATCTTCAAATTCAAAATTTTCTTGTGTCTTGCGTGAGTGATTCATGTGTGTACAGGTGTGATCCTTTGTTTGATCATTGCCAAATCAAGCTATAAACAACAAACACATAAATACAAGCCATTCTAAGTTTTATTTCCAATGCAACCATCATTGTCATATCCAATCAAATTTCATCCTAACCCAATCATAATCATTCCATCATTCCACATCATCATCTTAATCCTAGTCAACACTTGTCAAAATGGTCATAATCCTAAGCAAGCTTTGTTGGAAATAAGGTGTCTCAACCTTGGTAATTCCTTGCATTTATTATTGTAAAGTAATTTATTTACTTAGCCTATGTTGTAATTATTGCAGTACACAAGACACTGAGAGGGGGGGTGAATCAGTGTCCTATAAAACAGACTTGTTTTTGGCAACACTTAATTAACTTTTACCAACTATGAACTGCAACCTTGAATATTGCAAGCAAGACATTCATTTAAGAACCAAGATGAACTATCAAACCAACTTGTGAGCATGAACAGACAGATGAACTATTTGTGAACTATGAAGAATCATTAGAACAATTCATCAAGACAAACAATAGAGGCAAATTGTTACTTCATTGGACAGAGATAAGTATCAAAGTATTATGCATTTGTACTAGTTTACTATGAGCATCATATAATAGTTAAATTATAAAATAATGAAAAAAAAACTCATGAGCAGAACAACTAATCATAACATAGAGATTGTCCTGAGTGGAAAACAATCTGGGGCATAAAAATCACTTGAAAAATATGTCACTAGCTTATTTAATGAATCTCACTGATTACAAGCCTCATTGGCTACAAAAATGCCTCACTGGCAAAGGTCATTTCATGTCTCACTAACTTGACCTTTCAATACAAGTTTCAATCATGAAGAAAAACAAATATAGAGGGACACTCTGTTTCACTAATCCTCAAACTCTGATCTAATATCAATGATAATGTATTCAATCATCTATCCTCAATATTACATCAGGTGTATATACAACCACACTAAACATTATATCAGTAACATATTTATAACATATCTTTTTCATTTACATTTTACTTTGTTTTGTAGGTATAACCATTTTTGTGGTTCCATAACTATCATATAGTTTTCTACTCGAATGTCCATTTCATTTTTAGTTATTAACCATAACTAGGGTCACAAACCCTTATTGTATCATCCCATTACAATGAAGAACAAAATAATGTCTCTTTTACAAAAAATCTTAACCAGGTTCGAAATCCCATTTTTTTCATATCATAAGATGTGAAGTTTTCTAGCTGTGAATCCCATATATAGGTATAACTACTTAACTAAAGAACCTTAACAAAACATATCTCTTTTGAATCATTCATAGATAATGCTCTTAGAAAGAAAAATTGTCACGAAATGAAACTTATTTTATGCAAAGACCACTCAATCATAACTATCGTT
Organism: Cunninghamia lanceolata; assembly: GCA_027924645.1. Taxonomy (NCBI): domain Eukaryota; kingdom Viridiplantae; phylum Streptophyta; class Pinopsida; order Cupressales; family Cupressaceae; genus Cunninghamia; species Cunninghamia lanceolata. The sequence goes on from BSBN01000798.1 coordinate 3,789,823, forward strand.
GTTAAAGGTAAAGCTAAAAGAGGGAAAATCATAACAACATCACTTGAAAATCTCTGTTAAAAGTCAAACTTTCATAGTCACAATCTCCCATGTATATTTCAGAACCTTCTGTTGTCACAAATCTTCATCATTTTTATGTAGGGTATGAAACCCTAAGTATGAAGCTTATAATCGAAGCTCAAAACATTACCATATGAAAAAACAAAGAATACCTTTTGCCTAATTTGTCACCATGTAACCAGAGCTGTAGGTAACCCTAGCATGACCGATGACTTCCAACAAAGAAAACTTTCACTTTACCATGTCAAAATATCCATAAACCTATTTTAGAGGTCATCACTTAAGAACATGTCGATGAAGAATATTTGCAATGTATGTGATGCCCACTAGGAGAATAACACAAGAGACACCCGATCATGGTCAACACTTACACAACATTGCATGCCTTAGACTGTAGCTCATAACAAACATTATAACTATTTCCATGTGTGTCAAGACCACTACATCATCCCATTAGGAGCTCATCATCTCTTATGTAAGAAGGAGCACTACATCAATGCATAATAATGGAGACAATTATGTATTTGATATGAATATGATTAAAGAATGCCAATCCATGTTGAACTAATCAAGACACCAATGCACATAAAATATGCCTCATAATGGATGCCAAACTAAGTCATACTGAACATGAACCCAAATTCAATGATTGTTACCATAATAGCATAATGCCCACTAAACATAATGTCAAAGTGCCCGATGTCATCATAAAACATAGTGCTAACCAATTTGATCAAAAACATCAATACCTTTTATCATAGAGACATAGTGTCCAATCAACACAACATCATAGAGGCCATATGGGCAATGTATGAAGCATTATCTGACAATTGAAATGTTATACAAACTGTAACAAACCATCAACATCATGAAGATGACATGGTTAGAGGATCAAAGAAGCCAAGCTATCAAACTGATATCATGTATGCCATGAAATCATAAATAGACCACAAAGTGCAAGAGCATAATATAAAATATAATTGTATCGCCCTCATTGTCATAGGTGCCATGTAAGCAAAATATGTAAAAATGCTATGAGTAGCCAAACATCATATGTGCCATATACCATCACACCGTATCATGATAACCAACTATAGAGAGCATATCACATAACCCAATATGGGAAGTTGTGAACCATCACAACACCAACATAAGCAGATCACCAACATAAGAGCATAACAAACATATGCTAGCATGTACCATTGTATCAAACAATTGTGCCAACAATATGAATAGATAGGAACTCCATCAATACAAAGTAATCATGTGTCATACTATACCACATCCAACTAAGAGAGATTGTGTCTTTGACATCAAGGACAACAACTAAGGACACCAAACTCCCCCTTTGTCCATGATGGAAAAACACAACTCTCTCTCCCCCTTTTTGACATCAAAGACAAAGGGAGAAAGAAAGTATGTTGATGCCTCAAGGAGATACATTGAGATCATTGTAATCTTGAAATGTGAAACAATATCAGAAATATAAAACCATACCATGACTATCTCATGAAGCAGTAAGACTCAGAATAGCCTAAAACACATCTACGCTTGTCAGTACCATATAAATGAATATAGATATATCAAAGAAAGGGAAACAACTGTATATGCTAAACAAGCAGCTAATAGAATAACACTGTCACCATGAATATGCATGAATCTGCATGCCAAAGATCAAAGACAAGGAACCAAAATGCCATCAATTGAACCAATCTATATAATGACATGCCATGAACTATACCAACAATGCTCCCAAACTGTACCAAATGCCATGATGAACTAGGACAACACCATTAAATTGCTTCCAAAACATTATGCAATAAGCAATAATAATGATGATTACCACTTGTTGGAATGATACATTACTATTAACTTATCATAACATAATAATGATAATGCCTATAACAATCAATCACAAAACATACTTGCTTTACTTTATGCCATCACTTTCATAGATTAAGGTATTGCCATTGACCATACACTGTGATCTCATAAAATTCTACTCAACACGTGATGTTGTAACAAGGACAATACAAAAGAGGAACCAAGCACCAAAACAATAAAGAAAGATGTATCAATGTGTACACCTGATCATTTGCCAATCTCTCTGCAACATAGGAACTATATGAACTCCTCTGCAAGTAATCTGCATTACTAATGTTCTTGTGTCCTAAAAACACTATTTATCATAAATTCCTATATCTTTGAAGCTATGATGAAGGAAGGATGATGAATACCAAACAAACTGTATCAAGAGTATCCATCTTGAGACAACCATGTAGACATCCTAATGAAACATCAAAACTATATTACAACAATTCACCATATCAAAATAAACTCACTTTAATGTTCATTACTCATCTTGCCAACCTTGACTCAAGTCATGCTGTTCTGTTGAGATTTATGAAGATAGCCTTTGACCTTCTTTAAACATTTTGCTAATTTGGCATCTCAAGTTATTTGGCAATTATAAACCTCTTAAGCCCTTTGACGAAACCAACATGTCTTGCACACCACTATCCTGATGAAGCTTTTAAGAACATAATCATGATGAAAAAGAGCAAGTGTAAACAAGTGTAGTCTCTATGAACTTCTCATGCATTAACAAGCTTTATCACACATGTAATGAATTCCTCTATTTATACATAAATGATATGCACTGATAGACTCTTTCCCTTTTTAATATCAATGACAAAGTTATCAAATCTGACATCTAGATTACTCCTGTCTCCAAGGTAATCATAAGATCTTGCCACCAATCAATTCTAAATGCAAAACAAACACAATATGACCAACCAAACTATTAACACACCTATTGAACTTCTTTGGGGTTTAAAAATGAGATGTTTTGACAACTCTCCATGTCTTTATGCTTTTCCTTTTAAACTGTCATGCACATGACTAGACTCAACCATCTCTTGGTTTTGCTTTCTTCTCCAAACAAGTATAGGATATTTGTTTTCCTTACCCAAGGCATTCACTTGATTTTGCTTAAACATATAACCTCTAGTTGATTTTATCCCTCTTTTGCACCATTGTGCTTTATGCCCAAAACTATTGCATCTATAACACAACATATTATATTTTTGATCAAGAGGAGAATAGTTTCTTCTAGAGTAATACCTTGCATTCATCCAACAATTTCTTGCAGGATGGCCAACTTTATTGTAGTTAAAACAAACATGATTGTAGTTCTGATTTGACAAACTATAATAACTATAGTTTCTAGCTCTATGACCGTACTTATGACAGACATATCAACAACCATGAAACTGAGAATAGTTATACTTGACCGAATGATATTGCCTGATAGATGAAGATCTTGAAAAAATGTTAGTTCGTCTTCTCCTAATATCAACAATTTTATCCTTTGCTTTCTTCTTATCGTCATCAGAAATAGCAGAATGATAATTCAGATCTATCTTCTACCTAGGAGTCAACCTAACCTTGAAACTCTTCCTATCTACTATTGCAAAAACTATTTCCCTTTTAACCTCATCTTTAACACCAGATCTTTCCCCTTTTTCATATCCTAAGCCAAAATGATCCTTGTAGTTTTTCTGATTACTCAATATTTCATCTAAAGCATTTGTGCCTTTCACATTCTGAATTTTGACAACATCTAGACTATTCTTTAGATTGACAGCTTCACTTTCAAGTCTCAGACATTCAATTCTTTTCACCTCAAGATCAGAATTTGTTACAACTATTATTATTTTTGCTTCCTCAATTTCAGTTTTTAGACTAATAATCAATTTATCAGATTCATTAACATGGCTCTTTAATTCTACAATCTAATTTCTAGCATTTTCAAATTCTAAAGACACTTTTTCAAAATCTAAACATATCTTGTCCTTGGATTCTTTTTCTTGTTGAAGCTGGTCTTTTAGTCTTCTATTTTCTTCATTAAGTTGTTTTATTGTATCTAGGGCACACAGAAGTTCTCCTTCAATATCAACTCCACAATCTTCTTCATCTGATTCATTCATATTTACCACAAATTCATCTAGTTCAATATTACACATCTCTTCTTCTACAGGATTGTTCTTTTGCTTGATACTGGTGTTTTTCTTTTGACTTATGTTTCTTTTACACTTACGCATGATGAGTACTCCACGACTAGGAAACCCTAAGGTTGGTTAGACCTACTAGACAAGGGTCTAGCTCTGATACCACTTGTTGGAGTATGCAAGACACTGAGAGGGGGATGAATCAGTGTCTTATAAAATAGACTTATTTTTGGCAACACTTAATTAACTTTTATCAACTGTGAACTACAACCTTGAATAGTGAAAGCAAGACATTCATTTAAGAACCAAGATGAACTATCAAACCAACTTGTGAGCATGAAAAGATAGAACAACTATTTGTGAACTATGAAGAATCATTATAACAATTCATCTAGACAAACAATAGAGGTAGATTATTACTTCATTGGACAAAGATAAGTATCAAAGTATTATGCATTTGTACTGGTTTACTATGAGCATCATATAACAGTTAAATTATGGAATAATGAACAAAAAATTCATGAGAAAAACAACTAATCATAACACAGAGATTGTCCTGAGTGGAAAACCCTCTAGGGCATAAAAAATACTCAAAAAATGCCTCACTGGCTTATTTGTTGAATCTCACTAATTATAGGCCTCACTAGCTACATAAATGCCTCACTAGCTACACAAAATGCCTCACTAGCAAAGGTCATTTCTTGTCTCACTGACTTGACCTTTCAATACAAGTTTCAATCATGAAGAAAAACAAATACAGAGGGACACTCTGTTTCACTGATCCTCAGACTCTAATCTAATATCAATGATAATGTATTCAATCATCTATCCTCAATATTACATCAGGTGTATATACAACCACACTAAATATTATATCAATAACATATTTATAACATATCTTTTTCATTTATATTTTACTCTGTTTTGTAGGTATAACCATTTTGTTGGTTCCATAACTGTCATACAGTTTTTTGGTTGAATGCCCATTTCATTTTCAGTTATTAACCATAACAAGGTAAGATATGTCAAAAACCCTAACTGGGGTTACAAACCCTTATTGTATCAGCCCATGAGAATGAAGAATAAAATAATATCTCTTTTACAAAAAATCTTAACCAAGGTTGAAATCCCTTTTTTTTTTCAAATCATCAGATGCAAAGTTTTCTGGCTGTGAATCCCATATACAGTTATAACTACTTAACTGAAGAACCTTAACAAAACATATCTCTTTTGAATCATTCATAGATAATGCTCTTAGAAAGAAAAACTGTAATGAAATGAAACTTCTTTTATGCAAAGACCACTCAATTATTACTATTGCTGTCAAAGGTAAAACTGAAAGAGGGAAAATCATAACAACATCACCTGAAAATCTCTGTTAAAAGTCAAACTTTCATAGGCACAATCACCCGTGTATATTCCAGAACCTTCCCTTGTCACAAATCTTCATCATTTCTACATAGGGTATGAAACCCTAAGTACAAATCTCATAATCGAAGCTCAAAACATTACCATATGAAAAAACAAAGAATACCTTTTGCTTGACTTGTCACAATGTAACCGGAGCTGTAGGTAACCCTAACATGACTGGTGACTTCTAGCAAAGAAAACTTGCACTTTACCATGTCAAAATCTCCATAAACTTGCTTGAGATCATCACTTAAGAACATGCTGATGAAGAATATTTGCAATGTATGTGGTGCCCACCAGGAGAATAACACAAGAGACCCCTGATCATGTTCAACACTTAAACAACATTGCATGCCTTAGACTGTAGCTCATAAGAAACATTATAACTATTTCCATGTATGTCAAGACCACTACATCATGCCATTAGGAGCTCATCATCTCTTATGTAAGAAGGAGCACTACATCAGTGCATAATAATGAAGACAATTATGTATATGATATGAATATGATTAAAGAATGCTAATCCATGTTGAACTGATAAAGACACCAATGCACATAAAAGATGCCTCATAAAGGATGCCAAACTGAGTCATACTAAACATGAACCCAAATTCAATGATTGTTACCATAATAGCATAATGCCCACTATTTATAATGTCATAGTGCCTAATGTCATCACAAAAACATAGTGCTAACCAATCTAATCAAAAACATCAATACCTATTATCATAGAGACATAGTGTCCATTCAACACAATATCATAGAGGCCACATGGGCAATGCCTAAAGCATCATCTGACAACTAAAATATTATGCAAACTATAACAAACCATCAACATCATGAAGATGACATGGTATCAAAGAATCCAAGCTATCAAACTAATATCACATGCCATTAAATCATAAATAGACCATAAAGTGCAAAAGCATAATATCAAATATAATTGTATCACCCACATTGTCATAAGTGCCATGTAAGAAAAATATGTAAAAATTCTATGAGTAGTCAAACATAATATGTGCCATATACCATTACACCATATCATGATAACCAACTACAAAGAGCATATCACATAACCCAATATGAGAAGTTGTGAATCATCACAACACCAACATAAGTAGATCACCAACATAAGAGCATAACAAACATATGCCAGCATGTACCACTATATCAAACAACTATGCCAACAATATGAATAGATAGGAACTCCATCAATACCAAGTAATCATGTGTTATACAGTACCACATCCAAATAAGAGAGATTGTGTCTTTGACATCAAGGACAACAACTGAGGACAACAGTAATTTGTTGCACATCCTAATTTGTCATTTAGTGTTAAGTGATACGATGAGTTGTCACTCCACTTGTAAGATGACTAGGATGGTCAACACACTCCATGTGGAGATAGGCATCCCTTTTGTGTGGTAGAGGTTTTCTGCCATGTGTTGGCATCTTGACTAGTGTGTAAGTGAATCTTGACTGAAACGGTTATGACAGAATCTATGACATGTAAGAGTCAAAAATGCAATGTTCTATGACAAGTGAAGACATGTGTCACAAAGCATCTTGGAAGAAGGCATCTTTGGATGCCCCAAGGAGGGTTATGATATGTTGTAAGAGAATATGCTATTTATAGACTATTTATGACAGATTCTCTTACAACTGTAAGATATGTCAGTATGATGGATTCTATGACAGTTGTAAGAGTTGTAAGAGAATCTATCATTGCCCAACTTGGGAATAGGTGACCTCTTTGGGACAGGGTGACTTGACAAGTGTCAGGAACATCTTACAGTGTTGGACAAGTGTCCATAGGCATGGGTTTTGGGCCATGAGGCCATGTTGGACGCCCATCTCAAGATAGATCCATTTTTGCCTTTTATTTTCTATATAAGCATGTGCTTTGGAGAGGGGATTATTATGTGATTGACAGGTATTGTTATGCTGACAGTTTGTCTCCAGATACGAGTGTCAAAGACTCCTGAGAGCTTGCATAGCAAGTGTATTGTAAACCATTTCAGTTTTGATAATACATTGTGCAAGTTTTGGAGTATGGGGTTTTTCACCTAATAAGGGGTTTCCCCACGTATATCTTGTGTCTCTCTCTTCTATCTCATTTTTGTGTGTACATGTATTACTGCATTATCTCCATTATTTTTGTTAACATTCTATAATTGTAAAGGTTAAAACAAATTTTCACTATTCTCTCCTCTTTAGATTAGTGTAGGAAGCAATTTTTGCACACCTATCTTCCTTTCAGTTGGTATCAGAGCCTAGCCAATTTTGGTTCTAGCTGCTGGGTAGCGGTTTTTTGAGCTAATGTTAGGTTGAGTGGGAGTTTGTGTAGAGTATTTTGTATCTTATTTTAGGAAGGAGATGGAAACCACATCTGAAAGAGTAGAGGTGGAGAAGTTCAATGGCACAAATTTTGAGTTGTGGAAACTTAAGATGGAAGATCTAATTGTTGATCGTGACCTATGGGAAACTGTTGATGGAACAAAAGCTACAACAATGTCACAAGTTGATTAGGACCTCAAAGATCAGAAGGCTAAGGGTCTCATAAGACTCTGTCTAGCTAACTCTGTCCTATTAAATGTCCATGAGGAGAAGACTGTGAAAGATCTTTCAAAGAAGTTGGGATCTATTTATCAGGCCAAGTCCTTGGTGAACAAGATCTTTCTAAAAAAGTTCTTTGCTCTGAAAATAGAAGATGAACGACTTGTTGCAGACCATATGAATGCTTTTAACATGCTTGTTGCATAGTTACATCTGTGGGTGTGAAAATGGAGGAGAAGGATCGATGTATGACCCTACTTTGTTCTTTGCCAGATTCATGGGATCATCTTGTCATGGCTATCAAAAGCACTACCACCACCTTCAAGATGGATGATATAGTATCTTCACTATTATTTAAAGAAGTGTAGAGAAAGACAACTGAGTTAGCCAAAGATGCTCTTGCGGTTCATGGAAGACCCAAAGAGAAAGGGAAGAAGAAGGACAAGAAAGGTGAAAAGGGCAGATCCAAATCCTATGGGAGATCCAAATCTCCTAGAAAGTCCAAGGCTCTCTATTGGAACTATGGAAAATCTGGGCATTTTCAAAAGGAATGCAAAGAGGAAAAGAAAAAGAAAAAGAAGAATGCTCCAGATTCAGATTCTAACAAGTTAAAAGATTATGGCGATGCCTTCATCTAAGCCCTAGCCACCCATGCATCTGATGATGTGTGGTTGATAGATTCTAGTGCATCATTCCACATGACCTCGCATCAAAGTTGGTTCATGAAGTATGAAGAGTTCAATGGTGGAAGAGTGTACTTGGGTGATGATTCTCATCTAAAGATTGTTGGTCATGGAAGAGTCTCAATCTGATTTCTTGATGGATGAGTGAAGGGGATCACTAGGGTTATGCACATCCCAGGCTTGGCACGGAATCTGCTTTCTGTAAGTATGTTGAATGATGTAGGTGTACAGGTTGTCTTTTTGAAGGATGGATGCAAGATGACTAGAGGATCTATGGTGCTTGCGAAGGGTACTCAGAGGGGTACTCTATTTTAGCTAGAGCCATGCACTACATAGTGCAATAGTTCTTCTGAATCAAAGAAAAGAGATGCACTCACTTCATCCCCACCATTTGAACAAGCAGTGAAGAAATATATTGTAACACATTCTGATGGTAGTGCACATGCTTTGGAAGTTAAACTTCCTACTGAAAAGACTATGTTATGGCATTTGAGATATGGCCACATTGGTGAGAAGGGTCTTAGAACCCTGAAAAATAAAAACCTCATTGAGGGGTTAAATGATTGTAATTTTGAGTTTGACTTGTGTATATGGAAAACAAAACTATGTTTAGTTTTACTCTAGTTCTCTCAAGTCTTTTGGTGTATTGGATCTTATCAATTTGATGTCTTTGGTCCTATTAATATTTCTTGGATTTCCAAATTTGTATATTTTGTATCTTTCTGTAACGTAAAAAAATGTCCCCTTGGGGGCTTTACCCTCATAAGGTTTAGCTCCTAGGTCTTTAGCATGCATTTAGGACATCTTAGTTCATATTTTGGCATCCTGATAGAATGAGACCTAGGTTCCATGGTAAGTTGGACCTAGGTGGACCCCTTGAGCTATACCCTGGCCAAAATAGGGGGAGGACTTGGGTACCCATGCCCTATTCCTACCTTATTTTGGAGCAACCCTAATTTATGGGTGTCATTTTGTGACTGTTATTCGGTCTTTTTGCTGACACGGTAAGTTTTGATTTTTAAAATCTTGGTGGAAGTGCTTGTATTTGCATATAAAAGCATGTTTAGGCATTCATTTGTAAACTAGATGATTACTAGCAAGCTATTGTGTACTCAAGGTGATTCAAGGCTTTCATTGCATGGCAAGAGCAGACTTGTGTGTTATTTGTGTTGATATTTGTAGATTTGAGCCTCAATTTCTTCATGGAATGAAGAGCATCTTCCTCTCATGAGAGCTTCACTACAAGATGACATAACATTGTGTTTTCATCATTGATTCCTTTAGTTTTTGCCTCTGCCTCACAATGGCACATAGTCTTTATCTGACAACAGTGTTCAAAGACTTAAGTGTCCTCTGGGGCTTAATTGAGGAAAGCCTCTAAACACCACAACCCCCAAACCAAGTCTTGTGATTGCAGGTTGCAAGTGTCATATTTGGGTAAAGTGGAGTTGTAGGAGGGATTGGCAGGCATCAAAGATTTAGGATCTAAAGAAAAGTAGGACACAAGAGCACTTCCAGGACTTGGGCGCTCACTCTAGTGTCCTCCACATTTAAGTTTTGGGAAACAGAAGTGACAGGGCTGATCCATGTTGGAAAGAGGTCTAGATCCCGTGAAGAAATTGGTACCTTGGACTTGGTCACCCACTCTAGTGTCCCTGACTGTTCCACTTCGGAACCTCAAAAATAGGTACTCTGTGATTTGGTATTTTACTCCTGTCTGCAAGAGTTTTTTCTGTTATTTGTCAATTTGTTGCCATATTTGCATAATTAAGATTTTTAATGGTCAATTGGGCATAAGAGAAAGAAAATTGATAATTAAATTCCCTAATCCAAGTTTCCCTACATTTTCAAGCAACCTAGGGTATGACAGTGCTCATCACTCGACTCTAGGTCCTTAAATGTATAGTGGAGAGGCGAATTTAAACATCTAAAATCTAGAACATTAATAAATCCAATTTTCCCTAAACATTTTGGTGAACCCATATTTTGGACTTAAATTGCAACTTGTTGAGTGTGTGTCTTCAGATTTGGATTGATTTCATTCATTCATATAGTCATTCATTTTATTGCATTGAGAAAAATTAAAAAAATTCAAAAAAAATTACATTGTTTGGCTTAGTAAATTCCATCAATTCTTCCTAAATTTTCCTAATTCATGATTTTTGCATTAGACCTGATATAAAATACAGAAAAATCCAAAAATTCAGAAATTTGCATTGCATTTTTATCATTTAATTGCTAAGGTTTTGTGGAAATTTTGATATAACCTAGTAATTCCAAAATCTAGGGTTAGTAGGCAAAATATTTTTTCATATTTTTATACTAATTTTAGAGGCTCATTCAAATTAACATTTTTCTATAGTCTTGCATTTTAGTGTGAATTTGCATTTGGATTTAAAATATTTGCATTTTTGAATAGAAAATTTCAACAAAAACTAGCAATTTTGATGCGTTTTCATTAAATTTGCATGGACATTTTGCATGTTCAAGATTGGAATTAATTTTTAGATATAAGAGTATTTAATTTCCATCATAAATCAGACTTCAAAACATTTGCATAGTATTTTGTCCCAAGATCTCAAACCTAGGGCTTCAAAAACAACAATTTTCATTAAATTTGGCCTTATCGACTCTCCAAACTTGCACCATAGGCATGTTGTGAAGAATATTTTTGCATTAAATTGCTGTTATCAGAGTAATCATTTTCTAATCCTCCTAAAAATCTTCACAACACCCTTTTAACGAGCTCTTGTAGTGAAAATTCGGTGAAAAACTACACATTTTAGCTATTTTTGTCCTAGGGTTTGACCTAGTTTTCACTCCAAGCAGGTTGTGATCAATTTTATGGATTGAGATGATTGATATCATTGATATTATTTTCTATACCTCCTGATATTCATTACAACACCTCTTTTTCTAGGTCTTGGAATTGAAAAACCATGCAAAAATAGCATATTTTTGCTATATTTTCAATAGGGTTTTACCTTAGGTGGCACTAAAACCATGTTGTGTTGGGTATTTTTCCATAAATTGGCTGTTATTACTAATAATATTCACTTTCCATCATCATTTTCTTCACAACACCCTTTGTTATTCTTTTTTGCATTGAGTTTTGGTGAAAAAAGTGCCCATTTTCACATATTTTCACTATATTTCGACTTGGAATTAACTTAAAATTACATCAAGAATGTGTTGAGAAGGATAATTTTTCTGTTTTGGACTGATATCAGACATATAAATTTCTTCCCTTGACTGAAATCCTTACACTACCCTTTGGTTTATTCATTTGCATTGAAAAGAGTACAAAAATCAAGCATTTTTGCATATATTTGGCATCAATGGATTCTCCTAAGGCTACATCTTTAGAAGACTTATATGAGTACATTATGAATTATGATAATTTTTACAAATTCACTGACAAATATCCTCAAGTCTTGCATCAAATCGCATACATCTATGGCATTGATATAACCAATAGTAACACATGTGACATCCTTCGATCCATAGCCTATTTCGATAACTTTCTTGAGACTGTGGATGTTTTTCCTTCAATCATGGAGAATCTCAAAAATTTTATAGCTGAAAACAATCATGGATAAAGTAGTGGTGATAACTTTACTCTTGCTCTCTCTTTGTTTCATGATGATATTATGCAAATCCTTTTTGAGACCTATGAGAATGAAATAGCAATGGGTGATCTATCAAACAAAGAGACTTGTCCCAACATAACCCCACTTGGTAAGGATATATTGGCACAAGAAAAAGATATCATCAATACATTTCTATACACTACTTTTCCATCCCTTCCCACTCACCCTAATCAGGATGAAGCTTTGGATGATGCAGATTCTCTTTTTGACTATTTGCTTGAATCTAATGATAATTTGCCACCTGTTGTTCAAAAACTTCTCAATTACATTCTAAACAAGAAAATAGATCATGAACCATCACATACATTGCAAAACAATTAAATCCTACATGTTGTGGAAGAACAAGCTATCCCTTTAACACAAGCCATTCCAACACCCTATATAGGGATTGAAATGGGTATCTTACAAATGCCTCCATAAGCTCATTTAAATGACATTTCAAATGCTCCTCTAGCTAACACAGACAATGGCAACATCCCCTCTCAACTGTCATTAAGAAAAACCTTTCCTACATGGTTACCCTCGCAAACTCATGAACATATGGAAGAGAGAAGAAGTGATAATGCCTTAACCATTAAGATAAAGATCAAGATTCATGATACTCGCTAGCCTGGTAGGGGCCCTACAGGTAAGTATCTCTAACACTTTATCTCTCTCATGATGTGCTTCCCCCGTGATGTGTTATATGTTGTTTAGGCCTCTTGAGATGACCCTTGATTCTCTTGTAAGGTCCTGGATACCAAGAGTTTGCCTCTGTTGTGACCTTCTTCTATTTGTATCATCATTCTTCTAAATTGCCTCTCTATGATTTCATTGTTGTGTGCTGTGTCTTACAGACATAGTGTCATGGTTGGTGACCTAACCCTCCTACGTGACTATCCCTAAGACACTTGTTTCTCCTCTCTTATTTATTGTTTCCCTTCCTCTAGTGTTTCTATCTAGCGGGCGGATGATGACAAACATTTATACTGATGTAGACCTAGTGTCCCTTTCGAGAGCAATCAAAAAATGGACTTAGTTCCTCATATGACGATGGGGTTGTATATTTTATCTGATTCTTGGCTAGTGGAAGCACTCGTGCTTTCTGCATAGTGAATTTTATGATGTTTCTATCACATTTACAAACCTTAACAATACTGCTACTCCATGCACCTTTGTTTGCCTTTGAATCTAGCCTCAGTGATACTTGATTCGAAGAGCTTTGTGATATAGCCCCATGGTTATCCTCGAACTCCAGATTCATTGTATAACCTTGGCTCTTTGTGTGGTTAATCATATGCATTGATGTTGTTGTTTATCATAATTTCGTAGACACTAACATGTTTCTTGCAGGGATGTGTTTGTGGGAACATTTGGTGATCGTAAAGTACATGTCACCTCCAGGAGGCATGGGCTTTGTGAAATTTGGTGTTCCCTTGTGTGCTTTCTTCCTACCTTAATGTGCTTGATATCGATAACTGATATCAACCACCTTAAGGTGGGGGCATATATAAGATAAGTTGTCTATTATAGATGTTAGCAATGTGTTTAACCTTAGATGCAAATACTTAAGCCCCAGAGTAGTGCATCATGCATCCTAAGTTTGTTTGCAATCAATCAATCAATCATGTAATCCCTCTACGGAGGTAGGATATCGCATATATCCTTTTTCTTAAGCCCTTTGCAGAGGCGGGGATGGTGTACTTCTCAGAGTAGATTACATCATCCTGTCATTGTCAAAAGTCCTCCGCAGAGGTGAGGAGTGGTTCTATCACTAAATCAATCTTTAAGCGTGTCTTTAGTGATTGTTGTGGTGAAGCCCAATCATCAGTGCATGCCTGTAATGTGCCTGAGATGGTGTTGGACCTAGAAATAGGTACACTCCATCGCTTGTCTGCCATGTTTTCTTTGTGTCTTCAAGTGTGTGTGTTTTGGCATGCTTGTTTTATGTTGCATGTTTGTTGCCCCATATGCAGAGACCAATGCCCTCGAGTAGCACTTCCTGCATTTTAGGAGATTTTGCGTGTCTTGCGTGTGTGTTGCCCCATATATATAGAGACCCATGCCCTAAGGTAGTGCATCATGTATTATGAAAGGTTTGTTTATTTTCTAGTACTTGCATTTGCATTTCATATATATAAGAAAAAGAAAAGAAAAGATATCATTTCTATCTTCCATGCATTAATGTGTCTTCTATACATTGATTGTATTCTCCATGTTCTACATGACTGTAACTATCTTCTCTGTGTTTTGCGTGCTTTTTACTATCTTCTATGTGATTGGCATGTCTTCTCCTTGCTTGGTGTGTTTGGTGTGTTTGTGAGCTTACTTTAATACATGTATTTCCCTCACATGTATAGGCTAAATGTAACGTTGGAAAATGTCCCCTTGGGGGCTTTTCCCTCATAAGGTTTAGCTCCTAGGTCTTTAGCATGCATTTAGGACATCTTAGTTCATATTTTAGCATCTCGATGGAATGAGACCTAGGTTCCATGGTAAATTAGACCCAGGTGGACCCCTTGAGCTATACCCTACCCAAAATAGAGGGGAGGACTTGGGTGCCCGCGCCATAGTCCTGTCCTATTTTAGGGCAGCCCTAATTTTTAGGTGTCAGTTTGTGACTATTATTTGGTCCTTTTGCTGACATAGTAAGTTTTGATTTTTAAAATCTTGGTGGGAGTGCTTGTAGTTGCATATAAAAGCATGTTTATGCATTCATTTGTAAACTAGATGATTACTAGCAAGTTATTGTGTACTCAAGGTGATTCAAGGCTTTCATTACATGGCAAGAGCATACTTGTGTGTTTTATGTGTTGATATTTATAGATTTGAGCCTAAATTTCCTCATGGAATGAAGAGCATCCTCCTCCCATGAGAGCTTCACTACAAGGTGACATAACATTGTGTTTTCATCATTGATTCCTTTGGTTTTTACCTTTGCCTCACAAGGACACACACTCTTTATCTGACAATGTTGTTCATAGACTTAAGTGTCCTCTAAAGCTTGACTGAGGCAAGCCTCTAAACACCACAACCCCCAAACCAAGTCTTATGATTGCAGGTTACAGGTATCATATTTGGGAAAAGTGGAGTTGTAGGAGGGATTGGCAGGCATCAAGGATTCAGGATATGAAGAAAAGTAGAACATAGGAGCACTTCCAAGACTTGGACACTCGCTCTAGTGTCCTCCACATCTACGTTTTGGGAAATAGAAGTTACAGGGCTGATCATTGTTGGAAGGAGGTCTGGATCCCATGAAGAAACTGGTACCTTGGACTTGGGCACTTGCTCTAGTGTCCCCGACTATTCCGCTTATGAACCCCAAAAATAGGTACTCTGTTATTTGGTATTTTACTCATGTCTGCAAGAGCTTTTTCTGTTATTCATCAATTTGTTGCCGTATTTGCATAATTAGTGTTTTTAATGGTCAATTGGGCATAAGAGAAGGAAATTTGATAATTAAATTCCCTAATCCAAGTTTTCCTACATTTACAAGTGACCTATGGTATGATAGTGCTCGTCACTCAATCCTAGATCCTTGAATGTTTAGTGGAGAGGTAGATTTAAGTATCTAAAATCTAGAACATTAATAAATCCAATTTTCCCCTAAACACTTTCATAGATGATTACCATAGAAGGACATGGGTTTATTTTATCAGAAGCAAGACTGAAGTCTTTAGTCGGTTTAAAGAGTTTAAAGATTTTGCTAAAAATTAGACTAGTAAAAAGATTAAGTGTTTGAGAACTGATAACAGTGGTGAGTTTTGTTCAATAGAGTTTAATAAGTTCTATAAAGAGAAATGGATTGAAAGACATAAGACAACTCCATATAACCCACAACAAAATGGAGTTGCAAAGAGGATGAACAAGACACTGATGGAAAAGGCTAGGAGTATGCTTAGTGGAGTAAGCCTCAAACAAAAGTTTTGGGCTAAACCTATATCCATTGCTTACTATCTGCTAAACAGGCCTCCTACATCAGCTCTTGTTGGTAAGACACCTATGGAGGTGTGGTCTAGAAAGAAGCCTTCAATTAGACATCTTCACGTTCTTGGCTATGGTCTAAATTGGAGAATAAGGCTATTAAGTGTATTTTCATTGGCTATGCTGTCAGTGTGAAAGGATACAAGCTTTGAGATCCTATGGCTGAAAACGTGTTGTATAGAAAAAGTGTTATCTTCAGAGAGCTAACACCTTCTTCCATTGTTCTACAGCCAGAACAAAGAAAATAGAAAGATGTAGTTCAATTTCCTTCTACCCCTGAGAAGACTGAACTGACAGACCCTATGAGACCTAATGATGAGGAGAGCTCAAAAAGCTCTAATAGCTCAGAAGAAGAAGCAAAACCTCAACCTCAACCATTGAGGAGGTCTACATGAAAAAGGAAGCAACCTGATAGGTTTTGTTATTCATTACTTGATTCTAGTTGTGTTTTTGCCTTACACTAATGAGCCTAGAACTGTGAAAGAGGCTATGGGCATGAAAGATGTAGGTTCTTGGAAGGAGGCCATGGAAGATGAAATGGCTTCTTTGGAAAAGAATAAAACATGGGACTTGGTGCCTTTTCCTGAAGGACAAAAACCCATTAGATACAAATGGGTGTTCAAAAAGAAATTTGGTGCAAATGGTAATGTTGAAAAAGAAAAGGCTATATTGGTTACGAAGGGGTAATCACAAGTGGAGGGAATTGATTATGCTGAAATTTTCTCTCCCATTACAAAGCTGACATCCATTCAGTTCTTGTTATCTATTGCAGTTGCTTATGACTTAGAGGTGGAGCAGATGGATGTGAAGACAACTTTCCTTCATTGTGATTTGGAGGAAGAGATTTACATATCACAGCAGAGCATTACATAGAGAAAGGTAAATAAAATTTGGTTTGCAAGTTGAAGAAGTCTTTGTATGGTCTGAAGCAATCTCCTAGGATGTGGTATATGAAATTTGATGCCTTTACGTTGTCCATTAGATTTCTAAGATCAAAATCTGATCATTGTGTGTATTACAAGTTTGACAATGATCGCATTCTCATTATTGCATTGTATGTTGACAATATACTGTTGATTGGGAATGGTAAGAATATGATTTCTGATTTGAAGTCTCAGTTGTCAACACAGTTTGAGATGAAAAATCTTGGGGCAGCTAGGTACATTTTGGGAATGCAAATCAAAAGAGACAGAGCTAACAGAAAACTTTGATTAAGCCAGAGTAAGTATGTGAAGACTGTGTTGGATAGGTTCAGCATGGCAGATTGTAGACCATTGTGTGTTCCTATTTCATTGGGGACAAAGTTGCTTGTTAATGATTTTCCAAAATCTCCTAGTGAGGTGGAGGACATGAGTATAGTACCTTATGCTAGTGTTGTTGGTAGTTTGTTGTATGCTATGTTCTGCACAAGACCAAACATTGCCCAAGCAATGTGAGTCCTTAGTCAATTTATGGCTAATCCTGGCGGGTGCATTGGGATGCAGTTAAGTGAGTGTTTAGATACTTGAGGGGTACTTCTGAGTATTCCATATGTTATCATGGTAATGCTACAAGAACTCCACATTCAGTTTCTATTTGTAGATTCTGATTGGGCATGTGACATTGATAGCAGGAGATCCACCGGTGCCTATGTGTTCACTATGTTCAGTGGTGCAATTAGTTGGATGAGTAAGCGACAACCTATGGTTTCTTTTTCCATGATAGAAGCTAAGTATATGGTAGCTACTCATGCTTGTAAGTAAGCCATTTGGCTTAAGAGATTGTGTTCAGATATTGGTGTTAATGTAGGATAGATTACGATTTGTTGTGACAGTCAAAGTATGATTTGCCTAGCAAAGAATCTAACTTTCCATGCTAGAACAAAGCATATTGATGTACAATTTCACTTCATGTGAGACATGGTAGAGGATGGGAAGGTGAATTTGGAGAAGGTAGATATCTTGAAGAATGTTGCAGATGCATTGATGAAACCAATGGGCACATAGAAGTTTAGATGGTGTTCGGAGTCTATGGGCCTCTCGACCTATAGTAGTTAAATCTTGTTATTTCTATTGGCTCTTACAAGGTGTTTAACAAGTGGGAGAATGTTGGGAATAAGATGTCTCAATCTTAATTCCTTGCATTTATTATTGTAATGTAATTTATTTACTTAGCCTATGTTGTGATTTGTTGCACATCTTGTCTTGTCATTTAGTGTGAAGTGGCACGATAAGTTGTCACTCCACTTGTAAGATGAATAGGATGGTCATCACACTCCATGTGAAGATAGGTATCCCTTTTTTTTGTTAGAGGTTTTCTACCATGTGTCGGCATCTTGACTAGTGTGTAAGTGAATCTTGATTGAAATGGTTGTGATAGATTCCTATGACAGAATATATGACATGTAAGAGTCAGAAATAGAAAGCTCTATGACTGGTGAAGACATGTGTCACAAAGCATCTTGGAAGAAGGCATCTTTGGGTGTCCCACGGAGGGTTATGACATGTTGTAAGATAATATGTTATTTATAGCCTGTTTATGATAGATTCTCTTACAATTGTAAGATATGTCAGTATGATGAATTCTATGACAGTTGTAAGAGTCGTAAGAGCATCTATCATTGCCCAAATTGGGAATAGGCGACCTCTTTGGGATGGGGTGACTTGACAAGTGTTAAGAACATCCTATAGTATTGGACAGGTGTCCATAGGCATGGGTTTTGGGTCATGAGACCATGTTGGAAGCCCATCTCAAGATAGAGCCATTTTTGCCTTATATTTTCTATTTAAGCAGGTGCTTTGGAGAGGAGATTATTATGTGATTGATAGGTACTATTATGGTGCCAATTTGTCTCTAGATACAAGTGTCAAAGACTCCTGAGAGCTTGCATTCCAAGTGTATTGTAAACCATTTCAGTTTTGATAATAGATTGTGTAGGTTTTGGAGTGTGGGGTTTTTCACCTGATAAGAGTTTTCCCCGGTATATCTTGTGTCTCTCTCTTCTATCTCATTTCTGTGTGTATGTGTATTGCTACAATATCTCCATTGTTTTTGTTAACATTTCGTAATTGTAAAGGATAAAATGAATTTGCACTCTTTTCTCCTCTTTAGATTAGTGTAGGAAGTGATTTTCGCACACCTAGCTTCCTTTCAAGCCTAATCCTAATCATAAGCCTAAGGTCATACTTCAAGGAGCCTCTTTGCCTAATCATGAAGATATTCCAAAACCATACATGCTCCGAGGTGATTTAAAATTCACTCCTGATGATGATGAGGATCTTGTAGATTTTGAGGCATTCTTGGAAGAACAAACTAAAATCCAAAAACTTCAATCTATGTGTAACTCAAGCCCAACACAAGAGAAAAATATCCTAGCACAAGAACTTTAAGACCTCATTCAAACACTTCACCAAGTACCCCAACCCCTAGATGAATAGACCATACAAAGATTTCATGCCCTCATTAAAAATTTCAACAAAACCAATCACCACAAATACAACTCCTAGTCGAAATCTGACAACTCATGCAATATCCATCTCCAAATCTTCCACAACATGAGCATGTTAGTACTAGTCACTCCTCACACCAATATCAAGAATCCCTAAGCCATATTAATGATACTCTTGACAAGGGAAGTACCATCTCAAGTTTGGAATCATACACCGATCCATCTACTAGTCCTCCATCACCATCCAATAGAATTCCTATCTTAAAGCCTAGTAGTCCTACACCAACACCACCATCAACCAACAAATCCTTGAATGATTTTCTTGAAAGATTCTTTGCAAAATCTAAAAAGAAAAAGAAAAACTATGGAGTTATCCAAATCCACCAATCCATTTAATCCCTTTGACCCTCCATTTAATCAAAGTCCAAGTCTTAAGCCTAATCCATCTAACATCCCTCTTGTCCTCCCACCATGGGACCTATCCACTCCTAGTCCTAATCCACCTAATCTAATTATCCTTCCACCTAATCCTAATCCTACTCTTTGAAATTTCATCACCCATCTACCTACAAAGTATGTAATCCAAGGGCTACTAGAAATGAATAAACCTAACCTATGTCATCAAACATATATCCTTACCAAAGAACCTTTGAATACCATGTTCGCTTCTTCAACCCCATCATGTGGTTCACAATCCCTCGAGCCTATTGAAAATTTTCCTCCCATGAGTTCATTTCCCTCTCATGTTGTTGACCAAGAGCCTATCCAAGAGTCATCCATTTCCATTCAAACAAACCAAGAGGTATGTCAAGATCACAATCCTAAGCATGTGGAAATATCAAGCCCTCATCCAAATCAAGATCAAAGCATCTCTAAGATCAACTCATCCATGACTTATATATTTTTAATGATCAATATATTATTTATGATCATGACCCTATTTGTGAGCAAATTTATCCCATTTAGAGCACACTTGATCCTATTTCTACTCCCATTTGTGATCAAGGTTCTATCTATGATCAATAAAACCATGATGATCCTCTTAGCCAAACTTTATACATTTCATGATCAAGGGCTTATCACTCCACCTACCCCTATTCATAATTCCATAACATCTATTTCCCTTCATGAGACACATTCCTCCCAAACACACATTGAAGATCAAACCAATAGCTTGGATATACATGCACATAATCAAGATCTTATTGATCCCTCCACCTCCACTATCAACCCCATTTCCAATCCACCATCATATCTACTTTGTCTATCCACCTTCATTCATGAATGTTCCTCCCTAGGAGAACAACCTTTATCCACCACTTCACCTTCTTCACCCAATAAGGAGCTCATGTCTAATGTTCAAACTACACCTAGTCCCATAGTCCACCGCATACTCCAAAACATGAACTATCAAGGCAAAGGCTTAGGCCTTCATGAACAAGGTGTTTTGGAGCCCTTCCATGTTAAAGTTCCTTCACACTAATATGGCCTTGCACACACACCCCAAGGTACTTATTCCATTCCTCCTAAGTCCACCACTTTCCATCATAAATCCTATCATACCCCAAAGACATATGTTGCCATTCCACCTCCTTCATCCTACAAATGTTAAAAGCATGTGACCATACACCTCCCACCATTGAATTTACCTCTACTTCTTCGAACTCCTAATATACCACCATCCACTTTACCACTCATGCTTCCAATGCCTAATATCCCTAACATCCATAAAACCCCTTACATTTCTAATCATGACCAACAAATGCACATATTGTCTAAACATGAAGCTTCAACTCATTCCACCATGCCCATGGGATTCAAAAATAAACATTTGGATGCCTCTATCCATAAATACAAAAATCCTAAGTGTCCTAATGCCTTAAGACATCAATTTAGAAAGTGAAAGCAAAGTACATTAAAAAATCCATCTAAAAGGCTATCCAAGACCATATCTTCAAAAGAAAAGGCTAAAACTAAAATGGTATGGGTACCTAAGCAAAAAGAAAGCAAGTCAAATGAGGCATCCACCTCTCAAAAATCCCAACCATCCACTTCCATCCATTCCATCCATTCCATTCAAAACTATTGAATTCATTCATCCCACATCAAAAACAAAAATCATAAAAATTCTAAGTCTATGTGGGTACCTAAATGCTTACATCATCCATCTCCTAAGCAAACATCTCCATTTCTTCCTACACCACCTCCAATTCAAAAGCTTCAATGTTTATCACGATGTGTGCAACCATTGGTCATGGTTCCCTTTCATTCCACAACATTTCCACATACTTCCATCTCCCCATAATTCAACTATTATCCTACATATCTTCCCCATCATCCTATCCCTATGGTCCATTCTTTTGGATAAGTATTTAATCCATCCTTTTGCATAAGCCTTTCATTCCCTACATAATCCCCAGCATAATACATCCATGTGTGATCCACATCATTATCCACTATTCTTCCCTACATAATCCATATCATGATCCATTATCTACCTAATCCATCTCCCTCTCATACAATCCCCATACCAACATCTATGAGCATAATGACTTAACATGGTCCATGCGACAACATCCATCTCTAATGGGACTATCACATTTCATGGCACTAGCCAATTGAGTCCCTCCTATCCATATTCCACTTCTCCCATCCATATATTCCAAAAAAACAAAACAAAATTAAATTTTTTTAAAAAAGGTAAACATAAATCCCTTCATCCAATGGTGAAAACAACCCTTGGTGGCGCCTTAGATAAGTACTGTTACCTAATTTAGCTTTCAGTTCAATTAGGTAGAGCTAAGATAGTTTTTGCAAAATAATGATAAATGGTACACATCCAATTCTACTAAGTTCTATTCATATGCATAGAAGTATTATCAAATAAATTGTAGTTAATTATGCAAATGTATACAAGAGAAAGATTACATAGATTTTGCACAAATGCTTTCTTTTATTGATAATCATAAATGTATGGTGTCCCACACAAGCCATGGGAATAACTATTTCAATACAATATAAGAATAAACTATACATTTGAAGGAAACAAAAAAGAAAGAGCATATGGAAAGGATAGGGATCCGTCATTGCCTAAATGACAAACCCTAATTTGAACTATTGCACCCTTGCTTCAGTTCCTCTTGCTTGGTTGCTCTAGAAGTTGACCTGCTACTCTTGAAATGCCTGCAAGGGATAAGGAAAAGTTGTGTTAGAGCTCAGGACCCATATTCTTTGCATACACTATATCAACAAATATATAGTTTATTCTCTTAAGGCATTGAAACAGTCTTGTAGCATCTTAGATATCAAGAAAAGAAAAGCATTATCATCAATATCTATCATATTATGAACTTCATTGTTTTATCTAACATGTTTGTTCACTCTACAAGTGTAGGTGAAATTTTCATCACTGGATTATTTTCATTTGACATCATAGCAAGTGGAGTAAAATGGGCTCCCACAAGGGTTGACCCCAGCATGTTGCCCTCCTGGTTCTAAGAGGAGAGTGAGAGTGTATGTTCATCATTACACAACAAGAAGGTTTTAATATTCATCACATGGACAAATATTTGACATGATTAATAAGATCATCATGTTTCAAGATAGATTTTACCAAATGCAGAATTACAAGATGACATAGTTAGTTTATAGTCATGAAAGATGGGTTTCAAATGAGTTGCATGTTTTACATTCTTAACTTGAATGAAGGATAAATGAATCATTCAAGCTAAGAATGTAAAACATGTTATCTTTATAACTTATTAAGGAAAAGCCTCAACATATAACTGACAGTCATAATCATTGCTATTACTAGCCACATAAGTTCACACTCCTTGCAATCTAGCTAAAGAAGTGACCTTAGTGGTCAAGCAGATTGATGCCATGGAGTGCAAATACAAGCACTAGTAGAAATATGGAAAATAAATGACCAGATGACTAAAACTTTTAGTCACGTGACCAAATTTTTTTGCAACACAACTATAAATGACTAATTTGGTCATAAGTTGAAATGACTAAATAAATGACCAAATAAATCACTAAATAAATGACAAATTTGGTCATCAGGCAAAAAACACAACTAAATGATTGGTCAGACAAATAAAAATGACTATTACTCCTCTATTCTTTTTTCTTTCCAATTTGATCATAATCCATGAATTCAAAGACAATATAAGGAAAGACAATAAATGTCAGCTTAGACCAAAGGAATAAAGGGAGAGAAAGGATTGAACAAAGGGTTAAGAAGAAAAAAGATAAATCATACAATAGGAAATATACAAAAAAAAATTAAAATAAGACAAGAAAATAGACAAACTAGATAGATACAAATAAAATAAAGACAAAATTATTAATTATAAAACTTTTAAATATACTATAATATTGATAAATTATTTAATTTTGCAATTCCAGTATGCACAAGTATAATTTAAGTTAAATTAATTTAAATTATATAATTTAATAAGTTAAGTTGTATAATTTATAACTTATACAGAAATAAAAATGACTAAATAATTAGTCACACAAATAAAAATTAGACAATATGATATTAAAGTGGATAATTAATAAAAATATTTCAAATTGAAGGAGTGGGTTATATTATAATATAATATAATAATAATATATTATATTACAATACAATACACTATAATATAATATGATATTATATAATATATATATCATATAATATTATATTATTATATATATTATATAATAATATAATATAATATTTATATTATTAATATTACAATATTATATTTATATTATAATGTATTTAATATTATATAATAATATATATTTTTTATATTAAATATAGGTAGGTCAAATACAAAAAAAAAAAAAAACCACCGAGAGTATCAAAAAAAAGGCCTAGCCTCACCACGAACTCAGAGTATCATGTATACAGACATAACAGAAGAAAGAAGAAGCTAAAGAACTACTAGTGTAAGACATCATAATGGGTATCAACCCAAGCAGTCCAACCAAGAGGACCCTCCATCCAAACTATAGTCTTACGTTCCTGGATTTGCATAAGCATGAATATCTTATCTTTCCTGGAGTTAATATTCTTCTTGATCTCTTGGTTCAGCCTTTTACAAGTTCATTCAAACATTTGAAGGTCATCGACATTCCTCCTCCACTCGTAACCATGGTTCAACTCTTAGATGAAGAATGTGCCATGCCCATCGTTCAAGAATCTCCTCAGCGTGTCTTTCTCCATCATCATTGTTGTGTGGACCTGAAGAAAGATTTTAAAAAATGTGAGTTCACGAAAAAGCTCAGTAAGAACTCTAGGGTTGCTTTGATACCTTTCCTCATTCCTACACTTCCAGATCTGCCAGAGGATGTTAGAAGACAACATATTCCAAAATAAATTAGCATCCTTTTTAAGCCCATCAATATGACTAGTAACAATTTCTAGAATATTCACATTTAAAGGGCAAAAAATACCAAACATGTTCCATATTTCTTTAGCAAAGATGCAATCAAAGAGGATATGTCTACCCGTTTCAAGAAGCCTGCAGAGACTGCAGATGTCAGTAGTGTGACCATCTTTTCTAATAGGGAGTCTATCAAGTAGAGTCA
Organism: Cunninghamia lanceolata; assembly: GCA_027924645.1. Taxonomy (NCBI): domain Eukaryota; kingdom Viridiplantae; phylum Streptophyta; class Pinopsida; order Cupressales; family Cupressaceae; genus Cunninghamia; species Cunninghamia lanceolata. The sequence goes on from BSBN01000798.1 coordinate 3,815,166, forward strand.
GCCACTTAAAACATCTGATTTTAGGCTCAATAGGACCTTTCCAGAGAATATCAAAATACTTTTTCCAAGACACAGCATCAAGAGAAGAATACCAAACAGTATTTATATGATTAATAATATTTTCATTATGATCAATAATTCTATAGATATTCTTAGCTTTGAGATTAGCCATGATGACCCCATTCGGCCATTTGCACTTTATGTATCTATGAGAGTCCACATGACAGTCAGAAGGCAGGTCCTTAGTAGCCTTGACAATCATATTATAAGTCTTCTTTTGGGAGTCCGGAATATTAAATCTGTTCTTGAGCTCATCCCAATTAATGACTTTATCATTTTCAAAAAGATCAGCAAGCTGGGAGATCCCCAGTTTAGCCCACAACCTAGCAGAACATCCTTGGGAAAGGGCTAGGGGTTTACTAGCCAGGTGCAAGTTCCACCAAATGGATCTTTGACCATATAGATGCTTAGCATCATGGAAATCCTTATTGGTGATAAAATTCCTGACATGGTCCCAGGCTCTCCAGATGGATCTGAAAACAGTAGAGCCTTGGACAATGACTGGGAAGTTGCCAACAATTAAGTCACAAAATGGGAGATTTCTCCAAGTTCTAGCTTTTTTAGGAAAGCCTCTTTTAATATTATGCCTAACCAACACTTTCCATGGATCATTTCCATCCATAGAATGAAAGATCCATTTGGCAGATAAAGCAATACCTTGAGTTTTAAGGTCTTTAAGCCCTAGCCCCCCAAGGAGTTTGTCAGTATGACACCAGTCCCATTTGACCGTGTGCACTTTTCTATTGCCTTTACCATCAGACCAGAGGAAGCTCCTAATGGCCTTTTGAATTTCCAAAATTTGATAGTTACTGAACATCCAAGCAGAGGAGTAGTATATGCTGTATGAAGACAGCATTTTTTGAGAAACTTGAATTCTGCCAGCAAGAGATAAAGATCTGTTATGCCACTTATTCAGCTTCTTATCAAATTTTTCCTTAATCCAAGACCACATGTCTTTGAGGGAAGGCTCGACAGAGAAGGGGATACCTAAATACTTAACAATCTTATGAGGTCTATCCCATTGGAAGTTATACTGATTGAACCAAATAGGAGGTTGCTCTTCCCACCCCAGGCAAATGGATTTGGATTGGGAAATACGAGCACCAGAAATAGAGTAGAACATATTAAGCTTGGTTTGCAAGGCTTCAAAGATATTGTTGGAAAGCTCAAAAAATAAGGCAGTATCATCAGCAAACTGACAATTAATAAGCTCATCATTGTTAGGAAGATAAAGGCCTCTAACATCAGGGGAAAGCGTATTGTCTCTGAGGATATAGTAAAGGGCTTCTTAAGCTATGACAAACATAGCAGGGGCTAAGGGACATCCTTGTCTGATAGACTGACCAAGGGGAAAGGGATTGGAGAGGGAACCATTGACCTCCACTTGGGCAGAGGCATCATTAAGCAGAACCTGAACTGAGTTACAGAAGAAGGCTGGGAAACCAAACGCTTCAAGCATCATGACAAGAAAATTCCATTCAACCCTATGATAGGCTTTTTCAAAGTCTAGCAGTAACATCGCAGAGTTCTGATGAGAGCACTTTGCCCAATCCATGGCTTCCCAGCTAGTAATTAAGTTTTCCAAAATATATCTACCTTTGATAAAACTAGTCTGGGTAGCACAAACAAACTTAGGAAGGATATGAACAAGTTCTAGGACCAGGATCTTGGCCAAAATTTTATAGGAAACATTGAGGAGGGTGATAGGCCTCCAATTTTTTATAAGAGCTTTGTCCCCATCTTTGGGAAGAAGTTTAATGATGCCACTGTTAATCTCAGGGCCAAGGGAACCATTAGCTATAGCTTCCACATAAATATCATGTAAATCCTTACAGATCCAACTGATATTGGCCTTATACAATTCAACAGGGAGCCCATCAGGGCCGGGGGCCTTATCATTCTTGAGAGAATTGATAGCTTTTTCTACCTCATCCAAAGAGATATCCTTAGATAAGATAGTAATATCATCATTATCTAGCTTATTGGGGATAAGAAGTTTACACTTATTCCTAAGATCAGCAGCCTCCTTAGAGTCCTCAGAGGTGAAGGGACTCCTGTAGTAATCAGCAAAGGCTTGGTTAATGATAACAGGATCCAATATATCCTAGTTGTCAAGTAGGAGTCTGTCAATAGACTCCTTGGTTTGCTTTTGCTTTAAAAGGTTAAAAAAGAATTTGGAACCACGGTCCCCGTTCTGGATCCAATGAGCACGAGATCTGATTTTAGCACCACAGATTCTAAATTGTTGATGTTTCCTCAGGGCATCCTTAGCAGATATCACCTGGGAGACAAGGTCAATATTGGAGGAATCATTCTGAACATTTCTCTCAGCCTCTTGGAGATCAGAGGAAAGACATTTTTCAATGAACCTATAATCCTTAGCATTCTTTTGACCAATGGTTTTGAGGAGACATTGCCAAGCTGGGAGATTGCCCTTCCATCTGTCTGTCATGGAGAAGGTAGGGAAGTTAACCTTATTGATATTGCAAATAATCTGGATGGCAGCAAGAATATCTTCATCAAGAAGGAGACTGGTATTCAGAATGAACTTGGGATTAGTCATCCTAGGGTGAATAGGGGTGAAGTTGAGGCTGACACAGGTAAAAATGGGATGGTGATCAGAGAGAGTGGTGGCTGTAACAAGGACAATGTTGTTCTGGTTGTTAGGAAGGAAGGAGAAGACATTCTTGTTACCATAAAAATGGTCAAGTCTGGAATAGATCCGGGAGTGGCCCTGTTGGAAGTTGCACCATGTGTGCCATATCCCGGGGTTAAAGGCCTTATTGCCAGCTAAAGGGTCAAATATAGTCTTAGAATTAATTAACTTGTTCCAATGAACCTTTTCATTATCTTTCCAAATGAAAGGATTACCTCTAGATTTATCTTGCTGGGACTCAACCATATTAAAATCTCCTCCAATCAGCCAGGGGATATCAGGGAGGGTAGTCATCCATTTCCAAAGATTAGCCCTCTCCTTAGAGTCATTGGGGGCATAAACAGAGCAAATGCCAAAGATATTATTATGATTAATGGTAATCCAGACAGCTCTCTGGCAGGGTGAGGTGCCATTGGTAGTTATATTGTTCCCCCATTTGGGGCTGATGAGGAGAGCAATTCCACCTCTACCTCTATTATGATTAGTGAAAAATTTGATCGCATTATTCCATATAAAGTTAAGGTTTGTTTCAAGCATGAAACCGATGGCTTTAACTTCTTGCAACATGAGAAAATCATAGAACTAAAAGAACTAAGAAAATGCTTAATAACAAATTTCCTATCCAAGGATTCAAGACCCCTCACATTCCAAGATAAACAATTCATGAGAAAACATTAGAGGGAGTAGGGCACAACACCAGCTTCATCAGCTGAGGGTAAAGACTTAGTAGAACTATCCCCTGTTTTCTTACTAGAGGTTTTATTCTTAGATCCTAGAGGCCTTCTCCTGCGTTTCGAAGCAAGGGTATCAATTTTAGGATCATCTTCATTTTCAGATTGGGAGTCCACTTCCATAGAGGGCATATCGGGGGGGTTGTTAATATTAGGGATGATTTCTAAAGAATAATCATCACTTAGTTCTTTAAAAACTTTTTGCGGGAGCTTCCGAGATGCTCTTAGAGAGATATTCAGGCTAGAGATGTTGGAACAAATAGCAGGGGAGCAAGGAGGGTTGTCACTGCTAATTTCAACCATAGGAGGGATAACAAGAGGACTTTAGGGAAGGAGATTTCCCGAGGAGGTAGGATTCGAAGTTTTAGGATGGTTAATGTTATTGCCCTTGCGGCTTCTTTTTTTGTTGACGGTTTGGAAGCCATCGTCAGTGTTTGCCTCATCAATAGCCATGTCCGAAAAAGGGAAAGAGATTTGAGTGGTAAGGGGAGCAAGAGAGGCTGAATCAAGAGTAGGAGGAGGAGGTTTGGAGGTAGTTTCCTCTTGTGTGTTTTTGTTAACAGAAGGAGGCAGATTAGGGTTGGTCAGTATAGCGGGTTGAGGGATTTTAGCAAGATTCTGATTCTTTTTAATAATGGGGCAATCCTTTCTAAGGTGGCCCTCTTTTCGACATAAGAAACAAGCATTTAGACCTCCCAATATTTCAATAGGGCACACAAAAGTTTCTTCCATGATGTTAACAGAGATGTCAGCAGGGATTTCCTTCCCTGGTTGCAAAGAGATAAGGACTCTGGTGTCCATATGTGGCACCAGCCTAACAGTATCATCCATTCAGATGGTTTTGCCCAACGGTTCAAGCAATTGAGGCAAGAATCACCATAAAAAGGGGGGGACATTTTTAACCAGTATCCACCTGGGGGCCGAAGGGGCAAGAACTTCTTCATGCACAGCCTTAGGAGACCAAGCCAAAGCATGGAAAGAAGTGGATCCAATGGTCCAAGATTGCTTTTTAAGGACTTCAACTTGAGATTCATGATTAACAAAGAAGATCACAAATAAACCCTTCTAGATCTACCGGTAAAAAGAAATGTGAAAGCCCATTTTGAGATTCCAAAAATTGTGAAACCAGTCATCAAGAAATTTCTGAGGACACTTATCAAGTTCAACAGCAGAAAAGAAAATCATAGTATTCTTTAAGCTATTCTTCTCCTTAATAATCTCAGCAAGCATTTCAGGATTAGGAGCGATGGAGAAAGGGGCCAAATGAACCGTAGATCACTTACTGAGAATGGCGGCATCATGGGCACTGGCACCTGCAAGGTTAAACTTGGCTTTCTCATTGACAACACCAGTTGTATTGGCCACTGCTTCAGAGAATGTTTTTGGTTTACAAGTAGGGTTAGGGGTATTAATAGAGATGCCATTAATGTCGGCGTCCTTCGGCATAGTGGGAGAGGGGTTAGGGGGAACGGGCTCTGCCGATCGGCAGAGCGAGGGAGATTGAGAACCAAGTAAATCAACCATATTAAAGCAGAGGTTGGAGAGGACTACACCTGGACTGACATTGCGATTAGGGACATCCAGCTGTCTCCCGCCACTCCGTTCAAACCTGCCGGAGATCACCACCGTAAAGCAGCCTTTGCAAAGTTTGCCAAAATAATAATAATAATATATTTAATATTATAATATTATATAATATTATAATATTATATAAATATTATATTATTATATAATATATATTAGTATTATATAATATATAATATATATTATATATTATATAATATTATATTATAATATAATATTTATTAGTATTATATATATAATATAATATATACTATATATTATATAATATTATATTATATAATATTATATTATAATATAATATAATAGAAAATGCAAAGTATACTTTCACACCCAAGCATAGTAGGTTACTTAAAGGCATTCATAAACATTGTCTTGACAACCAATGCATATTCATAAACATTATTAGGGAGGCTATTAACATTGTTCCAAGCCTTTATATTGGTATGCTATATAGTCTAATTGCCTTTAGAATGATTAAAAAATATGGTTAAAGACTTTGGAAGTTTTAAAAAAGCCTTAGTGGCATGCAAAGTTCATATTTGAATTTGGCAAGAAAGTCCTAGACATGTGGCACTCTATGGTTGGCCAATGCATAGTGGCCAAACCATGAGTGATCACCTTTTGGATTGGCTATAAGGACAATCCATTAGATATTGATCCTAATATCACAATAATTAGACATGATTTCGATTACATGGAACTTATGTTCTAATTTGACATTACCCTTCATCTTAACTTTGACAGCCTAAATCATTAATAATTGACATCTGCTACCCCACCTAAATTGTGTGGTCATTAATGAATATATAGTGGTGAACCAAAAGAGGTGGTAGATAAACTTACATCATTTAATTTTTGAGTAGTCGCCATGTGTTGGTCAACTAATCCATCAACCTCCTCACACAAATTATAGATCTAATACTACATGTTTGATCATTAGTCTCTTCATTGGCACATGTCAAAGCTTCTCCCCATGGACCTGCGATTGGTACATGGCATCATTCTATAGTGTATACATGGACTTTCCTCTTGACAATAAAATTGACATTCATAGTTCTTCACCAATGACACTCCATTACATATTTTGGGCATTGCCATAGGCAAATTTTCCCATCTTGTGGGTTTTGGTTGTGCATCTTACCTAAGAACCGTATAACTTCCCAATACAATTAAGAAGTCTATAAGTTCTCAATAAGATTAAAATATGAAAACTACATGAGGTACCTTACGGAATATACATTCAAATTGATTTGTCACTTAAAACCCATTGAGATGACTTTAAATCAAATCCAATTTTGGGTAAGTTAATTAGTCATGCATGCATATAATTTGACATAAAATAATTAAATTTCAATTCACAAGCACAGGCAAAATAGAAAACTATATTCAAATTTCCAAAGAAGTTTAACCCACTCCAGATTGATCAAATTGACAAAAGAAGACAACAGGGGGCCGGTCAGTTGGTTTTCACAAAGGGTTTGGTACAACCATGGCTCTAACTGCTGATCCAAGCAAGGGAAGCTTGGAAAGAAAGAGCAAAGCATCCATCTTCTTTTTCCAAGTGAGACGGAGGATCTCAATGAAAACCAGCCATTGAGCTTGCCTATGACCAAAACTGATTTGAGGGGAAATGATGGGATTTTCCATAGAAAAAGAAGCAGACGTTTGAGGTTTGGGCATCCCAATGGTTGCTATCACAGAAAATTCAGTCGTAGGGGATAGAGAAAGAGTGAGCATATGCCATTAACCATAGAATTCCTAGGTATGTAGGTTGAATAGACATAATTTCATTCAAAAGTAGCAAAATTCAGTCCTTTACCATGAGAAAGAGATTTTGACCATAGTTTTCTAGGTGGAATAGGAAGGCAAGCCAAGCATGGACATGGGCATGAAGAAGAAGAAAAGGGAGGGGAGAAATAGCATAGGGGTCATAAGACATTATCAATGACAATAGTAACCCTCACCCTCTGGATGATGATGACATCGCCCTCCTCAAAACCTATGTAATCTCTCTTTTCATAAATACTTTTTTCTCTATTATCACTTTTCCCCCTTGTCTTTGCTCTTCTGAAATGCTATTTTTTGCTCTAGGGTTTGGGGCCTTATTCGACTCCTATAAAGAAAGCTAAGAAGGAAATCAAAGAAATGGAAAAGAAGGTCAATGATCTATGTGGTGAGTGGAATACCTTATAAAACCCTAATTTAAATAAACCTTAATAGTTATATTTGTTTAGCTCCGTTACTATTAAAATAGAAGGATTCTAGAATCCCATGCTTTGATAATTTACTCTTATGACATGTTCATATATAATAGGACCTGTAAGATGTAAATGGTAAAGGGTAGTGAGTAAAGAAATTATTACCAACACGTTCATTTTACATTCACCTGGGAGCTTGTGTCTTCTTAACATAGTATTTTAACAATTATTTTTATAAGGAAAGCCACAAAAGCTGGGAATACTCAAACAATGGTGTCTGAGTCTTAAAACAACATAAAAGTCTTAAATAAAAGTTCATAAAAATGGAACTAATGAGAGTGGTCTTTCCACTTCCCGTTCAACCAATAACCCAATTTTTTGTCCTCCTTCAAAAGTATAAGTAATTCCCTGAAGAATAAGAGGGCTGTTTGATCTATACCTACTCTACACTGACACAAAATATAGTCCAGGAAAGACATGACTACAAGCTTAAATTATACTCCGAGCAACAAAAAATATAGTTGGGAAGGTTTGGATTTTAGTCATCTGGATAGGAAGCCCAACTAAAGATACCTTCAAGTCTTGCAATTCCACTTTACCATGGGAGCGCCAATCCTCTGGTGGCCTACTAGATTCTATTATTGTTGGTGCTTCACAAGGAATGCACATGTACTACTTGATGTGTTCTACATATACAATATAGTTTGCCAATGTGAATTGGTTTTGGCTATTGAAAACAAGTGATATGTTCATAGAGAGGCCATAAGATAGGGCCATCCCAAAAAAACCTGTACTAGTTTAGATCACTAGTTAAGATCCTCTTCATGCAATAGTGTACTATAACAACAAAGAATCTAGAACAAGAAAACAAACAAATAATCTTTAGTTCCATCTTACTAGGATTGAAGTGTTGGAAATAAGGTAGATAACTGAGAGGGGGGGTGAATCAGTTATCTTAAACTTCTTAACTTTCCTTTCTTCTTTAACAATAGTGCAGTATCAAAACATATAAGCATAAATGAACATGAGACCATAAATGAAATCAACACACATAACACAAGGATTTTTACATGGATAAACCTGTTAAGGGAAAAACCACGGGGTGACTAACCCAAGATTGTATTCTCTATTAAAAGAATAAGAAGTACAAAATGGCACTTGCCAATTAGGGCTCACTGCCTGAGCACATTGGTCACAAGAGGCTCACTGCCTACAAGAGATTCACTGTCTACAAGGTATATAAAAAGTAACTAGGTATTTGAACTAATCAAAGGCATCCACATATGCTGAGGTTCAGTTTCGGTTAGGCTCAATACACTTATCTGTTGCACTTCATTCTTCCTTTGCTTGGTGCTGCTGTTCTGTCACATACCAGATTTGTATTTCTACTTCTACACTTCTTTTTACTTTTCTTCACAATACACCACACACACCTTCACATCAAAATCCATCTGGTATATATATCCACACAAAAGATGTCAACATCTTTCTAGTCGGTGTCCAGATTATTCAAGATTTTTCCAAACTCTGGTCTATCAGCTGAATCCTTGCTTATTAAGTGATGCGTATCAAAGAGATAGTTATAGAAGTCATCAATCATGTCAGCCAACCATGAATGATCCCTCAAAAATCTTGATCACCATCAATTACTCATCTGGATTAAGTTCTGATGCTCTGTCGGTTAGTTCTTCCTTAGTCTACTCTGCCAAACAGGAACCCAACACTTAGGTGCTCATATCTTTTCACTCTTTCATCACCGGAGGCTCAATCTCTAGGATGTAGCAATCATAGTACTCCTCTTGACTTCCCCAAGTCTGTACTGAGATACTTCCTCTGAGAGATCTAGACCTGATTGTCGGACCTTGCTGCATGCTCTGTTCTTGCTCACCAGACAAAAATACTCTTCAATATAACTTCTGGTATAGACATACCATGTGCTACAGATGTGTGGAATGGACTTTGTTGCCATCAATGACAACACTCATGAAGCCACACAGTGTCTCTTTCCAACAATCTCCCACTTTGGCATTGATGGCAACACTTAGTGAAAAATGACTAAGTGTCACACTACACTCCCCCTTGCCTGATGCTCTATTCTAATGTACACTTTTCTGGAGCTCCCCCTTAGCTAGATTCCACATTTTTTACTGCTCCTCACTCCCCCTTTGACATCAATGGTAAAGGGTGGAATCTGCACACCAAGATTTGCAAAATTTTACCTATACATAGCCACACAAGTATATATACAAGTTATACTTACATATACTTAAGTATATCTGCAAAAGTGGTTTTCAACTAGTCAAATTATATTGCCCAACTCTGCTTCATCCTGTCCAAAATTGAGATGTGACCACTTAACAAGAATGCAAAGGCTTCTTCCCTCTTTAAATCTGTTGGATCACTGGTCTGGGCTATAGTCTAAGCATCGGTTAGGGCCTCATGCATTGCCTCTAACTTAGGGATAATTATCCCTCTTAGTTCACTCATTCTGCTTATTCTATTTTTCTTCTCCTTCTCAATCCTCTTTATCTCATTTATAGTGGCAATAGTTTGGCACTCTTGATTCATTATGGATGAGGTGAGAGCATTAAAACTCTAGGATAAACTTGATAGTTTGCCCTCTTGTTTTCCTACCTTCTTTGCAATGTTTGCTATTAACGTGGACCAAGATAAACAAAATTTGTATATTTCTCCAAGATCTTTAAGAGCATTTTCTAGGCTCTTTATTCAAATATTCAAATTTCTCCTATCATTTTCTATTAGCCCCTATACTTCAGAGAATCTCTTACCCAAAAACTCTTTCCAGACTTTCTCTTCTACTGATTTCTCCAAGGAATCAAAATGTGTGCTAACAAAATTAACAAGAGATTTTAAATTACCAGATGAAGAGGCTGAAAGATCCTTCTGGAAGGATGGCATGATCTTCTCCAACACACTAGATGCAATCTCTATCAGCTCATAGTCTTCCATGTGAGACTTCAGAATCTTTTCTTTTTCTTTGGCTTGAGCAAAAGATGCTACCTTCATTGTCTGGACCAGAGAGAGAGTCAAAATTGAATGGTCCTTGAAACAACTCCAGTTCATCTAATTCCATCATTTCCTTGGTCAAGAAGTCTTTAACTACTTCTGTAGTGTCTCTTGCCAAAGACTTCTTTCCTCTTGCAGCCTTAGAGGTGTCAACAGAGACCTTCTCTATTTGTTCTTCTTCTCTTCCCTTTTTCTCCTCTTGTTGACTTGCTTTCTCCTCTTTTCTTGCTTCTCCTTCAGTTCTGGAGTCGACTGGGGAATCTGGATGAGAGATATTTACTTCTTCATGGACTTCCTCTTCCAAAGCAGAGGAATCCAGATCCTTAGTCTTCTCCTCACCTATCTTCTTTGATTCTTCTGCAATTTTCTTAGTAGTATCTTCCTTTGATACACTTAGTCCTTCAACATCCATGGAAGAAGGTTCATCACTTATGTCCTCTATAATGGGAAGATTGAATCTTTTATATACATTTTAGAGGAAGTCTTCAGTCTCTTTTGCCACCTGATCAATCTCTCCAAGCATAAGATTGCTCATTCTAGCTTTGCTTTGGAACTCATCCTTGCAATCCTTGAAGATCATGTTCATTTGTTTTGGAGTGATGGAAGGATAAAGATGAATAGCTATCTATTCTCGAATCTCCATATCTTTTTCTTTGGCATTGTCTTTTTTGAGTTCAAGTGTTTTCTCTAAACTCTTGGGGATTAGTGAGATGATTTCAATGAATGCTTTATTATAGATATTCAAGTACTTGACTGTGGCTTCCTCTAATATTCTTTTGTCAGTGTCATTGTATTTATCATAAAATTTAGTTAATGGTTTCATATTTCCATCCACTATGATTGCCTTGATAACATTATCAATAGAAGGAGTGGACCTTTCAACAAATTATTCTGCCTTTTCTTCTTTATTTGCACCAATACAAGATCCACCTGATGTTTTCTTCTTCTTCTTCATTTTCTTAACCTCCTCATCTATTTCTGTCTCTTCATCATCCTTCTGACTTATATAGGTCCTTGTGGCCTTGGTTTTTGTTCTCTTTTCTTCCTTACCAGATGTCTTGGCTTCTAGTTTGGAGGCCTTTTGGCTCTTAGAGGTGGCAGGTGTAGAGCTTTTGGAGGATCTAGTCCAAGAGGGGACTTGTATTAGATTACTTTCTTTCTCTACTTCTTATCTCTCCTTCTCAACTCTTTCTAAATTTTCTTTGTTTGCATTAACTGCTTCTTTTGAGATGCCATATCTTTTGGCAACTTCCTCTACTTCCCTTCTCACTTTTCTCTTCATTTCTGGTTGTCTTTGCTCAACATGAATTTTCACACTCAATTCTTGAAAGGTTCCAAACCTTTCTACCTCAGGGTCCTTGGGCCGACTCAGCAAGTGTTGGATATGCAACTCTAGGATTTTCTCATCTACTTCATAACCCATTGGCATAATCTAGATTGTCCTTGGCTCCACTGCCTCCATTAGGCATTGATCAGTGTCTACCATAAAGCACACTATATCCTTGTATTTTTCAACCATGGATTGGGGAATTCTTTCTCTGGCCTACATCATACCTTGGAAATTCTTGAAATATCCCCAGAGAGCTGTGCTTTGAGCCTTGGCATCAACAAGCCCATGCATATAATCTCTGATCTGTATGGCAACAGGTCTGTCATTTTGCCATATCCAGCCACTAGTTCCAGGTAGCTCATTCATATAGTAGAAGAATAGACATAGTATCAAGCCACTGTACTTAAATGAATTCTTCTTATCCTTCTTTATTTTCTACAAATTCTCTAACAATTGGTTCAGGAGAAGCCCACAAAGATCATAATCTGCATTTTCCCTTAGCATCTAATAAGCAGTGTATATTGCTATTCTAGATATAGAATTGTCCCTACTGGAGTGATATATCTTATAACCAATTATCATAGAAGCAAATTTGATATCTAGATCTGTGATACCCTCTATTGTCATTGCTCCCTTGTCAAATTTTGATCCGATAGCCTCACTTACAGTTTGGTTTTGACTGATTTGAGAGCAGGCAACCCACTAGATGAGTGCAATCTGGTTACCGCCCTAATGGCATCTTTTGTGATCTTAAATGGCCTCATCAACCACATGAAGTTGTCATGCATTCTGCTCAGAACATATCGGACCCATTCATCTTCTACAAAACAGGGGAAATGGATGCAATGTCCAAAATGCTTATCCTGGATGGCCTTGTATTGGGGTTTAAGTTCAAATGATTCATCTATTAGTTCCTTGTGATAGATATCCATCAGTTTGGATTCTCCAAATTCCTCAATATTTGCATGTATGTAAACCCTAACATCTTCTACATGCAGAACTCAATGTGGAATGCTAGAGAAGGTGCCTAATGGATCAACTTCTAGGGATTTGTAAGGATGTTTCTTGAACTTAGGGGGTAGCCTATCAATAATCTTAACAACATTTGGAGTAACCATCTTGCAAAAGATTCAATGAGAGATATCCAAGAGTAGAAATACCTTTTTACGCTTCTAGGGTTCACTATAAGAGCCGAAGAGATTGTTGAATCGAATTCTGCAGTTGATCCTTGAGAGGGTTGAAGCAATCTTGTTGCAGAGCTCCTTCTTTCTTCTTCTCAAATGTAAATGTGCAAATGATGAACAAAAGAACCCTTTTATTTTTGTGCAAACCCTAATTCCATTTTACAATAAATGCACAACTTAAGTCATTCCAATTGCCTTGTTCTTCTTGTTTTGAGAGATATCTTTCCAGATCATTGAGATGGACTCAGTGATTATTGACAATCTATCTTCCTTTCTTCAATCATTCCATTTATTTGCAGATCAAGATATTGTCAATTTTTGAATCATACCAGATCTAAATGTGAAAATCCTACTTTTGTCAGATGACTGTCAAATTGGATTAATCTGGGATGATTAACCTTTTCAAACTCCTTGCGGATCTTTCATATTTTGACCAAGGGATATTTAGATGTTTCTCTGAGAGTCATTTTAATCCACAACACTTCATGTGCCAATTTTAGGCACCAATTGACTGGCTGGGGGAAATTGTTTTCTTTTGTGACTCCCCCTAAGCCAGAGCTCATCTATTTAGTTTCTAGAAGGAATATTAGCACCAAATTTTGGTGCGGATCCATCCTCAACATTTTCTGTACTTCTCTTCACCCAAATCTTGTTAATTTCCCTTTGAATTTCATCTGCATTCACTTTGCCTTTTCCTTTGTCTTGATTTTGGTTATGATGCACCGGACCCTTTTTGTCCTGATTCTTACTTCTGTAGAATTTGGCAATATGATCATCTATTGCAATTGTAGCAAACAACATTTCTTTGCATATTTGACTGGTATCCTCTTGATCTACATTGATTAGCCATATGTCCCATTCTATTGCATGCAAAGCATCTACCATTGAATGAATTATTTATTTGCATATTTCTACATTCATGAGATTTGTGACCATACCTTTTGCAGTTAAAACACTGTCCAAAGAAGGATGAATTAGCTTGATTCATTCTTCTTCTGCACTGATTTGCTTTATGACCGAAGTTATTGCAATTGTAGCAATATCCATTGAAGGATGGATATCTTTGAGCATTTGGTTGCCTTATCGGAGGTCTTCTAGGTTTGTTCCTTGGATTTCTAGATCTAGAGTTCCTCTGACTGGATCCAGAGCTTTCACCTTTCTCATATCCCAATCCATGCTTGTCATCTACCCTCTTTTGACTTTCAAGAACTTCAAGTTGAGCAGAGCTTATCTTGAATTTCTCTTTGTATTCATTTGTTGTTTGAAGATCCCTTTTAAGAGTGTCTATCTTATTCTCAAGTTGTTCTTCATTATCTCTAGCTTCTTCAAGATCAGATTCCAAATGCTTAATTACTCTATCTATTTTGTGGCAGTCTTTTGATTTATCCTTAAGAGATTGTTTTAGATTATCTTCAATTTTTCTTTTCTCTTCAATTTCTTGGGTGAATTTCATAACCCCTGATTCCATTTCATGTCTTACCATAATGACCTCTTTTGATAGCTTCTCACATAACTTATTTTTCTCATTCAGATCTTCATTAGTATCATTGGCTTCACTTTGACTTGCTAATTGTTGAAGTAGTTCATTTCTTTTCTTCACTGAGATGCTTAGTTTTTCTTTGAGTTCATTTATGAAATCATCAGCTTGTTTGAGTCTTTCTCTTAGGTTATTGACTTCAAAGTGAGATTTCTCAAGATCATCTAGGGCAGACTGAAGTTGTTCCCTCATACCATACATATCCATTGAGATTCCTAGACCTTCCTCAAGTTGTCAGGCTCTGTCTAGATGAACTTGGCTTCGATACCAATTGTTGGAAACAAGGTAGATAGCTGAGAGGGGGAGGTGAATCAGTTATCTTAAACTTCTTAACTTTCCTTTCTTCTTTAACAATAGTGCAGTATCAAAACATATAAGCATAAATAAACATGAGAGCAGAAATGAAATCAACACACATAACAAAAAGATTTTTATGTGGAAAACCTTGTTAAGGGAAAAACCATGAGGTGACTAACCCAAGATTGTATTCTTTGTTCAAAGAATAAGAAGTACAAAATGGCACTTGCTAATTAGGGCTCACTGCCCGAGCACATTGCTCACAAGAGGCTCACTGCCTACAAGAGACTCGCTGTCTATAAGGTATATAGAAAGTTACTAGGTATTTGAATTGATCAAAGGCATCCACATATGCTGAGGTTTAGTTCTGGTTAGGCTCAATACACTGATCTGGTGCACTTCTTTCTTCCTTTGCTTGGTGCTACTATTCTGTCACATACCGGATTTGTATTGCTACGTCTACACTTCTTTCTACTTTTTGTTGCTCTTCATAATACACCACACACACATTCACATCGAAATCCATCTGGTATATATATCTACACAAAGGATTTTGAACATCTTTCTAGTCAGTGTCTGGAATATTCAAGATTTTCCCAAACTCTAGTTTGTCGACTGAATCCTTGCTTATTAAGATATGTGTATCAAAGAGATAGTTATAGAAGTCCCAATCATGTTGGCCAACCATGAATGATCCCTCAAGAAGCTTGATCACCATCAATTCCTCATCTAGATTAAGGTCTGATGCTCTAGCAGTCAGTTCTTCCTCAGTCTACTCTGCCAAATAGGAACCCAACACTTAGATGCTCATATCTTTTCACTCTTTCATCACTGGAGGCTCAATCTCTGAAATGTAGTAGTCATAGTACTCCTCTTGACTTCCCCAAGTTTGCACTTTGCTGAGATACTTCCTCTGAGAGATCTGGACCTGATTGTCAGACCTTGTTGCATGCTCTATTCTTGTTCACTGCACCAAAATACTCTTCAATCTGACTTTCGGTATAGACATACCATGTGCTGTAGATGTGTGGAATGGACTTTGTTGCCATCAATGAAAACACTCATGAAGCCACCCAATGTCTCTTGCCAACATGAAGGTGCCTGCTGGGATTAGGGAAAATAGCAAGAGTAGATGAGCAAAGAACTATGAACTTAATACCTCTAAACATTGAATCAACCAATCATTAGTTGCATAACTATAGAAAAATGGACTTGAATTTTTGTCAAGCAGGTCTAAGTTCTTCATAAACTGATCCTGCACCTTGAAAGCCCTGATTGTTATGGCTCCTGATATTGACTCACCAAAATGATTTGCAATAGGTGATTTTTTTGTATAATTGAGTCTCATCAATTCTCTAGCAGAAGCAAAGCAGTATTTATGTTTTCAATTGACAAAAGCAAAATTTAGATCTCTAGCCAATATTGTCACAACCAAAAGACTTTATCTTATGGTCAATACTTGAAATACTTACACACAAAAAAGGTTAAGTTCCATCTCAAGCAGCTAAATAATATAAAAATAAGGCTTTACTTGAAGTTAAATTGTCAAATAAATCATTGGCAGGGCAATAAACAAAACTTGCCATGTCACAATAGCTATGACACCAAAATTACTATAAGTAGTTATAGTGGAACACATAGTAAAGGTAAATCTGAAAGGAAGTTCAACATCAAGAATGCTCAAATCTAAAGAAAACTGGGAAGTTAATTAAAGAAAAATTAAAAAAAATTAGCATCTTAAAATACATTGAGTGATACTTTTGATAAATCATCATCAAGAAAAGAAACAATTACATAGTGATAGGGCTTAAGAAGTACCCTACTCACAATTCTTCCTAATGGCGTGGCATCAAAAAATGCCATTGGTGCTTGGAGTAAGGAAGTCATGAAATTAGAAAAGAAATACTTTGATGCTTCAAGCCCCAAAATGACTACAAAGATTGATCAAAGGAATATAAAAATTGAAGAAGCAAATGAAATACTTGAGTAGACTATGATTAGCATCAATGTGCTGACTTGGGGACTCTGCACCTTAGCAGCCATCGAAGTATTTCCCAAAATATGCCCGGTCAAAAATACAAGATGAGAAAGATCAGCAATGGAACAATACAAGAAACCTCTATTCTATTTCAAATAGTCAATGTATGGATTCAGCCTAGTATCCCCAATTTCCTTTTCTTCCTGTTTAACTAGCTGATCCACTTTAGGTGCTCTACATGATTTCTCTTGTCCTTTCTAGGACTTCACCTTTTGAATTTCTCTTTCTCGAATCATAGGTTTTCCTTTAAAGGGTGGCATTGTAACTGTTGATTTGTTAGAATCTAAAAACAATAGACAATAGAACTAATATTGCAATATTATCTGTGTTGGTAGTTAGAAAAACACATTTAATTATCTACTTTAACCTAAAAGTATAAATAATATTGGATCTATTCATATCTTTTCAATGTTCAAGATTCTCAAAAGTTTGACAACTTTCTTGTATCAAGACACATAGTATATGCAATTACTTTAAGAGCACCAAACCAACTCCCTTGAATTTGAAAGCTTCTTTAAGCTTGTTTAGCTATTTCTATCATCTATGTTTAGGCATCTTATTGAATGTAGATTCAAGTTTTCATGATATTTTATTTTGTATTCTAGGTTTTTTCCTGAAGCTACTTTTTTCAAATCCTTCTCTACAGTTATGTCTATCAATTTAGGCCATTCTTCCTCTTCAAACTTCCTGGTGACTTTATCTTGTGTTGAGCCACTTTTTAATTTACAAAGAGTTCCAGTGAGATTCATAGAATATGCTGAGTAAGTAGATGTTTGCATGGTAATAGGCAAAGTTGAAAGGATCTGATGAATCTGTCCACAATGTTAAGTTGAAAATTGAAAGCCATCATCATCCTTTTTTCCAAAATAAAGATTTGTTGTGAACTCTACTTGAGCCTATCAAGAGTTGGAGAGGTGACCATGATAAGAGAGAGCACAAATTTGTTGTGTCTAATAATGGGGGTTATTGGGCTAGTCAAAAACTTATTTTTCTGTTATGCTTATCAGTTACAACTTACAATATTGAAATACTTAACAAATAACTTGTATGTATCATTAATATGCTTGGATTTTAATCCATCTTGCAAAAACTTATTTTTATTCGAATATTGCACCCAAAATTAAGAATAATGGAATTTTTTTAAGTTAAGGGAATATCTTGTTTATTAGTTTCTAGGAGTGCATGCAGAATGATTTTAAAATTCTAATGTAACAAGTTGCCCATGTTGTTAATGATTCAGGTTTCAGACATTGATAAATTTGTTGCCACATAGTGATCAAAAGAGAGACAAAGCATCCTTTCTTCTTGAGGTAATCCTATGTAGATTTGTTGAGTTTTCCTTCTAATATATGAAATGAATTATAGAGGCACATGAACAATGTAGTATTGCAGAACACAATATTGTCCTTAAGTCCACATCTCGGTTTGCATGTCTTGGCCAGGTTATTGAATAGATCCAATCTTTACAAGAAAGGTCCAAGGCAACAGAGCAAAGTTGGAAACAGGAAAGAAAGAAAACTATGGTTTGGGATTTATGCATGGTGAATATTTTTGTTGCTTACTATGATTGGAACAGGGATTTGTGATTTTTAGCTCTTTATTTTGGGTCCTAGTTTACAATTTTCTCTATATTTATTTTTAGGTTTCCTTTCTTAACGTCCTCATGTTTATTACTAAGTCCTATATAATTCATGCTATGAAGCTTATTCCACTCTTTAAATGCCAAATTGTATAGTTGTAGGAACAACTTAACTCATTTTGTGTATTTTGGAATAATATATGTACTGAAGATGCTAATGTCAAAATATATTTGAAATGTGAAGTCTATAAATTTATGTTGATAATATTTTGTTTATTTGAGATAGAAAAGCCCAATCCATGGAGAATTACCTATAGATGGCTATCGAACTATTGCTAGCACTATTTTAGAGTCAAAACAAAACAGTGAAATTGCTGAACCAAACAAATCCAGACCTTCAAATGCAACAATACATGATGAAATTAGCACTATTGCTTCAGCTATGCACCCAAATTCATAGAATCTAATGCAGACTAACAAGTCAACTCCACATATTCTTGGTTGTCAACCATACAGAGAAAACGAAAATATTATGGTTTTCAACAAGTTAGTTCCCCTTACTCTTTCCATGCAAAATCTATGTACTCTCCATTTGGAAGGAATTTGACACATTTTATTCATCCTAAGACATAGGTAGCATTTGAAATCCACTCTTTATTGACTATTCCAAGTATAACATCTGGTTGTATGGTAGTTAATGCATACTAGATAGAATTGTTTTTCAAATTTTTGGCTGTTCAGTTGTATTTAACATTTATTGATTGTGGGTTTCAGTGGTGTGCTAGATCTCCTTATGCTACTTGTGCAGTTAACACAAAAAATGATGGAGGAAAACATTATGTACATCAGCAAAGTTCACGTAAGTTTCATTCTAATTATAACCTCTTGAGACTTTGCTAAGATGAATGCATTAGTTTATTCATTGTCAATAGTACCACTGGAAGTATAGCTAATGTATTGTTAGCATTTGATTATTTGTGGCCTTAGATGTTTGCACTAGTTTCTCTGCATGACTTTATGTTGGATGGATGTGGGTTTATTTCTTCCTTGTATAATTTCACATGTAAATGTTTATGTAATGTCACTTTAGCCAAGGAATCTTCTTGGCCATACAAGAGGTGTATATTGAGTTGAGTTGCAGATCTAATGTTCTAGCTTCGTCCAAGATTCTATTCAGTGTCCTTTTAGTGCTTTAGCTTTCATTCATGCCAATAATCACAATAGAACCTTGAGTAGCAGGCTATGCACACTAATGCCTTGTCTATGCTTCCACATATATCTCTCTCTCTGTATATGTATATTCAATTACATTTGCTTGAAAGTTTTTAATGTCTTATCAACAAATCCATTTTGTACATATCATGCAATCATTGTAGTCCATGAGACCACATTTTTTTGAGGGATGTAATCTATTTTATGCACACATCTTATCATAAATTAACCTAGATTGGTGGTATTTAAGAACCCCTTGAGAGGATTGTCGTTATGTTGCTAGGAGACATGTTATCATAGGTTAACCCATGGAAAACTTGTGTAAGGGATTTAAAACAATAGGCTTCAACTATGTAAATGCATCTAAGATGAATGTGTAGATCTAGATTCCTTTTAATTAATGGCATAGGAAACTACAAGGAACATTAATTCTTATCCACACATTAAAAGCTACAAATAAATTGATTACAATTTGAAATCATTCACGAGAGAGTTTGTGGATAAATTCTATTCTTCTTTATTGAATTTTGTGCATAAGTCTTTGTGAAGGCTTTCATGATCAAAAGTGGCACTTGCAACTAAACATCTAACAAAAATCCACTTTCAATTATGCTTTGATGGATGTCCATATCCTCATCCAAAGCTTCAATTTGTGCACCGACAAGGATGATTCTAGCAAAGTTTGAGGACTTGGGCTTTACACTTGCTAGTTGGAAATCTAACACGATGCACATTATTATAGTGTAAACCTATTTTTTAGATTGCTTCATTTAGCATCATCAATAATCTCCACAAGAACATTGTCCCTATTTAAAATGATGGAAAGGGTTCACATCTCACAAGAATTTCTCTTGTGACAATCTTGGAGATAAATTTTGTTGTAGTGTGGCAATCAACACATACTCGAAGGTTCTTAACAACTCTAATAGTTGTTCCATGGGGCATGTTTAACAAACCAAATGCAATTGCCAACTTTTCACCATGGTGGCAAAGAATTAATTCTTTTCCCCATCCTTCCATAGCATTAAGTAAATTCTTGAATCTAGAAAATACCTTGCCGCCTTCATCTTCCAAGCCAATTTCTCCAACTTTGCATAGGTCTCCTTTGTCTACGGATGTGATCTGTCTCCTACACAAAAAGCATGTACCATTTTGATGAAGGGGGTAAATCATAAAATGCACAACAATAGAAACTACACACAGAAAATATAACTTTCTTTATTGATTTGGACAACTTATTACATTACAAAAGCTCAAATACAATCAGAGGAATCAACCCTCCACAGGCTGCAACACATTACAGCTTCCTCTCACAAGACTCTAGAATCATTAGCCTTTTGTAACCCCAAATCATCTATGGTTTCTATTTTCCCACCTATTCTTGACTCTACACTTTCCCCCTTAACTCTACTACTACCCAGGGTTCCCAAAAATGGTTATTAATAGCCTTTTTGGTGGCCAACAACCTAATTTCAAAATTTGCATCTCCCTCCAAAAATAGGTCAACTTCTGGGAGCCATAACTTTTGATCTGGGTGTTTGATTGATGAACTAAAAAATTGAAATTTCTACATCATTATTAGTAGTTTGGAAAAACTAAAAGTCCTACATCATTATTCAAGCAATTATAGAACCAAAACCACAAATTTTGAAAATAAATGGAAAGAACATCAACAATTTTGAAACACATCTTTTTTTGGGTGATGCAAGATTGTCCTTACACCACTGGATGCTCCTACATCAGACACCAAGCGTAATTTGAGAAGTGACCCTATCACGTCTTAGGTGTTTGTGTGAGGAAAACCCAAATGGTCAACATCTACCTTAGACACCCAAGAAGAATCTTCAAAATGTCTTCCTTTCCATTTCACCAGGTATTCTTCATATTGCCTGTTCCAAGTACTTCTTCCCACACGGCTATCCAAGATCTCTTCTATCTCTTCTATTGAAGTAGATGCCAGAATACTCCACTGTTCTTCTGTTGGTCTATCCTCTGTATTTTGATAAATCAGAAATGTTGAAAATAGGGGAAATGTTGATCCCACTCAACAACTCTACCTCATATGCATTTCTTGAATCATGTTTCTTCAAAATTCTACATGGTCCAAATTTCTTCATTTTCAGCTTATTGTATGTTCCAATTGCGAACCTTTCTTTTCTTAAGTGAACCATGACTTCATCTCCTACCTAGAACTCCTTATATCTCCTCTTTTGATCTGCTTTAGCCTTGTACTAAATATTCATCTTATTAATGTGCTTTTTCACCTCTTCATGCAAATTCTTCATGTGTTCTGCAAAGTCTTCAGCCTCGACACTTTTCTTTTCTCCTTTGTCCAGATTCCTTAACTCTGAAACATTTCTTGGACTATTCCCATATACAATTTGGAATGGTGATTTACCAGTACTCCTATTGATAGAATTGTTGTAAGAAAATTATGCCAGTGGTAAAATCAAATCCCATCCCTTGGGCTTATCTTCTACTAAGCATCATAGCAGGTTACCCAAACTCTTATTCACCACTTTGGTCTATCCATCAGTCTGTGGATGGTGTGCAGAACTGAAATTCAAATATGTCTTCAACTTTTTCCATAATGTCCTCCAGAAATTACCCACCAAACTTGGTATCTCGATCTAAAACTATGCTCTTTGGTAGACCATGTAATCTCACCACCTCACTGAAAAATAACTCTGCAATATGAACCACATCATTAGTCTTCTTGCAGGGAATAAAATGTGCCATCTTCAAGAATCTATCCACCACCACAAAAATTGAATCATATCCTCTATGTGTCCTTGGTAAACTAAGAACAAAATTCATCCTAATATCATCCCATGGCTTCTCTAGTAAAGGTAATGGCTAGTATAGACCTATGTTCTGACTTGCTCCTTTTTCCATTTGACATACTCTGCAACTCTGTACAAATTTCCTCACATCCTGCTACAACTGTGGCCAATAATAATTTTCACCAACAATAGCAATGGTCTTATCTCAACCAAAGTGTTCAGCCAATCCTCCACTATGCTTCTCTTTAATCAGGTTCTCTCTCATGGAACTCCTCAGAATGCACAACTGGCTTCCTCTAAACAACATGCCATCTTCGATTATGAAATCCAACCATTTTGTTCTATCCAAAGTAATAGGTTCCAAACAAGCTTTCTAGGCCTCTACAAAATCTAGATCTTTAGGATACAAATTTTGAGCTCATCAAACCCAACAACCTCTATCTTCATTTTTGTTAGCAAATTTTGCCTTTTGCTCAAGCCATCTACAAGTCTATTGGACTTCCCACTCCCGTGCTTCAAAACAAAAATATAGCTTTGCAAAAACTCCACCCATTTTAAGTGCCTTTGATTTAACTTTCCTTGACTATTAAGATATTGTAAAGCCTGATGATCAGTATATAAAACAAACTCCTTTGGCAACAAATAATGTCTCCATTTCTTTAAAGCCTTAACTATTGCATAAAAATCCTAATCATAAACATAATACTTTTTCTTAGCATCATTAAGCTTCTCACTAGAATAGGCAATGGGCTTACCTTCTTGACTCAAAACAACTCGTATAGCACTACCACTAGCATCAAAATCTACCTGAAACACCTTATTGAAATTTGGAAGTGCCAAAACAGGTTGCTCTGTGAATTTTTGCTTCAATGTATCAAAGCTTTTATCTGCTCCTTTAGTCCATCTAAACTCTTTTCTATCCCCTCTCATTGTCTCAGTTAGGGGTGCACAAATGCTACTAAAATTCCTAATAAACTTTTTGTAAAAACTTGCCAAACCATGAAAAGATCTTACCTCAGAAGCACTCCTTGGCGTAAGCCATTCAATAATAGCCCTTACTTTCTCTTGGTCCATCTTAAGACCTTCCTCTGAGAAAACAAATCCCAGGTATACCAACTCTTTCTTCGTGAAACTACATTT
Source organism: Cunninghamia lanceolata (assembly GCA_027924645.1). Taxonomy (NCBI): domain Eukaryota; kingdom Viridiplantae; phylum Streptophyta; class Pinopsida; order Cupressales; family Cupressaceae; genus Cunninghamia; species Cunninghamia lanceolata. The sequence goes on from BSBN01000798.1 coordinate 3,838,522, forward strand.
CTTCAAATTAATCAACAACTTCTCTTCTCTTAGCTTCTCTAAAACTCTTCTGATATGCATTAGATGCTCACCCCAAGTCTTACTGAAAATCAAAATATCATCCAAATAAACAATAACAAAACTTCCCAAAAATTCTTTCATTACCTCATTCGTGAGCCACATGAATGTGGTCGGTGCATTGGTTAGCCCAAATGACATGACTAACTACTCATACAAACCCTCCTTTGTCTTGAAGGTTGTCTTCCATTCATCGTCTTCTCTGATTTGAATCTAGTGATTCCCACTCTTTAGGTCAATCATTGTGAAGTACTTGGCTCCACTCAAACAATCCATTATGTCATCCATTCCTGCCAATGGAAACCTATACTTGATCGTGATCTTATTTATGGCTCGAGAATCTATACACACTCTCCACTCTCCATCTTTCTTTGGTGCTAGTACTGTAGATACCGCACATGGACTCAATCTCTCCCTTATCATTCCCTTCCTTAATAGCTCTTGAACTTGTCTGTTCAAATCCTCACTCTTTGTAGGAGTCATTTTATGGGCTGCCTTATTCAGAAAACTAGCTCCTCGTATCAAATCCATTTGGTGACTTATCTTCCTCATCAGTGGTAAACCTTCTGGTACATTATCAGAGATAATATCCTAAAATTCTTCCAACATACCTAAGACTTCTACTAGTACATCTTCACATTTCTCTTGACTAAGCTTAGGAATCAATGCAAAGAAATGACGCTCATGCTTCATACCCTCCAAAAATTTCCTACCATCTACTAGGCAAATTTTGGCAGTACTACATACCTTTTCTTCCACCTTCTTCAAGGGCTTCGACTTATGATGAAATCCATCCTTGGTTAGGGAATATGTGTCTTCATGGCCATCATGGACAGCGCTCCTATCATACTACCACGACCTCCCCAACAACATATGACATGCATCCATTGGAATGATATCATACAACACCTCATCATGGTAGTCCCCAATCTTGAACTTCACTAAACACTACTCATTAACCAAAGCTCTATGGTCCTTCTGTAACCATGCAATCTGACATCGATGTGGATGCTTTCTTCTTATCAACTTTAACTTGTCAACCATCTCCTCTGAAACAAGATTGTCAGTACTTGCACTGTCAATAATATTGTCACAACACTTACATTCACATTTGCACCTTGTGCGGAATAAACTCTTCCTCTGATTGGGTTCTTTCTCCTCATTTAGCAAAATTCTTCTGACAACTAGGGTTTCTCCCCTTTTAGCATCTTCAGAACGCTCAGATTGTGCATCTTCATCTACATGTGCAACTCGTGAATTACCTTCAGGTCTTCTATTTGTCCTTCCTTAATGCTGTGGACACTCATATGCTCGATGCCCTTGTTCTCCACATTGAATACAAGTTCCTCTAAAACCTCCTCTTCCAGGTCCTTGCCCAAGTTTGCCTCTTCCTCTTCCTCTTTGCTCACCATTGTTCTGGTCATGAGGGTGGTAGGTATTATCTCCTCTCTAATTTTGACTGGTTCCGGCTTCTTCACTTTACTTTGAATATTCATTTCAGGCCCCATAGGGTCTTCCACTAGTCCTTCTACCTTGACCTCTTCCCCTTTTCTCGCTATCAAATATTTTATTCAGCTTCTCTTCCACCTTTAGGGAAAACTAGTACACATCTTGTATGGTGGTCATTCTGACTAGGCTCATCTCCTCTTGAATACTCAGCCTGAACCCATTAATGTAATAGGCTACCTTCTCCTTTTTGGGCTCTGCATGACCTATCCTATTAATAATTTTATAAAACTCTTCTGTATACTCCTTAATAGACTTGTTACCTTGCTTTAGTCCTTGCAGATTCTTCAACAACTCCATCTCATAGTCAACATGAATGAACTACTTCTTTAGTTTCTCCACCATCTAATCCCATCTGGTGATCTTTCCTTTTCCTCTTCTGTTCCTCTCTAATTGGATCTCCTTCCTCTAAATACTGGTGTGGACCTTCAACTTTATTTTTGCAAACTTGACCCGATCTGGGTCCTCCATATCTTCATACATGAAATACTCCTCCATGTCATTGATCCAATCAATAAGTTGTTCCAGATTCAAATCTCTAGAATATGTAGAAACTTCGATCCTGGGCCTCTTTCAAATCTTAAAGATGGCCCTCAGCAACCTAACTTCTCCAAGATCTCCTCCAACTTCTTGTTCTTCCTTGGATAACTCTTCTTCAGCTTCATCCTCACTTTCTTCTCTTGTTCTTGGATCAAACGCTCTTCACAGCTCTTCTTGCAATGCATCGATCTGCCTTTGCAGGGCTCTAAAACCCTCTTCTGTCAAAGTATTCCTTCCAATACAATTTCTTCATGGAGGCATCTTGATCTCTGCAGCAAACCCACAACCTCAGGTCCTAGTGCAAATTGCCTCACGGTCAGCGATCTATCTACACACTCAAGAACCCTTGCTCTGATACCACTTGATGAAGGGGTAAATCATAAAATGCACAACAACAAAAATTGCACATAGAAAATAAAAATTTCTTTATTGATTTGGACAACTTATTACATTACAGAAGCTCAAATGCAATTAGAGGAATCAACCCTCCACAGGCTACAACACATTACAACTTCCTCTCACAAGACTCTAGAATCATCAACCTTCTGTAACCCCAAATTAGCTAGGGTTTCTATTTTCCCACCTATTCTTGACTCTACACTTTCCCCCTTAACTCTACTATTACCCAAGGTTCCCAAAAAATGGTTACTAATAGCATTTTTGGCAGCCAACAACCTAATTTCAAAATTTGCATCTCCCTCCAAAAATAGGTCAACTTCTGGGAGCCATAACTTTTGATACGTGTGTTTGATTAACAAACCATTTTATGCATCAAAAATCTCACAGAGTGTTCTACGTTCTTGGAACCAACTCTACCAATTTTGGCCATTTTCAGGCCTGTACGGGGCCATTTAGTGCCTCAAACCTGAGTTTGAATAATTTTCAGGCATTTTTTAGGAAACAAAAACTTTAATATCTTTCATCTCACAAACGATCTTTGCGTGATTCCTTCACCAAAGGTCTTATTTTTTATTTATGAAGCTTCCTATAAATTTTCACTTCAATCCATGGCCAAATGCAAACTTTCTAAAAATAGCAAGTTGCTATTTTTAGTAGTTTGGAAAAAACTGAAAGTTTTACATCATTATTCAAGTGATTATGGAACCAGAACAACAAATTTTGAAAATAAATAGAAAGAACATCAACAATTTTGAAACACATCTTTTTGGGTGATGCAAGATTGCCCTTACACCACTGGATGCTCCTATATCACATTTTATGCACTTTAATCCAATTGCATCTAGGGATTTTTTAATTCCTCTATCTTTCATCAATCTCCTTACCTCACCATACCTACCCACTTTTGGATAGATGTTTGAGAGAAGAACATAAGTTGTACAACATTTTTAGGATCTAAATAAAGAAGTAGTGTTACTGTAAATACTCCTAAGCCTATATTCGAATGTGATCTATAGGCACCAAGAAAACACATCCATACAACCAACATAGATTTAATAGGTATCTCAATGATAAATTTTAGGGTGTCTTCAAGATAGCCAGCATGGGCAAGGAGGTCAACCATTCACACATAATGATCAATTGTAGGTGTAATGCAATAAGAGTTACAAATGTGATTGAAGTATGTACAACTCTCATCCACTAAACCTGCCTAGATGCATGTGCCTAGAATACAAGCAATGCTTACAATGTTAGGATATGTTCCAGAGTGCTCAATTAATTCAAATATTTTGAGAGTATCCTTACAAAATCCATTTTGTACATATCCTATAATCATTCCATTCCATGAGATGACATCTCTTTGAGGAATTCTATCAAACAGTTCACATTTTTTGTCTATGAGAGAATTTCAAACTACAATATCTCATAAGAATCCCCCTACCATTATGCTTTGAAGGATGTCCATACCCTATTCCAAAGCTCCCATTTGGGCACAAGAAGGGAGGATGCTAGCAAAGGTTACAGAATTTGGATTTATAGCTGTCAATTACAGTTGCTTGAAAGTTTCTAAAGCCTGTTCAACAAATCCATTTTATGCAATCCTACAATCATTGCATTCTATCAAATAGTTTGTGTGCCATGTCTGTGCTTCCACATTTTTCATATATGTCTATCAGAGCATTTCCAACTATAATATCTAAAACAAATCTGCCTTCTATTATGCCTTGATGGATGTCCATACCCTATTCCAAATCTTACCATTTTGATATAGGTAGAGAGGATGCTGGCAAAGGTTGTGAAATCTAGCTTTACACCTACCAATTTTATTTGCATGAAAGTTTCTAAATCCTTTTCAACAAATCCATTTTGTGCATATCATGCAATCATTGCAGTTTATTAGACCACATTTCTTTCAGGAATTTTGTCAAACAGTTCACCTGCCTTGTCTATGCTTCCACATACATCTCTCTCTTTGTATATGTATATTCAATTGCATTTTCTTGAAATTTTTTAATGTCTTAACATGTCTAACATCAATCGTGTAGCCAATCCCATTTTTATCCTCAAGGTCTTGCCGACATCGACATTTTGAAGAGACCATCAAGTGAGTCACACTGAATAGACGACTCCCGCTGATATGTATTTTTCTACCTTATCAGCATTTTGAAGAGACCATCAAGTGAGTCCTATCAAATAGATGACTCCCGCCGATATGCATTTTTCTACCTTATCAGCATTTCAAAGAGACTATAAAGTGAGTCCCACCAAACATACAACTCCCACTGATATGGACTTTCTTGCCTTTACCCTGTGCACACACTTGCCATCGGGCTATTGAAGAGACCATAATCAGAGTCTCACTAAAGTCATAGGGTCCCACTGATAATACACAACATTGGGCCATCGCGGGGATGCTGACTATAGTCTTGCCGAACACAAAGGTCACTCCGATGAAGAGTCCATCAAGAAATCGAGGAGAGTGAAAACTTCATCCCAACTACATCCAGGGATCTTTTTAATTCTTCTATCTTTCATCAATCTCCATACCATTTGAACCTCACCCCAGCTGCCCACTTCTACATATATGTTTGAGAGAAGAACATAAGTCGCAGCATTTTTAGGATCCACATAAAAAAGCAACATTGCTATAAATACTCCTAAGCCTATATTCATATGTGATTTACAGGGACCAAGAAAACACATCCACACAACCACCATAGGTTTAACTGGCATCTTAATGATAAAGTTTAGGCTATCCTTAAGATAGCCAGCATCAGAAAGAAGGTCAACCATGCACACATAATGATTGGCTGTAGGAGTAATACAATAAGTGTTACTCATGTGATTGAAGTATGTATAACCCTCATCCACTAAACCTAAATAGTTGCATGCACATAGAACACAAGAAAAGCTTACAATGTTAGGATATGCTCCAGAGTGCTTCATTAATTCAAATATTTTGAGAGCATCCTTGCAAAATCCATTTTATGCATATCTTGAAATCATGGCATTCCATGAGACCACATTTCTTTGAGGTATTTTGTCAATTAGGTCACGTGCCTTGTCTATACTTCCACATTTTGCATACATGTCTACCAAAGCATTTCCAACTATAATTTTTGACAAAAATCCCCCTTCCATTATGCTTTGATGGATGTCCATACCTTGTTCCAAAGCTCCCATTTTGGCACAAGTAGGGAGGATGCTAGCAAAGGTTGTGGAATTTGGCTTTAGACCTACCAATTGCATTTTCTTGAAAGTTTCTAAAGCCTTTTAAAAAAATCGATTTTGTCCATATCCTACAATCATGGCATTCCACGAGACCACATTTCTTTTAGGCATTTTTTCAAATGGTTCACATTCCTTGATGTAAGAGCATCCTTGCTTCAAGAGCAATCTTGCATCAACAAAAAAAAAAATTGCATTTCAGTTTGCTTGCAGTTTAATTTGTTTCTTTTCATTTTCCAGTTTCAATTCAGGTAGTTCTATCAGTAGTAGGTTCTGTATTTTGGTTCGCATTCTATCGTTGTTGCATTTCACATCTTGTAAAGCTGGACTTAGCATCTAGACATGTTCATCTACATCATATCCAAAATTCAAAGCATTTGGATTAAGTACTGAAAAGTTATCGCTATCAGAAGATCAATTATTTTCTCAAAACAGAGCATCTTGATAGTCTCTGATAATCAGCTAAAGGAGAAGACTTGCGAAGCATTCCTCAACTTGTGGAGCTTAGTGACACATCATTCAATGATCTTTGGTTCATGGCCGACCTTCCCTGTGATGCACACATCATTCCATACATTGGTAGAGGTGTTCTACATGATTAGGTCTAACTTATCTATGTACACACATTACAACTCTTCATTGGAGTTTGTGACCTTCCTTAGCTGACGTGGAGGAAACTATTATTCTAGAGATAAAATATACTAATGTAATAGATCCTTAGGAAAGTAGTTATCAAGTGAATCATATAGTGATAGTTGATAGTTTAGATTTTGAACGAAAGAACTTCCAAGATAGATCTTACGCATATTCTGATATTATGAAATCAGACCTTTAAGCCCTAATTGTAAGCCCACATGATGCCAGGCAAATTATATTTGAATTCTATGATATACTGAATGACTAAATATACATTTGTTTCATATCTTTGAGTTGTTTTCATTGTGTTTACTCTTGCTGCATGGCTTGGATAGTTCATTCTGTGAGCCCTCCTACCGTGATTGCACCAAGTGGTATCAGAGCAAAAGTTTGAATCTTTGGGAACGAATTGAGAAAAGTGGGCAAAGGAATTCCATAAGATCTTTCTAGGGATAGATCACCAACTTGAGGTAGGTTACTTGTGTCGCAACCGATCATCGATTGTGAGGTAGTTGTCACCTTGTAGACCGATTGCTGAACTTGAGGCATTTTACACTTGATCCTAGGAAGAATGCCACCAAGGAGAATTGCCACCATTGGAACAATGGCTGGAAGAATGGATGAGATGATGGAAATGATGAAAACAATGTGAAATTGATTGGATGCTATTGAGGAAGATAGGCGAAGAGGATTAACACCGATACCTAATGTTTAAAGTGATGATGAAGAGGAATTTTAATCTGTTGAACAAATTAACGAAACCCTAGGAGGTGATGAAGAAGAAGAGTCAGACCAAGTCAAGATGCTGTGAGCTATTTCAAAGATTGAGAAAAGACCTAGAGTTGATGTACCAAATTATACTGGTAATTTGAACCTTGAAGAATTGATTGACTAGATAAATGACAGAACAATACTTTGAGTATGAGGAAGTTGAAGATCTGGGGAAGGTAAAGTTTGCGAAGACAAAATTGAAAGGACATGCTACTATAAGGTGGATGGAAGTTCAGTTGGATAGAAATAGAAGAGGAAAATAAAAGATTACAAAATGGGATAGGATGGTGTCAAAATCGAAGAATCAGTTTATACCTACTGACTATGAGTTGGAACTATTGAAAAGATTGCAAAACTTGAGACAAAAGGAGAAATATGTGTACATTGAAGAATTTCATAAGATGATTATAAGGACAGGACATAGTGAAGCAAGAAAGGAGAAAGTGGCTAGATACATAAATGGATTGAGATTGAACATTCAAGAAGAACTAAGGCTGGTAAGGATGACATCTTTGGAAGAGGCATATCAATTTGCCCTGAGAGTTGAAGAGAAGCTGAATAAAAGGCATGATCAGAGATAAAGAGGTAGAGGAAGTAAATTTTAGAGAGGTAGAACATTTTCTGGAGGAGACAAATCACATCTGGAGTAGAATAAGTATGATAGCCTATTCAAGAAGGAGGATAGAGATACTAATGCATATTGGAGGAATGATATAAATTTTCATCATAGAGGTAATTATAATTCATATCAAAATGAAGGATACAGAAGTGAGGGAAGAGGATTTGATAAGAGAGCATTTAGAGGCACTTGTTTCAAGTGTGGAGGTGAAGGACATAGAGCATTTGAATATAATCAGGGTAGTACAAGCAAGAAGACAGAGAATAGTGGAAGAGCAACCTATGTGGAAGAAGAACCTATTGGATAACCTAGTTTTGTGGGTAAACCAGAGAAAGGAGAATCACTTGTGATGAGGAGAGCACTATTTCAAACATAGACAAATGAGGAACCACTACTGAGGAAGAGTTTGTTCAGAACCATATGCAAATTAGGAGGTAAATGTTGTAAAGTTGTTATTGATAGTTGTAGTTCAAATAACCTAGTTTCAGAGGAGATGGTGACTAAGTTGAAGTTGGAAAAATTGAAACACCCTAAGCCCTATCAGATAGCATGGACTCAAGATGAACATAAAGTTCTGGTGAGTGAACAATGTTTGGTAAAATTTTATATTGGATCTTATCATGATGAAGTCTTGTGTGATATTATGACTATGGATGTATGTTATATTTTGTTGGGTAGACCTTGGTAGTATGATAGAAAAGCTATACATGATGGGAGAAAGAATACCTATACTATAACATCAAATGGGAAGATAATTACCTTGATTCCTTTAGAAGATGATCCTAAGAGTGAAGTATGTGGAAATGCTAGAATCTGTTTGGTAGATGGAAGAAAATTTCTGGATGGTTTGAGACATGAAAATATGTGTTATGCTTTGATTACTGAGAAGCCTAAAACATTAAAGAAGACTAAAGAATCGCAACCAGAGGAGATAAGAAAGTTGTTAACAGAGTATGAAGACATCATATTAGATAATGTGCCTGAAGTATTGGCACCTATAAGGAGTATCGGTCATCACATAGATCTTATATCGGGAGCTGAATTACCTAATAAAGCACCACATAGAATGACATCAACAGAGAATGAAGAATTGAATAGATAGATACAAGAGTTATTGAGGAAAGGTTTGATCAGAGAAAGTTTGAGTCCTTGTGTAATACTTGCATTATTAGCACCTAAGAAGGAAGGAGAATGGAGAATGTGTACTGACTCTAGAGTACTAAACAAGATCATAGTTAAGTATAGATTCCTTTACCTAGGATGGATGATATCATGGATTGTTTGAGTGGAGCAAAATAGTTCACCAAGATAGACTTGAAGAGTGGATACAATCATATCAAAATTAGAGAAGGAGATGAATGGAAGATTTCTTTTAAGACAAATGAAGGAATGTATTAGTGGTTAGTGATTTTTGGATTGACAAATGCATCGATTACTTTCATGAGATTGATGAATGAAGTCTTGAAGAAATTCTTGGGTAAGTTTGTGATTGTATACTTGGATGATATTTTAATTTTTAGTAAGACAAAAGAGGAACATTTGTGGCATATTAGACAAGTTTTGTAGAGGTTGAGAGAAGAGAAATTACTGATAAACATCAAGAAATGTAGTTTCATGAAGGAAGAACTAGTATATTTGGGATTTGTGATTTCTACAAAAGGATTGAAGATGGACCCTAAGAAAGTAAGAGCAATTTTTGAACGGCCTACACTGGAGAGCATTGGAGAGGTTAGATCATTTCATGGATTGGCTAGTTTCTACTAGAAGCTCATCAGAAATTTTAGTTCAGTTTGTAACCCTATGACTGAGACAATGAGAGGTGACAGAAAAGATTTCAAATGGACATTAGGAGTAGATAAGAGTTTTGAACTATTGAAGCAAAAAGTGACAGAGAAACCTATTTTGGCATTAACCAGATTTCAATAAGGTATTTCAAGTTGATTGTGATGCAAGTGGGAGTGCAATTGGAGCAGTATTAAGTCAAGAAGGTAGACCTGTAGCATATTTTAGTGAGAAGTTGAATGATGCAAGGAGAAGATATTTAGTTTATGATCAAGAGTTCTATGCCATAATTCAAGCCTTGAAGAAGTGGAGACATTAGTTGTTGCTTAAGGAGTTTGTGTTGTATACAGACCATCAAGCTTTGTAGTATTTGAATAGTCAAGGTAAGTTGAATTAGAGACACGTGATATGAGTAGAGTTCATGCAGAGTTACACTTTTGTGTTGAAGCATAGGAGTGGAAAATCAAACAAAGTTGCTGATGCATTAAGTAGAAGAAGAAACTTGTTAACAGAGATGAGAGTTGAAGTGTTGTGGTTTGATGAATTAAAGAACATGTATGAGGGAGACACTAATTTTGTAGAACCATGGAAAGCATGTAAGGAACCTATTGTGACAGATAGGAGTAAGTGGTTGGACCATTTTATTTAGGAAGATATGTTGTTCAAAGGAATTTAGTTATGCATACCTAGAAGTTTAATGAGAGATAATTTGATCAAGGAGAAACACAATGGAGGATTGGTAGGACATTTTGGCATTGATAAGATAGTGGCTTTGGTAAATGAAAACTATTTTTGGCCTTAGATACATAAAGATTTTGGGAAATTTATGCTGAGTTGTAGAATTTGTCAAGTTACAAAAGGGAGTGGTAAGAATATTGGATTGTATCAACCTTTGATAGTACCGGAGAGACCTTGGGAAGACATAAGCATGGATTTTGTAATGGGATTGCCTAAGACACAGAGAGGACATGATTCAATATTTGTAGTGGTAGACATATTTTCAAAGATGGCTCATTCATACCTTGTAAGAAGACAACTTATGCAATACATGTAGCTGACCTATTTTTCAAAGAAATTGTGAGATTGCATGGATTACCTAAGAGTATAGTTTCAAACAAAGATACAAAGTTTGTTGGATACTTTTGGAAGATACTTTGGAAGAAGATGAAGATAGATTTGAAGTTCAGTTCAACATTTCATCCATAGACTGATGGACAGATAGAGGTAGTGAATAGGAGTTTGGGAAACTTGTTGAGATGTTTGGTTGGAGAGAAAGTAGGAAGTTGGGATTTGATTCTTTCACAAGTAGAGTTTGCATACAATAATTCAATAAATAGGAGTACCGGAAGAACACATTTTGAGATTTTTACTGGAGTAAACCCTAGAGGAGTGATAGAAATGAGAGACATGGGTACAGAAGAAAAGAAAAGTGTAAAAGTAGAAGAATTTGCAGATCACATGAAGATAGTGCATAATCAAGCGAATAAGCATTTAGAAGATATGAATAGCAAGTATAAGGAAAAGGTAGATGAGAAGAGAGTTTGTAGTAAGAGATGAAGTGATGGTATACTTGAGAAAAGAAAGATTTCCAGTTGGGACATTTAACAAGTTGAAGATGAAGAAGTTTGGACCTTGTAGGATACTCAAAAAATTTGATTCAGGAAATACATATGAAGTGGAATTACTAGAGACATTGGGTATGACCTATTTTCAACAATGCAGACCTATATCAATATCATGAAGCAGAGTTCAGTGACAGCATGGAAGAAGACTTGAAGAAGTAGTTACCACAACAAGCACCAGAGCATATTGAAGACATCTTGGACAATAGAGTTGGATGCAACACCAAAGGAAGACAATACAAAGAATACCTTGTGAAGTGGAAAGGTAGACCGGAAGAAGATTTAGCATGGATTTCTGAAGCTAAGGTGGACCATCTTGGTTTTCCTCTAGCCCCAAAATATTGAGGGACTCTCTTTTTCAATAACCCTAGATGTTTGATGTAGGAGCATTTCTGGTTCAAGATCAATCTTGTATCAACCAAAAAAAAATTTGCATTTCAGTTTGCTTGCAATTCAGTTTGTTTCTTTTCATTTTCTAGTTTAGTTTAGGTAGTTCAGTCTGTAGCAGGTTCTGTATTTTGGTCCATGTTCTACCGCAGTTATATTTTACATCTTGTGGAGTTGGAACTAGCATTTAGACATGTTCATCTACATCATATCTAGAATTCAGAGCATTTGGATAAGTATCAAAAAGTTATCACTATTAGAAGATCAACTATTTTCTTAGAACAGAGCATCCTGACAATCTATGATAATCAGCTAAAGGAGAAGACTTACGGAGCATTCCTTGACTTGTGGAGCTTAGTGACACATCATTCAATGATCTTTGGTTTGTGGCCAACATTCCCTAAGATCTGCACATCATTCCATACATTTGCGGAGGTGTTCTACATGATTAGGTCTGACCTATCCATGTACACATGTTATAGCTCTTCATTGGAGTGTGTGACCTTCCTTGGCCAATGCGGAGGAAGCTATTGTTCCAGAGATAATATATATTGATGTAATAGATCCTTAGGAAAGTAGTTATCAAGTGAATCACGTAGTGATAGTTGATAGTTTAGATTTTGAACAAAAGAACTTCAAAGCTAGATCTTGTGCATATTTTGATATTCTAAAATCAAGCCTTTGAGCCCTAATTATAAGCCCTGCATGATGCGAGCCAGATTATATTTGAATTCTATGATATACTAAATGACTAAATCTGCATTTGTTTCATATCTTTTAGTTGTTTCTATTGTGTTTACTCTTGTTGTATGGCCTAGACAGTTCATTCTGTGAACCCTCCTACAATGACTGCACCATGCCTTCTCTGTGCTTCCACATTTTGCATACATGTCTACTAGGGCAGTTGCAACTACATCTAACAGAATTCCTTTATCCTTTATGCTTTGATGAATTTCCATACCTTGTTCCAAAGCTGCCATTTTTAAACAAGCGAGGAGGATGTTGGGAAAGGTTGTGGAATTTGGCTTTACACTTGCCAATTGCATTTGCTTTAAAGTTTATAAAGCCTTTTCAAAAAATCCATTAAGTGCATAGCTAGCAATCATTACAATCCACAAGAATACACTTCTTTGAGGCATTCTGTCAAACAATTCACATGCCTTATCTATGCTTCCACATTTTGCATACATGTCTACCAAGGCAGTTGCAACTACAACATCTGACAAAAGTCCTCTATCCTTAATGCTTTGATGGATGTTCATACCCCATTCCAAAGCTCCCATTTTGGCATAGGCAGGGAGGATGCTAACAAAGGTTGTGGAATTTGGCTTTACACCTGCCAATTGCATTTGCTTGAAAGTTTCTAAGGCCTTTTCAACAAATCCATTTTGTGTGTATCTTGCAATCATGGCATTCCATGAGACCACATTTCATTGAGGCATTTTGTCAAACAGTTCACGGGCCTTATCTATGCTTCCATATTTTGCATACATGTCTACTAGGGCCTTGTCTATGCTTCATAAATTTTATCTATAAATGAATATATTACAGTAGTTAAGCTTTTGATATATTCTTAACCCTATGATATAGACAAATTTTGCATGACTTAAACAAACTAAAAGGTTTTCAATGCTCTTCAAAAAATTTATGTCATTAAAATTTTGAGATTAGATAATACTTTAATATGTGTTTTTTTTGTAGTTTGAGGTTACATTGTTCTTGCTTGCCTCCATGACAAGTGATTCTTTTCTACAAACTTGTGAGCTAAAAGACAATTGCATTGCATCTAAAACTGTTTGGTCTCTTCCATAAGTTTTGTGAAAATCTTTCAACACTTAGTAATATATTAAGAATTCAATTCTTGAATTTGAAATGTTAACATGATTTCATTTTAGATTTTATCGTTTATATTTTTAAAATCTTGCTTGTCAAAAAACATGTTGCAACTTTGGTACTTGTTATTATTGTTAACTACCTCGACAAGTTATTCATGTTGCCATAATTTTAGTTTAGATTGTTAACACCTCAATGGCTTGTGTGAAGGAGAATATGGAATGCATCAAGGCTACAGTCAAATCACCTGAACTGGTTAATAGAATGCCAAAAGAAATGATGTCTCATGGAATGCTCACTATCAACATCTCTTTTCTAAGTGTCAAAAGATGTGAAGGGCTTCATCGGTCCGGCCTGCCTTTCCATTGTTTTTCTATTGTATCTAATGTGGTTGCTGAATTAGTTTTTTCTTCAGCGAGGCCTTGTAGTTTGCTGTACATGACAAAGCTGAACTAGTTTTTTCTTATGGCAACCTTGTGCTACTTTTTTATTATTTGTAATTCTTTTCCTGCATTGTTCCAATAAAAAAAAAAATATTTATTGCCACTTTTCTTTGTCTTGTTTCATTTTATTATTGGCCGATTCTCAAATAGAAAGTGTTGGCTCAAATTTATCAATCTTTACTTGTCAGCATCATAAAATATATAGTTTTCCAAATTTATTTGCTTTTATGTTTTATTTCAAATTTAATAATATGTTTTTTCTGCATTATAAAATTTATGGTATTTAATAAATTATTCATATCATGACTAAATTTACTACCAATTAATGGAAACCAATAAATAAAAATGACTACAATGACTAAATAAATGACCAGTTAACAATAATCAATGACTAAATTAATTACTAAATATATTACCTAATTGATAACTAAATATACCTCCAAATTATTGACTAAATATACTAACAAATTAATGATTACAATGACTAACTAAATGACTAAATAAATGACCAGTTAACAACAATCAATGACTAAATTAATGACTAAATGTACTACCAAATTGATGACTAAATATACTACAAAATTGATGACTAAATATGCAACAAAATTAATGACTAAATATACTACCAAAATTAATGACTAAATTAATGACTAAAATTTGTTTAGTCATAAATTTGGTCGTGAGATAAATGACCTGTAATAAACTACCAATGGTCATGTGACCAAACTACTGATCACATGACCAATTTTTGGTAGTTTTTTTAGTCATTTATTTCTATTTTTCTACTAGTGAGATCATGACAATGAAGTAGTTTTACAAAGCCCAACAGTGACTTATCATTCATTGAATAGTCATTATTTGAATGGATCTTCAGCAAGGGGGCAACAAAGCATAAAGAACAGTGATAAGCCTTAAAGGATCATAAGGTGAAAACCTAGTTGAAGGTAGTGACTATCATGGAGTGAACTTCCATCAAAGCATTGTGGAAGATAGAGTTTAATTAGAGGTTGTAGTTGTAAATGCCCTAGAGACATGTATGCAAAATGTTCAAGTATACATAAGACATAGACTATGATTTCAAACCGAACCAGTCGAAATAGTGCTACAAAGATAAAAGAGCATTCCAAAGTAAAGGGAGTGATGGAAGTAATGAATAGTCCATCCAATTGCTCTGCAAGCTATATTTCTAGAAAATAAAGATAAATCCTATGTATTTTGAGGTTCCAGGATATAGAGATACAAATCTTCTATGAGTTGAAAGAAAGAGATGGCAACCATCAAGTAAATAAGTAACCTATAGTGATTTGAGCAATGACAGTATCCCTAATGAATGACAATGATTGTGGTAAGAGATTTGAAATGAGATAGTTTACAATATAGTCAATAAGGGCAGCTCATAGGAGGCAAACAATCATGATTACACAGGAAGAAGGTCATGTGTTTCATAGTGCATTTCAAAATGAATTAGGAAACGACAACATTTGTTTCCAAACAACATCAACAAATATGGAACATTATTTCCTGTATCATTGATATTGAGGAAACAAAATGCAACAATGGAAATATGCATTGAGGTAGTAGATGCATAAAATGAAGGGCCTCAACTCATGAGTCAAAATAATCAACTACTTGTGCCTAGGGTTCCAAAGTTGAACCCACAAATTTGCAACAAAATGTAGTTGTGATCATTTTCAGAAAATAAAAACAAATATGCATAGAGTCATAGCCATGACAGTGAGAAGCCAAGACAACATTTTATTTACAGATAGTGATGCACAAAGGCAAAGTTTATACAAACAGAGCTTACCCAACCCGGCTTCAGCACAAAATTTGCATAGAACCTTCATGAAAGCTCTAGATAGAACCATCAATAGCTCAACCATGGAAGCACTTGAAAGCACATCAAAATGAAAGTTTGCAACTGTGTGTGCAAAGTAGCTGTGCAAGTTTTAGGTATCAAAGATGGTGCATCACCATTAGTCATATGTTTTATTTTATGCAGTCTTTCTTCCCCTTTTCCCAACAAGAAATAGTTTTAGGTGAGTACCATAAGAGTCAACTTACTTTGGAGGTTCTTTTCTGCTTTAGGTAACCCACAACCTAGAAAATTTCCAATGTTTCAACAATATGCTAAGTTCTACAACTTAGCAGGGGCACAATATTGAGTGATAACAGTTTTTGGCACGCCAGGTGGGACAAGTGTGATGAACTTTCCATCATAGTATTGAGAAATTTGGTGTTTTTCTCAGTATTATCAGCCTTTGGAAGCAGTACCAAGAACACCATGGCGACTCCAACCATATATCAGATGGTTTTAGTAGTCTAGATACCTACAACTAAATGAGGTTGGTGTTACTCTTTAGTTTTTTAATCATTTGAAGTACTTTCTCAACACTTGGTGACTCTAATTAGTGTTTTGACCCACTTTCTAGTATTTCTAGACCTTGTTGTCTATTTTCATTCCAAGTTTACTATCTAGACTTGCCTATACTTCATGTTTTATCCTTGCAATGTCTAATCATCACCATCACTATGGTTACCCTCCTCCATACCATGAAATTTCAAGCTTTTGGTCTTCAAACAACCTTTTTTTCCATTACAATCATAACACTCTTTCTCAACCTTACTTGCAGCATGTTTACCCATACCCAACCTTGTGAAACTGATCCTACTTTGAACCAACCTTGTAGCCTCCCTAGTCAGTCTCAAAATTCTAACATGGATATTGATTTGGGTAGCATCAAGGAGATATTGCTATAGTTTCAAAGGGAAATGTTAGAGATAGATAAAGAAAATGAGTATAACATGCAGTAAGAGTAGTAATCTTATCAAGCTTTTTGTCATCAGCAAGAGGTTGAAAGGGAAAGAATGTATGAAGAGGAATGTTTGAATAGGCAAATTGTTGCCAAGGAGGAGCAAATAAGAGAAATGATATCTCAAGTTCAAGGGCCTAAAGTCCAAATCCCTTCTCCTCTTCCTAATGTCATACAAATTCATCCTATAAGTCAAGCTAAGCTTGCCAATGAGCCTTCTCCAATGTTTGAAATTCCAAGTTTCAGGCAACCTTCTACTCATAAGTGTCCAAGTTGGAAAGAGCCATTTTTCCCACCCTATGAAGTTCCTTGACCAAACATACAAATGAAACCATGCTCTAGCATCTAGAAAGTAGAAGAAGAGGAGATAAAAAAACATATACCATCTTCTCTACATACTATTTGTCTCTGGAAAGGAGGGCATGTTGTGTGGTCTTCTTCATGGGAAGTCATTGAACAAAGGAAGAGGAAGGTGTTTGCTCTATGTCATAAAAACAATCAGTACTTGAAAGTGATGAAGAGGTGACAAATAGGTTGTTTGAGAAGCTGCCATGTTTTCTTTGCCTAGAAGAGGAGCAAGCTAATGTCTTAGCTCAGCCTTGTGAAGAGGAGACTCTTCAAGAAGAACAAGTTGATGTCTCAACTCCACCTTGTCAAGAGGAGCTTCTTAAGGACAATGGACATATTTTATTGAATTAGAAAGAAGACAACACTTTGGAGAAATATTTTGAAAAGAATGACCTTGTTCTTGAGGTTAGAGAAGATGTCCCAACTAGAAAACTTTCAAACCTTGAAGGGAAGCCCAAAGATATCATGCATATACAAGAAGTTAACATTCCTCAAGAGGATCATGAAGAAATTTGTTTTTGGGATGAACTGGAGGAGTTTTGTGCTAACCTTGATGTCAAGCCAGCTCCGAAAAATGAAGAATGCTATGAACATGAGAAATGCAAAGAGGAAACTAGTTTCTCAAGAGAGCTACAACAAGAGTTTGATCAGTCTAATCAGCTGGTTATTGAGGAGGTTAATCATAAGTATGAGTTTAAGACAACTTATTTTGACTTCATTTCAAGAGACTGCCC
Source organism: Cunninghamia lanceolata (assembly GCA_027924645.1). Lineage (NCBI taxonomy): Eukaryota > Viridiplantae > Streptophyta > Pinopsida > Cupressales > Cupressaceae > Cunninghamia > Cunninghamia lanceolata. The sequence continues at coordinate 3,856,240 of BSBN01000798.1, forward strand.
CATTAGAGACCTTGCCAAAGTGGAGCTCCAAACTCAAGAGTACCAACCATTGCATTTTATTTCACTTATTTGTCATGATCATACATCAATGGAGGTGCAAGAGGAGGTATGTGAGATATTTTTCAAGAGAGAAGAGGAACCTATCAACATGAGTATACCTATGTTTTGCTTCTTGTACTTTCTTGTTGCTACCATATAGGACAAATACATAAAAATGTTGAGAAGAGGGAGCTATTTTTCCCTACCAGTCAATGGTTTTATTTAGCTTGCTTTAGGTTTGGGTAGTTAGGGTAGAGTAGGTTTTTCCTTTCGTCTAAGTGTTGTTGTACATAGTTAGTCTATTAGCTCTAATTTTTGGTAGATGGAATAGGTTTTGAAGGTGTTATACACTATTTTGGATAAGTTACAATAGTATGCAAGACAATTTTTCAAGCCTTGTCTAGTTCCTATTTGACTATATGTCCAAAGGATAAGTTTAGGTTATTGGTCAAGATGTTTAGAAGGCAAATATATAGCAAATGTTTCCAAAAAATGTTACCTAATTTATCTTTTAGCTCAATTAGGTAGAGTTGAGATAGTTTTTGTAAAATAAAGATAAAAGGTACACATCCAATTCTGCTAAGTTCTATTCATATGCATAGAAGTATTATCAAATAAATTGCAGTTCATTATGCAAATGTATATGAGAGAAAGATTACACATATTTTGCACAAATGTTGTCTTTTATTCATAATCATAAATGTATGGTGTCCCACATAGGCCATGGGAATAACTATTTCATTACAATGTAAGAATAAACTATACATTTAAAGGAAACAAAAAAGAAAGAGCATATGGAAATGACAGGGATTTGTCATTGCTTGAATGATGAACCCCAAGTTGAATTGTTGCATCCTTGCTTCAGCTCCTCTTGCTTGGTTCCTCCAGAAGTTGACTTGCTACTCCTAAAATGCCTACAAGGGATAAGGAAATTTTGTGTTAGAGCTCGAGACCCATATTCTTTGCAAATACTATATCAACAAATATATAGTTTATTCTCCTAAGACATCGAAGCAGTCTTGCAGTATCTCAAATATCAAGAAAAGTAGAGGATTATCATCAATATCCATCATATTTTGAACTTCATTGTTTTATCTAACATGTTTGTTCACTATGCAGGTGTAGGTGAAATTTTCATTGCTAGATTATTTTCATTTGACATCATAGCATACGGAGTAAAATGGGCTCCCACAAGGGTTGAGCCCAACATGCTTCCCTCTTGGTTTAAGAGGAGAGTGAGAGTGTATGTTCATCATTACACAACAAGAAGGTTTCAATATTCATCACATGGACAGATCTTTGACATGATTAATAAGATCATCATGTTTCAAGACATATTTCATCAAATGTAGAACTGCAAGATGACATAGTTTATAGTCATGACAGATGGGGTTCAAATGAGTTGCATGTTTTACATTCTTAACTTGAATGAAGGATAAAGGAATAATTAAATCTAAGAATGTAAGACATGTTAGATTTATAACTTATGAAGGAAAAGCCTCAACATATAAATGACAATCATAATAATTGCTATTACCAACCACATAAGTTCACACTCCTTGCAATCTAGCTAAAGCAATGACCTTAGTGGACAAGCAGAATGATGCCATGGAGTGTAAATACAAATCATGACAATGAAGTAGTTTGACAAAGCCCAATAGTGACTTATCATTCATTGAGAAGTCATTATTTGAATGGATCTTCAACAGGGGGTAGCAAAGCATAAACAATAGTGATAAGCCTTAAAGGATCATATGGTGAAAACCTAGTTGAAGGTAGTGACTATAATGGCATGAACCTCCATCAAAGCATTGTGGAAGATAGAGTTTCATCAAAGGTTGCAATTGTAAATGCCCTAGTAGACATTTATGCAAAATGTTGAAGTATACATAAGACATAGACTGTGATTTCAAACTGAACCAGTCAAAATAGCGCTACAAGGATAAAAGAGCATTCCAAAGTAAAGGGAGTTATGGAAGTAATGAATAGTCCATCCAATTGCTCTATAAGTTGTATTTCTAGAAAACAAAGATAATTCTTATGTATTTTGAGGTTCCAAGATATAGAGATACAAAACTTCTGTGAGTTGAAAAAAAGAAGTGACAACCATCAAGTGAACTAGTAACCTATAGTGATCTGAGCAATGAAAATATCCCTAATGAATGACAATGACTATGGTAAGAGATTTAAAATGGGATAGTCTACAATATAGTCAATAAGGGAAGCTCATAGGAGGCAAGCAGTCATCATTACATAGGAAGAAGGTCATGTGTTTCATAGTGCATTTCAAAATGAATTAGGCAATGACAACATTTGTTTCCAAAAAACATCAACAGATTTGGAATATTAATTCCTTTATCATTGACATTAAGGAAACAAAATGCAACAATGGAGCTATGTACAAAGGTAGTAGATGCATAAAATGAAGGGCCTCGACTCATGAGTCAAAATCCTCAACTACCTGTGCCTAGGGTTCCAGAGTTAAACCCATGCATTTGCAACAAAATGTAGCTATGATCATTTTCATAAAGTAAAAATAAATATGCATAGAGTCCCAACCATGACAGTGAGAAGCTAGAGACAACATTTTATTTACAGACAATGATGCGCAAAGGTAAAATTTATGCAGACAGAGCATACCTAACTTGGCTTCAGTGTAGAATTTGCATAGAACCTTCATGAAATCTCTAGATAAAAGTATCAATATCTCAACCATGGCAGTGCTTGAAAGCACAACAAAATGAAAGTTTGCAAATGAAATGTGAAATAAATGTGTTTTCCCGTGTTTTGTGTTAGGGTTTCAACCCAAACTTTGGCCAATAAGCCTAAAGGCATTTTTGTTGTTTTTTTAAAACATTTGTAATGTATTTTAATTTCCCTTTGTGTTATGTAATTATGATATGTGTCTAAGGGCTTCCTTTAGGACTTGTGAATTTTTTGCTTTGACTCCCAGGTTGGTTGAGTCATGATGTCTTTATATTTTGCACCAAAAGTATAATGTAAAATAGGATTGAATGGTAGTTTATAAACCATTTTAACTAATGGTATTTATTTTACAAAAAAGAGATAAGAACATGTGTCTTCTAGTTTGAGTCAAAGGGGGATATTATTGAGGATTGATGAGTTGTGCCAAGCATATAGGGGAAGTTGGAGGAAGTAGACAAACAGGTGGAAAGAATGTAGGGAGTGGTTTTGACTTGGTTTTGGGGGGAAATTAGAGCATCTAGGGGTAGTTTGTGATGCCTTTATGATAGGTGAGGTCAAGGTTTGACCTTTTCTTCACCTTTGAGCCTTTTTGGAGTGGGTTTAGGGACTAGATTTTAGGCTTTTTGGTTATGCATGACCAAGGAGGGTTGTAGTCCCTATTTTTGTACAACCCTTTGAAAAAGTTTATAGTAACTTCAAAATACATTTTGAAGTTAGTTCTTTTCATTCTCATGCTTCATTGTAACTCATTTTTGGAGCTCTTTTAGTAGGAGATAGTATTTTTAACTCACTTTTATAGATTTGTATAGCAATTTATGCCTTGGATCAATGAAGATAAGCCATTTTGCCTTCTTATTTTTCTATTCTATTGTATCCATTTGAATGATTGATGCAATTACTTGTGAAGTTATCTCATTCCTTGTGTTTGTGTCTCATTAGTAACACCTTTGTACATAAAGTATATGTATTTTGCAGGTTGTGAGTTGTGTTGGAATGCAAATAATTCAAGTTGTGAAAAGTATTTTCTTTCTAGGATTGTGTGCATTGTATGCTCCTTATAAAATATTGATGCAAAAAGCATATGAGTATTGAGTTGTGCAAGTCAAGTTTTGTTGTTGATTGAAACTGTATGTGCAAAGCAGCTATGCAAGTTTTATGTATCAAATTTTGTGCATCACCATTAGTCATAGGTTTTATTTTATATAGTCTTTCTTTCCCCTTTCCCAATAAGAAATAGTTTTAGGTGAGTACCATAAGAGCCAGCTTACTTTGGAGGTTCTTTTCTACTTTAGGTAATCCACAACCTAGAAAATTTCTAATATTTCACCAATATGCTAAGTTTTGCAACTTATCAGGGGCACAATATTGAGTGATAACAAGTAGCATAATGAAAACTTGGCAAACAGGTGTCATGTGTAGGTTGATCTTCCATGTTACTTACACTTTGGGGCATGATGTCTCATCCAACCAATTATTTCCCAATCTACCATTTCCATATCCTATCCTACCATACCTATCACATTGCATCCATTCATCCTCCCTTCCTCTTTTGATCTTGATAAAGATTGGGTACAAAATGTTGACAAATGCTTTGGATATCTCTAGACATACCTTGTCCTATCCAAACCAATCCTATCATAATCTTTTTCATGTGAAATTCTATCATCCCATTATCATAATCTTTGTCATGAAAAATCCTAAGTATTGCACCTAGAATGGGGCATGTTATTCCTATGAGACATAGTCTTTGGAGATCAAATCCTTGCCTTCTTATGCATACATCCATTCCATCCACTTATCATGAGTCTTCCTCCCCTTATCGCCCATCCATTTATGCATCTTACTTATCTCCTTGCACCTAGACTTGGTTTTCCCTTGTCATTGGTATCTAGCATAAAGGCTACTCAAAATTGTCATCCAATTTCATCCCAATAACATTTTAAAAAAATACAAATAAAAAATCAAATATTCTCAAAATCCAAAAAAAACAAAACATTTTCAAAATCCAAAAAAATCACAACATTCCAAAAATCCAAGCAATAAAATAAAACCAATCATCAAATCATTTCTTCAAAATCAATTCAACCATCTATTCTTCAAATCAATTCTTCCAATTCATTCAAATCCAATCATCATCATTCAAATCATTCCCACAAATCAAATTAATCAATTCTTCCAATCAATCATCATCAAAATACAAAAAAATTACAACATTCCAAAAATCCAAGCAATTAAATTAAACCAATCATCAAATCATTTCTTCAAAATCAATCCAACCATCAATTCTTCAAATCAATTCTTCCAAATAAATTCATCAAAATCAATTAAAATCAAAGATCATTCAATCAAATTCCTCCAAATCAAATCACTTCTTCTAATCAACTCAATCCAATCAATTCAATCCAATCATCTAATCATTCAAAGAAATAAACTTAAATTCAAATCATCTTTAATCCATACCAATCAAGTCAATCAATCTTGCTAAATTATCCAATTGCATCCTTGGTTTTGTTCCAATCTTACTATCAACCAAATCAATCGATCAATCATCATCATAATCGATTGGATTTATCATCCCCAATCCTAGTGTTGTTCTCAGGATATATCATTCCCATATCAACAACATAATCCTCATGTTGTTCTCGAGATAAATCATTCCCACATCAACAATGTTATCAATCATCAATCAATTAATCATTGGTTTATAATTTGACAGGGGTATTACCTTGTTTGTTTTTGAATCATTTGTGCATGTTTGCTTGCTTTCTTGTGTGTGTTATCATTTTATCTTGCATTTGTATCATTCCCAACTAATATTCATATCTTGTATCTAGACAAGGTTGTATTACACTGGGGCACAAGACACATCATCACCTTGGTCCTTATACCTTGGTACATAAAGTTTGGTTCTATGTCAAACATCATGGTTGCTCATCTTCATTGCAGCATAACACATCCTTCCCTTTCTTCTATCCATTCCCTTATCTTTCTTCCTTGACCAACCCCTTTCATTTTGAGAGTCTACCCATGTTTATCCAACCCACCTATCCTCTCAAGGGGGCATCATCATCCCATCATTTTTTCTTCATTCACACCTTTTCTTCTTTGAAATGATGTTACTCGACATAAATCTCATCATCTCAAACATCATGTCAAAGAGGGGAAAAATGTAGACACTTAAAATTGTCCATGCCTTGCAACAACACATTTTGTCCTAAGTCCTAACATAATCCAAGTTATAAATCCCATTTAATCACCTAACCTGTTAATTAAATAAATCGCATTTCATTTAATTAATTCCCCCTCACTTCTCTCAAATAATTCAAATAAAATATTTGAATTAAATTCCTCACCTTTTACCGCATGCAAACAAGTGTCGCATGACTTCAACCATTTACATGCACAACTAATTTAAATAAACTTTTATTTAAATTAGACTTATCCTACACATGTCACATGACTACAATCCCATTTATTCCCACTGTTCTCCTAATTTTGGCTACTTGTCATAACCCTTTATGGTGTGTCATAAGAACTAAAATTGCCTTTTAATCCTCGCCATCCACATCACACAATTGGATTTCAATCCTAGCCATTCATTTGATCGCCTTTCCCACTATAAATCAAACTTCATTTTCCTATCCAAACTCTCACACACTCATACAAATAATTTTTATACAATCATACAATCTTGAGCTCTGTTATGCTACAGCTATGAGCAACCAACAACCCTTCAACATCGTGCATTCTCATGCAAGATCAAGAAGAGCCATGGAGATCAATCTAATCTAGTGTGGACTCGGTTTGCATTTCAATTTTATTGTTTTTCATTTTCATGCTAGCTTGTCCTTCATGGTGCTAGTTAGGGTTTAGTTTAGTTTGTTGTTTTTAAGATTAAATTTGATTTTCCCTAGCTACAACAACTATTCTAGTTGTTCTCAAGGGTGGCCTCCTTCTAGATATATATATGTTAATAGTTTTGTGTTGTGTTCCCTCGTGATGTGTTATGTGTTGTCTAGTTTTCTTGAGATGACCCTTGATACTCTTGTAAGGTCAAGGATAATGGGAGACTGCCTTTGTTGTGACCATTCTTCTATTTGTTTCACCATTCTTCTATTATTCATCCACTCTATTTTATTGTTGTGTGTCATGCCTTCGGGGCATACTGTCATGGTTGATGTCTTTGGAGCATCCTCCTACATGATGTTCCTAAGGCATTTGCTCTCCTCTCTCTCTTTTATTGTTTCCCTTATTCAAGTGATTCTACCTAGTCGGTGGATGATGAAAAACAAACTAACTGATACAGATTGCATGTCCCTTCAGCAAGCAAGCAAAAATAGACCTAGTCCATACATGAAGATGGGGTTGATTATATATATATATATATATATATGATGCTTGGCTAGTAGAATCACTCTGTGTGATGCATCATGTTGTCATATATTTTCTAACAAACCATTGCAATACATATACTTCGTGCACTTTATCTTGTCTTTTATCTCACCTTATTGTTACCTTCGGTTTTGAGGTACCTACAATATAATCCCAATGACTATACTTGGATTCAAACCCATATGTGTTGCCTTGGTTTCTTTGATGTGATCATGTATATGACTCAAGCATAGGTTTCATGTTTTGATTTGGTTAGAAAAAGATGTTTTAACCTTATCTCTTGTTGATCATCTTAGCATATCTTATCAATGTGTTTGTGGGAACATTCGATAATCGTGGAACATGTCACCTTTGGGGGCATGGGCTTTGTGAGAGCTCTTGTTCCCTTGTGTGTTTTCTCTCTACCTTAATGTGATTGATATCAGTAAGTGACATAAACTACCTTAATGTGCTTGATATATAATGTTATATGTCTACTTATTTTGGTACTAACGAAGTATGATTGTAAGCCCTCTTCGTGAGGTGGGATGTTGTATCTCTAGCGCGAGTGCACATCCTTATATCAATTGAAATTAAAAAACCCTCTCCATGAGGTGGGATAGCATATCTCTTGAGCTAGTGTGTATCATACAAAGTCCTTCTGCAGAAGGCAGGATGGTGTATCTCTTGAGCTATTGAACATCCTTTTATACAAAGTCCTCATCGAGAGGTAGGGTTGGATCTTGAGGTATCCTCCCATAAGCATGTTTTTGGCAGTTATTTTGGCATAAGCCCAACCATTAGGTGTGCCTGTGGAATGTTTGAGATGATGGGACTTAGCAATAAGACCCTTCCATCACCTGTGTTTGTCATATTTAAGACATATAATATGTCTATGGAATGTTATATGGTGCTCATGTATTCTGTGTGTCTTCCATGTATTTTCCCCCTTGTGTGGTTAACCTTACTTGGGCTTTGTATGGTGTGTTTTCCCCTCTTATGTGTGTACCGACGAGCTCCACTTACACTTGAGGTTTATTTGGCATGTTTTCCCCCCTTGTGTGGTCTCCACCCACACTCGGGGTTTTATATTGCAATTTTATTTGCATGCATATAGATATGAAAGTTACGAAAATGTTATGAAAATTAAAGTGTTGTATCAATGTATTCATCATGTTTTATGTGCCTTCAATACTATCTTCTCCATGTTTTGTTTGATTCTTACTATCTTCATCATGTCTTGTGTGTCTGTGATGTGTTTTTTAATGCTTACTTAAGACTAAGGTCTAGCAATAGTTCCTCAATCATTGTGTATGCCTTAGCTTCAAGTGCCTCTCATGTTTGATGTGTTTTTGACTATACTTTAATGCCTATATTAATCATAAGAACATACACACATTAAAGTGGGGGCTAAATGTTATGTTGTAAAATGTCCCCCTAAGACTTTTACCTCCTAAGTCTAGCTCTCAGGTCCCTTAGATTTAATCATGCATGTTAAAAATGAATCTCAGAGAAAACTTCCCTAAAACCCATGACAAATGGGACTTAGGGGCCATCTTGAAGCATAATTTGGACCAAAAATAGGCCCCTAGACTTGGGTACCCACACCCTAGTCCTACCCTATTTTGTCAGGGTGCCAAACATGAATGTCAATTTATGACCATTAAAAGGTTTTCCTTGTCAGCATGATAAGTTTGAATTATGAAATATTAGTAGGAATGCATATATAAACATGTTTAGGACTTCATTTTACAACTAGATGGATAATGCAAAATTGTGATCTTATGCTAAAGGTATTCAAGGCTTTCATTATGTTACAGAGTAGACTTGTGTTGTTATTGTGTTTGTTTGTTGCAAATTTGGCTTCATCAATCCATCTCCTCATGGCATGAAAGAGCTTCATTCTTCCATGAGGGTTTTACCTTCAAGGTGATATCTATTTATGATTCAATGTATCTATTTTATCATTCCTTTTGTCTCTATCCACCAAGGACATGCACTCTCTATCTAACAATGGTGTTGGAAGGATTGAATGCCATTCTGGGGCTTGACTAAGGCAAGCTCCTAAATACCACAACCCCAACCCCTATCTTGTGCTTGCAAGTTTTAGGTGCAAGATCTCACAGAGTGGAGTTGTAGGAGGGTAGAGTAGAGCATAGAAATTCTAGATCTGAAGAAAATGATAGAAAAGAACCCTAATAGGACAAGGGTGCCCACTCTTTTGTCCCCCAATTTTGCAGTGTCAAAAACTCTAAGTAGATCACAGTCTAAAGCACATTTGGATCTCATTCACTTAGAAAAAAGCAATACCTTGGATAGGGGCACCCGCTCTTTTGTCCCCAAAGTTTTTTCTTTCTAAAACCCAAAATCTGATGTGTATCTAATTTATTATTTATGCCTTCCTGTGCCAGCATTTGTCGTGTTTCATTTGTTTGTTTATGATTTTATGTAATTAGGGTTTTAGGCCTAATCGAACTAGGGTTTAACAAAATCAATCAACAAATTCCAAATTTCCTTATCATTCCAAGTGACAATAAAACCTAATAGTTGAGTCCTCTTGTAGAAGTTGTGACTTGGCTCGGTTTAATGTCCTTGAATGTATGTAGTGAAAGGAGGATCTAACCAAACAATTAATAAAACCTTTGCCCTTCTTTTTTCTACATAACATCAAGAAGTAAGGTGTGCGAGGGACCATTGGTCTATGGTTGGAGGAAAAGCACTCAGGTGATGCTCTCCTTTCCAAGTAGATGACAAGCCAAGACTTATGAAGATAGATATCAAAACTCCAGATGTAGTATACTTATTATTATGAATTGAGAGTCAAATTCATGTAATCTATTCTGATATCCATGAGAAAAATATTGTAATTGTAAAGTGAAAGATTTCACTAAAATTCTATCTTTGAATATGTTGTAATTTTCAGCTTTGAAAATATGCAGAAAAGATATGCTTTTTATTTACTTGATTATGCAAATGATTAATATGTTAGAAAAAAATTCTTATGATGATTATGTTCATTTACCTTTCTAGTAATTTCAGTATGTAAATCCGAGTAATATGAGAAGACATGTTACATCTTTGTTGTTAAGAGTAGAGCCTAAATTTTTTTATGAACTATTAAGGATGAAGGGTGGATACAAGCTATGGAATAGGAACTAAATTAGATAGAGAAGAATCAGACTTGGGAGTTGGTGCGAAGGCCTGCGGACAAGAATGGGATAGGTACAAAATGGGTATTCAAGAATGAACTGAATGAAGATGGAGAGGTCGTCAGGAACAAAGAAAGGTTGGTTTGTAAAGGTTATTCACAAGTTGAAGGTGATGACTATGAAGAGAAATTTGCTCTAGTGGAAAGAATGGAAACAATCAAAATGGTTCTTGTATTTACAATTCATAAGGGATTCAAGATATATCAAATGAATGTAAAATATGCCTTCCTATATGGCAACTTAGAAGAAGAGCCTATAGAGAGCAGTTTGATGGATTTTAGTTATTAGAAGACCTAAACATGGTATGCAGACTTAAGAAGGCTATGTATGGTCTCAAACAAGCCCCTGGGGCTTGGTATGCAAGGTTGGATAAGTACTTACTCCAACAGGGTTTCAAGAAAGGTACCATTGATAGTAATCTTTACAACAAAATTGAAGGTGAACAAATTCTAATTTTTGTTGTGTATGTTGATGATATAATCTTTTGTGGATATGATGAGATATGTAAGAAATTTGTAGGAGAGATGTAGAAAAAATTTGAAATTTCTATGTTAGGTGAACTATCATACTTTCTTGGACTCCAAATTACTCAATCAAATTATGGCATCTTTATTTCTCAAGAAAAGTATGTTAGGGAGATGTTAAAGAAGTTTAGCATGGAAGAATACAAACTATTAAGTACTTCAATGGTAACTAGTTGCCATTTGAGTAAAGATGATGAGTCACCTAAAGCTGATCAGATTCTATATAGATCTATGATTGGGGGCCTACTATACCTAATTGCTTCTAGGCTTGACATCATGCAAACTGTGTGTTGGTTGTAAGGTTTCAAGCATGATCCTAAGGAGAAACACATGTTAAAGTAGTCAAGAGAATATTTAAATATTTGAAGAGCACTCTAGAACATGGACTACGCTATAAAAAGGGTGATGAATTTTCCTTGAGTGCTTATACTAATGCAAATTGGGATGGAAGTGTCGATGATAGAAGAAGTACCAATAGAGGAGCTTTCTTTTTGGGAGATAGATTGGTCTCATGGATTAGTATGAAGCAGGATTTAGTGTCCTTATCAATAGGAGAGGCAGAGTATATAGCTACAGCAACTTGTTGCACTCAAGTACTATGGATGAAGCAAACATTGAAGGATATCAAGGTAGAATATTATGAGCCCATTCCTATTCTTTGTGACAATACAAGTGCCATAAATATTTTAAATAATCTAGTGATGCATTCTAGAACCAAGCACATAGCTATCAGGTATCACTTTGTGAGAGAAAAGGTTGCAAATTAAGAAGTTAGATTAGAGTATGTGTCTATAAAGAATCAAGTTGCTGACATCTTTACAAAGGCACTTTCTAAGGACACATTTGAGTATCTCAAATAGAAGTTAGGGGTGATTGCCCCTCCTTATAACTAGATGCATAGATGGTGCATCTATCCAGGGGGAGAAGTTCAAGACATATCTTTATCCCTAGATTGATAAAGGCTACCTCTCAAGGTAGTTAAGAAGCTGACAAGGATTGATCAGTCAGGGGGAGCCAATAGATAAGAAGTAGATAAGGAAGTTCAAGATTAATACAAATAGGGGGAGCTAAAGGAAGATCCAGTCAGAGGAAGACCTCTAGCCATTTGTCCTTGATGTCAAAGGGGGAGAAATTTGCATAACAGGTTAAGTTTTTCCATCAATACCAAAGGGGGAGATTGTTGCATATGTGTTATCATTGATGTCAATAGTGCTAAAGGTTGGAAGTACAAGTGATGATTAGTTGATGATCAAAGATGCCAAAGGATAGTAATGCAAAGTGATGAACATATGCTGTGGTAATCAGAGAAGAGGACAAAGAAGTAATAAAGAGATGGATTAGAGAAGTTGTTAAGTAAAGGGCAAGTTGATGAATGTCATGTACTATGTATACTGATTGGATCAATATCATTTGTATGTAGTTGCACCCTATCTTCTAAAGTTCATTGACAAAGGTTGTGCTTACATGAAGTTACTTGTTTGATGAGAAGAATTATGATTTTTGTTGCATGATATTGTGAATGGAGTCTTTTGTATGGTGAATGTTGTATTCATTATTTCTTGATGAAAAGAATTGCTGAAATCTTGAGAGAAAGATTCAGGAAGTCTAAGGCACTGGAAGTTATACTGAAGAAGATCAGGAGAATGCTCCACATCCCTCCACATTTGAAGGTATGATCTTGTAGTTTGGGATTTAGATAGAGACAAGTGTGAAGGTTTTATGTTCTTTATTTTAGAGATTGAAAGTTGCTGCAGAAGATTCTAGAGCTCATAGAGTGAAGATAGTGTTCTTGTATTGATGTATAGTCAGAGAACTGCTCTGCATTTCTCTACTTTTGAAGATGAGGTCCTATGATTTGAAGGATGGTTAGATGTAATTGAGAAGATCTTTATACTAAAGTTTTAGTTGTTAATTTGTATCGTAGAGGTCCTCTAGAGTCATCAAAACAAAGATATATCATGTTGCTGATTAGGGTTGTTTGGAGGAGAAAGAAAAAGCCGCCACATTTCACTTATTTTGGCCATTATGTTTGGAGTATGAGTTTAGTTAGTTTGTATGTTTGTTCATTTTAGGTTTTAGGTGCTAAAGTACACTACATGTTAGTTTTTCAATGCTCTATCTCAAGATTGGGTATTCAGTATTTGTATGTGATACCAGCTTCAATGTTTGTTTGTTTGCACTAGAAAGAAAACATATGTTTTAGAGGAATGATTATTTGAGAAGGTGTGTACAAGTCTTAAGTTGCTTGTGAAGTGATCTACATGATGCTAATTGATCCCTCTAGTGCTGCTTTAGGTCTAGAGTTATTTAGTGGAAAAGAGGGGTTTTAATTTTAAGGTTAAATCCTCCTTTCACATCAAATATTCAAGGACATAAATTAAATGAAGCCACAATATCTTACAAGAGGGCTCTGCTACAAATTTAGTGTCATTTAGAATGAAGAGGAAACTTGGAATTTTTTGGTCTATTAATTAATTAAATCCTAATTATGCTTAAAACCCTAATTTTATAAAATCGTAAACAAATGGATGTAACTCGACAAATGCCCGCACACAAAGATATCAAATCACAATTAGATACATACCAAATTTTGTTATTCGGTGTATGGAAATAGTAGGGACTAATGAGTGGGAGAACTAGTCCAAGGTACTAGTTTTTGTTGGGATCTCTAAAGATTATCTGCAACCTATTTATGTTGTTCTAGAGATTTCTATGTTTCAGGATCTGGAGGACTAATGAGTGGGTGCCCTAGTCTAGGTCTTACTTTCCTACTTTCCTTTGCACTTTTGACACTCTATTCTGCTTCCTTGTAACTCCACTTCTTCCGCTTCCACAACCTGTAACCTATATTCACAAAAAAAGGATTGGCGGTTGTGGTGTTTAGAGGCTTGCCTCAATCAAGACCTAGAGAGACATTCAAATCCTTCGAACATTGTTGTCAGATAAAGAGTGTGTATCCCTATGGGATAGAGGAAAAATCCAAATGATAAATGATTCAAACATAAATAAATGTCACCTTGGAGGTGTAGCTCTCATGGAAGGAAGAAGCTCTTTCATGCCATGAGGAGATGGATTGATGAAGCCAAATCTACAACAAACAAACACAATAGCAACACAATACTACTCTACAACATAATGAAAGCCTTGAATCACTTTAGCATAAGATCACAAGTTCACAATATCCATCTAGTTTACAAATGAATCCCTAAACATGCTTATATATGCAACTAAACACATTCCCGTTAAGAATTTCATAATTCAAACTTAACATGTCAGCATAGGACCTAATTAATAGTTAGATAACTGACACTTAAATTTAGGTCCTACCTAAAATAGGGCAGGACTAAGGTGCAGGCACCCAAGTCCTCCCTCCCTATTTCAGTTAGGATTCATCATAATAGCACCCCCTAGGTCCTATTTTCCATAAAACTTAGGGGTTTTCTCATCGGGAGTCAACATAAATATGCAAGATGATCAAAATGCTTTCTAAAGGACTTGGGAGCTAAAAATAGGAGGGAAAAAGTCATAGGGAGACATTTTCTGACATAACATTTAGCACCCACTTTAATGTATGCATAAACGCAAGGCCCATACATGCATTAAATTATGATCAACAAACACATCAAACACACCAGGCGCTTAGAGCTAATGTATGCACAAATATTGAGAACCATTTCTAGCCCCCAGTCTCAGGTAGACATTAGAGAAGACATGGTACAAACATGTCAAACACAATGAAGACAATAATAGGAACATAAAACATGAAGAAGACAACATTGAAGACACACAAAACATAATGAATACAGTGAATGTACTGATTATTTCTTTTTCATTTTCTCATATACAAATGAATGCAAATGCAAGTACATGGAAAGTAAAAATGAAACACACCACCCAAAATGCAAGAGGGACTCATCTCCACATGTCTTTAGATTGCATATGGGGCAATAGACATGCAACACAAATCTTAGAGTGTAGGAGGGACCTATCACCACATGTCTTTAGACTACACTTGAGAACAAACACAACATACAAATCCCAAAGCATAGGAGGGATGTATCACCACACATCTTTAGACTATGCTTAGGAATAAACATGCCATACAAGAGGAAAACACATGGAAAACATGAGCGTCATATAGTATGCCGAATACACACTATATGTCCAAAATATGACAAACAAGTGATGGAAAGAGCCTATTTATAGGTTCACCACCATCTTAGGCACATTACAAGCACACTTGATGGTTGCACTTCACCACAACAACTGCTAAAGACACACTTTTAAGGGAGGATACACCAACCCTGCTTGATCGGAGGACTTTTAGAATAAAAGCATGTGCACTAGCTCAAGAGATACACCTTCCCCGCCTCTATAGAGAGCTTAAAATAAAAGTATATGCATGATATCCCACCTCCATAGAGGGCTTAATGATTGCAATATAAAATAAATATGTGCACTCGTGTGGAGATACAACATCCCACCTCTGCAAAGAGATTACAAACATGCTTCATCACTATCAAAATCATCAGACAACTTACCTTATATATGCCCCCACCTTAAGGTGGTTGATATCATGTACCAATATCAAGCACATTAAGGTAGGAAGAAAACACACAAGGGAACATGAGCTCTCGCAAAGCCCATGCCCCTAGAGGTGACATGTACTTTATGATTGCCAAATGTTCCCACAAACACACAATTTCCTACAAGAAAAGGTGTTAGAAACCAAATAATCATGATAAACAACAATGCATGTAATCATAATAATAAAGATCTGAGGCTATACTACGGGTCCAAGATTTGAGTATAATCGTAGGGCTATACTACAGAAATCTCAAAACTGAGTGTAACTAAGGCAAGATTCAAAGATAAACAAAGTGCACGAAGCAGATGTATTGTTATGGTTTGTTAGTATGATAAAGCAACATCAAAATATCACACAGAGTGATTCTACTAGCCAAGCATTAAACAATATATATCAACCCCATCGTCATATATGAACTAGGTCCATTTTTGCTTACTTGCTGAAGGGACACTTGGTCCATATCAGTCTTATTTGTTTTTCATCATCCACTAGCTAGATAGAACCACTAGAGGAAGGTAAACAATAAATATAAAGAGAAGAAACAAGTTTTCTAGGGTCGTCACGAAGGAAGGTGCCCCTAGGTCACCAACCGCAACGCTATGCCCCTAAGACACAACACACAACAATGAAAATAGAGGAGAAGCAATGTAGAAGAATGATGATACAAATAGAAGAAGGGTCACAAGAGAGGTAGTCTCCCAGTATCCTTGACCTTACAAGAGTATCAAGGGTCATCCAAGGAGGCCTAAACAACACATAGCACATCACAGGGGAAACACAACACAAAGGTAAAGGGTTAGAAATACTTACTTGATACAACACAATGTTATCAACATATATATCTAGGAGGAGGTCACCCTTAAGAGAAACTATAATAGGTGCTACAATGAGTGTGGCTTAGGGAGGGCAAAATACACTTATTCAATATCCTCTTAGGAGGTGGAAGAAGTGATTTGTTTTGAGTGATCTTGACATCCATCCATAAGGGATTTAATGTGAGAGACCTTTCCTCATCCACTAGTGCTACATCTTTTGAAGATAGAGAAAATGAATGAAGGGAAGGTAAGGTGTTGTGACGATGATTATTAATGTTTGTATCTTTAGTGATGTTCCAAGAATATGCAACCAAAGGAGAGGTATCGACAGTTTTCACATCCTTAGTGATATCCAAGGGACTTGAACAATCAACCAAAGGAGGGAGTGTTGGCAAGAGACATTGCATAGCATTGATAGGTGTTGTCATTGATGGAAACTAAGATTGTTCCACACATCCGCAATACAGTATCTGATCTTATGGGAAGTCAGAATGATAATCTATCCAAGTCTAGGAGCTTGGAATAGAGCATATAGCAGAGTCCAGTATTTTGGTCAGCAAATCACTCCAATCAATCATTATGTGTTGCAGATCTAAAGGAGTGTAGAGGGACACTAAGAAAATATAAATATAAGTTTTTAGCCTCTGGTGATAATGGGATCAAAAGTTATGAGCATCTAAATACTGGGACTTGTTATGATAGAACAATCCAGTGAAGAATAAGAAAACTTATGTAAATCCTTGTGCAGACCCAATAGAAGTGTTTTGATGAATTGTGTATGAGATACGATGTTAGTGGCTAACATGTATGATGATCTACATGTGTTATTTGTGGTACACATCAATAATTTTGTATGGATCTAGCTAACAGAACAGAGCTCTTAAAAAGTTCTAAGTGTTGTTTGTTGTTGCCGACTGGCAAGTGATTGCAATTCCAAGATAAGTATATATAGCCGATGATTGTGGATATTGTGGATGTATGAATAGAGATGATGAAGTAAGAGAAAAAAGGACTAGAAATCTAATATATGAATGAGGACAGAATAAGGAGAAGAGTAGGATAAAGATGAAGGGTACAAAGTCAGTATTTGCAATTAACCAAAACTGATCTCTAGCATTGGCAGATGCATCTTACTAGTTCTTGATCTCTGTAAATCTCTTGTAAACTTTTCTGTAGGTAGAAAGCCCAAATGCATGTGCATTCTCATTTGTAAATACTTTTAATAGGGTATTATTTTTGTGGGTTAACCCCCACTGTGGTTTTTCCCTTAACCGGGTTTCCATGTTAAAATCTTGGTGTCAAATGTGTCATTCATGTTTTCTTCTCATATAATATTGTCTAATGCTAGAATGTTTATATCATTGATTTAATCTTAAGTTGTAAAAATGAATAATAGTAGAAAAGGCAAAATAAGAGCAACAACTAATTCACCCCCCCTCTTAGTTGTCTAGACCTATTCTAAGAATTGGTATCAGAGCTAAGTTCCTTTGAAAAAGATTAATAGCTTAAGGAAGATTTGGGAAGACAGCAGAATGGACGAATATGACCTTCAAGGGTAACTTAATCTTTCCGTAGATGATCTTGAGTAGTCCAAGGTAGAAGTTCAAGAGCTACAAGACAACCTCAAAAAGGCTAAAGACTTCATTAAAGTTTTAAAAGAAAAATTAAGCAAATCCAATGCAAAAGGAAAGGAGCAACCTCTTCAACTGGGAAAACCTCATGAAGACAAGGCCCTGGATGAAAAGACAAAGGAATGTGAAAAGTTAACTAAAGAAGTTACTATTCTAAAACATGAGATGGAAACTGGAGTGATGAGACTAACGAAGGAAATTGAAGATAAGAAGAAAGTTGAAGAAGAGTTAAAACAAAATCTGAAAAAGAGCTCTAAAGAATGTTGTAAATTGGATGTGATAGCTAACCTTCTAGAATCTAATCTACAAGAAAGCAGAGATAATGAAAGAGAACCTAAGAGAGATTATCACATTTAGACATGACCTAGAAATTGCAAATGAGTACAAGGAGAAATTCAAGATAAGCTCATATAAACTTGAAGCACTCATTGAAGGGTAGAAAAATGATGTTGATAAGCATGAGAAAGGTTAAAGCTCCAGATCTGGACAGAGAAACTTTAAACCTAGAAATGGAAGAAACTGATCTAGAAAACCTCCAGTAAGACAACCAAATGCTCAAAGATATCCACCATTCAATGGAAATTGTTCCAACTGTAACAAATTTGGTCATAGAGCTACTTAGTACAGAGGCAGAGTAAATCAAAATGGTCGATCCTTCTTCGGTCAATGCTTCAAATGTAACAGTTATGGTCATAGATCAAATGAATGCAGAAGTGTGAAAATGAATAATCTCAAAGTTAGAAGAATTAGAAATTCTTTCAATGGTTACTACTTTGTTTGCAATGGGTTTGGACATATGGCTAATCTATGCAGATCAAGGGAAAATTAGGTTTATAAGAAAGGAAATATTGTATGCTATAACTATAATAAATCTAGTCATATTGCAAGATTCTATAGAAGTAGAGACAATGGAAGAAAAAGTCTGGTAAATAAAAAATTGAATGAGTAAAAACATGACAAAGGCAAAAGGAAAATTGATGTGGATGAGATACGGATTGAAATGAACAAGATTTGGATAAACAAAGATATAGTAAACAATGATAATGACTCTGTACCAGAATCTAGTGTTGACAATTCCTCCAGGAATTAAGTCAGAAAAACTCTGGCTTAGGGGGAGCTGCATAGAACATCAAATTCCCCTGGTCAGTAAGTGGGTGCCTAAATCTAGCACATTAACAAGAAATACTCTAAGTTAGTTCAAAACCTATGGAAAGAGTTCTAGAAGAAATGATATTGATATATGGGGAACTGTCTAAACAGTGTAACCGGATACAATTAGGGAAACACATTTATTTCAAAGGCAAATTAGGTAATGTAGAGATTTAAAAGGTCACTTGATCACTCATTTGAATCACCTTGCATTTGAAGTAAAGAAGAAGAAGAGCACTTGAGCTACAAGTCCAGAGACTGAGGCAGAGAACAAATACAATCGGCAAGTGATCAACCCTAACCCGCGAAAGAAAAAGGTACCTCTCTGTAAATCTTTGAAATGGCTACCCCTCATGTTATTGACATTATCAAAAGGCCTCAACCCAAATTCAAAAAACATCCTCACAAATCCATTCAACTCGATCTATTAGGAGCTTTTTCAAGCGTTCCGAATGAGGTGCTACATGTAGAAGACATTAGGGTTTACATTCATGCAAATATAGATGAGTTTGGAGATTTAAGGTATGTAGATTTGTTTGAAAAACAACTCATGGATGTAAATAAAGAACTTAAACCAGAATACAAGGCTCTACAGGGCAAACACTTTGTTTAGGTTATGGGGTTTCCAACATTTGATGAGGATGAGTGGGTCCGATACATCTTAAGTCAGATACATGATGAATTCATGTGGTTGTTAAAAATGTTCAAGATTACTAGGGATGCTATTAGAAATGTAACTAGTTTGAACTCAACCAGAGGATTGCCCATGCTAAAAGCTGTGAAAAACTAGACAGTAACTGATGCTACCGGAGCTAAGTTTGACAGAAGAGCAATGACCATAAATGATATTATAGAACCAAATGTCAAATTTGCCTCCATGGTGATTGGATAAAAGATTTAACACTCAAGCAGAGAAAATTTTGTTTTTGGAATAGCCATTTATGCTGCATACAAGATGCTAAAAGAAAATGTTGATTATGACTTGTGTGAACTATTGCAAAATCAATTGATTGAAAATCTGAACAAGATCAAAAGAGATAAGAAGAATACCTTCAAGTATGGTACACTAATTTTATGTCTATTCTTTTACTATATGAATGAGGTACCTAGGGTGAAAGGTGTACACTGGACTAAGGATGAGTAGGTTGTCATTCAAGTCAAAAATCATCTTCATAGCAATGGTGATTTTAATGCTCAGAAGATGACAATATGGGGTTACTTCAAAAAATTTTAGAATATGATGCACTCAAGGGAAAGAATTCCCAATTCAATTGTTGACAAATACAAAAATGAAGTATACTTCATGGTTTATATTGACAAGTATTTAATGGAAGTAGTGGAACCTAGAACTGTTTGGATCATGCCCATGGGGTATGATGTAGATGAAAGGATCTTGGATATGTATGCTCAACATCTGCTAAGCAAGCCCAAAGACACAATGGTTGAAAGATTTGGAATTTATGAGGAGCTAATTTTAAAGTTGCATACTGAGCTCAGAGAACCTGAAACTAATAGAAGAGTAAGAAAAGAAGTTGAGCAGTTAGCTGAAAATCTTGGCCTAACAAAAGAAGCTGTGAAGAAATTTAGAGAAAGAACAAAAAAGGATGAGAAAGAAAAACAAATGGAACCTTCTTCCACTTCAAGAACTACAAGAAGTTCTACTATTGCCTCTGCTCCTTCCAAATCTACAAAACTAGAAGTAGAATCATCTGGAAAACATAAGAAAAGGAAGAAAACAAAAGCTTCCCAAACCTATGAAAGCATAAGAGAAGATGAAATAGATATAGACTCCAACATTGAAATCAAGGAAACAAAAGTCACTAGAACAAAAGCTACAAAGTTAACTAGAGAAAAATCCTATGAAAGCAAAAGGACTAGAAAAAAGTAAAAGACTGAAGAATATGTTGAGAAACCCACACTCTCGCTAGAAGATGTGATAAAATTAGTCACTGTGGATGGTAATCTAAAACCCATGATTGAATTCTATGATGAATACAATGATATGGATAAAAGAGTGTTGGAGGAAGCAATTGTTAGATATCTCAACATCTACAACAAGGCACTAATTGAGATAACTTCTAAGTTACCACAAAGTCTAGCAAACATCTTAGAATTGAGAAAAGAAAATGCCAAGTGCAAGGATGTGGAAATTAGAGAACATGAACTAATAAATCTGTGTCCCCAAATTTCTCCTAAACAAATAGACATGGTACTTAAGGAAGTCAAAGATGATTTTAAAAACGAAAGGAGAATGAACAAGCTCATGCTTGGAGAAACAAGTGAAACAGTTGGAGAAACTCAAGAGATTCTTTTGAAAGCATTAAAGAAGTTTAATCTTCATATAGTCACAAAAGAAGTGTCGGGTGTTGAAGAAGAGAACATTTTTGAGAAGCAATCAGAGCTTGGTGGAGCCTCTATTCTGGAAGTAGAACAAGAAATTCAAGAGGATACAAAAATGTTGGATAAAATATTTGATGCAAAAGATACTCCCAATCCATCTGATACAATAGAAAAAGAGGATAATGTCATTGTTTCACATAACCCTCCTAATCAGATAGCAAGTGATGAACAAACAAGAAAAAGCTCCTCTATAGAGAACATAGAAAAGGATAAAGCAGAGTTAGAAGAAGAAATAGAGAAGAAATATAATACAAAAGAAGATGGTGCAAACATTGAAGCACCTAAAGCAGAGACTGAGAAATTAGGAGATCAAAAGGTTGATTCTGAAATGGCTGCAAGAGACACTACAGATGTAGTAAAAGGTCTTCTTGGAAAAGAAGTGATTGAACTTGATGAACCAAAACTATTCCAAGGTCTAGCTGATCTAGATGCTCTCTCTCCAATTCAACTAATGAAGATAGCATCATTCACCCAAGTAAAGGATAGAGAGAAGATGTTAAAGTTCCACATGGAGGAGAATGAGCTACTGGGACTTACAACCAGAGTTTTGGAGAAATTGATGCCAACCTATCAGAAGAATTAAAATGATTCCCCCTCTAAACATCTAAAGAATCTAGTAAGTTCAGTAAATTCACATTTTGAGTCCTTTGAGAACTTTGCGGAGGTAAAAGTTCAGAAATAATTTTTAGACAAGAAGTTTTGTGAAATAAAGAACCTGATAGGAAATGATAGAATAATACTTGGTATTGGCATAAAGAGTATGCAGAATGCTCTAAATGATGGAAGTGAGATATACAAATTATGTCTATCATGACCCAAAGTTAATAAGGATACTGAGAACAAGATAAAGGAACAAGAACAAAATTTGTCAAATCTCTCTCAACATTTTGATGCCCTAATAGTTTCACCCATAAGTCAAGAATGTCAAGTAATTAACTTGACAAAGGAAATAAAGAAACTTGTCAAATAGAAAAGCAACATTATGAAAAGAATGTGTGAGCTTTGGGAATTAATTGCCCCTAAGTTAGAGACAATGTATAATGCCTTATCTGAAGCTCAGACTATAGTTCAGACTAGTGTTCCATCAAATCTATCAAAGGCAAAAGCATACTCATTTGTGTTAAATGGGCACATTTCAAATTTGGATGGAATGAAGAGTACTTGGGCCTCTGAACTTGTGCAAATAAAATCTAGTTTTATAGACATCCTCAAGTTCATGTGAATGGAACTTAATGGTTACTAATACATATGCGGAAATGTGTATAGACATTTTTGAGAATTTTGATTTGCAGATCCCACCCTTTTCCATTGATGTCAAAGGGTGAGTGAAGGCCAGTGAAAAAATGAAGTATTCAACAAAGGGGGAGCACTAGAACAAGTGAAGTGCACGAATGCACAGACAAAGGGGGATTTGAACAAAGATAGTCATTTTTCACTATGTGTTGCCATCAATGCCAAATGGTGGCAAGAGACACTACATAGCATTGATAGGTGTTGTCATTGATGGCAACTAGGATTGTTCCACACATCCGCAGTACAGTATCTAATCTTACCAGAAGTCAGAATGATAATCTATCCAAGTATGGGAGCCTAAAACATAGCATATAGTAGAGTCTAGTATTTTGGTCAACAGATCTCTCCAGTCAATCATTATGTGTTGCAGATCTGAAGGAGTGTAGAGGGACATTGGAAAAATCTAAATCTAGGTTTTTAGCCTCCAGTGATAATGGGATCAGAAGTTATGAGTGTCTGAATACTGGGACCTATTATGACAGAACATTCTATTGAAGAAGAGGCAAACTTATGTAAATCCTTGTGTGGACCCAATAGAAGTGTTTTGACAAATTGCGTATGAGATAGGATGTTAGTGGCTGACATGTATGATGATCTACATGTGTTATTTGTGGTACACATCAATAATTTTGTATGGATCTAGCCAACAGAACAAATCTCTTAAATAGTTCTAATTGTTGTTTGTTGTTGCCGATTGGCAAGTGATTGTAATTCTAAGATAAGTATATATAGCTGATGATTGTGGATATTGTGGATGTATGAATAGCGATGATGAAGTAAGAGAAAAGAGGAACAGAAATCTAATATCCGAATGAGGGAAGAATAAGGAGAAGAGTATGATAAAGATGAAGTGTACAAAGTCAGTATTTACAATTAACTGGAACTAATCTCTAGCATTGGCAGATGCATCTTACCATTTCTTAATCTCTATAAATCTCTTGTAAACTTTTATGTAGGCAATGAGCCTCCACTTGAGCAATGATCTTAGGGTAGTGAGCCCAAATGCATGTGCATTCTCATTTGTAAATACTTTTAACAGGGTATTATTTTTATGGTTTAACCCCCACCATGGTTTTTCCCTTAACTAGGTTTCCACATCAAAATGTTGGTGTCAAATATGTCATTCATGTTTTCTGCTCATATACTATTGTCTAATGCTGGAATGTTTATATCATTGATTTAATCTTAAGTTGTAAAAATGAATAACAGTAGAAAAAGAAAAATAAGAGAAACAACTGATTCACCCCCCTCTCAGTTGTCTGGACCTATTCCAATAGGGAGATCAAGGATCTTCACTTCCTTAATGATTTCCAAAGTACTTGAATATTAAACTAAAGGAAGAAGGTCTATAGGATGATCCATAGAGGCTTCATGCACTACAGTAGGAAGAGAATTTATATTATTGTTATATGAATGCTCATTATCTATCCATGGAATGTTCTTTGTTGGAGGGGGTTCTTTATTCACCAATGCTTCATCTTTGCCAGAGAGAGCATTGGAATAAAGAGATGGTGGGAAGTCTTCACTCACTAATGTTTCATCTTAGCCAGAGAGAGCATTGGAATGAAGATATGGTGGTATGATGTTTAGGGATATGTCTATGAATTCATCTTCTTGCGCCAAAGTGTCAACTTTGGGAGAAATATCATAAGATAAAACAAAGTTATCATCACATGTATTAACAATAGGAGGCATAGTGGAATGTTCAATAGAGATAAAGTCATCTAGGGCTTCGTCTAACATATTGAAGTCATCACTACTAAATGATGCAACAAACTTATTATTATCTATGAATTTAGTGAGATCATCTAATATTGGAGTATATGTTCCCATGAGATTTGTGAAACTATCAAAATCAAATATATAACAAAGGATTTCATATGTGGAACACATAGAAATGTCAACATCATAGATATATGCAATTTTTTTAAGAATTGAGGATATTCATGAGTAAATTTGGAAAAAATTATCAATATCTATGATGTATACAAACAAAGCTTCCAAAGAGGAATGCCTGCCAAAGAGGAATGGAAAGAAGTATCCATGATGGTAATTTTAAAGAGCTCAAATACACATGAATTTCACAATGATCAACAAGGCAAAAATAAGTGAGACTATTTCGCACCAAAGCACTTGTTTGAGGGAAATGGGTACTAAAAGACACATGAAGTCCACAACAAACACAGTGAATAGGAGGAAAGAGTACAAAACAACAAGGCCCAATTGATGATTTTAGATGTTTTGATCAAGAGATGTGAACGAAGGGTGTGAACAACTACTGTTGAAATACACACTGTGTAATTAAAAAGATGCCAATTTTCACACAATTTAATGAAATATTTCAAATGATAACTGAATTAATGCTTTAATATGGATTCAAGATCTGAAATGGAAGATTTTTAGGGTGAATGTAATGAAACAACACCAATTTATATTTGCTTATGTGCCTAAGAATGCTCAAATTTTTCACTTTTTTCAATTTTTTCAATTCAGATGATTAGGAGAAGACCTGTTGTAAGGAAATTGATAAGGGGAAGCAAATAATAATCTTAATATCAGTCCAATAATGCAACAATATCCTTCACAACACACCTTTAATGCAATTCTAAAGAGATGATAAGGCAAAATCTAGTGAAAATGCAAGATTTTAAACCCTAGACATGAAATCTAAATGCAAGAATGCACTATGATGAAACACTATAGTTAGAAATCATTCCTAAATGAGTGTTTAAAATAGTAGTAAAATCTGAAACAAGATTTTAATTTCAAACCCTAGCTAATGCAAAAACTAGGTTATATGCAAAATGCACAATTTCAAGCAATTTTTAACAAATTAGGCATGAAAATACAATGTAAATGAATAATAAATGATGAATTTATATAATTTAAATCAGATATAATGAAAATAATAGAAATTAAATGAAATTAAATTCAAATTATTTGAAAATGTAAGCATAAAATGCAAGCTTAAAATGCGAATTTTTTCAAAATTTTCAATTTTTTTGTAAATTTTAAAATGTAATAAGAATATGAAGAATGGCATTAATTTAAATCTAAAGTACAGCACTCAGCAAGGTGCTAAATTCAAATAAACATGGGTTCATGGTGCAGGAGCACCTAATTGAGTTTATGCCTCCATGAGGCCACTTTGTAAATATTAGATTTATGTTATGTTTGAGTCATGTCAATAAGGTCATATAAGACCATTTGAAGTCATTTGGAGTCATTTAAATCTATTATGTAATGTTTTGGAGTCAAAAGTTGCAAAAAAATGTAAAAGTTGTCACAGTTGTCAAAAAGTTGCAAAGTTAGTTTGGGAAGTTAGGAAGTAGTTTTGGGTGATGGAAATGGATGTAATAGCATAAATATGTCATGTAAACATGAACACAAGGGTTGGAGAAGGTGGAAGTGAACATTTGAATGAAGATTGTGAATCATTTTGGAGCAATTTCTTTGCATTTTCTGTAATAGTTCTATTCTTTTGCTTGGTACAGATTTGTAAGGCCATTTAATGATTTGAAACTAGTTGGAAAGTGTTGGCATGTGAATATAATTCATTTTTTATTTTGTTGCATCACTTTTCATGTAGATTTGAATAAGTTATGGCATGTTTATTGAGGGTAGGTCAATAAAGTTTAATTTTCAAAAAATACAGTCCAAAATCACGCATGGTACAACCTGGTATAGCCCCATATTGAATAATATAATACATGGATGGAAATATATGGGTTTCTAGTTTACAATCCTTTTGGTTGATTGTGATTTCATTAAGTTTTGAATGAGTTATGCCATTTTTGGTGAAAATAGTTTTGTAATAGTCTAAGGGTTTACACATGAACAGTCTTATTTTTTCCCTATTTTGTACAAAACAACCCTATCCCATTTCAAGATATGTTATAGAAGGGCTTAATGGGTATTCAAATCCATTTTTAGATCATGGTTTTAATTTGTATTTTGAAAATTATGTCAAAATTACCTTATTTTCTACTCTCGTTAAAGCATAGTGGAAGTTTGTGAGAAAAAGTCATTTGTTTGAAGTGTGTTTGTTTAAGGGAATCCTCATGCTCTGCATCAGTTCACCAAAATATTTAGTGGAAAAAGGGGATTTTAGTTTCAAGGTTAAATCCTCCTTTCACATCAAACATTCAAGGACATAAATCGAGTGAAGCCACAATCTCTTGTAAGAGGGATCTGCTACAGATTTAGTGTCCCTTAAAGCAAATAGGAAACTTGGAATCTGCTGATCTATTGATTAATTAAAGCCTGATTATGCTTAAAACCCTAATTTCATAAAATCGTAAACAAACAAATGAAACGTGACAAATGCTCACATATAGAGATATCAAATGACATTTAGATACATACCAAATTTT
This sequence comes from Cunninghamia lanceolata, assembly GCA_027924645.1. Lineage (NCBI taxonomy): Eukaryota > Viridiplantae > Streptophyta > Pinopsida > Cupressales > Cupressaceae > Cunninghamia > Cunninghamia lanceolata. The sequence goes on from BSBN01000798.1 coordinate 3,883,338, forward strand.
GAGATTTGGTGTACGGAAAAGTCATGGACTAATGAATGAGTGAATTAGTCTAACGTACCAATTTCTTTTGGGATCTCTGACGATTATCTGCAACCTATTTCTGCTATTCTGAGGATTTCTATGTTTCAGGATCTAGAGGACTAATGAGCGGGTGCCCTAGTCTAGGTCCTTCTTTTTTGCTTTCCTTTGCACTTCCAACACTCTTTTCTATGTCCCTGTAACTCCACTGCTTTCGATTCTATAACTTGTAACCTACAATCATAGAAAAAGGGGTTGGGGGTTGTGGTGTTTAGAGGCTTGCCTTAGTCAAGCCCTGGAGAGACATTCAAGTCTTCCCAACATCATTGTCAGATAAAGAGTGTGTATCCCCATGGAATAGAGGCAAAATCCAAATGATAAATGCTTGAAACACAAATAAATGTCACCTCAGAGGTGTAGCTCTCAATGAAGGAAGAAGCTCTTTCATGCCATGAGGAGATCATGGATTGATGAAGCCAAATCTGCAACAAACAAACACAATACTGCTCTATAGCACAATGAAAACCTTGAATCACTTTAGCATAAGATCAAAAGTTCACAATATCCATCTAGTTTACAAATGAATCCCGAAGCATGCTTATATGTGCAACTAAACACATTTGTGCTAAGAATTTCGTAATACAAAATTAAGGTGTTGGCATAAGACCTAATTAATGGTCACATAACTGACACTTGAATTTAGGTCCTACCTAAAATAGGGTAGGACAAGGGCATGGGCGCCCAAGTCCTCCCTTGCTATTTCAATTAGGATTCATCACAATAGCACCCCCTAGGTCCTATTTGAAATAAAACTTAGGGGTTTTCTCATCAGAAAAGTCAACATAAATATGCAAGATGATCAAAATGCTTTCTAAAGGACTCGAGAGCTAAATATAGGAGGGAAAAAGTCCTAGGGAGACATTTTCTGATGTAACATGAGCTATTTTGTGGAAGGATAAGAGTTTATTGGGCTGACTTGGTGTGCTTTGATGATCCCACCAGATGCTTGGAAGTATATGCCAACTTGGAAGAATGTGTTAATAATGAATAGGTCTTGGTTATCACTTGGCTTGAAATGCATTGCATTTCTACATTGTTTGGATGCCAACTTGTTGTGGTTGTTGTATGTTTCATTCTACACATTTCATCTTGGCTAACAAAGTAAAAATATTTTGTTGTCTGCGGAAGGTATAAATAAAAGAACTTGTTTGTTGTGGATTTTGTGATTGAGTGAGAGTGTGCGAGGTTATTTGAATGAGTGTGAGTGAGTGTGGATGTGAAGTGTGAGTGTGGAGTGACAGCTATGCAAAGGAAGTGAAGGTTTGAGTCAGAGCTAAGTGTATTAATGTTGTAGAGGAAGTTGATCAGTGAGATTTATTGAGTGAGATGTTCAGAGGTTCTGAAAGTGTTGTTGCATTTTATTTCAGGGAGCGTGTCCTCCCTTGGGTTTTAGCCCTAAAACTTGTAATCATTTTTATCATTATTTGTGAGGCTAGATTTAGATAACAGATCCAAGCAGTGTGCTCATTGCGGTTTTTCTCTTCTATGGTTTTCCATGTAAATATGGTGTTATGGTTGCATGCTCATGTGTTGTACTTTGATCTTCTTAATTTGCTTTGTCTTTTGTTCAAGGTAGTAAAAGGTTTTGGTTAATAAAGTTCAATTAGATTAAGTTTTGGTTTATACTAATTCACCCCCCCTCTTAGTATATCAGTGTGTTCTAACAATTGCATATAAAAGATGTAAGGAATTGAAGGTAAGGATAAGAAGTATGATCATGATAAAATATAAAAGTGGAAAATGATATCATGTCATAAGCATGTGAGAACATAGGCAAGATGTGACCATGAAAGTACATATAACAATAGAAAGCAACACACCCCCAATGTTGCCCCAAATGAATGTTAGAAAATTAAGGTTTACATTTTGTTATAAACTCATCTTAGTGACTTAGTGTTAGCAATTAAAATGTTTCTACTAATTAGTTTTTTGTTAGTTGTTGGGAGTTAGTTTCCCATAGGGTAGTTTGGGGAAGTTGTATGGGAATGCAATTATTTATAAGCATTTGTATTATACATTGTAAGAAAACCCCAAAGCATTAATATATTATATTTTTATTTTGGTGTTATCTATGCTATAGTGGTTTAGTTTTGTAATATTTATTCTTGTAATTTTTTCAACATGGTATCAAAGCTTTATCTTTCCTATAGTAGTGAAGCCCATCTTTTGTCTCTATCATTTTATTCTAGCACTCGTGGAGATATGGATAGTTGTTGTAATGGTGGGTGTCACCCTTGAATCCCTACTATTTTTAAGGGAATAAAATGCCATTGTTTGAAAGGAGTGTGAGGGACTATAATATATCTTGTAGTTGTATTACTAGCACATGTCTATTTGGAAACTTTTGTTGGCAAGTTTGAGTTATTTATTTTTTCCTCATAGATTTTTTGTGATTAGGGAAAGTCTTTAGTGTTTGCTAGTAAATTAGGCTTTGATGAAAATTTTGAAGGATTTCCATTCTACATGATTTAAAAAATAGTTAAAATTATACTTTAAATTGAAAGGGTGATGGATTCTTTCAAAGTCATTTTTTAATTAGTAGGCCTATAGTTAGTTGCATGATAAGGTGTGGGTTCATTCCATAGTGCTTATTGTGGATGCACATTGTCTCGTTAGTAAATATTTGAGAATCTTTACAAAACTCTAATTTTATACATGTCAATTTTGAAAGGGTCTTTCTTGTAAATGGAAGAAAATTGTCATGTATTGGAGTAATATAATTAATGTGTTTTGTAAATGAAAAGGTGTTATATCATAATAAAAGGTGTACTTTTCAATTGAACCCAACACCTTAAAATGAATTTTTTTATCATGTCACTTTATGCTTGTACTTTCAGGGCCATCCATGCCATATTTGATTAGGATTTCAAAGGTTGACATATGATTTTAGATGAATAAAGTGTAACAAGGACAAAGAGGGGGGTTGGGGGCACTGGAGGTTGTGTTGGTGTTTTTCTAGCTGATTGTCTGAGTTCCCCTAAAAAGTTGCCATCTTTTGTCCACAAGGACCTCAGGTCAATGGCCAACAAATAGGAAATGGACTCTAATGTCTCCTCTACACTTATAGGCTCTACAAGACCTAGGGGGTGTCCCTTAATCAATATTGATTCATGCTTTAATGTTTATATCATTAATCTAATTATAAGCTGTGAAAGAAGATTAAAGGTACAAAGATTAAATTTGTGTGACAACTGATTCACCCCCCCTCTCAATTGTTTGAACTAATTCTAACACTAATGTTATTATGAGAATCATAATTATTCCTAGGACTTGGTGAACCTTCATGACTTAGTTGAGCAGTTCCTTTCTTCCTATACAATTTTCTTGATAATTCTTGGAACAAAGGGTTTTGCAGGGATCTCCTCCCCTGCATACAATTTCTATTTTTACCGACTAAGAGATTTAACTCAGAGTCACCACCCACTAATGGGATTTAATACTTAAGTTCCAAGGTCCTTTTCAACTCCCTAGAGGAGTCGCCAATCTATTGGTGTTTTTCCAGCTGATTGTTTGAGTTCCCCTAAAAAGTTACCATCTTTTGTCCATGAGGACCTCAGGTCAGTGGTCAATGAACATGAGATAGACTTTAATGTCTCCTCTACACTTTTAGGCTCTGCAAGACCTAGGGGGTGTTCCTTACTCAATACCCATATGGTGAATCTTGACTGTTACTAGATATTGATAGTTTAGTAGATAAATCCTCTATTATGTAGACCAAAACTATGAGATAAGTGCAAAGGGGATAGCTTTGGATCCTACTTTAGTTGTGAATTAGAGGATTTGAAAACCTAAATCCTACTCCTAATATACCATAGTTTAAGGTTTTGAGTTGATTTGATTTTGTGTATTTGGCTGCCAAATTAAGGTTTGATTCATAAAAATAATGTAGGTCTTTGATCGATGCCTATCCAAGGGTGTAGACTCCAAATTAAAACATGTAAATAAATTTCCACAAACTAGACAAATATACAAGTTTCAGAGGTTTTTTAGTTCCTGCCTTACAGAGAACTCCAAATATTAGGTATTTCTATTAACCATACTTAAAAATATCCTTGTTGTCAAACATATTTTCCCATGTTTGGACTTAAAGCAGTTTAATTTGTTCCTTAAATGGTAGCAAAAACTCAAACATGCAATGCAACAAATATGCATCCTAGAATTTAAAAAACCCTTAGTTACTTCATTCTAAAGGAAGATGCAAACAACAAACATAGATAATTAATATAAATACATGCACACAACATTGCTCATATAACTTCAACTCCCTAGCGGAGTCGCTAGTCTATTGGTGTTTTTCCAGCTGATTGTTTGAGTTCCCCTAAAAAGTTGCCATCTTTTGTCCACGAGGACCTCAGGTCAATGGTCAATGAACATGAGACAGACTTTAATGTCTCCTCTGCACTTTAGGCTTTGCAAGACCTAGGGGGTGTCCCTTACTCAATACCCATATGATGAATCTTGATTGTTACTAGATATTGATAGTTTAGCAGATAAATCCTCTATAATGTAGACCAAAATTGTGAGATAAGTGCAAAGGGGCTAGCTATGGATCCTACTTCAGTTGTGAATTAGAGGGTTTGAAAACCTAAATCCTACTCCTAATATCCTATAGTTTAAGGTTTTGAGTTGATTTAATTTTGTGTATTTGGCTACCAGATTAGGGTTTGATTCATAAAAATAATGCACATCTTTGATCAATGCCTATCCAAGGGTGTACAGTCTAACTTAAAGCATGCTAATAAATTTCCATAAACTAGACAAATATATGTTTCAAAGGGTTTTTTATTTCCTTCCTTACAGAGAACTCCCAAGATTAGGTATTTCTATTAACCATACTTACAAATATCCTTGTTGTCACACATATTTCCCCATATTTTGACTTAAACTAGTTTAATATATTCATTAAATAGTAGAAAAAAATCAAACATGCAATGCAATAGATATGCATCCTAGAATTTAGAAAAACCCTTAGCTACTTCATTCTAAAGAAAGATGCAGACAACAAATGGAGACAATTAATAGAAATACATGCACACAACATTGCTCATATAACTTCAATCTGAAACTGATAAATAGCTCATGGAAAACACATACATACATTTAAATGAAAGCCACAATGCCATGGAGAGAGTAACCCGTCAAACTTTTGTATTAATCTTACTCCTCAGAATCCCAAACCTCCAACAACCTTACAAAGTGAGGTGACTAGTTCTTTATAGACACAAAAATTGGTGCTAACATTCATTACATTTTGCTAGTTAGGTGAAATTACATATCAAAGCACTACCTTAGGGGCATTGGAGAATTAATTACATTGATCCCAAAGAAAAGATTGAAAATTATATATCATAAAGAATACAATTGATTGGAGGATCCTGGCCACATGAATGCAAGGGAGAGGGCAACTACTTGTTCAATTCAGGCACACTTACCCATACTTCTCTGCCCACTCAACATATGATTTCTCTAACAGCCATTGGAATGAGATCAACTTTGAAATCTTATCATTGTGTCTTGTGTGCCATGCATCCATCAGAATCTTTGCTTCTTTATAGAACAATTCAAAATTTATTTCTAATACATGCATCTTATCCAAAGTTGAACTCAAAATCTTCAAATTGGGGTCCCCATTAGTGCAGCAAGTAGATATTAGCTGGCCAACATTATGATTAAAATCAACCCTCCACTTGTCAAGGTTTTGTACATGTCCATCACCTTCCAATACACTAGGCATTATTTTCTTATCGATCCTTTCAATGAATTGCTTCTTCTCTCCTAATACCTTATCAAGCTTCAACTAAAAAGCTACAACCTCCTCAAAAATTTGAAGCATGTCAAGGGTCAGCTTCATCTTAGGTGGCACTTATGAATCAAATCTAGAGCACCTAAGGAGGTCTCTCAATTCACCAGTCCTTTGTGGCCACACTCTCTTCATTGTCTTCAGATTTTCCTTATCCTATTCATGTTTGTCAAGGGCATCCCTCAAATTTGAATAAGACCTTCAAGTCTCATCCACCCTTGCCAAAACCTTGGTCACCCTATGATTGACCAAGTTGGTGACCATCTCCTTGATTGAATTTTTCTTCTCTTCTTTTAATCTCTTCACCTCCTCCTTCAATTCTTTGATTTCTGCCAGCAGAGGCTCTGTGTCAGCTGGAAATGATTCTATTGTCAGGATCATAGGTGGAGGAGTGAAAACACTGGCCCCTAATAACAGCTACTCTTTACACTTATTGAGCTCTACAATTGCTTGTGCATATTTTAGTAGTAGCTCATCATGATCCTTTTGCAGCTTATTAGTTACTACCTCAGCAAATTGTGTAGTTTGCACATTCAAACTTGTAGCTTGGGGAGCAAGGGTGTTAGATACCATCTTGATGATCACATCTCATGTTAACTACCCCAATCCAATCCTAGGCTTGTTATTGCTTGGGGCCAAAGCCCATATTACTAACGTCTCGAACCTAAGATTAAAGGCTGCACCAGAGAGAGCCTTCTCTACTTGCTCATCTATTACATCTGAGTCTTCTCTGGTTATGGTGTCAAATGCAATTGCTTATGATAAAGTCCAATGAGGAAGGAGAAATATATTACTCTTAGTAACTAATGACCTCCCCTACTCTGGAGTCATTTTGCTGATGGCCGGATTTACTTCTGTCAACACTCTTTAGGTGATGGCCTCATAGGGTCATCCCACAATAATGGGTTACACTTTTTGGCCAAACTTGACATTGAAATCAATATTTTGAACTAAATATTCACTTTCTGACACCTATAGCTGCTAAACCGTTAGGAATTTGAAGATGATGCGAACTAGTGATTTGTAAGATTTTGTTTGTAGATTCTAAATATAATTTTTTAAAAAAATGGAGTTAAATTGTAATTTTTTTTTGCGTCTCATTTGATAACTAGTTTTTAATAGTAAACAACATTTTTTTAAAGTGATGTGTATTTTGTAGCACATAACTTTTTTTCTACAAAGGATAAAATTCTGATTCTTTTGAATTTAGATTGGTAACACCAATATAGGGCATGCATTTGGTTTCATAATGTTTTGTTGAATTTTTTTAATTATGTTTTGAAGTCAAACCAATTATAATTTAGACATAGGCGTATTCCATAAAACATAACGATTTATGTATGTATTGAAATTCAATTTTTTTTGGTTGAAACAAGGACATCAATACATAGGGCATAGATATTTTTTAGAATTGTATTTCACTAATTTACTAATTTTCCATGTGTGTAGAACATGGAACTTGATGTTTAGTGAAAAACCTACACACACACACACACACACACACATATATATAAAATAATCAAATTAAATATATTTAAAATTATACTTTTTGGGAAGCTTATAATAAGGACTACATACTTAAAAAACATAAATTTTAAATGAATTCATTTGATCCCTAAAAAGGTAAATCAAAAGTAGTTTTTCATCAACATTTTGATAGGTGTAGAGGAGACTCCAATATAGGTATGGTTTAAAACTAGCTGGGTTCTATCCAAGGGGATTTGATCAAACCCTCTTCAATTAAAATCCTTTAAATGGAACCTTTCAAGACTTAAATCATTATATTTTCTAAAAATATGTGATTTCAGCATAAATCAGGATGTCCCAAAAAGTGTAACCCATTATTGTGGCAGCACCCTATATTAAGAGGGGTCAGTCCCACTCTTGGCATCCTCAATCTTATTCTGAAATTCCTCACTTCTTACTTTTAGCACAGAACTCCTGAATTCAAGAGCATTTATGAACTCGTCATCTTCCAAGAACTTGTTCCAAGCCATCACCTTGATGTCCTCCATGTCTACAGTCTAGCTTGTCATAGTCCTCATTGAACTATTTTCAAGAGAGGAGTACATCCTAATTCTATCTGGTAAATTTCCCTGATGGGCAACTTCCTGCACTTGTTCCTCTACCTCTCCCTCTAAGTCTACTACCTTAATTTCCTCCTCAACCTCTAAATCAATTTTTTTTGCCTTCTTAGCAGGGGAAGGGTCAATTAATTCCCTCTTTACAACATATCCCCCCTTGAGCTACTAGGCTGATAGGAAGGTCTTTCCTCACCGGAAGGAGCACTAGCAATTAGTTGATCTTCATTATCAAGCATCATTTGAATTTTTTTATAGGGTCATGTACTCCTACAAAGGCACCCTGATATGTACCATTCATGTTTTTTCTCATCCTTTCTCCTGCTATTATTGTGTCCCACCTGATCCTCAAGTTGTGGACATCATTCATTATGAAACAATTCCTGACAGTGTCTTCATCAAAGTCAACCTGATGTATGTATCTTGGTATTTGTTTATTGACCCTCACCCTATCAATAAATTCCTCAAGGTCAAAAATCCTTGGCTGCTCCAAATACATTCTGTAACATTGTGGCACTGAGTTAATCAGATCCAACCCACCTTTGTTAGCTATCAAAAAGTCATAGAATCTAAGGGAGGTGGGGAAAAATGAACCTTTCTTATGCTTCCTTAGATGCTCTTTCACTGATTCATTTAGCTACCTAATAATTTCCAAGAATGCAATTCTCTTAGGCACATATTTAGGCAAAATGTGGGGAGGAACCTCACACCCATATATTTTGATGCAGGTGGTGTGCTCATGGTAGAACCAGTCACCCCAATTATGATCAATTCCCAAGTGTGGGGTCCTATCCAAAGGCCTCAAAAAGTCTAAAACATATAGATGCAACCTTTCTCCTTCTAGCTCCAAAAAACCAAGAACTCTTCTTACAAAATATTCTTCAAAGATTATATAGTCAGCATTCACACAATGCATATCTATCATGCATGCCCACATCTACACTAGTAACATGTTTACTTGTGCATCTGTCATCTTGACATGTAAATTTTGATGCCACATACCTGGCAAAGCAAAAAAAATCATATGGTACAACATGAAATACCATGTGAATTCAACATGGGCATATGTAGTAAATAACTTTCTCTTGAGTTCCATCATCTATTTGTGCATCTTATTTGCAATATAGGAAGCATAATCATATGGCTCCTCAATCCCTTGATCCTGAATATCTACTGCCATCATCATCAGATAGATGGGCATTCTATCTGAAGCATCCCTACCTAGCACCTAACACAGACTATGGTAGGTTTTCACAAAATATTACCTGAATAAGGAGCATAAAAAATGCTCCTCTTCCTTGTCTGATATCTTTACCAACTTGCCATCTACCCCCCTTGATCTATGTTTGGCCAAGTTGAAATCTCTATATGCACACTTGATAGTCTGATACTTTTTCTTCAATGCTCCTAGGTTAACTGGCTTATTGGCCGTGAGGTCTAAGTTGAACACAATAGAGATGTATCCATTTGTGAATTTGATTATATTTGTGCCATTCCCTGCTACCCTACCAAGACTATCCTTGTTTGAGGATCATACCTCTATGTTATTGCCCTCACTAGGTCTGGATTAGGAAATACATTAGGGCAAATTATCTTAGCTAGATCAAAGTGCCAAGCATGGAAGATTGGGGCTTTATAGTCCATTCTGTGATGCTAGTGTTTAAATAGGGGCCAACTAGGAATAGGCAATCAGGCATCCCTACAGTTATAGAAGAAGTCAAGGAATTTGTCAGCTGGCCCCTACTGGGACCATGCAGACTCAGAGCTTTTCTAGCAGAGCCTGGGAGTTGGATCATAAGATCCTCATCCAAACTATGTTTTGAGGTGGAAGCTTGACTGGCTTGACTCATCTTTTCAAACTATTTGTAATAAACCAGGGCTTCTTATACTGACAACTATCTATCTTCAATCAAGCAACTAACTTAAAATGCACTGAACACGGTCAAATAGAATGAACTTACTAGTTTTTTACACCTATAGAAGCTTGAAACTCATTCTTTGCTCACTTGAAAATTTTATGCACATTTGAATTCTTCTCGTGCTTGAAGGAATGATTCAAAAACCCCTAACTTTTCTCCTTTTAAAGCTTTGTATCATTATTTTTGAGGTATTAATGGAGGCAGCCTTGGCCTTAATCTCTCATTTGTGTCACAGGGCACCTTCAACATTCTTCATGAAAGTTTAGACCTGCACTGTTGATCTATGTTTTCCTTTGTGAGATCCACAACCATCATTTACCTGCCATATTTGAAAATCTGGGTCATCATAGTTGAAAATTCTACGACCAATAAAAACAAGCCAAATCAAATGTACCTCTATTGTTGACTACATCACCTTTTGTCCAATTTTGACACGTGCAACCATTTCATGGCGTCACAGCCAGAAATGGCCCACCACTTACCTACCCTACATGGGTTCGATAAAGCCTCCATGCATCCACCTTTCATTTTATTTTGAATTATATAATAAGACAATGCCACGTGTTGCCATCTCGTGATTGCGTGGCGAATATTCCTTCCTAGCAAGATTCTCTCACGATGATGCGCAACCGTTAGATTAGAACTTTTCTATAGATTACTTCTTAGACTGACACTTGGTAGCATACGGTTGCACAATGTAAGATTCTTCAATAAAGGGACGTGAACCCAGATCCTTCGACAAGTATCACCTTATCGCGATTGCGCAGTGGGATGATGAAGTCACCTATAATGTGCTACGAAACTATGAAATACATTTATATTACACTTTATAACCTATGTGGAGACTTAGGACTTAAATTTAATTTTTTCAAAGGTTACAAAGGCTAAACCTAAGACATGGGGCTGGTTACCTAACGAACATAAAGGATTTAAGTCATAACTTAACTAACCAGGACCTTGTCACAGGTGGTCAACAATGATTTAAGAGATAAGGCACATAGAGCTTAGTAATTAGGTTTAAAGGATTTTAAAGGTAGAGACTTATAATTTCACTGAGCTAAAACCCTAAACCCTAACAGGTACCACTAGGTTGGAGGAATCTTATCATCTCAAGCTAGCTTCTTGCTTAGAGATGGTACTTTGCATGAGAAGCACCAATTTTGTTTTTGTATCTCTTCTTGGAGCAAGGGAGCTTGGAATTTTTATGGTTTGTGGGTAGTTGAGTATGTCTCAATCCATAGACTTGCATGTAGGTGTTTGTGGATAATTGAGTATGTCTTGATTCAGAGCTAAGTATTGCACAACTTGTTGTAGATAGTGAACAAGAGTATGTATTGATTTAGAGCTGGCTATTTTGTTTGCATTATGGATCTAGTTGAGTATGTCTTGATTCACATGTGGAGTGGTATTCTTGTGGATAGTTGAGTATGTCTCATTTCATAGGTATTATTGGATAATAAAGACATTTTACATTTTCTTTGACACAAGTAGAGGGTATTTGGTGGCTAGCTAGGACATTTTCCTAGACATGAGTAGTCTGGGGTGTTCTGGATGAGTGAGGTGATTTGATGGAGATGCTTCCATAGGTTTTTAGATGGGCTACAATAGTCAGTCCATGCAAGTTTTTCTATTCTTTATTTTATCTTTTTTGTAGTGTAAACCTTAAGGGGGGTTTTGGAAAATTAATGTTTATATTTTGTAATAAAGTCACCTTAGTGACTTAGTGTTAGTAAATAAAATGTTTAGTTACTTTTATGTTAGTTGTTGAGAGTTAGTTTCAGATAGGGTAGTTTGGGGAAGTTATATGGAAATGCAATACTTTATAAGTGTTTTCATAATACATTGTTAAAAAACCTTGAAGCATTAATACTATATTTATATTTTAGTGTTATCCATGCTATAGTGGTTTAGTTTTGTAATATCTATGCCTGCAAGTTTTCTAACAATGAAAGCAAATGACAAGATAATTGTTGACTCTCAATTTTGCACCTGCATGTAAGCCTACATCAATATGGGAAATCTCACAAATGTGGGATGCAAATTGCAATATAACATCCAAGATTTTAAAAGTTGACTATTTGTAGATCTTCAATGATTTCACTTCACACTTTGCATGGAAAGAGAAGAAGAAAACTAAAAATAAATTCTATCTAACAAGTGAAATGCCAAATGATACTTTCTTATATGTATATGACTAATTTTCATAGGACTCCATAATCATGAAACAAAATGGATACAAATACAACAATGAGAGGCAAAAATTTCAGTCATTAATTTGCAAGAGATTCATGTTACTTGTTGTTCCTTCCTTCTATCTTCTTTATCATATTCCTATATGTTCTATCTATCTATTCATACTCATATATGTTACATTTTACATTTTTGTAACCTTTACTTATACTAAAGTATAAGTAAAGATTGTGTCTCCTTATATTCCTTGAGTCCTTTTGATGAGTTTTTATCACATTCCTTTTACAATGGGTAATTCTTATTCCAAGTCAGCTCTATATTGCTAACATCATCCCCCCTTCAAAATGATGTCTTCTCTTCAAGACATCCTAGCTCCATCCTTTTGAAGTTGATAAAATGTTGTACCACAAAATTGTAGGAGACTTCTATATTTCATGGTAGAATACACTTATATATTCCTTGCACCTAAGTATATATATTCTCCCATTGGGTAATCCTTTGTTGTAGCAGCATTATTTGACCATTGATATTAATTAAGGTCTATTGTCCTTCTTCTATTGTCTCCAATATTTGTATTTGCATTGTGATTTGGTTGGATTCCTCTAGTAAAGATGTTAGATGAGTAAGGCAGATGCTAAATACTTCCTTGAGTTTCTTTATTTGGCCTCCTAGTCCTTCCCTTTGATCTTGAACTTATTGGTATTGATTGTGAAGTGTCTCAATAAATATTTCCTAGCTCCCATCTTGATTTTTTTGACCATCATAGATAGATTCTTGCTAGATGATTTCATTCTCAATTCTGTTAAGCTACATTTTCAAGGATTTTGTTAGAGTGGGCCATCCCAAACAAAATTGGTATAGATAATTTGCACTTGACTGCATTGTCTACATATTCATCATCTTTACTTCTAAGTTGGTGTGTATGGTAACACATTTCTTTCTCATCTCTTCAATTTGTTTCTTTTATGTCCATCAATTTCTCTCATTGCATTCTCTTGGTTATGTACCCTCTATATTATAACATCTATGAATTACTTGACTTATTATCCCAAGGTGGCTGAGGTATCCCTAGTGAGTTCTAGAGATGCTACTTATAGTGTGCTTAATACATTTTCTACTATATTGACTCTATCCATGCGTGTTGTTTGAGTATTTCTTCCCTCACTATTGATTATGGCATGTCTCCTAATTGAAATCATTGTAGTGGTGAGATTTTCACTAGGTTTGTGATTGGAAGCTATAGGATTGAAGGAGGGAGTGGTTGTGGTTGCTTTTATTCTACCAAGAATTGTTTGACTTTCTTGAAGGCAATGGAGGTGATGGAGGCAATTGTTGTGATACCTCTTTTTTGGCTTGTTCTTCTTCATGTAGTACATGTTTTCTTTCTCTTTCTTTTTCTATTGTTTCTTTTTCTCTTCCTTTTTTTTTTTGGCCTCTTTATCCCTTTGTTGTTTCTCCTCCCTTTCTTTTTGCATCTCCTCTATCTTCTCTTTCTACAATTGTTTCTCCTTCTACACTTGTTATTCTTTCTCCCTCTACAAAAAAGTGTAGGATTTCTGTGTAGCCTCTATAGTTTCTAGTTTTACTTTATGTATTTCTTCCTTCTCCTAATATAGGATTGTATCTATTGCAAGTATGGGCCTAACTAGTGTTGTCATTGATGTCAACATACTTCTGTTGCATTGATGACAAGGATTGGATGAGCTGCGTGCTGAGGATATTGAGAAAATTAGTCCTATCAGAAACAGAGAATTATAGTGAAGACAATGAAGCTCTATGAAGTAAAGATCCTAGCTAAGATGGAAATTACTGAGTGCGCTTCAAAGGGTTTGTAGATATGTGTCTAGAGATGATCTAATCAAGATTTTAGAGGTCCACATGAAGAATTGAAGAAGTTATGGCCACTTTAGTGAAATTGGTTCTGGCAAGTGTTCAGAGGTGACAAAGTGACACAAATAGGTCTGGTAAGATCCAGAAAATCAATATCTGTTGCAAGTATGGACTTAACCAATGTTGTCATTCATGTCAACATACTATTATTTCATTAATGATAAGGATTGGATGAGCTGTGTGCTGAGGATATTGAGAAAATTAGTCTCAATCAAGAATAGTAAAGAACAGTGATGACAATAAGGTAAAGTCTAAGATAGGATGAGGATCAGAGGATACAGATTAAAGGGTTTGTATATATGTGTCTTAAGGTGATCTAGTAGAGACTTTAGAGGTCCACATGAAGATCTGATAAAGTTGTGGCCGCTCAAGTAAAACTGGTTCTGGTAGGTGTTTAGTGGTGACAGAGTAATACAGATAGGTCCGGTGAGATCCAGAAGTACATTATTCTATTCTACGGATTTGAGGGAGTGTTGAGGAGGTCTTTGTGAAGTATCAAATCAATTGGTTCATGGTTTGAAGTTCTGCAAGCATCTATTCCTTTGTGATAGTAATGACATACTGTGTTCTTGAGGTTCCAGATGAAGGAGAGAAGGATTCCAGTAAGTAGATGAAGTATGGATGTTCTTGGTGATTCAGGCAAGCTTGTGGTGGTCTTTGGATCATGTCCAATTCATGTTGGTGGTCCGCATTGAAGTAGGAGTTTGCATTTGAAGAACAACTTCCAGATGATGGTGTTCTTCCTGAGACAGGCCAATCGGGTGAGTTACACATCCTGCGGATGTTTTTGTTGATGTTTGCTGACTTAGATGATAATTCCTAAGTTTATGTCTTGTATAAATAAGGGATTGTGAAGTCATTTCAAAGGTGTCCTTGTTGAGATGAGTATGTGGTAGCAAGGAGGAGAGAGAAAGGTAGAGCAGAAGTATTGGGCTTAAATGGAACTAATTTAAGCATGGTGAAGATGCTATTCTCCAGTTCATGTATGTGATACTTATTTCTTTGTAGACAGAGTGTCTCTTGTAGGCAGTGAGCCTCTTGTGAGTAGTGTGCTCGGGCAGTGAGCCCTAATTGGCATGTGTCATTTGTTCTTTCTATTGTTCTAATAGAGAATACATTCTTGGGTTAATCACCCTATGGTTTTTCCCTTAACCAGGTTTTCACATCAAAATCTTGGTGTCTCATCTGTTGATGTGTTTCTGCTCTTGATTTGTTGCATTGTGTTTCCATGGTTGATTTATTATTATGCTACTCAATTGCTAAGAGGAGTTAAGTGTGTAATAGGAAGAAAAGTTTTGTACAACTGATTCATCCCCCCCTCTCAGTTGTGTGCCCTAAGTCTAACAATTGGTATCAGAGCCAAGTTCCTCTAAAAGGAGCTTAACCGCTTGAGGAGATCCAGGATGTCATCTTACAAGAAGGATAGTCCAAAGTTTGATGCAACCAACTTTAATCTTTGGAAAGGTCGCATGAAATGTCACTTACAGTGTATGGGAATGGCTTACTGGTCCATGGTTACAACAAAGTATACACCTCCATAGGGTGGTTTGAAAACCCAAAATAAAATCACAAATGCTAAAACAATCTGTGGACTATAGAGGCTCTTCTAAATGCATTATCTAATTTAGATCTTTCAAATGTTATTGACCTACCAACTACTTTTGAGATTTGGGAAAAACTGGAACTTCTGCATGAAGGAGACAAGTATGTTAAATGTGCAAGGTTACAAAGTCTGAAAGGAAAATTTGAAAATCTGAAGATGAGAGAAGATGAAAATATCACTAGTTTTATGCCAAGAGTAAATGAGCTTGTTTGTGGGATTAGAAATGCTAGTTGAGTCTTGGATGAAAATGAGATTATTGGCAAAATTCTTAGATCCCTACCTGCTTCTTACAAAATCAAGGCTACTACCATTGAAGAACTTAGAGCCCATACAATTGTCACAAGAGATCAATTGGCTAGAAAATTGGCTGCATTTGAAATGACCGAATTTGGAGATGACCCCCCCCAAGACTGAATCTGCATTCAAAGCCAGTGCCTCTGTAAAAGGTAAAAAAATGTTTGATCCGGGAGAGAACTCATCAAAGAAACTCTCTTGGTATGAAAAAACAAGAAAAGGCCTAGAAGAAGAGGAAGCAAAAATTGCCCAACTTGAAGCCCTTATTGCAAAAAGACTGCCAACAGGATCCGATAAGTATGAAGGAAAATTGCCTTTTAAGTGTTTTAACTGCAATAAGATTGGTCATTTTGCCTCAAGGTGTCCAGAAAGATTTTCATGGCCAAAACCTAACAAATCAAGGTTCCAAAAGAATTGTTACTATGTTCATGAAGGAGATGATGAGGGAGTAATAGATAATGAATCAGAGACAAGAGACAAATCTAGAAGTGACTGGGTGTTCATTGTCATCAAGGAAGAAGATCCAATGCCCTCTGAATCTGTCAATCATAAAGTTGTAGAAAGAGCTCTGGCTGCCCAAGTTGAAGAAAAGGATGATTGGGTCATTGGCAGTGGATGCTCTCACCATATGACAGGTGATAAAAGTAAGTTCATAGATTTGGAAAGGTATGAAGGAGGAGTGGTAAAGTTTGGTGATAATTTTGCTGGTAGAATCAGAGGAAGAGGAACTATTTCTTTTGATGGAAGGAACAAAACCGGTAATGTACTATATGTTGAAGGATTAAAGCACAATCTTCTCAGCATTGGACATTTGGTGGACAAAGGTTATGATCTCCAATTCAAAAATGGAAAATGCAAGATCTTTGAAAGTTTCGGAACATAGATTGCATCCAGTACTCAAACTAAAGGTAATATCTTCCACTTGGTTGGTACTGGTAAAAGTTGCTTATTTGTTCAAGTTGATCAAAGTTGGTTATGGCATAGGAGGATGTGTCATGTGAATTTTGATAATATTATCAAGATAAGTAATACTCAGGTTGTAAGAGATCTTCCAAAATTGGTGAAACCTACTAATAGCTTGTGCAAAGAATGTCATTTGGGTAAGCTGAGTAGAGTCACATTAAAAAGTAAGGAACTGTCTTCTACCAGATTATTGGACTTAGTTCATACTGATCTTTGTGGTTCGGCAAGAATTAGAAGTGTGCAAGGTGATAGATACTTTATGTTGCTAATTGATGGCTATTCCCAGATGATGTGGGTAACCTTTCTAAAAGAGAAATCAAAGGCCCTTGAGAAATTCAAATTTTTTAAGGCTATGGTAGTGAATGAAACTGGATTAAAATTGAAATGTCTAAGGTCTGATAGAGGTGGAGAATTCAAATTTGGTGAGTTCATAGAGTTCTGTGAGAAACATGGAATAAAGAGACAGTTGTCTGCTCCTAAGACTCCATAGTAGAATGGAGTAGTGGAAAGAAAGAACTGGACCATCCAGGAAGCATCTAGGACCATGATGATGGAAGCAAATGTTCCTCAGATCTATTGGAGAGAAGCTGATAGCACTACAGTCTATACTCTCAATCGAGTTTAAATCAGAAGCAATACTGGCAAGACTCCTTATGAACTTTGGTTTGGCATCACTCCTACTATGAGATATTTTAGAGTTTTTGGTAACAAATGTTACATTAAAAGAGATGAAGATCTAGAAAAGTTTTATGCTAGAAGTGATGAAGGAATATTCTTGGGTTACTCTACTCAAAGCAAAGCATACTGGTGTTATAATAAGAGACTGAGAAAGATAATAGAAAGCACAAATGTGAAGGTTGATGAGAGAATTGAGAAACCCTCAAGATTTTATGAATATGATGAAGATGATCAGAATGGTGTTCTAACTCAAGGAGCCCAAGCCTCCTCTGTAAGTTAGATTCAAACTAATCTGGTAAACTAGGAAGAAGAGATGAGTTTCAATGAACCTGATCAAGAAACAAAAGTGCAAGAAATTCCCAAAGTCCCCAGGTATGTAAGACTAAACCACTCTAAAGATTAGATCATAGGTGATAAAAGCAAAGAAGTACAAACAAGAAGAAGAATTTCTCAAGTTTTAGAAGAGTATTGTCTAATTTCAAAGATTGAACCTAAGACAGTGAATGAAGCTTGCAATGATGAAAACTAGACTAAAGAAATGGAGGAAGAGCTGATGCAAATTGAGAAAAATCACACTTGGGATCTTGTTCCCAGACCTAGAAAAAAGAATGTGATTGGAACAAAATGGGTCTTCTGGAACAAATTGAATGAAGTTGGTGAAGTAATCAGAAACAAAGCCAGATTGGTCTGCAAGGGTTACTGTCAAATAGAAGAAATTGATTTTGAAGAAACTTTTCCTCTAGTGGCAAGAATTGAATCAGTCAGATTATTTCTTGCCTTTGCTGCCTTTAAGGATTTCAAGGCATAATAGATGGATGTCAAATCTGCCTTCCTGAATGGTGACTTAAGAAGAAGTGTACATAGAGCAACCGGATGGATTTCAATTGTCTGATCATGGTGATATGGTCTGCAAGTTGAAGAAAGCACTATATGGACTAAAGCAAGCCCCAAGACCCTGGTATGAAAGATTGGATAAGCATCTTTTGAAGATTGGTTTCAACAAAGGTATTGCTGACAGTAATTTATATTTCAAAATTGATCATGAAAACATCTTGATTGTTGAAGTGTTTGTTGATGATATCAATTTTAGAGGAAGAGATAGTATGTGTAAAACTTTTGCAAATCAAATGAAAAGTGAGTTTGAGATGTCCATGCTTGGTGAAATAAATTTCTTCTTGGGTCTACAAATCACTCAAACAAAGAAAGGAATCTTCATTTCTCAGACCAAATATGTGAAAGAATTGTTGAAGAAATTTGGGATCGAAGATTCAAAACCAATGAATACTCCCATGGCAACTGGATGTAAATTGAGCAAAGATGATGATTCTCCTAAGGTTGATTAGATAAAATATAGGTCAATGATTGGAGGACTATTGTATCTCACTCAAACTACATCAGACATTATGCAGGCTGTTGGTCTTGTTACTAGATTCTAGGCTTATCCTAGAGAATCTCATGTCATGGCAATCAAGAAGATTTTTAGATATCTAAAAGGGACAGTTGAGTATGGTTTGTGGTGTCCTAGAGATCATGATTTCTCTCTTCATGCATATACAGATGCGGATTGGGTAGGAGATGTGGATGACCAGAAAAGTACCAATGGTGGAGCATTCTTTTTGGGGAAGAGATTGGTTTTTTGGCTAAGCAAGAAACAAGAGGCAATATCTCTATCTACAACTGAATCAGAATATATTGCAGCAGTAGGTAGTTGCACTCAAGTTTTGTGGATGAAGCAGATGCTAAGAGATATTAAAGTGGAATATGAGGAACCTATCACAATCTTCTGTGATAATTCAAGTGCAATAAACATATCTAAGAATCTGGTGTTGCATTCAAAGACAAAACATATATCCATCAAGTTTCATTTTTTGAGAGAGCAAGTGAACAAGAATGAAGTCAAATTAGAGTTTGTGCCTTCCGAGGATCAAATTGCAAACATCTTCACTAAACCTCTACCTAAGGACTCTTTTGAGTATCTCAAGGAGAAGTTAGGGGTTATTGCCCCTCCAGTGATGATGGGGAACTGCTACTCAGGGGGACCAATAGATATGATTCTGAAGTGGTGGAATTGCAAGTATGTGCCCTTTGCCATTGATGTCAAAGGGGGAGAGAAGTTATGTGAAAAACAAGTGGTTTCTAATCAAAGGGGGAGTAGTAAAGGAAGAGAAGATATGTGAATGGTTGTTGCTAATAGGGGGAGTTGTGACAGTAAGGAGAAGTTCTTGTCTTGATGGCTAAAACAAATTTTCACATCATATGTTGCCATCAATGACAAAGGGGGAGATTATTGCAAGTATGGGCATAACCGGTGTTGTCATTGATGTCAACATACTCCTGTTGTATTAATGATAAGGATTGTATGAGCTATGTATTGACGATATTAAGAAAATTAGTCTCAATCAGGAACAGTGAAGAAGAGTGATGACAATAAGGGAAAAGTCCAAGATAGGATGAGGATCATAGGATGCGTATTAAAGGGTTTGTAGATATGTGTTTTAAGGAGATCCAATAGAGATTTTAGAGGTCCACATGAAGATCTAATAAAGTTGTGGCCGCTCAAGTAAAACTGCTTCTGGTAGGTGTTCAGTGGTGACAGAGTGATACAGATAGGTCCGGTGAGATCCAGAAGTACATTATTCTATTCTACAGATTTGAGGGAGTGTTGAGGTCTTTGTGAAGTATCAAATTGATTGGTTTGTGGTTTAAAGGTCCGCAAGCATCTATTCCTTTGTGACAGTAATGATAGATTGTGTTCTTGAGGTTCTAGATGAAGGAGAGATGGATTCCAGTAAGCAGATGAAGTATGGATGTTCTTGGTGATTCAGGCAAGCTTGTGGTGCTCTTTGGATCGTGTCTAATTCATGTTAGTGGTCTGCATTGAAGTAGGAGTTCGCATTTGAAGAACAACTTCTGGATGATGGTGTTTTTCCTGAGACAGGCTGACCAGATGAGTTACACATCCTGTGGATGTTTTTGTTGATGTTTCCTGACTTAGATGATCATTCCTAAGTTGATGTCTTGTATAAATAAGGGATTGCGAAGTCATTTCAAATGTGTCCTTGTTGAGATGAGTGTGTGGTAGCAAGGAGGAGAGTGAAAGGCAGAGTAGAAGTATTGGGCTTAAATGGAACTAATTCAAGCATGTTGAAGATGCTATTCTCCAGTTCATGTATGTGATACTTATTTCTTTGTAGATAGATTGTCTCTTGTAGGCAGTGAGCCTCTTGTGAGCAGTGTGCTTGGGCAGTGAGCCCTAATTGGCATGTGCCATTTGTTCTTTTTATTCTTCTAACAGAGAATACATTCTTGGGTTAATCACCCCGTGGTTTTTCCCTTAACTGGGTTTTCCAGCTCAAAATCTTGGTGTCTCATGTGTTGATGTGTTTTTGCTCTTGATTTGTTACATTGTGTTTCCATGGTTGATTTATTATTATGCTAGTGAATTGCTAAGAGGAGTTAAGTGTGTAATTGGAAGAAAAGTTTTGTACAATTGATTCACCCCCCTCCTCTCAGTTGTGTGCCATAAGTCTAACAATATCATGATCTGTAGATTTTATGGAGTGTTTGGGAAGCCAATGTGAATTGACAACTCAATTGGTTCATGGTCTGGTGGTTCGCAAGCATTCATTCTAATATGACAGTGACAATATAATGTGTTCTTGAGGTTCCGGATGAAGTTGAGGATGATTTCAATAGATAGAAGTGGTATGGACATTTTTGGTGGTTAGGCAAGCTTGTGGGCATCTATAGATTGTGTCCAGTTCGTATTGGTGATCTGCATTGAAGATTGAGCCCGTAACTGAAGATTTACTTCCGGATGATGAAGTTCTTCATAATCACAGTCGACTGGATGGTTTGCACATCTTATGGATGATCTTGAAGGTTTTATGTGAAACATAGTGTGTTCCTCAAAGGAGATTGAAGTCCCAGATATGTGCGGCTGACTATGTGATGATCTACATGAAGTCTTTTGTAATAAGACAAGTTGTATTTGTGTATTTGCTCCTTAATAAAGTAAAACATGTATTGTGCTGACTTTGATGATTATCCCAAAGTCAATCTTGTATAAATAAGAATTGTGAAGTCATTTCAAAGTGTGTGGTGAAGATGTGGGTATGGTAGAAAGGAGAAAAGCGAAAGGCAAAGCAGAAGTATTGAGCTTAAATGGAACTGACTCAACCATGGTGAAGATGCTACTCTTTAGTTCAAGTATGTAACATTTAGTTTCTGTAGACAGTGTGTCTTCTGTAGGCATTGTGCCTCTTGTGAGCAGTGTTCTCAAGCAGTGAACCCTAATTGGCATGTGCCATTTTGTTCCTTTTATTCTTTTAATAGAGAATACAATCTTGGGTTAGTCACCCCGTGGTTTTTCCCTTAACAGGGTTTTCCACGTTAAAACTCTTGGTGTTATATGTGTTAATGTGTTTCTGTTCTTGAATTATTACATTTTGATTGGTTTATTATTATGCCGCTGAATTACAAAAGGATATAAGTGAAAGGAAAGTTTTGAGACAACTGATTCACCCCCCCTTAGTTGTCTGTCTTGAAACTAACAATTGGTATCAGAGCCAGGTTCCTCCAAAAGAGTTTAATCACTTGAGGAGATCCAGGATGTCTTCCTACATGAAGGATAGTCCGAGGTTTGATAGAACAAATTACACTCTTTGGAAAAGCCACATGGAATGTCACTTGCAATGTATGAGAATGCAATATTGGATCATGGCTTCAAAGAAGTATGTTCCTCCATAGAATGGTCCAAGAACTGTAGATGAAATTAGAGATGCTGAAAACAATATTTGGGCTAATGAAGCTCTGCTATGTACCTTATCTGATTCAGAGTTGACAAATGTTATAGATCTAAAAACTGCATATGAGATTTGGGAAAAATAGGAACTTCTACATGAAGGAGACAAATATGTTTAATGTGCCAAGCTACAGAGTCTGAAAGGAAATTTTGAAAACCTGAAGATGGGTGAAGATGAGAACATTACTACTTTTATGCCAAAAGTAAATGAGCTTGTTTGTGGCATTAGGTGTGCTGGTGGAATCCTGGATGAAGATGAGATTATTGCCAAAGTTCTCAGATCCCTACCTCCTGCTTACAAATACAAGGTTGCTGCTATTGAAGAATTTAGATCTTTTTCAAATATCACAAGAGATCAATTGGTTGGAAAATTAGCTACATTTGAATTGGCTGAGTTTGGAGATACCCCCCCAAGACTGAGTCTGCATTCAAGGCTAGTGCCTCTATAAAAGGCAAACAAAGGTTTGACCCAAGAGAGAACTCCTCAAACAAACTAACATGGTATGAAAAAGCAAGAAAAGATCTGGAAGAAGATGAAGAAGAAGCTACTCAACTTGAAGCCTTATTGCAAAAAGATTACCAAGAGGATCCAGTAAGTATGAAGGAAAATTATCCTTCAAATGTTTCAACTACAACAAGATTGGTCATTTTGCCTCAAAGTGTTCAGAAAGATTTTTAAGGGAAAATCCAAACAAATCAAGATTCCAAAAGAAATGTTACTATGTTCATGAAGATGATGATGGAGTAACAGATGATGAATCAGAAACTGGAAACAAATTTGGAAGCGACTGGGTGTTCATCACCATCAATGAAGAAGATCTAATGCCCTCTAAATCTATCAATCATAAAATGATAGAAAAAGCTCTAGCTGCCCAAGTTGAAGAAAAGAATGATTGGGTCATTGACAGTGGATGCTCTCACCATATGACTGGTGACAAAAATAAGTTCATAGATTTAGAGAGATATGAAGGAGGAGTGGTAAAATTTGGTGATAATTCTGTTGGCATAATTAGAGGCAGAGGAACTATTTCTTTTGATGGAAAGAACAAAACCAGTGATGTACTGTATGTTAAAGGTATGAAGCACAATCTTCTTAGTGTTGGATAGTTGGTGGACAAAGGCTATGATCTCTGATTTAAAAATGGAAAATGTAGGATCTTTGAAAGTTCTGGAATAGAGATTGCATCCGATACTCAAACAAAAGGTAACATCTTCTATTTGGTTCGTATTGACAAAAAATGTTTATTTGCTCAAATTGATCAGAGTTGGTTATGGCATAGGAGAATGTGTCATGTGAATTTTGATAACATCATCAAGATAAGCAACACTTAGGCTATAAGAGATCTTTCAAGACTGGTGAAACCTACCAATAGTTTGTGCAAAGAATGTTAGTTGGGTAAGCAGAATAGAGCCACATTCAAAAGTAAGGAACAATCCTCTAACGGATTGTTGGACTTAGTACATACTGATCTCTGTGGACTAGAAAGAATCAGGAGTTTGCAAGGTGATAGTTACTTCATGTTATTAATTGATGACCACTCCCAAATGATGTGGGTGACTTTTCTGAAAGAAAAATCTAAGGCTCTTGAGAAATTCAAAATATTCAAGACTATGGTGGAGAATAAAACTAGATTAAACATAAAATGTCTCAGGTCTGATAGAGGTGGAGAATTCACATCTAGAGAGTTCATAGATTTCTGTGAAAAACATGGGATAAAGAGACAATTATCTACTCCAAGGACTCCACAGTAGAATGGAGTAGTGGAGAGAAAGAACTGGACCATCCAAGAAGCATCTAGAACCATGATGATGGAAGCAAATATTCCTCAAATCTACTGGAGAGAAGTTGTAAGCACTGTTGTCTATACTCTCAATAGAGTACAAATCAGAAGCAATACTGGTAAGACTCCCTATGAACTCTGGTTTGGTATCACTCCTACTATGAAGTATTTCAGAGTCTTTGGTAGTAAATGTTACATTAAAAGAGATGAAGACATTGGCAAATTTGATGCTAGAAGTGATGAAGGAATATTCTTGGGTTATTCTACTCCAAGAAAAGCATACCAAAGTTATAATAAGAGATTGAAAAAGATTAAAGAAAATACAAATATGAAGGTTGCTGAAGGCATTGAAAAACCATCAAGGTTTTATGAATATGAAGAAGATGATTAAAATGATGCTCTAGTTCAAGCCCCTTTTGAAAATCATAACCAAACTAATTTGGAGAATCCTAAAATTTAGGAAGAAGAAACAAGTTTGAGTGATCCTATCAAAGAAATAGAAGTGCAAGAAGTTCCCAAAACTCCCAAGTATGTAAGATTGAATCATTCTGAAGACCAGATCATAGGAGATAAAAGAAAAGGTGTTCAAACAAGAAGAAGGATTTCTCAAGACTCAGAGAAGTATTTTCTGATCTCAAAGATTGAACCAAAAATAGTAAATGAGACATGCAATGATGAAAGCTGGACTAAAACAATGGAGGAGGAGTTGATGTAGATTGACTAAAATCATAGTTGGGATCTTGTTCCCAGATCTAGAAACAAAAATGTGATATGAACCAAATGGGTCTTGTAGAATAAACTGAATGAAGAGGCTAAAGTAGTTATAAATAAAGCCAGATTAGTCTACAAGGGTTATTCTCAAATTGAAGGAATTGATTTTGAAAAACCTTTTTCTCTAGTGGCAAGGATTGAAGCAGTCGGATTATTTCTTGCCTTTGCTGCTTTCAAGGATTTCAAGGATTATCAGATGGATGTCAAGTCTACCTTCCTAAAGTCAACTTAGAAGAAGAGGTATACATTGAACAACTAGATGGATTTCAATTATTTGATCAGGGAGAAATGGTCTGCAAGTTGAAGAAAGCTCTATATGGACTCAAACAAGCCCTAAGAGCCTGGTATGAAAGATTGGATAAACATCTTTTGAAGATTGGTTTCAACAAAGGTACTACTGACAGTAACTTGTACTTCAAAATTGATCATGAAAATATCTTAATTGTTGAAGTGTTTGTTGATGATATCATTTTTGGAGGAAGAGACAGTTTGTACAAGACTTTTGCAATTCGAATGAAAAGTGAATTTGAAATGTCTATGTTTGGGGAAATGAATTTCTTCTTGGGTCTGCAAATCACTCAAACAAAGAAAGGAATCTTTATTTCTTAGCCCAAGTATGTGAAAGAATTGTTGAAGAAATTTGGGATGGAAGACTCAAAGACAATGAATAATCCCATGGCAACCAGATACAAACTGAGCAAAGATGATGACTCTCCCAAGGCTAATCAGAAAAAGTACAGGTCAATGATTGGAGGTCTATTGTATCTTACTCAAACTAGACCTAACATTATGAATGTTGTTGGTCTTGTTGCCATATTCCAAGCTAATCCTAGAGAATCTCATGTCATGGCAGTCAAGAGGATTCTCAGATATCTAAAAGAAACAATTGAGTATGGCTTATGGTATCCTAAGGATCATTATTTCTCTCTTCATGCATAAACAGATGCGGATTGGGCGGGAGATGTGGATGACTGGAAGAGTACCAGTGGTAGTGCATTTCTTTTTGGAAAAAGATTGGTTTCTTGGCTAAGCATGAAACAAGAGGCAATATCTCTATCCACTACAGAAACAGAATATATTGCAGTAGCAAGTAGTTGCACTCAAGTATTGTGGATGAAGTAAATGCTAAGAGACATCAGAGTAGAGTATAAGGAATCTATCACAATCTTCTGTGATAACTCAAGTGCAATAAACATTTCAAAAAATCCAGTGTTGCATTCAAAAACAAAACATATATCCATTAAGTTTCACTTTTTGAGAGAGTAGGTGAACAAGAATGAAGTCAGATTGGACTTTGTGCCCTCTAAGGATCAGATTGCAGATATCTTTACTAAACCTCTACCTAAGGACTCTTTTGAGTATCTCAGGGAGAAGTTAGGGGTTATTACCCTTTCAATTTTGCATTAAGGTGCACTAATGTGCATCAGTCTGGTAGATCTCACAGTCATATCTTGTGATCCGAATTGATGATGGGAAGCTGCTACTCAGGGGGAGCAGTCTGTATGACTCTAAGTAATGCAAGTATGTGCCCTTTGCCGTTGATGTCAAAGGGGGAGAGAAGACATGTGAAAAACAAAAGTGGTTGCTGATCAAAGGGGGAGCATTAAAGGAAGAGAAGACATGTGAATGGTTGCTGGTGATAGGGGAAGTTCTGTCAGTCAGAAAGGAGAAGTACTTGTCTTGATGGTTAAAATAGTTTTTCACATCATATTTTGCCATCAATGACAAAGGGGTAGATTGTTGCAAGTATGGGCCTAACTGGTGTTGTCATTGATGTCAACATACTCCTGTTGCATTAATGACAAGGATTGGATGAGCTATGTGATGAGGGTATTGAGAAAATTAGTCCTATGAGAAACAGAGAACAACAGTGAAGACAATGAAGCTCTATGAAGTAAAGATCCTAACTAAGATGGAAATCAGTGAGTGCACTTCAAAGGGTTTGTAAATATGTGTCTAAAGATGATCCAGTCAAGATTTTAGAGGTTTGCATGAAGAATTGAAGAAGTTATGGCCACTTCAGTGAAACTAGTTTTGGCAAGTGTTCAGAGGTGATAGAGTGACACAAATAGGTCCGCTAAGATCTAGAAATACAATATCATGTTTTGCAAATTTTATGGAGTGTTTAGGAAGCTAATGTGAATTGACAACTCAATTGGTTCATGGTCTGGAGGTCCGCAAGCATTCATTCTAATATGATAGTGATGACATAATATGTTCTTGAGGTTCTGGATGAAGTTGAGGATGATTTCAATAGACAGAAGTGGTATGGACATTTTTGGTGGTTCAGGAAAGCTTGTGGGGGTCTCTAGATTGTGTCCAATTTGTGTTGGTGATCCACATTGAAGATTAAGCCCGTAACTGAAGATTTACTTCCGGATGATGAAGTTCTTCATAATCATGGCTGATCGGATGGTTTGTACATCTTGCAGATGATCTTGAAGGTTTTCTATGAAGCATGTCATGTTCCTCAAAGGACATTGAAGTCCTGAATATGTGTGGCTGACTATGTGATGATCCACATGAAGTGTTTTGTAATAAGACAACTTGTATTTGTGTATTTGCTCCTTAATAAAGTAAAACATGTATTGTACCGACTTTGATGATTATCCCAAAGTCGATGTCTTGTCTAAATAAGAATTGTGAAGTTATTTCAAAGTGTGTGCTAAAGATGTGGGTGTGGTAGAAAGGAGAAAAGTGAAAGGCAAAGTAGAAGTATTGAGCTTAAATGGAACTGACTCAACCATGGTGAAGATGCTATTCTTCAGTTCAAGTATGTAACATTTACTATTCTGTAGATAGTGTGTCTCCTGTAGGCAGTGTGCCTCTTGTGAGCAGTGTGCTCAGGTAGTGAGCCCTAATTGGCATGTGCCATTTTATTCCTTTTATTCTTTTAACAAAGAATACAATCTTGGGTTAGTCACCCCAGGGTTTTTCCCTTAACCAGGTTTTCCACATTAAAAATCTTGGTGTTATATGTGTTAATGTGTTTCTGTTCTTGAATTATTACATTATGATTGGTTTATTATTATGCTGCTGAATTACAAAAGGATATAAGTCAAAAGGAAAGTTCTGAGACAACTGATTCACCCCCCCTCTCAGTTGTCTATCTTGAAACTAACAGTATCTACCCTATGTTTTCATCTCAATTCTTCTTGTTTAAATTTCTTAATTTTTTCTTTTCTCTAACCAAAATTCTACCACAACTATGTCTAGGGCTTGTTTTCTTATTTCTTCTTTGGTCCTCACTACTTCCATTTTCTACTTTAGGATTGTTGTTAATTCCTTTAGGAAATCTTTAATTATTTTTGCAAGTGTTTGCAATGATGAAGCTAGGATAAAATCTATCATCACCTTGACAATTATAGCTTTATTCCCTATATTTAATAAGGGATGCATCTATGCAATGTTAAGGAGTATATCTAGGTTGAGTAATGACCTAAATAGTTTTTTGGCATCCAATAATTCTTTTGTTTCCTTCATTGTTGCCTTTTGTTTTCCTTTTTCATGTTTTACTACTTGTTTCTTTGTTTTC
This sequence comes from Cunninghamia lanceolata, assembly GCA_027924645.1. Taxonomy (NCBI): domain Eukaryota; kingdom Viridiplantae; phylum Streptophyta; class Pinopsida; order Cupressales; family Cupressaceae; genus Cunninghamia; species Cunninghamia lanceolata. The sequence continues at coordinate 3,911,725 of BSBN01000798.1, forward strand.
TTTTTCTTTACCTCTCTTATTTCTTTGTTGTGATATCTATCTCTTGAGGAGATCCCTTCGATTTCTTGTCTCTATTGGTGTTGCAATGTGCTTCCACTTGACATGTTGCTTGTTTCTAGGTTGGGATGACACACCTTTCTTCTTTTCATTGTTTATTTGTAGGAAATCTTCTATTACCTCTCTTAAAAGGTAAATTTATGTGTCTTTTCCTACCGTTTTAGTGATGTGAAGTGCATTGGTAGATTTCTCCTTGTAGATGACAATGGGGAGCAATTTTCTAATTCTTCTTTGCTTAATGATTTGTGTGTTTAGGAATCCCATATCTCAAATATAGGTGATTCTCTCTTAAGTCACTCACACTAGTGTACTTATGGTGGTTCAACCTATTCTATAGTGGGAGAATTAGACACTTCAGTTTCCTCTGGTGGGTTGGGGTCCGGCTAGAATCCCAATAATTTGTGCAACTTTTTCTTATTCTTCCTGAGGTGCTCTTTGGTCCTCAACTTTTCTTGTCTATATGTAAATTCCTTATATGTGTCAAATCTCTCTGCCTTAGGGTCTTTAGGGATATAGTTATGCTCTAGAATTAGCATGTACCAAATCATCACTAACTTCATAGGGTAGTTGTAGTATCTAGGATTCTGTTGGCTCTACTACCTCCATGGAAATGTGATCATTTTCCTCCACAAAAGTAAGATCTCCTACATGTTTCCTTACCATGTAATAAGAAATGTGATCCCTTGCTTGCATCTACTTTTAGAAAGCTTTGAAGAAAATCCTATATACTTCAGTGTACAAAGTGGAACTGTTGAAATATTTGACATGGTCATTTATTTGTGCCACAACTATGCAATGTTGTGTTCATATTCTCCTTGAAAACCCTATGAGTGCATTGAGGGAGTAGAATTCTAAAAATATAATGAGGGAACCATATGTTGTAAACAATGTAGATAACTAAGAGGTGGGGTGAATCGGTTATCTTATAACTTTTCTATTTTTACTTTCTTTTATTATCTTATCATTTAGTGTTATATCAAAACAAGGCAATCAAAGAACTGAAAAAGAAATCAACACATAACACAGGGTTTTTTATGTGGAAACCATGTTAAGGGAAAAACCGCGGGGTGACTAATACAAGATTGTATTATCTGTTTAAAAGAATAAGAGTACAAATTTGGCACTTGCCAATTATGGCTCACTGCCCGAGCACACTACTCACAAGAGACCCACTGCCTACAAGAGACTTATAGTCTATAAATGCTTATAGATGATACCAAGGTGTTTGAACTAGTGAACAACATCTATACATGCAGGAATTCAGTTCCGGTTAGGCACAGTATAATGATCTGGCACATTTCATTCTTCCTCTACTCAATATTACTTTCCTATCACATTTCGGGCTTGAATTACTGCCTTTGCACTTGTCGATGCTTTTCTTCACACTTAATCATTCATAATATTACTTACACACACTCACAAGCTTGAATCCATTGGGTATATATATCCACATCAAGGATTTTCCACAACTTTCTAGTCGGCAAAAGGAACACTTAGGATATTTGCAAGTTATTGTTCAGTTAGTTGAATCCATACTTGATTGATGATGCGCACCAAAAACTTAGGCATACAAATCATTTTCTACATCGGCCAAAGTCATATAATGCCATAAATTGCTTGATCAATACCTTTTATACATCTAGATTGAAGTCTGATATTCTGCCGGTCAGTTCTTCCTTTGTCTGCTCTACCTAACTGGAACCCAACACTCAAATGCTTGTATCTTTTTCATGCTTTGTCACCGGAGGCTAAATCTCTGGAAGACAATAGTCCTGATACCCCTCTTGACTTGTCCAAGTCCACAACTTACTGAGTTGCACCATCTAAGAGATTCAGACCTGATTGTTAGACCTTGTTACATACTTTGTTCTTGTTTCACCGGACCAAAATAATCTTCAACCTAACTTCTGGTATAGGCATATTATGTACTGTGGATGTGTCGGATAGACTTTTTTGCCATCAATGACAACACTTATGAAGCCACACAGTGTCTCTTGCCAATACCATACTAGAATGGTTAGCAGTTAGATCCCTTTGTCTTTGTGATGTTCTCCATTAGTTTCTCTTAGAGAACTTTACATAAATCAAACTTATTATTTTGTACCATCTCGTATGTAGTCAGGATGGCCATCCTTGTAGTAGATCCCTCTCTATTTATGTAGTATATTTTATGAGTGATTCCTAGAGTTGCATAACTTATTATTGGATTTATTATTCTCTTTATGGATAAGTTCCTTCCATCTAGTGTTTTTCCCATGAGTTCTTTGACCTTTTGGTTTCTCACCTTCTTCTTTGAGGGTAATTCACCCTTGTTCCATAATCTTGTGACCATGTGGAACACATCCTTTATAGTTTGATAGGGTTTATCCAAATATAGGTAGTCATCATGGAAATGAATTAGAATTATGTGAATCTAGGCATGTTCTATTGTGAAGTTAGGAAAGTCTTTCCATGTATCTAACCTGAAGTTAGAGTTTGGTTGTTACTATAGAAGATATTCTTTAGATCTAGGTTTTAGCAGTGTTCTATGGAGAGACTCAAAGGTTGTGTAGTTAATATTTGCCAATTTGGCATGTATATACTTCCTTACATCCTCTGCGTATATAACATTTGTGGGTACATTGTCTGAGTGTATCTCCATTACTTTGAAGTGGTATATTTCTTATATTTTGGTTAAGAGTTGTTCGTTGTGTTAACAAGAATGGGTATTTCCATCTTTTCAATTGCATTTCCTTCTTGTAAATTATTTCTTCATTATGGAATTTTCTTTCTTTCACCTCACAATAGCACTCTTCACAATTTTCACTGGTGATTTTTTCTCTAAATGTGTCATCTTTATAGATCTTCAATGAGGCTTGTGCATTTATTGCACTTACCTACCATTGTCCTCATGCTAGTCTTTTTGTTGGACTATTCTTCATGAAATGTAACTTTATGTCTATATTATAATATGTTACAAATTATGTCACTTTATCATGGGTTTTCTTTCTTATGTTTCTTCATAGCAATGTTTTAGTTTTGCACCATTAACATAACTTTTTAATGGTTCATTTTGAAATCTTTGTAACTTAACAGATTCAAAGTCAATTATCTCTACAATTTTGTATGGTCCCAGCCATTGCATTTTTAATTTCCCCTATTTCTTAAACTTTCTATCATATAGGAGAACCATGTCACTTATTTTGAAAATATTATGCCATAGATTTATATCATGCTATGCTTTCTATTGCTTGTTCTCTAAAGTTTGATGGTATGCTACTAGCTATCTTTTCTCATCTAATTTTCCCAATTCCTTTAGTCCTTCTTGTAGAGGTTCCTTCTCATTAAACCATAATCTATCAGCTAATATCAAGTTTGGTAAAATGTAATGAATGGGTAATTCTACATTAAATCCATAAACTAATTCAAATGGACAAAATTTATTAATCTTTTATAAGTTGTTCTATAGGCCAATAATACCTCTAGTATCTTGATGTCCTAGTCCATGGTGTTACTATTACACATTTTAGTAAGTGTGGTGCCTATAATTTTGTTTAGTGCCTAATTTTCTCTATTTTCTTGAGGATGGTAGGGGATACTTCTATTATGAGCTATCATAAAGGAGTCTAGTAGTTCCACAATTATTCTATTGATAAAATGTCTCCCTTGGTCATGTATTCTGCTAAGTGGACAACCAAACCTTCTTATAATATTTTAGTAAATGATTTTTATGAAAGTCTCAGTAGTACATTATTTAGTTGCTTCTTCTTCCACCCATTTTGTGAGATACTCAACTCATGTTATGATGAATCTTTCTTTTGATTTCTTTGCAAGGAATCAATAGGTCCAATGAAAAAAAAAGTTCATTTCTCAAATAGGGCTTGTGCTAGTACTAGCTACAAGGGAATCTCATCTCTTGTAGTAGGTTTTCCTACTATTTGACATATGTCACATTGTCTCACATACTTGTTTGCATATTTCAATATTGTAGCCTACCATTATCTTACCAGCAACACCTTTCTTGTTGTTCCTTCTCCTAAATTATGTCCTCTTGATAGCCCTTCATGAGCTTCTCTTAAAATTCTATTTCTTTCACTCTGTAAGATAACTCTTCTTACAATTTCATCCCTACCTATGATATGTAGTTCTCCTTCAGTCAAGGTGTATGGTAATAACTTCCACAAAATCCTATATCTTTCATTTTTAGAATATTGTTCTAGGAATTGTCTTGTAGATAACAACTATGCTACCTCTACCAATTCTTTTGGTACTGCATTAATTCTAAATAGACTTGAACTAGGTAATTCTTCCTCTTCTTATCCTAGATCTTCCCTTGTGTCAATTCTAGATAGGTCTACTCCTTGGTTGGTTTTCTTGGTTTCACCATAAAGTTGAAATCAAATTCTTGAAATAGAAGTAGACATCTACAAATCCTTTCTTGCATTATTAGTCTATTCATCAAACATTTTAATGGCTCATGGTCTTTAAAGAATATAAATGTGTTGTTCCTCGCGCACACACCCCTTTTTTTTCCAAAATATGGACCCCCTTTATGCATTTGTCTTTTGGTCAGAGTCTTGCTTTTGTGCTCTTTTTCCTTGGAGAAGGCAGACAAGATTGAGTTTGGATACTTGGGTCATTTGGCTTCAAATGATCTTTGGATGCTTTTTTTTGGAAGAATCTTCATTCTCACCTTGGTTCATGAATTTGTGAAGCCTTTTGATCCATTTGCATGTTTTGTTGCCTTTGGGAGTTTCAAGTTTTGGTCTTTCGCGTGGATTTTGGTTCCAAATGCATATTGCAGAGGTTTTTAGCCAAACAGATATATCCGGTTATGCCATGAGGTCCCGCATTCCCTAAAAATCTATAAAGCGTGTGACAAAACCTTAGAGGCAGAAGATTTGACGTCTAGAAGATATTGTGGGAAAACTCATATCCTCACGATATATCCTGCAACACTCATAACTCTCGCTTAGGCAAATAACACTATCTTTTCAAAGAAAGCAAAACTTTCACCTCCTACAGGATATTGCAGGACATTTGTGAGATGGTGGATTTTATCCACTTGAGTTCCGACTGCCTGTTTATCCTATTGTGGTCAAAAACCCCGCTTCCCACTGTCCTACGGTGCTTTCCGCATTGTCACTGACATACTGACATTAATGGCGGAGTTCCAAAGATATTTAAATAAAATTTCTCAGTCTTTTCACCATTCCAAGTCATTGCATTCCAATTTTTGAGAGCTCCCAAGAATTTTCCAACATCCAGCGATCATGTAAGGAGAGATTTCCACGTTGGCTTCAACGGTTAGTGTCAATTCCATTATCCAGGTCGACCTCTCTTATGCTTTCCACATTTGCAAAATTTCAAATATATATATGTGTGTGTGTCAGTGTTGAAATTGCATTAAGAAAGATGTGCATGTGAATTTATTGATTAACAGAGTCATCTTCTACATTTGTTGGGATCTCTGGTATGCACCATTTAAACCTTAATGAGTAAAATTTGATGACATTTATTCAAAGCTAGGGTTTATGAGCTTCAAGTATCACTTAAATTTGAACTTATGTTGTTTGAATCAGAGTCGAGGCCATGGTGATTTAAACCAATAAGTTGTCTTTTAGGGTTTGAAATCCATTTTGCACAATAACAAAAATTTAGGTCATGGTATTTTAGGGTATAGGATCCAAAACTTGAATCTGTGTTAACCTTGGCGTGAAACCCTCACTACGTTGAATCCATCCGACAAAGGACAATATCCTTTCCTCGTTCATCTCCCTACCTGTCAGGTTTAGAAGGCGAAAACCCCACTTGAATGAACTTAAGATTTACGAATGACCTTTAGTGGAATGTATTTTTTTACGAGGACATTATTCATTAGACCCTTATTTCCCTTCTTATCTCGTAAGTTCTAACAGTTCCGCATCCATCAACTTGACACTCTAGTAGCGTTGTGCGGAGGTTTTTGTTGCATGTGGATTTTATCAACTAGGTTAATTTTCCCCCATATCCACTTAGGGACTTAATGTCCACTTTTTCATGAAAAGACTCGTCAGCGGAAGTTTTCATGGACATTGGATTTTATCCACTAAAACCTTACTTCCCCGTATATCTCAATGGATTGCTTTCTTCCGCAAATCCACTTGCCAACCCGTTCTCCATAAAACATGACAAAACTCTTCTGCGGGGATTTTATTAGATACCCTATATATCCATTCGATAACCCGACTCCCACAAATCTGGTAGGGCACGAAGAGCTCGTTTGTACTATTAGGGCTCTTGGACTCGCTTTTTAATGAAATAATTTTTGTATCCTATTGAGACCTATCAACCCTCATGGTGAAATCCCCGCATATCCATATGGTTAAAAGGATCCCGCTACCCCATCCATGTCATTGAATTTGTTTGAGAACATGACATTAGTTGGACGTGATCTAGGAGATATAAATTTGGATTTGACTATATGTGATGCTCGTATCCTATGGGGGTGAAAATACCCGTAGATGCTAATATTTGTAGGAAATGGATACCTTTTGGTGAAATTGGTTACATGAATTCAATGAATGTACTTTACTCGACTAGTTTCAAAGTGATTTTTATGGATTTAAGACCGATACATTAACATTCTAGAATTATTAGAGGTATTATTGCTTGTTATTTATCAAGACATCTCATGCAGGGTAAACGACTTCTCAACTTGCAAACATGAAGTAGAAGTTTAAAGGATTCTCCCTAGCTTCGAAAATCACATCCAGCTAAAACAATATCTCTAGCACTAACCTAGGACACATTGATATGGAGGACTTCAAGATGAGAGTGTTTGGTCCAAATCCTATAGATTGGGCAAAGAGAATGGGGGAGAATGGTCCTAAACAAGCTACTGTCCGATTCTAAACTGCAGTTCAATGTTCAGAGCTTATCATGGTATGTGGAGAAAGGTATCATCCAAAGTCAAGAATAGTGGTGACTTAAGATGGAAGAGTAATTGCCAACTTCACCCTACAAGCTATTATTGAGGCTTTTGATATTCATGTACACCCTAGAATGTCTTCTATGACCAAGGAAGAAAGCCAACATTTGTATGATTAGGACCCCAGGAGATGTAGGAGGATTATTAATGATACATGGATAAAAGTATGAAGCTCTGCTCTTGCCAAGTTGCCACATGTATTGTACACAAGTGACTTCAAACGGAAGGTAGGTGACATGGTGACATTATTGAGTAGAATTATGGGGCTCTCAACTGCATCAACTTTTGAAACTCAGATGTTTGGGTATGTTGAAGAGGTACTCAAAGGAAATGGGCCCAATTAATAGTGACAACATTCATAAAGACTTTTTAGCTCTGGAAGAAACTAATACTTTTCACTTGTCCTCTTATGTTGTATGCATGCTTGATGAGATTGTTTTGTAAAAGTTGTGTCAAGATAGAATGAAGATATTCAGATAATGGTGTAAAATTTCTTGTTTTTGGTTTCAATTTATAAGAGGCAGGAGAAGGAGATGATGCTGCCGCCACATGCCTTCTAATGTTATCTACTGAAATTTTGTTTATCTTGATGAAATTCTTGTTTTGTCTCTTAAAAGAATGATTATTAGAGGCTTTAGATTGACCAACTAGAGCCAATGAGGGATTATGCTCATACTAACTAACCACAAGTTAATAATCACAAAGAGTCATGCAAACATGAGTAAATGAATCACACCACATAAATAATACCTTATCATGGATGTGAGGTTGTAAGTGTCCTATAAAGATTCTTGGCACATTAGCATCCAGAATAGAATATTGGATTTGTGAAAAGAGGGCTTGATAATGCCCCATGAAATTAGTTATTCTCTCTTTCATTCCTTGTTTACAATGAACCAAGTCCATCAAAGAGGCTTGAGGTCTAATGTTTGCCTAAAAGTGCTTGAGAAACTTATTAATTAATTGTGAAAAGGTATTTATAGAATTAGGAGGAAGTGCACAAAACCAATCCAAGGTTGTGTCCTTGAGTGACCTAGGAATTTTTTTTCTAAGATCGTATCCTCAAAGTAGAAATCACTACACATAGCGGTAAAAGTTGCCACATGGTTGCTAGGGTCTCCCTTCATGTTATATTTCTCAAAGTGAGGGGTCTCAAACTTCTCAGGCATAGGAGTTCATAAGATAGAATAAGACATAGGGCTACGAAGGTAATGTGTTGTGATACTAGGTTTAGGTGAGCTATTACTCATGCTAGCCAATTGTTGTTGAATGGAGGTCATGTTCTTCAACAATTAGTTTATGGTGGGGTCAAAAGTAGAATCAGGTAGAGATTGAAATGAAGGACTAGGTGATGGTGATTGAGTATCCTTTTGAAATGTAATAGGTGGTTGAGATGTAGGTGGAGTGACATTAGGTGTAGAGTTTGTGTAGTTATAAGGAACGAAACCATAATGATGAACAATATTTCCAGAAGGTAACTCAACACATGTGGTAGCAACATTACTCGATTGTGTAGTAGTGGTAATAATAGTAGATGAATAAGTAGGCATAGGGAGTGAAGGTATGGGTACAGACACTTGAGTCCCTATTTGATTAAAAGAAGTCACATTCGTCATGAGTTCAACACAACTAGCTATTGACATAATGTTTTTATGAACTATGTGAGCTAGGCCACACAAGACTTCTACTCCCTCTTGTCCCTCAAGTAACATCCCTCTAAGATTCTCCATGATAGGGACAACCTCCTCGGCTGTATGTTCCTTGCTAACAAATTGTTGAAAGTTAGCCAACTCCATGTCTAACTTTTGAATTTGGGCCTCAGGAACATGAGCGATAAGGTCATCAATATCAATGGACTCTTGAGCAATTGATGTTTTAGGGATAAGTGTCATAGGAAGTTGTGTGACTAGATTAAGCATTTCAGATTCGGATGCATCAACATTAGAACCCATAATTTGAATACTTCTTCTCATGTATTAGAATTGGGGTACTAGGTTACAAAGCTCAAAAAGTGACTACAAGCTTTAATAACACACAAAATGCCCAAATAGAAGAAATTGATAATGTAACAAAAGAGGGATTTAAGTTTTCTTTTTAAGTGAAGCAATAGTATATCTTTAATCAAATTCAATTCAAACAAACACTAATGCTAAACACAATTTTCAATGCAACGAAATGACAATTATGTAATTTTCAAATCTAGGATGCAATTTCTTCTTTTTCAAATTTTAAATGAAAGAATGCAAAATACTTTAAACAAAAACTAATGAAAGGTATAGAAAATGCAAATGCTCTAACCAATGCAACAAGATCTAAAGAACCTTCAAATCTAAAAACCCTAGGGTCAAGACTAGCAAGATATTTTATCAATGCAAGACTTTAACAAACCCTAGGTTAAAATTATGCAAAATTTAACTATGTATGAATGCAAAGAAACCAAAGAACACACTCCCAATCAGATCTAGAATGATGAACAACTCAGATCTGAAAAAAAAGGTGCAAGAAACAACGGGTTCACCAAAATGTTAACTAGAAAAAAGATTACAAGCCTAAAGAGTTAAACTAGTTCATCCCTCTTCTACAAAACATTGGGGTACAAAATGAGCATGGCTTCTACTGAAGGAGGAGAGCCAAACTATAGGGCTTTTTTCCTTTTTTTGTATATAGAAGGACCAACTAAGCTTAACCAAAATCCAAACAAGCAAGCCTAGACTATGATTAAACCCCAAAATGATGAATAACAAGCTAATAAAGACTATAGGAGATGAACCATAGAGATCAAAAAGTACAATAGAGATGGCAGATTAGTTCAGAACCTGGAAAGTGTAGTAGAAGTGCCCAGGTTAGGGGTGCTCAGGCACCCTGGTCCCCTTTTAGGGTTAGGTAGAACTTTGAGTATGATCAAACCTATATCTATCTGCACTACCTTCTTCCTAGAAACAAGCCTCTAAAACTTGTTCTTCTCACCTGCACAAACAAAAAGAGGGAAAAGGTTGTGTTGTTTTAAGGGTTTACCTTAGTCAAAGCCTGTTTTAGTGTTCCCACTTCCACAACAATGATTGATAAGATCCAAGAGTGCGTGCCATAGTAGGGCAAAGGCCAAATCTACAACAGTATGATAGATAATGATGAAAAATGATGATAATAACCACAAGATATCTAACCTTAGTTGATGAAGACTTAGCACCAACAAAGGAGGGTGACAAAGAGGGCTTCAAACTTCCTTCAAATCCTACAAATAACTTCAATAGCATTCACAAGTATAAGACAATGCACACAAGAAGAATCCTTGAGCATAGAACATCACATGAGAGCAATTTCTCATTCATCTGGATAGGTGTAAAATGAACTACAACACACACTTAAATATGCATTCTCACTTACCTTTGGAAAATAAAACAACTTTAGGCTGACAAATACTAACTAGAGGAGTGTTCTAAGCTGACACCACAAAGTGGGACTAAAAATCCCAAGTGGGACCAGGGCACTTGGGCACCCTGGACCTTTAGCCCATAAACTTTGCAAAGTGTCTTTTAACACGGGTTTAGTCTTGTCCTAAGTTGATTATGTCAGGTTTATTTGTCAGGATCGGTATATTTATCACTTAGAGCTCAAAAAGGTGTTAAAATAGGGCTTAATTAGAAAAGGCAACAAAATAGGTCCAACCTATGAGCTAAACTAAGTGTAAAATGTTAGTGTACACATTTTACGAATCAACACTATCGTATCTAGTTGTGCTTTCCAAGACTAGAACTTGGTGTGAATCCTACACCATGATGTGTGCATTAGAGGCATATTTCTCTTGAAGTTCCTTAAAAAATTCGCCATCAACTATTGTTGGTTTATGTTTATGACCCTACCTTGATTGTGCCTCATGCATAGTTAGTAAGTGTGATGTTGCATGCCTAGATCCCGTAGGTGTCTCTAGTACAGTGATGTGTAGAGTTGAGATTCCTTAAGATTCTTTTTCTTTGTCCTGCTAATCTAAGATGAGACTGACCTCTTTATCCATCACATGTTCATAGACAAGTTTCATTACTAGTTGAATTTTTACCGATAACACCACCATGCATGAATATTAGTATTAGACCATGTCACATTTCCTTAGCATGATCAATCTTCTTGGTGTCAAGCTCATGTTTAAATTTATGGCCCAAGTTGTAGTCTTGTTTCATCTTGTAGAAGTGAAAGTGGTAATCCTCTAAAAGAGGATTCTCTTTTATTGCTTCAGTCACAAGAATGACTGCTATCTTGTTTTCACATCTAGTGAACTAGTTGCTAAGGCTAGTCTTGTAAATTGGGCCATCTTCTATAAGGTTGTGGCTCAGAGCTTTGATTTCTAGTGGGGTTTAGTGAGGAAAACTCTTTCCCATCTTGATATTAGAATTGTCCTATAAATCATCTCTCAACAAATCACGATTCAATTATGAGGAGAGATTGGAGAGCATGTCCTAGAAGAAATAACTATTACATTTCAACACTTGAAAGGAGGAAATTAATATTAGACTCCTATAAATCATAACCTTCTTAATGTTGGTGCCAAAATCATGGTCTAGGATATCAATGTATCACATAAGATCTATTGTAACTATGCATGTAGTGCTTCAAATAAGTAATCAAGTGATGGTCTAAGAGAATCCCTAGACTCAAATATCCATGTGGTTGGTGAAATATAACTTTTTTACTAGGAGGGACAAATGCAACCTTGTATCTACATGGGAGACTCTCTCTCTCTCTCTCTCTCTCTCTATATATATATATATATATATATATATATATATATATATATATATATATATATATATATATCTTTCCCTCTCTATCTCTCCCTCACTCTCTATCTCCCTATATCTCCCCTCTCTCTATCTCTATCTATATTTCTATATCTATCTATATCTCCCTCTTTATCTATCTTTCTCTCTCTCCCCCTCCCTCTTTCTATGTCTCCCTTGCTCTCTCTCTGTATATGTGTGTGTATATACCTCTCTATCTCTATATATATATATATATATATATATATATATATATATCTCCCTTTATCTTTTTATTTCTCTATCCTCCATCTCTCTTTATCTATCTCCCTCTCTATCTCTATATCTCTCTTCCTCTCTCCATCTTTCTCTCTCTATCGACCCCCCCTCTCTAACTCTATCTTTCTGTCTTTCCCCCCCTCTCTATATCTCTCCTTCCCTATCTCTCTCTCCTCTATCACTCTCTCTAACTCTATCTCCTCATCTAACGTATATGATGCTACATGTTCCAACATTACCTCTTCTATTTGAAATTATGGAGTCCTTGAATCTTCCTCCTCATCATCACCCAATAATGTAACAGTTGTCTCTTCCTAAACATGAGCCTACTCTAGAGTTAAAGAAGTTGGAGGATTTGCTATACTTATAATCCAAAACACTTTAACTACTCTAAAATGCTAGTGTCTTATAACACACTCATGTTATAACGTGCTCACATTATAAGCCAAGAACGTTTTTGAGTGCTTTGGGAAATTCCAATCCTAAGGGTTAGATTTTCCTTGGGAATCCAACCTAAAGGGTTGGACGTACCTTTTGGATGCCAAGGACATTTTTTCAACAAAACTTAGAAAATCAACCAAATCCTGATCATGCTCTCCATCAAGTTTACATGTTTTTCAATGTCAATACAAAAAAATGCCAGGATGGTCCTTCAATTTTTTATTAGCTTTCTAACCATGTATTTTTTTCAAAAATATGATAAAATTAAGGTTTCCATCTTGAATTTATTTTTCTACTGTGTTCTTTTTTAGTAAAAAACCTGTCTAGTATTTCTGGTGTCATTTTTTATGCATTTATCAAAAATTGAAACAAATTACATTTTTAGATTTTAGACTCAATTCTATACACATTGAAAAAAATGACTTTTGGTTAGTTTCAAAAAATTAGGGGGGAGCATGCTCAAATTTTCATTTTTCAAGATGTGTCCACTTTGAAAACTCATAAAAAATTATCTATTCATTAAAAAATTAACAAAAAGATTAAGCATAAACTACATGATGCTAGCTAATTTTCCACCACAACAATTTGTGAAATATTTTAGAAAGTCAACATTTTAAGGGGAGTGTGCTGGACACTATGTTATATTTTTTTGACAAAAAAAGGAGCACTTTGTGTGCTCCCCCTATTTTAACCTCTTAATCTCCACTATTTTTAGAAAAAAAATAATAGTTTAGAAACTAGATTATGAACACTACAAATCTTGTTATTACCACATCTTCTAATTTTGAGTATGGCTATCTTCAATTTCTCATCCAAGATAAATTTTTACTAATTTTAGAAAAAACATGGCCACTTTTGACCCCCTTTTGGTCCACCATTTCCATCCACATACCCCACAATAGTTTATAATTAAACACATATCTTGATCGACACACAATTATAGAGAAAGATTACACTTGCAAGAATATAAATTCCACCTCGAATCAGTGAATAGGTATATGAATAGAGGAGAAGATTTCATGGTGGATATACAAGTAAATCAAATTAAGACCAATGGTACAAATCATGTGTATTCAATTTACTTTTAGCCAATGCCGCTAGGTTGCAACAATGATAGTCCATGCCCATGAATGGAATTAGGTCAACCTAAGGAGAATCAAGAAGCTTCTCCAACTCTTTTTCCAAGGGAAAATTGATCTTCTATAAGAGTCTAAAGTAGCACTCTAGTTCAATGGTGCATTTATAGGATACCTCCTATGCTTGAACCATAGATGTTTGTACAAGGGCCTCTAGCTCTATCAATGTCTTGAAAACTAATTGAACCTCTTTGATAGAAGGAGCTAAGGACCCCATGTTGAATATGCTTTCTTCTTGGCTCTTCTCATTCACTAGCTCTAGAAATTTGGCTCTTCTCATTCACAAGGCTTAGATGGTGTGGTTTCCATTTTGGCCTTGCAGTATGATCTTCACAAGACCTTGATGTGGTCAAGGGAAGCCACTAACTATTTGAGCTCTTTAATTTAGTCCTATAACTCTTGACCTCCTCCTTTGATTCTTTTATTATATTCTTTAGGTTAGCCTCTTTTTCTCTTAGGCCCTTGAGTGTCTAGGCCTAGGTGTCTACTTGATTATTTATCTTTGCTAGCTCATAATCTTGGCTAAAGGCCTTTTGCTTTATTGATCCCATTTCAATAGCCTTAGAACTAGTTTTACCCTTTTCATGGCTCAATTATACCTCCAAGTTATTGACTTTCTTTGATAATGTATTATTGGTGGTTGTCTTAGTTACCATCTAGCATTTCCCTACTCCCAACTCTATTCTTGCTTTAGTAAATTTTGTTTTAACCTCTAAGTTATTTTTTAGTTGCTTCTACCTATGTATCTTCAGATTCAATGGCTCGCTCTACAACTATGGTGACCGAGCCTTCTAATGACTTTAATTTTACTTCAAATGCTTTTAAGTATGTATAAATTTTCAAAGTCTGAAGCACTTTCTATAATGGCTTATTCTACTCTCTCTCTCTCTCTATATATATATATATATATCATTGATGTAGAGGCACTAGGATAGTTGGAAGATAGCACAAATAGACAAGGTTTTCACTACACCCAAAAAACCCAAATTCAAGGATCAATTTGCAAAAGTGGGAACAATAGTTAGTGGCCCTAAAATCTTCATGGAAAAGTTGATTTGACATGCCATGGGACCCATCCAAACCATTGACAAAGGCAGAACAAACATGGGTTTAGTACTTCCTTCTTTAGGCCTCCTGGTCCCTTGTAGCCTTCCAAACATGAATAGTCAGCAATAACTTCTTATATAGACCTACAAACTCAGAACTTAAACAATCTAGAGATACCCATTTAGATCCACCATGACATATTACAAAATGGGTATGGGTTGTTTTGGATAGTATGGTCCAAACTATAACCCCTCCTAGTGACCTAGAGCCACAATTAGGCCTATTTTACAAAGAGTCCCCACTCCAATCAACTTACAAAATTTTCTTAACTATTGGAGCATGTCAAAAAAGTGCCATAACCAAGGATTTAATAGGTTTTGAGTGCCTACAGTCGACTATACTTTCTTGATGCACATGGATTTATCAAGCCCACTTCAACAAAACTCTTCAAAAACTAACCTCCTTGCCCTATAAATGAACCAAAAATCTAAGAAAAGAGTAGTACAAGCCATTCCACTAGTATTATGGTGAGGAGGGGTAGTGGAATGGTCAGATGACCATTGTTTCAACCAAACCCTTGTTGAGGGTTTTAAAATACTTATTTTAGTAAAACCCTTGTAACTCCCTTCAAACTTAATGTCCCAACTCCAAACTAGGCTCAAATGAAGGGTGGTTCAATGTACTATCAAATAATAACACATGGGAAGATGACTATTCCATACTTGTGTACAGTACGGCCTTGAACAGCAAAAAATATTCAGAAAATGCAGATTTTTAGCAACCCATTTTTAGGAAAACACTCATAACTTCATCTAGATAGTGTGTGGAGACTTCTAACTAGACTTATATGAAAGGTAAGATACAAGGATTTCCAAAAATTTTGAGCTCACCTTCTAATTCATCTGTATGCAAAAGTTATGAATGTTGTAGCAGCAACAATGTAGAAAATTCTTGAAATCACAGTGTTTGTCTGTATTTCTTGATCACCAACTCCAACTACTGCATTGCCTCAACCCTTGGGAGACATTTTAAGCATGTCATTATAGTTCCAACTATCCCCAACTACTTTTCAAGAGGGTGACCGCTATGTTTTTGTAGTTTTGCCCTTTGTTTGCTTTACAATTTGTAAAAGTTGCCAAACAACTTTGCACATTTTGACAATATTGAAGTCTACAAGAGCCCAACTACCTTCAAAGGGCCAAAAACACCCTAGACACACCTAAGGAGACTCAAACAACCTTATTACATCCATTGGATCCATCCTTGGTTACATTTTCACCATGTGACAACCATATGACAACATTGACAAAAACATGGCATTTTGGACAAATGCCTACAAAATGGATCCAAACTTATTACAAACACTTAGGAAGTGGTCCATTGGACCTTATTACAAAACATGACAAATAGTCTTTCAAGACCTTATTAACAACCATGGTCTCTTAGAATAGAAAAACTTCAAAATGTGCCTTATGGGGGTTTGATGACACCTTAGGTGTTCCTGCACCATACTCCCCCTCTACAAAGAACTCATGTCCCATGAGAAAAGACTGAAATCAACTCCACAACATTGGCCAAAAGCATGATCACGCTTATGTTAGATTTAGGACAGACAACTGAGAGGAGGGGTGAATTAGTTGTCCAAAACTTTTCTTCCAAATAAACACTTAAATCCACTTTGTAATTCAGTAGCATAATAATAAATCAATCATGGAAACATAATGCATTAAATCAAGAGCAACAACACATCAACACATAAGACACCAAGATTTTGACGTGGAAAACCCGCTTAAGGGAAAAACCACGGTGTGATTAACCCAAGATTGTCTTCTCTGTTAGAAGAATAGAAAGAATAAAATGGCACATGCCAATTAGGGCTCACTGCACGAGCACACTGCTCACAAGAGGCCCACTGCCTACAAGAGACACATTGTCTACAAAATAATAAGTATCACATACTTGAACTGGAGAATAGCATATTCACCATGCTTGAGTCAATTCCATTTAAGCCCAATACTTGTACTATACCTTTCACTCTCCTTCTTGATACCACACTCTCATCTCCACAAGATACCATTGAAACGACTTTACAATCCCTTATATATGGGTATGTGCAGGATCATGTGGTGCAGGAGCACATTCTCTGTAGTGCAGGGTCATCTTTTCTTTTGTTTTCTCATAAGGCTCTTAAGCCATTTCATTTTGTAATAAGGGTCAATTTGGTCCCATGGATGTACATGTGTAAGGCAAACAAGTGATTTGCTTGTATGAAGGGTAACCCAAAGGCTAACTGATTTGAAAATCAGTTTGCACGGTTGGAGGGAAATAACTGCTGTCTCTACATCTTCTTTAGAGGCAGGTTGTATGTCACACGGAGGAGAAGTGTGTGTATTACAACAATTTTTGTTTGATAAATGAATAAAGAGAGTTCTGGGCATGATCTATGTTGATTTCTCTTGGTTGTTCTTGGTGATTTGATATCTTTATTCTGATTTTGTAAATAGAAACCCTAATTGGATGCTATCTGTCAATCCGTAGTGTTTCTATAGTGTGCAGACGGTGTAAAACCAATGGTTCCACAGAGGTTGGTTTGTAACCTAGGAGTAGGGTTTTGATTCATACATGGAGACCCTTTCCTCTGTCCGCTGAGGCCTCGTGTAGTATCAGTGTGATGGGGGAAAGACTTTTCACGTTTGTTGTTGTTAACTTCTTGCCCAGGAAGCCAGAGAACTCAGTCAGATTCGACTAGACATCTTCATGTGGCTAGTCGGGAAATTGATGTAAGGTGAACGGTGTCATTTGGGGATCAGATTGATACAAGTGGTCGAGTGCTTGATGTATGAATCGGCCAAGTCCCATTACTCTATCGAAGGGAGTTCTGCTTCGGCATCACAGAACAGTTGGTGACCATCGGCGTAACACAGAGCACCGGAATAGCTTTTTGAAGGACACCCGATAGACTATGCCTAACCGATGAAACTGACATCGGCGTGAAATACTCTCCGTCTTATCAAAGGTTGGTATAGTGTCGGAGACACATACCATTGTTTGTTCGCATCGATGGGACTTCCTCAGAATATCGCCGATAAAGAATATCAGTGAGAAATAAGGCGTCGGTGTAGGTGAAAGAAACTTCGCCGAAGGAGGAAGTCTGGCCGACGAAAATTGTTCGAGGGGTCATCAGAGTGACGGGAGATATCGGAGTAAGATCTATTAGTATCACCGATGATTGAAGTCATACCGACAAGGAAGTGGGTGTCAGCAAGACGGAGTATATCGGCCTAAGATATTTCTCGGTGTCTGATAGTCTGGGTGTTGCCAAAGGCAACCAATGACAAACTTTTCATCGGCGTGAGGGGAACGTCGGGGAGACTTCTGGTGGATCGCCCGATATATATAAGGTGTTGCCGATAAGCAACTAACTGTCACGGAGTTATCGGTGAGAACTTGGCCATCGGGATAAAAGAATAAGGAACGGCCGATAGTTCATGTCTTTCCGATAGCGAAGACATCCTTGACTTCGGCGAAACACTGGAGGACCTCTTGCCGATAGGGAAGATATAGGCAAATTTCATTCGCTTCTGCTGGCACTCTGCATCAAATTGGTATCAGAGCCAATATTCTGAATCACAGCCGTGTATGTCAGATGAAGAATTGGAGATAGAAACAGAGGCTAGCACAATGCCTCCCAAGACGATGAGTAAAGCAGCCATCCAGAAGATGGTGGAAGAAATGCTCGAAGAGAGACTCAAGGAAGAAAGATCCAAAGAGAAGGATGGAAGCACTTCTGAGTCAGAGGAGGATGAAGAAGGAGAAACTGGGGGGAATCCTCAAGGAGAAGGTATGACTACTGATCAAAAGGCATTTCTGAACGCACTCAAGGGTCATGGAGATAGTGGTGATCTGAAAATGGATGTTCCCACATTCAATGGGAAACTGGATGGAGATACTCTTGTGGACTGGATTGAAGCCATAAGTAATTACTTTGACTTCAAAGAGTATAGTGACAGTAAGAAAGTAAAGTTTGCAAAGACCAGACTGAGAGGTTCTGCATTGGTTTGGTGGAACTACACTCAATGTGAAAGGGAGAAGGTTGGAAAGAGTCCAATCACCAAGTGGAGTAGAATGGTGGCCATGCTGAGAGCCAAATTTCTACCATGTGATTATGATCTGCAGACTATCAGAAAGTTTAATCATCTTAGGCAGAAAGATATGGACGTGGCTACATACACTGAAGAATTTCACAGATTGAGCATGAGAGCCAATCACAGAGAAGAAGAAAAAGAGATGGTGGCCAGATACCTGGATGGACTGAGGTACAATATACAGGATGAGTTCAGTATGGTGGTTCCCAAGACTGTGGATGAATGTTTTCAGTTAGCCTGTAGGGCAGAGGATAAACTGAAAAGGAGAGGTGATCAAAATAACAGAGGAAGAGGTGGCAGGAACAATAGAGGAAGAGGTAATTTTGGCAGAGGACAGCCAAACAAAGGTGAAAGTTCAAGTCAACAAGAATCACGTTCTGATACAGAACAAAAAGGTGGTGGTTTCGGAGGTTGGAGAAGACCTAATGGCAGAGGAAGAGGTGGTGGTGCAGGCAGAGGACATGGAGTCTTCATTGGAAGATGTTACAACTGCAATCAAGTAGGCCACACTGCAAGTAAGTGCCCTGAGAAGGCATCTAGCTCTCATGATGGTGGGAGAAGGAACCAACTATTGCAGGAGGATGATTGTCAAAGTGTAAACTCACCAATTGGTAGTGCTGCACCAGTGCTTGAAGGAGAGAATATGATGATTAAGAGGACCCTCGTGAAGATGCCATTGAAGCAGGAGCCCCCACAAAGGAAGAATCTCTTCAAAACCCAAGGAAAAGCATATGGTAAGCTCTGTAAAATCATTGTTGATTCAGGTTCTACTGAAAATGTAGTGTCTACTGAAATGGTAGAAAAGTGTAGACTGAAAAGATTACCCCATCTTAATCCTCACAAAATATCTTGGTTGAATAAGAATCAGAACTATTTGGTGGAAGAACAAACTTGGGTAGAGTTTGAACTAGGTGATTATAGGGATAAGGTGCTATGTGAAATTATTCCTATGGATGCTTGTCACCTTCTTCTTGGACGACCTTGGCAGTATGATGTGAAGGCACAGCATGATGGTGAAAAGAATACATATATGATCACCAAGAATGGTAAGAAGTTTCAGATGGATCCCTTACCAGAGCAGGTTGGAGAGAAGAGCAATGACAACAGTGTCATGTTAGTGAGTGGCAAAGAGTTCCTACAACTCATGAAGGAGAAGGATACCCAAGGGTATGCACTGATGATGAAGCCTGTATCCAATCAGCAAAGCAAATAGCAGAAGGAGATTCCATTGGAAGTGCAACAATTACTGGATAAGTACCAAGATCTTGTGGTAGAGGATACTCCTAACTTTTTACCACCTATGAGGGACATAAGTCATCAGATTGACTTGATTCCTGGAGCCACATTGGTGCAGGAGCACCTTGACTTCCATAGGAGTTTGATTAAAATGATCCAATATTGTAATGATTCATCATTGTATAAGGTTAATCAAGTCATTGTTATGTATTAGAGGTCACTAGGAAGTTCAAATATGCAAAATATTGCAAACCATGTAAAGGTTGTCAATGTAAAGTTGGAAAAAAGATGAAGAATAAGGGAAGGTGAAGAGTCATTTGGCTCTTGGTTTGTTCCAAGTAGTTGGAAACTGAAAGGTCATTTGTAATACCTTTAAAAAGGCCTTGTATACCTTTGAAAACTTGTGGGTGGTTGAAGATTTGAGCATGGAATGAGAAAAAATAATGTTTTCCTGTATTTTCCTTCAGAAATTTGTTGTCTTTTGCTGTTGTACAGCCCTATATAGAATTGAATGGATGTATAATGGATTACAAATGTTATATCCTTCAACCACCTTCCATTTGCTTCTTGTCCCATGCATTTTTATTTATTTTTGTGAAAGATATGAGTGTTTTATGGACTATAATTTTCTGATTTTTCCTGCAACAATCCCATTGTAGCGTTTGGTACAGTTTTGTACGAACATATATAGGAGCAAGCTATATATGGTTGGAAAGAGTATTGAGTCTACTTTCCATTTCTTTTTGTTGCATCAAATTTTATTAAGATTTGAATAAGTTATGGCATTTTTGGTGAGGGCAGGTCTGAACGCTGCCTAGGGTTTGTAGTTTTGGGAAAAGAGTCATAACTTGCTCTCCTACCATTGGATCTTCATGAAAATTGGATGAAAAGTCTGTATTGATGTTCTCTTCAATCTTAAAAAAAGCAATTGGATTAGTTTTTTAATTTGTTAATGTTATTGAGGATAGTTTTGGTCCTCCTACCTCTGCATCATTTTGGTATCAGAGCTGGCGAAAGATTTGGGTGGTGTGTATTTTTTTTTTTCCTGTCACTGAGAAGGCAGGTGAACAATGAGAAGATCTTGATTGTGTAGATAGATCGCCGAGGGAGGCAATCTACACCTTTTGGATTTTGTGTTGCTCAGTTGTTTGGTTGCAGGTGCTTATCCATCTAGCTGCAGAAAGATGTTTTCTGAGGTTGTGTGTGGGCAGACAAGATGAGGTCTGTCATGACCATTCTCCAATAGAGATTTGGCTGGAGAAGGATGCATAGAGAAACCACTAAGGAGAGAGTGGTAGGTGCATCACCAGGATCTGTTTTTGGGTGAGATGAATGGTTTGATGAGTTGGTTTGTTGTGAAGCAGTGAGAGAGATGGATACCTGACTGAAGAAGCACTTGATGTTGCAGCCTGAAGAGTACTCCACTGATGGGAGTAGAAGGAGCCTGAAGAAGCTCTAAAGATGATGGTAGTTCAGATTTTGTTGGTTGGTTGGTCACCTTTCTTGATGTGAAGATTTGGAAGATTGTAGCTGAGAAGATTGAAGATTGAAGATAGAGGAAAGAGACTTTTGTTGCAGATACATTTCCAAGGGACTTGGAAATCTTTGTTGGTTGGTTGTATGGTGCAGGAGCACCTTGACTTCCATAGGAGTTTGATTAAAATGATCCAATATTGTAATGATTCATCATTGTATAAGGTTAATCAAGTCATTGTTATGTATTAGAGGTCACTAGGAAGTTCAAATATGCAAAATATTGCAAACCATGTAAAGGTTGTCAATGTAAAGTTGGAAAAAAGATGAAGAATAAGGGAAGGTGAAGAGTCATTTGGCTCTTGGTTTGTTCCAAGTAGTTGGAAACTGAAAGGTCATTTGTAATACCTTTAAAAAGGCTTTGTATACCTTTGAAAACTTGTGGGTGGTTGAAGATTTGAGCATGGAATGAGAAAAAACAATGTTTTCCTATATTTTCTTTCAGAAATTTGTTGTCTTTTGCTATTGTACATCCCTATATAGAATTGACTGGATGTATAATGGATTACAAATGTTATATCCTTCAACGACCTTCCATTTGCTTCTTGTCCCATGCATTTTTATTTATTTTTGTGAAAGATATGAGTGTTTTATGGACTATAATTTTCTGATTTTTCCTGCAACAATCCCATTGTAGCATTTGGTACGGTTTTTTACAGACATATACAGGAGCAAGCTATATATGGTTGGAAAGAGTATTGAGTCTACTTTCCATTTCTTTTTGTTGCATCAAATTTTATTAAGATTTGAATAAGTTATGGCATTTTTGGTGAGGGCAGGTCTGAACACTGCCTAGGGTTTGTAGTTTTGGGAAAAGAGTCATAACTTGCTCTCCTACCATTGGATCTTCATGAAAATTGGATGGAAAGTCTGTATTAATGTTCTCTTCAATCTGAAAAAAGCAATTGGATTAGTTTTTTGATTTGTTAATGTTATTAAGGATAGTTTTGGTCCTCCTACCTCTGCATCACACATTACCCAATAAAGCTGCTTATAAGTTGACACCACAGCAGAATGAAGAAGTAGGTAGATAGATTCAAGAACTTTTGGAGAAAGGTTTGATTAGGAAAAGTCTCAGTCCATGTGCAGTCCCTAGTGTACTTGCTCCTAAGAAAGATGGCAAATGGAGATTATGCACAGATTCAAGGGCTATCAATAAGATCACCATAAGGTATAGATTTCCTATGCCAAGAATTGAGGATCTGTTGGACTATCTTGGTGGTTCATGTTACTATTCCAAGATTGATTTGAAATCTGGTTATCACCAGATCAGAATAAGACAGGGAGATGAATGGAAGACTGCCTTCAAAACAAATGAAGGTCTCTATGAGTGGCTTGTCATGCCATTTGGACTCAGTAATGCTCCAAGCACCTTCATGCGGTTGATGAATGAGGTACTTGTAGAATTTATTGGAAAATTTGTTATTGTTTATCTTGATGACATATTGATTTTCAGCAGGACCAAAGAAGAGCATGTGAAGCATCTTGGACAGGTGTTAAAGAAATTGCATGAGAGTAAGTTGATGATCAACTTGGATAAATGTGATTTTATGAAAACTGAACTAGTGTATCTTGGATTTGTGATTTCCAATGGCTGTTTGAAAATGGATCCTACAAAAGTTGAGGCTATTCTCAATTGGCCTACTCCTAAGATAGTAGGAGATGTAAGAATTTTTCATGGTTTGGCAACTTTTTACAGGAAGTTCATTAAAGGGTTCAGCCACATAAGTGCTCCTATTCTCAATACCATCAAGGGTGGAGTGAAGTGTAAATTTCAATGGACAAAACAAGCAGATGATAGTTTTGAACTGTTGAAACAGAAAGTGGCCGAGTTACCTACGTTGGTACTCCCTGATTTTGACAAAGTATTTGTTGTGGAATGTGATGCAAGCCAACAGGCTATAGGTGCTGTTCTTAGTCAGGAAGGACATCCAGTAGCATTCTTTTCAGAGAAGTTGAATGAGGCCAAACAGAGGTATTTTACCTATGACCTAGAGTTGTATGAAATGGTGCAAGCTCTGAAAAAATGGAGACATTATTTACTGCCAAAAGAGTTCATTGTTTTTACTGACAACCATGCTCTTAGCTTCCTAAATAGTCAAGAAAAGTTGAATCATAGGCACGTCAAGTGGATGGAACAATTGCAGGCCTATACCTTCACTATTAAGCATAAGAAAGGTGTTGCCAACAAAGTGGCAGATGCTTTGAGTAGAAGGATACTGGTCATATAGGAAGTACAAATGGAACATATGGGTCTAGAATGTCTGAAGGAGTTGTACAAGGATGATGTAGATTTCAAGGCTGCCTATGAAGTGTGTGCAAGTTTGGCTAACACTTTTCATGGTGAGTATTCTGATTTTGTGCTACAAGAAGGGCTCCTATTTAAAGGTAGTTTGTTGTGTGTTCCTAAATGTTCAATGAGGGACAATATCATCAAGGAGAAGCACAATGGAGCCTTAGGAGGACATTTTGGGTTGGACAAGACTTTGGAACAAGTCACCAGGTTCTATTATTGGCCCAAGGTACAGACAGATGTAAGGAGATATGTTGCAAGCTGTACCATATGTCAAAAGGCCAAGGGTATGTCTTCTAATGCTGGTTTGTACCAACCACTGCCCATTCCCACCAGACCTTGGGAAAGCATTAGTATGGACTTTGTGCTTGGTCTTCCTAGGACAGCAAGGGGTGTAGACAGTGTTTTTGTCATTGTGGATAGATTCAGTAAGATGGCTCATTTTGTGCCATGCAAATGCACAAATGATGCATCTCATATTGCTGGTCTCTTTTTCAAAGAGGTGGTCAGAATTCATGGTTTACCCCTATCAATTGTTACTGATAGAGACTCCAAATTTGTTGTTCATTTTTGGAGGACCCTATGGAGAAAATTGGGCACTCAGTTGTCTTTTTCATCAGCCTACCATCCCCAGACTGATGGTCAGACTAAGGTTGTTAATAGGTCCTTGGGAAACCTTTTGAGATGCCTTACCAAACAACATGGATTGGCATGGGATTTAGTGATCAGTCAAGCTGAATATGCTTATAATGATTCAAGAAACAGAAGTACTAGGAAAAGCCCTTTTGAAATAGTTTATGGTTTCCACCCAAGAGGACCACTTGAATTCAAAGACCTCCAAGGATGGGATAAAAGGAGTGCTCTAGGAGAAGACTTTGTTGCTACCATGAAAATAGTACATGATCAGGTCAAGCTTCAGTTGGAGAAAACTATCTCCAAGTACAAGGATAGGGCAGATCTGAAGCGAAGGGAGGTACAGTTCAAGGTAGGAGATTTGGTGATGGCCTACCTCAGAAAGGAAAGATTACCTAAGGGGCAACCAACCAAATTGTTGATGAAGAAGATAGGACCTTGTAAGGTAGTGCATAAATTTGGTCCAAATGCATATGAGATAGAATTACCATCTGGCCTTGGTATCTCTCCCATTTTCAATGTTGCAGACCTGTTCCCTTTTAGACCTCCATTACATGCTGAAGATGGCTCAGATGCTGTGATTGAAGATGAAGACTGGATCAGAGATTTACCTCCAAGTAAGCCTTTACAATTGGAATGCATTTTGGATTCCAAAATTGTCAAGAAGACAAGAAAAGGGGTATACAAAGACTACTTGGTCAAGTGGCAGGATCTTCCTGATTCAGAGGCAACCTGGATGAGTGCAGCAGATATTCTAAAGCATGGGAAGACACTTCAGCAGTTAGCAACTCAAGGGACTTGAGTTTTTCCTGCAGGGGGAGTATGGTGCAGGAGCACATTCTCTGTAGTGCAGGGTCATCTTTTCTTTTGTTTTCTCATAAGGCTCTTAAGCCATTTCATTTTGTAATAAGGGTCAATTTGGTCCCATGGATGTACATGTGTAAGGCAAACAAGTGATTTGCTTGTATGAAGGGTAACCCAACAGCTAACTGATTTGAAAATCAGTTTGCACGGTTGGAGGGAAATAACTGCTGTCTCTACATCTTCTTTAGAGCCAGGTTGTATGTCACACGGAGGAGAAGTGTGTGTATTACAACAAGTTTTGTTTGATAAATGAATAAAGAGAGTTCTGGGCATGATCTATTTTGATTTGATATCTTTATTCTGATTTTGTAAATAGAAACCCTAACTGGATGCTATCTGTCAATCCGTAGTGTTTCTATAGTGTGCAGACGGTGTAAAACCAACGGTTCCACAGAGGTTGGTTTGTAACCTAGGAGTAGGGTTTTGGTTCATACATGGAGACCCTTTCCTCTGTCCGCTGAGGCCTCGTGTAGTATCAGTGTGATGGGGGAAAGACTTTTCACGTTTGTTGTTGTTAACTTCTTGCCCAGGAAGCCAGAGAACTCAGTCAGATTCGACTAGACATCTTCATGTGGCTAGTCGGGAAATTGATGTAAGGTGAACGGTGTCATTTGGGGATCAGATTGATACAAGTGGTCGAGTGCTTGATGTATGAATCAGCCAAGTCCCATTATTCTATCGAAGGGAGTTCTGCTTCGGCATCACAGAACAGTTGGCGACCATCGGTGTAACACAGAGCACCGGAATAGCTTTTTGAAGGACACCCGATAGACTATGCCTAACCGATGAAACTGACATCGGCGTGAAATACTCTCCGTCTTATCGAAGGTTGGTATAGTGTCGGAGACACATACCATTGTTTGTTCGCATCGGTCGGACTTCCTCGGAATATCGCCGATAAAGAATATCGGTGAGAAATAAGGCGTCAGTGTAGGTGAAAGAAACTTCACCGAAGGAGGAAGTCTGGCCGACGAAAATTGTTCGAGGGGTCATCGGAGTGACGGGAGATATCGGAGTAAGATCTATTAGTATCACCGATGATTGAAGTCATACCGACAAGGAAGTGGGTGTCGGCAAGACGGAGTATATCGGCCTAAGATATTTCTCGGTGTCTGATAGTCTGGGTGTTGCCGAAGGCAACCAATGACGAACTTTTCATCGGCGTGAGGAGAACGTCGGGGAGACTTCTGGTGGATCGCCCGATATATATAAGGTGTTGCCGATAAGCAACTAACCGTCACGGAGTTATCGGTGAGAACTTGGCCATCGGGATAAAAGAATAAGGAACGGCCGATAGTTCATGTCTTTCCGATAGCGAAGACATCCTTGACTTCGACGAAACACTGAAGGACCTCTTGCCGATAGGGAAGATATAGGCAAATTTCATTCGCTTCTGCTGGCACTCTGCATCATCATGATGGGCCAAACTATACCTCTAAGTGGCAATGAAAATATAAAAAATCAGACTTTATCAAGTTCATGTGAAATTTTGAATGGATTATCTATACAATTTGAAAAAGATGTAAGAATAAAATTTATAGAGAATTAAATCTAGTTTATAGGCTACTAATTTTTTAAAAAAAAAACTAAATTTACTTAGTGAAAATTGAATATTTCAATGAACAGCTATTAAATTTTTTAGAAAAAAATAAAAAGTGGGTGTCTGTCCAGCCAACCTAACTATAAGTAAAAATATATATATATTTTTGAAACTTTCAAAATAAGTAGAGGACTCATGTCCGGATGTGATGCATATTTATTTGCAATTTTTTTCTAATAAAATAATTAGTTATGATTTTTTTACTATGACTTTTTTAAAAAATAAAAAGTAATTTTCTAGCCAACCTAACTCGATAAAAAAAATCAAAATTCAAATTTATTTATTTTAACCTATAGCTAGAAAAGCACAGTGTGATGCAGGTTTCGGATCTCAAAAAGATGAAATGGTTTGAAAGTTATGGATGTTTTTCAATCAGTGTGTCCATCAGGATTTCAGAGACACGGTATATTGAAAATTATTAATAATTATTTAATAAAATGATAACCAAATAAATCTTATATTTTTAGAAAGCTAACAATTTTTTCTATAAACCCTTTTCGTTTTATCAATTTTGCATTAATAAAAAGTCATCAGCACGAAGGGTGAAGTTTGAAGAAGAGACTGAAACATTAAAACACGTTACAATCCATAAAAAGTCAACAATCAAAACGGATATCAGTTTTGCTTCGGTAAAAGCAACTTAAAATGGATATCCATTCTGAAAATGGATATCCATTCCGAAAACGGATATCCATTCTGAAAACGGATATCTGTTTCGTTGATCTATGAAAAAATTTGTACCATTGGTTTTGGATGAAGAGAAGCAACATATTTTGTACCATTGGTATTGTTTCACCGAAGATACAATCCATGGGTATATCATTTATGTATGCATGGACATTTCATGTATATCCTGCTATTGTTTATCGTGGTTGTAAATGGTGAATGTACATGTCAAAGGATACAAAGGTTGACCGGCCATATCAGGAAAATTGGGAAAAGATACGTTAGTCGACCGGTTATAACAAGTCATGTTATGTATAGGCTAAATCAAAGACATCGGACTGACAATAGTTATCGGAGAGACAAAGTTCCATTGAGCCAACAACATTGATCTCACCGATCAAGTCATATCGGGGTGACAATCATTAAGTGTCACCGATGGGTTATTTATCGACACATCGGAAGAACGGTTGAGAACTACACCGATGAGAGGGAGTCACACTGACAGAAGGAACATCACAAAGAGATGGACTCTCAGAGGCGAGAAGAAAAGTGTCACTGATAGAGGCGGTCTGGCCAATGGTGTAGTTCGGTGTTTATTGTTTCAGTGTGAGATACGATATTAGAAATTGAAGAGAATGTCTGACCGATGTAGAAGTCTTACCGATGACTAATGGACGGTAAACACATCGGGGAGAGTTATAACATCAGAATGCAAGTAAAAAGTCTCACCAAGGGTATTAGTCTTACCGATAGACAAGGGTGGTGAATCTCACATCGGAGTAAGTGTGTATATATCCTGCAATCATCTTATTCCATGAGACCTCATTTCTTTGAGGCATTTTTTCAAATAGTTCATGTGTCTTGTCTATGCTTCCACACTTCCCGTACATGTCTACCAGAGCATTTCCAACTAGAATATCTACAAAAATCCCACTTCCATTATGCTTTGATGAATGTCCATACCCTATTCCAAAGCTCCCATTTTGGTAGAGGTAGAGAGGATGCTGACAAAGGTTGTAGAATCTAGCTTTACACTTGCCAATTGCATTTGCCTAAAATTTTCTAAAGCCTTTTCAACAAACCCGTTTATGCATATCCTACAATAATAGTAGTCGAGGAGACCACATTTCTCCAACTAGACTTCTACCAATTTAGAAAATGTGTGCTTCTGGACTAGTGTTTGGTACAAGAAACATACCAATAGAGTGGTGGCCATAATCCTCCCTCAATTGGAATTAAAAGGTACCCTTTTTCCATCCGAAGGAGGTCTCTCCTTGTTATGCACTTTAAATCTCTCTTTTAGTTCTTTCAAGGGAAGGATTCCACCTTGGTTTGACCAGTTGAAAGTGTTGAAGATACTTGACTTAAGAAGAAATGGACTAGACAGTTCTATTCCCAAATCTCTTGCCAATTACTCACAACTTCACTGGAAAAGAATTTCACACAACAACTTGAAGGGGAGCATACTTGCAGAATTTGGTGGTCTGGGGAAGTTAGAACATCTTTGTTTGTCCTAAAATCGCCTGAGCAAAAGCATTCCAAATTCTCTAGGAAACTGCATGTCTCTACTTGATTTGTCCCTTTACAATAACCATCACACAAGTGCTCTATTCTCATGTCTTTACTTTGAAGGGAGCATGCGAATTACTTTGATCCGTCCTCTTATACATATCAGAGAACAACGGAGGAGTCACACCGACAGCATAAGCCTGAGCGATGGATTCTACACATCGGCGAGAGGTCCCACATCGGGCTAACAAATTTGAAGGTTACCAATAATGATAAGTCTAGCTGACAATAGAGAAAGGAAGAACATGTGAAGCATAGTTCGATGAGACATTATAAATGTATTGTTGATAGTAAAGAAAGAGTGTATTTCGGTCTCGTTTGGACCTTGGGAAGGATATTTTAAAAGCTATTTGAGAAATTGGTGGGTTAATGGGTATTTTACACCCTGTTTGTAAGCTTTTGCTGTGTTGCTCTGCATCACTTGTCTACAACATACAAAGTTTACCTTTCTCACCCATACCTTCAATATATGCAGGATATTAATAGGAAATTTTTAATTTCCACTCAGTCAGTGCAATCTAGTAGAGGATAGATTGTCTAAAGTTGTGATCTATTTCCATTTACACTTGCCATAACTACAAATGCTTAGTGTTTATTCTCAACCCCGGTATATGAATAAAATGTGACCTATTGTTCTAATAGGCCTATAGGGACAAAGAGGTGATAAATCCTTTAATTTTAAACATGACATGGTTTTGATAACTTCCCATATTGGTAAGGTCCTGGATGACAATCCTTTGATGCACCTAATTATAATAGGTGTTATGATAGTCCTTGGTATCTTTTCATTTCTTTCTTGAATGGCCTGTAAATAAGACATAAGACATATTAGATCCTTCATAAATAAGAATTCTCATACATTACATTTAAACTTAAACTCCCTAAACATCCATCAATCCATCCATTAATATCAAAATGCCATGAATATCCTATGATCAACCATTCTAATTCCTAGGATAGTCATATATTGCAATTTTGCTTCTCTATACTAAAATAGCCCAAGGAATATCTAACCTTGAATTTGTATTTTAACAATCTAATGTCTTTATGAATAACATTGAGCCTTCTTTTGGGACAACATTTTTGCCTTTAGAAGCTCCTCATTTGATGATAGCCTAAAATCAAATAATGGCTTATATCCAGAGCTTTATTAAGTTGATACCTAGGTGGATTAGTGTGTAAACATTGAAATTAAATGGTAATTCACAAGTTTATTGAATAATACAATGAATCCCTAGTCTAGAATCCAAATGTACATAATAAAACGGATATCTGTTTTGTAGTAGCCATATGGACGTTGCAAGTGTCCGTTGCAAAGAATTGGGCTTTTCCAAAATGGATATCCATTTTGTAAAAATAGAAAAAAGACAAAAGGAATATTGTTGGGCCCGACTTCCGCAACTAGAGACCTTCTGCTATCGAAATACTCGTGATTTCTGGCTATGACAGTGAAAGGAATATTTTTATGCACTTTTGGAGACACAATTTTCTTGTTACAATCATAAGGGTGATATTTTTGTTCCCCTAATGGGGAGCAACAGTCGTTGTAAAGCAAAAAGGAGGAGGAAAGTTACATTGGAGGAAATTGAAGCAATTAGAAAAAAAGATAGGGAAAGGAAGAGGATTGGAAGGGTGGGTTTGGCAGATGCTCATCAAGGTGAATCTTCTTATTTACCATCTAATGACATGCAAATTGAAGATGTTAATTTTGATTATAATGAAATGTTAGATAAGAATGAAATTCACCATGATATTGCAAATAAAAATATTGAAAAATGTTATGAAACACCTATTCATAATAGCAATACCATGGACAAAGAAGAAGAAGAAAAATGAAGAGGTGCACTTGAAGAAAGTGGATATGAACATCATGATGTTGAAATTGCACTCCATAATCCATTTGTTGATAAAACTGATGAGGTTGATAACATAGATGAAACAAGAACAATCAATGTATCTCCAAATTTCATAAGAAGAGAGGACATTTGTCAAGAAGAGAATAACCGTGATGAAATTGGAAAACACCCAAAAAACCCAAAATGGTTACTTGAAATTGATGAGAACATAATGGAAAAACTTGAAGGCAAGAGGTCATCACGAACGGTTCAGTTGTGGGCTACAAAACTCTTCAATGAATACTTTGAGAAGAAAACATTAACCGAACAATGCCAACTTTTTGTGCAATTATTGAAGATGTACAAAATGAGACCTTTACTAAAGAAATTAAAGATTCAGTTAAACAAAGTGTTCGATCAGAATAAAATTATTGTAAGAAGCCTTTTCAATGCACTCAATTCTATTGGAAAGACTAGCAAGGAGAAAGATAAAAGAGCTGCCTGTAGAGTAATAACAACCTCAATAGTAAGCAAACAATTAAGAAATGCTTGATTAATGAGGCAAACTTGTGTTGACTTAAGATTGAATCGTAAAACATTGTCAAAAGCACTAGCATTAAAATCAAGGCTAGATAGTCCTATTGCCAATGATACTTGGACTTTCAGTGGTAGGCTTCCACGAGTTGACAAGAAGCTAATTGATAGCACAAAGGAAGAAATTGAACGATTTTGGCACACTAACTCTAGGGTATCACTGAATGCAAAAGATGTTGTAAAGTTAAGAATTGGTGATAAAGACCGCACACCACATCCTAAACATTACTTGGAATGTAGCCAAACAACATTGTACAAAAAATAGTGTGAAACTCACCCAGGTATGACAATCTCACAAAGAGCATTTGAATCTCTTAAGCCATTTTATTGTGTTCCTCTTAAAGTTCGTAATACATGTTGTTGCAAATACCATGTAGAATTTTCTATGTACCATGAATTATTATGCAATATTCGTTCTACTTTGCACACTAACGAAATGTTACAGGAGTGTGGTGTAATTCAACTATCAAAGTCATCTAGGGACTTATTGGATTTATTTCTATGTATTAGAGATGATGGTTGCATGTTCTACAAGAATGATTGTTTAAATGAAAAGTGTTTACAATGTGGTGGGTTATCAAAGTTTGTATCATGTTTTCATGAGGGCAACGAGCATGATTTTGGAAAGAGAATGGTTGAGAAAAAGAGATATGAGACAGTGAAATACAATTTGAAAAGTGGAGGTGAAGGTTCTAGATGTGAGTTGATTGTAAGAGAGGTTAGTATTGCTGATTTTATTGATGATTTTAAGAAAAATCTTTTTTATAAGTATGTCAGACATAGCCACAGGTCTCGATGGTTAGATCAATAGTTCAGGATGTGTAAAGACTCTTTCTCGATTGGAACTATTGTCTCTGTAGTTGATTTTACAGAAAACTATACATTGCAACCCCAAAATGAAGTTCAATCCTAGTACTACAATTCTATTTAGATTGCTATTTTTGTTCACATCACATACAGACATGCCCCCGAGAGTACAGAAGAGAATAGGAAGATTGTCAGAGAATACCATTTTTACATGAGTGATGATCAATCTCATTCAGCAGAGTTTGTGCAATATTGTTTTCAACAATTTTATGGGTTCTTGCAAGAAAAAGATATTAGAATAGATCAACATCTCATTTGGTCAGATAATTGCACTGGTCAATTCAAGAATGCTCATAATTTCTATTGGTTGAGCAAAATACATGTAGAGAAGGGTATACCTCATATTTGGAATTTTTTTGAAGCCGGGCACAGAAAAGGTGAACATGATGGAGCAGGTGCATGCGTGAAGAGAGCTCTTTTTAAAGAACAGCTAAAGATTAGAGGTGGTGCTACATTCAATAATGTAGATTCCATTGTTAAGTGGTGTAACTATGCATTACCATGAGGAGTGGCTCTTGATTCTAAAGTGCGCAGGTTCTTTTGGTTGGTTGATGATGGGATAGTGATAGAGAAATTGACCGGAATGACTAGGACGCTTGGCGCATGAAACGAGACCTCCACTAGCATTTACCCTCCCACCTTGATGCATTGGCGTAATCTGTTCAAACCCACGAGCTATGGAATGAAAAATGTCACACCTAGCACCTTTCCACTGCATCAAATTGAAGCATTTTGCAACAATGCGTTTGATTTCGGCATGGTCAAACATAATGGAGTTGACCAAAAATGAGAGAGGTTATTGTGGAAGGATGCCACGTGCACCTGTAGGTCCAAACAGAACATTCCCAACTATCACGAATTTTGAGAACTGCCCGGTCAAAGTTTGGCAGTTTTTTGGTCTCAGGGATCTTAAGGGACTTTACCGGTAGCCTCTTGCTCGGAATGACTGGGACGCTTGGCGCACAAAATGAGACCTCAACTAGCATTTACCCGCCCACCCCGATGCGTTGGTACAATCTGTTTGACTGTACAAGCTATGGAATGAAAAATGTCACACCTAGCACCTTTCCACTACATCAAATTGAAGCATTTTGCAACAATGCGTTTGATTTCGGCAATGTCAAACAGAATGGAGTTACCAAAAATGAGAGAGGTTATTGTGGAAGGTTGTCACGTGCACTTGTAGGTCCAAACCCTGCATTCCCAACTGTCACGAATTCTGAGAACTACCTGGTCAAAGTTTGGCAATTTTTGGTCTTAGGGATCTTAAGGGACTTTGCTGGTAGGCTCTTGCCCAGAATGACTGGGATGCTTGGCGCACAAACAAGACCTCCACTAGCATTTACTTGCCCACCCTGACGTGTTGGCACAGTCCGTTCCACCGCATGAGCTATGGAATGAAAAATGTCGCACCTAGCACCTTTCCACTACATCAAATTGAAGCATTTTGCAACAATGCGTTTGATTTCGGCACGGTCAAATAGAATGGAGTTGACCAAAAATGAGAGAGGTTATTGTGGAAGGATGTCACGTGCACCCGTAGGTCCAAACAGAGCATTCCCAACTGTCACAAATTCTGAGAACTGCCTGGTCAAAGTTTGGAATTTTTTGGTCTCAGGGATCTTAAGGGACTTTGCCGGTAGCCTCTTGCCTGGAATGACTGCGATGCTTGGCACACAAAATGAGACCTCCCCTAGCATTTACCCCCCCACCCTGATGCGTTAGCGCAGTTCGTTCGACCCCACGATGAGCAGAACAAAAAATATGGCACCTGGCAAGGTTTTTGCTCTTAGGATCTTAAGTGACTTTGCTCTTACGGAACAATGTATCGGCAAATACCCTAGTTTTCATAAAAGGAGACATGTGATTTTAAGAGGTTTTTGGGAATGTGACTTTAGCCTTCCACTCCTTATCTAATGACGAGTTTATTCTTAGAGTTTGATGGCTTTTATGAGCATATACACGATGTTGTTTTAGGATAGTCATACTCTGATGTGTAAATAATAGTAAATAGAGAGCTTCTCGGCCATAAATGGGATTTGTATACACATACACACCCAACTAAAATAGTATCCTTATTGGCCTTATTGGCACCTCCCCCCAAGATGTAAGTTTTTTATGTTTATAATGTGCCCCCAGTGTCCTTGACATAGAGTTTCTTGACATTAATTTCATTCAAACATGTCTTCAATTCATCTTCAAAATGTTTTCAATACATCTCCAATGACTTTTCCACGAAGTTTTATGCATATTTATACATGATTTGAGGGAAACCAACAGTCTCCAACTAACTCTTGAGTACTTGACTATTCATCTTCCATACTTTTGCATTTTTTTTACATTTTTCATATGACAACTTTGACATATTTACAAAATTTGACAAGATGAAGACTAAATACATGATGAAATGGTTTATCATGACCTTATTTGATTAGGGCATATATAAGGAATTTTTTCATATTGATTCTATTGATTCTTTTGATCTAAAACCATTCTCTTGATCTAAAACCATTCTCAATGCTAAACATATCATCAATGGACTAAAGAACTATCATCATAATGTATGGCATCATGGGAAGTATCATGACTTGCACATAAGAAATTTAAATTATATTGTATATCAAGGTGTATATACATTAAAATCTAGTCCATAATGGTAGACATATACAAAAATTTGGCAAATATGCCAACTCAAAATATTTTTTACACAATGTGGCATATGCCATGTCTCAAAATCTATATGTAATCTACATGCCAAATAGCTACATCAAATACTACAAGTACACTTGACCCTCGACCTATGATGGATCCTGAAAAAGTGTCCTCTTTGTACCAAAATGTCTAGTAATTGATGGAGGTGAAGTTTCCTGCATTAACAAGTCAAAACACAAATTTGATTAATCTCTTCAATGGTAAATAAAAATAAGTTAAAGTTAGTAAATAGATTCTTATCTACTACAATTAAGAACTTTCATTTATTAACATACATCTAAATCACTACAATCAACTATAAGACCGCTAGATAAACTATCAATTATTTAGAAAAATTCAATTCAATTACCTCGACTCTATGTTGTTGTTCGGACAATCATTCTGCAAATGATTTTCTCTTAAGACGATCAGGTGTCCTAGTGAAGCATGATGGAAAAGGTGGCACATCACTCACATTCTCAACAGACTACATAAAAGCAAAGTAACATTGAAATAAATTAATGTATAATTATTAAACAAAATAGGAAATGCATACATTTAAAATAGGAAATGCACTGCACAAAAACTTATCTACTAGAAAACAAGCACATACCACCATCGAGGCCTCCTGCATCAATTAAGAAGGACAAGAATGTAAGACTCTAAATGACTATAATCAAATATTTAAGTTTTCTAAATTATCAATTAAAGTACAATTCAATCAAATTACCTCCACCCTTTGTTGGCGTTGAGAAAGCTGTTTTGTAAATGATAGTCCCTTGGGTCGATCAGGAGTTCGATAAAAGACTATTGGCAAAGATGCCACATCATTCACATTTTCAATTGACTATAAAATAAAATTAACATCAAGATATAAATTAATATATAATCACTCACAAAGAAATAAATGCATAAAAAAAAAGTTAATGTGTACAACAAATTATACTGGCAAGTCCAAGCCAAATTGGATGGCAGACAAAGTTCCATGATGAACTTCTGTCAACTCTGCCTCTGTCATCAATTGTTATCCTACTTAGATACATTAGTACTAGTAAAGTTGTTTATATATTTAAATGGAATAGACCATAAAATTTAACTTTAAATTTTACCTGCATAAAAGATTGCTCATGCATTTCTCCTTCTCTAATGTTTACTGATCCGGTAGCTTCTACTCTTGTCCCTGACCCCTCAGCTTGATCATACTCTGATGTGTTCAACGGTGGCTCACTACTCTCCATAATAAGACCCAAGCATAAATGATTGCAAGAAATGCACTGATGGGGCACACATATATGTCTAGACGACGACGGTCTAGTAGTACCAGGTGATCCAATATCACCACCTTCATCATGTGCTTGTGCAAACTGAGATGTCTGTATAATCAAATGCTCGGTCAAAGAGTGTATGGTACTAAGGCCCTGTTGTGTTGCATTTGCAACAATGTCTGGGTGCTGCATTGGGGGTGGAGAAGGGATAGCAGGAGGGGGAATATAGGGACCTTGTACTTGTCTAATTGCCCCAGGTCTATCTTGAGGCATTCCTCTGCCCACTCCTTGAAACTCTCTAAAATCAAAATAATTAACATGTTGACCCATGACGAACTCTACATAGAGTTTACGGAGGAAATGCAAAGGCACATCTAAATTATTGTTGGGTGGTTTATCAAAAACCATCCACCAACGATCCCAAAAGTTTTGACTAATGCCCTTATGAATACACCATTTGATTGAAAATTTGGGCTTACGGACATCAACATGCAATCTAGTTTTAGGATTGACAAAGTGTTGGGCTAACATAGTTTTTGTAATCTCTAAATCTTTGACTTCCTCATATGACAAACCGTCAACATATTCGGCCTTCTTGGCTTCTCGCCATTGCCGAAATGATTCATGTTGGGTTGACAAGGTTTGAATATGATTAATGATTCTCTCTAAATTCGATGTCATTATAGACAATCGAGTGTGGCGGTTATAGACAATCGAGTGTGGCGGCTATACATTTCTATGATCCTGCTTATATGATCAATATTTCTTTGAATATTCTCTTCTATTGTTGGAGGGGGAGGGTTTGGTGGTGGAGGGTTTGGGTTTTCATTTAGTGCATCCATTTTACCTAATTAAATTATAAAACATACCCAGTTAGCATAAAAACCAAAAAAATTGCTTGAAAATACAAAACAAACAAAAAAAATGCATGAAATCTTACCTCTTTGGATTGGATATCCGTTCCTCAGCTCTGATATCCATTTTTTGAAGATGAGACTGCATTTTTGCAAGCCGCGGATTTGCAAAAACGTAGTCTTTTTTTGCTTTTTATTATCTCCAAAATGGATATCCGTTTTCTTTTTCCCTATTGTATTCATTGTTTTTTATTTTATTATTTTAGCATTGCATGCATTTTAAGTATTTAGGCATTTTAGCTATAAAATACAAGCAAATTTATAAAGGATTATGATGATATTTAAGCATTTTAGCTATAAAATACAAGCAAATTTATAAAGGATTATGATGATATTTAGGCATTTTAGCTATAAAATACAAGCAAATTTATAAAGGATTATGATGATATTTACGCATTTTAGCTATAAAATACTATCAAAATTTATATAGGATTATGATGATATATATATTTGATTTTTATATGATTTACTTATACAAAGGTATCTCATAGTATTTTAAAGGCACTTTTGAATAGATACTGGAGAGAGGTAGATACAGGAGAGAGGTAGATGCGGGTTAGGGGTTAGGGATTAGGGCCATTATTTAGGGTTTACAGATTTGGAGAGAGAGAGAGACCACTTTTGACATGCAACCGTAAACCCTTAATAATTCCCCTAAACCCTAAACCCAAGTAACCCTAAATAATTCTTCCAAATACTAAACCCTAACCCCTAAACCATAAACCCTAAATAATTCCCCTAAGCCCTAAACCCTCAACCTGAGAAAGGGAGTCCTAGTTTTCTTGTTTCCATTTGCTTCATCAATAAGGGAGAGGGAAAGATAGAGGGGAGAGATCGGATATATAGAAATGATAGGGGAATGACTGGGATGCATGATTAAACCTAACCCCTAACCCCTAACCCCTATTTCCTAACCCCTAAACCCTAAACTTGAGAAACCATAAACCCCTAAATCCTAAACACTAAACCCAAGAAACCCTAAACCTCTATCGAGCTCTATCTCCCTATCTCACTATCTCCCCATCACTATCATTCATCTACCTCTCAATATCTCTCCCTATGCTTTAGCCATGTCCCTCACTCTATATCTCCCTATTGGTCCTCTCTCTCTAAACACTAAACCCTAAACCTCTAAACCTTAACCCCTAAACCCTAAACATGAGCAACCCTAAACTCTATCTCCCTATCTCTATCATCCTTCTACCTCTCAATCCTTCTCCCTATTTCTCTAGACA
Organism: Cunninghamia lanceolata; assembly: GCA_027924645.1. NCBI lineage: Eukaryota > Viridiplantae > Streptophyta > Pinopsida > Cupressales > Cupressaceae > Cunninghamia > Cunninghamia lanceolata. Next base: position 3,950,325 of record BSBN01000798.1, read on the forward strand.
TATTGCTCACTCTCTATCTCCCTATCTCTCCCCTTTGTCACCTCTATCTCTCCCTATCTGTCTCCTTTCTCTTTCTATCTAGCTATCTCCAAAACTAAAAAACCCTAAACCCTGGTACACCCTAAATCCAATCAACTCTAAACCTATGTCTCCCTATCTCTCCCCTATCTCCCTATCTCTATCATCCCTCTACCTCTCTTGATCTCTCTCCCTATGTCCTTGGCCATGTGCCTCACTCTCTATCTCCTTATCTCTCTCCTCCATCTCCTCTCTCTATCTCCCTATAATTCCTCTCTCTATAAACCCTAAATCCAAAACCCTAAACCTCTAAACCTAACCCCTAACCCCTAAACAATTTAAATCCTAAACCCTAAATAATGCCCCTAAACCCTAACCCCTGACCACTAAACCTAAGAAACCCTAAACCCCTATCTCCCTATCTCTCCCCTATCTTCCTACCACTTGTGTCCCTCTACCTCTCAATCTCTCTCCCTATGTCTCTAGCCATGTCCCTCACTCTCTATCTCCCTATCCCTCCCCTCAGACTCCTCTATATCTCCCTATCATTCCTCTCTCTCTATAAACCCTAAATTGAAAACCCTAAACCTCTAAACCTAACCCCTAACCCCTAAACAATAAATCCTAAACCATAAATTATAATGCCCCTAAACCCTAACCCCTAACCCTAAACTTGAGAAACCCTAAACCCCAAACCCCTAAACCCTAAACCCAAGTAACCATAAACCACTATCTCCCTATCTCTCCCCTATCTCCCTATCACCTTTGTCCCTCTACCTCTCAATCTCTCTCCCTATGTCTCTTGACATGTCCCTCACTCTTTATATCCCTATCTCTCCCCTCAGACTCCTCTATATCTCCCTATTGGTCCTTTATCTCTCTCTAAACCCTAAACCCTAAACCTCTAAACCTTAACCCCTAACCCCAAAACCATAAACCCTAAACCCTAAATAATGCCCCTAAACCCAAGCAACCCTAAACCTCTATCTCCCTATCTCTATCATCCCTCTACCTCTCAATCTCTCTCTCTCTATGTCTTTGGACATGTCTCCCACTCTCTATCTCCTATCTCTCCCCTTTGTCTCCTCTATCTCTCCCAAACTCTATCAGTCCCCTCTCTCTATCTCTCTTTAAATTGTAAACCCTAAACCCCTAAACCTGAGCAACCCTAAACCTCTAAACCCTAAATAATTCCCCTAACCAACCTCTAAACCACTTCTCTATATAGGTGCAACTAATACCACTTTTTCATTGTTTTCCACATTTAATTATATTCTTTTCCATTTTCCAAGTCCTACATGTGTCCAAGTTGTATTGTTTGTCAAGTTTTTAGTCTAATTGTTAGTCCCAGCTCTCATGGTTATTAAAATGTTAGTATATTATAGTTAGATTTATCCTTCAGTAACATTAATTTACACATTGTTGCACAAACAACCACACTAAAACATAACCTTACCTAATTAAGGTTAACCTTTTAAAAGGTTCTTTCATAAATGGCAAGCTTAATAGATCCAACTAGTTCAATGTTCTTATAGTCCATGCTTACCCTTCCAAGAGAGTTCATGCCATGTTAACTTTGCATTATGTTCTAACATATCACATGAAGGACATCATCATCACAAGGAATAACAATGTCATGAAGGATTAACAAAGGTGTAGCTTCACCACATAAAGTATCAGTCATAATTTTATCACTAGAGGGTAAGGGTATATCATGTGTATCCTTCTCAAACCATGTATCATGAATCAAATCATATGAAGGATTGCGTAAAGCAATTTAGGGCATGAAATCCAAAATGCCCCAAAACACAACCCTTGTTGCCCCACCATTCCTATCCCCGAAATATTGGAACATAGTCTAGAAAAGTGATTATTTCACCTGATGAACAAAATTGAATATTTTATTATTGATTATTTGAGTAATTCGTTAGTGATGATTCTTAGTGTTTAACAAATCCTTATGGATCAATGTGTAAAGAAGCTACCAATGTTAATTTGCCCTCCTCCTTCACTAGAAACAGTCTTTAAGGAGGTTCATATATTGATGGGAGATCCAAGATTTAAGAGGTGTATTTTCAAAAAGAGTAAAAAGCCTCCCCTCTTGCCCCTTCATGATTTCCTTCACTCTTAGTCGATTTCTCTTCCCCATCCTCCCCTCTTACCCCTCCCCTCTCTTTCCTGACCCGATCTTGTTAGCTCCCCTCTCCCTTCTCCTATCTTTGTCCTTTTTTCCCCTCTTTACCGGTTCTTGCCTCTGCCCCCCCTCTGTCCCCTCCTTGTCCCCTTTTGTGGGATTGAGTCTTTGCCCCTCCTCTTTTGCCCTCATCTTATCCCCTTTTCCTCTCCCCCCTTTCCCTTTGCTCCTTGTCCTCCCTCCTCTTTACCCTCCTTGGCCCGTTCTCACCTTTTTATTTCTCATACTCTTGTCCCCTAGCTTAACCTCCCGTCTCCAACCTCTAGATCTCGTTGCCCCCTTCTCCCTCCTCTTTAATTTCTAGGTTTTTAACTATATCCTTCATTTCTTGTTGCCCCCTAGTGCTCCATTTGTGGCTTGGAGTTTGTTGTGAATATATATTTATATATATTATTTGGTCGTTGTAGCTTGTCTTCCCTTTTATGATTTACCCTTCTCTCTTATGCTTTCTCCCAGTTAGTTTCTTTCCTCCTTTGGATAGTAATTGGCTTACCTTTCTTTTTTGTTAGCCCCCCCCTCCTTTGCCTTTGTAGTTCACCCCTCTCTCTCTTTTAACTTGGAGCCCTCTCTTGTTCTTTATATGTATATTTTCCCAATCTATCCCTCACATTTTAACCTCTTCGGTTGTCCCCCCCTTTTTTATTATTTATTAAATTATTTAATTATCTTATCTCTTTCATCATTAGTTTGTTCTTTATGGTTGATTGTATTATAGTTATTCTTCTTTTTGCTCCCTTCTAATTTGTGCCCTTGCTCCTTTGTTTGCTTTTTTAATTTTCTTTACTTGGGTCTTCCTCTCATCCTAGTTAGTCTTTCTTTGTTTGTTTTGTCTTAGTGTGCCTAGATGTCCCCCACTCCTCTTTGTCCCTCACTTCACTAGGTTTGATAGGCAGCTATCCTTCTCCCTTAATTGATCTTGGTTTCTGCCTCACATCTCTCTCACTCCTTTTAAGTGGTCTTAAGTCTGCATACTGTCATTCATGTTCTCTCTTCTCTTGCTTGCTATCTTTCTCCTGATGATGGATCATTGTGTGTGATTCGAAATGTTGAGGAAACTAATAATACACAGTCAAATCCAAAAGCATTTCAAACTCAACATCATGGACTGTGGAAAATTGATGACTACCAGTAAAAAGCCTTTTTTCCCAAATTTTTTTCAAAAATAGATATCGGTTTCAAAGTCAAACTTTGCCTAATCGCAAATTTGGCTAAGTAAAAATGCAATTTTTTTCGTATTGCCACTGTTTGGCCCGCGATGATCCTACACATACCCATATACAAGACATCAACTTAGGAATAATCATCTAAGTCAGCAAGCATTACTAATTACAAAAGACTTTACGTGGATCAACACACTGTCGGCCACATAGATCTGAAACTTCAATCTTCTTCTAGGAACACTCCAATCTTCACATAACATCTTCAAGATTATCTGCGGGATGTGTAACACATTTGGTCGGCCAAAATTAGGAAGAAAACCATCATCTAGAAGTTATTCTTCAATTGCGAGCTCAAAATCCAATGCGGACCACCAACATGAACTGGACACAATCCAAAGACATCCACAAGCTTGCCTGAATCATCAAGAACATCCAGACTACATCTGCTTACTGGAATCCTTATATCCTTCATCCAGAACCTCAAGAACACAATCTATCATCACTATCACAATGGAAAAGATGCTTGCAACCCTTTAGACCTAAACACTCCCTCAAATCTGCAGAACAAGATATTGCATTTCTAGATCTTACCGGACCTATCTGTGTCACTCTGTCACCTCTAAACACTTGTTGGAACCGGTTTGACTTGATCGACCACAACTTCTTCAGACCTTCATGTGGACCTCTGAAATCTTTACTGGATCACCTTAAGACACATATCTACAAACTCTTTGAACCATATCTTTTGATCTTTGTCTTAGCTAGGATCTTTAGCTCACTGTCTTCATTGTTCTTCTTTGTTCCTGATTAGAACTAATTTTCTCAATATCCTCAGCATACAACTCATCCAATCCTTATCATCAATGCAACAGGAGTATGTTGTCATCAATGACAACACCGGTTAGGCCCATACTTGCAACAATCTCCCCCTTTGTCATTGATGGCAACATATGATGTGAAAAATTGTTTTAACCATCAAGACAAGAACTTTCCTTTACTGACACAACTCCCCCTATCACCAACAACCATTCACATGTCTTCTCTTCCTTTACTACTCCTCCTATAATCAGCAACCACTTGTTTTTCACATGTCTTCTCTCCCCCTTTGGCATCAATGGGAAAGGGCACATACTTGCAAATCTAACACTTCAGAATCATGCCAATTGCTTCCCCTGAGTAGCAGATTCCCATCATCAATCCAGACCACAAGATATGGCTATGATATCCACCAGACTGATGCACATTAGTGCACCTTAGTTCATCATCGGAGGGGTAATAACCCCTAACTTCTCCCTAAGATACTTAAAAGAGTCCTTAGGTAGAGGTTTAGTAAAGATATGTGCAATCTTATCCTTAGAAGGCACAAACTCCAATTTGACTTCATTCTTGTTCACTTTCTCTCTCAAAAAGTGAAACTTGATGGATATATGCTTAGTCTTTGAATGCAACACTGGATTCTTAGATATATTTATTCTACTTGAATTATCATATAAGATTGTGATAGGTTCCTCGTACTCCACTCTGATGTCTCTTAGAGTCTGCTTCATCCACAAAACTTGAGTGCAACTACCTACTGCTACAATGTATTCTTCTTCAGTTGTGGACAGAGATATTGCCTCTTGTTTCTTTCTTAGATAAGAAACCAATCTCTTCCCTAAAAAGAATGCTCCACCACTAGTACTCTTCCAGTCATCCACATCTCCTACCCAATCTGCATCTGTATATGCATGAAGAAAAAAATCATGATCTCTGGGATACCACAATCCATATTCAACTGTCCCTTTTAGATATCTAAAAATTCTCTTGATTTCCATGACATGAGATTCTCTAGGATCAGCTTGAAATCTAGCAACAAGACCAATAACATTCATAAGGTTAGGTCTAGTTTGAGTGAGAAACAACAATCCTCCAATCATTGACCTATACTTTTTCTGATCAGCCTTAGGAGAGTTAGATAAGAAACCAATCTCTTCCCTAAAAAGAATGCTCCACCACTAGTACTCTTCCGGTCATCCACATCTCCTGCCCAATCTGCATCTGTATATGCATGAAGAAAAAAATCATGATCTCTGGGATACCACAATCCATATTCAACTGTCCCTTTTAGATATCTAAAAATTCTCTTGATTTCCATGACATGAGATTATCTAGGATCAGCTTGAAATCTAGCAACAAGACCAATAACATTCATAAGGTTAGGTCTAGTTTGAGTGAGAAACAACAATCCTCCAATCATTGACCTGTACTTTTTCTGATCAGCCTTAGGAGAGTCATCATCTTTGCTTAATTTACATCCAGTTGCCATGGGAGTACTCATTGGTTTTGAGTCTTCCATCCCAAATTTCTTCAACAATTCTTTCACATATTTGGTCTAAGAAATGAAGATTCCTTTCTTAGTTTGAATGATTTGTAGACCCAAGAAGAAATTTATTTCCCCAAGCATTGACATTTCAAATTCACCTTTCATTTGATTTGCAAAAGTTTTGCACATACTATCTCTTCCTCCAAAAGTGATATCATCAACAAATACTTCAACAATCAAGATGTTTTCATGATCAATTTTGAAATACAAATTACTGTCAGTAGTACCTTTGTTGAAACCAATCTTCAAAAGATGCTTATCCAATCTTTCATACTAGGCTCTTTGGGCTTGCTTCAGTCCATACAGTGCTTTCTCAAACTTGCCGACCATATCACCATGATCAGACAATTGAAGTCCATCCAGTTGCTCAATGTATACTTCTTCTTCCAAGTTACCATTTAGGAAGGCAGACTTGGCATCTGTCTGATATACTTTGAAATCCTTAAAGGCAGCAAAAGCAAGAAATAATCTGACTACTTCAATTCTTGCCACTGGAGCAAAGGTTCCTTCAAAATCAACTCCTATTTGAGAGTAACCCTTGCAGACCAATCTGGCTTTATTTCTGATTACTTCACCAACTTCATTTAGTTTATTCTGGAAGACCCATTTGGTTCCAATCACATTCTTGTTTCTAGGTCTTTGAACAAGATCCCAAGTGTGAATTTTCTCAATTTGCATTAGCTCTTCCTCCATTGCTTTGGTCTAGTTTTCATCATTGTAGGCTTCATTCACTGTCTTAGGTTCAATCTTTGAAATCAGACAATACTCATTTGAATCTTGAGCAATTCTCCTTGTTTGGACACCTTTGCTTTTATCACCTATGATCTGATCTTTAGAGTGGTTCAATCTTACATACCGGGAACTTTGGGAGTTTCTTGCACTTTTGATTCCTGATCAGGCTCATTAAAACTCATCTCTTCTTCCTGATTTATCAGATCAGTTTGAATCTGAATTTCAGAAGGGGCTTACGCTCCTTGAATCAAAACACCATTCTGATCATCTTCATCATATTCATAAAACCTTGAGGGTTTTTCAATTCCTTCATCAACCTTCACATTTGTACTTTCTATAATCTTTCTTGGTCTCTTGTTATAACACCGGTATGCTTTGCTTCGAGTAGAGTAACCCAAATATTATTTCATCACTTCTAGCATCAAACTTTCCTAGATCTTCATCTCTTTTAATGTAACATTTGCTACCAAAGACTCTGAAATACCTCACAGTAGGAGTGATGCCAAACCAAAGTTCATAAGGAGTCTTACCAGTATTGCTTCTAATTTGTACTCGATTGAAAGTATAGACTATAGTGTTGACAGCTTCTCTCTAATAGATTTGAGAAATATTTGCTTCTATCATCATGGTCCTAGATGCTTCCTAGATGGTCCGGTTCTTTCTCTCCACTACTCCATTCTACTGTGGAGTCATAGGAGTAGACAACTGTCTCTTTATACCATGTTTCTCATAGAATTCTATGAAATCATCGAATGTGAATTCTCCACCTCTATCAGACTTCAAACATTTTAATTTTAATCTGGTTTCATTCTCTACCATAGCCTTGAGAATTTTGAATTTCTCAAGAGCTTCTAATTTTTCTAATTGATGGCATTTTGAATTTGTTGCAAGTATGGGCCTAACTGGTATTGTCATTGATGTCAACATACTTCTATTGCATTAATGATAAGGATTGGATGAGTTATATGTTGAGGATACTGAGAAAATTAGTATCAATCAGGAACAATGAAGAACAGTAATGATAGCAAGGTAAAAGCTCAAGACAGGTTAAGGATTAGAGGATACAGATTAAAGGGTTTGTAGATATGAGTCTTAAGATGTTCCAGTAGAGATTTCAGAGGTCTACATGAAGATATGAAGAAGTTGTGATCACTCAAATAGAACTGGTTCTGGTTGATGTTAAGAGGTGACAGACTGTTACAGAAAGGTACGGTGAGATCCGGAAATGCATTTTCCTATTTTGCAGATTTGAAGGAGTGTTGGGGAAGTCCTTATGATGTGTAATCTAAATTTATTCCTAGTTTGAAGATCCAAAAGCATCTATTCCTTTGTGACAGCAATGGTAGACTATGTTCTTTAGGTTCCAAATGAAGAAGAGAAGGATTTCAGTAAGTAGACGAAGTGCAGATGTTTTTGGAGATTCAAGCAAGCTTGTGGAGGTCCTTGGATCATATTCAGTTATTGTTGATGATCCGCATTAGAGTTGGGGCCCAGAAATGAAGAATAACTTCTGGATAATGGTGTTCCTTCTGTGACTGGCCGACCAGATGAATTATACATCTTGCGGATGTTCTTATGAGTGTTAGCCGACTTAGATGATCATTCCTAAGTTGATGTAGCATATAAATAAGGGATTGCAAGGTCATTTCAAGTGTGGGTGTGAAAGATGAGTCTGTGGTAGTGAGCAGAAGAGTGAAAGACATAGCAGAAGGTTTGGGCTTAAATGGAACTGACTCAAGCATGGTGAAGATGCTATTTACTAGTTCAAGTATGTGATACTTATTCTTTTGTAGATAGTGTGTCTCTTGAAGGTAGTGAGCCTCTTGTGAGCAGTGTGCTCGGGTAGTGAGCCCTAATTAGCATGTGCCATTTTGTTCTTTCTATTCTTCTAATAGAGAATACATTCTTGGGTTAATCACCCCGTGGTTTTTCCCTTAACCAGGTTTTCCACATCAAAAATCTTGGTGTCTCATGTGTTGATGTGTTTTTGCACTTGCTTTGTTACATTGTGCTTTCATGATTGATCTTCTATTATGTTGCTAATTAACAATGTGGAGTTAAGTATTTAAAGTAAGAGAAAGTTTTGTACAACTGATTCACCCCCCTCTTAGTTGTGTGTCCTAAATCTAACAATTGGTATCAGAGCCAAGTTCCTCTAAAAGGAGCTTAACCGCTTGAGGAGATCCAGGATGTCATCTTACAAGAAGGATAGTCTGAAGTTTGATGGAACCAACTTTGCTCTTTGGAAAGGTCACATGAAATGTCACTTACAGTGTATGGGAATGGCGTACTGGTCCATGGTTATAAAACCGTATGTACCTCCACAGGGTGGTCTGACAACCCTAAATGAAATCATAGATGCTAAAAACAATCTGCGGACCATAGAGGCTCTTCTAAGTGCATTATGTGACTCAGAGCTCTCAAATGTTATTGAACTTCCAACTGCTTTTGAGATTTGGAAAAAACTAGAACTTTTGCATGAAGGAGACCAGTATGTTAAAAGTGCAAGGTTACAGAGTTTAAAAGGGAATTTTGAAAAACTGAAGATGAGAGATGATGAAAATATTACCACTTTTATGCCAAGAGTGAATGAGCTGGTTTGTGGAATTAGAAATGCAGGTGGAATCTTGAGTGAAGATGAGATTGTTGGCAAAATTCTCAGATCCATTCCTACTTCTTATAAAATCAAGGCTGCTATAAACACAACTATCACAAGAGATCAATTGGTTGGTAAATTGGCTGCTTTTGAGATGGTCAAATTTGGAGATGATCCCCCAAAGACTGGATTTGCATTCATAGCCAGTGCCTCTGTAAAAGGAAAACAAAGCTTTGATCCAGGAGAAAACTCTTCAAGGAAATCATCATGGTATGAAAATGCAAGAAAAGACTTAGAAGAAGCATAAGCCGAAACTGCTCATCTTGAAGCTCTTATTGCAAAATGACTGCCAAGAGGATCTGGTAAGTATGAGGGGAAATTGTCTTTTAAGTGTTTTAACTACAATAAGATTGGTCATTTTGCATCAAGGTGTTCGGAAAGATTTTCTAGGCCAAACACTAATAGACCAAGATTCCAGAAGAATTGTTACTATGTTCATGAAGGAGATGATAAAGGAGTAATAGATGATGAATTGTACAAAGGATACAAATCCGGAAGTGACTAGGTGTTCATTGCCATCGAGGAAGAAGATCCAATGCCCTCTGAATCTGTCAATCATGAAGTTGAAGAAAAAGCTCTAGCTGCCCAAGTTGAAGAGAAGGATGATTGGGTCATTGATAGTGGTTGCTCTCACCATATGACAGGTGACAAAAACAAGTTCATAGATTTGGAAAGATATGAAGCAGTGGTAAAGTTTGGTGATAACTCTACTGGTAGAATTAGAGGTAGAGGAACTATTTCTTTTGATGGAAAGAACAAAACCAGTAATGTATTATATGTTGAAGGATTGAAGCACAATCTTCTCAGTGTTGGACAGTTGGTGGAGAAAGGTTATGATCTCATATTCAAGAATGGAAAGTGCATAATTTTTGAAAGTTCTGTAACAGAGATTGCATTTGGTACCCAGACAAAAGGTAACCTCTTTCACTTGGTTGGCACTGGTAAAAGTTATTTATTTGTTCAAGTTGATCAGAGTTGGTTATGGCATAGAAGAATGTGTCAGGTGAATTTTGATAATATCATCAAGATAAGCAATACTCAGGCTTTAAGAGACCTTCCAAAATTGGTAAAACCTACAAATAGTTTGTACAAAGAATGTCAATTGGGAAAACGAAGCAGAATCTCATTCAAAAGCAAGGAACAATCTTCTACCAGATTATTAGACTTGGTTCATAGTGACTTATGTGGTCCGGCAAGAATCAGGAGTGTGCAAGGTGATAGATACTTCATGTTGCTAATTGATGACTATTCCTAGATGATGTGGGTAACCTTTCTAAAAGAGAAATCAGAAGCTCTTGAGAAATTTGAAATATTCAAGGCTATGGTGGAAAATGAGACCGGATTGAAATTGAAATGCTTAAGGTCTGATAGAGGTGGTGAATTCACATCTGGTGAGTTCATAGATTTTTGTGAGAAACATGGAATAAAGAGACAATTGTCTACTCCCAGGACACCACAGTAAAATGGAGTGGTTGAGAGAAAGAACCAGACCATCCAGGAAGCATCCAGGACCACGATGATGGAAGCAAATGTTCCCCAGATCTATTGGAGGGAAGCTGTCAGCACTGCAGTCTATACTCTCAATCATGTTCAAATTAGAAGCAATACCAGTAAGACTCCTTATGAACTTTGGTTTGGTATTACACCCACTGTAAGGTATTTCAGAGTGTTTGGTAGCAAATCTTACATCAAGAGAGATGAAGATCTAGGCAAGTTTGATGCTAGAAGTGATGAAGGAATATTTTTGGGTTACTCTACTCAAAGCAAAGCATACCGGTGTTATAATAAGAGACTAAGAAAGATTATAGAAAGTACTAATGTGAAGGTTGATGAAGGAATTGAAAAACCCTCAAGATTTTATGAGTATGAAGAAGATGATTAGAATAATAGTCTGATTTAAAATGCTCAAATCTCTTCTGAAAAACATATTGAAACTGATCCAGTAAGTCAGGAAGAAGAGATAAGATTCAATGAGCCTGATCAAGAGTTAGAAGTGCAAGAAACTCCCAAAGTTTTGAGGTATGTGAGACTAAACCATTCTAAAGACCAAATCATAGGTGACAAAAGCAAAGGTGTACAAACAAGAACAAGAATTGCTCAAGATTCAGATGAGTATTGTCTAATTTCAAAGATTGAACCTAAGATAGTAAATGAAGCCTGCAATGATGAAAACTGGACTAAGGTAATGGAGGAAGAACTGATGCAAATTGAGAAGAATCACACTTGGGATCTTGTTCCCAGACCTAGAAACAAAAATGTGATTAGAACCAAATGGGTCTTCCGGAACAAATTGAATGAAGCCAGTGAAGTAATAAAAAATAAAGCCAGATTAGTTTGCAAAGGTTACTCTCAAATAGGAGCTGATTTTGAAGAAACTTTTGCTCCGGTGGCAAGAATTGAAGTAGTCAGATTATTTCTTGCATTTGCTGCCTTCAAAGATTTGAAAGTATATTAAATGGATGTCAAGTCTACGTTCCTAAATGGTGATTTGGAAGAAGAAGTGTACATTGAGCAACCAGATGGATTTCAATTGTCTGACAATGGTGATATGGTTTGTAAGTTGAAAAAGGCACTGTATGGACTGAAGCAAGCCCCAAGAGCCTGGTATGAAAGACTGGATAAACATCTCTTGAAAATTGGTTTCAACAAAGGTACTGCTGACAGTAATTTATATTTCAAAATTGATCATGAAAACATCTTAGGTGTTGAAGTGTTTGTTGATGATATCATTTTTGGAGGAAAGATAGTTTGTGTAAAACTTTTACAAATCAAATGAAAAGTGAGTTTGAGATGTCCATGCTTGGTGAAATGAATTTCTTCTTGGGTCAGAAAATCACTCAAACAAAGAAAGGTTCCTTCATTTCTCAAACCAAATATGCAAAAGAATTGTTGAAGAAATTTGGGATGGAAGACGCAAAGCCAATGAACACTCCCATGGCAACTAGATGTAAATTAAGCAAAAATGATGACTCTCCTAGGGCTGATCAGACAAAGTACAAATCAATGATTGGAGGACTGTTGTATCTCACTCAAACTAGACCAGACATTATGTAGGATATTGGTCTTGCTGCAAGATTCTAGGCTGATCCTAGAGAATCTCATGTCATGGCAATCAAAAGGATTTTTAGATATCTAAAAGGGATAGTTGAGTATGGCCTGTGGTATCCCAGAGATCATGATTTTTCTCTTCATGCATATACTGATGCAGATTGGGCAGGAGATGTGGATGACCGGAAGAGCACTAGTGGTGGAGCATTCTTTTTGGGGAAGAGATTGGTTTCTTGGTTGAGTAAGAAACAAGAGGCAATATCTCTATCTACAACAGAAGTAGAATATATTGTAGTAGCAAGTGGTTGCACTCAAGTATTGTGGATGAAGTAGATGTTAAGAGATATCAAAGTGGAGTATGAGGAGCCTATCACAATTTTCTGTGATAATTCAAGTGCAATAAACATATCTAAGAATCCGGTATTGCATTCAAAGACTAAACATATATCCATCAAGTTTCACTTCCTAAGAGAACAAGTGAACAAGAATGAAGTCAGATTGGAGTTTGTGGCTTCCAAGGATCAAATTGCAGACATCTTTACTAAACCTCTGCCTAAGGACTCTTTTGAGTATCTAAGGGAGAAGTTAGGGGTTATTGCTCCTCTAGTGATGAACTAAGGTGCACTAAGGTGCATCAGTCTGATGCATATCATAGTCACATCTTGTGGTCCGAATTTATGATGGGGAGCTTCTACTCAGGGGGAGCAGCATATATGATTCTGAAGTGGTAGAATTGCAAGTATGTGCCCTTTGCCATTGATGCCAAAGGGGGAGAGAAGACATGTGAAAAACAAGTGGTTGCTAATCAAAGGGGGAGAAAAAATAGGAGAGAAGAGATATGAATGGTTATTACTGATAGGGGGAGTTGTGATAGTAAGGAAAAGTTCTTGTCTTGATGGTCAAATCAGTTCTTCACATCATATGTTGCCATCAATGACAAAGGGGGAGATTGTTGCAAGTATGGGCCTAACTAGTATTGTCATTGATGCAACATACTTCTGTTTCATTAATGATAAGGATTGGATGATTTATATGTTGAGGATACTGAGAAAATTAGTCTCAATCAGGAACAGTGAAGAACAATGATGATAGCAAGGTAAAAGCTCAAGACAGGTTAAGGATCAGAGGATGCGGATTAAAGGGTTTGTAGATATGAGTCTTAAGATGTTCCAGTAGAGATTTCAGAGGTCCACATGAAGATATGAAGAAGTTGTGATCACTCAAGTAGAACCGGTTCCAGTTGATGTTCAGAGGTGACAGAGTGTTACAAAAAGGTCTGGTGAGATCTGGCAATGCATTTTCTTGTTTTGCATATTTGAAGGAGTGTTGGGGAAGTCCTTATGATGTGTAATCTTGATTTGTTCCTAGTTTGAAGATCTGGAAGCATCTATTCCTTTGTGACAATAATGGTAGACTATGTTCTTGAGGTTCCAAATGAAGAAGAGAAGGATTTCAGTAAGTAGAGGAAGTGTGGATGTTCTTGGAGATTTAGGCAAGCTTGTGGAGGTCCTTGGATCGTGTTCAGTTCATGTTGATGATCTGCATTAGAATTGCAGCCCAGAAATGAAGAATAACTTCTGAATAACGGTGTTCCTTCTGTGACTGACCGACTAGATGAATTATAGATCTTGCAAATGTTCTTATGAGCATTAGCCAACTTAGATGATCATTCCTAAGTTGATGTAGCATATAAATAAGGGATTGTAAGGTCATTTCAAGTTTGGGTGTGAAAGATGAGTCTGTGGTAGCGAGGAGAAGAGTGAAAGGCAGAGCAGAAGGTTTGGGCTTAAATGGAACTGACTCAAGCATGGTGAAGATGCTATTTACCAATTCAAGTATGTGATACTTATTCTTTTGTAGACAATGTGTCTCTTGTAGTTAGTGAGCCTCTTGTGAGCAGTGTGCTCGGGCAGTGAGCCCTAATTGGCATGTGCCATTTTGTTCTTTCTATTCTTTTAACAGAGAATACATTCTTGGGTTAATCAACCCGTGGTTTTTCCCTTAACCAAGTTTTCTTCATCAAAAATCTTGGTGTCTCATGTGTTGATGTGTTTCTGCTCTTGATTTGTTACATTGTGCTTTCATGATTGATCTTCTATTATGCTGCTAATTAACAATGTGGAGTTAAGTATTTAAAGTAAGAGAAAGTTTTGTACAATTGATTCACCCCACCTGTCAGTTGTGTGCCCTAAATCTAACATGACTAGTTCTTTCTCTCCATTACTCCATTCTACTGTGGAGTCCTAGGAGTAGACAACTATCTCTTTATACCATGTTTCTCATAGAATTCTATGAACTCACCAAATGTGAATTCTCCACCTCTATCATACCTCAGACATTTTAATTTTAATTTGGTTTCATTCTCTACCATAGCCTTGAATATTTTGAATTTCTCAAGAGCTTCTAATTTCTCTTTCAAAAAAGTAACCCACATCATCAGGGAGTAGTAATCAATTAATAGGATGAAGTATCTATCACCTTGCACACTCCTGATTCTTTTCAGACCACATAGGTCAGTATGAATTAAGTCCAATAATCTAGTAGAAGATTGTTCTTTGTTTCTGAATGAGATTTTACTTTGTTTACCTAACTGACATTCTTTGCACAAGCTATTTGTAGGTTTCACCAATTTTGAAAGATCTCTTACAGCTTAAGTGTTGCTTATCTGGATGATGTTATCAAAATTCACATGACACATTCTCCTATGACATAACCAACTCTGATCAATTTGAACAAATAGATAACTTTTACTAGTACCAACTAAATGGAAGATATTACCTTTTGTTTGGGTACCGGATGCAATCTCTATTCCAGAACTTTCAAAGATCTTGTATTTTCCATTTTTGAATTGGAGATCATAGCCTTTGTCCACCAATTGTCCAACAATGAGAAGATTGTGCTTCAATCCTTCAACATACAATACATTACCAGTTTTGTTCTTTCTATCAAAAGAAATAGTTCCTCTACCTCTAATTCTACTAGCAAAATTATCACCAAACTTTACCACTCCTCCTTAATACCTTTCCAAATCTATAAACTTATTTTTGTCACCAGTCATATGGTGAGAGCATCCACTGTTAATGACCCAATCATCCTTTTCTTCAACTTGGGCAGCCAGAGCTCTTTCTACAACTTTATGATTGACAAATTCAGAGGACATTGGATCTTCTTCTTTGATGGCAATAAACACCCAATCACTTCTGAATTTGTTTCTTGTCTCTGATTCATCATCTGTTACTCCATTATCATCATCTTCATGAACATAGTAACAATTCTTTTGGAACATTGATTTGTTAGGACTTGGCCTTAAAAATCTTTCTGGACACCTTGAGGTAAAATGACCAATCTTATTGTAGTTAAAACACTTAAAAGGCAATTTCCCTTCATACTTACTAGATCCTCTTGGCAGTCTTTTTGCAATAAGGGCTTCAAGTTGAGCAGTTTCTGCTTCCTCTTCTTCTAGGTATTTTATTACTTTTTCATACCATGATAGTTTCCTTGAAGAGTTCTCTCCCAGATCAAACCTTTATTTACCTTTTATAAAGGCGTTGGCTTTGAATACAGATTCAGTCTTGGGGGGGCATCTCCAAATTTGGTCATTTCAAATGCAGCCAATTTACCAACCAATTGATCTCTTGTGACACTTGAATGGGCTCTGAATTCTTCAATGGTAGCAACCTTGTATTTGTAAGAAGCAAGAAGGGATCTGAGAACTTTGCCAACAATCTCATCTTCATCCAAGACTCCACCAACACATCTAATGCCACAAATAAGCTCATTTACTCTTGGCATAAAAGTAGTGATATTTTCATCTTCTCTCATCTTCAAATTTTCAAATTTTCCTTTCAGACTCTATAGCCTTGCACATTTAACATACTTGTCTTCTTCATGTAGAAGTTCCAATTTTTCCCAAATCTCAAAAGTAGTTTGTAAGGCAACAACATTTGTCAGCTCTGAATCAGACAAAGCACTTAGAAGAGCTTCTTTAGTCTGTAGATTGTTTTTAGCATCTATGATTTCAATTGTGATTTTTAGGCCATTCTGTGGAGGAGTATACTTCATTTTAGCCATGGTCTAGTACTGCATTCCCATACATTGCAAGTGACATTTCATGTGACTTTTCCAAAGATTAAAATTAGTTCCATCAAACTTCGGACCATCCTTCTTGTAGGACGACATCTTGGATCTCGTCAAGCGATTAAGCTCTTTTAGAGGAACTTAGCTCTAATACCAATTATTAGATTTAGGACAGACAACTGAGAGGGGGGGTGAATTAGTTGTCTAAAACTTTTCTTCCAATTAAACACTTAAATTTTCTTTGTAGTTCAGTAGCATAATAATAAATCAATCATGGAAACATAATGCATTAAATCAAGAGCAACAACACATCAACACATAAGACACCAAGATTTTGATGTGGAAAACCCGTTTAAGGGAAAAACCATAGGGTGATTAACCCAAGATTGTATTCTTTGTTAGAACAGTAGAAAGAACAAAATGGCACATGCCAATTAGGGCTCACTGCCCAAGCACACTGCTCAAAAGAGGCCCACTGCCTACAAGAGACACACTGTCTACAAAATAATAAGTATCACATACTTAAACTGGAGAATAGCATCTTCACTATGCTTGAGTTAGTTCCATTTTAGCCCAATACTTTTGCTTTGCCTTTTTCTCTCCTTCTTGCTACCACACTCTCATCTCCACAAGATACCATTGAAATGACTTTACAATCCCTTATTTATACAAGACTTCAACTTAGGAATAATCATTTAAGTCGGCAAGCATTACAGAGAAAATACATCATGACTAATTACAAAATACTTCACGTGGATCAACACACTGTCAGCCACATAGATCTGAGACTTCAATCTTCTTCTAGGAACACTCCAATCTTCACATAACATCTTCAAGATCATCCGCAGGATGTGTAACTGGTCTAGTTGGCCAAACTTAGGAAGAACACCATCATCCAAAAGTTATTCTTCAATTGTAAGTTCAAACTCCAATGCGAACCACCAACATGAACTGGACATGATCCAAAGACCTCCACAAGCTTGCTTGAATCATCAAGAACATCCACACTACATCTGCTTACTGGAATCCATATCTCCTTCATTCAGAACCTCAAGAACACAGTCTGTCATCACTGTCACAATGGAATAGATGTTTGTGGACCTTCAGACCACAAACTAATTGAGTTGTCAATTCACATTGACTTCCTAAACACTCCCTTAAATCTGCAGAATAGGATATTGCATTTCCAAATCTCACTAGACCTATCTGTGTCACTCTATCACCTCTGGACACTTGCCGGAACCGATTTTACTTGAGCGGCCACAACTTCTTCAGATCTTCATGTGGACCTCTGAAATATTTACTAGATCACCTTAAGACATATATCTACAAACCCTTTGACTTGCATCTTATGATCTTTATCTTAGCTAGGAGCTTTAGCTCACTATCTTCATTGTTCTTCGTTGTTCCTGATTAGAACTAATTTTCTCAATATCCTTAGTATACAACCAATCAAATCCTTATCATCAATGCAACAAGAGTATGTTAACATCAATGACAACACTGGTTAGGCCCATACTTGTAACACCTTAGGTCTGCTCCATGGACTCAAATACTGCAACATGGGTTGCCAAATTGGAATCATGACATTGTCATCTTGCAAGTTGGTCTGGACTTTGGGGATCACACTGAATATGACTTGTTTGTTGTCCTTGGACTTGGCAATGGCATCCATCCTACCTTCCTATACTTACAAATACTTTCACCTTGATTAGAAGCCCACACACTTGCCTCTCTCTTTGTTGCAACTGCAGACTCTTTGGGTTCTTCCTTGTGTGGCATATCCTACTCTTGAAAATTGACCACTACATTCATTGTTGTATCAACACCTTGCACCACTGTACCTGCACTTTTAACTTGTACAAAAACCTTATCCTACACCAAAGGACACACTACCATTCCAATCAAAATGTTAGTCTTCCAATCAATTACTAATTCATCTTTTACATTAGACTTTGGTTTGAACTTTTTTATGACAGCACCTTGAACCTTTCTGTCAACTGATATAGGTTCTTTCTTCCCACACATGATCACTATATTCATTAGACCTACATCCTCATCATCCTCAAGAAGTGGAAATAGAGTAAATGTCTTTCCTTGACTAATTATGGTATATGTATTATTCTTGCCACTATACCACACATCCCTATCATATTGCCAGGGTCTACCAAGAAGTAAATGACAACAATTCATGGGTACTACATCACAATGTACCTTATCCCTAAATCCTCCAATAAAAAACTCAACAATAGCTTGTTCATTAACCAAGAGAGTTTGATCATCACTCAATCATGACACCCTATATGGCAACTCATGAGGAATCCTTTATAAATTCAACTTATTAACCATTTCATTTGAAACCATATTTGTAGTAGATCCTGAATCAACTATAACCTTACATACCTTGTCCTTGCACTTACATGTGGTTTTGAAAAGAGCTCTCCTATTCAATGGCTTTTTAGATGCTTAAAATGGTGTTCTTCTCATCATCAATGTCTCTCCATCTTGAACCAGGGTTGTACTCCCAATTGGAGAGTTAACACTTTCATCTACCTCCTCTTCTTGCACATATTGAACCCTCTTTTCATTCCTCCTTTCACTACCACCAGATGAAGAACTTTGTTTCATTGGACACTCGTATGTTGTATGACCAATCTCATTACAATTATAGGATCTCCCAGTGAAAACATTAGAATCTCTACCTCCACCTCTTATGCCTCTAAATCCCCCTCTAAAATTAGAAACTTGGTCCTTACCTCTACTTGTGTCTCCTTGGTCTTCTTGGGTTGGTCTTGTTCCTCTTCCTCTATTGGTATTTCCTCTACCTCTTCCTTGTCTCTCTTTCCTTCTTTGCAACTTTTCTTCAGCTTTCATAGCCAGCTTGTAGCATTCTTCAAATGTCCTTGGTGTTGTGAGACTAAGTTCATCTTGGATATTGTACCTCAGCCCATTGAGATACCTTGCTACCTTCTATTCATCATCTTCCTCATGTGTTGTCCTAATATCCAACTTATGAAACTCTTCCATATATGCTTGCACATCCTTCTCCTTTTGCTTTAGATTTTACAGCCTTTTATACAACTAAACATAGTAGTCATTGGGCCGAAACTTTGCCTTCAACTTCTCCACCATCTTGCTCCAAGAAGTGATCTTTGGCTTGTCTTTCTTCCACCTATCATCTTGCACACAATCCCAACATAAAAAAACATGGCCTTTCAATCTTGATTTGGCCACCTTAACCTTCTGATTTTCTTTGACTTCTTCACACTCAAAGTATTTTTCCAAAGCCCCAATCCAATCTATAAGTTCTTCACCATCTAATCTCCCTCCATACATTGGTAAACCTGCCTTGGCTTTGTGGTCACTTGTTCTAACTACCTTAAGAAGTTTTTCCATCCTTCCATCTTTCGGATCCAATTCTTCCTCTTGTGGAGCTTCTTCTCCACCTTCTTCCTCTAACTCACTCTCACCTTCATCAACTCTCCTCCTCCTATCTCTAGCTTCCAATGCTGCAACTTACTCTTTAAGGGCCTTCAACTCCCTGGCAATTGTTGATCCACCTTTTGGAGGCATCTTGCCTTCAACTATCCAAAATTTCTTCTCTCAACCTTCAAGAATCTACTCCCTTGCTCTGATACCACTACAATGTAGAGGCACTAAGATAGTTGGAAGATAGCACAAATAGACAAGGTTTTCACTACACCCAAAAAACCCAAATTCAAGGATCAATTTCCAAAAGTGGGAACAACAGTTAGTGGCCCTAAAATCTTCATGGAAAAATTGATTTGGCATGCCATGGGACCCACCCAAACCATTGGCAAAGGAAGAACAAACATGGGTTTAGTACTTCCTTCTTTAGGCCTCTAAATCCCCTATAGCCCTCCAAACATAAACAATTAGCAATAACTTCTTATACAAACCTGCAAACTTAGAACTTAAACAATTTGGAGATACCCATTTGGATCCCCCATGACATATTACAAATTGGTTATGGGTTGTTTTGGATAGTATGGTCCAACCTATAACCCCTCCTAGTGACCTAAAGCCCTAATTAGGCCTAATTTACAAAGAGACCCCCCTCCAATCAACTCACAGAACTTTCTTAACTATTGTAGCATGTCAAAATAGTGACAAAACTAAGTATTTCATAGGTTTTGAGTTCCTACAGTTGATTGTACTTTCTTCATGTACATGGGTTCCTTCAATGGCTTGATTCATGGGTTTATCAAGCCCACTTCAACAAAACTCTTCAAAACCCAATCTCCTTGCCCTGCAAATGAACCAAACATCTAAGAAAAGAGTAGGACAAGCCATTCCACTAGTCTTGTGGTGAGGAGGGGTAGTGGAATGGTCAGATGACCATTGTTTCAACCAAACCCTTATTGAGGGTTTTAAAAGACTAATTTTAGTAAAACCCTTGTAACTCCCTTCAAACTTAATGTCCCAACTCCAAACCAAGCTCAAATGAAAGGTTGTTCAAATTAATATCAAATCATAACACCATGGGCAAATGACTATTCCGTACTTGTGTACAATACTGCCTAGAACAACAAAAAAACTCAAAAAATGTAGATTTTCAACAACCCATTTTTGGGAAAACACTCATAACTTCCTCTAGACAGCATGTGGAGACCTATAACTAGACTCAAATGAAAGGTAAGACATACATATTTCCAAAAAGTCTGACCTCACCTTCTAATTCATCCGTATGCAAAAGTTATGAACGTTATAGTAGTAAAAATGTAGAAAATTCTAGAAATCACAGTGTTTGTTTGTATTTCTTGATCACCAACTACTACATTGCCTCAACCCTTGGGAGACATTTTAAGCATGTAATTATAGTTCCAACTATCCCCAACTATGTTTCAAGAGGGTGACTACTGGTTGTTTGTAGTTTTGCCCTTTGTTTGCTTTACAATTTGTAAAAGTTGCCAAACAACTTTGCACATTTTGACAATATTGAAGGCTACAAGAGCCCAACTACCTTAAAAGAGCCACAAACACCCTAGACACACCTAAGGAGACTAAAACAACCTTATTACATCCATTGGATCCATCCTTGGTTATATTTTCACCATGTGACAACCATATGACAACATTGACAAAAACATGGCATTTTGGACAAATGCCTACAAAATGGATCCAAACTTATTACAAACACTTAGGAAGTGGTCCATTGGACCTTATTAAAAAACATGAGAAATGGTCTTTCAAGAGCTTATTAACAACCATGGTCTCTTAGAACACAAAAAATTCAAAATGTGCCTTATGGGGGTTTGATGACACCTTAGGTGCTCCTGTACCACTTATTCTCTCTCTTTCTATCTCTCTTGTTATCTCTTTATATATCTCCCTCTACCTTTGTGTCTCTCTTTCTCCCTACCCTTTCCCTCTTTTTCTCTCCATCTCTATCTCCCTCCCTCGCTACCTCTCTCTATTTATCTCTCCCTCTATCTCTATCTCTATCTCTATCTCTATCTCTATCTCTTTCTCTCTCTCCATCTCCCTCTCCTTTATTTCTCTATCTTCCCCACTTTCTATATTTTTCCTCTCTCTAACTCTAACTCTTCCTGTATCTCTTTCTGTCTCTCCCCACTCTCTCCATCTTCATCTTCATCTCCATTTCTATGTCTCCCTCTCTCTATCTCTTTTCATTTATCTCCTCTCCCCCTACCTATTTCTATGTATCCCTCTCTCCCTACCTCTTTATATGTCTTCCTCTCTCTAACTTTACATCTCTATCTCTCTTTGTCTTTCCCTCTCTAATCCTATCTCTCTTTCTCTATCTCTTTCTATCTCTATCCCCTTGTCTCTATATCTCTCCCTCTCTATCTCTCCATCTCTATCTCTCTATCCTCTATCTCTATATATACCCCCTATCTCTCTATCTCTATCTCTATTTCTCTCCCCCCTCTCTCTCTCTCTATATATATATCCCTTTATCTCTTTATCTCTTTATCTCTCTTTGTCTCTCTGCCTCTCTTTCTCTAGCTACATATCTCTCTCCCTCTCTCTATCTTATTCTCTCTATCTCTCTCTATCTATCCCTCTCTCTAACTATATCTTTCTATCACTCCCTCCCTCTCCATCTCTCTCACAGTCCATCTCTCTCTACTCTATCTTTCTCTCTAACTCTATATATTCATCTAACAAGGTGCATATGATGCTACTTGTTCCAACACCACCTCTTCTATTTCATCATCACCCAATGATATAATGGTTATAGTCTCTTCCTAGACATGAGGCTACTCTAGAGTGAAAGAAGATAGAGGGATGTCATGAGTCTTCTCATACAAGTTGTCCCACTTATCATCCAAGACACTTTAACTTATCTGAAATGCAATCATTTTATAACACACTCACGTTATAACACAAGCACATCATAATGCTTATAGTGGGTAAATGCAAAGAGATGGGGACTAAAAAGTCACCACCATCTCCAAAATTAAAGAAAAAGGCGAGCACATTATAATGTGCTCACATTTTAATTTGCATAAAAGAAAAAAAAACCCATTTTTCTTCACTCACAGTCGCAACCATTGCAAGCTTAGAAACAAAGAAAACAAGTAAAAGCATGATCGTGTTGAAGAAAAGGCTATACAATCAAGTGTAATAGAGAAAACAACAAATTCACAATGCCACCTTGCCACCAAAGAAGTCGTCATGCAAATTTGGAGGCTCCAACATAGGAAGAAGGTAGGTTTGACTGATTTTGTTAGTTTGACAATAATTTTGAGTTTTACAATGTTTGATTTATTTTTATATTGCATTTATAGTTACTGGAGAAAGAGAAAACCTAAGTCCAATTGAGGAGGGTGAAAACAACCCCCAAAACCCTTAAAACCCTCAAAACCCATGTTCACCTCCTTTTAATGTAAGGGTTAATCAAGAACATTCCTAGGGATAATAGAAGAAAACAAGAAACATCTTCAAACTATTATTCAAACCCTAAACAATTCAAGTGAAACCACTGATTGTAGGAGGGCACTTACAAAATCACTAGAGGAGATTGTTTCCCACATGGATTTAATGACAAAACAAATCACTGAATTCCAAGACTATAGGGAGAGGTGTCAGAAATATTATGCTGGCAAATTGTCATATGAAAAAGTCAAGAATGAAAAAATTACAAAATCTCAATTATGTACACACTTTATTAATCCCAAAAACGGCCAAAGATTAGAAGAAAGTTGCAAACAGTTTCCTATACATTGGTGTAGAAATGAAGAAATATCCAAAAACTTTTGGGATAGATGGTACATGGTCTTCGATGAGCGCCCATGCAACAATGATGAGGTACCACAATATTTCTTGAGGAAACTCTATTGTGAGTTCATCCTCAACAAGATTCCTCATGTATCTACACATTTGTATAGTACATGTAGGAACCTATGTGATTATGGGATGCAAGAGGCACGGCATGACTCTTGGTAGGATATTGCGATGTAGGGACAGGATGCTACAACACAGGGGTAGGACATATTGGATGAACTTGTTCTCAATGATGATCTCTTATAATAGACATTTGGTATTGACTCTCAGGTAATTTGTTACAAGTTTCATCTTGATTTAGTATATTGTTATTTGAAATTTGTAATTAATTTTACATCATAATTTATATTATAAGTCAAAAATAATGTATGTAATTGTCTACGCAATGAAATTCCAAGGTCAGAGTCTTCATCCTACCTCCGTTAGCCATCCATTGGTGGGTTATGAGAGGAGGTCAAGTCAGCAGGTATGTAATTTATCACATAATCATAATTATTGTAGATATGCCAATGGTAATATTATTTTGTGACAATTTGATGATTTCAATAGTCACTGGCACCTCCACGGTTTCCTTGGTCCCTTGGACACCAAACCACCACTTTTACGGAGGTAAATTTAACCATTTCTAATCATTATGCATTTTTAAAATAATGTTATGTATTTATTTTTCTTGAATAATCTTGAACTTGATTTTTAGATGTTGAATATAGTGGAGACTCCTAATCTTCGTGAGTCAGTGCAGATAGGCATTGCTGCAGCCATGATGCCTACAAATCCTTTGACTGAGGTATGAGCTAATAACATGAAAATGTCATAATTTTGTATTTCTTGTTTTATCTTATGTCATTTGATGTACATAAATGATATTTATGTTTAGTCAATTTTGCTTCTTGATGCTTCTCATAGGAGGTCACAACTCCAATCCGTCCAAGTACAGACATAGAGAGAGACAAGATGATGGATAATGATCATCAGGTAGCAGTAAGTGATCGATTACATATGTGATTTTATATATTTCATGTTATATATGCGATGTTATATACTAATGTGCATATATTATTTGATTGTACTAATAGGTGGAGCCAGATCGACTTCTGTGGAAGAGGTCTACTCAATGATAGAGAGAGGATGAGTCGGTGATTGGCTCTACATCTTCATGGTCAAGCAAGGGCCGCTAATTATTTCATAAAAGTCCATAGGAAACTAGTTTTTGGTATATTTTTTGTATACCTAGATGGCTTTATATACATACTTTTGTATGAACTACCAATGTATATTTTTGAATATATGCTTGTATGGATTTGTTTGGGCATGCCTATATGGTTTTGTATACAAACTAGATGTTATGTTCATGAAATTATGTGTATGATAGCGTAAATTAAATATTTAATATGATGATCAATTATTGTTACAATAATTTGGTTTTATACGTGCCAATTGCATTTGCTTGAAAGTTTGTAAATTGTTTTCAAATAATCCATTTTGTGCATATCTTGCAATCATTGCATTCAGTGGGACCATACATTTATTTGAGGCATCATTTCAAACAGTTCATGCACCTTGGACCTATGCCTCCACACTTTCCATACAGTTCATGCGCCTTCATGAAGTGACATTTCTTGGGGGCATCATGCCAAATAGTTTGCATGCCTTGTCTATGCTTCCACACTTTGCATACATGTCTACAAGGGCAGCTACAATTACAGCATGTGACAAATTTCCTATATCCTTTATGCTTTTATGGCTATCCATATGATGTTCCAAACATTCTATTTTGGTGTACAAATAGGGAGGATGTTGGCAAAGGTTGTGTAATTTGTCTTTAGACATGCCAATTGCTTTTACTTGTTCAAAATTTTCTAAAGTCTTTTCAACAAATCCATTTCGTGCATATCTTGCAATCATTGCATTCCATGAGACAATAAAGTTGGAAGTGTGTCTGTTCATCTTAATGTGCATTAAGATCTACTTTATAGGTCTTTTGTTTTGGACCAAGGAAATGGTATTTGTTGAAGAATAGTATGATTTTTCTTTATGTTGTCACATTCAATGCTCATTCACTAGCATGTTGGCAATTAGATTTTAGTGATTTCTTTGGTGTATGATTTGAATGTTCTTGTAGTCTTATAGCAATTGGGATGAGTAGGAAAGAGTTAATATCCAAGGTGTCTAGCTTGGATTGTTCTCACCTTGAATGAAACCTATTAAGACAGACTCACTCACCATCCCTCATGGCTTGTGGATCAAAGGGTGACAAATTCCCCTATATTAACATGACAAAGATCCTACATTAGGGAAATCCTTTAAAACTATACCTTGCATTAAAGACAGTCCGTCAGTAATTCATATTAGCATAATAGTCCCCACAAGCATTGAGCCACTTTACAAACTTTTCACCTCTTGCTTACAATGAAAACCTCTGAAGTAACCTTTTTAGAGCCTCATGACTATTCCTCTTCTTGTAATTTGTTTATAGGATGATTTTTTGAACTTCTTAGGTCTTGATACCCTCAATGATTACTAGATGAAAGTCTAAGGAGTACTTAAATTCTTTCTTGCAATAATACTCCAGTCCAAATGATTTAAGATAGTCATTAATGTTGCTCACAAGCAGGTTGGGGTCAACTAGATAGTATTATGATGAAGTTTAGTAAGCTAGACATGCGGGGACAGTCCTTTGGAGACCTTGATTACATATCAATACTCCCCAAAACTCATAGGATAGTCTTTTGCAAATTTTATTAGAATAATTCTATGCATGGTTTTAATGGTAAATCAAAGCACAAAATTTGTTACAATGTTGCCCCTATTTAGTAGTCCTATATTGGTAAGGTGTAGGAAGTCCTTTTTTTGAAATTGTATGTTTATTCCACCACAATATCTCCCGATTCTCCATAACCTGTGAACATAGATAAAATATATGATGATATCATTGATCCCCTCTCTAAATATTGTGATATTAATGAACTTGAATCATCCTTCTGGATCCAAGTCACTATACTCAATCTCATGACAACCATGGCCACCCATAACATCCATCTTATGTGATTGCACTTGAAGTAGGAATGATATAAAAGGTAACCCAAGGTGGATGGCTAATACTATTCCATTAACTTGCAATGACTTAGAGCTAGGTAATTGGAAAACTATATCAGGATAGTGGCTTAAAGAGGGTTTCTTTGCACATAGTGTAACAACTAGTATTCAATGGGTGGGTTTGGATAGTACTTGAAATGTAGATGATAGTGTTGAATCTTTCTTTCTCACAAGTAATCAATTTCTTACTCTTGAACAACATCTCCCCATCTTGACACAACTTTTTGTCGATAACTAAGAGGGGGGGTGAATAAGTTATCCTAATTGTTTCTGCTTTCTGAACTTTCTTATTAATCAATGCAACATTAATTCAAATAAGCAAACATAACCATGAATTGGAAATACACATGACACAATATTTTTGATGTGGAAACCCTGTTAAGGGAGAAAACCATGGGGTGATTAACCCAAGATTGTATTCTCTGTTAGAAGAATGGAAATACAAAATGGCACTTGCTAATTAGGGCTCACTGCCCAAGCACACTACTCACAAGAGGCACACTACCTACAAGAGACTCACTATCTACAAAAAGAGTGTTATACAATACTTGAACTAATTGGGAGCATCTACATATGCTGGAGTTCAGTTCCGGTTAGGCTCAATACACTAATCTGCTACACTTCATCTTTCATCTTCTTTTATGCTGCTTCTCTTTCACATACCGGACCTTCCTTACTGTTTTTCCTCTATTCTTCTACTTTTATTCACACACCACAAAACAAACACGACACCTCTCACAACTAAATCCATCTTGTATATATATCCACACAAGTGATTTCATCACCTTTCTAGTCAGCACCCAGAATAGTCAATCTTTTCACAAACTCTGATCTATCAGCTGAATCCTTGCATATCAAGTAATGCGGATCAAGCATATACTTGTAAAAGTCATCAATCATGTCAGTCAAACATAACTTATGCCTTAAGAACCTTTTCCATCATCAGTAACTCATCCGGAATAATGTCTGATGTTCTGCCAGTCAGTTCTTCCTCTGTTCATACTATCACTCAGGAACCTGATACTCAAGTATTCATATCTTTTTCCTCATCTATCACCAGAGGCTAAATCCTTGGAATCTATCACTTAAGGTAGTCCTCTTGACTTCCCTAAATCTGCACTTCACTAGGATACTTCCTTTGAGAGATCCGGACCTATCTGTTGGACCTTGCCATATGCTCTGTTCTTGTTTACCGAACCACAACATTCTTCACTCTGACTTCCGATAGAGACATACCTTGTCCTATGAATGTGTGGGATAAACTTTGTTGCCATAAATGACAACAATCATGAATTCATAAAGTGTCTCTTGCCAACAATCTCCCCCTTTGGCATTGATGGCAACACTTAGTGAAAAATGACTAAGTGTTTACACTATGCTCCTCCTTGGCTAATGCTCTATTTTTATATACATTTTCCGAAGCTCCCTCTTAGTTGGATTCCTCATTTTTCACTGCTCCTCACTCCCCCTTTGCCATCAATGGCAAAGGGTAGGGTCCACATACCAAAATTTTCAAAAATTTAACTATACTTAACTGCATATTACATACTCACATAAACTGAAGAATGTCTCCAAAAGATGTCTTCAATTGGACAAGTTCTGTAGCCCAACTTTGCTTCATTCTATCCAAAATTGAGATGTGACCACTCAACAAGAATGCAAAAGCTTCTGCCCTCTTAAGATCTATGGGATCATTGGTTCGGGTGGTAGTTTGAGCATCACTTATGGCCTCATGCATGGCCTCTAACTTAGGGATAATGATCCTTCTAAGTTCACCCATCCGGCTAATTATGTTCTTCCTTTCCTTCTCAAAATTCTTTATTGCATTTATGATTGCAATAGTCTGAAATTTTTGATTTACTATGGAGGATGAGAGAGGATCAAAACTTTGAGACAAACTTAGTAGTTTATCCTCTTGCTCTTTTACTTTCTTCTCAATATCTTTGGTCACTGTGGGCCAAGATAAGCAAAATTTGTACATATTTCTGCCATCTTTAAGAGCATTTTCCAAGCTCTTTATCCCAATATTCATATTTCTCCTATCATTAATTATCAAACTCTGTACTTCAGAGAATCTTTTATCCAAAAACTCCTTTTGGACCTTTTCTTCAGCTAACTTCTCTAGAGAATCAAAATGTGTACTAACACTGCTGACTAGAGTTTTGAGATTACTGGAAGAGGAGGCTGTGGGATCCTTTTGAAAAGATGGCATGATCTTTTCCAAAATTCTGGATGCTACCTCTATAAGCTCACAGTCTTCCATGTGAGATTTAAGTAGTTTCTCTTTGGCCTTTGCATTGGCAAATGAGGCTATCTTCATTGTTTGCACCGGAGATAAAGAGTCAAAGTCTAGTGGCCCTTTTAATAGATCCGATTCATCAATATCCATAGTTGCTTTTGTCAAAAAGTCCTTGATTGATTCTGTAGTGTCTCTTGTCGGAGACAAATTTTTCTTTTCTTCTGCAGTCACAGAACTGTCTTTGGGAGCTTTCTCCCCTTCCACAACTTTGGCACTGATATCTTCTTTTCCCTTCACCTCTACTTCTTTCTCCTTTACTCTTTCTTCTGCATTGGATCCAGAGTCAGCAGGGGAAACTGGAGGAGATATGTTAGTCTATTCATGGGCCACCTCTTTCAGAATAGAGGATTCCAAGTCCTTAGTTGTTTCTGTACTGATATCCATAACTTCTGTTATTTTCTCAGAAGACTCTCCTGCAACACTTGTGGTCAAGGGGTCAGTACCCAAGTCCTCTATAATAGGAAGATTAAATCTTTTGAAGGCTTTCCATAGAATCTCTTCTATGTCCTTGGCTACCTTGTTGGTCTCACCAAGCATAAGTTGATTCATCCTTGCTTTGCTCCTGAACTCATCCTTGCAATCTTTGAATACCATATTCATTGTCTTGGGATTGATTGAAGGATATAGCTGAATAGCTATCTGTTCCCGGATCTCAAGGTCTTTTGCCATGGCATTAGTCTTTCTCATTTCTAACTCCTTTTCTAGGCTCTTGGAAATAAGAGATATAATTTCAATAAAAGCCTTATTATATATGTTCAGATACTTAACTGTAGCTTCCTGCAGGATCTTTTGGTCAGCTTCATTATAATCATCATAGAATTTAGCCATTAGTTGAAGGTTTCCTTCCACGGTGACTGATTTGATTACACTTTCTAAAGATAGGGCAGGTTTTTCTACAAATTCATCTGCCATTTCTTCCTTGTCTTGCCTGTGGAAGGTTTACCGGATCCTTTCTTCTTCTGTTTCTTTATTTCCTTTATCCCCTCATCAGATTTAGTCTCTTCTTCATCCTTTTGACTCGCGTAAGACCTTATGGCCTTAGTCTTGGTTCTTTTCTTTGTTTTACTAGATGATCTTGCTTCCAGTTTAGATGCCCTTGAGCTTTTGGCAGTGGCAGGTGCAGATCTCTTTGATGATCTAGTCCAGGTGGAGGTTTCTACCGGAGTACTTTCCTTGCTTTCATTTTCTGCCTCTTTCTTTTCTTCCTCAACCCTTTGCCTCTTTTCCCTGTTGGCATCGAGTGCCTCCTTTGAGATGCCTAAGCCTTTGGCAATTTCTTCAACTTATTTTCTTACTTTCCTCTTCATTTCCAGTTGTCTAAGTTCCACATGAATTTTTACACTTAGCTCTTCAAAGGTTCCAAACCTTTTTGCCTTTGGATCCTTTGGCAGACTTAGCATGTGTTGAACATGCAGCTCCACAATTTGTTCATCAACTTCATACCCCATAGGCATGATCCACATAGTTCTTGGTTCTACTGCCTCCATTAGGCACTGATCAGTCTCTACCATAAAGCATACTGTGTCTTTGTATTTCTCAACAAGAGACTGGGGAATTCTCTCTCTTGCTTGCATTATGTTCTAAAAATTCTTGAAATATCGCCACAGGGCTGTATTTCTTGCTTTAGCATCCCAAAGCCCATGCAAATAATCTCTAATTTGGATGGCAACTGGTCTATCATTCTACCATACCCATCCATTAGATCCGGGAAGCTCATTCATGTAATAAAAGAATAGGCAGAGTATCAAGCCACCATACTTGAAGGAGTTCTTCTTATCCTTCTTAATCTTTTGCAGATTTTCCAACAGTTGGCTTAGAAGAAGTTCACACATATCATAGTCAGCATTTTCTTTTAGCATTTGATAGGCTATGTAAACTGCAGTTCTCGGTACAGAATTTTCCCTACTAGAGTGATAAATTTTGTAACCAATTATCATGGATGCAAATTTGACATCTGGTTGAGTGATGTCTTCAATTGTCATAGCTCTCTTGTCAAATTTTGATCTGGTTGCATCACTTACTGTCTGATTCTTGACAGACTTGAGAATAGGTATTCCACCAGATGAGTGCAGACCGGTTACTGCCCTAATTACATCTTTGGTGATCTTAAATGGTTTATTCAACCATAGTAAATTGTCATGCACTCTACTTAACACATATCAGACCCATTCATCTTCCTCAAAATAGGGGAAATGAATGCACTGTACAAAATGCTTATCCCTGATGGCTTTATACTAAGGTTTAATATCAAAAGAATCATCTATCAACTATTTGTGATAGATATCTACTAACTTTGATTCCCCAAATTCTTCAATACTCACATGTATGTAAACCCTAATGTCTTTTGTATGCAATACGCCATGTGGAACATTGGAAAATGCTCCTAGGGGATCTACCTCCAAGGATTTGTATGGATGTTTCTTAAATGTCGGGCAAGGTCTATTAGAAATCTTTACTATATTTAGAGTAGCCATCATCAAAGAATCTTACTAAAGGATATCAAGAATGAAGAATACCTTTGGTGCAGTTTAGGGCACACGATGAAATCCAGATTGAGCTATATGAAGAATCGTCTTGATCTTTTGGGAGAAATTGTTTGTAGAGCTCCTTTTCTTTTCTTCTTGAATGTAGAATGAACAAATGCTTAATGAGAAAACCCTTATATTGCTCTACAAACCCTAATGTCAGGTTGCAATAAATGCTTGACCTAAGTTATTCTGGTTTGCCTTATTTGGATGACTTGAACAACCGGATCAATCCTGATCTTTAAACATCTTACGGATCTTCCAAATCTTAACCATAGTTTGTTTGGATGTTTCCCTTATGAACCCTTCAATCCACAACTCTTCTTGTGCCAGTTTCGGCACCAATTAACTGGCTGGGGGAACAAGGTTTTCTTTGTGTCTCCCCCTAAGCTAGAGCTCATTTTTTAAATTCCAGAAGAAATATCAGCACCAGAGTCTAGTGCGGATCCAACCTCTACATTCTCTATACTTTTCTTTACCCAAATCTTGTTCATCTCACTTTTAACTTCATCCACATTCACTTTTTGTTTTCCCTTTTCTTGATTCTGATTATGATATATCGGACCTCTTTTGTCCTGATTCTTGCTTCTACAAATTTTTTCAATATTATCGGATCTATTGCAAATTGGGCAAACAACATTTCTTTGCATATTTGATTGATATCCTCTTGATCTGCATTGATTAGCCATATGACCTATTCTATTGCATGCAAAGCATCTACCATTGAATGATTTGTTCATTTGCATGTTTCTGCATTCATGAGATTTGTGACCATACCTTTGCAGTTAAAACACTATCCGGAGAAGGATAAATTAGTTTGATTCATTCTCTTTCTACACTGATTAGCTTAATGACCAAAGTTATTGTAGTTGTGGCAGTATCCATTAAAGGATGGATATCTTTGAGCATTAGGCTATCTTACGGGAGGTCTTCTAGGCCTATTCCTTGGATTTTCTGATCCAAAATTCTTGTGACCGGATCCGGAGCTTTCTCCTTTGTCATATCCCAAACCACACTTGTCATCTACCCTCTTTTGACTTCCAAGAAGAACTTCAAGTTGAGTAGAACTTATCTTGAATTTCTCTTTATATTCATTTGTTGTTTGAAGATCCCTTTTGAGAGAGACAATTTGATCCTGAAGTTTTTCTTCATTTTCTTTAGCATCTTCAAGATCAGATTCAAGATGTCTAATAATTCTATCCATTTGGTGGTAATCTTCTGATTTATCTTTGAGAGATTGTCTTAGATTATCTTCAATTTTTCTTTTCTCTTCAACTTCTTGGGTAAACTTCATAACTCCTGATTCCATTTCATGTCTTACCATAATGACTTCTTTTGATAACTTTTCACATAACTTGGTTTTCTCCTTCAGCTCTTCATTTGCATCATTTGCTTCACCTTGACTTGCCAATTGCTAAAGCAGCTCCTTTCTCTTTTTCATAGAGAGACTTAATTTGTCTTTTAGTTCTCTCATGAAATCATCAGCCTATTTGAGTCTTTCCTTTAATTCATTGACTTCAGAGTTTGACTGTTCAAGATCATCAAGGGCAGTCTTGAGTTGCTCCCTTAAACCATATGCATCTATTTGAATTCCCAGATCTTCCTCAAGTTGTTAGACTCTGTTAGGAGGAACTTGGCTCTGATACCAATTGTTGATAACTGAGAGGGGGGGTGAATCAGTTATCCTAATTGTTTCTGCTTTCTAAACTTTCTTATTAATCAATGCAGCATTAATTCAAACAAGCAAACATAACCATGAATTGGAAATACACATGACACAATATTTCTGAAGTGGAAACCCTGTTAAGGGAGAAAACCACAGGGTGATTAACCCAAGATTGTATTCTCTGTTAGAAGAATGGAAATACAAAATGGCACTTGCCAATTAGGGCTCACTACCCGAGCACACTCCTCACAAGAGGCACACTGCCTACAAGAGACTCACTGTCTACAAAAAGAGTGTTATACAATAATTGAACTGATTGGGAGCATCTACATATGCTGGAGTTCAGTTCCGGTTAGGCTCAATACACTAATCTGCTACACTTAATCTTTCATCTTCTTTTATGCTGCTTCTCTTTCACATACTGGACCTTCCTTATTGTTTTTGCTCTGCTCTTCTACTTTTATTTGTACACCACAAAACAAACACGACACCTCTCACAACTAAATCTATCTTGTATATATATCCAGACAAGTGATTTCATCACCTTTCTAGTCAGCACCTAGAATAGTCAATCTTTTCACAAACTCTGATTTGTTGGCTGAATCCTTGCATATCAAGTAATGCAGATCAAGCATATACTTGTAAAAGTCATCAATCATGTCGGTCAAACATAACTTATGCCATAAGAACCTTTTCCATCATCAGTAACTCATCCAGAATAATGTCTGATGTTCTGCCAGTCAGTTCTTCCTCTGTTCATACTGTCACTCAGGAACTGTTGGTCATGATGTTAGTCATTCACAAACATAGAATAAAAGTTACACAACAACCTTTACTCATCTTGAAAGATACGATGAATTCAGAGAATTCATGATCCCAAGTCTCCGGTGATTAGGTCTTAATCTACTGACGTTACTCAGTGGTTGATGTGTGTTGCTGTTTTCCATTCAGGGGCCTTACGTATTTCTGCAAAGTTCATCATTATTCCTCCAAATATCCTGCTCTGTATGTCTGCCCTGCATAAATCTCCAATAATTCTACCTCTGCACTGTGAATTTAGTCAAATAATGTGCCTACAGGCTGATATTTGCATGATTTCTACCATTATTTACAATTCTTTGCATGATATTTTCAATACTACATGCATTTAACTCAAATATGCTAATGATTTTCATTTACCTACGGGATTTCAGCATATTTCTCTGTTTCTGCTTATTATTTATCATGATTTGCAGTTAAGGTGATGAATTTATGAAATTGAAAAAAGGAAAAGGGTTAAAGGATGAGATTCCCAAAACTACTTGACTTAGATCACTGATCCACATACAAGCTCCCATACATGCAATGAAAAGAAGGAAACTAGAAATCATACTTCACCAGGACATTCCACAAATCTGCATGATCTAGTGCAAATCTTCAAAGGAAAAGTTGACAACAACATGTAATGAAATGAAAGCGCTTCCAGTTGAACACAGCATTCACCAGTACATATCCAGAAATCAACATGAAGATTACGTAAAATTTACAATCAGGATGTAATCTGAAACTTCATATCCATTCAGTATGCTCAAGAACAGGTACATTTACAGTGATCTGAAGAAAGAACCTTGACATTTCAACAATTCTATCCTCATTAGTCTCAGTAATCCGATCTCCTAATTGATTCTACAGTAATTGGCCTTATTGCCAGATATATCTATCTATTGATGTCCTCTTTATGCCTCAGGTTCTGGCCTCTATATAGAACAAATGCCAGAAAATAGTTACAATGATCCAAGGATCAGGATCCTCTCATAATAATCAACAGTCCAGATGAAAAGCACATGCTTCGCCAGTTGGCAAATGTACAGCTGGCACAGAATATTCCAGCATCTTCAACTTGATTCGGTCTCCAGCTGGCAAACAGCATATTTGACAATGTCCTCATCACTTCTGGTTCATGTTGCCTTCAGGTGCAACTTTACCATTATCAGCTTCAGCAGCATCATGACTTCCTGCAAGTAAACAGACAAACATTAAGTTCATCATCATGTGGATTAACAACAGGAATTTAAAACGTTTTATTAAACAAGCCTCCAGATCTGTGGAAAATATGCACTAGATGCATAAACAGCGTTCAAAACACTCGGGTCAACCATTGTTGACCAAAAATCAGGCAGTCGGGCTTTCAAATTTCTATCGCTTCATTTTCCCGCCCATTTTCATGTGTATCGGGTTCAAATATGATCATGTACATCGCAAAATATACTAGGAATCAATCGCCTTTAACAAATTATTTCAAATCCGGCTTTGCATGCTCTGTTTGTATGTTTCGGGTCATCATCATATTCACATCGGTGTGACCACATATGATCAGGTGACAAAATTAGACTTGGCCGATGGCAACAGTTATACCGACGCCAAAAATCATGATGATGTCCACCCATCGTCTTCTATCTAGCTGCAGGATATCATGAAATACGATGCTCCTCCCTTCCGAATGCTCTGATGAAAAGCACATCAGGATGTTTCGCTTCTGCATATTGGGGAAAGAAAGACATCGTCATCATCATCATGTCGAAGGAAAATAGGAGGATGTGGAATATGATCCTGCTGCTGAGGAAAGAAAAATGATGGTGACATCATCGTCATATTCGAGCTTTATTAAAATGCAAAGGATGACGTCATCGTCATATTCGTTAAGATCAGGGATAAAATGCAATATCGGGTCACCTTAGGAAGATGATCAGGCTAAAAATATGATGAACCCTTTTGCGGCCAAGGTAACCCTCTTGAAAGATCAGGATGATGATGATGATGATGATCATATCCAGGGCCTTTGTTAAAACTTAGAACAGGACTTCATCATCATATTCGCGAACCGGATCATGTTTACAAAATATCCTGCCGAAGGAGAAATGTGATGATGATGTCATCCTGATATTTGCTTCTTCATTTATCAGGTCGAGATGACGTCATCAGGATATTTGTTAAGGGTGATATTGCTCGGCAGGAGGACATTACGAAATATCGGGTTACAAACAAGATCATGATGATCTTGACAACACGACTGAGGAATGGAATATCACCCTCCTATAAAAGATTAGGATGATGATCATGATCATGCCAAAAGGAGATCAGGATGATATGATGACGTCATCATCATATCCGGATTTTGACAAGCGCATGCAAATTATGCAGATGGTGGATTTTCTAAACAAGGTGATATTATAATATCAGCATGATATTATAATATCGGGTGATGTTAAAATATCATGATGCTCGTATAATTTGAAATATCGGGTTACCCTCAAAACATGATGCTCACGATGCGCCTAAGGTCATTTGATGGGTAAAACACACTATCACCTAAGATTGACGTCCGGATATTTCGACTGCATGATTTTATCGGGTGATAGATCAAAATCATGATGATGACCTTTCGCGATACAAAAGACCGCTCGACGGGGAAAACTTACTATAACTTAAATTTGACGTCCGGATATTTCAACCTCAGGATATTATTGGGGGGGGGGGGCGTTTCAAATATGATGATGATGCTCTTATACAGCAAAACCGAGTTTATAAAATATGATGACCCTCTTCTTACGAATATCAGGTTTGACCAAAACTTTGACTGTGCATAACTCCCTCATATGGACGAATTTTCAGGTGATGTAAAAGGCAAACCTCCATGGAATTTCAATCTCTTTCTAAATATGAGGTCATAGAAACAAAATATGAACTTTGACAAACTGACCTCATGATGATGACAAACCTTCATTGAATATCATGATGATGATGCACCTGACTTATTTTTACCAAACCGCCAGAAAACAGACAACACAGGCCAAGCCAAAAGTTGGGTCCCTATTTTGCCAAGTCAAAATGGGGCGTGTTGTGTAACCACACAACAGGAACCCGATACTCAAGTATTCATATCTTTTTCCTCATCCATCACCGGAGGCTAAATCCTTGGAATCTATCACTTAAGGTAGTCCTCTTGACTTCCCTAAATCCGCACTTCACCAGGATACTTCCTTTGAGAGATCCGGACTTGTTTGTCAGACCTCGCCATATGCTCTTTTCTTGTTTACCGGACCACAACATTCTTCACTCTGACTTTCGATAGAGACATACCATGTCCTGCAGATGTGTGGGATGAACTTTGTTGCCA
This sequence comes from Cunninghamia lanceolata, assembly GCA_027924645.1. NCBI lineage: Eukaryota > Viridiplantae > Streptophyta > Pinopsida > Cupressales > Cupressaceae > Cunninghamia > Cunninghamia lanceolata. The sequence continues at coordinate 3,987,586 of BSBN01000798.1, forward strand.
TCAATGACAACAATCATGAATTCATAAAGTGTCTCTTGCCAACACTTTCAACCTTGCTTTCTATAATAACTCTAAGATTAAGGAGTCTCACAATAAATAGTAATGTTCCCAGCTACCACAAATTTTGAGAATTGCTCCATCAAAGTTTGGCAGTTTTTGCATCTTAGGGATCTTAAGGGACATTGCTAGTAGCCTGCTGCCCTGAACAATTGGGGCACTTGGTACATGAAACGAGACCTTCCTTGGCATTGACCCACCCACCCCAATGTGTTGGCATAGTCCGTTCAACCACACAAGCTATGGAATGCAAAATGTCACTCCTAGCATCTTTATACTACATGGAACTAAAGCATTTTGCAATAATGCGTTTGATTCTGGCATGGTTAAATAGACAAGAGTTGAATGAAACTGAGAGAGGTTATTGTAGACAGGCCCCACATGCACCGGTAGGTCCAAACAAAATTTTCCCAGCTACCAGGAATTTTGAGAACTGCTCCGTCAAAGTTTGGTAGTTTTTTCATGTTAGGGATCTTAATGGACTTTGCAGGTAGCATGCTACCCCAAATGATTGGGGCACTTGGCACACGAAATGAGACCTCCCCTAGCATCATGAACATATCATGTTATCACGTTACAATAAAGAATTACCAACAACCATAGGACAGTCCCTAGATGACTGTCATTAACCCTCATGATTGTCATGAGACATTTACCTAGGGTGAGAAAATTGTCGAAGGTGAGTGTGGATTCTTATCGGGAACTCACATTGGAGTGAATTTATGTTTCATTGAAGCCTTGAAGGGATTGTAAACTTTGTAAAAAGTTGCTCTATGTTTTGAAACCCTAGGTTTTAGTATTTTGAGTGAAGAAAATGAAGTTTTTAGCCATTCCACCAGTGAAATGGCCTAAGAACTAGTGGAATGGAAGTAGATGGGTAGTGTTTTGTGTTGTTGATGTTGCAGGAGTAGGGGGACAGTGTTAAGTTCAAGCTTGGGGATTGAAACTCATATTGTTGCCTTGTTGTTTAGTTAGTTTGTGATCATCCACCTTGCTCTGCATCAAAATCTCTCCACACCTCAAGATTATTCTAGTGAAGTATGGGTCAAGTGATTCATGAGATCCAATCCATGAATCATGCTCTCTGTCATCGAGGAGACCTCTTTGATAGTTCAAGCTCATGCAGCTCCACCTGTTAATACAATCAAACAATATGCACATTACTATAACAAAATGTACATGAAATATATAACATCACATATGTAATCAATCACTTACTTCCTTCTGATGATCACTCTCCATCATCTTTTCTCTAGCTTCTTTATCAATAGTTAGACGGATTGGAGTTGTGACCTCCTGTGAGAAGCAACAAAAAGTAAAATTGAGTAAACATAAATATACTGTAGGGAAGCAATTCATACTATTGTCTATATACAAAACTAAGTACAAGTAACCATCTAGGAAAGTTTTATGCATACTTACAAATTAATCCAATGAATCATCTGGGTCTTCTCTACTCTTTATTGTGTCAAGCATTGCCTCATGGTCAGACTCAGACACCTTCCACAAGGTCTTGTTCAAAGGTCTACCTCGATATTGTATCAAATGAATGTTGGTTACCATGACAAGGTTGGAGTAATGAAGAATCTTCTGATGCTTGTCAAAGTCCTCAAACAACCAAACATTAATACTCTTATGTGGGTACATTCTAAGCCATGTTCCAATAACAACCACTGAGCTTGTAGGGTATTCAATATTTTCTCCATCTGTAACTAAGGCCTCCAATTTCTTTTTGGCCTCAACACAATGACACAAGTAATAATATATTCCCTCTTCATTATCTTCATCTATAATAACTTCATAAACATGCCCTACAATGATGTGTGTAGTAAATTAGATCAAATTAGTCAACATTACAAAAATACTACAAAGTTTAAGATAACATTAGGAATGTCAAAACTATGCAAGTAGATATATTACCTGGTTAAACTAGATCTGATATGTGGTCAAAGTCAACTGATGATTCCATCTCTTTCATTTCCAATGTTGTTGGGGGTCGATACGTGTCAAGTGGGTTAAGATAACTTAACTGTCATTTGTCAACCAACTCCTTTGACTTGTAGTCATTCCAGGCTTGAATTGTACATGAAGAACAAAAGCATGCCATCTTCCTCATATGGATACTCCATGAACCTGCAATTGAGCTTCTGAAAGAGTGTAGCTCACTTGATCCTATCAGTGTACAACAATTCTCATATGGTGCAATGTTAGTTTCATCTATCAACCAAAAAAATATATGAACTAAAGACTTACCTTAATTACATAGACCCATTGAAGCATTACACTACTTGATAATTGATTTTACATCTATCAACTTTACATTGTCTTTATACTTTAACTCTTCTCATGCTATAGCTCTTTTGATACATGCTCCTACACCATCATGCTCCCCCTTTCCATGCCCAGCCTCACAAAAGTTCCACATATGCAGTTGAACACCTATAATATTATGCCTCCTACTCAGCCAATAGAAATTTTGTGATTTCTTGAATTGTGATGCACAGTTATCTGACCAAATGATATGCTAACTAAATGATATGCCCCTTCTAGACAAATCATTGTAGAACACCTGAAAGCAACCTTGCACAAACTCCATGGAATGCATACAATCATCGCTTATATAAAAATGATACTCCCTTATGATCTTTTTGTCATCCTCTGTACTATCATTCACATGAATGAATGCAATGTGCATAAATATAGAAACTTGTGTTGAGTTGTAATATTGGGATTGCACCTCACACTGTCGCTATAGATTGTAGTTCTCTGCAAAGCCGACAACTGAAACAATGCTACCAACTGGAAATATGTCCTTACATAACTTGAATGGCAATTTCAACCATCGAGCTCTATGGGCATGTCTTACATACTCACACTATACTGTCACAATATAGAGACATAAACTGATACACTAGAATCTTTTGAATAACATATTCACACCTCTTTTCTTCTTTACCATCTTTTGTATTGTATGCCACTATTTTATACTTGTTGAACTCTACTAGTTTGTTTCCAACCGCATGAGTTCTTTCCATATGTTCACATATTGGCATATGTTGCAAGCCACCACAATGCTAACATGTGCCATCCAAGCATAATTTCATGTAGAATATTTGACCTTCCTCTCTATCACATAAAATTATTGATATGAAGTCTCTTGAAGTAGTTGGCGGGGCATGTATACCACAATCTTACAAAACATTGTTAGTATGTAAATCTAAACATATAGACTGATAAACATCAAAATGGTTAGAAAATTCAATATGTAATCTACAACAAGTAGTGTGTGTGTGATTTATTTTGACAAAGAAAGGTTTTAGCATTTCAAAATATTTTTGAGAAATTTTAATTTAATGATACATCTAGAAATTTACCAAAAAATTGTGTTTGAGTCATATCCAAAAAATGATTTGGATGTGGCTCACAGTTTTGACTGCTGATTCTCAATCTTACCACATCCCTTTCATTCAGAGATACCCTTGTGTAATTCTTCCCAAAGTCTTCAATTAGTGATCTCAAAGCTTCAACAACAACTTTGTCTTTCCGTGGGAGTCTCCCAAAGAATGCCCACAATTCTTTAGTGTTTGGATCCTCAACTCTTTGACATCTTCCAATGGTTCTCATTAGAGTTTTTCTACTTATTTTCAATGCTTGACTTGTCTTTCTAATGAGGTGATCTTTTTTTGTTTGTTGGCTTACAATTATCGATGTAATGACATGTCATGTGACATTACTATCCTTGCTATGTGAGGTGGAACCCACACTCTCATACGCACTCATTAGATTCTTGACAATTGATTTTTCACTTGAGGCATTCGATGTTCTTAGGCTAAGAATCTTCATAGTGGGCATAAATTTTAGATTTCTCATCAATTCAACAAAGAGTTGACATCTTCCGGTTTCATTTAAATTCTCAAAGAATAATTTCCATATCTCTGGCAAGTGCGCATGGGAATCTTATCCTGCATGGGCTACAATACATTCTCATTAATATCAATTAGAAACTTAGGCTTCCTATGCAAAATTTTAGGAGACATTTTAATTGGTAAAGTAGACTCAACATTAGGAATTTCTTAAATATTTACTTGAGATGGGATAGATGACGTACCTTCAATTGGAAGTGAAAAAAATGAAAATGACATACCTTCAACTTGAGGTGTGAATGATGGCATGCCACCAACTTGAGAAGAAAATATAGATGTACCTTCTACTTCACCTGTGAAAGATGGAGTGTCTCCAATTCGAGAAGATAATGATGGTGTTCCTTCAACTTGATCTATGGATGATGGAGTGCCTCCAACTTGGAGATTCCCTTTCCTCATTGCACAGAGGTTTTGCATTCATTCCATTTGTGCTACCAATTCCATCTCTCTCTTAGCTTCATTACACATGTCATGTTCCTCTTCAATTGGCAATGTTGGAATGTCTTCTTGTATGGTTGAAAATTTCCTACTTTCTCGAATTTGCCTCATTCTTTCTCTTTTCCTCTCATTATCAGCTTCACGCTCTTCTGGTGTTAGAGTCTTTGCTCATTTCCTTGGCATGATGATGATTTCTACAAGCATGATGAATAAGACAATGAATAGCACGGTCAAAATGAATAACAAGGTTCTACAAACTTCTGAATAAGACACCTCGTATCAAGATAACTTGAACATACATAAGTATTGGAGTATGGATTTGAATACACATATAAGTCATGTAGTATACACTTGAACATACAAAGTCATGGAGTATACACTCAACTACACAAAGTCATAAATGATACAAAGGAAGGGTGGAGTTCATGAAAATAGACCCAAAAGACAAATTGTTCTTGCATGTTCTCCATTGCTACTCCTATGTGCACTTTCCTATATGACTTCAATGAACTAAGGAAAATCCACTTGGAATGATTTCAAAAACCTCAATATAGATTTGGGAGCCTCTTTCAAACATTGTAAAGGTGATTCCAATAGGCATTAAACGCCTAGACTCAAAAGTAAACCCTAACTTGCTTGGGTGCCAACACTTACTCAATGATTGTAAAACTAGTCCTCTTGGGATAGTCATAATAAAACTTGTCTAACCCTTGAAGAATGCTCTAAAATCCTTTGTTTAGGTCTATAGGACCTTCTAAGACCCTTTCCCAACAAGGAATATGCACAAACAACACTTTTAGACTTAGATTTGTTGAAATTCCAATTACTACCCCAACACTGTCATACACAATCATTTAGGACAGTCATCACATTGTCAAATAATGCCCAAGAAAGCTTCAAAACTCCTTGAGCAGGTCTGAAAGACCTTCATATAGATTATTTACACCTTTGGACTCTTATATGAGTATCAAATAATTATTTTATGTTTGGAAATCATGAATTGTATGGTTATTTTTATACATATATGAGTTGTATGGAGGTGATTTTGAAGGATGACAAAATGAATGCCATCGAAGTGGACTCTTAATCAATATAAATTGACTATCCTAATAGTCTTAAACCAGTCCAAAAACTTTGTGATAGTCAAAAGAACATTAACCCTTGAAGATAAGCTTTTGGATACTCATGACAAAAGATCAAAAACATCTTAAGTAATGCATAAATTAAAAACAACTTCATGATGGTCATGACTATGATAGTGGACTATTATATAGACTTGTGACTGTCCTACACTCATGAAAACCTCCTTTTTAGTGTTTTATCTCCTTATAAATCCCTTTGTATCATCTTGTGTATATCCTAAGACAACCCCTAAAATCTTTTTCATGGAGATTTCTTAGATAATGGGCATGATACAATTTTTTTGAAAGTAATTAGGCCTAGGGATTTAAGAATTTTATAACAATTTTCCTAAAACTGGTTTGATCCCCTTGTTTAACTGCCTTGAAGGCAACAAAAATGTAAAACCCACCATTCCTCAAGTGAAATTTCATGAAACTTGGTGGAATGGATGGGTTTAGGGTGTTTTTGGTGTCTACAATGTTGCAGGAGTAAGGGAAGGTGTTGTGAGCAAGGTTGTTGATGCCCTAGGCTATAGAATGTGCAAATGAGTTAAGGTTTTTAGAAAAGCTCTTGGGAAAAGGTTTGTAATGGTTGGAATTATTTGGGCATACCATTTTTGACATGTCTGAGGTGTTGGTGTGAAGATTTTAATTCTAGGTTTTGAAAGTCTCATTATGACCCATTCAAACAGGCCAAATTAGCCCTCATCCAAAGTGCAGCAGCAGATTTTTTATCATTGTGTTACAAAAAAACCACACTTGATTTCTTGATATGTTTAGTAGGGTCAAAAAGGGTACTCAAATCTATGCTCATATTTGAGGTATGAGTTCTGGTTAGGGAATTATGTTGGAAAAGGTCAGTTTGCTACCCTACAAGACCTAGTGGCAGTTTGTGAAGGAAACCACTTTGTTTGAGATGTTAAGACTTTGGCAAAGTGTTGTTTGAGTTAGTTTGAAGACAACCACCCTATTCTACATCACTCAATGACCTAAGTGATGTATGTGCAAGGATAGTGATAGGAAGGGGATATTTTTATGGGGATGAGAGGATTTTGTGATGGGGGTGATGGGAGTAAATAAGAAGTTAGTTTTTAGTACAGGGGAGTGCTGCATATGGGGTATTTGGAAGAAAACCATAGCCTCAATTCAATAGTGAAATGCAACCTATCAAAATTCCATGCTTGGGACTGTCCTAACCAAAATTTTGAAATTGTTTAGCAAATTGTCAATACCCTATCTATGAATTTAAATCTCTCCACACCTTAAGATTATTCTAGTGAAGTATGGATCAAGTGACTCATGAGATCCTACAAGCTTGTAAAATAAGGAAGAAGACTATCTTAATTAAGAAGAGATGTCATTCGGCTACTCCCTAGTCATGCCTTAATTGTCAGACCAATGGCAAAAAGGAAGACAATCTCATGAAATATGTTGTGAATAGTAGTGACAAAATTATGCTTTAGATTAGTGTAGAGGGTGAAGAAGGGATACCAAGAGACAATTATTGAAGTCAAGGCTCATTAATATGGCAATGCCAAACTCAAATAGATAATCATGTGCATAAGATAAATTTCTATAAAGGCCACTATGAAGAAGGAGACAATCTGTTGTCATAACCAACACAAGTAGGATAATCATGAATAGGTACAAATGCCTTGCTCAAGAGTGTTGTTGATCTTTGCAATGAGAATGAAGGTGAGGATGGATGTTGCAGAAAGATATCCTAGACAAGTTCATCACATGGAGACATGACTATCATATTAAGATGCAAATAAGACTGTCACAACTATGAGGGCAGTCATAATAGTCATAATAGTCCTAACTTTATTCATAAGGTTATAAGGATTATTTTAGATATTTTTCAATACAGACAAAAGGTAAAAGTTTGAAGAAGATCAAGACCAAGTGCTCACAAAGGATTGTCATGCCATAACTAATTTATTCAAAAGGATAGTCATATTCATGAAATTTTGATTGCATTTGATTTCATTTGAGGTGGTGTGATGGAATTTAATTATGTTTAATAAGTTTCACATATGACTGTCCTAACACTACAAACCATTGAAACACACATGAAGGAAATTTAAATTGCTGAAATACAGTGTGCAATTGATAGAGTAGCCCTAGGGATAACCATCTAGGGTTATTGTGATTAGATAATTATCAAATGATGAAGCCACTATGACATGATGAATTATACGAATCATGAAGACAATGATGGAGATCTATGGAGAAAACCAAGGAGGACAAGATAAGAAACAAAATTTTTGAAGTTGCCAATGGCAATAAATTTACCACCTAGTTGTCCTTAACTAATCCATGATTACAAATGAATGTATTTTGGATTCTAATGACTAAAAGTGACTTATTTATGAAATGGTGCATAAGGAATGTCATAGCCCAAGACACTAAAGAGGTCTTCACATCCTCCAACCTACTCCAAGAGAATTCATACTATGAAACATGCATGGAGAAGTTATCAAAAGGACACCTAACAATTATGTCTAAATGATCAATAGAGACAAGTAGGATTATCATAATAGGGGGAATAGGATAGTCTAAGATTCAAGCCATTGCATGGTACTATTAAATGAATTGAAATATGCATGTATTAAGGAATAAATCCTTCTATATCATCCTAGAGAAAAAATTAAGAGTCTTCCAAATTCACTTTTGGCTCCATTGATCATGAATATGCGTATGACAAACAATTGTTCACTAAAACTATTTTATTAAGTATTTGATAATGTTTTTATTAAGTATTTTATGAAGGGCTGAAACAAGGTGGAAACATGAGGAATTTAGAGTCTCTTTAACTGAACTAACTGATATACCTAGACACATATATATCTTAGAACATAAAGAACATAAAAAACATAAAGACATAAAAACAAAGAACATGAGAACATATATATGTGAATTAAAATGGACATAAGTTGAACATACCTTAGAATTCAATATTGCAGTTGACCAATTCACCAAAATATGGCTTCAAAATCCTCAAATTCTTTGATTATGAATTCTATATAATTCTAGAATAGGATTAGTGAAATTTATGGAAAAAACAAACATATATCATCAAATTCAATCTATATATCAATGATAATTAGATTTGAAACAATATCACACATGAAACATGAAACTTTCAGTTTAAATAATAAATTTTTCTCCAAAAACATGCAAAATCAGTTCTTCTACATTGAAAAAACAAAAAAAGTGGTGGATTGATATAAAAATGATTCTCAATATGTCAAACAACATGAAAAGTGTTTTCTTGTCCAATATACTCGTGAAAAGTAGGAATAACGGTCATGTGGGGTCTGAAACATGGATCCCACATGCTTTTTTAATATTTTTCATGCTTCCCAAAATGTGTTCGCATTTTGGGAAGCATGAAAACATAAAGGTTCATGCATGCAAAAATCATAACCTTCTCAATGTTGGTGCCAAAATCATGGTCTAGGATGTCATGCTCTCACATAAAATATATTGTAACTATGCATGTAGTGCATCAAATAGGTAATCAAGTGATGGTCCAAGAGTATCCCTAGACTCAAATATCCACGTGGTTCATGAAATAGAACTTTTTAATACTAGGAAGGACAAATGTAACCTTGTATCTACATGGGAGACTCTCTCTCTCTCTCTCTCTCTCTCTCTTTGTTTCTCTATCCTATATATAGAGATGGATTAAGAGACATGGAGAGACAAAGAGGGACATGGACATGGATAGGGAGAGAGCCCAGGGACATCTAGAAAGAGATGGAGAGATAGAGATAGAGTTAGAGAAAGGAAAAAAATATAGAAAGAGGTGCAAATAGAGAGATAGAGAGGGATAGGTGGAGATAGAGATAGGGAGAGGGAAAGATGGGGATTAAGATAGACAAAGGGGTCTATAGAGGGAGAAAGATAGAGATACATATATAGAGAGAGGGGAGATATAGGGAGATAGATCTAGCAAGGGAGAGATAGATCGGGAAATACAAAGAGAGAGAGGGATATATTAAGCGATAGGGTTATGTAGATAGATAGAGATAAGGAAAGAGATGGAGAAATGTCTAGAGACATAGGGAGAGAGATTTCAAGAGGTAGAGGGATGGGGAGATAGATAGAGGGGAGGAAAGAGAGGTAGCAAGGGATAGATTAAGAGATAGGGATCCATATTCTCTTCTCTACCTAAACCATAAACCTAAACATCTAAACCTTAACCCCTAACCCCTAAACCATAAACCCTAAACCTAAATAATGCCCCTAAACCATAACTCCTAAACCCTAAAAACTAGCAATCTTAAACCCCTAACCCATAAACCATAAAACTTGGAAGCAACCCTAAACCTCTATCTCCTTAACTCTCCCAATCTCTATTGGTCCCCTCACTCTATCTCTCTCTAAACCCTAAACCCTAACCCCTAAACACTAAACCCTAACCCCTAAACTATAAAACCTAAACTCAAGCATCCCTAAACCCCTAAAGCCTAAATAATTCCCATAAACCCTAAACCTTATTTACTTGAGCAACCCTAAACTCATGTAAACCTCAAATAGTGAGGGATGGAGAGTGATAGGGAGGGACTCTAGAATGTCAGCTCTACCTCTCTTGAATCAATTCAAGACTCTGGACAACTCTAGCCTCTCTACCAATTCAAGTGCTCATGACATCTTTCTACAAAAAAATGTCAGCTAAATTCCTCAACTCTTTGCAGAGATGGAAAAATCTATCACTCTACTTGGTGTGGGACACATACCTTATCCTCATTGCTTCCAAGATACTGCCTCAATGGCACATAACTTTTCTGAGCTCGTTGTCCACCCTTCTCTCTCTGTTCAAGGATCTTGGCTGCTTGGTGCTCACTTTCTTCACCTCTATTTTCCACCCCTGCAAGTCTATTCTCATTTCTTGTTTATCTAGCCAGACTCCTTACTGAGCTCACCTAGAACAAGCATGCATTTCCTCTAGTCGACAATCCGACCACCCCACAAAAGAAAAACAAACAAAAAAAATGACTCTGCTTGATGGCCTCCATACTGTACAGAGGAACTTGAGGAACATTAATATAGAGTCATGGTTTGCAAAAGAAAACAAAATTGTAGAAAAAGAAATGACTAATCTACATCAGAATAACAAACTGAAAATTGTACAAAATACACAAATTGGTCGAACTGATGAATTGGATTTTTATTCAAAACTGTTTCTTACATCAAAATGCTTCTCAACCCCAAAATCTTTCTCTTCTTCTTCTTCTCTTCTGAACCCCTTACAGAAAGAATTCTACATTTTATAGTTATCCCATGTCCGTTATAGGACGCTGCAGTTTCTAGACCGGTTCGTACTCTAACTGCCCGGTTCAACTCTGCATTTTCTTGGTTGGCGACAAGACTTACCATAATGTCTCTTTGACATACTCTATTGGCAAAACTGATGACTATCAGCATAAGTTAATCCTCGCTGCCCGATAGTAACTTTCTCACCGATGCCTTTGAACTTCGTAGACTTTCCATCGCCCAAACAATGTCTATCGGTTAGACTTTTATCATCTCTCTTGATCATACTTCTTACGCCGATATAACTATTATCGACTAGACCTTAACCATCGGTGTAGCTTTCTTTTTGCTCACCGATAATGATTCTCATGCTGACTCCAACTTCACCATTCCATATTGATGAACCTGTTGAACCATTGAACTTCAACGGCGAGGTTCAACCCTTCAACAAAGTGACCAATGCATATCGATTGAACCAATGCTGAACACCTTCAAACATACATTCTTTGACTTGTATTTCACTTGGGCCAATAGGCCGATCAAAAGTAAAGGCTTCTCCCGCCAATGGATTTTAACAAAGATAAAAAGCTCCTAAAACAAAACCACATGCTGCAAACCCAAAATTGACAAGTCAAAGATGCTATGTACAGGCTGCATTGAGCCCTTGGTGCTCCTGCACCATACTCCCTTGTGTGGAAAGAATCTAGGTCACCTCTGGTGACAATGAGGCAACATCAATGCCCCTCTTTTTGAATTCTAACTTTGCAACCCAGGTAGCTTCTGCTTCAGGCAACTGCTTCCATTTGACCAAATGCTCCATGCAGACACCATGTCTAGTTTGCTTCTGTACTTTTGAATCTAGTATTCTCTCTGCCTGTAGTTTGGGTTTTAGTGGCAAAGTCACATCTTTGACTATCTATTCCTTCTCTGAAATGGATCCATTTGCTACTGACTGAGGACCCTTGTATTGCATCAGGTCTTGAACATTAAATACTGGTGAGATTGCTACATCTTCTAGCAATTCAATCCTGTATGCATTGTTACCATACTTGTTCAGGATTCTGCAAGGACCAATTCTTCACATTTGTAGTTTGGTTGGCATTCCCTTCTACAATCTGGCTTTGTTTAGGTGCACCATAATGAGATCACCAACTTCAAACTGGATGTCCTTCCTATGGGCATCTACTTTGTCCTTGACCTTCTGTGTGTTTTCTATCAAGGTTTTCTTCACCTGTTCATGTACTTCTTTCATGGATTGTGCAAAATCCTCTGCATGACCACTTCTATTCTCTATGTTTCCCATATTCTTGAGCTCACATACACCTCTGGGGTGCATTCCATAAACTAATTTGAATGGACTCTTACCAGTAGTCCTATTCACACTGTCATTATAGGCAAATTATGCCTGATGAATGACTTGATCCCAGCTCTGCCCATATTCCTTGGTTATACATCTTAATAGATTACCCAGTGTCCTGTTTACCACCTCTGTCTGACCATTTGTTTGTGGATGGTATGCTGAGCTAAAAGATAAATTTGTCCTTAATCTCTGCCACAAAGTTTTCCAGAAATACCCCATGAACTTAGCATCTCTATCAGACACAATGCTTGCTGGAAGTCCATGAATCCTTATCACTTCTCTGAAAAACAAGTGTGCTACATGACTAGCATCATGAGTCACCTTACAGGGAATTAAATGACTCATCTTGCTAAACCTGTCCACAACTACATATATGCTATCATAACCAGTCTTAGTCTTAGGTAAACCAACTACAAAGTCCATACTTACACATTCCCATGGCCTGGAAGGAATGGGCAAGGGTTGGTACAGTCCTGCATTTGAAGTGGTTCCCTTGGCCTTCTGACATACGATACACTGCTCTATATACCTTCTGATGTCCCTGTGCATCCTTGGCCAAAAATAGAACCTTTGGACTAGCTCCAGTGTTTTGTTCAGACCAAAATGGCCACTCAGACTACCATTGTGCTTCTCTTGTATGAGATTTTCTCTCATAGATCCCCTTGGCACACATAATTGTCCACCTTTGAATAGCAATCCCTGCTGTAAGGTGAAATCTGCAAACTCACTGTGAAAGTGATTCTCAAAATCTTGACATACCTTGTATGCCTCAACAAAGTCTTCATCATCTCTATAGAGATCCTTGAAGTCTTCAACTCCAATGCTCTTCAACTGCACTTCCTGCACTGTGAGCAACCTCTTGCTCAAAGCATCTACAACTTTGTTTAGTTGCCCCTTCTTATGCTTAATTATAAAAGTGTAGGATTGTAGGTACTCCATCCACTTGATATGTCTGTTGCTCAACTTATCCTGTGAGTTTAGAAAACTCAGGGCTTGGTTATCTGTGTAGACAACAAATTCCTTAGGTAGGAGATAATGTCTCCATTTCCTAAGTGCTTGGACTAGAGCATACAACTCTAAGTCATATGAAGAGTACTTACTCTTTGCTTCATTCAGCCTCTCACTGAAAAAGGCTACAGGTCTATCCTCCTGATTTAACACTGCTCCTATAGCTATGTTACTTGCATCACATCCAATAGTAAATAGCTTATCAAAACTAGGCAGCGATAGTACAAGTTGTGTTGCTACCTCTTTCTTCAACCATTCAAAACTTCTATCTGCAGCTGGTGTCCATCTGAATTTTGCTTTCATTCCACCCTTAATTGTATCCAACATGGGTGCACATATCCCACTGAAATGTTTGATAAACTTTCTATAAAACTGGGCTAAGCCATGGAAACTTCTCACCTCTGTGGCTGCTCTGGGAGTAGGCCAGCTCAAGATTGCCTCTACCTTTGACTTGTCCATCTTCAATTCTCCCTGGGACACCACAAAACCAAGGTATAGCAATTCCTGCTTCATGAATTCACACTTCTCCAGATTGATGGTTAGTTGTTCATCATGTAATTTTTGCAAAACAATATTTACATGTTCTAGATGTTATTCCTTGGTCTAACTAAAAATTAGAATATCATCTAGAAAAACAACTACAAATTTACCAATATAATCCTTTAGGACTTCATTCATGAGTCTCATAAAGGTGCTAGGTGCATTTGATAGATCGAATGGCATAACAAGCCACTCATATAGTCCTTCTATGGTCTTGAAGGCTGTCTTCCACTCATCTCCTTCCTTGATTCTTATTTGGTGGTAACCACTCTTCAGGTCTATCTTGGTGAAGTACTTTACTTTTCCAATACAGTCCATGAGATCTTCAATTCTGGGAATTGGAAATCTATACCTTATAGTTATTTTGTTTATGGCTCTGGCATCTGTGCATAATCTCCATGATCCTCCTTTCTTTGGTGCCAACATTGTGGGTACTGCACAAGGACTAATACTCTTCCTGATCAATCCTTGATCTAGCAACTCCTGCACTTGTCTGGCAATTTCCTTGTGCTAGTCTGGAGTCATCTTGTAAGGAGCCTTGTTTGGTAAAGATGCTCCTAGAATCAGGTCTATCTAATGGCTTATTGCTCTCTGTGGAGGCAATGTGGCTAGTGTACCATCACTGATTATGCCTTTATACTTCTCCAATATAGGCTGCACCTCTTTAGGAATCTCTGTCTTCTTATCCTGCTATCCTTCTTTTGGTTTTACTATGATGGCATAACCAATACCATCCTCCTTAAGAGTACTCAAAAACTCTTTTCCACTCCCAACCAAGAAATTAGTACTCTTTGTCTGAACTGCATCTTCATCCTCCAATGACTGAATCTTATACGTGACACCATCCTTCTAAAAATAATAGGCATTCTTCTCACCATCATGTATTGCCTTTCAGTCATACTGCCATGGTCTACCCAATAAGAGATGGCATGCATCCATGGGTAGTATATCACATAATACCTTATCCTTATAGCCACCTATACTAAACTCTACCCAACTTTGTTCATTCACTACCACATGTTGACCCTTATTCAACCATGTGACTCTATATGGGTTTGCATGAGTTATTCTTTTCAAATTCAGTTTCTTAACCGCCTCATCAGAAATAATATTATCAGTAGATCCTGAGTCTATGATAATTTTACATACCTTATTCAAAATCTTGCATTTGATTCTAAATAGTGCTCTCCTCTGGCTTGGTTCAGACTTTACTGGTTCCTTCATCAAAGTTCTCCTTATCATCAGGTTCTCTCCATCTTTTGAGTTCAGACTGACCTCAGGGGACTGGTTACTAGATGCATTATCTTGGACATAGTGATTTCTCTTATCACCTCCTTGAGAAGAGGATGTGGCCTTTTCTAGACACCTATACACTGGATGACCTAGATTACCACAGTTGTAACACTTCATGGTGGTGAAATAGGATCCTCTACCTGATCCTCCTAACCTTCCTCTATTAGATCCTCTTCCTCTATGGTTTCATCTACCACTTGACTCCCCACTCTGCTCTGTGAGTTTTGATTTTGCTTGGGATCTATTGTCAGCATTCCTTCCACCAAAACTTCCTCTATGTCCTCTGTTATCTCTGCCTCTTCCTCTTCCTCTGCTATTTGAGTCTTATTTCCTCTTATTCTTTTCCTCCACTTTTAGTGCCAGTTGATAGCATTTGTGCACCATTGTAGGACACAACAAACTGATTTCTTCTTGTATATTCCACTTCAAACCATTAAGGTACCTTGCTACCTTTATGATTTCATCCTCCATTACTTTGGACCTTAAGCATAGCTTTTGGAATTCTTCAGTGTATGCACTGACATCTAATTCCTTCTGTCTCAGATTCTGTCTCTTCCTGTGCAGCTGTATTTCATAATCTTCTGGCATATATGCTTCTTTGATTTTAGCTACCATTCCATTCCAAGTAGCTATGGGCTTCTTATCTTCTTTTGCTCTTTCAGTCTGCACAAATTTCCACCAGGTTAAGGCAGCTCCCCTGAGTCTGGATTTGGCCACCTTTACTTTCTGTGCCTCACTTACACCATCACATTCAAAGTGATTTTCAAGTCCTTCTATCCACTCCATGACCAAATATGGGTCCATTTTCCCACTGAAAAGTGGTACTCCTTCCAATGTTTTACCACTCATTGCTTTCAAAGCTTTCAAGAATGGTTCTTCTTCCAACTTAGGATCAGGTGTGGGCTCTTCATCTTCTATGGACACACATTTTTCCTTGTTTACTTTTTGCTTGACTTCTTCAGTCTTCTCCATCATTATACCCAGTCTACTTTCCATTGCTGCCAATCTTTCCTGTAGGAGCCTATTCTCCTCTTCTTGATCCTCAACTTTCTTTGCTAACTCTGCATTAGTCACCATCTTTTTGGATGAACCTATAGACTCACTTGAACTCGGTGATGACATACAACTCTTCTATTCCAATCTAGCAATAACCCAAATCTTACTGCTCTGATACCAATTTGATAGGGAGGGACTCTAGAATGTCAGCTCTACCTATCTTGAATCAATTCAAGACTCTGGATAACTCTAGCCTCTCTACCAATTCAAGTGCTCATGACATCTTTCTACACAAAAATGTCAGCTAAATTCCTCAACTCTTTGTAGAGATGGAAAACTCTATCACTCTACTTGGTGTGGGACACATACCTTATCCTCACTGCTTCCAAGATATTGCCTCAATGGCACATAACTTTTCTGAGCCCATTGTCCACCCTTCTCTCTTTGTTCAAGGGTCTTGACTGCTTGGTGCTCACTTTCTTCGCCTCTGTTTTCCACCCCTGCAAGTCTATTCTCATTTCTTGTCTATCTAGTCGGACTCCTTACTGAGCTCGCCTAGAACAAGCATGCATTTCCTCTAGTCGACAATCTGACCACCCCACAAAAGAAAAACAAACAAAAAAACATGACTCTGCTTGATGGCCTCCATACTGTATAGAGGAACTTGAGGAACATCAATACAGAGTCATGGTTTGCAAAAGAAAACAAAATTGAAGAAAAAGAAATGACTAATCTACTTCAGAATAACAAACTGAAAACTGTACAAAAATACACAAATTGGTCAAACTGATGAATTGGATTTTTATTCAAAACTGTTTCTTACATCAAAATGCTTCTCAACCCCAAAATCTTTCTCTTCTTCTTCTTCTCTTCTGAACCCCTTACAGAAAGAATTCTACATTTTATAGTTATCCCATGTCTGTTATAGGATGCTTCAGTTTCTAGACTGGTTCGTATTCTAACTGCCCGGTTCAACTCTGCATTTTCTTGGTTGGTGGCAAGACTTACCATGATGTCTCTCTGACATACTCTATCAGCAAAACTGATGACTACCGGCATAAGTTAATCCTCACTACCCGATAGTTACTTTCTCACCGATTCCTTTGAATTTCATAAACTTTCCATCGCCCAAACAATGTCTATCGGTCAGACTTTTATCATCTCTCCCGATCATACTTCTTACGCTGATATAACTATTATCAGCTAGACCTTAACCATCAGTGTAGCTTTCTTTTCGCTCACCAATAATGATTCTCATGCTGACTCCAACTTCACCATTCCATATTGATGAACCTGTTGAATCATTGAACTTCAACGGCGAGGTTCAACCCTTCAACAAAGTGACCAATGCATATTGGTTGAACCAATGCCGAACACCTTCAAACATACATTCTTTGACTTGTATTTCACTTGGGCCAATAGGCCGATCAAAAGTAAAGGCTTCTCCTGCCAATGCATTTTAACAAACATAAAAAGCTCCTAAAACAAAACCACATGCTGCAAACCCAAAATTGACAAATCAAAAATGCTATGTACAGGATGCATTGAGCCCTTGGTGCTCCTACACCAGAGAGATAGAAAGGTAGAGTTAGAGAGAGGGGATCAAAAGAGAGAGCAAGATAGAGAGATAGGGAGAGAGAGAGAGATTAAGAGGTAGGTACCGTTAGAGAGAGGGATAGAGGAGACATAGATATCTCTCCTAGGCTCAGTCTCCTCTATATCTTCCTCTTGTCCTCTCTACCTAAACCATAAACTTAAACCTCTAAACATTAACCCCAAACCCCTAAACCATAAACCCTAAACCCTAAATAATGCCCCTAAACCCTAGAAATGAGCAACCCTAAACCCCTAAACCATAAAACCTCTAAGCAACCCTAAACCTCTATCTCCCTATCTCTCCCAATCTCTATTGGTCCCCTTGCTCTCTCTCTCTCTAAACCCTAAACCCTAACCACTCAACTCAAGCAACCCTAAACCCATAACCCCTAAACCCTAAACCCTAACCCCTAAACCCTAAGCCCTAAACTTAAGCATCCCTAAACCCCTAAAGCCTAAATAATTCCCCTAAACACTAACCCTAAAGGTGTTCCCTAAACCTTATTTACTTAAGTAACCCTAAACTCATGTAAACCTCAAATAGTGAGGCAGGGAGAGATAGAAAGGTAGAGTTAGAGAGAGGGGATCGAAAAAGAGAGCAAGATAGAGAGACAGGGAGAGAGAGATAGAGAGGTAGGTATAGTTAGAGAGAGGGATAGAGGAGACAAAGATATATCTCCCAGGCTCAATCTTCTCTATATCTCCCTATTCTCCTCTCTACCCAAACCATAAACCTAAACCTCTAAACCTTAACCCATAACCCCTAAACCCTAAATAATACACCTAAACCCTAACCCCTAAACCCTAAAAATGAGAAACCCTAAACCCCTAAAACCCTAAACCATAAAACTTGGAAGCAACCCTGAACCTCTATCTCCCTATCTCTCCCAAACTCTATTGGTCCCCTCACTCTATCTCTCTCTAAACCCTAAACCCTAACCCCTAAACTCGAGCAAACCTAAACCCCTAACCCCTAAACCATAAAACCTAAATGATGTTTGTATGTTTGACAACATGGCTACATGATGGGGTTTCACTTGGACTTATGGTAGGAGACTCTTCAATGAAATGGATAGACATAGGAGTGGATGATGGTGTTGGAGTAGTATACATGTTATTAGGAGGTTATTTGTTAGGCTCAAGGATAGGAATTTGAGTACATGATGTTCTTAGATTCCTTGCTAATAGTCCTTGGGTCACATCCTTCATTGCTTCATGTGTTGATGGACTAGGATATGCATATAGTTTATGGATAATGATGGAAGATGTTGTGGGGTTAGGATTAGGATTGAGTGAATGGATATAAGAGGCCCAGATGGATTAGGATTGGGAGTGTTAGAGGGGGATGAAATTGGATTAGTGGATTTGGATGGCTCCATATCTTTGTTTTTATTTTTGTATTTTGTAAAGACTCTTTGGAGAAAAAATTTCAAGTGTTCATGGGTTGATAGATTAGAGCTTCAAATGTTTGATGGTGGATTAGCTAGTGAGTTATATGGTGGATGGATGATAGGGATTGATGGATTAGAAGATGGGTGGACTAATGCGTTAGTATTACAAGGATTGGAGGGAAATTATAAAATAATTCCCCTTTAACCCTAACCCCTAAACCCTAAACTTAAGCAACACTAGAAACTCATAAACCCTAAATAATTTACCCCTAAAGGTCTGAGAAACCCTAAACTCATAAACCCTAAATATGCCCCTAAACCTAAGCAACCCTAAACCTCTCTCTCTCCCAAAACCCCTAAACCCTAAATAATACCCCTAAAATCTAACCCCTAAACCATAAACCTAAGCAACCCTAAACCCCTAAACCCTAAACTTAAGCAACCCTAAACTCATAAACCCATCCAACTCTCTCTTTCTCTCCAAAATAAGAAAACTAGGACTCTCTCTCTCTACTTATCGCCCTATCTCTCCCCTCTCTCTCCCATCCATCTCCATCCTCTCTCCCTCTTCCTCCCTCTCCTCTCACATGTCGACAAAGAATATGGAAACAAGAAAACTAGGACATGCAAAGAGGGACGAGGATATAAATTGGGATGATGAAATAGAAACAAGATAATTTATGAAATTTCATTGGATGGGAAGAATGATGAGGAGAGGTAGAGAGGGGAGGGAAGTAGAGAGTGAGAGAGAGGATAGGAGGTAGAGACAGGAGGGAAGTAGAGAGTGGGAGAGGACCATAGGAGGTAGATAGGGGAAGGAAGAAGAGAGAGAGGGTAGAAGGTAGATAGGGGAGGGAAGCAGAGATTGAGAGAGAGGGTAGGAGGTAGATAGGGGAGGGAAGTAGAAAGTGAGAGAAAGGGTAAGAGGTAGAGAGGGAGGGGGAGAAGAGAGTGAGAGAGAAGGTAGGAGGTAGAGAGGTGAGGGAAGCAAAGACTTAGAAAGAAGGTAGGAGGTAGATAGGGGAGGGAAGTAGAGAGTGAGAGAGAGGATAGAAGGTAGATAGGGGAGGGAAGAAGAGAGTGAGAGAGAAGGTAGGAGGTAGAGAGGGGAGGGCGACAGAGACTCAGAGAAAGGGTAGGATGTAGAGAGGGGAGGGAAGTAGAGAGTGAGAGAGACGATAGGAAGTGAAACTACCCTTGTAGACATGTATGTAAAGTGTGGAATCATAGACAAGGCATGTCAATTGTATGATGTAACACCTCAAAGAGATGTTCTATAATGGAATGCAATGATTGCAAGATATGCAAAAAATTGATTTGTTGAAAAGGATTTAGAAAATTTCAAGCAAATCCAATTGGCATGTGTATTGCAAGTTATGCTCATCATAACGTGAGCATGTTATTGATTTCACATAATGCGAGTGTGTTACAATGTGCTCACATTATTCTCAAGGTTCTTTGATGTGTTTTTATCAGTTTTTAGCAAAATCTGGAGATAATTTGGAGCATGCTCCCCATCAAGATAGCAATTTTTTCAATGAAAAAACCAAAAAATACCACCACAATCTTAAGCTCTCTATTAGGTATCTAACCATATAATTTTTTTCACATTTTGAGTATGTTTAGTGTTTCATCTTGAATTTCTTTTGTTAGTGTGTCCATTTTTTGTCAAAAAGCAGTGTCTAGTATTTTTGACTTTTTTTTAACCATTCATTGAAATTTGAAATAAGTTATATTTTTAGAAACTAGACTCCATTCTACACGAATTCAAAAAAAAATTGATTTTTGATTAGTTTTCAAACATTTTAAGGGGAAGCAAGCTCAAATTTCTATTTTTTAGGATGTGTCCACTTTAAAAATTACTAAAAAATCAATTATTCATTAAAAAATTATCAAAAAAATTAGGGATAAACTACATAGTGTTAGATAATTTCTCACTAGAGTGATTATTGAAATACTAAAAAAAAGTTAACATTTTAGGGGGAGCACACTAGACCCTATGTTATGTTTTTTTGAAAAAAATAGGACCAATTTGTGTGCTCCCCCTTTTTGAACCCCTTAATCTCAACCATTTTTGAAAAAAATGAGTAGTTTAGAAACTAGATTCAGAGCACTACAAATTTTATTTTTGTTCCATCTTCAAATTTTGAGTGTATCTATCTTCAATTTCTTATTCAACATCAATGTTCCCTGATTTCAGAAAAAAAGTGGCAACTTAAGACCCCATTTTGGTCCCTCATCTTTGTGCACTTA
This sequence comes from Cunninghamia lanceolata, assembly GCA_027924645.1. Taxonomy (NCBI): domain Eukaryota; kingdom Viridiplantae; phylum Streptophyta; class Pinopsida; order Cupressales; family Cupressaceae; genus Cunninghamia; species Cunninghamia lanceolata. The sequence goes on from BSBN01000798.1 coordinate 4,008,824, forward strand.
CCCTAGTGTTATACGTGCTAGCATTATAATGAGAGCATGCTATAATGTGAATGCATTATAATGAGAGCATGTTATAATGTGAATGCATTATAATGTGAGCACATTATAACATGAGTGTGTTATTCACTACTTTGGAAAATTACAACCCTAAGGGTTGGATTTTCCTTCAGAATCCAACCCAAAGGGTTGGACCTACCTTTTGAATGCCAAAGACATGTTTTCAACAAAACATAGAAATCAACAAAATCCTAAGCATGCTCTCCATCGAGTTAACATGTTTTTAATGTTAATACAAAAAAAATGCTAGGATAACTTCAAGTTTTTTATTATCTTTCTAACCATGTAATTATTTCTAAAATTTGATAACATTAAGGTTTCTATCTTCAATTTCTTTTGCTAATGTGTTCTTTTTTTGTAGAAAACCTACGTGTAGTTTTTTTGGTGTCATTTTTTATGCGTTTGTTGAAATTTGAAAAAAATTACATTTTTAGATTCTAGACTCTATTCTATATACATTAAAAAATTAATTTTTGATTAGTTTTCAAAAAAATTAGGAGGGAGCATGCTCAAATTTTTATTATTTTAGGATGTGTCCACTTTGAAAATTTATTAAAAATCATATATTCATTAAAAATTAATAGAAGAATCAAATATAAACTACATGATGTTAGCTAATTTTCTACTGAAGCAATTTATGAAATACTTTTAAAAAGTTAACATTTTAGGGGGAGCACAATGGAAGCTATGTTAGATTTTTCTATCAAAAACAAGATCACTTTGTTTGCTCCCCCTATTTAAACCTCTTAATCTCCACCTTTTTTAGAAAAAAAAACTAGAGTTCAAGGACTACAAATCTTGTTCTTAAGTCACATATTCTAATTTTGCGTATAGCTATATTCAATTTCTCATCCGATATCAATTTTTACTAATTTCAAAAAAAAGTGGCCTCTTTTGACCCCCTTTTTGTTAAAATTAAGGAACACTGAGAGGGGGGTGAATCAGTGTTCTGCAAAACTTATTATTATGTTCCTTTTTTAATTTACCACATACATTCAAAAGAAAGAAACATGAACTCAAGAATAGGAGCAACAAGATCATCACACATGAACACTAGGATTTTACGTGGAAAACCAGTTAAGGGAAAAACCACGGTGGGGGTTAACCCACAAGATTTTATACTCTGTTAAAAGTATTACAAATGGGAAGGCACATGCCTTTAGGCACACTTCCCAGAGCTCATTGCTCAAACGAGGCTCACTACCTACAAGATTAATTACAAAGAGTTTACTAGAATGCGTGAACTGTAGAATAGCATCTAATAATGTAAGATTACAGTTCCGTTTAGGATCAATATACTGACTTCACACACTTCATCTCTCACTACCCTGTTTTACTATTTTCCATGATCCGAGCCTTAGATATCTAGTTCACACCTAATACTACCTTACTTTACACCTCTTATCTCATATTCGCACAACCATATCACAAAATTCTCACACCCATCAATTATATATATCTGCTATATGAAATTTCATCAACTGCAGTTAGCCTCAAGAAAACTTAGAGGCATATTCAAGAAAACTGTTATGTCGGCTGAATCCATGCAAAAATATCAATACATACCACAACTTATGAATTCAAGTCACCACACATGTCGGCCAATACCACTAGATCTCATAAATCACTCAACCAACCACTTTTCTTAATCTGCACGAGGATCAAACACCAAGTTGGCTTATTCTTCACTGGACTAGAGTATCTAACCAAAACTCGATACTCATATGCTTGTAACTTTCAATCCCTTCATCACCGGAGGCTAAATCTATAGATTTAGGTAGCCCTGACATCTCTTAACATTCCGTCAAATCTGTAGCACAATATGATTACCTGTAGAGAAATGTGGACCAAAATGTTGGACCCTATCATGTGCTCTGTTCCTATCTATTCAAACTTAGACAAATATGCAATCTGACTTTCGATATGATTAAATGATGTAATGCGGATGTGTTAGATAGATTTAGTTTCCATCAATGACAACACTTGGCATGCCTAGTAGTGTCTCTTGCCAACAATCGCCCCCTTTGGCATTGATGGCAACACTTAGTGAAAAATGACTAAATGTTAGAATAACTCCCACTTACTATGTACACTTGTGATTTCCAATGCTCCCCCTTTGATGAATTCCTAATTTTTCACTACTTTCCTCTCCCCCTTTGACATCAATGGCAAAGGTTGATGTCTAGATCCAAAAGTTCACACAAAACTCTATACATACTTCTGCATATGTACAAATAATTCTTATGTCTTATCTACATAAACTTAAACACATCACCAAAAATGTTTTTCAACAGTGCCAACTCATTGTCCCAACTTTTCTCCATGCCATCCAAAATTGAAATATGACCATTGAATAAGAAGGCCTATGAATTTGCCTTTCGTAGATTAGTGGGATCACATGTCAGAGCAGTAGCTTGAGCTTCTATTAATGCATTGAACATTGTTTCTAACTTAGGGAGAATCAATCCCCAGAGTTCACACATCCTTGCCACAATATTTTCTTTTTCTTTCACAAATTTCTTTATTTAATTAATCAAGTGAACTACTTGACATTCTTGACTTGTTGTAGATACTATCAAAAGGATTAAAGGATTGAGATACATTTGACAATTTTTGCTCAAACTCCTTTATTTTATTCTCAATGTCCTCTATAGATTTTGACCAAGATAGATAAAATTTGTACACATCTCCTTCTTTAGTGAGGTTATTTTGAATACTCTTTACACTAGTATCCAACATAATTCTATCATTGGCAATTATTATTTTTAGTTCACTAAATCTTTTATCATTAAATTCATTCTGGACTTTGACTTCTGCTAACTTTTCAAAAGACTCGAAGTGAGTACTTACAAGGTTTATCAGATTCTTCAACTAACCAGAGGGGGATATTGATGAATCCTTCTGAAATGTAGGCATGATTTTCTCCAAAATCCCAAATGCAAGACCAAGAAGCTCACTATCTTCTATATGGAATTTCAAAATTTCCTTTCTGGCCTTAGCTTGTGGAAAAGAGGCCAACTTCATCTTCTGTACCGGTGACAGAGCATCAAAATTGATTGGACCTTGTATTATGTCTAGATCTTCTACAACATGTTTATCTTTCTCCAAATTTTCTTTCACTGCTTCTGTAGTGCCTCTTGCCCAATATGATGTTTCAGTCTTATGCTCATTAGCTCTTGCATCTACTCCCTTTTCAGAGTCAACCACATTGTCTTGCTTATCATTTTCATTCTTTTTCTTTACTTCTACTCTCTCTGCATCATCAGTAATGTCTTCTGCATTCTTTTCTGGAGGATTTTGTGTATCCTCAGCAGCAACATTATTGTCATTTTTATCAAATTCCTCAACATCTAGAATGGAGGAATCAATTCCATCATTTGTTTCTTCTTTTTGACCTTCCTTGTCCTCAACCTCTTCTACTTTCTTCTCCTTAATCTTCTCATAATCACATTCATTAGGAGTATTTATATTCATTTCTATATTTTCTTCACCAGATTGGTCTGAAGGAATCTGAGTATCCTCTGCACCATCATCATTATCTTCCTTCACCAACTCTTCATCTTCTCTATTTGATATTTCCTCTTTTGGAGCATAGAAAACATTTGCCTCATCTTGTTGCTCATCTTCCTTCAACTCATCATCATTTGTAATGGATGTGTCATCAACAGGTTCTTCAGTTACAACATAGAACTTATTCTTGTCTATGGCTTTCCTCAAAATTTGTTCTGTTTCTTTGACAACTTCATCAATGTCCAATAATTAGCTTATTCATCCTAATTTTGCTTTTGAATTCATTTTTAACTTCTTTGAAAATTTTATTTGCTTCCTTCTTAGAGATTACTAGACACAAACTGGTAACACATGTTCTCCTAGCTCCAAATCCTTTGCTTTGGTAGCCTCTTTTCCCATCTCCAAAAAGTCACTTAGACTCTTAGGAAGTTCTGAAAAAATTTCCACAAGTGCTCTGTTGAACGTATTTAAGTATTTAACAGTAGCATCCTCCAAAATTCTCTTGTTGGCTTTGTCAAAGCTGTCATAATATTCTATTATGGGCTTTAAATTCCCATGAACAATTATTGCATTCACAATATCTTTAGCTAACAGGGTGGATTTTTTAATTTTTAGTCTTTTGCTTACCCTTACACTTCCAGAGGGCTTGTCTTGGCAACCCTTGATGCTTCTTTCTTTGACTTTCTGCTTCTGGAGGGCTTCTCCTTAGATACTTTAGCAGCCTCAGTGCCTGAAGCTTTCAACTCTTTAATCTCATCATCTAAATCTATCTCTTCCTCATCCTCTTTCTGCACACTTACATGTGAACTTTTTCCCTTTACTTTTATTCTTTTTCCTTCCTTACTGGTATGTTTTTCTGCACTAGGAGAAGGTGATGCACTGGATGTTATACCAAAACTTCTAGTAGTCCTTGTCTTAGAAGAAGATTCTACCGAAATACTTTCCTATTCCCTATCCTGCTTCTCCTTCTTAGCTTTCTCTATCCCTTCCCTATTTTGTTTCACAACTTCCTTTGCTATTCCAATACTTTCAACATACCTTTCAACTAGCCTTTGGATGTTTCTCTTGATTTCTAGTTTCTAGAGCTCAACATAAAGTTTCAAACTAAGCTCTCTATATGTACCAAATCTCTCAACTAAGGTATCTTTTGGTTTGATCAGAAGGTGTTAAGCATACATTTCTAGTATTTGTTCATCAACTTCATACCCCATGGGCATGATCCATATAGTCCTCGGTTCAACTGCTTCCATCAAGCATTGATTTGTTTCCACCATGAAACAAATTATATCCTTGTATTTTTCTATCACAGACATATGGATTCTTTCCCTTGATTGCATCATGTTCTAGAAGTTATTGAAATATCACCAAAGAGTAGTCCTTTGGGCATTGGAGTCACCAATACTGTGCAAGTGCACTCTGATTTGTATGGCAACATGCTTATCATTGGTCCAACATAGGCTTTTCTTCCAAGGTAACTCATTCATGAAATAAAAAAACAAACACAAGACCAACGTACCATACTTGAGAGTATTCTTCTTGTCCTTCTTGATCTTGTTCAAATTCTCCATTAACTAGTTTTGCAGTAGCTCACACAAGTCATAGTCATCATTATCTCTTAACATCTGATAGGCAACATAAATTGCAATACCAGATATAGAGTTTTCCCTGCTGGAGTGATATATCTTATATCCAATCACCATAGATACAAATTTGACATCTGGATTAGTTATATCATTTATTGTCATTGCCCTCTTATCAAACTTTGATCCAGTAGCTTTAGTCACAGTCTGATTCTTTACTGATTTTAACATTGGCAGTCCACCAAATTAGTTTAATCCTGCTACCGCCTTAATGGCATCCTTGGTGATCTTGAAGGGTTTCCTCAACCACATGAATTCAACATGCATCTGACTTAGTACATACTAGACCCACTCATCTTCACCGAAGGATGGGAACCCAATAAGTTGAATGAGATGTTTGACTTATAGCACCTTATACTTAGGTTTAAGACCATGAATCTCATCCCTTAGATGATTCTTGAACAAATCTACTAAGTTTGAATCCCCAAACTCATCTATGCTAGCATGAATATAAGCCCTAATATCTTCAATGTGCAACACACCATGCGGAAAATTTGAAAAGGCACCTAATGGATTGACCTCTACAGATTTGTGTGGATGCTTTTTGAATTTAGGTTGGGGCCTTTTGTGATGTCAACAACCAATGGAGTAGCCATATCCAGAGATTGCAAATTCAGAGAGTTTCACAGAGAATACCTTGTTTCACCAGTTAGGGTTAGCTATCGAATTTTCTTTTCACACTTCAACTCTTTGAAATCTCATCTCATACACTCTTCTTGTTCTCTTCAAATGCAAAGTGAATCAAATGTTTGAGTAAATGACCTTTTATGCTCCACAAAACCTAATTCACCATTGTAATAAATGATTTGCTCTAATACATTTGGTTACATTGTTTCTGCATACAGTTAATCTTCAATTTTTCCGCAATCAATTGCATTAGCTTCTTTTCTTCTGGAATTTGCTTCAATAGATTTGCAATAGGCATCTTTATCTTCATTCATGATGCCAGATTCAGGCACCCACTTACTAACAAGGGGAATTAGATTTTCAATGTAGCTCCCCTTGAGCTAGAGCTCCTATTTCAATTCCCGAAGGAATTATTAGCACCAGATTCTGGTGTGGACCCATCACCATCATTCATTGCACCTTTCTTCACCCATGTTTTGTTCATTTCATTCTAGATCTCATTATCTACTTTTCCCTTGCCTTTATCTAGTCTCTGCATATTCTGATTTCTATTTACTGGACCTTTTCTATCATCATTCCTACTTCTGCAGAATCTTGCAATATGACCGGATCTAATGCAATTAAAGCATATAACATTTCTTGACTCATTTACTTGATTTCCTCTTGATCTACACTAATTAGCCATGTGTCCAAATCTATTGTATGCAAAACATTTGCCACTGAAAGAATTGACATTTCCTTTATTGTTAAAGTTATTCATCATCATACTTCTGCATTCATTTGATCTATGACCATGGTTAAGTGCAAGAAGATGGGTGACCAAAAAGGGGTCTTAAGTGGCCACTTTTTTTCTAAAATCAAGAAATACTGGCCTTGGATGAGAAATTGAGCATAGTTACACTCAAAATTTGGAGATGCAACCAAAACAATGTTTGTAGTGCTCCGAGTCTACTTTCTAAACTACTATTTTTTAAAAAAATGGTATAGATTAAGGGGTTCAAAAGAGGGAGCCACAGAAATTGGTGTTGTTTCTGTCAAAAAAACATAACATAGAATGTTTTGTGGCTCCCTCAAAAGGTTAACTTTTTTTTGGTATTTTTAAAATCGCTTTGGTAAGAAATTAGCTAACAGCATGTAGTTTATGCTCAATTTTTTTGATATTTTTTTATGAATATTTGATTTTTTACTAATTTTCAAAGTGGAAACATCCTAAAAAATTGAATTTTGGCCATGCTACCCCTATAAATTTTGAAAACTAATTGAAAATAATTTTTTCTCTTTTTTTTTTAATGTGTAGAATGGAGTCTAGTTTCTAAATATGTAATTTTTTTGAAATTTTAATCAATGGTTAATTATGAAAAAAAGATCAAATAGTGGGTTTTGCCCAAAACCAGACACACAAACAAAGGAAATTAAAGATGAAAGGCTTAACATTGTCAAAATGTGAAAAACATTACATCATTAAATAGCTAAGAGAAAGCCTAACATTACCTAGGTGTTTGATTTGTTTGACCTTGAAACACGTGCAAATCTGAGGGTTAGCACGAACAAAATTATGTGAAATCTTGAAGAATTTGCAAAAACACGTTTGTGGATATTGAAAAGGCATTCCAAGCCTTTGGGTTGGAAATCCAAAGCAAATCCCAAGCCCAAGGCTTGGGATTCCCAAAGCACGACATAACATGAGCATGTTATGTTGTGTTTTTTTGCTTTTTTGCATGTTTGCCGGTGTTTTCCCAGTTTGACATAATGCGAGTACATTATAACATGCTCGCGTTATGTCTTCCTTTGAATGAGATATGTTCAAATTTCATAAGTATGTTTCATGGATGTTTATATCTATTCTTGTAGGTATGTATGCATGCTTGTATGTATGTACATGTATGCATGCTTGTATGTATGCATCTTTGTATGTATGTATGTAAGTGTTTTGGGTTTAGTGTATATAAGGACCTAAGCCTATATAGTTTTGAGGGATCAGGGCTTAAGTAATAGGTAGAGGGTAGAGGGTTGAGGGTTATAGTTGAGGGTTAAGATTAAGGTTGTTGAGTGTATAAGATTAAGTGTGTAAGGCGCAGGGATTAGGGTTTAGGGTTTACGATATGGATTGAGGGTATATAAGGCATAGGGTGACTTGGGTTGAGAGCACATATGGTTTGGGTTTGATTTAAGTATAGGGTTGAGGCACAATATTCAAGGTTTAGGATATAAGGATGAGGTTATATGGTCTAGGGATGACAGTTTGAGGGTGTAGGCTTCAGGTTCAAGGTATAGGGTTGATGGTTGAGGTATTAGGGTTTAAGTATATTGTTGAGGGTATACGGTTGAGGGTTTAGGAATAGGTTTTAGGGTTTACGGTTTAAGCATTAAGGGTTGAGGGATAGGGTTTAAGGTTTAGGGGTAAGGGATTAGGGTTTAAGGTATAGTGTCTTGGGTTGAGGGTTTAGGAATAGGGATAGCATTTAGGGTTTAGGGATGAGGGATTGGGGTTGATGGTTGAGGGTTGAGGGATTAAGGTTTAAGGTATAACTTGCTAAGGATTGAGTGTTTAAGGATAGGGTTTAGGGTTGAGGGATTAGGGTTTAGAGTTGAGGGATTAGGGTTTAAGGAATAGTATTAAGGGTTAAGGATTTAGGGATAGGGTTTAGGGCTGAGGGATTATGGTTTAGGGTTGATGGATTAGGGTTTTAGGAATATTGTTGAGGGTTGAGGGTTTAGGAATAGGGTTTAGGGTTGAGGGATTAGGGTTTAGGGTTGAGGGATTAGCATTTGGGTTGATGAATTAGGGTTTAATGTTGAGAGTTGAGGGTTGAGGGTTTAGGGTTTAGGGATAGGGTCGATGGTCAAGGGATTAGGGTTAAAGTAGAGTGTTGAGGGTAGAGGGATTAGGGATAGGGTTTAGGGTTGGAGGTTTAATGATTGAGGGTTGAGGCTTTAGTGCTGAGGGTTAAGGGATTGGGGTTTAAGATATAGTGTTGAGCATCGAGGGTTAATGGATAGGTTTTAGGGTTTAAGTTTTAAGGGTTAAGGGTTGAGGGATAGGGTTTATGGTTTAGGGATAAGGGATTAGGGTTTAAGGTATAGTGTCAAGGGTTGAGGGTTTAGGAATAGGGATAGCATTTAGGGATCAGGGTTGAGGGTTGAGGAATTAGGGTTGAGGGTTGAGGGATTAGGGTTTAAGGTATAGTGTCGAGGGTTGAGGGTTTATTGATAGTGTTTAGGGTTGAGGGTTGAGGGATTAGGTTTTAGGCTTGATGGATTAGGGTTTAAGGTATAGTGTTGACGGTTGAGGGTTTAGGAATAGGGTTTAGGGTTGACAGATTAGCGTTTAATGTCAAGGTTAGGGTTAGAGTGTCGAGGGTGGAGGGATTAGGGATAGGGTTTAGGGTTGAAGGTTTAAGGATTGAGGGTTGAGGCTTTAGGGATGAGGGTTTAAGGATTAAGATATAGTGTCAAGTGTTGAAGGTGTAGGGATAGGGTTTAAGTTTTAAGGGTTAAGGGTTGAGGGATAGGGATTAGGGTTTAAGGTATAGTGTTGAGGGTTGATGGTTTAGGGATAGGGTTTAGGTTTGAGGGATTAGGGTTTAGGGTTGATGAATTAGGGTTAAATATTGAGGGTTGAGGGTTGAGGGTTTAGGGATAGGGTTGATGGTCAATGGAGTAGGGTTAAAGTAGAGTGTTGAGGGTAGAGGGATTAGGGATAGGGTTTAGGGTTGAAGGTTTAAGGATTTAGGATTGAAGCTTTAGGGATGAGGATTAAGGGATTAGGGTTTAAGATATAGTGTCGAGTATCGAGGGTGTAGGGATAGATTTTAAGGTTCAAGTTTTAAGGGTTGAGGGATAGTATCGAGCCTGTTGAGGGTTTAGGAATAGGGATAGTGTTTAGGGTTTAGGGATGAGGGATAAGGGTTGATGGATTAGGGTTGAGGTTTGATGGATTAGGGCTTAGGGATAGGGTTTAGTGTTGAGGGATTAGGGTTTAAGGTATAGTGTTGAGGGTTTAGGGTAGAGGGATTAGAGTTAAGGGTTGAGGGATTAGGGTTTGACGTTGAGTGTTGAGGGTTGAGGTTTTAGGGTTAAGGGTTTAGGGATAGGGTTTAGGGTCGAGGGATCAAAGTTAAGGGTTGAGGGATTAGAATTTGACATTGAGGGTTGAGTACATTGAGGTTCGAGGGTTGAGGGTTTCGGGATAGGGTTGAGGGTTGAGGGATTAGGGTTAAAGTAGAGTGTCAAGGGTATAAGGATTAGGGATAGGGTTAGAGGGATTAGGGTTTAAGGTATAATATTGAGCCTATTGAGGGTTTAGGAATAGAGACAGCATTTAGGGTTTAGGGATGAGGAATTAGAATTGAGGGTTGAGGGATTAGAGTTGAGGGTTAAGGGATTAGGGTTTAGGGACAAGGTTTAGGGTTAAAGGTTGAGGGATTAAGGTTTAAGTTATAGTGTTGAGGTTAGGGATAGGGTTTAGGGTTGAGGGATTAGAGTGAAGGGTTAAGGGATTAGGATTTGATGGTGAGGGTTGAGGGCTGAGGCTTTAGGGTTTAGGGTTTAGGGATAGGGTTGAGGGTTGAGGTTCAAGGGTCGACAGTTTAGGGATAGGGTTGAGGGTTGAGAGTTGAGGGTTGAGGGTTGAGGGTTAAAGTAGAGTTTCGAGGGTATAAGGATTAGGGATAGGGTTGGACGGTTTAGGGATAAGGGATTAGGGTTTAAGGTATAGTATCGAGCCTGTTGAGGGTTTAGGAATAGGGATAGTGTTTAGGGTTTAGGGATGAGGGATTAGAGTTGAGGGTTGATGGATTAGGGTTGAGGGTTTAGGGTTGAGGGATTAGAGTTAAGGGTTAAGGGATTAGGGTTTGGCATTGAGTGTTAAGGGTTGAGGTTTTAGGGTTGAGGGTTTAGGGATAGGGTTGAGGGTCGAGGGATCAGAGTTAAGGGTTGAGGGATTAGGGTTTGATGTTAAGGGTTGAGTACATTGAGGCTCAAGGGTTGAGGGTCGAGGGATAGGGTTGAGGGTCAAGGGATTAGGGTTAAAGTAGAGTGTCTAGGGTATAAGGATTAGGGATAGAGTTAGAGGGTTTAGGGATAAGGGATTAGGGTTTAAGGTATAGTATCAAGCCCGTTGAGGGTTTAGGAATATTGATAGTGTTTAGGGTTTAGGGATGAGGGATTATGGTTGAGGGTTGATGGATTAGGGTTGAGGTTGACGAATTAGGGCTTAGAGATGGGGTTTAGGGTTAAAGGACTAGGGTTTAAGGTATAGTGTTGAGGGTTTAGGGATAGGGTTTAGGGTTGAGGGATTAGAGTTAAAGGTTGAGGGATTAGGATTTGACATTGAGAATTGAGAGTTAAGTTTTTAGGGTTGACGGTTTAGGGATAGGGTTGAGGGTTGAGGAATCAGAGTTAAGGGTTGAGGGATTAGGGTTTGACGTTGAGGGTTGAGTGTTGAGGTTCGAGGGTTGAGGGTTTAGTGATAAGGTTGAGGGTCGAGGGATTAGGGTTAAAGTAGAGTGTCAAGGGTATAAGTATTATGGATAGGGTTAGAGGGTTTAGGGATAAGGGATTAGGGTTTTAGGTATAGTATCAAGCTCATTGAGGGTTTAGGAATAGGGATAGTGTTTAGGGTTTAGGGTTGAGAGATTAGAGTTGAGGGTTGAGGGATTAGGATTGAGGGTTGAGGGTTGAGAGATTAGGGTTTAAGGTATAGTGTTGAGGTTTTAGGGATAGGGTTTAGTGTTGAGGGATTAGAGTGAAGGGTTGAGGGATTAGGATTTGATGTTGAGGGTTGAGGGTTGAGATTTTAGGGTTTAGGATTTAGGGATAGGGTTGAGGGTCGAGGGATTAGAGTTAAGGATTGACGGATTAGGGTTTAACATTGAGGGTTGAGGGTTAAGGTTTGAGGGTCGAGGGTTTAGGGATAGGGTTGAGGGTTAAGGGATTAGGGTTAAAGTAGAGTGTGGAGGGTAAAAGGATTAGGGATAGGGTTGGAGGGTTTAGGGATAAGGGATTAGAGTTTAAGGTATATTATTGAGCCTGTTGAGGGTTTAGGAATAGGGATAGTGTTTAGGGTTTAGGGTTGAGGGATTAGAGTTGAGGGTTGAGGGATTAGGGTTGAGGGTTGAGGGATTAGGGTTTAGGGTTGAGGGATAAGGTTTAGGGTTGACGGTTGAGGGATTAGAGTTTAGGGTTAAGGAATTAGAATGAAGGGTTGAGGGATTAGGATTTAGCGTTGAGGGTTGAGGGTTGAGGTTTTAGGGTTTAGGGTTTAGGGTTTAGGGATAGAGTTGAGGGTTGAGGGATTAGAGTTAATGGTTGAGGGATTAGGTTTTAAAATTGAGGGTTGAGGGTTGAGGTTCAAGGGTCAAGGATAGGATTGAGGGTCAAGGAATTAGGGTTAAAGTAGAGTGTCAAGGGTATAAGGATTAGGGATAGGGTTGGAGGGTTTAGGGATAAGGAATTAGGGTTTAAGGTATAGTATCGAGCCCGTTGAAGGTTTAGGAATAGGGATAGAATTTAGGGTTTAGCGATGAGGGATTATAGTTGAGGATTGAGGGATTAGGGTTGAGGGTTGAGGGATTAGGGTTTAGGGATAAGGTTTAGGGTTTAGGGTTGAGGTAGAAAAGGAGTGACTAAGAGACATAGAGAAGGGAGAGGTAGAGAGGTGAGGGGGAGAGATAAATGAGATATAGAACATGAGCTAATGGAACTAGAGGTGAGATATTGTAAAGGTGCTATCAAAGGTGAGATGAGAACAAATATTTATGGATAAATCTATAGCAGGACAAAACATGAGAGTGTTATAATGTGCTCACATTTTGTCCTACTATAGAAATGGTAAAAAAGTGTTGACCACTGTGATCCAGGCCCACATGCTCTATTTTCATGCTAATTATGTGTGTGTTCCTACAAAAAAAATGTGCTTTCATGCTGTTGGGAAGTTCACATGCACATTTTACACATTCTACCACATTTGCATGATCTTTCCATCACCTTTTCTACTTTTCCAACTTGAGAAGGAGGAAATAACATAGTTTTCACACAAACTTTGATATTTATCTATTCAAGTTTCAATTTTTGTAGTATTGCAATGTTAATTGTGATTCAATTTTAGGAATTTAACATTATAGATTGGTTAATAGTATTGTTGTTAGTAATTATATTTGAGTGTTATTCAATTTAACATTGAAAAGGAAGAAATGGTGAAAAACTCAAATTGTTGAGGAGTTTGATGCAAGGAGAAAAAAACACTACATAATTGGGTACTCTCTCCATTCGAATCTCTATTTTTTAGGTATGTCAATCCTTTACATGCATGTTCTTTACATTTTCCTTAATTCTATTTGAATTAATTTATCATGCTTTATCATACATGTTTAAAATAGACACATTCCCAATCAATAAAGTAGCCTACAATCTCACATGATGCCATGTATATTTTCTACACTTGGGCTCTTTAATAATTATGTGTAATAAACAAACCTTAACATACCATGATGTCAAACTATACAAGAATAAATTCTTACAACATAATAAAAATACAATCCCACTATTATCTTGTCATATTAACAAGTTAAAATACAAATGAATAGGTGCCAAGATCATACAAGTATGCACATGACATGATGATTTCTATGCACATATCTTGGGCTAAGACATTCCTTATGCACCTATTCATGATGATTTGTACATGTACATGACACAACAATATTTCAAAATTTCATAATTGTCCTTTGTTAGCACATGATGGTGGCTATCTTGATCGACTATGTACCATTCAATACCCTAAATTACGAAGATTAGTCTAATGATTTTTATGACAATCCTAGGTATGTGATGCAGAGGTGGGGTTCAACTCAATCCAAAGGGATCATACCAATAGTTTCTTCAAATTTCATAAGCTTTCCTCTAAAGAAATCTCCCTATACAAAGGTACAAAGAGGGTCTTCGATACTCCAAAACCTAACAAGGCTACTAGAGGTCTTCTTACCCCTCAGGAACTTAGACAACCATTCTAAACCCTTACTGAAGTCTACACTCTTCAATTGTTGTCTATTCCTTCACAAGCCACCCAAATCCTAGTATCCCTAGTACCAACAAAACACCTTCTCAATTCCAAATCCTAGTAGCCCTAGTAACAACAAACATGTCAAATTGGGTCTTCCTCAACCTTTTCAAGCATGAAGCCCCATGTACTCTTTTCATGGCTGCAATAATTTTATTTGTAGGCTTTGTACCTATTTTGGTTGAGTGACATTTACTCTTTTACATGATGATTGTATGTACATTTACTATGAAGAGTTGAATGACCTATATTTTAGTTATTTGTATGGATTCATTTCTTAGGAACTAATATTGGTCTCTTTATCATGCTATAGACAAATTCTCAGTCATGTCGAGGAAACAATCAAGAATTAAACCAACACAGGAAGACATAGAAGCTAAGAATGCAATGAAAGTAGTGGCTATGAGGGAACTTCGTGAGAAGAGGAAATTGTACACGATAAATGAAGACATGCCAATTGAAGAGGAACCACAACCATCACAAAGAGATATGGTATTGGCAGCACAAAGAGAACAAATGCAAAAACTTTGTGCTATGAGAGATTTGAATACCATAGTTGGAGACACATCCTCTACCACAAGTCAACATGTAGGGACACCATCTACCACATCTCAAGTTGAGAGTACATCATCACTCACATGTGATGAAGGAGGTGTGCCATCTTTCCCATCTCAACCTCAAGGTATGTCATCTATTCCATCTTTGATCTAAGGTATGCCATCTTGCCCATCTCATTTAAACATTAATGAAATTCCTAATGTTGAGATGAATTTACCTAACTTAACACTACCTAGAATTTTGCACAGAAAGCCAAAGTATTTGATTGATATTGATGAGAACTTTTTGCAGCCAATGGAAGGTAAGATTCCAAAATGCACTTGTAGAAGATATGCTCATAAGATTTGGAGATTGTTCTTTTAAAAGTTAAATGAGACTGCAAGATGTCAACTATTCATTGAAATGATGCGAAGTATAAAGTATAGGTCCATCATGAAGTTTCTTGGGTTGAGAACATCAGAGGCTTCAAGTGAAAAATCTATTGTCAAGAATCTAATGAGTGTGTATGAGAGTGTGGGTAACACCTCACATACAAAAGATAGTAATGCAACATGACGTGTGATTACATCAACTATAATAAGTAGTCAAACAAGGAAAGCTCATCTCATTAGAAAGACAAGTCATGAATTGAGAATTAATAGGAAAACTTTATCAAGAGCCGTTGGAAGATGCCAAAGAATTGAGGACACTAATGCCAATGAATTATGGGTGTTCTCAGGGAGACTACCACGAAAAGATAAACCAGTTGTCGAAGCATTGAGATCACTAATTGAAGACTTTTAGAAGAATTACACAAGGGTATTTCTGAATCAAAGGGATGTGGTAAGAAGGAGAATTGATAGTCATAACTGTGAGCCACATCCAAAGCATTTTTTGGATGAGACTCAAACATAGTTTTATGGTAAATTTCTAGAGAAGTATCCTCAAATTAAAACTTGTCAAAGATATTTTGAAATTCTAAAACCCTTCTATATCAAGATAAATCACACATGAACTACTTGTTGTTGTAGATTACATATTGAATTTTCTAACCATTTTGATGTTTATAGGTCTATATGTTTAGATATGCATACTAACAATGTTTTGTAGGGTTGTACCATACATGCCCCACCAACATCTTCAAGAGACTTCATATCAAGAATTTTATGTGAAAGAGAGGAAGGTCAAATATTCTACAAGAAATTATGCTAGGATGGCACATGTCATCGTTACAGTGGCTTCCAACATTTACCAATATGTGAACATATGGAAAGAACACATGCGGTTGGAAATGAACTAGTAGAGTTTGGCAAGTATAAAATAGTGGCATACAATACAAAAGATGGTAAAGAAGGAAAAGAGGTGTGAATTAGTTATTGAAAACATTCCAGTGTATCAGTTTATACCTATATTTCATGATAGCATAGTGTATGAGTATGCAAGACATGCCCATAGAGCTCGACGGTTGGACTTGCAATTCAAGTTATGCAAGGACACATTTCTAGTTGGTAGCATTGTTTCAATCACCAACTTTGCAAAGAACTATAGTCTATAGCCACAACATGTGGTGTAATCACAATATTACAACTCCACACAAGTTTTTATATTTCTGCACATCGCATTCATTCATTGTGAATGATAGTACAAAGGATGACATTAAGATCATAAGAGAGTATAACATCTATATTAGTGATGATCACACACATTCTATAGAGTTCGTGCAGGGTTGCTTTTAGGTGTTCTACAATGATTTAGCTAGAAGGGGCATATCGTTCAATCAGCATATCATATGGTTGGATAACTGTGCGTCACAATTCAAGAACTCACAGAATTTCTATTGGCTGAGTAGGAGGCATACTTTTACAGGCATTCAGCATATGTTGAACTTTGTGAGGCCGGGCATGGAAAGGGGGAGCATGATGGTGCAAGATCATGTATCAAAAGAGTCATAGCATGAGAAGAGTTAAAGTATAAAGACAATGCAAAGTTGACAGATGCAAAATCGATTGTCAAGTGGTGTAATGCTTCCATGGGTCCAGGTAATGAAGGTAAGTCTTCAGTTCATAGATTTTTTTGGTTGATAGATGATACTAACATTGCACCATATGAGGACTTTTCTACACTGACAAGATCAAGTGAAATGCACTCTTTTAGAAGCTCAATTGTAGGTTCATGGAGTATCCATATATGAAAGATGTCATGCTTTTTTTCTTCCTATACAATTCAATCTTGGGATGAGTGTGAGTCAAAGGGATGGGTTGACGAATGGAAGTTAAGTTATCTTAGCCCACTTAACACGTATCGACCCCCGACGACACTAGAACTAACACAGATGGAATCATCAGTTGACTTTGACCACATATCAAATCTAGTTCAATCAGGTAATATATCTATTTGCATAGTTCTTAAAATTCCTAATGTCATCTTACTTTGTAGTGTTTTGTAATGTTGACTAATTTCATCTAATTTTCTACACATATCAATGTAGGGCATGCATATGCAGTTATTGTAGATGAAGATAATGAAGAGGGAACGGATTATTACTTATGTCATTGTGTTGAGGCCAAAAAGAAATTGGAGGCCCCCAATTACAGATGGAGAAAACATCGAATACCCTACAGGCTCAGTGGTTATTACTGGAACATGGCTCAGAATGTACCCACATAAGAGTGTTAATGTTTGGCTGTTCCAGGGACTTTGACATGCATCAAAGATTCTTCATTACTCAAACCTTGTCATGGCATCCAATGTTAATTTGATACAGTATCAGGGTAGACCTTTGAATAAAAACTTGTGGAAGGTGCGTGAGTCTAACCATGAAGCAATACTTGACACAATAAAGAGTAGAGAAAACTCGGATGGTTCATTGGATTAATTTGTAAGTATTCACATTGATTTTGTAAATTCATGTTACATTGATTTGTAAATATGCACATTAATTTGTAAGGTTTTTCTTTTTTTATTTGCTATTGCATTTTTACACATATACACATTTTTACATCATGTTATGCTTCATGGGTTAGACCTAAGTGATGGATGAAGTTGATCTAGAGAATAATGTATAAAATCTAGGTAATGTATAAAATATAGGTGTCTCTAGGTGTCTTGGTTTCTAACTAGATAATAGGTGTCTTTAATTGTGTCTTAGGTATATATGATATGTCAACTAGGTAGATAGAGACTAGAAAATGGGTGTCTTAGGTGTCCTGCATCTACTAGACTACATTTGTCTTAGGTCTTAGGTGAGGCCACATGAGCTTCCACCTTCATGTGGTTGGCCTTGTCAGTATAGAATATTTATATTTCTTGAAGCTAAGGGAAGCTCTTTGTCTTAATAGGAAAATTTTATCGACTTCATTGCACTAATGGTGTAGGGGCACCTAGGTTGTCATGTCTCCAAGAGGGGTCAAAACATGAAATTTTATTTTGATTGAGTCAATTGTATGTAATAAGGTCTTCTAAGACCATTTAATTTTTTTTTAAGTCACTTTGAGTCATTTGGGGTTAGTTTGAGTCTTTGAGTCTTGTTGCAAAAAAGTGTCAATGTTGTCAAGTTGCACAAAGCAACTTTTACATTTTTGGTGTCCTGCTCCTGATGCGACCAAATTGATAGTTCCAACGCATTCGGATGGCTATGTTTATGTTAGGCATGGTTTTTTTTTCACCTAAACATGTCAAAATAGTCTGAGCTACATTGTACCGGACAATATCTCTAAAGAGTCCAAAGTGCAAAAAGGCAGCAATCTTTGACGAGATGTTACTCAAAAATCATGTCACATAGAAACATTTTGTCTAAGGAAACATGATCATGTAGATTGACTCTACAATAACCTCTCTATTTTTTATATTTCTGAGGCATTTGCCCATGGTGAAAGGTTTTCTACTACCCCCAAAAATCGTCAGAAGGAGGCAATGTAAAGTTGCAAAGGGGTGCAACTTTCATCTTGCTCCTGATGCAACCAAATAACTATTCCAATGCTTCTAGATGGGGTACATTTATGCTAGGTATGGTCCTATTTTTCACCCAAACATGTCAAAATAGTCCGAGCTACATTGTATCGATGATATCCCTGAAGAGTCCAAAGTGTAAAAAGGCAGTAATATTTGATGAGATGTTACTCAAAAACCATGTCACTTAGAAATATTCTTTCTAAGCCAACGTGATCATGTAGGGCTCCTCTACAATAACCTCTCTCAGTTTTTTATATTTCTAAGGTATTTGCCCATGGTGAAAGGTTTTCTGCTGCCCTAAAAATTGTCAGGAGGTAGTGTAAAGTTGTAAAGGGGTGTAGCTTTAGCCCTGCTCTTGATGCAACCAAACTGACTATTCCAATGTGTCTGGATGGGTACATTTACACTAGGCATGGTCTTTTTTTTCACCCAAACATGCCGAAACAGTCTAAGCTACATTGTACTGATGATATCCCTAAAGAGTCCAAAGTGCAAAAAGATAGCAATCTTTAACAAGATGTTACTCGAAAATCGTGTCACTTAGAAATATTTTGTCTAAGGTAACGCGATCATGTAGAATCTCTCTAGAATAACCTCTCTCAGTTTTTTATATCTATAAGGTATTTTCCCATGGTGGAAGGTTTTTTGTTGCCCCAAAAATCATCAAAAGGAGGTAGTGTAAAGTTGCAAAGGGGTGTAACTTTCGTCCTGCTCTTAATGTGACCAAACTAACTATTCCAATGTGTTTGGATGGCTACATTTACACTATGTATGGTCTTTTTTTCACTCAAACATGTCAAAACAATCTAAGCTACATTGTACCAACGATATCCTAAAGAGTCCAAAGTGCAAAAAGACAACAATCTTTAACGAGATGTTACCAAAAATTATGTCATTTAGAAACATTCCATCTAAGGTAACATGATCATGTAGAGTCCCTCTACAATAACCTCTCTTGGTCTTTTATATCTCTAAGGAATTTGCCCATGGGCGAAAGGTTTTCTGCTGCCCCAAAAATTGTCAAAGGATGTGCAATGTAAAGTTGCAAAGGGGTGTGTAACTTTCATTCTGCTACTGTTGTGACTAAACTGACAGTTTGAACACATCGGTATGGGTACATTTAGGCTAGGCATGGTCCTGTTTTACACCCAAACATGCCAAAATAGTCTGAGCTACATTGTACCGGTGGATATCCCTGAAGAGTCCAAAGTGCAAAAAGGTAGCAATCTTTGATGAGTTATTACTCAAAAACTGTGTCACTTAGATACATTTCATCTGAGGCAACATGATCATATAGGGTCCCTCTATAATAACCTCTCTTAGTTTTTATATCTCTAAGGTGTTTTCCCATGGTAAAAGGTTTTCTGCTGCCCCAAAAATCATTAGAAGGAGGCAGTGTGTAAAGTTACAAAGGGGGTGTACCTTTTGTTCTTCTCCTCACGTGGCCAAAATGATAGTTCTAATGCATTTGAATTGGTATGTTTTGGCTAGATATGGTCCTGTTTTGTACCCAAACATGCTGAAACAGTCTGAGCTACATTGTACCAGCGATATCCTTGAAGAGTCTAAAGTGCAAAAAGGCAGCAATCTTTGATGATCTATTATTCAGAAACCGTGTCACTTAGATACATTCCATCTGAAGCAAAGTGATCACGTAGGGTCCCTCTATAATATCCTCTCTTAGCTTTTTATATCTCTAAGGTATTTTCCCGTGGTGAAAGGTTTTTTGCTACCCCTAAAATTGTCAAAAGGAGGCAGTGTAAAGTTGTAAAGGGGTGTAACTTTTGTTCTTCTCCTCATGTGGCCAAATTGACAGTTCCAACACATCTAGATTGGTATGTTTAGGCTAGGCATGGTCTTGTTCTGCACCTAAACATGCTGAAATAGTCTGAGCTACATTGTACCGGTGATATCCCTTAAGAGTCCAAAGTGCAAAAAGGTAGCAATCTTTGACAAGTTTCTACTCATAAACCATGTCACTTAGATACATTTCATCTAAGGAAACGTGATCATGTAGGGTCCCTCTACAATAACCTCTCTCAATTTTTTATATCTCTGAGGTGTTTTCCTGTGGTGAAAGTTTTTCTACTGCCCCAAAAATTATCAAAAGGAGGCAGTGTAAAGTTGCAAAGGGGGTGTAACTTTTATTCTTCTCCTCATGCAGCTAAACTGACAATTTCAATGCATCTAGATGGGTATGTTTAGGCTAGGCATGGTCCTATTTCATACTCAAACATGCCGAAACAATCCAAGCTACAAACACTAACTAGTCTTCAATCTTCAAACACTACAAATACCATGATATTTTGCATAAAGTTATCTTTTAGCCTTTCATAAAGGCATGCCCATCAAATTCAACCACATAGAGATGATTGTTTGTATTCTAAATTCCCTTTAAATACTGACCTTCCAATCCTTTTTCCTGCCCTCATATCAATTAAATATGACCTTTGATTATGATATGGTGCTTAAGCTTATGAGAGTTTACCAGAGATGTTGGTTGAGTTAGGTTAAAGGGACGGTGAACTAATGACTTAAAGACCCTTTAGTAGGCTGATTTAAGTGATAGTAACTTCTGATTATAAGTCAATATTAAATTAAAAAAAAAGTGCACTTTACACATGACAAACAATTGAGGGTTTTAAAGTCTTAATAAAAGTAGATTCTTTTTAGGTTTTAATAACCAATATGCAAACCCTAACTATCAATAAGATTATGATTATGAAAGCTTGTGTCTTCTCTGACTTCTTATTGCAAGAACAAAACCACATCCACCATGAATATGAACCTTGCATCATATCAACCTTTCAAGATAGACCTTATCATGAAAACCATATTCACAACAAAACCACATCCACCATGAACATGAACCTTGCATCATATGAACCATGTTTGTCTTGTGTAGAATCAACATGAATTGAGAGACCTTATCATGGAAACCATATTCACAACATCATGCACCTCATGACCATCATCTACCTTGAATCACTATATCACCTTATCAACATCATGGCATAAACCTTGACATCAATGACAAAAAACCTTGACCCTTTGACTTCAATGACAACCTTGAACCTTGATTGTTGATGACTTATGGAAGCCTATAGCCCCAATGTTATGTTGCATACTAAAATTAGGTAAGACTCAATGTAATCTTATAACCTTGCCTTATATGCAAGAGGAATTACATTTAATAACCACAATGGTCATCAGGTGCTCATAAGCATATGATTTTGACTATCTTATTCAAAACAACAAACATACTCTTTGCATCCCAATATGGTATAATAATAAGAAATTAAGAAATATTTTCAATTGACCAACTCATAAAGAATATGGATCAACATACTCATTTGAATATTTTCAATTGAGCAACTCATAAAGAATATGAATATTTTCTGTTCAACATGATGATTCATTTTTATTTTTAATACAACTTTTATCTTTTAGTTCCAAAGTGAGGTTTAGGTGATACTTGAATAACAATAGCTGGCTTATTGGATCAACAAACATCCTATGTAATACAATTGGACTTTAAATATTTGAAGTAGCCATCTACAAATATCCATTCAAACGTGGATTTTTTTTTTTTTTTGTTAGATAAATGCCATCATGGGGATGGCTCCCTTTGAAATATAAAGCTTGTTTAAACAAACCGCATTTATCTATAGGCTAGTACTCTAATGAGTATGCTAGTATAACTTCTACATATCCAAAGGCTATCAATGCCTTTTGGAATAAGAACTAACAACTGACTGCCCCCAGCCCCAAGTATTGAGGCGGTTACAAAATTTTATGCATGATCATCATGATACCGTCTGCAGCCTCCAGCAGCCTTCCAACTTGTCCCTCAGTAAATTCACCTTGGTTCTCCTGTAGAAGTTTGCAGAAAGGCTCCATATTATGATTTTCTATTCCTTCTCTGTATACTGCCAGCATGTCCTTGGCTTTCTTTGAGCCGATCGATCTCGCATAAGCAGATTTCAGTGTTTCTTCCGCCCGATCAGAACTCACATCATCGATCTGTCCCATAACCACCATATGATTGGCTTGCGCAACCAAACGGGCACCCCAAGAGACTCCGTAGAAGGAGCCTCCCATTATCAGAGATATGTTTGCAAAAAATAGTTGATATAACCCGTCCATCATGAACATGGCCTCCACTCTAAGAGTTCTCGCCGATCACTTGCAGTATTGCTGTTCTTGCTGCTTCGTCCTTCAGTTTGAACAGACATCCTACTTGCTCCTCCTTTCCCTCCTCTAGACACCTACACTTAACTTCCATTACCCGCGCCATCTTTGAGAAAAGGATGTAGAGCTTCCTTTGGTTATAAAGCAATAAATCGATACCTTCTGTGACATAAACCACATCAAAATCTCCTTTCGGCCTTCGCTTCGTCCCATGCTTACTAAGAATCTTGACCAATTCTGTGATGACAGTCACGATGAATGTTTTCCTAGATCTCCTCGACATCTGAGAACATGGTTCTCGCCGTTAGATGTAACCATGGTGGTTCATCTTCTATCTACGAAGGCTCCTTGTTTGACTGAAGTACCGCAGCCAGACCTATCCATTCGGCTGCGTCCGCACCACAAATGACTTGTGATCCCCTCGTGACTCCATGGTTCGCTAAGAGGTCCGTGGCCCTGTTGGCTTCTCTATAGACATGGGAAATGGAAATATCTAAAAACCTTAGGTCCTCCTTGATCCATTTAATTCCTTTCTTTAACAGCCAATTTTCTATATTGTTTCGATGGATTGCATTAATTATTAATTGGGAGTCTCCTTCAACATTTATATTGACCCATCCTTGTTTCCTACATTCTGCTACTCCCCGAGCTAGTGCTTCTAATTCTACTATGTTATTTGAAGCTATTCCTAGGTGGCCTAAGACTGCCCAAACAAGTTCTCCCTTTTCATTCCTTATTATCGCACCATATCCTGCAAGACCGGGATTGCCTTTTGAAGCTCCGTCAAAATTTAATTTGAGTCTGCCACTGGGAGGAGCCATCCATCTGGCCTGACTCCTCTTCTTCTTGCCTCCACCTAGTCCCCTTGGAATCTTTAAATCTGTCCACTTTTTCATAAGATAATCATCCCAACTGGTGAAGTTGCATCCTCCCCTGTGAAGAGCTTTGGAATTTAGAATTTCTGTTAATCATGTTTCTATTTTCCTTATCAATCTATCTGTGGTGAGTTCTTTCTCTTCAAAAATTCTCTGATTCCATTCCTCCAAATATGCCATGCTATCATGGATGGGGTGGTGATCCAAATGCCTCCCCAAAAACCCTTTTTTTGTAACATAGGCCAGTTCTTTAGAAAGTCTACTATTGAGGAATTCATAGCCCCTTTCCATCCTAGTAAGTTGAAGAAGTAGTTCCATACTTTTGTAGCTGTCTGACAACCCAATAATAAGTGATCCAGTGTTTCCTCATGTTATTTACACAGTACACATCTACTAGGTCCATTTATTCCAAATTTTAGTAACCTGTCTCCAGTTAAAATGCTCTTGTGAAGTACTGTCCATAAAAAAAGCTTCCTGCCTTAGGCAGTACTTGATTGTCCCAGCATAACTTCCTGGGCCAGCTATCGATGGTGTTGCTATCTCTTTCTAGTTTTAGAATGTGGTACCCAAGCTTAACTGAGTAATTGCCAGATTTGGCTCCACACCATTGTATTTCATCTTCCTCTTCATTGAATCTAACTATCCTCTCACTCAATACTTCCAAGTATTTCTTTTTGACTTCCTCACTGACACTATATCCCATCAGACTTACCCATTTGACTTTCCCATCTTCATCTGTTCCTACTGAATAGTTCATCACCTTTTCCCCTTTGTCTTGAGGCATTTGAGTTTGTAATTCTTGAAATTCTTCCATAGTATCTAACGCTGACCACCCCTCCCAGAGTCTGTCCAGAAATTTGCTTTATTTCCATTGTTGATGCTCCACGTGAGATGGTTAATAACTAAAGGTCTGCTTTTCTTGATGAAATTCCAAACCGCCAAACCTCCACTGGGATTAGCAAATGGTCAGTATTCTAATGGGATCCTGCTTGTCCAAATATTTACTTTGCATTATTCTACACCAGAGCTTCTATGGTTGCTTGACCATCTTCCATACTAGTTTGGCTCCCAATGCTTTATTTTGGAGTTTCAGCTCTCTCATTCCCATTCCTCCTTTGTCCAGTGTGCAAGTTGCTTTGCTCCATCTGACAAGAGGAATTCTTTTTACATCCTTCGATCCTTCCCACAGAAATCTTTTCCATCCGCTCTCCAAATTGTTTCTGGCTTTATTTGGAACCTAAAAACATGACATTAAGTGGATTGGCACTCCTCCTAGAACTGCTTTGAGCATGGTAATTCTTCCTGCCAAAGTTAACCACCTTCCTTTCCATGCTTCCATTTTTTTTTTGGATTGCACTATTACTTCTTCCCATAACACTGATTTGTTTGGTCCATTGAAACAAGGAGCCCCTAAATCCTTTGTTGGTAGTGAATCCACCTGGCACCCTAGTATGGAAGTTAACTGTCACTACCATCTTTTGGAAGTATTGAAGAAATATATTCTAGACTTCTCCTTGTTTATTAGCTATCCCCGATAGATTTGTATATGTGTCCAGTGTCCTTTTGATGGCCTCTGCTTTTGCAAGCATTGCCTCCCCAAAAAGAAAAGTATCATCTGCGAATTGAGCATGTGTGACTGGCTCTATACCGCGGGCCACCCTAATTCCTCTCCAACCTCCCATTGATTGACACTTTTGAATCTTTTTCCCCAGTGCTTCGGCCATTAGCACAAATAGGCAAGGAGACAATGGGTCTCCTTGCCTGAGTCCTTGTGAAATTTTGAAGAAGAAGCCATTTAGCGAGCCGTTGACTGTGACAGACACTCTTGGGGTTGATATACACCAGAATATGCCCCTCTAACCATGTCTTGCTAAAGCCCATTTTTTCCAAGACCAAGACTTTGAGTAGGAAATTCCATTTTACCCTATCGTAAGCTTTACTTACATCGAGCTTAATTAACATACCTTTCTGCCGATTTTGATTTATCGAATGAATTACTTCATTCACCAAGATAATGTTGTCCGCAATTTCTCTACCTAGGGTGAAACCATTCTGATTTTCAGATATTATTCTTCCCAGTATTGGCTTTAGCCTGTTAGCTACTGATTTGGCCAATATTTTATAAACCGTGTTGCATAAGGAGATCGGTCTGAAGTCACTAACCAATTTGCATTCTGATTTTTTGGGAATGAGAGCAATTACTATATTATTAATCTCTTTTACAAATTTATTCTTTTTCCTGAACTCCTCTATTATTTTCCAAACCTCTTTTCCCACTATTGACCAACATTTTTGGAGAAAAGGGCTGCGAATCCATCCGAGCCTGGTGCTTTGTCTAGATGGAGCTGAAAAGCTGCCTTTCTTACTTCCTCCTCTGTGTAAGGTTTCTCCAAATCAGCCTTCTCTTCCTTAGTAATTATTTGATCAAGACAGCTAATGGCTGGCCCAACATCTTTCCAATCTAAACCTTCTCCTGGCGCCAAGAAATTTTTGAAATAATTCACTACTTGCCCTTTCTATATCCTCCGTATTCTGTAAAACAGCTCCATCATTATTCCTAAGCTCTGATATTTTATTCATCATTCTCCTAGCTTTGACTGAGTTATGAAAAATTTCATGTTTTTATCCCCA
The DNA here is from genome assembly GCA_027924645.1 of Cunninghamia lanceolata. Classification (NCBI taxonomy): domain Eukaryota; kingdom Viridiplantae; phylum Streptophyta; class Pinopsida; order Cupressales; family Cupressaceae; genus Cunninghamia; species Cunninghamia lanceolata. The sequence continues at coordinate 4,034,902 of BSBN01000798.1, forward strand.
GAAGCCAACCATACTTCTCTGGCTTTATTCCTCCAATACTACTCTTCTCTTGCTAGTAACTCATCCCATTCTGCCATTAATGCTTTCTCTTTCTGGTAATCACTTTGAAACATTCCATGCAAGATTATCTTTTTATTAAGTTCCTCTAGTTCTCCCTCCACTCTCTACTTTTCTATGAAAATGTTTTTAAAAGTTGTCTTATTCCATTCCCTTAACCTTTTTTTGACATGCGCCAACCTTTTGTAGAACACAAAGCTAGCTGAACCTCCATTTCCATGTATCTCTACCCACCATTTCCCAATCTGATCTACCAGGTCTTCTCTCCGCCACCACATTTTTTCAAATTTGAAGTATGAATTCTGATGTTTGACTAATAGTTTAATTTCTAGCTTGATGGGGAAGTGATCTGACAAGGAGCATGGTTGTATGCTTGACTCTACCCCTAAGTCTGATTCCAACCAATTGGAGCTGCATAGAAATCTGTCCAGTCTTTCGGCTATATTATTGAATCCTTCCCTTCTGTTAGTCCAAGTAAATTGTCCTTCTTTAGCATGAATGTCTAAAAGGTTCCCTTCCATTACAAAGTCCTGAAAATCTTTGGTAGCTCTGTTGTCTATTCTTAATCCCCCTGATTTTTTGTCTAAGCTTAATATAGCATTAAAATCTCCCCCTAAAATTATTCTTTCTTCACCGATTTGTCGTATCTTACTTATTATGTTATTCCAAACTTCTCTTTTGTCCTTTGTCTTGATAGGTCCATATACACTAAAAATCCAGAAGGACAAATTTAACTGAAAATCAAAGACTTTCCCTACAATCCAGTTTTGACTTACCTCTATTTCCTTGATATCGACTTTGGAAGGGTTCCATATTAAGCTGATCCCTCCTGTTGTGCCTCTGGGATCACTAAATACGCCTGTTAATGGTCTGCAGTGTTTTATAAAGTTTGTAGCTTCTTCCTGAATCAACCTAGTCTCTTGAAGTAAAATAACATCTACATTCATCTTAGCGAGATGGCGCTTGATTGCGCACCTTTTGTTAGGGGCGTTTAAGCCCCTAACATTCCATGATAGTATTCTCATGGCTTCTCAAGGGAGGTTCTTCGTCCCTTGGATCTTAGCATATATTTTTTGATGTTCAAAAGTCCTTGGTCTGCTGCATACTGTTGGATCTAGGGCATACAACTGAGAGGGGGGGGGGTGAATCAGTTGTATAGAACTTGTTCTCTTTCAAACACTTAATTCTCTGTTGTTAGTTAGCAGCATATCAAATAATCATTCATGGAAGCACAATACATAAACACAAGAGCAGATAAGCATCAACACATTGAACACCAAGATTTTGACGTGGAAAACCCGGTTAAGGGAAAAACCACGGGGTGATTAACCCAAGAATTATTCTCTGTTAGAAGAATAAGGAAAAATGAATGGCACATGCCAATAAGGGCTCACTGCCCGAGCACACTGCTCACATAGAGGCCCACTGCCTACAAGGAGACACACTGTCTACAGAGTGATAAAAATCACAGTCTTGAACTGGAGAATGACATCTCTACCATGTCCGGATCAGTTCCAATTAAGCCCAACAATCTCTGCTCTGCCTTTCGCACCTTTCTTCGCTACACCATACTCATCCACATACTGCATCACTGAAATGAATTCACAAATCATTATTTATACAAGACATCGACTTAGGAACAAGCATCTAAGTCGGCAAACAACCATAGGAGTATCCGCAAGATGAATAACACATCCGGTCGGCTATCACAAGAACATTCGCAGGATGAACAACTCATCCGGTCGGCTAAACAGAGCAATAACTTCATCCGGAAGAATAACTTCAATTCCGGGCTCTACCATCAATGCGGACCAACAACACAACCTAAACATGATTCAAGAGCCTTCACAAGTCTGTCTGAATGTCCGGATACATCCGCACTTCCTCTGCTTACTGGAATCTCTTGTCTTCCTCATCCGGAACTTCAAGAACACAGTCTGTCGCCACTGTCATAATGCAGGAGGTACTTCCGGACCTCCAAATCACACACAAATCAGGATGACACATCACAAGGACATCTAAACACTCCTTCCAATCCGCAGATTATGATAATACAATTCCGGACCTCACCGGACCTTTTGTGATCCTCTGTCACCTCCGGATACTTGCCGGACCCGGTTCTATACCGGCAGCCATAACTCCTTCAGATCTTCATGCGGACCTCTGAAATCTTAACTGTAGCATCTCAAGACTCATATCTACTAACCCTTTAATCCGCATCCTCCGGTTCTCATCCTATACAGTATATTTACCTACTTCTCATCACTGTTCTTCACTGTTCCTGACTGAGGCTAATTTTCTCAATATCCTCAGCACAAAGCTCATCAAATCCTTCTTGTCAATGCAGTATGAGTATGTTGACATCAATGACAACAATGGCTCACCTCATACTTGCAACAATCTCCCCCTTTGTCATTGATGGCAACATATGATGTGAAAAACCATCAAGACAAGAACTTCTCTTTTCTGTCACAGCTCCCCCTATCAACAACCACTTGTTTTTCACATGTCTTCTCTCCCCCTTTGACATCAATGGCAAAGGGCTCATACTTGCAACTCTCATGCATCAGAATAATACCAGCTGCTCCCCCTTAGTTGCAGCTCCCCATTAGTCCGGATCACAAGATATGACTGTGATAGCCACCGGACTGATGCACATCAGTGCATCTTAGTTCATCACCGGAGGGGCCATGACCCCTAACTTCTCCCGGAGATATTCAAAAGAGTCCTTGGGAAGAGGTTTTGTAAAGATATCTGCAATCTGATCCTTGGAGGGAACATACTCCAATCTGACTTCTTCCTTGTTTACTTGTTCTCTCAAAAAGTGAAATTTGATAGATATGTGCTTAGTCTTAGAATGCAATACCGGATTCTTGGAAATATTAATTGCACTTGAATTATCACAGAAAATTGTGATAGGCTCCTCATATTCAACTTTGATGTCTCTTAGCATCTGCTTCATCCACAAGATTTGAGTGCAACTACCTGCTGCTGCAATGTATTCTGCTTCAGTTGTAGACAGAGATATTGCATCTTGTTTCTTGCTTAGCCAAGAAACCAATCTCTTCCCCAAAAAGAATGCTCCACCACTAGTGCTCTTCCGGTCATCCACATCTCCTGCCCAATCTGCATCTGTGTAAGCATGAAGAGAAAAATCCGGATCTCTAGGATACCATAGACCATACTCAACTGTCCCTTTCAAGTATCTAAAAATTCTTTTGATTGCCATAACATGAGATTCTCTAGGATCAGCCTGGAATCTTGCCACAAGACCAACAGCTTGCATTATATCTGGTCTAGTTTGAGTGAGATACAACAATCCACCAATCATTGATCTATACTTTGTCTGATCTGCCTTTGGAGAATCATCATCTTTGCTTAACTTACATCCGGTTGCCATAGGAGTGTTCATAGGCTTTGAGTCTTCCATACCAAATTTCTTTAACAATTCTTTCACATATTTGGTCTGAGAAATGAAGATCCCTTCTTTTGTTTGAGTAATTTGCAGACCCAAGAAGAAATTCATTTCACCAAGCATAGACATTTCAAACTCACTTTTCATCTGATTTGCAAAAGTTTTACACATACTATCTCTTCCTCCAAAAATGATATCATCCACAAACACTTCAACAATCAGAATGTTTTCATGATCAATTTTGAAATATAAGTTGCTGTCAGCAGTACCTTTGTTGAATCCAATCTGCACAAGATGCTTATCCAACCTTTCATACCATGCTCTTGGGGCTTGCTTCAATCCATACAAAGCTTTCTTCAACTTGCAGACCATATCATTATTATCAGACAATTGAAATCCATCCGGTTGTTCAATGTAGACTTCTTCTTCCAGATCACCATTTAGGAAGGCAGACTTGACATCCATCTGATATACCTTGAAATCTTTGAAGGCAGCAAATGCAAGAAGTGATCTGACTGCTTCAATTCTTGCTACCGGAGCAAAAGTCTCTTCAAAGTCAATTCCTTCTATTTGAGAGTAGCCTTTGCAGACCAATCTAGCTTTGTTTCTGATTACTTCACCAGCTTCATTTAGTTTGTTCCGGAAGACCCACTTGGTTCCAATTACATTCCTGTCTCTAGGTCTGGGAACAAGATCCCAAGTATGATTTTTCTCAATTTGCATCAGTTCATCTTCCATTGCTTTGGTCCAATTTTCATCATTGCAGGCTTCATTTATTGTTTTAGGTTCAATCCTTGAAATCAGACAACATTCATTCTGATCTTGAGCAATATTCCTTCTAGTTTGTACACCTTTGCTTCTGTCACCTATGATCTGATCTTCAGAGTGATTTAGTTTTACATACCTTGGAATTTTGGGAGTATCCAGTACTACTGTTTCTTGATCAGGCTCATTTAAACCTAACTCTTCTTCCTGATTTACCGGATCAGGCTGACTCTGTTTCACCGGAGAGGATTGAGTTCCTTGAACACTATCTTGGTCATCTTCATCAAATTCATAAAATCTTGAAGGTTTCTCAATTCCTTCATCAACCTTTACATTGGTACTTTCTATCATCTTCCTCAATCTCTTATTGTAACACCGATATGCTTTGCTTTGAGTGGAGTAGCCCAAGAAAATTCCTTCATCACTTCTAGCATCAAACTTTCCTAGATCTTCATCTCTTTTAATATAACACTTGCTACCAAATACCCTGAAATATTTCACAGTAGGAGTGATGCCAAACCAAAGTTCATAGGGGGTCTTACCGGTGTTGTTTCTGATTTGAACTCGATTGAGAGTGTAGACTGCAGTGCTGATAGCTTCTTTCCAAAACATTTGAGGAACATTTGCTTCCAACATCATTGTCCTAGCAGCTTCCTGGATGGTCCGGTTCTTTCTCTCAACTACTCCATTCTGCTGTGGAGTCTTAGGAGCAGACAACTGTCTCCTTATACCCTGTTTCTCACAAAAGTCAATGAATTCACCAGATGTAAATTCACCACCTCTATCAGACCTTAGACACTTTAGTTTCAATCCGGTTTGATTCTCCACCATAGCTTTGAAGATTTTGAACTTCTCAAAAGCTTCTGATTTTTCTTTTAGAAAGGTAACCCACATCATCCGGGAATGATCATCAATTAACAACATGAAATATCTATCACCTTGCAGACTCTTGATTCTTGTCGGACCACATAGATCAGTATGTACTAATTCCAACAATCCGGTAGAAGACTGATCTTTGCTTTTAAAAGAGACTCTGCTTTGTTTGCCTAACTGACATTCTTTACACACACTGTTTGTAGGTTTTATTAACTTTGGAAGATCTCTCACAGCCTGAGTATTGCTTATTTTGATGATGTTATCAAAATTTACATGACACATTCTTCTATGCCATAACCAACTCTGATCAATTTGAACAAACAAACAACTTTTATTTGAACCAACCAGATGAAAGATGTTACCTCTTGTCTGAGTACCGGATGCAATTTCAGTTCCGGAGCTTGTAAAGATTCTGCATTTTCCATTCTTGAACCGGAGATCATAGCCTTTGTCCACTAACTGACCAACACTGAGAAGATTGTGCTTCAATCCTTCAACATATAGTACATTACCTGTTTTGCTCTTACCATCAAAGGAAATAGTTCCCCTACCTCTGATTCTGCCAGCAGAATTGTCACCAAACTTTACCATTCCTCCTTCATATCTTTCCAAGTCTAAGAACTTATTCTTGTCACCAGTCATATGGTGAGAGCATCCACTGTCAATAACCCAATCATCCTTTTCTTCCACTTGAGCAGCCAAGGCTTTTTCAACAACTTTGTGATTGACAGATTCAGAGAGCAAGGAATCTTCTTCCTTGATGGCTATAAACACCCACTCATTTCCGGATTTGCTTCCTGGATCTGATTCATCATCTGTTACTCCTTCATTGTCATCTTCTTCATGAACATAATAGCAATTCTTTTGAAACCTTTGTCTGTGAGTATTAGATCTTGCAGATCTCTCCGGACATCTTGAGGCAAAATGACCAATCTTATTGCAGTTAAAACACTTAAAGGGTAGTTTTCCTTCATACTTACCGGATCCTCTTGGCAGTCTCTTTGCAATGAGGGCTTCAAGTTGAGCTGTTTCTGCTTCTTCTTCTTCCATGTCTCTTCTTGCTTGATCATACCATGACATTTTCCTTGATGAGTTTTCACCCGGATCAAATCTCTGTTTGCCTTTCACATAGGCACTGGCTTTGAAAGCAGATTCAGTCTTGGGAGGATCATCTCCAAACTCGGTCATTTCAAATGCAGCTAGGTTGCCAGCTAGTTGTTCTCTTGTGACTGTTGTGTGGGCTCTGAATTCATCAATGGCAGCAACTTTGATTTTGTAGGCAGCAGGAAGGGATCTTAGGATTTTGCAGACAATCTCATTTTCATCTAGAGTTCCACCAGCATTTCTGATTCCACATACCAGCTCATTTACTCTTGGCATAAAGGTAGTAATGTTTTCATCATCTCTCATTTTCAATCTTTCAAATTTCCCTTTCAGACTTTGCAACCTTGCACTTTTGACAAACTCATCTCCTTCATACAGAAGTTCCAGTTTAGTTAGGATCTCATATGCAGTTGGTAGGTCAATGACATTCGAGAGATCTGAGTCATTCAATGCGCTTAAAAGAGCTTCCTTGGTCCGCAGATTGTTTTCAGCTTCTGTGGTTTCATCAGGAGTTGTCGGACCACCTTGTGGGGGTATATATGGTTTTGAAATCATAGCCAAGTATGCTTTTCCCATACATTCCAAATGACACTTCATGCGACCTTTCCAGAGAGTGAAGTTGGTTCCATCGAACTTCGGACTATCCTTCTTGTATGACGACATCCTGGATCACCTCAAGCGGTTAAGCTCCTATCAGAGGAACTCGGCTCTGATACCAATTGTTGGATCTAGGGCATACAACTGAGAGGGGGGGGTGAATCAGTTGTATAGAACTTGTTCTCTTTCAAACACTTAATTCTCTGTTGTTAGTTAGCAGCATATCAAATAATCATTCATGGAAGCACAATACATAAACACAAGAGCAGATAAGCATCAACACATTGAACACCAAGATTTTGACGTGGAAAACCCGGTTAAGGGAAAAACCACGGGGTGATTAACCCAAGAATTATTCTCTGTTAGAAGAATAAGGAAAAATGAATGGCACATGCCAATAAGGGCTCACTGCCCGAGCACACTGCTCACATAGAGGCCCACTGCCTACAAGGAGACACACTGTCTACAGAGTGATAAAAATCACAGTCTTGAACTGGAGAATGACATCTCTACCATGTCCGGATCAGTTCCAATTAAGCCCAACAATCTCTGCTCTGCCTTTCGCACCTTTCTTCGCTACACCATACTCATCCACATACTGCATCACTGAAATGAATTCACAAATCATTATTTATACAAGACATCGACTTAGGAACAAGCATCTAAGTCGGCAAACAACCATAGGAGTATCCGCAAGATGAATAACACATCCGGTCGGCTATCACAAGAACATTCGCAGGATGAACAACTCATCCGGTCGGCTAAACAGAGCAATAACTTCATCCGGAAGAATAACTTCAATTCCGGGCTCTACCATCAATGCGGACCAACAACACAACCTAAACATGATTCAAGAGCCTTCACAAGTCTGTCTGAATGTCCGGATACATCCGCACTTCCTCTGCTTACTGGAATCTCTTGTCTTCCTCATCCGGAACTTCAAGAACACAGTCTGTCGCCACTGTCATAATGCAGGAGGTACTTCCGGACCTCCAAATCACACACAAATCAGGATGACACATCACAAGGACATCTAAAACACTCCTTCCAATCCGCAGATTATGATAATACAATTCCGGACCTCACCGGACCTTTTTGTGATCCTCTGTCACCTCCGGATACTTGCCGGACCCGGTTCTATACCGGCAGCCATAACTCCTTCAGATCTTCATGCGGACCTCTGAAATCTTAACTGTAGCATCTCAAGACTCATATCTACTAACCCTTTAATCCGCATCCTCCGGTTCTCATCCTATACAGTATATTTACCTACTTCTCATCACTGTTCTTCACTGTTCCTGACTGAGGCTAATTTTCTCAATATCCTCAGCACAAAGCTCATCAAATCCTTCTTGTCAATGCAGTATGAGTATGTTGACATCAATGACAACAATGGCTCACCTCATACTTGCAACACATACTCCTCTCTTTTTTCCTTATCAGATTTCCTTCCTAACTTCCTTATTGTTCCTATTTGTCCTCTTGCTCCTCTCGCCCTGGTCTGACTGATGTGTCTAGGGTCAATAATGCCAATCTCCTCTCTTTCCTCTGCTAATCCTTCATCTTCTGACCAATCGTCGCCTATCCTTTTCACTGCTTCCAAAGTTTCCAAAACCACTTCCGGAGTGTAATCCTCCTTAGCATTCTGACTGCCTTGACTCGCCCCTTCTTCTGTCTCTTTGAGAGAAGTGATTTGCTCCTGGACTTCCTTCCTTTCGCCTGGTTCCTTTGGTGAATTTGTGGCAGGAACCTCTGAATCCATTCCTAACTTAGATTCTGCTTGTGCCCCCCCTTGAGGTGAAGTGGCCTCTTTGATTGAAGATTCTACCGAGACTTGTGTTTCTGCTTTCTCCTTCTTTTTTTGTATCTTTGCAATTGGAGGTTCCTCATTTTGTTTATTTTCCCGAGGTATCTTGCCTTCATCCTTTTCTAATTTTTTAGGGCATCTGTTTCCCATGTGCCTTCTGCTTCCGCAGCTAGAGCAAAAGTATTTCTTTTCTTCTAATTCGATATTTTGTTCCCATATTCCAGCCGAAGTAATCAAATTTATTTTCTTTGGTAATTTCTTAATTGCTATCAACAGAATTCGTGCAAAGAACATCGAATCGCTATCTCCCATATCTAAATCCACTGCGTTCCCCAGGGCGTCTCCAATTTGGTATAAGCATCCTCCTGACCAAAATTTGAAAGGTAAATTGTATAATCTTATCCAGATTGGCTCCTTGTATGGATCAAAGTCATTAGGGTTGAAATTTGGTCTCCATTTCTGCGTATACACAAAATCTACCCCTATCTTCCATAGCACTCCTTCCAGAATCGCATTTCTTTCTTTCTCTCCTTGAAAGTCCACAACAAAAAATTGTTTAGGAAAAAAATGTACTATCTCTGCCTTTTCCCAATGTTCTCCTATCCACTCTTTGATTTGCCGCTTGGTTCTGTTTCACCCTATGATCCTTCCTATTAAGGTTGTTCGCTCCAGAGCTTCTATGTCCTTGTCAACTTTCTCCTTTACATTGATTGTCAATTCCCCTTCCTATTTCGGAGCCGTTCCTTCTTTGATGATTGCCGCATAGCTTCTCCTTTCCTTATTGAGTGGAATAGTGTTCACTCCTGTCGCTGCATGATGTACATTCCCTTGCCCATTCCATAGTGCTTCCTCGCCTTTGAGACTCCCTTCGGTCGCTCCTCTAAAAAGTGCGTTTTCCTGCTTGTTCGCGATTTCTTGCTTTTTCGCATCCATTCGCTCCTGCCTTTCTTGCTTTATGCCCAAAGTTGTTGCAGTTGTAGCTTCAAAGGTGGATTTATAATGCAAGTATGGACGCCATCAATAAAAAAGATTTGTATTAACCAAATATCCATATAGGCGTACATCAATATCTGTCGATATAAGTATATACAAAATAGCCATATAGGTTTACAAGAATGCCATATAGGCATACAATGTCAACTATATGCAATACAAAATATATGTTCACAAATACCATATAGGCATACAACAAAGGAACACAATAAAAATTCATTCCCCTCTGGCCAATGAAGAGAATAGATCATGAGTAACCTTTGATCTTCTAGGGGATGGAGATGCATATGTGGGTGCTCTACTATGAACTTGAGGGTTGCTCCTCCTCTTTAGTTCTTCTTGCATCTTTAGTTGTTACAATAAAAGGTATAGACATTAATATATAGAAATTACATGTTATAAAAAAATGAAACATTTAACAAAATAATCACTTATCGCTACCATATAATCTATCTCCTCACTTACCTTAGTAGCAAGAATAGGCTGTGGTGACGTCATGTCCTATAGAAACCATCCAGATAGAAATTAAACTTCAAATCAATAATCTTTTGATTTTTCAAAATAAAACAACTATAATAATGAATGTAAATTGAAATTTACTAATCTGCCTCATACCCTTGTCAATGGCATGGAGCTATGAATCGTAGAGGTCCACCATGCTCTGTTGCCCTATAACATCGAGAGGTGTTTCTGCAGCTTGCATCATCTAGAAATAAAACAACATTATTCAATTACGAGAACTATAATAGTGATGCAAATCATGGCTCCTAACATCCGCACACATTCACCTAAACATGGAAGTACACACAATAAAGCACACAAGTCACATACAAAAATCTAGTAAGTACAATTCATTCATTAAACTATTTATTTTATTACTTCTATGAAGCTTTGAAGTCCACTACCGCTGGTAGGTGTTGCCATGAAATCTCCAATATTAACCTATCCAACATCTAAAATCAGATATTAGAATACCATTCATATAACGATTCTATTCACATGTAATATTTATAATTGTTTACTAGTTACATATCCTGACAGTAGATGATGTAGTGTAATATGTGGGTGGAGAACCACTGAAAACTGCATCAATGCTATGACCCTAAAATTTTATTAAAATCATCAAACTAAATTAGTTAATCTTGCATTTCAAAAATAAAATTTAATAAATTAAATTCAATGAACTTGCTAATATTTACCTGAGTATCAAGGTTGAAAGTCTCACTCAGGAGGGTATCTGTCATCACCATTTGCTTAGCTGTAAATGTAGCCTGTGCACCTATGTCCTAACTATCCATGGGGTCATAACCACAGGCTAACCCGCAAGCCTGACAAGCATGGGGTGGGACCCTACTCCTCGTACTATCTCCCAACCTATGCTATGCTACAGGACTGGCATGCTCTATGATGCTCTAGGTCAAGGCACTAATGGACGTAATTGTATCGACCTCAACACTCTCCTTCACAATGGAAGGGTTAGAAACATGCTCATGGTCTGGTCTTTTGATTACTCATCTCACTAGCCACTGTGGGTTAACACATGCCCCTGGTCTATCTTGTGCTGACCCCCCACCTCTACCCTAGAAGTCTTGCATATCAAAATAGTTTTGCAGTTTATTAAGGACAAACTCACAGTAGAGTTTTCTCAAAAAGTATTACGGGACCTCATTATTATTGCATGGAGGATGGTCAAAAACCATCCACCACCTTTGCCCAAAATTGTCCCTTATCACTTGGTTGTTGTACCAATGGATAGGGAACCTCTTGCATGTAATAGGTGGAGGTTGATTTGTTTGTGGGTTTGTAAAAATGGAACACAAGTCTAATTTTGTAATTTGTAACTTTTTTGCATCTTCATATGATAGCTTGTCTACATAATACTCTCTAAACTCTCTCCTCTTATCTGACCAACTAGATATTTGATTGCTAATTGAATCTACATTTGATAACATAGATTCAAGAGATTGAGCAAGCTTGGACCTATGCAAGGTTAAACTTGAAGGATCATTCAACCTTGCAATTATGTCTTCAATTTCTTTTTTATTGTTTTCAATTTGCCCCATTAGATTTTCTTGTGTGCCATGGGCATGTCAAGGAATGGATGGAGGAGTTTTTTGTTCGGGTTGTTCTTTGGTATGTATTTCCTCTTCAAGATTTTCTGGATTTGGAGGAGAAGGAGGAGGAAGAGGTGCATTAACATTTCCTAACAATTAAGGAAATTTACATAAAAAATCAACTCAAACGTACCTATTTAGAAACAAATTCAAATAAAAAAAAAAACTCACTCCTTTGGCTTGCTCGATGTCGTGTCAGCATTTTGGCGATGAATCGATAAGATTTTGGTGCTGAATTGAGTCTTCAAAAATGTGAGCGTGCTCCTTAGGGTTTGCAGGCAATGGGTGTAGAGGAAAATAAAGAAATGAAATGAGTAGAAATGCTCTTTTTTTATATATAATTAGTCATAATGTGAGAGCATTATGGTTTGGTTTTGCCAAGCCTTAGGCTCGTCATTACCAAACCATAATGCAAGCGCATTATGTATTATTTTTTTCAAAAAAATTTTGGCCACTTTTTGGCGCCCCAACTTTTTGTACTTACCCCCATAACTTTTACAATTGAAGCATTAACCAGAGAAAGATGGACCACTTTGATTCACTCTACTTCTGCACTAAGTAGCTCTATGGCCAAATTTTTTGCAATTGAAACAATTTCCATTGAAGGATGGATACCTTTGAGCATTAGGTTGTCTTACCAGAGGTCTTCTAGGTTTATTTCTCTGATTCCTTGATTTAAGATTTCTTTGACTAGATCCAGAACTTTCACCTTTCTCATAGCCTAGACCATGCTTATCATCTGCCATCTTTTGACTATCAAGCAACACTTCAAGTTTAGTTGTGCTTATCTTGAACTTCTCTTTGTATTCATTTTCATCTTCTAGGTCATGTTTGAGAATAACAATTTGCCTTTCAATTTGTTCCTCATTATACATGGTTTGTTGAAGATCATACTCTAGATGGCCAATTATTCTGTCCAATCTACAACAATCTTCTATTCTTTCTTTCAGAGATTGATTCAGGTTTTCTTTAATCTTCTTCCTTTCCTGAATTTCCTTGGTTAGCCTCATCACCCCAGATTCCATCTCATGTTTTAGGACAACAACTTCTTTTTTCATCTTCTCACATTCCTTTGTCTTCTCCTTCAGAGCCCCATTCATGCCATTGTCTTCCTGCTGATTTGCTAACTGTTGAAGTAGCTCCTTCATCTTTTCCATAGATTTTCTCAGTTGCCCTTTTAAAGTCTCAATGAAATCCTCAGCATCTTTAAGGTTCTCTTGTTCTTTGATTTCTGATGTGGATTGATCAAGATATTCTAAAGCAACTTGAAGTTGTTCATTAATGCCATCGGAATACCTGGAAGAACCCATTGAAACACCTTCCCAGATCTTCCTCAAGTTGTTAGACTTCTTCCAAGGAACCTCACTCTAATACCAATTGTTGAAATTAAGTAACATTGAGAGGGGGGTGAATTAGTGTTCTACAAAACTTATTATTATGTTCCTTTATTAATTTATCACATACATTCAAAGGAAAGAAACATGAACTCAAGAACAATAGTAACAAGGTCATTACACATGAACACCAAGATTTTTACATGGAAACCTGGTTAAGGGAAAAACCATGGTGGGAGTTAACCCACAAGATTTTAGACTCTGTTATAAGTATTACAAATGGGCAGGCACATGCCTTTAGACACACTACCCAGAGCTCACTATTCAAACGAGGCTCACTGCCTACAAGATTAATTACAAAGAGTTTACTAGAATGCTTGAACTAAAGAATAGAATCTAATAATACAAGATTACAATTTTTGTTAGGATCAATATACCAACTTCACACACTTCATCTCTCACTGTCTTGTTTTACTATTCTTCCATGATCCAAGCCTCAGATCTCTTCTTTGCACTTGATACTACCTTACTTCACACCTCTTATCTCATATTATCACAACTATATCACAAAATGCTCACACCCATTGATTATATATATCCTCTATATGAAATTTCATCAACTACAGTCGGCCTCAAGAAAACTTAGAGGCATATTCAAGAACATTGTTCTGTCAGCTGAACCCATGCACAAATATCAATGCAAACCACAACTTATGAATTCAAGTCACCACACATGTTATCCAATACCATTGGATCTCATAAATCACTCAACCAACCACTTCTCTTAATCCACACAAGGATCAAACACCAAGTTGTCTTGTTCTTCATCGGACTCGACTGTCTAACCAAAACCTGATACTCATATGCTTGTAACTTTCAATCCCTTCATCACTAGAGACTAAATCTCTAGATTTAGGTAGCCCTAACATCCCTTAATATTTCCTCAGATTCACAGCACAATATGATTACCTATAGAGAAACACAGAACAAAATGTTGGACCCTATCATGTGCTCTATTCATGTCTATCTAGACTTAGACAAATCTGCAATCTAACTTCTGGTATGATCAAATGATGCAATGTGGATGTGTAAGATAGATTTAATTTCCATCAATGAGAACACCTAACATGCCTAGTATTGTCTCTTGCCAACACTTTTGGTCCCCCATTTCTATGCACATACCCTCATATCATAAGCACATATGAAGGAATCACATCATAAAAAGAGCACATATAAATCCAGTCATGCTACACATGCATAGTATCATGAACCACAAATAACCCAAAGCTCCCAATGCAGCAACATGGGCTCTAATACTAGCTGTAATACCCTGGATTTTACACTAGGACATTAAAGGACAAAAGAAGGACAAACATATTTTTCATGATGTAATTGTGACATGTGCATGTCCCAATTACACACAATCATGCACTAGAATCATCATAGTGTCCCATGATGACACTCTAGGACATGACACAAAAATAATGATAGTGACCACTCAAGGTCCAAAGACAACAAAAACACCAGTAGAAAACTTACCAATCATGTGACAAGGCCAACACTATAACCCTATGAGAGAATTGAACTCACTCCATGATGAAGGTCAGATGCCAATCCACAACCTCACACTCTCATGACTACATGGAATAGAATGAGGGTGCTAATCACATGTATCAAATTCATCCTATCACAATGACGTGCAACCTTAAAGCACACAAATAACCTACTCAAAATGGGGATCCACTAGGGAGATCATAACCTTCCCTAAAAATAGTGACAGCTAGTTGACACAGCGTGACACATGCTTCCCGAGACAAACATGGTCATAAATCCCAAAATACATCATTTATAGTCAAGGAAAAAATATGGGAGGACATAGAGGACCATGGGGAACAACTTTTATATACAAAGTTTTCTCAAAACAATTTGAGAAATGCTCATTGTTCAAAGGCTCAAGGACCATAACATGAAAAAGGATGACAATATGAATGTGGGACTTTAGATGTTTTCAAGGACTAGAACTTAGTTCTAGTGTCCCACCTAGGTGATAGAGTCCTTCCTAGGTTCTAGTGTCCTCCCTATGTGCTAGTGTCCTCTTCACACTCTAGATTCCTTGGGTGTTGTAGTCCACCTGAGGTGCTAGTGTCCTTGAACAGTGTCTGAATGAAATTTTCTCAAAGGTAGAAGTTTTGGAATGACTCTCACACCTCCCTAAGGCCACTACAAACCTAAGAAATGCTCAAATAACCCCTTACAAACATTTAGAAGGAAACAAGAGCTCAAAGGCCATCTAAGTTTGACAATGCACACAGGTGTCAAAAATTCTCTCCCTCAAGGATGGAGATTGACACATAAGACAAGAACAAATGCCAATGCAATAAAGAGAAGGTGAACACCAAGGAAACATATCTCAACATGAAAAAAAATCCAAACAAGCCAAACAAACATTGACATATGGCCAACACACCAAGTAATGTTGACATTCAACCTATAAGTCAAACAGAGGATCAACCATGACACCTCACCAAAATGATATATCCACAAGGATCCAAATAAAAGGAATCCACTAAACAACCATAAACAACATGCTATCTAATATCAAAAGCATGAACTGCATTAAATATAAAAATATAAACATGTTCAAATATGCTAACATACATGTCTTATAAGAGAAATTCCAAACAGAATGCCATGCTCGTTTGACATCGACGTTGAAATGGGCTAAAACCAAATAGGGAAATCTCAATCATTATGTGGGCATTATACAACCTAATCCATAAACATGGCATAATATAAGTATAGAATATAAAATGGAGGATTCCAACATCCCCAGTTAACCATTTCTAGCACATAGTATAATGTTACAAAATGATAATTTCCATCCAAAACATGTTTCATTTTCCAACCAAATGACATCATAAAATTACAACATGATGGAGGCTAATTCCCAAACATTGAAGGATCACACTCTAATAAATTAAATATACAAAGCATGATTATACATCATAATAAACCACCTCAAAAGTGGCCCAATAGGCACATAGTACCATCTAGCTCCTACAAAATCCAATTGAGGAAAAATGGGGGAATGTTACATACCTCCCAACCATATTACCATCATCAAGTGAAATAGATGTATATGCCACTCTAGGAAACCCTCGAGATACAAAGAAGATGATCATGGATACACTATAATCAAGTCACACTCTCACAAGTACCAAAGTCCCAAAACACCATCTCACATACATAAGAATCATACAAAACCACAAAAATAGAAAAGGGAAACAAAACCAAATGTAGGATATCATCCTTGTTTTGCATGAATATTCTAGAAAACATGGTTTGTATCAAGACAAGGTCAAATACACACAATCCAACCAAACAAGGACTAGAGGAGGGTAGCTAGGACACTATGGTGGGCTTCCCCTTGGTCCTCTATAACCAAGTTAGAAAGAAACATGCCGCAAAGGTCTCACGTAAACACTCATTTAGTGAATGTTTCTCATAGGTAACGAGGGACTCTTGCAAGGCACATCTATGCTTATCATATGAAAGGGGGAACTCTTACAAGGCATGCCTATGCTTACCTTGGCTAAAGGAGGACTCTTAAAAGGCATGCCTACACTTACCCAAAACACATTAGACCCATAGGTACAAGGATCAATTGTAAGGCACACTACTTACTCTAAGTAGGGGATCCTCCTGCAAGATACACATCATACGTGGGAGTTGTCCACCCCAAGCCTCATACAGATATCCCCTATCCTATACAATTATGGGGTCAACTTTTTAGAATCCCAAGAATAGCAAAGGAGTGGTTTTCCTAGAAAATGTGTATCCCAATGTACTTCCAAAATTAAACCTATGGGGAAATCAACCATCCCATATTACATGCAACATTCAAAAATTTCAAAATTATACAAAAATAAAAAATAATATAATTTTTCAAATGTCCAAGGTTTGCCATTGATGAATCTTGGAGCATCCTTCCCAAAACCATACAAAAAATTTCACTTTTATCCAAAACAATAAAATTCAAAACTTGGAGAATACCCTCTTGATCTAAATTAACTCAACAATACACTTTTAACATCACATAAATTTTTGACTCAAATCAGGTAAAGTAAAACAAGGAAAATCACATAATTTTCACATTTTTCAAGGAATGCAAAATTAAAAAATGCAAGCATACCCTTTCATGCCTAATCTACACAAGAAGGCACTTTTCAAATAAAAATTAGATTTTGAAAAAAAATTCCATGACCTTAGTTGAAAATTAAGTTTTCCAAAAAAAAAAATCCTATAGCTTGCAATTTTAAATAAAAATTTAAATTTGAATTCAAATGAACAAAGGATTACCTCAATCTATGCAGATTCTGATTTCAAACAATATCCCTTCAATGAACTTTTAGTTTTAGGCAATTCCAAGCATGAAAAATTTAGATTCTTCAAAGAGGGTTTGAAAATGAGTATTTTCTTCCAATTTTGCTCTCCAAAACTCAACAAAGCATAATGAAATAAAAGAAAAACCCCTTTTCATTATATATCCACTAATCAGGATTATGCTTAACCAATCCTTTCATTACCCCAAAGCTATTTTTCACTAACACAATAATCTAGAAATTAAATAATTCTTTTCAAAATAGAATTACATATATTTCTCAGTTACCAAGCAATTAAAATAAAATGCCTTTCCAATTAAAATAATTCTAACACACCTAATTAAATCATTAAATATGCTTTTCTCTACACTCGAAATATACATCATAATTCAATTATTTTCAAAACATTGCAATTCATTATGCACATCCAAGCACAAGTAGAATTGCACAAACAATAAAATTAAATATAATCCAAAAGATATTTTAATAATCTAACACAAGGGGGGTCCATTATCATAAATCAATTTAGGTGAGGTTTAACTGGTTTCAACATCAAGGAAACAACTAGGGTAAGATGACTAAGTGATATCCATGTCAGCCTTCTCCACATACCAACCATTCGTCAATATATTGTAATTGCATGCACACTCATTGCAAATGGCAATAGCTAAAGTGAATAATATAAATTACACAATTAAATATTAACCATATAGATGCATATTTTAATTAAATCAAATATTCTAACAATAAAATTAATATACAATTAATCATTTAAAATAATCATACTGAAGAAAATCATATCTACCGACATAGCATAATATTTATATGAAAACAATGAAACTAAAACACACACACACACACACATATAAAGAATCTCAAGGGTCCAAATACACACATTGAGAATCCAAGTTAAACATTGGTATCGTCTAGCGACTGCCAATCTACAAAATAAAGTATCACAAAAAATATTGTACAACATCAGTACACCAAAGGAAAGGAAGAGAAAGGCATAAACACTTGTTGGTGTTACAAAAATATCCTCCCCAAAAGAGAAAACAAGAACATGTAAACCTCTTTAAAATTTGTCCTTAAAAGATAAGAACATGAACTCCTAAAGCATGTAGAGGCTGTAAACTCTACCAAAAATGAATTAGTGTATATTGGAATTAGAGAGCTCTCCAATGAATGTAGATCATGATGAGTGCAACATAAAAATCTACACAAGTGTCATTAATTACACTAAATCATAAATGTATAGATGGAACAAAGGCAAAAACAATCTATGTGGTCAAAAAAATATAGATAGTACTATGATCAAAGAGACAGAAAAACATTACATGATTGACCCCATCGACACTTCAATATGTGCAAGTGGTACTCTACAAAGATACTAGAGTCTCATGAAAATTGATCAATTGAATAAGGTAGAAGGTTTCTTCCATAAGAAGGAATGCAAGAGTGTCCATATGATATGTGTTCCATCTCACAAAATGCATGTGTAAATAGTCGTTGCATTCATCTAGTACATAGGAACAAAAAGTAGATACATAGCTCACTCCAAAATAAAACCAAAATGTATTAACCATGTGATGATACTCCCCATAATGATAACAAGGGAGAGGTATTGGAAGATAGGTGGAGTAGTAGCAAAGGGAGGGTGACATTGGAGTGCTACAGAGGGTGACACAATGGTGGAGATCTGAATTGGTGACATTTGAAAATTTGGATAAAACTATTGGAAGTTTGATCTAGACCACTACTAGTTTAGAGACCTTGGAGGTTTAAAGACCACAACCATAGAATAGAGAGACTACTAGTGGTCAAATAGGAAACTATGGATTTCGACAGAGAATGTTGATTGGCAAGTGGCAAGCTAGAGTGATAACTATGAGTAGAACTTGAATGTCGATGACTAGAAGCTTTAAAAATTTTGATGTTGTGGAAACCTTGGTTTCCAAGAAATTTGTAATGTAAAACAAATATTAAACATAAACTAGAACCATAGTGAAGTCGTTAGTGGAAATCTAGTCGTAGCTTGCTAGGAAAGTAAGAGTGGTGGTTAGAATATTCCTTCAACCTGATGGGAAACTGTGTGAAACTCGATGGAAAACCCAAAAATGAATAAACCCTCAAACTAGACAAGGAAACCCTTGTCAAGCCTCTTAGTACCTCCATGCAACCACAACCCTTGATAGTGAGAAAACTAGTCTGATACTGGATTCTAAAGTCAAATGAATGAAAAATCCCTGCAACATCACCTTTGAGTGTAAATTAGGAAAAAAATTTATAGCCCAATACATTGAAATGCAAGATGAAGCATAAAACAACTACAAGTCAATCCAAATAACTAATTTCAAAATACCAAACTTGAGATTGTCTGAAGAAAAAAAAATGCTTTTTGTATAAGAAATTTTGTAGAGGTATGACTGTATGGTCATATGGAATTTTGTATGGTATCCTATGGTACAATACTATAGAGGGGAAAAAAACATTACAAATGTTACTTGTGTTAAAATTAGACATTTGGACAAGTGATCTTGGCTAATTTGGACCTATTAGACTCAATGGTGATGCTCATTTGGCTCTACGACACACCTTTGATAGGGCTTAGTGTGGGATTCAATAAAAATGGGAAGAGATTTGTAATTCATGGCTCTAATAAAATGTTGGAGTGGCAATAGGATGAATGTAAAAACTAAGAACTTCCACAAGTGAATGTGTACAAAAATACTGAAAAACTATCATACAATGAATTAAAATGTGAAGCTTACAAAATACAAAGAGGCTCCTTCTATAAGTAGGACAAGGATAAAATAGGAAGGTAGGAGTGAACAACTAACTAATCCTCCAAAGTGAATGACATGTGTGATCACACTTGGGACAAGTGTGGAGACATGTATTGAGTCCACATAAGGTGAGACAAAAGTAAAATAGTCTCTCTAATTGAGGACATAAGGTGTAGTGTGAATAGGACCTAGATAAACTAGTTAGATAAACAACATGCTCACACTAACACCCCCTCTTAAGCGATACTTAAGGAGAAAACTAAACACTAAAAATTGGGTCCCAACAACAAGCCCTGATGAGGTACCCATGAACAATAAAAAGTCTTACAAATGGAGAAAAGCAGAAACCCCTATGGGAAAAAAACTCCTCCCTAAAATAGACAATAAGGACAAATAAACCTCCCCTAAATCTATTGCTGAAAAATAGTAACATGAAGAACTCCTGAAGCATGTAGAAGTTGTAAACTTTGCTAAAGAAGAACAGGTGGCTATTGGAATTTAAAAAAACCTTCCAATTAATGTAGATCAATATAGTGAGGCACAAAACTCTACATGAGTTCCCTCAATTACACTACTCACCAATATATGCATAGATGGCATAAAGACAAAAACAATATGTGAATTCAAAACTCAACCATATATACACAAATGGCATAGGTAAAATTTGTGTGGTTGAAATATTACAGATGGTACTATGATCAAAGAAACACAAAAACATTACATGAGTGACTCCATCAACACTACAATATGTGTAAGTGGTTCTCTACAAAGATATCATAGTCTCATAAATATTGATCAATTAAGGTAGAAGGGCCTCTATAAACAAGAATGTGAGACTGTCTATATCGTATGTGTTCCATCTCACTGAAATGCATGGGTAATCAATTACTACATTCATCTAGTAAATAGCAACAAAAACTAGATACATAGCTCACTTGAAAACAAAACTAAGAAGCATTAACCATGTGATAATACCCCATAATGCTAATAAGGGAGAGGTATTAGAAGATGGGTTGGGTGGAAATAATGGGAGGGTGGCACTTGGACACTATAGAGGGTGGCATAGTGGTGGAGTTTTGAAGTGGTGGTGTATGGTGGTTTCGAGGAAACTATTATTGGTTTGATATATACCACTAGCAGTTTAGAGACCTCGATGGTTTAAAGACTACTACCACATGGTTAGAGTGACTGCTAGTGATTAGATAGGAAACCGTGGTTTTTGATGTAGAATGTTGATTAGCAAGTGGCGAGCTAAAGTGATAACTATGAGTAGAACTTAGATGCTGATGGCCACAAGCCTTAAAGCCTTTGATAGTGTGGAAACCCTAGTTTTCAAGAAATTTGTAATGCAAAACAAATATTAAACACAAACTATAACCACAATGAAGCCGTTAGTGGAAATTTGGTCATAGCTTGCCAAGAAAGTAAAAGTAGCCATTAGAATATTCCTTGAACCTGGTGGGAAATGTGAAACCTGGCGATGAAGATAAAACAAACAAACCCTCAAACCAAACAAGGAAACCCTTGTCGAGCCTACACACAACCATGACTCCTAACAATGAAAAAAATTGGTTTGGCACTAGATTTTGAAGGCAAATGAAAGAAAAACACCTACAACATCACCTCTGAGTGCAGATTAGGGAAACAATTGTAGCCTAGGACATTGAAATGCCAGATGAATCCTAAAAAAACTACAATAAATCAATCCAAAAATATGAATTGGTAATTATTTTTCAAGTTTGTGTCTGTGGATGATCGAGTTGCATTGGTTGTGGGCTCTTTGCCCCTTTTGTTAATGTTTTTGATGCCTCTTCTGTCAGGCTTGTTTCTTGTATTCTATTGGAGGGTTTTCTATTCCTTTGGTCCTTGTTTTGTCTTTGGACATCTAGTAGTTGTTTGTTTGACGGATTGGTTGTTTTAATTTTTTGATCTCTTTTGTTGCAGAAAGAAATTTGATCTCTCCTTTGTACATGGGTAGAGGCCCTTCCCCTGTTAATAAATTTAAAAAAAATTAACAAAATGAATTTTGTTTCTATGTTAACTATTTTTAAAAAAATTAGATTAAGCCTAAGAAATAAATTATAGAAAACAACTATAGAAACAACTACAGGAATAGAGAAAATAGAGCTGCAGCTAAAACATAATAGCTTTGCTTAACCAAAGAAAGGAAGACAAAAGTACAGCTTTAGGGGCATCAACATCAAATGGCCAGGACATGACAACGATGAAAACATTACCCAGTCGACCAGAAATCTTAGCATAACCCTCCAATTGAAACAATAATTCTAGAGAAGGCTCCTAGAATCTAAAACTTGGATCAGTAGACAAATCTCATCTTGCGATCTAATTAATTGTTCTGGCTAAAGGAAAAGGAAAGATGTCCAACCATTGAGCATATTCTTCAAGTCCTTGGAGCATAAGTCCACCAGAATTCTGAAGCCATTCAACAAATTAGGGCTGAGCTTAAAGTCTATGTATGGTTCCTTCCAGCATAGTATTGGTTATTAAATGGTCTTGGAGGACAATAGACTACTGTTAAATTTGTATATAGTTTAAACATATAATAACCTAGTATAGCAAAATTAGAAACAATCAAGGCCTGCAGGCTAGGTGCAGAGATAATGTTCTGGGGTTTTATCAAGGTGGTAAGGCTAACCTAGGTTTGAGCAACATCCTGGCTCCTTAATAGTGGCCTCCCTCCCAATAAGAAAAAAAAATCATAAACATTCATATAAAAAAATATGAATAGACCTAGTTTATTAAAATATATGTTCAATACAAATGTTCTTTATGATATAACCTTATGCAATTGCTAATTGTAAAATAGTATTAAAGCATTTTTGAAATAGTGAGGAATGCTATGATTGTTAGTGTAACGTTCATCATTTATGCAACCCAATCCTGGTAGGCATAACATTTCTACCACCTCCCACTACTCCCTATTTGTGAATCAATCACTGCATACATTTACTCCGACAATGAGGATAATATTAGCATCTTTTGCAGGTCTTCTATGTATTGACTATTGTTTAAAGTCATTGAGAGAGTGGAGTGTATTTACTGTAGGATAAATATAGTTAGCTATTGGATATATATTGGTATGAGTTGTAGATATATTTTGTAACAAAGATATTCATTCTAAAAAATATAATACAGAGAGCTATCCCCTACTCAAAGTGGATGTAGCCAATTGGTGAACCATGTTAAACAACTTAGCTTTTGTCTTTTGCATTTTCTCTAAGTTTATTTCTGTGTTTGATCTATTATCTTGCTTTTGTCTTTATCTTTTCTTCATTCAACATTTGGTATCAAAGCCTTGGTGAAGAAGCTTGGTGAAGTAGCTTAGTGGTGAAGCTGGTTGGGAATCATGAAGAGTTTCCAGAAGAATGGATGAAGTAGACAAATGGAAAATCAAGAAGTTTTCAGGGTAGAATTTCTGGCTGTTGAAGGTATAGATGGAATCACTACTGATTAAACAAGATCTCTCACTCGCTTTGTTTGGGAAAGCCAAAGGGAAAGGTTCAATGTCTGACAAAGAGTGGGAGATTTTGGATAAGAAAGCAAGGGCCACCATTTTTCTCTCACTGTCAAGTAATGTCCTCTTTAATGTTTCAGCAGAGAAGACATTTAAAGAGCTATGGGATAAGCTTTCAGATATGTACAAGATGGCATCAACATCAAACAAGGTATACATCATGAAGAAATTATACAATTTAAAAATGAAAGAAAGTAGAATCATGTCTAACCACATAAATGAAATCAATACCTTGGTCACTTAGTTGATTTCTATAGGTATAAAATTAGGATGAAATCATAGCAATTTTGTTATTATGCTCTCTACCTAACAACTTGAAAGGAGTGGTGATGGCAGTTAGCACTTCAGTTGCTGCTAAGAGTACATTAAAATTTGATGATGCTACATCCACTCTTCTCAGTGAAGACACGTGGAGAAAAAATCAAGAACCCTCATTCGGTGATGCTTTGACTATTGTAAATACAAACAATAGAGGAAGGGGCGAAGATAGAGGCAAAAATAATCATAGAAGAAGGTCCAAATCTACACCACGATCAAAGTCCAGGGGCCAAAATGGACAATGTTAGTTTTGTGGAAAAGTGGGTCACACAAAAAAGAACTATTGGAATTATAAAAAGGCACAAGAAAAGGTGATCCAAAACAAAGCAAACACTGCAGATGATGGTGTTTTGGTTTTGTCAGTGACTGACAGTACTACAGATTTGTGGGTACTTGATTCTGGAGCCTCTTTTCATGCTACTCCATTCTGGGATATTTTCACAAATTATCAAGAAGGTATGTTCGATAAAGTTTTTCTTGGTGATAATAATGAATGTGAAATAGTAGGAAAAGGTGATGTGATATTGTCTTTAAAAAATGGAAATAAATGGATCTTGAAAGATGTCAGACATGTTCCTATGTTGAAATGAAATCTCATGTCTGTAAGTCAACTTTATGCTCAAGGATGTGATGTCAAATTTTCTTTAGATACTTGGAAAGTAATCAAGGGTGTATTGGTGCTTGTAAAAGGAGACAAATTGGGTAGTCTTTATGTGTTAGAATGTTATGATCAAGTGGGAGCTATAATGGCAGTTGTGGACAGCGGCTCAAACCTTTGGCATAAGAGACTTGGACATACGAGCCAAAAGGGACTTGAAGTCATGCTTCAAAGGGATCAACTACCAAGAATAAAATATATGGATTTGGAGTTTTGTGAGCATTGTTTCCATGGAAAGCAAAGGTGAATCAGCTTCTTGACGACTGGTCATGACAGGTAGACAACACCTTTAGATCTCATCCATTCTGATCTATTCGGACCCATAGAAGTAACATTTTTTGGAGGTGCAAACTATTTTGTATCTTTTATTGATGATTACACTCATAAAGTGTGGGTATACATGATGAATAGGAAATCAAATTTTTTTCAAAATTCAAAATTTTCAAAGCTTTGGTTTAGAATCAAATTGGGCATAAAATCAAATGTTTGCAAACCAATAATGAGGGAGAGTATTGTTATTTGGAGTTTGATGGTTTTTATGTAGATAATGGTATTAGACGGATAAAAGTAGTCCCATTCACTCCTCAAGAAAACAACACAGCTGAGAGGATGAATCAAACCATTCTTGAGAGTGCTCGATGCATGTTGTCCAATGCAGGCCTAAGCAAGGAGTTTTAGCAGAGGCAATTAACACAGTCGTATATCTCATCAAAAGAAGCCCCTCATCCAGATTGGATTTTGATATCCTCGAAGAAGTTTGGTTCGGCAAATGGATTTCATATTCTCATCTTCAAGTTTTCGGTTGTGAAGCCTTCACTCATGTCCTTAAGGAAAAGCACACGAAGTTGGATTCCAAGACACTGCGTTGCATATTTGTTGGCTACAATGAAGAGCAATATGGGTTTCATTTGTGGGATCTCGTCGCCAAGCAACTTGTTCGCAGTCAGGATGTTGTGGGATCTCGTCGCCAAGCAACTTGTTCGCAGTCAGGATGTTGTGTTCAATAAGAAAGTTTTCCCATCTTTGCAAAATTAGGGGACTTCATCAAATGAATTCATTCAAGTTGATATGTTTGAAAATACAAATAATGTGCAAAATGCACAGGGGAGTGTTAATGTTTCACAACCTAGAGAAAGGTCTTCAACGCCTACATAGCTACTTGAAGAGAGGCCTACATAGTGTTTACACAATTCACATTTGCCTTTGACATATTCAACTGAGCTCTTTGAAACAATTCCAGCATTGGTGCCCATGCACCCAATATACTCTGCATAGCTAGTTGGAGAAGAAACACAGTTTTTACCACAAAATATGTTGCCATCTTTTGAAATGCACTCCAATAGAAATTTAACACTACCATGGAAAAGTCTAGCACAGTTTGTTCAAGGTATAATGCATCAGCTCGAAGGAATCATATCTCCACACACCCTATGGATATTCCATCAAATACTAATTTGGAAGGCACATCACGTAAAATGTAGTTTGAAAGGTCTACACAGCCTTTGAATTCTCCAATGCAACCCTTGATGCCTCCAACGTAGCATTCTAATAATCCAACTTTGCCTTTTGAGATTAGTACATAGTTATTTAGACATTCTATGCTACCAATGTTGGAACCTTAAAATATTGGTAAAATGTCCTAGATGTGTCAAACCTAAGATTGCACGTGTTTCATGACAAGTGGGTATAATCATTGGAATCAGTATAAAAATTTAGTTGGGATTGCCTTTTGAACAACTTGAAAATCCCTTGTTTTTCAAAAGTTATGACCAAGTCAACGAACGTCAAACTGTATATTGGTCAAATTGTATCTAAGTCAAAGTACATTTGCATAATACATATGAGTGCATGTGTATCGCAAGTCTTGAAGCCTTCACACACAAATTAGAACTGAAACAAATTAAATCTACTTTATAATGCAAGAGCTATGTCCGTGTTTGTATGTATATTTTAGAATGTATAAAATATGCAAAAAGAATATACAAATGCAATCGCACTTAAGATACATGTCCATCAAATGTTGACCTTGTATTAACATTAAACTATCACACCTAGAATACATATCAAAATTCTTAGAGAAAAAAGTGCATACTGGTCAAAGTACATGCAAGACTTTAGATACAAAGGTGAGCGCATGTATACAAGATACAAAAGTGAGCGCATGTATACAAGATACAAAAGTGAGCGCATGTATACAAGATGCAAAAATAAGAAGATACAAATGCATAGAAACATGCAAGTACAAAATATACAGATGGACAAAGGTACAAAAAATGAAAAATGTATATACAAATACGCAAGTACCAAAGATGCATATACAAAGAAACAAGTGGGCCCCCACCACAACTAGAGATGCAAATGCATTTGTATAAAATATACAAATGCATTTGAACAGGAATGAAGGGTTATTTGTATGTATAAATGTTTGTATCTAATATACAGATACAAATCCAGACCCAATTAGAAAATTTAAACATTGTGAACTTTAAGTGAGGTCTGCATTTGTATATTATGATGCATGTATCCAATATGCAAAAAAGAGAAAGATGCAATTATGGACTTGAATTTAGGATTAAATTACATAGTCAACAACACGTTTGTGTATGTATAAAGTGTATGTATGCGATATAGAAAAAGAGAATACAGGCTAATGTATACAAGACCAGATCTGAAATTAATTCCAATTTGTTTTATAAATCCAACATAGTGCAACTGTATAAGATATACGTCAAAGGACATATACAAATAAATATGCAAATCGAATGAAAAAGGATTACAAATGCATAAAGTTAATTGTACATGTTCTAAGATACAGAAAGAACTAGAGTAGCATAAAGGGGTCATATACTACAACATTGGAGGGAAGATCTTGACAGGCCAGTGGTCATAAGTTCTTTACAATCATTAACCTATCCAAGTCTTGGTCAAATGTTTATGCCCGTATTATCTATTTATTAATTATGTTCTAGTTATGTGAAAAGGTGCAATCCATGAATAGTCATACTATTTCAGCTTGAAGCTTATTTCCTTCCCATATATATAAGGGAAACCAAGGCCTAGTTTAGGGAGGATCATTCATAGAACAATTATTATATACTATAATATCTCTTTCAGTCATATTTCAGAAACAAGATATAGAACTTTCACGATATTTTAATAATATAATGGGTAGGATGGTTTAGATCTATGGACATATCTGTGGTGTTCTACTATTTTGGTGATATTCAATCTTATGAGTTGTTCGACTGTCTCCACATTGAATTTTTCCAATTATTTAAATCAATTAGATTTATCAAGGCACATTTGTTATCTCTATGTGGTATGCTTGGCTGGTTTATATATGAAGTTGATTTAAGTCCATCTAAATTATTCACATTTATTGGTCTTGGCCCTAAGTTAAAATCCTCTAAGTAAATCATCTTAGTTAGTTTCCTTCAAAGTAGAATTAAATTCCTTTTAGACAACCATAGTAATTTGGAGAAATATCAATTGGATTTTTGAAGAAGCATCTAATAACCAAGATTTCTGCACATTTACATAAAGTGTAAACATTCAAAAGGTGCCAAATAGTTAGAGTTAAGCCAAGTAGATAAATTTGCAAATCATACAAATCTTGACCCCATTTACCCAATAGAATTAGACACTAGTCATTACAAAACAACATTTCAAAATCTTATTCACAACTTTAGTAGTAGGAATAATTTATAGCCTTACATCTATTTCACATCCATATGCCACTATGAGTAGATCACTTAGGTCATACAAATCTGCATTAACCATCAAGGTACACCCACCTAGGTCTAGAAAAACCTAAAGAGAAGGTGGTTTTATTCATATCAACCATGTTCTAGTTAGCCAAAAATGTTAAGAGAGCTTGGCATCCTCTAAGATTAACAACCTACATTTTTGAGACCTAACAGAATTGGCAACTCTAATGGGAAAAAATAAGGAAACCTAGTAGGAGACCATATCAATAGAGTCAGGAAGTTAAAATTGTAACTCTACTGATGAAGAAAAACCCAGAAGATTAATTAGTCCTCTTAAGAGAGGTGGCGACTCTACACAAAAATTTAAGTCATCTTATGTATTAAAGTGTCATAAATTCTTGTAACATGGATGGTAGGAGATCCAAAACTGATAGTAAAAAGTTGCAATCATATCAACCTTTAAGGGCGCCTGCTAAGAAAACTGGGATATCAAGTCAATCTAAACACATTAATAACCAAAATACCTAAGAGAATACTCAGAATAGCCTATAATAACACATAACAACTTCACTCCGCTGCGTGAATCAAAGGAATTCCAATCCAAGAGTTAGCATGCCTAATCTAATAATAACAAATTTGGTGATATTCTAGACCAGTATAGACATGACCCTCAAAAGCAGCTTGAATATGAGGCTCAGATTGAAAGGGAAATAATACAAAACCAGGCAGAATATGATTATAAAATGTCATTACAACAAGGTGGAGAGATTCAATATGAGTCTATAGATCAAATAACATCCATATAAACCCATGATAGTCCACCAAAAGACATACAAAATAAGAGTGAGGTACAACAAGATTTACATAAATTAGAAGAGGAACTTGAGCTAGCCAAATTAAAATAAGAGGAGAAAAGGATGAAACAAGAATTGTAGCAAATAAGGTCTAGAAGTACAACAAATAGCTCAAAGTATGTACCTCCCCATAAGCAAAGTGGGCATGTTCTCACAAGCAATCCACAAGGATCACATCAAAATACAAGTGGTTCAAATACTTCAAAAGTACCACATAATCCAAGCAATACTAGTTCTATGCAACAAAATATTCTACCATGAAATCTAAGAACACATAATGTCCATAATCCTTCCCAACATATGACTAATACTTATCCACCTCCTGGTCAGCAACATGTTCCACCCTACCAACAAAATGTAAATATCAATCCACACCATAATATACAATAACATCCACCTCACCATTACCACCAACAATATCAACCAAACCAAAACTTGCAAGGACCCATAAATATAAATAGATACAGGTAGCTAGATTTATCTAGGTACCAAATTTATCCTGATCCCATTGACAATTATTTGAGAAATACACTTCCAAAGTTTGCTATGAATAATGCCATTTCAGTAGAAGAACATATCAGAAACTTTGAGACTATTATGGATAACTATGAAGTGCAATATGAAGATGTCTAAATGAAATTATTTATGCTATCTCTAATTGAAGATGATAGGGATGTTACAAATATGTGCCTAATCGATGGTGTCATTAATGTCAACATATCCTTGTTGTCATTAGTGTCAACTGTATCTTATTCTATTTCTTGTTTAGAAGACTTGTATGTTGAGGATATTGAGAAAATTAGCCTCTCTGGAAGAAACAAGTGAGTTACATATCTCCCTATTAGAGACAGTGAAGACAATGCAGTTCAGTGAAGTAGATTACTCCGCATTCCCAGTAAGATGAAGATCAGAGTCTGTAGATTAAAGTGTTTGTAAAGGATTATCTGAAGTTGCTCCAGTCAAGGTTTGAGAGGTCCGCATGGAGAATTGGTGAAGTTATGGCCATTTGAGTAGAACCAAGTTTTGCAGTTGTTCAGAGGTGACAAGTGACAGTAATTTGGTTCGGATTGATCAACATTGGAATATTATGATCTACTGATCTAGAGGTGTGTATCCTCAACTCAAGTGGTTCATGGTTTGGAGGTCCGCAAGCAATCTTTCTAGTGTGATAGTCATCACAGTTGGTGTTCTTGAGTTCCCGGATGAAGGTGTAAGTGTTTCTGGTGATCTGAGGTGGTGTGGTTGTTCCTATTGATTTCATTGTGCTTGTGGTGGTCTCCAAATTAGGTGCATGTTGTGTTGATGGTCCACATTGATGGTTGAGCTCTTGGATGAATATTACTCCTTGGGTGTTGCTATTCTTTCCTGTCTTGGCCGACTGGATGCATGATGCATGTTGCAGATGATCTAAGAGAAGTTTTATGGAGCATGGAATGATGTTCAAGGAAGATTTGAGTCCCAGTTATGGTTAGCCGATAGTGTAGTGATTTGCATGTAGCATTTTAAGTCTTGTGATTGTAATTTCTTGTAATGCCTATCTTGGAGAATGTTCCAGATAGATGATTGTTTGCCTAACTTTGATGTTCATTCCAAAGTTGATGACTTGTATAAATAAGTGTTGTGAAGTCAGGGAAATGTGTGGAAGTAGCGAAGATGTGGATGTAGTGAGGAAGTGAGTGAGGGTAGAGTAGAGGTGCTGTGCACTTCAATGGAACTAAACCTTGCATGAAGAAGATGTTGTTTCTTAGTTCAATCTTTCAGTGTAAACATTGTAAATGTTCTTGTAGGCAGTGAGCCTCCTTTGAGCAGTGAGCTCTGGGTAGTGCACCTGAAGGCAAGTGCCTTCCCATTTTCTATTCTTTTAATAGAGAATAAATCTTGTGGGTTAACCCCAACTGTGGTTTTTCCCTTAACTGGGTTTCCACGTAAAAATCCTAGTGTTATGTGTGTTGATTATGTATCTGCTCTTGTGTTGTTGATTCAAGCTTTTATGGTTATATCATTAATCTATTTATAAGTGATAAAGAAGATTAAATGCAGTAAAAGATCAAGTTTTTGATAACTAATTCACCCCCCTCTAAGTTGTTTGCCCTAATTTCAACAATTGGTATTAGAGTCGGTTCCTCTAAAAGAAGCTTGACCACTTGAGGAGATCCAAGATGTCAACTTACAAGAAGGATAGTCTGAGATTTGATGGAACAAATTACTCTCTTTGGAAGAGTTGCATGGAGTGCCATTTGTAATGCATGGGTGATGCTTATTGGTTGATAATAAAGGATGAGTATAAGCCCCTAGAGAAAGGTCCTTCAACTCCAGATGAACTCAAAGATGCTGAAAATAACATTTTGCCTAAAGAAGCATTGTTAAGTGCACTGACTGATACTAAAATGACAAATGTCCTAGAATTGAAAACTACTCATGAAATATGGAAGAAGTTGGAAATTCTATATGAAGGTGATGCATATGTCAAATGTGCTAAGTTATAGAGCCTAAAAGGTCGATACAAAAGTTTGAGGATGAGTGAAGATGAAAACATCACTTCCTACATGCAGAAGGTGAATGAACATGTGTGCAGTATTAGGTGTGCTGGTGGAAAATTGGAAGAATTAGAGATTGTTGGCAAGGTGCTCAGATCCTTACTTCCTTTATACAAGCATAGAGTTGCTACTATTAAGGAGATCAGGACTGGAACAATTGTTACAAGTGATTAGTTGGTTGGCAAGCTTTCAACATTTGAAATGAGTGAGTTTTAGTGACTCCATCCTAAATCAGAATCTGCTTTTAAGGCCAGTGTTTCTAGGAAGCAAAGATTTGATTCAAGTGAAAGCTCTCCAAGAAGATTAACCAGTTATGAGAAGGCAAGGAAGGAACTTGAAGAAGATGAAATAGAGCTTGAAGAACTTGAAGCCCTTTTTGCCAAAAGGTTACCAAGAGGATCTGGTAAGTATGAAGGAAAGTTGTCTTTCAAATGTTTTTCTTGCAATAAGACTGGTCATTTTGCTTCAAGATGTCTAGAGAGGGTTTCAAAGCCAAACCCTATCAGACCTAGGTTTCAGAAGAAATGCTACTATGTCCAAGAAGCTGTTGATGAAGGAGTTACAGATGATGAATCTGATAAGAGAAGTACCTCTGGAAATGAATGGGTGTTCATTGCTATGAAAGAAGAAGATCTGGTGCCTACTAAATCTACTAGTTGTGTGAATGTGGAAAGTGCCTTGGCTACTCAGGTTGAAGAAAAGGATGAATGGGTAATTGACAGTGGATGCTCTCATCATATGACAGGTGATAAGAGTAAGTTTGTAAGTATGGAAAGGTATTAAGGTGGAATTGTGAAGTTTGGAGACAATTCAACTGGTAGAATCTATGGCAGAGGATCCATCTCTCTTGATGGTAAGAATAACACTAATGATGTTTTGTATGTAGAAGGGTTGAAGCATAATCTTCTCAATGTTGGACAGTTGGTTGACAAAGGGTATGATCTCCAATTTAAGGATGGAAAATGTAGAATCTTGGAAAGCTCCAGAACTAAGATTGCATTTTGTACATAGACTGGAGATAATAGCTTTCATTTAAGTGGTACTGGTAAATGTTGTTTGATTGCTTAGATTGACCAGAGTTGGTAATGGCATAGGAGAATGTGTCATGTAAACTTTGATAGCATTGTCAAGATAAGTACTACTCAGGCTACGAGAGATCTTCCAAAGCTTGTAAAACCTGCTAATAATATGTGTAAGGAATGTTAGTTGGGCAAATAGAGCAGACCTACATTCAAAAGTAAAGAACAATTTTCAAGTGGATTGTTGGAACTTGTGCACACTAATTTGTGTGGTCCTGCCAGAGTTAGGAGTTTGTAAGGAGATAGATACTTTATGTTGTTGATTGATGATTACTCTTGGATGATGTGGGTCACTTTCTTGAGAGAGAAATTAGAGGCTCTTGACAGATTCAAGGTGTTCAAGGCTAGGGTGGAGAATGAGATTGGTGTAAAGATAAAGTGTCTGAGATCTGACATAGGTGGAGAGTTTACCTCTGGTGAGTTTAATACATTTTGTGAAAAGCATGGAATAAGAAGACAATTATCTGCTCCTAGGACTCCTCAGTAGAATGGAGTTGTGGAAAGGAAGAACTGGACTATTCAAGAGGCTACTAGAACCATTATGATGGAAGAAAATGTTCCACATATCTATTGGAAAGAGGCTATGAGTACTGCTGTCTACACTCTTAACTAGGTGCAGATCAAAGGTAATACTGGTAAAACTCCTTATGAACTATGGTTTGGTAATGCTCCTACTGTGAAATACTTTAGAGTTTTTGGTAGTAAATGCTATATCAAAAGAGATGAAGATCTAGGCAAGTTTGATGCAAGGTGTGATGAAGGAATATTTCTGGGCTATTCTAACCAAACCAAGGCATACTAGTGCTTCAACAAGAGATTGAAAAAGATTATTGAAAGTGCTAATGTCAAGGTTGATGAAAGCAAGGGGAGACCTTCCAAGTTTTTTGGATATGAATCAGATGATCAAAATGAAAGTCCTCAAACTTAGATTTAGATTGCTCTGGAGAATCCAATGACTCAAGAAACTAGTGCAAATGCTGAGGAACAAGTTCAAGAAATTCCTAAAACTCCCAGGTATGTAAGGTTGAATCATTCTAAATATCAGATCATAGGAAATAAAAATAAAGGTGTTCAAACCAGAAGAGGAGTATTGTTTAATTTCAAAGATTGAACCAAAATCAGTGAATGAAGCTTGTAATGATAAAAGTTGGGTAAACGCAATGGAAGAAGAATTAATGCAAATTGAAAAGAATCATACTTGGGATCTTGTTCCTAGACCTGAAAACAAAGATGCAATTGGAACTAAATGGGTCTTCCAGAATAATTGAATGAAAATGGTGAATTTGTGAGATACAAAGCAAGATTAGTGTGCAAAGGATATTCTCAGGTAGAGGGAATTGATTTTGAGGAAACTTTTTCTTCGGTGGCAAGAATTGAAGCAGTCAAATTATTTCTTGCCTTTGCTACTTACAAAGATTTCAAAGTTTACCAGATGGATGTCAATTGAGCATTCCTAAATGGAGAGTTGGAAGAAGAAGTCTACATTGAGCAACCTAAAGGATTCCAATTGTCTGATCAGGAGATATAATCTGCATGTTGAAGAAATAATTGTATGGACTTAAACAAGCACCAAGAGCCTGGTATGCAAGACTAGATAAGTATCTACTAAAATTAGGTTTTAGCAAAGGCACAACTGACAGTAATCTTTATTTCAAGATTGATCATGAACACATCTTGATTATTGAGGTATTTGTTGATGATATCATCTTTGGTGGAAAAGAGAGCATGTGTAAAAATTTTGCTGATCAGATGCAAAGTGAATTTGAGATGTCCATGCTTGGTGAAATGAATTTCTTCTTGGGTTTGCAAATCATCCAGTCATATAAGGCATCTTCATAGCTCAGTCTAAGTATGTAAAGGAGTTGTTGAAAAAGCTTGGAATGGAGGATTCAAAACCAGTGAGTACTCCTATGATAATTGGCTGCAAGTTGATTAAAGATGATGATTCTCCTGAGGTAGACCAGAAAAGGTATAGATCAATGATTGGAGGACTACTTTATCTAACTCATACCAGACCTGATATTATGAATACAATTGGCCTTGTTGCTAGATTTCAAGATGATCCTATAGAATCTCATGTTGTAGCAGTCAAATTTCTTTTTAGATATCTAAAGGGAACATCTGATTATGGCCTATGGTATCCTAAGGGTGATGATTTCACTCTTCATGCATATGCAGATGTTGATTGGGCAGGAGATGTGGACGATAGGAAAAGTACTTGTGGAGGTGCATTTTTCTTGGGAAAGAGATTGGTTTCTTGGTTAAACAAAATGTAGGAGGCAATATCTTTGCCTACTGCAGAGGTAGAGTATATAGCAGAAACAAGTAATTGTACTCAAGTTTTGTGGATGAAGCAAATGTTGAAGGATATCAAAATTATGTTTGAAGAGCCTATTACAATCTTCTATGATAATTTAAGTGCAATAAACATTTCAAAGAATCTGGTGTTGCATTCAAAGACAAATATCCATCAAGTTTCACTTTTTGAGAGAGAAGGTAAATGAGAATGAAGTCAGATTGGAGTTTTTTCCTTTAAAGGATCAGATTGTGGATATCTTCACTAAACCTCTACCTAAGGACACTTTTGTGTATCTTAGAGAGAAACTAGGGGTGATTACCCCTCCTGTTCAGAACTAAGGTGCACTAGTGTGCATCAGTCTGATGGAACTCACAGTCATATCTAGTGATCTAGATTGGTGTTAAGGGGATGCTACTCAGGTGGAGTAGTCAACATGTTCTAAGTTCAATTTGGTCTTGTCTAAGAAACAAAAGAGTGAGAGATGATTGCAAATATGTGCCCTTTGCCATTGAGGTCAAAGGGGGAGAGAAGTCATGTGAAAAACTTGGATGGAAGTGAGTAGTTTCTGGTGAAAGGGGGAGCAATGAAGAAAGTGGTTACAGGTGTGATAAGAGAAAGGGGGAGAAGTTCTTGTGTTGATGGTTGAACCTATTTTTCACATCATACGTTGCCATCAAGGACAAAAGGGGAGATTGTTACAAATATGTGCCTAATCAGTGTTGTCATTGATGTCAACATATCCTCGTTGTCATTAGTGTCAATTGTATCTTATTCTATTGCTTGTTTAGAAGACTTGTATGTTGAGGATATTGAGAAAATTAGCCTCTCTAGAAGAAACAAGTGAGTTACATATCTCTCTATCAGAGACAGTGAAGTAGATTGCTCTGCAATCCCAGTAAGATGAAGAGTAGAGTCTATGGATTAAAGGGTTTACAAAGAATTGTCTGAAGTTGCTCCAGTTAAGATTTGAGAGGTTTGCATGGAGAATTGGAGAAGTTATGGCCATCTGAGTAGAATTGGGTTTTGTAGTTGTTCAGAGGTGACAGAGTGACAATAATTTCGTCCAGATTGATATGCATTGGAATATTATGATCTATGGATCTAGAGGTGTGTTTGGGACGTCAGTGTGTATCCTCAACTCAAGTGGTTTGTGGTTTGGAGGTCCACAAGAAATCTTTCTAGTGTGACAATCATGACAGTTGGTGTTCTTGAGTTCTCAGATGAAGGTGCAAGTGTTTCTGGTGATCTGAGGTTGTGCGGTTGTTCCTGTTGATTTCATTGTGCTTGTGGTGGTCTCTGAATTGGGTTCTTGTTGTGTTGATGGTCTGCATTGAGGATTGATCTCATGGATGAAGATTACTACTTGGGTGTTGCTATTCTTTCATGTCCTGGCTGCCCGGATGCATGATGTATGTTGTAGATGATCTAATAGAAGTTTTATGGAGCATGGCATGATGTTCGAGGAAGATTTGAGTCCCAGTTATGGGTAGCCAACAATGTAGTGATTCACATGTAGCATTTTAGGTCTTGTGATTGTAATTTCTTGTAACACCTATCTTGGAGAATGTTCTAGATAGATGATTGTTTTTTCAACTTTGATGTTCATTCCAAAGTTGATGACTTGTATAAATAAGTGTTGTAAAGTAGTGGAAATGTGTGGAAGTAGCAAAGATGTGGATGTAGCAAGGAAGTGAGTGGGAGCATAGCAGAGGTGTTGTGCACTTCAATAGAACTGAACCTTGCATGAAGAAGATATTGTTTCTCAGTTCAATATTTTAGTGTAAAGATTGTAAATATTCTTGTAGGCAATGGCCTCCTTTGAGCAGTGAGCTTTGGGTAATGTACCCAAAGGCAAGTGCCTTCCCATTTTCTATTCTTTTAACAAAGAATAAATCTTTTGAGTTAACCCCCATAGTGGTTTTTCCCTTAACCGGGTTTCCACATAAAAATCCTAGTCTTATGTGTGTTGATTATGTATCTGCTCTTGTGTTATTGATTCAAGCTTTCATGGTTATATCATTAATTTGTTTATAAGTGATAAAGAAGATTAAATGCAACAAAAGATAAAGTTTTGTGACAACTGATTCACCCCCCTCTTAGTTGTCTACGCTAATTTCAACAAGGGATTGGTATAAGAATTTTCCTGATGCTTCAATCAATTATTTTAAAGATTTCAAAGATTAGTTCAAAGAGCAATATAGTAGTCATTCTGATCTAAATTTTTCTATACATGAATTAACAAGCAGTCAAAAGAACTACAATGAGACAATAGTGGATTTCAACCAAAGGTTTTCAAAGATATATCACAAGATTTCTCATGAAATGAAACCTCCTAATGGTATGGCCTTGGCTCTATACATAAAGGTTTTTGATCCTAAAATTGGATATGAACTCTGAAATAGAGCTCCTATGACTCTTGCAGAAGCTCAAAAATCTACTATGAATATTGAAAACAATAGAAAAGTTGTTGGAAAACTTGGTAAAAGAGAAAATATTAGAATTCCACAAGGCCCTAATAACCATCAAAATAGGCAAGAAAACTATTATATAAATGAAAGGCCTAGGTTATATGATATGCCTTACAATACTAATTGGAAGGATGGAAAGCCTGTGAATAACAGACAAAAGTAGAATTATAGTAAGGACACCCCTAATACCTTAAAGAAACATGGGACACATGTAGTGGAAAGTAATCCATGGTGTATGGCATGTAACCTACCCCATCTACCTGAATATTGTGTCAAGAAAATGAAATATATTATGATCAGTACAAGGATGATCATACTATAAATATGTTGGAAATGAGGCCTCACTTAATTGATGAAGAGTACTCATCCTTTGAAGAAGATGGTTTTGAATATGATGTGAGCAACCAGAGGTTTAATGTTAACATGGGTCAACAAGAGGTTTTCTCTAATCAATAAGATAATGATGAAGGAACCACTTATGTATCCAATATGGTCCCATAGTTCTAGTTAAGAAAACCTACCAAGGAAGAGAAAAGAGATCTTACAATTGCTGTTGTGGCTCAAGCTAGAAGTAATTGCAATATGAGGAATAGAACCATAAATACAGATCAGGGAACACCCAGAGGCATGTTTATCAAAGAACCAAATCATAAGAAGGGTGCCCCAAATAACCAGAAGAAAATGGAAACTTAGAAAAATACACATAAGGAAATGTCCAAGATTGAGCTGAATAAGATGAAGGATGATAGTAAGCAGCAATTTGAAGAGAAAATCTCCAATAAAGACAAGTCAAAATAGATCATTGTTACTCTTTCATTTGATATAACACAAGTATTGTCCCAAATCAAGATATTAGTGCCATTAATGCAAATGATGAAAATAGATGAATACAGGGAGAACACTCTCAAGTTGATTTCTAATATACCAAATTAGTAGTGAATTCATAACAAAAATAAAGGTGGGCCAGAAAACAAGGTAAACAATCTTGGACAAGAGATTATGAGAACTCCTAAAATTTATCTTGGTGATGCCATAACAAAAAATCCTTCCCAGGTAGACCCATTCTATATTACACTATTGATCAATAACAAGCTGGTAAGAAATTGCATTATTGACTCTAGAGCTCCCATAAACATCATGCCAATAGCAGTCATGAAAGAATAAGGCTTATTACCTACAGAACTGATATAACTGTAATAGATATTCCACCATACTATGATATGTTTCTGTCATGCCCACATTTTCCATGTGGTCACAACACACATCGCACGTGTCATAGCCACATCTGTCATGTGGTTATGACACGAGATATGAAAAACTTTTCTCACACTGTCCTAAAAACCCCCTTCGCATGCATACGCATGCTCGACGGTGTTCTCTCATGGCGAAACACTACAATTTTTGGCGGGATATAAGTACAATTGTGTGCAACCAGACGCATACAGATCAACAAGAGGGTCTGTACGACACCGCTAACGTCATTGCAAGAGTGAGATTACCAAAGTTCCTAAATCTAAACCTCGGCAATTTTCGGTAGCATAATGCCTTACAGCGTTAGTGGGAATTATACTGCACTCATTTATGCACGTGGTTCGCTGATAGATTAACAACTTCCCACGACGCCTTGTTCTGACTAAACTGGCTAGTGATCTCCCTATTTAGTCATTTTTCAGCCAGGCACGGTTGTCTGTCTCCTCTCTTGTTTCTTGAAACATACTCCTCCTACGACTTAGCATTTTCAACAAGGCGGTCTGATTGCTCTCTCTTCCCTTTTCACTGGTTCTTAATTTGGATTGTATTTTTATCGCCCTTACCTTAACTATTTCTCTGTTAATTTAGTGTGTTTATATTTCGGTCTCTCTCTCTCTTTCGTTTTCTATGCTTTCTTTATGTGCATCCTGTCCTTTCTTCATGATTTACGTCAATCAGGGTTATCACTGCAGCTATTGTTGATATTAAACCTACCTTCAGGATGATCTAGGTCACATAGGTTGGTTTACTACTTCACTGGACTCGGTCTCCTAATCTTCCCCGATCTAGGTTCCTCCTCTTCGTATATACTTATTCAACTTGTTCCTAAGCAGATTTAGCAGAAGGGTCCGTCAACTTAGTTCTCTTATCCCATGTGGGAAATGTCGCGCATTTTCTCCTCTGTGTTTTCCAATGTTAATTTTTTTCTTCTTCGGACTCTCTTACAAGTTTACTGATGAGGTCGTTTACTATAGTTGGGATTAAAATGGCCACATGGAATGTCTGTGGTGGCTTCTTAAGTTTATTTCCAGTGTTCTTCTAAGCAAGGTGATGTGTAATTTTCCTCTTCATTTTCCGGGTGATTGAAATTACATTGATAGTTGAAACTTCCGAGAAACTCTTTTCAGAGTATCACTGAATATTCCTTTACACTCTTTTTACATTATAATTTTATTTTCTCTTGTTTATAATTACTGTTGTTACTATTACTAATAATGACTATTAATACTCTGATTGTGACTCGTATACATTGTAAATAGATGTAGGAGGCTCTCCACTTTATAAAACCCTGATCATGGGAATATAACTTCTTTGGTTGTTGTGTTCAACACTTAATAAAAACTAACTGTGAAAACATAATTTGCTATTTTATTTTTGTATATCCACGTGTCACATTTTGTTAAGATTTTAAACAAAGGCCCAATCAAATGGCTCATAAAACTATTTCCATAAATATATATATATATATATATATATATATATATATATACCTATATATATATACCTATATATATATATATATATATATATATATATACCTATATATATATAGTTTTATATCTATATTTTAATGTCTATGCAGTTGACGAAATTGTTTTTTTTTTTTTTAACAAACTCCACGTAATCCCTTTTATATTAAAATATATATATATATATATATTAATTATTTCATCTTATATTGCTATATGCATAGGCATATATAGTATTTATATATGCCTCTACATATGGCAACTTAATATTTTTTCATTGCAATAAAATCCAACTTATGTGTTAGGGCCCAAGCCCTAACTTTTTTTTTGTTTTTTTGTTTTATTTCCCACAGCCACGGAGGTGATGGGCGGCGGTGGCCACGCAGAGCGGAGGAGCAGAGTCGGCGGTGGCCGCGCAGAGCGGAGGGGCAGAGTCGGCGGTGGCCGCGCAGAGCGGCGGAGTAGGGTCGGTGGTGGCCGCGCAGAGCGGCGGAGCAGGGTCGGCAGAGGGGGTAGGGCCTGTGTAGGCCGCGGGAGTCATAAGGGGAAGGGGGGATGTGGAGTGGGGCGGAACCCCACCCACATCCCACGATGTGGGGTGTGGGTGGGGCTCCGCCCCACCCCACACCTCCATGTATAAGTAAAAGCCTGCGGTGGGGGTTTCTCCCCACCGCCCAAACTGCAACCGCGACTGTGTTTTTTTTTAACCCGCGGTTTACTTCGACAGTCAACAATACTATTGTTATTTAGATATATATATATTCATATATATATATATATATATATACTTAGATTTATAATTTAGTCTCATAATAACACAATTTATTCAGTTTCTATATTCTTCTGTAAAAATGATAATTAATTAAACTGTGATATATATATATATATGTAGATATATATATATATATAAATATATAGATATATATATTTATATATATATATTCTCTTTTATAAAACTCATAATTTTCTCAAATTCACTACCCTATTCATTTTCTCAAATTCAACCTGATAGAATGATAATTAAATAACAATTTTATATCTATATATATATATATATATTTCGGTAACAATGGTAAAGATATAACAACTTAAACATTTAAGATTCTTAAATTGACAAACAGGAATATATACATGCTAGATTTCCTCTAATCCTTCCAACTTAACAGAATCCACTAATTATGAAGAATAAACTTAAACAATTAATTCCTTTAGAACAATGAACCATAACTAACATTTCAACTAGTTAAGCAATTCCAAACTTTCAAATGTAAACAACTCAGATGAGATTGCAACAATGAACTTTTCCTTTCAGTAATACTTGAAACACAAATAAATTGCTATTGAACTAGGTTGACAAACATCAACTTGACAATTTAAGCACATTCATATTACAGATTCTCAATCATGGATACAACAACTAACTTCCCAGATATGAACTTTCTTCTTCCAAACAGTATACAACTGATAGCTTATGACAACCACATAAAAGTCCAATAATAACAAGATCAGGGAGGTGATTTTCTTCACTCCCAGAATAACAATAAATTACAACAATAACAAGAGAGGTGTTCTCTCTTCAACTCTATGAAATGAACCAGGCCTAATTCTCATGACAAAGAAGATTAACTGCTTCTTCATAAATATCCAACCAGAAGCTCCAAGAGAAAACCTGCGTATCAAAGACAAACAAAGAAGAAAACACCACTCATCTAGCTCTCCTCCCTTCCGTAGACCCGCAAGTGGGTCACCCCCGAGCTAGGGAGACCATACTCACACCTGGGTACACAAACACTCCACTTCACAACAGAAACAACAACAATCCCAAAGCACACATACACCCGTGGGTATTTTACACACTATGGAAACTCAACTACAGTGAGTTTCATAAGGGGCAGGAGAGTGGACACACTCGACTCCAGAGTGTCACCCTGACAGATAAGTTAACCAATATAAATTTCTCTTGGTCTCAAACCAAGTGTGATCACAATTTTTAAGAAATCTGTATATGACTCTCAAGTCAAAAATACAGTCACAGATACATGCCCTCAAGGCTTTCAACATCCCAAAAGATGGAAACAGGTATGCACCCGAGGAGGATCTCTCCTCCCCTACCCCAAACTTGATGAGCATTTCTCCCAAGTGGGAGAAGCTCTGTCAAAACAACCCGACAATAACCCCACAGAAAACAACTCGAACACAAATTCACACACTTTACATACACATTTCAGTTATACGAAAACA
Organism: Cunninghamia lanceolata; assembly: GCA_027924645.1. Taxonomy (NCBI): domain Eukaryota; kingdom Viridiplantae; phylum Streptophyta; class Pinopsida; order Cupressales; family Cupressaceae; genus Cunninghamia; species Cunninghamia lanceolata. Next base: position 4,077,548 of record BSBN01000798.1, read on the forward strand.
AAGGTAAAATTTAGACCAACCTTGCAAAGCCCTCCTGGAATGAAGCTGTTGCAGAGTCCACAGAGTTCACTTCCAACCTTAGCCACCAACTCCCTCTCCCTTCTCTATCTTGCAAACTAACTTCTCTATTTTTGGTAAGGCAAAAATGAAAGTTTTCCCCAAAATTCAACTAACTCCCTCTCATCCCAAAATTTGAAAATAAATAACCCAAATTCTCTTTTTTTTTTAGTTTTGAGAAATGGGGAAGTGACACTTGTCACCTCCTCACCCTTCCCCAAAACCACTATTCTGCCTGATGGCTTATGTCACTCTCCATTCCCAAGGGTACTCCTAGTCCTCTCCTCATGTGACTCCACTTTCTCATGGGAGAAATAAAACAAAGAGTAAAATGGGAAAAAGACAGGTGACCCATGCCTCTTTTTCCTTTCTTCACATGGGTGTCCTCACAGCACATGGGGGAATCTCACTAAAGGAGAGGGTGGTCTTCAATAATGGATGGCATCTCTTATCTTGGGGAAAGTAGAGGGGATGGGTTGGGTGTTGGTACAACCCATCATGTCCCCTCCTACCTCCAATTTTCGCCACTTAACTTCAGGGGAAGGTTAAGTTGACTAGATGGAGGTTACTCAAGGGTTACCCATGCCAAATGGGCCCCTGGACCCATGGGGTATAACCCAGGGTCAACTTGAACCCATACAAGACACCCCTGGTCAAGGTAAAGCACAAGAAAAGGGCCTCATAATTTAAATAAAATAAGAAATTCAAATTCAATCTCTTTACAACACAAATTATAAAATAATGTTACATGAGGGTAACCTAACCCACTCGACCATACGAAAGACCACATTACATCATTACCTAAAACACAAAGAGATCTTGGTTCCTCGTGGAACCCGATCGGCTTAACAGGGAATAACAATTAACAAGGTGCGGAATGATCTCCGAGTTCTGTGGTTCGATTAGTAATTCCTGCACACTAAATTACAAGATCAGTAACCACAGAAAATCATCATAGCCGAAGCAACTTAAAAAAAAATGCATTATCATGACATAGTATTAATTAACATAAATGAAATCATATTACAATTTTCCATCATCACCTAATTCATTTTTCTGAAATGTAAACTTATCCAAACATCACCCAATTAGTTTTTCCGAAAACATAATAAAGTTTAATAGTTTGACAATTCCGGGAACTGTTATCCCACAATTATAAAAAGTAACAATAACAGTCATGTAAATAGTCGTAACAACAGTAGTAAAAAGGGCGGTCCTCACAGTTTCTATCTAGACAATGGACTATTGCAGTAGGAGGAAATGTCCAACTTGATTTATCATATACTACAATACCAGTAAATGGGAAGGAAGTCAAGTTGTGTAGAGAACCAAGATATGAAAATATAATAGAACATTTGGACCCAAACTAGATGATTTGTTTTTGTGATGTAGATCTTGGGAGTTTCAGGATTGAAAAATCATAGCTTGAGTTACAAAACACTGAACCAATAGAAAGAGAGGCTTAATTAGATGAGCATGGTGTGTGGTGAATGTATTTTGATGGTGCATGTAGTAAAGGAGGGAATGGTGCAGGAGTAGTATTCATCTCACCATCAGGAAAGACATTCAAATATTCATTTTTGTTGACCTTTGAATGCACTAACAATGTTGCTAAATATGAGGCATTGCTATTGGGTTTGAACATTGCCCTAAGACATGGAATCAAACTACTAGTAGTATATGGTGACTTCAAATTAGTTGTCTCACAGATCAGGGTGAAATATTCATCAAAGAACAAGAGATTGAAGCAATATAGAAATGTTGTGTGGGATACCATTGAACTCTTTGATGCATTCTCTATAAATTGGATAGAAAGGTCCAAAAACATAATGGCAGATTTCTTAGCAAATGTGGCCTTGAAAAGATATGATATTACATTATCAAGAATAGTAGAAGTAGAATTCAAGACTAGGCCTGCAGTCCCTGATAATATTTATAACTGGCTAGTATTCAATGATGATGAGGATCAAATTAAGTTATTTCATTGTATAGACCAATATGAATCCCAAGAAATAGATTTCAATGCATTTGTGGAAGAAGTTGATGGCAAGGAAACCCTTTTTGGGAAAGAAGTAGTCCAACTCAAAACAAACAAAATACCTAAAGGCCTTGTAGCCTTGAAAAAAGTGTTTGATGGACAAGATAGATATAATTTGAAGCCTGCATCAGTCAATCTCAAGGATGTTGAGGAGATTAATATGGGAACAGAGATAGCTCCTAAAAAGGTTTACATTGGGAAAAGGATCAGCCCAAAAATTAGAGAAATGCTTATAACCCTACTCAGAAAATATAAACATGTGTTTTCCTAGTCCTATGATGATTTTAAGGCATACAGAGAAGACTTATTTCAACATGAAATACCATTGAAACCTGATGTCAAACCATTCAGACAAAGGCAAAGGCCTATAAACCCTACACTGGCACCTAAGATGCAAGAAGAACTTATGAAGCTTAGAGAGGGAGGTATTATCAAACCAATTAGATGCTCTTCATGGGTGTCAAACCTGGTACCTGTAAGAAAAAAGAATGGTGATATAAGAATGTGTGCAGATTTCAAAAATTTGAACATTTCATCACTAAAAGATAACTACCCCCTTCCAAACATGGAGATCATGTTACAACAGGTGACAGGATGTGAATTGTTGTCCATGATGGATGGCTTCTTTGGGTACAACCAGGTAAAGGTTAAAGAATCAGAATAGTATAAGATTGCTTTTACAACACCTTGGGGTACCTATGTCTATGTGAGAATGTCATTTGCCCTTATAAATGCTGGGGAGACATTTTAGAGGGCCATGGATGTAGCTTTTGCTGATTTGATTAACACAATAATGGCAGTCTACCAGGATGATCTTACAACATACTCTAAAAAGGCAGAAGACCATTGTTTACACTTAGGGAAAATTTTCATCAAGGCTCTAGAATATGGTATTTCTCTAAATCCAAAGAAGTGTCTTTTTGTTGTGACAAAAGGGAAACTACTAGGACACATGGTCTCAAAACATGGTGTAAGGATTGATCTTGAAAGGGTAGAGTCTATTGACAAAATTCGTATTCCAAAAAATGTGAAAGCTATTCAATCTTTCTTTGGACAAATAAATTTTGTCAAGAGATTCATATCAAACTTTGCAGAAATTGTTAAGCCAGTTTCCAAAATGTTGAAGAAGGGTGCAAATGTGGATTGGACTAAAGAGGTCATTAATGCATTTACATCCATTAAGAAAGATATTAAAGAGGTTTCTGTATTGAAATCCCCAAAGTTTGATAATCCATTACAAATATTCTCTTTTGCATCTTTTTATACAGTGGCGATTGTGATGTTACGAAAGAATAATGAAGGATATGAACAACCCATATCATTTTTGAGTAAATCACTTCAGGGGGCAGAGTTGAAATATGACATCATGGAGAAACAATCATATGCCCTAGTGAAAGTAGTGAAGGAATTTAGGCCATATTTGGTTGGAGCTCATGTGATAGCCTATGTACCAAATGCTGCAGTGAAGGATGTTTTTATCTAGAATGAAGTCATAAGATGAAGATGTAGATGGATTAATAGGATCCAAGAATTTAACATTGACATCCAAATCACCAAGCTTGTTAGAGTTCAGTTGCTGAATCAAACTTGAAAGATACACAAGTTTGCAACATACAAAAGGAGGATAACATTATTGCAAGCATTGAGCATACACCTTGGTACACCAATGTAATGTATTATCTTAAAAACATGAAGTGTCCTCAAGGCCTGAATGACAATCAAAGAAGAACTTTGAAACTCATTGCATCAAAATATGTCTTCAAAGATGGAGATTTATACTGGAAAAATAGAGATGGTATTTTACTCTTATGCCTAGATGAAACAAAAGCTAAGAAGATGTTACAAGACATGCATAAAGGTGTATGTGGAGTACATTTCTCAGCAAAGACTATTGCCCATAATATAATGAGAGCAGGATACTATTGGCCTAAATTCTTTAAGGATGCCCATAGATATGTGAGAAAATGTGAATCCTGTCAAAAGTTCTCTAGAAAATTAAACTACCAAGGAGCCTTACCATTAAGACCAATGCAAGTTGAAGCTCCATTTCATCAATGGGGAATTGACTTTGTAGGGGAGATTACAGAAAGATCCAGTAGAGGGAACAAATGGATCCTGGTAGCTACAGATTATTTTACAAAGTGGATAGAAGCAATTCCAATCAGACGAGCCACTAGTAAAGTGGTGGTTAATTTTCTATTAGAAAACATCATCACTGGGATTGGAGTTCCAATGAGACTTATTATAGACAATGGCATGTGCTTCAAATTAGAAGAATTCAAAACATTCTATGAATCCTATGGCATAACAATTTCATATGCTTCCCCATATCATCCTCAGGCCAATGGGCAGGCAAAGTCAAGCAACAAAAGCATCATAAAAATAATTAAAAGAATGTTAGAAAATAACAAGAAGGCATGGGATTCAAAACTAAAATTAACTTTGTGGGTAGATAGGGTAACTATAAAGAAGAACATAGGAAAATCCCCATTTGAATTAGTATACGGTGCACAAGCCAGGCCTCCTATACATAATCTCTTGCCATTTTATAGATATATTCTTCAAGAAGACATAGATGTTCCTGAACCCATGGAAGACAGAATGGAACGATTGGCTGAACTAGATGAAATAAGAGCCCAAGCTTAGGAACAGAATGAAAAAATGCAATTACAGATGAAATACTTATTTGATAAAAGGGCTAAGGAAAGGAAATTCAAGGTGGATAACATGGTTCTAATGTGGAATGCCAAAGGTCAGGACAAAGGAAAACATGGTAAGTTTGAGGCATTATGGATGGGCCCATTTATCATCACCGGTAAATGTGGTGAAAACTCTTGTTACTTACAGAATATGAGTGGTGAAGTACAGAAGTTACCAGTGCATGGACAATTCTTAAAATATTTCTTCTCTTAATTTTTTTCTTTTTTCCATGCATAGTAGGTTAGGATTTCCATTTTCCACCCTCCCCACCACCATTGGTCTGCGTCCTAGAGAATATTTTCTGAATTCTTGCAATGACCTCACAACCATTTATGCCCAGACAGAGCCACTATTGGAACCTTAAAATATTGGTAAAATGTCCTAGATGTGTCAAACCTAAGATTGCATGTGTTTCATGACAAGTGGGTGTAATCATTGGAATCAGCATGAAAATTCAGTCAGGGTTGCCTTTTCAACAATTTGAAAACTCCTTGTTTTTCAAAAGTTATGACCAAGTCAATGAAGTCAAACTATATATTGGTCAAATTGTATCTGAGTCAAAGTGCATTTGCCTAATACATATGAGCGCATGTGTATTGCAAGTCTTGAAGCCTTCATACACATATCAGATCCAAAACAAATTAAATCCGCTTTATAAGGCAAGAGTTGCATCGGTGTTTATATGTATATTTTGGAATGTATAAAATATGCAAAAGGTAGATACAAATACAATCGCACTTAAGAGACATGTCCATCAAATGTTGACCTTATGTTAACATTAAACCATCACACCTAGAATGCATGTCAAAATCCATAGAGACAAAAGTGCATATTGGTCAAAGTACTTGCAAGACTTTAGATACAAAAGTGAGCACATGTATACAAGATACAAAAGTGAGTGCATGTATACAAGATACAAATGGGAGAAGATACAAATGCATAAAAGCATGTAAGTACAAAATATACAGATGCACAAAGGTACAAACAATGAAAAATGCATATGCAAATATGCAAGTACCAAAGATGCATATACAAAGAAACAAGTGGGCCCCACAATAACTAGAGATGCAAATGCATTAAAATAGGATTGAAGGGTTATATGTATGTATAAATGTGTGTATCTAATATACAGATACAAATCTGGACCTGATTAGAAAAGTTAAGCATTGTGAACTTTAAGTGAGGTCCAAGTATATTATGATGCATGTATCCAATATGCAAAAAAGAGAAAGATGCAGTTACAAACTTGAATTCAGGATTAAATTACCTAGTCAACATGTTTGTGTATGTATAAAGTGTATGTATGTGATATACAAAAAGATGATACAGGCAAATGTATACAAGACGAGATTTGATATTAATTCTAATTTGTTTTATAAATCTGACAGAGTCCAATTGTATAAGATATACAAAGGACATATACAAAGAAATATGCAAATCGAATGAAAAAGGATTACAAATCCATAAAGTGTATTGTATGTGTTCTAAGATACATAAAGAACCAGAGTAGCATGAAGGGGTTAGATACTGCAACATTGGAGGGAAGATCTTGCCAGGCTAGTAGTCATAGGTGCTTTACGATGATTAACCTCTCCAAGTCTTGGTCAAATGTTTATGCCTGTATTATCTATTTCTTAATTATGTTCTAGTTATGTGAAAAGGTACAATCCATGAACAGTCATACTATTTCAGCCTGAAGCTTGTTTCCTCCCCATATAAATAAGGGAAACCAAGGCCTAGTTTAGGGAGGATCATTCATAGAACAATTATTATACACTATAATAACTCTTTCAATCATATTTCAGAAACAAGATATAGAACTTTCATGATATTTTAATAATATGGTGGGCAAGATGGTTTAAATCTATGGACATATCTCTGGTGTTCTACTATTCTGTTGATATTCAATCTTATGAGTTGTTTGACTGTCTCCACATTGAATTTTTCCAATTATTTAAATCAATTAGATTTATCAAGGCACATTTGTTGTCTCTGTGCGGTATGCTTGGCTGGTTTCTATATGAACTTGATTTAAGTCCATCTAAATGATTCACATTTATTGGTCTCTGCTCTAAGTTAAAATCCTCTAAGTAAATCATCTTAGTTGGTTGCCTTCAAAGCAGAATTAAATTCCTTTCAGACAACCATAGTAATTTGGAGAAATATCAATTGGATTTTTGAAGAAGAGTCTAATAACCAACATTCCTACACATTTACACAAAGTGTAAACATTCAAAAGGTGCCAGATAGTCAAAGTTAAGCCAAGTAGATAAATTTGTAAATCATACAAATCTTGACCCCATTTACCTAGTAGAATTAGGCACCGGTCATTACAAGACAACATTTCAAAATCTTATTCACATTTTCAAATCTCAAACTTTAGTAGTAGGAATAGTTTATAGCCTTACAACTATTTCACATCCACATGCCACTGTGAGTAAATCACTTAGGTCATACAAATCTGTATTAACCATCAAGGTACACCCACCTAGGTCTAGCAGAACCTAAAGAGAAGGGGGTTTTAATCATATCATCCCTTTTCTAGTTAGCCAAAAGTGCTATGGGAGCTTGGCATCCTCTTAAGGTTAACAACCTACGTTTTTGAGACCTAACAGCTAAAGCCCATGCCATCTTCAATTTTCAATAATAGTCATTCTACATTTCCTACGCAAACTTTAGAATAGGAAATGTTTCCTTTAAATTCAACACAATAATCAAATCTTTTTGTTTCAAGTATGGGCCTAACCGATGTTGTCATTGATGTCAACATACTCTTGTTGCATTGATGTCAAGGATTAGATGAGTTGTGTGCTGAGGATATTGAGAAAAATAGTCCTATCAAAAATGAGAAGAACAGTGAAGATAGTGAAACTCTTTGAAGTGAAGATCCTAGCTAAGATGAAGATCAAGGAATGCACATGAAAGGGTTTGTAGATATGTGTCTAAAGATGATCTAGTCAAGATTAGAGAGGTCCAAATGAAGATTTGGAGAAGTTATGACCATATGAGTAAAACTAGTTCTAGCAGATGTTCAGAGGTGACAGAGTGACACAAATAGGTCCGGTGAGCTCTAGAAATGCAATATCTTGTTCTGCGGATTTGAAGGAATGTTTAAGAAACCAATGTGAATTGACAGATCAATTGGTTCATGGTATGGAGGTCCGAAAGCATTTATTCTAATGTGACAATAATGATAGACTATGTTCTTGAGGTTCAGGATGAAGATGCGAATGATTTCAGTAAGCAGAAGTGGTGTGGATATTCTTGGTGATTTAGGCAAGCTTGTCGGGGTCTCTAGATTGTGTCCAGTTCATGTTGGTGGTCCGTATTGAAGATTGAGCTTGTAATTGAAGAGTTACTCTTGGGTGATGGTGTTCTTCCTAATCATGGCCAACCGAATGTTTTACACATCTTGTGGATGATCTTGGAGATGTTCTACGAAGCATGGTGTGTTCCTCTAAGAAGATTGAAGTCCCAGATATGTGTGTCTGATAGTGTGGTGATTTGCATGAAGTCTTTTTCAAGTTGTACTTGTGTAATTGCTCTGTAATGAAATAAAATATGTATTGTGCCAACTTTGATAATTATCCCAAAGTTGATGTCTTGTATAAATAAGATTTGTGAAGTCATTTCAAAACATAGGCATGGAGATAAGAAAGTGATAGAGAGGAGAAGAGAGAAAACTAGAGTAGAAGTGTTGAGCTTAAATGGAACTGACTCAAGCATGGTGAAGATGCTAATCTCTAGTTCAAGTATGTAATATTTATTATTCTATAGACAATGTGTCTCCTGTAGGCAGTGGGCCTCTTGTGAGCAGTGTGCTTGAGAAGTGAGCCCTAATTGGCATGTGTCATTTTGTTCTTCTTATTCTTTTAATAGAGAATATAATCTTTAGTTAGTCACCCCGTGGTTTTTCCCTTAACCGGGTTTTCCATGTTAAAATCTTAGTGTCACATGCGTTAATGTGTTTCTGCTCTTAAATTATTGCATTATGCTTCCATGATTGAATTATTATTATGCTATTGAAATACAATAAGGATTTAACTGTTTAAAAGAAAATAAAGTTTTGAGACAACTGATTCACCCCCCCTCTCAGTTGTCTGTCTTAAATCAACAATTGGTATTAGAGATAAGTTCCTCTAAAAGAGATTAATTGCTTGAGAAGATCGAGGATGTCTTCCTATAAGAAGGATAATCCGAGGTTTGATGGTACTAATTACACTCTTTGGAAGAGCCGCATGGAATGTCACTTGCAATGTATGGGAATACAATATTGGACCATAACTTCAAAGAAGTATGTCCCTCCAAAGAATGGTTTGACAACTGTACATGAAATTAGAGATGCGGAAGATAATCTTCAAGATAAAGAAGCCTTACTAAGTGCCTTGTCTGATTCAGAGCTGACAAAGGTTATAGATTTAAAAATTGCATATGAGATTTGGGAACAACTGGAATATCTACATGAAGGAGACAAATATGTTAAATGTGCCAAGCTACAGAGTTTGAAAGCAAAATTCAAAAACCTGAAGATGAATGAAGATGAGAATATCACTACATTTATGCCAAAAGTAAATGAGCTTGTTTGTGGCATTAGGTGTGCTGGTGGAATCTTGGATGAAGATGAGATTGTTGCCAAAGTTCTCAGATCTCTACCTCCTACTTACAGACACAAGGTTGCTGTTATTGAAGAATTCAAATCTTTATCAAATATCACAAGAGATCAATTGGTTGGAAAAATTGATGCATATGAATTGGCTGAGTTTGTAGATGCACCCCCCAAGACTAAATCTGCATTCAAAGCTAGTACCTCTGTAAAAAGCAAACAAAGGTATGATCCAGGAGAGAACTCCTCAAAGAAACTATAATGGTATGAAAAAGCAAGAAAAGATCTAGAAGAAGATGAAACAGAAGCTTCCCAACTTGAAGCCCTTATTGCAAAAAGACTGCCAAGAGGATTTGCTAAGTATGAAGGAAAATTTCCCTTCAAATGTTTCAACTGCAACAAGATTGGTCATTTTACCTCAAGGTGTCTGGAAAGATTTTCAAGGACTAATCCTAATAGATCAAGATTTCAAAAGAAATGTTACTATGTTCATGAAGATGATGATGATGAAGGAATAACAGATGATGAATCAGAGACAGGAAACAAATTTGGAAGTGACTGGGTGTTTATTGCCATCAAGGAAGAAGATCTAATGCCCATTGAATCTATCAATCATAAAATGGTAGAAAGAGCTCTAGCTTCCCAAGTTGAAGAAAGGATGATTGGGTCATTGACAGTGGATGCTCCCACCATATGACTGGTGACAAAAATAAATTCATAAATCTAGAAAGATACGAACGAGGAGTTGTAAAATTTGGTGATAATTATGACGACAGAATTAGAGGAAGAGGAATTATTTCTTTTGATGGAAAGAACAAAACCAATGATGTATTATATGTTGAAGGTCTGAAGCACAATCTTCTTAATGTTGGGTAGTTGGTGGGAAAAGGCTATGATCTCTTATTCAAAATGGAAAATGTAATATCTTTAAAAGTTCTAGAACAGAGGTTGCATCTGTTACTCAAACAAAAGGTAACATCTTCCACTTGGTTGGTTCTAGAAAAAGTTGTTTATTTGTTCAAATTGATTAGAGTTGGTTGTGGCATAGGAGAATGTGTCATGTAAATTTTGATAATATCATCAAGATAAGCAACACTCAGGTTGTAAGAGATCTTCGAAGACTGGTGAAACCTACTAACAGTTTGTACAAAGCATGTCAGTTGGGTAAGTAGAGTAGAGTCACATTCAAAAGTAAGGAACAATCTTCTACCAAGTTATTGGACTTAGTACATATTGATCTATGTGGACCGGCAAGAATTAGGAGTTTGCAAGGTGATAGATATTTCATGTTACTAATTGATAATCATTCCTGGATGATGTGGGTGACTTTCCTAAAAGAGAAATCTAAAGCTCTTGAGAAATTCAAAATATTCAAGGCTATGGTAGAAAATGAAACTGGGTTAAACATAAAGTGTCTTAGGTCTGATAGAGGTGGAGAATTCACATCTGGAGAGTTCATAGAATTTTGTGAGAAACATGGGATAAAAAGACAGTTATCTGCTCCAAGGACTCCACAACAAAATGGAGTAGTGGAGAGAAAGAACCAGACCATCCAGGAAGCATCTAGAACCATGATGATGGAAGCAAATGTTCCTTAGATCTACTGGAGAGAAGATGTAATCACTATTGTCTATACTCTTAATCGAGTACAAATTAGAAGCAATACTGGTAAGACCCCTTATGAACTCTGGTTTGGCATCACTCCCACTATAAAGTATTTAAGAGTCTTTGCCAATAAATGTTACATTAAAAGAGATGAAGACCTTGGAAAATTTGATGCTAGAAGTGATGAAGGAATATTCTTGGGTTATTCTACTCAAAGCAAAGCATACCGGTGTTATAACAAGAGATTGAGAAAGATTGAAGAAAGTAAAAATGTGAAGGTTGATGAAAGCATTAAAAAATCCTCAAGGTTTTATGAATATGAAGAAGATGATCAAAATGGTGTTTTGGTCCAAGAAGTTCAAGCCCCTTCTGAAATTCAGATCCAGACTGATTCAGAGAATCTTGAAATATAGGAAGAAGAGATAAGTTTGAATGAACCTATCCAAGAAATAGAAGTGTAAGAAATTCTGAAAACTCCCAGATATGTAAGACTTAATCATTCTGAAGACTAGATCATAGGTGATAAAAGCAAAGGTGTTCAAACAAGAAGAAAGATTGCTCAAGACTCAGAAAAGTATTGTCTGATTTCAAAGATTGAACCAAAAATAGTAAGTGAAGCATGCAATGATGAAAGCTAGACTAAAGCAATGAAGAGTTGATGTAAATTGAGAAAAATCATGCTTGGGATCTTGTTCCCAGACCTAGAAACAAAAATGTGATTGGGACCAAATGGGTCTTCCAGAATAAATTGAATGAAGATGGTGAAGTAGTCAGAAACAAAGCCAGATTGGTCTGCAAGGGTTATTCTCAAGTAGGAGTTGATTTTGAAGAAACTTTTACTTCAATGGCAAGAATTGAAGCAGTCAAATTATTTCTTTCCTTTACTTCATTCAAGGATTTCAAAGTATATCAGATGGATGTCAAGTCTACCTTCTTGAATGGTGACTTGGAAGAAGTATACATCAAGAAACCAGATGGATTTCAACTATTTGATCATGGTGATATGGTTTGCAAGTTGAAGAAAGCACTGTATGGACTCAAACAAACCCCAAGGGCCTGGTATGAAAGATTGGATAAACATATTTTGAAGATTGGTTTCAACAAAGGTACTACTGATAGTAACTTGTACTTCAAGATTGATCATGAAAATATCTTGATTATTGATGTATTTGTTGATGATATCATTTTTGGAGGAAGAGATAGTATGTGCAAAACTTTTGCAAATCAAATGAAAAGTGAATTTGAGATGTCCATGTTTGGGGAAATGAATTTCTTCTTGGGTCTGCAAATCACTCAAACAAAGAAAGAAATCTTCATATCACAAACCAAATATGTTAAAGAATTGTTGAAACTAATTGGGATCAAAGATTCAAAACCAATGAATACTCCAGTGGCAACCAGATGTAAACTGAGCAAAGATGATGAATCTCTTAAGGCTGATTAGGAAAAGTATAGATCAATGATTGGAGGACTACTGTATCTTACTCAAACTAGACCTGACATTATAAATGTTGTTGATCTTGTTGCCAGATTCCAAGCTAATCCTAGAGAATCTCTTGTCATGGTAATCAAGAGAATTCTTAGATATCTAAAGGGACTAGTTGAATATGGCTTATGGTATCCTAGGGATCATGATTTATCTCTTCATGCATATACAGATGCAGATTGGGAAGGAGATGTGGATGACCGAAAGAGTACCAGTGGTGGTGCATTCATTTTGGGGAAAATATTGGTTTCTTGGCTAAGCAAAAAACAAAAGGTAATATCTCTATCCACTGCAAAAGTAGAATATATTGCAGCAATAGGTAGTTGCACTCAAGTATTATGGATGAAGCAAATGTTAAGAGACATCAAAGTGGAGTATGAGGAACCCATCACAATCTTCTGTGATAACTCAAGTGCAATAAACATATAAAAAAATCTAGTGTTGCATTCAAAGACAAAACATATATCCATCAAGTTTCACTTTTTGAGAGAGAAGGTGAACAAGAATGAAGTTAGATTAGAGTTTGTGCCCTCTAAGGATCAGATTGCAGACATCTTTACTAAACCTCTACCTAAGGACTCTTTTGAGTATCTTAGGGAGAAGTTAGGGGTTATTACCCCTCCGGTTCTAAATTAAGGTGCACTGATGTGCATCAGTCCAGTGGATCTCATAGTCATATCTTGTGATCTGGATTGATGATAGGAAGTTGCTACTCAGGAGGAGTAGTCTGTACGATTTTGATTAATGCAAGTATGTGCCCTTTGCCATTGATGTCAAAGGGGGAGAGAAGACATGTGAAAAACAAAAGTGGTTGCTGATCAAAGGGGGAGTAGTAAAGAAAGAGAAGACTTATGAATGATTGTTATTGATAGGGGAGTTATGTTAGTCAGTGAGGAGAAGTTCTTGTCTTAATGGTTAAAATAGTTTTTCACATCATATGTTGCCATCAATGACAAAGGGCGAGATTGTTGCAAGTATGGGCCTAACCGGTGTTGTCATTGATGTCAACATACTCCTGTTGCATTGATGTCAAGGATTGGATGAGTTGTGTGTTGAGGATGATGAAAAAATTAGTCCTATCAGAAACAGAGAAGAACAGTGAAGATAGTCAAGCTCTTTGAAGTGAAGATCCCAACTAAGATGAAGATGAGAGAATGCAGATCAAAGGGTTTGTAGATATGTGTCTAAAGATGATCCAGTCAAGATTTGAGAGGTCCGCATGAAGATTTGGAAAATTTATGGCCATATGAGTAAAATTGGTTCTAGAAGATGTTTAGAGGTGACAAAGTGACACAAATAGGTACGGTGAGATCCAGAAATGCAATATCTTGTTTTGCAGATTTGGAAGAATGTTTAGGAAGCCAATGTGAATTGACAACTCAATTGGTTCTTGGTCTGGAGGTCCGAAAGCATTTGTTCTAATGTGACAGTGATGATAGACTATGTTCTTGAGGTTCCAGATGAAGATGCGAATGATTTTAGTAAGCAAAAGTGATGTGGATGTTCTTAGTGATTGAGGCAAGCTTGTGGGGCTCTCTAGATTGTGTCCAGTTCGTGTTGGCGGTCCACATTGAAGATTGAGCTTGTAATTGAAGATTTACTCTTAGGTGATGGTGTTCTTCCTAATCATGTCTGACCGGATGTCTTATACATCTTGTGGATGATCTTGAGATGTTCTACGAAGCATGGCATGTTCCTCTAAGAAGATTGAAGTCCCAAATATGTGTTGCTGATAGTGTGGTGATTCACATGAAGTATTTTTCAAGTTGTACTTGTGTAATTGCTCTGTAATGAAATAAAGTATGTATTGTTCTAACTTTGATGATTATCGCAAAGTTGATGTCTTGTATAAATAAGATTTGTGAAGCAATTTCAAAACATAGGCATGGAAATGAGAAAGTGATAGAGAGGAGAATAGAGAAAAGTAGAGCAGAAGTGTTGAGCTTAAATGGAACTAACTCAAGCATGGTGAAGATGTTAATCTCTAGTTCAAGTATGTAATATTTATTATTTTGTAGATACTGTGTCTCCTATAGGAAATGGGCCTCTTGTGAGCAGTGTGCTTGGACAGTGAGCCCTAATTGGCATGTACCATTTTTTTCTTCTATTCTTTTAACAGAGAATACAATCTTGGGTTAGTCACCCCGTGGTTTTTCCCTTAACTGGGTTTTCCACATTAAAATATTGGTGTCATATGTTAATGTGTTTCTACTCTTAAATTATTGCACTGTGCTTCCATGATTGAATTATTATTATGCTGTTGAAATACAAGAAGGATTTAAGTGTTTAAAAGAAAAGAAAGTTTTGAGACAACTGATTCACCCCCCCTCTCAGTTGTCTATCTTAAATCAACACTTTCCATGTTGTCTCCTCTATCTACAATGAAGTTATCTAAAAATGTGTTTAAATCCTTGCAAACTGAAGATCTTTGTATTAAAGTTGAGGAGGGTCAGGGGGAGTCTACACATGAAGGTGTGAGCATAGCTGAAAGCTCTAATAGAACTAACCCTAAAAGTATGTGTGCTCGAGAAGGTGAAACTCCTATCATCAAAGATGAGGAATATGTTGGCAATGAGGAGGCCACTGGAGAAGATTACATTGTGGATCTTGGGAACTCCAGAAGGCCATTCAGGGCCCTATTGGAAGTGTGTCTTGTTAGTACAACTAATGGAAACTAAGTTTTGGGAACTCTTAAGGGGCTCTTTAAGTAGGCCATCATAGCTGGAACATGGGTCCATTCATAAACAAGTATAGTTTCTGGTACTATATCTGTTAGTTTTACAGTTGTTGAGATAGCAATAATGAAGTTACCAAAAGGATACAAGAGAATTGTGGTGGTCAATAGATTAGAGGAGAGAGTTTTGGCTTTGTAGGAGGAACTAAGCATATCAAAATTGCTTTATCAACCACTTACTAAGATGATTAAGCATGTAGGTGAGGCTGATGTGGTGTTTACAAACACATCATCAGAGACACTTCCTACTATACTTGCCGAATTGGGTGGTACTAGATTGTTCATAGATATTGTTGTGCCTAGGAATGTGGATACCCATATGCCAGAATTAGCATCAGGTAAAGTGTATAATGTGGATGATCTGAAGGAAATTGTTGAAGCTAACAATACAAGAGGCAATGAAGAGCCATGGAAACTGAAGTTATTCTAGTTGAAGAATCAAAGTAGTTTGAGGCATGGAGAAACTCACTGGAAATAGTGTCACCCATTAAAAAACACAGAGCTTATGCTGAGAGAACTAGAATTACAGAGATGGAGAAATATTTTGCAAAAAAGGGAGATGAGCTTAATTCCTATCAGAGATAGTTGAAGAAGCTCACTAAAGAGAAACTTAGTTTAGAAGTTAAACTTCAGGATGCGGCTGATGCTAAAGTGCTTGAGCACAAAGTTCTTTTAGAACAAGAGCTCTAGGGTAGGTACTTCATGGATGGAAAAAAGAGAAGTCAAAAATGGTAGATGCTTTGATGAATATTGTTCCAAGGAAGAAGTTCAAGTTCTATAGGACTTCTCTTGGCATTGTCAAGTTGTGACAATAAGCCTAGAGTGGGGGATATCTCTGCACAACTCTCCTATAGCCCAAATTAGACTTCAAGTGGGAGATTGTTAGTGTAATGTTCATCATTTATGAAGCCCAATCCTTGTAGGCATATCACTTTTCCCACCTCCCACTACTCCTTATTTGTGTATCGATCACTGCATACATTTACTCCCATGTTGAGGATAATAGTAGCATCTTTCGTAAGTCTTCTTTGTATTGACTATTATTAGTCATTGAGAGAGTGGAGTGTATTTTATGTAGGATAAATATAGTTAGCTACTGGATATATATTTGTATGAGCTACAGATATATTTTGTAATAGAGATATTCATTCTGAAAAATATAATACAGAGAGCTATCCCCTGCTCAAAGTGGATGTAGCCAATTGGTGAACCACGTTAAAAAACTTGGCTTTTGTCTTTTGCATCTACTCTGAGTTTATTTATGTGTTTGATCTATTATCTTTCTTTTGTCTTTATCTTTTCTTCACTCAACAATGACCTCCATAAAACATATTCAAATATACCCTTATCTTAAATGTATACTTCCCACAACAGCGTTGGATCCACCTCCTCACACATGGTAAATTCATTTTTTTGTGAGGAGGTAGCTAAAATGTGTTCAGCATCAAGAGATCCAATGGTGAGAATGGATACAAGCTTCTCATGTATAAGACGCATGTTTAGGAGCTCTACTTGCATGGCTTCCAACTAGGATTCTAGGTCAGCAATCCGCTTCTACAGTTGATGGGTTGCTCTTGCACAACCATAAATAGGGTCCTCCACTCTAGTTGTTTCTTCATACACCAAACTATTTACTCCATCTTCTCTTTTCTCATCTTTAACATCCTATTACAATACCACATCAAATCCATGAATTCCATCATCTATTACAATAAAGGCATCTAATTATTTTCCCACTAGTAAAAAACATACAACCTTTATATTTGCGGTTGTATAAGAATCAAACTTAGAAATTGGGATGGTCATGTTACTCTAAGCATTTTAACAACATTTTTGACTCCGTACACTTTTTACATGACTGCAAACTTTTGTAGGTCGTCTGAAGGAAAATGAGGAGCCATCAGACATTCATATGAGCATTTTTTGTGTTGTAATTGACAAGTTATGTAGGCCAAAGGTGCCAGTTTTCCTTTTGTCATGCTTAACTAGACTGTGTTGCTTCTATTTATAGAAAACCCAATCATCTCTTCCTTCACTTACTACACTTACTTAGAGTACATTAACACACAATCGAAAATTCTTAAATATCATCCACTTCAATAGTCAAAGATCAATTTTGGCTAATAAAAATAGGACAAATATTTACCACTTTTTGTTGTGAATGAGGTGTAAAATTTCTATTGAGTGTTTGACCATTGAAGTGGATGATATTTAAGTAGAGTGCACACAGCCAGAGGGGATGTATTTTCTGGAATTTTTCTGTTTTCCCTTTCACTTGGAATGGTGGGGTGGGAATTCACATTTGTAGTCTTTTAATGTCACATGCATTTGTAGTGAATAGATAACAATATATTTACTCTTTTTCTCCTTTTTTCTGGTTAATGTATGGTATTATTAGTTGTAACATTTTTTTTTCATCTTTGTTTTTTTTTTTAAGATTGTTTTCTCTAATATATAAGTCTACTGTTGTAAATAGTTGTGGTTTAATTTAATATAAAAATAATATATGAGGATGTTATGACAACAAATCTCTGTAATTTTAGGAATATTATTGAGATTTGGACACACAATTATTTAAAGCCTGCAACATGATAATTTAAGTTTCTATGCAGCACGTCTTATTCTCTACCAAGATAGTGATTCTATACTAATCAATTCAATAAAGAATTGAACACAATTGACCAATAATATCATTATATTTCTCTATCTCAAATATTTTGTAATCTTTTAATATCAAGTCTATCACTCTACTTAAACGTTATCCAATTCTATGGTCAAACATGAACGCAATTTCATGCCTTTACTAAAAAGTGGTAAATATTTGTCCTATTTTCACTGGCCAAAATTGACCTTTCAGTATGTTATGTTTAAGATAACAATATATTTACTCTCTTTTCTTTATTTTCGTTTTTCTTTTCCTTTTTTGTTTTCACATTTTGGCTTTTGTACAAAATTATAATTTTATTAGTTATATTGTATTTTATCATATCTCTATGTGTTTTTATTCTCTTTGGGACTATTTTCTTTGATATATAAGTATAGTGTTATAAATAGTTGCAGGGCAATTCAATAAAAAACAAATATATTGTAATGTTACTTATCTCCTCGATTTTAAAGAGTATTATTGAGATTTGAATATCCAAACATTTAAAGTTTGGAGACTGACGATTTGGGTTTCTATATAACACCTCTTATTAATTTCTATCATAACAAAGATTCTATAGTAATCAATTCAAAAAAAGAAAACAAAATTAACCAATAACATTATTATATTTTTCTATTTCCTAAAATCTCAAAAATCTTTTGTCATTTTTTCTAATTATACTATGTTTCATTTTAAAAAAATCCACTATACTCTATATGGCTCTGTTCATTATCAGACCCACAATAAGACTTTTTTGGGACATGCTCTCTAACATTATAAATTTAATGTGAATGAAAATCCTTGTCAAATTTATTGTTGACAATGTAAAGGCACTCCAAGCACTCTGAAAATGTGCTCCAAGTTCTTTGGAATGAATCCACACCTTACATGATTGAAATATATATCATAGATTGCATTGTAGAAATCATCATTGTGATGTAGACTACAAAAAGCAGCGAGGAATAATTTCCAATTTCACCTCAAGAATGGTGTAATGGTGAAAACCTAATTTGAAAAAGGAGTAATATCTGACACCACAACATTGTAATTGCCCTGAAGCTATTGTTTTGTCAAAGAAATATAACCACATATTCTATTTCATTTCATTCCTTCATAAATCATGATTCTATCAAATAAAGCCACACGACATCAAATGAAAGTCTGATGCAATCAAAGCAAATTTAGAAACTCTAATTACAATGTTTTTTAAGAATTGTGTTGTTGGGTCTTAAAGAGGCTATATGGGGCTATGATATTCGCTCAATGCTCCTTTACATTTTCCATTTGTTACTCCTTGCTAGTAGAATAGTTGGTGGATGTTGTCTTGTCTAATCATTTCTTGATACGCTTCCGTATCAATTGGCAGTTTTGCTGACCCAAGCCTATGAAAAGTCATTTTTTTCTAAACATGACTCCTCTCAATCACATGACCACATCAACACACATTCAACGTGTTTGGAATTTGGAGCCATGTCCTCTTCATGGTGTGGGATGGATATCTTGGTGGAGTGATGCAATCGCCCATACATCACGGTTTCTTTGCATTTATGGGAGCCAACTTGCTTGTTTTTATCATCATTCATATGAAGCCACCACTCAAGAGCTCCACCTTGCTATCACCACTTTGGAGGCTCACTCGTTTGACTCTGCTACTCAGCTTCAGTCGACTCAACTTCTGAGCTTTGGTTGGCTTAACTGAGGCAACAAAAGTAAATTGTTAATGCTCATTCAAATCATAGAGCACAAATCAAAACTTAGCTCTACTAACTTAAGATTGGGGATAGAGTTTCTAGAGAGTTATTCCAAGCTCTCTGATCTCGTCACACTTCCCAATCTATTTAAGAGAATTCATAAAGGTCAACAGCTTCTTCAAGAGCTTCTTGATATTGTTTAGGCCTTTGTTCGACACTATGGGAAGGTGTTTGTGGCTCAAGATGTCACTCTTGTTAGGCAACTTACCTTGCATCAATGTCTTACAATTGTTCTTGTTGGCTATCAAATGCCTAATGCATTATTTTTGACCAGCTTCTTACTCAAGGTGATCTTAAGGAAGCAGTCTTTTCTATGGCCAATGACAAGGTCCCTGAGTTAGATGGCTTTCCTTGTGAATTCTATAAAGCATTTTAGGATTTTGTGGCTAGTGACCTGCACAATGTTTATCTTGAATCCATGAAAATTGGTTTGTTAGGCATTCTTATCAAAAAAGGAATTATTAAATTCATACCCAAAGCTAGCAAGCCTAATGATATCAATAATTGGTGGCCCATTAATCTGTTGAATGTCTCATACAAGATCATTGCTAAGGTGATGGCACTCAATCTTCACTTAATGTTGCCTCTTATTGTTCATCCTAATGAAATGGGCTTCATTAAATCCAAGTTTATCTAAGTGGATAATATAATTGTTGTTTGGGTAGGAATGGAGTGGGCTCACAATTCTCAGTACCTACTATGTTTATTAAGATTGACTTTGCCAAGGCATATGATCACATTGGATGACCTTTTATTCTATCCACATTGTAGGCCCTTGGCTTTGGCCCCTAGTTCATTCACATGGTCCAAATTCATATTTGTTGATTCTTCAACCTATATCACCATCTCCAGCCAACAATCTAACTCTTTTGGCCTTTTTTATTCCATTAGACAAGGTTGTCCTGTTGCCCATGCTCTTTATGTCTTGGCTACTAAAGGCTTTGGTTATTTGTTAGCTTAGGCTATCTCTCAATCTCATGTTAAGGGGATTTACCTTACCAATTATTCCCAATAGCTGGTGAATGGGCATTTCATTGATGATTTTTTCCTTACTCTCATTAAGGATGAAAATAATGTCAACAAGCCCTTCAATATTTGAGCATTTTTTTCCAATCCTCTAGCTCTAGTATTGAAAATAACATTAAAAATGTATTTTAACAATTTACCAAAACTCTACAATGCTTGCTACTATTTGACTAAAATTGTCAAGGATGTAAGGTTTGGCTATGAAGCCACCCAAGAATGCAAATTAGTGAAAGGAAAGAAAAAATAGAAAACCAAAATGATAGAATAAATTGTATTCTATTCAAAAGGAATGCAAAAGTTAGATTGCAACAAGATGCTCATATGAGAGAGAGAGATAGGTATGTGTATATAGAATATTCCACCCAAGAGACTAAAAATGTAACCAATATGGGATAAAGTGAAAAAATTCCCTAAGTAAACTTAATTAGGTGCGAAAAGGACCTAAATAGAAAACTTGATAGGTAAAGTACCCCATTCACACTAACCCCCCCTTATGTGAAACTTAGAGGGAAGAAAAGACATGCAAAGATGGTTCCTAGATATGAGGCTTGATGAGGTACCCATGTACGAAAGATCCCTTCAAATAGAAGAGAAGTGTGTATGAGGAAAAATTGATTAATTCTAAACTAATAAAACCAAAGAACCCAACAACATAAAGAAAACGAATTTAAATAAAGCCATGATAAATAATCAATGAAATAAAGACTTTTACCAAAATCTGTATGGTTTCCTTTGGATTGAATGTGGATTGCTCAATGAAGTTACGAAACCATAGCTGCAACAATCAAGTAGTGTGCTCAAGAGATCAATGTCAAAAGATCATAAGACTGCTCAATCGACGTGTTTTGTATGCTCAAAGCTCTGTTAAGTATACCTGAGAATACAATCGAAGAGAGAGGTAATGAAGGAGATGAGGGTGGTTTATATAGATTTCAAGGAAGATCGATCAACGGTCCAGATAATTCAGAAGAATCAATGGAGGATAACAGTTGAGGAACGTGCAACGAATAAGAAAAAGACAAGTGTCTTGCTTTCTTTTGCATGAGAGGAGTTATCAAGAATAGAAGAATGAGTTAACTAAAGAGAAAAATTAATTTAAAAGAATAAAGCAATCAGTTAAGTGATTTAAAACAAGAAGAAGGGATTTGCATGAGAAAAGAAGATATTTTGCTTTATTAAATATAGAAAGCTTGAGTTATATTAGAGATAACTCAAATTTAGAAGAAAAAGCAACTTAAATAAATATTTGATTTATTTAAATTTAGAGGAGATATTTTGGAAGAAATAATTAAATAATTAGAATTATTTAATTTAGAAGATTTGAAAGCAAATTAAATAAATAAATTTATTTAATTGTTGTGCATGATTGTGGAAGAACAGTTTTGATTTAATTAAATAATGTAATAATTATTTAATTGTAGATAAGAGGAATTTTGTTGAATTAATTAAATAATTGGATTTATCTAATTAATGTGGATTTGAAATTTGGAAGGTGACAAATTAAATAATTAAAATTATTTAATTGTGGAAGAATAATAAAGGAATTTGATTTAATTAATTAAATAAAGAGAATTTATTTAATTAATGTTGAAAGTATGTGATTTAGAAGAATTTGGTGAAATTAATTAAATAATTAAATTATTTAATTAATGTGTGAAATGCAGGTGATTAGGAAGAAATGACGAGATGCGAGTAGTGTGACGACTTGGTCATTTTAAGGTGTCTACATTTTGCCCCTCTTTGATGCGATGCAGTTTATAGCGTTGCGTCAAAGAAAATAATTGTCGAAGACGTGATACAAAATTTTTATTGATGCCCCAGTGTATGTAGTTGTCCCAGCGTATGCCCCCTCAAGCGGGAAGACGGGGAAGCGATAGAAGAATGGGATTGACGCTCGACCAGAAGAGTACGCAACCAGATAGGAGGAAAAGCAGCAAGGGGTGGGAAGAAAAACTAAGGGTGGGACACTATAAATAGGTCCCATGGGGACCACAATCCTCATTTGCACCCTAGGAGATTCTAAATTTAGAGAGGAGAGCTTCCAAACCTAGTTGAGAGAGAGTTGAGCAGACAGCGGGGAGAGATGCCGATTCCAGTGCACAGCCATCGGGCGGAGCTAGTGCGGACCTACAGGAGGCCAGCAGGAGCTCCGGCAGCAGTAAGTGGTTGAAAACCCCCTTTGCATTCATCGTTGGAGGGTAGATTAGGGCTAGGTTTAGGGGGGTCAGCTAGGTCAGATAAAAGCACTTTAGGATTGCACGACTCGTATGGTAGTCATGTGCAGTGCCTTTGGCGCGCCGCAGCGCGAGTGGTAGTCACGTGCAGTGTGGTTGGTAAAATCGCATCGCTTTTGGTTAATTTGTTAGCGCCACAGCGCATTTGCAAAATCCTGCAGCTCATTTGATAGAGGTACAGTGCACTTGGCAGGTTAGGTTAGCGCAATTGGTGGGTGGGTGGAAAAATCACGTCATTTCTGGTAGGACAGAGCTGCGCGGTTGGTAGGTTGGCGCGGTGCACAGCCATCGGGCGGAGCTAGTGCGGACCTACAGGAGGCCAACAGGAGCTCCAGCAGCGGTAAGTGGTCAAAAACCCCCTTTGCATTCATCGTTGGAGGGTAGATTAGGGCTAGGTTTAGGGGGGTCAGCTAGGTCAAATAAAGGTGCTTTAGGATTGCACGGCTTGTATGGTAGTCATGTGCAGTGCCTTTGGCGCACCGCAGCGTGAGTGGTAGTCACGTGCAGTGTGGTTGGTAAAATCGCATCGCTTTTGGTTAATTTGTTAGCGCCGCAGCGCATTTGCAAAATCCTGCAGCTCATTTGGTATAGAGGTATAGCGCACTTGGCAGGTTAGGTTAGCGCAATTGGTGGGTGGGTGGAAAAATCGCGTCATTTCTGGTAGGATAGAGCTGCGCGGTTGGTAGGTTGGCACGGTGCACTTGGAAAACAAGGTGCATGTGGGAGAGAAAACCAAAGCGCAGTTGGATAAGCAGTACAGCGCGTTTGGCGAGGGGGTACAGCGCTTGTGTATAAATCAAAGCGCTGTTGGGTTAAGTAGCAGAAAAATTAATGAAGGAGAATGGGTGGGAAAAGAGGATGCCTATCCTAGGGGTCAAAAGAGGAAAGGGATTGGTTATAGAAGAACTGACACGTGATTTGTTATGGATGCAGAGGATTTTGCCACCACTAATGTCGCGGGAGCGACACCACGCGATAGCACACGAGGTTGTTCAGCTGACATGGGAGGAGGACGCATTCTTGGAGCATGCAGGACTGTGGCATGTGGCCCACCTGACACACATTAGGGTGAATCTCGCCCTAGTGACAGCAGTTGTGGAGTGATATCACAGCGAGACTTCGTCATTCCACTTTCTAATGGGGGAGGCTACAGTGACACTGGAGGATGTATACCGCATCCTAAGGATTCAGATAGATGGAGAGATAGTGGACTTTGACCTGGCACGGGGTGAGGCAGGCTTGGAGGAGGTTTTCTACATAGATGACCTGTGGATAGATGACAGGGAGATCCGATGGGCAGACGTCCCAAGACTCTGTGACAGGATCCGATGGATAGTTGCGTCACTGATTAGCGGCTTCCTGTGTCCAGATAGGAGATCTAGAGGTTTATCAGTTGGCTGGGGGACTGTACTATCAGGGATGTTCACCCACAGCAGACAGTATGTGTGGGGACCTTATGTGTTGGGACAGCTATATCATGACATGCACCACTACGTGTATAGGAGAGGCAGGAGCCTCTCAGCAGGGGTGACGTTATTATAGGTATGGGTGTGGGAGCATATTCCAGTGATCTGACCCATGGCACAGTGCCATCGAGACAGGGGTGAGCCATATGCATTCTTATATGACGGGGTGATGACACATCGGAGGATGGGGTCTGTTAGCTATTGGAGGCGGCAGATTGACGAGATGGACCTATTCATATGGAGGCCCTGGTTACTATGTGAGGAGTGGGATGATGAGCACAAGCAGCTCATGTACTGTAGACAGGCGTGATATCTGTTCGGGAGACAGACAGATATGATAGAGAGATATCTTCCAGAGCGAGTTCTCAGGTAATTTGGATTGCCGCAGGGACTACCTGTGGGGGAGGCCACACATGCCAGGACATGGAGGGAGGTTAGAGACTGGGATGCAGAGATCCCAGTGGCTATAGCATTGGCAGAGGTACGGGGACTTGTCCCCGTGAGATGGGATTGGGACTCTAGGCTGGCAGACCCAGGGACGCTGCCAGAGTATGATCAGTACTGGCAGACACACAGGCCGATGAGATTGACTACACCAGGTGTAGCAGGGATAGTGGGAGAGGTACTAGTCCTTGGAGGGGAGGTTAGGATGAGACGGTAGGCCAGGGAAGCCAGGCAGCAGGCTGTAGGTCAGCAGGCTGGTGGAGAGGGTAGCGGCCAGCAGGCTGATGTAGAGATGGTGGAGGCAGTGGGCCCAGTCGTAGAGACCGATCTATAGAGAGCCAAGTGATTGCTGCAGGAGGAGATAGCCTAGAGGACTCGTTTAGAGCTCCGGATGGCACAACTGAGGAGGGATAGGGATACAGCGCAAGCGGATGTGAGGCAAGCAGAGGCCACAGCCTAGGCATAAACATAGGCAGCCTCAGCAGCACAGACAGCGCTGGCATAGGTACAGGCACAGCTACAGGCCCAGGTGTAGGCATATAGACAGCTACAGGCTCAGGTACAAGCACAGGCACAGGTATAGGTGCAGTCGCCAGCCGTACCAGCAGCAGATGCTGAGGAGCTAGCACAGGCCAGGAGAGAGAGAGAGATGCAGAGGTATAGCTGCGGTTGACAGCAGAGGCCACACTCTTTAGAGTGAGGCGGGAGAGAGAGGAGGCACGCCGTGCACTGGGTGCAGACCAGAGGACTTTATACAGCGAGCTCGTCTGAGTGCAGGGTGAGCTAGTATCAGCCAACAGGGAGGCAGAGTACTACAAGGGTCTGTATGTGGGTGCGGTGCCAGCAGCTTAGTAGGCACCGAGCTATAGGGATAGGAGCAGATCTGGGGCATCCAGATCCCGTAGGATAGGGCAGTCAGTGTCCTCAGTTAGAGGGCCACTTTTACCACCAGGGGGAGGAGGAGGAGCAGCAGGGAGACCTCCATCGAGCACAAGGGGAGGACAGGGGCCACAGCAGGAGGGTAGCTCTACCCACTAGGGTGCATACATTTGTATATTGTATCATATGTATCATTTGTATCACTTTAGACAGAAGCCTACGTGCATTCTGATGTATATTTCGTGGGCTCTTGATAGCTTGATGTACTATATTGATGTATATTTGGATGTATACACACTTTGTATTATTTATGTAGACACAGACATTTTGAATTGTGATGACCATTACATGATATATATGATGATCTATTCAGCTCACTGTTTGTTCATGCTTTAGTGTATGCATTCTTTGATGTCATGGATGTGATGATATGTATGTATGATTATGGATTCACGTGATGACATATGTTGCTTATATGATGCTTATAGATGTATGATGATATAGATGTGATGACTAGCGATATCTGACATGTGGGTTTTGTAGATATGCACCAGAGAGAAGCACAGGAGGAGATGGAGACAGAGACTGTTGATCGATTACCGCAATGTTCAGAGGTAGGTCGGGTAGTCTCTATCTAGCATGGTTCTTAGTGACTTTGAGGGACCAACGCCTTACGAGAAATGCGACAAGCTACTAAAAGCTTTAACCAATCCTACTAAGAGTTTCAAACACTTCGCTCAATGTGAAAATCGTTTCCACAAAGAGCTAGTACACCTCTTTTCAGTTTGGCACCACAAGGTAAGGCTGACGTCGGTTAGGACTTGGCTTTCGCCTTATCCCTCTTATATAGCAGTTCAAAGGAAAACTCTACTTAGGGTCGTCCCTTTTGGATGAAGCGCAATCCAAAAGCAGGCCCTTCTAAAGGAAGTACAGAAAAGTAAGAGCAAGCATGTCAAACAAAGGTTCAATTGTCCCGTTATAAGAAAAATAAGGTGCAACTAAACTAGGCACACACACGTTTGTAGTTTTAAATTGTCCCTTATGAAATGAAGTGTTTGGCATTCATGTCCATTGTCCTTTTAGAAAATTTGAGGTGTTTGTTCATACATGTCCATTGTCCCTTAAGAAAAGCAGTATGTTCCTAAGACTTAGTTTTTGCAAAAATAGATTTGTTCAATTATCCTTTTAAGCATGCAATGTGTTTCTAAGACTTAGTAAGATAAATCAAAAAAAGTTCTTCAACACTCGTCCTGCATGAACATGTTAACCCTGATTTGCTCTGTGTGAGTAATAAGAAGCTACAACAAGTGAGTTAGTTCCACCAAAAATTCACAAGTTAGCAAAAATAAATCAACTTTGACCAAAAGTGATGTATCACAGACTAGAAGCGTCTCAGAATATTACCAGAAGCATTGAAAAATAACCAGAAGAACTGTACTGTGCATCCAGAAGCGCGATACTGTTATGCCAAAAGCGATGTCGTGTATACCAGAAGCGCTACAGGATACTACCAGAAGTGCTAAAAAATAACCAAAAGCGTTGTACTGTTATACCAAATGCGTCGCGCGGTCTCAGATCATGAAAAGATTAGCTTTTGTCAAAAGGACTAGATCAAAATGGGATTTCATGTTTAATCTACTATTTTGAGCAATAATATCTGATAGATCTGAATAGTGAAATCCAGAAATCTCAGAAAGTGTAGCAATACAAGAGATTAATGCAACTACCGAAGATACCCCTAAATAAATCAGCTTAGGATGTATCAAAAGTAGATTTGCCAGACAAATACCATAGCTTGTCAAACAAATCCACAGATATGAAATGAGAAAACCCTACAAAAACCTTGAATGAAGTCAAAACCTAATTTAGCTAGAAGCGCCTAACAATGCTACCGAGAGCGCCATTCTGTGATCCCACAAGCGCCGCTCTGTGTTGCCAGAAGCACCGTAGTGCCCCCAAGGGCGTTGAACTGTGCCTCCAGGAGTGCTGAAAGATACGGCCAGAAGCGTTGTGCAATGTCACTTGCACTGTGTCGTACTGTGACTTCAAAAAAAAATAATTTCTCAAAGAAACAAAGGGATTAGTGGGTCCCACCGGGCGTGCCAGAATGTGTATGAGGAAAAATTGATTAATTCTAAACTAATAAAACCAAAGAACCCAACAACATAAAGAAAACAAATTTAAATAAAAGCCATGACAAATAATCAATGAAATAAAGACTTTTACTGAAATCTGTATGGTTTCCTTTGGATTGAATGTGGATTGCTTAATGAAGTTGCAAAACCATAGCTGCAACAAGCAAGTAGTGTGCTTAAGAGATCAATGTCAAAAGATCGTAAGAGTGCTCAATCGACGCGTTTTGTATGCTCAAAGCTCTATTAAGTATACCTGAGAATACGATTGAAGAGAGAGGTAATGAAGGAGATGAGGGGGGTTTATATAGATTTCAAGGAAGATCGATCAACGGTCCAGATAATTCAGAAGAATCAACAGAGGAGAATAGTTGAGGAACGTGCAACGAATAAGAAAAAGACAAGTGTCTTTCTTTCTTTTGCATGAGAGGAGTTATCAATAATAGAAGAATGAGTTAACTGAAGAGATAAATCAATTTAAAAGAATAAAGCAATCAGTTAAGTGATTTAAAACAAGAAGAAGGGATTTGCATGAGAAAAGAAGATATTTTGCTTTATTAAATATAGAAAGCTTGAGTTATATTAGAGATAACTCAAATTTAGAAGAAAAAGCAACTTAAATAAATATTTGATTTATTTAAATTTAGAGGAGATATTTTGGAAGAAATAATTAAATAATTAGAATTATTTAATTTAGAAGATTTGAAAGCAAATTAAATAAATAAATTTATTTAATTGTTGTGCATGATTGTGGAAGAACAGTTTTGATTTAATTAAATAATGTAATAATTATTTAATTGTAGATAAGAGGAATTTTATTGAATTAATTAAATAATTGGATTTATCTAATTAATGTGGATTTGAAATTTGGAAGGTGACAAATTAAATAATTAAAATTATTTAATTGTGGAAGAATAATAAAGGAATTTGATTTAATTAATTAAATAAAGAGAATTTATTTAATTAATGACAAAAGTATGTGATTTAGAAGAATTTGGTGAAATTAATTAAATAATTAGATTATTTAATTAATGTGTGAAATGCAGGTGATTAGGAAGAAATGATGAGATGCGAGCAGTGTGACGACTTGGTCATTTTAGGGTGTATACAAGAAGTTTAGTAAACACAATGAGAAAAAAAGTCCCCCATGAGAGGATGAAGCAAGAAGGGCTAAGTGACCCCCCAAATAAATGTCTCATACTTCAAGTGATCCCAAAGATGGATGTAAGAGTTC
The DNA here is from genome assembly GCA_027924645.1 of Cunninghamia lanceolata. Classification (NCBI taxonomy): domain Eukaryota; kingdom Viridiplantae; phylum Streptophyta; class Pinopsida; order Cupressales; family Cupressaceae; genus Cunninghamia; species Cunninghamia lanceolata. The sequence continues at coordinate 4,106,581 of BSBN01000798.1, forward strand.
TTCTAGTGAAGGGTTTGGTGAAGATATATACAACTTGCTCTGCTATTAGATAATAGTGCAAATCTATGACCTACTCATGAATTAGCTCCCTAAGAAAATACATGTGGATCTTGATGTATTTAGTCCATTAATTATAGAATGGGTTCTTCAAGATTTGGATGTCACTCTAGTTGTCACAATAGATGACCGATGACTTTTGAAGAGTGATGCCAAGTTTAATGAGGATATTCTAAAACTAAATAGCCTAAATGGAAGGCATGTGTTTTGTATTTAGGCCATCACTATAGAGAAATTCGTGCTTAATTTATATGTGTTGAAGATGTCATCCTTGATGGGTGCAATGTACCATAAATTATCATCTACATGGTAATTCTAATTAAAACAACCAAATAAAGTTCACTGCTCCAGGTAATTCTATGAAACCTACCATGACATGACTAACTTAGAACGAGATATCGAGGCCATGATGGAATCAATGACATCACTTTTAAGGAAATCAGATTTGAGAAACCCCCAAGGAAACTAGAAAGAAACTAAAAGGAAGAAAGGTACACAGAAATGCTTCCTACACTGATCTATTGAGGAAAGATCATGCAAATTTTAACTTTTACAGTTATAGGTTATTAGATGCACATTAACGGAAAGGTAATAACAACATCAAATGCAAATACAAAACTCACAACACAAGATATATGTGGGGAAAATCCTTTCAAGTAAAAAAGCCCACACTCCAAAACTTGCACAATGTATTATCAAATCAAAAGATGATTAAAACACACTTGCAATGCAAGTTCTTTCAAGAGTACATAATGTTAATTCTCATTCGCATCCATGAATTTTCAAATTCTCTAGCTGCTAACTTATCAAGCCTCTTTGGTGGTTATCCAATGTTGGTTTATCCATGTCAGCCAATAAATACTTTGGGGGCAAACCGTGGCTGACAAAGTCACCAAAATTTACAAGTTGCTGACTATGGGATCCTACAACATAGTTTTCAATAAATAAATACAACATTAGGAACTTACAAAGGTTGAGAAACTTTAATTCCCAACATTCTCCCACTTGTCAAACACCTTCCAAGAGATAATAGAATGACAAGATATAACTACTAGGGGCTGAGAGGCCCATACACTCTGAACACCATCTGAACTTCTCTATTCTCATAGGTTTTGTCAAGGCATCTGCAACATTTGTCAAAGTGACAACTATCTCCAAATTCACCTTCCCATCCTCTACCATGTCATGAACAAAATGGTACTAAACATCAATATTCTTAGTTCATGTATGAATGTAGGATTCTTCGCCAAACATATGGAAATCTGACTATCAGAACAAATGGCAATCTTCCCTGCATCAAACCCAACATTAGAACACAATATCATAAGCCAAATGACTTCTTTATAAGCATGAGTTGCTGCCATGTACTCTACTTCAGTAGTGCACAAAGTGAGCACAGGTTGTTGCTTACTCATCCAACTAATAGCACCACCAAACAAAGTGAACACATAAGCATTGGTGGATCTTCTGCTATTAATGTCACCTACCCAATCTAAATCTACAAATCATCAAATAAAAAGTGAATGCCAATCCATTGTAGGATAACCATGATAACATATGGAATACTCAGAAGTACCCCACAAATATATGAAGACTCTCTTCACTGCATCCCAATGTACTCCTCTAGGATTAGCCATAAATTGACTAAGGAATCCCACTACTTTGGCAATGTTTGGTCTTGTACAAACCATAGCATACATCAAGTTGCCAACTGCACTATCATAAGGAACTCTACTCATATCCTCCATCTCTAAAGGAGACTTTGGACAATCTACAACAAATAACTTTGTCCCCATTATAATAGGAACAATCAATGGTCTACAATCTGCCATGTTAAATCTCTCCAACACAGTGTTCATAGTGTTAGATCTATCTCTTTTGATTTACATTCCTAGAATATACTTGGTTGCCCCTAGATATTTAATCTCAAACCATCCTGACAACTGAAACTTCAAATGAGAAATCAAACTTTTACCATTCCCAATGAACAACATATAATGCAATAATGAGAATGCAATCATTATACATTTCATAATAAACACAATGATTTGATTTCAATCTCAGAAATCCCAAACTCAACACAAAGGCATAAAATTTTTGGTACCACATCCTAGGAGATTTCTTCAAACCATACAAAGAATTTTTCAACTTGCAAACCAAATTTTCTTTGCCTTTTACCAGGTAGTGCTTTGGTTGTGACATATAGATTTCTTCCTCCAAGTGACCATGAAGGAAAGTTGTCTTCACATCCATCTATTCAAATTCTAAATCGTATGCTACAGAAAGTGATAACAAGAGTCTGATAGATGTCATCTTTCCAATGGGAGAGAAAATATCACCACAATCTATTCCTTCAACCTGGGAATAACTCTTTGCGACTAACCTTGCCTTAAATTTCTCAACACTACCATCTGAACCAAACTTCTTCTTGAACACCCATTTGCATCCAACAGGTTTACGTCCATCAGGCAAGGGCACCACATCCCAAGTGATGAGGCCATGTTTTGTCTTGTTTTTCTTATTTTCAGTACCTATTTCCTAAGACATTTCCAGACTTCTATATACATTAATTATGTCTATGATTATCCGTAAGACATTGAAAGCATAAAATGGGTATATAATATGTGTTAATTAATTATGTGTGAATGGTTGATTGCTCATGAAATATGTTAGTACTTTATGTAGGTATTCAACCACTTCATTGAAGGGACCTATAGACAAAGGTAATCCACTATTCCATGGGACCTATATTTGTTGCACCCGCAGCCAAGGGTTGTCATTCACTTGGGACCTGTAAAAGCTACACCTGTAGCCAATGCACATGGGACCTATTCATTTCATATTTTGCTTGTATATACAACCACTTCTACCTACAACACCTTTTCTCATGGCATCTGCATGCTTCCATCTTCCGCTAGCCTGTACTTTCCTGCTACATGTCACATATCTACTGCACATTCCATCAACACACCTCTTCACTATCACATCATTGTGATTCGCTCTGGCTCATTTGTTGAGCACATCAACTCAATCCACCATGCAATCATTTTCCATGCAATAATTTCAATTTTGACATCACCTCAACATGGTATTTATCTCACTATTTTCTTTAATTAACATTTATTGCTTCTTATTGTATGACTTTCATAATGCACACATCATTAGTTTCACATATTATATCACTTCGACATGCTTTTAACTTGTTCCTCACTAGCCTTCTTCTCATTTGAGGACAAACGAACTTATAGTTGGAGGATACTAAATTATTTTACATACATTCACACTTCTTAATCCCTTACTCCATAATTATTACCATCTACTGCATAACATACAAGCCCAATAGACTAGAAATCAGCAAAAGCAAACTAGTAATAAGGTTCTAGTGAAGTAGTTCTGGTGAGTAGAATTAAACAGAAGCAAGGGATTGGGAGTTTTCATGAGATATCATGATGGGTGGTGATCCGATCAAGAGAGAACCTACTATTCACTCAGCACTATTAGCCAACAGGGAGTGCTTGTCAATTTTTTAGTAGGCGGGATGGTTGCAATATTTTCTTAGGATAACAGAATATGATGAAGACATTACCCAATAGTTTACATCTAGACATTCTAGATTGAGGAAGCTATAGTGAAAGGCTTATGGGTTGACGTGACTGTAGCTACTATAGCTAAAGTTACAGGGCTATGGGCAGCTAGAGAAGAATTCTCTATAAGAGCAAATGTCATTTCTACAAGGGTCGAGTTCATACAACCAGGTGAAAGGATAGAATCTACATCTCAAGGTACCAAATGACTCTCTTTACCCTGGTTATGGGCCTCTGTAGCTACCTATATTATTAATTATCTCACTTGTGATGAGAGGCAATCTTTTCTCTATTTTGTGAATTTCAAACTTTTGAGCCATCTCCATCATGGAAGGGTAGTGAATGTTATGATTTTTTTGTTCAATTTGTTAAAAAGGGTAGAAAAATTACCAATCTTCATTATCTCATCATGGTTTGATTGTGCTATTAGTAAAGAGAAGTTTATCTATCTAGTACCTTGAATTTTCTTGGGAATTATTTCTTGAAGTTAATCATGTTAATGAGGGGTCAGTGAGTGTTGAACTAGAGAGAGAAGAGGGGACATAGGTAGAAAATTTACAAATAGGGGAAGAAGAGGAAGTGCCTACAACCTCTTCTCACCTAGAAGCTTCACCTACTCATTGCCATGCAGCTACTAAGGAGCATCCAACTCCAAACCCTAATAATCCTATTGAAAAACCTGCTAGTTCTTCCACACCTGCAGTCTTACCAATTTCAACCCCCTTTCCAGAACATGTATCCTCACAGACTTCTAGCCATAAAAATAAAAAGTTAAAATGAAAGCTATAGCCTGTAGCTTCTAGCTCACCGCTTACAGCACTTGAGACTACCTATGAAACCCCTTCTATTTCAAAAGCCACCAAGAAAAGGAAATCATCCTCTTCATCTAGAGTTAAGAAGAAACAAATAATCCATGCTCAATCATGTAGGTGTTCAGGTCACCTAAAGGAAAAAGATCTCTCAAGGGAACCCAAAAGGAAGAAAGTAGTTGATATTCACACTAATACAAACTTCGAAAGGGAGCATCTATTTGTTAATAAAGAGCAAAAAAATGTGGGTTATACACTTGTCCCAGAGTCTGATGTAGATTTTAATGAAGAAGATTTATATACAACTAGGAAAAAGCATAAACCTCCCCCTAAAAGTGAAGAACCAAATTTCTTAGCCCCTCAAGATGAAACACAGGAAGAAGAATTATTGTTAGATTCTAAAGATATAGTAGAGGGTGAGAAGGATGAGTTACAACTAGCCCTGCAGAAAATTGCAAAATTGGAGAAGTAATTGAGGGATTATCAACAAAAAGAAATAGGGTTGAATGACTAGGTTAAGAAGCTAGAAGATCAGTTACATGTCTTCTAGAAACAGGGGTCAGGACTAGAACATTTGGCCCAATTGGCCATCATAGAGATCAATAGAAGGAATTAAGAGCCTATGCAATCAAAAGAGTAATCTGAGGAATCTACTTCAACCACCTTATTTATAGTTACCCTGCAACTATGGAATGAGATAGATAAATTAGTAAAAGAACAAGGTGAACCAAAGGAGAAACATAGCAAGGAGATAGAGATGAAAAACATAGAAATAAAAAGGTTGAAATTCAAAGTAGATAGAATGGTAGACATGATTCTTTAATTGATGAGATGTAGGCCACCTACAAGAGCTTGTGCCCTCTATATACAAGAGCAATATCTAAGCTTTTAGTTTAACCAACTTTACAGTAATGCCCCTATCTCCCTTTTTACACCTACCTTATTTCTAACAACTTACCAAAGAAACACCCCTAAAATACAAAACCAACTATGTGAATTCTACCTACATGAACTTGCCATTCCATATGACACTCACTGGAATCCCCTAGTTGTAATCAAGGATGTGCAATTGAAGGCCTTAGACTCATTCATTCAAAATGAGCACAAGAGGGGAGAGTTACTGCAGTAGTATCATGAAAGAGAGAAGCCACTTCCTCTCAAATTAAAGGTAGAATCTCCAACTCCCTAGAAGATAGTGAAGGAATGGGTGGACTTGATTGAACATCAAGAGGTAGAAAATAAACTACTTGAATGTAGGGACTATCAGAAATTTAGGGAATTGGCAAAAGGAATTGGTAAAGAATCTCTCAGTTTCTCATAGGGTAGATGGAAAGAATTGACACCAACACTGCAAAGGAAAGAGCCTCATTCAATATTAAACCTCTCAGCTGCAATCAAAAGGGCACAAAGATATATAAGATCAGCCAATGAATATGGGATAACCTGGTTACCATTAGTATTCCATCCTCCTCTACTTCTTTATCCTATTCCACATTGGATGGGGCAAAGGATAGATTAGGCAGCAGAATGATCCAAATGGAACAGGTTGGCAGAACAGAAGGGCTTCTACCTCAAACAGGATAGAGGAGTAGAAGAACCTACAGATTACAAACAAATATCTCTTTAGTGCAATCTAAGACCTTGGTTGCTGGAGGACCATCAACATGATTAGTAGGGGGGCGTGATGAGGCCATGTTTTGTCTTGTTTTTCTTGTTTTAAGTACCTATTTCCTAAGACATTTCTAGACTTCTATATACACTAATTATATCTATGATTTTCCTTAAGACATTGAAAGCATGAAGAAGGGTATATAATATGTGTTAATTAATTATGTGTGAATGGTTGATTGCTCATGAAATACGTTAGTACTTTATGTTGATTTTAGTGATACTAATGCATATATACCATGTGATGTACTAACTCCTCATGCAGCCAGAGCATGGATTCATATCATGAAGATCATTGGATGACCCTTAGTTGAAGGAGATGCTGACATCCACAGTAGATGATACAAGTACCTACAGCCAAATGAAAAAGACCCCAAATTAATTGGGATGAGTCATCCATAACTCTCCACTATGTGATGGTTATCCTTCAACAAATGATGTAGTTTTAAATAATGGAGGAATCTTAGATCGTTCTCTATGTTTTGTTTTTAGCCTTAATTGTTCTTCATGGATACTAGAGAGATAGACTTACAATAGGACTATATCATCTATGCCACCTTCATGTCAGTTTAGTTTCCTATTTCTAGTTTTCTTTGTAATAAAGTCCTTTTCCTATGTTGTTGGATAATGGATAGTTATAGAATTTATTGTTCAGTAGTTTTATTCAAATAGACAATACTAATCTTGTATATAGGGGAGATTAGATTTTGCTTCATACAGGTTAGATAGAGATATAGTATTAGATTTCATTGTTGTATCTTTCACTTCAACATTCAATAAAGAAATATATATTTTGAGTTCTATCAATGATTACAAAGATACAGTAAAGATTTAGCTAGATTTTGTGGGATCACAGTTACTCAAGTAGGCCACTTGAGGTACTATGTCTCTCCAATTTGTTTATATGTTTAGTTTATAATTGTATGTTTATATATGTGTGATTAATGTAAGTTGTAATGAGTTGTGTTATGAGCATTAGTTAGACTTTAATAATCTGTATTGCAAGTCTTATTGAGTCAAGGTGATCATTGACTGAACCAACTGTTAGTTGCTCTTTTATCTAGAAGTTACATACGATCATTTGATTACTACTATGTTGAATAAGCTTTAGTTATTTTCTATCATTCATGTTTACTTAGAATATTATCAATCTTTGCAATTAGAATTGTGTTTCCTTTATTTAATTACCTTACACAACCTCTAGGATCAAAACTTAAGAATTCTTAACTATACACATAGTACAGGCATCATCCAAGAAGATTATGATTCCCTGGTTTGACAATGTAAATGTAACACATTATATAACTAGTAGGTTGCTTGATATAGGGTATGTTGGTTCGTTGAGTAGTGTGTATGCCCTTTCTGCATCAATGTATTGGTTAATAATGAAGTTTGACACCATGTATTATTTTTCTTCAAGGAAGTCATCTATTCTTCCATGGCCTCTTTCCATGAATCTGCATCACTCATACCCATAGCCTCTCTTATGGTCCTAGGCTCATCAGTGTTGGAAATCAAAGAAAAAATACAATTGGAATCATGCAATCAATAACCAAACCTATTAGGTTACTACTATTGGGAAATGAGGTGTCTCAACCTTGCTGCATATTTCCCATAATAGTTATTTTTCATTTAATATTTTCCTACATCTTTTACATGTTGTCGATGCTTTGAAAATTGGTTTATTAGGTGTCAAAAGATGCCCACATGGTGGTATATTATGGAAGGCCTATTTATAGGCATATTATAACAGATCCTATGACATCTGTAAGGGTCAAAAATAGGGGATTTCATTTTGGACGTGAGAGCTTATTTTTAGATTGGAATCTTGGTTGAGAAGCTTCACACATGGTTTTGTAAAACCACAGACAGTTTCTTGTATAGCCAAAAGTCTATAAATTGGAGGCTTGAGGAGTAGTTTGCATGTGTGAGTTTGTAGGAACTGTTATGCTATCAAAAATCTTCCAAAGTTGATTACTAGTGATAATCCTGTAATAAACTTGCTCTGCAAGTGTATGTAATCTTGGTATTGGATTTGGAATACATTGAGTAGGTGTTTGGAGTGTGGGGTTTTGTGTTTTATTATTTATTTCATGTTTTGAATGTGTTTCTAGATTTTCTATAATTGAAAGATCATCTTTTAAAAGTTTTGCATAATGTTTCTCCTCAAGATTGGCATAAGAAGTTGTTTCTGTTACTTTAACTTCCTTACAATTCGTATCAGAGCCTGATCACCATTAGTTTTAGTTGTGGGTTGTTAGGTTTTTTGTGCTAATCAAGGTTTGAGTGGGAGCTTGTGCAGAGGATACTTTGTGATCTTCTTGTAGATATTTTTTTTGGATGGCGAGCATATCTGGGAGGATTGAGGTAGAGAATTTTTCTGGCACAAACTTTGAAATGTGGAAGATGAAGATGGAAGATCTGTTGATTGATCAAGATCTATGGGATGTATTTGATGAAAATATCCATTGGCCTATGGATCTAGCTTTGGCTACAAAATATGATATAATGGATAGAAAAGATAAAGGTCTCATTAGACTGTCTTGTAGATTTAATTTTGATAAATGTCTACGAAGAACCCACTTCGAAGAAGCTTTGGAAGAAGTTAGGTGAGATATATCAAGGTAAATCTCTATTAAATAAGATTTTATTGAGGAAGAAGTTGTATTCCTTGAGAATGGAAGAAGGATTTTTGAGCATATGGAAACTTTCAATATGTTGGTGACTCAGTTGACCTCAGTTGGGGTGAAAATGGACGAAGAAGAAAGGTGCCAAATTTTGTTGTGTTTGCTGCTAGACTCATGGGACAGCGTAGTTATGGCTATTAGGAGTACTATAGTCATCTTGACGATGAAGGATGTTGTTGGTTCTCTACTTTCTGAAGAGATGAGAAGGAAGGTCTCTCTAAATGCCAAAGAGGCTTTGAGTGTTTGAGGAAGACAAAAAGAACGAGGCAAAGATGAAAAGCAGTGTTGCCATTCCAAGTCCAAGAACAAGGGGAGATCAAAATCTCCTGGTAAGTCGTAGGCAATATGCTGGAACTGTGGCAAATCCAGACACTTTTGAAAGGAATGTAAAGAAGAGAAGAAAAAAAAGAAGAAAAAGAAAGACTCTGATTCTGAGTCTGAGAAAGAAGATGGAGATGCCTTTATTGCAACCTTGGCCACTCGTGCAGGTGATAATGCATGGTTGATAGAGTCAGGTGCATCTTTCCACATGACTCCTAATAGAAACTAGTTTAGTAAGTATGAAAACTATGATGATAGTAAGGTGTATTTGGGTGATAATTCTTTCCTTATCATTGTTGGCCATGGTAGTATTCATGTGAAATTTTCTGATGGTAGAGTTAGACGATTTGATGGTGTCTTGCATATCTCGGAACTAGCAAGAAATGTATTATCTGTTAGCAAGCTAATAGATACGGGTGTGCATGTATGGTTTTCTAAAGTAGGTGTGAAAATGGTGAGAGGTGTTATGGTGATAGCAAGAGGAAGCTGATTGGGTACATTGTACCAGCTTGATGCATGCATAGTTGAGTGCAATAGCACTTCTGATAAAATCAAGCCAAAAACTATTTCGCTGAAAAAAGAGATGGTTTCCTCTTCTATAGATGGTTGTGGCTTCTGGGTACCCAAGGGTACTCTATCTACTGAATCAAAGTTGTCTGCAGAGAAGACCATGTTATGGCACCAGAGACTTAGCCACATTAGAGAGAAGGGTTTGAAAGCCCTGAAAAATAAGAACCTTGTTGAAGGTTTGAATGATTGCAATCTAGAGTTTGATTTCTGTGAACATTGTATTTATGGCAAATAGAACCATGTTTAGTTTTACTAGTCTTCTCATAAGTCTTCATGTATTTTGGATCTAATCCATTCAGATGTATTTGGTCCTATTGATGTTGCTTCTATTGGTAAATCAGTTTATTATGTTACTTTCATTGATCATTTCAGTAGGAGGACATGGGTATATTTTTTAAAGAGTAAATCTAAAGTTTTTAGTCATTTAAGGAGTTCAAGGCTATGGTAGAAACTCATACTGGAAAGAAAATTAAATGTTTGAGGACTGAAAATGGTGGTGAGTACTGTTTTGTAGATTTTGATAGATTCTATATAGATTGAGGGATTAAAAGACAAAAGACAACTCTATATTTTCCTCAATAGAATGGAGTTGCTAAAAGAGTGAACAAAATGTTGATGGAGAAGGCTAGGAGCATGTTGAGTGGAGCTGGTCTAGGAAAAAAGTTTTGGACTGAAGTTGTTGCCACTGCTTGTTATTTGATAAATAGATCTCCTACATCAACACTTGTTGATAAAACACCAATGGAGGCGTGGTCGGGGAAAAAGCCTTCACTTAGACATCTAAGAGTTTTTGGTTTTTATGCATATACACATGTGCCTAAGGAGAAGAGAACAAAGTTGGATTCTAAGGTTGTCAAATGTATCTGCATCGGCTACAGCCATGGTGTGAAATGATATAATCTTTGGGACCCTATTGCACATAAGGTAATTTATTCCAAAAGCATTATTTTTAGAGAGACTAAATCTTCTCATGTTACTTTCTAGCTAGAATAGCATAAAGAAATTGAACAGAAAAAGGATGTGATTCAACTTCCTTCTATGCCTGAGAAAGTTGAATAGAGACCCCAAGATAGACAAGAAGTTGAGGACAGCTCATTAAGATCTGAATCTTTAGAAGAGGGAGAAGAGGAGGAAGAAGTGGAAGAACCCCCACCTCAACTTGTTCATGTTGCAAATATGTGCCTAAATGGTGTTGTCATTATGTCAACATATTCTTATTGTCATTGGTGTCAATTGTGCCTTATTTTGTTTTCTATTCAGCAGACTGGAATGTTGAAGATATTGAAAAATTTAATGAAGACTCAAGGTTTGTGGACCTTACGGCTATATAGAGGATCGTTAGAGGCTACTCCAGTAAAGAATTGAGAAGTTTGCATGAAGATTTGAAGAAGTTATGGTCATCTGAATAGAACTAGATGTTGCAATATTCAGAAGAGACAGATCGACAGTAAGTTGGTCCAGATTGCTCCACATTGAAATATTATGATCTTCAGATCTGAAGGCATGTTTGGGAAGCCAATGTGTATCATTAAATCTAGTGGTTTATGGTTTGGAGGTCCGCAAGCCATCCTTCTAGTTTGACAGTCATGACGGATAGTGTTCTTGAGGTTCCAGAGGAAGATACAAATGATTCTAGTAATTTGGTTTAGAGTGGATGATTTTAGTGAGTTCAATGTGTAAGAGTCAATGTGACTTAGCAAGCTAGGATCACCTGCAATCAAGACAACCTTCCACACAAAGATGACAAGAGAAGATGCTAAAACAATGGAGCAACTGTATTAGGCTGTCATATGTTGTATGAAATACAATAAGAGAGCCTTTCTTATAAAGGCAAGGTAAGAACTAGAAGGGTGGAGTGAAAGGTGGAGTTATTCCAACAACATGTGCCAATTAGAGGATGATAACTAAGTGCACATGTGGAGGATAAGACAACTCACTCCAACTATCAACAACTCAACACACAACTAGAAACACCTAGACATCTAGAAGACTCACTAAGTCAACTTAATATGTGTGAATGATATGTTCACACCAACACCCCCCCTTAAGTGCAACTTAGGGAGTAGTTGACTAAAACAAAGATGCACTGATGGATGGGTCCCAGCTACTAGGCCATGTTAGGTACCCATGTACAAAATCTTAAGTGGAGAAAAGGAGAAAACCACATGGGACAAAACTCCTCTCCAAAAGTGAGAATGTAGAAAGATGTGATGGAAGGAGGACTCAAGACCCCCCAAGGACTACATCCAACACATATATACAATCAAGTACCCCCCCATAGGAGAGCAAGTGTGAGACTATAGGTCCCCCCCACAATGGAGTAGCTCCTGTGCCGATGGTGAACGCCCGAAGAAGAATGCTGAAGAGAATCCAAAGCCTACAAACAACATTCTTCCCCTTAGGAAGAAACAAGTCCAAAGGCTGATGTCGAAGAAACTCCATCTCAAGGTATGAGGGAAAAAGCCTCATGATGTATGCTGTCTTTGAAAATAGCTCAAGTGTCCATATGTCACAACCAAAAAATGCCACATGATCATGTGACAATCCAAGACAAGATGAAAACTCAAGATCATCAATCTCCAAAGATGAAGAATCCTCCGAATGATGCTCAAGATACTCCTACTCAGTGCCAAACTGTGACAAGTGAAGAGGAGAAGGTGTCTGCTCATCCAAAGTAGAAAAATCAACTCCTTCAAAGAGGAGATGAATGTCATCAATGATGTTCTCCAAGTCATCAAGATAGGACTCATGAAACAAGTCTGCAATACCTGTCAAGTACTCATCCCAAAAACCTGTATCTGGAAGACAAATAATATCCCGCTCAACTGAAGTGGATGAAGCTATGTCAATGCCAATATCTGAAGAAGCAGGAGAAGGAGGAAGCTCAAAACTAGTCTCAAGAACCGAAGTAGATGCAAGAACACCAAGGTTCAAGTGACCAAACTTCTCCTTAGAAACATGATTCACACTTGATGCATGAGTGTGAATATCAACCAATGGATCTACATCATCATCAGAAACAAAATGGGAGAATGTATAAAGGCAAGATGCATGATCAGCCATCCCAATAGCGATGATACCTCTTCTCTCCAAGTCCCGTATGATCACAAAATCAGGAGTGAACTCAACTATCTTCCCTACACTAGAATGAGTAATCTGATAGATGGAAAGGAGATTGGTTGTCAATGAAGGTACACACAACACATTGTTGAATGTACACAAGTCACCAACATCAATTGTTCCTTTACCACTTGCATGCATGTATGTTTTGTTATCCATCAAAATAGGTGGCAAAGTACATGACTAAAATGAAGAGAACATCCCTTGTGAAGATGCCATATGATGAGAAGCTCCAAAATCAAGAAGCCATCTCTCTGACTATAGACTTGTTGATGCAAAGAGTGCCTGTCCTTTTCCTTTGTCTGACCAATTAGCAAATCTTGTTGTTCCTGTAGATGTAGATGATGATTGTGGTGAAGAAGAAGACTTGGGTAAAACTGTTATTGATGGAGAATACTCAATGTTATGTTTTTGAAGAAGTTGTGACATCTCTTCAAACTTTTTCTCATAACATTTAGTCTCATCATGACCCAATTTCTTGCAATAAGAACATTGTGGCTTCTTCTTCTTATTGGACTCCTCTTTGGAAGAAGAGTTAGGGGTTTTCTTTGATTCTTTCTCTTTCTTATTAGACTGTGAATCCTTGTGTTTCTTTTCCTTATTATGTGAAGCCTTGGGATCTTTTGTGCTTTGTGTTGCAACTAGAGCCTATTTTCTAGGTGACTTCAATGTGCCCATGTGTAGTAGCTTGGCTTGTTCTCTTGTGAGTTGTGCAACAAACTCCTCAAGTGAAGGCATGGTAAACTTAGTACCAAAGGCATCCATTGTAGCATAAAAGGTAGAAACATAAACTGAATATGTAGGACCCAATTTTGTAAGAATAGATAGAATTAATTGTTCATCTTCTTTTTCAAGACCACTTTGTTTGAGTTGCAACTTGAGAGACTTAAATTTGGTGAAGAAGTCTTCGATTTGTTCAAAGTCTTAAGGATTAAGTGCAATTAGCTCATTTTCCAATTTGAACTTTCTTATTTTATCTTGCTTGCCAAATAGATTGTCCAGTGTTGTCCATATCTCATTTGGTGTAGTACAAGACTCAACATGAAATCTCAAATCTGGAGAAATAGCAAGACAAAGTGTGCCAAAAGCCTCATCTCTTCTGTCTAACCATTTTCTTCTCTTAGTAGCACCTGTGGGTTCAGGATCTATGCCTAAAGTTATTCTATGTAACTTTTGTTTATACAACACAAACTCCATGTTTTTCTTCCATTCAATATAATTATATGGAGTTAAAAGTGGAAATTGAGGCACATCCATGATGAAAAACAAGACAACAACACAACACCCCTTTACTATGTAAGAGAGCCCCCCCAATTTGTTGTGGCACTTTATACTTAGTGCGATTTACAATTGTCCTCAAGGGACCAAAATTGGGAAAACAACCAAAATCTCTTAAAAAGGAGATCTAAGTGAGACTACAATCACTCACAATGATGTATTACAGCAAACAAATCCTCTCAAAATAAATTTCACCTCCACAAGTATCAAAATGCTCAAGTTATCACTCAGATGCCAAAAAATTAACAAATGAAATAAAATGAACCTAAAGCAAAATCTGAGAAAAGTGCATGGATGGATGTGAAGAGCTCTTGAATACCTTTTCAATGCCACAAGAATCGCAAAAAATGGAGATCGTGGCAAAACGTTATGAGCTCGGGAGCCCAAAAAGAAGATCTATCTTCAACCTGCAATAAATGCTGTTAAACAGAAAAATCAGAGAAAATGACTAATACCACTGCAAAGTGCTCTCTGTCAGCTTTCCAACAATATATAATTTGCCCGATTTCGGCACCGTGGACAAAAGTTGTGCAAAAATGAAAAAAAAACCCTATTTTAGGACTTTGAGGGGCAAAAATGGCCCCTGGTGCTGATGTAGTGCTGACGTCAGTAGAGAATATTCTTCCTTGCAAACAGAATATTCCTAGTAAAAACAAAAAACCTCTGTTGTTTGGATGGAAACCACCAGTGAAAACAAAATTGCCTGGTCTAAACAAAACCACTAATTTGTTGTCAAAACCACCTTCGTACTAGATGAAACCGCTTTGATGTAAGCAAAACCGCCAATAAGAACTCCAGTGGAATCAAAAAACTGCCTGACTGAGATTTGACAGGCCACCAATGACGGTTGGACAAACTGCGGGCGATTATGGAGTTGTTTGAAGGCCCTCCAAAGGTGTTTGACTGTCGATTGAGGGTTGAGGAGTACATGCCCGCTAATAAAATTCCAGAGACCGCCAAGTGCAGATCAAAAGATAGCCATTAGATCTTTGACAATGCTGTTCATGGTGTTTCACTGAGACCACCTGAAACATTAGCCACAGATGCCGGAGTTGAAAGATAAAAGTGCCGAGATTTCCAGAGATATTTAAGACTACTCTGATGCCAAAGATCGAATGAAAACCACTGATGAATCTCGGATCTTTGAACTCTGAATAGATGTCAAAGGAATCAACGCAAAGTCTGCCAGAATAATAAAGATGTCGGGGACAATATAAACATTGACTGCTGAAACTGTCTGCCAGGAATGATGAAGATCGAAGGAATCCTCCGTTGCCAAAGGGAGATGTCTTGAATGCCGGATGAGTTAGGAATCCCTCTGTTGGTGATGGTTTGTGCCACCCACGTGAAAGTGCAGACTTGTAAGGAATGAATGGAGATCACAAATGTTTATGAATACTTGCAAATTTTATTTAACCCCCACTGGAAGTTTTGTAAATTTCTGGTCACTGAGATATGACTATTGGCGGTTTTCTAATACCACTGGGGAGATCAATTGAACGCTGATAGGAACCTCCAAATTTGCTGTTAGGAACACCCGATGAGTCTAGAAAAGTTCTTGGCCAATGATCTTATGGATACGGTGATGAAGACGGCTGATAGGAACCTCCAAATTCGCTGTTGGTGAAGAAAAGACGCCGGTGATGCGGAAAACCGCCGAATACGGTGATGAAGACTGTTGATCAAACAATGTAGATCGCCAATTGAAAAACTGTTGTTTCAAAAGGCAACCACAGAATAGTATCAACAAAAGGCAACCGACGAGATTCTTGACTTTTGTATACTACCAACAGGAATGGTCACTATAGATAACCTCTACCGTCGCCAAAGATTTGAGATCACCGGATAGTCATTGAATTTCCACCTGTGATATCCTTAAAACCTACGGATTATTATAAGGCTAAGCCTTAGAAGAAAAGGCCGAAGCCATAGACCCTTTGACTGTGGGTACGGCAGAGATCTACACATGGTATGACAGTACCCTGCAGTAGTATGCCCTTTTTTTTTTTTTTGCTTTTCAATTTTTTTGAAACAAAACTAATAGATCCCAAAAAAAATTTATACCAAGCAGAAAATTAAAACTAGTAAACAAAATATTTTACCCGACAATATTGCCCTGACAGTATAGCATTGACACAGGATGATGTCATAGATCTGACGCATATGTACAGTGATGGTACAGGGTACGGCCGTACAGATTTTTGCCAAGGGGTTGGAGGCAAAAAAAATTTGCCAAGTTTTTTTATGACGAAATTCAACGAATAAATAGCCAATCTATAAAGATTAGGGGCTCCTGATTGCAACCGTGATGTCAAATTTTCTCCAGGACGCTCCTATGATGCAGCTCCCAGCAAAGCCTCTCTAATGAGGGAAGTGAATTGCAAATTAGGCTCTGATACCATGTAAGAGTCAATGTGACTCAGCAAGCCAGGATCACCTGCAATCAAGACAACCTATCACACAAAGATGACAAGAGAAGATGCTAAAACAATAGAGCAACTATATTAGGCTGTCATATGTTGTATGAAATACAATGAGAGAGCCTTTCTTATAAAGGCAAGGTAAGAACTAGAAGGGTGGAGTGAAAGGTGGAGTTATTCCAACAACATGTGCCAATTAGAGGATGATAACTAAGTGCACATGTGGAGGATAAGACAACTCACTCCAACTATCAACAACTCAACACACAACTAGAAACACCTAGACATCTAGAAGACTCACTAAGTCAACTTAGTATGTGTGAATGATATGTTCACACCAACACAATGTACTTGTGGAAGTCTCTAGATCATGTGGCTACTATGTTAGAGGTCTGCATTGGAGTTTGAGCTTGTTATTGAATATTTCCTCTTTGAAGTTGTTGTTCTTCCTAGCCTTGGCTGACCGGATGTTCCTAGCGTGTTGTGGATGATCTAAAGATCATTTTATGAAGAATGGCATGTTAGTAGAGGAAGATTCAAGTCTCAGCTATGATTGGTCGATAGTGTAAAGATCCACGTTAAGTTTGGCTGACCTTGTTGATCATTCCAGGATTGATGAAGTGTATAAATACTTGTTGAAGAGTTGTTAAACATTATCCTTGGGCAAAATAGATTAAATCTAAAAAAAGGATTAGAAGTAGAGAAGAGAAGAAAAGGAGTGAGAGCAGTATAGAGTGTGAAGTTAGTAAAGAAGAATTTGGGGCAAAGCAGAAGTTTTTGAGCATTCATTGAAACTGAACCAGGCATGAAGTAGATGCTATTTCTTAGTTAATTCTTTCTATTCTAAATAAATTTTGTAGGTAGTGATCCTTTCTTTTTGAGCAGTGAGCTCTAGGCAGTGCACCCAAAGGCATGTGCCTTCTATTTTTATAAAGTACTTTTAACAGGGTACAAATCTTTGTAGGTTAACCCCCACCATAGTTTTTCCCTTAACTGGGTTTCCACGTCAAAATCTTGGTGTCAAGTGTGTTGATTATGTTTCTTCTCATATTTTATTGGTCTATGCTTTAATGTTTACATCATTAATCTAGTAGTAAGATAATAAAGAAGGTTAAAAGAAAAAAGAGTTTATATTGTGTGACAACTGATTCACCTCCTCCTCTCAGTTGTTCGGTCTAATTCCAACAATTGGTATTAGAGCCAGATCCTCTTATAAAATACTGACTACTTGAGGAGATCTAGGATGTCGACCTACAAGAAGGATAGTCTGAGATTTGATGGAACATATTATTCTATTTGGAAGAATCGCATGGAGTACCAGTTGCAATGCATGGGTGATGCTTATTGGGCGATAACCAGTGTTGAGTATAAACCTCTAGAGAAAGGTCCTTCAACTCCGGATCAAGTTAAAGATGCTGAAAATAACCTTCGAGCTAAAGAAGCCTTGTTGAGTGCCCTGACTGATTCAAAAATGACAAATGTCTTTGGTATAAAAATTGCTTATGAAATATAGAAAAAGTTGGAGAATCTGTATGAAGGTGATAAATATGTCAAATGTGCCAAGCTACAAAGTCTGAGAGGAAAATTTGAAACTCTAAAGATGAGTGAAGATGAAAACATCATAATCTACATGCATGCAAAAGGTAAATGAACTTGTGTGTGGTATCAGGGGTGCTGGTGGAACTTTCAAAGATTTAGAGATTGTATCAAAAGTGCTCAAATCTTTACCTAATTCATACAAACATAAAGTTGCTACTATAGAGGAGATTAGGACTATCTTAGAAGTTACAAGAGATCATCTGGTTGGCAAAATTTCAGCTTTTGAATTAAGTGAGTTTGGTCATTCTCTTCCCAAGTTTGAATCTACATTTAAGGCTAGTGTATATGGAAAATAAAGATATGATCTAGGTGAAATCTCTTCTATAAGATCAAACAAATTTGTGAAGACAAGGAAGGATCTTGAAGATGTTGAAATTGAAAATGTAAATTTTGAAGTACTTCTTACCAAAAGATTTCCAAGAGGATCTGGTAAGTATGAAGGAAATTACCACTCAAATGTTTTGCTTGTAATAAGATTGGTCATTTTGCCTCAAGATGTTTGGAGAGGTTTTCAAAATCAAACCCTAACAGATACAAAAATCAAAACAAATGTTACTATGTCCAAGAAGCTAGAGAAGGAGTCACAGATGATGAATCTGATCATGGAGGTTCCTCTAAAAATGATTGAGTGTTCATTTCCATCAAAGAAGAAGATCAGGTGTCTACTAAATCTGCTAGCCATGCAAATATGGAATGTGCCTTGGCAGCTCAGGTTATTGAGAAAGATGAATGGGTGATTGATCAATAGTGGATGTTCTCATCATATGACTGGAGACATGAGTAAGTTTGTGAATTTTCAAAATTATGAAGGAGGGCACTCGAATCTATAGTTGAGTGAGACCAAATAATAGGCCGCCGGGGGGCGGGGCGATTGAACCTCTTCTCTAATATCTAAAGGGTTGGAACGAAGAGCTAGATCGAAACCTTGACCCGCGCCCTTCCTCCTTCCTATCCTAGCCTTTCTCCCTCCGGCTGGATAGAAGCAGTAACGGATCGACCCCTCGCCATTCAATTGACTGAGTGAGATAGGTCGGCTCAGGGCTAGCTACCAATCCCCTTCCCCTGAGGCTAGTCCACTGGCCCAGTGAGCCCCTCCGCGCCGGCTCCTATCCTGTCTCCATGAGAAAGGGGCCTCTATGAGATGGACTGGGGATCTTCCTCTTCCATTGGTGGCTCGGGCTTATGAAATTTGGAGTTAACTCAGCTAGTAGAATTCATGGCAGAGGATCCATCTCTTTTGATGGTAAGAATAGAACCAATGATGTTCTGTATGTGGAAGGACTAAAACATAATCTTCTTAGTGTTGGATAGTTGGTTGATAAAGTTTATGATCTTCGATTCAAGGATGGAAAGTGCATAATCTTGGAGAGTTCTAGAACTAAAATTGCATCTGGTACACAAACTAGAGGTAACATTTTTTATTTAAGTAGCTTTGGCAAAAGTTGTTTGATTTCTTAGATAGGTCAAAGTTGGTTATGGCATAGGAGGATGTGTCATGTGAATTTTGATAACATTGTCAAAATAAGTACCACTCAGGCTATAAGAGATCTTCCAAAACTTGTGAAACCTAATAGCATGTGTAGAGAATGTCAATTGGGGAAATAGAGTAAAATTTCATTCAAAAGTAAGGAACAAGTTTTAAATGGACAATTGGAACTGGTACATACTGATTTCTGTTGGTTTTAGGATAGATAACTGAGAGGGGGGTGAATCAGTTGTCACAAAAACTTTCTTTTCTTTAAATACTTAAATCCTTCTTATATTTCTATAGCATAATAATGATTTAATCATGGAAGCACAATGCAATAACTCAAGAGTAGAAACACATTAACACATGACACCAAGATTTTAACGTGGAAAACTTGGTTAAGGGAAAAACCACAGGGTGACTAACCCAAGATTATATTCTCTGTTAAAATAATAAGAAGAACAAAATGGCACTTTCCAATTAGGGCTCACTGCCCGAGCACACTGCTCATAAGAGGCCCACTGCCTATAAGAGACATACTATCTATAGAATAATATAAATATTACATACTTGAACTGGAGATTATCATCTTCACCATGTTTGAGACAGTTCCATTTAAGCTCAACACTTCTACTCTGATTTTCACTCTTCTCCTCTCTACCACTTTTTCATCTCAACCAAGGATACTTTGAAATGACTTCACAAATCTTATTTATACAAGACATTGACTTTGGGATAATCATCAAAGTTGGCACAACATACTTTATTTTATTATAGAGTAGTTAGAAAAAGACAACTTGATTTGTTACAAAGACTTCATGTGTATCACCACACTGTTGGCCACACATATCTAGGACGTCAATCTTCTATGAGGAACACACCATGCTTTGCATAACATCATCAAGATCATCTGCAAGATGTGTAAAACATCCGGTCAGCCATGATTAGGAAGAATACCATCACCTAAGAGTAAATCTTCAATTACGAGCTCAATCTTCAATGTGGACTGCCAATATGAACTAGACACAATCTAGAGACCCCCACAAGCTTGCCTAAATCACCAAGAACATCCACACCACTTCTGCTTACTGAAATCATTCACATCTTCATCTGAAACGTCAAGAACATAGTCTGTCATCACTATCACATTAAATAAATGCTTGCAGACCTCCAGACCATGAACCAATTGAGTTGTGAATTTACATTAGCTTCCTAAACATTCCACCAAATCCACAGAACAAGATATTGCATTTCTAGATCTCATCGGACCTATTTGTGTCACTCTATCATCTCTAAATAGCTGCCAGAACCATTTTTACTCATATGGCTATAACTTCTCCAAATCTTCATGTGGACCTCTCAAATCTTGACTGGATCATCTTTAGACACATTTCTACAAACCCTTTGAGGCACATTCTCTGATCTTCATCTAGCTTGGATCTTCACTTCATAGAGTTTCACTGTCTTCACTATTTCTGATAAGACTAATTTTGTCAACATCCTCAGCACACATCTCATCCAATCCTTGACATCAATGTAATAGGAGTATGTTGACATTAATGACAACACCGGTTAGGTCCATACTTGCAACAATCTCCCCCTTTGTCATTGATGGCAACATATGATATGTAAAACTATTTTAACCATCAAGACAAGAACTTCTCCTCACTAACTGACATAGCTCCCCCTATCAACAAAAACCACTTTTGTTTTTCACATGCCTTCTCTCCCCCTTTGACATCAATGGTAAAGGGCACATACTTGCATCAATACTTTAGAATCATACAGACTACTCCCCCTGAGAGGCAGCTTCCTATCATCAATCCAGACCACAAGATATAACTATGAGATCCACCAAACTAATGCACATTAGTGCACCTTAATTCAGAGCCGGAGGGGTAATAACCCCTAACTTCTCCCTAAGATACTTAAAAGAGTCCTTAGGTGGAGGTTTAGTAAAAATGTCTGCAATCTAATCCTTTGAGGGAACAAACTCCAATCTAAATCCATTCTTGTTCACCTGCTCTCTGAAAAAGTGAAACTTGATGGATATATGTTTTGTCTTTGAATGCAACACCAGATTTTTTGATATATTTATTGCACTTGAGTTATCATAGAAAATTGTGATAGATTCCTCATACTCCACTCTAATGTCTCTTATCATTTGTTTCATGACATGAGATTCTCTAGGATCAGCTTGGAATCTGGCAACAAGACCAACAACATTCATAATGTCGGGTCTAGTTTGAGTAAGATACAGTAGTCCTCCAATCATTGACCTATACTTTTTCTGATCAACCTTAGGAGATTCATCATCTTTGCTCAATTTACACCTAGTTTCCATGGGAGTATTCATTGTCTTTGAATCTTCCATCCCAAATTTCTTCAACAATTCTTTCACATATTTTATCTGTGATATGAAGATTCCTTTCTTTGTTTGAATGATTTGTAGAGCCAAGAAGAAATTTATTTCCCCAAACATAGACATCTCAAATTCACTTTTTATTTGATTTGCAAAAGTCTTGTACATACTATCTCTTCCTCCAAAAATGATGTCATCAACAAATACTTCAACAATCAAGATATTTTCATGATCAATCTTGAAGTACAAGTTACTGTCAGTAGTACCTTTGTTGAAACCATTCTTCAAAAGATGTTTATCCAATCTTTCATACTAGACTCTCAGCGCTTGTTTGAGTCCATACAATGCTTTCTTTAACTTGCAGACCATATCACCATGATTAGACAATTGAAATCCATTTGGTTGCTCAATCTATACTTCTTATTCCAAGTCACCATTCAGGAAGGAAGACTTGACATCCATATGATATACTTTGAAATTCTTGAAGGTAGCAAAAGCAAGAAATAATCTGACTACTTCAATTCTTGCCACCAGAGAAAAGGTTTCTTCAAAGTCAACTCCTACTTAAGAATAACCCTTACAGACCAATTTGTCTTTGTTTCTGACTACTTCACCATCTTCATTCAGTTTATTTAGAAAGACCCACTTGGTCCCAAGCACATTTTTGTTTCTTGGTCTGGGAAAAAGATCCCAAGTGTGATTTTTCTCAATCTGTATCAAGTCTTCCTCCATTGCTTTGGCCCAGCTTTCATCATTGCATGCTTCACTTACTATTTTTGGTTCAATCTTTGAAATTAGACAATACTTCTCTAAATCTTAAGCAATCTTTCTTCTTGTTTGAATACCTTTGCTTCTATCACCTATGATATAGTCTTCAGAATGATTTAGTCTTACATACCTGGGAGTTTTGGGAATTTCTTGCACTTCTATTTCTTGGATAGGTTCATTCAAACTTATCTCTTCTTCCTGTATTTAAGGATTCTCCAAATCAGTCTGAATCTAAACTACAAAAGGGGCTAGATCTTCTTGGACCAAAACATCATTCTAATCATCTGCTTCATACTCGTAAAACCTTGAGGGATTTTCAATGCCTTCATCAACCTTCACATTTGTACTTTCTACAATCTTTCTTAATCTCTTCTTATAACACCGATATGCTTTGCTTTGAGTAGAGTAACCCAAGAATATTCCTTCATCACTTTTAGCATCAAATTTTCCAGGGTCTTCATCTCTTTTAATGTAACATTTACTACCAAAGACTCTGAAATACTTCATAGTAGGACTGATGCCAAACCAGAGTTCATAAGGGGTCTTACCAGTATTGCTTCTAATTTTTACTTGATTAAGAGTATAGACAGTAGTGCTTATAACTTCTCTCTAGTAGATCTAAGGGACATTTGCTTCCATCATCATGGTTCTAGATGCTTCTTGGATGGTTTGATTCTTTCTTTCCACTACTCCATTCTACTATGGAGTCCTTAGAGCAGATAATTGTCTCTTTATCCCATGTTTCTCATAGAATTCTATGAACTCTTCGGATGTGAATTCACCACCTCTATCAAACCTAAGACATTTTATGTTTAATCCAATTTCATTTTCTACCATAGCCTTGAATATTTTGAACTTCTCAAGAGCTTCAGATTTCTCTTTTAGGAAAGTCACCCACATCATCTGAGAGTGGTCATCAATCAATAACATGAAATATCTATCACCTTGCAGACTCCTAATTATTGCCGGTCCACATAGATCAGTGTGTACTAATTCTAACAATCTGGTAGAAGATTATTCCTTACTTTTAAATGTGACTCTGCTCTGCTTACCCAGCTAACATTCTTTACACAAACTGTTAGTAGGTTTCATCAGTCTTGGAAGATCTCTTACAGCCTAAGTGTTACTTATCTTGATGATATTATCAAAATTTACATGACACATTCTCCTATGCCACAACCAACTCTGATCAATTTAAACAAATAAACAACTTTTGCCAATACCAACCAAGTGGAAGATGTTACCTTTTGTTTGAGTACCAGATGCAATTTCTTTTCCAAAACTTTCAAAGATCTTACATTTTCTATTTTTGAATCGGAGATCATAACCTTTGTCCACCAACTACCCAACACTAAGAATTAGACCTTCAACATACAGTACACCACTAGTTTTGTTCTTTCCATCAAAAGAAATAGTTTCTCTACCTCTAATTCTGCCAGAAAAATTATCACCAAATTTTACAACTCCTCCTTCATATCTTTCTAAATCTATGAACTTATTTTTATCACCAGTCATATGGTGGGAGCATCCACTGTTAATGAACCATTCATCCTTTTCTTCAACTTGAGAAGCCAGAGTTCTTTCTATTAGTTTATGATTGATAGATTCAATGGGCATTAGATCTTCTTCCTTGATCGCAATAAACACCCAGTCACTTCCAGATTTGTTTCCTGTCTTTGATTCATCATCTGGTACTCTTTCATCATCATCATCTTCATGAACACAGTAACATTTCTTCTAGAATCTTGATCTATTTAGATTTTTCCTTGAAAATCATTCTGAACACCTTGAGACAAAGTAACCAATCTTGTTGCAGTTGAAAAATTTGAAGGGCAATTTTCTTTCATACTTACCAGATCATCTTGGCAGTCTTTTTGCAATAAGGGCTTCAAGTTGAGTAGCTTATGTGTCATCTTCTTCCAGATCTTTTCTTGCTTTTTCATACCATGATAATTTCTTTGAGGAATTTTCTCCTCGATCATACCTTTGTTTACCTTTTATAGAGGCACAAGCTTTGAATGCAAATTTAGTATTGGGAGGTGCATCTCCAAACTCAGCCAATTCAAATGCAACTAATTTCCCAACCAATTGATCCCTTGTGATATTTGATAAAGATCTGAATTCCTCAATAGTAGGAACCTTGTGTTTGTAAGTAGGAGGTAAGGATCTGAGAACTTTGGCGACAAACTCATCTTCATCCAAGGTTCCACCAACACATCTAATGCCACAAACAAGCTCATTTACTTTTGGCATAAATGTAGTGATATTCTCATCTTCATTCATCTTTAGGTTTTCGAATTTTCCTTTCAGACTTTGTAGTTTGGCACATTTAACATATTTGTCTCCTTCATGCAGAAGTGCTAGCTCTGACCAAATTTCATATGTAGCTTTTAAATCCATAACATTTGTTAGATCTAAATCAGATAAGGTACTTAGTAAGGCTTCTTTAGTTTGAAGATTATCTTGAGCATCTTTAATTTCATATGTAGTTGTCAGACCATTCTTTGGAGGAATATACTTCTTTATAGTCATGTTCCAATATTGAACTCCCATACATTGCAAGTGACATTCCATGTAGCTTTTCCAAAGAGTGTAGTTTGTTCCATCAAACCTCAAACTATCCTTTTTGTAGGAAGATATCTTGGATTTCCTCAAGTTGTTAAGCTCTTTTAGAGGAACCTAGCTCTGATAACAATTGTTGGTTTTAGGATAGACAACTAAGAGGGGGTGTGAATCAATTGTCATAAAAACTTTCTTTTCTTTAAACACTTAAATCCTTCTTATATTTCTATAGCATAATAATGATTCAATCATGGAAGCACAATGCAATAACTCAAGAGAAGAAACACATTAACACATATGACACCAAGATTTTAACACAGAAAACCTAGTTAAGGGAAAAACCATGGGGTGACTAACCCAAGATTGTATTCTCTATTAAAAGAATAAGAACAAAATGGCACATTCCAATTAGGGCTCACTACCTACAGGAGACACACTGTTTACAGAATAATATAAATATTACATACTTGAACTGGAGATTAGAATCTTCACCATGGTTGAGATAGTTCCATTTAAGCTCAACACTTCTGCTCTACTTTTTGCTCTTCTCCTCTCTATCACTTCTTCATCTCAACCAAGGATACTTTGAAATGACTTTACAAATATTATTTATACAAGACATTGACTTTGGGATAATCATCAAAGTCAGCACAACATACTTTATTTTTTTATAGAGCAATTACAAAAATACAACTTGATTTGTTACAAAGACTTCATGTGTATCACCACACTATCGGGCACACATATCTGGGACTTCAATATTCTTTAAAGAACATGCCATGCTTTGCAGAACATCTTCAAGATCATCTGCAAGATGTGTAAAACATCTGGTCAGCCATGATTAGGAAGTACACCATCACCCAAGGGTAAATCTTTAATTACGAGCTCAATATTCAATGTGGACTACCAACATGAACTGGACACAATCTAGAGACCCCCACAAGCTTGCCTGAATCACCAAGAACATCCACACCACTTCTGCTTACTAAAATCATTTGTATCTTCATCTAGAACCTTAAGAACACAGTCTGTCATCATTGTCACATTAGAATAAATGCTTGCAGACCTCTAGACCATGAACCAATTGAGTTGTCAATTCACATTAGCTTCCTAAACATTCCACCAAATCTGCAGAACAAGATATTGCATTTCTGGATCTCACCAAACCTATTTGTGTCACTCTGTCACCTCTGAATAGCTGCCAGAACCAGTTTTACTCATATGGCCATAACTTCTCCAAATCTTCATGCGAACATCTCAAATCTTGACTGGATCATTTTTAGACACATATCTACAAACCCTTTGATGCACATTCTTTGATCTTCATCTAGCTGGGATCTTCACTTCATAGAGCTTCATTGTCTTCATTGTTTCTGATAGGACTAATTTTCTCAATATCCTCAGCACACAGCTCATCCAATCCTTGACATCAATGCAATAGGAGTATGTTGACATCAATGACAACACCAGTTAGGCCCATACTTGCAACAATCTCTGTGGTCTTGCTAGAATTAGGAGTGTGCAAGGAGATAGATATTTCATGTTGCTAATTGATGATACCTCCAAGATGATGTGGGTAACCTTCCTAAAAGAAAATTAGAAGCTCTTGAAAAATTTAAGGTGTTCAAAGTGATGGTGGAAAATGAATTTGGTGAAAAATTGAAATGTTTGAGATCCGACAGAGGTGGAGAATTTACTTCTCATGAGTTTGATGCTTTCTCTGAAAAGCATGGCATAAAAAGATAGTTATCTACTCCTAGGATTCCCCAACAAAATGGAGTTGTGGAAAGAAAGAACCGGACCATTCAAGAAGCTACTAGGACCATGATGATGGAAACAAATTTTCCTCAAGCTTATTGGAGAGAAATTGTAAGTATTGTTGTCTACACTCTTAACCAGGTGCAAATCAAAGGCAATTCTAGTAAGACCCCTTATGAACTATGGTTTGGTCATCCTCCTACTGTGAGATATTTTAGAGTTTTTGGTAGTAAATGCTATATCAAAAGAGATGAGGATTTAGGCAAGTTTGATACAAGAAGTGATGAGGGAATATTTTTTCGATACTCTACTCAAAGTAAGGCTTACCAGTGCTTTAACAAGAGGTTGAAAAATATTGTTGAAAGTGCTAATGTTAGAGTTCATGAGAGAAAGGAATGACATTCTAGGTTCTGTGGAAATGATTCAGATGATCAAAATGAAAATCAAAATCAAGGAAGGTTAGTTCCAACTCTGATTCAGATTCAGGTAAATTTGTAAACTCTAGAAACTCAAGGAATTAGTACAGATGTTGAGGAACAAGCTCAAGAAACAGAAGCCCAAGCAATTCCCAAAACCCCCAAGTATGTAAGAATGAATCATCTTGAAGATTAAATCATAGCGGATAGAAATAAAGGTGTTTGAACTAGGAGAAGAGTTGCTGAAGATCAAGAAGAGACTTGTTTGATTTCAAGGATTGAACCTAAATTAGTTAGTGAAGCCTACAATGATGAAAATGGGTAAAAGTAATGGAAGAAGAATTAATGTAAATTGAAAAGAACCACACTTGGGATCTTGTTCCTAGACTTGAGGACAAAAATGTGATTGGAACCAAATGGGTCTTCGAAAATAAACTAAATGAAGATGGTGAAGTTTTAAGAAACAAAGTAAGGTTGGTATGTGTTGGTTAACAGATTTGCCCTTATTCTGAAAATTACTTATTCTGACTCTATACCCTTCTTTCAAGAACAAATGAGTTAAACAACAAATGGGTGAACCTTTTGAATTAGTTCCCCTCTGAATTTAGGTACAGCTCCCTTTATGATTTTTAATGAATTTTAGCTTATTCAGCTAACTGAATGTATTTTTAACCAGAAAATGCCTAAGGCTAACTAACATCCATACATAGCCATGTCATGAATGCGATAAATTCATACAGTAGCAGGATAGAATGCACGGATTCTATTTTAGTACATTCGAATACATGAATATATTTATACAAACTTGCTGAACTAGTAAGGAAAATAACACATATGATGGGTTGTTCAAACAAAGAGCAATTACCAGGTAAAAGAAGATTTCTCACAGAAAATCAAATTTCACACATTTAGACGCATAGATCCAAATAAGCAGCAATCGTTCCTCTTCTCATTCACAGATGAAAATTTACTCAAACAATCATCATATAATGTAAAAAAATAAACACAGTTTTTCTGCAAATCCCTTCCTCCTTTCTTTCTCTAACTTCTATATTCCTTTAAAAATTCTGAAAAACATATATATATGAAAGCCTTAACCATGTCCTCGAGCAAATTAAACCCAGAGTTAACATCACTCTGACCCATACGGGATTTAGTTTTAACAACTGATTATAAAAGATCAAAGTTGCCAGAAATAACATAAATTAAGGGACTGAAAAAGAAAGAGCTGATGAGGTTATGACTGGGGCGATGAATCAGCATCCCCTGATTTGCTGTCGAGAGCCTGGGAAGCATGCTGGGTTCTCCACTCCTGAAAGGCAGCCATGAACTCCTGAATTTTAGGAAAGTTTGGTATGCCTATATGCTTCATCCTCAATTTCCAGACCTCCTTTTCCCTTCGTATTTTCCCGAATTTTTCCTTGTGTTCAAGGAGTGCGTCGATGCAGAGGTAGAGCAGGGATTCGACTTTAGAAACTCTGGAGAAATCCTCAATCAGAATATTATCATTTTCTTTAACAAAGCGGATTTTATCTCTGAAGGATTGGACTACTGCTTCAACATCTTCTACAGGCTTTCCATCATCCTTCAAGTATTTCACATCGATACATTGTAAATCATGTTGCAATGACTGAGTGAAGTCTGTTATCTCCTTAATTAGCTTTGAGACTTCAAAGCGTCCTTATCGAGATATGGAGTTCCTCCATTCAATATTCTTTTTGTTTACATACAATAAATCTTCATCCACACCAGTCAGTTTCATCTCTGCCAAAAACTTCTCCAGCCCATATTTTTGAACTTCCTCTATTTGGTTCATCACACTGGTCCACTTGCCTTCGTCCTTAGCCCAGACAGCAACATGTGCTTTAAGATCTTCAATGGTAGTAGCAGTCAGGTCATATATGCCTTTGAGTTCATGAATATACTCAGTTCCTTTTTGCTCAATGCTGTCTAACCAGCTATCAAATGTTTTTGAGACCATTTTGCTCCTATGAACTTGATCTAACATTTTCTGGTTGACGGGTGACTTTGGGTCGAAAGACAAGGGAACTTGTGAGATTGGCTGTGGGTTAGGATTGTTAATGGCTTCAATATATTCTGCCATTGCACGCAGAGCTTGTTTTAACTCTCTTTTGTCCTTTTCATCTTTCATCGTTCGATTGACCATTCTTGTAGTGGAAGCTTCGAGATGGTGTACATCTGCAGCTCTGGAGGCAGTACCGAGATCTATCTTCTCCACAGTGAAGTCATGCACTGTAGGATCTTGAACCTCTCCCTCGGTCACTGGCTTGGCTATTTCTGCACTCCTGTTACCAGTGCTTGGGTCAACATCTATCCTGGACACTGTTTTAAGTCTCTTGGACTTGGGGGTCTTCCCCAGACATTTACTTACCATGTCCTCCAGAGGGAGAACAAAAGGAATCACCTTCTTTTTGTCAGATATAGATCTTTCCAGTCATTTCGGTGCAGGGTCCGAGACTGTCTTCCTAGGTTTCTCTTCGTCAGAAGGTTCATTTGAAATCATCAATACCTCAAGGACGTCTAGAAAGGTCTCTGACTGTGAACTGGTGTCAGCTGTTTCTGTTCTGTTCGGGCTTGGCTCTTTGTCCCCCATAGGGTCCTCTGCTTCTTCCTCTGAATTTAAGTCGACAATTATTGTCTCAGAAGTCTGCTTTTTCCTCTTCCCCTTTGTCCTCAATCTGGTAACACGGGATGGCAGAATGTCCGTGAGGACCCTTCTGGACCTCTTGGAGGTAGGGTTTTTCTCAGCCGATGTCTTGGATGCACCTGCACCACAGATAGCAAGGGGTTGATTAGAAGAGACCATGGGAAGTGATGATGCGGCCACTGAAGAGAATTGTTGGACGGTTTTACTCTGCAGCCCTTCCTACCTTTTTTCTTTCAACCATTTTTCAGTCCTCCTTATCACAAGAAGGGTTTTAATTTCAATTATGTCCTCTTCTTTCTTGCTCCAGTCCACCTCAGGGATGGGCAAGTGTTCTATTTTCTCAAATTGTGGATCAACCACTTGTTCATCATCAGCAAAAATTCTAGAAATGTCCATTTTTAAATTAAGAGTAATTATTTGCCCCAAAGAAAATCTGCACCATAACCTTCTCCTCACTTCGAACTCATCTGGGCAGTCCTCCTAGTAATCCTCCAGCTTAGGAAGATGCAAGTGCCCTGTCCCGGAATCTAGGTTATCTTTAACAAAACATTTACTATCAAATTGAACCCTGGCAGTGAAAAATTGAAAATTGAACCTTTTGAGGTTCACCTCCAGATTTAAAGCATCAGATTTTGAATGGCATGAATAATGCCCAAGTTCAATAGGAAAAGCAATACCACAACCCTTTTTTGATGGAAATTTATTATCAACATGTGCCAATTGCCGACATACCTCCATCAATACAAAACGATCGAATACATATCTAGGCAACTTCAGGGGTTCACCATCAAACCCTCCAACTCTGATATAAGTAAATTCAGAAAACTGGATGAAAAAGCTGTCGTATATACTGATCAGTTGCATTGCTTCACTGGTCAGTCTCTTACCTGGATTGCCTGCCAGTTCATAGGTTATTTTTCCAGTAAAGACGTCATTAATTCTTTTATAATTTTTGTAACAATTTTTTCTTTGCAACTGTGAGTAATATTGATAAATTTTGCTGCTTTCATCTAAAGGCTCATGAGGCAAGTCAAACCAATCTCTTGTGGATGCTAAACAATAAAACAGATAAGAAGACATAAAGAAATCCCTGTTACCCAGACGATTATTTAAACTCTGATGCAGACAGTCAGCTATTATCTCAGCCCAATCCAAGTATTGTTCACCCTGAAGGACGACTTGTATAAAAAAATACATCCAGTCTTCCCAGTAATAGGCATGTTGATTGCCTCTCAATCTGTTCAATAACACCACAATATCCCTTACTTCCTGTATTAAATGATCTCTAGTAAGGGGTCTGGGCAGCCTTGAACCGCCTTTTTGAAATTTTAGCAGCCAATTTCTTGCTATCACACTTCTGTATGTTGGTCTCTTTTCTGAGAAATACCCATTGGAGGAAGTAATGTCAAGATTAGAATACGCCTCCTTAGGTGGTATCTTCATCACAGACATGAGGGTTTGTCTGTCAACGTGAAATAACACATCCCCGTTTGCTTTTCTGACACACCTGTGTTGGGGATCATATCTGTTTATACACTCTTGAACCAATTCGGGGCAGAATATAGCTTGAGGAAAGGCTGTGGCTTCAACTAAACCACTGTCCACAATTTTCTTCATGGAGGGGGTTTGGACAGGATTTCTAGTTCTTCCTATGAATTCCTCTAAGTCATATTGAACCAAAGCAGTATCCCCAAATTCTGAGTGAGAGTAAGTGAGACCAGGGCCATGTTCGTCTCCCAAACATGTAGATTTCAAAGACATATCTGGGCGATTATAATAATAAACTTCAAATTTTGAAAATAACAAAAATTCCAGAGGCTTTTCTTTCTAGTATAAGAATTCAAAATAGCATAGGGGAAACAGGACTCACCTTCAGGACTTTTGAATTCACTGCAAAAACTTTGAAAAATGAGAGCCTTACACTTCCAGCGCTATCCTTCTCCGCAATGCACAGTATATTTTCTTGCTAAAATTAGCTTGTTCTTGGTTAATAATGGCACTTACCAAAATGAATGATTGTTGCTCGGAACAATACGTGCCAAAAATATTTGAAGAGACGTGAACTCTGATTTGTTCATTAATAGCAAGTAATGTTCACGCGCCATCATGAGGTACAATAATTATCCGTAGCCTCCGTTAAATTAGAGCTCTCACTTTTATGATGAGTTTCTGACAAAATCTCCTCCAACTTTCCCGCTAAATTTGGCTTGGAAAACCGCGGGAGCAAATGGGACCAAATTTATCAAATCCTCGAACCATTGAACCATTGAACCATTGAACCTTTGGGACATGGTTCAACGCGGTGGTTCAATATGAAGGTTCAAAACATGCCAACTGGACCTTATGGATTGGGTCGAAAAACTATCTTATGGAAACAAGGACTTGACTCATGAACTGTTGAACTTGGGAAGACATGGTTCAATATGAAGGTTCAATGACACAAGGGTTATATAGACCGACAGAATGTTACGCGGCTTCTAGAATAAGGCCCTGAATTATGAAACAGTGAACTCTTTGAACTTTGAACTATTGAACCCCGCAGAAGAGTTCAAGCGGAAGGTTCAACGACACATGATATAAGGCAACTGCGCGACCCGACAGATGAAAAGGCTGTGAATATTGAACCTTGAACTTTGAACCTTGAACCTTGCCGAAGAGTTCATGCGAAAGGTTTGAGTTCAACCCGAAAGTTCCAAGACGCTTGAGGCAAACACAAGACAACTTGCTTTATATGACACTTCAGACACATTGAACCATTGAACCTTGGACTTTGAGAATGGTTTAGGTTCAAAGGTTCAAACCTTAAGTAACTTTGTTTACAAAGGTGACGCACGGGTAAAAATTGAAGGACCAAGAGCCGATTTACAGAACAAGGGTATGACCGGAAATATAGCACGATAAACCGGCTTTTGTTCAAGAAATATTACCGATACATAAATAAACAAGGGTGACTCAAAAGGTAACACTGGCTCTGACTGGGGACTGCATTTTATGGCAAATTGCAGAGAACTCAGAAGCTCTGGTTTCGCAGAAAAGGAAAACAAAAGAAAGAAAGAAAGAAACAGGACGGGACCGAACAAAAACAGGAAAGGAAACACAAAACGAAACAAAGGGAAGACTATGTACAAAATAGGGGAACCTGTTTACAGATGATACAGCTTGAGATCCTGTCCATTATAGGACAGGGGTAAAACAGTTCCATCAGGATATTCCAATTTGAAAGAATTTGGACCCAACACCTGGTGAATCTTAAAAGGCCCTCTCCAGAGCGAATCAAATTTGCTATGCGCACCTTTTGGTTCTCTCCTTTTGTCCCACAGTAGTACTTCATCTCCTTCCATAAACTTCCTGGGTCTTGCCTTTCTGTCAAAAATTTCTTTGACTCTGGCTTGATGTACAGTGATTCGGTCAACCAGCTCATTTCTCTCTTCCTCAATTTTGGTTAAATACATAATCCTCTTTTCCAGGGAATCTTGGAAATACTGATCCTCAATTACGCTTTGCAGCTTGGCTGTAGACAGCTCCAAAGGTAAAGATAATTGGGCACCTATCCCATACACTAATTCAAAAGGTGCCATTCCAATTGCTCTTTTTGGAGTTATCCTGTCGGCCCATAGAGCTTCATATAACTTCTTATGCCAATCCCTGGGGCTGTCATTCACCAGTTTCTTCATGATAGCAATCAGGTTTTTGTTACTGGACTCAGCTTGTCCATTCCCCTGGGGATAATAATCTGATGAATGAGAGAGAGAGATACTATGTTCATAACAGAAAGAAGTCATTTCTCCTGAAGAGAAACTGGTAGCATTATCTGCCACAATTTTCTGGGGCACACCAAATCGTACCAAAATATTTTCTTTGAGAAAATCACAAACCACCTCGGAAGTTGTTCTTTTTATAGGGGCTGCCTCAACCCATTTTGTGAAATAATCTGTTGCTGTTAAGATATGGGTATGCCCTGCACTTGAGGGGGGGGAGATAGGCCCAATAAAATCCAATCCCCACTGTTTGAAGGGTTCTTCAACAACAACAGGCCTCAAAGGTAGAGCTGCAAGTTGTGGCCTTCCCGAGAACATTTTACACTTCTCACAATTAGCCACCCACCTGTACGCGTCCTTGAACATCCCCGGCCAGTAGTAACAATTTCTGAGAATCTTGAAAGCTGTGACTGAAGAAGAAAAATGTCCACCACAAGCTTCATTATGGAAAACTTCCAAGAGTTTATCCTGTTGTTCTTTATCCACACATCTCAGAAAAGTCCCATCTAACCCTTTCTTGTAAAGAACATCTCCCCAAATAACATATTTTGCATCTTTCAGCTTCAAGTTTCTTTTCTCTTTAGGAGTCAGGTGATTAGGACAGTCACCATATGTAAGATAATGTGCCACATCCAGAAACCATGGATCCTGCAAGCTTACCAATAAGACTGTGGGGAGTCCCTCTCCTTCTTGCTCTTTATTCTCAGTGATCAACTTACGTAAACCTTGACCCCTGATCAGCTTAGTAGGCCTAATTTCCAGATCATACTCCTGTATTTTAGCAACCCACGTTGCTCTATTATTTAATCCCACTTCCTGCTGAGTCAAAATACTTTTCACAGCTAAGCTTGGAACAAATACAACTGAATGGGAATGAAGTATATAATACCTGAATTGTTTAACAGCCTTAACTACAGCAAAAGCTTGTTTTTCAACCAAAGAATATTTCAGCTCATGCTTTTTAAGGGGAACACTCATGAAAGCTATAGGAACCTCTTCGTCTAATTCATTTTTCTGTAACAGAATGCCTGACATGGTGTGTTCCGAAGCATAACAGTAAATAATAAAATCCTTTTGAAAATTAGGATTTACCAAAGTGGGAGTATTTTCAATCGCTTCCTTGATATCCTCAAACGCCTTCTTAGCAACTTCACTCCATTTGAAGGGTTGTTTTTCACTCATCATCCCAACAATGTGTTTCGTAATCTCAGCAAAGTCAGGAATGAACCTTCTGAGGAAATTGATTTGACCAAAGAAGGACTTGACTCCAGTCCTGTTTGATGGAAGACTAAGCTGTTGAATTGCCCTGACTCTCTCTGGGTCGATCCTGATTCCATCTTTTGAAACTAGGTGTCCCAACAATTTTCCCTCAGTCACACAGAAAATTGACTTCTTGGGGTTGAGTGAGATGCCGTGGCTCCGACACCTTTGCAAGACAGACTCCAGATCTCTCAAGTGATCTTCTCTATTCTTGGAAAAGACAGTTAAATCATCAAGGTAAATAACAATGATCCTGTTCTTCAGGTCCCTGAAAGACGAATCCATTGCCCGCTGAAAAGTTGTTCCTGCATTGATCAAGCCAAAGGGCATTCGATTATAGGCAAAGGTTCCCCAAGGTGTGGTAAAAGCTATTTTATGTTGATCCTCTGCAGCCACACCTATCTGATTGTAACCTGAAAAACCATCCAGCATAGACATCATTTCAGACCCAGCAACTGTCTGCAAGATGTGGTCCATCACGGGCAAGGGATAGTTATCCTTCAGGCTGGCTTGGTTCAAATTTCTAAAGTCAACGCAAATCCTTATTTCTCCATTCTTCTTTCATACTGGAACAATATTTGCCACCCAAGTGGAGTGATGTATTGGATAGATAATTCTTGCTTTTAGCATTTTATCAATCTCCCTGAAAATGGCTTCAGCAACTTTTGGATTATAATTCCTCAGTTTTTGTCTGAATGGAGCTGCATTTGGTTTCAAAGGGATATGATGTTGAAACTGTCCATGTCTAAAATTTTTGAGATCATCATAGCACCAGGTGAAAACATCCTTATATTTGATTAGCAATTTAATCAATTTGTTTTTCTCTTCCGAAGAGCAGCACCTACCGATGGATACCCATTTAGGATCAGCTTCATCTCCAATATTTATCTTCTCATAATCCTCTGCCTTATCAGGAACACAGGACAGTTTGCCTTTAACATATTCATCTCTTCAAGAAAACAGATGTTCCAAAGAGACAAGCCCTTTAGGGATTTTGTTCCCCTTTAATTGAATCATGTCATCTCTTGGATTAATCCCAGGGTCAGGACTGAATTCTTTACACTCTGTTTCGGAACCCTCAAAATAGGTCCCCAGGAACATTTCAGCATTTTCTAAATTTTTTTTGATTTGATCATCACTTTCAAAGACCTGCCAGATCTCGGCATTGTCAGGGACATTAGGGCGATATATCATTTCTATCCTATAAGAATCTTTCTTGAAATCTGGATGTGGCAAAAGGAGAGAAGCTGATACTGCCAGAGAATCTGCTCAGGAATTCAGATCCCTGGGAATTGTTTCTATAGAGAAAGCATCAAAATATTCGATTTCATCCCATACCCTATTTCTATAATGCCTTAGTCTTTCATTCTTCACAGAAAAGATTCCCCTTACCTGTTTCACAATTAGTTCAGCATCACCCTTTACCTTAAGTACCTTCACACCCTTCTCTTTGGCTTCAAACAATCCGAGCAGTAAGGCTTCATACTCTGCAGTATTGTTTGTGTTTTTAAACTCTAGCTTAAAAGAATAAGAAAACAATTCACCTTCAGGTGAGATTAACACGACCCCAGCCCCTGAACCAGCAGTAGCACAGCTGCCATCAAATTCCATAACCCATAGGTCATCCGAAGGTATAGGTCTTTTCATTAATTCTTCTTTGGGTTGTGGCTCACAGCTCTGTTCAGAGGAGAAGAAATAATTGCCAAATTCACATTCTTCAAACAAAATCTGTGCCTTGGGATCATCAGAGGGATAGACAGTGAATTTGCACTTGGGCTCAGGTTCCAGTTTCACTTTCTGCTTTCCCACTAAGATTGTGGCTTCTGACCAATCCAGTTTGATTTGTCCACCCAAATCCTTGCAAAATGTCCTGCTCAAAAGCATTCCATAACTAGCAGGAATATTTGCTACCAAAATAGTCAATTTTACCCTCTTGTCAGGATAAGCCGCAAGTGCGACTCGCGCATCTTTAATCTGCCCAATCAAGGAAACCTGTTTTCCATCCATAGAATAACATCTTCCAAATGTTTTTGTGAGTGATAATCCTAGGGCTTTAGCCACAGAGGAGGGCATAATGTTATCAGAAGCTCCAGAATCTATAATGCAGTTGCTAAGTTTATGGCCATTGATAAATAGGGACACATAAAAAGGATTAGGTTTCAAATCAGTATAAGGAGCATTGGCAGATGAATTTGAAGTTGTTTTAGGGGTAGATGAGGATGACTCAGATGAGGAAGCAAATAATCTAGCAATGGGGGATTCAGTATCAACTTCCAATTGATTCACAAATTTAGTTTGTGCAGGACTACCTTTGACATGTTTGACTAATTTGTCAAGTTTAGTAGGTTTCAACTTAAGATATTCAATAGGAGAAATTTGAATTTTTGCAGATTTACAGAAATCTACAATATCAAAGGAAGCATCTAGCTCATTTCTATGTAGCAATCTATTTTCCTGAGCTTTCAAATTAGCATCATGAGTTCTAGTTAAGGGCTCCTTACCTTTGCCAGGTACTTCTTGAGTATTAGAAGATTTCATATTCCTCTGACCCCTAGTGAGCACAGCGCATGAAGGGTCTTCAAGGGTTACCAATATTTCACCTCCCCTTTCTGAATCAGACTCATATTCAAGGAAGTGTATTTTAGAGCCGCCAGGTTCCTCTTAGTTCCTTTCATCTTCTGTGGCTTCTCCTAGCATATCTTGAGTAGCAGTCATCTGAGTGTACCTGAGCATTTCTGGGCAAGAATTTCCATCATGGTCGGTGGTCAAGTGAAAAATACACATGTTTCCTCTCCCAGGAGCAGGTTCAATAGCCAGTCTTGGCTGTGCTGCCGTCAGGGGTAAAGTTCTTCCAGTATTCACTTGTTGATTCAAATTTCTTCTGCTCATATCTTGGTACGGTTGTTGGAAAGGGGCGCCAGCCTTAGGTAGTTGCCTCTTTAAGGCAATCATATCATTAACCAACCTCTGCACTATAGGGTCTATAGAAGATGAGGATTGGGCATTTGGCACCTGAACCTCCCTCTTCCATTTGCCGGCCATGATGAGATCATCCTCCAATCCGACTGCTAGGTTTTGTGCAGCTGTCAAATCGGCAATCACACCTCTCCTGAGATGGAAGCTAATATCAGGAGGCATAGCATTAATGAAGAAACATTTCTAATTTTCGCCAGACGGTCTTTTTGTAGCAGTGATTTTATTCACAATTCTATTAAATTTGGCCACGAACTCCCTCATAGGTTCATGAATCTCCTTTTTAAGTTGAGTCAGCTGTGCAAGGAGGTAATGTTCATCCTCTGCACTCTTGAACCTATTTTCAAAGGCAGTCTTCATTTCATACCAATTCGTAATTGAGGCATCAGTCAGGTGGTAGAACCATTGTGCAGTAGTGTCAGTCAAAGTCTGCACAAAAAGCCTTATGGCAATGTCCTGGTGTTGAACACCTAACACACTGCATGCTGCTGCAAAAGCACATAAATGTTCTTCTGGTGATGTTTTACCATCTCCATTGAACCTGGGCAAATTCTCTCTTGCATTTTTAGGTAATGGATTTAGGTTGGCCCCTAGGTTCAGAGGCCCTATGGCAGCTCCCCAAGGTTGAGCCATGGGTAGAAAATTTATAGCTAAGGGGATAGCAGTGCCTGAAAGGGTTAAAGCTTGGCAGAGAGGGGAAGTAGCAGGTCTAGGAGGACTAGGGGGTCTACTTCTTTCTTTTCTTGCACGAGTAGGGATATAAGGAAAATTAAGGTTTTACAATGTTTGAAAGGTAGGGTCTTCAACTCCCTCTCTTCTCAAAGACCTGGTGTATGGCCTGGAATCCAGCTTAGAATAATATTGGAACTAGGTAGGTAGTTATTGATTTCTTTGTACCTCAAGGGCTTGGTTTCTTGCAGCGTTTCTTGCCTGCCTTCTTCTTTGCCTGAGTAACAGTAATCTCAGGTTATCGGCCAATTCTTCTTCTTGTTCTAACACTCTGCTCGCTCTTCTGTAATCTTCACTATTTCGACGAGTACGCCAAGCAAGTGTATTCAACTGGCCAATGATATCTTCCTGTTCGTCTTGAAATCCAAGATTGGGTTGCAGAATAGGAATTATGTTTTCGTGTGGAAGCACCATTGTTGCTTCATATTCAGGCGATTAATCTTTAATTAATGATTTTGTCAAAGTTTTCCCCAGTAGAGTCGCCAAAAACTGTTGGTTAACATATTTGCCCTTATTCTAAAAATTACTTATTCTGACTCTATACCCTTCTTTCAAGAACAAATGAGTTAAACAACAAATGGGTGAACCTTTTGAATTAGTTCCCCTCTGAATTTAGGTACAGCTCCCTTTATGATTTTCAATGAATTTTAGCTTATTCAGCTAACTGAATGCATTTTTAACAAGAAAACACCTAAGGCTGACTAACATCCATACATAGCCATGTCATGAATGCGATAAATTCATACAGCAGCAGGATAGAATGCACGGATTCTATTTTAGTACATTTGAATACATGAATATATTTATACAAACTTGCTGAACTAGTAAGGAAAATAACACATATGATGGGTTGTTCAAACAAAGAGCAATTACCAGGTAAAAGAAGATTTCTCACAGAAAATCCAATTTCACACATTTAGACGCACAGATCCAAATAAGCAGCAATCGTTCCTCTTCTCATTCACAGATGAAAATTTACTCAAACAATCATCATATAATGTAAAAAATAAACACAGTTTTTCTGCAAATCCCTTCCTCCTTTCTTTCTCTAACTTCTATATTCCTTTAAAATTTTTGAAAAACATATATATATGAAAGCCTTAACCATGTCCTTGAGCAAATTAAACCCAGAGTTAACATCACTCTGACCCATACGGGATTTAGTTTTAACAACTGATTATAAAAGACCAAAGTTGCCAGAAATAACATAAATTAAGGGACTGAAAAAGAAAGAGCTGATGAGGTTATGACTGGGGCGATGAATCAGCATCCCCTGATTTGCTGTCGAGAGCCTGCGAAGCATGCTGGGTTCTCCACTCCTGAAAGGCAGCCACGAACTCCTGAATTTTAGGAAAGTTTGGTATGCCTATATGCTTCATCCTCAATTTCCAGACCTCCTTTTCCCTTCGCATTTTCCCAAATTTTTCCTTGTGTTTAGGGAGTGCGTCGATGCAGAGGTAGAGCAGGGATTCGACTTTAGAAACTCTAGAGAAATCCTCAATCAAAATATTATCATTTTCTTTAACAAAGCAGATTTTATCTCTGAAGGATTGGACTACTGCTTCAACATCTTCTACAGGCTTTCCATCATCCTTCAAGTATTTCACATCGATACATTGTAAATCACGTTGCAATGACTGAGTGAAGTCCGTTATCTCCTTAATTAGCTTTGAGACTTCAAAGCGTCCTTGTTGAGATATGGAGTTCCTCCATTCAATATTCTTTTTGTTTACATACAATAAATCTTCATCCACACCAGTCAGTTTCATCTCTGCCAAAAACTTCTCCAGCCCATATTTTTGAACTTCCTCTATTTGGTTCATCACACTGGTCCACTTGCCTTCGTCCTTAGCCCAGACAGCAACCTGTGCTTTAAGATCTTCAATGGTAGTAGCAGTCAGGTCATATATGCCTTTGAGTTCATGAATATACTCAGTTCCTTTTTGCTCAATGCTATCTAACCAGCTATCAAATGTTTTTGAGACCATTTTGCTCCTATGAACTTGATCTAACATTTTCTGGTTGACGGGTGACTTTGGGTCGAAAGACAAGGGAACTTGTGAGATTGGCTGTGGGTTAGGATTGTTAATGGCTTCAATATATTCTGCCATTGCACGCAGAGCTTGTTTTAACTCTCTTTTGTCCTTTTCATCTTTCATCGTTCGATTGACCATTCTTTTAGTGGAAGCTTCGAGATGGTGTACATCTGCAGTTCTGGAGGCAGTACCGAGATCTATCTTCTCCACAGTGAAGTCATGCACTGTAGGATCTTGAACCTCTCCCTCGGTCACTGGCTTGGCTATTTCTGCACTCCAGTTACCAGTGCTTGGGTCAACATCTATCCTGGACACTGTTTTAAGTCTCTTGGCCTTGGGGGTCTTCCCCAGACATTTACTTACCATGTCCTCCAGAGGGAGAACAAAAGGAATCACCTTCTTTTTGTCAGATATAGAGCTTCTTCCTGGGCTTCTCTCCGTCAGAAGGTTCATTTGAAATCATCAACACCTCAGGGACGTCTAGAAAGGTCTCTGACTGTGAACCGGTGTCAGCTGTTTCTGTTCTGTTCGGGCTTGGCTCTTTGTCCCCCATAGGGTCCTCTGCTTCTTCCTCTGAATTTAAATCGACAATTATTGTCTCAGAAGTCTGCTTTTTCCTCTTCC
Source organism: Cunninghamia lanceolata (assembly GCA_027924645.1). Taxonomy (NCBI): domain Eukaryota; kingdom Viridiplantae; phylum Streptophyta; class Pinopsida; order Cupressales; family Cupressaceae; genus Cunninghamia; species Cunninghamia lanceolata. The sequence continues at coordinate 4,148,076 of BSBN01000798.1, forward strand.
CCTTTGTCCTCAATCTGGTAACACGGGATGGCAGAATGTCCGTGAGGACCCTTCTGGACCTCTTGGAGGCAGGGTTTTTCTCAGCCGATGTCTTGGATGCACCTGCACCACAGATAGCAAGGGGTTGATTAGAAGAGACCATGGGAAGTGATGATGCGGCCACTGAAGAGAATTGTTGGACGGTTTTACTCTGCAACCCTTCCTGCCTTTTTTCTTTCAACCATTTTTCAGTCCTCCTTATCACAAGAAGGGTTTTAATTTCAATTATGTCCTCTTCTTTCTTGCTCCAGTCCACCTCAGGGATGGGCAAGTGTTTTATTTTCTCAAATTGTGGATCAACCACTTGTTCATCATCAGCAAAAATTCTAGAAATGTCCATTTTTAAATTAAGAGTAATTATTTGCCCCAAAGAAAATCTGCACCATAACCTTCTCCTCACTTCGAACTCATCTGGGCAGTCCTCCCAGTAATCCTCCAGCTTAGGAAGATGCAAGTGCCCTGTCCCGGAATCTAGGTTATCTTTAACAAAACATTTACTATCAAATTGAACCCTGGCAGTGAAAAATTGAAAATTGAACCTTTTGAGGTTCACCTCCAGATTTAAAGCATCGGATTTTGAATGGCATGAATAATGCCCAAGTTCAATAGAAAAAGCAATACCACAACCCTTTTTTGATGGGAATTTATTATCAACATGTGCCAATTGCCGACATACCTCCATCAATACAAAATGATCGAATACATATCTAGGCAACTTCAGGGGTTCACCATCAAACCCTCCAACTCTGATATAAGTAAATTTAGAAAACTAGATGAAAAAGCTGCCGTAGATACTGATCAGTTGCATTGCTTCACTGGTCAGTCTCTTACCTGGATTGCCTGCCAGTTCATAGGTTATTTTTCCAGTAAAGACGTCATTAATTCTTTTATAATTTTCGTAACAATTTTTTCTTTGCAACTGTGAGTAATATTGATAAATTTTGCTGCTTTCATCTAAAGGCTCATGAGGCAGGTCAAACCAATCTCTTGTGGATGCTAAACAGTAAAATAGATAAGAAGACATAAAGAAATCCCTGTTACCCAGACGATTATTTAAACTCTGATGCAGACAGTCAACTATTATCTCAGCCCAATCCAAGTATTGTTCACCCTGAAGGGTGACTTGTATAAAAAAATACATCCAGTCTTCCCAGTAATAGGCATGTTGATTGCCTCTCAATCTATTCAATAACACCACAATATCCCTTACTTCCTGTATTAAATGATCTCTAGTAAGGGGTCTGGGCAGCCTTGAACCACCTTTTTGAAATTTTAGCAGCCAATTTCTTGCTATCACACTTCTGTATGTTGGTCTCTTTTCTGAGAAATACCCATTGGAGGAAGCAATGTCAAGATTAGAATACGCCTCCTTAGGCGGTATCTTCATCACAGACATGAGGGTTTGTCTGTCAACGTGAAATAACACATCCCCGTTTGCTTTTCTGACACACCTGTGTTGGGGATCATATCTGTTTATACACTCTTGAACCAATTCGGGGCAGAATATAGCTTGAGGAAAGGCTGTGGCTTCAACTAAACCACTGCCCACAATTTTCTTCATGGAGGGGGTTTGGACAAGATTTCTAGTTCTTCCTATGAATTCCTCTAAGTCATATTGAACCAAAGTAGTATCCCCAAATTCTGAGTGAGAGTAAGTGAGACCAGGGCCATGTTCGTCTCCCAAACATGTAGATTTCAAAGACATATCTGGGCGATTATAATAATAAACTTCGAATTTCGAAAATAACAGAAATTTCGGAGGCTTTTCTTTCTAGTATAAGAATTTAGAATAGCACAGGGGAAACAGGACTCACCTTCAAGACTTTTGAATTCACTGCGAAAACTTTGAAAAACGAGAGCCTTACACTTCCAGCGCTATCCTTCTCCGCAATGCACAGTATATTTTCTTGCTAAAATTAGCTTGTTCTTGGTTAATAATGGCACTTACCAGAATGAATGATTGTTGCTCAAAACAATACGTGCCAAAAATATTTGAAGAGACGTGAACTCTGATTTGTTCATTAATAGCAAGTAATGTTCACGCACCATCATGAGGTACAATAATTATCCGTAGCCTCCGTTAAATTAGAGCTCTCGCTTTTATGATGAGTTTCTGACAAAATCTCCTCCAACTTTCCCGCTAAATTTGGCTTGGAAAACCGCGGGAGCAAATGGGACCAAATTTATCAAATCCTCGAACCATTGAACCATTGAACCATTGAACCTTTGGGACATGGTTCAACGCGGTGGTTCAATATGAAGGTTCAAAACATGCCAACTGGACCTTATGGATTGGGTCGAAAAACTATCTTACGAAAACAAGGACTTGACTCATGAACCGTTGAACTTGGGAAGACATGGTTCAATATGAAGGTTCAATGACACAAGGGTTATATAGACCGATAGAAAGTTACGCGGCTTCTAGTATAAGGCCCCGAATTATGAAACAGTGAACTCTTTGAACTTTGAACTATTGAACCCCGCGGAAGAGTTCAAGCGGAAGGTTCAACGACACATGATATAAGGCAACTGCGCGACCCGACGGATGAAAAGGCTGTGAATATTGAACCTTGAACTTTGAACCTTGAACCTCGCCAAAGAGTTCATGCGAAAGGTTCAAGTTCAACCCAAAAGTTCCAAGACGCTTGAGGCAAGCACAAGACAACTTGCTTTATATGACACTTCAGACACATTGAACCATTGAACCTTGGACTTTGAGAATGGTTCGGGTTCAAAGGTTCAAACCTTAAGTAACTTTGTTTACAAAGGTGACGCACGGGTAAAAATTGAAGGACCAAGAGCCGATTTACGAAACAAGGGTATGACCAGAAATATAGCACGATAAACCGGCTTTTGTTCAAGAAATATTACCGATACATAAATAAACAAGGGCGACTCAAAAGGTAACAATATGCAAAGGTTATTCTCAAGTAGAAGGAATTAATTTTGAAGAAATGTTTGCTCTAGTGGCAAGAATAGAGGTAGTCAGATTGTTTTTTGCATTTGTTGCTTTCAAAGACTTTAAAATGTATTAGATGGATGTCAAATTAGCATTCCTGAATCTAGAGTTGGAGGAAGAATTGAGCAACCAGAAGGATTTCAGTTGTCTGATAAGGGAGACATGGGTTGTAGACTGAGAAAAGCCTTGTATGGACTCAAGTAGGCTCCAATAGCCTGGTGTGCAAGATTGGATAAATATTTGCTTAAGATAGGTTTTAGCAAAGGTACTACTTATAGTAATCTTTACTTCAAGATTAATCATGAGGACATCTTGATTGTTGAGGTCTTTGTTGATGATATCATTTTTGGTGGAAATGAATGCATGTGCAAAGCATTTGCTAACCAGATGAAAAGTGAATTTGAGATGTTAATGTTTGGAGAGATAAATTTCTTCCTAGGTCTGCAAATTGTTCAGTTAGATAAAGGTATCTTTATATCTCAGTCCAAGTATGTGAAAGAATTGTTGAAGAAGTTTGGAATGAAAGATTCAAAGCCAGTGGGTACACATATGGTAACTAGATGCAAGTTAAGTAAAGATGATGATTCCCCCAAGGAAAATTAGAAAAGGTATAGATCAATGATTGGAGGATTGCTCTATCTAACCCAAACCAAACCTAACATCATGAACATCATTGGACTTGTTGCTAGATTTCAAGCTGATCCAAAAGAATCCCAAGTTGTGGTAGTCAAAAGAATTTTTAGATATCTCAAGGGGACAATTGATTATGGATTGTGGCATCCAAAAGATAATAATTTCACTCTTCATGCATATACAGATGTTGATTGGGTAGGAGATGTGGATGATAGAGAAAGTACTAGTGGTGGTGCATTTTTCTTTGGAAGAAGATTGGTCTCTTGGATAAGTAAAAAGCAAGAGGCAATATCTCTGTCTACTACAGAAGCAGAATATATAGCAGCAACAAATAATTGTGTTGCAAGTATGGGCCTAACTAGTGTTGTCATTGATGTCAACATACTCCTATTGCATTGATGTCAAGGATTGGATGAGCTGTGTACTGAGGATATTGAGAAAATTAGTCCTATCAGAAGTAGAGAAGAATAGTGAAGATAGTGAAGCTCTATGAAGTGAAGATCCCAGCTAATATGAGGATCTGAGAATGCACATCAAAGGGTTTGTAGATGTGTCTAAAGATGATCCGGTCAAGATTTGAGAGGTCCGCATGAAGTTTTGAAGAAGTTATCACCATATGAGTAAAACTAGTTATGAGGTGACAGAGTGACACAAATAGGTCTGGTGAGATCCATAAATACAATATCTTGCTCTATAGATTTGGAGGAATATTTAGGAAGCTAATGTGAATTGACAACTCAATTGGTTCATGGTCTGGAGGTTTGCAAGCATTTATTCTAATGTGACAGTGATGACAGACTATGTTCTTGAGGTATTGGATGAAGATGTGAATGATTTCAGTAAGCAGAAGTGATGTGGATGTTCTTGGTGATTTAGGAAAGCTTGTGGGGGTCTCTAGATTGTGTCCAGTTTGTGTTGGCAGTCCACATTAAAGATTAAGCTTGTAATTGAAGATTTACTTCTGGGTGATGATGTTCTTCCTAATCATGGCCAATTGGATGTTTTACACATATTGCAGATGATCTTGAAGATGTTCTACAAAGCATAGCATGTTCCTCAAAGAAGATTGAAGTCCCAGATATGTGTGGCTGATAGTATGGTGACACACATGAAGTTCTTGTAACAAATCAAGTTGTATTTATGTATTTTCTCTATAATAAAATAGAGTATGTATTGTGCTGACTTTGATGATTATCCCAAAGTTGATGTCTTGTATAAATAAGAGTTGTGAAGTCATTTCAATGTATCCTTGTGGTGATGAGAGGGTGGTAGAGAGGAGAAGAGTGAAAAATAGAGCAGAAGTATTTGAGCTTAAATGGAACTGACTCAAGCATGGTGAAGATGCTAATCTCTAGTTCAAGTATGTAATATTTATTATTCTGTAGACAGTGTGTCTCCTGGAGGTAGTGGGCCTCTTGTGAATAGTGTGCTCAGGTAGTGAGCCATAATTGGAAAGTGTCATTTTGTTGCTCTTATTCTTTTAACAAAGAATACAATCTTGGGTTAGTCACCCCATTGTTTTTCCCTTAACTAGGTTTTCCACTTTAAAATATTGGTGTCATATGTGTTAATATGTTTCTACTCTTGAATTATTACATTGTGCTTCCATGATTGAATTATTATTATGCTATTGAAATACAAGAAGGATTTAAGTGTTTAAAGAATAGAAAGTTTTGTGACAATTGATTCACCCCCCCTCTCAGTTGTCTATCCTAAAACTAACAATTGGTATCAGAGCTAAGTTCCTCTAAAAGAGATTAATTGCTTGAGGAGATCTAGGATGTCTTCCTACAAGAAGGATAATCTGAGGTTTGATGGAACTAATTACACTCTTTGGAAAAGCTACAAGGAATGTCACTTGCAATGTATGGGAATGCAATATTGGACCATAACTTCAAAGAAGTATGTTCCTCCAAACAATGGTCCGACAACTATAGATGAAATCAGAGATGCTAAAGATAATCTTTGAGCTAAAGAAGCCTTACTAAGTGCCTTATCTGATTCAGAGCTAAAAAATGTTATAGATTTAAAAACTGCATATGAGATTTGGGAAAAACTAGAACTTCTGCATGAAGGAGACAAATATGTGAAATGTGCCAAGCTATAGAGTCTGAAAGGAAATTTTGAAAACCTGAAGATGAATGAACATGAGAATATTACTATATTTATGCCAAAAGTAAATGAGCTTGTTTGTGGCATTAGGTGTGCTGGTGGAACCTTGGATGAAGATGAGATTGTTGACAAAGTTCTCAGATCCCTACCTCCTACTTACAAACACAAGGTTGCTGCTATTGAAGAATTCAGATCTTTATCAAATATCACAAGAGATCAATTGGTTGGAAAATTAGCTGAGTTTAGAGATGCACCCCCCAAGACTAAATCTGCATTCAAAGCTAGTGCCTCTGTAAAAGGTAAACAAAGGTATGATCCAAGAGAGAACTTCTCAAAGAAACTATCATGGTATGAAAAAGCAAGAAAAGATCTAGAAGAAGATGAAGCAGAAGCTGCTCAACTTGAAGCCCTTATTGCAAAAAGACTGCCAAGAGGATCTTGTAATTATGAAGGAAAATTACCCTTCAAATGTTTCAACTACAACAAGATTGGTCATTTTGCCTCAACGTGTCTAGAAAGATTTTCAAGGACAAATCCAAATTGATCAAGATTCGAAAAGAAATGTTACTATGTTCATGAAGATGATGATGAAGGAGTAACAGTTGATGAATCAGAGATAGGAAACAAATATGGAAGTGACTGGGTGTTTATTACATCAAGGAAGAAGATTCAATGCCCACTGAATCTGTCAATCATAAAATGATAGAAAGAGCTCTGGCTGCCCAAGTTGAAGAAAAGGATGAATGGGTCATTGATAGTGGATGCTCCCATGATATGACTGGTGACAAAAATAAGTTCATAGATCTAGAAAGATATGAGGGAGGAGTTGTAAAATTTGGTAATAATTCTGCTGGTAGAATAAGAGGCAGAGGAACTATTTCTTTTGATGGAAAGAACAAAACCAGTGATGTATTGTATGTTGAAGGTCTGAAACACAATCTTCTTAATGTTGGGCAGTTGGTGGACAAAGGCTATGATCTCTAATTCAAAAATAGAAAATGTAAGATCTTTGAAAGTTCTACAACAGAGATTGCATTTGGTACTCAAACAAAAGGTAACATCTTTCACTTAGTTGGTAATGGCAGAAATTGTTTATTTCTTCAAATTGATTAGAGTTGATTGTGGCATAAGAGAATGTGTCATGTAAATTTTGATAATATCATCAAGAAAAGCAACACTTAGGCTATAAGAGATCTTCTAAGACTAGTGAAACCTACTAACAGTTTGTGCAAAGAATGCCAGTTGGGTAAGCAGTATAGAGTCACATTGAAAAGTAATGAACAATCTTCTACTAGACTGTTGGACTTAATACATACTGATCTATGTGGACCGGCAAGAATTAAAAGTTTGCAAGGTGATAGATATTTCATGTTACTAATTGATGACCATTCCCGGATGATGTGGGTGACTTTCCTGAAAGAGAAATCTGAGGCTCTTGAGAAATACAAAATATTCAAGGCTATGGTAGAGAATGAAACTAGGTTAAACATAAAGTGTCTTAGGTATAATAGAGGTGGAGAATTCACATCCATAGAATTCATAGAATTATGTGAAAAACATGGGATAAAAAGACAGTTATCTGCTCCAAGGAATCCACAGTAGAATGGAGTAGTGGAGAGAAAGAACCAGACCATCCACGAAGCATCTAGAACCATGATGATGGAAGAAAATGTCCCTCGGATCTATTGGAGAGAAGCGGTAAGCACTGCTGTCTATACTCTTAATTGAGTACAAATCAGAAGCAATACTGGTAAGACCCCTTATGAACTTTGGTTTGGCATCACTCCTTCTATGAAGTATTTCAAAGTCTTTCATAGTAAATATTACATTAAAAGAGATGAATACCTTGGCAAATTTGATGCTAGAAGTGATAAAGGAATATTCTCGGGTTATTCTACTCAAAGCAAAGCATACTAGTGTTATAACAAAAGATTGAGAAAAATTGTAGAAAGTATAAATGTAAAGGTTAATGAAGGCATTGAAAAACCCTCAAGGTTTTATGAATATGAAGAAGATGATCAGAATGATGTTTTAGTCCAAGAAGTTCAAGCCCCTTCTGAAATTTAGACCCATACTGTTCATGGTGATATGGTCTGCAAGTTGAAGAAAGCACTATATAGACTCAAACAAGCCCCAAGAGCCTGGTATGAAAGACTAGATAAACATCTTTTGAAAATTGGTTTCAACAAAGGTACTACTGACAGTAACTTTTACTTCAAAATTGATCATAAAAATATCTTGAATGTTGAAGTATTTGTTGATGATATCATTTTTGGAGGAAGAGATAGTATGTGCAAGACTTTTGCAAATCAAATGAAAAGTGAATTTGAGATGTCTATGTTCAGGGAAATGAATTTCTTCTTGGGTTTGCAAATCACTCAAACAAAGAAAGGAATCTTCATATCACAGACCAAATATGTAAAAGAATTACTAAAGAAATTTGGGATGGAAGATTCAAAACCAATGAATACTCCCATGGCAACTAGATGTAAACTAAGCAAAGATGATGAATATCCTAAGGCCGATTAGAAAAAGTACAGGTCAATGATTGGAGGACTACTATATCTTACTCAAACTAGACCTGACATTATGAATGTTGTTGGTCTTGTTGCTAGATTCCAAGTTGATCCTAGAGAATCTCATGTCATGGCAATGAAGAGAATTCTTAGATATTTAAAGGGAATAGTTGAGTATGGCCTATGGTATCCTAGGGATCATGATTTCTCTCTTCATGCATATACAGATGCAGATTGGGCAGGAGATGTGGATGACCAGAAGAGCACCGGTGGTGGTGCATTCTTTTTTGGGAAAAAATTGGTTTCTTCGCTGAGCAAGAAACAAGAGGCAATATCTTTGTCCACTATAGAAGAAGAATATAATGTAGTATCAAGTAGTTGCACTCAAGTATTGTGGATGAAGAAAACACTAAGAGACATCAAAGTGGAGTATAAGGAACCTATCACAATCTTCTGTGATAACTCAAGTGCAATAAATATATCAAAAAATCTACTATAGCATTCTAAGACAAAACATATATCCATCAAGTTTCACTTTTTGAGAGAGCAGGTAAACAAGAATGAAGTCAGATTGGAGTTTGTGCCCTCTAAGGATCAGATTGCATACATCTTTACTAAACCTCTACCTAAGGACTCTTTTGAGTATCTCTGGGAGAAGTTAGGGGTCATTACTCCTTTGGTTTTGAATTAAGGTGCATTGATGTGCATCAGTCTAGTGAATCTCATAGTCATATCAAGTGGTCCAGATTGATGATAGGAAGCTACTACTCAGGGGGAGAAGTCTGTATGATTTTGATTGATGCAAGTATATGCCCTTTTCCATTAATGTCAAAGGGCGAGAGAAGACGTGAAAAACAAAAATGGTTGTTGATCAAAGGGGGAGCAGTAAAGAAAGAGAAGACATATGAATGATTATTGTTGATAGGGGGAGCTATGTTAGTTAGTGAGGAGAAGTTCTTGTCTTGATGGTTAAAATATTTTTTCACATCATATGTTGCCATCAATGACAAAGGGGGAGATTGTTGCAAGTATGGGCCTAACTGGTGTTGTCATTGATGTCAACATACTCATGTTACATTGATGTCAAGGATTGGATGAGCTGTGTGCTGAGGATATTCAAAAAATTAGTCCTATTAGAAGTAGAGAAGAACAGTGAAGACAATGAAGCTCTATGAAGTGAAGATCCCAGCTTAGTTGAAGATCTGAGAATATGCATCAAAGGGTTTGTAGATATGTGTCTAAAGATGATCCAGTCAAGATTTGAGAGGTCTGCATGAAGTTTTGAAGAAGTTATTTCCATATGAGTGACACAAATAGGTCCGATGAGATCTGGAAATGTAATATCTTATTCTACAGATTTGCAGGAATGTTTAGGAACCCAATGTGAATTGACAACTCAATTGGTTCGTGGTCTGGAGGTCCACAAGCATTTATTCTAATGTGACAATGATGATAGACTATGTTCTTGAGGTTCAATATGAAGATGCGAATGATTTAAGTAAGCAGAAGTGGTGTGGATGTTCTTGGTGATTCATGCAAGCTTGTGGGAGTCTCTAGATTGTGTCTAGTTCGTGTTGGTGGTCCACATTGAATATTGAACTTGTAATTTAAGATTTACTTATGGGTGATGATGTTCTTCCTAATCATGGCTGACCAGATATTTTACACATCTTGCAGATGATCTTGAAGATGTTCTATGAAGCATGGCATGTTCCTCAAAGAAGATTGAAGTCCCAGATATGTGTGGCCGACAGTATGGTGATATGCAAGAAGTTCTTGTAACAAATCAAGTTGTATTTGTGTATTTTCTCTGTAATAAAATAAAGTATGTATTGTGCCAACTTTGATGATTATACCAAAGTCGATCTCTTGTATAAATAAGAGTTTTGAAGTCATTTCAAAGTATCCTTGTGGTGACGAGAGAGTGGTAGAGAGGAGAAAAAAATAGAGCAGAAGTATTTGAGCTTAAATGGAACTAACTCAAGCATGGTGAAGATGCTAACCTCTAGTTCAAGTATGTAATATTTATTATTCTGTAGATAGTGTGTCCCCTATAGGCAGTGGGCCTCTTGTGAACAGTGTGCTCAGGTAGTGAGCCCTAATTGGCAAGTGTTGTTTTGTTCCTCTTATGCTTTTAATAGAGAATACAATCTTGGGTTAGTCACCCTGTGGTTTTTTCCTTAACTGGGTTTTCCATGTTAAAATCTTGGTGTCATATGTGTTAATATGTTTCTTCTCTTGAATTATTACATTGTGCTTCCATGATTGAATTATTATTATGCTGTTGAAATACAAGAAGGATTTAAGTGTTTAAAGAAAAGAACATTTTGTGACAACTGATTCACCCCCCCTCTTAGTTGTCTGTCCTAAAACTAACAAATTGTACTCAGGTTCTGTGGATTAAGCAAATGTTGAAGGACATTAGAGTTGTGTTTGAGGAGCTAGTCACAATCTTTTGTGATAATTCTAGTGCAATAAGCATCTTAAAGAATCTAGTGTTGCATTCAAAGACAAAGAATATATCTATCAAGTTTCATTTCTTGAGAAAGAAGGTAAATGAGAATGAAGTCAAGATTGAGTTTGTGTCATCTGAAGATCAGATTGCAAATATCTTCACTAAGCCTCTTCCCAAGGATACCTTTGAATATCTCAAAGAGAAGTTAGGGGTTATTACCCCTCCGAATCAAAGCTAAGATGCACTAAGGTGCATTAGTCTGGTGGAATTCTCAGTCATATCTTGAGATCTGGATTGATGTTGAGAAAATACTAATCTAAGAAGTAGTCAGTATGCAAACGTTTGAGATTAGTCTAAAATAAAAAGGGGGAGTAAAGGTTGCAAATATGTGCCCTTTGCCATTGATGTCAAAGGGGGAGAGAAGACATGTGAAAAACTAATTATTGATGACAGGGGAAATAATGAAGGAAGTAGTTGCAGAAGTCAGGGGGAGAAGTTTTTGTCATACTGGTTGAATTAGTTTTTCACAACATATGTTGCCATCAATGACAAAGGGAGAGATTGTTGCAAATATGTGCCTAAGCAGTGTTGTCATTGATGGCAACATATTCTTGTTGTCATTGGTGTCAACTGTGCCTTATTTTGTATCCCATTCAGAAGACTGGAATGTTGAGGATATTGAGAAAATTAATGAAGACTCAAGGTTTACAGACCTTATGACTATATAGAGGATCATCAGAGGCTGCTCTAGTCAAGAATTGAGAAGTCCACATGAATATTTGAAGAAGTTATGGTCATCTAAATAGAACCAGATCTTGCAATATTAAGAAGAGACGGAGTGAAGGTAAGTTGGTCTGGATTGCTCCACAAAGAAATATTATGATTTGTAGATTTGAAGGCATGTTTGGGACGTCAGTGTGTATCATCAACTCTAGTGGTTCGTGGTTTGGAGGTCTGTAAGACATCCTTTTATTTTGACAATCATGACAGACAGTGTTCTTGAGGTTCCAAAGGAAGATACAAATGATTTTGGTAATTTGGTTTAGAGTGGATGTTATTAGTGAGTTCAATGTGCTTGTGGAAGTCTCTAGATCGTGTGGCTACTATGTTGGAGCTCCGCATTGGAGTTTGAGCTTGTTATTGAAGATTTCCTCTTTGAAGTTGTTGTTCTTCCCAGCCTTGGCCAACTAGATGTTCCTAGCATGTTGCAGATGATCTAAAGATCATTTTATGAAGCATGGCATGTTAGTAGAGAAAGATTCAAGTCTTAGCTATGATTGGCTGACAGTGTAAAGATCTGTGTTAAGTTTGGCCGACCTTGTTGATCATTCCAAGATTGATGAAGTGTATAAATACTTGTTGAAGAGTTGTTAAACATTATCCTTGAGCAAAATAGATGAAATCTGAATAAAGGATTAGAAGTAGAACAGAGAAGAAAAGGAGAGAGACTATAGAGTGTGAAGTTAGTAAAGAAGAATTTGGGGCAAAGCAAAAGTTTTGGGGCATTCATTGAAACTAAACTAGGCATGAAGTAGATGCTATTTCTCAGTTAATTCTTTTTGTTCTAAATAAATTCTATAGGTAGTGTACCTCTCTTTTTTAGCAGTGAGCTCTGGGTAGTGCACCCAAAGGTATGTGCCTTCTATTTTTCTAAAGTACTTTTAATAGGGTACAAATCTTTGTGGGTTAACCCCCACCATGGTTTTTTCCCTTAACTAGGTTTCCACATCAAAATCTTGGTGTCAAGAGTGTTGATTATGTTTCTTCTCATATGTTGTTGATCTATGCTTTAATGTTTACATCATTAATCTGGTAGTAAGATAATAAAGAAGGTTAAAAGCAAAAAAAAATTATATTGTGTGACAACTGATTCACCTCCCCCCTCTTAGTTGTCCGGTCTAATTCAAATAGTTTGAAGGTCTACAAGGCATAGGCAACCACCTAAAAGCTATTGGTATTCACCTAATGATTGGAAGTGTATATTTTCTTTGAGTACTAACATTGATGAACTAAGATCTGTGCAAGAGGCTTTGGGTATGAATGATACAGAGTCCTAGAAAATTGCCATGGATGAAGAGATGACAGCCCTTGAAAGAAATGATACATGGGACCTTATACCTTTACCTGAGGGACGCAAACCTATTGGATGTAAATGGGTGTTCAATAAAAAGATTGGTTCAGATGGAAATGTTGAAAAGTATAAGGCACGGTTGATTGTGAAGGGATTCTCTCAGGTTGAGGGTATTGATTATGGTGAGATCTTTTCTCCTGTTGCTAAAATGACATCTATTTGGTTTTTATTATCTATTGCAACAACTTATGACCTGGAGGTTGAAAAAATGGATGTGAAAACTGCTTTCCTTCATGGTGATTTGGAGGAAGAAATCTATATGACACAGTTAGAGCACTACATGGTGAAAGGTAAAAGCAAGTTGGTTTGTCAGTTAAAGAAATCTTTGTATGGCCTTAAACAAAGTCCTAGGATATGGTACCAAAAATTTGATACTTATGTGTTGAGTTTGGGATTTGTGCGGTCTAAATCTAATCACTGTGTATATTTTAAATCTAATGGTGATCATTTCCTGGTAATTTCTTTATATGTTGATGACATGTTGTTTATTGGGAAAGGCAAATGTTTGATTGTAGAATTAAAATCTCAGCTCTCTGCGAAACTTGAAATGAAAGATCTTGGTGTAGCAAAACACATACTTGGAATGGAGATCAGAAGAGATCATGAGAATAGAAAGCTATGGCTTAGCCAGAGTAAGTATGTTTATTCAATTTTGAAAAGGTTTAACATTCATGATTGTAAACCACTTTGTGTTCCTGTTACATTGGGAACAAAGCTCTCTATTTCACAATGTCCTACATCCCCATTGGAGATGGAAGACATGAGCAGAGTTCCTTACCAAAGTGCAGTTGAAAGCTTAATGTATGTTATGGTCTATACAAGACCATACATTGCCTAAGTAGTGGGAGTTCTTTCTCATTATATGTCTAATCCTAGAAAAGTGTATTGGGATGCAATTAAGAGGGTCTTTAAATATTTGTAGGGTACAATAGAGTACTCTATTTGTTTTTATGGTACAGGAGATTAGCATTCCATGAGTATTCATGGTTTTGTGGATTCAGATTGGACTAGTGATGTCAATAGAAGAAGGTCCACTAATGCATATGCTTTTACTCTTAATGGTGGTGCAATCAGCTAGATGATCAAGTGATAGGTTGTGGTCGCTTTGTCCACTACTAAGGCAGAGTACATGGTAGCTACTCATGCCTGTAAAGAAGCCATTTGGCTGAAGTGTTTGTGTTCAGATATTGGATTAAAATAGGTTGCAGTTATAGTTTATTGTGATAGTCAAAGTGCAATCTACCTTGTGAAGAACCCAAGTTTTCATGCCAGGACCAAACACATTGATGTTCAGTATCACTTCGTGAGAGATATGGTTGAGGATGGTAGGGTGAAGCTGGAAAAGGTAGAGACCGTGGTGAATGTTGAAGATGCATTAACTAAACCTATGAGCACAATGAAATTCAAGTGTTGTTTTGAGTCTATGGGCCTCTTGGCCCCTAGCAGTTGATCTATGATGGTGTTATTCCCTTGGCTCTTGTAAGGTATTCAACAAGTGGGAGAATGTTAGGAAATGAGGTGTCTGAACCTTGCTGCATATTTCCCATAATAGTTATTTTTCATTTAATATTTTCCTACAACTGTTACACATTGTCAGTTCTTTAAAAATTACTTTATTAGGTGTCAAAAGATGCCCACATGGTGGTATATTATGGAAGGCCTATTTTGAGGCATATTATGAGAGATTCTATGACATATGTAAGGGTCAAAAATAGGGGATTTCATTTTAGACGTGAGAGGTTATTTTTAGACTGGAATCTTGGCTGAGAAGCTTTGCACATGGTTTTGTAAAACCACAGATGGTTTCTTGTATAGCTAGAAGTCTATAAATTGGACGCTTGAGGGGTAGTTTGTATGTGTGAGTTTGCAGGAACTGTTATGCTATTGGAATGCTACGAGAAATCTTCTAGAGTTGATTACTGGTGATACTCATGTAATAAACTTACTCTACAAGTGTATGTAATCTTGGTATTGGATTTAGAATACATTAAACAAGTTTTTGGAGTGTGGGGTTTTTCACCCAAAAGGGTTTTCCCCACGTATATCTGGTGTTTTGTGTTTTATTGTTTATTTCATGTTTTTAATGTGCTTCTAGATTTTCTGTAATTGTTAGATCAACTTTTAAAAGTTTTGCATAATGTTTCTCCTCAAGATTGGCGTAGGAAGTTGTTTCTACTACTTTAACTTCCTTACAACTACCTTATCTATGTGGACCTCCTCAAAGGTTGAGGTTGAGGTTCTTCATCTTCTTTTGAACTTTTAGAGCTACTAGAGTTCTCCTCATCATCAGGTCCAATAGATGTCTTCGGTTCAACTTTCTCAGAGGTGGAAGGAAGTTGAACCACGTCCTCTCTCTTTTTCTTTCTCTAGTTGTAGAACAATAAAAGAAGGATTGAGCTCTCTAAAGATCACACTTTTGCTATACAAAACTCTCTCAACCACTAGATCTCAAAGCTTGTATCCTTTCAAACTAATGCCATAACCAATGAAGATACACTTCACAACCTTGTTCTCCAACTTAGACCTCTTCTCCTTAGGCACATGTGCATATGCCTCACAACCAAATACTTGAATGTGTCTCAATGAAGGATTTTTACTAGACCACACCTCCATAGGTGTCATATAAACAAGCATCGATGTAGGAGACCTATTAACTAGGTAACAAGCAATAGTAATAGCTTTAGCCTAGAAATTTTGTTCAAGGCCAGCTCAACTTAGCATACTCCTTGTTTTCTCCATCAATGTTCTATTCATCCTCTCTGCAACTTCATTCTGCTAAGGGGTATATGGAGTTGTCTTGTGCCTCTCAATCCCATGTTCTTTACAAAACTTGTCAAAATCTATTGAATAGTACTCAACACTATTATCAATCTTCAAACACATAATCTTTCTATCCTTCTGATTCTCTATGAGAGATTTGAACTCTTTAAATCTACTAAAGACTTTAGACTTGCTTCTAAGGAAATACACCCATGTCCTTCTACTGTAATAATCAATGAATGAAACAAAGTAAATAGATTTTGAGATTGAAGGAACATTAACAGGACCAAACACATTAGAATGAGTCAAGTCTAACACCTTTGAATATTTGTGAGAACTGGAATAACATAGTTTGTTTTCCATAGATGCAATGTTCACAAAAATCAAACTCAAGATTACATTCATTCATACCCTCAACAAGGTTTCTATTTTTCAAGATCCTCAAACCCTTTTCACCAATGTGACCAAGCCTTTGGTGCCATAACATTGTCTTCTCAGTTGGAAGTTTCATCTCCTTAGAATGAGCACCCTTAGGTACCCAAAAAGCATGACCATCAGAAGTAGATGCAACAGTCCTCTTCATTTTTGGTTCTATTGGTGAGGATGAAGATTCTAAAGTTCTCTTCTTTGAAACAGAGGCAATATTACACTATACCACACATGCATCAAGTTAAAACAGAGTGCCAATCCAAACACCCTCAGCTAGCACCATAACTCTTCTAGTCATCTTGCATCCTCCATTCAAGAAAATAACCTACACACCCACATCATTCAACTTACTTATAGATAATAGGTTCCATGCCAAACTAGGGATATGCATAACACCATTGATCTCCTTCACTTGTGTATCAGGGAATCAAATCAAGACTCTTCCACGGCCAACAATCTTCAAGTGAGAGTTATCTCCCAAGTACACCTTCCCACCATCATATTCTTCATAATTTGAAAACCAACCTTGATGAGAGGTCACATGAAAGGATGCATAGAAGTTAATAATCCATACATCCTCAGATGCATGTTTTGCCAAGGCAACAACAAATGCTTCTCCTTCATCCTAAGAGGACTTGTTAGAATTCAAATCATAGTTCTTCTTTCTCTTTTTCTCCTCCTTACATTCCTTGCAGAACTAACTAGGTTTGTTGCAATTCTAACACAGAGCCTTGGACTTTCCAAGAGACTTGGATCTCCCACAAGATTTTGATCCTCTTTTTTCTTCTTTATTCTTATCCTTTTTCTTCCCTTTCTATTTAGATCTACCATGAACCACAAGAGGCTCCTTAGCCAACTCGGAAGATTTTCTTTACATCTCTTCAGACAACAATGAAGAAACCACTTCATTCATCTTGAAGGTGGTAGGGGTACTCCCAACAGCCATAACAAGGTGGTCCCATGAATTTGGTAAGGAACGTAGTAATGTCATACATCAGTCCTCCTCCTCCATCTTCACACCAATAGAGGTCAACTGGGCAACCAGCATATTAAAAGTATTCAAGTGATCAATGATAGATTCTCTATCTTCCATCCTTATAGAATACAATTTCTTTCATAGGAATAACTTGTTCACCGGGGATTTAGCCTGATAAACATCTCCAAGTTTCTTCCAAAGATCTTTTATAGTCTTCTCTTCATGGATATTCAAGAGTACTGAATCAGCCAAACAGAGTCTTATTAAACCCTTAGCCTTTCAATCTTTGAGATCCCAGTCTTCTTGAGACATTGTCATTGGTTTTGTACCAGATATGGCATCTCATAAATCCCAATCTACAAGCATGTCCTCCATTTTGAGTTTCCACAACCCAAAATAAATGCCATTAAACTTCTCTATCTCAAACCTCCCAGATGTGTTTGCCATCTCTTTCTTGCAACAAAGATTTCAAAATTCTCTACACAAGCTCCCACTCAAATGAAGATCAGCTCAAAAAACCCTCTACCCAACAACTAGAACCAAAGGTGATCAAGTTCTTATACCAACTAAAAGGAAGAAAGGTACACGTAAATGCTTCCTACACTGATCTACTGAGGAAAGATTATGCAAATTTTAACTTTTACAGTTACAGGTTATTAGATGCACTTTAATAGAAAGGTAATAACAACATAAAATGCAAATACAAAATTCACAACACAAGATATATGTGGGGAAAACCCTTTCAGGTAAAAAATGCCACACTCCAAAACCTACACAATGTATTATCAAATCAAAAGATGATTATGTAACACACTTGCAATGCAAGTTATTTCAGGAGTACACAATGTCAATTCTCATTTGCATCTATGACCTTTCACATTCTCTATCCACTTATTTATCAAGCCTCTTTGGCAATTATCCAATGTTGGTTTATCCATGTCAGCTAATAACTACTTTGGGAGGAAACCGTGGCTGAAAAAGTCATCAAAATTTACAAGGTGTTGACTATGGGATCCTACAACATAGTGCTCAATAAATAAATACAACATTAGAAACTTGAAAAGGTTGAGACACCTTAATTCCCAATAAAAACAAGACATAAGAGAAGCGCTTGAATCCCCAAGGCAAATAATAGGTCAACATAGGAAGGTCGGTTGAATTGAATTTGTTCACAATGGATTCGATAAAAGAACTGAGGCTTTCACACCTGCTATAGGCTGACTTTATTAAAGAAAATGTTTTCTATGTTCATGAGAATTGAGAGGCGAGTGAGACATGGTTCCCTTGCATGGCCACTCCCAACTAATGACATCTAACTTGATCCATGAATGCGGACTAAATTACAAATTCCATGGTTTTTGAGTTTAGAAGATTGTTTCGTGTTTCCATGTTCTAACCCACCAAAAAAGCCTTTATAAGCATCTCACAACCACCTTGTTTATGCAATCAAACATTTTAAAGCATTCAAAATATGTCTTATTTTCTGTCAAATATCCCACATGTTACGCAATCCACAACATAATAGTATTGGTAGCAGAAACATTTGTCTAATCACAGTTCAAAGTAGGGTTTCCTGTAGTGGAAACAATAGATTGGCACTTCCCACAAGATACTTTACTAGTTGTTGGAGATGAGTTCAGAGGCATCACTTCTATTGGAGCACTCTGAGAGCTAGAGAATAGAGTGATGAGGCTTGTGGAGAATCTTCACACTCTGGAAAGTCATATTCACTGATAATTTGGGAATTGTCAATATGAGTGTTATGGGTATTCTAGATGAAATGAGAACTCCTTCCATTATTTCTCATCCCTTTGCAGACAGAGTTCATTTGAAGTGCACCCATCAGGCGACACTATTTCTTCTAGGTTTAGCTCACAATGTCAGCCGCAACAGAGCCTAGATGAAGGTTACTAAGATAGTTTTTAGTAGTTAGTGTAGAATTTTATAAGTATTATAGTTAATATTGTATTTTTTTAAAACTATTTAGTAGTTTAAAGGTCCTTATTTCAGAAGACAAGGAGCTTCAAGTTCAAGTCTTGAATGCATGTAACATTTTTTTGAAGCTCAAATATAATACAACTATGTACAAGTTATTTTAGTGTAGTTATTTCTGTTTGCCCCTTTGAAAGAATGATTGCATTTTATAGTTATTTTAATATAGTCCCCCTACTGACATGTCACCTTTGCTGGCCAATGGTGTTGCACAACTATGCCAACTTAGCATTGGATTTACTTTAAATAGACATATGGTTCAAGAGGAGATTATTATATTTTACTGCATGGTTAAAACTTAAAGTGCAATTACTCTATCAACTTTCGTTCCTACAAATTTGATGGATGTTGTGCTAGTTATACAACCCAAATTGAGGACACATAAGCCTTTCGACCTATTGGCCAATGGCGTTGTAGTCTGCCCTAACCCACATCCATTTTTACTTCAATTCCTTTATGCCATTGATGTAGTTAAATGGTTTGATCCAATAGGCTAGGATCAATGTAATGTTTGAATGAGATAACATGGGAGATATTATCAGAATAAGATATGGTTGAAATAATTAACAAAAAAAAATGTAAACACCTAAATAAATACATGCACGCTCAAAAAATTAGTCAATAGTGTTGTAGGTTGTGGCATGCCCTGATGAGGCTAAATAATTTGAAAAGATGGAAATTAAATGATATGCAAGATCTTCATGCAACAATCTATGATGCATAATTACCCAAAAAGAATATAATTTTGCACCTAAACTTTCATGCATAGGACTGCACAAAACAATGACATTCCCGCAAGCCCCAAGAACTGAGTTATTGGTCAATTGTGTGACTGCCTGCCCTCATTGACTTATGTTTTTACTACCAATGATGCATGGAATTGATGTGTTTAAATACTTTAATCCAATGTGGTGAGACAAATATAAGATGTGAATTAATTGATATGTAAGATCTCAGAATAATCAAAGATTTTCTCAAAGTAATTATGAAAAAATAATGTAATTCTTGAGAAAAGGACAATGGGGCTGGAGGCCACTCCAACTGAGCTTTGATGACATTAAATAGTTTCATCCAATGGGGTAAAAGATGTGAAATAAATGACATCTAAGATATTCTAAAAATGTAAACACATGTGAGTAATAAATACATACAACGTATTAGAATTATGGATTCTTTGAATTTGCATTCTAATTAAAAATTACTTGTGAGACATTAATTGAATAGCATTACAGGTACACAAGTGGCAATTTTTAATGAGCCCATATGTACTTCAACTTGCCTAATTTGACAATCAAGTGAGTCTCCATTAATACTCAGCATAGATAAATTCATAAGCCCATTTAATTTTATGTTTATCCTGTAGCAACCTGTAAAACACGTTAATTTTACCATTATAGTTTATAATCTGTAGCATGTTGGCAAGAGACACTATATGGATTCATGAATGTTGTCATTGATGGAAACAAAGGTTATCCCACACATCTACAAGACCTGATAAGTCTCTATCGGAAGTCCGATTGAAGAAATATTATGATCCAGTAAGCAAGAACAGAGCAGTCAGCAAGGTCTGACAGTCAAGCCCGGATCTCTCAGAGGAAGTATCTTAGTGAAGTGTGGATTTAGGGAAGTTAAGAGGAGTATCTTAACTAATAGATTCCAAGGTTTTAGCCTCTGGTGATGGAAGGGTGAAGAGATATGAGCACTTGAGTGTTGGGTTCCTGTTTGGCAGAGTAGACAGAGGAAGAACTATACCGGCAGAGTGTCAGATCCAAATCCGGAAGAGATATTGCTAATGACTAAGTTTCTTGAGGTATCATTCATGATTGGCCAACATGATTGAAGACTTCTACAAGCATATCCTTGATCTGCATTACTTGGTATGCAAGGATTCAATCGACAGACCAGAGTTTGGGATAATATTGACTATTCCGGATGCCGACTAGAAAAGTGTTGAAATCACTTGTGTGGATATATATATACAAGATAGATTTAGACGTGAAGGTGTGTGTGGTGTATTGTGTGGTGCGAAGAAAAGTGGAAGAGTAGAGTGAAGACAATAAGACAGGTGTGGAATGTGACAGTACAACAGCATCAAAAGAGAGTAAGAATGAATTGCAGTAGATCAGTTTATTGAGCTTAACCAGAACTAAACCTCAGCATGTGTGGATGCATCTCATCAGTTCAAACATTGAGTTACCCTTCTTTCTTGTAGACAGTGAGTCTCTTGTAGGTAGTGAGCCTCTTGTGAGCAGTGTGCTCGAGCAGTGAGCCCTAATTGGCAAGTGTTATTTTGTATCTTTTATTCTTCTAATAGAGAATAATATCTTGGGTTAATCACCCTGTGGTTTTTCCCTTAACCAGGTTTTCCATGTCAAAATCATTGTGTCATGTGTATTGGTGTTATTTCCATTTCATGATTATGTTTATTCATTTGATTTAATATTGCATTAACTGTTAAGGAAGTTCAAACAGTTGAAGCAATTAAGATAACTGTTTCACCCCCCCTCTTAGTTATCAACAATTGGTATTAGAGCCAAGTTCCTCAAAACAGAGCCTAACAGCTTGAGGAAGATCTGGAAATTCAAATGGATATGTATGGTATGAGGCAACAACTTCAGTCTGCCCTAGATGACCTTGAAAAATCTAATTCTGAAGTCAATGAACTGAAGGAAAGACTCAAACAGGCTGATGATTTCATAAGTGAACTAAGAGGGAAACTAAGTCTCTCTATGAAAAAGAGACAGGATCTACTTCAGCAATTGGCAAGTCAAGGTGAAGCCAATGATACAAATGAAGATCTGAAGGAGAAAACCAAGCTATGTGAAAAGTTATTAAAAGAGACCATTATGATAAGACATGAAATGGAATCAGGAGTCATGAAATTCACCCAAGAAATTGAAGAGAAAAGAAAAATTGAAGATAGCCTAAGATAATCTCTCAAGGAGAAATTTGAAGACTGCCACAATATGGATAGAATAATTAGGCATCTAGAATCTGATCTTGAAGAAGCTAAAGAAAAAGAAGAACAACTTGAAAATCAGATTGACACTCTCAAAAGGGATCTTCAAACAGCAAATGAATATAAAGAGAAATTCAAGGTAAGCTCGGCTCAACTTGAAGTTCTTCTTGAAAGCCAAAAGAGGGTAGATAACAAGTGTGGCTTGGGGTATGAAAAAGGTGAAAGCTTCAGATCCGGTCAGAAGAACTCCAGATCAGAAAATCCAAGAAATAGGCCTAGAAAACCTCCGGTAAGACAACCAAATGCTAAAAGATATCCATCCTTCAATGGATACTGCCACAACTGCAATAACTTTGGTCATAAAGCAAATCAGTGTAGAAGAAAAATGAATCAAACTATTACATCCTTCTCCGGATAGTGTTTCAATTGCAAAAGGTATGGTCACAAATCCCATGAGTGTAGATATAGGCTAATGAGCAATTCATTCAATGGTAGATGCTTTGCATGCAATAGAATGGGACATATGGCTAATCAGTGTAGATCAAGAGAATATCGATCAAATATGCAAAGAAATGTTGTTTGCTACAATTGCAATAGATCCGGTCATATTGCCAAATTCTATAGAAGCAAGAATCAGGACAAAAGAGGAATGGTGCATCATAATCAGAATCAAGACAAAGGAAAAAGAAAAATGAATGCGGATGAAGTTCAAAGTGAGATGAACAAGATTTGGGTGAAGAAAAGTACAGAGAATATAGCTAATGGATCCGCACCAGAATCTGGTGCTGATATTCCTTCTAAAAATTGAATAGATGGGCTCTAGCTCAGGGGGAGTAACAAAAGAAAAACCAATTCCCCCAGCCAATCAATTGGTGCCTGTAATCGGCACATGAAAAGCTGCGGATCAAAGGGTTTTCAGAGAAACACCTAGATAAGCCATAGTAAAGATTTGAAAGATCTGCATGAAGATTTAAAGAGTCTAATTCCTTCAGATAGATCCAGTTTAACAGTCTTCTGATAAAAGTATGTTTCTTACAAGTTTAGTCCAGTGTGATTCTAAAATTGAGACATCTTGATCTATGCATAAATCAAATGGTTGAGGAAAGTAAGAAAGCCCATTGTTAATCACCAAGGATAACTCTAAGTATATTATAGTGATCTGGAAAGAAATCTATTTTAGAATAAGGAGAATAGAGCAATTGAAATAACTTAAGTTGCACATTTATTGCAGTATGAATTTAGGGTTTTTCTTGCAATTAAAAGGGTTCATGTGCTCGTCATTTACACATTTGCATTCGAAAAGAAAGAAAGGAGAGATCTGTAAAAAATTGCTTCAAACTTCTTAAAGACCAAACGTTGGAGTTGATTCAATCAGCAAATCACTCAAGTTCACTCTGCAAACCCTACAAGCGCAAGAGGTATTTTCCATTATCAAACATCTCTCTGTAAATCCTTGAATGATGGCTACTCCAAATATTATGAAGATCACTGACAAGCCTCACCCCAAATTCAAGAAACATCCTTACAAATCCTTGGAAGTAGATCCCCTAGGAGCATTTTCCAGTGTACCACATGGTGTCTTGCATACATAAGATATTAGGGTTTACATTCATGCAAACATTGAAGAATTCAGAGAGTTCAAATTGAGGGATATCTACCACAAACAACTAATAGATGATTCATTTGAGCTCAAACCCCAATTCAAGGCCCTCCAGGACAAGCACTTTGCATAATGCATACATTTCCCCTATTTTGCTGAGGATGAATGGGTCAGGTATATTTTGAGTAGAATACATGACAACTTCATGTGGTTGAATGGACCATTCAAGATCACAAAAGATGCCATTAGGGAAGTTACTGGATTGCACTCATCCAATGGGATACCTATTCTCAAATCTGTCAAAAACCAAACTGTGAGTGAGGCTACCAGATCAAGGTTTGACAAAAGGGCAATGACAATAGAAGATATCACTGATCTGGATATCAAGTTTGCATCCATGATCATCGGCTACAAGATATATCATTCTAGCAGGGAAAGTTGAGTACTTGGAACTGCTATCTACACTGCCTATGAAATGTAGAGTAAAAATGCAGACTATGACATTTGTGAGCTCCTTCTAAACTAACTCTTGGAGAACCTGCAGAAGATAACGAAGGATAAGAAGAATTCCTTCAAATTTGGTGGCCAAATACTTTGTATATTCTTCTACTTTATGAATGAGCTACCCGGATCCAGTGGATGGGTATGGCAGAATGACAGATCGGTTGCTATACAAATCAGGGATTATTTGCATGAACTTGGTGATGACAAAGCACAAAACATAGCTCTCTGGGGTTTCTTCAAAAACTTTCAGAACATGATGCAAGCTAGAGAGAGAATTCCCCAATCTCTAGTTGAGAAATACAAAGACATAGTATGCTTTATGGTAGAGACTGATCAGTGTCTAATGGAGGCAGTGGAACCAATAATAGTGTGGATCATGCCAATGGGGTATGAGGTGGATGAGAACATCGTCAAGCTGCATGTTCAGCACATGTTGAGTCAACCAAAGGATCCCAAGGCAGAAAGGTTTGGAACCTTTGAAGAATTGAGTGTCAAGATCCATGTAGAACTTCGACAGCCTGAAATCAAGAGGAAAGTAAGAAGGGAAGTTGAAAAAGTTGCCAAGAGGCATGGAATCTCAAAAGAGGCACTTGATGCCCACAGAGAAAAGACAAAAGGAACAGAAAAAGAAGCAGAAGAGGAAAGTGCTCTGGTAGAATCTTCCACCCGGACCAGATCATCAAAGAAATCTACACCTACCACTGCTAAAAGCTCAAGGGCATCAAAACCGGAAGCAAAATCATCTGACAAAGGAGAGAAGAGAACTAAGATAAAAGCCACAAGATCTTATGCTAGTCAAAAGGATGAAGAAGAAACTGAATCTGATGAAGAAGTCAAGAAAATGAAGAAAAAGAAGAAAACATCTAGTAAACCTTCTACCGGTCAAGGCGAAGAAGAAAAGGCAGAGGAATTTGTTGAAAAACCCACTCTTTGCATTGATGACATCATCAAATCAGTTACTGTGGATGGAAATCTTTAGCCAATGGTTGAATTCTATGATGATTATGGTGAAGCTGATCAGAAGATATTGCAAGATGCCACAGTTAGGTATCTAAACATCTACAACAAAGCATTCATTGAAATTATATCTCTGATCCCCAAAAGCTTAGACAAGGAACTTGAAATAAGGAAGAACAATGCCCAAGCCAAAGATCTAGAAATTCAGGAGCAGATAGCCATTCAGTTGTATCCCTCCATCACTCCACAACAAATGAATATGATCTTTAAAGATTCCAAGGATGAGTTTTAGAGCAAAGCTAGAATGAATCAGCTCATGCTTGGTGAAACTGACAAGGTAGCCCAAGAAATAGAAGTCATCCTCTGAAAT
Organism: Cunninghamia lanceolata; assembly: GCA_027924645.1. Lineage (NCBI taxonomy): Eukaryota > Viridiplantae > Streptophyta > Pinopsida > Cupressales > Cupressaceae > Cunninghamia > Cunninghamia lanceolata. The sequence goes on from BSBN01000798.1 coordinate 4,173,468, forward strand.
GCTTTTCAAAGATTCAATATACCTATCATAGAGGACTTGGGTGTTGATCCCTCATTTACAAGTGTTGAAAAAGAATCTACTGAGGCAATGACAGAAGAAGTAATGGACACTGTGAAGATAAGGGCTTGGAATCCTCTGCTCTGGAAGAGGTGGCCCGTGAACAAACAAACATCACTCCTCTAGTTTCCCCTGCTGACTCCGGATCCAAAGGAGAAGAAAGAATAGAGGAGAAAGAAAAAGAAGTGAAGGAAAAACAAGACGATAGTACTAAGGCTGCAGAAGGAAAGAAGACTTCAACAGATGTTAGTGGTAAGAGTGTAGAAGAGAAATTTCCAAGAGACAGCTCTAAGACTGCAGAAAAGAAGAAGAATCTGTCTCCGGCAAGAGACACTGCAGAAATTGTCAAAGAATTCTTAAACAAGGAGACAATGGAGATTGATGAACCAGAACTTCTACAAGGACCATTTGATTTTGATTCTCTTTCCCCAGTACAAACAATGAAGATAGCTTCATTTGCTAATGCAAAGGCAAAAGAAAAACTCCTGAAGTCTCACATGGAAGAATGTGAGCTAATAGAAGTTGCATCCGGAGTATTACAAAAGATCATGCCATCTTTTTAGAAGGATCCCTCAGCCTCCTCTTCTGGTAATCTCAAATCTCTAGTCAATAGTGTTAACACACATTTTGATTCCCTAGAGAAGTCAGCAGAAGATAAGGTTCGGAAGGAATTTTTAGCAAAAAGATTATTAGAGGTACAAGGATTAATAACTAATGATAGGAGGAATATGAATATTGGGATAAAAAGCTTAGAAAAAGCCCTTAAAGATGGTGGGGAAATGTACAAATTTTGTTTATCATGGTCCAAAGTAGCATTGGATATAGAGAAGAAAGTGAAAGAACAGGAGGACAAACTGACAAAACTCTCTAAGAATTTTGATCCTCTCTCCTCTTCCATAATAAATCAAGAATGTCAGACTATTGCAATCTTGAATGAAATCAAGAAGCTTGAGAAGGAAAAGAAAAATAGGATAAGCAGGTTGGGTGAACTTAGAGGGATAATTATCCCTAAGTTAGAGGCCATGCATGAGGCTATAAAAGAAGCTCAGACCACAGCCCAGACCAATGATCCAATAGATCTAAAAAGGGCAGATGCATTTGCATTCCTGTTGAGTGGTCACATCTCAATTTTGGATAGGATGAAGCAAAGTTGGGCAACAGAATTTGTTCACTTGAAGACAACTTTTAAAGACATACTTCAGTATATGTAAGTATGCTATATGTATATACTTACACAGCTAAGTATAGTTGAAATTTTTTGGAAAATTTTGGTGTGCGGACCCTAGCCTTTGCCATTGATGTCAAAGGGGGAGTGATGAGCAGTAAAAAATGAGGAATCCAGCTAAGGGGGAGCTCCAGAAAATGTACATAGAGATAGAGCATCAGCCAAGGGGGAGTATAATGTGACACTTAGTCATTTTTCACTAAGTGTTGCCATCAATGCCAAAGGGGGAAATTGTTGGCAAGAGACACTATATGGATTCATGAATGTTGTCATTGATGGAAACAAAGGTTATCCCACACATCTACAAGACATGATAAGTCTCTACCGAAAGTCAGATTGAAGAAATGTTATGATTCGGTAAGCAAGAACAGAGCAGTTAGTAAGGTCCGACAGTCAGGTCTGGATCTCTTAGAGGAAGTATCTTAGTGAAGTGCAGATTTGGGGAAGTCAAGAGGAGTATTTTAACTAATAGATTCCAAGGATTTAGCCTCCGGTGATGGAAGGGTGAAGAGATATGAGCACTTGAGTGTTGGGTTCCTATTTGGCAGAGTAGATAGAGGAAGAACTATACCGGCAGAGTGTCAGATCCAAATCCGAAAGAGATATTGCTAATGACTAATTTTCTTGAGGTATCATTCATGATTGGCTAACATGATTGAAGACTTCTACAAGCATATCCTTGGTCTACATTACTTGGTATGCAAGGATTCAACTAATAGACCAGAGTTTGGGATAATATTGACTATTCCAGATGCCGACTAGAAAAGTGTTGAAATCACTTGTGCGGATATATATGTATATACAAGATAGATTTATATGTGAAGGTGCATGTGGTGTATTGTGTGGTGTGAAGAAAAGTATAAGAGTAGAGTGAAGACAATAAGACAAGTCCGGAATGTGATAGTACAACAACATCAAAAGAGAGTAAGAATGAAGTGCAGCAGATCAGTTTATTGAGCTTAACCGGAACTGAACCTTAGCATGTGTGGATGCATCTCATCAGTTCAAACATTGAGTTACCCTTCTTTCTTGTAGACAATGAGTCTCTTGTAGGTAGTGAGCCTCTTGTGAGTAGTGTGCTTAGGCAGTGAGTCCTAATTGGCAAGTGCCATTTTGTATCTTCTATTCTTCTAACAGAGAATAATATCTTGGGTTAATCACCCCATGGTTTTTCCCTTAACCGGGTTTTCCACGTCAAAACCATTGTGTCACGTGTATTGGTGTTATTTCCATTTCATGATTATGTTTATTCATTTGATTTAATATTTCATTAACTGTTAAGGAAGTTTAAAAAGCTGTAGCAATTAAGATAACTAATTCACCCCCCCTCTCAGTTATCAACATAGCATTCATGTAAGAAGATACTTTAAAAACAAGTTTGAAAACTAAGGTATTCCTATAGCAGTCAGGACAAGAAATAATTGTAAGGAATAATGGTGTTTATCATAGAAGCTATGCGGAGAAGGTAATTCTGAAATTTATTAAATAGTCAAATTCAACAGTTGTTTTTAACGATAGTCCAAAATATCTTTTTATTTATAATAGTTTATTTCCACTACCTTTTTGGGCTATGCAAAATGTTATCTATTTCCAGTGATGGAAATGAAGAATTATAGTCATTTATTCATACTGACATAGTGTGTCAAGAGTTAGTAGTTTTAGCTTTGGCTAATGAGTTGCACTACTACAGCTGGTTAGTTGAGTTTAACCAATAAGACCCCAGACGAGACAAACTTAGAATTGAACTTGATGTGTGGATGTGGTGGTGTAACGTGTGATAATGATAGTTAGAAAGAGTTGATAAATTTAATCCTCTTTTTCTAGCCTCATTATTACCCTCATTTGGTTTTGTGTTGTACATATACTTCAAAATTAAATGGGATGCTAATCATTGACATTATGAGTGACAATGTTCTTGAATATGTCGCAGAAAGGTTCCCCATCAACCATCTTGTCTTAGATTACAATAAAGAATTTGTAAGATATTGTAGAATCTATACTCATAGATGAGAAAGATTTTAGAGGACAAGAGAAAGGATGAACTATTCTTGAAGGATGCTTTTAAAATTTTCCTCTAGCTTGTTTTGAAGGATAAGGATAAACTATTCTATGTTTCAAAGTTGCATGTAAGTGTAGCAATGTATCTTGTATCTTGTTACTATTTTTTGTGACAAATGTAAATAATGAGTTTAGGGTTTGCTAGCATTTATCCTCAAAAGAAATATGGTTTTGTGGATTCAAATTATTAAACAATTTTGACAAAGTGAGACAAATGTAAATGACCATTTCATTTTCAGTTATTGTTTTATTTAAAATCACAAATACATTTTAACATTTATAAATATTAAATCTATTCCAATATTATCTTAAATATATGTGCAATATATATGTGAAATGTATAGACTACAATACAAAGATAACTACTACAAATTTGACTTTAGTCTTAATAACCTCCTCAAAATGCTTTGTATACAACAAAAACTCAACTTCAAAACTTGGGCCTAATGACAAATTTAGTTAGTCGGTGAGGTAATGGATTAGACTTTCCTTCAGAGTGGTGATAACCCCTATCTTCTATGTATCCTTCCATGCTATGGATAATCTTCCCTATATCTACATTTGGTTGGGTTTCTTGCCAACCTAGCACAGGTGTTAGAATGATTGAAGGGTACCACTTCAAGCCAATCTACCAGATACCCTTCTCCTTCAAACCTTTTATAGATTGTCTTGCCCTAGTAATAGCTAGCTAAAAAATTTGATAACCTAAGGGCTCTTTTATTTTCAATCTAGGTGTGAGCTCGTTCCATCGATCCTTACAATGGTCTCTACTATTTGTAGTATGTAGCAACATTCCTTCAACTACCTTAATCACTTTATCCTCGGTGCCTTGCATCATGTCCATGGTTTCTTTATTAGTTGTAAATCTATATAGATTATGGAACACTTCCCTCAGCAGAATATGTTCCCCTCTTAAATTATATTTTTTTTCAAATCTCTCCATGTTGTCATACTCTTCTTATCCAATCCTCTTTCTATTTGTCCTTAGACAAATGAAAAAATGCTCTTAGCTAAATATCTCTCACGTACATATTAGGATTCTAGTCTTTATCATTAGATAAAATAAAGTTATGCAAATATAACTCACATAGCAGATTATTTTCTGTCTCAGCTTCACTTCCTAAATAAGAATCACAAAATGTTATAGGTGTATCTAGGTTTTCTGATGATCCTTCAATCACCCTTTTTATTTGTAGCTTGTGAAATTGTCCCTATAGCCATAATGCATGAAATCTCGTAGGGGGTCTACACTGTAGCAGTTTACTCACAAGAATTGAAATTAACTAAATTCTATCCCTCCAAACCCTATTTTCCTCATTCATCTTTTCATTTTCTATTTTTTCCTTTCTCAATTGCTATAATTTCTCCTTTTGATTGGTATATGTAATGAACCAATCATTTTTAACTTCTCCAATTTTCTCTCATGCTTCTTTACAATATTTCTTTCTTTATCCTTTACTTGCATTACATAAACTTCTAATTCTGTAACTTTGTTGTTAAGTGCCCTTATCTCGTCTTCTTATTTCCTAATCAACTCATGGGCCTCCTCTAACTCCATCAAACTTGTAGTAGACTCATTGAGCCCTACTACAGGTCCATCCTATTCAATATCTTCAGCAACAAGATCAACAAGTTCTTCTCCCTATTCTACCATAACTACCTTTGTTATAGGTGCCATTGATTCAAGTTCTCCTAGAATAGAGTATTTTTCTATAGGGATTTCTACTACAAGATTCTCCATCACAAAACTTTTGGCTACAATTGTTCTTCTCTTTCATTTAGTTCTCCATGGCATTGTTTCCTTCAAAATCTCCACCTCTGAATCAGATTGATCATTTCTCCAATCCTGTAGTATTTTTACTAGCCATGGCTGCTAAATTCTTATGCATCATAGATGAACTTATATTCAATTTTGGAGTAGGGGGTTTTGTATGTTGTTCATCTCCATGTTCAAATTCTTTTGTCCAAATATTTTGTCTTGTTCACTTTCTAGTATATACTGTTATAACTATAGAGGGCCTTGCTTTATCTCTTGGAGCCAGCCTTGTAGGAGCTATACTACTTGTTTCAATATATGTATCATAGACAGGGGCACACTCATCTTCCTTTGTAACATCCTCTCATTACACGACATGTGTTTCAAAAAACACTTCCCAAGTTAATTGGGGTTGCCTTCATTTCAAGGCCTCTATTACCACCAACTTAATTAACCCATGATGTGCCATGTATTTGACTTTGCCATTTTATACTTCTAGAGACATCTTTCTCAAGTATTTGAATAAAAAATAAGGAACATTCATGATTCTTTGATGTCTCAAATGCACCATTAAATGAAAATGAGAAGTATAGATAAATGAGTACCTTCCCTCACAAGTCATATACTAAATGAGAGCATACACCAACTTTGACCATAGTTCTGGTAGTGAGGTTCGCACCATTTGAGTTTGCTCTCTCAAATTCAAAAGTTCCTTGTGAATGCTTTCTAAATCTGGCCTACCAATGAGAAAATACGACTCCCCAGTGTTAGGCAACCCTGTAGTAGCTACAACCAACTCCACATCAAAAGGAAAATCAATACCCCTCATTATGATTTTATCCTCCTAGCATCCCATGCTGAAATCAAGGGCAACTTGGTCATCAAATCCCTGTAGTCGTTTGAAAAATTTAATCCAACCTGCCACCTTAAAAATGAGATAAATACCTAGATTTTACTTCAACTGGTCAACACCTCATGACTCTCTTCAATTATGTCCATCACCCATTGTGTTCAAATCTCTAGCCCTTGGCATCCTGCCCTTTGCAACCCTACCTACTCAATGTGGTTCCACACCATGCCTATTGTTATTATTTGTTATCAGACAAGTCATAAATAAGAAAAAGTGGCACGTGTAAGCTTTCTACATTGGGATTGGACAACTCACAACTGTCAAACTAGAACTTAGTAACTTGATAGAATAGGTCATAAGTACATGGTACTTTCTCCAAAAGTTAGAGTTGCACAAGCTTTTATGAATTTTCTTATAACTTTCAATTTCGCATCATACACGTGTTGATTGTTGAATATTAATTAATTTTTCTTGTAACTTCCTATTTCACATCATACACGTGTTGATTGTTGAAGATTAATTTCTCTTCATAATTCGTTGCCACCTTCTTCCCGATGTTTGAGAGGAGTTAAGACAAACCATCATCACAACTGATATTTGTAGCATAAGATTAATTCATTGTGTGCATCTAAAGGTTTTAGATCCTCATAAATGGACCTTCAACATTTTGCTATGAGCTAAAATATTGAATATCATATATTTTTGGGGGGTTTAGATATTAGGGTTGTTCATTATAATATCTTTGTGTTTTTGATACTTTGGTTATACTCCAACTAGGAGATATTTCATCGTAATCTAGTGATACCATTTCTTTTTGTTACCTCAAGGACTTTTTAATATAATTATCGATGTTTACACATGTTATCAAAAAGATAAAAATGAATGAAGACATCCATAAATATAAATTATAATAATGTTCATGCAAATTGACTATATTGACTATATTTTGAAAGGAAGACTGAGTTGGAAATTATAAAAAAGAAAATACATATTCTAAATTTTGAAGAAATTATTCGTAACAGAGTTTATTAATCAAGTTCATAAATTTTTCAAATATCTAGGTTGCTTGTGTTTGACATTTGTTGGGAACCATCTTCATGTTCTTTGTCTTGTGGTTCAACCAGATCCTTTGAAATCCTATTTGAATTATTTGGTTGGTCCCCTTCTGACTGAGACAAAATATTTGTCACAGCTCTTCTTTCACAAGTTGACTTCCAATTTGTAATATGTCTATCAAACATAAATGTTTGAACATTGCACCTAGTCGTATAGAGCTTCAAACAATTCTGCATTTTTTTTCAAGTTTGTTTCACAACTTTGACTTCAAAAATGATAAAGCGTTGAAAAATATTTCATCCTCCACTGAACCCAAAATCATTGTTTGACGCAGATTTGCAAGTTTGAAATAGAATATCATAGAATTTTTCTCAAACCTAATTGTTTCCATAACTTGGTTAGTGATCCATGTTCCAAACGATGGTCAAGCAATTTATACTATTAAATAATTGTTGATGTGAACCGAGCAGATTGTTTTGTTGATTTTGTCTTATCTATTATTCCTTCTACCTATACTCCATTTATTTCTACCATTCTACTGAAATAATCTCCCAAGTACCTCACCTTGCCCTAAAAATCACATGGTGAACTAATAGAGGACACACTTGTTGTCACCCAGACTTGCACCCTTGTTGTAGTTGTAAAACTTTAGCAATCTGGAGAAACATGGGATCTTTCCAAGGTCCGTGGGTCACCTGTGTTTGGAAAGAACCTCTAGAGAAGACCGGATTCCTAGTTGGTTATCACCTAAAATCTACTAAATTTGTAGAGGAAAAGGAAGAAGGAATGCTTTTTAAATGAAAGATAAAACTGGAAAACTTGAAAGATAAGGGTGATGCATCAGACAATAAAAGAAACCTTCCCAGAACTAAGAAAATGCACAAAATGATTGGATAAAACCAATAAACATACACAGATCAAGCTGATTTTAACAGAGGCAAGGAGCAAGAGATGACTAGAAGGAATTAAACATTCACAAACTCATCATTCTTTGATCACACAGGATTAAAATAGCATGAAGAGGTAAAATAACCAGCATGTATTCAATCAGAAGGCATGGTTACAGTCTAGGAGAAGTTCTGTTTGGAAACAAAAAGCCTATATTACTAAAACTTCCAATGTCCCCCCTTTTCTACATCTCCAGCTTATGCGTATATAGCTTTTACAATTTGACCTAAGTTGGTTACAATAAATTCACCCCATGGGTTATATCACGAAAATATTTACATCTGAAGGGACGTCCATCTGCAAGAAGTTATGAAATAAAAGATCTAGAACTAGGGCAGATAGAAGATATTTTGAATCTTCAATGTGAGGTGCTAAATCATTGACCTACACCCATAAATGCCATAAATATCTGCATCTGCATATCCCAAAAATGGTCGTTGAAATGTCCAGTCGATAGAGCATGCAAATCCAGATCTAAATTTTGAAAGTGATAATATCCTCCATAAAGCCCGCTAGATGAAAGAGGAGGCAAAAACAAACATATTTTCCTTTTGAAGCATGTCAAAATCTGCCAGGATGCGGAAGATATTCACAGTCAAAGTTATGGTCAACTGCGTTCTGCATCTCCATATCGCATATACAACTGTGGTATATATCGAGTTATCAGGGAGAATATGAGTTGAGCCGCCAATACACTATGGTCTCGCTGATGCCCCTACATGTGCTTTTTGTATATGCCTGTATGTGCAAATGTATATACATACAATCGCCAACATACAAAATTGACCTTGACCCTTGCATCACCATTTGTATGTATGCCCTTGCCACATGTCATCACTCCATTGGTCGCTGATCTGAAAAATGGGACCCACTGTTGAACAATTGCATGCTTTATCGACCATCGGAAAGACTTTAAACTAAGTCACCGATGCACTAGGTCTCGTTGAAAATCCTTATATGTCTCCCCCTTTGTATATAAGATTGTATATGAGATAGAATCACATATAAGTACAATGTGGAACTCGAAGGATTATTGGCCATGTTGGAACTTTGGAACAGGTCAGGCCCTTGTATCTTTTCTTCTTTGTATCTCGGCATATACAATGCACCTAACATACAAACTGCAGACCCCACCTTTGAGTTTGCCAATTTTCACTTTCCAGTTGGGTCCGCTTTATATATTGCCTTTGTACCTAATCTTTGTATATCGCATATACAATGTGAAATACACAAAGGAAAACTGCATACAAACCTATACATGAAAACATTTCATCTCGGCATATACAAGTGACCTTTGTATATTGTTTTGTATATGACTCTTGTATGTGCAAACATACAATGCGAACATTCATGCAAAGAAGACATACAAACACTTGTGCCTATATGAACCAAAATGCAATATCTTTCTGGTCTGGGCCTTGTGTCTCAAGATTGCATATGCCATTGTATATGCAAATGTATGTGCAAAGATACAATCATGTATACATGAAAAAAGTGGACCCCACCTATTGTATCCCCCTCCTTTGTATGTGCGCATGCATCGGCTATCGGGGAGACCCTTAGCTAATGCACCGATATGCAAAGTCTCACCGAAGATGCTTTGTATGTCCGTTGATGTACATTTTGTCTTTGTATAGTGTGCCTCTTGTATCTTCCCATTTGCATCTTTTCCTTTGTATACTACCTACATACAATGGTGAATGTATATGCGAATATACATTTGAAAATGCATACAAAAACACTAAGCATGAAACTGAGAAGTCCCTACGATGGAAAATACTTGAAGCTAAAATATTTCTGGGTTTTTCTGGGTTTTTGGCAAAGGTTCTCATGGTGAGATTTTTGGGATTTTTTTTTGCAAGGAAAAGCATGAATAATTAAAGGATTTAATCTTTGTATGGTCACTTTCTAAAGGATATTCAAGGAATATACAAGGTGAACTATTTAACTCTAGATAGAGGAAAATAGGACACCATCTTGGTGACTTCTAAGGGATGTTTGCCTGCTAAACAAATAGATCAGTGGCCTTCTAGATCCATTGGGCATAGGGTAATATAGAAACTTAAAATATATCTTTGACAAATAATCTTGACCTTAGTAACTTAGCATACAGTAATGAAGAACACTTGGAAGACCAAAACCAAAACAAAAATGATGAAAGAAACCCCTCTAAACTATTGTGCCACAGCAAGAAACCTAATCTACTGATTTACAAGGCGAGTCATACCTCAAAAACACCTCTTCAAGTGTATCCCATTGACTGGGATAGGCAAATTTTCTCCATCCATGCTTGATAACTAAAATGCTTTGTGCTCCTTGCATTCAGTAATGATAAATGGGCCACTCCACATGCTGTCAAACTTGGAGTGTTTTCCTGGCCTGCTTTTCAACTCATCCCATTTGAGTACCATATCAGCCTCCCTAAAGATTCTGAGAGTGGCTCTCTTATCAAAAACTCCTTTTGTCTAAAGCTGATGACACTCCATAGCTTTCATAGCTTTATCTCTGATCTCTTGAAGCTCCATAAGTTGAGCACATCTAACAGCCATGGGGTCTTCTTCTTCAAACATCTCCAGCTGATTCATGATATCTAGTGCTAGCAGCTCCATAGATACAGGCAATCTTGCCTCTTTTCCATAAACTAACATATATGGGGAGTTTCCAATAGACCTCTTGGGAGTTATTCTATTTGCCCATAAAGCAGATTTCAGATTGGTGTGCCAAGTCCTTTGGTTGTCCTCCATTGATCTTTTGATAATCCTTATGAGATTCTTATTTGTGGTTTCAGCCAAACCATTACCCTGTGGGTAATAATTTGATGAAGTGTTCAGATAGATTCCATTCTTAAAAGCCCAGTCAGTTATTTTCAATCCAACAAAGGATAAAGCATTGTCTAAGATAATTGACTCAGGCACTCCAAATCTGGATACCAAATCATGATAAAAGTTCAAAACAACATTCTCATTGGATTCCTTCAGAGCCACTGCTTAAGTCCACCTTGTGAAATAGTCTATTGTTGTAAGTACCCACCTATGGCCTGCACTTGATGATGGGTTAATGGGACTTATAAAATCAATGCCCCATCTCATGAAGGGTTGTTCTACTTGAATTGGCTGCAGAGGTAAAGTTGGCAGCCTTTCTTTGCCTGCAAAAATGGCACATTTTACACACTTTCTAGCCCATGCATGGGCATCCTTAAACAAGTTGGGCCAGTAATATCCATCTCTCATTATTTTCCAAGTAGTAGTCCTTGGGGCAAAATGACCTCCTGTTGTTCCATCATGAAACTCATGCAGCACCTTTGCAGTTTGATTATTGTTAATGCATCTTAACAACACACCATTAAAATCTTTTCTGAAAAGGATATCATTTATTAAAACATATGGAATAGACTGTAGTCTAAAATATTTTTTCTTGGTTCTATCTAACCTGCTAGACATTCACCAGTTTGCAAAAAATGAGTCATGTCATTAACCCAACTTGTGCCCACTGTTGCTGTACCATCCTGATGTTCATCTTCAATGGTCAGAAGCACCTCTTCTTTCTTCTCTGTTTCATTTTCAGACCCAGTAGCAAGTTGTTCACTGAGTCCTATACCTCTGATGAGCTTGGTTATCTTGATATCTACGTCATATTCCATGACTTTGGTAATCCAACAAGCCCTTTTCTCATTAACATCCTTTCTTAATAGAAACTCTTTTACGCCAGGGTGAGCAATCATCAAATGTACCTTATTATTAGAAATAAGATGCCTAAACATCTTGAGACTCTTTACCACCACAAGGACATGTTTTTCAATGAAACTATACCTCTATTCATACTCTTCTAATCCTTGACTAAAGAAAGCAAGTGGCTACTCAAGGCCGTCACTTTGCTGTTGTACCAGAATTGTAGAAATTGTATCCAAACTGCCATAAGCATACAAGATAAAATCCTTTGAGAAATCAAGATTTATGGTGCAGGAGCACCTAACACAAGGTGGCCTCCATGAGGCATTTAAGTTCATGTTCTGTTTTAAAACAAGTTTTGTGTTGTAATAAGGTCTATATGACCAATGCATTTTTCCTTTCTGTTTGTAAGTCCCTAGTGACTTAGGTCACTTTTGTCAAGTTGTTAGTTTTAGATAGTTGGAATTAGTTAGTTTTCTCCCAGCCGCTTGGAATCAGTCTCCCATCCTCTTGGAATGGGTTGGTGTTCCTCTGGCGAGTTTATAAAACCAAGGAAATGAACAAGATCAAATGTATTGTAATTAGATCGAAGAGGAGATTGAATGTAATTGTGTGAATGTAATTGTGCATTGTGTTAAGGAGAAATCAAACTATTCTATGTCATCAAATTATTTTCCATTCTCTATAATTACAAATTGCATAGCTATAGATTTCTTTTCCTTTTTGTACTTCTATTGTCGCAAAATGTCAATGTGAAGCATTCCACTGGTGAGATTTCTGTTGAAATTAGTGGAATGGCTTCATTGTACAATATTTGTTTGTTTCCTATTTTGTTTCATTGTTCAACGGTGCAGATGTTCCAGATCGAGGGTTGTACACAATAGACAGCCTAGCCTCTCCATGTGCTAGGGTTTGATTGGAGAAGTTGGAGCTGTTATTGGTGAGACAGAGACCATCGGTAAACCATTTCTTGCTCAAGGCGATAGTGGTGATCTGGCCGATCGAGTTATATCAGGGTGACAAGGGGCAATGTACACTGACAGAGTAATTCTTACTGACTGAGGCTCCCCATCATATTGGTATCAGAGCTAGCGAAAGCTCTGGGCAGAGGTGTTGTGTATTTGATTTATGTCACTAAGAAGGTAGATGAAGAATTGCTCGTGCCATCTAATTACGAGAGGAAATAAGATTCCTATAGTGTGTGGGTAGACGATGATGAGGTATGTCGTGACCATTCACCAACAGAGGTTTGGCTGGAAGAGGGTCCAGAGTGAGGCCATTATGAGAGAGTGGTATTGCATCCCCAGGATCTGCTGTTGGACGAGAGGAATGGGTCTGTGAAGCAGCGTGTAGGATGGACATCTGATTGAGCATTGTGTTGTAGTCAAATTGAGGATTTGTAGGAGTGTTGGCGTTTGGTGTTGTCTATGAATGTTTATGTTAGACAAAGAAAGCAAAGGAGAGGCTAGCGATATGCCTCCAAAGGGGTTGACCACCGAAGTGGTCAAGAAATTTAAAGAGATGGAAGAGATGATCAAAACTGGACTTAGGGAAGCACTCCAAGAAGAATTGAAGGCAATGAAGATAGGAAAAAGGATAGAGGAAGGTTCAAATGAAGAAGAAGAGAGAGAGGAAGAAGCAAAAGAACAAGAAGAGGCAAAGATACTGGCTGAACAAAAGCAATTCCTGGAAGCCATCAAGGTAATTGGCAAGGACTCTTTGTAGGCTCGGATAAATATTCCCATGTTCAATGGAAAGATGAATGCTAATGAAGTTATGGAGTGGATTGAGGCTCTAAACAACTACTTTGAGTGCAAAGAAGTTCCTGAAAGTAAGAAAGTTAAGTTTACAAAAACTAAACTCAAAGGTGCTGCCTTTACATGGTGGAGTTACACCCAAGGAGAAGGGGTAAAGAATGGGAAGAGTATGATATCTTCATGGAGCAGAATGCTAGAGAAGATCAAGTCCCAGTTCCTTCCATCTGACTATGAGGTGTAGATTTCTAGAAAAATGTAGAATCTTAAGCAAAAAGATATGGATATGGCTACTTACACTGAGGAGTTTCACAAATACACTCTTCATTGTGGGTACATGAAGGATGAAAAAGACAAAGTAGCAAGGTATTTAAATGGTCTGAGGATCAATATTCAAGATGAGATAAGTTTATTTACCCCTGAAACCATGGAAAAATGCTTTCAAGTAGTATTAAGAGCTATAGAGAAGCTGAAGAGGAAAGGTGAGCAACAAAGTAGAGGAAGAGGTGACATAAATTTTAGAGGCAGTTTTGGAGGAAGAAGTCCTAACCAGAGGCCTAGTGGTGAGTCTACCCAAGAAGAGCAAGTTGGAGACTCAAGTAGCAGAGGAGGCTACCAAGGAAGGAGGCCAAATGAAGGAGATGAGACAAATGGATTAGGCAAAGGATCCAAGTTCTCCAATATGAGATGTTATAACTATAGTCAGATAGGGCACCTGGCTTATAAGTGTCCAGAGAAGGCCTCAACTTCTCATGGCAATGAGAGAAGAACCACATTGACTCAAGAGGATGTAGGGAGTGTGACATCTCCTGAAGTGAATTTGACATCAGAAGTGGGAGAAAATCTGATGATCAAGAGGACATTAACCAAAGCACCAGTGAAGACTAAACCATCACAGAGGAGAACTCTTTTCAAGATCAATTGCAAAAGCAAAGGTAAAATATGCAAGGTAGTCATAGAAAGGATTCCTCATCAAACTCCTTACAGAGCATCTTGGGTAAGTGATAGTCAATCACTTTTGGTAGATGAGCAAGCATATGTTGATTTTGAAATTAGAGAATATAAGGAGAGAATTTTATGTGACATTTTGCCCATGGAGTGTTGTCACCTACTTTTAGGTAGGCCATGGCAATTTGACAGGCAAGCATTATATGATGGATATGCTAACACATACACCATCAAGAATGATGGAAAGACTTTTGTGATGACACCATTATAGGAGGATGCTGAAGCAAAGAAGGCAGCCAATATCATTTTGGTGGGTAAGAAAGAGTTTGTGAAGATCAATGAAGAAGAGACAAGGATAGTTGAGGATGCCTCAAGGAGTGGGGTTACCAAAGGTCCAAGTTTGAAGGTGATTTTAGATCAGATGGTGATGTCTAAAATGGATCAGATGAAGGTCAAAGAGCAGGTCTACAAGCAACCACAAGTTGATTGGAAAGAAAGAGATGCTATCATAGTAGGGACCATTGTATGTCCTCTAGAGCCAACAAGAGTTGACGAACAATCATATTCTACCATAGCCGCAGTACACGAAACATGGACCAAGATTTTGAATGAAGATGTTCAGGCAGTTATGATAGTAAGCAATCATAGCATACAACATCCAAGTTTGGTTGCAAGCACTCACTCATGGCAAGGTGTGAGTAGAGCCTATAATGCTAGGCATGAATTTTTGATTCCATGGAAACAAGTTGTAATCCAGAGCTCGTGGGGAAGGCATGATGCAGAGAAGGATGACGGTGGTGCAAGACATAGACTCAACTCATGGGACATGAGTTCTTTTCTAGGTGGGGTGTATGGTGCAGGAGCACCTAACACAAGGTGGCCTCTGTGAGGCATTTAAGTTCATGTTCTATTTTAAAATAGGTTTTGTGTTGTAATAAGGTCTATACGACCAATGCATTTTTCCTTTCTATTTGTAAGTCCCTAGTGACTTAGGTCACTTTTGTCAAGTTGTTAGTTTTAGATGGTTAGAATCAGTTAGTTTTCTCCCAGCCACTTGGAATCAGTCTCCCAGCCGCTTGGAATGGGTTGGTGTTACTCTAGCGAGTTTATAAAACCAGGGAAATGAACAAGTTTAGATGCATTGTAATCAGATCAAAGAGGAGATTGAATGTAATTATGTGAATGTAATTGTACATTGTGTTAAGGAGAAATTAAACTATTCTGTGTCGTCAAATTATTTTCCATTCTCTATAATTACAAATTGCATAGTTGTAGATTTCTTTTCCTTTCTGTACTTCTGTTGCCACAAAATGTTGATGTGAAGCATTCCACTGGTGAGATTTCTGTCAAAATCATTGGAATGGCTTCATTGTACAATATTCATGCGTTTCCTATTAAATGTTTCATTGTTTGGTGCTGCAGATGTTCCAGATCGAGGGTTGTGTACAGTAGACGGCCTAGCATCTCCATGTGCTAGGGTTTGATTGGAGGAGTTGGAGCTATTATCGATGAGACAGAGACCATCAGTAAACTGTTTCTTGCTCAAGGCGATAGTGGTGATCTAGCCGATCGAGTTATATCAGGGTGACAAGGCGCAATGTACGCTGACAAAGTAAGTCTTACCGAGTGAGGCTCCCCATCAATTTACCAGAGTTGGTGCAGCTGATAATGCTTCTTTTATGGACTCAAAGCTGAGTTTGGCCTCTTTTGTCCAACTGAAAACTATATTTTTCTTTAACATAGAGGTCAATGGCTTCAATAAATTTGCAACGTCAGGTATAAATCTTCGTAGAAAATTAATTCTGCCAATAAAACTTTGTAGTCCTTTCTTGTGACTGGGTAAAGGGAACTCCAAAATATCTCTTACCCTTTCTGTATCAATTATAACTCCCTCCTTTGACACAATGTGTCCTAAAAGCTTGTCTTCATGCATAGAAAAAATACATTTCTTGGGATTGAGAGATATCCCAAAGTCTTTACATCTCTCAAATACTTGTTTTAGATGGGATAAATGTTCAGCTGCATCCTTAGAGAAAACTATGATGTCATCAAGGTACACAAGTACCAATTTATAAAGCAAACCTTTGAAAGCCATATCCATAGCTCTCTAAAAAGTAATGCCTGCATTTGATAGACCAAAAGGCATCCTTTTGTAGGCCATGGTGCCCCATTTGGTGGTAAAAGTGGTTTTAAACTGATCTTCCTCCTTGACTAGCACTTGATTATAACCGAAATATCCATCAAGTAAGGAGAATCTTTCTAAACCAGCTACTACTTGCAGAATTTGCTCTATTGAGGGCAGCAGGTAGTGGTCTTTCAAGGAGGCTCTATTAAGGTCTCTAAAGTCAACACACAGTCTAATCTCTGATAGACTTAGGGCAAACAACTGAGAGGGGGTGAATCAGTTGTCCAAAACTTTCTTCATTTTCAACACTTATATTCACTTAGCAGTATAACAATAAATCAAACATGAAACTTAATGCATTTAATCAAGAGCAGAAACACATCAACACATGAGACACCAAGATTTTGACATGGAAAACCCGATTAAGGGAAAAACCACGTGGTGACTAACCCAAGATTGTATTCTCTGTTAGAAGAATAGAAAAAACAAAATGGCACATGCCAATTAGCGCTCACTGCCCGAGCACACTGCTCACAAGAGGCTCACTGCCTACAAGAGACACACTGTCTACAAAAGAATAAGTATCACATACTTGAACTGGTAAATAGCATCTTCACCATACTTGAGTCAGTTCCATTTAAGCCCAAACCTTCTGCTCTGCCTTTCACTCTTTTCCTCGCTACCACACACTCATCTCCACAAGTCACACTCTGAAATAATTTTGCAATCCCTTATTTATAAATGACATCAACTTAGGAACAAACATCTAAGTCGATAAACATCCACAAGAACATCTGCAAGATGTATAATTCATCTAGTCGGTCAGTCACATAAAGAACACCATCATCTAGAAGTTATTCTTCATTTCTGGGACCCCAATTCTAATGCGAACCATAAACATGAATTGACCATGATCCAAGGACCTCCACAAACTTGCCTGAAACACCAAGAACATCCATACTTCCTCTACTTACTAAAATCTTTCTCTCCTTCATTAGGAACCTCAAGAACACAGTCTGCCATTACTGTCACAAAGGAATAGATACTTGCGGACCTTCAAACCACGAACCAATCGAGTTAACACACCACACAGACTTCCCAAACACTTCCTCAAATCTGCAGAACCGAAGAATGCATTTTTGGATCTCACCGGACCTATCTGTATCACTCTGTCATCACTGAACATCTGTCGGAACCGGTTTCACTTGAATTGCCATAACTTCTTCATATCTTCATGCGGACCTCTGAAATCTCTACTGCAACATCTTAAAATACATATCTACAAACCTTTTAATCTACATCCTCCGATCCTCATCGTATCTTGGACTTTTACCTTATGTCATCATTATTCTTCATTGTTCTTAATTGAGACTAATTTTCTTAATATCCTCAACACACAACTTATCCAACCTTATCATTAATGTAATAGGAGTATGTTGACATCAATGACAACACCGGTTAGGCCCATACTTGCAACAATCTCTCCATTCTTTTTCCTCACAGGAACAAGATTTGAGACCCAAGACATGTGCTTGTTTAGAAAAATGATATTTCCCTTGATTAGCTTGGTTAATTCTTTAATCATTAGAGGCTCAAGTTTTGGATTTAAAGGTCTTTGTTTCTACCTTACAGGTTTTGTACCTAGCTCTAACTCTATAGTATGCTGGGCAATATGAGGGTCAAACTTCCTTAAGTCTGAGTATTCCCAAGCAAACACATCTTCAAATTCTTGACAAAGAGCAATAAAAGCTCTACTATCCTCAGGTGAACAGATTTTACCAATTTTGAGAAGCTTACCTTTAAAAATTTTTAGCTCCTCGTAATGCTCATCCTTGACCTGCATACTGGTTTTGCTCTTCTTCAGCTGATCATCAATACCAAAAATGGATTCCAAGGTTACCAATCCTCTGGGTAGCTTATTAGTTCTTAACTGAACAACTTGATCATCATCATATTGTTGTTTGAGTTTGTTCTGATTTATCACAGAAAACTCATCCTCTTCTAACAGGAAATGTAGAATCTGCTCATCACTCTCAAAAATCTACCAATGAATGTTATTGTCAGGGATAGAGGGCCTATCAACTATTTTCACATGAGGCTGTACCTTTTCTCTTTGAATATCATTGGAGATATCAAACTGAGCCTCAATTGCAGCTAACCTATCAACATGATAGTTTTAATTTCTTGGAATAGAGATTAGATTGAAAGCATCAAACTCCTCAATCATATCCCATACACTATGTTTATAGCATTTCAAAGCATCATTCTTTGTAACATGCAATACCCTCACTTGATTTACAATAAGTTCACTATCCCCATACACCTGCAAACAACCAATTTTCCTCTTTCTTGCCAACTGCAAACCTTGAATCAACCTTTCATACTCAGTAGTGTTATTTGTACATGAAAAAGAAAAGCAGAAAGCAGAATAATATCTATCACTTTGTGGAGACACAAGCATTGCACCACCACCAAATCCATTCCTATTCCTAGAGCCATCAAAGTACATTTTCCATACTTCATTTTGTTGTTCTATCTGTTGTTCTGCATTCTTTACTAGGTTTGTAATTTTTGTTTCAGGTTCGTGCAGTATATAAACCCCCATACTGGTTTCTTGAATGTGTCCTTAAGGATCATCTACAATATTTTCTAAGGCCCACTCCTTTAACAGCACCTCTGGTATACTTTCATCTTGTAGTTCTTGAGCAGCAACAAGCTCAGGATCATCAGAAATAATGTAATTTGCATTAACATCACTTGGAACATAAGGCTCTATGTGATATTTGACAAGCAATTTAGATTTTAGGGTACTTTTGTGCCATATCAGGTCCTAAAGAACATGTGGGACCAGTCTGAGGATAAATATCCTCCTATCTTGGCTATGAACTCTCTTGACAAACAAATGGCAAAATGAGGAGGTAAATCTATGATGAACACCTCTAGAGAAATGGAAACATTGGGACAGTATGCAGAGTGAGACCTAGATCTTTTATCACACCTATAGTGTTAACAGCTGTGCCATCTAGCTGGAGCACACCCTTCTCAAGGGGCTGGTATTTCAATCCTAATTGGTTTGCAATCTATTTTGGCATTATAGAACTACTTGCACCACTATCCACCATGTAGTTATGTACCAACTTGTCTCCAATTATTAAAGACACAAAAAATGGAAGTGGTTTAGCACTCTTGTTTAGCTATCTTCTGTTGTCCTGGGATGAATTGGTAAGAACAGTTCTAGTCGAGTCAATAGTTGCATAATTTGACACTTTTAAATCAGACAAGGCAAATTGTAACATGTCCTTTTGACCTAGGATGGCTAGGGAATCCCACATAGATATTATCACATTCATCTTCTTCATATTTTCAATGATATTAAAAGGTGGAGTGACGTTTACCTTCTGAAGTGACTTTGCAGAGGCAATATTAGCTTGCAAATGAGGTTGTTCCCTGACAGTTGCTTGAGTATTCCTTTGCAAAATATGGGGAATCTGGGATGTAGAGGAATCAGCAGGTCCTTTTCCTTTGTTTGCTTCTTGATCTATCTCATAACCCCTCTTTTTAGCTCTTGTATTTGCTGCAACTGAAGTATTATTACTATTTACGCCATAGAATTCATCTTCCTGCCAGTTTAGGAAGGTAGAATCATTCTAAGGCTGCTCTTGCTACTGTACAATCCCATCATTAGGTGTGTTTGGCTATTAAACTACAACATTTTGTACCATTAGAGCCTAGTTTATCACTCTATTTGAATAGGTTGCCTGACTGTGTGGCTGATTACATGGATAACACCATTCATACTTGGCCGCAAGGTTATTCTAAATAGGGACAAGGTCCCTAACTGCATTAATGGGTATGAGATTGTAAGGCTGGAAAGGCCTATGGTTAACATTCTGCCTGGCACCCTGGTAATTTCCTTGATATGGAGGCTTGTTGGCTTGGTATGGCTGGTTTTGCCCCTGATAAGGTTGATTTTGCCCTTGATTGTGTGGTTGATAAGGCTATCTGTTCTAGTACTGCTGCTTTTTGATGTTCACTAGTTCATTCCCAAAAGTTTGCAAGATATTCTCTATTTTCTGTTGGCTATTTTTTATCTCGCTTAACTCTTGTGATGAGCTAGAAACAACAGTCTCAGGATTGGCAATACTTGGTAATGTTGTTACAATAGGTAAAAGGGCAAAATATGGTATTGGCAAAGGCATTGAAACTTGAATCTTGGCAAAAATGGGCACTGGTGGTCTAGGTGCTATTTTTCCAGCCTGAATCAAGTTGTTTTATGCTCTAATAGTTATTTCATATGCATCAGGTAGACTAGTACCTCCCAACGATTGTATCATTACTGAAATATCACTATTTAAAGCTTTTAAAAAATACAGAAAAGCATACTCTGATGGAGGCCTTACCATGGTAGGAATTCTGTGCCATATCTTCTGAAACTAGAAATTAAAATCCATCATTTGCCCCTGAGGAGCTCTCTTTATTGTAGTCAGTTGTTCAACTAGCGATAAGTTATCCAACTTATCCTAAAATTGTTTATTCAATTTATCACCTAGATCATCCCAAGTTGCAATGGTTTGCACTAGTAAACTCCTAAACCACTATAAAGCTTTTCCTTTAAAAGAGGTAGCCAGTAGCCTGATGGCTACATTTTCTTGGGTTACATGATGAACACCACATAGAGAAGCTATGCCTTTAATGTGCTCAATTGGGGTAGTTTGATCCTCCCCTATAAAATAGGGCAGGCTCTTCAAAGCTGCCATGGGTATATTATCATGCACTACCAAATTCAATGGACTCCCCCATCAAAAGCCACAAAAGGCTGATTTCTTGCCATTGGAACAGCTGGAGGTAGGTTTTCTTGAGTCGGTACAAGTAGTACAAGTACCACTGGCCTAAAACTTGGTGGAGTGGATTGTATTCTTTTAGAAAATGGAGTCCTTACCACAGCTCTACTTTGTCTTCTAGGCAGAGATAGCTACAAATAATCAAATGAACTCGAACTTCGAGTTTGTATTTTTCTAATAAAATGTAACAGTAGTACTGACCTACCTATCTTTCCTCAGTATGAGTCACCAGATATGCAACAAATTGCCTCTTAAAAGACTGATAATGTTGGTAGCATATCATAACCAGCAAAAATAATTATAAGGTCCCATCGGGCATGCCAAAAACTTTTGTCACCCAGACTTGCACCCTTGCTATTGTTGTAAAACTTTTATCAATCTAGAGAAACATGGGATGTTTCCAAGGTCCATGGGTCACCTGTGTTTGGAAAGAACCTCCGGAGAAGGTCGGCTTCCTAGTTGGTTATCACCTAAAATCTATTGAATTTGCAGAGGAAAAGGGAGAAGGAATGCTTTTTAGATGAAAGATAAAACTAGAAAACTTGAAAGATAAGGGTGATGCACCAAACAATAAAAGAAACCTTCACAGAACTGAGAAAATGCACAAAATGATTAGATACAACTAATAAACATACACAGATCAAGTTGATTTTAATAGAGGCAAGGAGCAAGAGATGACTAGAAGGAATTAAGCATTCACAAACATATCATTATTTGATCACACAGGGTTAAAATAGCATGAAGAGCTAAAATAACCAGCATGTATTCAATCAGAAGGCATGGTTACAGTCTAGGAAAAACTCTTTTTGGAAACAAAAAGCTTATATTACTAAAACTTCCAACGTCCCCCCTTTTCTACATCTCTAGCTTATGCGTATATAGCATTTACAATTTGACCTAAGTCGGTTACAATAAATTCACCCCATGGGTTGTATCAGGAAAATATCTGCATCTGAAGGGACGTCCATCTGCAAGAAGTTAAGGAATAAAAGATCTAGAACTGGGAAAGATAGAACATATTTTGAATCTTTAATGTGAGGTGCTGAATCATTGACCTACACCCATAAATGCCACAAATATCTACATCTACATATCCCAAAAATGGTCGCTGAAATGTCCAGTCGATAGAGCATGCAAATCTAGATCTAAATTTTGAAAGTGAAAATATCCTCCATAAAGCCGGCCAGATGAAAGAGGAGGCAAAAACAAACATATTTGCCTCTTGAAGCAGGTTGAAATTCACCAAGATGCGAAAGATATTCATGGTCATAGTTATGGTCAACTGCATCCTGCATCTGCATATCACATATACAACTGTGGTATATATCAGGCTGTCAGGGAGAATATGATTTGAGCCGCTGATAAACTATGGTCTCGCTGATGCCCCTACATGTGCTTTTTGTATATGCTTGTATGTGCAAATGTATATACATACAATCGCCAAAATACAAAAGTGACCTTGGCCCTTGCATCACCATTTGTATGTATGCCCCTGCCATGTGTCATCACTCCATTGGTCGCTGATCTGAAATTTGGGACCCATCACTGAACAATCACATGTTTTATCGGCCATCAGAAAGACTTTAAACTAAGTTGCCGATGCGCTAGGTCTCGTCTAAAATCCTTGTATGTCTCCCCCTTTGTATATAAGATTGTATATGAGATACAATCGCATATACATACAATGTGGAACTCAAAGGATTATCAGCCATGTTGGAACTTTGGAACAGGTCCAACCCTTGTATCTTTTCTTCTTTGTATCTTGGCATATTTCATATCAGCCTATACAAGTGACCTTTGTATTATGATATTTATTTCAGGGTTTAACTGCGTAGTGTTTGACTCAAAAACTACGCAGTTAAACCCTGAAATAAATATCATAATTTGACATGCTGCGAAAAATGACCTTTGTATATCATTTTGTATATGACCCTTGTATGTACAAACATACAATGCGAACATTCATGCAAAGAAGACATACAAACACTTCTGCCTGTATGAACCAAAATGCAATATCTTTCAGGTCCGGGCCTTGTATCTCAGGATTGCATATGCCATTGTATATGCGAATGTATGTGCAAAGATACAATCGTGTATACATGCAAAAGGTGGACCCCACCTGTTGTATCCCCCCTTTGTATGTGCGCATGCATCGACTATCGGGGAGACCCTTAGCTGATGCACCGATATGTAAAGTCTCTCTGAAGATGCTTTGTATGTCTACCAATGTATATTATGTCTTTGTATATTATGCCTCTTGTATCTTCCCCTTTGCATCTTTTCCTTTGTATACTACCTTGTATACTGCCTACATACAATGGCGAATGTATATACGAATATACATTTGAAAATGCATACAAAAATACTAAGCATGAAACTGAGAAGTCCTTGTGATGGAAAATACTTGAAGCTAAAAGATTTTGGGTTTTTCTAGGTTTTTGGCAAAAATTCTCAAGGTGAGATTTTTGGGATTTTTTTGCAAGGCAAAGCATGAATAATTGAAGGATTTAAGCTTTGTAGGGTCACTTTCTAAAGGATATTCAAGGAATATACAAGGTGAACTATTTAACTCTGGATAGAGGAAAATAGGACAACACTAATGGCATTCCAGTATTAAGGATAAACTATAGTCGTTGCTTCCAAAAATTTATCCTGAGGAAAGCACTCTCTTATCTCAGAAGATAGACTTCTACAATGTATTCTTTACAGAGGACATGAGATCTTTAAAATCCTCCCTTGTAACACTTTTTTGTCTAATCCAAGAGCTCTATCCAGCTTTACTGAATAGTGTAATTCTATCATATACCCATGCACTGATGCACATAAATCACCTACATCATTGTACTCCATAAAGTTATTCGAGTGTTTAATGTCTATCATTAATTTCCAGCTTGCAAACTTTAGACCCGTAAATGCTTCAGATTGATTGATATATAGATTGTTCAAAGTAAGGCATACCATTTTCCACAGCTTTAAGTATTCTACAATGTACATTGTTCTATCTTGTGCCTTCTTTGATAGAACATTCATTTAATCCAACAAGGGAATAATCCTAGATAAAGTCAATAGAATCTCAACATCAGTGAATATTGCCAACATATTTGCTTGATCTATGTGATTTTCATAGAATAGGCCCAGCAATGGTCAGTACTCTTCAAACAATTTATTTGTTGGTCCATGTAACAATATCCACCTAGTATCCACATCCTTAAGTAGCTTGTTACCCAGAGTAAGTCCTTTGAAGCAAATCTTTGATACTCCAAAAATATTTTTGGACTTCTACAAAAATATGTATACACTATTGCAAGGTGTGACCCTTGGTCTCCTTATTCAACGCTATGTTGCGGTGGTTTGCAACAAGGGCTTAAGTGCCTCCCGTGCTTGTTAAGTCAAGTGGTTGTATCGGGCAATAATAGGTTGATCTTTTGGTGCAGCGACAGCTAACAATTGGTATCAGAGCCGAGGTCATAGGTTCAAACCTCGCGCTTGCGCTAGGAGGATTGTTGCAAGGTGTGACCCTTGGTCTCCTTGTTCAGTGCTGTACTGTGGTGGTTTGCGACAAGGGCTTAACCTCCTCCCGTGCTTGTTAAGTCAACTGGTTGTATCGGGCATTAACAGGTCGATCTTTTGGTGCAATAGTAGCTAACATACACCTCGCATACAAGATCTTCAACTTTGGAAATAGATTAAAACTGGCTTACAATTTTAAAGCCAAATTCATTATGTGGGCCATGCAATGTATGTTGATCATGTACGATAAACAAGTTGTTTGTAAATTAACAATAAGACTATTTTTGTGACCTTGCATGATTGATGCCCCATCTGTACCAACACATACAAGCTTCCTTGTGATTGCCAAATCATCCAAGCCTCCAATATCAATCAAGCTATTTTTGACTCTTTCCATATAAGGTTAGCAGAGGTAGAATTCTCTTTCATTTTACAAACTATAAGTAGATAAGGTTGGCGAATATGATTTTCTATAATATAAACATGCATACACACCCAAGAAATATTGTTAATGGCTATCACCTCATCCAGAGACAAGGAAAATAAAATCTTCTGACTCAATTTCTTGGCTATATCCTACCTCTCCACCATAACTAGACACTAAACCCATTCCTAACCGTTGTTGATAGACCAATGGGAGAGTGGAAAGTTGGGAACTCCAATAAATTGCATTAAATTCCTAAATTCTAGAAAGTCTATAAATGGCCGACCTCTATTTAAAATATGGAATATAATTGTGAGTTGTACAGTTTTGGATAAATGACCCACTTCCATGACCTTTCCAAATAGAGAAGATATCTTGGAACCTCCAACAATGGTAAGTCATTCCTATGATTGCATATATTCTTCATACTCGGTTGCATTTCAAACATGAGCACATTCATCTTTCATTTTCCAATGCATCACCAACTTCAACTCTCCATTTACATTTTACCTTTTCATAAACTTTACCTACATGCTTCTCAATAGTGTCTAGTTTTAGTTACAGCGTCTTGTCTTTCTTTAATTTCCAGCTATACATCTTATAGAGACATAGTTTTGGCATGCCCTCTCCATCTTCATTCTTCACAAGTCCAATGAACGGATACTTAGAAACCCATTCAAGCTGAAAATTTCTTGACATGCCTCACTAACGTGCTTTACATTTGTTTGAAAGGATTTCAAACTCGGGTTCACACAACCAGTACCCTGGACATTTCCCCCTATGTGATCATCAACACATTATTCACACTTTCATTGCCAGATTGGACCACATGATTGCTACCTCCTTCAAGATTTTGTTTTGACGCCTCTTCATTCCTAAGGTCCTTCCAATAGAATTCCTCAATCTCAAGTAAATTTTCCTCATTCTTTAATTTTGATGGGCCCTCACCCATTGTAGAATACCATTGTTGTTGATTAAAATAGGACTTTATGGTTACCTTCTTTCTCTTTCATGGGGCTCCTCTCACTATTTGATTTTTGAGATTTGAGGATGCTATCTTTCTTTGACATTGTTAAAAAAGTGTTAAAGCACTATTCTCGAAGATGCAAATTCAATCGCTACTAAATGAAATGAAGAAAATTGAACTTCTTATAGAGAGAAACCATATACTGCCAAAGCCAATAATATTCGCCATTTTCAACTCCCCAAAAGTAAAAAAATCACCATTTCATGACAAATCACCACTAAAATTTTCCCTGTTCCCAAGGTGATGAACCTTGGAAGGTCTTGGTTCGACATAGAATTAATCTTGTTTCAAATAAGGGTAAATGATAGTTTGTTAATTGGTGGGATAAGATACTTCTTGCTTCTTATTTTAAAATTAAAGCTTCTCCTCCCCTTTAGTTTGTTTAGAAGGCATGGCAACAGGTTTGTCATTTAGTTTTTCTTCCTCATCTATCCGGTGGAATAGACACATTCAACACCATGGTCAGCCGCTTGCTATGAGTTTTCAAAAACAAGCCCTTTATATGTTCAAAAAGGGTGTGTGACAATTTGGTGACATTTGAGATTTTCATGTGTTGAATTGGGCCTCTTGGAAGGGGGTTAAATCTCAATTTAAATTAAATAATAACTAGGAACAATTCATTATTTTTGTTCAGTTGTTGGTTCCTTTAGAATTATCCATGAAAATGAAAATGTGTACACCTATTCCTTGTAATTTCTTTAGAGATTGGCGATGGTTGTCTTCTCATCATTTCACCACCTTCCCTTTGAAGAAAATCTACACTAGACTCCTATATATTTCCTTAAATCCTAGATTGAATATGAAATGGAAATTTAGATTTAGTGAGAGGTTTTGGATTAGACTTAGTTACTAAAGTGGAAGTAGATGCACCATTCATGGCTGGGAAGATATTACATTGCAAGTTGCCTATTGGAGACAGATTGAAATGTATTATGATCCAACCAACCAGTTCCCTATTTTGTCATTGCAATGAAAGTATGAGACGTTTTTTGTTGGGATTGCCTCCTTGCTTATTTTCAATGATTTACCTGCTATTTTTAATCATGACGTAAATTGGAAAGAGGCTTTACTATGCGTGGGTTTGTTGATTTTGTCAAATAGACTATTTTATTGCATATTTGGAAATTTAGATGCATGGCATTGTTTTCTAAATGTGACATTCATCAGGAAACAGTAATTCTAAGCCTTTATACTAGTTTTTTTTTCAATTGCATCCTTATTTGCTCAATTACAAGATAATATGAAGAATTTAAAGGACAACAATCAATTACAACTTATTAAAAATTAGTTGTCCCATCTCCAAAATAGGAAGATTGTGGTTTCAAAACATAATAAAGAAATCCAGACTTTTTGAATATGTTGATTTTGTTGGAGTACGCAAGACACTGAGAGGGGGGTTGAATCAGTGTCTTATAAACAGACTTGTTTTTCACAACACCTAATTAACTTTTACCAACTATGAACTTCAACCTTGAATGGTGAAAGCGAGACATTCATTTAAGAACCAAGATGAACTATCAAACCAACTTGTGAGCTTGAAAAAAATAGAACAACTGTTTGTGAACTAAGGAATCATTAGAACAATACATTAAGACAAACAATAGAGGTAGATTGTTACTTCATTAGATTGAGATAAGTATCAAAGTATTATGCATTTGTACTAATTTACTCTGAGCATCATATAACAGTTAAATTATGAAATAATGAACAAAAAATCATGAGCAAAACAAGTAATCATGACACAGAGATTGTCCTGAGTGGAAAACCCTCTGGGGCATAAAAACCACTCAAAAAATGCCTCACTGGCTTATTTAATGAATCTCATTAATTATAGGCCTCACTGGCTACAAAATGCCTCACTGGCTACACAAAATGCCTCACGGGCTACACAAAATGCCTCATTGGCAAAGGTCATTTCTTGTCTCACTGACTTGACCTTTCAATACATGTTTCAATCATGAAGAAAAAAAAATATAGAGGGACACTATGTTTCACTGATCCTCAATCTCTGATCTAATATCAATGATAATGCATTCAATCATCTATCTTCAACATTACATCAGGTGTATATACAACCACACACAATTTCTGTTCAAAGCCCTTTTTATACATTTCACAATGTCTTCCTCTTCTCATGAAACAGTTTAAGCAATAACTAAAATTCAAATCATAGTGTAGGGTCAAGTTAACCCAACATAAACCAATGTCATTACTGTAATATATTCTGGAAGAATCAAAATGTCACTATTGTAACAAAGTTTGTTGTCATACAAGTGTGAGCACTCAACCATAGTTAAGTGATTCAAACTAGGTTGCAACACAAACTATGATAGAGTGGTCAACACAAATTAACCACAGTCCACATATACTTTCAGGAACACTGTAACCAAAGTCTAACTGTAATCTGTCAAGAAAAGCATTGAAGAACTGAACCATGGTAAGAAATCCTTTTTCTTTGCACAAAAAAAATTCCACTAACCACAGAACCAAACTTAACAGTTTGTAACCACAGGTCATCATAACTAAGAAAGAGTTTTCAAACCCGAGAGAAACCTTAGGGTGAACCTCCAAACCCTAGTAAAATAACTTCCAAACTGCTTCAAAGAAAGATCCCACATCACAGAAGAAAAGAAACAATTATAACTGTGCAAGGATATCACAAGTATACAAGAAACATGTAGAGAGCCTTTCCATAGTACCACAGTCAACCACAATGACTTCATTTTCAAATAACTGAAACAAAACCCCTTCATAAATGTCGAAACCCTAGCCACATTAACAAGAATATTCACATCCTAACAATAAATAAAAAAACTCTGTGTAAAAAGTGTGTAAATTTTGTTCCAAAACAAAATTGGAGAGAGCACCTGTGAGCCGACAAAAAAGAACTGTAGAAATCAAGTGTGCTCAAAGTCAACAGTATTAGCTCCATCTTTGTCACTTCAGGGGATACCTCAGACAATCTTCCTTCAAAGATTCATATAGTCTCACCCACATACTTTCATGATTGCAGCAAAAGAAAATGAAACCCTAAGACAAATTCCATATTCGAAGCTCATACTTTGCCAAAAGATGCAATGACTATCTTTTTGCCCAAGTTTAACTCATGCAACCGGTGATTCAGGAAAACCCTAAGGAAACTGGGGAAAACTTATTTATCAACATCAAATGACCGCTTCACAATTGCCAAAACTTGTTTACCAAGTCACCTGAAGCTTCTTGAAACCTTTTGCAAAAATAATATTTCATGTATTTCATTTGTGTCCTCGGCCATGTGTTAGAGAATATCATTGGGGAACCACACTTCCAAAAATATTTGTCACTCTATTATTTCAAATAATGCCACATGGTATTAAAACATTAAAACTTGACTATATGTGCAATACCCTCAAGATAACACATTATGCTATGCCAAGTCAACAACAATACTTTGACCAAGTTTGACATCACTGCCAACAAACAATGTGTCATGAATATGCCAACAAATAATGTGTATGTGTATATGGGTTTGTCACCATAACTGAAACAAGGTGATGCCATAGAACTGAAACAAGATGCCAACTGTATGTTCATGAAATCAAAGTCACCATGAATAGCAACTATACATACCAACTGTATGCTCATGAAACCAAAGTCACCATGAAATGCCAAGTCACTGTCAAATGCCACATTGTCAAGGTACCATGGCCAACCATATCCAATCAAGAGGGATTGTGTCTTTGACATCAAGTACAACTGAGGACAACAGATTCTACAGGTGTACAGGTGAGCAGCTATTTAATTCAAGGATGCAATCTGGTAATGCAGTTGTTTTCAGTTTTCGGGCTGCTTAGTGTTGTAACAGGACCTATCTTGAGGTGGAAGTCCTTGCCATTCGTCACTGTTTAATGACAGTGGAGAGCATTTATTCCTCTATTTAGCGCAAGGTTTCGTTGGTGATTCTGGGTTGCATTGGTCTTCTCTTGGGTTTTCAGGGGAAGGAAGTCATTTTATGCTTCGCCACAATGGCTTCGACAGGGGTTTTTGGAGGGTTTTTGGCTGGTTATTTTTGCTTATAATGCTCAGTTTTGAACTGAGATCTACAGATCTGCTATTTATGTTTATGGCATAGTCATATATTGTGCTCAAACAGGGTGTTTGCTGTTACAATTCCCATTTTTTCTTGGTGGTCTCTCTATGAACAGCATTTGGCAGTTGGGTGCCTTCAAGGCTATATACTGGTTTTCTATTATGACGTATGGCTCTGTTTTGGCAATATTCTGGAACTGTCTATTTTATCCCCTGTTTGACTGTTCCAGGACTTTCCTGTGTTAGTCCGTGTGGTGGATTTGTTGTCTGGAGGTTTGTGTGTTATTTTCTGCTCCTGCTT
Source organism: Cunninghamia lanceolata (assembly GCA_027924645.1). Taxonomy (NCBI): domain Eukaryota; kingdom Viridiplantae; phylum Streptophyta; class Pinopsida; order Cupressales; family Cupressaceae; genus Cunninghamia; species Cunninghamia lanceolata. The sequence continues at coordinate 4,204,084 of BSBN01000798.1, forward strand.
TTCGTGGCGGTCATGGTGTTGAATATGATTGGGAAGGGTTTATGCTCAGTATCAACTTTTTGGAATATCTACGGCTAATCGAGATAGAACATGCATGGGTTTATTGGCATTTTGTTTGGACAAAATATAGAATGTTACAGCAGTTGGTAAACAAGCTTGCATTTTTTATTTTTTTATATTTCTTGACCTGTCCACTATGTAAAGACTGTCAGAAACATTTGATCAAGCAATTAATATGAGAACCCACAACTGATCTACAGTACTAGTGTTGGGCCGTGAAATTTCAGAGTAGACTCGTCTTTTGATGACATGAAAAGTTGAACATCATTTTCCCCTGTGCTAAGGAAGCACAGTTGTTAATAGTTAGGGCTTGACAATAGTTTTTGTTTTGTTTTAGGATTGCTGTGCTAATTTGTTAGGCAGTGGCTCCTTGGCTGCAACTTTGTGCATGCCTTGCAGTATTTGTTTTCTGTTCTGTATAGTTGTTTTATATTTTGAGTTTAAAGAAGGATTGTTGGAATGTGAAATCAGTTTTACTTATTCCAGCACTGACAAGTAGTTTTTTTTTTATCATATGACAGTGTAAAATTGTATGGGGAAGTGCCATAAAATTACATGCAGAAGTACCACTGGTGCTTTTATGCATGAAAATCTATCTTAGATTTTTTTTATGGAAGTATCCATATTACATAGATATGGGCATCTCTGCCCTTTTTATCAAGCTGATTACAACATGATGAGTAAGCATACATCTAAACCAGAAGCTGATTGTCTGTTTTTTTGCTCCTTGCAGTTCTCCCGATTCCTTGTTCCCTGCTTTTCTTCTTTGTTGTGTGGGGGGCTTCTCTGTTCCCTGATATTCTGAGTTAAGGGGCTGTTTGTGACTCTCTCTTTTCAGGTGTTGTGTTCAGCTGCTGCTGCTGCTGCTTCAGTGCTTGGTTTGGCTGTATTGGTTTCCCATCCGTTGGAGACTGATCTCACCTTTGCTGTTCTCCGTGGGTTCTTCCCCTGTTTTTTTTTTACAAATATTAATTGGTTGTTTTTCACGTTTGGGTTCGTGGGCTTTCTGCCCCTTTTTTGTTGGTGTTTTTGATGCCTCTTCTGTCAGGTCTGTTTCTTGTATTGTATTGTAGGGCCTTCTGTTCCTTTGGCCCCTGTTTTATCCAGAGGCCCCTGTTTTGTCTCTGGACATCTTGTTGTTTGTTTGGCGGATTGGCTGTTCTGATTTCCTTATCTCTTTTGTTGTGGCAAGACATCTGATCTCTCCTTTATATACGGGTAGGGGCCCTTCCCCTTCTAGTACATTAAAGAAAAATTAACAATATGAATTTTGTTTCTACGTATACTGTTAAATTGAATGCAGTTTAAACATATAATGCCCTAGTACAGAAAAATTATAAACAAGGCTGGGTGCAGAGATAAAGTTCTGGGGCTTTATCAAGGCGGTAAGGCTAACCCAGGTTCGAGCCACGGCCTGGCACCTCAATAATGGCCTTTCTTCCAGTAAGAAGAAAGAAACTCATAAACATATTTCTCTCTACCAGTAAGAAGAAAGAAAATCATGAACATCTTTCTCTCTACCAGTAAGAAGAAAGAAAATCATAAACATTCATATATAAAAATATAAACAGACCAAGTTTATTAAAATATATGTTTAATACATATGTTCTTTATGACAAGCCTATGCATAAGCAGCATATCAAGCAATTTAAGAAAATTGCTAATTGTAAAATAGCATTAAAGCATTTTTTAAACAGTGAGGATTGCCATGGCCTCCATAAAACATATATTTCAATATATCCTTCTCTTAAATTTATACTTCCCATAGCGGTTCCCACATCAGCATTGGATCCACCTCCTCATACATGTTATGTTCATTTTGTTGTGAGGTGGAACATAAAACATGTTCAGTATCATGAGATCCAATGGCGACAAGGGATATAGGCTTCTCATGTGTAAGACGCATATTCAGGAGTTCTGCTTGCGTGGCTGCCAACTGGGATTCCAGGTCAGCAATCCGCTTCTGCAGTTGATGGGTTGCTCTTTCACAGCCATAAACAGGGTCCTCCACTCTTGCTGTTGCTTCATACACCAAACTATTTACTGCATCTGCTCTTTGCCAGCTTTAACATCCTATTACAATACCACATCAAAACCATGAATTCCATTATCTGCTACAATAAAGGCATCTAACTGTTTTCCCACTTGTAAAGCATCTTAAAAAATTACAGATCAATGACTAGGGAGTTTCAATTTTGGGTTGGTCTACATAGCAAATACTATAGACTGTGGAGGGATAAATCTCTACTATTTGTGGTATTATAAGAATCAAGCTTAATGCCTAAGAATGCAAATGCACAGGATTCAAGCCCATGAAAGTGATTCCGTCTGGTGCCATCTTTCATTTTGCCATGCTTAACTAGACTGTGTTGCTTCTCTTTATAGAAAACCCAACCAAGTTTTTCTCGACTTACGACAGTAACTTAGATTACATTAACACATAACCAGATGGAATTCTTTTACCCCGTTTTTTCTTTGTATTTTCCCTCTGACAATACTTTGGTGCAGGATTTCACACTTCCATATATAGCAAGTTAAATTATATGATGTAATAAATTTTAAACTTGTAAAATACGTGTAAAATTAAAAAACTGTCCACAGATCATCAAATTTCAAGTTAATTTTTCAATATTACATTTTTTTTTCAATATTACATTTATATGTATTTGTAGTAAAAAAAATGGTCCCCAAATAATCAAAATCCAACCTAATCTTTCTACATCACACCCATTTCACACGTATTTGGAGTCAAAAGATAACAATATATTTAGTCCAAAGTTTTTTAGAAAATATTTTGACTTTTTTTATGAAGTAGGCCGTCCACGTATCATCAAATTTCAAGTTAATATTTCAATATTACATCTACACTGTCTGGTAGTAAAAAATGGTGGGCAAACTATTAAATTCCAAACCATTCTTTCAACATCATAGCCATTTCACACACATTCCTAGTCAAAAGATCCAAAGTTTGTTTTTTTAACATTTTGGATTTTTTTGGTAAGGTACTATGATTTTTTAGTTGTATTTTTCTTTCCTTTCTCTAGTCATTGTGTTTTAAATTTTTTTGGACTGTTTTTATGATATATGAGTGTGTTGTAAATAACTGCACTCTAATTTGATAAAAAATAATATATTATGTTTTATATTGGGAACATTTTAGTTTTTGTACGTCATTATGATTTTAATGGTTGTATTTTCTTTTTAGTTGTCTATGTATTTATTCTCTTTTGGATTGTTTCTTTGATATATAAGTATGCTATCATAAAGAACTGCAACTTAATTTAGTACAAAAATACTATATTATGATGTTAACTGAACAAACTTCCACAATTTTAAAGAATTGTTTTTTTGTTAGTTGTTTGTGTATTTATTCTCTTTTAGACTGTTTTCTCTGATATATAAGTATGTGTTGTAAATATGCTTTTGTTACTCACCTGGAGTAGAAAAATGAAGTTGAGTTGCAGCTTGTCTATTCCACAACTTTTTAGTATGCTCACAACAGATTGATCAAATGCCACTCCAAAGGACAAAAACTTGCAAATTCGCAATGTATGATGAAATGGGTGAATCCAAAATCTAATGCCGGAAGAGTGAATGGAGTATTTTTTTTTGCATAAATACCACTCCATACTACATAGTCATACTACGTTTTGCAATGGGCAATTAAACACATTAACCCTAAAAGACCTATAATTTTGATGCGATGGACCATGTTTTATAAGAACAGCCTATATACCATGTCTATAATAAATGTTTTTCCAAATATAGTTATCATTGCATGGCAATATTACATGTTTTCCTAAAATTCACTAAAATATTATTAGCGAATGCACCATTGTTTGCCCTTAATTGATTATAATTTCAGTGGCAATCATGCCCCCTTTTCCTTAATTCCATATAATTTCATTGGCCATCACACCACTATTGGTTTCCTTCTTCTCCTTAGTTGTTGTCCCTGATGTTCAAACACATGGTTTTGTTGGTTTTATGCTGTTGGGTTTCATGTGCTCTTACACCTTGCACTTTGTGGTCTATCTTTGTTTTCATGGAATACATGACTTTACTATGTGATATTAGTTCGTCAGCTTGGTTTGATAGTTTGGTTTCTTTATTGATCACAAAAGCTCACAAAAGCATCTTCAGGATATTGATGGTGGACAGCTTGGTTTCTTTGTCATAAGCTATCTTATGATATTGTTGGTTTGTTACTGTTTGCATAACATTTCTTTTGCTCGGCTGATGCTTCAGGGTTTGCCTATGTGGCCTCTATGATATTTTGTTCTACAATATTAGGTATTGATGTATTTTTGATCAGATTGTTAGCACTATATTTTAGTGAGCATTGCACTATTATGGCATCATTCTTTGATCTTGGGTTCACGTTCCGTATAGCTTGGATTGACATCCTTTATAAGGCATCTTTATGTCTTGATCAGTTCAACATGGGTTGGCTTCTTTAATCATATTCACATATTATTTTGTCCCCATTATGATGCACAAACGTAGTGATTTTGACACACATGGCAACAATTTTATTTCTATGGTCTATAGTTTGCAGTATTGTTTAAGTGATTCACCATGGTCAGGTGTATCTTATATCAATTTCCTAGTGAGCACCACATGTTACACATATTCTTCATCGGCATGTTCTTAAGTGTTGACCTCCCAAACAGGGTTATGAAATTTTCCATATGGTAAAATGCAAGTTTTTCAACGTTGAAAGTCACCGGTCTTTGTAGGGTTACCTGCAACTCCGGTTACATGATGACTAGTGGGAAAAATGGCAGTCTTTGTTACTCTTTCTTCATATGATAATGTTTGAGCTTCGGTTATATGCTCCATTCTTAGGGTTTCATACCCTACACAGAAATGATGAGGATAGAAGTTCTGGATTTCACAGCAAACGGTTTGACTTATGACAACAAGTGATACTGTTATGATTTCCCTTCTCTTATGTCAGCTATTTTTGGATTGTGGCAGTTATGATTACTCTTGCATGAAGTTTTATTTTGACAGTTATAGGCTGTTGTGAATGATTAAGGGAAATGTGTCTTTTGAAATATTTTTTTGAAAAGAATATATATTATTTTTTTTCACTACTAGAAATATTTAATATGAATCGGGGTTTCAACCTTGGTTAGGGTTTTGACAAACATAAACCATGACGATATTGTTCTGTTTATGATGAGCATTCAGTATGTTGTTTATGAGACTCTGTGACTCCAGCAAGACATATCTTACCCTGTTTTGGTTAAATAACTGAAAAAGAAAACTTTCTAGGTATTTGATTAGAAAAACTATTCGACAGTTGTGTAACCTCTAGAAATTGGTTTTATCTGAATAACAGAGAAACAAAACAATATGTTTTTTTGTATGTGATATATATATATATATATATATATATATATATAGTGTGTGTGTGTGTGTGTGTGTGTGTGTGTGTGGATAATGTAGTGTGTACAAAAATTGTTCATGCATTATTGATATTATATAAGTAAGGAATGAAGCGAAACAGAGTATCCCTCTGTATGTAAATTTTCATATGATAGTCTTGTTAAAAATGCTAGTGAGGCAAGTTGTAAGCCATTGAGGCTTGTAATCAGTGAGATTTTAAGCTAGCGAGGCACTTTTTCAAGTGGTTTTATGTCAGGGGCTTTCCATTCATGACAAATTCACTGTGTTTTAATTTCTATGGTATGCGTTCAATCTATTGTTGGATATTCCAATTTTTCTGCACATAATTATATAGATTTATTTTATTCTAGGAGCACATGCATTTGATCAATTCAGTTGAATGTATTTATTTGGAATGCAAATTAGAATCTGTAATTATTTCTACAAAAAAGCAAAAAATATCTAGGATACTGATTCACCCCCCCTTTGAGTATCCTCACCACTCTAACAAGTGGTATCATATCCAAACCCTTTGTCTTTAAGGCCTAATCAGCCTAAGGGGATTCCTGGTTGAGTGGTAACCATGTCTTTTTAAGATGGTCTTTCCTCATCCAAGGCACCATTATTTGATGGTTCATATTATACTTTCTAGAAATATAGAATGACTCGTCATATTAAAGCTTTAGGATTTGATGTCTGGGAAGCCATTGAAACTAGCTATACTGTCATAGGCAAACCATCTAATGCTGATGAAAAAAAGGCACTTGATTGTGACTCAAAAGATGCTAGTGCTATTTGTTGTGGTTTGACTAATGAAGTCTTAATAAAGTTATGGAATGTGATACAACTAAAATTATTTTGGATAAACTCTCAAACATTTATGAAGAAGATGAAAACATTAAATAGGCTAAGTTACAAGCTCTTAGAGAAAGGTTTGAAAGAATGAGAATGAAAGATGATGAAAAGATCGCTGAATATCTTCAAAGAGTTCAGGAAACTATTAATAGTATTAGAGGTCTAGGGGAGAAACTAGAAGAGATAATTGTAGTTAAGATGGTCTTACAGACCCTAACTCCCAAATATGACTCTAAAACCTCTGTGGTTGAAGATAAAGATCCAAAAACTATAACTATTGATTCTATTCTAGGAGTCTTTACTGCATATGAAATGAGAATGGAAAATGAAAACCCCAGCAAAGAAGTTAAGGAAGTAGCTTTTAAAACTATGAAAAAAGAAATTGAAATTAGTCATGAAACTGAAAATATCAGTGAAGATGAATCTATTTTTGTTAGTAAACTCAAAAGAGGCTCAAGTAGATATAAAAGGAAAATTACCTTTTAAATGCTTTAACTGTGGAAAAATAGGACATTATGCAGCAAAGTGTCATAATCTAGAACTTGACAGTGGACAAGAAGATAATAGAAAACAATATAAGAAAAAATCTTTCAACTTTAACAAGAAAAGTACTTTCAAGAAAAGGAGTCTAATTACTGGAATAACTGATAGTATGTTAGAGGAATCCTCTGGTGAAATAGATGAAACACTCTTCATGGCAGCAATTATTATTGTTCCAGAAGAAGAACAAGCAGAAATGTCTGAAAATAAAGTTGACTTAGAAGGAGAATTAAAATGCGCTTTTGGTGAAATTAGAAGGTTTAAAAAGGAAAATGGAGTGCAAAGCAATTTAATATCTGATCAAGAAAAACAATTTTCTAATTTAAAATTAAGTCTTGAAGAAAACAAAAAAACTCTTTTAAATACTCAAGAATAGTTAAAATCCAAGGATAAAGAATGTTGTTCCAAGGAGGCTGAGATAGTTAAACTAAGAAGAGAACTTGAAATGTGTAACAAAAGTGATAAACTTGCCGATATGCTAGGAAAACAAAAAAGAGTATAATGACATGACTGGTCTAGGCTTCTCAAAAGGCCAATGCTCTAATGATAATTAGTTTAAAGGTAAAATGCCTTTTAGATTCTCTGGTTATTATTTTTACTATTATCAATATGGGCATAGAGAAATTGAATGTAAGTTTACATTTAGAAAGCAGCCCCATTTTCTGAATGGCAAGACTTTTAATTTTTTGAACAAAATAAGATGCTTCAACTATAAAGAACTTGGACATATTGCCAAGTTTTGTAAATCAAAAAATATTTCTTTTACTAAGAAACCCAAAATGAAATGGGTACCCAAAAATAACAAGGCTATGATTGTCGAAGTTGCATTTCATGCAAAGAAAAATGAAATCTAGGTTATAGATAGTGGATGTTCTCATCATATGACTAGGGATAGAAGTAAATTTACTTCATTTGAAAATTGTTCAAGTGGTTCAGTTAAGTTTGGTGATGATTCCTGCTTACAAATCATAGGAAAAGGTACAATTATTTTAGAAGATAACACACCTCTAGAAAATGTTTATTTTGTTGAAGGTCTAACTCATAATCTGTTGAGTTTGAGTTAGATTTGTGACAGTGGATTTGATGTAGTTTTCACATCACAAGGCTACAAGGTTCTCAAAAATTTAAAACAGGTCATTGCTTCAGGTTTGAGAACGAAAGCTAACATTTATAATCTGCATGGATCTACTAATGAATGCAAAAATAATTTGTCCTTTATGAGTCAAATTGAAGAAAGAAAACTCTGGCATAGGAGGTTGGGGCATATAAATTTTGATAACTTAGTTAAAATCAGTTACAACAAAAATGTTAGACCTATGCCTACTATTTCTAAGCCTAAAAATTTGATTTGTAAAGAGTGTCAGCAAGGTAAACAAACAAGAAATGTTCATAAATCTAAAGAATGGTTTTCTGCAGAACCTCTTCAGTTGGTTCACACTAACTTATGTGGTCCAACCAGAACAAAATCTTTAAATGGTGAAAGATATTTTATATTATTCATAGATGATTACACAAGAATGACTTGGGTCACTTTTTTAAAGCATAAGTCTTAGGCTTTAGAGAAATTTAAGATTTTTAAAAGCATGGTAGAAAGAGAAATGAATTTAAAACTAAAATGTTTAAGGTTTGATAATGGAGGAGAATATACTTCTACTGTTTTTCTTAAATATTGTGAAAAATATGGCATAAAAAGATAGTTTTCAGCTCCTAGAACACCTCAACAAAATGGGGTGGCTGAAAGAAAGAATAGGACAGTAAAAGAGATGGCTAGAACTATGCTTCAAGATGCTAGACTATCAAATGCTTTCTGGAAAGAAGCAGTTCATACAGCAGTTTACACCTTAAATAGGGTACAAGTAAGGGTCAAAACCAGGTACACATCCTATGAACTTTGGTATGGTAACACAGCTAATGTATCTTATTTTAAAATCTTCGGCAGCAAATGTTATATAAGAAGAGAAGATCATCTAGGAAGTTTTGAATCTAGATGTGATGAAGGGATCTTTCTAGGTTACTCTACTCATAGCAAGTCTTACAAATGTTATAATAAGAGGTTAAGAAGAATAGTTGAAAGTTCTAATGTCAAAGTGGTTGAGAATTTGCAGCAAGAACAACAACCTCAGTTTCAACAAGTTGAAGAAATCATTCAAGAAGAACCAAGCACAAAAGAAGAGTCAGAGAAATCTGAAGAAGAATCAGATCCCGGAGTACCTCAAGGGCAATCAGTAAGTCCTAAAACTAACACTCCTTCTAAATCTTCTATTTATACTCCTTCCAGAAGATTGTTGCAAAAGAATCATCCAAATGAACATGTTATTGGTGATTTAGATTCTGGCATACAAACTAGAAGAAAAACTGCTCAAGCAAATTAGTAGGTTCATATTTGTCTAGTGTCTCAATTAGAACCTAAAACCTATGCTGAAGCTAGTCAAAATGACTTGTGGGTTCAGGCTATGTTAGATGAGTTAACCTAGATAGAGAAAAATAACACTTGGAAACTTGTCCCAAGACCTAAAGATAAAAGCATTATTGGGGCTAAATGGGTTTTCAGGAATAAACTTGATGAAAATAGAATTGTTGTTAGAAACAAAGCTAGACTGGTTTGTAAAGGTTACTCTCAAATAGAAGGCATAGACTTTGATGAGACCTTTGCTCCAGTAGCAAGGTTGGAAGCAATTAGATTATTCCTTGCATTTTCAGTTTATAAAAACTTCAAAGTATATCAAATAGATGTTAAAACAACATTTCTGAATGGGGACTTAGAAGAGGAAGTTTATATGGACCAACCTGAAGGTTTTGTTTGCATAGATAAGCCACATCATGTGTATAGGTTGAAAAAGGCACTATATGGCCTTAAACAAGCTCCTAGAGTTTGGTATGCCAAATTAGACAAACACTTACAATCACAAGGCTTCACTAGAGGGGGTGCTAATAGTAATCTGTATTTTGTGACTAAAAATGATCACATCTTGATAATGGTTGTATATGTTCATGACATAATATTTGACAGTGATGATGATGAACTAAGTGCATACTTTCCACAAGTTATGACATCCAAATTTGAGATGTCAATGCTGGGTGAACTTTCTTTCTTCCTTGGCTTAAAGTTTCTTAGTTAAAAAATGGCATTTTCATTTCTCAAACAAAATATGCCAAAGACATGTTAAAATGTTTTCAAATGGATGAATGTAATCCGGTAAGTACACCTATGGAAACTGGCTGTAAACTAAGTACTGATGTAGATAAACTAGATATTGATCATACTTTTTATAGGTCTATTATTGGCAGTTTGTTGTACTTGACTGCTACTAGACCTGATATAATGCATGTTGTCTGTCTGGTAGCTAGATTTCAATCTACACCTAAACAATCTCATTTAAATGCTGTAAAAAGGATAATTAAATATGTTCAAGGAACATTAGATTATGGACTGTGGTATCCTAGACATTTAGATTTCACACTGACAGCATACATAGATGCTGATTGGGCTAGCAGTCTTGATGATAGAAAAAGCACTTCAGGTGGTGCTTTCTTTCTTGGTGGAAGGCTAGTTGCTTGGCATAGTAAAAAGCAAGATTCTGTTTCTCTATCTATAGCTGATGATGAATATATTGCAGCCACCTCTTGTTGCACTCAGATCCTCTGGATGGTTCAGACTTTGAATGATTACAAAGTTACTATTTATAAGCTTATCAGAATTCTTTGTGACAATGTCAGTGCAATCAACATCTCTAAAAATCCTGTGATGCATTCTCATACCAAGCATATTGATATCATATATCACTTTCTTCATGATAAAGTTCTTCTTAATGATGTTATGTTGGACTATGTTTCTTCAGCTAATCAAGTGGCTGATATATTTACTAAGCCACTTCCCAGAGCAGTTTTTGAGGGTCTTAGGGATAAGCTTGGGGTTCTCTCTTTTTCTTCTTTGCATTAATGCTTCTCAGATCTTGGACTCAGGGGGTGATTCTTGCATATTTCTGTGCCCTGACAGTTTCCAGCTTCATGTACCAGTTCTCTTGGGTTCTCATTGACAATCTCTTCAGTTGTTGTTTATTTCTACTTGCTATTATTTCTTTCTGGTACTGATATCCTCTTCTTGTTTCAGATCTTTTGGATAATTCTTGGTGTTGTGTAAGTCTTGGTTTGATTGATCTATTCTTCTTTTCAGATTTTCTGTATATTGTAGCCATTTGCTTTTATGCCTTGCCTTTGTCTTGATGACAAAAAGGGGGAGAAGAATCAAAGATGTTGTTGCTGTGTTTTCATGTTTTCCCATCATGGACAAAGGGGGAATATTGTTGGTTTCCTTCTTCTCCTTAGTTGTTGTCCCTGATGTTCAAACACATGGTTTTGTTGGTTTTATGCTGTTGAGTTTCATGTGCTCTTACACCTTGCACTTTGTGTTCTATCTATGTTTTCATGGAATACATGAATTTACTACATGATATTAGTTCGTCAGCTTGGTTTGACAGTTTGGTTTCTTTATTGATCACAAAACCTTACAAAAGCATCTTTAGGATATTGATGGTGGACAACTTGGTTTCTTTGTCACAAGCATTCTTATGATATTGTTGGTTTGTTACCATTTGCATAACATTTCTTTTGCTCGGCTGATGCTTCAAGGTTTGCCTATGTGGCCTCTATGATATTTTGTTCTACAATATCAAGTATTGATGTATTTTTGATCAAATTTGTTAGCACTATATTTCAGTGAGCATTGCACTATTATGGCATCATTCTTTGATCTTGGGTTCACGTTCCGTATAGCTTGGAGTAGCATCCTTTATAAGGCATCTTTATGTCTTGATTAGTTCAACATGGGTTGGCTTCTTTGATCATATTCACATATTATTTTGTCCCCATTATGATGCACAAATGTAGTGATTTTGACACACATGGCAGTAGTTTTATTTCTATGGTCTATGGTTTGCAATGTTGTTTAAGTGATTCACCATGGTCGGGTGTATCTTATATCAATTTCCTAGTGAGCACCACATGTTACACATATTCTTCATCGGCATGTTCTTAAGTGTTGACCTCTCGAACAAGTTTATCAAGTTTTCCATATGGTAAAATGCAAGTTTTTTGACATTGAAAGTCACCGGTCTCCTTAGGGTTACCTGCAGCTCCGATTACATGATGACTAGTGGGGAAAAATGTAGTCTTTGTTACTCTTTCTTCATATGATAATGTTTGAGCTTCGGTTATACGCTCCATTCTTAGGGTTTCATGCCCTACGTAGAAATGATGAGGATAGAAGTTCTGGATTTCATGGCAAACGGTTTGACTTATGGCAGCAGGTGATACTGTTATGATTTCCCTTCTTTTATGTCAGCTATTTTTGATTGTGGTAGTTATGATTACTCTTGCATGAAGTTTTATTTTGACAGTTATAGGCTGTCGTGAATGATTCAGGGAAATGTGTCTTTTGAAATATTTTTTTGAAAAGAATATATATTGTTTTTTTTTCACTGTCAGAAATATTTGATATGAATCGGGGTTTCAACCCTGGTTAGGGTTTTGGCAAACATAAACCATGAAGATATTGTTTTGTTTATGATGAGCATTCAGTATATTGTTTATGAGACTCTGTGACGCCGGTCATACATATCTTACCCTGTTTTGGTTAAATAAATGAAAAAAAAACTTTCTGGGTATTCGATCAGGAAAAACTATTCGACAGTTGTGTAACCTTCAGAAATTGGTTTTATTTGAATAACAAAGAAACAAAACAATATGTTTTTTTGTATCTATATATATATGTTACTCATATAGTGTGGATAATGCAGTGAGTACAAAAATTGTTCATGCATTATTGATATTATATAAGTAAGGAATAAAGTGAAACAGAGTATCCCTCTGTATGTAAATTTTCATATGACAGTCTTGTTAAAAATGCCAGTGAGGCAAGTTGTAAGCCAGTGAGGCTTGTAATCATTGAGATTTTAAGCCAGTGAGGCACTTTTTTTGAATGGTTTTATGCCAGGGGCTTTCCACTCAGGACAAATTCACTGTGTTTTAATTTCTGTGGTATGCTTTCAATCTGTTGTTGAATATTTCAGTTTTTATGCACATAATTATACAGATTTATTTTATTCTAGGGGCACATGCATTTGATCAATTCAATTGAATGTATTTATCTGGAATGCAAATCAGAATCTGCAATTATTTCTACTAAAAGCAAAAAATATCTAGGATACTGATTCACCCCCTCTCAATATCCTCACCACTCTAACAACCACCTTATGCCTACTATTATATTGTGGTCAAACAGGGTGTTTGCTGTTACACTTCAGAGTTTTTCTTGGTGGTCTCTCTATGAACAGCATTTGGCAGTTGGGTGCCTTCAAGGCTATATACTGGTTTTCTATTATGACTTATGGCTCTGTTTTGGCAATATTCTGGAACTGTCTATTTTATCCCCTGTTTAACTGTTCCTGGACTTTCCTGTGTTAGCCCGTGTGATGGATTTGTTGCCTGAAGGTTTGTGTGTTATTTTCTGCTCCTGCTTTTCATGGCGGTCATGGTGTTGAATATGATTGGGAAGGGTTTATGTTCAGTATCAACTCTTTGGAATATCTACGGATAATCAGAGACAGAACATGCATGGCGTTATGGGCATTTTGTTTGGACAAAATATAGTATTTTACAGCAGTTGGTAAACAAGTTTGCATTCTTTATTTTTTTATATTTCTTGACGTGTCTGTCAGAAAGATTTGACCAAGCAATTAATATGAGAACCCACAACTGAACTACAGTACCAGTTTTAGGCCGTGAAATTTCAGAGTAGACTCGTCTTTTGGTGACACGAAAAGTTGAATATCATTGTTCCCTGTGCTAAGGAAGCACAGTTGTTAATAGTTAGGGCTTGACAATAGTTTTAGTTTTTGTTTTGTTTTAGGATTGCTGTGCTAATTTGTTAGGCAGTGACTCTTTGGCTTTGGCTGCAACTTTGTGCATACCTTGCAGTATTTGTTCTCTGTTTTGTACAGTTGTTTTATGTTTTGAGTTGTTTTGGTTCCCCTTTTAGCAGTGAGTGTGGCTGCATCTCTTTTTGTAAGTTTGCATTATTCATATAAATAAAAAATAAAAAAATTCACAAATCAAGTTTGAGAATTTATATTTCATGCCATATACATTATAAGATTTCAATTATTTATTTATAAAATTCTTAAGGAAGGATTGTTGGAAGTGATTTCAGTTTTACTTATTCCATCAGTGACAAGTAGTTGTTTTTTATCATATGCCTCGTATAAAATTGCATGGGGAAGTGCCATAAAATTGGGTTTTATGCATGAAAATTTATCTTTAGATTTGATTTGCATTTTGCATCTATTTTTCATGGTTAAATAAGTTAGTCTAGCTTACCAAGTTTTCCACATAAATCTGTGTTGTCTGTTTTGTGCTCTGCATTGCTTATTTTTTGTAACAGACGCCTCTCCTTATGTCTTGCAGTTCCCCTGATTCCTTGTTCCCTTATCTACTAGTGGTGGAGGGGGATCTCATCGTCGATATAGTTGCTACGCCAACACCCCCCCACACGATAGAGCCGGATACAACCACGTACCGTGAGATTCGTACCCACTACGTACCACGTTGATAAGCCGAGCTTACGCCGACGAAGGGTCGATGGCTCGAGGGACTCGAACCGATGACCTGCGCTCTAATACCATGTGGATTTTTGCCATCACACCAAAAGCACGTAGTAGTGGTGGAGAGGGATCTCATCGTTGATATAGTCGCTACGCCAACACTTGGTTTGGCTGTATTGGCTTCCCATCCATTGGAGACTGATCTCACCCTTGCTGCTCTCCGTGGGCTCTTCCCCTGTTTTTTTCCACAAATATTAATTGGCAATTGTTTTTCACGTTTGTGTTCGTGGGCTTTCTGCCCCCTTTTTTTTTTGGTGTTTTTGATGCCTCTTCTGTCAGGTCTGTTTCTTGTATTGTATTTGAGGGCCTTCTGTTCCTTCGGCCCGTGTTTTGTCCAGAGGCCACTGTTTTGTCTCTGAACATGTTGTTGTTTGTTTGGCGGATGCGCTGTTCTGATTGTCTTATCTCTTTTGTTGTGGCAAGACATCTGATCTCTCCTTTATACACGGGTAGGGGCCCTTCCCCTGTTAGTACATTAAAAATAAATTAACAATATGAATTTTGTTTCTATGTCTACTATTAAATTGTATACAGTTTAAACATATAATGCCATAGTACAGCAAAATTATAAACAAGGCTAGGTGCAGAGATAAAGTTCTGGGGCTTTATCAAGGCGGTACGGCTAACCCAGGTTCGAGCCACGGCCTGGCTCCTCAATAATGGCTTCTCTCCCTCTCTCCCAGTAAGAAGAAAGAAAATCATAAACATTCATAGATAAAAATATAAAGAGACCAAGTTTATTAAAATATATGTTTAATACATATGTTCTTTATGACAAGCCTATGCATAAGCAGCATATCAAGCAATTTACGAAAATTGCTAATTGTAAAATAGTATTAAAGCATTTTTTAAACAGTGAGGAATGCCATGGCCTCCATAAAACATATATTTCAATATATCCTTCTCTTAAATTTATTCTTCCCATAGAGGTTCCCACAACAGCATTGGATCCACCTCCTCAGACATGGTATGTTCATTTTGTTGTGAGGTGGAACATAAAACATGTTCAGTATCATGAGATTCAATGGTGAGATGGGATACAAGCTTCTCATGTGTAAGACGCATATTCAGGAGTTCTGCTTGCGTGGCTGCTAGCTGGGATTCCAAGTCAGCAATCCGCTTCTGCAGTTGGTGGGTTGCTCTTGCACAGCCATAAACAGGGTCCTCCACTCTGGCTGTTGCTTCATACACCAAACTATTTACTGCATCCGCTCTTTGCTCAGCTTTAACATCCTATTACAATACCACATCAAAAACATGAATTCCATTATCTGCTACAATAAAGGCATCTAACTGCTTTCCCACTGATAAAGCATCTAACAAAATTACAGATCAATGACTAGGGAGTTTCAATTTTGGGTTGGTCTATATAGCCGACTCAAGCAAACCCAGCATATTACTTGAGCCCGTTTATGTGGCCTACAATCTGACTAAAATAATGGCAAATACTGATCCAAGTAGAAAACATACAAACCTTAATACACTATTAAAACATATTATTTACTCCATTTGTCCTTATGAAGGACCTTTTAAGTGGATCCTAAATGTCAGTTGTAACATAAATTTATATAAATGCTTTTCTTTGTTTAGACTGTGGAGGTAGAAATCTCTACTATTTGTTGTATTATAAGAATCAAACTTAATGCCGAAGAATGCAAATGCATAGAATTGGAGCCAATGAAAGTGATTCCATCTGATGTCTGAAAAGTCAGAAATTGGGATGGTTACGTACTTTAAGAATGTTGACAACACGGCTGATTCCATACACTTTATGCACGATCTCAAACCTTTGTAGGTCGTCCGAAGGAAAATGAGGAGCCAGCAGACATTCAGCTGAGCATTTTTTACGTTGTGATCGACAAGCTGCGCAGGCCGAAGGTGCCATCTTTCATTTTGCCATGCTTGACTGTGTTGCATCTCTTTATAGAAAACCCAACCAAGTTTTTCTTGACTTACGACAGTAACTTAGATTACATTAACACATAACCAGATGGAATTCTTTTACCCGGTTTTTCCTTTGTATTTTCCCTCTGACTATACTTTGGGGCAGGATTTCACACATTCATATATAACAAGTTAAATTATATGATTTAATAAATTTTAAACTTGTAAAACTGAAAAACTGTCCACATATCATCAAATTTCAATTTAATCTTTGAATATTACATCTACATGTATTTGTAGTTAAAAAATGGTCAGCAAACAATCAAAATCTAATCCAATCTTTCAACATCACACCCATTTCACACGTATTTGTAATCAAAAGATGACAATATATTTAGTCTAATCCAATCTTTCAACATCACACCCATTTCACACGTATTTGTAATCGAAAGATGACAATATATTTAGTCCAAAGTTTGTTTTGGCTTTTTTATGAAGTACGCCATCCACAGATCATCAAATTTCAAGTTAATCTTTCAATATTACATCTACACTGTTTGGTAGTAAAAAAATGGTCCACAACCTATTAAATTCCAAACCAGTCTTTCAACATCATAATTATTTCACACAGGTTCCTAGTCAAAAGATCCAAAGTTTGTTTTTTTTAACATTTTGGCTTTTTTTAGAATGCTATGTTTTTTTAGTTGTATTTTTCTTTCCTTTCTCGTCTTTGTGTTCTAAACTTTTTTGCACTGTTTCTCTGATATATAAGTATGTGTTGTAAATAATTGCAGTCTAATTTGATAAAAATTAATATATTATGTTTTATACTTGGAACATTTTAGTTTTTTTTGTACATCATTATGATTTAAATGGTTGTATTTTATTTTTAGTTGCCTCTGTATTTATTCTTTTTGGATTGTTTCTCTGATATATATAAGTATGCGGCTATATTTTGATTTTTTGTATAGCATTATAATTTTATTAGTTGTACTATTTTTTTCTCAAATCTCTGTGTCCTTATTCTCATTTACAGTTTTTTCTTTGATATATAAGTATGTTATTATAAACAACTGCAACTTAATTCAATATAAAAATACTATATTATGATGTTACTTGAACAACAAACTTCCACAATTTTAAAGAGTTAATTTTTTTGTTAGCTGTCTGTATATTTATTCTTTTTTAGACTGTTTTCTCTGATATATAAGTATGTGTTGTAAACAGCTGTCAATTAATTTAATAAAAAAAAATATATAATATATTGTAACTTTTTGTACAGCATTATAATTTTCTTAGATTTTAAGACGATTTTACAGTCTTAACAGTGACGTAAACATTAAATTTTAATATTTTCCACCATTTTTGAAATGATAAATTGAATACTTTCTTTAGATAGAATGGAATAAATTTCTCCATCAGCAATATAATTTCATTGTAATTTTCTTGAATTTTACTTTAAAATGGTGGAAATTTAAAATTTAGGTGTCTAAATTTATTACAAAGGTAATCGTCACGTAATATTAGGTTAGGGTTATGATATCTCATGGCTCTCTTAATAAATTAAAAAATGTGGGTAAAGCTTGGTCATTGTAAAGGAATAAATAAGAGGAAATAAATTTTTTGGAGAATTAAAAAAAATATAGTCATTTTTCAAATGAAGAGTTGCCTTTGATGAAGAGTGGGGATGAGGATTGCGCCTTTTTAGGTAGGATGAATTCTGAAGTAAATATTAATAATGTTCTTTGATGAATAGCGAGGATGAGGGTTGGCTTCATTGGGTGGTATTAGCTTTGAAGCAAATATTAATAATGTTTTTATTTCAGAGACTTTTGGCAGGACTTATTTAGATGTGAGGATTTTCGAGCAGGGTAGTAGGGAGTGGGAAATTATTAATGAGGCCTTGGTTGATGTCACGAGGGAGTCAACATTCATCCAACTCACCTATTGCTAATATAAGAAAAAAAGAAGATGGATTTCAACGAGATGCTTATCAGAAGCCTTATGAATTCTTCTAATTCAAGATCAACAATAAAAAATAAAGAACAACCGGGAAGGAAATATGCTTCAATGACTATGTAGGTAGGTTTGTTGTTTGTGTTCAGAGCTCTCTAGAGAACTACAACTTCATGCCATCTTGAGTTTGCCAGTCTCTCATTTTTATTTGGGTATGTCCTGTGAGTTGCTCTTAGTTCCTTCTTGGGAGGTGCTATTTTTGTTGTCATTGTTTGTTGTTGGTTTAAATCCTTAGTGCTATTTAGTCCTTGTTGTTTCTTCATTGTGTTGGGCTTCATTGACATATCTATTTTGATATTTGTTAAAAGGTTGAGACCCTTTCAAAATCCCACTTTTCTGTGTAATAAAAAATTGTAAAAGAATAAATTGATTTATTAAGTTGCTAGAATTTTATGATTTATTAGTTAATGGATATGGAACTGCAAACTTATTGTACAACTATCTAGTTCACTTTCATAAGTGCAAAGCTAAACTTGGTGCACGAATCAAATTTGTCTGTCGTGGACCTATATTTGAAGTGGGGTGGTATCAATAGTTATTGTTTGGGAACTTGTTACAGAAACATTTATTCTCCTCTAGTCAAGCTCCTAGGTAGATTGACTCAATAGCTTTGGAGCAATGATAAAAGACAAAAGTAAAGCATGAAACAGATGCCTAAGATGATGTATAATCTAATAACGCTGCTATGAATGTACCATAAATTCTCTATGACAATACTCTTAAAATATTTCTTTGATTATCCAAGCATGATTTCAAAATGAATAATAAATGTCCTTAAATACAACAACATAGCACACAAATCTACACAAACTTATGCTTGGCTTAACAACTAGTGAAAAAAGTTTGCAAATTTTAATTTTAATTTTAAATTTTAAAAGTTTGATGTTTAAATCTACAACTGTATAAATGACTAAGGTCAATTTTGCACTTATGACACTGATCTATGGTAGTGAATGTGATATCTAGAAATCAAAACAAGTTCTTGGGGATGAATTATGATAGGGAAAAGTTGGGATAAAGTCATGAGATAATTTAAAACAAGAATATGCCACTTATAGACTTCTTATTGCATAAAAGATGTACTCTAGTAAAAGTTGACCCAAAACATAAAGCATGGATATGCAATTTTCACTAATACATTTTGCTCCCACTTTGATATGCATGTAAACTACAATGAGGATGCATGCTAACATAAAAAAAAAAATAGTTGACAAGGAAAGTGAATATTGCAAACACTCAAAGGATATGAAAATAGACAATGATTCTTAGACTTTGTGTAATGAGTGTTCCATCAAACACTTGCAAAATAGAATAAAATAATGAGGAGGATCTATCACACATTGACAATAGGAATTAATTACAACTTTATTAAAAAATATCAACAAAAAGGTGAAATTAAACACTAGAAGGCTAAGAGTCTAAGTAGAAAGTGGTAAAGCTCCAACTAACTGGAAAATGGTAGGACTTTGACAAAGTGGAGGATTTTTACAATGTAATAAGGTTAGTAAAGCTCCATTTAATATTGGAATGATTATGTGCATGCCGTTGTGAAAAATAGATCAAAAATTGAATGTTTGTGCCATATATGCCTTCCCAAATGATTACATATGAAGGATGTAATGAATTGAAGGTAAGGATAAGAAGTATGCCCATGATAAAAATGTAAAAGTGGTAAAAGATATCATCATGTGATAAGCATGTGAGAACATAGGCAAGATGTGACCTTGAAAGTACATATAATAATAGAAAGCAAGGCACCCCAATGTTGCCCCAAATGAATGTTGGAAAACTAAGGTTTATATTTTATAATAAAGCCACCTTAGTGATTTAGTGTTAGTAATTAAAATCTTTAGTTATTTTTTTGTTAGTTGTTGGTAGTTAGTTTCTGATAAGGTAGTGGGAAGTTGTATGGGAATGCAATTCTTTATAAGCATTTGCATTATACATTGTGAGAAAACCCCAAAGCATTAATATTATATTTATATTTCAGTGTTATCTATGCTACATTGGTTTAGTTTTGTAATATTTATGCTTGCAATTATTTTCAACATGGTATTAGAGCTTTATCTTTCCTATAGTAGTGAAGCCCATCTCTCGTCTCTCTCATTTTCTGTTAGCACTCATGGAGATACTGATAGTTGTTTCAATGACAAGTGACATCCTTGAATCCCTACTATTCGTAAGGGAAGAAAATGCCATTGTTTGAATGGAGCATGAGGGACTATAAGATATCTTAAGGTTGTATTAGTAGCACATGTCTATTTGGAAACTTTTGTTGGCATGTTTGAGTTATTTCTTTCTTCCTCAAATTTTTTGTGATCAAGGAAAGTCTTTAGTGTTTGCTAGTAAAATAGGCTTTGATGAAAACTGTGAAGGATTTCCATCATGCATGATTTCAAAAATAGTTAAAAATACACTTTAAATTGAAAGGATGATGGAAGTCCTTCAAAGTCATTTTTAATTAGTAGGCCTATAGTTAGTTGCATGATAAGGCCTGGGTTTACTCCATAGTTCTTATTGTGGATGCACATTGTCTCATTAGCAAATATTTGAGCATATTTAAGGAACTCTAATTTCATACATTCCATTTTTGAAAGGGGCTTTCTTGTGAATGGAAGAAAATTGTCATGTATTGGAGTAATATAATTAATGTGTTTTGTAAATGAAAAGGTGTTATATCATAATAAAAGGTGAATTTTCAGTTGATGCTAACACCTTAAAATAAATTCTTTATCATGTCATTTTATTCTTGTACTTTCAGGGCCATCCATGTTACATTTGATTAGGCTTTGAAAGGTTCACATTTTATAGTAGGTGAATAAAGTGTAACAAGGACAAAGAGGAGGTTGGGGACACTAGAGGTCAGAGGAATCTTATCATCTCAAGCTAGCTTCTTACTCAGAGATGGTACTTTACATGAGAAGCACCAATTTTGTATCTGTGTCTCTTCTTGGAGCAAAGGGGCTTGACAATTTTATGGTTTGTGGATAGCTGAGTATGTCTCAATCTACAAACTTGGTGATTTGTATCTATGGATAGTTGAGTATCTCTCAATCCACAAACTTGGTGATTTGTATCTATATGGATAGTTGAGTATGTCTCAATCCATAGAATTGTATGCATGTATTTGTTGATAGTCGAGTACATCTTAATTCAAACTAAGTATTGCATAACTTGTTGTAGATAGTTAAGTATGTCTTGATTCATAGCTAATTGGTGTTTTGCATTATGGATAGTTGAGTATGTCTCGATTCACATGTGGAGTGGTATTCTTGTGGATAGTTGAGTATGCCTCATTCTATAGGTATTGTTGGATAATTAGGACATTTTCTATTTTCTTGGATACAAGTATAGGATATTTGGTGGCTAGCAAGGACATTTTCCTAGACATGAGTAGTTTGGGGTTCTAGATGAGTGAGGAGATTTGGTGGAGATGCTTTGATAGGTTTTTTAGATGGGCTGCTATAGTTAGTCCATGCAATTTTTTCTATTCTTTATTTTATCTTTTTTTTTAATGTAAACCTTAAGGGGGTGTTAGAAAATTAATATTTACATTTTGTAATAAAGTCACCTTAGTGACTTAGTGTTAGTTGTTGGTTCTCAAATCTGCACACATCAAACTCTAAATATTTGCTAATTCTTATGATCAAATTCAATGGGAGACTTGGGCAATGAACATGAGACTGTTTACATCTATCTCCCATGTACTTTAGGATCTGCTAAACCTAGGGCGTAACCCTTATCACAACATCATCAAATATATCTTTCATTTACAACCATGTAGATATGTTCTCATATATTTATACCAAGATGTGTAAGATTAACCTCAGACTGACAATATTCTTGGATTATCTTCACTGTTTAAATTTGAGAACATGCAACTAAACTAAAACAAAACATAAAATGAATTGATTCAAACTATTTGTCTTTAAATTCTTAGGTTTCTTCGACCTTTGGGAAAACTTGCTCCAGGTTGGTGCTTTATCAGGGAAACAAAGTCAAACCCAATAGTGTAAATGCTTCCTTACAACACCAAAACTTCATATCCAGAGGACTAATAGTAATAGTATTACTACATTATAGTAATATGTCCAAGAAATGGTATTATTTGTGACTCTCTTTTATTGATCCCTCAACACAACACACTTTTCCCCATATCTGATCTAAAGTGAGTTTAACCTATTACTCAAATAGAAGCAACAAATTAGATACACCATATAGAAAATGTATACTGATGGGTTTAGTAAACCTTAGCAACTTTACCCAAGAGGAAAATTCTCATATCCAAGGAGACAATCACAAATAACACACACATCAAGTGTTATTTATATAAATCAATATGGAAAGAAACAATGTCATTCAAAAATTTATTTACTTACACAATAAAATATGCTCCTACAACCTAAAACTAGTCACCTCCTCCTACAAAAAGTTATTTCCCAAATGTTTGGATAGCTTGTATCCAAAGCCCAAAATCCCCCTTAGTAGAATCTCATGAGCTCTATATAAAGGGAAAAAACAAACTATGCCGACCAAGACTTCTTGTCACACATTTTTAATTACATCCTTTGATTTATCATTTAATATTTGTGACATGGGAACTTGTGTTGATTAGTTGATTGGATCTTCTTTGTAACACATTTATTCAAATCAATCTAGTTTGTTGAATTGAGATTGATACCGCTCTTAATTTTTTTTTTCCTCTTTAAAAATCATGAAATCTCATTCATTTGATTAGTTGGATCTTTCCCTTGAGACTCTAAATTGCCCAATTCATCATTTTAGTGCAACCATTTTGATTCCATGTTGTATATAATTTGCATTCTAAGTCTATCTTTTAATTCCTTAATATCTCACTGTCTTGGATTCCTCAGTTGGACAAACTCTACAGTTTCTTCCTTTGCAATTTATTCACTAATAGACAAGACCAGACATTCATTGAAAGCTCTTGGCAAAGATTGGAATCGAGACTTCAACATCCCTATTCATATTTGAAAAAAAGGCTTCATAAATACCTCCATGGATAAAATGGAACACCAAACCTATGTATCCATGAAGTAAATCTGACCAAAACTGGCCAATAGGGGGCCTAGCATAGTAACACAATCCTTGGGGAAGAAGATAGAGTGGGATGTGTGTTATTGTGCTCAACCCACAAAATACCTTTATTTTACAAAGTATAAACATTATAATAATGTTTATTTAAAATAGTTATCATTTAAAACATTATATTGCCAATAAATGTATTAAAAACTATAATTTTCAAGCTAGGTAAAATGACAATTAGTTAATTTCTCCTTCCTAGCAAATGGCACAACGATGTTGTGGGAACATGGGACAATTAAAGACTATGAAAACTTGCATAAGTCCATAATCAATTATTTAAAACATACTCATGTCCCCAAAATTTGCATTGCCAAAATATGTTTGGGACCTCCTTTGTAAATTGGGCTCCTGGGGGCCCGATTTAAAAAAAAAAACCATTTTCACACAAGAACACCTCAGATCCCCACAAAAATGGAGATGGGAACATATGGAGTCAAATTAACAATTGGGTTGTCATTAGAACTGGGAAATTTGAATTTTTTACGAGACCCTCTGGAGCATGCTTGAAGTGGCAATAAATTAAAACAATATGTTAAAGCACATCTTGGAATAATACAAAATATCACACATACTTCAGATAACCCATAAAAACTTTGTACCAAAGGATTTCTCTTTATGAATCATAGATTGAGAAATTTTAATCCCAGAAGTTAGGAGCATGTTGAGTGCCATGGGGCCTGAAACTTAACTAAAACCACCAAATGAAATGCTGCCACTTGCCAAAATTACAGGTGCTAACAATAATTAAAATGCTTAGTTAGTTTTGTGTTAATTTTTGGGAGTTAGTTTCTATAGGGTAGTTTGGGGAAGTTGTATGTGAATGCAATACTGTATAAGTGTTTTCATAATACATTGTTAAAAAAACCTAAAGCATTAATATTATATTTATATTTTGGTACATTATCTATGCTATAGTGGTTTAGTTTTGTAATATTTATGTGTGCAAGTTTTTTAACAATGAAATAAAATGACAAGAATTTTTTTATACTCAAGTTTGCACCTACATGTAAACGTACGTCAATATGGGAAATCTCACAAATTTGGGATGCAACTTGTGAGATAAAAACCAAGATTTTAGAAGTTGTTTCTTCATAGATCTTCAATGAATTCACTTCATAATTTGCATGGAAAGAGAAGAAGAAAACTAAAAATAAATCCTATCTAACAAGTGAAATGTCAAATAATACCTTTCATATCCATATGATTAATTTGCATAGGACCCCATAATCATGAAACAAAAATGGATACAAATGCAATAATGAGGCAAAATTTGCATAGTCATTAATTTTCAAGAGATTCATGTTAATTTTTGTTCCTTCCTTCTATCCTCTCTATTATATTCCTATAGTGACTATCTATGTATTCATACTCATATATGTTACATGTTGTGATGTTCACAACACGCCCCATTATTGCTCCTTAGCAAAATGAGGACCCCTGCTGTTGCTTTGCTTTTTGCTTCTGCTTGTGTTTGTCTGCTTTCTGGCGGTTTGGTAAAAATGAGTTAGGTGCATCATCATCATGAAGGTCAGGATCAGGTGTATCATCATCATGAGGTCAGTTTGTCAAAGTTCATATTTTGTTTCTGTGACCTCATATTTAGAAAGAGCTTGAAATTCCATGCAGGTTTCCCTTTTACATCACTTGAAAATTCGTCCATATGTGGAAGTTATGCACAGTCAAAGTTTTGGTCAAACCTGATAATCGCAAGTGATCATCATTTTTTTATATCCTCAGTCATGTTGTCAAGGTCATCATGATCTTGATCTATCACCTGATAAAGTCATGCAGTCGAAATATCCGGACGTCAATCTTAGGTGATAGTGCCCTTTACCCGTCAAATGACCTTATGTGCATCGTGAGCATCATGTTTTGAGTGTAACCCGATATTTCATAACAACGAGCATCATGATATTTTTACATCACCTGATATTATAATATCATGCTGATATTATAATATCACCCTGCTTAGAAAATCCACCATCTGCATATTTGCATGCGCATGTCAAAATCCTGATGATCATCATCATCCTGATCTTTCAAGGGAGGGTCATATTTACTGATATTCGCCAATATGATGATGACGTCATCATATCCTCCTGATCTCCTTTTGCATGATCATGATGATCACCCTATCTTTTAAGGGAGGGTGATATTCCATTCCTCAACAGCATGATCATATTTTAAATATCACCCTAGCGCTAACCTGATGATGACCTCAACTCATCCTCATGCTCTGAAGACGGAATATGATGATTACATCATCATGATATTCGATGAGGAGGATCATCATATTTTTTATCCTGTCATGTTGTCAAGATCATCATGATCCTGTTTGTCTACCCGATATTTTGTAATGTCCTCCTGCCGAGAAATATGACCTTTTGCAAATATCCTGATGACGTCATCCCGATCTGATAAACGAAGAAGCAAATATTAGGACGACATCATCATCACATTTCCCTTCGGCAGGATATTTTCCAAAACATGATCCGATTCGCGAATATGATGATGACGTCATATTCTAAGTTCAACAAAAGCCCCGGATATCCTGATGATCATCATCATCCTGATCTTTCGAGAGGGTTACCTTGGCCGCAAAGGGGTCATATTACATTCACCACCTGATCATGCTCCTTAGGTGACCCAATATTACATTTATCCCCTGATCTTAACTAAACATGACGGTGACGTCATCTTTTGCATTTTAATGAAGCCCGGATATGACGATGACGTCACCATCATATTCCTTTCCTCAGCAGCAGGATCATATTTCATATCCTCCTATTTTCCTTCGACATGATGATGATGATGATTGTCATTCTTTTCCCCAATATACAGAAGTGAAACATCCTGATGACATCATCTGGGCCTTCGGAAGGAAGAGCATCATATTTCCAAAATATCATGCAGACGAAAGTTTTAAGTCTTGCTATCGGCAGTATGTGAAATTGTCACCCCGAGGGGGGTATCTCTCGCCGATGAGGAAGAATACAAGCCACTAGGGCTATATCGGCATAACTCACGCCGATGGCGAATCTCACGCCGATGGGCGGGAAAGTACATAGTGGTGGAGTTTTGAAGCATTTTTTGGCGCCCGTGGCATTTTTTTCGGTCAGCGATGGTTGACCCGATGGGTTTTGAGCGGTCTGTATGCGTTTTGAACGCGTTTTAAGAGTATTTTGGACCTGATTTCCATGATTTTGCACAGTCACCTGGATTTAAACGATTATTTTAATTTCCTGCTGTTTATGTGATAAATGTAATACTTATTGCTTGTCTTGTCTTGCAGGCTTGCAGTTGAGGAAGCAGCTGGAACTTGATCACAGTGACATCATGGAGGAAGAAAATCCAATCTCAGGAGCAGGGAGATAAAGATGAAGTGCAAAGAAGTCAAGGCCATTCAAATAAAGGACAAAGTTGCAGCTGAGGGTATTACTACAACAGACAAACAAAAGTTATTGCCAAGCTGCCGGAACTTCTTAGAAGGGGCAATATTTCGCCCAGATTTGACACTGCTCAGAGATATTTTGAAGAGCTGGTTCACCTGTATTTATTGCTGTAACCAGGGGTTTGAACTAGGGGTTCAGTTAGGTTTTTTTGCTGTAGTGAGGACAACCAGAAAGTCTATATATTGTGCCTCTCTACACTATAAATACTTTACAACAGGGGCTACAACAGGGATTTTTTCTTTTAGAAGCACACAGTGAGTTAGCTTAGCATAGTTTAGAGGTAGAAGAAGGAGGTCGCTTGTTCGTCTGCAGTAAGGTACGCGTGGAATGTCTGGCTGCCTTACTGTATCTGTAAAGCTTGTAAGTTCTTTGTAGTATGATCAATGAAACTAAGAGTCATTCCTACATTGTAAATCATGTATGACTATTCATTTCTAATACAATAGAATCTAGAGTTCTGCATCTATCTTCTGAGTGTTCTCCTGCTCTTCTTTGTGTTTTGAAATATTTTCTTTGAGAGCTTGCAATTTTAAATGTATGTTTGTGAAAATGCTCAGAACTTGCATTTAAGGTTTTCACTGTGGATTTGATCAAATTACTGTGGTATTTACATAGTGCATAACAGAAACAATTAGATCCTTCGGTAGATTAAATGAGGTATAGATTAGATCTTTCTAACTTTTTCCAACCCATCTGAAATTTTTAGCTGAAAAACGTAGAAATCTAAAGGAAATTGTCTCAAATTTGAAGAAGCATGCATAACAGAGCTATAAGTAGACAGTTTTCATAAATAGATAAAGAAGAAAGCTGCAAAAATTCAAGAAAACCATCTAAAACTTGCAGCACAGTAACACTTTTATGCAAAGGAATGAAAAATATTGACATATCTCATGACCTTTTTGCATATTCTTAGTCCAGTAAACCACCAAACAAACCTAAACTACGTAAGGCCCCTTGAACATTACAGCTTCACATTGACCAACTGAACTTGACCAACCGAACCATTGTAGACTTGGGATTAGTTGAATCTCAAATGATTCCTTCTTATCTTTCAAGTATAGTTTTAGTTCATTATATGTGAATTTTAACTTATTGTTATGATTGCATCAAAACAATCATCAACATTACATTTTACATTTGTGTAACCTTTACTTATACTCAAGTATAAGTAAAGGTTGTGTCTCCTTATATTCCTTGTGTCCTCAATGATTTGCTATCACATTTCTTTTGCAATGGGTGATTCTTATTCCAAGTCATCTCTATGTTGCTAACATCATCCCCCTTCCAAATGGTGTCTTCTCTTCAATACATCCTGACTCTATCCTTTTGAAGTTGATAAAATTTTGTGTTGTACAAAATTATAGGAGTCTTCAATATTTCATAGTAGAATATGCTTATATATTCCTTGCACCTAAGTATATATTCTCCCATTGGGTAATCCTTTGTTGTAGCAACATTATTTGACCATTGATGTTAAGTAAGGTTTGTTGCCCTTCTTCTATTGTTTCTAGTATTTTTATTTTGCATTGTGATTTAGTTGGCTTCTTCTAGTAAAGATGTTAGATGAGTAAGGCATAGGACAACTACTTCCTTGAGTTGCTTTATTTGGCATCCTAGTCCTTTCCTTTTATCTTGAAATTATTCGTACTGATTGTGAAGTGTCTTAATAAATATTTTCTATCTCCCATCTTAATCTTTTTGAATATCATAGACAAATGCTTGCTACATGATTTTATTTTCAATATGTTAAGCTACATTTTCAAGGCTTTTGTTAGAGAGGTCTATCCTAAACAAACTTGGTATAAATAGTTTTCACTTGACTACATTTTTTGCATATTCATTATCTTTACTTCTAAACCCCTAAACCATAAATAATTCCCTTTTAACCCTAACCCCTAAACCCTAAACTTGAGAAACCTTGAATAATGCCCCTAAAGGTTTGAGCAACCCTAAACTCATAAACCCTAAATAATGCCCTTAAACTTGAGCAACCCTAAACCTCTCTCTCTATCTCTCTTTGTCTCTCTCCCTCCCAAAACCCCTAAACCCTAAATAACGCCCCTAAACCATAAACCATAAACCCGAGCAACCCTAAACCCCTAAACCCTAAATAATTCCCCTAAACCCTATACTTAAGAAACCCTAAACTCATAAACCCAACCAACCCTCTCTCTCTTTCTTTCTCACAAAACCCCTAAAGCCTAAATAATGCCCCTAAACCCTAACCCTAACCCCTAAACTTGAGAAACCCTAAACCTCTATCTCCCTCTCTCCCTTATTTCCATATATCTCTATCATCCCTCTACCTCTAAATCTCTCTCCCTATCTCTCTGGACATCGTGCTCACTCTTTATCTCCCTATCTCTCCTTGACTAGGTTATCAATGAAGGAAATGAAAAAAAGAAAACTAGGACTCTCTCTCTCCCTCTCTCTCTCTCCCTCTCCCTTATTGACAAAAAACATGGAAACAAGAAAACTAGGACATGCAAAGAGGGATGAGGATATAAATTGGGAAAATGAAATGGAAACAAGATAATTTATGAAAGTTCATTGGATGGGAAGAATGATGAGGAGAGGTAGAGAGGGTAGGGAAGTAGAGAGTGAGAGAAAGGGGAGGGAAGTATAGAGTGAGAGAGGGTAGGAGGTAGAGAGGGGAGGGAAGAAGAGAGTGAGAGAGAGGGTAGGAGGTAGAGAAGAGAGGGAAGAAGAGAGTGAGAGATAGGGTAGGAGGTGGAGAGGAGAGTGGAGTAGAGAGTGAGAGAGAGGGTAGGAGGTAGAGAGGGGAGGAAAGAAGAGAGTGAAAGAGAGGGTAGGATGTAGAGAGTGTTGGTAGGAGGCGACTGATCAGGAAAGTACTGTACACTAGCCATGTATCCTCGTCGGGGTTCGGGGGCGGCAGCCCCCGAGAAAATTTTTTTTTAGGGCCGACTTAAAAAAATCCTAGGGCCGACTTAAAAAATCCTATTTTTTATGACCAACATAAGAAAACCCTAATTTTTGTAATCGACAAAAAGGCTTGATAAAAAAGTGGCCAAGGGTTAAGGTTTGAGTATTGTATTGTAGCATTTGCAGCAGTATTGAGTTGCAGGGATTGCTGATTGTAATCGGTTTGATTTACTGGATAATAATATTGGACTCTCTGTTTGGTGGATGTAGCCCGAGTTTGGGTGAACCACGTTAAATCTTGTCTCTTGCTGTTATTAATTCTGTGTATTTCCATTTCTCTGTTTAATCTTTATTTGCATTTAATTGATATCTTCTGCCGGCTAACCCTAACAAGTGGTATCAGAGCGAGTTGTGTTCGATTATCGTCTGCAGGAAAGTCTCACGGTTGAGTGGGAGCAATGGCGGATGAGGGTAAAATGAAGGTTGATAAATTCAATGGGCAAAACTATCAGTTATGGAAGATGCAGATGGAGGATTACCTCTATCAAAAAGATTTATGGAGGCCGTTGGAAGGAGTAGCCAAGAAACCGGCAACAATGTCTAATGAGGATTGGAATCTTCTTGACATAAAGGCACTGGGAACCATTCGGTTGTGCCTGGCACCGTTGGTGGCATTCAATATAACAGAAGCGAAGACAACAGATGGTCTGATGAAAGCTTTGGCAAAATTGTATGAAAAACCCTCAGCCTCAAATAAGGTATTTCTCATGAAGCAGTTGTTTAATTTAAAAATGGTTGAAGGTGGATCTGTGATAGGTCATTTAAATGAATTTAATACAATTGTCAGTCAATTGACTTCTGTAAATGTAAAATTTGATGAAGAAGTTAGAGCTCTCTTGATATTATGTTCATTGCCTGAAAGCTGGGATAGTTTGGTAATGGCGGTTAGTAACTCTGTTTCTGGTTCAAATACCCTAAAATTTGATGATGTTGTTGGTGTTATTTTGAGTGAGGAAATTCATAAGAAAAGCTCAGGTGGATCCAAATCAGGCAGTGTTTTGAATGCAGAAAGCAGGGGTAGATCAAAGGAGAGAGGAAAAGGTTCTGGAGGTCATGGGAAGTCACGAGGAAAATCGAAGGACAAAATATCCCAAACCAGAGGACAGAAGGATTGCTGGTACTGTGGAAAACCAGGTCATCTAAAGAAAGATTGCTGGTCTCAGAAAAATAAAGGAGACAAACAAGAAGGCAATAAGGAAGCAAATGTGGTAAGTAATAAATCTAAAGATGATGCTTTGATTCTTTCCCTAGATAATGCTGATGATTCATGGGTTTTAGATTCAGGGGCCTCATTTCATGCTATGCCCCATAGAAGTTATTTTCTTGATTATGTCCAAGGGGACTTTGGGCTGGTTTATTTGGGAGATAACGAACCCTGTCAGATTGTTGGAAAGGGAAGAATCAAGATTAAGTTGCAGAATGGGAATCATTGGCTACTACAAGAGGTGAGGCATGTTCCAAGGCTCAGTAGGAATTTAATTTCAGCAGGGCAGCTAACTGAACAAGGTTGCACTATTACATTTACTGATAAAAATTGGAAGGTTTCAAAAGGTGCCTTGGTAGTAGCAAAAGGTGTAAAAGTAGGCACCTTATATCTTTGTACAGGTCATACTGTTCCTTCTACTTTAGATGTTATAGAGGAAAAACAAACAGGTTTAGGAACAGTTGGTGCAGGTTTGCAGGAAGTGACTAGAAAAGTTGCTACAGGTTCTGAAACAACACTGTGGCATAATAGACTTGGGCATATGAGTGAAAAAGGTATGAAGGTACTTCATTCTAAGAAAGTTTTACCAGGTCTGAAATGTATTAATATGGATTTCTGTGAAAGTTGTGTGTATGGAAAACAAAAGAGAGTCAGTTTTCTCAAAGATGGGAAGCAAAAGAAAAATGAAAAGTTGGAGCTTGTGCATACAGATGTATGGGGACCAGCTTAGGTATCTTCTTTTGGTGGCTCTTGGTATTATGTTACATTCATAGATGATGCAACTAGGAAGCTCTGGATTTATTTCCTTAGACAGAAATCTGATGTATTTGAAACATTTAAGAAATGGAAAAGCTTGGTTGAAAATGAGACAGGTAAAAGATTAAAATGTCTCAGATCTGATAATGGCGGTGAGTATTGCAGCAAAGAATTTGAAGACTATTGTTCCTTTAATGGAATTCGTAGGCAGAAAACGGTTCCAAGGACTCCACAGGAAAATGGAGTGGCTGAACGCATGAATAGGACAATAATGGAGTGTGCAAGGACCATGAGATTGCATGCTGGACTACCTTTAAACATGTGGGCAGAGGCTGTCAACACTGCTGTATATTTAATTAACAGAGGTCCTTCAGTTCCTTTGGGCTGTGGTATTCCAGAGGAAGCATGGACTGGCAAGAAGGTGAGTTATTCTTTTTTGAAAACCTTCAGCTGTGAAGCATTTGCACATATAGATTCTAAAAATAGAACCAAGCTGAATGCGAAATCAAAAAAATGTACCTTCGTTGGATATGGCATTGATGAATTTGGTTATAGGCTTTGGGATTTTAAAAATCAGAAAATTGTGAGAAGCAGGGATGTTATATTCAATGAGAAGGTGTTGTACAAAGATCAGTTGCAGCAGCATGAGAAGAAAGAAAAGGATTATGTGGTGCTGGATGATACTCCAAATAGTGATGTTCCAGTGGCTCCTCATGCTCCGCAATAGCAACCAGAAATACCACAAACTCCAGTGAATGTTAGACGGTCAACAAGGATAAGTAGACCTCCTGAAAGGTTTTCTCCCTCTTTGTATTCTATTTTGTTAACAGATGCTGGTGAACCAGAAGGGTATGATGAAGCTATGCAGGTGAATACACAAGTTCAGTGGGAGCTTGCCATGCAAGAAGAAATGGACTCCTTGTTGAAAAATCAGACTTGGGAATTATGTAAGTTACCTGTAGGTAAAAAGGCTTTACCAAACAAATGGGTTTACAAGCTGAAAGAGGAAGATGGAGGTAAGAAACGATTTAAGGCCAGGTTAGTTGTAAAAGGATTTGCACAGAAACAGGGCATTGATTTTGATGAGATATTTTCTCCGGTTGTCAAGATGACTTCTATTCATACTGTTTTAAGTATTGTGGCTGCTGAAGATTTGCATTTGGAACAGCTAGATGTGAAAACTACCTTTCTCCATGGTGATTTGGAGGAGGAGATATACATGGCACAACCACAGGGATTTGAGGTCAAAGGTAAGGAGAAACAAGTGTGCAGATTGAAGAAAAGCTTGTATGGCCTGAAACAAGCACCTCGGCAATGGTATTTGAAATTTAATAGTTTTATGGCTAAGCAAGGCTACAGTAGGTGTAATTCTGACCATTGTGTTTATTTTAAGAGGTTAGATAATGACAGCTACATCATTTTATGTTTATATGTTAATGACATGCTTGTAGCTGGGTCTAACATGGATCACATCAGAGAGTTAAAACATCAGTTATCACAGTCATTTGATATGAAGGATTTGGGGGCAACAAAACAGATCCTTGGTATGAAAATTTGTAGAGATAGGAAGAACAGAAAATTGACTCTATCTCAGGCTGCTTATGTTGAAAAGGTGTTGCAGAGATTCCATATGGAGAATGCCAAAGCTGTCAGTACACCTTTGCCTAGTCATTTGAAATTGACTAAGGAGATGTGTCCAAAGACACAAGAGGAGGAAGAGAAAATGTCCACGATACCCTATGCTTTAGCTGTAGGAAGTTTAATGTATGCCATGGTATGCACAAGACCGGATATTGCACATGCTGTCGGAGTCATTAGTAGGTATATGAGTCATCCCAGATTTGAGCATTGGAATGCGGTCAAATGGATTCTCAGATATTTGAGAGGTACATCTAATAAACACTTATGTTTTGGGGGCTCTAATACTGATTTAGCAGGTTATGTAGACTCAGATTTGGCAGGGGATATTGATACCAGGCGGAGTACTACAGGTTATGTCTTTACTATAGGTGGAACATCAGTGAGTTGGATTTCTAGGTTACCACCTTTATCCACCACAGAGGCAGAATATGTCGCTGCAACAGAGGCAAGCAAGGAGATGATATGGCTACAATCTTTCATGGAAGAATTGGGTAAACAACAGGCTAACAGTTCTTTGTATACAGACAGTCAGAGTGCTATACATCTTGCAAAGAATTTTGCCTTGCATTCAAAGACCAAACACATACAGCTGAGGTATCACTTTATTCGGTCGGTGTTGGATAATGGACAGTTAAGGCTAGAAAAGATACATACAGATGAAAATCCAGCGGATATGTTTACAAAGGCAGTGACAAGGGAGAAGCTGAGCTCCTCTTCAGCTTCGATTGGTCTTCTAGACTGAACACAATAAAAATTGAACAGTAGAGTCCAGGGTACTTATTTCTAGTGGGAGCTGCATGCGCAGCGGTGTCGTCCAGGATCAGTCTCCAAGTGGGAGATTGTTTTGGTGTGGAGCCTGATCAGTCTCCAAGTGGGAGATTGTTGGTAGGTGGCGACTGATCAGGAAAGTACTGTACACTAGCCATGTATCCTCGCCGGGGTTCGGGGGCGGCAGCCCCCAAGAAACGGGGGTTCGAGGGCGGTAGCCCCCGAGAAATTTTTTTTTAGGGCCGACTTAAAAAATCCTATTTTTTATGACCGACATAAGAAAACCCTAATTTTTGTAACCGACAAAAAGGCTTGATAAAAAAGTGGCCAAGGGTTAAGGTTTGAGTATTGTATTGTAGCATTTGCAGCAGTATTGAGTTGCAGGGATTGCTGATTGTAATCAGTTTGATTTACTGGATAATAATATTGGACTCTCTGTTTGGTGGATGTAGCCCGAGTTTGGGTGAACCACGTTAAATCTTGTCTCTCGCTGTTATTAATTCTGTGTATTTCTATTTCTCTGTTTAATCTTTATTTGCATTTAATTGATATCTTCTGCCGGCTAACCCTAAGGAGGAAAGAAGAGAGTGAAAGAGAGGGTAGGATGTAGAGAGGGGAGGAAAGTAGAGAATGAGAGAGAGGGTAGGAGGTAGAGAGGGGAGAGAAGAAGAGAGTGAGAGAGAGGGTAGGATGTAGAGAGGGGAGGGAAGTAGAGAGTGAGAGAGGGTAGGAGGTAGAGAGGGGAGGGAAGTCGAGAGTGAGATAGAGTGTAGGAGGTAGAGAGGGGAGGGAAGAAGAGACTGAGAGCAAAGGTAGGAGGTAGAGAGAGGAGGAAAGAGGAGAGAGAGAGAGAGGGTAGGAGGTAGAGAGGGGAGGGAAGTAGAGAGTGGGAGAGAGGGTAGGAGGTAGAGAGGGGAGGGAAGTAGAGAGTGAGAGAGGGTAGGGGAGAGATGTAGAGATTTAGAGAGAGAAGGTAAGAGGTAGAGAGGGGAGGGAAGGAGAGAGTGAGAGAGAAGGTAGGAGATAGAGAGGGTAGTGAAGGAGAGACTCAGAGATAGGGTAGGAGGTAGAGAGGGGAGGGAAGAAGAGAGAGAGATAGGGTAGGAGGTAGAGAGGGGAGGAAAGTAGATAGTGAGAAACAAGGTAGGAGGTAGAGAGGGAGGGCAGAAGAGAGTGAGAGAGAGGGTAGGATGTAGAGAGAGCAGGGAAGTAGAGAGTGCGAGAGAGGGTAGGAGGTAGAGAGGGGAGGGAAAAGAGTGAGAGAGAGGGTAGGAGGTAGAGAGGAGAGGGAAGAAGAGAGTGAGAGAGAAGGTAGGAGGTAGAGAGGGGAGGGAAGAAGAGAGTGAGAGATAAGATAGGAGGTAAAGAGGGGAGGGAGGTAGAGAGTGAGAGAGAGGGTAAGAGGTAGAGAGGAGAGGGAAGAAGAGAGTGAGAGATGGAAATAGGTGGAGAGGGGAGGGAAGTAGAGAGTGCGAGAGAGGGTAGGAGGTAGAGAGGGGAGGGAAGAAGAGAGTGCGAGAGAGGGTAGGAGGTAGAGAGGGGAGGGAAGTAGAGAGTGAGAGAGGGTAGGAGGTAGAGAGGGGAGGGAAGTAGAGAGTGAGAGAGAGGGTAGGAGGTACAGAGGAGAGGGAAGATAAGAGTAAGAGGGAGGGTAGGAGGTAGAGAGGGGATGTAAGTAGAGAGTGAGAGAGAGGGTAGGATGTAGAGAGGGGAGGGAAGTAGAGAGTGAGAGAGAGAGGAGGGAAGTAGAGGTGAGAATGAGAGAGGAGGGGAAGGAGAGAGGGGAGGGAGTGAGTGTTTTAGTTTAGCATAATGCGAGCGCGTTATAACATGCTCGCATTATGCTTTGCCTTAGAGATTTTCAAGGCTTAGGCTTGGATTTTCCTTGGGCTTCCAATCCAAAGGCTTGGACTGTGTTTAGGACATCCAAGGATGTGTTTTTCCAAATTCTAACAAAATTCACATAATCTAGAGTGTGCTTCCCATTAGGACTGCACTTTTTTCAATAAAAAGTAAAAAAAAATACCACCATAATCTTAAGCTCTTTGTTAGCTATCTAACCATATAATGTTTTTCATGTTTTGAGTATGTTAAGGGTTTCATCTTTAATTTTTTTTGTTAGTGTATCTATTTTATGTCAAAAACTAGTGTCTGGTGTTTTTTACTTTTTTTAACTATTCATCTAAATTTTAAATAAGTTATATTTTTAGAAACTAGACTCCATTCTACATGTATTCAAAAAAATTAATTTTTGATTAGTTTTCAAAAATTTTAGGAGGGAGCATGCTCAATTTTCTATTTTTCAGGATGTGTTCACTTTGAAAATTAGCATTTAAAAAATCAATCATTCATGAAAAAATTATCAGAAAAACTAGGGATAAACTACATGGTGTTAGCTAATTTCTCACTGATGCTAAAAAAAAGTTAACATTTTAGGGGTAGCACACTAGATGCTATGTTATGTTTTTTTGAGAAAAATAGGACCAATTTGTGTGCTCCCCCTTTTTAAACTCCTTAATCTCAACCATTTTTGAAAAAAAAATAGTAGTTTAGAAACTAGTTTCGGAGCACTACGACTCTTGTTTTTGTTGTATCTTCAAATTTTGAGTGTGACTATCTTCAATTGCTCATCCAACATTAGTCTTTCCTAATTTTAGAAAAAAAGTGGCATCTTAAGACCCCCTTTTGGCCCCTCATCTTTGTGCACTTACCCACACATTGAAGCATAAAGTCACAAAGCAACCTGTTTTGGTACTTTAATATTTCAATAAGGTATTTCAGATAGATTGTGATTCTAGTGGCTATGCTATAGAAGCTATTTTGAGTCAAGAAGGTAAGCCCATTGTCTATTTTAGTGAGAAGCTTAATGGTGCCAAGAAAAAGTATTCTATTTATGATTATGAGTTTTATGCTATAATTCATGCTTTGAAGAAATAGAGACATTATTTGTTTCTAAAAGAGTTTGTTTTATATACTGATCATCAGGCTTTGCAATATCTTAAAATTTAAGGAAAGTTAAATAAGAGGCACTTAAAATGGGTTGAGTTTTTGCAGTTATACTTTTGTTTTGAAGAACATGAGTGGAAAGTCCAACAAAGTTGTAGATGCCTTAAGCAGAAAGAAAATTTTGTTAATAGAGATGAAGATAGAGGTTGTTGGGTTCAATGAACTTGAGAATTTGTACCCAGAAGATCTAAAATTTGTAGAGATTTGGAAAGCTTGTTTGGAGCTTATTAGTTTGGATAGGATGAGATAGTTGGATTACATAATCCAAGATGGTATGTTGTTCAGAGGAAGCCAATTGTGCATTCTAAGGAGTTCTATGAGAGAACTTGATTAAGGAGAAGCATAGTGGAGGGTCAGTAGGACACTTTGGTTGAGATAAGACCATTTGTCTTGTTAGTGAGAATTATTACTGGCCACAATTGTACCGAGATGTGAAGAAATTTGTGCAAAGTTGTAGAGTATGCCAGATGGCTAAAGGAGTGAGTTAGGATAATGGACTATATAAACCATTACTTGTACCAGAGGGGCCATGGGAGGATATCAACATGGGCTTTGTTCTTGGTTTACCAAGGACACAGAGAGGGCATGATTCAATATTTGTGGTGGTTGACATATTTTCAAAGATGTCACATTTTATTCTGTGTCCAAAAATGAATGATGATGTTCACATTGTAGAGTTGTTTTTCATAGAGGTGGTTAGACTACATGGTCTACTAAGGAGTATAGTTTTAGATAGAGATACCAAGTTTGTTGTGTATTTTTGGAGGATCTTATGGAAGAAGCTGAAGACTGAGTTGAAGTTCATTTTTGCACATCATCCGTAGACTAATGGACATACAGAGGTAGTGAATCAAAGGTTGGGCAACCTACTAAGATGTTTATTAGGAGATAAGCCCAAGGGATGGGATTTAATATTGCCATAGGTAAAGTTTTCTTATACCAATTCTATACATAAGAGTACTAGTAAATCCCCATTCCAAATTGTATATGGGAGTAGTCCAAGAAATGTTTCTAGGATGAGAAAGATAGACAGAGGAGAGAAGAGTAGTGTTGAGGTTGAAGACTTTGCAGAACACCTGAAGATCTTTCATAAAGAGGTACAACAACATATTAATAAAATGAATTATCAGTACAAGGCTAAGGCAAATCATAAGTGAAAGTTTAAGGAATTTAAGGTTGGTGATGAAGTCATGGTTCACCTAAGGAAAGAAAGGTTCCCAATGGGGACATATAATAAGTTAAAAATGAAGAATTTTAGACCATGCAAGATCGTGAAGAAGCGTGATTCAAAAAGGTGGCATAGAGGATGAACCAACATAAGAATAGTGGAGTATCTCAACATTTACTTCAAAAGAGGAGATATAAGAAATCTTGGATAACTATATAGGAAGAAGTACTCAGAAAAGGCAATATGAAGAATATCTATTAAAGTGGAAAGAAAGGCCTATCGAAGATTCTTCCTGGTTGTCTAAGGTAGAGGTTGACCATTCAAGTTTTTCTCAAACAATTAAGTTACGGGAAGGTCACATATCAAATTAACCTATGTGTGTAATGCAAGAGAATCTAGAGTGGTGTAAGAGAAATATTGCATCACCCAAAAAATGACGATTTTGTTTCCTTTTCTTTTCAATTTTTATATTTTCAGATACCCATTTGCTTGAATAATGATTCAAAACCTTCAAAATTTCTAAAAAGGATAAGACTACCAGAAATTACTACTTTTAGTAACCCTATATCAAAGAAGTGGTTGGGCCCAAATTTCTCCTCAAAGCTTAAGAACAACAACATAAACATTCTTGGTAAATTTCAGCCCAAGATCATGTTTGGATTTCAAGATATTAAAGTTTAAGTTTTTGAAGTTCATGGAAAAAGTTTTGAAATCAATCTTGAGGCACTTAGTGGTCCTTAAACATCCTAGAAATTGATTGGAAATCAAGATATCCCTTAACAAAACATTTTACAGAGCTTCATTTTTCCACGAGCTTTCCAACACATCAAATGATTCATCAATCGGACACCTAGTTTAAAAGTTATGGCTCCTAGAAATTACACTACCTAGTTTCCCAATTTTAAGATTTAAAAAATTCTTTCTAGAGAAGGAAAATGGGACAGTGGGGTTCATTTTGGTGCCCAAATGGGAGTTACACATTTCAAAGGGCTGATGCAAGAAGTTGGGTCCACAAAAAGTTTAAAAAGTAGAAGTGTTTTTGCTGTTTTTCAGAATTTGTCACACTTTGACTAAAAATTTGAAGCACTTACACAATGAATCTTGAAAAAAGTTAGTAATATGAAATTTAGAATTTTGAACCTAGTTCCCAAATATGTAATGTTTTCAAAAACCCAGATGACATAAATTCAATTTTGATAGGGATTTATAGAAACCACTTTTTAAAAGTCATTTTTTTACCATACCATGCACATGTACGGACACCACTTTTTGACCTAAATGAAAGTATTCTTCTAATTACTTTTGGGAAAAGATACCTAACAACATGAAAATTGATGAAGATTTTTATTTGTAATTTTTTTGAATATTTTTTTAATTGAATTTTTATTGGCCCTAATTGCTATTTTTAAAAATCAATGTGAATAGACAACATAATTGGACCTAATCTAAACATTTTCTAAATTTTTTTTTTATTGTGTAGAGAATTGTTTGAAGATTGATGTCATATATTTTTTTTACAACAAAATCAACCAAGAAAAAGTTATTAAAAAACTAAAAAAACCTGATATTTCAAGTTTATGGACTAGTTTGCTTAGAAATTAATTAAAAAATATCAAACATTAACCAATCTTAACAAAAATTATATATTTGGAAACTAGACATCCCATTCTATAATGGGTTTTAATTTCGTAGATTAATTCATAAAAAGGTCCATCAACTACATCGTCAAAGTTTGACATTTCTCTTGAACTTGCCTTAGTTTTTTAGTTGCAGGTCAAGGGCTAAGGGTCGGCTTGCCAAGCCTTTCCCAAGCCTAAAATTGAGGCTGCATGTGGTACGGGAATTCAAAATTTAAAAAATGCATACGCGTTATGAAATGCGTATGCGTTCCTAAAAGAAACATGTACGTGTTCTTAAGAAAAATGCATATGCATTATATGTTTGTTCATTAGAAAAAAGAAATGCGTACGCGTTACATAATGTGTATCTATTTATAAAAAAGAATGCGTATGCATTTTATAATGCATACGCATTTCTAATAGATCTGTTATTCCTTGATTTGGAAAAAACCAACTAAGCACTCTTTCCCTGCAACATTCTCTTTTTGTAGTATAGACCAACATTGCCAGTTTCTGCATATTTAATTGCATTCTTGTCTTGTACAATCTCTTAACAGGTCATATTCTATTCAAATTTTTGGAAGAGATAATTGCAAATTGAATTTTCAGAAGTGAAATCAAGTACAGGGACTTTTTACAAGAAGATTTGGAAAAAGAGAGATTTTGAATGTATTCATGATGTTTTTGTACTTCAAAGTCTATAGAAGAAATGATCTCCATATTATATAGTTTTATTTGAATATTTGAAGGAGGTGGCAATTGAAAAATACTTGTTAAGATTCATTTGTGTTTTTATCAAGAGGGTTTTCTAATCATGGGATCAAAGCAAAGACAAAGAAAAAGATGTAGAAAGTTAATGACACCTGAAGAAATTGAAGCAAATAGAGAAATGCAGGCAAAACAACAAAGGGATAGAAGAGAAAGAATCCACCAAATGAAAAATTTGGAAGCATCTAGTTCCATGAATGTTGAAGAGGAAACTATGAAGGGTGAGATGAATGTAGATGATGCAAATGTGGAGATAGTGAATACGGAAGAAAATGCAATTATGGAGACAAACCCAACTATGCCTTCAACTTCAACTTTGAATGATATGGAAATAACACCTATGCAAACAACTTCATGTATGTCTTCAAATCCACCTCCCAATGATATGGAAAATGCGCGTATTAAAACAATTTATGTGGGTATGTCTTCAAACTCAAGTCTTGATAATATATCACTTAGTTATTTAGTTGAAGCTAGATACACCATTGATGGTATCAATAATTCTAGTTTTGAAACAATGCAAAAACAAAATAATGATGAAATCCCTCATATTGATGAAAATGAGAATGAAATCCCTTGTATGTTTGAAAATGAAAATGAAACCCCTTTCAGGTTGAACAATGAAAATGAAAGCCCTTACATGTTCAATGAAAATGAAACCACTTATATGAATGAAAATGAAAACATTTTTTTTACAATTGAAAGAGATGTGTTAGATAACCTTCCTCGTAAAGTTTCTTGGAGACAAATTTGAGAACTCATGGAAATAGATTATATAAAATATTTTTTTATAGAAAGAAATTAGGACTCTAATGTCAACTCATGATGCAATTGATGAAAATACAAAAAGTGATGAAAAAATTAGGTATTTTGTAAAACAAAAAAAGAAAGATGATTTAGTAGAACAAGTCATATCTAGTGTTGCCAATGCTATTGATTCTATAGGAAAGAAAAGTTGATCAAAAAATAAGAATGCAGCTCGTCGTGCAATAACAACTACTCTAGTTAATAAATCAACTTCAAATAAAAGAATGTTAAGTAAGATTGGTAAATATATAAAAGTAAATCCTAAAACTTTGATAAGAGCGGCTAAGAGAAGAGAAAGTATTGAAAAAATCCAATTAATGAATGTTGGAGTATTAGTGTTAGACTCCCAAGGTTAGATATGAAATTAACTAATGAAATCAAATCTTTAATCAAAATTTTTTGGCATGATAATACAAGAGTATCACCTAATATTAGAGATGTTTTAAAATTAAGGGTGGGATAAAAAATATGTGACCCTCATCCAAAGCATCTATTAGATATGACTCAAACTGAATTATATAAATTTTTTTAGATGATTCAATCTTACGAAATATTAGCATAAGTCAAAGATCATTCGAAAAATGTAAACCTTGGTATGTTAGAATTAATAAACAATGAATCTCCTATTGTTGTAAAACTCATGTACAATTTCATTATTATTATGATATTTTTTGTTATATACGTTGTACTTTGCATGCTAACCAAATTATGCAAGACATTTGTGGTATTAATATGCCACTTGAAACAATCAAAGATTTTATAGTAGGTTTGTTTTGTGAACCCCTTAATGGAAACTTATTTTATTTAAATGCATGTATTTTTGGACAATGCGATAGATGTGGTAATTTTTCATTGTTAGGAGAATGTATGCATGAAAGTAGTTTACATGAATTTGGACAACAATTAGTGAATGTTAAATTTTTTTAAAATGTTGAATATTCTTTAAAAGATGGAAAATTTGGAAAACATTGTGAGTTATTTGTGGAAAAATTTAGTGTGCATGCATTTATTAAAGAATTTAAAAATAAGATTGTACCTAAATATGTAAAACACTCAAAATACTCATTGGCTTGATCTTTAATATCGTACATGTAAAAACACATTCCCAGTTGGAACTATATTGTCAATTGTTGATTTTGCTGAAAATTATACTCTTAGTCCACAAGAAGAAATTCAATCCCAATATTATAATTCAATGCAAGTAGCCATATTTGTTCATATTATATATATACATGCAGATGATAGTAGAGAAGATAATAGAAAATTTTTGAGAGAGTACCATTTTTATGTGAGTGATAATCAATTGTATTCACTCGAGTTTGTTCAATATTGTTTTGATATATTTTATAAAAAATTAAAAGAGAGAGAAATTCAAATGAGAGAACATCTCATATGGTCAGATAATTGCACGGTTCAATTTAAGAATGCTAGAATATTTTATTAGTTATGTAGAGTTCATATGGAAAATAATATCCAACACATATGGAGTTTTTTTGAAGTTGGACATGGTAAAGGAGAACATGATGGAGTAGGTG
This sequence comes from Cunninghamia lanceolata, assembly GCA_027924645.1. NCBI lineage: Eukaryota > Viridiplantae > Streptophyta > Pinopsida > Cupressales > Cupressaceae > Cunninghamia > Cunninghamia lanceolata. The sequence goes on from BSBN01000798.1 coordinate 4,247,267, forward strand.
GATGTGTGAAAAGAGCTCTTGCTAGAGAGCAACTGAAATTTGAGGATGTAGAGAAATTTAGAGATGCATGTGCAATTGTAGATTGGGACAATGCAAAATTATCTACAAGAACAAATGACAACTCAATAATTCGATGCTTCTTTTAGTTAGTTGAAGAAAATGATATTCTTACTCGACAAGATTGTGAAACAATTAATGGATTTGCAAAATGGCATTTGTTTAAGAGTTCCAATGCAAACACATGGACAATATGGACAAGGGAGCTTGCATGTTTTTGTCAATTTTATATTGCAGGTGATTGGGAGGTGTGTGAAAATAGAGAATGGGTTGAAGAATGGCAACAAAGAGCCTTAACACCTACATCGACACACGATCAACATGGAATGATAATTGAAGATAATCAACTGTTTGCATCAGATGATTATGATCATGTTCTAGACCTTGTACAAGAAGGTACATTAAAAATTGCATTCAATTATATTTGTATGCATTTTTATATGTGAATTAAACATATGTCACTCTTTATTGAATTATTTTTTTTTCTGTAGGACATGTGTATGCTATTGTTGCACTTGAGGGGAATGAAGAGGAGATGGAGTATTGGTTGGCTAGATGTGTTGAGAGAAAAGATAAGTTAGTACATCCTAGAGTGGATGATGACATCTTTGAGTGTCCAACTGGTTCTGTGGTTGTTGTTGGCACCTGGCTTCAAAAATATCTAATAAGAAAGAATGGCTTGCCTACATTTGAAGACTATGAAAGACACAAGAAGATTATACATTACTCACATTTGATTTTGGCAATCAATATAAAACTAGTTAGATATAAAGGGAGGCCTATTAATAAAGTGTTATGGACACTTTCAATGGATGATCATGAGACAATCATAGGTGTATTATAAAAAAAGAGAGGATGCAGATGGTACAACAGAGTAAATAAATACATGTAAGTATATAGTTGTATATATATAGTTAAAAATTTATCACATATAAATGTCTATATATATGTTAGTCTTTAGTCATTTACTAATTATAGTTTTAAATTATTTTTTGTTTTAGGTCTCCCAAAACTAGATGCATTACAAAAAAGAGAGGGCCCATGCATATATATTACAATGGAATTCGAATCTAGATACAGTTAACTATATATAGTTCTAGTTACATTTAATTGATAGTCAAAATATAAAACTAAATAATTTATTGTCATTTAATAAAAAGTTTATAATTGATTTCATATCCCCTTAATCCATTCTCTTAGGACCCCTTAAGCCATCCTCTTAGAACCCCTTAAGCCATATCCTCCTATCTACTCTTGATCCCTCCTCATATCTTAGGCTTTAGGTCTTATGGTTAAGGGTTTAGGATTTCTAGGGTTCATGGGATGATTAGAATAACTTGAATCTATCATAGGCTAAGGGTTCATATCCTAGGCTTTAAGTCCTAGGGTTAAGGGTTAAGGGTTTATAGGGTTAACAAGATGGTTAGAATAGCAAATCTATTATGGGTTAAGGGTTTAGGGTTCATCCCTTAACTCCCCTTAAGCCATCCTCTTAGGACCCCTTAAGCCATATCCTCTTATCTGAACCCCTTAATCCATCATCTTTCATCTCCTAGGCTTTAGGTCGTATGGTTCATGAGATGCAAAGAATAACAAATCTTTGTCGGTTAAGGGTTTAAGGTACATCTCTTAACTCCCCTTAAGCCATCCTCTTAGAATAATTAATCTATATTTAGGATTTCTAAGATTTGTAGGGTTCACGAGATGCATGACTCATATAATCTATATCTAGGATATCTAGGTTTAGTATGTATTGTTCTTTTCTCATATGAATTATCTAGTTACATGACTCATAAATATAGTTTCTTTACTTACATTAATTATTTTTGCAGGTTCTCATCAAGTCAATCTACCATGATTGTCACTGTAAAAAAAATTCATCATATAAATTATGTAAATATCAATTTGTGGTCTTGAGCTAAAAGTGGACAAGCTTTAATTGTATTTATATGCACATATGTTTCAACATCAATATAGTTGTATTAAACATCAATATACATTATATATGTTTGTTCGATGTATGAACTTCAATGAACTTATAAATCACTTTTTTTATCTTGTTCCAATTTTATCTTATACAAATTGTCTCTTATAAACCACATTTTATAAAATTGTTCAATTGTATCTTATACATTTTAAATACATGTCAAGTATAAGTTATGGTCATTATTAGTGTTAGGATAATTTAGCTTAAAGTACTTTTGCAAAGTCATCTAGTCTAGATTATTTCATAAGAAAGTGTAGATCTCTAAGTCTTATATAATTAATATCTTGAGTCGAAGAATTGTAAATGATTGGTGTTAGATTTTGGAGAATATGATCATCTTAGGAAGTTAACATTATATTGCATTATTAGTAGAACCTTGTTCCTTTTAAGGTTCTTTTGCAATTGAAATATATGATGTTATGGTGTCTCGAAGACTAAGAATTTGCTTAAGGGCCTATTATATGGTTTGTCATACAAGGTGTCAAAATCAATCCCAAGGAGGCTTATTTCACAACAATGGGCTCAACTAAGCACTTCTACAAACTTCACAAGTAATCCTCTCATAGGATTTATATTACTTGATAAAGTGTTTAGCTTAATTGGAGAATAGGTTCAATATGGTGAAAAATAATTTAGCTATCAAGACTCATCTGCTTCATTATTGGATTGAATGGATAAAATGTTTGTCCTATTATAAACTCCTTGTTTCTTTTAAGGTTCTTTTGCAATTGAAATATATGATGTTATGGTGTTTGCAAGACTAAGAATTTGCTTAAGGGCCTATTATATGGTTTGTAGAACCTTGTTAATTAATGCATCTTTTGGATACATTGAATGATTGTTGCAATTACATAGATTTTTGTTTAGTGATTAATATAAGATAGAATTGAAAAATAGTTAAAATTACCTACCCTTAATTGGTGTTAGATTTTAGAGAATACGATCTCCTTAAAAAGTCAACATTATATTGCATTATTAGTATTATACTGAATTTTTCTATCATTCGAAGCTAGATGTTTTTCTACCTATGTTCTACATGAAATCTTGTGTAAACCTAAGTATGAGACATTAGACCTTAGGTTTTTTCCTCCTCCTAGTAAGGGAGGAATTGTGACTTAAATCTAAGAATGTAAAAATACTTAGAGAATTGGTGATTAGAGACTTAGAAGAAAATCTGATGTCAAACAAGGTGTCAAAATGAATCCCAAGGAGGCTTATTTCACAACAATGGGCTCAACTAAGCGCTTCTACAAACTTCACAAGCAATTCTCTCATAGGATTTATATTACTTGATAAAGTGTTTAGCTTAATTGGAGAATAGGTTCAATATGATGAAAAATGATTTAGCTATCAAGACTCATATGCTCCATTATTGGATTGAATGGATAAAATGTTTGTCCTATTATAAACTCCTTGTTCCTTTTAAGTTTCTTTTGCAATTGAAATATATGATGTTATGGTGTCTGCAAGACTAAGAATTTGCTTAAGGGCCTATTATATGGTTTGTAGAACCTTGTTAATGAATGCATCTTTTGGATACATTGAATGATTGTTGCAATTACATAGATTTTTGTTTAGTGATTAATATATGCTAGAATTGGAAAATAGTTAAGATTACCCACCCTTAATTGGTGTTAGATTTTGGAGAATATGAACTGCTTAAAAAGTTTATAAATTGCTTAAGGACTTATTATATGGTTTGTAGAACTTTGTCAATGAATGCATCTTTTAGATACATTGAATGATTGTTGCAATTACATAGATTTTTGTTTAGTGATTAATATATGCTAGAATTAGAAAATAGTTAAAATTACTTGCCCTTAGTTGGTGTTTGATTTTGGAGAATATGATCTTCTTAAAAATTTTATAATTTGCTTAAGGGCCTATTATATGGTTTGTAGAACCTTGTTAATGAATGCATCTTTTGGATACATTGAATGATTGTTACAATTACATAAATTTTTTCTTAGTGATTAATAGTTAAAATTACCTACCCGTACTTTATTATGAATATGATCTAAACTATAAGGAATGTATTAATTTGTCACCTAACCTTGTGATTTTATTGCAATTTGAAAGTGAATCATTTTAAGACATCTAAACATCATTCAACAACTGCATGTTTAAAATATATATGCAATTTGATTCTAGATAAGAATTTATAGTGCATATTACTTGAAAATTATATATATATATATATATATATATAGTCCATATAATCATCATAATGAACATAACATGTATGTGATCACATTCATAAACACAAGTTATACGATTATAATATATATAATGTATGTAAAATGGTCAATGAAATAACATGCTCAAAATGTATATCTAAAGTATTAAATTAAAACTTATCTAAAAAGTTACCTAAAGTATTAGATTAAGACATCTAAACTTCATTCAACAATGACATGTAAATGTATATGCTATTTGATTCTAGATAAGAATTTATAGTGCATATTACTTGAAAATGAACATAACATGTATGTATGTGAACACATTCATAAACACAAACATGATCATAATGTATATAATGTATGTGAAATGGTCCATGAAATATCATGTTCAAAATGTATTTATGTCAAGTGGAACACATATAGATAAAACTATCTATAGTCCATAAAATAAAACTATCTAAAGTCCATCAGGACGATTGGTCAAATCAAGTCTATTAGGACGATTGGTCAAATCAAGTCTATCAGGATGATCAGTCAAATCAAGTCTATCAGGACCAACTGATTGAGATGCTAATTCCTGGATATTCAAATAAAGAAAATAATAGGTTAGAAAATATTAGTGATAAAAAATGATTTTAATTGAAGATAGTTAAATAAAGCAAACAATATAGATTAGAATTTATATTAACTTGAAATAAAAATTTGATTTTAATTAAATATAGTAAATATGATTTTAAGTATATATGCATAAATTACCATCTAATCATGTGAATTTACTGGCACATTTTGTTCAATAGGTGGTATAACTGTTGATTAAGGACCAAATGATTGAGCTGCTAATTCCTGGATATTCAAATAAAGCAAACAATAGGTTAGAAAATATTAGTGATAAAAATGATTATAATTGAATTGAAATATATATTTAAAAAACCTAAAAAATTGTATGGGAGATTTAGTATAGTTTAGGACCTCGAATGAGATGGACTAATGGTCATGACCATGATCAGGAGCTTGCCTACCACCTATAAGGGTATCTGCTATCATCCTGCATAAAAATAATCATAGTACATGTAGTGAGTTTTTAAAGCACATGTAAATTTCAAACTTAAATAAATTTTGAAAGCACGTACTCGAGATGACCCATGCATAAAAGATGATGATGACTCAAGAGCACTCACCACACCTTGTGGTTGGTCGGTCATGGGTATCACATGACCTCCCTGCATAGATACAATATATCATAATTTCACACATGTGTACAAATTAAAATTAAATTAGATATGGACATAAATTAAAATATATATTGGTTTACCTGATCATAAGGTGTGCCCATTTCTACAACTCTTGAAAAACAAACACGATCATATTGAGAAACTAGCCTCCTTTGATCATGCATCTACACCGAAGACTTCTTGAAAATTTATATTATATTATAATTTAATATTATTTACATAAATTTTGCACATTTCAAACAAATCAAAATACATGCCTTTCAAAAGATGTACATACCTATGTTGGATGATCGTCAAAATATAGTAAGTCCATAAATGATTATGTCATAGATAAAGGTGGACCTGTAGTGGATGCCTGAGTATGCCCATAGGATGAACCTCCATGCTCTCTATTGCCCACTTCAGTTGCCACGGGGGTAGTCTGATGAATGAGATCTCCTGAGGGAGAACTCAATGCTCCTAATGTGGACAATATCATCTGCTGCTAATATGTAGTGGGAATACTAGGGGCTCGAGGAGCAACAATTGGTGGAATCAGAGCATGTCATTAAGGATCGACACATGCTCCTAATCTATTTTGGGTCATGCCATGACCAACTCCCTGAAATGACCTCATATCAAAATAGTTGGGTTTTTAACCCAACTCAAACTCAACCCATAACTTTCTCAAAAAATAAAGGGGCACCTCACAATTGCCATGTGGTGGAGTATCAAAGACCATCCACCATCTGTCCTAAAAATGTGTAGCTATTTGTTGGTGCCTACACCATCTAATTGAAAGTCATTTTTTAGTGGATGGAATTGGTTCGTTTGTATTGGGGTTAAAGAAATGTGCACAAATTACTTCTTTGGTAATATGAAGGTCATGGATTTCTTTATAAGACAACCCATCTGCATAAAATTGTCTTCTCTTTTCTCTTCATCAATGGAAACTAACTAGGTCTGCATCAATAGATTGAATAGAGTCTACAATAGTTTGCATCGAAGATGCAAATCATGCTACATGGGGGAGAAGGTTGGGCTCATTTTTGATCAAATTTATATTTTATTGAATGACATTTAGGTTTGGATTTTTGCTCTCTCTTAACTGATTTTGATCAATTTAAGGATGTGGGGGGTTAGGAGGTGGAGAGTTAGGAGTTGGACAGGGTGGAGGTGTGGGGTTATGTGGTGGTGATACATTGTGTGGAGGTGATGGTTCACATAAGGGATTTTCGGGATGGTCAATATGTATGAAATCCTCTATGGAAAACTCATCGGCTACAACTATATTTGGCTCCATGTGATGAAAGGGCAACTGCATGTTAAACAATAATATATATATATATATATATATTTATCAACAAACTAATTAAATAATGTACACAATTTGAACTAAAAATCACATTGAATGTGGACAAATTCCAAATACATGTCATTTGAAGACACATTCAATTTAAAACATTAAAAAATGCATCTAATGAAAATTTAGACTAATTTATGTCATAGAAAATACAAACAATTTGATCCTCCCCTTCTTCCCATATCATTTACTAATCACTTTCAAAATGTCTTGGACGAAAATTAAAACACACATTTTTCTATATCGAGCATTTATATCAATCCAAAGAGTTAGAATTGGAACCTAGATATTGAATGTCAAGCAAACATTTTATAAAGTTTAATACATGATTATCACAATACATTCAACCTATTTGTATGATTATCATACATCCATCCATACACTAATTCCTAGGTTATCATTGTCTATTATGATCTAGCTTTTCTTTTATCATAGTTTGGGTCCATGCTCACAAGGTTGACCTCACGAGTGTAACATTATTCCACCCAACATCAAATTTAGAAATTCAAATTCAGCCAAGTGAACCCCCCTTTACCTAGGACTTATTCGTTGTCTTCGATCTTGTTTTCTATTAGATGGTTAGTTAAGGAATAGTGTCCTCATGGATTTAATCATACAACAACCTAGTATATATATTTATAAATATCTATTGTCCCCTAGCAAATAGAAGGAGCATAACAGAGCAATTTGGATCAAGCAAGTAGAAGGGTAAAAGTTAGTTTGAGCATAGGAATATATGCAATAATTAACATGATCATCGTTTCTCTCTTGTCTAGGAAAATGCAACAATGGAGGAAAGAGGGTGAATTGGTTCCTTTTTTGCCATACATTTATGGTTCCTTTGTATTGCATTCCTAATTGTTATCTAGGTAGAATGATAACAAGTGCATTGATTTATTTTGTAATTTGTATTCGATCGTAGACCTATCCTTTTTCCAATTGACTTGTATGGGGCTACTCCAAAATCTTTGACCGATTCCATTGCTTCTACTTGATATGTTATCTCTATGTTGACTTAGTTGTATGTTCTAGGGCTTATTTTATCTTGGTTGAATGCCAAAAGTCAAATAATTGTGATGTCTTCCTTTTATGGTGTTTTTTGATATTGCTTTGTGGTCTTTGCCTCTTCCTCCTATTGTGGGGTACCTTATTTGCAACATCATTCCTCCCCATTTTGTGTTGGAACCACTCATCACTTGTTTTTCCTATAAGCTAATTTTATAAGAACTTTACAATGCTTTCCAACCTTGTTTCTCCCTTTGTGGTGATCTTTCCTTTCTACAACAAGTAATTTTGTTTTATCTCATCATATTAGTGTGTTTGGCATATTTATGGCAAGTGCATTGGTTGTTGATGCTCTTATTGTCCATGTGGATGGTTATTATTCAAATAGCTTTTGAATATTTACCTACCCTTCTATCTAGTACTCATCTCACCTACCATGGTCCTATGTTTCAATTTTATGGGTTATTTTCAAATGTTTGAGTTCACTTATGGTCAACCTGATTGGTGGTTAGATTTCTCCTCACCACTTATTGGTTTGTTCTTGGTCTTTCTTGGGAGTTGGCATGTTGATAGTTACTTCATAGAACTTTGATTCTATAGTTTTGAGCATAGGAATAAGTTTGTGAAAGTAGGAAGTTAGTTCATAGTTTTGATTCTATACCTACCTATGAATTTGTTCTCTATTTGAATATATTTAGTAGACATTTAACAAATAGCCTTCAAATTAGACTAATAGATCACATTTCTCAAAGCTAAACATCAACACATCAAAGACCCTTGTCAATTATATTCATCATTTAGTGATACAACTAAGCATGAATCTTGTGGTTTAGGTTTTTAGTTTTAGGTTTTGTGGTTTAAATTTTAGGGTTTATGGTTCAGGGTTTTAGGTTTAGGTTTTAGGGTTTAGGATTTTAGGTTTAAGTTTCAGGGTTTTGGTCCTAGGGTTAAGGGTTTTAGGTTTAGGTTTTAGGGTTTAGGTCGTAAGGTTAAGCATTAAGGGTTTTAGTTTTTAGGTCTAAGTTTTTTGGAACCTAGGGTTTAGGGTTTTGATTTGTAACTCTAGGTTTTGTGTGATTTACATGATTAAATTAGTTAAATTTTGAATTTCAATCTAGGTTTTGATTTGTAACTCTAGCTTTTTATGGATTTCAATTTTGAATTTATAGTTTCTCATTTGCAAATACAATTTAAAAACTATAAAATAAACAAGCTAATTACAAACAAAAATAACAAATAGTAAACTACAATTACAAGTAAAAAATGCAGCATATAAGACCAAAAGATGTAGAATTTAACCACCCTAGAGATCGCGGAGGTCAATTGCGATGATAGGAGGAGGTGTAAATGAAATTTGTGCTGGTAAAGGGCCTAAAAAATGTGTACCTAAATTGCTCTGTCGTTGTTCCTCTCCTACAAGCTCGCTAGAAAAATGAAATGATAGTCATTTATTTAAAAAATTAAATACCTTTTAAAAATGTGTATGCGTTATAATGCGTATGCGTTTCGAAAAAGGTACACATTATAATGCATACACATTTTAAAATGCGTATGCATTTTTTGTCATGTACTTGAATCATAATGCATACCCATTTTTACTTAGCCTTGGGTACCTGTAGCTAAGCATGTATGCATTTTTTCAGTAATGCGTATGCATTTTTTTAATAACACGTACGCGTTTCTTACGATTTTTTTTTGGGCCAAAACTTCCCCTCTTCGTGGACCCAACTTCTTGCTTTCATCCCAAAGCAAGATGACATTGGGAAAATTATACTAAATGCTGTGGATGTGTATTTATAGCCTATTTTTAAGTAGTTAGGGGGAATTATTAGCAAGTCTTGTTCATGCGAATAAGGAGGTCAGGTAGATATCAGAAGATAGCTCCAAAAGGCTTTTGAAGTTAGATATTTCTATTGTAAGACAACCCATATTTTTGTAATAAGTGGGCATATGAACCTGGGAATTGTATTTCAAATTTGTAGTCTTTTACATGCGAGTTTAATGAAGAAATTATGAAATAGTTTGTAGTTTGTTTAACTAATCTCTCTTGATATCTTCTTCTTAACTAACTAAAATCTAAAAATTGTTGTTGTATATGTTTTGGATGGAGTTCACCCTCATCAGTTGATTAAATCCAATCATTAACCTAGCTAATCATTTGCACATTCTAAAGCATGATTAATCAAGGTAAATCTTCCACAAGTTCCTAAGGTGTACATCAGTCAAAGGTATGGCCTTGATTCATATATGATTGGTACCTGGGCATGGATAATAATTTGTACATCACTCCAAAAACCTACTTTTTGGATCTCCACCATCCACTTTCTCTAAGACAATCCTTCACTTTTGATTTTCCTTAAATCTTGGACCTCCACTTGTGCACCTACCATAAGATGCCACACAAAGGATCCTCATACCTCCAATCCTCCCAAACATTCTCATCCATTGATCTCTCCAATCAATCTTATCATTTTATCCACCCATCCAAAAATATACAAATTAGATCTCTCATAAGCCATTTTCAAAACACAACACTTGAATGCAATATTATGCTACCAATTTAAGCACCTAACACACGCTCTTAACAATAATAATCCATATAAACAAAACCACTTAGGTGTAATAAGGATCGGTGTTGGTGAGAGATTTTTATGATTTTCTTAACTTTGCTAATCCTTTTCTCAATCTTGATGTTATTTGTGTTTGTAAATTAAATAGGTTATGCATATAATAGATTGTTTATGTAGGTTTAGTTGCACATGAACACATCTTCGATCCTTGTTTGGAATTTATTTCTATTGTAGCTCAGAAAAATAGATTCATCCATTGCCATTTGTATAAAATATAATTCTTTAGCATCCTTCTTATTTTTTGCAATAAATATTTATGTGCTTGAGTTAAAGCATTGTAAGTCACTAGATTAGTAGGTTTTGAGAATCCATTCTCTATAATCTCTCAAAGATCTTGAGAGAAATATTTTTTTTTTCATCTTAATGCTCTAATAATCATATTTTTTACTATAAAAAAATAGCATTCGTGGACACAAACTACTACTACTAACCATTGCTCAAACTCTTCAAGAGAATATCCCAACTTTTCCTTGAAAGATGCTACCTTCCACACCCAAAGTTGATTTTTTAATAAACAACCACCCAAATGATTATGTTTTGTTAAACCAACCAACAACAAATATCTCTTGCTAAGCCTCCGGCTCTAATACCAACTTGAAGGAAGATGTGTGACATGTTTTACTAAATAAGGAAAACTTAGAAAAAGGACATACAACCTGAAGGAACAATACAAAAGATGCACACATATATAAAATAAATACACAAACATATAAGTTCTTTATGGTACAACGTTATGCATTAAGTGACATATTGAGCAATTTAAGAAACTTATTAACTGTAAGATCTTAAATTGTTAACTGTAAGATAGAATTAAAGTATTTTTAAAATAGTGAGGAATCCTATGACCTGTATAAAATAAATTTCAGTGTTCTCTTCTCTTAAATTTATACTTTCCATAGGGGTTCCCACAACAACAATGGATCCACCTCCTCACACATGGTCTATTCATTTTTTGTGATGAAGCACATAAAACATGCCAAGCATCATGAGATCCAATGGTAAGAAGAAATACAAGCTTCTCATATGTAAAACACATATTTAGGATCTTTTCTTGCTTAGGTGTTAACTAGATTTCCAGGTTGTTGGAAAATTAGGTGTCTCAACCTTGTAAAATTTCTTGTTATCAATTTTTATTTGTCATTTAATATTTTCCCACAGTTGGTTATTATTTAAGTTAGCTCTAACATAAAAGAGGGGCGTTTGACTTTTTAGTTGGCACTTGTGCCACATCCTTGTGCCTTAAAAATGATTTATTAGTTGTCAAAAGATGCCCACTTAGTAGTATATTAGGGAAGGGCCATTTTTAGTGAAATTATGATAGATTCTATGACAATTGTAAGGATCAAAAATAGGGGAGAATATTTTGGATGTGAGAGCCTAATTCAGCCTGGAATCTTTCCTATCTTGGGCACCACACCTCATGGGAGTTTTAGCAAATGGTTTTGTAACCCACAAATGATTTTCTAGGTTGGAAGAGGTCTATAAATTGAAGGCTTGAGGAGGAGTTTTGTTTGCAAGTCAGTATGTTGCCGGAATGCTGCCAAAATTTCTCCAAGATTGAGTTGAGGTGGAAACTCCTATAAGAACTTCCATTGTGCAAGTGTATTGTAATATGTTTCTAGATTTGATAATACATTGTGCAAGTTTTAGAGTGTGAGGTTTTTCTCCCGAAAGGGTTTTCCCCATGTATATCGCTGTGTTATGGTTTTATTGTTATTATGTTTATTCTATTTCACATGTTTCTTGAAATCTCTGTAATAGTTGAAATGAAGTATGCATAATATCCTCTCAATATTAGTATAGGAAGTGTTTCTGCACACCTTTGCTTCCTTACAAGTGGTATCAGAGCCTAGCCAATTTTGGTTCTATTTGTTGGGTACAAGGTTTTTTGAGCTAATCATGGTTTGAGTGGGAGCTTGTGCTGAGTATTTCATGTTCTATATTGTAGGATAGTAGAGATGGTGAGCACATATGGGAGGACTAAGGTAGAGATGTTTTCTAGCACAAAATTTGAAATGTGGAAGCTGAAGATGGAAGATCTATTGATTGATCAGGTTCTATGGGATGCGGTGGATGAAAAAGTCTAAAAGCCTACAGATCCATCTTTGGCTGCACAATATGATGTGATAGATCAAAAAGCTAAAGGTCTCATAAGAATATGCCTTGTAGACTCAATATTGATAATTGTCCATGAAGAATCCACTTCAAAGAAGCTATGGAAGAAGCTAAGTGAGATATATCAAGCCAAATCTCTAGTAAATAAGATTTTCTTGAGGAAGAAGTTGTATTCCTTGAGAATGGAAGAAGGTGGATGGATTTTTGAGCATCTAGAAGCTTTCAATACGTTGGTGACTCAGTTGACCTTAGTTGGGGTAAAAATGGACGAAGAAGAAAGGTGCTAAACTTTGTTGTGTTCACTACTAGAGTCATGGGACACCCTAGTCATGTCCATAGGGAGCACTTTAGTCATCTTGAAAATGAAGGATGTTGTTGGTTCTCTACTCTCTGAGGAAATGAGAAGGAATGTTTCTCTAAATGCCAAAGAGGCTTTGAGTGTTCACAAAAGACCAAAAGAACGAGGCAAGAATGAAAAGTAGCATAGCCATTCTAAGTCCAAGAATAAGGGGAGATCAAAATCTCCTGGTAAATCCAAGGCAATATGTTGAAACTATGGAAAATCTAGACACTTCTGAAAGGACTCTAAAGAAGAGAAGAAAAAGAAGAAGAAGAAGAAGCAAGATTTTGATTCTAAGTCCAAGAAGGAAGATGGATAAGATTTTATTGTAGCCTTGGCCACTCATGCATCTGATAATGCATGGTTGATAGACTCAGGTGCATATTTCCACATGAATTGTAACAGAAACTAGTTTAGTAAGTATGAAAACTATGATGGTGGTATGGAGTATTTGGGTGATAATTCTTTCCTTGACATTGTTGGCCATGGTCGTATTCATGTGAATTTTTTTGATGGTAGAGTTAGATGATTTGATGGTTTCTTGCATATCCCAGGACTAACAAGAAATTTATTATCTTTTAGCAAGCTAATAGATGCAGCTGTGCATGTAAAGTTTTTTGAAGCAGGTGTGAAAATGGTGAGAAGTTTTATGGTGATAGAAAGAGGAAGTAGATTGGGTACATTGTACCAGCTTGATGCATGCATGGTTGAGTACAATAGTACTTCTGATAAGATTAAGCCAAATACTACATCGCTGAAAAAAGAGATGGTTTCCTCTTCTATGGATAGTCATGGCTTCTAGGTACCCAAGGGTACTCTATCTACTAAATCAAAGTTACCTATAGAAAATACCATGTTATGCTACTAGAGACTTGGCCACATAGGAGATAAGGGTCTATGAACCTTGAAAAATAAGAACCTCATTGAGGGGTTGGATGATTGCAATCTAGAGTTTAATTTCTATGAAAACTGTATTTATGGTAAACAAAACCATATTCATTTTTACTCATCTTCTCATAAGTCTATGTATCTTGGATCTAATCCATTCAGATGTATTTGGTCTTGTTGATGTTGCTTCTATTGGTAAATCAATTTATTATGTTACTTTCATTGACATTTTTGGTAGGAGAACATGGGTATATTTTTAAAGAGTAAATCTGAAGTTTTTAGTCATTTTAAGGAGTTCAAGGCTATAGGAGAAACTTAGACTAGAAAGAAAATTAAATTTTTGAGGACTGATGGGTAAAAGCACAAAGCTATGTCACACTTTCAGATGACTTATCAGCACAAGTGAATTTAAGTATTTCTAACTAAAAATTAATTTTGGTCAAACATATGACCTTGTAAGATTCATTCTAGCTAAGTTAGATATGTCCACAATTTTTCCAACTAAAATTGTTGGCTAAATGCATATGTAACACCACTATGAGGCCAATTTACCAAAAAAAATATTATTTGATGAACTTGATATTTCAACAACTTCTACTCGTGTCAATAACATTTTTTTAAAAATATAAAAAATACCCTTTTCTAGATCTATAAGTTTAGTTTTCAAATATATATATATATATATATATATATATATATATATATATATATATTAATAGTTTAATTACTATTTATATTTTCCTTTCCATTTTTACTAAAAGTAGGTTATCAGCACAAAATATTAGGTCGATTACCATGTCAAGAAAAAATAGTAAAACTTATTGGAAAAAATTGAAAAAAATATGATGCACTAGATAAAAGAATCTATATCAAGATGGTATAATTTTTTTTCTATTTTAGATAAATAGTTAATATGAAAGTTAATGTCGAATGGAAACAACTACGTTTTAATACACACATTTTATTATTTATTTAAAAATATATATTTATCAAAATTGGAAAAAACTACATCCATGCACTAAAGTTTCAAGTTATAAATACACACAAAAAAATTGAAAAAAAAATTTACTATCTAAAGATTGACGTCTCATGTAACTTCATTTTTCAACATTTTATCAGCAACTAAATTATAGTGTCAATTTATTAAAAACTATATTCTGACAATGACAGTGAGTACCGTTCTGTTGATTTTGATAGATTCTATATAGATTGTAGGATTAAAAGACAAAAGAAAACTTTGTATTCTTCTCAGCAGAATGGAGTTGTAGAAAGAATGGATAGAACGTTGATGGAGAAGGCTACGAGCATGTTGAGTGGAGTTGGTCTAGAACAAGAGTTTTGGGTTGAAGCTATTGCCATTAATTGTTATTTGATCAATAGATCTCCTACATCAACATTTGTTGATAAAACATCAATGGAGGCATGGTTAGGGAGAAAGCCTTCACTTAGACATATGAGAGTTTTTTGTTGTGAGGCATATGCACATGTGCTTAAGGAGAAGAGAACAAAGTTATATTCTAAGGTTGTCAAATGTATCTTCATCGGCTACAGCTATGGTGTGAAATGATACAAGCTTTGGGACCCTGTTGCATAGAAGGTAATTTATTCCAGAAGTGTTATTTTTAGAGACAATAAAACTTCTCTTGTTAATTTTTAGCCAGAAAAGATTAAAGTAACTAAATAGAAAAAGGATGTGATTCAACTTCCTTCTATGCTTGATAAAGTTGAATTGAGGCCCTAAGATAGATAAGAAGTTGAAGAGAGCTCATCAAGATCCAAATCTTCAAAAGAGGAAGAAGAGGAGGAAGAAGTGGAAGAACCTCCACCTTAGCTTTTTCAAAGGTCTACAAGGCATAGGCAACCACCAAAAAGGTATGGGTATTCACTTGATGATTAGAGGTGTATATTTTCTTTGAATGCTAATGTTGGTGAACCTTTATCTCTAGAAGAGGCTCTTGGTATGAATGACGTAGAGTCTTAGAAAAAAGCCATGGATGAAGATATGATAGCTCTTAAAAAGAATGATACATGGGACCTTGTACTATTGCCTGAAGGACAGAAGCTTGTTGGTTGCAAATGAGTGTTCAAAAATAAAATGGGTTCAGACAACAACATTGAGATAGTATAAAGCATGGTTGGTTGTGAAGGGTTACTCCCAAGTTTAGGGAGTTGAATATGGTGAGATATTTTCTCTTGTAGCTAAAATGACATCTATTTTTTTACTTTCTATTGTAGAATCATACGATCTAGAGATCAAACAAATGGATGTGAAAATAACATTCCTTCATAGTGATTTGGAAGAAAAAATTTATATGACACAGCTAGAGCACTATGTGGTGAAAGGTAAAAATCATATGGTTTGTAAGTTAAAAACTCCTTGTATGGTTTAAAACAAAGTCCTACGATGTGGTACCAGAAGTTTGATACATATCTATTGAGTTTGGGATTTATGCGGTCTAAATCTAATCACTGTGTGTATTTCAAATCTGACGGTGATCGGTTCTTGGTTATTTCCTTGTATGTTAATGACATGTTATTTATTGGTAGAGGAAAGGGTTTGATTGCAAATCAAAATCTCATCTCTTACCAAAGTTTTAAATGAAAGACCTTAGTGCAGCAAGACACAATCTGGGGATGGAGATTAGAAGAGACAAACAAAATAAAAAGCTTTGGTTGGGCCAAAGTAAGTATGTGGATGCTATTCTAAGAAGACTCAATATGCAAGATGCTAGAGCATTGTGTGTTCTTGTTACTATGGGAACAAAGATTTCAATCTCACATTGTCCTACATCCCCATTGAAGATGGAAAATATGAGTTGAGTACCATACTAGAGTGCAGTTGATAGCTTAATGTATGCTATGGTCTGTAGAATACTAGACATTGCCCAAGCAATGGGAGTTCTTTCCCGTTACATGTCTAATCTAGGAAGAGCACATTGGGATGCAGTAAAGAGAGTCTTTAGATATTTGCTGAGTACCTCAGAGTACTCTATATGTTTTCATGGAACATGAGACCAACATTCCTTGGATATTAGAGGCTATGTGGATTCATACTAGGTTGGTGATGTTGATAGCAGAAGATCCACCAGTGCCTATGTGTTTACATTATTTAGGGGTGCAATCAGTTTGATGAGAAAGCGACGGGCTATGATCTCTTTGTCCACTATAGAGGCGAAGTATATGGTAGCTACTCATGCTTTTAAAGAAGCCATTTGGCTTAAAATATTATGTCCAGATATAGAGTTCAAATAGGTTTTAGTGATAGTATATTGTGATAGTCAGAGTGTGATCTACCTGGCAAAGAACCTAACATTTCATGCCAAGAACAAGAACATTGATGTACAATATCACTTTGTGAGAGTTATGGTCTAGGATGGCAGGGTAAAGCTAGAGAAGGTAGAAACTTTGGCAAATTTTGCAAATTCGTTAACTAAGCCTATGAGAAAAGAGAAGTTCAGATGGTGTTCAGAGTCTATGGGCCTCTCGGCCCCTAGTTGTTGAGTTCATGATGGTATGGATCCCCTGACTATTGCAAGGTATTCGACAAGTGGGAGAATGTTGGAAAATTAGGTGTCTCAACCATGTAAAATTTTTTGTTATTAATTTCTATTTGTCATTTAATATTTTTCCATAGTTGGTTATTATTTTATTTAGCTACAACATAAAAGAGGAGCCTTTGAATTTTTGGTTGGCACTTGTGCCACATGTCAGTGCCTTGGAAAATGATTTATTAGTTATCAAAATATGTCCACTTAGTAGTATAGTATGGAAGGGCCACTTTTAGCGATCTTATGATATATTCTATGACAACTATAAGGGTCAAAAATAGGGGAGAATATTTTGGATGTGAGAGCCTAATTTTAGCATGGATTCTTGCCTATCTTGGGCACCACACCTCATGGGAGTTTTAGCAAATGGTTTTGTAAACCACAAATGGTTTTCCAAGTTGGAAGAAGTCTAAAAATTGAAGGCTTGAGGAGGAGTTTTATAATGAGTTTTGTTTGCAAGTCAGTATGTTGCTGGAATGCTACTGAAATTTCTCCAGGATTGAGTTAACATGGAAACTCCTATAAGAACTTGCATTGGAAGTGTATTGTAATTTGTTTCTAGATTTGATAATACACTGTGCAAGTTTTGCAGTGTGGGTTTTTTTTCTCTTGAAATGGTTTTCCCAACGTATATCATTGTGTTATGGTTTTACTGTCATTTTGTTTATGCTATTTCATGTGTTTCTTGAAATCTTTGTAATAGTTAAAATAAATTTGCATAATCATCCTCTCAAGATTAGTTTAGCAAGCATTTCCACACACCTTTTCTTCCTTACATAGGTCATCTATCTACTTATGTAGTTTTTGGATTGCTCTTGTACACCCATAAATAGAGTCCTCCACTCTAGCTATTGCTTCATACAAAAAACTATTTACTATGCCTGCTCTTTGCTCAAGCTTAATATCATATAATAATACCACATCAAAACCATGAATTCCATTATTCCACCAATTCAAAGATTGAACACTCCAAATTTTAGAACATTGTACCGATTAAACACAACTTACTCAAGCAAACCCAATGTATTACTCATCAACGAGAAGTCAAAATTTATAATCCCTTTATATATAGACTAGTCAAGGAAATAATCTGACTAAAATAATTGAAGTACTGATTGAAGCTAAAAACATACAACCTTTAACAAACTGAATAAAATATTATCCATGTGAATTTTTCCTTGTGGGGGCACCATTTAAGTGCTCTTAATTATCACACCTAAAATAAATTTATGTAATTTCTTTTCTTCTTTTCCTTGAAACTCTTATATCGATATACTAGACTCTAGGGGAATAGATCTCTACTATTTATGGTATTATAAGAGCCAAATTTTATGTTGTAGATTGCAAAATTAGAGAATTTGAACTAATGAGATTGATTTTATCTGATGTCTAAAAACCTAGAAATTAGGCCTCCTCAAGCATGGATTACTTGTAGAATTGGTCTCACCTAAGCTATGAGCATCACCTCCACCTATGTAAGGACTTTTAGTACTTCTGGTTGCTTTCCTAGGTTTAATTTGTTTGATGCAGAGAAGCGATGAACCCCTTTCGCTATTTGACATCTATTACAAATCCTATTCACACCAAACATGTGAATGCACATGCAACCATATGTCTCTTTACATATAGTGCATGTACCTAAGTTCAATAATGCATCTATTCTAGACCTAAAACATTTCATTGCTTCAAAGTATTTCTGTGGTGGAAATTTTCTACCTATAAAAGTGTGGCTATTAATGTACTACAAACTATTAACAATCATAATTTAATTTGTATTGTTGAGATCATCTATTATCAATTTCTCCCTTTTTACATTTTTTGTAGATTGTGGCATACAATTGCCTAAGTGATTAATGTTTTGCATTGGGTTGGATGTTAGCTCTATCATATTGTTTGCCCCTGTAATCACTTCTCTACTTGTTGCTAAGGTTTCTATAAATGTTGGTATTTTCTCCTACAGACGTTGCAAGTGACAATGAGTAGATATTTGGTCCATATGCTACCTGTAATATAGCCTATTTCTTTCATTTTTGTTTTTCCTTCTCTTTCAATGTCTATCATTAGGCTTTGGGTATCCATCCTCTTGAAAATAGACAAAATTTCCTCTTAGAATTTGTGGGTAGAATGTAGGTGAATGTGAGCAATAATCTCACTACAACAAAACAGGCAATTAACACCTAAAATAGCACTAGAATTTAGTGCATTTAAGTTCATGAATTGGACACTTCTGTCGGCGCAAAACTCGGTGCCAAAATCCATGTTCACTTTGGCGACGGATTTAGCACCATGTTCAGCACCGGGTTTAGCGCCGGATTTAGTGTCGGGTTAACATTGGGTTTAGCACTGGATTTTGTTGCTTCTAGTTTGGTTTCCAATTTTGCTTCTGGTTTTGGTTCTTGTGTTTCTTCCAGGTTTGCTTCCAAATTTGCTTCCAGTTTTTCTTCTAGGTTTGCTTCCAATTTTGTTTCCAATTTTGCTTCCAGTTTTACTTCTAGTTTTGCTTCCAATTTTGCTTCTGGTTTTGCTTCCAGTTTTGGTTCCAGTTTTGCTTCCAATTTTGCTTCCACGTTTGCTTCTGGTTTTGCTTCCAATTTTGCTTCTAGTTTTGCTTCCAGTTTTACTTCTAGTTTTGCTTCCAATTTTGCTTCCAATTTTTCTTCTATTTTTGCTTCTAGGTTTGCTTCCGGTTTTGCTTCCAAATTTTCTTCCATTTTTTCTTCCACTTTTGATTCTAATTTTCCTTCTAATTTTACTTCCAATTTTGATCTCAATATAACATCGCTTGTTGCTTCAAATTTTGCTTCCATTTTTGTGTCTTTTGTTTCTTTTAATATGGCTTCTATTATTTCATCTTTTATTGCTAGAACTAAAATTGCTTCCATTATTACTTTTTTGTTTGCTACCTAAATTGCTTCTATTTTTGCTTCCTAGATAACGACAAGTTTTGCTTCCAAGATTGTTTCTAGTTTGTTTCTAGTTTGGCTTCTATTGTTGCTTCCTTTTCTGCTTCTAAAAATGCGTTTTGTTTTGCTTACATTTATTTATTTAATATGTTTTATTTCAATTTAATTAGTTAAATATATCATGCCTCTTAAATAATTCATATGATTATAGAGTAAGTAATTTAATTATTTAACTCATATGATTAAATAACAAGATAATTATTATAACATGATCATCATCTATAATTAAAACAAATGAGTCAAATATCTATAATTTAATTGAATTTGACAACATCCATCTTGAGTAGTAAATTAAAATCATCATATGTAATAAATATCCATCTAAAAATCATTGACCACTTTCAATATATATATATATATAAATTGACAAGTCAATACTGATAAGATCATCATCATATATAACTAAAACAAGTGAAATTCAAATATGCCAGTAGATCAATAACATGTCAAATGATACATGTCCAACAGTTGACATAAGTCAAAATGGTACATGTACAAATGATATAAGTAAAAATGGTGAATTATGTAACTCAAAATGATACAAGTCAAGATGATACATGTCCAAATGATATAAGTCAAAATGATACATAAATTTATGATACAACTCATTAATATGGTATTACAGTTCATGAAAATGATACATATGATAGTAACCATGAAAGGAGGCATCATAACAATATATTGACAATGATCTTTGATGTAGTTATATGATCATGAATGTCACTGGCTACTACCAGCAACTGCCTCATCATCATCATCACAATCGTGATAATCATCATCATGATCATCATCGTCATTGGCCTCGGTGTCTTCTGTATCTGTGTCATCATCATCCTCTGCCATGTGATCTATACTAGAACCAACATAATCTGGATCTATATCATGAGGATCATCTTAATCTTCTAGAAGACTCGTGTTCTGCAAAAAAACATTTAAAATGAAATGTTATTATTTATTTCATGCAATAATTTATTTTTCTATTATATATCTAATATTACAACATATGAAATGAAACCATAATCATATTACATCATATCAAAGTGCACATATCATAATAGAATTTCAAAAAAGTTATAGCTAATATGTCATTCCAAATCAGTAATTTAACATGCAACAATTCTAATAAACATTAGTAAAGATTATAAAAAAATTGTTATACAATTTAACTATCAACTGTAAATTCTATTACATAACCTTAAGTGCCACAAATTGCTTGGTCCATGTATGTTCTTTTTCACTATTAATCTAATAACTTGAATTAGACAAAAACATTAAAGAGTTTTTAAGTAGTAGTTGATTAAATTCTCTTACATGTCATTAAGGAATGTACAACTTTTTTTCAATAATTATTTATCTTAAGGTTCATGAGTAACCTTAAGATAAAGGTCTATTTTGTTTGAAAAAAAAAATGAAGTTAGCAATATGGCTTTATTTGGCCGATTTTAGAAAGAGAAAATGTTAGCCCTATTCCCTCTCATAGGTCTTCAATGTAAGTGGGAATAGGGGAAATTTGGGGATTTAGAAAGAAAGATAAAGTTTAGGGTGTCTTCAAGATAGCTAGCATGGGCAAGGAGGTCAACCATGCACACGTAATGATCAACAGTAGGTGTAATGCAATAAGGGTTACACATGTGATTGAAGTATGTACAACTCCCATCCACTAAACCTGCATGGCTGCATGCACCTAGAATACAAGCAATGCTTACAATGTTAGGATATGTTCCAGAGTGCTTAATTAATTCAAATATTTTGAGAGCATCCTTGCAAAATCCATTTTGTACATATCCTGCAATCATTGTATTCCATGAGATGACATCTCTTTGAGGAATTTTGTCAAATAGTTCACATTTTTTGTCTATGATTCCATATTTTGTGCATATCTTGCAATCATTGCAGTCCATGAGACCACATTTCTTTAAGGCATTCTATCAAATAGTTCATGTGCCTTGTCTATTTTTCCACATTTTGCATGTCTAATAGGGCAGTTGCAACTACAACATCTAACAAAATTCCTCTATCCTTTATGTTTATGATGAACAGAATGCCACACTAAGGGGCATACAACTACAAACTATCTAGTGGTGGGAGCTCAAGCTATTAATGCCACATAGTTCCCTCTTGCTCAACACATACCTAATTACACCATATGTCATGAGACTCATGAAATTGTCCACTTCTGCAAAAGTGAAAGGATGTTCCTATCAATTACTAGTGCAAGGTTTGTCACACATCAATCTCTTGAAGGCAAGAGGAAGTTAGAAAATCTTTACCCGGGATTTGGTGTAAGGAGACAAGGACGAAAGTGAGCCTGAATGGAGGTGGATAGAATAAGTGTAGAAGTACTGCTAAAGTGCAAATCAGTTGTAGGCTTGACATAGTCCATCCGCTCATTTGCTAGCCTTGGGATTTGCAGGCTTTGATGAAGCCTCTCAAGGCTTCTATAAAACAAGAGTTCACCATAGGAGAAGTAGGATACGA
Organism: Cunninghamia lanceolata; assembly: GCA_027924645.1. NCBI lineage: Eukaryota > Viridiplantae > Streptophyta > Pinopsida > Cupressales > Cupressaceae > Cunninghamia > Cunninghamia lanceolata. The sequence goes on from BSBN01000798.1 coordinate 4,270,032, forward strand.
TGGAAGACTCTAAAAATGAACCTACAAATGGAGGTGGTCCAATGAGATGTGAATGTACCACCTTCCCATAGGTGGAAAAATCTTGTGCATGGAATGGTGATCCTCGGGATTGGAGGTCGGGGAGAACTTGCCGATAGGATTCTTTTTAAGCTAAGGCGAGATTGAAGCAGATTATGTTGTTTGTTCTCAAGAATGGTCCAAATGAAGCAATGCCTCAACATTTTAGAGTGGAGTGCCACTATGAGGATGATGAAATCAGAGGGCAATAGATTGCGTACCTATTCAACAAAGTCTCCAATGAAGAAAAAGTGGCCATCTTGAAAGTGATCGGGGCTAGTTTTTGGTCAGGAGGGCACACACATGATGGACAAGTGCTGGAACATTTTTTCCAGAACTATGTACAGGTTGTGGGAGCAAGGCTCTGGGGGTTAAGAGCTACAATGATATTGGTGAGGGAGGATTTGATGGACATGGTCATGACTACCATGGATGGTGTGGCAGTGGAGCCCAAACATGCATTTTCTCTTACCATCCTTAGCCTGAATGAGGAGAAGAAGAAGGTGAAGATGCACAAAGCATGGGCCCTCTACAAAAAGGGCATGGAGAAATAAAATAACATAGGAGAGTTCTTGAAATTCCTGGAAGCCGACTCGAGTCTGATTGATGAAAATGTAATAGCTAGGATGGTGGATATTACTGAAGGCATAGGTTATATATATCACTAGATGTAATGCCTCATATTTCTATGTAACTTTTTTTTTAATATTTTAATATAGGGAATGACCCCCATATCTAGTAGTGCTTACCAAAAAAAACATTTCTTTGAGGCATTCTATTAAACAGTTCACGTGCCTTGTCTATGCTTCCACATTTTGCATTCATGTCTAATAGGGCAGTTGCAACTACAACATCTGGCAAAATTTCTCTATCCTTTATGTATTGATGGATGTCCATACCCTATTCCAAAGCTCCCATTTTGACACAGGAAGGGAGGATGCTGGCAAAGTTTGTGGAATTTGGCTTGACACCAGCTAATTGCATTTGCTTTAAAATTTCTAAAGACTTTTCAACAAATCCATTTTGTGCATATCCTGTAGTCATTGCAGTCCATGAGACCACATTTCTTTGAGGCATTTTGTCAAATAGTTCACGTTCCTTGTCTATGCTTCCACATTTTGCATACATGTCTAATAGGGCAGTTGTAAATACAACATCTGACAAAGGAGGACTTAAGCATTTAGAAATCTAACCATGCCACCTTGTGTGGATTTGATGAATGGCTTGTAGCCATCAAATCCAATGAACTCTTAAATCATGTCTTCCTTAATCTAGACCAGCAATGTAGAGATAGCCCTCTATATCCATCCCCTTGGCAGTCTCAAGGGTCACCTTGAGATAAAAAATGCTAATGTACTATTATGACAGTTATGATTATCCTCCATCGTTTCATTGTGCATTTGAAACTTAAGATGAGGATTGGGGAGGTCTCCATTGGTATTTTGTCATAGACAATTTGGGAATAGCAGGCCCCCATCTTATCAATAATGAAGATTATATAAATCTTGAATAAAACAAGAAAAACCTCATGACTATCTTCTATGTTAGTAAATTGATAGTGACAGTAGTAAGGTTAGTCAATAATTGACTGTGCACCTAGTGCAAGGTGTGCAACAAGTCTAAGAAGCAACAACATCCTTCTTTCTATCATACTGAGAACCACAAAATAATGGATTTAAATCATGGAACATATATAATTGATACCTTTAATGCATCTTCCATGCAAGTGAGTTTAAAACCGAAGATTTGGGTGTAGGAAAGGGCTTTTGAATAACTATTCATTAGAAAAGAAAGAAAAAAAATAGTTTTGAAATGGAAAAAAAAAATCACAAAATCTAAAGGTTTCCATATTCTTCTAAGCCCTTCTTTATCCACACATCTACTTGGGGTGTGTTGGAACTAATTTTGATTGTATAAAATCTAAATCAAAATAACCCATTCCCACCATCTTCCCATACTTGTATTGCAAAATGTAAAATAATAAATCTGCTCAATTGATGTCCTAACCCAAATAATCCCACAACATCCCCACCATTACCCTTCAAAAAGAATAAAATTATTTAATTTGACTTAAGGATCCTTTAGAAGTCATAAAGAAAAATATCGCTGGGAGAATACCATGTCAGGAGGACTCACTTTATCGTCTCCCGGATAGCCCAATGTGATAAAGTCAATTTGTATTTCACTGCCATTAGAAAATCAAGGAGATAAAATATATTGAATAGACTGAAGGATATCGGGAAAACTAAATCATATGTCTCTTTGATACCCCAATAACATCAAGCACATCAAAGGGACTGATACATATCGGCATGACACATAAATGTGTCCCATTGATACAATGATATCCAAGTGTAAAAGAATTTCAAGGGGACTTGAGGATATCGAAGGGACATAATCTCTGGTCCCACTAATACAATGATGTTGTTCTCAAAATTAGCTATGCTCAGTTTTGTAGACAACCCCTACAAAACTTGTCTGTTTCGTAGTCTACACTCTAAGTTTTCTTATTGAGACAAGTTTTCTTGTCCTCGCATGAAGTCCTCTAACATCGTTGAAATAGTTTGAGATATTCCCCTAGGTTGATTCCTCAAAAATCGTGAAAATCGACTAGGTCATAAGCTTGTCAAAATATCAATTTTGACTGTTTCAGGGGTGTTAGAAAATTTTTGTTTTCACATGCATGAGCGGTTAAAACCACTGCCCATGCATTTTTCAGGCTTGTTAGTCACATATGCAATATAGATTAAACTTGCTGCTCAGGCATATGTTTCTTGTCAATCGATTTCAATGCAAGGGTAGTTATATCCGCTGCTCTGACATGACCTAATGCATATGTAGTGTTGGGGTTTTTCACTGCCCAAGCAGATCCCACGAAATCTACGAAGTCAAAGTAGGCATTAATGGCACTCAGGCCATGTTTAATGCACAACTTTAAGAGCCTTTTAAAGTGTTTTATTTTCATTTTGATTTGCTTATTGTTTATTTTCGAGACCTCCAACTAGATTGACACCTCCTTGATACCAGTTTGCTTCACGAAGCTTGCGTAAATTTTAGATCTAAGTATATCTTGCCTCCATGATTGCGTTTAGGGTTTGTTGGCAAGAGACACTATATGGATTCATGGTTGTTGTCATTGATGGCAACAAAGGTCATCCCACATATCTGCAAGTCATGGTGTGTCTCTACCGGAAGTCAGAATGAAGATTGTTGTGGTCCGGTGAACAAGAACAGAGCATGTGGCAAGGTCCGACAGATTGGTCCGAATCTCTCAGAGGAAGTGTCTTGGTGCAGTGCGGATTTGGGAAAGTCAAGAGGACTACCTTGAGTAGTATATTCCAAGGATTTAGCCTCCGGTGATGAACAAAGAAAAAGATATGAATAGTTGAGTACTGGATTCCTGAGAGACAGTGAGAACAGAGGAAGAACTGACTGACAGAGTATCAGACTATTTTCTGGATGTGTTACTATTGATGGTAAAGGTTGTGAAGGCATGAATCATGTTTGGCCGACATGATTAATGATATCTACAAGTATATGCTTGATCCGCATTACTTGATATGCAAGGATTCAGCCGACAGAACAGAGTTTGTGAGAAGATAGATTATTCCAGGTGCCGACTAGAAAGATAATGAAATCACTAGTGCGGATGTATATAGAGGATGGATTTAGTTGTGAAAAGTGTGATGATGTGAAGGTGTATGTGAATAAATATAGAGCAGAGAAGAAGCAGTAAGAAAGATCCGGTATGTGAAAAGATAGCAGAATAAAGAACAGAGGAAAGATGAAGTGCAGCAGATCAGTATACTGAGCCTAACCGGAACTGAACTCCAGCATATGAAGATGCTTCCAATCAGTTCAAGTATTGTATAACATTCTTTTGTAGATAGTGTGTCTCCTTGTAGGCAGTGTGTCTCTTTGTGAGCAGTGTGCTCGGGCAGTGAGCCCTAATTGGCAAGTGCCATTTTGTAATTCCTTATTCTTCTAACAGAGAATAATCTTTGGGTTAATCATCCCGTGGTTTTCTCCCTTAACCGGGTTTCCACGTCAAAAATACTGTGTCATGTGTTTCTCATTTCATGGTAATGTTTGTTTGTTTGATTCAATGCTGCTTTGATTAATAAGAAAGTTCAAAAGAAGAAATAATTAGGATAACTGATTCACCCCCCCTCTTAGTTATCAACAATTGGTATCAGAGCAAGGTTCCTCCTAATAGAGCCTAACAGCTTGAGGAAGATCTGGGAGTTCAAATGGATGCATATGGTTTAAGGGAGCAACTCAAGACTGCCCTTGAGGATCTTGAATAGTCAAATTCTAAAGTCAATGAATTAAAGGAAAGACTCAAACAGGCTGATGAATTCATGAGAGAATTAAAGGACAAATTAAGTCTCTCTATGAAAAAGAGAAAGGAGCTGCTCCAACAATTGGCAAGACAAAGTGAAGAAAGCAATACAGATGAAGAATTGACTGAGAAAACCAAGTTATGTGAAAAATTATCAAAAGAAGTCATTATGTTAAGACATGAAATGGAATCAGGAACTATAAAGTTTACTCAAGAGATTGAAGAAAAAAGAAAAGCTGAAGACAATCTAAGACAATCTCTTAAAGAGAAATCAGAAGAATGCCACCAGATGGACAGGATTATCAGACATCTTGAATCTGATCTTGAAGATGCCAAGGATAATGAAGAAAAACTTGAGGATCAAATTGTCTCTCTCAAAAGAGATCTTCAAACAGCAAATGAATATAAAGAAAAATTCAAGATAAGTTCTACCCAACTTGAAGTACTTCTTGGAAGTCAAAAGAGGACAGATGACAAGTATGGTTTGGGATATGAGAAAGAAGAAAGCTCCGGATCCGGTCAAAAGAATTTTGGATCAGAAAATCCAAGGAATAGGCCTAGAAGACCTCCGGTAAGATAGCCCAATGCTCAAAGATATCCATCTTTCAATGGATACTGCCACAGCTGCAATCACTTTGGTCACAAAGCTAATCAGTGTAGAAAAAGGATGAATCAAACTAATCCATCCTTCTCCGGACAGTTCTTTAACTGCAAAAGATATGGACACAAGTCTCATGAATGCAGAAATATGCAAGTAAACAAATCATTCAATGGTAGATGTTTTACATGCAATAGAGTAGGTCATATGGCTAATCAATGCAGATCAAGAGGTTATCAGTCAAATATGCAAAGAAATGTTATTTGCCAAATCTGTAATAGGTCCGGTCATAATGCTAAAGTCTGCAGAAGCAAGAATCAGGACAAAAGAGGTCCGGTGTATAATCAGAATCAAGACAAGGGTAAACAAAAGATGAATGCGGATGAAGTTAGGAATCAGATGAACAAGATTTGGGTGAAGAAAAGTTTAGAGAATGTAGAGGTTGGATCCGCACCAGACTCTGGTGCTGATATTTCTTCCAGAAATTAAAAAGTGAGCTCTGGCTCAGGGGGAGACTCAAAGAAAATCCTGTTCCCCCAGCCAATCAAGTGGTGCTGGATGTGATACAAGATGCAGAGTAAAGGGTTTGAAGATATAAGTCCTGAGATGATCCAGACAAGATTTTAGAGGTCCGCATGAAGATGCAAAGAAGTTGTGATCGATCAAGTAAGACCTATTCCGGGAGATGCTCTGGAATGACAGAGGACTACAAAAGGGTCCGGAGAGATCCGGAAGTACATTATTTTGCTCTGCGGACTGGACAGAATGTTTGGGATGTTCTTGTAATGTGTCATCTTGATTTATTCATGATTGAAAGATCCGCATGATGTTCATAGATCAGAACTGATCCGGGATACTCCAAGCTATCCAGATAAGGCAAACCAGAACAATATAGGTGGAGCATTTATTGCAAACATATATTAGGGTTTGCGAAATGATATAAGGGATTTCTCAATAATTATTTGATCATTCCACACCCAAGAAGAAGCGAAAAGCGGAGCTCTGCGACAAAATTCATCAAGTTCACTGAAGATCACTTACAGAAGTTACTACATACAGAAATCAATCCAAATAACCGAAGGCGCATAAGGTATTTTTCGTTTTCAATATCTCCCTGCAAATCTTTGAAAAATGGCTACTCCGAATATAGTTAAGATCTCTGATAGAGCTCATCCCACATTCAAGAAACATCCTTACAAATCCTTGGAGGTAGATCCACTAGGAGCCTTCTCTAGTGTTCCACATGGTGTATTGCATACGGAAGACATTAGGGTTTACATCCATGCGAATTTTGAAGACTTTGGAGAATCAAAACTGATGGATATCTATCACAAACAATTGATAGATGACTCCTTCGAGATCAAACCTCAGTACAAAGCCATCCGGGACAAACACTTTGCACAATGCATTCATTTCCCCTATTTTGAAGAAGATGAATGGGTCCGGTATGTACTAAGTAGAGTACATGACAACTTCCTATGGTTGAACAAGCCCTTCAAGATTACCAAAGATGCAATTAGGGCTATAACCGGTCTGCACTCATCCGGTGGATTACCTGTTCTCAAGTCTGTCAAAAATCAGACAGTTAGTGATGCAACCGGATCCAAGTTTGACAAGAGAGCTATGACAGTTGATGACATCACTGAACCGGATGTCAAATTTGCATCTATGATAATTGGTTACAAAATCTATCACTCCAGTAGGGAAAATTCAGTACCGGGAACTGCAATCTACACAGCTTATCAAATGTTAAAGGAGAATGCAGACTATGACTTGTGTGAGCTTCTTGTAAACCAACTCTTTGAAAATCTGCAGAAGATTAAGAAGGACAAGAAAAACTCCTTCAAGTATGGCAATCTGATCCTTTGTCTCTTCTTTTACTACATGAATGAGCTTCCCGGATCCAGTGGATGGATATGGCAGAATGACAGATCGGTTTCCATCCAAATCAGAGACTATTTGCATGGACTTGGGGATGCTAAAGCAAGAAATACAACTCTATGGGGATATTTCAAGAACTTCCAAAGCATGATGCATGCAAGAGAAAGAATTCCCCAGTCTCTTGTTGAAAAATACAAAGACTCAGTGTGCTTTATGGTGGACACTGATCAGTGCCTAATGGAGGCAGTGGAGCCAAGGACTGTCTGGATCATGCCCATGGGGTATGAAGTGGATGAACAAATAGTGGAGCTGCATGTTCAACACATGCTAAGTCAGCCCAAAGATCCAAAGGCAGAAAGGTTTGGAACCTTTGAGGAGCTGAGTGTAAAGATACATGTAGAACTCAGGGAACCTGAAATAAAGAGGAAGGTGAGAAAAGAAGTAGAGCATATTGCTCAAGGCCTAGGCATCTCAAAAGAGGCACTTGATGCCAGCCGGGAAAAGAGGAGAAAGGCTGAGGAAGAAAAGAAAAGTAAAGAAAGTGTTCCGGTTGAAACTTCCACCCGAACCAGATCATCAAAAAGATCTGCACCTCCCACAACCAAAAGTTCAAAACCGGAAGTCCAGGCATCCGGTAAAAGATCTAAGACAAAAGCCACAAGGGCTTATGAAAGCCAAAAGGATGAAGAGGAAACTGAGTCAGATGAGGGAGTAAAAGAAATAAAGAAGCAGAAGAAGAAAGGATTCGGGAAACCCTCCACAGGCCAAGACAAGGAAGAAATGGCAGAGGAATTTGCTGAAAAGCCCACTCTGTCTCTAGACAGTGTAGTCAAATCAGTCACTATGGATGGGAACCTTCAACCGGTGGCTGAATTCTATGATGACTACAATGAGGCAGATCAAAAGATCCTGCAAGAAGCTATAATAAGGTACTTGAACATCTACAATAAAGCTTTTATTGAGATTATCTCTGAAATCCCAAAGAGCCTAGAGATGGAATTAGAGATAAGAAAGAACAATGCCATGGCAAAAGACCTTGAGATCAGGGAATAGATAGCTATTCAGCTATATCCTTCAATTGATCACAAAACAATGAACATGGTATTCAAAGACTGCAAGGATGAATTCAGGAGCAAAGCAAGGATGAATCAGCTTATGCTTGGTGAGACCGACAAGGTAGCCAAGGACACTGAAGAGATTCTCTAAAAAACCTTCAAAAGATTTAATCTTCCTGTTGTAGAGGACTTAGGTGCAGAAACAGCTGTGGACTTGGAATCATCTGCTCCGGAAGAAGTGGCCCTTGAACAGACTAACATCTCTCCTCTGGTTTCCCCTACAGTCTCTGGATCCCAAGAAGAAGAGAAACTACAGGAGAAAGAAGCAGCAGTTAAAGAAAAAGAGGTTGACAGCACCAAGGATGTAGAGAAAGAGAAGATCCCAACAGAGAAAACCACAACTGAAAGTGGCAAGAGTAAGGAAGGAGAAAAGATTCCAAAGGACAAAACCGCAGAAGAGAAGAAACATCTATCTCCGGCAAGAGACACTGCACAAACTGTTCAAGAATTCTTGACAAAAGCCACTATAGAAATTGATGAACCGGACCTGCTAAAAGGACCATTAGATTTTGACTCTTTGTCACCAGTACAAACAATGAAAATAGCCTCATTTGCAAATGAGAAAGTCAAAGAGAAACTACTGAAATCTCACATGGAAGACTGTGAGCTTATGGAGGTAGCATCTGGAGTGCTGGAAAAGATCATGCCATCTTTTCAGAAGAATCCCACAGCCTCCTCTTCCGGTAATCTCAAAACCTTAGTCAGCAGTGTTAGTACACATTTTGAATCTCTAGAAAAATCAGCTGAAGAAAAGGTCCAGAAGGAGTTTTTGGATAAAAGGTTCTCCGAGGTTCAGGGTTTGATCATTAATGATAGGAGAAACATGAACATTGGGATAAAGAGCTTAGAAAATGCTCTTAAGGATGGCGATGAAATATACAAATTTTGTATCTCCTGGTCCAAGGTAACAGTGGACATTGAGAAGAAAATAAAAGAGCAAGAGGACACACTACTCAGCTTGTCTCAAAGTTTTGATCCTCTTTCTTCCTCTATAACAAATCAAGAATGTCAGACTATTGCAGTCTTGAGTGAAATCAAGAAATTAGAGAAGGAAAGGAAAAATAGAATAAGCAGGTTGAGTGAGCTCAGGGGGTTAATTGTCCCTAAGCTAGAGGCCATGCATGAGGCCATAGCAGAAGCTCAAATCACAGCCCAGACAAGTGATCCGAAAGATCTAAAAAGGGCAGATGCATTTGCATTTTTGTTGAGTGGTCACATTTCAATTTTGGATAGAATGAAGCAAAGTTGGGCTACAGAACTGATCCAACTGAAGACATCTTTTGCAGACATTCTTCAGTATATGTGAGCATGTAAATATGCGGCTATGTATAGAAATTTTTTTAAAATTTTGGTGTGCGGACCCTACCCTTTGCCATTGATGTCAAAGAGGGAGTGAGGAGCAGTGAAAAATGAGGAATCCAACTAAGGGGGAGTTCCGGAAATTGTATATAAAGATAGAGCATCAGCCAAGGGGGAGCATAGTGTAAACACTTAGTCATTTTTCACTAAGTGTTGCCATCAATGCCAAAGGGGGAGATTGTTGGCAAGAGACACTTTATGGATTCATGGTTGTTGTCATTGATGGCAACAAAGGTCATCCCACATATCCGCAAGTCATGGTGTGTCTCTACCGGAAGTCAGAATGAAGATTGTTGTGGTCCGGTGAACAAGAACAGAGCATGTGGCAAGGTCTGACAGATTGGTCCGGATCTCTCAGAGGAAGTGTCTTGGTGCAGTGCGGATTTGGGGAATTCAAGAGGACTACCTTGAGTAGTATATTCCAAGGATTTAGCCTCTGGTGATGAACAAAGAAAAAGATATGAATAGTTGAGTACCGGATTCCTGAGAGACAGTGAGAACAGAGGAAGAACTGACTGACAGAGTATCAGACTATTTTCCGGATGTGTTACTGTTGATGGTAAAGGTTGTGAAGGCATGAATCATGTTTGGCCAACATGATTAATGATATCTACAAGTATATGCTTGATCCGCATTACTTGATATGCAAGGATTCAGCCGACAGACCAGAGTTTGTGAGAAGATAGATTATTCCAGGTGCCGACTAGAAAGATAATGAAATCACTAGTGCGGATATATATAGAGGATGGATTTAGTTGTGAAAAGTGTGATGATGTGAAGGTGTATGCGAATAAATATAGAGCAGAACAGAAGCAGTAAGAAAGATCCGGTATGTGAAAAGATAGCAGAATAAAGAACAGAGGAAAGATGAAGTGCAGCAGATCAGTATACTGAGCCTAACCAGAACTGAACTCCAGCATATGAAGATGCTTCCAATCAGTTCAAGTATTGTATAACATTCTTTTGTAGACAGTGTGTCTCCTTGTAGGCAGTGTGCCTCTTTGTGAGCAGTGTGCTCGGGCAGTGAGCCCTAATTGGCAAGTGCCATTTTGTAATTCCTTATTCTTCTAACAGAGAATAATCTTTGGGTTAATCACCCCGTGGTTTTCTCCCTTAACCGAGTTTCCACGTCAAAAATACTGTGTCATGTGTTTCTCATTTCATGGTAATGTTTGTTTGTTTGATTCAATGCTGCTTTGATTAATAAGAAAGTTCAAAAGAAGAAATAATTAGGATAACTGATTCACCCCCCCCTCTCAGTTATCAACAGGGTTTTGGTTTCACAGACTAGATAAGTTGTTATTTTTGTTCTTGGTCTTTGTTTTAAAGCACTAGGGTTTTGGTATGTAATTTTTCACCATTTTCTATAAACCATAGTTTCAATCTTGTTTTGAGTTCATATCAAACTTAGGGTTTTGTTCCAAATGTTTCCTAATGTGTATGGATGGTCAAATTTGCTGCCGATACATGTTTTTGCCCTTATAGATGCATGTTCGGCAAAAACCCTTGCCCTCGTCATTTCTTTATTTCGTGTTTGATACTTCATATGAAGGCGGCATTTTTGGCCATCCCTACATGAACTTTACTTGTTTCTACCCTCTAATATGTAATGACGGGGGTTTTCCCCACCTTCACATCTCTTTCATATGTTTGGTTTTACCTAACATGTAAGGGCGGTTAAAATTGCCACCCTTACACAAACTGTGTATTAGCCCCATTGTGTTCAAGCGATATAAATCCCCACTTTCATATAATAACTTGGGATTTAACAAACATATGTATTAACGGTCTTTTTGACCGACTCTACACTTGAATATTTTCCTCCAATATGCACTAGCAAACATTTTCACCGCTTAGACATGTGCCTTAAACTTCCTTATTTCCCTCATGTACCCTTTTTGACCGCCCCTACATAAAAAATGATTATCTTACTAAACGCATACAATGATGATCCTTTTCACCGACCTTGCACATGTATTGAAGTCCAACATTTTCCAACATGCAATGGTAGCCAAATTGACCGACTTTACATGGTAAGTGAATGATCCCTTGTGCAAGAACGGTCATTTTGACCACCCATGCATATTTTCCTGAATTTTTTTCTAACACTAGGGAAAATTTGCCTTTCAAAGCCTATTGACCCTCTTTCACCTTTGACCTCAATTTGCGTGCACTCAAGCCCTTCAACGCATGTTTCCCTATTCATGATCATCGAATCACAGTAGCACCAATTTACCCATTTTTCCCATAACTATGAGATCATGGTTTTTTGCAGTTTTTGACAAAACATTTGTGGTAAACACCATTTCTAGTTTCTTCTTCAAAGTTGATGATGGAGCCATCTCCATCCAAAACTAAGATCATGAAGTAAAAATAGCAACAGGTCTTTCCCGTCACTTCAGTGCAGTCTAATATTGATGAGATCAGGGATACGAAGACAAGACATGTGGATATGGTAGAGTTCGTGGATAGAACCAAATAGATGAATCCTTCTAGACACATGCAAAATATTATTAATAGCAATATTCACTTGGTTTCCTCTTTTCCTATTATTAAGCATAACCCTGAGTTTCTTCTTTAGATAGCTTGTCATTATAACAAGGATACTAGGATTGTGTCAGATTCCCAAGGAAATGTGATTATGAGACTAGATGCTAAATTTCTTGACAAAATCTTCATGTGTCCTCCTATTGTAAATATTGGACAAATTGATTTTGCTCAAGGGCAAAGATATTATGATGAAGATGTGGAAGCCGCAAGAAGATACATAAACAATAAGTGGTTGAAGATTCCTTGGAGCAATTTGACCAGATGGCCAAAAGATCTTTCGAGGAGTGACTTTGTTGAGGAGGTCTGCGACTTGATTACACTTTTAAGTCATATTAGAGGACTCCCTTCTTCATCCAAGTTTCAGGAATGGATGTACACATACATCAAGGCGATTCTCCAGGCCTGCACTATCTCAGAGAATACAACAAAACCTGATGTGTGTGAAATGATAGTAGTGCAAACTATATATTAGAACTTTTTGAAGAAGAATGATGGAGGAAGATGAAGTTCCTTTTCAATACCTTCGTTTATTTTCATTCTTGTATATGTAATTTGAATTTTGTTATGGATATACTCACGTGTAATTTTCCAAAATGTAATTACATATGAGACAAAAGAAGTCATAAATCAAATAGGATGATTTGGTTTGAATAAGTCAAAGTAGTTAGGATTTCCCTACTTTTGCTCTAGGCTCCTCCCTATAAATAAAGAGGGCCTATATTGTAAATTATATCTTTTAGTTATTGAAGCAAAACTCTGCCAAATTGAAGAGCATTTTGAGACTTTGTGTTCAAATTATAAATCATATTTTATCAAGTGAATAGAAAAGCAAGTGATCATTCAATCTTTGCATTGGAATAACTTGTCGTGTATTGGAAATTGCTTTTATGTCCTTTTCCTTATAATATCTTATCTATTTGATCAAATTGTAGTGTGAGTTTGGATAATCTGGGAGATATTCTAAAGTTAATTTTGGAGACACTGTGCTACAATAATTATCTTTGGGTTTGTGATTTTATGTTTTGAAGTAAAAGATATTGGAGAGACTTTAAGCTGCTGCTATCTTTTATGATCATGTTCTTATATCATAGTATGAGGTGAATACTTTGAGCTACACCTTATCCTATTTGGTCCTAAATTTTAAATTAGCAAAAGAAGCAATGATAGACTTTGTGCTTTAGTGAGTTTGTTGGTTATATTTGATTTATATTGTGAAGTTGCTATTTTAAATTGTAAACATCATTTCTAAAAAAAGAGAAATGGATGATATGGATTCACCCTGAAGATTAGTGTTAGAATATATAAGTTTGAAAGTAGTTAAAAAGGGAACCTCCCATTGCTAAGAGGAGAGATTTATCTTATCACACTGTGGTTGATATAACCATTTTACCATTAGTGAGTTGACGACAAAATATTCACCCAACAATTTTTGGTGACTCTACTAGGGATCAACGCACAACTTAGAGCCTCACACTTTGAGTTGAAGCATTTCATCCTCTTCCATTGGTTTAAAGTTGTTTACACATCTTTGTTGAGTACATTGCATTTTGGCAAACCCATGGTATATAAGAAGCAAGAGAGCTCAAGGAGTTATCGATCCTTTATTTGAGTTGATGTAGCAAAATAACTTTGGTCTTTTGCCTCCACGACCTCGACTTTAGTGAACTAGGAGTTTTCCTCCTACCAATGCCAGGTCTCTAATACCAGGTGAAGATTCTAGCTCTAGTACTAATAGAGTTCTATCCGTTCAAATCCTTCAAAGGTTTGTTATCCCACCCTTCAATCAATGCATAATGGTAGCTCAAGGTCCGTGGGGTAATACTTTTGGTCCTTTGAATTTAACACCTCCATTGCATGAACTTCCTCGTAGTTCAAGGAAGAATTTCCCTAAATTCTATGGCGATGGAAAAGTCCATTCGGATGAACACATTGTAGCCTTTTGCATAGCTTGTGGTGTGCTTGGGGTGGAACATGAAGATGTGGTAGTACAAATTTTTGTAGAAACACTGCAAGGTGCTACTGCAGATTAGTTTTACCATCTTCAAGCACAAACTATAATGAGTTGGAATACTCTCAAAACCAAGTTTGAATCCAGATTCAAGCTTGCGGAAGATGCACATGCCTTGTTAGCTTAGATAATGCAGATGAAGAAAGAGCCACATGAACCCATGCAAGATTTCATCGCTAAGTTCAACAAATTGGCAAATAGGATTCCTGCAACCGCTTAGCCAACGACAAAGAATCTCAAATGCTTCTTCATCAATACTCAGCTTCCTGAGGTAAGCTTTTTGTTAAGGCAAGATAGCCCTGCTGATCTTCCCGCATCCCAAGCTTTGGCTACAGAGGTTGAAGATGATCTTATTCTTGCAGGTAAGATAAGAAGAGATTCTAACAGAAACAGAGGTCAGTCCTCTACTGATAATTCTTCCACAAGCCCCACAGATCCTATGGTGCAAAAGTTAGAAAATGAATTGCTAGCTTTGAAAAGGAAAATGTGTCAAGGTATGTCTGCTCCTCCTTCTTATAGGGATATACCAAGGACAACATTTCCTAACAATTCATACCATGGCAATGTTGCCAGAAATCAAGGGCAACAAAATCATCTTCCACCCACACAGGGGAAGCTTGCCATTGAAGCAGCATTGATCAATTTAGTAGTTGGCTACTATGAATCTAAACATGACCATTCTTTCCAACCCGAGTTGGATCAGGAGAATGATGCTAATATTTTTACAGAAGGAGAAGAAGAATTAGCTGGCGACTCTACCATTGGTTTTTTAAATTACCAAGATGAAGCTGAAAGAGAAGGAGAAGTATATGATGGAGCATATGCTATTTTTACTAGGTCCCAAAATTAGTCAAATCAGCAAGTTGATAAAGGAAATACAAGAGAGGAACCTTAGTCGGTGATCTCAATTACCAAATGAGGAACTCCGTTGCCTTTTCAATCAAAGGACCTGGTGGTCACTAAACAAGTAAGTACATCTAACAATCCTGTTTCTTGTACTTCTGTTCCTCAGACCAGTACTACCCCAAAAATAAAACCCATTTTACCTATTTGACATAATATCTATCATGCTAGGAAAACCAAAATCCAAATGTCTGAAGTTGAGTATTTACAAGATAACCTTGAATAGTTTGATAGGTTAGCTAAATACGTTAAAAACAAGACTGTCCCTATAGGGCAAGATTCTCGCAAATTTGCCCATGACTCCTCAAAGAAGAAATCCACCCAAAATAATCTTGTCACTACTCCCCTTCTTTCCCTAGGGAAAATAGAACCTTTCCATGTTTCTCTATTGGTAAATGGTCACAAGTTGAGAAATTGTATAATAGACTCTAGAGCTTCTGATAATGTCATGCATTCCAAAGTAGCAGATGCCCTCAGTCTTACTTTGACCAAGACCTTTGGGACATGTTTCTCCATGGAAAATAAGCAAGTGCCATTGTTGGGCCAAATCAAAGGTGCCCAATTTGCATTTGTAGCCTTTCCAGATAAGAGGATCAAGATGACCGTCCTAGTGGTTGATGTTCCAGCTTCTTATGGCATTCTGCTCAGGCATAATTTTTGTAAAGATGTGGGTGGAGAATTGAACACAGACCTATTCGAAGCAAGGATACCTATTAAAGGTGTCATGTAAAAGTTGCTTCCTCAGAAGGAGGCAAAATATATTGTTACCCAAATTGCAAATCCCAGAGCCCAATTTTTTTTGAGTCTTCGAGAATGGGAAATTATTTCTTGTCTACTAAAGATACTTCTAGTTCATTAGATGAGAGTTTAGATATTTCAGATGCAAAATTAGAGGATACTTCTAGCAAATCAGACAAAAGTTTAGATGAGAGCATAGTGATACCAGAATCCTCTTTTTTTGATGAAGAAGAATCTACTAGTAACAAAAACATCAAAGTAAAAAATTCAAATGATGTTTGGGTTTTAGAATTTGATGGCAGTTGTTCTTCCACTGGATCTAGAGCTGGAGTTGTTTTGATATTTCCACAATGTGATATCTTTCCTTTCTCTTATAAGTTGTAGTTCAATAATACCAATAACACCGCTAAATATGAGTCATTGTTGCTCAGAATGGAGGCTGCTCATGTTAGGGGTATTAAAAATCTTCATGCTTAGGGTGATGCTGAACTTGTGGTTTGTCAAGTGAGAAATCTTTATTAGACCAAGAATGAAAGACTAAGGCCTTACCACAATCGTGTCTAGGATTGCATTGAAGTTTTTGACACTTTTGATATTTCTATAGTACCAAGAGAGTTTAATGATTGTGTTGATTCATTAGAGCTATTTCTGCCACCCTCATGGTTCCCCATAAGGACTTCAAAGGTAACAAGTACACAATTGAGTTGGTTTTTTGACCCAGTGTGCTAGATAATACTAACCATTGGTAGGTCTTCAATGGTGACAATCGGATCATTGCCATCCTAGAAAAGACAAATAACTTCGATGAACTCTATTTTGATGGTAGTGATTCTCTGCCACGTGAATATGTTTCTAAAATAGATTCACAAACTAGAGAGGATTTTCTTCAGCTAAAATGGAATAAGATTCTAAAAGGTTTGGTTTCTTTAGAAAAGTTATTTGATAAGCATGATAGATATGTAAAACAACAACAACAACTTGATTCAAGTTCATCTATGGAATTTGAACAAGTAAATTTGAGTTTTGAAGCAGATGACAAAATGGTTAACATTGGGAAGTGTTGCACTATTGATGAGAAATTCAAATTCACTACACTTCTTCGCCATTACATTGATGTTCTAGCATATTCTTATGATGATATGAAGTCTTTCAGACCTAAGGAGATTCAGCATGAAATCCCTCTCAGGGTTGGGTCATTGCCTCACAAGCAGAAATAATGGCAATATAATCCCAAAATATCAGGTACTATTCTTTCTAAAATCTAGAAAATGTTGAATGCAAGGATAATCTTCACTGTTCATCATTCTACCTAGATTGTGAATATTGTTCCTTTGAGAAAGAACGGAGAAATCCGTATTTGTGTTGACTTCAGAAATCTGAACTAGTCTTCTTTAAAAGATAACTACCCTTTGCCTATTATGGACCAAGTGCTACAAACTATAACTGGTTCGAAAGTGCTGTCTATGTTAGACAATTTTTCAGGCTATAATCAAGTAGAGGTCAGTGAAGTAGATCAATACAAGATTGTGTTCACAACACCTTGGGGCACATTTGCATATCACAGGATGCCATTCAGTTTGATCAATGATGGTGCTACTTTCCAGAGAGCAATGAACCTCTCTTTTAGAGATGAGATGGGGAAATTCATTGTGGTATATCTTGATGACTTGACCATTTTCTCTAAACAATGTCAAGATCTTGCATACCATTTGCAATAGGTGCTGGAAAGATGTCACCAAAATGGTATTTCTCTTAATCCTAAGAAATTAGTTTTTGGGGTTACAGAGGGTAAACTTCTTGGTCACATTGTGTCTAGAGAAGGTACTAAGATTGACTCAAAAAGAGTTAAGTCTATCTAGAGTCTTAATTTGCCTACTAGTAAGATTGTGATTCATTATTTCTTCAGAAAGGTGAACTTTCTGTGAAGGTTCATTCCAGAATTTGTAGAGAAAACTTGTCACATTGTCAACATGATGAAGGGTAAGACTACTTTCCATTGGAGTGCGGAAGGTAAAGCAGCATTTGAGGACATCAAGAGGGCCATAGCTCATGCTCTAGTTCTAGTTTGTCCTAATTATACCAAGGACTTCATAATATATAGTTATGCTTCCGAGCATACACTTTCAACCATTCTTGTTCAGTAGAATGAAGAAGGTGTGGAATCTCCTATTTCATTTATGAGTTGTCATCTGAAGGCTCATGAATTGAAATACTCAAATATGGAGAAACATGCTTATGCCATGGTCAAGGTGGTAAAACATTTCTGGTTTTATATTTTGAATCCACATACTGTTGTTTTGGTGCTAGATACAATAGTGAAGTCTATCCTGACTCAACAAGAGTTTGGAATCAAAAGAGGCAATTGGATTGCTAATATTCAAAAGTTTGATCTTGATATTGAACCTACCAAGCTTGTGCGTGGTAGAGGCTTGTGTCAGTTGATTGTTGACAATGTACCAAAAGAAACAGGAGACGAAGAAGAAGTTGAGGATATGCCAACTGTTCTCTTTGTCACTACTATAGATGAGTGGTATTCTAATATTGCTCATTTTCTTACCTATGGTGAGTGTCCTCATTTATCCTATTAAGAGAAGTGAACTATCAAGTTAAAGGATGCGAACTATGTCTTGTCAGACAATGGTTTGTATAAAAGAAGCCTTGATGGAGTTTTTCTCCGTTGTGTTGATAAAGCACAACAAAATAGACTTCTGGAGTCTTTTCACAATTTGTCTTGTGGAGGACATTTTTCTGCACCTATGATGGCTCATAAGATTCTACGGGCTAGGTACTATTGGCCCACATTGTTTCAGGATGCATACAATTGGGTACGTAGCTGTGAGTTATGTCAATAGTTTGTTGGAAGGCCTAAGTTGGTTGTACTACCTCTCAAGCTAGTTGTAATTGAAGAACCTTTTTAGAAATGGGGCATTGACTTTATTGGTACTATGAAACCACCGTCAAGTGCGGGACACAATTTTGTTCTTACCGCAACTGATTATTTCACCAAGTGGGTGGAGTCCATCCCAGTAAAGCTTGCTACTTCTAAAGTGGTATGTAATTTTCTTAAGGAAAATATTATTTCCCGGTTTGGAGTTCCAAACAAAGTTTTAGTAGATAATGCTACTTGTTTCTCTTCCAATGAGATCACTAGAATTTTCTATGAACATGGGATCATCCTTTCTCACTCTTCAGACTATTATCCACAAGGGAATGGTCAGACAGAATCTAGTAACAAAAATCTAGTTACTATTATCAGGAAACTAGTGGAAGATAATCAGAGAACTTGGCATAAAGCGTTGTTTGATGCTTTATGGGCAGACATGATTACCCCCAAAAGGGCAATAGGTATGTCACCATTTCAGCTTCTATATGGTCTGAATAGAGAGATACCTATTACTTTGGAATTACCGGCATTGTAGTTGGAAAAGGCAGTAGAAGATAGAACTTTTGAAAGTTCTATGGAAAAAAAGATCATGTACCTCACTGAATTTGAAGAACAATAGGCTATGGTAGTAGACTGTATTGTTGAACATCAAAATCAGGTGAAGAAGCTTTTTGACAAGAAGGAAAGGGCTCGTGAATTGCAAATTGGAGATCAAGTCTTGTTATGGTACAAGAGGAGAGAACCAAAAGGAATGCATGGGAAGTTTGATTCCCTATGGAGAGGTCCGTTCGTCATTCATTAGCTTTGTGGTGAAAATAGCTTCTTGTTGGATTATCTTGATAGAATGCCATTCTTGCTGCCTCATAGTGGACAATATCTGAAGAACTTCAATCCTTGAAGTATCAAATAAGTTCATTTGTACATTTGGGTATGTGCAGGATCATCGCGGGCCAAATAGTGGTAATAGGAAAAAAATTGCATTTTTACTCAGCCAAATTCGCAACTTGGCAATGTTTGACTTTCATATGTTTTGAAATGGATATCCATTTCTAGAAATCCAAAACAAATATCCCTTTTGAAAATGGATATCCATTTTGGATTTCTAGAAACAGATATACATTTTGGATTTCATGCCCTAAATTGCTTTACCCAATCCTTCATATGATTTGATTCATGATACATGGTTTGAGAAGGATACACATGATATACCCTTACCCTCTAGTGATAAAATTATGAATGATACTTGATGTGGTGAAGCTACACCTTCGTTAATCCTTCATGACATTGTTATTCCTTGTGATGATGATGATCCTTCATGTGATATGTTATGACATAATGCAAAGTTAACATGGTATGAACTCTCTTGGAAGGGTAAGCATGGACTATAAGAACATTGAACTAGTTGGATCTGTTAACCTTGCCATTTATGAAAGAACCTTAAACGTTAATGTTAATTAGGTAAGGTTATGTTTCAGTGTGGTTGTGTGTTGAACAATGTGTAAATTAATTGTTGATGATTGTTTTTTACACACTCATAACAAAAGTTAAAATTCATAAATGAACCTAACTATCTTAAAGATACAAAGAAATCAACTAAGATTACTTGATCCCAAGTTTCCTTATTGGTCAGGTCTTGACCTGTTGGATAGTTCAGTAGGTTATTATGAAGCTATAATATGCAAGGGGCCTTACGTGATTTAAAGTGGGCTTGTGACTTACTAGACTCTTATTATGCAAACTAATACAAATATCAACTTTCTAATCATTCATTTGAATAAAATCGTTACTGTACCTCAAAGCTTTATATGATTTAGATTCAAACATGCTTTGCTTTTCAATTATTTATGAAGATTATCAAATATCAACTTATTGCTCTTAAACTCTTCAAATGTTAGATAACCTCCTTTAGATTTCAACGTTTAAGCTAAGTATTTCAAAGTTGGGAAAAGTTAGAGAAATTTAAATCTACCATCATTCACTACAGGATCTAAATGTTCTGTTATGCACATAGTAAGAAATACAACAGATTCAATTAAACCAGCAAACTAAATCATTAAATACAAATATCCTAAGTATTTTCATGAATATTGCATTCAAGATTGCGAGCTTTAAGAGAAATTATTTTAAATGCAAGGAAGAGCTTGAAGACACTTAGAAAATAGACGTAGACTTCCAGATTCACTTATATTCAAAACACAGTCATACAAGATTTATAATGTAGGAATGACTCTTAGCTTTATTAATCAAATATACCAAAAACTTACAGTGCTTTATAGATACATTAAGAAAGTTGGACATTCCACGCATTCCTTAATGCAGACAATAGGTGACCTCCTCTAAACTAAAATATTCTACTCCAAAATTCTCAGAAAGAATTTACAATTTCTGGCTAAATGCTAAAAATCCTTGTGTAAAAATATACAAGTAGCAACGCTTCTTATATAGAATTTGAATTCCCTTCGTTGCTACGGTTACAAGCTCCATTCTACGGTTACAACCACTATTCTACGGTTGAGATCCCTTTACTATTGACCAATGGTGTATCTTTATTTCATAACCGTGTGCCAATCCACTACTTGGCATCTTTTCCGCTTAAAGGATTTTCTTGGAATCTTTCACAAATAAGATTCCCATTTCATGTGACCTTTTCCTGTCGAGGCTCTTCATTTAATTTCCTCTCAAAATTCTTTGCTCCTGCCTTCTTACCCTTTCTTCAAATATTTCTTGAAATTGTCAATCACACCCTCCACAAAGGTGCGGTCCCCTCCTGGACTTTTTGCTAAAATGAAACCTTGCATCACCACCTTTTCTTTCAACTCTTTTTCTTCATTCTCTAAGTTTTCTCTCATTTTCTTGTACTTCTTCATTTTGGCTCTTTCTTCCATCAGTGTATCCATCATTTGCTTGCTGAGGATTGCATCAGGATTTTCTATACAGGGTGTGAATATGGCCCTGAACTCTATCAATGCTTTGTCTAAGTTATATGTTGGTGTCTCTGCACATTCATGCTGTAGGAGCTTTTCTATGATTCTCTTGTGCATTTTTATCATTTCTTCTACTTTTTTTACCAGCTCTTGCATGCCTACTGTATTTCTTTTAGGGTTATCCTCTTCAAATTTGAGATCCAAAATTATCTTTGGCACTTGATTTGCCAATGTGACACTGAGTGCCCCTTCGTTTATCAATTCCTCTGCCCTTCTATCAATTTCAGTCAATTGTTCAATTTCAGATCTGCACTCTTCTACTCTTGCTTGACAATTATTTATTAATACCATACATTTGTTCTTTGGCCACTTTCCAGCTCTTCACAACTTACCTTATTATTTGTTCGCCTTCTTGCAAAAAATCATGAAACCATTCATAAAAAATATTTGCCTTGAACCTTTTATTTTCCATGTCTTGCACTTCCTCTTTAGATACTATTGCTATGTTAGCAGGTAAGTCAGGCACCGTGGCATTGGGATCAAATATTCCCTTAGTGAATTGCTACAGCTGGGCAATGTGTCCTTTTAAATGTTCCAATTTATCCTTATCCTTCCTTAGGATACCAGCTGTTACCTGGTGCATATCCTCCCATTCATGGAGATGCTGTTCTCTTGTTGAATGCCCAAGATCAATATTCAATATCTTATATTCTTCTAAGGCAATTTCACCTTTTGCCTTTTCTTTCTGTGGCATAGCTAGGTTTAGAGTTCTTGACCCATCTGGACCTCTCTCAATTGCTGACATTGTCCTAGCTTTTCTTTTTTCTTTCCTTGGAGTTGCCTTTTCTCCTAATAAGCTCTTAATATCAATTGGGGCTAACTATATTTCTTCCTTTTCCCTTCTTATTTCCCCTTCTAGCCATGTAGAAACCTTCTTTGTACCCACTGTAGCTTTCTCTACATCAATCACCTCTTCATGAGGTTTATCTATTCCAATTTCCTCCTGTTGCTACTGTTCATGTTGTTGCTCTTTTTGTTGTTCTTCTTGTTGCTCTTGTGGTTCCTCATGTTGTTCTTCTTGTTGTTCTTGCTGAAGTGGGAGCTCCTGATCTATGGGATTATTTGATTGCTCTTTTGATTCAACCTTATTTTCTTCCTCCTCTACCTCAATATTTCCCCCTTCTTGATCTTCTTCTTTAGGTGTTTTTTCTATTGTTGACCTCTCTTTTTGATCATCTCCTACATGTATCTGTTCACTATCTAGCCTGTTCAAATCTTCTTCTTGTTCCTTAGGTTCATTCTCATCTATTTTTTCTTCTGTCTCTATACTTCCTGTCTGTGGTTGCTCTAGATGTACTGGTAAACTAGCCTTTATCTCATCCTCTTTTACTTCCTCTTCTTGGGCTTGCAAGTTTTTTGTGTTTTCCTCTTCCTCACCCTGCTCCCCATACATATTTAGCATGTCCAAAACATCAACCTTTGAGGTGTCCTCTTGTACAGCATGTCCTTCTGTGTTTACCTCTTCAGATGACCTTTCTTTTTCAGCTTCTTCATTCTTATGTGCTTCCTCTTGCACATCTCTAATGATTTCTGGTGGCACTAGAGTACCAAATGGATCAACAGATCCTATTTCTTCCTGCACCTCTTCTTTTTCAATTTCTATATTTTGTTCTGTTTCCATTTCAGCTTGCAGGTTTGATTCCTCTTCTTCATTGAGGAAATCACTTAACTCTTCCTCTACGTCAATCACTTTTCCTTTATACATTATCCTTTCTTCACTGTCACTGCTTTCAATTTGCACAGTTTCTATAATAGTAGGTTTGGCTTTACTAACTTCTAACTCTTGCAACCTCTCTCCAGCCAATTCTGCTTTTACTTGGATAAAGGTTTGTCCTAGTTCTACTGATGTGGAGGCACTGGCTATATTTCTTAGATTTTCCCTTACTTCCTGTGCTCCAATCACATCAACCGGCTTAGAAGTTTCCCCTTTTGAGAAACCTATGGCAATTGCTCTCATGATTGATGCTCATGCTGCTTCTTTTGTAGCCTGTGCTTCCTCTACACTAATCTCATGGCTCATAGATTTTGCATCAACAAAAGTTTCAGATGCCACTGCCGCTATTATGGCTAAAGCATATGGATCCATCAATGTAGCATTTTTATTTTTTTCCATAATTCTTGCCTCTACAACTTTTCTCTTCTTTTCATAGAAACATTGCAAGTCCTCACTGGGCCCTTCTTTGGGAATGTAACCTCTTTTCCTTTAGCTTTGAGCTCTTATATTCTGTCCTTAAGCCATGTTTTTGAAAATAATATCACAGGTTTTGTCAAAACATCTAACGATGTGTTCCAAGGCTTCGACCAATCAGGCTCTATAATGGGAGCTAGCCTAGCTTTTGCATAACTTTGATGCAACAATTTATCATCCTCATGAACCTCTGGAGGAACATAGATATTACCAATAGACTTCATTTGTTCAATAGTCAATCTCTTATGAGCTCTTTTTCTCACCTCCAAGTCACTTTTGCAGTCAGCCCAGAAATTTTCAATATGCACTTGTTGTTTGTACTTCTTGTCAACAAAGTTTTGAATTCTGTGAAATGGATCAAACTTTCTAGCCAAATCAAATTCCTGGAACCCATAATACCTTAGTTCTTTCTCTTAACAAGCTGCATCATCCTCACTGATACAAGAATACCTGCCAATGGCCCAGGTAATCTCACATTTCCCTTGTTATTAAATTTCCTCTTGTACATCTTGAAAACATTCAAATTCTGTCTTGAAAACTCTAAGACAATCAGTTTGTCAGAAGGATATCTTGGGAGCATAAATGGCCTCCCCTCAAATCCTTCAGTTCTTATGTATGAAAATTGTTCAAACTGTATGAACCACGGACAATGCAATCCAATTACATGTTCAACCTCTTTAGAAAACCTTTTGTCTGGTTCCTCATTTAGCATTCTCACCATGTAGGTATAGAAAACATCAACTAAAGCAAATTTCTTCAAGGCATTCTCTTCTTGTAATTCTGGGTAATGTTCATACACCAACCTCTACTCAGGACCATTCCCTAAAACACCAACTCTTTCTAGTCCATGTATGTGTGGTCTAATCTCTGCAGCATAGGAGTATAATACATAAGAAGACATATAAAAGGGAAAGCCTTTCTGCTGTCACATCAGAGCCTGCCTCCATATGGCTGTACTAATGGCCTTGGCCCAATGAATTTTTCCTTGTTTCTTTTTCCCTGTTCTTGGGTATTCTATGATAGTGAACATCTAGGGCTCACATTTGGTGCCATCCCTCAACCCAACCAGTCTGCTCAGCATAGTGATCATCAATTATATCTCCTCCCTGAAACGTATCCTCATCAGATTTTTAGGAATTCTAGCCACTGCCTTTGGTTTGTTCTCTGGACTGTACCAGTTGTGAAATATTTTACCCTTATAGTCTCCTTCATTTGTGTAGAAACTCTCATTATATTGATCAATATCAATATCACTCATCTTCTCCCTGATTTCTAATCCAAAAGTTCTTGCAATCCCCTCAGGAGTCAGATCAGCAATTAATCTATCATGTAACCTTATTTTTCTTGTAGAAGGATCATACAAGGTTACACAGTCTAGACATAGATCTTTTGCCTCCATAGCCATAGGAAACCCTACAGCTCTATACAGTCCACTACCCCAAATACATTTCATATCTGGTGATGCATCTGCAACAGTGATTTTCTCCAACACATCCTCTACATCATAAGTTCCTATGTTTGTATCAGTACTCATTCCGCTTGTACCAATCAGGGTTGGACAACCTCTGTATATTGGCAATTCCTCTTTTTCTACTTCCTTCCTTGGTTTTCTCTTTTTCTTTACTTCGTCTGCAGTGTCTTTCTTCTTTTTAGGGGCCATCCTGTAGAAGTATACATGTCTCAATTTTCATTTCCACTTCATATCTAGGGTCTTACTGTGAATATCTATTTTCTACCATTTACCCTAACTCGGTTGTTTTTTTCTATCATTTTACCTTTAAATGGACTAAGCTCTATTTAGTTAATTTACAGTTAAAACAGTAATGTTAAGAAATGCATGCATTTTGAAAGTGAAATTACTGGAATTAATGGTTGTGTTTTACCCTTCGAAAATTAAATGGGGTTTCAAGATAAATACCTATTTTTGTGACCATTTATCCTTTGATGCTGACTTATATTTACCTTTCACCTTCACCCGGCAACTGTAACCTTATTAATCCGGTAAATTCTATTCAATTTTACTGTGACAACGCCTTTTCTACAAATTTTAACATTAACAATATATCTTGAAAGCAAAATAACAATAATTATGCCCTAACCCTCGTTAAATTCCTTTTGTTTGAGTGTTAAACTTGCATTAATTACAGTAATTAATGTGCTATGACCTTCAGCTTTCCTTTTTCAGTGTTTGCATTTTTTAAACTTTTGACCGTTAGCTTAATTAAACATGCATTTTCTTTTGTATGTCTCATTGTATGTTTTCCTTGTATCTTTTGATTTTATCTTTGAACATACAATCACTTTATGCATACAATTGAACTAAAGCCTTTTCCCTTTTACCTTTTCCATACACCCTTTGTACTTCCTGCTTGTATATCTCACTTATATATTCTATTGTGTAATCGCATATACAAGCACATTATACAAACATTCTTTACCTTTTATTCTTTCACAATGCCCTTTGATTCTTTGTATATCGGGATTGTACATTATAAACATACAAACACCAAATATACAAGGATTTCTCCATTTTTGACTCTTTTCTGACATCTGGCCTGTATTTCTGCTTTGTATCTCCGAATTTACATCTGCTTGTACATCATAAAATATACATTCTCATTATATAAGAAACAAATGTACAAACACTGGGACCCACCTTACCTTTTCTTTATATCTCCGCAATGTATAAAACTCAATGTATCTCTTAATATACAATTTGGATGTGATACATTGAATTGACTGTATTTTAATCTTCTTGAGTTCCAGCTTGTATGTGAAAAGCAATGTACATTTTGAGCATACATACAAGCAAAAATATGCAACAGTTTAACCTCATTTTATAATCCCTTCGATTCTATGATGTATAAAGTGCAATGTATATCAGAGTTGTATATAAGAAATGTACAACGCGCAATATACATTAACTTTATTATCTTTGATAACTTTTTAGTTCCGCACTTTGTATAAATCGATGGATCACGAAATATACTTTAAGTCCGAATGCATTATTTATACTATATTTCAATTTACTTTCAATTCCGCGTTGTATATTTCACAATGTATGTCTCCCGATACCCTACATACAAATCCCAAATATACAACCATTATTCCTTATTTTACTACGATTTCAATTCCGCCTTGTATATAACTGCAATGTATATGACCAAACATGCATATACAAAGTGTAAAAATCTACAACAATTATGTCAATTTTAATAACCTTTCAGTTCCACGCTATGTATAACTCATTGTATATTTTCTTTGTATGTTTGTCATTTACCAAATATACAAACCAAAACATACATAGCAGATTTCAACATTTTTTCACATCAATTTTGACTTTTTTGGGACCCAACTTGTATATTAAGATAAGGCATTATAATAGAATGTATACAAGTATAACATTATATAAAACCTGATTACCTTTCTTTTTGTGACTAACACAAAAGCATGATATACAAACGCATTTGTATATGAGATGACTTTGCATATACAAAGAACTTTGTATATACAAGGCACAAACCCTCTAATTGTACATTTACCAAAAACACTTATAACTTGCAAAATACAGTGAATTTCAGAATAAATCAAAAAACAACCCCTATTTATTTTCAACAAGGAATTCACCTGTACTTTGACCTGGTACCCAAATGCAAATTTTCCTCTATTTCTAACAAGGTTTGTATTTTTAGCCCCTCTTCCCTTTTACCACCAAACAAACCACACCAACAAGCAAAGCAAACCAACATCAGCAGGGGTCCTCATTTTTCTAAAGAGTAAAATGGGGCATGTTGTAAGCATCACAACAACTAGAAACCAAATAAAATAATTAAATTAAAACCATTAAAGGAAACGAAATAAAATAAATCCATAATTTCCAACTATCATTCATTGCAAACCATTATTTAACTTAAGACTTAATGTATTGAATAAGGTGCATGAATTTTCCTTTTCAGTTTAAGTGGGTGCGTGTGATTAATTATCTTCATCTTGAAAATTAGTTGAACAGACTAGTGACTGACATTAGACTACCTAGTTGATGTCATTCCCTCATAGCCAACCGGATAGAGCCTTGTTGCCAGCAGGCATTCATAGCCCTAACAAGGTTATCGTTAAAATTCTCCTATGTAGAGCCCTACTGCCAGCAAACGTCTATAGCTTCGGTAGAGTTACTTAGATGACTTAACCTAGATTTAAGTAAAATCTACTTTATTTATTTATTTATATTTTATATTTTGTACTTGACAGGTATTTCATAAGATATTTCAGTTATAACTTCATGATGCAAGGAACAGTCACTTGCTAAAATTAAGCTAAGAATTGTAATGGTAGCAAGGGTGATCTTTGATTTTTCACCTAATATCTACACTGGTAGGTTCAACAAATCCAATGATTTTAGGTGTGTCATCATGAGAACTTTCCTTGCATACTCAACCCATTCTTATTGAATACAAAATTTATCAAGTTAACTAACTTTCTACATTCATGATAGTCACAACAAGTTATGTATAAATTTCAAATGATTAACTTGAATGTTCCAACTTTTATATTTTTTTTAATGGTTGCTAATCTGCTCCTGTATACTCTAGAACAAGACAAACATCCCTGCTAAAGAAATAGAAAACAAGCAAACAAACACACAACAGAAACCAATAGAAAACAACAAAAAAAAACAAAGAAAAACACAAAAAAATAGAAAAAAACAAACCTGTACAATTATCCACATTATGATACAACAGACCAACAACCTTCACCTCAAGCCTGGAAGTAGTGTTTCAAATGCTGGCCATTAATTGGTAATGGCACATCTTCTCCAGTCAAGGTTTTGAGCCTAAAAGTGTTGTCTCCTATTATTTCTGACACTTG
Organism: Cunninghamia lanceolata; assembly: GCA_027924645.1. Lineage (NCBI taxonomy): Eukaryota > Viridiplantae > Streptophyta > Pinopsida > Cupressales > Cupressaceae > Cunninghamia > Cunninghamia lanceolata. Next base: position 4,298,505 of record BSBN01000798.1, read on the forward strand.
TAATGAACCCAACCATAACTTGTCGAATTTTCCATGACTACCTTTCTTCTCATGTGCTTTATCCTAGCATAACACTAAGTCTAAAATCCTAAATGTTTTGACTCTTGCTTGTTTATCAAACCATCTTTTAACCACTGCTTGGTGTTTGGCAAATTTTTCAATAGCTTGGTCTCTTTTCTCATCTAATTACATCATTTGAACAATTATGGCTTCCCTATGATCATTGAAGCCTAAGTATTTGTTTACAAACTTCCAGATTGGTATTCTTAGATTTACTGGAAGTATGGGATTAGTCCCATAAACTAAATGGTAAGGTGTATTACCTAGAACTGCCTTAACTTTGGTCCTATCTACCCATAATGCATATTTTAGCAATGTGTTCCATTCTCTTGGGTTCTTTTCAATTAGCTTTTTAATGATATCTAACAAAATTTTATTCGTGGATTCAGCTAACCCATTCCCCTGAGGATAATAATTTGAAGAGATCTTTAAAACAACTCCATGTTCAAATGCCCATTTAGAAAATTTTAAAGAAGAAAATGCAGGGCCATTATCACATACCAGCGAATAAGGAACTCCAAACCTGGTGATGATGTTCTCTTCAAGAAACTTGATGACTACCTCAGTAGTGGAGAATTTGCAACATGTGGCTTCAGTCCACCTTGTACAGTAATCAGTCACTGTCAATATGAATTTGTGTCCTACAGATGATGGAGGATTTATGACTCCAATGAAATCTAAGCCCCACTGTGTAAACGACCTAGACTCAATAACTGGCTGTAGCGGACTGGCTTGATTTCTCCCTTTATCTGCTGTAGTCTGACAGATGTGGCAATTTCTAATGTGATGCTCTGTATCTTTAAACATAGTAGGCCAATAATAAACCGCTCTCAATATTTTATGTGTTGTGGCTAAATGGGAGCCATGAGCAGTCCCATACTTATCATGTAGTTCCAGCAACACCTTATCTGCTTCATCTGTATTTAAACATCTTAAATAAATTCCCTCATGGTTCTTCCTGAATAGAAGACCTCTTTGTACCATATACTTTTGTGCTTTGATCTTCAAAGCTCTCCTTTGTGAGGATTTCATCTTGTTTGGGTATTTCCCTGATATTAGAAAAGTGTTGAGATCACCGTACCACCCTGATGCATCACTTGTATTTAGCACATACTACTATTTTACCAGATTTAGGTCTGTATTGGCTATGGTTTGTACAAAAGTTTGTCCTTTGACTAACTTCATCGGTATGATTTCCATGTCAAACGCTTGCAAAGTGGTGATCCACTTGGCTTTTTTCTCTCCAGGCTCATTTTGCATCAACAGCATCTTTACTGCTACATCAGGTACTACAGCTTTAACTTGACTGCGTAGAATGTAGTGCCTAAACTTTTTTACTGCCCTCACCAGTGCAAAAGCCTATCTTTCTATATCTAGGTACTTCATCTTTGCATCCTTCAGAGGTGCACTCATAAAAGCGATAGGCTTTTCTTCATTATCTTTTCCTTTCTGGGTCAGTGCAGCTGCAACCAAATGTGAGGATACAAATGAATAAATGTAGAATGGCTTGGTATAGTCTGGACTTGTCAACACAGGAGCATCAGAAATGGCCTCCTTGATATCTTCAAATGTAGCCTTGGCTACTGGTGTCCACTCTATCACTGCATCTTTTTTTAACATGGCATTCAACAGTTGCACGATCTCTACAAATCCTGTAATGAACTTCTTGACGAAGTTAATTTTACCAAAAAATGATTTTAATTTTTTTCTAGTGTTTGGTAACTGTAATTTCTTTATCCCTTCTATTCTATCTAGATCAATGGATATACCACTCTTAGAAATGATGTGCCTTGGCAATCTCCCTTCAGTTACACCAAATACACATTTTTTAGGGTTGAGAGAAATTCCATACCTCTTGCATCTCTTGAGTATTCTTCTTAAATCTTTAGCATGAGTAGACGCATCCCTAGAATACATAGTTAGGTCATCCATGTAAATCACAATACACTTACCTATCAGTCCACGAAATGCAATATCCATGGCTCACTGAAATGTGACACCTGCATTGATTAGACCAAACGACATTCTTCTATATGCAAAATTACCCCATTTACTAGTAAGAGTGGTTTTTAGTCTATCTTCCTCATCAATTAGGACCTGGTTATAGCCTGAAAACCCATCTAAAAAAGACATCATCTTGGCTCCAGTTACTGCTTGTAACACTTCATCCATGGAAGGCAGAGGATAATTAACTTTCTCAGATGCTTTATTTAAATTCCTAAAATCTACACATAATCGGATGTCCCCACTTTTCTTCCTAATAGGCACTAAGTTAGCTACCCAAGTTGAATGTCTAACAGGGAAAATTATTCTGGCAGACAGTAGTCTTTTTACTTCCTCAAATATCAATGGCTCTAAAATTGCATTTACAGGCCTTTGCTTTTACCTAAATGGTTTGACATCTGGTTTTAATGGTATCACATGTGTTATAATGGATGTGTCATATGTCTTTAAATCTTTATATGTCCATGCTATAATGTGTTTATAATCTTTCAGAACATCAATCACTTCTTTTCTAATCTTCTTAGAACATGCCTTTCCAATTTGTACATTTTGGGGATTTTGCTCTATTCCTAAGTTGTAGGGATAACACTTACCTCCCTCTATTTTAGGCAAATCTTTTTGTTTTACTACCTCGTCAAAGTCAAAGATTTGTTCCAACTCAATCTCTCCTTTAGGTAGAAAATTACTTTTTAAATTGATGATGTCTTCCTCATCCTAAGACACATCAGGCCTCTCTTGTTTATCAATAATTTGGGTTTCAAATACTTCATTGCAAGTTAGAAAATCTACAATTTTCTGGTCCCCCTCAAATACCTAAAAATGAGTTACATTGTCTGGCACACTGGGCACATTTACTAGTTCTACAACAAATCTCTTTAATCCTGACAATGTCAAAGGTTCTAAAGTGCTAGCAGGAACTGCTAGTGCATCAGGCCTATGGTTTTGTTCTCTGGGGATATGCTCTAAGTTGAAAGCATCAAATGACTCTATTAAATCTCAGATTCTATGTCTATAGCAAACCATTTTCTTATAATTACAAGCGTACAGCTTCCTGACCTGTCTGACTGCTAACTCAGAGTCTGAAAATACTCTGATCATTCTTACCCCTTTTTTTATAGCTAAGACTAGTCCATAAATTAAAGCTTCATATTCAGTAACATTGTTAGTGCAAGCAAATTGTAACCTATATGCTACTAGATATGATTTACGATGAGGATCTATGAGCTCTACATCTACACCTACACCCTATTTAGACTTAGACCCATCACATTTTAATGTCCACATGCCGTCTTTATTCTTTTGACCTTTTCCTTTGACATGTTTTCCTTTGTCTACCACATGTGCGGTGTTATCTCGTTTATCCATATGTAGTTCATTCTGACTTGCTTGTTCATTTACCTTCTCAGTGTACAAATCTGAATGACAAACATCTTTGCCTGAACTTTCTCCTAATTCTGGAGTTTCTACATCTATGGGGCTCTGAAAGTATCTCTCAGGTCGACTAGCACTCACCTTTTCCTTATGAAATTCCCACTCCTTTGTGCATTTTTAAGTACTGATACTCAATAATGTCTCTGCACATTCCACACTTCTCTTCAAAATGTGGCTTATTGTGAACTCTACACATATCTTTGTATAACTTGCATTGGACTGACATATTTAGTTCCATGCACTTTTCTATTTCTTGCCTGATGACCTGACTAAAATTATTCAGTGTATTACTTTCTTCATCAGAAGAATTTCCATCAGATTCAATGAATAGTACAATATCCTTACTAACCGGTTTTTCTCCAAAATTTAGCATTAATATCTGCTCAATCTATACCCGTTTATTAGTAACCCTGTAAACATGAGGTTCAACAGAAGCATACAATATTTCATTCGTCCTATTGTACTCTGTGATCATATGCTTCATCCTAGGTTCAACCTCTATTCTAATCTAATTTGGCACACCTCTCCAAGGTAACCACATATGTGAGAAGTCAGTGGTCATATATCCATTCAAAGTCTTAGACCAGTCTACTCAATAACATCCCATAATTTATAGGTATATCAACTACTTAGATGTCAATGAACTGACTTACCCTGGGGTCTGAAGCTAACTGCATCTGCATATGCATTAATTTTCCAATCACATTAACTTTAGTTTTGTCCAACTGTGTAACAACTTTGGTAGATTTGGCAGGGGTCAGCCCTAAAGTCTTACATATCCCTAATGGCATTACATTAGTTGAGGCACCTAAATCTACCATATAATTGTGTATATTCTTTCCACACAATCTAACGGTTAATAAGAAAGGAGGAGCATCTTTTTTATCAGCATACATTACCACATTTGTGTTAGAAGGCTACTCAACTTTCTTACTTTTTTCTTTTGGCTGTCTCTCTATTAGGCACAAGTACCTCAGTAGAAGTCTCTCTTGTTACAGATGTGTCCAAAGATTTTATAAAGGCCTTTCTAACCTCTGGACTTTTTAACAATTCACACAAAGGTACACTGACCTTGATTTTCTTTATTTCTTCTGATAGATAACTCATCGGTCCCAATGTTTCTGTTGTCTCAATTTTATTTGTCTGGACCCTCTAAGTTACTATTCCATTATTTGCATTATGATTGGCTTTAAGTATAGTAGGATTGTTGCTAGCATTTTGGTCTGGTGGAGTATTGTAATTGTTAGGAGGACTGGAAGTAGTGAAAGGTCCTCTTGGCCTTGGATTATTACTCAGGTTGTAATTATGATTCTTACTTGACTGTTGGAAGGCTTGCACCTCGTCTATCTCACACAACATCTCATTTTCAGTTTCAAATGGAAACTAAAAAATGTTTAATACTAAGGCTATCTCAGGATATAGATTTTCACAATAATAGGGTTCATCATCTATCAATTGGTCATCTTCCTCTTCTCTAAAAGTAAAAGTCTCTAAAACTAGAGTAGTATCATACCTTGAGGGTACTTTCTCATTACCTTTGGGAACTAAGAACTCAGAAGTAGGAGCTTGTACATCCACATTAAAAATACTTGCTGCCAGATGAAACTGAGGATAGTCTAATTCAGCATGGGCACTAGTATTATGGATCCTACACCAATTCTTCAGTGCTACATTGGCCATTTGAATCCTAGCTGTTTGCTTGGTATCCTAGTTATCCACATTCTCAAATGGAGAAGCCAAAGTGCCATTATTAGGCCCAATGTTCCAAGTTTTGGGTGGCCTAGGCTGATTTTGATTCTTGTTATTGTTGTTCCAAGCTCTATTATCTATAGTTGGTCCTCTATTTTGCATCTGTTGTCCTTGATTATGACTCTGATGTTGACTGTGATTTTGACCCTGATTAGAACTCTGACCCTTATTATAGCCCTGATTCTAATTTTGATTATGGTTGGGGTTGTAATGCTAGTTTTGACTTTGATTATAGTTCTGGTTATACCCTGGGTTATTTCTACCATAAAAATTCTCATTTCTCAACTGTGTCATCTCAGTGGTCAATCTTCTCAAATGTGCAGTGATTTCTTTGATATCTTCCCTTTCCTCTTATGATTTTGCTATAAATGTATCTTGAGGTGGTTGGAAAAATGATTGGCCATTGTTTTGATTAAGATTGGCAGTATTACCAGTGTAAGGTAATATAGCCTAAATTGGAGCAGGGTTATACACATGTGTGTATGTAGGGAATGGATTTAGCATTGGAGTATTCTGTGTAGGAACTCCATTCCAAGGTTGTGCCTGATTTTGCATTCCAAGATATCCTCCATTGAGGAATGGATTAAAGGTTGTCTGCCTCATTTCTTGGTTTACAGATGCTGCCTCTTTATAGGCTTTGGATACATTATCTATGTTAGGCTTTCTCTTGACAAACATGGTAGTTAGTGGATCTAAAGCGACATAATACATAACCAATAGTGTGTCTGGAACTACTGTGTATGGTGCTACCAACCTAGAAGATGCCTTTTGAAACCTATCATTAAAGTTATCAATTAGTTCTCCCTCACCTCTTTTGATTGTGGCCAATTTATGATATAAGATAGAAGGATCGACTGGTCCCCTAAATCTAGACAGAAATGCTTCTTCCATAAGTGTCCAGGAAGAAATGTAGCCATTAGGTAAATTGACATACCAATTGGATTCTTGCTCATTGAAAGTATAAGGAAATAACCTACAGACTACATCTTCATGTTCTAACTGGGCTCTAAAGTAGGCTTCCTTAAATATCCTTATATGATCCTCTGGATCCTGGTGTAACTAGTATTTAAAGCATATTTTCTCAGGGTTCTTCAGCATCTCATGATAGTCCACAAAATATATGGGAGAGTTGACATTGAAATAAGCCATTACAGGTATTTGTGCTTGACCTGGACCTGTGGGAGTACCTTAATTTCTAGGTGTACTTGGGCTTCTGGGAGGACTAGGACCTCTGGGAGAACCTGAACCAAGACTTAAGGACCTAGATGAAGAACTGTCAGGATTGCCAATACTATGGGTGTTAAAAGGTGATCCAGGAGGAGTTCTGGATGAACTCCCTATATTTGATGTTTTAGGACTCCAAATTAAAGGACCCCTACTCTGTCTTCTATCAGGTAACTGCACAAATATGTCGTTAGGATTAACCCTAGACCTAGACACTGTGCTACTATTATGATCCAGTTTTACTCAAATTCAACTTTAACTCAAAACATGCCCTCTTTCTAGTGCCAAAAACTATTGATGATTGTTTTTTACACACTCATAACAAAAGTTAAAATTCATAAATGAACCTAACTATCTTGAAAGATATGAAGAAATCAACTAAGATTACTTGATCTCAAGTTTCCTTATTGGTCAGGTCTTGACTTGTTGGATAGTTCAGTAGGTTATTATGAAGCTGTAATATGCAAGTGGCCTTATGTGATTTAAAGTGGGTTTGTGACTTACTGGACTCTTATTACGCAAACTAATACAAATATCAACTTTCTAATCATTCATTTGAATAAAATCGTTACTGTACCTCAAAGCTTTATATGATTTATATTCAAACATGCTTTTCTTTTCAATTATTTATGAAGATTATCAAATATCAACTTATTGCTCTCAAACTCTTCAAATGTTAGATAACCTCCTTTAGATTTCAACGTTTAAGCTAAGTATTTCAAAGTTGTTGGGAAAATTTAGAGAAATTTAAATCTACCATCATTCACTATAGGATCTAAACGTTCTGTTATGCACACAATAAGAAATACAACAAATTCAATTAAACCAATAGACTAAATCATTAAATGGAAATATCCTGAGTATTTTCACGAATATTGTATTCAAGATTGAGAGCTTTAAGAGAAATTATTTTAAATGCAAGGAAGAGCTAGAAGACACTCAGAAAATAGATGCAGACTTCCAGATTCACTTATAATCAAAACATAGTCATACAAGATTTATAATGTAGGAATGACTCTTAGCTTTATTAATCAAATATACCAAAAAATTACAGTGCTTTATAGATACATTAAGAAAGATGGACATTCCACGCATTCCTTAATGTAGACAATAGGCGACTTCCTCTAAACTAAAATATTCTACTCCAAAATTCTCAGAAAGAATTTACAATTTCTGGCTAAATGCTAAAAATCCCTTTGTAAAAATATACAAGTAGCAATGCTTCTTATATAAAATTTGAATTCCCTTCGTTGCTACGGTTACAACCTCCATTCTATGGTTACAACCACTATTCTATGGTTGAGATCCCTTTACTATTGACCAATGGTGTATCTTTATTTCATAACCGTGTGCCAATCCACTACTTGGCATCTTTTCCTCTCAAAGGATGTTCTTGGAATCTTTCACAAATAAGATTCCCATTTCATGTGACCTTTTCCCGCCGAGGCTCTTCATTTAATTTCCTCTCAAAATTCTTTGCTCCTACCTTCTTACCCTTTCTTCAAATATTTCTTGAAATTGTTAATCACACCCTCCACAAAGGTGCAGTCCCCTCCTAGACTTTTTGCTAAAATGAACCCTTGCATCACCACCTTTTCTTTCAACTCTTTTTCTTCATTCTCTAAGTTTTCTCTCCTTTTCTTATACTTCTTCATTTTGGCTCTTTCTTCCATCAGTGTATCCATCATTTGCTTGCTGAGGATTGCATCAGGATTTTCTGTATAGGGTGTGAATATGGCCTCGAACTCTATCAATGCTCTGTCTAAGTTATATGTTAGCGTCTCTGCACATTCATGCTGCAGAAGCTTTTCTACGATTCTCTTGTGCATTTTATCATTTCTTCTGCTCTTTTTACCAGCTCTTGCATGACTACTGCATTTCTTTTGAGGTTATCCTCTTCAAATTTGAGCTCCAAAATCATCTTTGGCACTTGATTTGCCAATGTGACACTGAGTGTCCTTTCATTTATCAATTCCTCTGCCCTTCTGTCAATTTCAGATCTGCACTCTTCTACTCTTGCTTGACAATTATTTATTAATACCATACATTTGTTCTTCTCTTCTGTGTCCACTTTCCAGCTCTTCATAGCTTGCCTTATTGTTTGTTCACCTTCTTGCAAAAAATCATGAAACCATTCATCAAAAATATTGGCCTTGAACCTTTTATTTTCCATGTCCTACACTTCCTCTTTAGATACTATTACTATGTTAGCAAGTAAGTCAGACACCATGGCATTGGGATCAAATATTCCCTTAATGAATTGCTATAGCTAGACAATGTGTCCTTTTAAATGTTCCAATTTATCCTTATCCTTCCTTAGGATACTAGTTGTTACCTGGTGCATATCCTCCCATTCATGGAGGTGTTGTTCTCTTGTTGAATGCCCAAGATCAATATTCAATATCTTATATTCTTCTAAGGCAATTTCACCTTTTGCCTTTTCTTTCTGTGGTATAGCTAGGTTTAGAGTTCTTGACCCATCTGGACCTCTTTGGATTGCTGACATTGTCCTAGCTTGTCCTTTTTCTTTCCTTGGAGTTGTCTTTTCTCCTAATAAGCTCTTAATATCAATTGGGGCTAACTGTATTTCTTCCTTTTCCCTTCTTATTTCCCCTTCCAGCCATGTAGGAACCTCCTTTGTGCCCTCTGTAGCTTTCTCTGCATTAATGACCTCTTCATGAGGTTTATCTATTCCAATTTCCTCCTGTTGCTGCTATTCATGTTGTTGCTCTTGCTGTTGTTCTTGTTGTTGCTCTTGTGGTTCCTCTTGTTGTTCTTCTTGTTGTTTGTGCTGAAGTGGGAGCTCCTGATCTATGGGATTATTTGATTGCTCTTTTGATTCAACCTTATTTTCTTCCTCCTCTACCTCAATATTTCCCCCTTCTTGATCTTCTTCTTCAGGTGTTTTTTCTACTGATGACTTCTCTTTTTGATCATCTCCTGTATGTATCTGTTCACTATCCAGCCTGTTCAAATCTTCTTCTTGTTCCTCAGGTTCATTCTCATCTATTTTTTCTTCTACCTCTGTACTTCCTGTCTGTGGTTGCTTTGGATGTATTGGTAAACTGGCCTTTACCTCATCCTCTTTTACTTCCTCTTCTTGGGCTTGCAAGTTTTCTGTATTTTCCTCTTCTTCACCTTTCTCCCCATACATATTTAGCATGTCCAAAGCATCAACCTCTGAGGTGTCCTCTTGTGTAGCATGTCCTATGTTTACCTCTTTAGATGACCTTTCTTTTTCAGCTTCTTCAATCTTATGTGCTTCCTCTTGCACATCTCTAATTATTTCTGGTGGCACTAGAGTACCAAATGGATCAACAAATCTTGTTTCTGCCTGCACCTCTTCTTTTTCAATTTCTATATTTTGTTATGTTTCCATTTCATCTTGCAGGTTTGATTCCTCTTCTTCACTGAGGAAATCACTTGACTCTTCCTCTACGTCAATCACTTTTCCTTTATACATTATCCTTTCTTCACTGTCATTGCTTTCAATTTGTACAGTTTCTACAACAGTAGGTTTGGCTTTACTAACTTCTGACTCTTGCAGCCTCTCTCTAACCAATTCTACTTTTACTCTGATAAAGCTTTGTCCTGGTTCTATTGATGTGGAGGCACTGGCTATATTTCTTAGCTTTTCCCCTACTTCCTATGCTCTGATCACATCAACTGGTTTAGAAGTTTCCCCTTTTGACAAACCTATGGGAATTGCCCTCATGATTGATGGTCCTGCTACTTCTTTTGCAACCTGTGCTTCCTCTACACTAATCTCATGGCTGATGGATTTTGCATCAACAAAAGTTTCAGATGCCACTGCCACTGTTATGCCTAAAGCATATGGATCCATCAATGTAGCATTTTTATTATTTTCCATAATTCTTCCCTCTACAACTTTTCTCTTCTTTTCATAGAAACATTGCAAGTCCTCACTGGGCTCTGCCTTTCTCTTCCTTCCCTTCTTTGGGAATGTAACCTCTTTTCCTTAAGCTTTGAGCTATTCTATCCTGTCCTTAAGCCATGTTTTTGAAAATAATATCATAGGTTTTGTCAAAACGTCCAATGATGTGTTCCAAGGCTTCGACCAATCGGGCTCTGTAATGGGAGCTAGCCTAGCTTCTGCATAACTTTGATGCAACAATTTGTCATCCTCATGAACCTCTGGCAGAACATAGATATTACCAATAAACTTCATTTGGTCAATAGTCAATCTCTTATGAGCTCTTTTTCTCACCTCCAAGTCACTTTTGCAGTCAGCCCAGAAATCTTCAATATGCACTTGATGTTTGTACTTCTTATCAACAAAGTTTTGAATTCTGTGAAATGGATTAAACTTTCTAGCCAAATCGAATTCCTAGAACCCATAATACCTTAGTTCTTGCTCTAAACAAGCTACAACATCCTCACTAATACAAGAATACCTACCAATGGCCCAAGGTAATCTCACATTTCCCCTGTTATTAAATTTCCTCTTGTACATCCTGAAAACATTCAAATTCTGTCTTGAAAACTCCAAGACAATCAGTTTGTCAGAAGGATATCTTGGGAGCATAAATGGTCTTCCCTCAAATCCTTCAGTTCTTATGTATGAAAATTGTTCAAACTGTATGAACCACGAACAATGCAATCCAATAAATGTTCAGCCTCTTTAGACAACCTTTTGTCTGGTTCCTCATTTAGCATTCTCACAATGTAGGTATAGAAAACATCATTAACTAAAGCAAATTTCTTCAAGGCATTCTCTTCTTGTAATTCTAGGTAATGTTCATACACCAACCTCTGCTCAGGACCATTCCCTAAAACACCAACTCTTTCTAGTCCATGTATGTGTGGTGTAATCTCTACAGCACAAGAGTGTAATACATAAGAAGACATATAAAAGGGCATGCCTTTCTACTATCTCATCATAGCCTACCTCCATATGGCTATACTAATGGCCTTGGCCCAATGAATTTGTCCTTGTTTCTTTTCCCCTATTCTTAGGTATTCTATGATAGTGAACATCCAGGGCTCACATTTGGTGCCATCCCTCAACCCAACCAGTCTGTTCAGCATAGTGATCATCAAATATATCTCCTCCCTGAAATGTATCCTCATCAAATTTTTAGGAATTCTTGCCACTGCCTTTGGTTTGTTCTCTGGATTGTACCAGTTGTGAAATATTTTACCCTTACAGTCTCCTTCATTTGTGTAGAAACTCTCATTATACTGATCAATATCAATATCACTCATCTTCTCCCTGATTTCTAATCCAAAAGTTCTTGCAATCCCCTTAGGAGTCAGCTTAGCAGTTAATCTGTCATGTTACATTATATTTCTTGTAGAAGGATCATACAAGGTTACACAGTCTAGACATAGATCTTTTAACTCCATAGCCAGAGGAAACCCTGTAGCTCTATATAGTCCACTACCCCAAATACATTTCATATCTGGTGAGGCATCTGCAACAGTGATTTTCTTCAACACATCCTCTACATCATAAGTTCCTATGTTTGTATTAGTACCCATTCCGCTTGTACCAATCAGGGTTCGACAACCTCTGTATATCAGTAATTCCTCTTTTTCTATTTCTTTCCTTGGTTTTCTTTCTTTCTTTACTTCGTCCCCAATGTCTTTCTTCTGTTTAGGGGCCATCCTATAGAAGTATACATGTCTCAAATGTTGTTTCCATGTCATATCTAGGGTCTTACTATGAATATCTATTTTCTACCATTTACCCTAACTTGTTTGTTTTTTTCTGTCATTTTACCTTTAAATGGACTAAGCTCTATTTAGCTAATTAACAGTTAAAATAGTAATTTTAACAAATGCATGTAATTTGAAAGTGAAATTACTGGAATTAACGGTTGCATTTTACCCTTCAAAAATTAAACAGGGTTTCAAGATAAATACCTGTTTCTGTGACCGTTTAACCTTTGACGTTGACTTACTTTTACCTTTCACCTTCACCCAGCAACTGTAACCTTGTTAATCCGGTAAATTCCATTCAATTTTACTGTGACAATGCCTTTTCTGCAAATTTCAACATCAACAATATATCTTGAAAGAAAAATTATAATAATTCTGCCCTAACCCTCATTAAATTCCTTTTGTTTGAGTGTTAAACTTGCATTAATTATAGTAATTAATGCACGGTGACCTTTGGCTTTCCTTTTTCAGTGTTTGAGTTTTTTAAACTTTTGACCGTTAGCTTAATTAAACATGCATTTTCTTTTGTATGTCTCATTGTATGTTTTACTTGTATCTTTTCATTGTATCTTGAAACATACAATCACTTTATGCCTACAATTGAACTAAAGCCTTTTCCCTTTTACCTTTTCTGTACACCCTTTGTACTTCCTGCTTGTATATCTCACTTGTATATTCTATTGTATAATCACATATACAAGTGCATTATACAAACATTCTTTACCTTTTATTCTTTCGCAATGCCCTTTGATTCTTTGTATATCGGGATTGTACATTATAAACATACAAACACCAAATATACAAGGATTTCTCCGTTTTTGACTCTTTTACGACATCCAGCCTATATTTTCACTTTGTATCTCCAAATGTACATCTTCTTGTACATCATAAAATATACATTCTCATTATACAAGCAACAAATGTACAAATGCTGGGACCCACCTTAGATTGAATTGACTGTATTTTAATCTTCTTGAGTTCCGGCTTGTATGTGAAAATCGATGTACATTTCGAGCATACATACAAGTGGAAATATGCAACAGTTTAACCTCATTTTATAATCCCTTCGATTCCATGATGTATAAAGTGCAATGTATATCGGAGTTGTATATAAGAAATGTACAACACGCAATATACATTACTTTATTATCTTTGATAACTTTTTAGTTCCGTGCTTTGTATAAATCGATCCATCACGAAATATACTTTAAGTCCGAATGCATCATTTATACTATATTTCAATTTACTTTCAATTCTGCGTTGTATATTTCACAATGTATGTCTCCCGATACCCTACATACAAATCCCAAATATACAACCATTATTCCTTATTTTACTATGATTTTGATTCTACCTTGTATATAACTGCAATGTATATGACCAAACATACATATACAAAGTGCAAAAATATACAACGATTATGTCAATTTTAATAACCTTTCAGTTTTGCGCTATGTATAACTCGTTGTATATTTTCTTTATATGTCTGTCGTTTACCAAATATACAAACCAAAACATACATAGTGGATTTCAAGATTTATTCACTTCAATTTTGACTTTTCTTCAGACCTGACTTGTATATTAAGATAAGGCATTATCACAGAATGTATACAAGTATAACATTATATAAAACCCGATTACCTTTCTTTTTGCAACTAACACAAAAGCACAATATACAAACACATTTTTATATGAGACGACTTTGCATATACAAAGAACTTTGTATATACAAGGCACAAACCCTCTAATTGTACATTTACCAAAAACACTTATAACTTGCAAAATACAGCAAATTTCAGAATAAATCAAAAAACAACCCCTATTTATTTTCAACAAGGAATTCACCTGTACTTTGAACTGGTACCCAAATGCAAATTTTCCTCTATTTCTAACAAGATTTGTATTTTCAACCCCTCTTCCCTTTTACAACCAAGCAAACCACACCAACAAGCAAAGCAAACTAGCATCAGCAGGGGTCCTCATTTTTTTAAGGAGTAAAATGGGGTGTGTTGTGAGCATCACAACATTAATGTTAACTAAGGATAAATCTAACTATACTAACATTTTAATAACCATGAGAGTTGGGACTAATAATTAGACTAAAAACTTGACAAAGAATACAACTTGGACACATGTAGGACTTGGAAAATGGAAAAGAATATAATTAAATGTGGAAAACAATGAAAATGTTGTATTAGTTGCATCTATATAGAGAAGTGGTTTAGAGGTTGGTTAGGGGAATTATTTAGGGTTGCTCAGGTTTAGGGGTTTAGGGTTTACAGTTTAAAGAGAGATAGAGAAAGGGGACTGATAGAGTTTGGGAGAGATAGAGGAGACATAGAGGAGAGATAGGGAGATAAGGAGTGAGAGGCATGTCCAGAGACGCAAAGAGAGATTGAGAGGTAGACGGATGATAGAGATAGAGGTTTAGGGTTGCTTGAGTTTAGGGGCATTATTTAGGGTTTAGGGTTTATGGTTTTGGGGTTAGGGGTTAAGGTTTAGAGGTTTAGGGTTTAGGGTTTAGAGAGAGATAAAGGACCAATAGGGAGATATATAGGAGTTTGAGGGAGATAGGGAGATAAAGAGTGAGGGACATGGAAAGAGACATAGGGAGAGAGATTGAGAGGTAGAGGGACAAAGGTGATAGGGAGATAGGGGAGAGATAGGGAGATAGTGGTTTATGGTTACTTGGGTTTAGAGTTTAGGGGTTTGGGGTTTAAGGTTTCTCAGGTTTAGGGGTTAGGGGTTAGGGTTTAGGGGCATTATAATTTAGGGTTTAGGATTTATTGTTTAGGGGTTAAGGTTTAGGTTTAGAGGTTTAGGGTTTTGGATTTAGGGTTTATAGAGAGAGAGGAATGATAGGGAGATATAGGGGACTCTAAGGGGAGAGATAGGTAGATATAGAGGAGTATGAGGGGAGAGATAGGGAGATAAAGAGTGAGGGACATGGCCAGAGACATCGGGAGAGAGATTGAGAGGTAGAGGGACAAAGGTGATAAGGAGATAGGGGAGAGATAGGGAGATAGTAGTTTAGGGTTACTTGGGTTTAGGGTTTAGGAGTTTGGGGTTTAGGGTTTCTCAGGTTCAGGGGTTAGGGGTTAGGGTTTAGGGGCATTATTTAGGGTTTAGGATTTAAATTGTTTATGGGTTAGGGGTTAGGTTTAGAGGTTTAGGGTTTTAGATTTAGAGTTTATAGAGAGAGAGGAATGATAGGGAGATAGAGAGAGGAGACTGAGGAGAGAGATAAGGAGATAGAGAGTGAGGCACATGGCCAGGGACATAGGGAGAGAGATCAAGAGAGGTAGAGGGATGATAGAGATATGCAGATAGGGGAGAGATACAAAGATATAGGTTTAGAGTTGATTGGATTTAGGGTGTACCTAGGTTTAGGGTTTCTCAATTTTGAAGATAGCTAGATACAAAGAGAGAGGAGACAGATAGGGAGAGATAGAGGAGACAAAGGGGAGAGAAAGGGAGATAGAGAGTGATCAAGATGTCTAGAGAAATAGGGAGAAGGATTGAGAGGTAGAGGGATGATAGAGATAGGAAGATAAGGGAGAGATGGGAGATAGGGTTTAGGGTTGCTCGCATTTAGGGTTTAGGGTTTAGGGGTTAGTGTTTAGGGGCATTATTTAGGGTTTAGGGTTTAGGGTTTAGGGTTTAGAGAGGACCAATAGGGAGATATAGAGTGAGGGACATGGCTAAAGCATAGGGAGAGAGATTGAGAGGTACAAGAATGATAGTGATGGGAAGTTAGTGAGATAGAGAGATAGAGGTTTAGGGTTTCTTGCATTTACTATTTAGGATTTAAGGGTTTATGGTTTCTCAAGTTTAGAGTTTAGGGGTTAGGAAATATGGGTTAGTAGTTAGGGTTTAGGGGTTAGGTTTAATCATGCATTAATATAGGTTGTGGAGTGAGAAAGGGGTGGTATGGGTATGGTTGAATGGAGTAATGAGGTGATTTAATTTGTGATGACCTAGGTGAAGTGATGGGTAAGGTGTCTTATGTGGGATTTATAGAAAGTGTGATTTGTAATGGTGGGGATAGCTAAATGTCATCTTCTAAGGGTTCAAAGGTGAGGAAAGTGTAATATGGGGATATGGGATAATTCATGGTTTAATTATTATTCAAGGGAGTCTCCTTATATAATGATTATCACTAATGGTGTCAATAGGGGGAATGGAGTCTATGAATATAGGTGTGGGAATGTGAGCTATGACATTGGGATTATAGTATTGGATGAATAATGGAAAGGACCTGGACACCTCTCTAGTGATGGAAGGAGTCACATGATCAAATGATGTTTGGGGAAGGGCTTTATTAGGAAAGTAAGGATTTGGGTGATGGTCTAGGGTTTAGTGGAGAAGAATTTATGGAAAATTTGGAGGTCATTAAAATTAACATCCCTCCACCTCTATCTCCCTATCTCTATCATCCCTCCACCTCTCAATCTCTATCCCTATCTCTCTAGACATCTCACTCACTCTCTATCTCCCTAACTCTCCCTTTGTCTCCTCTATCTCTCCCAATCTATCTCCTCTATCTCTCTCTTTACCTATATTTGTCTCTCCCTATCTCTTGCCTCTCTCTCCCCTATCATTCCTCTATCTCCTTGTCTCTCTGGGCATATCTCTAACTCTCAATCTCCCTATCTCTCCCCTTTGTCTCCTCTATCTCTTCCTATCTGTCTCCTCTCTATCTCTCTATACCTAGCCATCTCTCCCAATCTCTCTATCTCTTGCCTCTCTCCCCCTATCATTCCTATATATCCTATCTCTCCCCTATATATTGCCCTCTCCCTTAGCGACGAAGAAAATGGAAATAAGAAAACTAGGACTCCCTTTCTCAAATTTAGGGTTTAGGGCTTAGGGGAATTATTTAGAGTTTATGGTTTAGGGGTTAGGGTTTAGGGTTTAGGGGCATTATTTAAGGTTTATGGTTGCATGTCAAAAGTAGTCTCTCTCTCTCTCTAAATCCATAAACCCTAAATAATGCCCCTAATCCCTAACCCCTTACTCGTATCTACCTCTCTCCTGTATCTAGCTCTCTATAGATATCTCCCTCTCTCTATCTTGATCTCTCTATCAACATGAATCCAATGATGTTGAGGATGTGCTAAATTGATTTTCCACCTTTAGAAAATAAATGGCATCAATCCAATGATTGTCTTAGAATTTGAATAGGTATATGAAAATGAGAGGTTGATCCCAAGTGTCACAAGTTTGATCTCAATTGTTGACACAAATATCATCTAATATGTAAGTTAAACATGAAATGATTTGTTAGAATTTACACCAAAACTACTTGCTTTTACAATTTTTTTATGACAATTATCTATTCAAAAGTGCCTTTGAAATACTATGAGATACCTTAGTATAAGTAAATCAAATAAAAATCAAATATATATATCATAATCCTATATAAATTTTGATATTTTGTCCAAAATCTCTCCTTTCATATGATACAGTCTTTCTAAAATTTGGATTGTATTTTATAGCTAAAATGCCTAAATACTAAAATGCTAAAATGCTAAAATACTAAAATAAAAAACAATGAAAACAATTGGGAAAAATAAAATAGATATCCATTTTGAAAAACATAAAAAGCCAAAAAGGGTCGCATTTTTGCAAACCCGTGGCTTGCAAAATGTAGTGCCATCTCTTAAGAATGGATATCAGAGGTGAAGAATGGATATCCGATCTAAAAAGGTAAGATATTTCACATTTTTTTTGTTTGTTTTGTATATTCAAGCAATTTTTTTAGTTTTTTATGCTAAGTGGGTATAATTTATATTTTAATTAGGTAAAATGGATGCACAAAATGAAAACCCAAACCCTCCACCAAACCCTCCCCCTCCAACAATAGAAGAGAATATTCAAAGAAATATTGAACAAATAAGTAGGATCATAGAAATGTATCTCCGCCACCCTCGATTGTCTACAATGACATCTAATTTAGAGGGAATCATTAATCATGTTCAAACCTTGTCAACCCAACATGAATCATTTAGGCAATGGCGAGAAACCAAGAAGGCCAATTATGATAATGGTTTGTCATATGATGAAGTCAAAGAATTAGATATTACAAAAGCTATGTTAGCCCAATACTTTGTCAATCCTAAAACTGGATTGCATGTTGATGTCCATAAGCCCAAGTTTTCAATCAAATGGTGTATTCATGAGGGCATTAATCAGAACTTTTGGGATAGTTGGTGGATTGTTTTTGATAAACCATCCAACAACAATTTAGATGTACCTTTGTATTTCCTTCATAAACTCTATGCAGAATTCGTCATGGGTCAACATGTTAATTATTTTTATTTTAGAGAGTTTCAAGGAGTGGGTAAGGGAATGTCTCAAGATAGACCTAGGGAAATGAGACAAGTACGAGGTCCCTATATTCCACCTCTTGTTATCCCTTCACCCCAATGTAGCACCCAGACGTTGTTACAAATGCAACACAACAGGGCCTTAGTGCCATACACTCTTTGATCGAGCATTTGATTATATAGACATCTCAGTTTGCACAAGCACATGATGAAGACAATGATATTGGATCGCCTAGTTCTACTAGACCATCATCGTCCACACATGTATGTGTGCCCCATCATTGCATTTATTGCAATAATTTATGCTTAGGTCCTATTATGGAGAGTAGTGAGCCACTGTTGAACACATTAGAGTATGATCTCCATTCACGAGATGAGGCAATGGGGTCCAGAACTCAAGCTGAGGGGTTAGGAACAAGAGTAAAAGCTACCAGATCAGTGAACCATAGAGAAGGAGAAATGCATGAGCAATCTTTTATACAGGTAAAATTTAAAGTTAATTTTTATGGTCTATTCCATTTGAATATATAAACAAATTTATTAGTACTAATGTATCTAAGTGGGATAACAGTTGATGATAGAGGAGGAGTTGACAGAAGTTCATCATGGAACTTTGTCTGCCATCCAATTTGGCTTGGACTTGCCGGTATAATTTGTTCTACACATCAACTTTTTTTTATGCATTTATTTCTTTGTGAGTAATTATATATTAATTTATATCTTGATGTTAATTTTATTTTATAGTCAATCAAAAATGTGAATGATGTGGCATCTTTTCCAATAGTCTTTTCTTGAACTCTTGATCAACCCAAGGGACTATCATTTATAGAACAACTTTCTCAACGCCAACAAAGAGTGGAGGTAATTTGATTGAATTGTACTTTAATTGATAAATTAGAAAACTTAAATATTTGATAATAGTCATTTTGAGTCTTACATTCTTGTCATTTTGATAATTCAGAGTCCTCAATTGATGCAGGATGCCTCAATGGTGGTATGTGCTTGTTTTCTAGTAGATACATTTTTGTGTAGTGCACTCTAGATTGTTTGTGTGTAACACGTCTAACCTTTTTAAATGTATGCATTTCCTATTTTGTTTAATGAATATATATTAATTTATTTCAATGTTACTTTGCTTTTATGTAGTCTCTTGAGAATGAGTGATGTGCCACCTTTGCCATCATGCTTTAATAGGACACCTGATCATCTTAAGAGAAAATCATTTGTAGAACGATTGTCCAAACAACATAGAGTTGAGGTAATTGAATTGAATTTTTCTAACTAATTGATAGTTTATCTAGCGGTCTTATAGTTGATTGTAGTGATTTAGATGTATGTTAATAAATGAAAGTTCTTAATTGTAGTAGATAAGAAGCTATTTACTAGCTTTAACTTATTTTTATTTACCATTGAAGAGATTAATCAAATTTGTGTTTTGACTTGTTAATGTAGGAAACTTCGCCTCTATCAATTACTAGACATTCTGGTACAAAGAGGACACTTTTTCAGGATCCATCATAGATTGAGGATCCATCACAGATTGAGGATCCATCATAGATTAAGGGTCAAGTGGAGTTGTAGTATTTGATGTAGCTATTCAGCAAGTAGAATGTATATAGATTTTGAGACATGACATATGCCACATTCGGTAAAAAATGTTTTGAGTTGGCATATTTGCCAAATTTTCATATATGTATACCATTATGGACTAGATTTTAATATATATACACCTTGATATACAATATAATTTAAATTCCTTATGTTCATGTCATGATACTTCCCATGATGCCATACATTATGATGATAGTTCTTTAGTCCATTTATGATATGTTTAGCAATGAGAATGGTTTTAGATCAATAGAATCAATAGAAAAATCCTTATATGCCCTAATCAATCATAGTAGATTTAAATCTAATAAGGTCATGATAGACCATTTCATCATGTATTTAGTCTTCATCTTGTCAAATTTTGTAAATATGTCAAAGTTGTCATATGAAAAATGTAAAAAAAATGCAAAAGTATGGAAGATGAACAATCAAGTACTAAAAAGTCAGTTGGAGACTATTGATTTCCCTCAAATAATGTTTAAATATGCATAAACCTTCATGGAAAAGGCATTGGAGATGTATTGAAAACATTTTGAAGATGAATTGAAGACAAGTTTGAATAAAATTAATGTCAAGAAACTCTATTTTTGCAGATTTTACTATTTTCCTGCTATTTCTTTATTTATTACAACCTTGTATGGATGTGTTAGGACCTAAGAGCAATTGTAATTGAAAGCTGGTGGAATCTACTTTCTTGTGTTTCTTGTTTCGTTCAATTTTATGGAGAAATAAGTAAGTTATGGTCGTTTTACCAAAAACTACTCGACTGTCAAAACCCTCATCTAGGGTAACAACAAATAGATAAAATTATATTTCTCTAGTTTTAGGTCAAGTCATGAAATCTAATGGTAGTGAAAATGCTCACTCTTGTATACCTTTTCATACCCCAAGGTTGCAGATAGAAAAATGAAGTTTGCTATTAATTCTTGATACTATAAGACTGTATTCTCATGTGTTGCAGACTATTAAGACAACAAAATAAGGGTTTGAGACTTTTGTTGACAAGTTTAGTGTTCCTCAAAAGTGGAAGTGACTTGAGAATGATGTCAAGATGCATAATTAACCCTTTGCATAGGTGTTCTTAATGGTCTAGTAGCTATAAATTTGAGCATAAAATGAAATGGATTTTTGCAAGAAAGGGAACAAGATTAGGCAAGGGGATTAGGGTTTATGAATTCAACAGTAGGCTACCATGAAAGTGTAATGAATCCCAAACTAAGAGCAAGGGACATAACATCCAAAGACATAAGGAGCCACTAGGATACAAAAGCATGCCATGAAGGCCACAAGAAAACTAAAGACATGAACATGCACAATGTAACATGAACAAACATTGAGATTACTACATGCAAGACCCAAACATGAAACCCTAATGTATGAGGCATCTCAGGTCAATTGTAATTTGAGGGTTACAAGGACACTGGGGGCACATTATAAAGATAAAAAACTTACATCTTTGGGGGAGGTGCCAATAAGGCCAATAAGGATACTATTTCATTTGGGTGTGTGTGTGTGTATGCAAATTCCATTTATGGCCGAGAAGCTCTCTATTTACTATTATTGAACTCTCATTGATAGGAGGTTGGATCTACAACTATTGCAATTTGTGTATGAAACCTATATGCTTACGAGATCATAAATATATATGTATGTATGTAAATCCTATTTATGGTCAAGTAGCTCTCTGTTTACTATCATTGAACTCTCATTGAAAGGAGGTTGGCTCTCTGACTATTGCAATTCAATCCATTTGTAATGATGCCTCTATCATGTTGAGTTAAATCCTATCTCTGAATCAAGTTAAAATCATGAAGATCACAACACCATACAATTCCCATTAGGCTATTAAAATGCACAAAACAATCATACAAGACAATCATTCATGAAATTACTATGCAAAGAGGGTTTATAAGTTGCATTAGGGTTTGTATAAATGATCTGATGGATTTATAAGATTGTCAAACACCAAAATGGATGATTTATATGAGTTTTGGGACTGTCACAGTCCATGTACAACTTGCCCTTTATGATTGTTAAAAAGATACACATGGCTGTCCAAAACTTCCCTTTATGACTATCCTAAAACAACATCGTGTATATGCTCATAAAAGCCATCAAACTCTAAGAATAAACTTTTCATTGGATAAGGAGAGGAAGGATAAAGTCACATTCCCAAAAAACTCTTAAAATCACATGTCACCCCTTATGAAAACTAGGGTCTTTGCCGATATATTTTTCCATAAGAGCAAAGTCACTTAAGATCCTAAGAGAAAAAACCTTGCCAGGTGCCATAGTTTTTGTTTTGCTCATCATGGGACTGAACAGACTGCACCAACATGTCAGGGTGGGTGGGTAAATACCAAGGGAGGTCTTGTTTTGTGTGCCAAGCATCCCAGTCGTTCTAGGCAAGAGGCTACCTACAAAGTCCCTTAAGATCCCTGAGACCAAAAAACTGCCAAACTTTGACAGAGTAGTTCTCAAAATTCATGATAGCTGGGAATGTTAGATTTTGTTTTCCCTATACACATCGTGCCAACTAATAGTCTGACATCTCTTCATTTCCATGTGGTGCAACAACTACATAAACATGACCTGGCTGTACAAGGTTTGAAAGATGTTCATAGTCAAATGAGCTCTCCATGTCATTGATGGAAGAGGATTGACCTTCATATAAAGGGATTAAATATTGTGGAATCTATGCATCTACCCACTCACTTGACTCACAATTGTCCCAATCACATTTAATTCAACTCTGACAAAAACAAGCTAATTCTCATGTCCAAATAGTCCATGTACTTGTATCTGAGCTTTGAAATGAATGCATCTTTGATGATTCACTGATTCTCTAACATTCTAATTTCTCTATCGCTATCCCATCATCAACCAACCAAAAGAACCTACACACTTCATAATCAAGAGCCACTCCTCACGATAATGAATAGTTACACCACTTAACAATGGAAACTACATTACTGAATGTAGCACCAACTCTAATCTTTAGTTGTTCTTTAAAAAGAGCTCTCTTCACACATGCACCTGCTCCATCATGTTCACCTTTTCCATGCCTTGCTTAAAAAAAATTCTAAATATGAGGTATACCCTTCTCTACATGCATTTTGCTGAACCAATAGAAATTACAAGCATTCTTGAATTGACCAGTGCAATTATCTGACCAAATGAGATGTTAATCCATTCTAATATCTTTTTCTTGCAAGAACCGATAAAATTGTTGAAAACAATATTGCACAAACTCTACTGAATGAGATCAATCATCACTCATGTAAAAATGGTATTCTCTGACAATCTTCCTGTTGTCTTCTGTACTCTCAGGGGCATGTCTGTATGTGATGTGAACAAAAATAGCAATCTGAATAGAATTGTAGTACTAGGATTGAACTTCATTTTGGGTTGCAATGTATAGTTTTCTGCAAAATCAACTACAGAGTCAATAGTTCGAATCAGGAAAGAGTCTTTACACATCCTAAACTATTGATCTAACCATCAAGACCTATGTCTATGTCTGACATACTTGTAGAAAAGATTTTTCTTAAAATCATCAATAAAATCAGCAATACTTACCTCTGTTACAATCAACTCACATCTAGAACCTTCACCTCCACTTTTAAAATTGTATTTCACTATCTCATATCTTTTTTTCTCAACCATTCTCTTTCCAAAATCATGCTTATTGCCCTCATGAAAACATGATACAAATTTTGATAACCCACCACATTGTAAACATTTTTCATTTAAACAATCATTCTTGTAGAACATGCAACCATCATCTCTAATACATAGAAATAAATCCAATAAGTCCGTAGATGACTTTGGTAGTTGAATTGCACCACAATCCTATAACATTTCATTAGTGTACAAAGTAGAATGAATATTGCATAATAATTCATGGTACATAGAAAACTCTACATGGTATTTGCAACATGTATTATGAACTTTAAGAGGAACACAATAAAATGGCTTAAGAGCTTCAAATTCTCTTTGTGAGATTGTCATACCTAGGTGAGTTTCACAATATTGTTTGTACAATATTGTTTGGCTACATTCCAAGTGATGTTTAGGATGTAGTGTGTGGTCTTTATCACCAATTCTTAACTTTATAGCATCTTTTGCATTCGGTGATACCCTAGAGTTAGTGTGCCAAAATCGTTTGATTTATTCCTTTGTGCTATCAATTAGCTTCTTGTTAACTCATGGAAGCCTACCACTAAAAGCCCAAGTATCATTGGCAAGAGGACTATCTAGCCTTGATCTTAATGCTAGTGCTTTTGACAATGTTTTACGATTCAATCTTAAGTCAACACAAGTTTGCCTCATTAATCAAGCATTTCTTAGTTGTTTGCTTCCTTTTGAGGTTGTTATTACTCTACGAGCATCTCTTTTATCTTTCTCCTTGCTAGTCTTTCCAATAGAATTGAGTGCATTGAAAAGCTTCTAACAATAATTTTATTCCGATCAAACACTTTGTTTAACCGAATCTTTAATTTCTTTAGTAAAGGTCTCATTTTGTACATCTTTAATAATTGCACAAAAAGTTGGCATTGTTTGGTTAATGTTTTTTTCTCAAAGTATTCATTGAAGAGTTTTAAAGCCCACAACTGAACCATTTGTGATGACCTCTTGCCTTCAAGTTTTTCCGTTATGTTCTCCTCAATTTCAAGTAACCATTTTGAGGTTCTTGGGTGTTTTCCAATTTCATCACGGTTATTCTCTTCTTGACAAATGTCCTCTCTTCTTATGAAATTTTGAGATACATTGATTGTTCTTATTTCACCCATGTTATCAACCTCATCAATTTTATCAACAAAAGGATTATGGAGTTCAATTTCAACATCATGATGTTCATATCCACTTTCTTCAAGTGCACATCTTTGTTTTTCTTCTTCTTCTTTGTCCATGGTATTTCTATTATGAATAGGTGTTTCATAACATTTTTCACTATTTTCATTTGCAATATCATGGTGAATTTCATTCTTGTAAACATTTCATTATAATCAAAATTAACATCTTCAATTTGCATATCATTAGATGGTAAAGAAGAAGATTCACCTTGATGAGCATCCGCCAAACCCGCTCTTCCAATCCTCTTCCTTTCCCTATCTTTTTCCCTAATTGCTTCAATTTCCTCCAATGTAACTTTCCTCCTCCTTTTTGCTTTACGATGATTGTTGCTCCCCATTAGGGGAACAAAAATATCACCCTTATGATTGTAACAAGAAAATTGTCTCCAAAAGTGCATAAAAATATTCCTTTCACTGTCATAGCCAAAAATCACAAGTATTTCAACAACAGAGGGTCTCTAGGCGTGGATGTCAGGCCCAACAATATTCCTTTTGTCTTTTTTCTGCATTTACATAATGGATATCTGTTTTAGAAATGGATATCCATTTCTTAAAGCCAAATTCTTTGCCAATGGACACTCTACAACGTCCATATCGCTACTACAAAACAAATATCCATTTTCAAAATGGATATCTATTTTGTTTTCCTCACAAAGCATGAAATAATCTACAAAGTATACAACTAGATATACATAAATGAGAATATGAGATGATAAGAACACATAAGAAGGACAAATTAAATATTAAAATACATATATAAATAACTAAAGAATAAGAATGCTAAATGAGTAAGAACCATAAGTATGTTTAAGTATTAGAAACATCATGATAAGCATGGAATATGGATAAATAAGAGATAGAGATCACAAGCATAGAACATAGGAATATAGGGACATCATGGATATATAGAATAGGGATATCTAAGTAAACAAGTAACATGGAAAAATATAGGTTCTAAACATAGAACATAGAGATGTTTAGGAACCAAACAAGGCATAGAAGAAAGCATGGGAGGTAAGGATTGAATATACGAAAGAATATGAGCTAAACAAGTAACATAGGATAGAATATATGGTAATCATGGAAGATAGGAACAACAAGTCATATGGGTTTGACATCTATCATCACCTTGACCACTTGATCCATGCGCCACATGCATGTACATACAAATTTGTATAAAAGTATAGACAAGGAAGAATAAGATGAACATTGCACATTTGTACATGCCTTCTCCAATTCAATAAAGTAATTTGTTCAAAGTCTTTAATGCCTTTGAATATGTACATTTGGATTCTAGACTAGGGATTCATTTTATTATTCTATAAACTTGTGAATTACCATCTAATTTGAATGTTCACACATTAATCCACCTAGGTATCAACTTAATAAAGCTCTTGATATAAGCCATTATTTGATTTGAATAATCTTACTTTGGACACGTTTGTGAAGACTCCTAAAGAGAATGGACATACAATTGTAAAGATGATATATAATTTTAGTTTGTTGAAGGCCATGTAAATCAGTTGTTGATTAGGACTTTGCTACACCTAAAGTTGAGTCCTTTGTTTGGAACTTTGAAGCATGCAAAGAGACAAGTGACTTTTAATGCTTAAGTAAACATGAGTCTCAACATGATGTAGTTCAACTTGATGACATGTCTAAATGTGACACATTTTAGTTTGTATTGCATGAGGACTTCCTTATTCATGCATATCAAATTTATAATTCGGTACATTTTTCTGAACTGTATGAGTTTGAGGCTTTCAATTTTTGTATTGACTCACTTGAAGATGCTAGCAACCATGTGAACATGATTAATATGGGATCCAAGAGTTGTTCTTTTCCCATGCATTTGGAGTGGATTGTTGGCCCTTATGATTGTTTAAATCATGTTGGCCTAGCATTTGAATAGTTGCTTCGTGACATGGATGAGAATAGATAATGTATAGACTTTATCACACTTTAGGGTTTTCCCATTATGCTAAAATGTTATGACTATCCACTTATTCTATTTTAGGCTATCATAAAATGAGGAGCTTTTAAAGGCAAAAATATTGTCCCAAAAGAAGGCTCAATGTTATTCGTAAAGACATTAGATTGTTAAAATACAAATGCAAGGGTAGATATTCCTTGGTCTATTTTAGTATAGAGAAGCAAAATTGCAATATGACTATCCTAGGAATTAGAATGGTTGATCATAGGATATTCATGGCATTTTGATATTAATGGATGGATTGATGGATGTTTAAGGAGTTTAAGTTTAAATGTAATGTATGAGAATTCTTATTTATGAAGGATCTAATAGGTCTTATGTCTTATTTGCAGGCCATTCAAGAAAGAAATGAAAAGATACCAAGGACTATCATAACACCTATTACAATTAGGTGCATCAAAGGATTGTCATCTAGGAACTTACCAATATGGGAAGTTATCAAAACCATGTCATGTTTAAAATTAAAGACTTTATCACCTCTTTGTCCCTATAGGCCTATTAGAACAATAGGTCACATTTTATTCATATACTAGGGTTGAGAATAAACACTAAGAATTTGTAGTTATGGCAAGTGTAAATGGAAATAGATTACAACTTTAGACAATCTATCCTCTTCTAGATTGCACTGACTAAGTGGAAATTGAAAATTCCCTATCAATGTCCTTTATATACTAAAGGTATGGGTGAGAAAGGTAAACTTTGTATGTTCTAGACAGGGCCTCAAATGTAAAATATATTATGAAAATAACTATAAGGACTGTTAGGCATGAATGCTATCACTATTATGGATTGTCAAACCAACCATAGGCTGCCATAATAGTACATTGCTGATTATCATGCCTTTAGGCATGTTGCCATGAATCTTATGAGTAGAATGCATTGGTATTTGTGAGAAATGTATTGCTTATGTTAAGAATAAGTATTTATATTGTTTGAACATCATCAAAAGGTGGACTACAAATACTACTTTGTCAAAGGAAAACTTTAGTGGAAAAAATCTAACTATGAACTATTGTGCTATCCAAGCACAATCATGACCAACATCAAGGGATAGTTAAGGCATGGTTGTCTTAAGAAACACAATTGAAATTGTCCATGGATATTTGAAGTAATTCACAATATTCATGATCAAGAATCAACTTTGACTAACTCAACAATGGTAAATTTGGCTTCAAGACAATCAAAAATGAGTCAAGGGATTCATTATCACCAAGTAATAAACAAGAGTAACCGTAAGTGTCGACCTTCAATTTCATTATACAAGAGGATGAAGAAGGGGCCATAGTATTTTCATACCATAATACAACATACAAAAGGAAAATCATGAAGTCAAAACATGTGCAAAGGGTATCTATGTTAAAGAGGAGAGTTGTGAACGGAAGATGACTATCACTGTCAAAATAAGATATAGTCTCACTACAGACAGTTAGGTGATTTGTGTATTTTCATGACTACAAGGCACAAGAATCTTGTGTATGAAGAGGAAAGAAATATAAATAAAAGAACATTGAAGGATTGTTGCATCTAGGTACAATGATCCTAAAGGATTGCCATGCTAAAAGGATAGTCAACAGTACAAAGATTTATATTTCAAGGCTATCCTTAATATAATTCACATGGTCCTAATGTTGGTTTGATTTTCATGGAGTGAGATGAAACTATCAGGATTAATTGAAAAGGTGAAAGGGTTTGGTACCAAATTTGGTCACAAGTGTAAAAATTGCAATAAGCTTGAGAATATTGTTCACTAAACCTAGAACTATCACCAAGCAACATCTGTTTCATAAGATGTGATCAACAAACATGTAAGAAAAATGGATATCAACCTTCTTGGTCATGCGTGCTTGATAAGAGCCCATACTTTTAACAAGGAGCCACCAATTTTTAACTAGTTAAAAATGACAAGCATTCACATGAACTTCCACCATATTATAATGAGTTGACTCACATGCATACATGTGGCCAACTCGTGTGTGGGGGAAGACTCCACCAAATCTGGATTTAATTCTTACTTCACCTCAAATTTAAAACCTTTTCTCTATACATTTATTGTAAGGGACAAAAACATTTGCAAGTTCTAGAGCATTGTGGACCAAACATACCAACACAACATAGATACAAATTCCACATGGAAACCCAAAAGTATGGGATACCAACTTTAAGAAAATACATAAAGAATGTGTTGGTAGGTGGCGACTAATCAGGAAAGTACTGTACACTAGCCATGTATCTTTGCCAGGGTTCGGACTGACATAAATTTTTTTAGGACTAACATAATTTTTTTGTAACTGACATAAAAAAACCCTATTTTTGTAACCGACAAAAGGCTTGATAAAAGCAGCTAAGGGTTAGGGTTTTGATATATTGTATTGTAGCATTTTGTAGTGGTATTGAGTTGCAAGGATTACTGATTGTAATCGGTTTGATTTACTGGATAATAATATTGGACTCTATGTTTGGTGGATGTAGCCCAAGTTTGGGTGAACCACGTTAAAACTTGTTTCTCGCTATTATTATTTTTGTGTATTTCGATTCCTCTGTTTAATCTTTATTTGCATTTAATTGATATCTTCTACCGGCTAACCCTAACAAGTGGTATCAGAGCAGGTTGTGTTTGATTATCATCTGCAGGAAAGTCTCACGGTTGAGTGGGAGCAATGGCGGATGACGGTAAATTGAAGGTTGATAAATTCAATGGGTAGAACTATCAATTATGGAAGATGCAGATGGAGATTACCTTTATCAAAATAATTTATGGATGCTGTTGGAAGGAGTATCCAAGAAACTGGCAACAATGTCTGATGAGGATTGGAATCTTCTTGATAGAAAGGCACTGGGAACCATTCGGTTGTGCCTGGCACCATTGGTGGCATTCAATATAACAGAAGCGAAGACAATAGATGGTCTGATGAAAGCTTTGGCTAAATTGTATGAAAAACCCTTAGCCTCAAATAAGGTATTTCTCATGAAGCATTTATTTAATCTAAAAATGGTTGAAGGTGGATCTGTGACAGATCATTTAAATGAATTTAATACGATTGTCAGTCAATTAACTTCTGTAAATGTAAAATTTGATGAAGAAGTTACATCTCTCTTGATATTATGTTCATTGCCTGAAAGCTGGGATAGTTTGGTAATGGCGGTTAGTAACTCTGTTTCTGGTTCAAATAACTTGAAATTTGATGATGTTGTTGGTGTTATTCTGAGTGAGGAAATTCATAAGAAAAGATCAGGTGGATCCAAATCAGGCAGTGTTTTGAATGCAGAAAGCAGGGGCAGATCAAAGGAGAGAGGAAAAGGGTTTGGTGGTCATGGGAAGTCATGAGGAAAATCAAAGGACAAAAGATCCCAAACCAGAGGACAAAAGGATTGCTAGTACTGTGGGAAACCAGGTCATCTAAAGAAAGATTACTGGTCTCGAAAAAATAAAGAAGGAGACAAAGAAGAAGGCAATAAGGAGGCAAATGTGGTAAGCAACAAGTCTGAAGATGATGCTTTGATTCTTTCCCTAGATAATGCTAATGATTCATGGGTTTTAGATTTGGGGCCTCATTTCATGCTACACCCTAGAGAAGTTATTTTCTTGATTATGTCTAAGGGGGGTTGGTTTATTTGAGAGATAACGAACCCTGTTAGATTGTTGGAAAGGGGAGAATTAAGATTAAGTTGCAGAATGAGAATCATTGGCTACTACAAGAGGTAAGGCATGTTCCAAGGATCAGTAGGAATTTAATTTCAGCAGGGTAGCTCACTGAACAAGGTTGCACTGTTACATTTACTGATAAAAATTGGCAGGTTTCAAAAGGTGCCTTAGTAGTAGAAAAAGGTGTGAAAGTAGGCACCTTATATCTTTGTACATGTCATATTGTTCCTTCTACTTTAGCTATTACAGAGAAAAAATAAATAGGTTCAGGAACAGTTGCTTCAGGTTTGCAAGAAGAGACTGGAAGAGTTGCTATAGGTTCTGAAACAACACTATGGCATAACAGACTTGGGCATATGAGTGAAAAAGGTATGAAGGTACTTCATTCTAAGAAAGTTTTACCAGGTCTGAAATGTATTAATATGGGTTTCTATGAAAGTTGTGTGTATGGAAAACAAAAGAGAGTCAGTTTTCTCAAGGATGGGAAGCAAAAGAAAAATGAAAAGTTAGAGCTTATGCATACCGATGTATGGGGACCAGCTCAGGTATCTTCTCTTGGCGGCTCTCGATATTATGTTACATTCATAGATGATGCAACTAGGAAGGTATGGATTTATTTCCTTAGGCATAAATCTGAAGTATTTGAAACATTTAAGAAATGGAGAAGCTTGGTTGAGAATGAGATGGGTAAAAGATTAAAATATCTCAGATCTGATAATGGCAGTGAGTATTGCAGTAAAGAATTTGAAGATTATTGTTCCTTTAATGGAATTCGTAGGCAGAAATAGTTCCAGAGACTCCATAGGAAAATAGAGTGGTTGAATGCATGAATAGGACAATAATGGAGCATGCAAGGACCATGAGATTGCATGCTGGGTTGCCTTTAAATATGTGGGTAGAAGCTGTCAACACTGCTATATATTTAATTAACAGAGGTCTTTTAGTTCCTTTGTGTTGTGGTATTCCAAAGGAAGCATGGACAGGTAAGAAGGTGAGTTATTCTTTTCTCAAAACCTTCGGATGTGAAGCATTTGCACATGTAGATTCTAAAAATAGAACCAAGTTGGATGCAAAATCAAAAAAGTGTACCTTTGTTGGATATGGTATTGATGAATTTGGTTATAGGCTTTGGGATTTTGAAAATTAAAAAATTGTGAGAAGCAGGGATGTTATATTCAATGAGAAGGTGTTGTACAAAGATCAGTTGCAGCAGCATGAGAAGAAATAAAAGGATTATGTGGTGCTGGATGATACTCCAAATAGTGATGTTTCAGTGGTTCCTCATGCTCCGTAACAGCAACCAGAAATACCACAAACTCTAGTGAATGTTAGACGGTTAACAAGGATAAGTATACCTCCTGAAAGGTTTTCTCTCTCTTTGTATTCTATTTTGTTAACAGATGCTGGTGAATTAGAAGGGTATGATGAAGCTATGCAGGTGGATACACAGGTTCAGTGGGAGCTTGCTATGAAAGAAGAAATGGATTCCTTGCTGAAAATTTAGACTTGGGAATTATGTAAGTTACCTGCAGGTAAAAAGGCTTTACCAAACAAATGGGTTTACAGGCTGAAAGAAGAAGATGGAGGTAAGAAAAGATTTAAGGCTAGGTTAGTTGTAAAAAGATTTGCATAGAAAAAAGGCATTGATTTTGATGAGATATTTTCTCCAGTTGTCAAGATGACTTCTATTCGTACTGTTTTAAGTAGTGTGGCTGCTGAAGATTTGTATTTGGAACAACTCGATGTGAAAATTGCCTTTCTCCATGGTGATTTGGAGGAGGAGATATACATGGAATAGCCCCAAGGATTTGAGGTCAAAGGTAAGGAGAAACATGTGTGCAAATTGAAGAAGAGTTTGTATGGCCTGAAACAAGCACCTCGGCAATGGTATTTGAAATTTGATAGTTTTATGGCTGAGAAAGGCTACAACAGGTGTAATTCTGACCATTGTGTTTATTTAAGAGGTTAGATAATGATAGCTACATTATTTTATGTTTGTATATTGATGACATGCTTGTACCTAGGTCTAACATGGATCATATAAGAGAGTTAAAACAACAGTTAGCACAGTCATTTGATATGAAGTATTTGGGGGTAGCAAAACAAATCCTTGGTATAAAAATTTGTAGAGATAGGAAGAATAGAAAATTGACTCTATCTCAGGCTGCTTATGTTGAAAAGGTGTTGCAGAGATTCCACATGGAAAATGCAAAAGCTGTCAACACACCTTTCCCTAGTCATTTGAAATTGACTAAGATGTGTCCTAAGACATAAGAGGAGGAAGAAAAAATGTCCAAGATACCATATGCTTCAGCTGTAGGCAATTTAATGTATGCCATGGTATGCATGAGACCAGATATTGCACATGTTGTAGGAGTCGTTAGCAGGTATATGAGTCATCCCAGATTGGAGCATTGGAATGCGGTAAAATAGATTCTCAGATATTTGAGAGGTACATCCAATAAACACTTATGTTTTGGGGGCTCTAATACTGATTTAGTAGGCTATGTAGACTCAGATTTAGTAGGGGATATTAATACCCGACGGAGTACTATAGGTTATGTCTTTACTGTAGGTGGGACAACAATGAGCTGGATCTCACGGTTGTAAAAGGTGGTTGCTTTATCCACCACAGAGGCAGAGTATGTAGCTGCAACTGAGGCAAGCAAGGAGATGATATGGATGACCTCTTTCATGGAAGAATTGGGCAAACAACAGGCTAATAGTTCTTTGTATACAGACAATCAGAGTGCCATACATCTTGTAAAGAATTCTACTTTGCATTCAAAGACCAAACACATACAGTTGAGGTATCACTTTATTCAGTTGGTCTTGGATAATGGACAGTTAAGGCTGGAAAAGATACATACAGATGAAAATTCAGCGGATATGTTTACAAAGGTAGTGACAAGGGAGAAGCTAAGCTCGTGTTTAGCTTCAATTGGTCTTCTAGACTAAAAACAATAAAATTAGAATAGCAGAGTCCAGGGTGCTTCTATCTAGTGGGAGATGCATGCACAGCGGTGTCGTCCAGGATCAGTCTCCAAGTGGGAGATTGTTTGGTGTGGAGCTTGATCAGTCTCTAAGTGGGAGATTGTTGGTAGGTGGCAACTGATCAGGAAAGTACTATACACTAGCCATGTATCCTCGCTGGGATTCGGGGCCAGGCTGGGCCCCAAGCGGGGGTTCAAGGGCGGCAGCCCCCGAGAAGTAGGGGTTTGGGGGCGCAGCCCCCAAATTTTTTTTAGGACCGACATAAATTTTTTGTAACCGACATAAAAAAACCCTAATTTTGTAAGCGACAAAAGGCTTGATAAAAGCGGCTAAGGGTTAGGGTTTTGATATATTGTATTGTAGCATTTTGCAGTGGTATTGAGTTGTAGGGATTGTTGATTGTAATTGGTTTGATTTACTGGATAATAATATTGGACTCTCTGTTTGGTGGATGTAGCCCGAGTTTGGGTGAACCACGTTAAAACTTGTCTCTCGTTATTATTTCTGTGTATTTCCATTCCTCTGTTTAATCTTTATTTGCATTTAATTGATATCTTCTACTAGCTAACCCTAACAGAATGCATATGCATGATTTCCACTATGAGATAGATGCACCAAGACAAAAGAAGAACATTGGATTCTAGTATAAGACAGGTTTGATTCATGCTCTGACACTTGTACACAACACACTATGACATAAGATCCCCTAACAGGGCCCTGCCCCATGTTTCCTTGCATCCTCTGCCTCTAACTATCTACATTTGTTAATATTTTTTTTGTCTACATTCTTATTTCATTAAATAAATATTTCCATTAGAAACAGATATCCATTTTGAGCTGCTAAAATAGATATCCATTTTTCTGCGGTACAAAGCAAGATGGATATCCATTTTGGTTGTTGACTTTTCATGGATTCTAACGTGTTTTCATGTTTTAGTCTCTTCTTCGAACTTCACCCTTCGTGCTGACAACTTTTTTTATGCAAAATTGATAAAATGAAAAGGGTTTATAGAAAAAATTGTTATCTTTCTAAAACTATAAGATTTGTTTGGTTATCATTTTATTAAAAAATTATTAATAATTTTCTATAGACCATGTCTCTGATATCGTGATGGACACATTGATTGAAAAACATCCATAACTTTCAAACCATTTCACCTTTTTGAGATCTGAAACCTGCATCACACTCTATGCTTTTCTAGCTATAGGTTTTAAAAAAAATTGAATTTCAATTTTTTTTTATCGAGTTATGTTGGCTAGAAAATTACTTTTTAGTTTTTATAAAAAGTCACAGTAAAAAAATCATAACTGATTATTTTATTGTAAAAAAATTTCAAATAAATATGCTTCACATCTGGACATGAGTCCTCTACTTATTTTTAAAGTTTCAAAAATATATATATATTTTTACTCATAGTTAGGTTGGCTGGACAGACACCCACTTTTTATTTTTTTCTAAAAAATTTAATAGTTGTTCATTGAAATATTTAATTTTCACTAAGTAAATTTAGTTTAAAAAAAAATAGTATCTTATAAACTAGATTCAATTCTCTACAAATTTTGTTCTTACATATTTTTCAAATTGTGTAGATAATCCATTCAAATATTCACATGAACTTGATAAAGTCTGATTTTTTGTATTTTCATTGCCACTTAGAGGTATAGTTTGGCACATCATGATCCTACACATACCCATTTGTATAGTTTTGCATTTTTATTTTTTTGTTTTGTTTAGTCTTTTTTGTCTTTTCCCTTTTGGTAGCTTGACTCTATGGCCCAATGGCATGGATGAAGGCACTTAGAGACTGGATCCTTCTCCCTTTGATCATTTCAAAGTTCGATCAAAGGAACTTCCCCAGTTAAAGCCAGTTGTTCTCAAAATTAGCTACGCTCAATTTTGTAGACAACCCCTATGAAACTTGTCTATTTCGTAGTCTACACTCTAAGTTTTCTTATCAAGACAAGTCCTCGAAAATTGTGAAAATTGACTAGGTCGTAAGCTTGTCAAAATATCAATTTTGACTGTTTTGGAGGTGTTAGAAATTTTTTGTTTTCACATGCATGAGTGGTTAAAACTGCCACCCATGCATGTTTCAGGTTTGTTAGTCACATATCCAATAGTGGTTAAAATCGTTGCTCAGTCAATCAATTTCAATGCAAGGGCAGTCATATCCACTGCTTCGACATGACCTAATGCATATGTAGTGTCAGGGTTTTTCACCGCCCAAGCAGATCCCATGAAATCTATGAACTCAAAGTAGGCATTAATGGCACTCATGCCATGTTTAATGCACAACTTTAAGAACCTTTTAAAGTGTTTTCTTTTCATTTTGATTTGCTTATTGTTTATTTTCAAGACCTCCAACTAGATTGACACCTCCTTGATACCAGTTTGCTTCACAAAGCTCACATAAATTTTGTATCTAAGCATATCTTTCCTTTGTGATTGCATTCAGGGTTTTGGTTTCGCAGACTAGGTAAGTTGTTATCTTTGTTCTTGGTTTTCATTTTAAAGCACTAGGGTTTTGGTATGTAATTTTTTGCCATTTTCTTTAAACCATAGTTTCAATCTTGTTTTGAGCTCATGTCAAACTTATGGTTTTGTTCCAAATGTTTTCCTAACGTGTATGGATGGTCAAATTTGCCGCCGATAGATGTTTTTGCCCTTATAGATGCAAGTTCGGTAGAAACCCTCACCCTCATCATTTCTTTATTTCGTGTTTGATACTTCATATGAAGGCGGCATTTTTTGCTGTCCCTACATGAACTTTACTTGTTTGTACCCTCTGATATGTAATGACGGGGGTTTTCCATGCCTTCACGTCTCTTTCATATCTTTGGTTTTCCCTAATATGTAAGGGTAGTTAAAACTACTGCCCTTACACAAACTGTGTATTACCCCCATTGTGTACAAGTGGTATAAATCCCCACTTTCACATAATAACTTGGGATTTAACAAACATATGTATTAATGGTCTTTTCGACCAACTCTACACTTGAAGCTTTTCCTCCAATATGCACTAGTGGACATTTTCACCGCTTAGACATGTGCCTTAAACTTGTTTATTTCCCTCATGTAAGGGCAATCTTTTTGACTGCCCCTACATCAAAAATGATTATCTTACCAAACACAAGCAATGGCAGTCCTTTTCTCTGACCTTGCACATGTATTGAAGTCCAACTTTTTCCAACATGCAATGGCAGCCAAATTGACTGAATTTACATGGTAAGTGAATGATCCCTTGTGTAGGCACAGTCATTTTGACTGCCCATGTACGTTTTCCTGAATTTTTTTCTAACACTGGGGAAAATTTGCCTTTCAAAGCCTATTGACCCACTTTCACCTTTTACCTTGATTTGCATGCACTCAAGCACTTCAACGCATGTTTCCTTGTTTATGATCATCGAATCGTAGTAGCCCCAATTTACCCATTTTTCCCCTAACTGTGAGATCATGGTTTTTTGTAATTTTTGACAAAATGTCTGTGGTAAACACCTTTTCCAATTTCTTCTTCAAAGCTGATGATGGATCCATCTCCATCCAAAACTAAGATCATGAAGTACAAATACCAACGGTTCTTTCCTATCACTTCAGTGTAGTCTAATATTGATGAGATCAGGGATATAGAGATAGGACATGTGGGTATGGCAAAGTTCGTGGATAGAACCAAACAGATGAATCCTTCTAGACACATGTAGAAGATTATTGATAACAATATTCATTTGGTTGCCTCTTTTCCTGCTACTACCCATAACCCTGAGTTTGTTCTTCAGATAGCCAGTCATTATAAAAGGGATACTAGGATTGTGTTGGATTCCCAAGGAAATGTGATTATGAGACTAGATGCTGAATTTCTTGACAAAATCTTCATTTGTCCACCTATTGTAAATATTGGACAAATTGATTTTTCTCAAGGGCAAAGAGATTATGATGAAGATGTGGAAGCCATAAGAAGATACGTAAATAGTAAGTGGTTGAAGATTCCTCAAAGCAATTTGACTAGATGGTTGAAAGATCTTCCGAGGAGTGACTTTGTTGAGGAGGTTTGTGACTTGATTAAACTTTTGAGTCATATCAAAGGACTACCTTCTTCATCCAAGTTTTAGGAATGGATGTACACATACATCAAGGTGATTCTCCGAGCCTAGACTATCTTAGAGAATACAACAAATCCTAATGTGTGTGAAATGGTATCAGTGCAAACTATATATCAGAACTTTTTTAAGAAGAATGATGGAGGAAGTTGAAGTTCCTTTTCAATACCTTTATTTTCATTCTTGTATATGTAATTTGAATTTTGTTATGGACATACTCATGTGTAATTTTCTAACATGTAATTACATATGAGACAAAACAAGTCATAAGTAAAATATGTCTCTTTTGTTTGAATAAGTCAAAGTAGTTAGGATTTCCCTACTTTTGCTCTAGGCTCCTCCCTATAAATAAAGAGGGCCTCTATTGTAAATTGTATATTTTAGTTATTAAAGTGAAACTCTACCAGATTGAAGAGCATTTTGAGAGTTTGTGTTCAAATTATAAATCATATTTTATCAAGTGAATAGAAAAGCAAGCGATCATTCAATCTTTGCATTGGAATAACTTGTGGTGTATTGGAAATTGTTCTTATGTCCTTTTCCTTATACTATCTTATCTATTTGATCAAATTGTAGTGTGAGTTTGGATAATCTAGGAGATATTCTAAAGTTAAGTTTGGAGACTTTGTACTGCAATAATTATCTTTGGGTTTGTGATTTTATGTTTTGAAGTAAAAGATATTGGAGAGACTTTGAGCTGCTGTTATCTTTTATGATCGTGTGGTTATATCATAGTATTCGGTGAAGACTTTGAGTTGCACCTTATCCTATTGGGTCCTAAATTTTAAATTAGCAAAAGGAGCAATGATAGACTTTGTGTTTTCGTGAGTTTCTTGGTTATATTTGATTTATATTGTGAAGTTACTATTTTAAATTGTAAACATCATTTCTAAAAAAAGAGAAATGGATGATATGGATTCACCCTGAAGATTAGTGTTAGAATAGATAAGTTTGAAAGTAGTTAAAAAGGAAACCTCCCCTTGTTGAGAGGAGAGATTTATCTCATCACACTATGGTTGATATAACCATTTTTCCGCCAGTGAGTTGACAACAAAATATTCACCCAACAAATGATAAAGAGCATTTTCAAAGGAAATAAAAAGGGTTCTATAACATATAAAAGGATATTGGCAAGACATAATGGTATCGATATGACATTATCAGAGGTCACTTCAATACCCTAATGAATGGTGAAATAATATCAAGGAAGGAAAAGGGTGACCATCCTGATAAATCAGTGACATGACTATTATATATCTATCAAATGACCCCTAATTCAAATGAATTAATTTCTCTTGAATTAATATTGCATTTGACACATAAATGCCATAAATGAACCAGAGCCGAAAGGATTAATCTCTAAAAGATTTTTAATTGGTAGAAAAATTTAGGAGACAAAAGATAGAAAAGGGCAAGTTGCAGAACAAGGAAAGCTTGTCCATGTATGTACTCCAGACCTAACTTTGAGATTACAGAGTACACTTCAATTGTGAATTCATAAACACATGAAACCATGGAAAGTAGGAATGAAAACCCTAAGAAGAGACAAAAAATAGAAGATAGACATCTAAACCAAGACTTGATAGAATAATGCCTAGGGTCTGGGTAGAGGTCTAGAAGAAATGCCCAATTGAATCCACATGCTAAGAAAATCAAAGATAGTAATAGACATGCAGGAGATTCATGGACCCCCATTAGAGGATATGACCTATTTATATACCACTACAAGAAAATGCATAGACACAGGCTAGTCTCTAATCCATGGAGGATGAAATTGGGGAAGTTAGTAGTGCCAAATGTGTTTGTAAATATAGAATTGCTTAAAATGTTTGTAGATAACTATAACCCCCAAAGCCATATGATTGAGCTAAAGGATGGGTTAGGGTTTATTCCTATCACCCAGGATTATATCTTAATGGTTTTTCAATTAGACATGAGCTTTGCTATGGTATTCAGGATCAAGGACTTATTAAATGAATACCAGAATCTGAGTACCACCTATAAAAGATGGAGATTACCATTTCACAGGCATTGGGATGAAAGTAATAAGCTCAGAGTGTTTTCAGGAGAGGAGGATCCCCCTTATTAGGTAGAATTGTTTGAACCATATTTTAGATATACCTATTATTTTAATCTATGAAGTATTGGGTGTGGATGCCCCTACATATATGGATAGAGCTCCAATGGTTTTAGTTTCTGATATACAAAGCCCAGATGCCAAAACATCAGAATATGATGAATATCTCTCTAATAATATTTATAATGATTTAAAAGCTATAAAGGAGAACAAGAGGGATTTTAGGTTTAAGCATTATTCTCTATTTATGCATTTTGTGTTATATGAAGGGTAAAATTTGAGTTTATGGAATGAATCTCTTAGGGTCAGAGATCTAGATAGAAAGGGAGATATCAAGCCAGTACAAATGTGGATAGCTATATGGGATAGCAGATGCAATTGATCACATTATCTATACTTTGAGGAATATTTTGTAAAGCCTTTATATGCTCTGTTTGGTCACCCATGCAGTTATAATTTGTCACTTGATATACAAAGATTTCTCAGGCCTAAGGATATGGATAAGAGTAATAAAATCAATCACAATTGGAGTGATTGGTATGTATACAGGGATTGTATAAAAATTAGAGTTTTTGGATATGAAGGAGCACCATTTTTGCTCCCAAAAACTTGCCTTGATAGGCTAGCATATTTAGAGATTGTTAGGCAGTTGACCTATTCTAATTTCATGCACTTGAGGAAACACAATAAGCAATCTTTCATGCCAGTTACCCTGTGTTTTGGGGATTTTACTACCTTTTTTGAGAAAGGCTATAAAGAAATTGAAAAGAGATTAGACTATTTTGGGCTACTTAGAGGAAATGTTGGAGAAGTTTGACCCTGAGCACTTTATAAATCATGTCAGCACGAATCAGAAGTTAAAGAAGTATCAACATGTTCTATTTGTAGATGATGATCTGATCATAAATACTGATGAAGCTTCTATAGTTTAAAGGAGATAGTTGTATCATAAGGTCATGATAGTTGAGGCTTGGAGGGTAGCCCAAAACCCCAATTATAAAGGAGCCTTTCCAGAAATAGATGATCCAATTGACAGATTGAGTATGTTGGTTTAAAAGCACAAGAATTGATTGTAGATGTCCCACCTAAGGTTTTTAAAAGTAAAGGTATAAAATTTAGAGAAATACAAGCTAGATATGAGACACCTTTCAGTCACCTATCTCTTCAAGCTACGCCTGATATCAGTTTTTCTATGGATACTAGTTTTGCAGAAGATGAGGGATTAGAAGGTGAGGATGAGACTGTGCAAAGTTTTGAACCCGTGATTGACAAATATGTCCCTCCTATGGATAGAGAAGTAGTCAATACAAAATCCCTTGATGAACTATCAAAGGATATGAGACATATGGCTAGCCAAAAATTTGTCTCAGATAAAGATTTTATAAAAACCCCTAAGTTTAAGACATTTCTCTATGAATTCAAAGGCAAAAAGGCTAGGGAAAAGATGAAGGATATTTCCCCTGAGGTACAAAATGAAGTCTTACATGAACTCCAAAAAGAAATTGACAAAGCCATGGATAACATGACCCCAGAAAAGAGAAGAGAACTATTAGAGGAGGCAGGGGTTATGTTAGTATCTGGCTGGGATATGACATCTGCTATTGTTTTTGATAATTTCAAAAGAAATCAGGATAAGAAAGTGCAATTAATCATTGAAGCTATGGACAAGGTTAAGACAGGTTCTAGGTATGATCCTGATAAAGCAACTTTGTTGATATGGGCACTCTACCCTCCACACCAAAGGCTTCAAATCATTGATGATCCAAACAAAGCATTTGGTCATCTTATAATACAGAGAGTTGAAGATACTGACCCACTTGATACTACTGAATTGAATGTAAATGTTGCCAAACTAACAAAGGCTCAGACAAAAAAATTGGTCAAAAATAGCACTGCTTATGTAGCAGAGAATACAAAATTGAAACAAGAAATTGCTAGGTATAAAGATAAATTGGCATCATCTAGTAGTCGTTTACCTTTTCAAGAACTAGACAAAAGAATGATGGAAGCCATAGCTAAAGTAAATTATTGGAAAATAAAGGCTGAGAAATTCCAAAAGAAAAGTGACAAATTAGAAAATAATATAAAGGTTGTCAAGTACCAAATGGCTTCTGAGTTGATAAACAAAAGATTTGAAATGATGATGAAACATAGTGATTAGATATGGGATTTACATAAAAGGACCCATAATGTTCATTAGGAACATAAAAGATTGCATCTCAGAATGCTTGAGAAGAAAGAAGAGCTAAAAACTAAGGCAAACATCAATGAGCAAACACTTAGGGAATGCAATGAACTGATCACTGAACATGAAAGATTTAATACATTATTAACAAGAGATATTAGTGATTTTGACTTGCAAGGGGACATAGCATTTCCTAATTTATTCAATAATGACGGAAATATACAGGACAAAGGTCTGTGGAAAGAGGAATTGGCTCAGTTATTACCCATAGCTCTGGAGAAGGTCAATGATGAAGACAGGGTGATAGAGAATACACATAAACAATTGGATAAAATCTTCAAGCTAGAATTTGT
Organism: Cunninghamia lanceolata; assembly: GCA_027924645.1. Lineage (NCBI taxonomy): Eukaryota > Viridiplantae > Streptophyta > Pinopsida > Cupressales > Cupressaceae > Cunninghamia > Cunninghamia lanceolata. The sequence continues at coordinate 4,340,788 of BSBN01000798.1, forward strand.
CATGATGGACATAATTTCCATAGACACTTGTGTATCTCAGTAGTACATTGATCACATAGCCAAGGTAAACCTGTTTATTGCTAGAACAATATGAGAAAAGCATAGAAAGAAGAATTAAGTTTTGAAATTTTTTGTGATATAAAAAAGTGATGTATTGCTTTCAGCAATGGGAACAAGCACAACATATTCGATAGAAACTACAATATAAAGAGGAATACTTTGCCATGCTTGTGGTCATGGGTATTCTATGAAGACTAACGGATTCAAATCTTAATCGAGTTTGTCAATGCCTATAATCACTTTTTCCTAATTATGTTTATTTATGAAAAGATACAAAATATGAATAGTTACATCTATTTAGGCCTGAAACTAGTTTGCTTCCCATAAATATGAGGGAAACCAAGGCCTTAGGAATAATCATCATTCAATCCATTCTCTGCAAGACAATTCTTACTTATATATTTACAATCAGATTTCAAGTTCAAGACATTACCATGATATTTTAATATATTAATGGGCAAGGATGATCAAAATTGTAGATATATCTATGGTGTTCTGATATTCTATTGATATTAAAGTTTATTAGTTGTTTGATTGTCTCCATCTTGGCTATTTCCAGTTATTTAAATCCCTAGATTTATCAATGCACATTTGCTGTCATTGTGCAGATTCATTTTGATTGGTTTCTGTTAGAAGTTGATTTAATTTATTTTGAGTGGTTTAATATTTACTGGTCTCTATTTTGAGTTAAATCCTTTAAAATAAATCATATTGGTGGGTTTCCTTCAAATAGAATTAAATCCTTTTAGGAAAAAATAGTAACTTGAAAGAATCAACTAGATATTAAAGAAGAGTCTAGTAGCTAACCATCTTGCACATTCATACAAGGTATGAACATTTAGAAGGTGCCAGATAATCAGAGTTAAGCCAAGTAGTTCCATGAATCATTAAAGCCTTGACCCCATTACCCAAGAATATTAGGCACTAGTCACAACCTTTTTATAACAATCCTTTTATATCTCATAACATTATACACATCTACTTCACATCCATTTTCCATTGTGAAGGTTGATCAAGTTTGCACTAATCATAAGGTATACCCACCTAGGTTGGGCAGAACCTGAAGTGAAGGGGGTTTTAACCATATTTTCCCTGTCATTAGCCAAAAGCATCAAGAGAGCTTGGTAATCTCTTAAGGTTTAAAACCTGCATTTTTGAGACTTAACAGAGTGCAACTTTGATCTTCCTTCAAATCACCCTGACTTCATAAGGAATCCAAAATGGGATCAGTCATAAGAAGGAGGCAGGCAAACAAGGGTTTGTTGTTCATTATTAGCCCGTCAAACTTAAGCATATGAGATAGCATGGCACACACAAAATGTTGTGGATAATGACCAAAAGATTAGGTTAAATGCAACCACTTTTTGTAAGCAAGCACAAGACTAGTATACTCATTATGATCCTAATGGCATCAAGAATGATCTTGGTAAACTACTAAGAGATTTCCTTCCCAATTTCAATTGCCTTAATATGGTGCATCGTAAAATTGTGGCATTAAAGGAAATAAGGCAACAATTGGGAGAGATTGTGTGTAGGTATGATCAACGCTCTAAGGAATTGTTGTTAAAGATTGACCCAACTATAAAATGTTGAAATTTAGAAGGAATGATTTATTGGTAGGCTAATTGCACATATCCAACATGAACTAGTTTAGCTCACTCTCCCTAATTAAAAAGTTTCCTTAAAAGTTGTGTTGAGATTATAAGAATTAGGGGAGCCCCCAACATATGATTCTACTACATGCCTAAAAGAACAAATGGAAAAATGGTCATGCAAATAGCACAACTTGCAAGTGAAACTCTTAATCAATGTGGTTTATGATGAACAAAGTGCCATACTAAGGGGCATACAACTATAAACTATCTAGTGGTGGGAGCTCAAGATAATAATGCCACATAGTTCCCTCTTTCTCAACACATACCTAATCGCACCATATGTCATGAGACTCATGAAATTGTCCACTACTACAAAAGTGAAAGGATGTTCCTATCAATCACTAGTGCAAGGTTTGTCACACATCCACACATGACATTACCACCTACAAAGTAGTATAAGTCCTCCACAAGGCAAGATGAAAACAAAATTAATCACAACCACGCAACCCCAGTCACAACCACAATAGATGGTGTTGTGCTATTAGGATCTATTGTCACATAGAATTGCACCCTGCTTGGAGAAAGTCCAAGCATTCTAATGATACAATGGGAATGATATTGAAAGTGTGGGACTTTGCAAATTAAGATCAGACCTCCAGAGAAGGCTGGTTCCTCATTCTAAGTCTAATGCTTAGAGGAATATATCTAAACCTAGTGCTAATGCTTGCAGGAGAAAAGGGGTAGAAGGAACATGAAATGGAAACGATGATACACCAGGTTTGAATGAAAGAGTCCTCACAGAACTGAGAAGATGCACAAAATGACTAAATAAAACTAATAAACATACATAGATCAAATGGATTTTAATAGAGGCAAGGAGCAAGAAATTATTAGAAGGAATTAAGTAATCACAAACACATCATTCTTAGACCACAAAGAGTCAAAATAGCATGAAAAGGTAAAATAAGAAGCATGTATTTAATCAAAAGGCAAGGTTATAGTAAAGGAATGCTTTGTTTGTATACAAAATGAACATGTATTCAGATAATATCCAACATAGTTACATCTTTCTTTCATGCATATATAGCATCTTTTACTTGGTCTAATTAGGTTTACAATGAATTCATCCAATGGGCTCTATCAGAAAAATATCAATTAGAAGGGACATCCACCTGCAAGAAGTTATGGGATAAAAATATCTGGATCACGGTAGATGGAAGATATTTTGGGCCTTGAATGTGAGCAACTCAATCATCTATCTGCAACAATGAATACATAAAATATCTGAAGCATGGTAGTTGAGAGATCAAATTTGTATTGATGGCTGATGGGATAGATCGCCCCTTGACAAAGCTTTTACAACTCTTTAAATTCTTGAGCCCCTTTGAATTTCTAGATTTTCATTGATTCTGTGTTTAAGGGATCTTTGCAAAACTTAATTCAGCTACTAAGATGTCTTGTCGCCAAAATTGCACATTCATCCTCAGAGTCAGTTGACCATTCTTGATTGAATGTAGACCAACCATCAATTTTGTCTTCCCTATAAGGAGAAGCATCATTTGTATGCATATAGACATACAAGAACTGGATGCACTTTAAAAATCATGATGACATCATCATCCTACAAAACCTAGTCGAAGAGGAGATTTGGGTGACGTCACCTTCAAATTTGGTCCTTCAAATCATTCAATTTTGCACTTATGCGATCTCTTCATTTTTCATATTTTGCATATTAAATCCCTTGCATATGTCTTTGTATCTCCCCTTGTATATGCTTTTGTATATGCAAATGTATATATAATACAATTGCCAACATACAAAAGCGGGCCTTGACTTTTGTATCACCTTTTGCATCTTCCTTTGTATCAGCCTTGACATGTGTCACCATTCCATTTGATCTCCATCTGTGGCCCTAATGTTGCAAAATAGACTACTGAGTTACTGGGACCCACTGCTGCACAACAAACTAACAAAAAACCCATCGGGCTTTGTATATGCCTTTGCATATACAAAACGTACAAATATACAAAAGCGGACTTCAACATTTTATGAGGTGGGTTGGAATTGAAATCAGATCCAGCTTTTGTATCTCACCTTCCTTTTGCATATCGCATATGCATGCATCTCTGTATGTATCACCTTTTGTATATCGCATATATAATGCAATATACAAACAAAAGATGTTAACTTTTCTACCTTTTAGTATGCATAAACACACTTTGCACTTTTTGATTCTGCATTGGCGTCCACGACTACATCTTGACTTTTGTATATCGCATATATATGCGATCATACATACAACTGCGGACCCCAACTGAAGTCTGCTAGGATTAAATTTTCAGTCGCGTCCGTGCTTGTATCTGCCTTTGTATATTTCATATATAATGCAATATATAAACAAAACCACATACATATGCCTTTGCATCTAAAACCAAATGCATTTTTTCCTCAGGTCCACCCTTGTACATTCACTTTTGTATCTCACCTTGTATAATGCATATACATCGAACTGTCAGGGAGACCTTGAGCTGAGTCACACCGATGTGCAAATCTCCCACCGATGTGTCTTTGTATCTCCCCCTTTTGTATCTGCCTTTGTATATGCGATACAACAGATATACATACAAGATACATACAAAGATGACTAAGTATAAAACTAAGAAATCCCTATGATGGAAGACACTTGAAGCTTAAGGATTTATGAGTTTTCTGTAAGGATATTCCAGGCAATGTTTTGGGAAATTTGTAAAGCATAGCATAGGAAATGCAGGATTAGACCTCCCTCCTTATATTTAGGCTTTCTTTGATTGAATTTCTTTGATAGGAGGAGGGGAACAAGAATATTTTGGGGCCAGGCAAAATATGATGACATTTTGGTGACCTCTCGGGGATGTTTGCTTGCTAAACATTAGATTAGTGGCCTTATGCATCAATTGGGCAAAGAGTCAAGTCTAAAACATGCTGGAAAACTAGGATCTACCTCCAAAACACAAAAGGGGAAAGGGCCCGCATTATCCTAATGACAATGTGGCTTGTGCAGAAGCAATTAGGAAAATGGGAAACCTAAAACTAAAAATAAAACTTAGAACAATATATACAAACTCTCATACTAGCCTTAATGGTAAGGTTTGAGATGGATCCCATTGACTGGGATGGGTAGAACTTCTCCATTCAGCCTGGAAAGTTGAAATGCATTAGCCTACTTGCAACTGATGATGATGTAAGGGCCACTCCATAGAGCATCAAACTTTGAATGTCTTCCAGCTTTGGCTCTATCTGCATCCCACTTCAGCACTATATCTCCTTCATTGAATGTTCTATCAGCTCTTGACCTATCAAAAGTTCTCTTAACCTGATCTTGATGAGCCTCAAGAGTCCTCATAGTAGCATCTCTCTTCTCTACAAGTTCCATTAGCTCTGCAAGTCTGATCGTCATGGCATCTGTTGATGATTAAAATTGTGCTGATTCCAACATCAACATGGGAAGTTTTAGGAATGGGGGACTTGCGACCTGAAACAACCTCCATATTTTAAAGAAGCTGGCTCTTCTTTATCTCAAATAAGTTTTGGGGAAAAGGGTAGGAATTGAACAGAACTGTAACTATAATGAAAGTAGATCTAACTATGGTGATGCGCCTAAGTATAATTTGTTTCTTACCACTAAGCTCAGTGAAGTTATCTTTAAGATTTAGTTACATCAAAGAGCAAACAATGCATGATCAATGTAACAGATAAAACCAATAGAATCAAAGGCTCACAACTAGACAATTTTGCAATGACACAGAGAATATTAGCAAGGCACAGAACTTAGTCTTCTCATTAATTTTCCAGCCACATAAAAGGCATAGACACATGCACAGTTACATAAACTTTCTGAATCAAGAAAACAGAAAACAAAGGCAAATGATATTACTGGTCAGAACAAAAATTCTTGAAACTTCTCTCTAAAATCTCTGATGGAAACAACTCTCTCGAAAAGAAACTTACAACCAATCTGAATCTCCATCGCTCATTACAAATGTTACATATTTATAGCATAGAACATCACTAGATTGTCCGTAATAACCGGGTCTCAACGGCCTAACCAAACTAGAGATAACTAGAAGTGTCTGACAGAAGATATCTTTCAGATCTGAAACAGTTACCTTCCCCACTCATTGGCCAAAACAGATACATGTAGCGCTCCTCTTTGAGTCAGGTAGGGACACTTGGCAGCTTCTGCATCTTTGTGACTATAAACCCAGAAATAGATGGCATAGTCTGCATTCTTTACTTGAAACTCCTTCATCTTTCCAGAAAAATAGGAACTCAACACGTGGCAGTGTCTACTGTAATTGAAACTTATACATGGCTCTATCCACTATCTCTATACCTTACTGTGTCTTTGTAGTCAGAAGAGTCCCGCCTATGACATATGTCATAGGCCGAAGCCTTGAAACCTTAATCACTTATAAAAAAATAGGACGCACCACATTTCTTGCTCGGGTAGCTTCAAAAAGGGGACAGGTGGCGCCTTAAGCACAGCAACAAAATGATACATGGTAGCCTCCACTATCTTCTTTGAAACTGTAGGAAGCTTTTGAGAGTACCGTAGAAGATGACACATGGCGGTATCCGCCTTACTGATACTCTATAAGAAACTTTACTGAAACTCCCGCAGACATTGCCACTTGGTGCTTTCTACCTCACGTTAGAAACATTAAGAGGGTCTTTTGAAACTTGCAACAGATAGCGACACATGGCGCTTTCCACCCTACTTGAAACTTACTGGGGCCCACCTCCATCCTTTACTTAACCATGAAACCAAAAAGGGCAAACCTCGTGGATGATGACACATGGCACGTTCTACTGGTATTACATGGGACACATGGTGGTTTCTGCACAACTTAGAGAAACATATTGAAACCTTTCGCAGCTGACACATGACACGTTCTGCTTTATTGAGAAACTTTAAAGGGGCTTTCAAAACCTCAACGGAAACTGCCACTTAGTGCCTTCCGCACAAGGAGAAACTTAGAAACAGGGACCCACCAGACTCTCTTAGAAACATTATAAGGGTCTTGGAACTTAATGCGGATGACGACACGTGGTGCTTTCTGCCTTAATGTAAAAGGACACGCGGCCTCTTTTGCGAGAGTTTGAGATTTCTTAAAATGTGTCTCGGCTGACGACATGTTGCGCTTTCCACCTTACTTTGACACTTAGGCAAAAGCTTAGGTAAAAATGAAACCCCCTTCGTGGCCAAAACTAAAACTTGCAGAGGTAAAACTGGAACACACATAGCCATGCTGATGCACTGCAACTGAAACAAAATGTGGAGTATTTTACTCTATAGTTCTTGGCGACCCTGAGGACTTTTGAGCCTGCTCAAAAAGAATCCAAAAATGTGTATATATTACTGCAAAATTTAGAGATTCTGTAGAGCCATCTGATAAACAGACCATTCGGCAGCAGAGAGTCCCTATTTATTCTGCAGATCCTGGAAAGAAAAATCAAGGTTTATAATGTCCTTGTGAGAGAACCTCTGCAAAATTTGAACCGTAGCCTTGAACTGAAACTCAAGTTGTGCCACTAGAATTAGGACAGTCTCCACCTCTTGTACCGATGAAGAATCTGTTAAAGCCTGAAAAATTGACTGATCATTCTGCCTAGTTAACAGTAAAGGTTTGATTTCATCAATCATTAACACAGTGTTGCTATCAGGAAAAGGGGAGGGAAGGCCCAATTATACCAGATCTTCTATATGTTTCTTCATATCTTTGACTCCCTCCTAGACAACATCCAGGAGCTCTTGGTAATTAATTGCAGCTGAATTGCAACTGAGGACTTCATTCACCCTTTTTGCAGCAATCATTCTGTCACTGATCCCTGCTGCTAACAATGTTTCATCAGTTGTATCATATAGTTTCTTCAGCAACATTTGAGAATTAGAAACTCTCAAAGAGACAGTGGATAGAGTGGCCTGAACTGAAGTCTCTACCTTTTCACACAATTTCTGTGCATTTAGCAGGAAAGTTAAAGAAGGTTTGAGCTAGATAATCTCTTCAGAGATTCTTTTCCATACTAACACATATAGCTCCCTGACCAGGTTCAAAACTCCTGCATTCTGGGACCTATTTGCCAACTCAAGTGTCAACTATTTTGTCATTTGTTGCTCAGCATGGAGTTGGGCCTAAATTGCAGTAGCATTGTTTTGTTCATTCAGCAACTGTTGCTAAAATTGTGTGGTTTGTTGCAATTTATCCTGAAACCTCCTCTCTAGTGCGGCCTTTTCTTGCCTCAGGACAGTCACTGCAGCTTTCTCTTGTGCTAGCTCTGCTTTCAAAGAAGCATTTTGGGCTTGTGTAGCCTGCTGAATCTGGCAAGAAACAGTATTTTGCAACTATTTATTTAGATCCTCTATTTCATCATTTTTGGATTTAAGCTCTGCAGCAAGGTTGCTACAATTTGCCTTTTCTTGAGCTAAATCGGCTTCAACCTTCTGCAACTTCTTGGAAACTTTCAGGTAATCAGTTGCCACAACAGAGGTAGTTTCATTCAACAACTCAACCCTATCCTGTGGTCTGAAAAGTGACATATCCATTGCCACTACATTCATTGTAAAATCTTGTGACTGCATTTGCTCATTTGGTTTGACCACAGTAGATGAGAAATGTGTCACAGTCAGCTGCTGTTGAATTGGGTCAAAGAGTGACCTCATGTGTGGCACAGCCAAAGCTTTATTATCTTTCTTTCTTTTCTTTTCCATCTGGGCTTCCCTAGCCTTCTTAGTAGTATCAGCTTGAGCTTTGAAGGTAGGGGGAGAGGCAATGTAACCACCTGCAAAAGGATGTCCTTATGGCAAGCCATAGGGAATAGCCAAATGTTGGCTAAGAGGAATTTGGGGAGGGACTTTCTTTGGAATAGAGGGAGAAAAGGGGGGCAAGGATATGTCCTATGATGACATGGCCTGAGGATTGACAAGTGTGGCTATTTCAGATATTGGCATAGCAAAGGTGGTAGGGGATAATAATGTTTGGCCAGTTGGGATTGCCACCCCTATAGTAGAAGAAAAAGACTGAGAAGAAGGAGAAGCAAAATGTACTTGAGAAGCGATAGATGTGATCGGTGGTTGCTGTTGTGAGGGCTCTACATTCTCATTTGAATTTGGCTGCAGGTTTAGCTTCCTATGCTTCCTTGGCCTCTCTTCTGTTTCCTTTGTTCCCTTCTCTTCCACATGTGGCAATGATTCAAAACTAGAAACCCTAGTGCCTAAAATGGATGGAGTCCCCCTAGGTGGTGATGATACCACACTCTTTTGTTTCTCCAAAGTATTGAGAGATTGGGGCCAAGGAGAAACAGGTACAGCTGTTGAGGCTTGGTCTATTGCTTGTACTGCATAGGTTGATTCTACCTCTTCTCCTGACACTTCACCCTTATGTTGGATTTTGCTGTCAGAGCTAGAAACTGGTGACGGATGCCATTCGTCCCAGATAGACTCCCATTTCTCATCAGTATCAACATTACCAAAAATGTGTGTCAACTCAACAATTTCTTGCCTATATTTCCAATAGGCCTCTATTTTCTCGAGTTTCCATTCCACCTTTTAACAAGGCTTTCCTCAATCTAGTACCCATTCTGACTTTAGGATCGTAGGCCTTTTGCTTAATATAAAAGGTCTCCCATGGCCTGGGCCCCTCAAAGGGCAAATCTGTCAATTCTACATATAGATCAGGGGTATCTTCTTTAGGGTTTCTTTTGTCTTCCCAAAAGGGATGACCCTCATGCACAATTTGAGCACTGACCTTGTTGTTCTTAACCCATAAGGTTATGAAACTGCTTGGGTCATATCTCCATTGATCTTCTATAAGAAAGAAACCCAGGATAGCTAGCTTCCTCAGCAACAAGTGCTCAGCATCCCTGACTTCCAGGGCCATGTTTTTCCTTACCCATGGGATATCATACACTTTATTTTTCTTCTTCTTAGTGCCATATTCATTGTCAACCACAGACACTTGCTGGGTGACCTCTAGAAAAGCTAACCTAAGAGTCAAAATCTTAGGTAGCAGCATTGGCTCTTCATTGAAACCATGGACCCTAATGATAGTGTGATGGGACCCAAAGAAATAGTCATAGGAAATAGGGCAATTTGCCATGAGGCCTCTAATGCTTGGTGTTAACCTATTTTCTATAGGCTCGAGGCTTAGGTGGTAAAAGACAGGGGCAACAAAAAGTTCCCAAAATTCATATGGGTCTGATGTCTCAGATAAGACATGTGTCCATGTAGACATAGGTATGGTCCTATTATGACCAAAACTTGGGTCATACATATTTAGCTGCATATACTGTGAAAAATTACTAGGGTTTTGATATAGCATAAGGTGAAACAGATAAGCAGAATGCTTGAAAACCCCATTAGACCTAAAGTGGGTGAGTTGATCAATCATTGAATAAGCAATTTGCTTTGAGAAATCAAGCTGATACTCCTGAGACTTGTCCATGGTCTTTAATCTGAACAAAATGGCAATTTGCCAGTCATATATAGTAATGTCTTCTTTCATCCTGAAGATGAATGCCATCATAGACAATGCTTCCTTGCTGGTTGGAGTAAATTGCCCCCTTCCTGTAGGTAATATGGGCATCAATGTGTTCTCCTCCTCCAACTGCAACTTCGAATTGAGAAACCTCAGCTGATTATTGATATTTTCCCAAGTCTTCTGCATTTTGGCAATGGTAGCAAATGTGGCCATTTTGTCATGATATAGGGCCAACATATCTCTAATAGCTTTAGGTGTTATTTGCACCATAAAGGGACCCTGTTGTATGGTGATCGAGGGCACATGAAACAGTTCTGCGCACATATCTACTAGGTCGGGGCACAGATGTACGCTTGGGACAATAAATTGTGCTGATCATGAGGTCCAAATCCTCATACTAAATGTTTCCAATTGCCCAGCCTTCGCCTTTTGGAGACATCTCTAAAGTACTCCTTCACGGAGAGTTTTGGTAGGTTTTTGAAGAGCCGGGTCACAGATACCATCTGCGAAATCTCTTACTTTTGCTGAGTCTACTGCATATCCAACCTCAGGGACCCTCATCCTTAGATAGGTTCTCAAGGGTTGTGTAGGCGCTAAAGCATATGACTTGCTGCTTAGAAGCTTGTCGATGGACTCATAAATTCCAAGCCCCTATTGAGAAGATTGTGCCTCTAACATATCTGTGTTTGTGTTGAGAAGTTAGTGAGTTTGAAGTAACAAGGATAGAAGCTTTGCAAAAGAAAAGGGCACTTCTCTAAGCAAGGTTTGCTAGGAATTGGAATTGCAGGTAACAGGGCTTCTTTAGCAGACGTAGAAGCAAAATGAGAGGTAGAGTTCAAGGTTTAACTCTAAATATTGGGGCATTTAATGACACATTAAGTAAAAAAAATGGCATTAAAGCCAGAAACTGTTAGTGTATCTTTTGAAATCTGCGTGGGACAGAGTGTCAGACACGTCATAAATTTGGCTGCGTAAAGTGGTACTTTCAGAAATTTTGGGGATTGGAGAGAAACCTGGTGAATGCAGAAGTTCCAAAAAGAGAAGTGACTTGAGTTGCTGCCACGTGTTCACATAACACTTATTAAAAGAAAAAGTGGGAAAAGAAAGTGGGGAAACAGAGAAACAAAAGGGAAACTATCTCACTATAGTACATAGGAGACACTACTTAATTGAAATGTTTCAGGTAGATCCCATTCACAGGAATCTCTTCAGGTTCACCCTCCATTGTTTCAAGCTCAAATGAATTTTGCTATTTACATGAACGAACCTTATAGGGGCCAGTCCACAATGACTCAAATTTACTATGTCGACCCAGCTTGGAAGCTCTCTCATCCCATTTCAAAACAACTGAGCCTACTTCAAAATAGGGATTTGAAGTCTTCTTATTGAAGCAGTCTTTGATTATTTTCTGATGTTTCATTAATGATTCATGTGTTGTATCCCTCTTTTCTTGAACTTCCAGGAGCTCAGCAAGTCAGACTTGCATGGCGCCGTTCTCTTCGATCTCTATCTGTTTCAACAACTACAGAGCGAGGATCTCCAAGCTTAGGGGCATTACAGCCGGCTTACCATAGACCAATTCATATGGGGACATCTTTGTCACTTGTTTAGGTGTAATTCTATCAGCCCACAGTGCTATATTAAGCACTTTATGCCACTCTTTGTGATGATCAGTCCCTACCCTTTTAATGAGTCTAATCAGGTTCTTATTAGTGGACTTTGCTAGACCATTGCCCTGAGGATCATAATTTGAAGAAGTTTTCAAATAGATCCCATATTTCAATGCAAACTCAGATATTTTTGCCCCTAAAAATGCCTTAGCATTATTTGAAATTATGGTACAAGGAGGCCCAAAGCGAGTAGTGATACCCTCTAGAAAGTCTAGGATCACCTTTTCTGTAGCTTCTTTGAGTGGCATTGCTTCACTCCATTTGGTGAAGTAATCTGTTGCAGTTAGGATCCATTTATGTCCCATATTTGACATCAGATTGACCATTCCAATGAAATCTAGACCCCATTGGGCAAAGGGTTCATCAACAATTATGGGACTAAGGGGCATTGCTGCATTTCTTTTTTTTCCTACATAGAACTGACAAGACTGGCACTCCTTGACCATCTGGTAACAATTTGTAAATAAAGTGGGCCAGAAGTAACCTGCTTGAGTTACCTTTATGGCAGTAGTTCTTGCAGAAAAGTGACCACCTGAGACTCCATGGTGCATTTCATGTAGTATTCTTTGAGCCTCATCTTTCTCTATGCATCTTAGAAGAATACCATCAGTGTTCCTTCTGAAAACAACTTGGTCAATTAAAACAAAATGGATCCCTTGCTGCCGATAGTATCTCCTTTTGTCATGAGAGAGTTCTTTTGGGAAAATCCCATGTTTCATAAACTGAATTCTATTTGTAACATAGGAATTCTGATCAATCTCTTGTACCCTCAACACACTCTCATTTTCTTTTTCTACAGCCACCATTCTTTCCATGTCTTGGGCCATGTATTGGCACAGCCCCTTGCCCCTAACTAGCTTAGTGGGTCTGACCTCTACATTGTACTCAATGATCTTTGTTATCCAGTTTGCTCTTTTTTTAGTGATCTCTCCTTCCATGATGTATTCTCTAACACTCGGATGAGCTACTAGAATCAGAATCTTAATGCATGTCACCATATGCCTAAACGTTTTGAGGGCTTTTACCATAGCGTATGCCTATTTTTCCACAAAATTGTATTTGGCTTCATACTCTTTAAGAGTCCTTGAGAAAAAGGCTATTGGATGCTCTCCTTCTTGTTGATCATCTTTATGTGTTAGGATAGCAGCAACACTGAACTCTCCTCCATAGACATACATTATAAAAGACTTAGAGAAGTCGGGGTTCGTAAGTACTGGGGCTGTTGAAATTGCTTTCTTGACCTCAAAAGCTTGTCTCCCTTCTATAGTCCACTTGAACACTAGGTCTTTCTTCAACAAAAGTGTCACTGGTCTTATTAGGCCCGCAAAGTCTGATATGAAACGATTGACAAAATTTATCTTTCCCAAAAAGGACTGAACTGCCTTCTTATTTACTGGCAGAGACAAGTTCATTATGGTTGTGACTCTCTTTAGATCTATAGAGACTCCTTCTTTGGATACTATATGCCCTAACAGTTTGCCCTGAGGTACTACAAAGATGCATTTCTTTGGATTCATGGATATTCCAAACTCTTGGCATTTCTTGAAAACAACTTCTAGATTGTCAAAATGATCTGCAACACTTTTAGAGAAAACAGTGAGATCATCTAGATAAATTAGAATGATTTTATTTATAAGATCTCCAAATGCTACATCCATTGCACTCTGAAATGTAGCTCCAGCATTTGAAAGACCAAAAGGCATCTTTACATATGCAAATGTTCCCCATTTTGTGGTGAAAGTAGTCTTATGCTGATCTTCATCGGCTAACCAAATTTGATTGTATCCAGAGAAACCATCCAACAAGGAGAGTCTCTCTGATCCAGCCATAGTTTGCAAAATTTGTTCCATAGAAGGCAAGGGATAGTGATCTTTCAAAGATGCCTGATTTAGATCTTTGAAATCTACACAAAGCCTTATGTCACCATTCTTTTTTCTGACTGGCACTAAATTTGATACCCAGGTTGAGTGCTTTATTGGAAAAATGATCTTTGATTCTAAAAGCTTCTGTAACTCATCCACCATTAAAGGTTCAATTCTAGGATTCACCGGCCTCTGCTTCTATCTGATTGGTTTAGATACTTCAGTCAGCTCTATAGTGTGTTGAATGATGTTCCTATCATAACCATGGAGATCTTCATAGGTACAGGCTATGACCCTATCATATTTCTCACATAAATCAATTAACCTTTTTCTTTCTTATTGAGTAGCAGAATTCCCAACCTTCAATTTTCTCCCCTCACTAACCTGAATCTCAGAGTAGTCCTCCTTATTTGCCTGAAATCTCTTCTTCTCTAGGCTGGCATCTTCTGAGTTAAACAAGTTTTCCAGGGTAATCAGTCCTTTAGGAAGCTTGTTTGATTTCAGTTGAATAATCTAATCACCATATGACTCTTCAATTTTAGGTTGTAATTGATTAGCAAATTCTCCTGACTGTTGCAAAAATGAAAGTACTTGAAAATTATTTTCAAAGACTTGCCAATTTTCATCATTATCTGGGATAGTTGGCCTCACAATAACTTTGACTGGCTCATTATTGACTAATAAGTCAGTTGCTGGATCAAACTGTGAACCGATCTGTGCCATCCTATCTGCCTCAGAGTTTTGGGCTCTAGGGACTACTTCAATATTGAAAGTTTCAAAACCATCTATCAAATCCCAAATTTTGTGCCTATAGGATCTCATTCTTACATTCTTGGCCACTGCCTTTTCTCTTATTTGTTTCACTACTCCTTTCACTATTAGGCTCTTTACTCCTTTCCTCTTTGCCAATATGAGTCCATGCACTAAAGATTCATACTCAACATCATTATTGGTACAAGCAAAATGAAAGCGAATGGCTCTTAAAATCTTCTCACCATTAGGGGCAGTAAGACAAATTCCTTCTCTAGCTCCATTTTTACTTCTAGCCCCATCAAAATTTAGGGTCCAGATTCCTGAATCTTTTATAGATTCTTGTGTTTGTGATGTTTCTTTCCTTAGAACATTTGGGATCTCTTGGTTCTCCTCAAATATGACATAAGTGCCTAAACCAGTAGAGTCATAATTCCCATAGGGATCACTTTGCATCATGTTTAACAACTGGTTATTCTCTTCCTCCTGTTGGTCATGTTCAGTCTAGTCCCCTATCTCTTCAGCAAAGATTCTTTCATCTCTGTTTAGCATAGCATGAGCTGCTTCTAATTTTGGGGTTGGTTCATTTGTGATATGATCTTTTGATAATGGTTCAGACAATACCTTCAATTTTGTCCCATATTTGGTTCTTAGAATGAGATGAGACCAATCAAGTGACATGTAACCTCCTATCTTGGCTGTGAAATCTCTGGATAAACATAGGCCAAATACAGGGGGTATATCTATGACTACAACATCTTGATTCATGATTATATTAGGGTAGGTATACAGTTGCAATGGGAGTTGTTTAATTTTGCCTATTGTTTGTACAGACTTTCCATCTAACTGCATAACTCCTCTTGTAAGTGGCTCATATTTTATCTTCAAAGCATCTAGTATTTGCTTTGGCATCACTGTACTAGCCCTAGAGTCTATCATTGCATTATGCAATAGTTTCTTCCCAACTATTAAAGTTAAATAAAAGGGATCTGGCTTAGATCTACCTACCTCAGGTGCATTATTCAATAGAGCTATTGTCTGTAGAGGGGTAGTACCTTTGAGATGTTGCTTCTCTTTATTAGTAGATCCTCGCTTAACTTCAATATGTTTAGGGGCTTCTTGACCTTATAGAGCCTCTTGCAATAGTGTCCTCTGCTTAGGGATAGCCAGCATGTCCCATATTGACACATGTGCTGGGGTCTTCTTCAGTTGATCTACCACATTCACAGGTCCTAGTGTTTGGGTTCTTGGATAATAAGGGTATCTTGATTTGTCAAGAACTTGTCCTGAAGCCACTTGATTATGCGCTAGCTATGGCACTTCTTGTCTAGAAACTATATTCTGATGACTCATAATCTCATTATTTGTGACCTCAGGCTGTTCCATCATCCTCCTCTTTTCTCTGGTATAATAATCTAATTGCACCAGTGGCTTCTTGGAAGTAGATGCTTCATTCAAGAACACTGACTCTTCATCTTCAATCCATGAAAACAATGCATCCTCAGGGGCTATTTCCTCTTCTTGTTGTAAAGACATGCCTTGCATCTGAGCCACCAGAACTGCATTTTGCAAACTAGGAGATTGATGAGCTGATGTGTCATAAGCTACAAATTGCGATTCTAATCCTCTCTATTCTTCTATTTTTTGCTGCAGATTCCCTCTAGGGCAGTCTCGGGCATATGAGAATTATTGCAAGGGAAACACCAAGCATTGGTGCCATCTACATAATTATTCTGTCCTGGAACAATTTCTCTGTTGGGATTAGGAGGAACAGTCTGTAGAGGTGTAGGGACTGTGACTAATTGATTTGATGGCTGAGGATTAGCCTATCTCTGAGGGCCTTGGTATTGATTTGGCTGAAAGGAAGGTCTATTCCCTTGATAGCCTTGGTATTGAAGCTTTGGATAAGGATTTTGTTGTCTCTTTAAATTAATAATCTCATTAGAGAATGTCCTTAAGATGTTCTTGGCATCATCCATTTCATTGGACTGGACATAGGCAATTGTTTTAGCAGGTTGTTGAGGGAATGTATACATAGACACTGGTGGGGTAATGGAATTAGGAACTTCTTGAGGCAAAGGTAAGCTAATCTCTAGGAACATAGGCATAGGAGGTCTTGGGGGTAATTTTCCAGCATCTATCAAGTTATTCTCAGCCCTGATTGCCAACTCATAAGCTTGTGGTAGGGTCTGACCTCCAAGTGACTGAATCATTACTGATATATCTAAATTTAGAGACTTAAGATAGAACACTATAGCCATACCTGGTAATGGTCTTGCTATGGCAGGAATTCTCTCCCAAGTCTTTTGAAATCTGGAATTGAAATCAGTCATTACTTTTTGTGGTGCCCTTTTGATGGTGATTAATTATTGCAGTGAAGAAGATTTATCACCCTTTTCTTTGAATCTATCAAAGAAAGCATCACCAAGCTGGTCCCATGTAGATATTGTGTTGGGGATCAAGGATTTGTACCAGTCAAGGGCCTTTCCTTTGAAAGAGTCAACCAACAACCTTATAGCCACATTTTGTTGAGTGATCACGTGCACTGCACAAACATCAGAAACATCCTGCAGATGTTCTTCAGGTGTCTTGAAATCTTCCCCACTGAACTTGGGCAGGGCCTTCAGGGCATTAGCTGGAATTGGGTCCCAAGTGGCTGGTGGTACTAGGAGGATCAGAGGACTGTCAATGTTCCAATTTGCATAATTCCTTGGGGCTACAGGTGCTCCCATATTTGCACTTGGTGCTGCTGCCAACTGGTTTGGTCTCCTCCTTAAATTAGCTACCAGTGGTGGTGAAAGAATACCTAGGTTAGTAGCAGATTGGGCTCTGGTTATAGGTCCATAGCTCTGACTCCTTGTAGCTCTCTGGTTCATACAACCTTGATAGAAACTTCAAGAAATGGTCCCACCGGGCATGCCAAAAACTATTGATGCTTAAAATTGTGCTCATTCCAACATCAACATGGGAAGTTTTAGGAATGGGGCACTTGCGACCTAAAACAACCTCCAGATTTTAAAGAAGCTAGCTCTTCTTTATCTCAAATATGTTTTGGGGAAAAGTGTAGCAATGAACAGAACTGTAACTATATAATGAAAGTAAATCTAACTATGGTGATGCGCGTATAATTTGTTTCTTACCACTAAGCACAGTGAAGTTATCTTTAAGATTCAGTTACATCAAAGAGCAGACAATGAATGATCAATGTAACAGATAAAACCAATAGAATCAAAGGCTCACAACTAGACAATTTTGCAATGACACAGAGAATATCAGCAAGGCACAGAACTCAGTCTTCTCATTAATTTTCCAGCCACATAAAAGGCACAGACACATGCACAGTTACATAAACTTTTTGAATCAAGAAAACAAAAAACAAAGGCAAATGATATTACTAGTCATAGCAAAAAGTCTTCAAACTTCTCTCTGAAATCTCTGATGGAAACAACTCTCTTGAAAAGAAACTTACAACCAATCTAAGTCTCCATCGATTGTTACAAATGTTACATATTTATAGCATAGAACATCCCTAGATTGTCTATAATAACCAGGTCTCAACTGCCTAACCGAATTGGAGATAATTGGAAGTGTCTGACAGAAGATATCTTTCGGATCTGAAACAGTTACCTTCCCCACAAACTCATTGGCCGAAATAGATACATGTAGTGCTCCTCTTTGAGTCAGGTAGGGACACTTGGCAGCTTCCGCATCTTTGCGACTATAAACCTAGAAACAAATGGCATAGTCTGCATTCTTTACTTGAAACTCCTTCATCTTTCCAGAAAAATAGGAACTCGACATGTGGCAGCCTCCACTGCAATTGAAACTTATATGTGACTCTATCCGCTATCTCTATACCTTATTGTGTCTGTAGTCGGGAGAGTCCCGCCTGTGACATCTGTCATAGGCCAAAGCCTTGAAACCTTAATCACTTATAAAAATAGGACCCACCACATTTCTTGCTTGGGTAGCTTCAAAAAGGGGATAGGTGGTGCCTTTCGCACAGCAACAAAATGATACATGGTAGCCTCCACTATCTTCTTTGAAACTGTAGGAACCTTTTGAGAGTACCGCGAAAGATGACACATGGCGGTATCCGCCTTACTAATACTATATAAGAAACTTTATTGAAACTCCTGCGGACGTTGCCACTTGGCGCTTTCCACCTTAGGTTAGAAATATTAAGAGGGTCTTTTGAAACTTGCAACAGATAGCGAGACATGGCGCTTTCTGCCTTACTTGAAACTTACTGGGGCCCACCTCCATCCTTTACTTAACCATGAAACCAAAAAGGGCAAACCTTGCGGATGATGACACATGGCACGTTCTGCTGGTATTACAAGGGACACATGGTGGTTTCCGCACAACTTAGAGAAACATATTGAAACCTTTCGTAGCTGACACATGGCACGTTCTGCTTTACTGAGAAACTTTAAAAGGGCTTTCAAAACCTTAATGGAAACTGCCACTTGGCGCCTTCCATGCAGGGAGAAACTTAGAAACAGGGACCCACCAGACTCTCTTAGAAACATTATAAGGGTCTTGGAACTTAACGTGGATGACGACACATGGTACTTTCTGCCTTAATGTAAAAGGACACGCGGCCTCTTCCGCGAGAGTTTGAGATTTCTTAAAATGTGTCTCGGCTGACGACATGTGGTGCTTTCTACCTTACTTTGAGACTTAGGAAAAAACTTAGGCAAAAATGAAACTCCCTTCGCAGCCAAAACTGAAACTCATAGAGGTAAAACTAGAACACACATAGCCATGCTAATGCATTGCAACTGAAACAAAATGTGGAGTATTTTACTCTACAGCATCATTTTCCATTGATTCAAGCTACTGTGCTAACTCAAGAGAAGGCAACTCAAGTGATAATGGAACTCTTACTTCCCTTCCATATACCAACATGAAAGGGGAATTGCCTATGGCTCTCTTGGGAGTGATTCTGTCAGCCCAAAGAGCAATCTTTAACTTAGAATGCCAAGTCCTTTGATTACCTTCTATTATTTTCTTGATGATTTTGATCAAGTTTTTGTTAGTGGACTCAGCCAAACCATTTCCCTGAGGATTGTAATTAGATGAAGTTTTCATGTACACTCTATAATTTAATGCCCATTCACTCACCTTTGTGCTTGTAAAGGCCTTAGCATTATCAGAAATGATAGTGGATGGCACACCAAACCTTGTAGCTATATCTTCAAGAAAGTCCACAATAGATGCCTCTATAGCATCCCTCGATACAACTGCCTCTATCCATCTGGTGAAATAATCAATGGCTGTAAGAATCCACTTATGGCGTGCACTAGAAGGAGGATTGATTACTCTAATGAAGTCTAAACCCCATTGAGCAAAAGGCTGATCTATTTGAATTGGATGAAGGGGAAGAACTACCAATCTTTGCTTCCCAACAAATAATGCACATTTTTTACATTTCCTGATCCACTTATGTGCATCACTAAATAAATTAGGCCAATAATAACAAGCTCTCATAATCTTCATTGAAGCTATTATGGGAGAATAATGGCCACCAGCAGGGCCACTATGAAATTCTTCTAGGACCTTAGAAACCTGATCTTGCGTTACACACCTAAGAAGGACTCCACTGATGTCTCTTCTAAACAAGATACCATCAATAATAACATAAGGGATGGATTGGAGTCTGAAATACCTTCTTTTAGCTTGATCCAACCCATATGGATATCTACCTAATTGTAGAAATATGATCATGTCATGATACTAGTTGGCTGGAGTGTGTGGCTCAATTGGCTGCACCTGTCCTTAAACACATATAGCATTGCCTCTATCTTTGACATCTACTGCCATCTGTTCACATAGGCCTTTGCCATGGACCAGCCTAGTAATGCTAATGTTGATGATGTATTCCATCATCTTGGTGATCGACCCAACTCTTTTCTTATTAATATCCTTGCTAAGGAGAAATTCCTTGACACCAGGGTGATTCACCATTAATTGAATTCTGCTATTTGAAAGCATATGTCTAAAAATTTTCAGGGCTTTCACCATAGCATACACTTGTTTCTCTATAAAATCATAGTTTAGTTCATATTCTTTAAGGGGCTGGCTGAAGAAAGCAATTGGTTGCTCCAACCTCTCCTCATTTTGTTGCCTCAGGATAGCTGATATACCCTCTTTGCCTCCAAAGGCATAAAGAATCAAATCTTTCTCATAATTAGGGTTTATTAGTGTAGGAGCTTGTGCAATAGCTTGTTTGATAGCCTCAAAACTATCCCTACCTTCTTTAGACCACATGAAGGTATCATTCTTCTTTAGCATAGCTGTGAGGGGTTTTGCTATTAAGGAAAAATTAGGTATGAACCTTCTCACAAAGTTGATCTTTCCTAGAAAACTCTGCAAACCTTTCTTATGGATGGGAAGAGGAAGAGAAAGAATGGCACTTTTTCTTTCTTGATCAATGGCCAATCCTTCCTTGGAGACCACACGTTCTAGCAGTTTACCTTCAGGGATAGCGAATATACAGTTCTTGGGATTTAATGATATCCCAAACTCTCTGCATCTTTCAAAGACTTTTTTTAAATGACCCAAATGGTTGGTTGCATGCTTGGAATATACTATTAAATAATAAAGATATACTAAGTTAATATCATTGATTAGCCCTTTGAAAGCCAAATCCATTGCTCTTTAAAAGGTGGCTCCAGTATTTGTCAGTCCAAAAGGCATCTTTTGATAAGCCAAAGTACCCCATTTAGTGGTAAAGGTTGTCTTGTATTGGTCTAATTCTTTTACAAGAATCTGATTGTAGCCTAAGTAGCCATCTAGGAGTGAGAACCTCTTAGTTGCTACCACTATTTGTAGGATCTGCTCCATGGAAGGGATTGGATTGTGGTCTTTTAGTGAGGCATTGTTCAAATATCTAAAGTCCACACATAGTCTAATCTCTCCATTCTTCTTCCTAATTGGAACTAAGTTAGCTACCCAAGAGGAATGTTTAATAGGATAAATGATCTTAGCCTCTATGAGTTTTGATAGCTCTTTTCTCATTAATGGTTGTATTTTAGGATTGACAGGCCTTTGCTTTTGGCAGACAGGTTTGGCATTAGGGTCTAGGTCAATAGTATGCTGGATTAAACTAGGATCAAAGCATTTTAAATCCCTATAATCCCAAGCAATTAGATCATTAAATTTATCACAAATTTCAATCAAACCTTGCCTTTCGTCTTGACTATTTACCTTGCCATGTGCAATCTCTACCTCTTGATAGTCTTGCTTTTTTACTGTCATATTCATTTTTTCTTTCTTTTGCTGATCATCAGGCCCAAACATGCTTTCTAGGGTGATCAGGCCTCTAGGCAATTTTTTGGTTTTCAACTAGATGATCTGATCACCATACTGTTCTTGTAATACTAACTGATTTTTGCCAACAAACTCTACCTCATCTTGCAAAAAGTTTACAATTTGTTGGTCGCTTTCAAACACTTGCCAACTTATCACATTGTCAGGCACAACAGACCTAACCACAATCTTTACAGGCTGATCTAAATTTTTTTTGACATTTTGAGGAATATCAAACTGGGCACCAATTGTAGCTAACCTATCAGCATCCTTGTTTTCTACCTGGGGATGAATTGAATGTTGAAACCATCAAAGTCCTTAATCAGGTCCCAAACTCTGTGTTTGTATGACTTTAACAAATCATTCTTTGAAGCACTTAACTTTCTGATTTGGTGAACAACAAATTCATTGTCACCAAGTACTTGTATAATTTTTATCCCTCTTTTTTTAGCTAGCTATATGCCCTGAATCAAGGCTTCATATTCAGCCACATTGTTAGTACAGTTGAACTATAGTCTGAATGAAGAGAAATAACTTTTTTTTTGGGGTGAAATCAATACCACCCCAACACTTGCTCCATTTTTGCTTCTGGAGCTATCAAAATACATTTAGCACCTGTATCTAATTTTTTCTTTTCAAGATTAGGGATAGTAGCCTCTTCTTCATTGATATAATAAGTACCTAGTCATGTATCCTCTATATACTTAGGAGTGTCAAACTGAAAACAATCAGCCTATTCATCAAGTAGGATATCTGGTACTTCATCCACAAGTGTGGTAGCTTCATGTCTATTGTTATCTTTCTCCTCCAACTCATGTATTGTACAATTCATGTTGTCAAGGTTTGGAGAGTAGGGTTCTATATGATCATTGGCAATTAGTTTAGCCCTAATGGTTACTTTGGTACCATATCTCATTCTAAAAAACATGTGAGACCAATTAGAAGACAAATACCCACCTATTTTTGTAGTGAAATCCCTAGACAAATAGATACCTAAGTATGCAGGAAGGTCAATAACAGATATGTCTTGTGAAACAGAGCAGCCAGGACATGTATGTAGGATGAGTTCTAGACCTTTAATAACACCTACTATTTTGATAGCAGTACCATCTAATTGCACTACACCTTTGTCTATAGGCTCATATTTTATACCTAATCTTTCAGCAATAACCTTTGGCATGATAGAGGTACCTGCCCCTGAATCTATCATATAGTTATGCAACAATTTATCACATATGACCAGGGAAACATAAAATATAGGAGGTTTGTTGGTTTTTCTTGTGCTTACCTCCTCCTTGGGCTGACATAGATTAATTGGAGAAGTCATCCTTTTATTTGCCAACTCTGCACTAGAATGACCAAAATCCATTAGAGCTTCTTGAAGAAGATTCCTTTGAGATGGAATCAACAATGCATCCCACATGCTGACACCTATATTCATTTTCTTCATTTGCTCCACTATGTTGAAAGGTGTTTGGCTACTCCATTGAGATGTTTTAGTGACTGCAGAGTCTCCCTTCTTTTGTTGTTCATTGGACTGAGGATGCATAGTTGGCACTATTTTTGCCCCTTCCACTATTTGATTTGCTTTCTTTGATGGAACAATAGGCATCTTTCCTTTGCAGATTGGGTTGGATTCATTTTAGGGATAGGTGCATGGATGATTGTAGGTACTGAAGTATCTTCAACAACCCTTCTCTTTGATCTTGTATTGAATGCAACTGGACCAGAACTTTGATTAACACCACAGTGATCATCATAAGTCCAATTCATTAGAGTTGCATCATTTTGCATATGTTCTTGACTGTCAACCACTTCTTGGTTAACATTAACCTAATGCTCTAAGCTTGATGGTTGATCTTACACTGTCAAAGCATGACTGAAATGTCCTTGGCACAAATTTTGGTTATGTGGCTGATTGCAAGGGTGACACTAGTCATTGTCTTGAGCTAAATTGTTCTAGATTAGCACAAGGGGCCTTGAAGTGGTAGCTGCATTAGGGTTAATGACATTGAGTAGTTTGATGTAGCTAGGTTGTCCTTGTCTTTGCATATTATTTTGATATGATGGCATGTTCTATTGATACCCCTAATTGAAGGGTTGATAATTCGGATTAGGCTATTGATATGGCCAGTTTAGCTATGCATTATGTCTCCTTGCCAATGTCAACTCATTAGTTAACCTTGTGATTTGAGTATCTCTCTCTTCTAATTATTCAAGTGTAGGTGAAGATAGAGAAGGAATGGGATTTACTGTAGTAGGAATTGGGGCAACGATATTAGGTTGCATGATAGGGGCTTCCAGAAATAGAGGCACAGGCAGCCTTGGGGCAATTTTCCCTACGTAAATTAGGCATTTTTTCCCTAATAGTTGTATCATAAGTGTCAGGTAATACAACTCTGCCCATAGATTGAATCATAACTGCAATATCTGCATTTAAAGACCTCAAATAATATATAAATGCAGTGTTTGGAGAGGGCTTCACCAGCTAAGGGATCCTGTCCCATGTCTTCTAAAAATGGTAGTTGAAATCTACCATGTACTCATGTGGAGCCCTTTTGATTGAAACCAACTGTTCCATAAGTGACAAATGGTCACTTCTATCTTCAAAGTGTTGGCATAATTTACTGCCCAAGTCATCCCAGTTGTGTATTGAATTAGGTTGAAGGCCTCTATACCACTATAAGGTCTTGCCTTTGAAAGAAGATGCTAACAACCTCACAACCACGTTGTCAGTAGTGACATGGTGGACTGAACAAACACTGACAACATCTTGTATATGCTTAGCAGGGATGATAGAGTTCTCACCGCTAAAAAATGGTATAGCCTTCAAGGCTAATGTAGGGATGTCATCATATTGGGTTAGGGCCAGAGGGATATCTCCTTGAAATGCAACAAATGGAAGATTCCTCACCATGTTAGGTAAGTTCAAGTTGATAACAAAGAGGATATGAAAAGTTTTGACCGTATGTTGAGACCCAACTAAAAAATCTAATGGAAGAGGAGTGGACTATGCCCTTGTATGATTTGAATGATTATTTGTACTTTCTCTCACAGAGGACCTTGAGAGTCTTGTTCTTCTTATTCTATCAACAAAGGAGATTTCAATAAATTAGAAATTACCTCTAGAAGAAGACCTTGTCTGCACTCTAGGCATAAAATATTTAAAGTTGATGAAGGAACTAGATTAGCAGAGTCACTAGGTATCTATTGGTGCTTTCACAACATCATATAGACTAAGAGTGACACCAAAATCCTGAGTCTAGCTCTCACTCAGAGTAGAGTGGTCCCACCGGGCGTGCCAAAAACTATTGTCACATAGAATTACCCCCTTCTTGGAGAAAGTCCAAGAATTCTAATGATATAATGGGAATGATCTCGAAAGTGTGGGACTTTGCAAATTAAGATCAAACCTCTAGAGAAGGTTGGTTCCTCATTCTATGCCTAATGCTTATAGGAATATATCTAAACCTAGTGCTAATGCTTGCAGGGGAAAAGGGGTAGAAGGAACATGAAATGGAAAGGGTGATACACTAAGTTTGAATGAAAGAGTCCTCATAGAACTAAGAAGATGCATAAAATGACTAAATACAATTAATAAACATACATAGATCAAACTGATTTTAATACAAGCAAGGAGCAAGAAATGATTAGAAGGAATTAAGAATTCACAAACACGTCATTCTTAGATCACACAGAGTAAAAATAGCATGAAAAGGTAAAATAAGTAGCGTGTATTTAATCAGAAGGCAAGGTTAAAGTAAAGGAATGCTCTATTTGCATATAGAATGAACATGTATTTAGCCAGTATCCAACATAATTACATCTTTCTTTCATGCATATATAGCATCTTTTACTTGGTCTAATTAGGTTTACAATAAATTCACCCAATGGGCTTTGTCAGAAAAATATCAGTTAGAGAGGACGTCCACTTGCAAGAAGTTATGGGATAAAAATATCTAGAATAGGGCAGATGGAAGATATTTTGGGCCTTGAATATGAGCAGATCAATCATCTATCTGCAACAATGAATACAAAAAATATCTAAAGCACGACAATTGAGAGATCAGATTTGTATTGATGGTAAATGGGACAGATTGCCCCTTGACAAAGCTTTTACAACACTTTAAATTCTTGAGCCCCTTTGCATTTCTAAATTTTCATCGATTCTATGTTTGAGGGATCTCTACAAAACTTAATTCAACTGTTGAGATGTCTTGTCGCCAAAACTACACATTCATCCTTAGAGTCGGTCGACCATTCTTGATTGAATGTAGACCAGCCATCAATTTTATCTTCACTATAAGGAGAAGCGTCATTTGTATGCATATAAACATACCAAAACTAGATGCACTTTGAAAATCATAATGATGTCACCATCTTGTAGAACCTGGTCAAAGAGGAGATTTGCGTGACATCACCTTCAAATCGAGTCCTTCAAATCATTCGATTTTGCACTTATACGATCTCTTCATTTTTGTATTTTGCATATTAAATCCCTTGCATATGTCTTTGTATCTCCCCTTGTATATGATTTTGTATATGCAAATCTATATACAATACAATTACCAACATACAAAAGCAGGCCTTGACTTTTGTATCACCTTTTGCATCTGCCTTTGTATCAGCCTTGACATGTGTCATCATTCCATTTGATCTCCATCTATGGCCCTATCACTACAAAATAGACCGCTGAGTTACTAGGTCCGACCGCTGCACAACAGACCAACAAAAAACCCATCGGGCTTTGTATATGCCTTTGCATATGCGACTACATCTACAAAACATACAAATATACAAAAGCAGACTTCAACATTTTATGAGGTGGATTGGAATTGAAATCAGATTCGGCTTTTGTATCTCACCTTCCTTTTGCATATCACATATGCATGCATCTTCGTATGTATCACCTTTTGTATATTGCATATACAATGCAATATACAAACAAAAGATGTTAACTTTTCTACCTTTCACTATGCATAAACACACTTTGTACTTTTTGATTCTGCATTGGTGTCTGTGACTGCACCTTGACTTTTGTATATCGCATATATATACGATCATACATACAACTGCGGACCCCAACTAAAGTCTGCCAGGATAAAATTTTTAGTCATGTCCAAGCTTGTATCTGTTGAACTTGTATCTACCTTTGTATATTGGATATAAAATGTAATATACAAACAAAACCGCATACATTTGCCTTTGCATCTAAAACCAAATTCATTTTTTCCTCGGGTCTGTCCTTGTACATTCACTTTTGTATCCCGCCTTGTATAATGCATATAAATCAGACTGTTGGGGAGACCTTGAGCTAAGTCATGCCAATGTGTAAATCTCCCACCGATGTGTCTTTGTATCTCCCCCTTTTGTATCTACCTTTGTATATGCGATACAACAGATATACATACAAGATACATACAAAGATGACTAAGTATAAAACTGAGAAATCCTTATGATGGAAGACACTTGAAGCTTAAAGATTTCTGGGTTTTTCTGGGTTTTCTGCACGGATTTTCTAGGCAAGATTTTGGGAAATTTGTAAGGCACAGCATAGGGAATGCATGATTAGACCTCCCTATTTAGGCTTTCTTTGATCGACTTTCTTTGATAGGAAGAGGGGAACATGAATATTTTATGGCCAGGCAAAATATGACAGCATGATCCATAATATATGGAGCATGGAGGAAATCAAGGAGGCCATGGTAGAGTATGCAATAGAGGAATCTATTGCTACTAGTGTGGAGAACCTAGGCATACCTCGCGTAGTTGCACAAAGTTTCCAATGTATACTTATTATGATGTTGATCACAAGACAGAGGATTGCCCTACATTGTTGCAACTATTGGAATATTCAATGATGTGCCTTTGATAAGGGACTTATCATTTTCATAAGTTCTATCACCACCTAATGATTCAATAAAGGATCTGTCGTCTACACATTAGTTCAATATAAACAAATGTGTGGATGATTCAGTGGCTTGTTCACATAACTCTCATTTGTATATAAGTGATTCATTGTCGAGCTTTGTGCATTAAAATTATTGTGAAAAATGTCTAAGGATTGTTCTATAAAGGTAAAAAGGTGCATTCATAATGAGAGTGACTGAAGTTCAAATCTCAACACTGCAATAAGGTAACTAGGAGGAGATGTGCACATGTCCAGGATTACAAATAATGGGACAATTGAGTGGGATCTAGCGCCAATAGAGAATCACTTTAGAACTCATCCTACACATCAATAAATAACTCAACATAAGAAATGCAAATTGATATATTAACACAACAATATCCAACTAAGTTATTGAAAGTCAAATATTGATACCTCGTTCTCCATCCAAATTACAAAATTGGTCCACTTTTTGCTTTGTAGCATTTCCTTTTCAAATTGGCTTGGATGCTGGCCATATTTCTCCTCCTGTCAAAACATGGCACATGGACGAGTTAAACTAATTAATATGCAAACATTTACTTTTTCCTAGGAAATAAAAAAAACATTTAACTTATTAAATATACTTAAAAATGTATAGATCAAGGCTTGTAAACCTTTCTAGCCACTGTGATGCATGGCACGAAGTTTGTCAAGCCTAGCCTTGGAGGCCTTGTCCTAAAACATATACTAATTCAATTTAACTATGCACAAATAAAATTTAAAAATCGTTTAATAAATTTGATATAATCTTATGACCAAATTCAAATACCTGTGTACTCTCCTCACCAGACTTCCTCTGTGCATTAGACTTCTCATATGCTTTTACAAGATCTTTCCATACTTTCAATCTTACATCAATTGGCCTTTTTTTGAGCCTTAGCTCGGGAGGGAGTTTTTTTATCTTCTTTGTTTGCTTGCACTGAAATCTCTTGCAATTTTGAGACATTTGTAGCTTTATCTTTTTTATAGACCAACCTGTGCTAAATTTAGTCTCCATGTCTTGGATAACTGCTTTTTATAGGTGCATGGGTATCTTTGAGAATGGAAAATGTAGATGGTCTTTGAACTGTTGAAGGCATGATTCCTTCAACCTATTCAGAAACATTTTTCCAACATCTGTCATTCGGACTTCCCCTGAAACCACATCGTATTCTATCTTGGTATCATAGCTACCAATGTAAGATGCAAAACATGGCGTGGTGGTCGAAGAAGTCTGTGTCCCAGGAGTGGCTGGGACATTGGAAGCCTTTGCTCCTTGTTCCACATTCTTAGAG
Source organism: Cunninghamia lanceolata (assembly GCA_027924645.1). Taxonomy (NCBI): domain Eukaryota; kingdom Viridiplantae; phylum Streptophyta; class Pinopsida; order Cupressales; family Cupressaceae; genus Cunninghamia; species Cunninghamia lanceolata. The sequence goes on from BSBN01000798.1 coordinate 4,369,761, forward strand.
GTTACTATTATTGATTTCCTCTTGGATATTTTGCCTGATCCATGACTGGTTGGGGAATCAATTGATTCCCTTTGACACTGTTGATCTGGTTGCAATGTTGCAGGGGCTTTACTAGATCATTTTTCTATGTATCTGGCAAGCATTATTAAGTCCACACCATCCAATTTGTTCACTGCCTCTACCCCCAATATGGAATCCAATCCCTCTTTATCTTTGTCAGTCTCATGTCCCTATATATATATATAATTTCTTTTAAATTTAGAAATAAAAAACTAAAAACTAAAAATCAAAGAAACAATGGAAACATTTACAAATCTATAAATTAACAATGAATTACCTCATTGTGGCTAGAGTCTACTCCCTTTTCTCTCTTCCCTCTATTGCTTGATAGTTTGAGCCAACCTAGGGCAAATTATTTTCATCCAGTTTGTGGAGGCAAACAAAGTACACACTGCCAGGTATGAAAGTTTTTGTCCAGTTTTTTTGTATTCCTCAAGGTTTTTGACCTTTACTTTGTAGAGCAAATCATGAAGTTGTTTTCCTCTATAAGTTTGCTGCAAGAAAGTAAGCTTATACATCAATTGAAATAAATCCAGAGAGAAATTTTATCAACTAGTGACAAAATGTGATTTCATCCATATCAAGATAGACAGCAATTTCCTTTAAGCAAAGGCTGAGATATCTGATTCACACAGCTTAATCCTGAAGCACACATTTATAATATTATGAAATGTGGAAATTTTTCATCTATTATGAAACACCTTGCTTGGAAATATCTTCAACAGATGCCCTATGAATATTACAAGACCCACATTTGTCCAAATGAATACGACATCTAATGGGAAAAAAAGAGTAGATGAAAGAGAGGCGATGCCCTTACCAAGCACGAATAGAAGAAGAGAAGCACAAATTGAAAGGATGAGATATCTAGGAGCAAAGCTTGTCATGGATCGAACCTAGGACTTTTGAGATGTAAGAAAGTGAGTATGCACTTTAGGAATGGAAAGGAAATTGGGGTTGGAATATAGGTCCCACCATTGCCAAGGATCTACACAAAATAAGGGCGAACACAAAACACCCAAATGCTCAATCTCTGCATGCCAAACACTCAATCTCTAAACACAAAATGAATACCAAAAATTAATAAAGTTTTGTTTTGTGTTTTTTGTCTCATAGTATGTGCAGGTGGGAATTTTTTAATTTTTTTTATCCATTGGTCAGTGCTATAGTTGGAGTAGTTATCGCCGACTTTAGCACCAACTTTTAGGACTAAATGTAATCTTTTTGGGGAGGAAAAGGTGGTGCAAAGTATGCCTAATTTAGTTCCTATCAGTGTGAAATGATGTATTTTTCTTGGAAGTTGATATCACTATCTAATGGAATGCCAAATTTGGTTGCTTGTAGCAACCTCAACAAATTTGGATTGTCCTTATAATAAGTAACTATATCTTGTTTCTATGATAGCATTTTGACTTCATGCTTCTTATGATTAGCTCAATAATGACTCACTCTTTCACTACCTTACACAAATGGTTGGTGACAATCCTTATGCAAGTGATATGGCTTTGGAAAAACCAAACAACTCTTCTCTTACTATCATGACATGATATTGGGACTATATTGGTAGCTTATGGCAATGCTTATGGTATTGTGATTTTCATTTCTATGTTCCCATTAACCTATTTTAGGTTGAAGCATGGTAACTAACCCACTATCTATTATGACAGTCTTAAAATGAGTAGACAATCCTCTCCACTTTGACTATGACAGTCCTATGCATGGTGTTTTTTTCATGACAGTCCCCAATAATGTGAATTATTGATAGTAGCTAGTTCAAATGGAGTTTTGGATGGTGTAGTAAGCTGTCCTATACCTATGATAGTCCTATTTATGCATCTACTTATTCCTTAGATCTTGTCAATCCTTAAGGCATGATGAAAACATCCCTAAATACCCCAACTACATCTCAATCATATCAAAATTTCATTGTAATTTCACTTTCCTACCATGACTGCATACTCCTCCTTCATCCTTTGTGACATAGATCACAGGCTTGTTACATCAATGTCAAGGGATCAGAATTTCATTACCTAGGAAATCATGTTACCAATATTTGATGGATTGCCCATTAGGTAGTCAAATCTTGGTACTCAAAGGATCTTTGCCTATCTCTTACACCATGCCCTTTATCTTCTTAATTGTTACAAACCCTATAAGCAAAAAAAAGGATTATTAAGTCTTTCAATATATCTATACATAAATTATAACATCAAACCCTCTCCTAAAACTCCAAAATATCAAACCCTAGGTGACAAAACTCTCACATTTGAGGGAAAAAAATTAGAATAAATGTTGGATTTCATGGTAACTCAAAACTTCCCTCTCTTAAACTAATGACTTATTGCATATATTGTTTGAAAGAATAGAAACCAGTCATATATTGGATGAAAAGATCAAGGAGATGCATGTTATAAAGTATAAAACTCAAAAATCAAAGGTCTTTTTGGGCCTTTTTCCAACAATATGAGAAAAAATCAAACTTTAAACATGTAGCATAGGTACCATACGACTCATTCGTATACATCACATATGTGGGACCACTAAGAAGAGAGGTAGATGCTTAATATGAGCAATGACAATTACACATAATGTTTAAGTTCACTTCAATAGATGGTTGGGGTTATGATAGCTAATGGAGGGTTTTCTTTTCAAAGGAAACCATTAATTTTGGAATCAAAGGTAATGGTGAAAAATAACATAAAGTCCCTATAATTAAATAATATCCAATGGCTAGGATTAACCTAACAAAGATCTAATGACGTGATTTCAAAATTAATATCCAAATCATCCTTTCCTCCATCAAGAATTTAAAATTTTGGTGCCAAGGACTCTTTGAGACTGTTTTGAGGATTTTATGGCCACTTGGAGAGATATAGATAGCCTTAAAATGAGCCATAAAAGAAAAAAGAGAGTGAAATATGAAATAAATGTCTTTTTGAAGGGAATTTGTATCCATCTTGTAATCATAAGATTTGAGCTCTAGTTGTCAAGATTCTGTGTGTAAACTTTTTGTGAAGAGCAAAATGTTGCAATGCCCTATTTTGTTTTTCATAGTGTGTCTTAATGAAATGCAAGTGTATTAACAAGATAATTTCAACAATATTCTCTTGGTGCACAACTCTTATGTGACTATTGTCATTGTTGTGTATTACATGATCCAGAGGAGGCCATGGAGAGTGGACATGGATAGCGTAGAACTACTAAATCGCAGAGAGGAAAGTGGGTGGAAAAAGATATGACAATGAAATTTGTAGATACAACATAGGTAAGAAGAGAAAGCAACCTCAACCAAAGGAGGAAGGTGTTTATGAATTCACAAATGCTACAACATCTAGAGGAGATAAAGTCATTTTTCTATCCATGAGGCCTCCAAGGTCAAACTTATTGGTTGAAAATGCTTAGGAATGGTGATTAAATGTGATTCTATGATCAAGGGAAAAGTTTGAAAATTAGGATGGCCAAAACATGATATCAATATGTCAAATATATGACTAAAGTGAGGTTAATCTTTTTTCACAGTATCATTGAAATTTATAATTTATTATCCAATCTTGACATAAATTAATGCATGTTGTTGATTATTTTAGATGGAGATTGGAGCAAATGCAGAGCCTGAGCATTCAACTAGAAAAAGAAAAAGATATGTACATGGACGTGGACCTAAAACTGTTAAATCATGTAGAGGACAATGGGTGGAAGAGGATATGACAATGGATCCTACAGACACAAAAAATGATTGCACTGAACAAGAGGTTGGTCAGGACTATAGTACATGGGATGAATACTTTGAGAAAATTGTTGTTTGTGGATGTTTTGTATGTCATGGAAAGAAACAATTCAAATGAGTGATTGTACAAAGACATTACATATATGATGAGCTTCTAGTTGGTAGTATGCCTACTACAATCGATTCAAATCCAATAGGAATTGTCATAAGGAATTTTCCAATTTGATATAAATAACATGTATACTTCATTTAAACATTGTTTCATATTATTTAAATAACTAATTTTTTTCTTAATGGATACTTGCAGGATAAAGTTCTTGGTTTAAAGTTTCCTGGATCACCGACTTCGAACCTAGAGGGCACTGATCATTTATCAGATGATACATCTAACAAAAATATGTGCCAATATACTAGCTCAGAAGATGAGGAATTGATGAAAACAAGCAAAAGAACAAGAACTGGTTTAAAGATGCATAATTTTCTTAAAGACATGGGGAAGGTGGACTACATACCCTATGAGAATGAATGCGATGGAGATGATGACTTGCCACTAAGTTTGAGATCAATTTACAAAGAGACATTTGATCGTCGACTATATTGCGCTTGGCCTAGTGATCAACAACTACCTAGAGTGTACAAGGTGTTTCAATTTTGGGGATATAGCTACATGATATGACCCTCCAATATTCATGGATTGAATCTAGGCCTCTTTATTGTCCAAAATGTACAGGTGGGATCTAAACATAGAAACAATTTAGAACAAGCCACTAGGAGATTAATACCATATTATGGTCCATCATATTACAGTGGTGAATGGAGAAGACTAGCAGAATATAAGCCTAGCATGTCAGCATATGGTCTAAATTCAAATATGTATACACATTATCTCCAATTGGAAAGTGGAAAAGAAATGAATAGAGGTCATCTTATGTATATAGATGGATGTGCATATACACACAAAAATATTGTAGGATTTATAAATAGTAGTAATGGAAGGGACCCTACTGTAAGACGAAATTGTCAATTTGTTGAGGTTATAAATGATAAAGACGGAGATATGGAAAGAGAGGTTGATATATTGATAATGGTTGAGGCTATTATGGACCTTACCATTGGGGATGAGTTATTGATTGATTACCCCTTCTTAAAAAGCACTCTTGCATGAAAGAAGAGGGAAGAACAAGCTATCCCTAAGGATGTTCATAAGGGTAGAAAACCAAAGAATAATAAATGAGTGTGGACTGATGTTTTATAAACTAGGTTGTCAAAATTGTGTTTTATTTAAATTATTGTATAAAAAGGTAGTCTATAAAATAATGTTCCATTATTTAATTGATGTATATATGTTCATATAATTTATATTTTTATTGTTTAAGCCATATTTGATTATATTTCTTTGAAATTGATACATTTATGATTTATCCAATTGTTGCCAAACATTAAATAATGCTTGTGTTTGTTGATAGGTAGAAGATATTGATGAAACACATACTAATACCCAAGATCCAACTGGGTAATTAATATTTGGACAGGATGATCCAAACCATCCTTTAAACCATACCAGGGTGAAAAGATAAATATTGAAGAGAATACTACCAGCTAAGAAATTTGAAGAGTTGATGAGATCCGCATACACTGATGACATGCCACCTAGCCTTAATGATGATGGTAACAACCTGAAAGATTCCATCAAGCAAGCAATAAATACACCTGTGTTCAAATCAGGTGCAAGTAGAACCTCAAAAATGGCATGCACATTAATATTATTAGAAATCAAGTCACTATTTGGTTGGTAAGACAAAGGTTTCACTACCCTACTGAAGTGAGATGAAATCTATTTCTTACTTTGCATTGTCAATTGGTGTACATAATTCTTAAACATTCATCAACTTCATTTATATTTCTTTAAGGAGATTTTAAAACCATATATTGTATATAAATAGTCCTAGTATAGATTGACATATCAAACATGTTCATCATAAGCCAAACATTTAATTGATTTAATCTCTGGTAATCTTATAGGGCACAAAAAACTAAAATATTCTCTGAAGAGAATGTGTTGCCATAGACTTGTAGAGAGGCACGTATGTTGTTGGTTGAGTTGGGGATTGAATATAAGCAAATTCATTCATATAAAAATGATTGCATTTTATGAAGAGATCAATATCAAAACAAGGTAGAATGCCCTGCATGCAAAGAGAAGAGATATCGTACAGATGTACAAGGTCCTATAGTTCCAAAGAAGGTTTTACATCACATGCCAATTATACTTAGACTTCAACAAATGTTTCATTGCAAGTCACTTGCACAATTCATGGACTGGCATGCAAAGAACAAGAATAAATATGGATTCATGCAAATTATGGCCGACTCCAAAGCAATGAAACACATAGAGGAAAAATGGCCAAGAAAATTCAAAGATGAACCCTGTAGTATCAGGTTTGGTCTTGCAATTGATAGAGTGTGCCCATTCTCTTTCCTAAGCTCAAATTATAGTGTTTGGCTAGTCAGATTGATAGTATACAATATTCCCCCATGGATGAGTGTTAGAAAAACATCAAGTTAAAAACATGGATGTTTATCTTGCACCTTTTATTAATGAGATGCAATTTCTATGGAAAGGCATAAGAATGTATGACATATCACATCCTCCATCAAATAGCTCCTTCATGTTGTATGGTGTGCTATGTTAGACTATTCATGATTTCCCAGGACTTGGTGTTTGTTCTAGTAAGATAAAATATTTATGTATTTACACTCATAATTTATTTTCATCCCAACTTTCATACTTAGTTTTATACTATTTTTTGATGTTATTAACATTACTTATTGAATTGCAGGGCTTCAAACAAAGGGGATATTTGCATGTCCAAGATGTGCAGAACAATTTCAAGGGTTGTATTCTAAAGATCTACATAAATTTATTTACGCAAACAACAGGGTTTTTCTACCGCTAGTTCATAAGTTTAGAAATCACTTGAAGAGTCAATTTGATGGAAAAGTTTAAAATGGAGGCCCTCCCATGATCATGGGTCTAGGTGATTGGCTTAAGAAGTATGAAGATGCTGAATTGAAAGCTTAGGAGGATTTTTTGATCGAGGTGATTCAATTGAAGAACCAGAACAAGTTGTAGTTAATATACCAGAAGGAATGAAAAGGAAATCCATATTTTATGAGCTCCCTTATTGGAAGGATCTATTAATATCTCACCTATTAGATCCTGTGCACATCTTTAAAAATGTCCCAGATTCTATATTTTGACATATATCAAGCAAAGAGAATTAGTACACCTTGTCTTCAAGGAGAGATATTGCTCTTTCACATACCAAAATTGATAGAAAACATTTGTGGCCAAACAAGGAAAATGAAACATATGCAGAAGCTCCATGGATTTTGAAAAAAAGGAGCTAGACCAACTAAAAAATGTCATCTGTTCAATAAGGACACCTACTAGCTATGGGTCATAATTGGCTAAAGCTTTTACAGTTGATGGACATACCATAGGATTTAAAACACATGATTTTCATAATTTTATGAAGGTGTTATATATCACATTTAACATTTACTAGTAACATTGATTAAGTACTAAATATATTTTGATATTTTGTTGTGTGAGAAAAAATTACTAATGACCTTTTCATAAATGTGTTTGATAGCATATCATGCCATTGGCAATTGGGGGGATTCTTGTCTTACAGTTGACTTAAGGAATGCCATAAGTTGATTGTGAACATTTACAAGGTATGTGGTTATATGAAATATTCATGTGTGAGAGACATAGAGATATTATATTGCATTTTAATTTTTGACTAAAGGTTCATACTAATTTACTATTCTTATATTAGGTGGGTGACCTCTAAGGAGATCCATGAATGTGAAGTGCCAAAATGGAAGAAGGAAATTGCAGAAATTGTATGTGTATTTGAGAAGGAACTCCCTACAAGTTTCATGGACCTACAAGTCCATTTACTTATACACCTAATCGATAACATTGAATTGGTGAGTGCCATATTAACAAGGTAGGTGTTTTTCTTTGAGAGGTATATGAAAACTCTAAAAAGATATGTCTGACAAAAGGCACATCCAGAGGGTTGCATGGCTGAAGAGTATGTATTGAATGAAGTATTTTTCTTCTTGTGTGAATTCCTTGGTAAGGATTTTGAAGATGGGCCACACTTTTGGGATGAAGAACGAGCATCAAATATTATTGATGGAGAAAAACCACAATCTAATGGTGGTCAAGTAGAAATTAGTAAGTAAATTCATGATCAGTGTGGTTGTTTTTCTTGCAATCATTAATTTACTGTGTAATTTATTTGCTAAATTAACAACATGACATTTGGAGTTTGAAATAAGCATGTTGACATGTAATAGATGTAGATGAAAGTGCTATACTCGACAAGTTCATTCTGTACCACATGGACTTTATGAACAAATGGATTGATCTGTATGATAAAAAGAGAGAAGTGTTAGAAGCAAGGAGAAAGTTTAAGAGATCAAACCCAAGGAATACTCCACTTCCCACTAATCTACTTGGGGAATGGGGCAAAGATTGTACACTAGAATGGGTTACTGAACAAATTCAAAATCAAATAGAAGATGCAGGTATAGATTCAAACATAATAGAAGATGAAATCAACATGTCTAGAGGATGTGAAAGAAAGGTACAGTTGGAATTTTACAAAATGTTGTTTCCTTATAGTTTTGACACTATTAACTATATTAATATTCGTCATTATATTTGTTTTCACTGAAATAAATGGTCATTCATATGCGAGGAAATATCCAGCAATGTGGGCATATGGTCGAGATTATCGTGTAGAAAGTGTAGATGTAAAGAGATGATCCTTCCTTTGTGGCATCATGGTTGACTTCAAGCAATCCGGTTGATCAAGGTCAAAAGATAAGAATATAATTGAAGGGAATCTACAATATGTTGGGAAAATACAAGAAATTATTGAGTTGGATTACCGCTCTTTTAAATGTTATATTTTTAAGTGTAGATGGTATGAAGCATTTGAGAGGACACGAAGACATGATACCCATAATGGATTGTTTTCTATAGATTCCTCATATTTCCTACTGAAGGATAAGGAGCCTTATGTTCTACTAATTCATTGTGAGCAGATATTTATTTAACTCAAACAAGAAGCGGTAGTGATCATTAATCTATTAATTCATAGTTTATTGTGAATATATACATGTGTTTATTAATCAATAAAATTGTTATACCATACGTCTAATATATGTATGTCATTCATGTGCAGGTATTTTTCTATGAAGATATTTTAGACCCAAAATGGATATTTGTCATACATTATGATTCAAGATTAAGGCATGTATTTGACGATGCATTAGTGGATACTGAGAAAAACAATGATGGCCAACAAAATGAGAGAGAGGGATTAGAGAACATTGAAGAAATTGACATCCATGATGATGTTGAAGATGGTTATGTTCAGGCACAAGAAGACAACAATCCAGAGTTAGATGATGTTATGGAAGACAACAATATAGATGGTCTATAGTCAAATTTCAATGATGATGAAGATGATGCAGGTCAATATGAGGATGATGATAATATTAAATACTTGAAAGAACATATGAAAATTGACAATGATACACTAGATGACATTATAGCAGACAATAATGTTAATGACCAAGACTTCTAAAGTTTTAGAATTATTTGCAATCCATGTTTAAAAAAGGATGATTCTTATGGCCTAAACTTTGAAATGCTTTAGTAATATTATTTGTGTCGATACAAATTACCTATGGAAATATCCTTAAATTATTCAATCTTTGGTATGAATTGTTGGTAGAAAAAATTAGGATTACTTGGATGCAATTTCCTTTTCATTGCTTTATATTTTGCTTGAATGTCAAGGTCTCAACCTAATCCTCATTTTGCACTAAGAAGAGACCTTAGGCTTAACTCTACAATGACCTTGATTCATTGCGAGGAAGTTATGATTGAGGATTTGATGACTACTACATATTTTAATGGGGAAGATGTTTTTCATCATGATGCACATGTTGCACATATGGATAGGCAAGACATGAATCTTACTACACAAATACTTATGTCAAACCTTAACGAATTTGAGCAATAATGTTAATTATTCAGATTTGATTGATGTTCTGCATAACTTGTTAATGGATAGTCCTTATGTGATGGAAGTATTGAGTGATATTGGCCAAAGGATAAGCTCATCAAGTTCCTTAAATAGTGTGTCTGCTCCCCTTCCTTCACAAGCCTCTTGTCTAGTGTGCCTTCTTCCACATCTTCTCCTGCATTTGCCAAGCCACATATTTCTTCTCTTCTCTGTATTGCTTATCAATTTTTAATAGCTCTTATCATTGATCCTCTCATTGTACCTACTTCTCATATTGTACTTTCCACTCATCCCCTGATTGTGTTTACTTCTCACCCACTACTCATGTTCCCAAATTTCTAGTGCTGTCATTCCAACTTCATTCTTTGTCCCCCAATCAACCTACACTCCACATATTATCTCATGTTGCCACTTCCACTCCCATTTTAATCACAACTCGTAATGTTCATCCTTCCAACATAGATGTCATCCTTAAAAGAATTGATGAGATGCAAAGTAAAGTTGATCCATTATCCATAGTAATCAAACGATATCATAGGAGAAATCAAGCATAATCCTCTTTCATTTGAGTTATTTCTTATCCATTTCTAGTTTGTTCAGTGGTCCCTACTTTTGTAATGTATAGTGGTAAAGGGGACCTTATGACACAATTGGGAGTTTGTTTTGATTATGTTTATGATAAACTTTTTACAAAGCTCTTCCCTAGAAACTAAAAGGATTATGCAACTGAACAGATTTATTCTCTTCCTCATAGTTATATTCATTCCTTCAATAATTTGGCCAATGCTTTTGTACATCACTTTAATGTCAATATTGGTTTTGTTGGTACTCAAATTTGCAAATTATAAAACCCTAAAGATCTGCGAAATCTTATGATTAGGTTTTATATGTGAATTTGGCCAACTAATAGAATTGGTCAGATTAATCAAAATTCTCTACACTTTAGGCTCTATTAAAGCCTAGGTGGGTGTTACCTTGTTTCACTAATGATAATTTACTTTCAAGTTTGCTGGTGACTTTAGAACAGATTAAATAAATGTAGATTTATTTAATTAAGGATGAGACTTTAGAGGTAGGGTTGATTGGATTAGTTAATCAATTAAATAAATTATCATAATTTATTTAATTAATATCAGAAGAATGGTTAGATTTATTAATTAAATAGTGTGACTTATTAAACTGATATTAGGAGGAATGATCAAAGTGGTTAATTAAATAAATATGATTTATTTAATTAACATTGTAAGAGGAGATGCAGAATAGATCTGGTGTGATGTTAGGCCATGGTAAGATTTAGGTGTCTACATTTCTAAAAGTGCATTAGTTTTTGGGTCAATGAATAATGATCACAATTTATCTTTGGTATTTTTTTCTTTCACCATATTATAAGACAATTTTGAGGAACAAAATTGATGACAAATTTCTCTATGGGTTGCCCATGTATTTATTTTCCTTCACTAAGAGAGATTGAAGGAATAGGAGAGCATCAAACAAGGATCAAATGAGTACAATCATGATTATGTTATTGGATTTCAAACTTTGTCAACAAAGATACACTATCAAATTCCTATTGATGAATTGTAAAGAATATTTGTTAAGGGCTTATTACCTACCATCCAAGCCGATACAATGTGTATCAATGTCTCTAACTAGCCACCAAAATGTGTCTAACTAGATACCAACATGTGTAGCAATGTGTATAGCCACACTATCTAGATCCTTAAAGATCCGTAAACCTTGAACCCTGCCCCTAAACCCTAAACCCTAACCCCTAAACCATAAATCCTAAATAAGGCCCCTAAGCAATGAACTTTAGTTTTATCTTATTTCCATTTCATCCTACCAATTTATATCCTCATCCCTCTTTTCATGTCCAAGTTTTCTTGTTTCCATTTGCTTTGTTGATAAGGGAGACGAATAGAGACAAAGAGGAAGATAGAGAGAAAGAGTCCTAGTTTTCTTTTTCATTTCCTTCATCACTAAGGGAGAGGGAGAATTAATAGGAGGGAGAGATAGGAAGATATAGGAATGATAGCGAGAGAGAGGCAAGAGATAGAGAGATAGGGAGAGATAGCTACCTGTAGAGAGAAATAGAGAGGAGATAGATAGGGAGAGATAGGGAGATACACTAGAGTGACTAGAGAGATAGGGAGATAGAGGAATGATAGGGGAGAGAGAGGCAAGAGATAGGGAGAGATAGATAGGTAGAGAAAGAGGAGATATATTTGGAGAGATAGAGGAGACAGAGCGAGAGATAGGGAGATAGAGACTGAGTGAGATGTCTAGAGAGATAGAGAGAGAGATTGAGAGGTAGAGGGATGATAGAGAGAGGGAGATAAGGGAGACATAGGGAGATAGAGGTTTAGGGTTTCTCAGGTTTAGGGTTTAGGGATTATGGGTTAGGGGTTAGGGATTAGGTGCATTATTTAGGGTTGAGGGATTTAGAGAGAGAGAGACTTCTTTTGACATACAACTGTAAACCCTGAATAATGCCCCTAAACCCTAAACCTGAGCAACCCTAAACCTCTAAACCTTAAATAATGCCCCTAAGCTCTAAACGCTAACCCCTAACCCCTAAAACATAAACCCTAAATAATGGCCCTAACCCCTGAGCCCTAACCCCTAAACCCTAAACCAAAGAAACCCTAAACCCCTAAATTCTAAACCCCAAAACCCTAAACCCTAAACACTAAACCCAAGCAACCCTAAACCTCTATCTCCCTATCTCTACTATTCCTCTACCTCTCAATCTCTCTCCCTATGTCTCAGGCCATGTCCCTCACTCTCCATATCCCTATCTCTTCCTATGTTTTTGGCCATGTACCCCATTCTCTATATCTCCCTATTGGTCCTCTCTCTCTAAACACTAAACCCTAAACCTCTAAACCCTAAATTGTAAACCCTAAATAATGCTCCTAAACCTTAACCCCCAACCCCTAAACCCTAAACCCAAGAAACACTAAACCTCTATCTACCTATCTCTATCATCCCTCTACCTCTCAATCCTTCTCCCTATCTCTCTGGATATAGGCATTAAAGTTAGTGCTAATGTAGGCACTAAAGTCGATGCTAATGTAGGCACTAAAGTTGTTGATAAATTTGGTGCTAATGTAGGTGCTAAAGTTGGATCTAAATTAGGCACTAAAGTTAGCTCTAATTAGCACCTACTTGTTCTAATTAGCACAAAAAATGCCAAAAATAGTGCCATCCCAATAAATAGTGCCGACTTTTTCAAAAAATTAGAGAAAATTTCAATAAAATAGTGGGTGGAAGCAAAAAATGGAGCAAAAAAGGGAGCTAATCATAGGGATTTGTTGTAGTGTCTACATAGACGAAACATTACAACTACCATAACATATTGTAAACAAATGGAGCTTGAGAAATGTTATTGAAGAGAACATAGCAACACATCAAATGGAAACTTATCCTAACACGAAGAGAAAGTTTAATTATTAGTGATGTATAAGAAGTTATAGCTTATCAAACATTGTGGATAAATTAAATCCAACCAACATAAGTAAGAATACACAATTAATGTTTGAATTTCTAGTTTATCAGTATTGTTATAAATGAAGGTACAAACCACACAATGGAAATTTGATTAAAACCTTATTAATATCCTCTAAATAATGTAGACTTAATGGAGATTGCAACAAAAATAAGAACCCACTACATAAAAATAACATGCATTAAGAACTGAACACATAACATACTATGTAATGTGGAGAAAACCCTTCAAGGTAAAAAAATCCACCAAGAAAAGAGGCTCCAAGTTGTATTATCTTCAAACAAGAGATTACAATACACACACTTTCTCTTCTTCTTCAGTCTTCAATCTAGCAGTGCATGTTACACTCAACTCTGCTAAAAACATAGTACAAATATCCTTATAAAAGGGGGTTGCCTTCTAGGGCAAGAAAACTAACATAATATCAACTGTCAGATTTGTCACCTAATGACAAATGGTCTAGATTTACAATGATAAAATATAAATAAAATATTTTTTTGGGGCTATGTCCCCAAACCCTCATTGGGGGATGATCCCCCAATCCATCACAAGGAGGAAACCCCCCTACAAACCCCCTGTCACAGACAAATTAGTGTCAGGTACCAGATATAAACATGTGGCTGCAACAAGATAGTTGTTGGTGAAACCTTTCATCCCTTATGGGTGATCTACAAACAATAATAGGAATAATAAATTACATAGGATTTACAAGGTTGATGGCACCTTAATCCTAACAAGCATGTGGAATATTGAGTTCTTTTTGTTGCAAGGTGTGGCCCTTGGTCTCCTTGTTTAGTGCAATGCTACGGTGGTTTGCAATAAGGGCTTAAATGCCTCCCGTGCTTGTTAAGTCAAGTGGTTTTATTGGGCATTAACAAGTCGATCTTTTGGTGCAACAACAACTAACAATTGGTATCAGAGCTGAGGTCATGGGTTCAAACTCCACGCTTGCACTTGGGGGGAGATTGTTGCAAGGTGTGGCCCTTGGTCTCCTTGTTCAGTGCAACACTGTGGTGGTTTGCAACAAGGGCTTAACCATCTCTCGTGCTTGTTAAGTCAAGTGGTTGTATAGGGCATTAATAGGTCGATCTTTTAGTGCAACGATAGTTAACACTTTTCACCACTTCTTCTAGCCTAATCATACAAAGAAATAAATTTATTGTATATTGTGTTGGGAGTTCCGTATAGAAAGGAGTTCCTTTTTCTTATAATCTTAAAAACTATATATAAATTATGAGAGAAGTCACATATATTTTTGGAGAAATTGAAAGTATAGTTTGAAATGTAGCTATGGATAGGAACAGTAGTTGTGGACTAAAGTACCAACGTAGACTACACATAGGAAATTAGAGGCACATATGCATTAGAAATGAAAGAGAACAAATGAAAATCAAATTCAACAAATATAAATAATTGTTTTTAAATATTAATTACCAACACAAACATAATAAAGGAAAAAAAAGAAGGCTTTTTTTTATTAAAAAACCACGGGAGGAAATTATTTTATTGAACCTAAAAATATATCCAAACTATCATCAAGACCCAACTATACAATAACAACCATTTCAACTATAGAACAACCACGATTTGTTATTGATCCTTCCCGTATTGGGATTAAAAATGCATATATGTAGGTTTCTTTTATTTCTATAGGCATATATATGTATGCAAATTTATGAAGGTATACTTCTATAAAGAATTGTCATGTCACTGATATCGGGGTTTCTTTTCTCTTTTAAATATAAAAATTCCTACCCTTTGAAAACAATAAAATTGGAAAAAAACACATCATTTTCTAAATATGTACTTATAATATCTTAGTTTTAATATTTTTATACATCCACTGCAAAATACAGTCATATCTATTTACTTTTATTTCCCTGTTAAATTTATATTTATAAAAAATATTGAAACACCTTGGACCCCTAGAGTCTCTCAACATCATAGTTTAAGGAGAGAAATCCAATGCCACAAAGTCATCCAAAGCTATTAAAATAGATCATTTTATAATATATGCTTCAATAAAGATTTTTAGGGTCATTTCAAGCTTTTCGTAAATAACTTTGCATCAGTTGCAAGTATGAAGGTATAATGTACCCTCGTAAAACAATCAAATTGGAAAAAACTACATCATTTTTAAAAATATGTACTTATAATATCTCAGTTGATACTAGCATAGGCAATCATAGTCTCGAGCTCCCCTCCCAAGCATAGTCACACATTTCTAAAAAAATATGACTTTATTGAATGCAAAGTAACCATGCCATTCTCATTTAGGTAACCAGACTAAAAAATAGAATTTCTCTAAAGTTGCTCAAATTTCATGTCAAAAATATTGTATGGATGCACTCCTTTCTCTATGGAATGCCATGCAAGCCCTCTCGATTGAATCCACAATCACATGTTTGGAAATTTGTGCAACATTAGTGAATGCCCTAAAAAGATCCATTTAGATTACATTTGGGATCATATTTTCTACACATTATCCCATTTAATATGTTCTACTTGAGCTCCACACAGAAGCATTTATTATACCATCCATTCTTATAGCATACCATTGAATTCTTTCTTTCATCTCCCTTTCAAAATTTTACTCTAGAGGAGTGTTGGGTTGAAGACTACAGTTTAAATGTAGACAACCACAAATGAAGTAAGAAAGGAAGGCCTGGAATATTCATTTGGACAATAATAGTATTGTACCTATTTGAATTCATAAGTAAAAATGCTTCAACAAGCTAACAAAACTCATAAGAGACTAAAAATGTGGGTCTAGTCATATCTTGATGTGCTAAAATGTACCATTAATTAAGTTACAAGAAACTATGGCAGTGTGGAATTTAAACAACCACAATGATACTAAAAGAACTTGATGGTCTCCAAAACTAAAGTTAACAAACCAAAGCAAGTCAAACATTGTGATTAACCATGGTAAAATACATATTTACCTAGACCAATGATCAACTTTGTACATATAGGGAAAAACCACAGTAAAATACAGACTTACTTGGGGAGTGCATTTGTCTAAAGGCACTAAGTAGGGAAGGAAATAATTTTCACACCTTAATGAATCCATTTATTTCTATTAACGCGTACCCATTTCTAGGCCCAAAAGGAGGCAGATGTACAAAAGCTAGCATGGAAATATAATGTGGCAGTGGGAGTGGTGGATGATAATACCAACAACAAAATTCTAACCACTTAATTTTATTCACCATTGCTTGCATCTATGCCATAAAATAATGAGGAAAAAGCATGGAGATTTATAATTCAAAACAACAGTAGTTTTTACAAAGATTGTTTAATAATAATTTAATAACCAAAATTTTATTCATTATTGTTTGCTCTATTGAATAAAATAATGAGGAAAAACCAACAAGTGCAACTTTGGTGAGTCATTATTTTATTATAATGCAACATTATTGAATTAAAAGAGTACCATATAAATCAAAACAAAAATTAAAATTACATATAAAATCTTCCACATATAGGCATCAATATAGGTAATAGATTTAGGAAGTTGTTGGATTTGAGGAACGGTTCCCTCCACACTTATATCTAATTAATGACAAATAAATTAGATTAATTAATTAGACATTAATATAGTTCTCTTATTAGTTATTAGTTAAATAATATTTTAATTAATTAGATAGTTTAAACTTTTCATAGTACCAATACAGTTTGGAATTTTTGGAATAAGATAAATTTATTTGAATTTTAATGGAATATAGGAGTTTCTTGCATCATCAATGTCAAGTAGGCCTGGAATTTGGTGGTCTATATGACCGTTTTTACCATTTTAGACAGAATTTTATTAGACCATGTGTGAGCGGAAGACCAAGATCGTGGAGAAGAAATCAAATATGAGATTACAATGTATTGAAAATGAACAATTTGGATTACAAATGAACCAGTATAAATAGGTGAAGTTTGGGAAACAATACTTCACAAGAATATGAAAGGTGGCAAAAATGGAACCAAGAGAATAGCTCAAGGTTCAACCACCCTCAAATGTAGTGGCGATGTGTGAATATGAGATGACACATCTACTAATGACTCAGAATGGATTTAGTCTTTCCACATGTGAGGAAAACCACCTAACTATAGTTATGTTAGGAATAACTCATGTGAGTTCTACACCAACACCCCCCCTTAAGCATAGCTTAGGTGGGTTTATGAAATATGAGTCGACGTTGTGTGCCATTTTAGGTACTCATTTACAAAAAATATCTCTCATACAACAAAGAAAGAAAGAAAACCCATTGGGAAAATACTTTCCTCCAAAAGAGAGAAAACAAAGAGAGGACTTTAGATGGCCCCTCCTGATGATGATGATGCCGATGTCGATTCTAATGTAGATATTTAGAACTCCTGAAGCATGTCAAAGTTGTAAAATTTGCCTTTCCCTTGATGTTAAGAGATTTTGGCAAACTGATTGAAGTAAGTAGAAAAAAACTAGGATGAAGGTCTAAGAAATGTACAAAATGACTGAAGAAAGGATGTGCATATGCGCACATTTGAATGAGGTAGGAACCAACGCAATTCAAGTTGCAATGTTGTAATCTCCTCACTACACTTTATAGATCAGTGCTTACATTTCACTTTTACACTTTCAATATCTTGACACTATATGAGTGTTTTTACATACTAAGAATTCAGGTAGAGTTCAATTTTTCCACTATATAGAACCAACTGAGATGAGTTGAGAGTTGACACTAGGCTCTGAAGTTGCATCATGATTGTCTTGTTCACCAGATGTGAAATGTGAAAAGATGAAGACATAGTCAAAGTTGCAAACTTTGCCTATTGCAACAAGTCTTTGATCTTTTGCTTCTCGAATGAAGGCTGATTTAGCAGTGAACTCAACTATCTTGTTAGATTGTGTGAGTGCATATACTAAAAGGTAATTGTTGAATAAGTTGGGAATGAAATAGACATTATGGACATATCCATTTCCTAATTTAACAGTACCTTTGCCAAGGACGTTATGGTAGACTTGGTTCATTAATATTTTGGTAGTATTGCAATGTTTAATCCTTAAAAATAATTCCATGAGTGGTGACATGTGATCACCTACTACTGAACTTAGAACCCATCTATTGACCTCTGCTTTTGATGGTGCCATTACCTTTTGACCTTCTTTTAGGTGATGAAATGGTGCAATTTAACCTTCTTGATACTCAGTTTTGACTTTTAAAGTGGTACTTTAGTGCATTAAGAGTGGTTTTGAACACTCTAGCCTAATTCCCCTCTTAAAGTGACACTTTATAATTGAGTGCACTTGACATCTGTTTACATCTTTGAGTGGATTTTTCCCTTTAGTTTGATTTTTTCCCTATTGTGCAATTAATAGATGAAGTGTATTTGTCACTCTAAACCTAACTTAAACTGGCACTTTATAATGATAGTACGATGATAAGTTAGAATGAAAGAGGACTAAAAATGAAGCACTTTTACCTTTTGAACAACTCAATTTCGAGTTCATATGCAAAAGTTATGGCTTCTTAAAAAAAATTGCATATGCAAAAAAAAAAAAATACAATTTCTCAAAAAATTTCAATGTGCTTGAAAAAATAAAATTGCATTCAACATTTTTTGGAGAAAAATACTTTGTGAGAGAAAATATTTAGCCCCCTGTGATAACATTTGTAGCTCTAAACTTCATGGCTATCTCTTCCTTCTGGCGCCCATGTGCCTTCAAAGGCACTTCCACCTCTTTCTACCGTGTGACTCCTGGAGCCGCTTGAACTCCAATCTTCCTGCCTACAAAGGCATTGACTACAGTCACAAACAAGGGCTAATAGGTGTTTGGTGTCGATGCAAGGCAGAAGTTCCTTCAACACTCCAACGTGGTGAACATGCCACTGTGTAACTGCCTGTGTCACTGAGAAAATCTGGCCTTCTAAGGGGCCATTGGATGCAGGTTACAAGGCTTGGCTTCGGCCTTTGGTGCAGATCCAAACAGGATGAAGCTCGGCCTTCCTTGTGAGCCTAAGATGCTATGATTCAGCCTCACTGTGGTGAGGATTGATGAGCTATGAACAACGATTAATATGCTTTACCAAATGCACAACAAACCAGTCAATCATAGTGCCTCCTTTGAGGTGTATTCAACCTACAAATAAACGTTGAATTATGATTTCAAATAAATGTTACCTACACTTGATCATTGCCTCTGTTGAGGCATCAGAATTTGACAAGGTCCCTCGTATCACAGTGATAAAAGGCCGGATGGAGACTTGCGTGCAAATGAGGTTGCAGAGATTCATGACAATGGAGTGAGTCGATCAACAAGCAAATGGTGATTTGATGCTATTCCATTTTCTCTAATACCATGTGTGAGTGGAAGACCAAGATTGTGGAGCAGAAATCAAACACGAGATTGCAATATATTGAAAACGAACAATTTGGATTACAAATGAATTGGTATAAATAGGTGAAGTTTGGGAAACAATACTCCATGAGAATAGGAAAGGTGGCGAAAATGGAACCAAGAGAATAGCTCAAGGTTCAACCACCCTGAAATGTAGTGGCAATGTATCGAATATGAGGTGACACATCTACTAACAACTCATAGAGTGGATTAGTCTTTCCGCATGTGAGGAAAACCGCCTACCTATGGTTATGTTAGGAATAACTCATGTGAGTTATACATCAACCGTATAACTTAGACTTGTCAATTTTTTTCATAACTGTATATATGACACACTAAAATGGTAAAATTTAATTATCGGATAATATAATATAACATTCTTATTTTTAATATATATTATTTTATAGTAATTTGTTATAGAAATATAAATGATGTTTTCTTTTACAATGTTTATCTTGTACATTTTTAAAAATTGATATAAAATATATATTAAATTAGAATAGTTTCAAAAATAATTGTAAATCATATTTTAGAATGTTTATCTTCAACAAATTTTAAAAATCAATTTAGAAACAAATCTTTGCTTTGTTTAATTGTTTTTTATTTTTTTAAATCAAAACAAATCTTTGCTTTGTCTATAATTGTTATTTATTTGAATTGCAGTCCTTAATAGGGAAGCAATTTATTGGATTCCCAACTGGAAATTGGAATACTCTTTAAAAAAAATGTTCAACTGCTTTTTTTTTAAATTTGAGTCAATGCTTTTTTAATTTGAATTACAGTCCTTAATAGGGAAGCAATTGATTGGATTCCCAACTAAAATACTCTATAAAATGTTCAACTGCTGTTTTTTTAATTTGAGTCAATGCTTTTTTAATTTGAATTGCATTCTTTAATAGGGAAGTGGAATACTCTATCGAAAGTTCACTGAATGATCCAGAGTGTTGCATTTAACAACATTACAACGGACACCTGTCAGCATTCTGCACGTCAATTACAGGATATTTTTTACCACGAATTAAATCAGAACGGGTACTGGAGAAATTAGGCAGGTAGGATGACAAGTTTCCGGGGAGCTTTTACATATATAAACTAATAAAATCACAAGAGCAATTGAAGAAAAGAGTTAACTGTAAGATCTCATATCTTAACTGTAAGATAGAATTAAAGTATTATCGAAACAGTGAGGAATTCTATGACCTCCATAAAACAAATTTCAATATACTCTTTTCTTAAATTTATACTTTCCATAGCGGTTCCCACAACAGCATTGGATCCACCTCCTCACACATAGTATATTCATTTTGTTGTGACTTGGCACATAAAACACGCTCAGCATCATCAGATCCAATTGTGAGAAGAGATGCAAGCTTGTCAAATGTAAAACGCATATTCAGGATCTCTGCTTGCTTGCTTGCCAACTGGGTTTCCAGGTCAGCTATCCGCTTCTGCAGATGATGGATTCCTCTTGCACACCCATAAACAGGGTCCTCCACTCTGGCTTTTGCTTCATACACCAAACTATTTACTGCGTCTGCTCTTTGCTCGGGCTTAATATCCTACAACAATACCACATCAAAACCATGAATTCCATTATTCCACCAATTCATGGCTTGAAAACCATGCTCTTTCTTTTCTTAAAATGTTAACACTCCAAATTTTAAAACATTGTACCGATTAAACACAGCTTACTCAAGCAAACCCAGCGTATTACTCATCAACGAGAAGACAGAATTTTTAGTCCGTTTTTATATAGACCAGTCAAGGAAAGAATCTGACCAAACTAACTGAAGTACTGATTGAAGCTAAAAGCATACAACATTTAACAAACTGAATAAAATATTATCCATCTGAATTTGTCCTTGTGGGGGCACCATTTAAGTGCTCCTAAATATCACACCTAAAATAAATTTATGTAAGTTCTTTTCTTCTTTTTCCTGAAACTCTTATACCGATATACTAGACTCTAGGGGAACAACACTCTACTATTTATAGTATTATAAGAACCAAACTTTATGCCGATGAATGCAAATTCAGGGAATTTGAACTAATGAGAGTGATTTTATTTGATGTCTGAAAACCTAGAAATTAGGCATAGTTAGGTTACTTTAAGCATTTTGACCACATGGCTGATCCCGTACACTTTCTGCACGACCTCAAACCTGTGCAGGTCATTGGAAGGAAAATGGGGAGCCAGCAGACATTCATCTGAGCATTTTTTGCGCTGTATTCGACAAGCTGCACAGGCCCAAGGTGCCATCTTTCCTTCTGCCATGCCCTTACAATAGATTGAAGTGAAGGAAGATTTGTTTGCCTTGAACAGTCTTTAATAGGTAAGATAGCCTGGTAAACTGTAGTGCTTTTCCTCGTTTATCTCTCACTTTTGACTCTGAACATCACCGCCGATATCCTAGCCGACTCTTCATTATGGATGGCCCCACAATATATCGTACAGCTTCTTCACGTTGACAATATGGACTCCATGTTAATGACATGAGAATATTACTGAGATCTGATAAACAAAACATAAACGTGTCCTGGTGATTTAGGTTTCTTTCTGTGTCTGTATCATTTTTGAAAGCGTGAAACCACAATCAATAGCTTTTGGACTCGTAGTTGCTTCGTCTTTTCTATACTACAAATCAAATCTGTACCTTTAGTGGTGTACATTTAAATTCTATATTAATAGAAAACTTTAATATGTCCTGTCAATTCTAAATGATACGGAATTACTTCTTCTGGATAGAATCCATCAATGGTAATTTATTACTGTCAAAAGTGGCCATCTCTCCCGTTTTAAACGTTCCTGCATTTTACTTGAAAAAATGGCTGAAATTTGAGTAGTGTTGTGGTTGAAGTCAATCATAAAGTGATCGTGATATAATTAATAGTGGGGGGTTGGTAATGGTTCCATTGAGGTTATTATGATACCTTTCTTAACAAATTAAGAAATGTGGAGTAGAAAGATAAATGTTGAGACATTTAACTATAATTTTGGTGTAATCGAGTAACATTATATTATCAAATTATTTATTGAAAGAGTAAAATGTCTATGTATTTATATATATGGTATCTATAATAGTGTATGAATGAAATAAAGTAAATTATCTAAAATAGAAGTCATTTTGAGGGGTAACTTTTAAAAGTTTTTGACAAGAATATATGGTCCCAATATAATAGGGGTCTTAGATTTTTGCATTTTGAGACCATATTTTGTTTGGTAGGCTATAGTAGTTTGATAGGAAAACTAAATGTGATGATAGAAAATTTATTTATAAGCTGATGAAATGTAGGGTGAAATATATAATTTTTTCTTCTAAAAAAGTAGGTAAAAAAATGAATGGGATTGCAAGAGTGTTGTTGGTAAATCATAAGCAATTTTTGAATTAAATTAAGTAGGAGAAAATTTGTTTCCTCATTGTTCTCAAAAGTATATAAGTAGAAAAAGTTGGATGGAAAAAATATGTTATTACATCTAGAGATTAGTAAGGTTGAAGGAAAAAATATGTTATTACATCTAGAGATTAGTAAGTTGTTACGAAAATACAATGATATTGTTTTAGATAATTTACCACAAGGATTATCACTAATTAGAAGTATAAGCCACTACATGGACTTGATTCCAAGAGCAAGCCTACCAAATAAAGTTGCTCATAGATTAACACTAGTTAAAAATGAAGAATCACCATCTATTATATTTACATCCTAATGATGGATCATGGAGTATATGATCCAAAATGTTGTAAAAATCTCACATAGTTATACATCCAAAAGGGTGAAAGTTCAAACTTCAGCCAACATATCAGCATAAATAAATTTAAGCATTTCCCACTAAAAAATTAATTTTGGTGAAACATATGTTTAATTAGATTCATTTTAACTAAATACATACCAAAAAATAATAAAATTATTTAGACAACTTGATATTCTAACAACTCCTACTCATGTAAATATTTTTTAATCTAAAATACCTTTCTACATCTATAAGTGTAGTTTGTAAAAATATACTCTTTTTAATATTTCAATTACCATTGATAAAAGTAACTCATCAACACCAAATTATAATATTTATTATTCTCTCACTTCACAAAATACTACACAAAATACTAAAGTTTATTAATTTTTTTAAATATGATGCATTATAAGCATAGTTTATAAAAATATATTATTTTTAATATTTCAATTAGTGTTTATATTTTCTTTTTTATTTTTAATAAAAGTAATTCATCAACAAAATATAATGTTGATTATTCTCTCAATACAAAATATTAAAATTTATTATTTTTTAAAAAATATGATGCATTAGAAAAGAGATTCCATGTTGATATAAGAAAGTTATCCCATTGAAATAGTTGTGCCTTCAAGGATTTATTTAAAAAAATATATTTATCGGAAAAAATTAATTCATATACTAAAGTTTCAAGTTATAAATACCAAAATAATGAAGGAAATACCAAAATAATGAAGGAAAAAATTTAGATTAGTGTTGGCCATTTCCTTTATAAAAGTGTGACACAACTTTAATTTTTTATCCAAAAATATTAAATTTTAAGTTACTAATATAGACTATGAAAATATGATGTATCTTATTGAAAATGAAGAGTTAAATAAACAAGTTGAAGAATTATTAAGAAACTAACTAATTAAAAATGTTTTGAGTCACTATGTGGTACCATTAATACTAGCACCTAAGAAAGGAGGGAAATGAAGAACGCATATAGAATTTATATCTATCAACAAGATTAATATCAATTATAGATTTTCATTGCCAAGGATGGGTGACCTTCTAAACTCTTTGAGTTAAGTGACATATTTTAGAAAGATAAATTTGAATGTGGATATCATCATATTAAAATTATTAGAGAAGGAGATGAGTGGAAAAATAATTTTTAAGAAGTGGATGATTTGTATGATTGGTTACTTGTGTCATTTAGGCCAACTAATACATAGTATTTTATGAGATCAATGAATGGAGTTTTGAAATCTTATTTTGATAAGTTTGTTGTTGTATATTTGGATGGCATTTTATTTTTTCATAAGAGTAAGCATATTATTTGGGACGTATTAGATTAGTATTACAAAGGTTAAAAGAAGAAAATTTGATGAATAGAAAAATGTTGTTTTATGAAATAAGAACTAGTATATTTGGGTTATTTATTTTTGTTAGTGGACTAAAGATAGATCCAATGAAATTTAGAACTATTGTAAAATGGCTTACACCAATGAGTATTGAACAAAAGTCATAACTTTTCGTAGTTTAGCAATTTTTTACAAGAAATTTATATAGAATTTTAGTTAAATTTGTACACCTATTATTGAGAACATAAGAGGTGATAAAATGAAGTTTAAATCAAATGTTTCAACTAACAAAATTTGTGAATTACTAAAGGAAAAAATGATAGAACAATCAATTTTGTATTTACTAGATTTTGAAAAGTTATTCCAAGTTGATTGTGATGCAAGTGAAACTATGATTGGAGTTGTTTTGAGTCAAGAAAGAAGACATGTTGCATACTTTAGTGAAAAATTGAATGGTGCTAAGATAAAATATTTTGTTTGTAATGAAAAAGTTTATGTAGTTGTGTATGTATCAAAGAAATGGAGACATTATTTGTTGTCAAAATAATTTGTTTTATATACTGATTATCAAACATTACAATATCTAGATGGACAAGGTAAATTGAGTCAAAGACATGTGAAATGGTTGAATTTATGCAGATCATTATTCATTTGTGTTGAAACATATGAATGATAAATCTAATAGAGTAATTGATTCATTAAGCATAATCTACTGGTGGAAATAAGAATTAAAGTTGTTGAATTTGATGGGATAAAGAATTTATTAAAAATTGTTCCCAATTTTACTGAGGCATGAAAAAATGTCGATTATCAGTAAGTGTATATATAACTAAATGGTTGGATTATTTGAGGGGGAAACCACAATAGTGTGTCCCACTTGTGTGACAGGGCATAAAAATGAACCCAAAGCACCAAAAATTGAAAAAACCTTTGAATGAAGGTACTTTGACCTTAGAATGAAGGTTCCTTTAAATGAAGGTCCCTTTGTATTATTTTTTAATGTTTCACACTCAAAAAGGGAAGCTCCCTTTGAATGAAGGTACCTTTGTTCAAAGGTATGAAGGTCCTTAAGTTGCCATTCAAGTCTAGTCACTTGTTTCTCTGAAGAAATTTCTATTTCAAAGCATGGGTTGGACCATCAAACTAGTTACAAGGACATCAGATTTTGTAGGATTGTAGCCCTTGAATGAATCCTTCCAAAAATTATAATTTTGAATGTATTTAATTTAATTATTATATTTATTTTCTATTTTCTAGTGAACATAGGTTTTTCACCAAACATCAATGTCTTTATTCTACACACATTGTTAAAATACAAAAATAGAGAAAAAAATTTAAAAGATATCTACGCACTACATATTGATATCCTTGTTTAAACAAAAAAGTTATGTGTTATGGAATAAAACTATCTAAATTATAATTAAATCTCACATAAAATAATAATAATAAATAATATATGCAACAAAAAAATTATGAAAAAATATGTATGTACTAGATATTGGTGTTACAATCTATGTTTAAGAATTTATAACTTATCCGTTTTGTAAAAAAATTATGCATTATGGAATAAATGTCACTTTTTAAAAATACTATTAATTATAAAAAAAATATGTTATTAAGAATTATGTAAAAAATTTCCCCATTAATGGGGTTTGTGAAGTTGATTCTAAGAAAAAAAGAATGGAAGCCAAATGGGAACCTCCTAATGTAGGATGGGTAAAATTAAACTTTGACGGGACCTCTAGAGGCAACCTGAGAGCATTAGGAGCTAGTTGTGTGGTAAGGGACCACAAAGGAGAGATGGTGGGTAGGGCATTCAGGAGATTGAATCAAGGGACGACAATGTTGTCAAAGGAAGGAGCCAAAAGGTAGATGGTTTTTCTTGGGGAGATCATAGACTAGAGGATGCAGAAGATATTTAAAACTTAGAGCAATATTGTGAGGTATGAAATAGAAAGTGTTTTTGGTGAAGAATATATGCGTTTTACAAATCGTTATAGGGTTAATTCTGATGTGGCCGCCATGTTTGTTGGCTCTTTTTTGGACATTAGAGAAAGTCGAGAGGAAATACAAATTTTTGGATGATGCATTTGTTTGCAAGGAATTCATAGGTGGTTTGACCGAGGGTTTGGTAGTAGCAAAGTGAGGATTTGGTATCCCCTTTGCTTTAGATTTCCATAGAGTTAATAGGAAAGGTCATGCAGTTGAATGGCAACCTCTTGTGGTGGTTTGCAAAGCTAAAAGGGAACAGGGGAGGTGCAGGAGAGCGATGATGGGAGCAGGATTCCTAAAGAAGGTGTTGGGAAGAATTGATGGGTATGAATGGATGTCTGATTTCATTAATGAGTATTACCAAGTGGATTCAGATGCTTAGTATAGTTTGATATTTGGTTTTTGAATATGTATATAATATTTTGAAGTTAAGGAAAGTTTGTAATAGTAGGATAGTATATAGTCTTTTATCTCTCAGGTGGTAGGGAAGGGATCACTAGGGTTTTGGCTTACCTGGTTAAGATGATACTCTATTTTTTTAGAGCTTTTGTAATGAACTTATATGTTAAAAATGGTTTATTAATACTAAGGGGAGCTACCCCCAAGGCAATAATTTACCTAGAAAAAGAAAATATGTAAAAGATTTCATATTTTTTTTAATTTTAAAAATATATATATTTAGAATCTACACATGAAATCTCAAAAATCACTAATTCACATCATCTTCAAATTCTTAATAGTTTAGTTGCTATAGGTGATAGAATGTAAAAATTTGGCTAAAAATATTGATTTCAATGTCCCACTTGGGCCAAAAGGTGGGACACACTACTCTAGGATTACCCTTGATTAAATATGACTTTTTATTAAGGGGAGTCAATTGTGTATTTTTAAGATTTATATGATAGAAAAAATAATAAGAGAAAATTTTAGTGGTAGATTAGTTGGTCATTTTTGCATTGAAAAGCCACTTGCTTTAGTGAGTGAGAAAAATTATTGGTCTATGTTATACATGGATGTTAAGACATTTGTGTAAAATTATAGAATTTGTTGATTGTAAAAAATAAGTAGCTAGAATGTGGGATTGTATCAATTATTACCCATTTTAGAGAGACTATGGAATGATGTTAGTATGTATTTTGTGTTATGTTTCTCAAGAATTCAAATAGTAGTTGATTAAATTTTGTAGTAATTGATAGATTTTTCAAGATGACATATTTTAGCTCCTGCAAGAAAATTAATGATGATGTGCATGTAGTTGATTTATTTTTCAAATAAATTGTAAGGTTACATGGATTACTTAAGAGTATTGTGGAAAATAGAGACATCAAATTTGTTACTCATTTTTGGAAAACATTATGGATAAAAATAAAAAATAATTTGAAATTTAGTTCAATGTATCACCCATAGAATAGTGGATAGATAGAAGTTGTAAATAAAAATTTTGGAAATTTATTGAGGTGTTTATCAAGTGAGAGAACAAGTAGTTGGAACTTTGGCATTACTACTAACCAAATTCTCTTATAATTATTTGGTGAATAGAAGTATAAGAAAGACATAATTCCAAATAGCATATGTATAAAATTGAAAAAATGTTTTAGAATTGAAAGAGTTGACTAGAGATAATAAAAGGACTGCTATGTGTGAAGATTATGTAAATCATATGAAAGATATATATCTAGAGGTAAGAATACAATTGGAAAATATTACTAATAAGTATAAGGAATATGTAGATTAAAAGAGAATACATAAGTAGTTTGGGATTAAAGATTTAGCCATAGTTTATTAAGAAAATTATGTTTTTTGCAAGGAAAATATAACAATTTGAAGAAAATGTAAGTTGGACCATGCAAAATAATAAGGAATTTTTCTAGTAATGCCTATGAAATTTAATTAATTACTTGAGGAGTTTGGGATTTAACCCATATTCAATATCTTAGATTTCTATGATTATCATGGAGAAAATTTTGAAGGAGTTTGTATAGGAGATTGGCTAACATAAATGATAGAACAACAAGTTGAGAAGATAGAAGAAATTTTGGAAAAGAGGACTATGTATAGAACAAGAAACAATAATTATGATGAATACTTGGTTAAGTGGAAAAATAAACTTGTTCAAGACTCTACATGGATATAAAAAATTGAGGTAGATTGTTATGGTTTTCCTTTAGTTGGAAGCCTTGAACATAAGTGAGAGACTCACTTTTCTAGTTACCTAAGGTGTATGATGTAGGAGCATTGCAATCCTAAAAATAATCCTATATAATCTAAAAATATTTATTATCATGTTTGTTCTGTTCTACAAGTATTTTCCTTGTAGTTTTTCAATTTACATTGCAGCAATTTGTTGGTGTAATTAAATATTTAATTAAACTTTATTAAGTTTACTTAGGGCTTTTTAAGTCACCTAGGTTTTTCTAACTTGCAAATATAAAAGCAAGTTCTCACATATAATTCATTAATCTAATTTCATTATTGCATCTAATATTGTGCAAATTCATCCTCTTTACTTTTTTCTCTTGTAGAAGGTAAACCCTAGGTTTTGTAGGTGATCTTGGTGGCTTGAGTCAATAAGTGATTCTCACATGGAATTAGAGCTCCAGATCTGCAAGTCCCTTCTCAAATCCAGAGAAAAAATTGAGCAAGAGCCATTTTTTGGGTGTATTTTTTAATAAAATAGATCCTTCCATTGGATTCAGAGTAGTTGAAATAATTAGATTAGCCTTTTATTTGACTGGATTTGAGCTTCATAGGCCAGATCTGTAAGGATTTTAGTGGGTACTTTTTTTGGGATATGGAGGAAAGCTATTTTTTGGAGTGTTTTGGGTCAAATCCAACCTTACCATCTCGCTCAAAAGGCCCAAAAACCTTAATATCAACTATGAAATCATTGAAATCAGCCTCAGGATCATCTGGGCCAATTTTTTGCCAAGGAAGACGTACAACCTCCCTAGCATGCAGATCGAGGTAAAAAATTTTTTAAAAATAATATTGTTTTCCTGCTTGGAAAAACAATCATTTTCAAAAAAATTGTATTTAAAATTTTGCAGGTTGTTAAATTGTAAATCTTTTAAATTAAAAAAAAAAGATTTAAAAACAAAAAGAACTTTGTGCAGGCTACATGGTACCTGCACTGCATAGGCCCCTGTACCTACTGGGTACTACGGGCTTTAGGCCCTTCGGGTAAAATACAAGGATAGTATATTTTACTTGAATCATTTAAAGTGTCTAGAGAATCTAAGTGATAATTAGAAAAGGACATTGAAGTTTCAAGCATTAAAGTTTGTTATCTTAGAACAAGATTTATATTGGAAAAATGGAGGTGGAATTTTGCTAAAATGCTTGGATGAGTCTACAACAAGATAGGTCTTGAATGACATGCATAGTGGGAATTGTGGAGGCCATTTCATGGCCAAGACCACCGCTCATAAAGTCCTTAGGGTAGGATATCAATGGCCTACCTTGTTTTCTAATACTTACAATCTAGTAAGGAAGTGTGAAAAATGCTAGAAATCTTCTGGAAAACTAAAATGGTTTGGAGCTTTACCATTATGGCCTTAGATTGTAGAAGCCCCATTTTAGCAATAGGGGATAGAATTGTTTGGCGAGATCTCTAAGAAGTCTAGTGGGGGTTTTAAATGGATTTTAGTAGCAACTGACTACTTTACCAAATGGATAGAAGCATTCCCAACTAGAAGAGCTACTAGTAAAGTTGCTACAGATTTCCTCATGGATCACATCTTTTCAAGGTTTGGGGTGCCAAACAAGTTAATCACAGATAATGCCATGTGTTTCAAATTAGCTAAGTTGATTGACCTCTACACTAGGTATGGAATAAATTTGTCCCATTCTTCACCATACCACCCACAAGGAACAACCAAGCAAAATATAGCAACAAGAGCCTAATGAAGATTATCAAGAGGATGTTGGGAAAGAAAAAAAGGCCTGAGATTCAAAATTGAAATTGGCCTTATGGGCAGACAAGGTAACTATAAAGAAGTCTACAGGGAGGTCGCCATATGAGCTTGTGTATGGCATGAATGCAAATATGTCTATCAACAATATATTACATGTGTACAAGTTTATTTAGGAAAATTCTGAAGAGATTGAAGATGCCATGACAAGTAGAATAAGCTAGTTGGTGGAATTAGATGAGACAAGGAGAAAAGCATAATTGGTTAATGTCAAGAAACAACAACGGGTGAAATATATGTTTGACAAAAGGGCTAATGATAGCAAGTTTGAATGTGGTGACATGGTATTGCTTTGGAATGCAAGAGCACAAGACAAAGGGAAACATGGTAAGTTTGATTCCATGTGGTTAGGACCTTATATCATAATGAATGCTCATAGAGAGAATTCCTACTTCCTAAAAAGCCTGTCTAGAGAGTTTCAAGAATTGCCTGTGCATAGACAATTCTTAAAGTATTTTTCTCTTGAGCTTACACTCTTCTTTTCCATGCTCAGTAGTTAGTGTTTTTCTTCTCCCTTGTGTTGTGTTGTGCAACTATGGCTATTGCTAACCCATAGTGTAGTGTTTTTTGTTTTGTCTGTTTGTTTGGTCTAGTCTGCATCTTGAAGTTTTTTGTTTTCTCGCCACATTCCACTGGAATGTGCATCCCCAAATCAAGCCATTGTTAGAGACTATTATTTTTCTAGGGTTTTAGATTATTTCCTCAAGGCATAAATCCCAAGTCCTAAAATCCTAAACCCTAAGCTTGCACTTTATTGTTATATTTTTGTGTTGACTTGCTAGTTCCGATCCTTAATCTTTTAAGTCACAACTTAAGCCTTTAAATGTAATAATTTACCAGCCCCTTGAGCCTAGTAACTAACTCATCTCGTCTGCCTAATGTTTCCTAAGTTTGAGTCTTTATTCATTAAAGAAAGATCAATGGCTATTACTGCATCGTGAGCTCTAGATCTGTCAAATCTGTCAAAGCCGCACTGATGTGCTGGCTGTCGATCTCAAGTTAGATGGATATAAAGTTCTCCTAGCTAAGTGCCCCTTGATATGCTCACTTCATATTAGATCGCAAGGGTGCATCACTAGAAAGAATCTAAGGATATTCTTTGCGCTGACATGACAACATGACATGTGGAAGGCAGGTCCCAACTAAGTAAGCATAGTTCCAAGGCTCAGTGTGTCAACCTAGGGGCAGTGATGTGGGTCCCTTCTAGGCATGCATTGCTGTGATGAGGTGACATGTGGAAAGCTTTGACCATCGACAAGTAAACATTGATCCTACATGGTGAAATCTAATTGGTCGATGACTTTTCAATGATGTGGTGGATTTTTCTTTCCCCTTGGGTTATCTTGAGCTGTTGATCTTGCTCTAATGTGTCTCACACCAATGGTCCACATTCAAATCCCAATTTTCATTTGTTGTAGGCGACCTGGTTGAGTACGTGGGCACTAGTAGTAGAACAATTGTTGTATGACAAGTTTTCCCTGGTTTTCAAAGTTATCAGCTTTGTTTTGATATTGGCTAGGGCTTGGGAAATAGGAGGGTGCCATTTGAGTGTAAAGGATTGTGATTTGACAAGCAGTACATTTCACCAGTAGATCCTAATCTTCAATTAGATTTTGGTAAATAGGTCAGACGCTTACTGTCTATGCAAGATGTGTTCATAGTTAGGTTTTGGTAAGCTATGAGTAGCTTGAGCCTCCATTTCCTACTTTGGTGGTCATGATGTGATTTTCTAATATTTCCATATATGAATTCAATTGTGTGAAACCTGCAGGTGCCTAGAATGGAATTATGGAGGTTGTTGGAAAGTAGAAAGTGCTTGAGAAAAGAGCTTCCTTCCATTTTTGCTATAAATGGAAGTGTTTTCATGTACAATTTGCATCATATTTCACCATGGGTACTATGTAGAATGTTTCATTTTCTATCTTGCCCCTTTTGTCCTATGTTTCCTGACGAAGAATGTCCATGTTCTCCTAGTTGTAGGTTTGCTCATTCTGAATTAAGGAAGGGGTAAATATTGACTAGGAGATGGGAGGATCTGGAAAGAATGGGATTCTTTGACATTAGCAGCCTTTTTCCTCCCTCATGCCTACTGGAAAGTATTTCCATTCTAGTGAGGGAGGGTCTAGGTTATGCAAAGGCTCCAATTAAGTACAACTACGCAGTTAAGGTGAATAAACTTGGTGTAATTTCAACAACCTTTGCCAAGTTTAGGACACATATGCTCAAGTAGAGAGGTATCAATTTTATCTCTCCCCTTCCTTGTGCTTGATGACACTCATCAAATATACAGATGCATCAAAGGAAGGATATCACACTTGGGTGGCCTAGTTGGTAGTGAGGAGTTAGGATTTTGTCGGTAGAGTCAGAGAAGTGAGTGCTTGAATGATGGTGACATCTCCAACAACTTCCTCAAAAGGGCAATTGTGATTGCCTTTTGATCTAACTATTGGTGGGTACTTCAATGGTCCCAAGGGATTTGACACCTACGGCTAGAGATTGAAAGATGAGGAGTTGTGTCGACAACCCAACGGCCCATGCTCTAGGTCTACATGTAAAAAAAAGGGGGAAATTATCTTTGAATTGTCTAAGGGATATTTGAATCCTATTCACATTCTCTCAGATAACAAAATACTATTATAGGGAATCTTAATGCATTGTAAGAGCTCCCCTTGCATTATAAAAGGGGTGGTGCTCATTGGTTAACCGTTCTAGAAAATTCCAAAAAGGGAGGAACTTTGTAAAGAGAAAACTAGTTAAGCTTGTTGTAGGATATCAAACCTTTGTTTTATAAGTCTTTGTTTCAGCACTGTAGTTTAATGCAAATTTGCATATATGAATACATACTACTTATGTAAGTTCTGTCTCCATTGTTGAAATATAATGTTCTTAAATTTGATATAATCAAGGATTTATATAGATTGTCTTAAACAATTATTGTACTGAGTTCTTCTCTTGGTTTGCTTCCTGTTTCAGGAATAGTGTAAATGCTTACCTAAGAAGTACAGGAGTATCAATATTTCAAATGGATCACTAGGTATGCTTGCATTGTAGGATTTAGGAGGTTCTACTATTACCAGGTGATAGTATTTCAATGACCATCATTAATACGTTTATGTTCTACCATGAATGTGAAATACTATGACTCTGTAGCCTATGATAGGCCCTGGTCAGCCTTTACAATCCCCATTTCCAGGATCTCTGTCTTAAATGATAAATCTCAAATCATTAACAAGTTATTATAAGTATTTATCAAGCTTCATATCAAAGCCTTGAAGAATTACAAAGACTAAGCTACTCCAATGAGTAACTACACAAACCTTTGTCAATTTGTATGAAGCCCTTATCTGCTAAGACATTACGCTCTAATTTTGATTAGTTTGTATTTAGTGTCATAGAGGGAAACCCACCTAGGTGTTGTAGAGCCTAAAGAGTAGTGGAGAAAAGTGTCAAATAAATATCCCATTCGTTGGCCAAACTTCACTGATTTTAATCATAAAGGCTTATCCCCTTTTAGAGATTAGTGGGTACAGTTTGGGGAACCAATGGATCTAATGCAAAAAAATGCCTCCAACAACAAAAAATGACTTGGAAAATATCAAAATTTATCTGTGAGGCCTCTTGGATGCAATGGCAAGGTATTTTTGGCCTAAAAATGCTCTGAACAGAAGCTGTCTTCCAGATCTGAGCTTAAAACCCTTATTCCACAACTTTGTCAAACTATCTCCAAATCAGATGAAACAAAAGCTAATCTTGACTTTCTCGAGCCTCCTGGATGCGTTGGAACAACTAGAAATGTTGTCAGTATAACCAAATATGTTGGAATCACCAAAATCTCACAAAACACCTATGCAAAACCCTAGAGGTTAAAATATTTCCGTCAAACTTTTCTGATTCTCTAGATTATCTGAAGATGCAAGAGAAGAGCATACTGAGTTTTTAGAAAAACTCCAAGTAAATCTTATTATCCCCCCCGAATCTCTAGAAAAGGAAACTAAAGTCTATTCTACACTAGAATAGCTTTGATAGCATGTTAGAATTTCAAAAGTTGAATAACCTAGAAAACTAGTGCAAATTAATAGATATTAAACTGTGAAAGAAAATGATACAAGATCAAAATAACAACACAAATTTAGTCTCCATGAGAGTAATGCAAATGCTCTAGAAGTAAAATAGCATTATGAGGATGCAAAAGCAAAAGATGCCTAATACTTAAGCTAGGTAGTATGTTTATATAAAAAAGGGAGAGGGTGGGGGTTGCAACACCAACCAATAGAAAGAAACCATCTATTGGTCTAAAAATTATCAAAGTATCTTCCTAAGATAGCTAATGGGTGCTCCCTTGTAGAAAGGTGACACCTCATAACCCACTCACTTAATTAAACATGATTTATGAACCTAAGAAAGATTAATGAAAGGTGTAGGAAAGACCTAGGAATATAGAAAAATAAATATCCCAACTAGGAAATAAAATCCTACACTAACACACTCCATCTTGTGAAATAATCCATCGCTGTAAGGATCCACTTGTTACTCGTATTAGACACTGGATTAATCATTCCTACGAAGTCTAGACCCCATTGGGTGAATGACTCTTCAACCATGATTAGACTGAGAGGCATAGCAATATTTTTCCTTTTACCTGAGTAGAACTAGCACTATTGGTATTTTCTAATCATCTCATGACAATCTACAAAAAGGGTAGGCCAATAATATCCTACACAAATTGTTTTAGTTTCTATAGTTTTGGCTGAGAAATTCACTCTAGCTATCCCATAATGTAGATCATACAGAATCTTATTAGCTTCCTCCCTTTCCACACATTTGAGCAAAATGCCATTGAAGTTGTGTCTAAAAAGAAAACCATCAATTAGAGAATAGTTGGATCCTTGCAATCTATAGAATCTTATTTTATGAAGAGGCAGTTAACTTGAATATTCTCCTATCTCCCTAAAGCGCACTCTATCCATTATCTATGAATCCGAGTCATCTTCTTAATTTTCCAATACCATTACTGAAGCTTCCTCTTGCTCTACTATAGAATTTAGACTTTGGACCATGTATTCATAGAGACCTCTCCCTCTGACAAGTCTAGTTGGTTTGATCTTAATAAAATATTCCAATATCTTAGTAATCCAATATGCTCTCTTTTCTCAGCAATTTCTCCTTCCATTATGTATTCCCAGACACTTGGATGAGCCACAAATATTATGATCTTATTCCCAGTTACTAATTGTGGAAACTTATTTAAACCTTTTACCATTGCATAGGCTTGTTTTTGCACAAAGTTATACTTTGATTCATACCCTTGCATGGTTGTTGAAAAGAAAGCATTTGGATGCTCTCTAGATTGAGTACCATCCTTTTGAGTCAATACCGCAGCTATGTTGTGTTCTCCTCCGTACACATACATCATGAAATCCCTGGAGAATTTTGGATTAACAAAAACCAAGGTCGTAGAGATAGCCATTTTATTTTTTTTGAAAACCTACCTGCCCTCAGGTGTCCATTTGAAATTCAGGTCCTTTTTCAGCATCACACTAATGCGCATGACCAATCTAGTGAAGTCTAAAATAAAACAACTTATGAAATTGATCTTTCCTAAGAAAGACTGCACTGCCTTCTTATTCACTGGTAAAGGTAAATCTATAATGGCCTTGACTTTGTCTAGGTCTATCGAGATTCCCTCTTTAGACACAATATGCCCAAGTAATTTACCTTGTGGTACACCAAAGACACACTTCTTTGGATTCAATGAGATTCTAAACTCCTGAAACCTCTGAAAATTCATCTCAACATGATCATCTTTTGATTTGGTAAACACAGTGGGTCATCCAGATAAACTAGAATAATTTTTGTAGACACCTGAAAATGGTCACAACCAACTTCATCCACTCACACATTCAACCCTAATCCACCCACATAACTTCATCCAATCTGATTATCAATTAAATAATTTTTAATTATTTAATTATGTTTTCTACACCTTTATCATGTCATAAAAATCAATTCTTCTACTATAGTTTGAAAATTAAATATTTTTTACTATAGTTTATCCCAAAAATTAAATAAATTATCATATTTATTTAATTCCCTATTTTGTGCACTTTTGATTACTTTTTGTAATCATGATTATTTTCTTCTAACCCATGTGTACATGAATTAATTTTAATTAATTCCTCATTACAAACCCCCATGTTTCTAGAAGTCCACTTGTCATCCAATGTACACACATGTACATAACAAGTGGTACTTTGGAAGCATGGGCAAATCTTTCAAATTGAGTACATTTGTCCTCTTTCTTCCACCCCACTCCATGTGTCACTATTCATCTCAATTTAAAATTCCATGTGGCACTATTTGAACACTATTCCTCTAATTTTAAATTCCACTTGTCCTCTCCGTGGGATTTAAAATTCATCACAAAGTCCAAGCCTTACCTTTTCATAAATGAGTCCTTACATGTCATACACCTACTCAATCTTGGCCATCTATCCATTCAAACTTGAATTCTCATCCATTGATCATCCCTTGAATCTTGGGGCAACCTTCTCATCCAATCCAATCATGCCATTTTTCCAATTCTCCTTACTTGAGGATCCTCAAGCAATCTCAACCATTGATCCTTCAAATTGATCCTAGCCCTCCAATCCTATCTCCAAAAATCTATAAACTGAGGCCTCCACCTCCCATTTGGAACAAGCCATCATATGCAAAGTTACTCTGTCAATTTGAGTGCTCACATCTATAGCTTTTAGTGAAATTCATCTAGCTTAGTTTAGTTTATTATCCATTTAGGATATATCATCACTAGTTTGCTTAGATAGGGTGCATGATTTAGTATAAAAGCATAGTAGTGATTTAGTCCAATCTTGGGGTCCCTTGGACTTGAGATTGGATGCATTTTAGGTGTAATTTGCATCCATTTTAGGTCTCATCTTCATAAGTAGACATTTTGGCATGCCTGATGGGACCCCCACCATCTTTTCTGTAACAAATTTGCATGTTTTGTGTTATTTTTCTTGTGACAGGTCAGATCAACACCTAATTTCTGCAAATCAATGCCGATTTGGCACATCAGCGCCCATTTGGCATAT
Organism: Cunninghamia lanceolata; assembly: GCA_027924645.1. Classification (NCBI taxonomy): domain Eukaryota; kingdom Viridiplantae; phylum Streptophyta; class Pinopsida; order Cupressales; family Cupressaceae; genus Cunninghamia; species Cunninghamia lanceolata. Next base: position 4,407,678 of record BSBN01000798.1, read on the forward strand.
CAGCACCCGTCTGGCACGTTAGCGCCCAACCCAAAAAATTAGCGCCCATCCGAGGACAAGGTAAAATCCTTCATTTCTTATGAATTTTAAGTCAAAGTCAGCATTTTATGTTTCCATGATACTTTAAATGTTGTTTTATTGACTTTTTGGCCACCTTAGCTCTTTGTTTTGTAGGAAAATTTAATTTAATAAGGTGGAAGTGTTGTCTATTTCAGATCAACGCCTATCCCTCTGCATCAGCGCCTAGTCTCCCAAATTAGCGCCTAACCAAAATTTGTGTTTTTAAACTAACACTTGGTTTTCCAGACTTATTCAACTATTGAAGACTTGCCTACAATTACTAACTTCTTTCTTGCATGGTTGTTTGTTGGCTCTAAAACCATTTAGTGTTGTTATGTTGTGTGAAATTGTTTGATTAATCATAGGCACACTCATAAAGGGTTAAAATGAAAAACAACTTGCATATTCACTCATAAAGGCTTAAAAAGAACAAAATTTGCATCATCACACCTTCATAAGGTTAAAAAGAATGACAAATTGCATCTTCATTCATACTGTCTAAAAAGAACACAATTTGCATCATCACACCTTCATAAGGTTAAAAAGAATGACAAATTGCATCTTCATTCATACAGTCTAAAAAGAACACAATTTGCATCATCACACCTTCATAAGGTTAAAAGGAACAACAAATTGCATATTCACTCATTGGGTTAAAAAGAAACACAAAATGCATTTTCACTCATCTAAGCAAGAAAACAAACAATTGTGTGAGAAGTGTTTTGTGATAGTGTTTGTGTGGTGGAAGTGTATGCTCTTCCCTCGCACCATTAGTGATCTTGGGAATCAAAAACTTCTCACAACACTTGCATAAATCACTCCCAACCTAATCCAAGAGCTAAAAATGAACCTTGTTTAGTGTGACCCAAACCTAAAAATGCGTATTCTCTCCCCTCGCATCTTCATATGAACTTGGGGATCAAAAGTATTTTTGCACTTGTGTTGCTTTGTTGAACCTTTAGAGGGCCTACCACCCCGCTTCAAAAGGTGGGAACGACCCAAACGAAAACAAGCTAAAGCCAAGCTCTTTCGAGCCACTATATAAAATAATGTGTTTATGATGAAAGTCACAAGCAACAGGTGTTGTTGTGTCATATCGATAGCTAACCTCCCCCAAAATCCTTCAAGGCACAACCCTTGAAGGTTGGCAGACTCCATAACGGAGAGTAGCATTACCGCACGTATGGCCACCTGAACAAATGCACACTTACTGGAAACCATTATTTTAGTAGCCCAAATCCCTCTATTTTTTTGCACAGAAGGTGGGACCTTTGAAGCCACTCTAATTCTCGTGGTTCTTAGTAGAGATAGCAGGGACAATCCTAAGGTTTGGTGGGGGGACAAGCCTTGGGAAACCTAGAACTTGGTATGCGTGAGAAGTGAGTGCCGTGGAGGGGAGTCGGTGCTACCAAGATCCTGGAGCTATCTAATTTGAATAGGCACGGCTAGGGGATCCAACAAATATTATCCTATCCTCGCCTTAGGTTGTGCATGATTGTTTAATTTCACAACAAAACCTTTGGACATTGTATGCACTTGTTTGAAATGCTTGTATCACTTGCCAAAGAAGACTCTCATTGACATCACCCAAACATCATTTGAGCCATTTGGAAGAGTTAACTATTGAAACATTAGAACCTCCAGACTCTAAAAAGATCACATCCCAAGCCCAAAATTAGTCAAAAATCTAACTCATCACCTTAAAAATCACATGAAACCATCACTGTCCTACATCAATCCCTAAACCTCCACATCAATGCCTAGACCTCCACATCAGCACCCAATCCTCTGCATTAGCACCCAATCCTCTGCATTAGCACCCAACCCTCTACATCAGCGCCTAAACCTCCACATCAGTGCCTAGACCTCCACATTAGCACCTAACTCTCTTCATCAGTGCCCAATCCTCTGCATTAGAGCCCAACCCTCTACATCAGTGCCCAATCCTCTACATCCTTACCTAAACCTCCACATCAGTGCCCAGTCCTCTAAATCAACACCTAATCCACTACATCAGCGCCCAATCCTCTACATCAATGCCTAAACCTCTAAATCAATGCCTAGTCCAAAATTCATCACAAAGTCAAACTTTTGTCCTTATAGTTGTTGACAACCCCCATTCCACACCATCCTTCGACATTACATGCCATCTCAATCCATATCCCTATCCATTCATTACTCTTAGCTTATGATTTGTCCTAATCATTGATCGTTATTCTCGCTATTGGACCTTAGACATCATTACCCTGAACTTCGTTTACATCACTAGACTTATTCAATCCTATCATCCTCAATCAATCCATAATAGATCATTACCCTTGAATCAATCAAGACTAACCATATCATCATCCAAATCCATCCTAATCGACTAATAAATCCAAGCCACATCCAAATCCTAAGGAAAAAACTCTAGATCAATCATCGACCCTCTTGGATAAATTAGCTTAGGAATCTAGATGACTCCTAAGTTAGTAGATTCCAAGAAATCTCATTTTGCTTGGTGCGTCTTGTCTACCCCAAGTAAAATAATCCTATTGTCCTCTTTCTTAGGCTCTTTGTCTACCCTAAGTATATAGGATAACCATCGGCCTTTAATCATCTTGATCTAGATTTTGGACCTATCTTCATCATCTCATCATCGGTACCTCATCATCCAAATCTGACCCAAATTCACCTTTTATGCCTCCCGTCATGCAATCACAAGATAAGAAAATGGACGCCCGTTATCAACCCCTCTCTCCTAGTGGCTCTACCATGAGCAACATTGAGGAATATGTCAACCAATCCGAAATGGGTGAAGCATCCACTCATCCTCATCAAACTTATTCCCCTACCATTGTTGAGTTCCTTAACGAAAAGAGGTTACATGACAAGTTTGACCAATTCATTGACAACCATAAGGATGAATTTCTTCAACATCTCATTGAACATGGTGCACGCCTTCCATATTCATATGACCACGACAAGCTCAAAACCATCTTTCATGACAAGCCACCAACACCCATCCCTGATCAACCATGGGGACGTGTCCCCAATCCTAACAAACTTGTCTACAATAATCCTTGGGCTAGTTTTACTTCCAACACCACCTCCGTTCACACCTTGGGACAAAACATGAGGGCTAGAAATGTTTCACAACCACAAGCATCCAATCCTCCCATTGGGTTACCTTATGACATGCTACCTTCTGATGTACCCATTTCTGGGGTACCCTCTAATGTCACCATCACTGCCATACCACCTCCACCAAACAATCAACAAGAAGCCACCACGATTGTACTGCAACCTCTCCCTCCACTAAACATTCCACCAAGGTCGATCATCACACAAATAGTAGCATCACCCATGACTCAAACACCCATTGTGAATCCACTCAACCAACCCCAAAACCCATTAACAAACTATGCTAATCCCACGCATACATATCAATCTTCCACTCATCAACCCCACAATGAGTCATTAATGCAACCTCCTTACTACTTCCAACAATAGCCACAACCCCAAACTCAACAAGTCATCCCGCAACAACAAGCATATGGGTCCCATCTTTACACACAAGCCATAGGTCTACCCCCACATGTTCAACATCAACAATATGTCCAACCTCGAACTCAACAAGTCATCCCACAACAACAAACACATGGCTCTCACATCTACACACAAATCATAGGTCTTCCACCTCATGCACAACAACAATACATCCACCCTCAATACCAACAATCGTCAATGCAACAACCTCCACTCCACCAAGTACCACAACCACCTCTTGCTAACCCTTTCGACCAAGAATGGAAAGAGATGAAAAACACCCTTAAAAACATCCAACTAGGGACCCAAAAGAAACACTATAAGTTTGAAGACTTATGTCCCTACCCATTCGATAGAAACATCGCCATCACACCTTTTCCTCAACACTTTGAAATGCTAAAATTTGATAAATACAAAGGAAAAGGAGATCCTTGTGACCACATCAAGGAGTTCTTCATGGCATGCCAAGAAGTTGCCTATGATGACCAATTCCTCCTTCGTCTCTTTCCACGAATCCTAAGAGGACAAGCCCTAGAATGGTTCATGCACTTACCTTATGGCTCCATATCTAATTTTACTGATCTTTCAGAGAAATTTGTCTCCCACTTCTCATACAATGTAGAACATGAGATCACTATGCTCGACCTTTGCAACACCAAACAATGAAGTGGTGAGAGTTTCACTGCTTATCTACAAAGATGGAGAGCCCTTGCTAGTAGGCTACCTTGGACAACCCACAAAAAACAACTCATCCATATTTTCATCCAAAACCTCAACCAAGAAATGGTCTTCCATTTGCAAGTACATTGTGCATCAACCTTCGATGAAATTATAGAAAAAATGGGTCACTATTAAGAAAGCCCTTATTGCAAAGGGTTTAGTCAAAATCTACAACAAGAACGACAATGACAAAACTTCCAACGACAAACCTAAATTTTGGGATAAAAACAAGAACACAATAGGAGATGGTGCTACCGATTCTAAATACATCCAAATCACCTCTCCTAAACCAAAAGACACAATAATAGCCCAAAATGTTTCTAACAATGTATTGGTCCTGCCCGTTCGTCTAGAGAGAAATCCTCCTAACAATCTAAAGCGCAAATATACCCCCTTGGGTGAGCCACTCGAGGTTGTATTCCAAAAGCTACTTCGTGCCAACATGGTTGAGTTCCCCATAATAAAACCATTCAATGAAAACAAACCTAAGCTCGTGTGGTACAAAGAGAATGAATATTGTGACTACCACCACATCAAGGGCCATGCCACAAATAAACGCATGAAATTGTAAAACTATGTCCAAGACCTCATTGAATGCAGTGGAATCCAAATGGAAGACCATGATAATACATCACCCAATGATGGCCTAGGAGTCTACCAAGACCCTCTTCCCCACCACAACAATAATCAAACCGCTTCCCAACCATCCTCCTCCAACACCATTCCTAACAACCAAACCAACAATATCAACTACAATAATGTTCTGCCTCCCAACAATAATATAGTGGGTAGAATTGATTTCAATTCTACTCATGTCGCCACAATCAAAGTCAAAAATACCACCCCCAAATGTGTTGTTACCACCTACTGCGAGTGTATAACTGTGAAGGGCCCATCCCCATCCTCCGCTTCCAGCACTTCCCAATATAACTTCCTTGACCATCTTGGAAGGACCCCTGCTCAAATCTCCATCTTGGAACTCCTTAGGACATCCACCATCCAATAGGAAATACTTGACACGGCTCTCCAAGAGTCTCATGTTCCTACTGACATACCTCCTGCCCAATTCCAAAACCTTGTCGCTCAATTATCATCATCCTATCATCTCACCTTTAGTCATGCCGACATGCCACCTATTGACCCTGCACATAATAAAGCCCTTCATATTGAAGTCCAAATTGCCAACCATAGAGTCAAGAGGGTCCTCTTGGATAATGGATCTAACTTGAACATATGTACATTAAAATTCATAAAGCTCCTAGGGTATTCAGCGACTAACTTGGAATCTTTGATTATCTTCATCAAGGCATATGACAACACAGAGAGAGAATCTGAAGACACTATATGCCTCCCTATCAAGGTAGGCCCACTCACCATGCCCACTCTATGTCACGTGATTGATCTTGACCTTCCATATAATCTCCTCCTAGGCTGACCATGGTTACATGCCATGCAAGCTATTCCCTCCACCTACCACCAATGCCTCAAGTTCCCTCATAATGGTGTGGAAGTCACTATCCCCGCCGATCAACAACCTTTTGAATACTGCAAGACTTTAGAGGTTGTTTATGATAAGCAATTCTATTTCCCGAGCACCTATGGGGATCATGTCAAAGATCCCTCATCCACTCCATCCTAATCATCATTCACGCTGCACGTCACCATTGAACAATCACAAGCCTCCACTTCATCTTCCACCCATACCCCTCAAAAGGTCAAGATCGTAGACAAAGGGTGTGGCAAGTAGGAGCTTCACAATGCTTTCCATGTGGGACAATTACTATTGTCCCCTCTCCCTCATGGTCATCATCTTCTGAAGAAGGAAAAAGAATAACAACACAGGATCAATGATAAAATTCCCTTTGTACCAGCACAAGTCTCTAGAGAAAAAGTTAAAGAAACAACTCTAAGTGATTTGTTATATCGTGATGAAACTACCCCAGCACCTATCAATCTAGAATACTTCAAAGAAAAATATCTTGTACCATTTCAAATTTGTACCAAAATGCCTTACCATGGAACAAGACTTGGCACCGATGAACAAGGTGTTATAGAACCCATACCGGTTGATCCTACATCTCCCAAGAAATATGCTCAATACTTCAGTTTAGGACATGCTCTATGGACTGTGACATTTCATGGACCTGCTAAAACCTCGGTACAGATAATGGAATCCTCTTCTAGTGTTGAAAACATTACCTCAAGTGTCATCATATCTTCATGTGAAGATTTGGATCTTTCTTGCATCTTCCCTGACAATGTCATCTTCATTATTGACCCCCCTCGTTCATCTCGAACTTATTGCTTGGGATTATCAAGGACCTCTGCCTATCGACGTATATTCAAATGACAAGGCTCTCTCAGCATTTCTAGAACTCTGTAACACCTCACAATATGACATATGCTTGCACACTGATGCCTATTTTGGGGAAGAGGAGATCCTTAGTCCAAGAAAGCAAAAATAAAAAAAAATAGAAATTTGTCCCCTAGTGAAAAGCTCTCTGAGGCACTTTCAGACACAAAAAAGAAAAATAAAGATGTATCTCCTAGTGAAAACCTCTCTGAGGTACTAGAAGATGAGGATCTTAATCTTCCTCCCATACCATCTCACTAGCAAGAGCATTCCAACATTCTAATTGAAGGCACACAAGAAATCAACCTCGGCACGCAAGAATCACCTAAGCTCACACATCTAGCAGAAAGTCTCAGTACGGAAGAAAAATCCAATATCTCCATAGTGCTTCATGAAACACCTGATGTGTTCACTTGGTCCTATGCTGATATGCTAGGATTGGATATGTCTTTGGTTGTTCATCATCTTGTGGTACATCCTGACGCAAAACTTGTTAAGAAGAAACTCAGAAAAATGTACCCTCAAGTTGCCTTGCTCGTTGAAGAAGAGCTACAGAAATTACTAGATGTTGGCTTTATTCTCCCTATTGATTATCCAGAATGGGTCTCCAATATTGTGTCAGTTGCTAAGAAACCTGGGGGCATCCGTTGTTGTACAGACTTCTGAGACCTTAACAAAGCATGTCCCAAAGATGATTTTCCACTCCCTAACATTGACATGATTGTAGATCTCACAACAGGACACGAGATGCTCTCCCTCATGGATGGCTTCTCTGGATATAACCAAGTTAGAATTGCCCCTAAGGATCAACACAAAAAAGTTTTTACCTATCCTTGGGGCACATAGTGCTGGCAAGTCATGCCCTCTAGTCTAAAGAATGTAGGGGCAACCTATCAACGTGTAATGACTACTATTTTCCATGACATGATACACAAAATAATGGAAGACTATGTGGATGATCTCTTGGGAAAATCTAGAACAAGGGAAGAGCACCCTGTGATCCTACGCTAGATCTTTGCATGGCTCAGAGAATACAAGCTTTGCCTCAACCCCAAGAAATGTGTCTTCGGTGTAACATCAGGTAAACTCTTGGGGTTTATTGTCTCCCATAGAGGCATCAAAGTAGATCCTACTAAAGTCACTGCCATAATAGAAATGCCTCCTCCAAAGTTGCTCAAACAACTCTGAAGTCTCCAAGGCAAACTATAGGCTATACGAAGATTCATTTCTCAACTTGTAGACAAATGCCATCCTTTTCCCCATTTACTTCGCAAAAATGCACACTTTAAGTGGGATCAGAATTGTCAACAGGTGTTCCACTACAAGGAGTATCTTGCTTCACCATCGATCCTAATGGCACCTATCCCTAAAAATCCCTTGTTATTATACATATCAGCAACTTTAGTGGCACTGGGGGCACTCTTAGCACAACAGGATGATACTGGCCATGAGAGAGCTATATACTACATCAGCAAGACTTTAGTTGGATTTGAGCTTAATTAGACCCCCATGGAATGCGCATGTCTAGCTATTGTTTTCTTCTCTCAAAAGTTATAACACTACATGCAAAGTCATTCTATTAAGCTCATACCTAAAGTTGATCCTCTTAAGTACCTCCTTTCCAGAACTACACTCACAGGGAGAATGGCGAAATGGGTCATGTTGTTGAGTGAATTCGATATTGAGTATGTTGATAGAAAAGCAATCAAAGGATAGGTTGTAGCAGATCAGCAGGCCGAAGCACCCCTCATAGATTATCAACCACTATCCATTGACTTTCTAGATGAGTCCATTCTAACCATGACAGAATCAACACATTGGAAACTATACTTTGATGGATCCTTCACTAATCACGGTTTAGGAGCAGGGATACTGTTGGTGACCCTGCAAGGCGATTACATGCCCAAAGAGTACAGACTTTCTTTCCCCTGTATGAATAATGTAGCAAAATATGAAGCTCTGATCATTGGTCTCAAAACAGTCATGCAATGGAATATCTTATAGCTACAGGTCTATGGAGACTCTTAGTTGATCATCAAATAAGTGAATCATGAGTTTACCACAAAGGATGATAAGCTAGTACCCTATAATCAAATGGTTGATGAATACAAACTATTCTTCACCTACATATAGTTTGAGCAGGTACCTCACCTTCACAACACTATCGGTTCACTTCTGGACATGCCTCCTAATAGCCACCAATGTGAGTTTCTTGTGGAATAGCTCCTAATGCCAGCATATCATGTCACTGAGTTAGAATTCGTCTGTGAGATTGTTGGTCTAGAAAATTCCTGGTATCATGACATTTACACCTACCTCCAACATCACACTTTCCCTCCTGAATCCACCCACAAACAACAATAATCCCTCATTCACCAAGCTGCCCTCTACACTATTCTTGCCGACACCCTCTATCACCGAAGCTATGATGGCACTCTTCTTCGATGCTTAAACACAAAAGAAGCTTCCCTTGCCTTACACGAAGTCCACGCAGGTATCTGTGGAGTGCACACAAGTGGAATTGTCCTAGCCAAGAAGCTCTTGCATACCAGATATTATTCACCTACTATGGAACATGATGCATGTGCGTACGTGAAGAAGTATAAGCCATGTCAGCAGCATAGAGATCTCATTCACACTCCTTCTCAGGTATTGCAACCTATTACTACACCATGGCCTTTCTCTCAGTGGGGCCTAGATCTCATTGGAAAAATCCATCCATCCTCCTCAAACGGACACAAATTCATAATCACCACCACTGAATACTTCACTAAGTGGGTCAAAGCCATCCCTCTTACTTTCACCACAGGAAACCAAATCGCCAAGTTTATCCTTTACCATATCATCTATCATTATGGTATCCCATCCACGATTGTTACTGACAACGGTAAACCTTTCAAAAACCATGATGTTCGGGACCTTTGTGAACAATTCCACATTCAACATCATTGGTCTACTCCATATTACCCACAAGGCAACAGATAGGCTGAGGCAACTAATAAAACCCTACTCAAAATCCTTAAGAAAGTTATCAATGAAATTGGTCATGATTGGCACCTCCATATCCATCTTGCCCTCTGGGCCTATCGCACTAGTATCTACACACCCATAGGTGCTACACCATATTCCCTTGTCTTTGGAGTAGAAGCCATCCTACCAATCACGATCGAATTGCCCTCCTTGTACATCTCCTTGCGTAATGTCATAACTGATGAAGAATACCATGTTGCATGCCTCCAAGAGCTCGAGTTGTTAGATGAACGGCACCTCAATGCCCTTAATCACCTCCAAGCATACCAAAATCGGCTTCACAGATCCTATAACAAGAAGATCCGTGCTAGGGAGTTTGTAGTAGGAGATCTGGTCCTGAAAGAAAATAAAAGGAATCTATCTGAGTGAGAAAAGAAAGTAAATTTTGAGCCTAATTGGCTAGGACCCTACATTGTCACTGCAAAGTATGGCTCTGGAGCATATCACCTCTCCATCCTTGAAGGAGAAGAACTAGAGGAGCCAATGAATATCATTCACTTGAAACAGTTCCACAGTTAGTTCGCTGAATACTCCATGTCAAAAATACAAAAAAATAAAAAAATATATAAAAATTACAAAAATAGTAAAGAGAAATAATTTGTCCTATGGTGAAAACCACTCTTTGTGGTGCCTTGGATAAGTACCATGATGAAAACCTGTGTGCAAGCATCATGTGTAGGTACAATCCAGATCCATTGTTCAAATCACCTTCCCATTTTCACTCGCACTACCCACTCCACTTATCCCCTCATCTGAGCTTTAGAATAAACCCATCATCTGAGCTTCCATTGTCCATCATTCCCAACATACCCCTCATCTCCCAAAAACTTAATTTCCATCTTTCTGCATCACCATTACATCACTCGCTTGACCCTCCTAATCATCCATAACCTTGGTCCATTTAATGTTTTCTCCATGTCACACCCTTTACTACACCAACGCCATTCTCTACCTATTGTAGTTTTTATACCATGATACCCATTGACAAACTAACATCCACATCATCTACACCACACCTCATCATTCCACATGAACCAACCCCTATCCTTACATCATCAAGTCTCCCAGAACTACATGTCAACACCACCCGCATTGTAATGTGCCTTGATCCCGTGGATATAGGGTATGTAGGCAGTCTGGAATACAAAGGAAGTATCTAGTACATAGATACATACAATGCACCCATCCAACCCATTTGGATGGTCCCACTTTTCTGAGCTTATTGATTACACTTGACCTACAATCAATATAATTGTTAGGCATCTCATCAAACCATAACACTCTCATGAAAAATATTTCACCAACATATTAGCTTTTCCATAACTCGCAACACGCATCCCTCTGCCTATCTTTAGTTTAGTTTAGTCCATCATTGATTCTTGTCCTAGGATGCATCCTTCCTACAATGGACAAAATCATCGCATCTTCCATCCATCGTTTAGCAAGAGATACAATGGCTATGTGTTTTGGGTCAGTTAGTCTTTTGGTCTTTGATTTTTATCTTATGCATCATTCTTGGACTATGTCAAAGTTGCCTTGATCTCATTATATCATGGCAAGTGGTGAACAATCTAGAATGGGGCATGGTCATTGCTTTGGTATGTCGTGCTTCTGGTAGGTTCTCATTACTCCGTATTAGTATTCATACCTCATGGATCATAGGGTCAGTTCTAGCATATTGTTCCCCTTCTGCATCTAAGGTTCTTCATACCTCTGGTGCATTAAGAACTTATGCTATGAGTCCTCTTCCCTCATCTAGATGAGGTTGTACTATTATGGGCATGGGTGGGTTCATCATATTATTTGTAGAGTCAAGTCCTATGAATGGATGCCTTGTCACCTTGGTTCCACATACCCTGGTACATAACATCTCATGCTATATCAATAGTAGCACTCAATTTGATTATCATTGGTAGAATATCTTAACATGACATTGTTCCTTGCACTTGCATCTACCCTCATCACCCTATTCCTCTCTTGTTGTCTCAAGATTAATTAACACTTACATTCCCATTCCCCCTATTTTCTACCATTTACTCATTTCCCATCATTTTGTGACCATTTTCAGGGTTCTATTAATGTGTCATGATCACTTGTCATCCTGCATCACAAATACGTTAGCATATATCACCACATAACATATGCGCATGACCACATCATTCATAATATTTAAGTTCACCTATCATAAATTACATATGCTCCATCCTGCATCCAAACACATGTCAAGTCATATCTCCATCATCACAAACATATACATATCAAATAACATCACAAGCATATAATTGATCATCATACATCCATGCATCCATCATATATATATATATATATCGTAACATCTAAATGCATCATATAAGCACATCCATAAATGCATCCAATCACAAATACCACAACATAAATTAATGCATCCATCCATAAACATAGTCCATCGATCGAATAGTTCATCTCATATATCTATCAAAATGTGATCATGATACAAAATGTGGTCCTCAAACCTATCAAAAGATAGTACATGTATACATCATGCCCCTAGGCGGAGTTGTCCCTACCTGACTTAGCTAGTCCTGAGTCTCTTTGACATAGGCCCTCCATGTCCTGCTGGCCTACCTGTCTCGGTGCCAATGGAGGTGACATTTGTGCTACTGCTAACACCTGTGATGGAGAGGGCTATAGAATTGACCTCTCCAATCATCCTGTCCTCCTAGAACTAGAAGCCCCAGATCGACTATGGTAACTGGCTCTCTGTCCTGCAGACACTATAGACTCATATACTGACCTGTAGTGTTGCACCTCCCTAGTGACTTCCTCTAACCGCTACTGCATCATCTCCATCATCTCTCCCATCCCTAACCCCAATGTCTAACATGCCTAATCTCTCTCCTGTGCATACTGCTGTGCTAACCCTTACAACTATGTCACCTATGCCTGTAATCCCATAACCTGTACCTGTGCGGTGCATATCTCTGCCAACTCTTCCTATAACTGGACTATCTGATCATCCCGTCGCTGCACCAAAGAATGTAATCCTAACACATCTGCCATATCCCTGATCTATCCTTGTAGCTGGGTCACCAATCCCTCTAGCTGCACTACTTTCCCCTCTCGTTAGGCTATCTGCACCTATAATTAGGCTATTTGCTCTTGTGCTCAGGCTAACTCTGATCCATCTACATCATCACCACCAGTTGCATCACCTCCGCCATCACCTCCAATATCTATATCCATCCCAGCTACCTGTGCATCCTCCTCATCATCCTCATCCTCATCCTCCTTCTCATCCTCATCCATCCCCTCTGCCTATGCCTCATTCTCATCATCATCCTCATCATCATCATCCTCCTCATCACCCTCATCCCCATCCTCATCATCATCATCCTCCTCCTCTCCCACTGCCTCTATTGGCGCTACAACCCTATGGGAACTATGAGTCTCACTGGCCTCTATCGAGCCCACCACTCATCATATGCTACTGTAGTCCCTGCATCCACTACATCTCGTCTATCATCCCATGCCTGTGGCTGAAGCCCCTCAAACCCTGCTATGACCATCTCTGCATTAGGCACTAGCCCCCACCACTGATGCTCATCTCGTATCCGTTCAAACCTCACCTCCACCTATGGCACATCCTACACTAACCCAAACTATCGCTGCACTCACTTTGGTAGGTATCTGTCTATGATCATCTCTATCTACCCCATCAAGTACCGTGACAGCATCACATAACCTAGCTGATCATCATCATTTGACCACCTCTCCACCTTCCTCTAAGGTCACCACATGAACTCCACCATCTCATCTATCACATGTCTCCAATATCCCATGTTTCCCAACTGTTACAGCAGATGTCCTCTATATGCGTAAAAAATGGTTGATGTCGTGGCCTATCTCTCACTGTCAGTGGCCAAGTCACTGGCATATGCTCCCATGCCCAGATATGCAGCAATGTCACCCCACAGCCCAGGCTTCCTAATCGCTTGTATACCACTGAATACATGTCATGATACAAATGGGCCAGTATACATAGGCCCCATGCATACACCACTCCATCAGTCAACATCCGATGTAATACCTCCCCCCAGCCCACAGGGAATCTGTGAGATCTCTTGTCAGAAACCAATGCCCCTACTATCAACCCTGCCAAAAATAGAGCCAATGAATCTAACCCCCTCTCCATCGCTATTTGATATACCATCTCTATCCTGTCTGCTGAGTACGACACCTACCTCAGGGCAAACACCTGGTCTAGATACTCTCTCCCATGTCCATGCCGATAAACCACTCTCTCTCCATGAAGGGGGACCCATAGAATCCTCCGCACATCCTCTAATATCATAGTCGCCTCCCCTGTTAGAAACAGGAAGGCACACTGCTCCGGCTGAAATCGCTCCACCACTGTTGTCATCATCGCCCTATCCACTCAAATCTGTGGCATATTCAATATGTGATCTAGTCCCAACACACCTAACACAAACCTGTCAGCCCAGTTTAGCTCCTCCCAAAGCCTGAATGTGGGCGGTCGCCTCTCTCGAGACTGAAGAACACCCCTGTCTCCCTGCATCCCCCCAAACACATCATCATGTCAGTTCATGTCATCATTGCATGCCTACGCCCCCCTGTCGTGCTTTCTAAGTCACTCCTCCTTTGACCTCGCAGCCTAAGTCGAGCAAACCACCCCTCTCCCATCTCTGATTAACCTTGCCTATTACCCCCCGCCCCTCGAGCAACACCTTCCCTATCCATATTAAACCCCCCCACCCTCATGCCCCGCGTCGGCCACAAATTCCCCCCCGCTCCTCACGCCCCATCTCCCCTCCCCTCATCGCCCCAAACATATAAAAAAAAAATATTAAAAACCTCATTAAAAATCAAATCAAAAAATACAAATAAAAAAAATCAAATAATAAAAATCAAATAATAATAATAAAAATCTAAATCAAAAATTAAAAAATTCAAACATTAAAAATTACAAATTAAAAATCAAATATGAAACATTAAACAACACAAATAAAAAGTCAAATATTCAAATAAAAATAAAAATCAAATAATAATAATAAAAATCTAAATAAAAAATCAAACAATCAAAAATCAAAAATTCAAAAATTAAAAATTACAAATTAAAAATCAAATATGAAATATTAAACAACACAAATAAAAAGTCAAATATTCAAAAAAAAAAATGGCACCCAAAGGGCGCCACCATCTACACTAGAGCCCAATGGGCACTTCCCCGTTCCCCTGCCCCTTCTAACTCCCTACCCCCCCCCCCCCCCCCACGACCCCTCTCCTCCCTACCCCCCCACACGACCTCCCTACCCCCTCTCCTCCCTACTCGTTGCCCTTCCTTAACTCCCTATCGGCTAACCCTCTCCCCTGATGCCGTGCATAATATGTGCTTCCTGCCCCCCACAGTGTCTAAGAGGCACCTTTCCCTAGATCCGCGCCCTATCAGCATTGATCTCTGCTCCACATGCCTGTTAAGCACCAAAATCTACCCCCCTAACTAAAAAATTTCCAACCACAAAAATAAATAAATAAAAACAATCACATTAAAACTTCAAAATCATAAACACATAAATAAACAAACCCATAATCAACAATTTTAAAATTCAAACCCCCAAAATGTACAGAAATATACAAAAACATAATAAAATAATAAAAAACAAAAAATAATAATATCTTAAAATCATAAAACACAAAACTTATACAACAATTTTCAAAAAATAAAATTTAAAATAAAAATAAAATAAAAAAACCCATAACAAAATTTTCAAAAAATCCTTAAAAAAACCCATCAAGTCCAAATAACACAAAAATGTCCAACAAACCCAAAAACACAAACACAAAATTTTCAAAAAAAATTTCAAAAATTTCTCAACCCATTTGCCCATGTTACGTGCTAATTCCCCTTTTACCCACCTAATACTATAAACCCAAGCCCTTCCCCCACAAACGCATTTTCCTAAACCCCCCATTTACCCTAACACAGCTACCATTACGTCAAATCAAACCAAAATCACAAGGCAAGTTTAAAACCACTCACCGGCTCGCCTACCGCTACTAGCCGCACGTACTCCCGCACCCACTCCACTTGGTGCTCCTCTAGAGGAATCCCCGCCATCACTCCTCTTCCCTTCTTTTCCACCTCCACAATCACCAAAAAGTAAAATGAGTTTTTTAGCTCTCTTTTTACTTTTTAACCCACTCCACTTTTTCTTTTTTCACTTCTTTTTATCTTTTTCTCACTTCTTTTTATCTTTTTCATCCCACTTTTTATCATTTTCCCTCCTTTTTCCTCCATCCACTTCCATCTCCACCTCTTTTTTTTCTATTTCTTCACTATTTCCGTCATTGCTTCCCCGTTCTTTAGTCTTGGGACACCCTTTTTCACCCCTTTTTGTCGTTTTTCCTCCTTTTTCAAGAAATCGCCGCAAAATTTATTTTTTCCACCAATCTCTCGAGGGGGCGTCATCTCACCACCCATTCAACTTCTTTTCACCCATCGGGGCGTATTTATAAAAACAAATTATATTCTTTGATATCCCGTCAACCTACTAACCGCAACAGTCGTGACACCATATCAAAGAGGGGCAAAATGTAGACACCTGAAAATGGTCACAACCAACTCCATCCACTCACGCATTCAACCCTAATCCACCCGCATCACTTCATCCAATCCGATTATTAATTAAATAATTTTTAATTATTTAATTTATTTATTTTGCACCTTTATCATGTCATAAAAATCAATTCTTCTACTATAGTTTGAAAATTAAATATTTTTGACTATAGTTCATCCTAAAAATTAAATAAATTATCATATTTATTTAATTCCCTATTTTGTGCACTTTTGATTACTTTTTGTAATCATGATTATTTTCTTTTAACCCATGTGCACATGAATTAATTTTAATTAATTCCTTGTTACAAACCCCCATGTTCTAGAAGTCCACTTGCCATCCAATGTACACACATGTACATGACAAGTGGTACTTTGGAAGCATGGGCAAATCTTCCAAATTGAGTCCATTTGTCCTCTTTCTTCCACCCCACTCCATGTGTCACTATTCATCTCAATTTAAAATTCCATGTGGCACTATTTGAACACTATTTCTCTAAATTTAAATTCCACTTGTCCTCTCCATGGAATTTAAAATTCATCACAAAGTCCAAGCCTTACCTTTTCATAAATGATTCCTTACATGTCATACACCTACTTAATCTTGGCCATCCATCCATTCAAACTTGCATTCTAATCCATTGATCATTCCTTGAATCTTGGGGCATCCTTCTCATCCAATCCAATCATGCCATTTGTCTAGTTCTTCTTGCTTGAGGATCCTCAAGCAATCTCAAGCATTGATCCTTTAAATTGATCCTAGCCCTCTAATCCTATATCCAAAAATCTATAAATTGAGGCCTCCACCTCCCATTTAGAAGAAGCCATCATATGCAAAGTTACTCTGTCAATTTGAGTGCTCACATCTATAGCTCTTAGTGCAATTCAACTAGCTTATCTTAGTTTATTATCCATTTATGGCATATCATCACTAGTTTTCTTAGATAGGGTACATGATTTAGTATAAAAGCATAGTAGTGATTTAGTCCAATCTTGAGGTCCCTTGGACTTGAGATTGGATGCATTTTAGGTGTAATTTGCATCCATTTTAGGTATCATCTTCATAGGTAGACAATTTTATTTATCAAGCCACTAAAAGCAATATCCATAGGACACTAGAAGGTAGCTCCAAAATTTGAAAGGCCAAAAGGCTTTTTCACATAAGCAAAAGTTCCCCATTCAGTAGTAAAAGTAGTCTTATGCTAGTCCTCTTCTTTTAGCAGAATCTGATTGTACCATGAGAATCCATCCAATAAGGAGAACCTTTCCACTCCCTCTATTGTTTGGAGAATCTATTCCATTGAAGGAAGAGAATAATCATCCTTAAGAGATGTTTGATTTAAGTCTTGAAAATCAACACAAAGTTTAATTTCACCATTTTTCTTCTTGATTGGGACCAGATTTGACACCCACGTTGAATGCTTGATTGGAAAGATGATTTTGGATTCAATTAATTTCTTGAGCTCTTGGGACATGATGGATTCAATTTTTGGGTTTACAGGCCTTTGTTTTCTTTGAACTAGATTCAATCCCTCAACCAATTCTATTGTATGCTAAACTATCTAATTGTTATAACCCCAAAGATCTTCATAATTTGAAGCTATCACCTTATCATGCTTGTTGCATAAAAAATTAACATGTCTCCCTCATTCTGAGTAGTAACATTTCCTATTTTGATTTTCTTTCCATTACTGACCTCTAACCCAGAATAATCATCTTTATTCGCTACAAACCTTCTTTTGTCCAATTTTACATCATCATAATAAAAAAGACTCTCTAGTGTTATCAATCCCTTGGGAAGTTTATTCGACTTCAATTGAACTATCTAGTTGCCATAAGCTTCTTCAATTTTGGGTTGGAATTGGTCAGCAAACTCACCTAATTGTTGCATAAATAAATAAATTTGAGCATCACTCTCAAAGACTTGCTAGTGATCTCCATTATCCAGGACAACTGGCTGAATAATCATCTTTACTACATTTTCATTGACCCAAAGATCCTTTGCCAAGTTGATCTATGCCCCAATTTGTGCCATCCTATCAGCGTTAATGTTTTGAGTCCTTGGGATTACTTGAATATTAAAAGCATCAAACCCTTCAATAAGATCCCACACTCAGTAACGATAAGATCTCATTCTAACATTCTTAGCCACTGCCATTCCTCAAACTTGTTTGATCACCAATTTAGAGTGCCCAAACACTTTTAATTGTTTGATTCCTAGTTTGTTAGCAAGGTTTAAGCCATGGACTAAAGATTCATATTTTGCTTCATTATTGAAACAACCAAACTGAAAATAGAAAGCTTTGAGAATCTTCTCTCCTATGGGTGATACAAGACATACACCAATCCCTGAATCATTTCTACATTCCATCAAAATTTAAAGTCCAAAGAGTAGAACCTTCCTCTATGACTTTCTCTTTTTCCCTTGATACACTCGCCACTTCTGGAATCAGAGGTTCCTCTTTAAAAAATCACATATGTCCCTAACCCAGTGGAATCATAATTCCCAAAAGGTTCATTTTGTATATCTTCTAATAGAAGCACCTCTTCCTTTTCATTTCTATCACTTAGTACATCTTCTTCATCAAACATTTCCATGTTGAGCCTCTCATCTTTAGTGATCATAGCATGTGTTGCTTCAAAAATTGCCATCACTTCTTCAGTAATATGTTTTTTATGCAATGGTTTTGATAACACCTTCATCTTGGAACCATATTTGGTTCTTAGAATTAGATGATACCAATCTAAAGAAAGATAACCCTTAATTTGGGTTGTAACATCTCTAGATAAACGTAAATCAAAGACTTGATGGATATCTATTACAAAAAACTTCTTGTAGAACAGTGATATTTGGACATGCATACAATGTAAGTGGAAGTTCTTTGAGAAATCCTATTATTTGGACTTTCTTCCCATCTAATTGCATCACCCCGTTTGGGCATCACAATGGCACTTGTGCCTGAGTTAATCATTGAATTGTGTAGTAGTTTCTTAGCCACTATGAGAGTCAAATAAAAGGGTGTAGGTTTAGTCTTGCCTACCTCTACCTTTAAAATCACAAGATAAGCTATCGGGTTTGGCTAAGAAGTCTTTGGTCGTTCTTCTGTCAATCCTTTGTTTCTTCTAGTACTTCCCACATGGATTGTGGTCATTAGTTTTTCCTGCTCATTTAGTGCTTCTTGAAGTAGATTCTTTTTCTCTGAGATGGATAAAACATCAAATATCGAAACATTAGTAGGTTCGGGCTCTTCAATTGCTCCACTACATTCAATGGACCAGATAGTTGTGATCTATGGAGATACCCAAGATATTTCATCCTTTTGGCTGATTGACTTGGAAAACCATAACTCAGTGCTACTACATAAGTATCTTGCTTTGATAGTTGTGAGTGGGTGTCCTGAATCACTGGACTCTTCTTGAATATAGCCTCAAGTTGTGGTGTGATTTATGGAGTCTCAACAATCCTCCTCTTCGACTGAGTATAGTAATCAGACTGCACTTGCAGAGCTTTTGAAGTGGAAGCCTCATTTGCTAAGACCATCTTTTCTTCTTCAACCCATGAAAAGAGCGCATGTTCTAAGGAAATTTTTTACTCTTTCTCTATAGACATTTCTTGCATTTGAGCTACTAGGACTACATTTTGTATGCTAGGTGATTGGTATTGATATTGTACTAGTGGCATTTCTATTTGCATTGCTTGTCTTCTCTACTCTGCCACCTTTTGATGCAAGTTTCCCCTAGGACAATCTTTGGGCATATGAGTGTTATTGCAAGGAAAACACCAAGCATTCGATTCCTTTACCAAATTATTCTGACCCGTGACTAATTCTCGATGAGAGTTAGGCACAATAGTTTGCAATGGTGTCAGAACTGAGATAATTTGATTTGATGGTTGAGATGGACCTAGCCCCTAGGATCCCTAGTAATGATTAGGCTATAAGGAGGTTTGGCTCCTTGAAAACTCTGGTAAGGGGGCCTTGGATAAGTGGCTTGTTGTCTTTTTAGGTTTATAGTTTCATTTGAAAAGCTCCACATGATATTCTTCATATCTTCCATTTCAGATGCCTAGGGCGCTCATACTAAGGCTGTTGGGGCTTGAGATGTAAGATAGACATACTTTGAAGGGCTAGACTGTGGCAAGTTAGGAACCTTTGCTTGAGCAGGTATGGACAACTCAAGGAATACAGGCATAAGGGGGTCTCGAAGGAAGTTTCCTAGCATCTATCAAGTTGTTCTCAACTCTTATAGCTAAATCATAGGTAGTTAGAAAAGTCTATCCTCCTAGTGATTGAATCATAACTGCTATATCTGAATTAAAATCCTTTAAGTAAAAGACAATTTCCATACCTGCTTGGGGTTGGGCTGCCACTAGAATCCTTTGCCATGTCTTTTGGAATCTCATGTTGAAATTTGTAATAGCCTCTTACGAAGCTCTTCTGATAGTAATCAATTGTTTCAGCATGGATGACCTATCTCCTTTCTCATTGAATCTGTTGAAAAATAGATCCCCCAATTGATCCTGTGTGGTGATAGAATTCAGTTGAAGGGACCAATACCAGTCTAGAGCCCTCCCTTTGAAAGATGCAGTGAGTAAACGCAAAGCCACATTCTACTCTGTTACATGATGCACTTTGCACACATCTACCACATCTTGTAAATGTTCAGCTGGAGTCTAACTCTTCTCATGTGAATTTGGGGACTGCCTTTAGAGCATTGGCCAGGATAGGATCCCATGTATCTGGGGTGGTTGGGGAAAAGCGGACTACCATTATTCCAATTGAAGAAGTTTCTAGGCAATACTAGTGCAGCCATCTGTACTATCGATATGTCTGATCTGGTTGTCCTCCTTTAAGTAATAGTGACTAATGGTGGAACTAGAAGTCCTAGGTTACTGACTGAATGAGTCCTCGTAGTAGGTCCTTGGCTCATGTGATCATACCTCTAACTGGGCAACTAAAATTTGTCCCACCAGACATGCCAAAAACTATTGATGATTAATTTTTCATATAACCAACAACAATGGGAAATCTGAAAAATGTGGGACTTGATTTAAGAGATAACCTCATGATTTTATAGGAGTCGGCTCCTACTAGAATCTTTAATGTGTAGGAAAGAGAAAGAGATGTTGAAGAATAAACAACCAAAAATAGAATTTGATCTATGGCAATGCACTAAAAATGATCTTAGACTTTGGAAACAAAAGAGGCACAATGCATCCAACTACTAATAATAACAAATGAATTATAACTTTCAAAAGAGCATACATGCATGATTTTGCAACTAATTGTGAACGTTATTATTTTGAGAGTAGATCACATAGGCCAAAATACTTCATATATGACAAATAAGAATCTAGAAACAAATTAGCACAGAATGTCATCACTCTTCATTGTTGATCGGAGAACAAAGTGTACAAGGCCAAAGTTTGCACAGGCATACAATATTCAATCCTTTGTGAGAAATGCTCATCAAGGCTCTTTGACTCTTATTGTTCTATTCCCATTTCTCTCTATATCAATAACAACAATCATAGATCTATTTAAACCAATCTCCAACTAGAGATTCTGAAAGAAGATCAACAATTACACAAAACTAACTAAAACTTCAAAAAGCATTAAAATGGTGATATCAGTTCGATCTATAGCTTAGATATTCTTTGGCCCTACATGAAGCATGAGATTCTACATGAAGAAAGAGACTCCAACCAATAGCGCAACAGGAAATACAAGTCAGAATCATTTCGCCCTTAAAGATGCACGGTTATGCCACATGGCCACTTCTCTCCTTCCTCTATCAGGACCCACCAAATGATGCCTAATGTCGACACATTGAAAGCTCTTATGGGACCCACCAAAATGTTCATTGTTTACCTTTCAAAACTTTATCTTATGCGCGGTGATGCCACCGTAAATCCTGAGCCAATGGCGTAACAAAAATTGTTGTCAGAACTATCAATCTTGAAAAGGCGCCAAAAACAAACACATGGACTCCACTTTTAATGACCCAACGAATAGCGCACAAGGAAACTCTTCCAATATTTGACAGTCTAGAATGATGTGCGGCCATGACACGTGGGAGGCTTTAACCAATGGCGCAAAAGAACCTTAGCTGCGACTATCAAAACTTCAAGAGATGCGCGATTGTGACACGTGGAGCTCCCTTCCAATATTGATTCCATAAGAAACTTTGACGGGAAAAAGAACCATCACCGACTCTTTAGCGCCTAGGCTCTTGTTTGATATTTATCCATTGTTTCTATTGATGCCTCATAATGCGCACCAACATATACACTACCAAAATTGAATCCTGACCCATCACCTTATCAAAATAAATAACACAACAAAATGGAGGGTTTTTGCTCTACACACACTAAGCGTAATTGTTTTTACAGGCATATACAACATTAGTGAAGATTTGGGTAGTGAAGATTTGGGAAGTGAAAAAGTAGTGGTGGGATGGGTGGAACTTGACAAAGTGATCAAAGCTATTAAAAGGACAAGGAAGTCCCCGAACTATGTAGTCATCACACACCAGAAGAAGAAAATACATGTACAATAGAAAAACCATATGTTGTTGAAACTTTTACCTCATCTATGATTAGTACAAGCACAAGATAATGGGCTAACTATTGCAAGACTGCAAGCAAACTACACCAACCATTTTTGCAACCATCTTTAGTGATACAACCCAAATACCTATTGTATTACCTAAACTATTGTTTCTTCCATTTTACTTTACAGTGTTAATGGACAAATCTCTATACTTTAAAAAATAAAAATAAATAAAAACAAAACAAAACACACACACAAAAAAAAACACTTTCTATGTAAAATATATAGCTAATATTATTATACCTTAATTTTATTGTAATGATGAAATAAAGCAATAGGTTATCCCTTTCACACCATTTCATAGCTCTATGTATTAGCTTTTCTACTCATAGTATTATTGCAATGATATTACACTTTTATCTTGTCACCCTAACATCGCACCAACATCTAATTTATTGAATTAAAGTTGATTATAAGCCAAAAGTCATCTATTTGCTTCCCCTACAATAACTCTACTTAAATATTATCCAGTTCAATGGTCAAATAATCAATAGTAATTTTACATGCCATCCATACTGAAAAATAGAAATGTTTTTATTGGCCAAAATTTATCTTTGACCATTGAACTGAATGGTGTTTAAGACGGCAGCGGCTACGGGGCATTCAGAATGGCCATTTAACAGCATTTGACCTTATTTATTAATTAATTGAAATTCAGAATACAACAGTATTCTGAATTTCAATTAATTAATAAATAAGGTCAAATGCTGTTAAATGGCCATTCTGAATGCCCCGTAGCCGCTGCCGTTTAAGACACTGTACTTAAACATCATCCATTTCAATGGTCAAACAATCAATAGCCAATTTACACCTCATCTATATCAAAAAGTGGTAAATATCTGTCCTATTTTTATTAACCAAAAATTGACATTTGACTATGAAGTCGTGATATTTAAGAATACCATGTTTAAGAACAACTCACCTCAATTTCTAGTATAGAATCGAATCTGTTTAAAAAAGAATTGCCTGAAGTTGCCCAAATTTCCTTCTTAGAAATAATGTACGGGACGGTGCACATGCACTCTGAGTTCAATGGAATGCACTCCCCTTTCACGTTTGAAAATTTGCGTTATAAAAATCTGGCTTTTCCCATTTAACACATTTGGTCGGTGTACCGTGGAAATGTACAAAATGCATTACTGGCGACAACGAGAGGCCGCCCAAACGACTGTCTCAAATCGCCGTGGAAGAACAGGCCTGGCATGAGGTACGTCATGGACAACGTCATCAACTATGTCATCAACTACGTCATAAGAATGGATGGTAGTCGATTCCGTTCATATTTCCATCGTATGGTGGGCCCAAGGTGGCCTGGAATTTCAAGGCATTTATCATGAGAGACTATGCCGTGCAGCAAGTCATCATCCTCGTTAACCCTATATTTTTGTTTGGTTAATTTGTTAAAAAAAAAATATAAAAGTGGTATCAAATCAAACAAGAGACTGATTTGTTGCCAAGGTTGAATGTTGAATTTAACTTTTTTTAATTGTTGGGGAAGAAGATTTTTAAACTATTTTGCATTTGTTTGATGGGATGTGTGTATTATAAAGGTTGCAAATAGGATCTTGTCAAAGTACTCTTTGTTAGAAAAAATAATGTTGTTGACTAAATTTATGTGGTGAAATGCATGTGAGTGCATCTATAGAGCCATGACAATGTAACTTGCACAATGTGTGTACATGTTTTAAAAACTTCTGAATTCTTAGAATATGTTTACATGTGTTGCCTATTAATTTTGGTGGGCATAATGCATGTGAGTGTATCTACTTGCACAAGGTGTGTACATGTTTTAAATACTTTTTGAATTCTTAGAATATGTTTACATGTTGTGTTGCCTATTAGTTTTGGTGGGCATAATGCATGTGAGTGCATTGAAACAACCATGACAATGTAACTTACTTGCACAAGGTGTGTACATGTTTTAAAAACTTTCAAATTTTTATAATATGTTTACATGTGTTGCCTATTACTTTTGGTGGGCATAATAAATCTATTTGTTCAAGAAGGGCACTCTAACATCAAAAGTTTGTTATAATAGTGCATTTTTTTTCCCATTCCATCATATTTGGTGTAAGGTTAACATTTTAGCAAAGGTACATACACTTTTACCATTATCATTTGATTGTTGTGTAATTCAAAAATGAAGGAGCATTGGCATTAGTAAAAGACATGAATTTACTACAAACTTGTTGAATCAAAGCCAAAAATCTTGATATATGTATGTTTTAGGTGCACTTTTTTAATTCAAGTTTTAATTTTCTTTTCTAAGAGTAATTGGGAACATGAAAGAAATAATTATTTCATGGTGTAGCAATTCTCTAATTATATTATGTATCATGTTGTACGATTGCAATCATCACAGAGTATTCAATTTATTTTGCATGAATGCTATAGCATTTGCACTCTTGTGGGGTAATCGAACTAGCAATTCTCTAAGTATGTTATGTATTATATTGTACCATGTAAAGGTTTGCTTCATAGTATACTCAAGGAATGCTATATTTACAAAAATTCTAAAGTATTTTAACAAATTCTACTATATAACTGTGTTGGTAGTTGTCATGAAGTACCAAATATAAGTATTGTTCAGGTACTTAAATAGACATTCACAAACTATTGTATGGATTTTGCGAGCATTCAAGTCTTCTAGAGATGTACAATACACATGTATCAATATACTCCATTATTTAGAATATTACTTTATTTATATTAAATTTATAGTGTACAATATAACTTAGATAGGCTAACCATTATAGAACTAACAATTATATGTACATTTCCCTATATTGATACTAATGCGATATACAATTAAGTTATAATTATATTCTATGACTCATTAAAGTATTCACAACTTATACTCTTCTATATATACTCAGTATAGAGCTAATGTTGATAAAGTAATGTTGATGGGTGTTTTTGCACACAACTTAGATAAAATACTAGGTATCTTATCTCTCTTGAAATAAATAAGATCCCAATGACTCAAAAAAAGACTACCCCCAGGTTTCTCCTAGCTAGGTCTTAAGTATGTGAAATGACTCGGTAGTTGATGTATTTTGTTGTTATCACAAGGGGACTTACAAAAAGTTTCATAAATGATGTGCTTCACAAAATACATAAAACCTTATGATAGTTTTTAGACCTACATTCTGAAAGGGTAAGTGCAAGAAGATGAGTTCACTTTTTGCCCAAAAAGTGGAAGTGTTTTTCCTATTTTTCAAAATTTGTCGTACTTGGAGTGACAATTTGAAGCACTTGCACATAAAATATTAAGATGATGTAAAAATAAGAAATGTAGGATTTTGTTTCTAGTTTTCAAATATGTAATTTTTTTTAATTCCCAGATGATGCAAGTTGGTTTTTTATTGGATGTACAAAAAGTGGTTTTTTAAAAGTCTCATGTTTTTTGCAAAAGCATGCATGTGTACGGCCAACATAATTTGACCTAAATTAATGTATTTTTCTAATTCCTTTTGTGGAAAGATTCTCAGGATGTTGAATTTTGGTCAGGATATTGTTTTGTAATTTTTTGATAAATATTTTTTTAATTAATTTTTTAATGGCCCTAATTAGTGTTTTTTAAAACTCTTTGTGTACAACCAACATAATTTGAGCTAAACTAATCAATTCACTAAATTTTTGTTTTCATCATGTAGAGAATGATATCTAGTTTGGTCAGACATAAGTTTTTTTTCAAGAAACTTTCAAAATCAAAAGTTATTAAAAAAATAGTACAACCTATGTTATTTCAAGTTTATGAGTTAGTTTGTTTGAAAAATAAATAATAAATAGAAAATTATGTTCAATAGTAGAAAAAATTACATATTTGAAAACTAGAAATTTGGGTTTTAATTTCATTAAAATATTCTAAAAAAATCATCAGCCATAGTGGTGAAACTAGTTTTTTTCTCTTGATGTTTTCATGGTCTCCTAGTTGCAGGTCCAGAGCTAAGGCTTGGGTTTCCAAGCCTAAAACCAATGCAAATTGGTAGGTTTCAAAATTTTAGAAATAGATATCCGTTATAAAGGGTGCCCATTACGAAACGATACCCGTTTTGCTTCGGGAGCCCGATCCTAAACGAGTACCCATTTTTTTCAGAATGGGTACCCATTCCAAGTGGCATTTTTCATCTGTGGGAGACTTCTGTGAAATGTATACTCAACTTCTTGCTTTAACCTGAAAGCTAATCTTATCATCTGTTTTATTAGTGTTATGATGTTTTTCCTAAGCTAATATTTCAACTTCAAAGAAAATACAAAAGATAGGGGAAGTAGAAAAGGATTTAGTGGCCCTAAGGGTGACTGCAAGTATGAACTTTGTTGTTCTAGATAGATAGATCTCTCATAAAACCAATTTTTTACTAAATAAGACAAGTCACAATTATCACAGAAGAGGTGCAATCTTTAAAGGAGTTTTAGATGTTCTAATTATGAATATTCATTAAACACCCAAATGTTTGGCGCAGCTCAATAAAATATCCACAATTAACTGAATAATAAAAAGCATATTTTTGGATTAACCATGCACAACAACTTATAGTCAACAATTTACGAATGGTATGAACATGAGATCTATCAAATATCAGAAATAACCCTTCATAAATGTAACCGAACTTTATCTAATGTGTGAAAGGACCATGAATAACCAAATTTCCAATCAATGACACATCACAAATAAGAAGTAACACTTGGAATTTGTTTGTATTTAATTAAAATTTTGGCAGAGTCTCACAATTATGTATTTCAACCCCTATTCATCATGTGTCCACCATTTTTCATCCACAAATCTTCATATCAGACCTAGAACAAGTTGGGCTCTTATGGAAGATTTTATTAGTCATATCTCAAGCTACGAATCAGGTATACAGTCATACAATTCATCCTTCATCAGTTGTATGACATTTTTGTTGGCATGTGCATCCAACGCTCCTTGTGATGTTTCGTGACATGGACTAACTACCTCTCATGGATCCTAACTCTGGAGATTGTAACAGAGATTAATACCTGTGGGTTTTGGTCTAACGACAATTGTGGTCCATTAAATTGATATCAGAGCCAGTGGTCTCAAGTTTGAAACTCCCTAGGTAACACTAGGGGGAGATTGGTGGCATGTGCATCCAATGCTCCCGTGATGTTTCGTGACATGGACTAACTACCTCTCGTGGATCCTAACTTTGGTGGTTATAATGGAGATTAATACCTATGGGTTTTGGTCTAATGGAAATCGTGGTTTGTCAATTTTCCCTTCATTTTCCATCATTTTAGCTTTATTTTTGCATGAATAGTGTATACACCTAAAAATGACATGACTCTGTCTAAATAAATATTCTTAATATTTATTTCATTCTAATTCCTCTATCAATAAATAAATAAATTTATTTATTTATTTGATTCACATTCCTACACAAAATTAAATAAAATCATTTATTTAATTAAATCCTCCAAATTCTTCTAAAGTCATTCTAAATTAAATAATACCAAATTATTTAATTAAATTCTTCTAAACTTAAGTCATCCTCTAAATTTAAATAAATCAAAATATTTATTTAAATTGTCTAATTCCTCCAAAAGTGAATTAACACCAAAAATAATTCATGCGAATCCATGTGCACACTTAATTAAATATTTTTTATATTTAATTAATTGTTCTCTCACCCACTTATCCTTTTTATCTTCTAGTTCCAATTAGTTGACTCATAAATCAAATTAGTTAACTAGTCATTCTATTCTGTTAACTAATTAATCAATTCAGTTGATTCTTCATTCTATTCTGTTAAGTCCCCTTGTTGCATGAAAGAACATGACACTTGTCCTCTTTTGATTCATGCAAATCCTCTCAAGTTTCCTCAACGATTGATCTTCTTATTCATTCTATACTATTGATCTTCTCTCTCACAAGTCTATAAATACAACCCCTTTTTCTCCATTTGAATCATCCAAGCTTTTAGTAAACTTACCCTGTAGGAATCATAGCGCACCTTTGGCACCAATCCCCATAGTTTGAGATCACCATTATTATTGCATTGTAAGAATCTCTTCATTGCAAACCTATCACAGCCGTTCTACTTTTCCATCTTGGAAAAAGCAAGGAAGTACACCTTCTGAGGGCTATATTCATACAACGAGATCAATTGAGATAAGCGACCAATGGAAGCCACGAAACAATAAGGTTTGCAAGGTAGTGTTCTTTGTGTTTAAATCTTGTTTATTTCTATTTCATTGAGATTATTGGATTATTAATAGTTTAGTACTATTAACCACATTTTCTGATAACATTTCTAGAGCCCACCATGGGGCCTTGCCCCAATCTAACTTCAAAATTGAGTTTTTGTGTGTTAGAATCCGTACACATGACGTTCCTGCACATTTGATACATTCTGCAACGCATTTACTCTCTGTTTCGGTGCATCTGTCCAAGTTGCGCATTTACTCCCTGTTTTAGTACATTTACTCTCTGTTTCAGCGCATCCAAAAGACCTGCGCATCTATTTTTTGTTTCAAAGCATTTACTCTCTGTAACTGTGCATATATAAGATTTGCACATCTATTCTTTCTTTCAATGCATGTACTCTCTGTAACTACGCATTTATCAAATCTGCACATCTGTTTACTATTTTGGTGCATTTACTCTCTGTTTCTGCGCATTTGTTTCAACGCATCCATTCTACTAGGGTTTTTGAGCTATTTTTAGGGAGATTTCTAATGCTAACACCACTTGGAAGAATATTCTTACATCCACCTTGCAGGTTAAGAGTTGGTTAGTCATATAGTTGCATTGTTAAATCTCATTTAGATCTAATTAGTAATGGAAGTAATTAAGCTTGTTCATGCAAATCTCATCTAGATCTAAATAGGAGGGAAGTAACTTGAACTTGTTGCATCACAACTTGAACATAGTCCCAACTAGAAGGATTTAAAATTGAACAATTGCTTTCAAAGTTAACAAATCTTGTGTGCCCAAATAGAGTAACTCATTTAGTTTTTTTCTTTTTAACTAGGGGGAAAGAATCAATGTTTTTCGTGAATTTGGAATGATGATAGGACTATGGTCTCCCCATAACTAGGTGATCAAAATGCCAAAATCATCATTTTGCATCTGTTTCCTTTAGAGAGGTCTGCCCTTGGAATTCCTTCCTTCCAAGCAAGATGACCTTAAGTGGTAACGAGCTAACGCCAAGCTCTTCTGATCCAATATAAATAAACTATGTTTGAGGTGAAATATTCAAGCAACAAGTGCGGATTAGTTATACTGACAGCCAACCTCCCCCAAAACCTCATAAGGTGCAACCCTTGCAGGTTGGTAGACTTCATAACGGAGAGTAGTGTTGCCGCACGTATAACCACTCGAACAGTTGTCCTTACTACACATCCATTATTTGTAGAAGCCAAAATCCCCTATTTGATGACACAGGAGAAAAACATTCTCCAGAGCTGTCCAACATCATACACTCATTCAGTGTAGAGACAGAAAAGTTCAACCCTTCGGGGGAACTATAGCTTGGTATGCATGAGAAGTGAGTACCATCGAGGGCAGCCGGTGCTACCAAGCTATTAGCTGTCCACCTTTATGCAAGTGGCTGGTATAAAAACCAATTTGGAACTCATTGAATACTATCCTTTCCTACCATAGGATTGCGCTTGCATTATTGTCAAAAATAAAAAAAGAAAAAAAAATCATAAATCATGAAAATTTTCTTTGTGTGTGATGTATCTTTTTTGCCATAATTGAAGAAACAAATCAGACAAAAGCAACATTCAAGCAAAGAAACCCAAAAACATTGAAAAACATGCTTTTCCAAGACAAAAATCAATCAAAAGCAAACAAAAAATCTAGATTTGCGCATTTGCTCAATCCTGTTGTGCATTTACACCATCCTGCGACACATCTGCTCAATATTACTACGCTTTTGTACTATTCTGCTGCGCATTTGTCTTTTACCAGTCCCATGCATATACACCCTGTTACTATGCATTTGTCCTCTTTTCTGGCACATCTACTTTTCACTAGTTGCGTGCATTTGCTTCCTGTCACTGCGCATATACACTCTAATCCTACACATCTGTCACAGTGGGCTATTTTGTACATTTTCTAAGAAAAACATCTACCTTTCTGAGCACCCATTTCAACCTTGTTTTAGTTTCTTAGATCAAATTGACCATGCAATCACTTCTCCCATTCATTTCCATAGCATACCCTCTTTGTCGTCATTCACCTCATCAAAATTTTCCCAAAACTTCCCAAAAACAAGTCAAAGTATAAAAACCAGATTACAAAAAACTAATTTTTGATCATATCAGACTCAAACATCCATAGTAAGTCTCTACTATCAGGATCTATCATCCTTCTCTCTTGGAACTTCACTAGTTGGTTTTGGTGCAAAACTAGTCTCTACCAAGTAATCGGATTCCAATCATCCTTACTTTTGGCTACCATTTTGTATCGACCGTCTTGTTTGACACCATTGATAAAAAAGAACCCTTGTTCAAATCTTATCACCACAAGTATCCCCTTCACTACAACCTACACACACATCTTGACAAAGCATCCACATTCACCCCAACCCATTCCAAATCACCTTGCATGGTACTAACTAGATCCCAGAGACAAAAACAAATTGAAATGGTTGGAACATCTGACATAATTATATCCCCTCACAATAGTGATGAGGAGATATCTCATGAGGACTTACAAGAAGCTCTCCAAGATAGAAAATTCCAACGTATGATGGACAAAGTACTCAACCAAGACCCTAGCAAATTCTTTCTTCACCTAGCAAACCAAGGAGTTAAGTTCCCCAAAGACTTTGACGTCACAGCATTGAAAGAAACTGAAGAGGAGAGAACTCATGAAGTTAGCACACATGAGGAAAGAACCCTTGACACAAACAAAGACAAGGGCAAGAAAACCATAGACTCAACCACACCTCTAGACATGTTAACAAAACAAGTTCAAAACCTACAACAACAATTAGTGGACCTCCAAATAGGAACATCCACTAAACACTATTCGTTGGAGGATATCTCGCCATATCCCTTTGATAAGAGCTTGAAAATGATCCCCTTTCCCCTTAGAATTGAAGTTCCAAAATTTGACAAGAATAGAGGAAAGGGTGACCTTAGAGACTACATCAGAGAATTCAGCATTGTATGTCTAGAGGTGGCCCACAATGAAACTTTTCTCATGAGACTCTTCCCTAGATCTCTTGGTGGACAAGCCATGGAATGGTTCTCTTGACTTCCCCCTAGTATCCGTACCTTTGACGAGTTAGTGAACAAATTTGTAATGCATTTCTCATATAATATCGAACATGAGGTATCCATGCTTGACCTTTGCAACACAAAACAAAAGAGTGGCCAATCTTTTGCTGCTTTCTTACAAAGGTGGTAGCAACTCGCCAGCAAATGTCCTCATCATATACTAGAAAAACAAATGCTTAAAATGTTTGTTCATAATCTCAACCCCAATCTTAGCTATTAAATTCAGATCCAATGCCCTACCACATTTGTGAAAGTCATTGAAAAAGCTATGATTGTAAAAGGACAAATAAAATTATTCAAAGACACTCCTAACTCAAACTATAACATGGATAAATCAAAATTTTGGACCAAGAACAAGAACATCGTCAACGATGGTGTGGTTGATGCTAAATTAGTGACTCCTAAACAACCAATTTTTAATCTCAAAGGAGCCTCAAACAATGCAACACTGAGCAAACCTTTGTCAAATGAACCGAGACAATGGTACAACTTTCAAAATAGACAAAAATTTATATCACTAGGGGAGTCATTAGAGTCCACTTTGAGAAAGTTATTAGCAAATAATGAGATCACCCTTCCCTCCATAAGTGATTATGAACCTCAAGTTAAACCTCCTTGGTGGAAGGATACCGATTTCTATGAGTACCATAGAGGCAAAGGCCATACAACTAATGACTATATCCGCTTGAAAAATGTCATACAAGATTTACTAGATCAAAACCATGTGGGCACAAAAGATCATTCCTCTAACGAATCACATGTGGCATTCAAGGATCTGCTCCTTAACCATGACATGCAGAACCCTCATAACAACAACAATAACAACAAGGAAAATCACAATAATAGGAACAATGATGCTAACTACACAAATGTACCATTTGACTACACCGTTAATTGCATATCAGAGCATATCCCACAAATCAATGTGATCACGTTTAACAAACAAACAGATCCCAACACCAAATCAAATTGCAATATCACCACCCGTAGTGGGAAAGTCACCTTGCACACACTCCCTCCAAGGTCGTCATCCTCACTGTCCACCCCCCACAAGTACAGCATCATTGACCAACTACGAAAAAATCTGACGAATATATTCATATTAGAGTTGTTGTGTCTATCGCCAGCCCACAAAGAGATTCTTGATAAAGCCCTAGTGGAAACCACTGTACCCTCCAACTTGGCCCAAGAGAAGTTTCAAGCCATGGTAGGTCATCATCTTACCTCACCTAACATCCTATCATTCACTAAACAGGATGATCTATCTTTATCTCAACCCCATAATGCATCATTACATATTGAGACCTTTATAAATAAACTTTGCATCAAAAGGGTTCTTATTGATGGAGGAGCGGGTTTGAATATTTGCACGCTTAAATTAATCCTTACATTGGGGTACTCAGAAACTATAGTGGATCCAAGAAAGAAGATCACAATAAAAGCCTATGATGAAGAAGAACGGACAACCAAAGGAACTGTGGTGTTACCATTAAGAATTGGACTGGTAGTGATATAAGTTGTTTGCCAAGTCCTTGACAGAGAGCTCACCTATAACATTCGCCTGGGTAGACCTTGGATACATGCCATGAAAGCTATGCCTTCCACATATCATTAGTGTATCAAATTCCCTCACAATAGTCGATAGGTCACCATCCAAGGTGACCCCGACACCTTTCAACACTGTAACACTATCCAACTGAAGCTAGATTTTAGCATCCCTCATAATAGAGCTTCCACATCTTCCGCCTCCCAGCATGATCCTAGCTCCCAAGACTCCTCATCAAAATCCAAAGAGCAAAAGATCAAGATCAAAGAAACAGGGGTAGGAGACTACTCCATCAAACATTCCTTTTCTTTATCCAAAATGCCTTTATCTCCAAGTCCTTTGGGTGACCTACACCCTTCCCAAAACCATCTACTCCTCCTGAACCCCCCACAACTCCCTTTGTCAAATGGGGCACCCTATCTGATGAAAGTGAAGAAAGAGACATTCTGCAGTGGCTCTACATAGATGAAGATGACACACCACAAGACAAACAACCAAAGCTCCCAATAGGACTCTATGGGCGTGGTCAATCTATCTTACATAGAATGGGCTATGAAGGATAGGGTCCCATCGGCCTAAGAAAAGAAGGAATAACTGAACCCATTCAACCCTCTTCATCCTCATCTGCCCACAACACAAGAGGGCTAGGATACAAAGACAACCGCAAAGGCAAAGCTAAGGCTACTACTTGTTTTGTGGAACATATCCATAACCTCCAAGAGAATAGTGATACTGATTCTAATGAGTATGAATGGGATGAACTTTCAGAATGTTCCTATGAGGACAAAGGAATTGATATTGTTCACACCTATAGCCCCTACCATGAGGGACAAACAGTGAGGCCTAGACCAATAGAGTGTGATTCACCCATTCCAGAGAGTACAACTTACGTGGAAGGTCAGAGTTCTAACGTGATAAACAATCTTGAAGAGAGTAGCATCACAAATCTTATTCCTATCACTCCCAATCCTAATCATATATCCATCCTTACCATCTCACCCATTGAATCATATCAACCTATCGATCCTCCCCCTGGTACATCTTGAGCTTATCGATTGGGATCTATGAGGAACCCCCAACTAGACATGTTCCAGAATGATGATGCCTACATTGATTACATGGAACTAAGAGACCACCTACCTGTAGGAGATCATAAAGTTGGCTTCACCATAGAACTCAATATTGTCGCTTATTTTGGAGAGGGTGCCAAGCCTTCCAGTCGCAAAAACATAAAAATCAAACATGGATCTGATGGTGAAAACTGCTATGCGATAGTGTCAAATCCCATAAAAGTAAAAATAAAGGACACATTGGATGGTGAAAACCTCTCTGAGGCACCAGATGATGGAAGGCTTGACACTCTCCCCAATAACATGTATCAGGAGAAGTCACAAATTGTGGTAGAACCTACAGAACCTGTTGACATCGGCATAGAAGGTAACCCAAACATCATACACTTTGCCAAATCTCTCTCTACCAGAAAAGATGAAATGTGTACCCTTCTTCAAAAGGAAATAGGTCAACTTTGCTTGGTCATATGTAGATATGCCCGGGTTAGATCCAGACTTGATCTTGCATCATCTACCACTCGATCCTAGAGTTAAACCTATTAAGCAAAAACTCAGGAAAATGTATCCACATGTCGCATTGCTAGTCAAAGAGGAACTTAAGAAACTACTGGATGTAGGGTTCATCAGAGCAATCGACTATCCAGAGTGGGTATCAAACATTGTACCAGTATCAAAACCTAATGGCAGAGTCAGATTGTGTAATGATTTTTGAGATCTTAATAAGGCATGTTGCAAAGACGATTTCCCATTACCCAACATTGACATCATCGTAGACTTAACAGCTAGACACCGTATGCTTTCTTTTATGGATGGTTTTTCTAGATACAACCAGATCAGAATAGCACCAAAAGATCAACCTAAGATGGCATTCACCTGTCCATGGGGAACCTTCTACTGGAATGTCATGCCATTTGGGTTAAAGAATGCAAGACCCACATACCAAAGAGAAATGACTACTATCTTCCACGACATGATGCACGTAACTATGGAAGACTATGTGGATGACATCCTTGCAAAGTCACTTACAAGGGAATCTCACTTAGATGTCCTAGAGAAAATCTTTCAGTGGCTAGAACAGTTCAAGGTCCGATTGAATCTGAAAAAGTGTGTGTTTGGAGTTCCCTCCAGCAAACTCCTAGGTTTCATAGTATCAGCCAATGGAATTGAGGTAGATCATGTGAAGGTTAAAGCTATCATGGAGATGCCACCACCAAGAAACATCACCCAACTACAGTCTTTACAAGGAAAATTATAGGCAATCGGTTGGTTTATCTCACAACTGGCGGACAAGTGTCAACCTTTCACTCATCTCTTGCATAAGAACATTCCATTTAGATGGGATGAGAAGTGTGAAGAAGGATTTCGCATATTGAAGGAGTATCTCATGAATCCACCAATTTTGATGCCTCCTATCCAAGGCAAGCCACTATATCTTTACATATCTGCTACACTGATAGCTCTGGGAGCCCTTTTAGCACAAGACTATGAAGGCAAGGAAAGGGCAATTTACTACATCAGTCGCACATTGGTGGGGTATGAATTGCAATATTCTCAAATCAAAAAATCTTGTCTTGCTATGGTTTTTGCTTCCCAAAAACTACGCCATTACATGCTTGCACACTCCATCAAGTTAATTGCAAAGATTGATCCACTCAAGTACTTGTTAAGCAAAGCAGCTCTAATAGGCTGCCTAGCTAAATGGGTAATGCTACTAAGTGAGTATGACATCGAATATGTGGAAAGGAAATATATCAAAGGTCAAGTCATCGTAGATCAGTTGGTAGAGGCACCATTGCAAGATACCACTCCAATGACATTTGAGTTTCCTGATGAATCAATTCTTAGTGTCACAACACATTCATGGAAGCTCCACTTTGATGGGTCCTATACAAACCATGGATCGAGGGCAGGCATCCTATTGGTCACTCCTCAAGGCAACACAATACCTAAGTCTTATCGCCTGCTTTTTCCTTGCACAAACAACATAGCAGAGTATGAGGCCTTAGTCATTGGTCTTAAGATGGCAGCAGAGTGGAAAGTGAAAGAGCTACATGTCTATGGAGATTCCCAACTCATCATCAATTAGGTAAATGATGACTATCAGACAAAAGATGACAAGATAATACCATACAAGTGTATGGTAGATGACTTTAAAGGCTACTTTGTGATAATCACCTTTGAGTAGATTCCTCGCATAGAGAACAAAGCAGCAGATGCCATGGCAACCATCACCTCACTTCTCGATATACCAGAGAATGAGTCACGTTTTGAGTTCTTGGTGGAGCCAGTCATGCAAACAACTTATGATATCCTTGAAACATAATCCATTTGCCTCCTAGTCAGATCTGATTCACCCTTGTATGTTAAAATATACACTTACCTCAAAGACAACACCTTACCAGGTGATTTATCCAACAACCAATGCCGAACCTTTATCCGCCAAACATCTCGTTATACCATTATAGCCAACACCCTCTACTACCAAGGTTTGGATGGTACTCTACTCAGATGTCTTGAATGTGAAGAATCTCAAACCGCCTTATGAGAAGTACACGAAGGAATTTGCAGATCACACTCTAGTGGTCCTACCTTAGTTAAGAAACTCATGCGTTTTGGATACTACTGGCCAAAGATGGAGACAGACTCATATCACTTTGTCAAGAAATGCAAGTAGTGTCAAATTCATGGTAACCTCATTCATGCACCAGCACAGGAGCTGCAACCTCTAATGACACCTCAGCCCTTTTGTCAGTGGGGACTCGACCTTGTGGGCAAAATCCACCCTCCATCATCCAACGGCCACAAGTTCATCATAACCACCACTGAGTATTTTACCAAGTGGATTGAAGCCATTCCACTCACCAATGTCATAGGCAAGCAAATTGCCTCCTTCATCCTCAATTACCTCATTTTTCGATACAGAATTCCCTCATCCATTGTCACAGATAACGGAAGACCCTTCAAAAACTAAGATGTCCAAGAGCTCTGTGACAAATTCCAAATCCAATGCCGCTTCTCTAC
This sequence comes from Cunninghamia lanceolata, assembly GCA_027924645.1. NCBI lineage: Eukaryota > Viridiplantae > Streptophyta > Pinopsida > Cupressales > Cupressaceae > Cunninghamia > Cunninghamia lanceolata. The sequence goes on from BSBN01000798.1 coordinate 4,445,488, forward strand.
CCCATATTAGCCCCAAGGCAATGGTCAGGCAGAGGCCTCCAATAAAACCATCTTGAAAATCCTCAAGAAAACTGTCAACGACGCCAACCGTGATTGGCACATGCAACTAAATCCCACTGTGTGGGCCTATCAAACCAGCATACACACTCCCACAGGTGCCACCCCATATGCCCTTGTTTATGGTTCTGAAGCCATTTTTCCCATTGAGGTCGAGTTACCATCTTTGAAGGTGTCATTAAAAGGTCTTATAACTGATGAGGACTACAGAGTTTGTAGACTGCAAGAGTTAGAACTATTGGAGGAGAAATGACAGAATGCTTTCAACCATCTCAAAGCCTACCAACAAAGAATGTCAAGAAGCTATAACCATAGAATTCATCCAAGGGTCTTTAGTGTTGGTGATCTAGTGCTCAAAGAAAATCCCCACAATTAGTAGGATCAGGAGAAGAAAGGAAAGTTTGAACCCAATTGGCTTGGTCCTTGTGTAATCATTACTGCCTATGGATCAGGAGCGTACCAGTTAGCTACATCAGAAGGTGAGATGTTTGATGACCCAATCAATAGTATGCATCTTCACTGGTTCTATACCTAGAGAACCCTGATGTAAGGGGGGCAAAAATAGCAAAAAAGAAAAATAGAAAAAATGAAAAAATGTCAAAAAAAATAGAAAAAAACAACAAAAAATTGTCCTCTGGTGAAAACCTGGTAAATAAGCACCTTAGATAGATACCATGATGAAAACCTAGTAAACAGGTGTCATGTGTATTTCAAAAATGTTTCAATAAAAGCAAAGTAGTGAAAACCTAGCAAACAGGTGCTCTTTGCGATGAGAACCGCTTCCTCCATCTTTGGGAAACCATCGCCTTACATCCATTCTTCCTACCATTATCCATCACCCGATCGTATCTATTTCGCAACAACCACCTAACAATAACCTATCATGGCTTATGTAGAGTGTAAAAACTCTACATTTTGTTTCAGTGGCAACAAGGAGCGGGTCTCTTCTATTTCTATGGGAGTTTCAAATCTTGTTGCGCGGGTTTCTTATGTTTAATGCGGAAGCCGCCAAGTGTCGAGCCTCAGTTAAAGCTGTAGTATTTGTTTTAAGTATTAACTTTTGTGCGGAGCACGCCACGTAGTAAATTGTTTCATATGTTATAATTTTTAGCTTTGCTATGGAGGTTGCCACGTGTCATAAGTAGAGGCAGCCCCTAAAGTCTTAGGTTTTGTGTGGAGTGTGCCATGTGTCCCTTTTAAGTGACGCGGAGGTTGCCACGTGTTGCTTTCCACATCATGTTATTGTTTGAAAAGAAAATGGTGGGCCACAGTTTGTTTCAGTTTTAAGAGCATGAAGAATGCCACGTGGTGGATACAGAAGAGTAGTTTTGTTTATGACCTTCTTCGGCGAATTACTTAAAGTTTTTAAGTGACGTGGAACCCGCCAAGTGTCAGCTTTCATGGGAGTTTCAAATTCTTTATAATGTTTCTAGTAGAAATGTGGGTGCCGCCACATATTAGATAGCAAGCACGCGGAAGAAGCCACCTGTCCCAGCTTTTTCCCTTTGAAAGCTAGCAAGCGCTAAGGTTGTGGGTCCCATTATTAATATGTAAGTTTCTAAAAGTGATGCGGGTTGTGACAGTTGTCACTAGTGGAGTTCACCCGAATATAAAGACATAATTTTGTGGGTTTTGTAGAGGAAGACACGTATATGTTTCTGAATGCTGCGGCGTGTGACAAGTGTCCTTTTCCTGTTCATTCCTGAGAAACAAGGGAGTTTCTCGTTCTGCTGTGGACACTGCCATTTGTCACGATATGTTTCAGTTTTCAAGTGCGCGGGTCTCGCCATGTGTCTGCCCCTTAATGAAGGAGTTGTGCCACATATATTTTGGTCCAGCCAATGAGCTTGCAGGAAAGGAGAGATTGTTGCAGATTTGAAGGATCGTAACTGCCTGAGACTTCCAGTTAGCTTCAGTTCTGTTGAGCCGTTGGGATTTGATTGTTACAGACAATCTAGAGTCAGATCTTAGGCTATAAATATGTAACATTTGTAATAGATCGGGGGGTTTTTAGATAGATACAAAGATACACAGAGATAGAGATTTGTGATAAGTTTTGTCAGAGAATCTAAAAGAGAAGTTGGAGACTTTGTTGTGACTAGTTGATATCATTTTGCCTTTATTTTATTATTCTTGATTAGAAAGTTAATGTACCTATGCATGTATCTGTGCCTTCTATATTGCTAGAAAATTAATGAGAAGAACTCAGTTCTGTGCCTTGGTTGATATTATCTATGTCATTGCAAAGTGTCTAATTGTGAGCCTTTGATTTTATTCATTTCATCTGTTTATGTTAATCATGCAGTATCTGCTCTTTAATATAACTAAATCTTGAGGATAGTTTCACTGTGCTTAATTTGAGAGAAATATTTTATTCAGGCGCATCGCCATAGATAGTTTTTGCTTAGTTGTATCTGTAATCCTATTAATTTCTACCTTTTTCCTCAAACCCTTTTAAAATAGAGAAGAGCCAGCTTCTTTAAAATCTAGAGGTTGTTTCAAGTAGCAAGTTCCACATTCTTGAAACTTCCCATGTTGGTGTTGGAACCTACGCAATTTTATACATCAACAGTTTTTGATACACCCCGTGGGACCTTTGTTGAAGTTTCTGTCAAGATCGTATGAGCCAGAGAGCAAGAAGGAGCTAGAGCTATTGACCTACAACAAGAGCTTAGTCTACTGCTAATCTAGACATTCTTTTTCCACCATTAGTATCTAATCCAAGAAGAAGAGTGAATGAGTTTGCAGCAGCACAAAGAGCAAATATGGGAGCACCTGTAGCCCTAAGGAACTATGCAAATTGGAACACTAGCAGTCCACTAATTCTCCCAGTACCACCAGCAACTTGGGATGCTATTCCATCCAATGCTCTGAAGGCTCTACCTAAGTTCAATGGGGAAGATTTCAAGACACCTGAAGAGCACCTGTAGGATGTATCTGATGTGTGTAGTACATGTTATCACTCAACAGAATGTGGCCATAAGATTGTTAGTAGCCTCTTTCAAAGGGAAGGCTCTGGATTGGTATAGATCTCTCACTCCAAACACAATATCTACATGGGATTAGCTTGGGGATGCTTTCTTTGCAAGATTTAAGGAGAAAGGTGATAAATCCTCCCTACTGCAACAATTGATCACTATCAAAAGGGCACCACAAGAAGCCATGACTGATTTCAACTCAAGATTTCAAAAGACTTGGGAGAGAATTCCTGCTACAACAAGACCATTACCAGGTATGGCTATTGTGTTTTACCTTAAAGCTTTAAACTTAGATATATCAGTGATGATTCAGTCACTTGGAGGTCAGACACTACCAGAAGCATATGAGTTGGCAGTCAAAGCTGAAAATAATTGGATAGATGCTAGAAAATTACCCCCAAGGCCTCCTGTGCCCATGTTCCTAGAAATTACCTTACCCTTGCCACAAGAAGCTCCTAATCTTACAGCCCCACCTGTGTGTATGTATTCATTTCCTCAACAACCTGCTAAGGTAACCATCCTTGTTCAACCATCTGAAATGGATGATGTCAAGAACATTTTAAGGACCTTCTCAAATGAGATAATTAATCTAAAGAGACAACAAAACCCCTATCGAAAGCCCCCTTATCAAGGTTACCAAGGAAATAAACCTCCCTTTCAGCCAAACCAATATTAAGGCCCTCAGAGGCAAGCTAATCCTTAGCCTTCAAACCAGTTGGTTACAGTCCCTACTCCTTTACAAATTGTTCCTTCTAATCCCAACAGGGAAATCGTTCCAGGGCAAAATAATTTTGCAGATGGCACAAATGCTTGGTGCTTTCCCTGCAACAATGCCCATATGCCCAGAGACTGTCCCAGAGGAAATTTACAGCAAAAGATAGCAGAACAGAGAGGGTTAGAAGGACAATTTTCAACTTCTAACACCCCACCATATCAGTCTCCTGGTGTTCAAAACGTAGTCATGGTGGCCCAGAAGCAAGGGATGTCCTTACAACAAGAAGAGGAAATAGCCCCTGAACATGCTTTATTTTCATGGATTGAAGAGGAAGATTCAGTGTTTCTGAATGAAGCATCTACTTCAAAGAAACCACTGGTGCAGTCAGACTATTATACCAGATCAAAAAGGAGAACAATGGAGCAGCCTAAAGTCACTAATAATGAGATCCTGGGAGCTCCTCCATTTCAAAATAATCAGAATACAGTCTCTAGACAAGAAATGCCTCAGCCTATGCAGAATCAAGTAGCCTTAGGATAGGTTCTAGAAAAGACAAGATACCCTTATTATTCAAAGGCCCAAGCATTAGGACCTATGAATGTGGTGGACCAATTGAAAAGAACTCCAGCACATGTATCAATTTGGGATATGTTAGCTATTCCTGAGCAGAAGACACTGTTGCAGGAGGCTCTGCAAGGCCAAGAAGTCCCTAAATACACTAGTACTATAGGAGGAGCTACTGATAAAGGGAAGCTTCAGCTCAAAGATATTGTACCTCTGCAGACAACAACCCTATTAAACAATGAACCTGAGGTAGGTAAATCTAAGCCCGATCCCTTTTATTTGACTCTAATAGTTGGGAAGAAACTGTTGCATAATGCAATGATAGACTCTGGGGCCAGTACTACAGTAATGCCAAAGTAGATAGCAGATGCTTTAAAAATAAAGTATGAGCCACTTACAAGAGGGGTCATGCAGTTGGATGGAAAGTCTGTTCAAACAATAGGAAAAATAAAACAACTTCCATTATAACTATATACTTGCCCTAATATAATTGTCAATTAGGATGTAGTAGTCATAGATATTCCCCTTGTATTTGGTTTATGCTTATCCAGAGATTTCACAACCAAAATAGGAGGTTATATGTCACTTAACTGGTCACACCTCATTCTGAGAACCAAATATGGAACAAAGATGAAGATACTATCTGAGCCATTGTCCAAAGACCATATCACAAATGAGCCAACCCCAAAGTTAGAAGCATCCCATGCCATACTGAATAAAGAGGAGAGAATCTTTGTTGAAGAGTTAGGTGACTAGACTGAACATGACCAACAGAAAGAAGAGAATAATCAGTTATTGACTATGATGCAGAGTGATCCCTATGGAAATTATGACTCTACAGGTCTAGGCACTTATGTCATATTTGAAGAAGACTAAGAGATCCCTAATGTTTTAAGGAAAGAAGCATCACAGAGTCAAGAATCTAAAAAAGACTCAGAAATCTGGACCCTAAATTTTGATGGGGCTAGAAGTAAAAATGGTGCTAGAGTGGGAGTTTGCCTTACTACCCCAAATGGCAAGAAAATTCTAAGAGCCATTCGCTTTCATTTTGCCTGTACCAATAATGATGCTGAATATGAATCTTTGGTGCATGGACTCATGTTGGCAAAGAAAAAAGGAATAAAGAATCTGATAGTAAGAGGAGATTCAGAACTAGTGGTAAAACAAGTCAGAGAAAAGGCAATAGCCAAAAATGTAAGAATGAGATCCTATAGGCACAAAATTTGGGACCTGATAGATGGATTCGAGGCTTTCAATATTGAAGTAGTTCCCAGAGCCCAAAATTTTGAGGCAGATAGAATGGCACAGATTGGTTCACAATTTGACCCAGCAAATGATCTGCTAGTTAACAATGAGTCAGTCAAAGTTATAGTCAGACCAACTATTCCTGATAATGACCAAAATTGGCAAGTTTTTAATAATCATTTCCAAGTACTCTCATTCTTACAACAATCAGGTGAGTTTGCTGATCAATTACACCCCAAAATTGAAGAAGCATATGGTGACCAAATTATCCAACTAAAGTCAAATAAACTCCCTAAAGGACTGATTACCTTAGAAAACTTGTTTGACCCAGAAGATGTAAGCCTAGAGAAGAAGAGGTTTCAAGCAAATAAGGAAGATTATTCTGAAATCCAAGTTAGTGAAGGAAGAAGATTGAAAATTGGAAATTCTACAACCCAGCAAGAAAGGGAAAGGCTGTGTTGGTATTCATTTATGTTTAGGGTTTTAAGCTTAGGCATTTGTAGGTTTTTCATTCAAACCCTAAAATTCTTGAGTCCATCGGCATGAGTTGGTTTTTGTTTCAGCGATTATGTTGTCCATAGTGGTTTGTTCCTTTTATCACCCAGACCTTGCCCATCGGCAGTGGTGTTAAAGGGTCTTTCCGACGGGCCAATGAAGTGTATGTAAGTTGGTCGAAGTGATATTCCGTATCGGGAAAGCTAGCAGGGAGTTTTTTGATTTGACCAGTCTGGCCGACAGAGTATGGTTCATTGACAATTGGTGAGATCGGTGTGTCAGTGGAAGGATTTTCGGTGGCTCTGACAGTTTGTGTCTTGCCGAAGGGTGTAGCGGTCGATGAGAGTTGTGGGATCGGAGAGGTGAGCTGGAGTTTGGCCAATGGAGTTGGTCTCACCGATCCAGCAGGGTCATCGGCGTAATTATATGCATTAGTGAATATTTCCTGGGTGTCGCTGATCTTCGATGGACAAGGTGTATACAGGGTGGTCATCAGAGTGGCAAGTGATATCAGCAGGTGAGTTTTCAGACCTGCCAATGGTTTATGGTCTCGCCGATTGGGTCTTTTGTGTCGGCAGGAGTCAAAGCGACAGGCTGGTGGCAGGTGGTTCACTAGTCATGCAGGGCAAAAGTACACGACGCTAGGTTTGCTCATGGCTTGGTTTATAAGATACTCAAGCAAGCATTGCGGGGTGAATGTGGGATTATTGATCTCACATTTTTAGACTGGTCAGTGATAGATGCACGGGGTGCCTACATGGCACGTTTTTATTGGTTCTTGACTTTCCAAACTATTTTGGCACCGCAGATCTCAGTGGTAGGGAGGATTTTGATGGTCATGGTTCAAACTTTCATCAGCGTGGGATTTCCCATGCTCATTGTATCTTTTCTGGCGGGAATCTTTAGAGCGTGGACCGTTGCTACATCCTACAGGTTGGTGTCCCATTAATGGCATAGGAATTGTAGAGGTATGGCCTGATTGACTAGGTAGCTACCTGATTGAAGAAGAAAATTCTTAGGTGGCGGCATGGGGCTCAAGTTCAACCGCTCCCATGTTTTCTTTCTGCTTGCTGCATTAATTGTTTTGAGTGCCATTCTCATGGTGCTCTGTATTTGGTAAAATTTTGAAATTTGGAGAGGACTTTTGTAATTAATTGCTGAATGTACACACTTGTGCTATAAGAGACAGGCTATGTCACTCATTTCGTGGTTGAAAACTAGAAAAATTTTGGTGCAGTAACACAATACAACTTCATTGGTGGCCTTGTTCTGATGTCTTGTGAGTTTATGAATCTCATGTTGTATTTTTCTACATAAATCTACTGATATCATGCTGATCTAAATGAGTAATACTATATTACATGTGTTTTGTTATCTGTCTCCAAATTAAGTGTGTTTTTCTTATGAATCTAAGCATCTAAGGGGTGTTTATGATTCTAGAATATAGGTTTGCTGTGTTGAATGCTTGATTTCTTACTTCTGCTCAAGGAGTCGATTAAACATTTTAGATCAAGTGTTGGGAAGAAGACATTGCAATAGGGATATCAGTAAGTAGAGATAATAGGATACTCTGTTTTGGGAAGTGTTTGTAAGGCAGATACTAAAAATCCCCTTGATATCTAGTATTTGGTATACGTTCATGCTGGCCATTCACATGTGTATGTCTATTGACTCCGAGCCCCGAAAAAACACCGATCCAGTCTTGTATTGAGGTTACACCCAAAATCCTAGTTTTGCATCCAAATACCAAAAATCAAATTAAAACTTCAAATACAAACCTTTAGGACATTAGAAGTAGTTTTAGGACCCAAAATCCTCTGTCTACAACTGAATATAGGCCAAAAGCTAGCACCTTTGCACTTATCTCACAGGTTTGGTCTGCATAAGAGAGGATTTATCTGCTTTGTGTCAACATCCCCTAGTCCACAAGCATATCTTATGGATGTTGAATAGGGAATAACCCCCTTGGTTCTGCAGAGCCTAAAGAAGAAGAGGAGATATTTATAGAGTCTATCTCCTGTACTGTTGGCCCCTGGCCTGGGCACCCTGTTGATCATTGATGGCTACCTTGTAGGGGTAACTGGGAACAAGCATCTAGTCTGGGAATAATACCAACAGATTTGGTGACTCTACTGGGGAAGTGAAGTGAAAGTGTTATCTTTTCATCCCGAGTGAATTTGTGCCCATCCGAGTCGGCAACAGATTTGGCAACTCCGCTAGGGACCTTTGTGAAAGAACCCTAATTTTAAAAGAAAATAATTCCTAGTTATAGGTGGCGACTCCAAACCAATCTCCCAACTGGTAAAGTAAAATTTTGTATGCAAGGGAGAAGATCCCTGCACAATCCTCTGTCTGAAGAATTCCCCAGAAAAATGATGTACAGGAGAAAAGGGACTGCTTAAGCCAGTCAAGAGGGTTCTCCCCGGAATAAAGATAATATTCAAGACAATCCAGGATCTTCATAATGAACAATACCTTATTTCTCAAACATTGAGGCTGAAATCCAAAATGTATATGAAAGACAGTAGGGTGGTGGATCGAGAATGAGGTCAGAGGTGTTTCAAGAATGCTCTTTTGTAGATTCCCCTGATAGATTTGAAGAAGTTGAATCCCCAAGGGATGATAATGATGATCAGAATATAATGAAATCGTCCTCTTCTATGCCTAGAGAGGAGGAATTAGCTGAAGAAATCAAAAGCTTAAGGGCTGAATTAGAATATCTATAGGTAGTGAAAATCAGAGATGACATGAGACAGAAAGTGTAGGCCATTAGAACTGCTTTGAATGATTCAGTTCCTACCCTTGAAAATGCAAATGTGCTGAGGAACCAACGCAGAAATGAAGTTTAGGATCAGCATAATGATCAAAGACAAAATGCAAATAATGCTAGAATACCATTGAATAATGTGAGAAATCAGAATGCAAATAGAAATGCCAATGTTAATCAGTGTGGTAGACAGCCGATGCAGCTAGATAGATTCAGACAACTAGTTTTTTATGGCATTCCTAGTTATCCAAATCCTATTGACAAACATGTGAGGCTGCAAGTGCCTAAATTTTTAGGAAATAATACTATGTCAGGGGAAGACCATTTAAAATCTTTTCAGAATATCATGGACAACTTTGAGGTTGAGCATGAGGATGTTTTCATGAAATTATTTATGCAATCCTTAGTTGATGAAGCCAGAGAATGGTACAAGGGTCTGCCTGATAGGAGTATTTCATCATGGGAGGACTTCAAAAGAATTTTCAAAGAACAATATGGTGACAAAACTGATCCTAGTTTTTTCATAAATGAATTCATTGGCATTACCAAAAGATCGAATGAACAGGTTGCTAATTTCAACGCTAGATTCACTAAGGTGTTAAAAAAATTGCCACATCACCTGAGGCCTAATGAACCTATGTGCATAGTGTTGTACATAAATGCTTTTGTTGCCAAAACGGCTTATGGATTAAGAGATAAGGGTCCTCACAGCCTCAGAGATGCTTTCAAAATAGCAACAAATATTGAGAATAATAGAAAAGCATCTGGGAAGACAAATAGAAGAGATGATACAAAAATTTTGCAAAATCCAAATACTAAATCTCAAAGTGTTCAAGGCAATACATCTACTTCTGAGGATAAATTAGATAAATTGACAACTATTGTCAAGGACTTGAGCTATAGAATGGCAAAAAATGAAAAGGGGGTTAGTCTTGACAGACAGGTTTACCAAAGGCAAGAAAGAAGACCATCATTACATGACATGCCATATAATACCAATTGGCATAATGGCAAACCCATTCTTCCAAACAACAACCCAAATCCAAGGACTCAAAATGTTAAGGAAACACTCAATCCTTTGAAGAAGGCTGTTAATATTGTTAATGACACCCCATGATGCATAATATGTCAGATGCCTCACTCACAGTCACAATGTATGATTTCTTAGTCTTTATATAATAATACTGCTGCCTGTGATGAATGCAATGAGCCTCATTGCATGGAGGATGATAATGTCAACATACTATCTACAAACTAGGAATATCCTTTTCATGAATCTGATGCAAGTATAAATAATGAGGTTCAGGCCTGCCAGTAGTTTCCTGTGATGAAGATGATGAGGATAGTTATGTTTATGCTCAGGACTCACACAATTTTTGGAATAACTTGAGGAGGCCTTCTGATGAAGAGATTAGAGCCCTCACAGCTGCAGCAGTGGCTCAAGTCAAAAGCAATTACAATCTCAGGGGTAAAGCTCAGGTAAGTAACTCACACCAACCAGAGGGTACTTTTGTGAACCAACTATGCACAGTCATAAAGGGTCTGAACCACAAAAGAAACAATGAAGCAACAATAAGAAAAAATTTAAGCAAAAAATAGGTCATGATTCTCAAGGATCAGGAAATAGAATTCCCCAGGTTGAGGATCAAAACAAAAAATTTTAGATCAAAGATGACAGTCAGAAAGCCACAAAAATTAAAGCTGGATCATACCAAGATAAAAGTAAAACCATGGATTAGGCTACAACTGTTATACAAAATTATGCTCTATTTGACATAACTCAGGTCTTGTCCTAGGTAAAGGTTTCTGTTCCAATGATGGAGCTAATGAAGGTAGAAGAATTCATAAATAAAACATTGTCCCTGATTTCAGGAATACCTTGTCAAGCTAATCAGAGTGTTGAGACTCAGGATAAGAAACAAGCTATGTGTATCGATGAGGACGAGACTCCTAAAGTATATCTGGGGGTGACCATGACAAAATGCCCTTCACAGGTTGAACCATTTTATGTCTCCCCTATCATAAATGGAAAGGTGATTAAGAATTGTATGCTAGATTCAGGAGCATCAACAAATATCATGCCTTTGGCTATCATGCAGCAAGATGGATTAAAAATAGACAAGGCGTGTGGAAAATGCTATGCCATGGATGCTAGGGAAGTACTTGTCATTGGAATTATGAAAGATGTGGATTTCAGACTGGCAGCATATCTAGAAAAAACCTACAAAATGAACATAACAGTTGTTGATATTAAGCCACAATATGGTATGTTATTGTCAAGATGATGGGCAGCATTGATTGGTGGGAGTATGCAACTAGATCTGTCATATGCTATGATCCCAATGAATGGCAAGGATGTCAAACTAATTACAGAAGAAAGGTCACCAGACATAGTTGAAGATCAGGAATCAGAGGAGCATATTTGTTTTGTGGACACTGACTGTGAAAATTTTAGAGTTATCTCAGATGATCAAGGGGGAAAAGAGGGAGATATGTGCATTCAAGATCTTGACCAACAGGGTCTGTGGACCATGTATTTTGATGGAGCTTGTTCAAAGGAAGGCTCTGGTGCTGGAGTTGTGTTTTTGTCTCCAGCTGGTAAGCTTCTAAAATTCTCTTTCTTGCTGAAGTTTGCTTCTACAAACAATATTGCAGAGTATGAGGCTCTATTATTAGGATTGAATGTTGCTTTAAAGCATAGAATCAAGATGCTCAAAGTATTTGGGGATTTAGAGTTAGTTGTTTCCCAAGTTAGAGATAAGTATGCATAAAAAAATAAGAGGTTAAAATAGTATAAGCATGCTGTTTGGGATACAATTGAATTGTTTGATGCTTTTTCAATAAGCTGGATTGAGAGATCAAAAAATGTTAGGGCAGATTTTCTAGATAATGTAGCTATAAGGCCGGATGATATAACTCTATCAGATGTTACAAATGTTGAAGTTAAGCTTAGGCTGCAGTGCCAGATGATGTATGCAGCTGGTAGGTATTTGATGATGATAAAAATTTACTGAGATTTCTACATTGTATTGATGAGTATGAGAACTAGGAAATAGATTTTTAGAACTTTGTAGAAGTTGTAGATGGGAAAGAAACTTTCTTAGGGAAGGAGGTAATTCAACTCAAGACAAATAAAATCCCTAGAGGGTTGGTTGCTTCAGAGAGAGCATTTGACAATAGGGACCAATTTGTTACAAAGGCATCTCCGACAAACAAGAATGATTTGGAGGAGATAAATTTGGGGACATCTCACTCCCCCAAGAAGGTATATATTGGCAAACAGCTCAAACCACACATCAGAACTATGCTGATTGTACTATTCAAAAAATATAAGCATGTTTTTGCCTAGTCATATGAGGACCTGAAAGCTTATAGAGAGGATTTATTCTAGCATGAAATCCCTTTGAAGCCTAAAGCTAAACCATTTAGACAAAAACAAAGACCTATCAACCCAACTTTAGCTCCAAAAATGCAGGAAGAGCTTATGAAGCTTAGGGAGGCTGGAATAATTATGCCCATCAGGCACTCAACTTGGGTATCTAACCTTGTCCTAGTTAGAAAAAAGAATGGTGACATAAGGCTTTGTGTTGACTTTAGAAATCTGAATGTATCTTCTTTGAATGATAATTATCCTTTGCCTAACATGGAAGCTATGTTGCAGAAGGTAACTGGCTATGAACTTTTATCCATGATGGATGGATTTTCTGGGTACAATCAAGTGAAAGTAAAAGAATCAAAATAGTTCAAGACTACTTTCACCACTCCATGGGGAACCTATGTATATGTGAGAATGCCATTTGGACTGACAAATGCAAGTGCTACATTTCAGGGGGCTATGGATGTTGCTTTTGCAGGATTGATTGACTCAATCCTAGCTGTATATCAAGATGCCTTGACTGCCTATTCAAGAAAAGAGGAGCAACATTGCATACACTTAGAGCAGATTTTTATTAGAGCATTGAAATATGGCATCTCACTCAACCTAAAGAAATGTGCTTTTGGGGTAGTAGAAGGAAAATTGCTTGGACACATTGTTTCCAAAGATGGAGTCAGGATTGATCCTGAAAGGGTGGCTGCAATTGACAAAATTCAGATCCCTAGAATAGTGAAAGGTGTTTAGTCCTTCTTTGGACAAATTAATTTTGTTAGAAGATTTGTGCCTAACTTTGCAGAGACCACAAAAGACATCTCTAAAATGTTGAAGAAAGGTGCAACTGTCAAATGGGAAGATGAAACAACTAAATCATTTCAGAACATAAAAGAGGCTATAAAGATGGCTCATGTGCTAAAGTCTCCTAATTTTTCTAAGCCATTTTAGATGTTGTCATTCTTTTCTTTCCATACTATTGTTGCATGCTTACTACAGAAGAATGAAGAAGGGTTTGAACAACCTATAGCTTTCTTTAGCAGGTCATTGCAGGCCGTTGAATTAAAGTATGACATCATGGAAAAGCAAGCGTATGCACTGGTTAGAGCAGTCAAGAGCTTCAGGCCATATTTGGTGGGCTCTCACATAGTTGCATATGTGCCTCATGCAGCAGTCAAAGATATCTTTACTCAGCAAGAGGCAACTGGAAGAAGATGCAGATGGATAAACAAATTGCAGGAGTTCAACATTGAAATACAGATCACAAAATTGGTAAGAGGACAAGGTTTGGCAAAACTGATGACAATCAAATCTAGAGGTGTGCCAAGTGAATATAGTGCATAATGAGGTTATAAATATGTCAGAATCTGAATGGTATAAGGACATAGTACATTATTTGCAGAATTTGAACTGTCCTTCCCATCTCAGTGATAATCAGAAGAGGACCTTGAAACTACATGCTGTTAAATACATCATTGTTCAAGGAGAATTGTATTGGAAAAATCCTAACAGTGTGCTACTCAGGTGTGTGAATGAGGATCAAGCTAAGGATATTCTGAGTGACATGCACAATGGAGTCTATGGTGGACACTACGCTAGCCAAACAACGGCCCACAAAATTCTAAGAGCAGGTTATTGGTTGCCAACTCTCTTCTCAGACGCACACAGAATGGTAAGAAAATGTGATCCTTGCCAAAGGTTCTCAGGAAAGCTAAGATATGAAGGTGTATTACCCCTTAGGACTATAATTGTAGAAGATCCATTTCAGCAATGGGGAATTGATTTTATAGGGGAAATCTCAAAAAAATCAAGTGGAGGGCATAGTTGGATTCTAGTTGTCACTGATTACTTCACTAAATGGATTGAGGCCATTCCAACTAAAAAAGCTACAAGCAAAGTGGTGATGGATTTTATTTTGGAAAATATTATTATCAGATTTGGAGTACCAGCCAAATTGGTTGCAGATAATGCAATGTGTTTCAGGTCTGGTGAATTTATTGATTTTTGCAGCAATTATGGAATTGATTTGTCTCATACATCACCATACCACCCACAAGGGAATGGTCAAGCAGAGTCGAGCAACAAAAGTCTCATGAAAATCATCAAAAGGGTGATATATAAAAATAGGAGGGCTTGGGATTCAAAACTGAAGTTGGCATTATGGGCTGACAGGCTGACAATAAAAAGAGAAGTTGGAAGGTCACCTTTTGAATTAGTATATGGTGCAGTAGCTAGATTGCCTGTGAATAACCTCCTACTAGTTTATAAATTCATCCAAGGGAATGATGAGTAAATTGGGGACCCAATGACTAAAAGAATAAACTAGCTGGTTGCACTAGATGAAATCAGATGAGAGGCATAGAAAATAAACATCAAGAAACAACAAAAAGTGAAATACCTGTTTGATAAAAGGGCTACAGAGAGAAGGCTTCAGATAGGTGACTTGGTCCTTATGTGGAATGCAAGGAGTCAGGATAAGGGCAGACATGGTAAGTTTGAGCCCTTATGGATGGGCCCATATCAAATTGGTAACATCCATGAGGATGATTCCCACTTTCTCCAATCCCTCAATGGTGAACTACTGGAATTGCCAGTGTACGGTAAATTCCTTAAATCTTTTTTTCATAAATGAGTACCCTATGTGCACACTATAAATTAGGTGTAAATATTTTGTACATGCCTTGTATAGTCGGTCATGTTTTGAGTTTTGTGTTTTGTCTAGTCTACCCCGGAGTAGTCTGGTCCTCGTTGCAGTCTCGCGCCTGCACGTCCCCAATCAGAGCCCATTGGTACTCATTTATGTTTAGGGTTTTAAGCTTGGGCATTTGCAGGTTTTCCATTCAAACCCTAAAATTTCTGAGTCCATTGGCGTGAGTTGTTTTTTGTTTCAGCGATTATGTTGTCCACAATGGTTTGTTCCTTTCATCGCCCAGACCTTGCCCATCGGTAGTGGTGTTAAAGGGTCTTTTCGATGGGCCGATGAAGAGTATGTAAGTTGGTCAGAGTGATATTCTGTGTCAGGAAAGCTAGCAGGGAGTTTGCCGATGTGACCGGTCTGGCCAACGGAGTATGGTTCATTGGCGATCGGTGAGATTGGTGTGTCGGTGGAAGGATTTTCGGTGGCTCCGACAGTTTGTGTCTTGCCAAAGGGTGTAGCGGTTGGCGAGAGTTGTGGGATCGGAGAGGTGAGCTAGAGTTTGGCCGATGGAGTTGGTCTCACCAATCCAACAGGGTCATCGACGTAATTATATGCATCGATGAATATTTCCTAGGTGTCACCTATCTCTGATGGACAAGGTGTATACAGGGTGGTCATCGGAGTGGCAAGTGATATCAGTAGGTGAGTTTTCAGGCCCGCTAATGGTTTATGGTCTCAACAATTGGGTCTTTTGTGTTGGTAGGAGTCAAAGCGACGGGATGGTGGTAGGTGGTTCACTAGTCGTGCAGGGCAAAAGTGCACAACACTAGGTTTGCTCATGGCTTGGTTTATAAGATACTCAAGCAAGCATTGCGGGGTGAATGTGGGATTATTGATCTCACATTTTTAGACTGGTCAGTGATGGATGCACAGGGTGCCTACATGTCACATTTTTATTAGTTCTTGACTTTTTAGACTATTTTGGCATCACAGATCTTAGCGGTAGGGAGGATTTTGATGGTCATGTTCAAACTTTCATCAGCGTGGGATTTATTGTGCTCATTGTAACTTTTCTATCAGGAATCTTCAGAGCCCGGACCGTTGCTACGTCCTACAGGTTGGTGTACCATTAATGGCGTAGGAATTGCAGAGGTATGGCCTGATTGACTAGGTAGCTACCCGATTGAAGAAGAAAATTCTTAGGTGGCAGCGTGGGGCTCGAGTTCAACCACTCCGATCTTTTCTTTCTGCCTATTGCATTAATTGTTTCGAGTGCCATTCTCATGGTGCTCTGTATTTGGTAAAATTTAGAAATTTTGAGAGGACTTTTGTAATTAATTGCTGAATGTACACACTTGTACTATAAGAGACAAGCTGTGTCACTCATTTCGTGGTTGAAAACTAGAAAAATTTTGGTGCAGTAACACAATACAACTTCATTAGTGGCCCTGTTCTGGATGTCTTGTGAGTTTATGAATCTCATGTTGTATTTTTCTGCATAAATCTACTGATATCATGCTAATCTAAATGAGTAATGCTATATTGCATGTGTTTTGTTATCTATCTCGAAATTGAGTGTATTTTTCTTATGAATCTAAGCATCTAAGGGGTGTTTATGATTCTAGAATATAGGTTTGCTGTGTTGAATGCTTGATTTCTTACTTCTGCTCAAGGAGTAGATTAAACGTTTTAGTTCAAGTGTTGGGAAGAAGACATTGCAATAGGGATATCAGTAAGTAGAGATAACAGGATATTTTATTTTGGGAAGTGTCTGTAAGGTAGATACTAAAAATCCCCTTGATATCTAGTCTTTGGTATAAGTTCATGCTAGCCATTCACATGTGTATATCTATTGACTCCGAGCCTCAGAAAGGCACCGATCCAGTCCTATATTGAGGTTACACCCAAAATCCTAGTTTTGCATCCAAATACCAAAAATCAAATTAAAACTTCAAATACAAACCTTTAGGACATTAGAAGTAGTTTTAGGACCCAAAATCCTCTGTCTACAACTGAATATAGGCCCAAAGCTAGCCCCTTTGCACTTATCTCATAGTTTTGGTCTGCATAAGGGAGGATTTATCTGCTTTGTGTCAACATCCCCTAGTCCACAAGCATATCTTATGGATGTTGAATAGGGAATACCCCCCTTGGTTCTTGAGAGCCTAAAGAAGAAGAGGAGATATTTATAAAGTCTATCTCCTGTACTGTTGGCCCCTAGCCTGGGAACCCTGTTGATCATTGATGGCTACCTTGTAGGGGTAACTGGGAACAAGCATCCAGTCTGGGAAAAATACCAACAAGTTGATTGAGTTGTGTGAAAAATATGATAGGGTGATCGCTTGGACTATGAAGACCTGCATGGCTATAATAGAGATATCATCTAACACACCATAGAACTTACTGAAGGATCTAAACCAGTTAGACAGAAGCAAAGGGCAGTGAATCCTAGAATTGAACCTTTAATGGCGGATGAGCTGCAAAATCTCCTAGAATCAAAGATTATTTTTCCAATTAAGCACTCAACTTGGGTATCAAACCTAGTGCCAGTAAGAAAGAAAAATGGTGACATAAGACTCTGTGTAGATTTCAGGGATCTAAATAGAGCATCTTTGAAAGATCATTATCCCCTGCCCTCTATGGAACATATTTTACAGACTGTGGCTGGGTCAGAAAGGTTTTCCTTGCTAGATGGTTTCTCTAGATACAATTAGATTTGGTTAGCAGATGAAGACCAGCATAAGATTGCATTCACTACAAAGTGGGGAACCTTTGCATATGCTAAGATGCCTTTTGGCCTTTCAAATGCTGGAGCTACTTTTCAGTGAGCAATGGATGTAGCATTTGGTGAACTTATAAATAAAATCATTCTGATCTATCTAGATGACCTCACTATTTTTTCCAAAAATGCTATAGATCATTTTGACCATTTGGAGGCTATTTTCAAGAAATGCCAAGAGTTTGGAATATCTCTGAATCCCAAGAAATGTATCTTTGTAGTACCTCAGGATAAACTTTTAGGGCATATAGTGTCAAAGGAAGGGGTCTCTATTGATCCAGAAAGAGTCATAGCCATAATGAACCTATCCCTACCAGTTAACAAGAAAGCAGTTCAATCCTTTCTAGGGAAAATCAACTTTGTTAGTTGATTCATATCTAATTTTGCAGGTCTAATTAAACCAATGACACTGTTAATTAAAAAGGATCTAGTTTTCAAATTGACTACAGAAGGAAGATAGGCTTTTGAGAAAGTCAAGAAAGCTATTTCAACAGCCCCAGTACTTAGAAACCCAGACTTTTCTAAATCTTTCATAATGTATGTGTATGGAGGAGAATTCAATGTTGCTGTTGTTTTAACTCAGAAAGATGATCAGTAAGAAGGAGAACACCCAATAGCCTTCTTCTCTAGAACTCTCAGGGAATATGAGGCTAGATACGATTTTGTGGAGAAGCAGACATATGCCATGGTTAAAGCCCTTAAAAAATTCAGACATATGGTAATAGGAAACAAGATCCTAATATTAGTGGCTCATCCTAGTGTAAGAGAATATATCACGGAGGGTGAAATCACTGAGAAAAGAGCCAATTGGATCACAAAAATTCTAGAATATGATGTAGAAGTAAGACCCACCAAGTTAGTCAGAGGCTAAGGATTGTGCCAATATATGACTCAAGACATGGAAAGAATAATGACACAAGAAACAAAAAGTGAAAATGTATTGAAAATCCAAGAGGTTGATCAAGACTCCTGGGTAAAAAATAGAATACAATTTATGAAGCATGGGATTTTCCCAAATGAGATCTCCCATGATAAGAGAAGATACTATAGGCAGCAAGGGGCCCATTTTGTACTAATTGACCAGATTCTGTTTAGAAGAAATGTTGATGGTATACTTTTAAGATGTATAGAAAAGGATGAAGCTCAAAGAATACTACATGAATTACACCATGGAGCCTCAGGTGGACACCTTTCAGTAAGGACCACTACAATCAAAGTGACTCAAGCAGGATATTTCTAGCCCACTCTATTTATAGATTGCTATCAGCTGGTTAAAGAATACCAGGCTTGTCAGTTTTACACAGGCAAAAGGAGAAATGTAGCAATGCCTCTAAGCCCCATAGTTGTAGATTAACCCTTTGCTCAATGGGGTCTAGATTTTATCGGAATGATCAATCCAGTGTCAAGTATGGGACACAAATGGATCCTCACAGCAACAGATTACTTTACCAGATGGAGTGAAGTAGTACCACTCAAAGAGGTAACAGAAAAGACTATACTAGAGTTTCTAAAAGGCATAACTGTTCGTTTTGGTCCTCCTCACACCATTATATCAGATAATGCTAAAGCATTTCTGGGAACCAAACTATTCGAGTTTACATGAAGGAATGGGATTTATTTAAAGACTTCTTCAAATTATTACCCTCAGGGTAATGGTCTGGCAGAGTCCACTAACAAGAACCTAATTAGACTCATTAAGAGGATAGGGACCAAGTATCACAGAGAGTGGCATAAACTACTTAATACAACACTGTGGGCTAACAGGATCACACCAAAGCAAGTAACTAAAATGTCTCCCTATGAATTAGTTTATGGTAAACCAGCAGTAATGCCACTAAGCTTAGAGATCCATGCTTTGCAATTGTTGAAATAGATAGAGATTGAAGAAAATGGCCCCATGCAAGTTAGGCTTGCTAAACTATTGGAAGTGCAAGAGAAAAGAGAAAAGGCACATGAGTCATTGATAAAACATCATAAAATGGTTAAAGAGTATTTTGATAAGAAGACTTCAAATCCCATTTTTGAGGTTGGCTCATTGGTATTGAAATGGGATGAGAGAGATGCTAAGTCGGGTTGACACAGTAAATTTGAATCATTATGGATGGGTCCTTACAAAATTTGTTCTTGCAAGCAACAAAATTCATTTGAACTAGACACCATGGATGGGGAACCTAAAGAGATTCCTGTAAATGGGATCTATTTGGAGCATTTCATTTAAGTAGGGACTCTTATGTACCATAGTTAGTTAGTTTCTTTCCTTTTCTTGCTTTCTTGTTTTCCCGCTTTCTTTTCCCGCTTTTCTTTTCAATAAGTGTTTGGTGAACATGTGTCATCTACGCAAAGCCCCATCTCTTTTGATCTCACATTCATTTAGGTTGTTCAGCAATCCCCAAATCCCCCAGAAGTACACACTTTTCAGAACAAATAAGCCACTCCCGTAACATATCTGACACTCCGTCCCATGTAGATTTCAAACAGATACACTAATTGTTTCTCAGCGTTAATGCCATTTATAAGATATGATGTATCATTGATTACCTTCGTAAAACCCCAAATGAATTAGTATTAAATCTTAACTGTAGCTCTTAGTTGTTTCCATCTCTCTGCTTTGAATCACTGTTGCCTCCAATTTCAAGCCCTAGCAAGTGCCTTTTAGCTATGTGTCATTCTTATTAAGTAGTTTCATCCTTTCCTATCTCAAGCTTCCTGTATTCTCCCCATAGATATAGATATGTCTGAAGCACAGTCTCCTCAGGAGGGTCTTGGAATTTACAAGTCAATCGACAAGCTTTTGAACAACAAATCATATGCTTCAGCACCCGCGCAACCAGGGAGATCCTACCCAAGAACAAGGGTCCCTGAGGTAGGATATTTTGTCGACCTAGCAAAGGTGAAGGATTACGCAGATGGCATTTTTGACATGACCCTTCAAAAGACTACCAAGACTCTCCATGAGGGGGCACATCAGAGGTGTATTCAAAAAGCAAAAAATGGGCAGTTTGAAACTTTTGGTATGAGAATATGGACCTCGCGGTTGGCATAGTTCCTAGTTCTGAGTGTACACCTGTGTCCCGAGATAATTGAATTATGTGCAGAGCTGTTTCATGCACCATCGAATACCATACAACAGGGCCCTTTCATGGTGCATATTACGCCCAAGGCCATAAGGGATATGCTAGCCCTGCAACATGATAGAACAGCCACATTCCCAATTGTTTCTAAAATGCAAAATACATGGGCCAATGTAATCAACAAAGTTAGGTTCCTCAATTCAAAGATGCAATTGGGAGATGATAACACCCAGATGCCCGCACCACCAACTGGGAGGGCACAATATAGTCGAAGTGTTCAAGAGGCATTGTCAATGATAGCCTTCGTTTTTGGGATGAAAGAGGACAACACAATTCATGACTGGCAAATAGCTATCATTTTTAGATTAAAGACTATAGACAAATCATAAGAATACCAGCTGGATTTCTCAAAGCAAATTGCTCACTCCATGGTTGATCATCTTGTAAATTTCAAGTCTAAACAAGTTTTCAAGTATTTTTCTTTTCTTTTCCACCTCATGTTATATCAGAACCATAGTCTTTTCACACAACATATGTAATTGAACATGTATGACCCAGATTTTGGCCAAAACAAAACTATCCCTGTGTCTGCATGGACACATGTGTTATCTGAGGCATCCAACCCTTATAAGTTTTAGGAACTATTTGTAGCCCCTTCTTTTTTCCAATTAAGCCCTGAACATGTAGAGCATATATTGACACAAGGTATAAGGGGATTTTTTACCAACTGCCCAATTCCCTGTGACTATTTCTTTGGGGCACACAATACCATCATCAGAGTCCATGGTTTCAATGAGGAGCCCATGCTATTACCTAAAATATTGACCCCTAGGGTCGTATTCTTAGAAGTGACCCGACAGGGGTCTGTGGTTGATAATGAGTTTGGCCACAAGAAAAAGAAAAAGAAAATGTATGATATCCCATGGGTCAATAAAAATATGGCACTAGAGGTTAGAGATGCAGAGCACGTTTTGCTAAGAAAGCTAGTTGCCCATGGTTTCTTCATCATTGAAGATAAATGGAAGTATGACCTAGACATTTTTCTGGACTCCTAGATTAGGAATAATAAAGTCCGTGCTAAAATAGTACATGAGGGTCAGCCATTTTGGGAAGATAGAAGGAATCCTAAAGAAGACAACCCAGACATATATGTTGAGCTAGCTGATTTGCCCTATGAAGGGCCTAGGCCATGGGAAAAATTTTATGTTAAGGAAAAAGTTTATGACCCTAAGATTAAAATGACTACTAGTTTGAGGAAATCATTGAAGGCCCAAGATTGGAAACTAGAAAAGATTGAAGCCTATTGGAAGTATAGGCAAGAAATTTTAGAATTAACACATTCTTTTGGGAATATTGACACTGATGAAAAATGGGAGTCAATCTGGGATGAGTGGCATCCCTCCCCAGTCTCTTGCCCTGACACAAGGAAAATCCAGAGGAAAGAAGAGGAGTCAGAAGAGGAGGCAGAGTCATCTCACACTATGCAAGAGATAGGATAGGCCTCATCTGGTGCCCCTGCATCCCCATGGCCCCAATCCCTTAGCACCTTAGAGAAACAAAAGGGTGTAGTGTCATCATCAACCTTAAGAACTCAAACAACTTCGGCATCTGGGAGTTCTAGGGTTGTTCCTTTGCAACCACCAATGGTGGTAAATGTGGAAGAGAAAGAAACAGAAAAAGAAACAGAGGAAACAGGTGGAAGGCCAAGGAAACATAGAAAATTGAACCTGGAAGCAGAAGAGGAGGAAGAAGCAAAACCCCTGCTACAACAACTGCCAGTCACATCTTTTGTTACTCAAGTAAGTTTTTCTTCTCCTCTTTCTCCTGTGTCTCATTCTTCTACTTTAGGAGTGGCAAGCCCAATTAGCTAGACATTTGTAAACCTTGCCACTTTTGTTGTGCCTACATCAACCTTTTTAGCCCTTGCCCCAATTGTCAGTTCACAGGCTATGTCTTCACAGGCCATTTCAATACCACTTTTTTCTCCATCTGTGCCAAAAAGAACCCCTCCTCAAGTATCTCCTAGCCAACAATTATTGGCTATCCCTTATGGCCTGCCTCAAGGTCATCCCTTTGTTGGAGGAGACATTGCTTCTCCTCCTACATTCCAAGCCCAAGCAGACATAGCCAAAAGGACTAGGGAGGCTAGAATGGACAAGAAGAGGAAGAAGGAAAACAAGAGCCCTGTTGTGCCACACATGAGGTCACTTTTTGACCCCATTCAACAACAATTGACAATCACACATTTGTCTCCAAATGTGGTGAAACCTAATGAACAAATGCAGCCCCAAGACTATTCAATGAATGCTATAGCCATGGATATGTCTCTTTTCAGGCCACAAGACAAGGTCGAGCTACTAAATGAGACTACATCTGTTGTTACAACTGACTACCTGAAAGTGTCCAAGAAGTTGCAGAAAGTAGAGAATGATGTAGCTCAGGAGAAGGTGAATAGTAGCAACCTAGCTGGGGAAGTTCAAACGAAGAAGAATGAGATTGAGAGTCTGAACAAACAGTTACAAAATACTGTTTCTTGTCAGATACATCAAGCTACATAGGCCCAAAATGCTTCTCTTAAGTCTGAGCTAGCACAGGAAAAGGCTACAGTGACTGTTTTGAGACAAGAGAAAGCCACTTTGGAGAAGAAGTATCAGGAGAAGTTGCAGCAGGCCACACAATTTCAATAGAAGTTGTTGAGTGAGTAAAATGCTAATAGTGCAATTTAGGCACAACTCTTGGTAGAGCAACAAAGAACAAAACAACTAACAATTGAGTTAGCTAATAGGCCACAGAATGCTGGAGTTTTAAATTTGGTAAACGAGCTTTATGTTTCAGTATGGGAAAGAATATCTAAGGAGATTATTCAGCTAAGACCATCTTTAACATTTTTGTTAAATGCTTAGCAGCTGTGTAAGAAGGTTGAGACCTCAATACAGGCCACTTTGTCTACTATTTCTTTGAGAGTTTTAGACTCTCAACTTTTGTTAAAGAAATTATATGATACAATAGATGAAACTCTTTCAGTAGCAGGAATCAATGACAGAATGGTCATTGCTAAAAAGGTCAATGAGGTTCTGAGTTACAACTCTGCAGCTATAAATTGCCAAGAACTCCTAGACACAGTGAAAGAAGGAGTGAAGGACATGAAGAAACATATAGAGGATCTGGTGCAACTGGGCTTCCTTCACCATTCCCAGACAATAACACAGTGCTGATAATTGATGATATCAAGGCCCTGCTCTTGACTAGGCAAAATGATCAGACAGTTTTCCAGGGTTTGAGTGATTCTTCATCAGTCAAGGAAGTGGAAGCTGTATTGTTACCTATGGCTTAGCTGGAGTTTCAATTAAAAGCAGTGGTACAAATTTTGCAAACATTTTCCCATAAAGATATAATTAATCTTGATTTTACCTTTCAAAACTTACAGAGTAGACAGGGACTCTCTGATTCAGAATGGTCTATTTATCAGACGGCATTGTAGAATTTATAGCTCTATGTTGTATTTTTAATACATATATTTTTGCCAATCTTGGGTTCTTTCCGAGCAGGCTCAGAAGTCCTATTGGTTGCCAAGAACTGTAGAGTGTAAAAACTCTACATTTTGTTTTAGTCACAGTAAGGCGCGGGTCTCTTCTATTTCTGTGGGAGTTTCAAATCTTGCTGCACAGGTTTCTTATGCTTAATGTGGAATCCGCCAAGTGTTGAGCCTCAGTTAAAGCCACGATATTTGTTTCAAGTATTAACTTTTGTGCAGAGCGCACTACGTAGTAAATTGTTTCATATATTATAAGTTTCAGCTTTGTTGCGGAGGTCACCACGTGTCATAAGCGGAGGTAGCCCCTAAAGTCTCAAGTTTTGTGCAGAGCGCACCGTGTGTCCCTTTTAAGTGATGCGGAGGTTGCCGCATGTTGCTTTCCGCATCATGTTATTGTTTGAAAAGAAAATGGTGGGCCATAGTCTGTTTCAATTTTAAGAGCACGGAGAATGCCACACGGTAGAAGCGGAAGAGGAGTAGTTTTGTTTATGACCCTTCTCCAGTGAATTACTTAAAGTTTTTAAGTGACGCAGAACCCGCCAAGTGCCAGCTTCCGCGGGAGTTTCAAATGCTTTATAATGTTTCTAGTAGAAATGCAGGTGCCGCCACGTATTAGATAGCGAGCGCGTGGAAGACGCCACCTATCCCAGCTTTTTCCCTTTGAAAGCTAGCAAGCACTAAGGCTATGGGTCCCATTATTAATATGTAAGTTTCTAAAAGTGATGCGGGTTGCGACAGTTGTCACCACTGGAGTTCACCCGAATATAAAGACACATTTTTGTGGGTTTTGCAAAGGAAGACACATATATGTTTTTGAATGCTGCGACATGTGACAAGTGTCCTTTTCCTGTTAATTCCTGAGAAATGAAGGAGTTTCTCATTCTGCTATGGATGCTGCCATCTATCACGATATGTTTCAGTTTTCAAGTGCACGGGTCTCACCATGTGTCTACCCCTTAATGAAGGAGTTGTACCACATATATTTTGCTCTAGCAAATGAGCTTGCAGGAAAGGAGAGACTGTTGCAGATTTGAAGTATCGTAACCGCCTGAGACTTCCAGTTAGCTTCAGTTTTGTTGAGCCATTGGGATTCGATTGTTATAGACAATCTAGAGTTAGATCTTAGGCTATAAATATGTAACATTTGTAATAGATCAAGGGGTTTTTAGATAGATACAGAGATACATAGAGATAGAGATTTGTGATAAGTTTTGTCAAAGAATCTAAAAGAGAAGTTGGAGACTTTGTTGTGACTAGTTGATATCATTTTGCCTTTATTTTGTTGTTCTTGATTAGAAATTTAATATGCCTGCGCATGTATCTGTGCCTTCTATATTGCTAGAAAATTAATGAGAAGAACTCAGTTATGTTCCTTGGTTGATATTATCTGTGTCATTGCTAAGTGTCTAATTGTGAGCCTTTGATTTTATTCATTTCATCTGTTTATGGTAATCATGCAGTATCTACTCTTTAATATAACTAAATCTTGAGGATAGTTTCATTGTGCTTAATTTGAGAGAAACATTTTATTCAGGCGCATCGCCATAGATAGTTTTTGCTTAATTATATCTGTAATCCTGTTAATTTCTACCCTTTTCCTCAAACCCTTTTAAAATAGAGAAGAGTCAGCTTCTTTAAAATCTGGAGGTTGTTTCAAGTAGCAAGTTCCACATTCTTGAAACTTCCCATGTTGGTGTTGGAACCTGCACAATTTTATACATCAATAGCTTGATACTCTATCAACTTTATCTCCTTACAACCTAAGGTTTATCTAATATCCTATCCATAGTGTCAGCCTGTCATAGCGTCCATCGTTACTATCTTGTATTCCTGAACTATGTCGCCTCTGCGTCTTCATGTAGGCAAGGGCATCCTATATCGATGCATCCCCGAGGCTCCTACCCATCCATTCCATACCCTATCACCCATCCTCTAGTCCATCTGCATCCGCACCATTTCCCATCCCCTAGGCCCTAGGTCCACACAGTTCACTCCAAACTACGTTGCCTCTGTGTCGTCATGTAGGCAAGGCTATTTAGCAATGAACCCCCGACGCACCAGGTCAGTCCCTTAGGGCCTGTTTCTTCGTATCCATTATTAGTTCATCCACAATAAATCAAACCTTCACCTGACTGGGGGAAAGTCCTCGACTTGGTTGTGGAGTTGGATTCTACAATGCCATATGTTCTAGGAGGGCACTAATAAGGATTGTGATATCTTTTACTAGACAAACACAAGCGCAACAAGGCATGCTTTTAAATAGAAATTTTGACACAAGGCATCAACCTATCCAAAGAAAAACAAACAAATACCTAAACACTCAAAATGATTTTATCTAAATTATGGCAAGAAGACACATCTAATGCAAGAATATTTTGTGTTTGTGAGCAGGTTAAGTTTCAAAGTTTTGATTTTTGTTATCATGTCTTTCTACGCTACTCAAGGATGTCAAACACTAGAGATGCTATGATGTGGGCATGATTATTTTATTTGTTTGCTACTTGTGGGTTCATCTTTAGTAATATGAAACCTTATCTAAAGACATGATCAACGCAATGATCATCAAGGACATCAGAGGTTTAAAACATGAAATGGGTGTAATCCTTGTCTGTTGACACGCAAGAGATACTTAGGTTATCTAGATTCAATTTTGATGAGATTCTTGTATCAACTTGCTATATCAAAATCCATGTAAGGGATACTCAGGTCATCTTAGTTTAATTATACATAGATGCTTGTATTTCCTTACAACATTTTAAAACACAAAAATAAGACAAAAAGTGCCCAATGATGAAATGAAGCACTTCAAAGTACTTGCAGTATCAATATGGCAAGCATCTGCATCCATAACATATCCAATTACATACCATCCATAAAATAAAGTAAAAGCTTGTGATTCCTTCATTCACATTTCTTCTGTCAATCCAACTTCTATCTATCATCATGTCTTTCATCATGTCTCTTCTACTTTGATTGAGTACACTTGGACATAATAAAAACATAGTATCATTTTGCATTTCATATTACGCAAGATGATCATTAATTTGATTAAATCGTTTGCATGCATATAGGTGCATTAAAACATCCATGGTGTCATAAGTTTGCATATCATGAATAGATTAGTCAGCATATAGTATCATCACATACACCACATAGTAAACATTTAGATCATGTTAGCATATAATGTAGCCGTGTAGATGCATAAGTCAACATAACATTGCATTAACCAAAAATCTCACAAAAACATAGCTATCATCACAGTGTCTGCATTAGATCATCATAGAATGTGAACGTTTACAATCATTTGCATACATATAGGTGCATTAGAAACATTTATCTACATTAGCATAATATAGATGCATACATAGTATCCCATTAGAAAAACATCAAAAACATAGCTGTCAGTACTCATCTCATAGCATTTTGCATAAACAGGTGTTGCATATTAGATTTTATAAAATGTGTATAGCATATAAAAATCCAAAATAAAGTGCATCCATGATCATCACATATAAACATGCATGTAGGCAATCATAATTGCAATTTAGATATCATAAACATGTGCATAGCATATAAATATCACAAATATAGTGCATCCATGATCATCGCATGTAACAAAATACAAGTAGGTCATCATAGCTGCATCATCATGTATAAGAAAAAATACATAACAGTGTCCAAATGTACAAAATCAAGTCTGTCATCCATGAGTCAAATCACATAAGGTGTATACATACATCACAAAAATAATGATATATGTCTCGGTAGCTGTACAAAATAATAGTGATATACATATATCAGGCTACCCATGAGCCATAAAAAAAATGTGTACAAGTACAAAAATGTATGCAAGGTAACAGCTAGCCCTGCTATTGCAGGATGCTTCTCCCAGCACTATCCCCTCCTCCACCACCATGGCCTAACCCAGACTACTGTGGGACCATAACTGACGCTCCTGAACGTGAACTTCCTGCCCTCTGCATAGACACTCCCACTGACTGGCTCCTGTAGTTAGGTTCCCTTTGGTTTGTCGACACCACCCCATGGTATAACCCCTTGTAGTATTGGGTCTACACATGAGCCCTAGCTAGCTCTCCCAATGCCTGTGCCAACTGTGCCTGTACCTATGTCACCTACGCCCATGCTTGTTTCAACTATGACACAAGCATGATTGTTGTTGCATTTGTGCCCAAGGTGGCTATGGCTATTGGAAATAAGGTAGATAACTGAGAGGGGGGGTGAATTAGTTATCTCAAAATTTCTTATACTTTTTCTTTTGTTATCTTAATAATCAGTGCAGCATCAAATCATATAAGCATAGAAATAAAATCAACACACATAACACAAGGATTTTTATGTGGAAAACCCTATTAAGGGAAAAACCACGGGGTGACTAACCTAAGATTGTATTCTCTGTTAAAAGAATAAGAAGTACAAAATGGCACTTGCCAATTAGGGCTCACTGCCCGAGTACACTACTCACAAGAGGCACACTACCTAGAAGAGACCCACTGTCTATAAAACTTACTGAAGGTAATCAGATGTTTGAACTGATGAGAGGCATCTACAAATTCTAGAGTTCAGTTCCGGTTAGGCACAATACACAGATCTGATGCACTTCATTCTTCCTCTACTTTAGTTTTGTTGCTCTTTCACATACCGGACTTGTATTGCTACTTCCACACTTATCCCTGCTCTTCTTCGCACTTTATTTCATCCCTACTTCACATCACACACCTACATACTGGAATCCATCTAGTATTTATATCCGCATCAAGGATTTCATCAACTTTCTAGTCAGCAACAAGAATACTCAGGATATTTACAATTTACTGATCTGTCAGCTAAATCCATGCTTGATTTGTGAGGCGTATCAAGAACATAGACATAGAAGTCATTAATCATGTCAGCCAACAATATATGATACCACAAATTGCTTGATCAACACCTTGTACTCATCCGGATTGAAGTCTGATACTCTGTCGGTCAGTTCTTCCTCTGTCTGCTCTACTTGACTAGAACTCGATGCTTAGATGCTCATATCTTTTTCTGTGGCCTAGCTCTGCTTCATCTTATCCAAAATGGAGATGTGACCACTCAACAAAAATGCATATGCTTCTACCCTTTTTAAATCTTCCGGATCACTGGTCCGGGCTATGGTCTGAGCATTTGTCAAGGCCTCCTGCATTGCCTCTAACTTAGGGATAATTATCCCTTTGAGTTCACTCATTTTGTTTATTATATCCTTCTTTTCTTTGTTCAGCCTCTTTATTTCATTTATGATGACAATGGCCTGGCATTCTTGATTCATTAAGGATGTAGTGCAGGGATCAAAATTCTGAGATAAACTTGATAGTTTACCTTCTTGTTCTTTCACCTTCTTTTCAATATCCTTTGTCACTTTGGGCCAAGATAGACAAAATTTGTACATGTCCCCACCATCTTTAAGAGCATTTTCAAGGTTCTTTATTCCAATGTCTAGGGTCCTCCTATCATTAGCAATGAGTCCCTGTACTTCAGTGAATCTTTTTCCCAAAAACTCTTTCCGGACCTTTTCTTTTGCCGATTTCTCTAAAGATTCAAAGTGAGTGGTAACAGAATTTACCAAAGATTTTAGGTTGCCAGATGGTGTGGCAGAAGGATCCTTTTGGAATGATGGCATGATCTTCTCCAGCATCTCGAATGCCATCTCCAATAGCTTACAGTCTTCCATGTGAGATTTTAGGAGTTTTTCTTTTGCTTTGGATTGAGCAAAAGATACTATTTTAATTATCTGGGCCAGAGAGAAAGAATCAAAATTTAGTGGCCCTTAAAATAGCTCAGGTTCATTTATCTCCATCATTTCTTTGTTCAAGAAATTCTTCACTACCTCTGCAGTGTCTCTTGCTAGAGATTGAGTCTTCTTCTTCTCTGCTTGTTCTTCTTCTTTTCCCTTTACCTCCTCCTCTTGACTCACTTTTTCCTCTTTTCTTCCTTCTCCTTCAGCTCCTGAATCTAGAATGTCTGTAGTGGGATATGGAGGAGAGATGTTACCTACATGTTTACTGCTTCATGAGCTTCCTCTTCTGAAACAGAGGAATCCAAATCCTTAGACTTCTCTTCATCTATCTCTTTTGATCCTTCTACATCTTTGTTAGAAGATTCTTCATTGGTTACATTTAATCCTTCAACATCCATGGTAGAAGGTTCTTCATCTGTTTCCTCTACAATAAGAAGATTGAATCTTTTGAAGGCATTCCAGAGGATGTCTTTTGTTTCTTTTGCTACTTGGTGAGTTTCTCCAAGCATAAGTTTATTCATTCTTGCTTTACTCCAGAATTCATCCTTACAGTCCTTAAAGATCATGTCCATTTGCTTTGGAGTAATAGAAGGATAGAGTTGAATTGCTATCTATTCCTGAATCTCTAAGTCTTTTTCTTTTGCATTCTCTTTTCTTAGTTCAAGTACCTTCTCTAGATTTTTGGGAACTAATGATATAATTTCAATGAATGCTTTATTGTAGATGCTCAAGTACCTGATTGTAGCTTCTTCCAAAATCCTTTTGGCAGTATCACTGTATTCATCATAAAACTTTGTTACTGGTTGCAAGTTACCATCCACAGTAACTGCCTTAATGATGTCATCAATGGAAAGAGTGGCCTTTTCAACAAATTCTTCTGCCTTTTCTTCTTTACTTTTACTAGCAAAGAATTATGTTTCTTCATCATCTTTGAGACTTGTGTATGACCTTGTGGCTTTTGTTTTCATTCTCTTTTCTCCTTTTCTGGATGTCTTGACTTCTGATTTGGTGGCTCTTGAGCTTTTAGGAGTGGTAGGTGCAGAGCTCTTGGAGGATCTAGTCCGGGAGGAGGATTGTACTAGAACATCTCCTTTCTTCGCTTCTTGTTTCTATTTCTTAGCCCTCTCCATTTTCTCTCTGTTTGCATCTACTGCCTCTTTTGATATGCCAAATCTTTTGGCAATTTCCTCAAATTCCCTTCTAACTTTCCTCTTTATCTCTGGTTGTCTTAGCTCAACATGTATTTTTACACTTAGTTCCTGAAAGGTTCCAAACCTTTCTACCTCGGGGTCCTTAGGCTGGCTCAATAGGTGTTGAATATGTAGCTCCAAGATTTTCTCATTGACCTCGTATCCCATTGGCATTATCCACACTGTTCTGGGCTCAACTGCCTCCATTAGGCATTGATCAGTGTCAACCATGCAACACTATGCATCCTTGTATTTCTCAACTATGGATTGAGGTATCCTCTCTCTGGCTTGCATTATACTTTGGAACTTCTTAAAGTAACCCCAGAGAGCTGTGTTTTGAGCTTTAGCATCACCAAGGCCATACATATAATCTCT
Source organism: Cunninghamia lanceolata (assembly GCA_027924645.1). Taxonomy (NCBI): domain Eukaryota; kingdom Viridiplantae; phylum Streptophyta; class Pinopsida; order Cupressales; family Cupressaceae; genus Cunninghamia; species Cunninghamia lanceolata. The sequence goes on from BSBN01000798.1 coordinate 4,477,043, forward strand.
AATCTAGATTGTAACTGGTTTGTCATTTTGCCAAACTCAACCACTTGATCTGGGTAGCCCATTCATATAATAGAAGTATAGACACAGTATCAAACAACCATACTTAAAGGAGTTCTTCTTATCCTTCTTGATCTTCTACTGGTTTTCTAATAGTTGATTTAAGAGAAGATCGCATAGGTCATAATCAACATTTTCCCTCAACATCTGATATGCTGCATATATTGCAGTCCCAGACACTGAATTCTCCCTACTAGAATGATAGATCTTATACCCAATTATCATTAAGGCAAATTTGACATCCGTATCTGTGATGTCATCTATGGTCATTGCTCTCTTGTCAAACTTAGATCTGATGGCTTCAGTTACTGTCTGGTTCCTGACAGATTTGAGTGCAGGTAACCCACCAGATGAATGCAGTCCAGTTACTGCCCTAATGGCATCTTTTTTTATCTTGAAGGGCCTCATTAACCACATGAAATTATCATGCATCCTTTTTAGGACATACTAGACCCAATCATCTTCTGTAAACTAGGGAAAGTGTATGCAATGTCCGAAGTGTTTATCCCGGAGGGCCTTGTATTGAGATTTGCGTTCAAAACTCTCATCTATTAGCTATTTGTGATAGATTTCCATCAACTTAGAGTCTCCAAATTCCTTAATTTTGGCGTGGATATAGACCCTAACATCTTCTATGTGCAATACCCCATGCAGAATGCTAGAAAATGCACCTAAAGGATCAACTTCAAGAGATTTATAGGGATGTTTCTTGAATTTTGGATGCGGCCTATCAGTGATCTTTACAACCATTGGAGTAGCCATCTTGCAAAGGATTTAGAGAGAGATTTTCAAAATGGAAGTACCTTTTTATGCCTTAGGGTTTGAAATAGGAGCTGGAACAAATCGCTAGTTGAATTCAATTTCCCAGTTGATCTTTGAGTGGATTGTAGAAACTTCATTGCAGAGCTCTTCTTATCTTCTTCACGAATGCAAGTGTGCAAATGATGAGTGAAAGAACCCTTTTATTCTTGCTCAAACCCTAATTTCTTTTGCAATAAATGCACAACTTAAGTTATCCACTTACCCTATTTTAAGAGAGATCTTCTCGAATCATTGTGCTGATCTTAAAATCATTGTTAGTGAGGATTGACAAAGTATCTTTTTTTCTTCAATCATACCATGGGTACGCAGATCAAAGTATCTCAAGTTTGAATCATACCATATCTGTATGTGAAAATCCTGGTTTACTGGATGGCTGTCAAACTAGATCAACTTGAACGGTTAAAAACTCTTGTAACTCCATGCGGATCTTTCATATTTTTACCGAGGGTTATTTAGATATTTTTCTGAGAACCCTTTAATCCGTAGCATTCCATGTGCCAAATTTAGGCACTAATTGACTGGCTAGGGGAATTTATTTTTCTTTGTGACTCCCCCTGAGCCAGAGCTTATTTGTTTAGTTTTTGGAAGGAATATCAACACCAGATTCTAGTGCGGATCCATCCCCAATATTTTTTGTACTCTTCTTCACCCAAATCTTGCTCATCTCCCTTTGAACTTCATCCGCATTCACTTTGCCTTTTCCCTTATCTTGTTTTTGATTATGATGCACCAGACCCTTTTTATCCTAATTTTTACTTCTGCAGAATTTGGCAATATGACCAGATCTATTACAATTGTAACAAAGAACATTTCTTTGCATCTTTGATTGATATCCTCTTGATCTGCATTGATTAGCCATATGTCCCATTCTATTGCATGTAAAGCATCTACCATTGAATGAATTGTTTATTTGCATATTTTTGCATTCATGAGATTTGTGACCATACCTTTTGTAGTTGAAACATTGTCTAGAGAAGGATGGATTAGTCTGATTCATTCTCCTTCTGCACTGAGTTACTTTATGACCGAAGTTGTTGCAATTGAAGCAGTATCCATTGAAGGATGGATATCTTTGATCATTTGGTTGCCTTATCAGAGGTCTTCTAGGCCTATTTCTTTGATTTCCTGATCCAAAGTTCTTCTGACTGAATCCGGAGGTTTCACCTTTCTCATATTCCAAGTCATGCTTATCATCTACCCTTTTTTACCTTTCAAGAAGAACTTCAAGTTGGGCTGAGCTTATCTTGAATTTCTCTTTGTATTCATTTGTTGTTTGAAGATCTTGTTTAAGAGTATCTATCTAATTCTCAAGTTGTTCTTCATGATCTCTAGCTTCTTCAAGTTCAGATTCAAGATGCCTGATTATTCTGTCCATTTTGTGGTAGTCCTTTGTCTTCTCCTTGAGGGATTGTTTTAGATTATTTCAATTTTCCTTGTTTCTTCAATTTCTGGGGTGAATCTCATAACCCCTAATTTCATCTCATGCCTTACCATAATGACCTCTTTTGCTAGCTTCTCACATAGCTTGTTTTCTCATCCAGATCTTCATTAGTATCATTGGCTTCACTCTGATTTGCTAATTTTTGAAGTAGTTCCTTTCTCTTTTTCATAGAGATACTCAGTTTTTCTTTTAGCTCATTTATGAAATCATCGGCTTGTTTGAGTCTTTCTCTCAAGTTATTGACTTCAGAATGGGATTGTTCAAGATCATCTAGGGTAGACTAAAGTTGTTCCTTCATACCATATATATCCATTGAGATTCCCAGATCTTCCTCAAGCTGTTAGGCTCTGTTTAGAGGAACTTAGCTCTGATACCAATTGTTAGAAATAAGACAGATAACTGAGTGGGGGGGTGAATCAGTTATCTCAAAATTTCTTATACTTTTTCTTTTGTTATCTTAATAATCAGTGCAACATCAAATCATATAAGCATAGAAATAAAACAACACACATAACACAAGGATTTTTATGTGGAAAACCTTGTTAAGGGAAAAACCATGGGGTGACTAACCCAAGATTGTATTCTTTGTTAAAATAATAAGAAGTACAAAATGGCACTTGCTAATTAGGGCTCACTGCCCAAGCACACTGCTCATAAGAGGCACACTGCCTACAAGAGACTCAATGTCTAAAAACTTATTGAAGGTAATCAGATGTTTGAACTGATGAGAGGCATCTACAAATGCTAGAGTTTAGTTCTAGTTAGGCATAATACACTGATCTGATGCACTTCATTCTTCATCTACTTTAGTGTTGTTGCTCTTTCACGTACTAGACTTGTATTGCTACTTCCACACTTATCCCTACTTTTCTTCACACTTTATTTCATCCCTACTTCACATCACACACCTACATACTAGAATCCATCTGGTATTTATATACGCATCAAGGATTTCATCAACTTTCTAGTCGGCAACAAGAATACTTAGGATATTTACAAGTTATTGATCTATTAGCTGAATCCATGCTTGATTTGTGATGCATATCAAAAACATAGACATAGAAGTCATTAATCATGTTCGACAACAATATATGATCCCACAAATTGCTTGATCAACACCTTATACTCATTCAGATTGAAGTCTGAAACTTGTTGGTCAATTCTTCCTCTGTTTGCTCTACTTGACTAATACCTGATGCTCAGATGCTCATATCTTTTTCATGCTTTATCACCGGAGGCTAAATCTTTGGAATATAGTAGTCATGATACTCTTGACTTATCCAAGTACACAACTTGCTGAGTTACACCATCTAAGAGATCTGAACCTGATTGTCAAACCTTATTGCATAGTCTATTCTTATTCACTAGACCAAAACAATCTTCAATCTGACTTTCGGTATAGGCAAACTATGTACTGTAGATGTGTGGGATAGACTTTGTTGCCATTAATGACAACACTCATGAAGCCACACAGTGTCTCTTTCCAACAATGGCCACATCCCTCTCTGCTATAAGGGCCTAAACTCTGGCTAGGGTTGCATCTCGCTCTATAGTGACACCAGTGATCACACCCGTGTCTCCCTATACATGAGCCTCTGTGGCTCGCAACTATGCTCTGACTTGTCTCAGCTGGCCACGAAGCATACCAACTATGTCCCCTTGTCCCTGTTACTGTGGTGTAGCCTGAACTTGAACCTACGGTCCCTATGGGGCCGCCACCTGTGCAACCATTGCTGGTGCTGCCTGCACCTGGGGTGCCACCTGCTGAGGTGGAATCTACTGCTATAGCACCTACTGAGGTGGAACCTACTGTTGTACCACCTGCTGAGGTGGAACCTACTGCGCTACCTGCTGAGGTGGGGCATGCCCTACTCTCTGCTGTTGTTGCAGCCTGCCATCTCCTTCATCATCCCCTCCTCCTCCACCGCCTCCATCATCTCCTCCTCTTCCACGACCTCCACTCCTCCTCCTCCATCTCCTCCTCCGCCTACCCACGTCATCCTCCTCCTCTGACTCAGCCTCCTCTAGCTGCGGAGCTAGCTCTCTAGGTCCTGTGTATTTGGGGAATGTTTGGGTTAGCCGAAAGAAGATATCAATTAAATGCAAATAAAGATTAAATAGAGGAATGAAAATACACAGAAATAATAACAATGAGAGACAAGTTTTAACGTGGTTCACCCAAACTAGGGCTACATCCACCAACAGATAGTCCAATATTATTATCTAGTAAATCAAACCGATTACAATCAGCAATCCTTGCAACTCAATACCATTGTAAAATACTACAATACATCAACAGAAACCTAACCCTTAGCCATTTTTATCATGACTTTTGCTAGTTATAAAATAGGTTTTTTTTATGTCGGCCAATGAAAAAATAACTCCTGACACCTTAATAAAATAATAAAAACTGTGTGAGGTTTCGGGGGCGCTACTCTCGAGCCCCCGTAAGGGTGATGTCCTTCGACCTCGCCCTATATTATGATAGGGAACACGTAGGAGCGATGCCCCTGGACCCCACAAGGGGCGCTGCCCCTTGACCTCGTAGGAATTTGGGGGGAAACTGCGCCGATAAAAGTGGGGTAAATTTAACCTCTAAGTTTGATTAGGCTCCATATAACAATAGGGAACGGGTGTGCAGAGAACAATCCTCGTAGTCCCATGTCATACCTGCATCTACTCTCTCCCTCCTCATCGGCCACACTTGATAGGATATCTACAAAAAGTTTGTCCTAGCCTCCTCATAGGAAGCCAAAGGTCCGCATCGCCTCCTCTCTGCCCAAGTCCTTGCAAAAAGGGCCTGCCCCTGTGGCATACCCTGTACCCTGCCAAACTATCACATGACATGAGTGACAATGTGTCTCTCTAGTTTATGTGGTGTCTGTCCAATCAACCACTGCTTCTGAAAAACGTAGGGCAGCTCATCGTCCTCATCATCCCAAACCTCTCAGTCTAGGTAAGGTCACCACACAACTGCGTCCATGTTATCCAACGTGTGACACCAGTACTCCAACTTCCCCAGCCAATGCTGGGAAAGTACACCTACATACCCATATGACTAGGGCTCACCCCTCTATCTGTGAAACATGCAAATGGGTCATGTCACCGTGATATGCTCCCAAGCCCAGAACTAAAGTAAAGACACACCTGCAGACAAGCTAGCAGCTCCACGATACACCACCTGATGCATGCCATGGTAAAGGTGAGTGAGAATGCAAACACACCAAGCAAATCAGGTGCCCTCAGTCAGCATCTACTCCAGAGTCCATCCCCAGCCAACAGGGAACCCATGAGATCTCTGATGGGGGCATACAACACCCCCGATCAAACCAACCACAATCCCTAGAAAGTAGTCATAGTAGTCATGCATATCCTACTAGCTGATAACTAACCCCACTATGGTGGGATCATCAAACACCCACCTGCACTTGTCCAGCCTGGCATGGCGTTGTGGGTCGTACTCTACTTGCTCCCCTACTATAGAAAGGTGTAGGATCTTGTAGACATCCTCCAACGTAACTATCATCTCACTGGTGGGAAGGTGGAAAGTCCCATCCTCACTGTGGAAGCGCTCCACCAAAGTAGTCAAAAGACCAAGGTTCACACGAACCTCGAGCATGAAACACACATACTCCAAACCAAGAGCACCGAACACTAGCCACTCTACCTCTGTCAACATGTATCGTCGTAGCTCATAGTAAGAGGGAAGTGCTCCCGCGACATGAGCGTATCAAAAATATCCTCCTGCAATCAACAAAACAACGCGTTAACCATAACTGTATAAATGCAAACCTACTCAATTATCAAACCTATCAAATTCACTTACTTAACATATCAAATTGATTAAAACTAAGCATATCGTCTCTTGTCTAGATGCTATCAATCTCAAAGACCGCTTGTCGATTGTCATATCGATCAAGATGCCAATCAAGTCAATTTCACTAAGTAAACTGAGTATCCTAAGCGAATGCATCGTTCCAGGTAGTATTTGTGCAGTATCAGAGCAAGTGCATAGAACTTGTTGGTTCTCAAAAATACAGGTTTTTAGACCATAAGAGGGTGCCAGTCTCTTGATACATTTTTGGTCAACAAGACGGGGTTTATGTAATTGAAAGCCCCCTACTCTTTAGGTTCTACTAGACCTAGGTGGGTGTACCTAGATGATAAGGTAGATTAAAACCTAAGTGGATTCTAATTTGGGCAATTTTACTCACTATGGCACATAGACCTGAGATAATTACAGAGTTTACTAACTAGTTCCTAATGAGAATGTTTTGAAAATCAAATAAATAGATAAAGTTTATATAGGATTATTCTAAAATGACCAATGCCTATTATATTGGGTGAATGGAGTTAATGATGAATGATGGGTATGGATACAGATGTGTAAGATAGGCAATTCTATTTAACAGCTTAACTCTATCTTGTTGGGCACATGAAATGTTTGCACCTTACGCAAACGTGTAGGTCTATAAGTTACTATACTCTTCTTAATAATCCCAGTGATATTCTCCCATATTATTATGAACAACTGAAAGGAAATTTTAATTCGGGCAAGAAGGAAACCTGACCAAAATTGTTTTGTTGAAAGGGTTTTAACTCCTAGAATAGACCAATGAACTTAACAACTTGGAAGGAATTAAATCAACTTCTTATAGAAACCAATCAATTAGAACACACTGAATCAGCAAATGTGACCAGATAAATTAAAGATATCTTTGATATGATAATTTAAATAACATGAGAAAACCACTTTGGAGACAGCATAGTAACATATAAGCATGAATATCAACACAAGTGAACACTGAAATAGATCACCATTTAAAAGTATTCTGCTCCATAATATTGCTTCAAATAATATGTATTCTAACATTTTCTGATATGGAATGGAAGGGTGAATGGATGCAATATGTCTTTCTACTGGTGATGATCTCCTAACGTACTACTTCTTCCCTCTTCTCCTTTATTTTTCCCTTCATATATATGCTTTTGTATTTTAGGGTTACGACCCTTCATATTCATACAGTGCATCTCTTCAATTATCTTTAATAGGTTAAAATACTTTAACTTTAATCCCTTTGATCTTTTGCATTCCAGTGAAAATAATTATTTCTTTCATTTTGCTGGAAATTCTCACTTTACCTTTGTATGTAATTTTACTCGTAAAATGATCTTTGGGCAAAATAACTACCCACTCGGAAAATTTTATGCTTTCTTAATTCCTGGGGGAAAAATGTTTTACTTCTCCGGAAAACACTTACAATTGTATTATTAAAATAATACCCCCAAAGTAACATCAGTTTTACCTTGATTATTTCTTCTTTGCACTTTATACATTTCACACATTATGCATTTTCGTTCTATCGAAGGGACCAATTTTGGGGTCTCCCTGATACTCATTATTCCTCTCGATATATTTTCTCTTTGCAACTTCTCTAATATAATTTTATTTAATATTCTCTTTGTTACCCATTGGAAAGACTATGTCACATTAATCTTCATAGCAATCTCCCTTATTTTAATTGATATCGACATATCGGGGAGACTCTATTTTTAGTCTTGCCAATACCATACTCTCCCATTGATTGCTTAGTTTATTCCTCCATCGAGCTATCGAAAACCAGGAAATTATTCACTTTGATAGCTATTGTCTACCCGATGGATACTTTTGTCATTATTTTAATGAATTTTCATTTCATATGGTTTCATTCACTGAATATATGATGTTAACCTCAATGGTAATCTCCACATTCCTAATTTTTATTAGCATGACTAGGAGACCATGATATGACCCTTGCCGATAAGCTATATCTAATTGATATTAGGGTTATATCTAAACCATCGGCATATCGGTGGGATTGTGGTTCTTCTTCCACCGATGAACAACTTCTTCATTTTCTAATTCCTGTGATTGTAGAGCTATTTCTTTTTCATCATTATGAATAGCAATAGGTGCAGGCAAGACTCAACCTATGGTATGGCAAGCCTTCTATGCCATAATCCAGACTAATCATTTTGATTGTAGAATTGAGGTTGTGCATACCATTCATGTTGATCAATAGTAACTAGAATAGACTTGCTTCAGTGGCGATCATCATGGCTCATAAATTCTAAAGGTACCCATCCCCCTCAGGATAGTTTTGATAAAACAGATATAAAATCTTCAATTCGTGTGATTTCCTCACTTGAAAATTTCTTTATAATAGCATGGCAAGAAACCCCATCTCTTGACAACATATACCCCAGTTCAACAATATAAATAAGACCGCAATTAAAACAAAAATTCATAGCATGTTAGTATGACAAAGGATGAATCACACCACCACTCACTTCCAAATAGTAATTTGGAGTTATAGAATGTAAGTCTTGGACCTGCAAGGTAACTTTTATAGGAATTCCACCCCTCTCAAGCTCTAAATCAATTGAGTTTCCAACACCATCATCAAGCAATATCTCAAGTGCTAAAAATTGTACAAGTCCCAAATACGAGTCAATTTATTCAAGGGGATATGTGTGTGAAGCAATGTCATCAACAAGCCAGTCAAAGCCTGCCAGTAGATGTGAGTGTGGGATCTATTGTCATCTCTGCACCAATAAAGCTTCCTAGAACAACAAACTGCAACTCATTTTCTTAGCTTAGAGTGAAATTATTCTCGAAAAGATAGGTGTACACTTGATATTTCCATTCTCATTTTTGACTATAATGCCAGGATGGATTTTAATTTTTTGATTTGCCTTTAGAACACCATTTTTTATTTCCACCAGCAACACCACCTTTTATTTCATCAACTTTAGTACCGGTTTTATTCACATCAAATGATCTGATTACAATCATGTTGGGTGGGGCAAGCAAAATTATGCTCAGGAATAGGAATATTGTTTGTTATGTGTTAACATACAGTGTCAATGTTGTACTTTAGTTGTGCAGATATTGGTACTACTAGAGCTTAATCAGTAATTGGATGAATTTATGAGTTTCCTCATGCTATCTTCTTTATCGGAGTGACTCATATGGTTGGAGAGACTTGAAAAACTTACTTTGATATAGTAAGTCTCTCCAATATTAGACTTTAGGGTTCCTTATATGTTCACATCTGCAGCTTGGTTCCAAAGCTTCTGTTTGGGCATATGATGGGAGGATGCTGGCACATCATCTTGTAGAATGCAAGAGAAACATGTTTTATTCTTCTACCAACCTCTTCTGAAAATATGGTAGCATAATAACTAGAGTTGAAGTCTTTGACAATAACTTCAGTAGTCTTGGATCTATTTGTCAAATCATTTTCAAGCGATGTAACAAATTTGGAGACAACCGGGTAATAGTGGTTCCACTCAATTTCTTTGAAACAAATTAGTTTGAGGAGGCAGATATAAAGATTGAGTTTGTGGCACGCGACCATGGCGATGGAGCCCCATTTGACGGGTGTGGTGATACAATGGCACATGCATTCCCTCCAGAGGATGGCCACTTTCACTTCAACATTGACAAGCATTGGACAACAAGTTGCCAACATGCTCACCATTCCTCTTCATTCAATATTCAGAGCACTGCTACTCATGAGATTGGGCATCTCATTGGACTAGGTCATTCTAGAGTCAAAAGTGTTGTAATGTATCCTGTTCTACCCCTGGGAAACATCAAGCACTCCCTCACTCTTAACAATATCCATGGTGCCAGGGCTCTTTATGGAGCTAAAAAATTCAATCACCAAAACTAACAAGATGAACAACATGAGGAAGAAGAAAAAAATGAGGATGAGTCCTCCCACATTCACCTCTTTGATCTTGGATTTCTTATGCTTGTTGTTTGTTTCATATTCATATTCCTTTTGCAAACACTTTTTGTCTCTCTTTGAAATATTGTTGCACTATAACTGGAATGATTTGATGTAAATTTTTTGAGGTCATCAAATTGTTTGAGAGGTTGCACTACTTTGAGTCTTTGTTAAATGTTGGAATTCATTGTTTTAATTTAGTAGCATAACTTCAAAATTCTTCCGGTTATGTACGACATTAGATTTTTGAGATGATTTTCTCAGGTTATCATTTTTAGAATCATATCTAGAATCAAATATGTTCTATCCATTTTTTTAATAACTTAGATGGCAATATTGTACATTGGGTTTGATAAGACATTGTATGCAACTTAACAAGCGCTGCTACTTGAGTCACATGAGGTTCTTTTGTGGCATTGATAATGCGACAACAATCCAACAATAGATGACAGGTCATGTATCATCTTTATTACATTTGCAAAAGATATTGTACGATGTAACTTTGGAAGAGGTATAGTATCTTTCTATCTATTATTGGTTAATTCTAGATTCTTAAGTTTCTTCCATGTGCTCATATGGTCTATCTATACCATGCTCATGAATGGATTCATGTACTGTCTTGAGTAGTGTTTTTCCCTAAGGATTTATCTTGAATGATATTCTTTTTGTTGATTTCATAATCTGAGCTCCTTATTCTTGTAAGTTTGTGCTTCACTCTGTACATTAAATAGGTTGATTATGTGTTTGAGTATCTTTTTCCCTCCTCCAAATTTTTCTTGAGTTACTAGCTTTTTAGCTTTCATTTTCTGTCTATAAAAGATCTCTTCACTTAAATTCTTGATGGTTTTATGATGATCACAATATCTACAATGATTGTTGCTATTAGACTTGGGAGGGAAACTTAGAAGGTGAGGAATTGGACTGGGGTACAACCCAGGGACAATTACAAACAGCTTCAGCATAAATAGCTTTTTATGATATGAGGAACCTCCAAATAGCTGTCCAAAAATTGAATATAACCAATCCATAGTTCATCTACATGCTTTCCAACAGCCAGTTTTTCTTCATAATCAGTACGAGACTTGCATACTTCTACGGCCTTTTTATAAGCCGATATCACAGTGGTAGGAATTCAAATAAAAATAAACTTTATCATTTTCAATTACATTCCCTTGCATCCACTCCTAGGCCTTGTAATCTTTAATTGTAACCCTAAAATTTTGCAAAAATTGGTATGCAATTTCAAGTCCCAACAGTGGCTCTGTCTAGGGATGTATGCCCCTTGTGGGCATAGCAAGATCCCAGATCTTTGGAGAGCAAACCAGTGCCTACTCCATTGGGCAATAAAATGCAACCTTCTCAGTTACTCTAAACTATATGGCTAGAAGAACCACACCATGGTTGATGGCACAAGGCTCCTAAAAAACTATACTTCCCTCTATCATATACCTTATTCTGATTTGATTTCATCAAACTCCATTTGAAAACATTTATGAAATCTTCATTTCGGTTACTATTGAATGTGTCATGGAAGAATCTCCAAACTGAACTGAAAACTAGAAATATTTATAATCCATCACATTGCTGCTACTGTATTTGTTACGTCTCCCACTATCACTACAATAATCCTAATTTTTAGGGAATGAAAAATCAGATGAATCGTTTGTCTTACAAATTGATGCATCCTCCTGATTGTTTGAAAATACTTTATCTTCAAGATGGCATGGATTTGAAAACACTTGGAATTCTTGTTTTGGTATACCCTCTTCATCAAGAGTTTGTCTTCTTTGTTGAAAGAAAATCATCCTCCTCCTTTCTAAACTGTTGATTCATGTATTGCGGTGGGTGGGTTGGGACAAAAGGAACATCCATATTTTGAAGACTACTCTCATTTTTAGGTATATGCTGGGGCTCCGAGTCTTGTGCAAGATCCTCATGATTGTCAGCAAAATCTAGATTTTCAATGGATTCTTCATAACATTCACAGTTATAATCTGTTATGCAGGAAAAACCTTCTATATCTTCATCCTCATCATGAAGGCTGTCATAACAATCATTTTCACTTGCACACTCATCCTTTACAAACAGATCAAAATCATTGCCTTCTTTATTGTTGTAAGGAGAATTGTTTATTTTTGTTCCAGTCTTTAATGCATCACTGTCAATGCTATGGCAATGAAAACCTAGTTGCATCTCCATACCATTTGAATCATCATTGATAAAATCCTTAGGTAGTGTGTTTTTAGCAACATCAGAAATTTTTATTCTTTGAACCAATGCTCTAAAGTGCATTGCATTAAAGAGGGGCAAAATATATACACCTAAAAATGACATGACTTTGTCTAAATAAATATTTTTAATATTTATTTCATTCTAATTCCTCTATTAATAAATAAATAAATCAATTTATGTATTTGATTCACATTCCTCCACAAAATTAAATAAAATCATTTATTTAATTAAATCCTCCAAATTCTTCTAAAGTCATTCTAAATTAAATAATACCAAATTATTTAATTAGATCTTCTAAATTCTAAATTAAATAATACCAAATTATTTAATTAAATGCTTCTAAACTTAAGTCATCCTCTAAATTTAAATAAATCCAAATATTTATTTAAATTGTCTATTTCCTCTAAAAGTGAATTAACACCAAAAATAATTCATGTGAATCCATGTGCATAGTTAATTAAATATTTTTATATTTAATTAATTGTTCTCTCACCCACATGTCATTTTTATCTTCAAGTTCCAATTAGTTGACTCATAAATCAAATCAGTTAACTAGTCATTCTATTATGTTAACTAATTAATCAATTCAGTTGACTCTTCATTCTATTCTATTAATTCCCCTTGTTACATGAAGGAACAAGACACTTTTCCTCTTTTGATTCGCGCACATCCTCTCAAGTTTGCTCAACTATTTATCTTCTTATTCATTCTATACCATTGATCTTCTCTCTCACAAGTCTATAAATACAACCCCTTTCCCTCCATTTGAATCATCCAAGCTTTTAGTAAACTTACTCTGCAGGAATCACAGCGCACCTTTGGCACCAATTGTTGGCAAGAGACACTGTGTGGCTTCATGAGTGTTCTCATTGATGGAAACAAAGTCCATCCCACACATCTGTAGGACATGGTGTGTCTATACCAGAAGTCAGATTGAAGAGTATTTTGGTCCGGTGACCAAGAACAGAGCATGCAACAAGGTCCGACAATCAGGTCCAGATCTCTCAGAGGAAGTATCTTAGTAAAGTGTGGACTTGGGGAAGTCAAGAGGAGTACCATGACTAATATATTCCAGAGATTGAGCCTCCGGTGATGTAAGAGTGAAAAGATATGAACACCTAAGTGTTGGGTTCTCGTTTGGTAGAGTAGACTGAGGAAGAATTGACCGGCAGAGCTTCCGACCTTAATCCAGATGAGATATTGATGGTAATCAAGTTATTTAAGGGATCATTCATGATTGGCCAACATGATTGATGACTTCTATAAGTATCTCTTTGATATGCATCACTTGGTAAGTATGGATTCAGCCGACAGACCTGAGTTTGGTAAAATATTGAGTATTCCGGATCCTGACTAGAAAGATGTTGAAATCCTTTGTGTGGATATATATACCAGATGTATTTCGATGAGAAGGTGTGTGTGGTGTGTTGTAGTGTGAAGAAAAGCAGAGAGCAGTGTGGAAGCAGTAATACAGGTCTGGTATGTGACAGGACAGCAACACCAGAGAAGAGGAAGAATGAAGTGTAGTAGATTAGTGTATTAAGCCTAATCAGAATTGAACCTCAGCATATGTGGATGCTTCTCATCAGTTCAAGTATCTTGTTACTTTCTTTGTACCTTGTAGATAGTGAGTCTCTTGTAGGCAGTGAGCCTCTTGTGAGCAGTGTACTCGGGCAGTGAGTCCTAATTGGCAAGTGCCATTTTGTACATCTATTCTTTTAACAGAGAATACAATCTTGGGTTAGTCACCCCATGGTTTTTCCCTTAATAGGGTTTTCCATGTCAAAATCATTGTGTTATGTGTATTGATTTTGTTTCTGCTTTCATGGTTATGGATGCTTATTTGTTTTGATGTTGCACTAGCTATTAAAGAATAACATAAAGTTAAATTAATTAAGATAACTAATTCACCCCCCCTCTCAGTTATCAACAATTGGTATCAGAGCTAATTTCCTCCAAACAGAGCCTAACAGCTTGAGGAAGATTTGGGAATTCCAATGGATATGTATGGTATGAGGGAACAACTTCAGTCTGCCCTTGATGATCTTAAGCAATCTCACTCTGAAGTCAATAACTTAAGGGAAAGACTCAAACAAGCTGATGATTTCATAAATGAACTAAAGGAGAAACTGAGTATCTCTATGAAAAAGAGAAAGGAACTTCTTCAGCAATTAACAAGTCAAAATGAAGCCAATGATACTAATGAAGATCTGAATGAGAAGAACAAATTATGTGAGAAGCTATCAAAAGAGGTCATTATGGTAAGACATGAAATGGAATTAGGGGTTATGAAATTCACCCAAGAGATTGAAGAGAAAAGAAAGAGTAAAGATAATCTAAAACAATCTCTCAAGGAGAAGTCAAAAGACTGCCATAAAATGGATAGAATAATTAGGCATTTGGAATCTGATCTTGAAGAAGCTAGAGATAATGAAGAACAACTTGAGAATCAGATTGACACTCTAAAAAGGGATCTTCAAACAGCAAATGAATACAAAGAGAAATTCAAGATAAGCTCTACTCAGCTTGAAGTTCTTCTTAAAAGCCAAAAGAGGGTAGATGACAAGCAAGGCTTGGGGTATGAGAAAGGTGAAAGCTCCGGATCCGGTCAGAAAAACTCTGGATCAGGAAATCCAAGGAACAGGCCTAGAAGACCTCTAGTAAGGCAACCAAATGCTCAAAGATATCCATCCTTCAATGGATACTGCCACAATTGCAATAACTTTGGTCATAAAGCAAATCAGTGCAGAAGAAGAATGAATCAGACTAATTCATCCTTCTCCAAACAGTGTTTTAATTGCAAAAGGTATGGTCACAAATCTCATGAGTGTAGAAATATGCAAATGAACAATTCATTCAATGGTAGATGCTTTGCATGCAATAGAATGGGACATATGGCTAATCAGTGTAGATCAAGAGGATATCAGTCAAATATGCAAAGAAATGTTGTTTGCTACAATTGCAATAGATCCGGTCATATTGCCAATTTCTGCAGAAGTAAGAATCAGGACAAAAAGGGTCTGGTGCATCATAATCAAAACCAAGACAAAGGAAAAGGAAAAGTGAATGCGGATGAAATTCAAAGGGAGATGAACAAGATTTGGGTGAAGAGGAGTATAGAAAATGTTGAGGATGGATCCACACCAGAATCTGGTGCTAATATTCCTTTCAGAAACTAAATAGATGAGCTCTAGCTCAGGGGGAGTCACAAAAGAAACCAAGTTCCCCCAGCCAGTCAACTGGTGCCTGAAATTGGCACATGGAAAGTTGCGGATTAAAGGGTTCTCAGAGAAACATCTAAATAAGCCTTGGTAAAGATATGGAAGATCCACAAGAAATTTAGAAGAGGTTAATCTTCCAAGATTGATCCAGTTTAACAGTCATCTGGTAAGAAGCAAGATTTTCATAGTTAGATTCAGTATGATTCAAAATTAAGGAATCTTGATCTGTGGATAGATGAAATGATTGGAGAAAGGAAGATAGATCGTCAATAATCACCAAGAATAACTCTAAGTGCATCTCAGTGATCCGAAAAGATCTTTCTCAAAACAAGGAGAACAAGGCAACCAGAATGACTTAAGTTGCGCATTTATTGCAATGTGGAATTAGGGTTTGTGTAGAAATATAAGGGTTCTCTTATTGAACATTTTCTCATTTACATTCGAGAAGAAGAGAGAAGGAGCTCTACAACAAAATTATCTCAAACCTCTCAAAGATCGACCGCAGAAGTTGATTCATCCAGTAATCCGATCCAACTCATATCATGAACCCTAGAAGCGTAAAAGGTATTTTCCTCTCTTGAATATCTCTCTCTGAATCTTTGAAAGATGGCTACTCTGAATGTTGTGAAGATCATTGATAGGCTACACCCAAAATTTAAAAACCATCCCTATAAATCCCTAGAAGTTTATCCCCTAGGCGCATTTTCTAGCATTCTGCATGGAATTCTGCATGTAGAAGATGTTAGGGTTTACATACATGCAAACATTGAAGAATTTGGGGAATCGAAGCTGATGGATATCTACCACAAGGAACGATAGATGAATCATTTGAACTCAAACCTCAGTACAAGGCCATCCGAGATAAGCATTTTGGACATTGTATTCATTTCCCCTATTTTGCTGAAGATGATTGAGTCCAGTATGTTCTGAGCAAAATGCATGACAACTTTATGTGGTTGATGAGGCCATTCAAGATAAGCAAGGATGCAATTAGGGCGGTAACCAGATTGCACTCATCCAGTGGGTTACCTGTTCTCAAATCGGTCAAAAAACAAACTGTGAGTGAGGCTACCAGATCAAATTTTGACAAGAGAGCAATGACAATAGAAGATATGACTAATCCAGATATCAAGTTTGCCTCCATGATAATTGGTTACAAGATATATCACTCCAGCGGGGAAAATTCAGTACCTGGAACTGCAATTTACACTGCTTATCAGATGCTAAGAGAAAATGCTGACTATGATCTATGTGAGCTTCTCTTGAACCAACTATTAGAGAATTTGCAGAAAGTAAAGAAGGATAAAAAGAATTCATTCAAGTATGGCAGCCTGATACTTTGCCTATTCTTCTACTATATGAATGAGCTACCTAGAACTAGTGGCTAGATATGGCAAAATGATAAACATGTTGCCATACAAATTAGGGATTATATGTATGGGCTTGGTGATGCCAAGATACAAAATACAGCTATGTGGGGTTACTTCAAAAACTTCCAAAGCATGATGCAGGCTAGAGAAAGAATCCCCCAATCTTTGGTTGAGAAATAGAAGGATACAATATGCTTTATGGTAGACACTGATCAATGTCTAATGGAGGTAGTGGAACCAAGAATAGTATGGATCATGCCAATGGGGTATGAGGTTGATGAGAAAATCCTAGAGCAGCATATCCAACATCTGCTGAGTTAGCCTAAGGACCCTAAGGCAGAAAGGTTTGGAACCTACCATGAGCTAAGTGTAAAAGTTCATGTTGAACTAAGATAGCCTAAGATCAAGAGAAAAGTGAGAAGGGAAGTAGAAGAATTCTCCAAGAGGCATGGAATATCAAAGGAGGCAATTGATACCAATAGAGAGAAGATGGAAAGGGAAGAGAAAGAAAGGCAAGAAATTGAAAAAGAAAGTTCCCCAATGCAAGCCCCCTCCCGGACCAGATCCTTCAAGAGCTCTGCACCTGCCACCTCTAAGAGCCAAAAAGCATCAAAACTAGAAGTCAGGACATCTGGAAAGGGAGAGAAGAGAACTAAGACAAAGGCCACAAGGTCTTACATCAGTCAGAAGGATGATGAAGAGACAGAATCATATGAGGAGATCAAGAAAATGAAGAAGAAGAATAAAACATTCGGTGAACCCTCTACCGGTCATAACAAAGAAGAAGAGGCAGAAGAATTCGTTGAAAGGCCTACTCTTTGCATTGATGATATCATCAAATCAGTCACTGTGGATGGGAACTTGAAACCAATGACTGAATTTTATGATGATTATAGTGAAGCTGATTAGAAGATCATGCAAGAAGCTACAGTCAGGTATCTAAACATCTACAACAAAGCATTCATTGAAATCATCTCCTTAATTCCCAAAAGCCTAGAGAAGGAACTTGAAATAAGAAAGAACAATGCCAAGTCAAAGGACCTAGAGATGTAAGAAAAAATAGCTATTTAGCTTTATCCCTCCATCACTCCAAAGTAAATGAGCTTGATCTTCAAAGATTGCAAAGATGAGTTCCGGAGCAAAGCCAGAATGAATAAGATTATGCTCGGAGAGATTGATCAGGTGGCCAAAGAGACTAAAGACATCCTCCAGAATCCCTATAAAAGATTCAATATTCCTATTATAGAGGACTTAGGTGATGAACCCTCTATCATGGATGATGAATGACTCTATACATCAAAGGAAGATCCTACAGAGAAAAATGCAGAAGATTCAAAAGAGATGGATAAAGAGAAGACTAAGGACTTAGATTCCTCTATTCCAGAAGAGGAAGTCCACGGAGAAGTAGACACCTCTCTTCCGGATCCCCCAGCAGACTCCAGAATTGAAGGAAAAGAAAGAAAAGAAGAGAGAATCAATCAAGAAGAAGTGTAGGGAAGAGAAGAAGGTCAAACAGAGAAAACCACAAGTGATAGTGTTGAGGCTGCAGAAGGGAAGAAAACTGTCTCTGGTAAGAGACACTGCAGAAGTAGTCAAAGACTTCCTGATAAAAGAAATGATGGAATTAGATGAACTGGAACTACTTCAAGGACCATTCAATTTTGATTCCCTCTCTCTAGTCCAGACAATGAAGGTAGTATCTTTTGCTCAAGACAAAGCAAAAGAAAAGCTTCTAAAGTCTCACATGGAAGACTGTGAGCTATTAGAGATTACATCTAGTGTGCTAGAGAAAATCATGCCATCCTTCCAAAAGGATCCTTTGGCCTCCTCATTTGGTAATATAAAATCTCTTGTTAATCTGTTAATACACATTTTGACTCTTTAGAGAAAGTAGCAGAAGAGAAAGTCTGGAAAGAATTTTTGGGTAAGAGATTCTCTGAGGTACAAGGACATATAACAAATGATAGGAGAAATTTGGATATTGGAATAAAGAGCCTAGAGAATGCTCTTAAATATGGTGGAGATCTATACAAATTTTGTCTATCTTGGTCCACTATAACAACAGACATCACCAAGAAGGTGGAAGAACAAGAGAGCAAACTATCAAGTTTATCTCAAAGTTTTGATCCTCTCACCTCTTCCATAATAAATCAAGAGTGTCAGACTATTGCAGTCATAAATGAAATAAAGAAGCTTGAGAAGGAGAAGTAAAATAGAATAAGCCGGTTAAGTGAACTTAGAGGGATAATTATCCCTAAATTAGAGGCCATGCATGAGGCCCTAACTGATGCTCAGACCACAGCCCAGACCAGTGATCTAACAGATCTAAAGAGGGTAGAAGCTTTTGCATTCCTATTGAGTGGTCACATCTCAATTTTGGACAGGATGAAGAAGAGTTGGGAAACAGAATTCGTCCAATTGAAGACAACTTTTGCAAATATACTTCAGTTTATGTAAGTATAACATGTATATATACTTATGCGGCTAAGTATAGTTGGATTTTTGGGAATTTTGGTGTGCGGATTCTACCCTTTGCCATTGATGTCAAAGGGGAGTGAGTAGCAGTGAAAAATATGGAATCTAGCTAAAAGGGGGGCTCCTGTAAAGTGTACATTAGAAGAGAGCATCAGCCAAGGGGGAGTGTAGTGTGACACTTAGTCATTTTTCACTAAGTGTTGCCATCAATGCCAAAGGGGGAGATTGTTGGCAAGAGACACTGTGTGGATTCATGAGTGTTGTCATTGACGGCAACAAATTCCATCCCACACATCCGCAGGACATGGTGTGTCTATACGAGAAGTCAGATTGAAGAGTATCTTGGTCCGGTGACCAAGAACAGAGCATGCAGCAAGGTCTGACAATCAGGTCCGGATCTCTTAGAGGAAGTATCTCAGTAAAGTGTGGACTTGGGGAAGTCAAGAGGAGTACCATGACTAATATATTCTAGAGATTGAGCCTCTGGTGATGTAAGAGTGAAAAGATATGAACACCTAAGTGTTGGGTTCCTGTTTGGCAGAGTAGACTGAGGAAGAACTGATCGGTAGAGCTTCAGACCTTAATCTAGATGAGATATTGATGGTAATCAAGTTACTTAAGGGATCATTCATGATTGGACAACATGAATGATGACTTCTATAAGCATCTCTTTGATACACATCACTTGGTAAGTAAGGATTCAGTCGACAGACCAGAGTTTGGGAAAATATTGAGTATTTCAGATGCCGACTAGAAAGATGTTGAAATCCTTTGTGTGGATATATATACCAGATGGATTTTGATGAGAAGGTGTGTGTGGTGTGTTGTAGCGTGAAGAAAAGCAGAGAGCAGTGTGGAAGCAGTACTACAGGTCTGGTATGTGATAGGACAATAGCACCAAAGAAGAGGAAGAATGAAGTGCAGTAGATTAGTGTATTAAGCCTAACCGAAACTAAACCTTAGCATATGTGGATGCTTCTCATCAGTTTAAGTATCTTGTTACTTTCTTTGTACCTTGTAGACAGTGAGTCTCTTGTAGGCAGTGAGCGTCTTGTGAGCAGTGTGCTCGGGCAGTGAGCCCTAATTGGTAAGTGCCATTTTGTACATCTATTCTTTTAACAGAGAATACAATCTTGGGTTAGTCACCCTATGGTTTTTCCCTTAACAGGGTTTTCCACGTCAAAATCATTGTGTTATGTGTATTGATTTTGTTTATGCTTTCATGGTTATGGATGCTTATTTGTTTTGATGTTGCACTAGCTATTAAAGAAGAACATACAGTTAAATTAATTAAGATAATTGATTCACCCCCCCTCTCAGTTATCAACACCAATCCCCATAGTTTGAGATCACCATTATCATTGCATTGCAAGAATCTCTTCATTGCAGACCTATCACAGCCATTCTCCTTTGCCATCTTGGAAAAAGCAAGGAAGTACACCTTCTGAGGGCTATATTCATACAATGAGATCAATTGAGATAGGTGACCAATGGAAGCCATGAAACAATAAGGTTTGCAAGGTAGTGTTCTTTGTGTTCAAATCTTGTTTATTTCCATTTCATTGAGATTATTGGATTATTGATAGTTTAATACTGTTAACCACATTTTCTGATAACAAATAGCAATAGAATAAGTCTAATTTTTATGCTTTTCTAGATCCTAGTGTTTGTCCACATCATGTTTGACATCTTCTTGACTCCATTTTTTAGGTACAGTAGTGGTCTGGTTGAAAAATGAAGTCTCTCCATGGTTGGGACAACAAGGTGCCTCTAGGTTTTCATCTCTCCATGATAGCTTTAGTTGGTCTCTTCATGTTTCAACCTCTTAGATCTACAACCAACAAATCCAAGCACCAATTTCATCATAAAAGAATCAGTTTTAGTCAGTACAAATCAAAATATATTCATTTTGGGTCATGGGTCAATGAAGAATAACTTGGTGTCAAATTTAACATTACCATATGCAACTTCACAAATTTGGGGTTTCCTCTTGATTTTCTTGGTTTCTCTATGTATTTTATTGACCTTTCCATCCTTACTACTTTCTCAATCCTCCTACCACCTCAAAAATGGCCTTTGAATCTATTGTATAGGTCACAACAAAATAAAAATTTAATCCCTCATGGTTGTCCTATGCTTGTAGATGATTATTTGGAGGTAGTTTGGGACATATTTTTTATGATTTTAGGGAAAACAAGGACTAGACTTTATGTTTACATCCCTAGACCACCTTCTCCTTCCATTCCTTGACATGTTTATGAGATTTCTTCACAAGATATTGATAGATTTGCATACTGTTATAAGAGTAAGTGTTGTTGTTTCAAACAACAAGCTACTACAGGGACTGTAACAGTCCTAAAATAATAAATAAACCCTCCTTTTCATGTATCATTTCCTTCTAACCCAGGTTATATTCTACAACCTTACATGTGTTTCATTCTTCCCTTTCACAGTAATTTCATGATGGTTTACTTCATGATAGTCAAAAAATAAATATGTAGCCTTTTTGGAGCAGCACCTACAAGTTCCTATAGCAGATTGGATAGTCTTCCTAAAGCAACTCATAAACACCCTCAAAACTAATTTATTGCACCTCTCATGGATTGTGAATTTTCCTGAGGTATTCAATCATGTAGCAATGTTTTAATATGCAAGTTTTATAGCAGAAAATTTGGTCTGCTCTTGATGCAAAATTGGATTGTTCCTGAAGTAGAATAGTGTTTGTTCCTGACGTAGATTAGCGATATTCCTTTTTATTGATTGTTAAAACCCCTGAAAGATAAAATGATCTTTGTAAGGTAGACAATGGACAACATGGTTAGGCAAATGTTTGCTAAGGTGAAGGTTAAAGCTGGATAGTTTTCTCATAAAATGATAATAACTCATAGTTTGACTGTTACAGCAACATGAACTTGTGAAACTCTCACACTAATTCCATCCCCTCAAGATTACAAACTTAAATCTATGAAGCCTAAACTATAAATACAAAAGGAGACAAAATTAGATCTAAGTATAACACAAGATGATGAAGCATTTACATCACATGAAATCAACAAACCCTCTTATGCTACCAAATTGTCATTTTTGAAAATAAACTTTCACGAACCTTGTATTTTATTGATGTTGATCTTGAAACAACATAAGACCATTGACAATATGATGCCACCATGCCTCAAAGTAAAGGGAAAATATGGGTAACTTTGCCACAAAATGAGAATGCTTAAGAAAACTTAGAAAACCTATATTTTTCCCAACAAATAAATAAAGTTAAGAATTATAATTCATTAAATATGTTTCCTGGTTACCCTACCCATACACTCACACCTGCCAAATTGATTTCATAATGAAATAAATGTCCAAAAAGCATGCTTTTAGTCTTTCACTGTAAAAATTGTCTCCCTATCCTTGGCATCCAAGTATTTGGCATGCATCAATTTAACCCACCTTGAGTGCGATTTTGTATACATTTGCCATGCCAACTTGGTTCCCAATGCTTGATTTTGAAGTTTCAGATTGATGATGCCTGTTCCACCCATAATTTTTGGCACTCTTCCTTGACATAAGGATTGTCTAAATTATTTTTCCATTTTCAGAATTACACCCTGTTGCAAGTATAGGTCTAACCGGTGTTTTCATTGATGTCAACATACTCCTGTTGCATTAATGATAAGGTTTGGATGAGCCGTGAGCTAAGGATATTGAGAAAATTAGTCTCAATCAGGAACAGTGAAGAATAGTGATGACTGTAAGACAAAAGTCCAAGATAGGATGATGATCAGAGGATGCAGATTAAAGGGTTTGCAGATATGTGTCTATAAGTGATCCAGTAGAGATTTTAGAGGTCCGCATGAAGATATAAAGAAGTTGTGGCTGCTCAAGTAAAACCAGTTCTGGTAGGTGTTCAGAGGTGACAGTGTGTAACAAGAAAGGTCCGGTGAGATCTAGAAATGAAGTTTCCTGTTCTGTGGATTTAAGGGAGTGCTGAGGAAGTCTTTGTGGTGTATCAACTCTATTGGTGCATGGTTTGAAGGTCCGCAAGCATCTATTCCTTTGTGACAGTTATGACAGACTGTGTTCTTAAGGTTTCGGATGAAGGAGAGAAGGATTTCAGTAAATAAAAGAAGTGTGGATGTTCTTGGTGATTCAAGCAAGCTTGTGGAGGTATTTGGATCATGTCCAATTCATGTTGGTGGTCCACATTGAATTTGGAGATCACATATGAAGAGTAACTTATGTATGATGGTGTTCTTCTTGAGACAGGTCGACCGGATGAGTTATGCATCTGTCGGATGATCTTATGAATATTTGCCGACTTAGATGATCATTCCTAAGTTGATGCCTTGTATAAATAAGGGATTGCAAAGTCAGTTTAAACTTGCCTTTTTGTGTGGAGATGAGAGTGTGGTAGCGAAGAGGAGAGCGAAAGGTAGAGCAGAAGTATTAAGCTTAATGGAACTAATTCAAGCATGGTGAAGATGCTATTCTCTAGTTCATGTATGTGATACTTATTTTTTTGTAGACAGTGTGTCTCTTGTAGGCAGTGAGCCTCTTGTGAGTAGTGTGCTTGGGCAGTGAGCCCTAATTGGCATGTGCCATTTTGTTCTTTCTATTCTTCTAACAGAGAATACATTCTTGGGTTAATCACCCTGTGGTTTTTCCCTTAACCAGGTTTTCCACATCAAAATCTTGGTGTCTTATGTGTTGATGAGTTTTTGCTTTTGATTTCAATGCATTATGTTTCATGTTTAATATACTGTTAATCACCAAGAAGTTTTAAGTGTATAAATTTAAGTGTGTAAATTGGAGAGAAAGTTTTGCACAACTGATTCACCCCCCCTCTCAGTTGTGTGCCCTAAGTCTAACAATTGGTATCAGAGCTAAGTTCCTCTAAAAGGAGCTTAAATGCTTGAGGAGATCCAAGATGTCATCTTACAAGAAGGATAGTCTGAAGTTTGATGGAACCAACTTTGCTCTTTGGAAAGGTCGCATGAAATGTCACTTGTAGTGTATGGGAATGGCGTACTAGTCCATGGTTACAAAACTGTATGTACCTCCACAGGGTGGTCCGACAACCCTAAATGAAATCACGGATGCTGAAAACAATCTGCGGACCAAAGAGGCTCTTCTAAGCGCATTATCTGACTCAAAGCTCTCAAATGTTATTGACCTACCAACTGCCTTTGAGATTTGGAATAAACTGGAACTTTTGCATGAAGGAGACCAGTATGTTAAATGTGCAAGGTTACAGAGTCTAAAAGGGAAATTTGAAAAACTGAAGATGAGAGATGATGAAAATATTACCACTTTTATGCCAAGAGTGAATGAGATGGTTTGTGGAATTAGAAATGCTGGTGGAGTCTTGGATGAAAATGAGATTGTTGGTAAAATTCTTAGATCCCTTCCTGCTTCTTACAAAATCAAGGCTGCTGCCATTGAAGAATTCAGAGCCCATACAACTATCACAAGAGATCAATTGGTTGGGAAATTGGCTGCATTTGAAATGACAGAGTTTGGAGACAACCCCCCCAAGACTGAATATGTATTCAAAGCCAGTGCCTTTGTTAAAGGTAAACAAAGGTTTGATTCAGGAGAGAATTCTTCAAGGAAATTGTCATGGTATGAAAAGGCAAGAAAAGATCTGGACGAAGAAGAAGTAGAAATTGCTCAACTTGAAGCCCTTATTGCAAAGAGGCTGCCAAGAGGATCCAGTAAGTATGAAGGAAAATTACCTTTTAAGTGTTTTAACTACAATAAGATTGGTCATTTTGCCTCAATGTGTCCAAAAAGATTTTCAAGGCAAAATCCTAACAAGCCAAGGTTCCAAAAGAACTGTTACTATGTACATGAAGATGGTGATAATGAAGGAGTAACAGATGATGAATCAGAGATAGGAAACAAATCCAAAAATGAATGGGTGTTCATTGCCATCAAGGAAGAAGATCCAATGTCCTCTGTATCTGTCAATCTTAAGACTGTGGAAAGAGATCTGGCTGCCCAAATTGAAGAGAAGGATGATTGGGTCATTGATAGTGGATGCTCTCACCATATGACAGGTGACCAAAATAAGTTTGTAGATTTGGAGAGGTATGAAGGAGTGGTAAAGTTTGGTGACAATTCTGCTGGTAGAATCAGAGGAAGAGGAACTATTTCTTTTGATGGAAGAAACAAAACTGGTAATGTACTGTATGTTGAAGGTTTGAAGCACAATCTTCTCAGTGCTGGACAGTTGGTGGACAAAGGCTATGATCTCCGATTCAAGGATAGAAAATGCAAAATCTTTGAAAGTTCCAGAACAGAGATTGCATCCAGTACTCAAACTAAAGGTAATATTTTCCATTTGGTTGGTACTGGTAAAAGTTGCTTATTTGTTCAAGTTGATCAGAGTTGGTTATGGCATAGAAGGATGTGTCATGTGAATTTTGATAATATCATCAAGATAAGCAATACTCAGGTTGTAAGAGATCTTCCAAAATTGGTGAAACCTACTAACAACTTGTGCAAGGAATGTCAGTTGGGTAAGCTGAACAGAGTCACATTCAAAAGCAAGGAACTGTCTTCTACCAGATTATTGGACTTAGTTCACACTGATCTTTGTGGTCCGGCAAGAACCAAGAGTATTCAAGGTGATAGATACTTCATGCTACTAATTGATGACTATTCTCGGATGATGTGGGTAACCTTTCTAAAGGAGAAATCAGAAGTTCTTAAGAAATTCAAAACATTCAAGGCTATGGTAGAGAATGAAACAGGATTAAAATTAAAATGTCTAAGGTCTGATAGAGGTGGAGAATTCACATCCAGTGAGTTCAAAAAGTTCTGTGAGAAACATGGAATTAAGAGACAGTTGTCTTCTCCTAGAACTCCACAGCAGAATGGAGTAGTGGA
Source organism: Cunninghamia lanceolata (assembly GCA_027924645.1). Lineage (NCBI taxonomy): Eukaryota > Viridiplantae > Streptophyta > Pinopsida > Cupressales > Cupressaceae > Cunninghamia > Cunninghamia lanceolata. The sequence goes on from BSBN01000798.1 coordinate 4,503,321, forward strand.
GAGAAAGAACTAGACCATCCAGGAAGCATCTAGGACCATGATGATGGAAGCAAATGTTCCTCAGATCTATTGGAGAGAAGCTGTCAGCACTGCAGTCTATACTCTCAATCAAGTTCAAATCAGAAGCAATACCATTAAGACCCCTTATGAACTCTGGTTTAGCATTACTCCTACTGTAAGATATTTCAGAGTCTTTGGTAGCAAATGTTACATCAAAAGAGATGAAGATCTAGGCAAGTTTGATGCTAGAAGTGATGAAGGAATATTCTTGGCTTACTCTACTCAAAGCAAAGCATATTGGTGTTATAACAAGAGACTAAGAAAGATGATAGAAAGTACAAATGTGAAGGTTTGATGAGAGAATAGAGAAACCCTCAAGGTTTTATGAATATGATTAAGATGATCAGAATGGTGTTCTGGTTCAAGGAGTTCAATCCTCTTCTGAAAGTCAGATTCAAACTGATCCGGTAAATCAGGAAGAAGAGATAGTTCTGAATGAGCCTGATCAAGAAGCAGAAGTGCAAGAAACTCCCAAAGTTCCAAGGTATGTAAGACTGAACCACTCTGAAGATCAGATCATAGGTGACAAAAGCAAAGGTGTGCAAACTAGAAGGAAAATTACTCAAAATTTAGATGAATATTGTTTGATTTCAAAGATTGAACCTAAGACAATAAATGAAGCCTGCAATGATGAAAACTAGACCAAAGCAATGGAGGAAGAGTTGATGCAAATTGAGAAAAATCACACTTGGGATCTTGTTCCTAGACCTAGAAACAAGAATGTGATTGGAACCAAATGGGTCTTCCGGAACAAACTAAATGAAGTTGGTGAAATAATTAGAAATAAAGCCAGATTGGTCTGCACGGGCTACTCTCAAATAGAAGGAATTGATTTTGAAGAAACTTTTGCTCCGGTGGTAAGAATTGAAGCAGTCATATTATTTCTTGCCTTTGCTTCCTTCAAGGATTTCAAGGTATATCAGATGGATGTCAAGTCTGCCTTTCTAAACGGTGACTTGAAAGAAGAAGTGTATATAGAGCAACTGGATGGATTTGAGTTGTCTGATCATGGTGATATGGTCTACAAGTTGAAGAAGGCACTGTATGGATTAAAGCAAGCCCTAAGAGCTTGGTATGAAAGATTGGATAAGCATCTTTTGAAGATTGGTTTCAACAAAGGTACTGCTGACAGTAACTTATATTTCAAAATTGATCATGAAAACATCTTGATTGTTGAAGTATTTGTTGATGATATCATTTTTGGAGGAAGAGATAGTATGTGTAAAGCTTTTGCAAATCAAATGAAAAGTGAGTTTGAGATGTCTATGCTTGGTGAAATAAATTTCTTCTTGGGTCTACAAATTACTCAAACAAAGAAAGGAATCTTCATTTCTCAGACCAAATATGTGAAAGAATTGTTGAAAAAATTTGGGATGGAAGATTCGAAGCAAATGAATAGTCCCATGGCAACTGGATGTAAGTTAAGCAAAGATGATGACTCTCCTAAGGTAGACCAGACAAAGTACAGATCAATGATTGGAGGATTATTGTATCTCACTCAAACTAGACCAGATATTATGCAAGTTGTTGGTCTTGTTGCTAGATTCCAAGCTGATCCTAGAGAATCCCATGTCATGGCAATCAAGAGGATTTTTAGATATCTAAAATGGACAGTTGAATATGGTCTGTGGTAACCTAGAGATCATAATTTCTCTCTTCATGCATATACAGATGTTGATTGGGCAGGAGATGTGGATGACCGGAAGAGTACCAGTCATGGAGCATTCTTTTTGGGGAAAAGATTGGTTTCTTGGCTAAGAAAGAAATAAGAGGCAATATCTCTGTCTACAACTAAAGCAGAATATATTGCAGCAATAGGTAGTTGCACTCAAGTTTTGTGGATGAAGCAGATGCTAAGAGATATCAAAGTAGAGTATGAGGAACCTATCACAATCTTCTGTGATAATTCAAGTGCTATAAGTATATCTAAGAATCTAGTGTTGCATTCAAAGACTAAACACATATCCATCAAGTTTCACTTTTTGAGAGAACAAGTGAACAAGAATGAAGTTAGATTGGAGTTTGTAGCCTCCAAGGATCAGATTGCAGACATCTTTACTAAACCTCTACCTAAGGACTCTTTTGAGTATCTCAGGGAGAAGTTAGGGGTTATTGCCCCTCCGGTGATGAACTAAGGTGCTCTGAGGTGCATCAATCTGGTGGATATCATAGTCATATCTTGTGATCTGGATTGATGGGAGCTGCTACTCAAGGGGAGCAGTAGGTATGATTCTAAAGTGGTGAAATTGCAAGTATGTGCCCTTTGCCATTGATGTCAAAGGTTGAGAGAAGACATGTGAAAAACAAGTGGTTGCTAATCAAAGGGGGAGCACTAAAGGGAGAGAAGACATGTGAATGGTTGTTGTTGATAGGGGGAGTTGTGACAGTAAGGAGAAGTTCTTGTCTTGATGGGTTTTCACATCATATGTTGCCATCAATGACAAAGGGGGAGATTGTTGCAAGTATGGGCCTAACTGGTGTTGTCATTGATGTCAACATACTCCTATTACATTAATGATAAGGTTTGGATGAGCCGTGAGCTGAGGATATTGAGAAAATTAGTCTTAATCAGGAACAGTGAAGAACAATGATGACTATAAGACAAAAGTCCAAGATAGGATGATGATCAGAGGATGCGGATTAAAGGGTTTGTAGATATGTGTCTGTAGGTGATCCAGTACATATTTCAGAGGTCCGCATAAAGATATGAAGAAGTTGTGGCTGCTCAAGTAAAACTAGTTCCGTTAGGTGTTCAGAGGTGACAGTGTGTAACAAGAAAGGTCCAGTGAGATCCGAAAATGAAGTTTCCTATTCTACAGATTTAAGGGAGTGCTGAGGAAGTCTTTGTGGTGTATCAACTCTATTGGTACATGGTTTGAAGGTCCGCAAGCATCTATTCCTTTGTGACAATTATGACAGATTGTGTTCTTAAGGTTCCAGATGAAGGAGAGAAGGATTTTAGTAAACAGAAGAAGTGTGGATGTTCTTGGTGATTCAAGCAAGCTTGTGGAGGTCTTTGGATCATGTCCAGTTCGTGTTGGTGGTCCACATTGAATTTGGAGCTCACAATTGAAGAGTAACTTCTGTATGATGGTGTTCTTCTTGAGATAGGCCGACCGGATGAGTTATGCATCTGTCAGATGATCTTATGAATGTTTGCCGACTTAGATGATCATTCCTAAGTTGATGCCTTGTATAAATAAGGGATTATGAAGTCAGTTTGAACTTGCCTTTTTGTGTGGAGATGAGAGTGTGGTAGTGAAGAGGAGAGGGAAAGGCAGAGCAGAAGTATTGAGCTTAATGGAATTGATTCAAGCATGGTGAAGATGCTATTCTCTAGTTCATGTATGTGATACTTATTTCTTTGTAGACAATGTGTCTCTTGTAGGCAGTGAGCCTCTTGTGAGCAGTGTGCTCGGGCAGTGAGCCCTAATTGGCATGTGCCATTTTGTTCTTTCTATTCTTCTAATAGAGAATACATTCTTGGGTTAATCACCCCGTGGTTTTTCCCTTAACTGGGTTTTCCACATCAAAATCTTGGTGTCTTATGTGTTGATGAGTTTCTGCTTTTGATTTGAATGCATTATGTTTCATGTTTAATATATTGCTAATCACCAAGAAGATTTAAGTGTGTAAATTGGAGAGAATGTTTTGCACAACTGATTCACCCCCCCTCTCAGTTGTGTGCCCTAAGTCTAACACACCCTTGGGCACTTTGAGGGATGAGAGCATGTATATTGGAATAGCTTCTAACACTATTTTTAACATGGTTAATCTTCCTACTAGGGTTAACCATTTCTCTTTCTAGGAATTAATCTTGTTTTGTATGTTTTAGAGAGTTTGGTTCCATAAGCTTAATTTATTTGCACCCTTAAACATAGGAACTCCTAAATAGTTGTTTGGCAATGATTCCACTTTAAAATTCAAGACTTTGAGGATACATTTTTGAATCTCCAAACTTGTATGGAATAGAAAAAACTTTTATTTGGAAGGGTTGATTACCTGTTTTGAAGCTTCACTATAAGAATTGATGATCTTTTTGATTGTTTTAGCTTCAACTACTATGTTTTTTCTGAACAATATTGTGTCATTTGAAAAAGTGTGTGTACGAAGGGTTCTTCCACCCCTTCAATCTGAATACCCCTCCATATTTTCTTTGAATTGGCCTCTCTAATTGCCAAAGTTGAAGCTTCTACCATAAGGATGAAAATGTATAGGGATATTGGATTCCCTTGGTGTAGGCCTCTTAATGCCTCAGATGTCCCTTCCTGTGCTCCATTAATGAGGACTATAAAGGATATACTTGATATGCATGCTAAAACCCATTTACACCACACCCCAAAGAAACCTAGCTTAGAGAGAATGGCCAATAAGAAGTCCCAATAAACTCTATCATATGCTTTTTCCATGTCTAATTTGGCAACCATTCAGGATAATTTATTGGCTTGGATGGAGTGGAGTAATTCATGTGTCACTATAGCCCCTTCTATTGTCTCTCCCTGGGAGGAAGCCTCCTTGTACTTCTGAGATGAAATTTGAAATTATTGTAGCTAATCTTTGTTAGATGCACAGGACAACTGAGAGGGAGGGTGAATTATTTGTACATTAAAACATTAAACTCTTAATACTCCTCCAACTCTTATTAGCCTTCAAACTCTTATTATACATTAGAAGAATGTAAACATGTAAGACATCAATGAAAACAAACACATAAGAACGCCAGATTTACGTGGAAAACCTAAGAAGGGAAAAACCACGGTGAGGATTAGCTCACATATATATGATTAGAAACATTGAATACAACATGCTCACTCTTGGAGGGCTCAGTGCCCAAAAAGTTTCACTACCCAAAAGGAGAAGAAAGACTCACTGCTAGAAGGACTCACTATCCAGAAGAAGGAAGAATAGACGAAGATTGTTACAAAGAGATTCACTATCTCATGGTAGTAGGAGAATTACACCACTACAACCTTTGCCTTTGTTAGGTCTCAAAAATGTAGGTTGCAAATCCTAAGAGGATGCCGGACTCTATGATCAGATTGGCAACATTTTTGAACTAACGCAACGGAGTTAACCTATAGGGTTGATGACTCCCTACACTTTAGGCACTGCTATACCTAGGCAGGTAGACCTTTAAAGTTGAAGCAGATTAGATGAGTGTAAGTGCTTTAGCTAAGTTAATGGATCTACCCACAATGACAAATGGTGTGGAATAGATGAAAGCTTGCTAACTAGTTCTATATCTAATATCTGAAAGATAATTGGTATAAATTGTATAAGCAATATCAAGGTAAATTTTATAACTATGTTCAACTAATGAATGGGTTTTGGATAAAACTAAATGATGAATCAAGATAAGACCAGTGCCTTGTTGGGTAAACAGAGTCAAATGAAAATCTGAGACCAGTAGCTTATATTGGGTGATAACTCTAATTGTTTGGCACAATACTTTGGTTTACAACTTGTATAAACGTGCAGGGAAATTGTTAGAATCTAAAAAGATTATTAACCCAGAAAACTAGTGCAAACGAATAGATATTTAAACTATGAATGCAAATGATACGAAATCAAAATAGCAACATAGAGTTAGTCTTCAAGAGAGTAATGCAAATGCTAGAAGCAAAATAGCATTAAGAGGATGCAAAAGCAAAAGATACAAAATACAACCCAGGTAGCATGCTTATATAGACTAGGAAGAGGGAGGAGGTGGCAACACCAACCAATGAGGAGCAACCATCTATCGGACTAAAGATAGCAAAGTATCTTCCCAAGATAGCTAATGGATGCTCACATGTAGGAAGGTGACACCTCGCAACCACTCACCTAATAAGACATGCTTTATTAACCTAAGCGAGATTAATAGAAGTGTAGGAAAAACCTAGGAATATTGGGAAAAATAAATAACCCAACTAGGAAATAAAAACCTACAGTAACACCCCCCCATAAGCGAAGCTTAGGTGGATGTAGAAATGGGTCCCGGCAAATCAAGCCTGATGAGGTACCCATGTACATAAAATTCCCCCCAAAGAGAGAGAAAAGCCCCCCCTCCAAAATAGAGAGAGAAGAGACCCCCCCAAAGTAGAGAGTTAGGACTCCGAGTGAGAGGAAGAAGCCCCCCTAGAAGATGAAGCATCCCGCACCCCCAGCAATGTTCGCAAATGAAGGAACTTGCTCTCAGTGAAGGGTTTGGTGAAGATATCAGCAACCCGCTTAGAAGTTGGACAGGGCAAAGGTTAATGAAGTGGCCATGGATGAGCTCCTGGATGTAGTGCATGTGGACCTCTATGTGTTTGGTACACTGATGATGGACCGGATTCTGTGAGATCTGAATGGCACTCTAGTTGTCACAAAATATGACTGATGGCCATTTGATCTGGATACCAAACTCAATGAGAAGATTTTGAACCCAAATGGCCTCAGTGGTGGCATTCACAATCCCTTGATACTCGGCCTTAGTAGAAGATAGAGCAATAGCAGACTGCTTCTTGCTTGACCAACAAATAGGACTTAAACCAAGTGAGAAGTTGTAACATGAAGTAGACTTGCGATCCTGAGAATTGCCCACCTAATCTGAATTTGTGTAGCCCACCAAGTCAAGCTCAATGCCTGCTGCATAGTGAATCTCAAAACTGTGAGAACCTTGAATGTAGTGAAGGATCCGCTTGGTTGATTTCCAGTGCAATTCATGAGGCTCCTGCATGAATCAAGAGACCATGCCTATAGCATATGAAATGTCAGGTCTCATATGAGTCAGATAAATGAGACTCCCAACAAGCTATCGGTACAAAGTGCCATCAACAAGTGGAGAAGAACACTGAGCCTCAAGTTTGACTCCAGAAAGAAAGGGAGTCAGAGCAGGCTTACAGTCAGCCATATGAAACCTCGAGAGAAAATCTAGAGCATACTTGGACTGTGTGATGGTGATCTCAGAAGAAGACTAAAAGATCTCAATCCTGAGAAAGTAATACAACAAGCCCAAGTCAGTCATCAAAAACCTGTCATGAAGGGCAGTTTTGACGGCCCCAATGGTGGATGAAGAACTCCCTATGATCAGAAAGTCATCAACATACAAAACTAGAAATAGGAGTGAATCATCCTACTACAGAATGTAGACACTGGGATTAGAATGGCACTGAGTGAACCCAACTGATAGAAGGAAGGAGTCCATCTTGGCATACCAGGCCCGAGGAGCCTGTTTGAGGCCATAGAGAGACTTCTAAAGATGGAACACAAGTGAAGAATCCCGAAGGAACCCTTGTGGCTACTCCATTTAGATCTCCTCCTAAAGGTCACCATGAAGAAAAGCACTTTTCACATCCATCTAGTGTACTTCCCAACGATTAGCTGCAGCAATGGCAAGAACAAGTTGAATGGAATTCATTCAGGCAACTGGCACAAAAGTCTTAGAGTAGTCAATCCTAGGAACCTGGGAGAATCCTTTGGCGACCAAGCGAGCCTTATGCTTGTCAACCGACCCATCTACTACAAATTTTGTCTGATAGATCCACTTACATCGAACAAGTTTTCTTCCCTTAGGAAGAGGGACAAGATCCCAAGTGTGGTTCCTCATCAAGGAACTATACTCCTCCTGCATAGCTATATCCCACTCAAGAATACCAGAAGCCTCATGAAAAGACTATGGATCTGAGGCAGTAGCAATGAAGACATGTGGAGTATCCTGAAACTGTGAAGGAGTCTACCTGGTGTCTGATGGATCCCCAACCCAATCACTTGCAGACTGCAAGGTATGTCTAGCCCAAAGTGGACCAGAAGATGGAGAATCTGGAGGAGAATCATCAACCTCTGAATGATGACTAGGAGAGGAAGGAGGTGAGTCCTCTGAATCACTCTCTGCATTAGAAGTGGAGGTAGAAGACTACTCAGGTGAATTTGACTCATCAGAAGATCTGTCATGTATCCCAAGTGACTCCAATGTCAAACTAGAAGGAGTTGGAGAAGTGATAGAAAGTGAGCTTGAAGAACCCTCCTCAAACTGAACACTCCTCTCAATGAACAACTCATGTGTAGTAGGGTGGAGCAACCGATAACCCTTCACACCATTAGGATAACCTACAAATATGTGAGGTCTTCTCTGCGAATCCAAGGTCTTGCATATCTCTGCAAGAATGTGGGCCCATGCAGGAGAACCAAAAACTTGAAAGTGCTTAACTAATGGTTTCCGACTGCTCCAAGCTTCAAAAGGAGTGATTCCCTTCAAGGCTCGGTGAGGAACACAGTTCTGGATATAACAAGCACAGTTAATGGCCTCTGCCTAATACTGTGGTGCAAGAGATCTAGAGTGAATCATGCAGTTCGCCATTTCCTTCAAGGACCTATTCTTCCATTTTGCAACACTGTTCTACTGAGGATTGTATGGAATTGAATGCTGCAAATCAATCCCCTCCGAAGTGCAAAACCTCTCAAATCGATGGTTGACATACTCACCACTATTGTCAATGCACAAAACTTTGATGGCTTTCCCATATTGCTTCTCTACAAAAGTCTTGAATTCCTGAAAGTGATCAAATACCTCAGACTTCTATTTGAGAAAGTACACCCAAGTATATCGAGAAAAGTCATCAATGAATGTGAGGACATATCTAGCCCTACTGAAAGAAGTATGCTGAAATGGACCAACCAAATCACTGTGAACTAACTCCAGTATCTATGAAGCTATCCATGCCTTACGTTTGTCAAACATTTCCTTAGGATGCTTACCAAGAATGCAACCTTGGCAAACACCACCTAAAAACTAAACTGAAGGCAACCCTGTGACCATGCTCTGTCGGTTGAGCTGCTGCAAGTAGCAGAAGTTAAGATGGCCAAACCGCTCATGCCATAATCTACTCATATCATTAGAATGAGTGAACAAAATAGTCAAAGGAGGATCAGGAACAAAGTGAGAAAATAGATAGATCCGTGACTAATGATCTTCTCTCACAACTGCAACTATAGAACCAATGTGCAACTCACGAATCTCCACTGAATCAGGAGTAAACTCAACCCGCTTGCTTGAACCTGTGTGAGTGATCTGGTATATCGATAGGAGATTAGTTGATAATGAGGGCACACAAAGAACATCATGGAATGTGCCAGCACCCACATCAACAGACCCTCTCCCACACACCTCAATAGGAGTGTCATCACCCATCAAAATAGAAGGCATAGTACACGGCTCCAAAGATGCAAGTTCTTCCTTAGATGAAGCCATGTGGTGTGAAGCAGCCGAATCAAGAACCCAAGTGGATGGTGAAGAAGCAACAGCAATAAGGGCCTTGCCCTTTCCTTTCCCCTTGCTATTTTCTTTTGCCTTATTATACCCCTCATTAGAACTCTGTTTGATAGACTCAGGAACACTGATATTATTCTTCTCAAGAATGTGTGTCAAGTGATCAATTTGTTTCTTTAGACATTTATGTTCATCATGGCTGGGTCTTTTACAATAGGCACATTGGACCCTCTCTTTCTTAGGTTTGTCACCCTTGGAAGATCAGGTCTCATTAGTTTCTTTTGAAGCAACTGGTATATGATCCTTCTTCTCCTTGCTATTCTTTTGTTTCTTATCCTTACTATTGTTGTTACTACTTTGTCCTTTTTGTTCTTTTGTGCCTTGGTTGGCAGCCAAGGCATGTGACTTAGAGGACTTAAGAGTGGCCATCTGGATTAGCTTGTCCTATTGCTGAGTGAGATTGACAGCAAAATCATCTAAAGATGGCATGGTGAATTGAGTACCAAGTGCACCCTTAGTAGCATAGAAAGTAGAAACAAACACAGAATATTCTAAACTTAACTTAGAGAGAATACTAAGAATCAGTTGTTCATATTTATTTTCAATTCCACATTATTTTAACTGTAGCCTTAGTGATTTCAATTTAGTGAAGAAAAACTGGATTGTGTTGAAATTGCCTGGACTTAAACTAATTAGTTCATTTTCCAACATATGACCCCTCATTGAATCTTGTGTGCCAAATAGTTTTTCTAGCTTTATCCAGATTTCATTTGGTGTATTCAAAGACTCAATGTGAAAGAGCAAATCAGGAGAAATAGACAAACACAATGTTCCATATGCCTCATCACATTTGTTAAACCACATAGGCTTATCTTCATCTTTAGCAGGTTCAGTTTCAAGTCCCATAGTTATCCTATTTAATCCAACTTTCCTTAAGTGAATTGTCATGTGTGATTTCCACTCAAAGTAATTGTATGGAGTTAGGCTGGGTAGATTTGTTTGATCCATGATGAAGAAATGCAGAGAAGAAGTGCCGAAAAGAAGAGAACCCAACCAAGACAACCCCCCCCTTTTCACTCAATCAAAGAACCCCCCCGGAAGAAAATATGATTTGGCACTTTATATTAGTGTGTTTACAACTGCCACTAGCGAGAAATACTAAGTGGTCTTGATTTCAATGCATTACAAAACCCTCATGAAGAGCATATGCTGAAAACACAACTTTGGCACAATATCCAAAGAAATAAACAACACCACTGTGATCTTCTCAAAAAATCATGCACTTTCAAAAAAAGAATCGCCTCGATACGAGGTCGTATGTGAAAGTTATGATCCTCTGATGTTCCCAAAACGAGAACTGTGCAATGTCACAACTGAGAATCTGCAATTTATGAAACGTATCAGCATCAAAATCAAAAAATGTCTACACTAGTGCATAGAGCATGAAAAAATAGCCAAAATAAAAAAAAATTCGTGGGAAAAGGAGTCCGTATGAGAAAGAACGGAGCATTTGAAAACTGCCTTCAAAACTGCAACTGCCAACGGAGAGGGGTCCTGTTGTAGCTTTCTAAGCACATTTTTGAAAAATATACAGACTACATGCAAAAAATGAAAGATACCTAGATAGTTTTTCTGTGCTACGAACAAAACCCAGAAGGCGTTTTTCTTTCTGATGTACAAAAGATGTTGATCCAGTGTAAATAAAATGCCTTTAGCTACAAAAAATGACCCCAACAACCAAAAAATGACATGCAAACGCTGAATAAGCTACCTAAGAGAAGAAATGGCATGCAGAAACCTGCAATATTGATTGAAAATATCAAATATGTAAGTTGGTTGTCAGATTTGAGCTCAAAACCCTGGTTCTGCAACTGTGTATGACAATCTCTGATTTCGGTGAAACGAAAGCCAAATCTAACTTTGTCAAGCCTCCTGGACATGTTGGAATAGCCAGAAATGCTATTAGTATAAACAAAAATGCTGCAATCACCCAGATTTCATAAAACGCATGTGCAAACCCCAAAGATTAAAAAAGTTTTCATCAAACTTTTCTAATTCTCAAGATCATCGAAAGATGCAAGAGAAGAGCATACTGGGTTTTTTGAAAAACTGTAATAATATTTATTAGCCCCCCCCAAATCTCTCAAATATGGAAACTAAAATCTACTCTTGCACATAGAATAGCTCTGATACCATGTTAGAATCTGAAAAGATTATTAAGCTAGAAAACTAGTGCAAATGATATGAAATCAAAATAACAACACAGAGTTAGTCTCCAAGATAGTAATGCAAATGCTAGAAGAAAAATAGCTTTAAGAGGATGCAAAAGCAAAAGATACAAAATACAACCCAGGTAGCATGCTTATATAGATTAGGAAGAGGGAGGAGGTGGCAACACCGACCAATGAGGAGCAACCATCTATTGGACTAAAGATAACAAAGTATCTTCCTAAGATAGATAATGGATGCTCACATGTAGGAAGGCGACACCTCACAACCACTCACCTAATAAGACATGTTTTATTAACCTAAGCGAGATTAATAGAAGTGTAGGAAAAACCTAGGAATATTGGGAAAAATAAATAACCCAACTAGGAAATAAAAGCCTACACTAATAGAAATGGTTGACAAACTCTTCTTAATATCCAACTGACACAATCAGGTTTCTTGTTATTCACAAGGAGGAAATTCAATCCTTTCTTGAAGGAACTAATTGAATGAAATATACAAGAACAACAGATAATATCAACTTGGAGACAAAATGACAGTCTTAATTATATGGTTCTTCTTAGTGATCCAAATCAACACTTCCAGATTACTGTGACTGACCAGAAGGATTTTAATTACTTTTAATGAAACCAATTAATCAAATCACACAAATACAACGAATGTGCATTGACAAATTAAATATATACTTGATATATCAATTTGAATAATAAGGAAATACAGAATTGGAGACAACCAAAGAATTGAATAATTCCAACAAACAATTGAATGCCAGCATGAAACCACAGAATCAGAGATCTTCTATTAACTTCTTTAATATAACACTTGCAACATGGTCTTTTAAAATATTATGAACTCATATTATCTCCTACTACTGATAATAATTCATCACCATATGTTCAACTTATATAGAAATATTTATGAAGAGACATAACCCTTCAAAATGTCTTTTGGGAATTAAAATGATTAACACAACAACAAACAAACATAATGACTCTAAGCCCTGCTAAGCCATAGGTATATCTGAGAAACATGGTCCAGGTATTCTTGGCTACAATGTGTATCAGTAAACTCAATAGTATTTTTTGTGATCACATCCATTGTCACCATCTTCTCAAGATGCTTGCAGGTTTCCCCAGATGCAGAGTCTTTATCCTTGAGAGCCTCTAAAGCTTCATGTAATATCACCTAGCATTCTTTACCTCATTCATCCTTTCTCTTCAGCTCCTTGTCGTTTCTGAACAACATGGGTATACCTGCCTTTCAAGCCTCAATGTATTCCTTGGCATCATTTTTAAGTTGGTCATGATATTTTTGATGTTGTTCAATGAAGTCTTTTGCACTAGAGGTACCTATAGTGTCAGGAGAATCCCTACTCTGTATCTCATGGAGTTTCTCTTGAAGTGTGTTGTTTAACCTTTTGTGCTCTTGGATCACCTTATGGTTTTCAAAATAGACATCCCAAGATTTGGTCATCCAATGCATCATATTAATATGCCTATTCTGTAGTACTGTTGCAAGTGTGTCAATTTGAACTTGGTCTATTTGATCAACAGATGGTGACTGGGCATTCTTAATACTATCTTTCAAGAAATCATTTTCTTTTGTTAATCTCTCACAACTCAGTTTATATGCATCTTGTTCCTTGATCAACATCTGAGCTTGTGCTTTATTTAATTTTACAACATTTATGCCAATGTTTGCAGTAATCAAAGGATCAGTTTACTCTACTTTCAAAGTCATAACATGCCCAAAAGTTTTTTTCAGTATCTATAATGGCAGTTTTCTTATGAGGAGGGTATAAGGCCAATATCATGAGTGAGTTTTCATCATTGTTATATTTGGTACCCATGTATACCTCTGTGACACCCTCAGGAGTGAGCTTATACTTGTCATTAGTATTGTGCAAAAAACTATCAAACACCAAGGCAGAATTTATATCGAGTCTAGGAAATATCATGACACCTGCTTATCTGAGCAACTGTCTACCTCTTTTAGGAGTCATAGATTTCAATTCATTGTCTACTGTTGTTTTTAACATATCAATTAATTATTTTTCATTGTCATCCATGACATCTTCAACTGATTCCCTGAGTTCTTTTCCCTTGCATTTATACAAAAACAATTTAAATTCTTGAGAATGAATAAATTAATCATTTGCAATGAAAGAATCATATGCTAACTATCTAGGATCCTCATCACCAGGCCCCTCTTCATCATTCTCTCTATTAGGAGATTGATAACATTCCATTTCTCATTTGGGTATTCTAGTCACCTGTTCATGTAGCTCTTCTTCTCCTACAGATTCCTCATCACTAGAAGACAACTCTATCTCTGCAAGTTGTTTTCTCTTCTCATCTAGTTCTCTATTATACTTCTCAATTACCAGTTCAACTTCAGCTTCTTCCATGTTAATAATAATATCATCATGTGGATATGGGATATGTGTATATCCACTGAGGTTTTGTTTTCTTTTGGAAAAATCAATAAAACCCTCTAGATCAAATCCTTTTCTTGCTTCTGCACACCTCATGTTGTAATGCATTAATTTGTCCCTGATGAGACCATAACCTTCTTTAGACACCACAGTAAAATTCCTGAAGCACAGAGTACTGGGCATGAAGGATTGTTTGTCAAAGGCACTCAAGTTGATCACATTAGAGTAGTTCATTTTCCTAACTATCTCTAAGTAGGCAATCCTATCAGGAACTATCTTGGGTAATATGAATGGCGTATCTTCAAAACCATAAATTATGACCATGGTTGAATCCTCAAAGCAATACCATTCTCCCCAGTTGTGGGTGACAGTTGGGGGACCACCAAAATCTTTTGGTCTAAGAAATCTTTTTATTTCATCTGATAATGAATATTCACAAGGATGATTGACATATCTATACAACACCTTTACACAGTATTCTTCAAAATAAATGTAACTAGAGTGGGAAAACCTACTGTCCCTTATCCTTGTCCACATTTACGTAGGTGACTTTTGTCCCCTCTTGTCTACTTGAGCAATTCTAAGTTCACTTGGCCATATTCCAATTTCTTGGCCATCGTATAATACTATATGCATGAGGATTGAATAATGCTCAAAAGAAACTATTGGGGCACTGTTCTTAATCGTAATTAAGCTGGAATCAATCTTTCTAAAAACATAAGCAACATAGTCAAACTACCTAGCATTATGACACTGAATATATGTGGCTATCACCATTAATGGGATTGTCATAAAATTAGGAACCTCTGACCCGAGGACCTGGCCAATGGAATAATATGTATATTGCATATATGGTTCAAACAAAGACACATGGAATGGAGGTCCATCATTATCATCAAAAGGCATTGTTTTTCCCTCTGTCGTAGGCCTGTGGAGAAGTAATTTCCATCCATTGTACATGTAATCCATCCTCTAGTATTCTTTGTCCAAATCTTCATATACTATTGGAAGAGTATATAAATTATCTAAATCAAATACTTCACAAATGGCATTTTTTGACAAGTGGATAATAGGTTCTCCTTGTGGATTCAATATGGCTTTGAGGCTGGGATTGTAATGTTTTGCCAAGAGTTTTAGGAGTTCCACATTCAGAAAGACATCAGGGATAACCAATTTGCCTAAAATCAAATGCCAGGGATTAGACATTGGGACATTCCTGAATCTTCTATCATAATGAAATTTGAACAACTCATATCCTCTGATTGGTGTCCATATATTGCCCAAGTATTTGCATTTGTCCTCTAATTTCTCTACATCTACCTTGCTCAAGTTGTGCAGACCTTTGGGCTTTAGGGATAGACCCAGGTAATTGGTCAATTAAATCCTGATTTAGTTTTCTTTCTTTCATTTTTTCATTAGAGATTTTGTCAATCTTCTATTTCTTAGATTTACTAGTTTCACCCTGCTATTTTCTACTTTTGCCCTTTACTGGAGTCTCCATTATAATTATGGATAACAAATTCAAGTTGTAATCCACTACACAGAGATTTTTGTGTATGTACCTATTGTCTGAGATGATGATCAAACTCCTTTGTTCTCTCCTCCAAGTTCTTTCTTGTGTGCTCCTTAGACAATTCTTCTGAACCAAATTGCATTGATTTCGAATGACTCTTCAGGGTATTTCTTCTCAGTCTGTAATTAATAGTTCTAGTGCATTAATTTCATAATCATTGTGAGATGTCACACTGTCATAACCTCCTTCCTCAGTGGGACTTTTGTAATGTTAGGGCGATCTAATAACTTCTTATGGCACAAACATTTGTAGATGGCTCAATCGTTGTGAGTCTTTGTTTTGTCTCCTCGATGTCACCTTTTATGAAAACATATATATGTCTATATTGGCAAGACATTTAAAGGTCTATTCGATATAGAAATGAGCACATTAGCTGTTGTCAGCCTAACTTACATTATCATTGTGAGAACATCATCGTACTTCAATAAAAAATCTCCGATATGAATATCGACATGAGTCTTGTGGACATGTTTATCGGCTTCTCTTTACAGGGTAGGTTAGTGGAATTCGCAAGACCCAGGTAATTAATACCGATATCGCTTGTCTTTATAATCTATCAAAAAGAGTCTTATCGATTAGTGTGGCCACTACCATCATCGGAACAACATATGATATCGAGATGACTTGATTCAAACTATCTGATCATGGTTGTTTTCCTAATACCTTTCTTTCTATCCTTCATCAGAATGATCATCATAACATGTCACCGAAATCCTTCATCGTTGTGACTATAGATTCAGCAGGACTTGTAAACTTTATTCTGATTTGTTCCCTTTTGCTGATGATTTATATCCTCCATATACATCGGTGTGACTTAGGCTGAAAATACCTTTTGGTCACTGAGACATCATAAGGTCGGAGACACTTTAATCTCTTGCCCTGATGTGCATTTCTTCCCGATGAGTCACTAGTTCCACCCGTTCCATGGGTTGTTTAGCAAGAGTCTTACCGATTCCTCTCGTTGGTGTGATCTATACTATTGGGGGAGTGTTCGGAGTATTCTCTGATAATGTCTTTTCATTTCGATGGTCCTCACCTTTGATTAACTTGGTGTGACTAAGAATTCTCTCTCTGATGAAGGGTCATTTATGTTACTCCTTTCATTGGAGATTTCTGAAACTTTCACTCTGACCATAATCGTCATGCCGATACACATCTAGCTCATTTCAAATAGAACATGGATTGGTATAAAGAAAACTGAGGTCTTGTCGAAATTAAGGAACTGAGGCCCCTCATTATACTATAGTCTGAGGGGTGAGACAAATATTTGTGGTAAAGATCATGTGATATTTATGGAATTTATCAGCTGCTATTATGATTTTGGGCACATGATTTTTTGATTTGGTTGGACATGGGGTGGGTAGGAATATAGAAAAATTTCAAAATTTTCCTGTCCCAACAATGGCTCTGGCTGGGATGTATACCCCTTGCGGGTATAACAAGAATCTAGATCTCTTGGGGGAGTAGACCATGTATTTTATTTATTGGGGATGACAACTTTACAGAATTTTAGGAATATATATATGTAATGAGAATGGGAGATGGAAGTGATAATGATGTAGAACAGGGATGATCCTATACTATTGTACATGGAAAAGATTTATGTTATTGTTGATAGGTTCATAGGACTATCCATGTACTACCAGATCCTACTCTCTCTTGATTACCCTAAACTACTGTGCATGAAATAAGAGTACTTTGAGAATTATTTAAGAGTTGTCCATGCACTGGCAACACTTATTTCTCTTTGTGCATGATTTTGATGTTTTCATGAAAAGAAAGGTTTCAGAAACTGTCCATGGACTGGCAGTTCCTGTTCTTCTCCAGACATATTTTGCAGATAGTAAGAATCATCTCCTCCTTTTCCAGTGACAACAAAAGGACCTAACCACAAGGCTTCAAACTTTCCATGCTTTCCTTTCTCTTGGCATTTGGCATTCCACGTGAATACCAAGTCATTTATCTCAAATTTTTTGTCTTTGGCCTTTTTGTCAAAAAGGTATTTTACTTGTGATTGCAATTTGATGTTCTTCTTTTGAGTGAGTCTCCTTGTCTCATCAAGTTCTGCAAGATGTTCTAATCTTTCCTCCATTGGTTCAAGAATGTTTAAATCCTCTTGAAGAACAAATTTGTAAATTGGTAGAAGATTTTCTAATGGCATCCTTGCTTGTGTTCCATACACCGGTTCAAAAGGAGATCTTCCAATTGCTCTCTTCACAATAATCCTATCAGCACACACAGCCATTCTCAACTTTGAATCCCATGCCTTTTTGTTTCCCTCCAACATTCTTTTTATAATTTTCAAAAGATTCTTGTTACTAGATTCCGCCTGCCCATTTGCCTGTGGGTGATAAGGGGAAACATAAGACACAGTGATGCCATATATATTGTAGAAATTTTTGAACTCATCAGACCTAAAGCACATTCCGTTGTCTGTAATCAACCTCACTGGGGTGCCAAATCTAAATATAAGGTTTTCCATTAAAAATTTCATCACCCCCTTGCTTGTTGCTTGTATAGTTGGGATTGCTTCCACCCATTTTGTGAAGCAATCTGTTGCCACTAAAATCCATTTGTGTCCTCTGCTTGACATCTCTGCAATTTCTCCTATGAAGTCAATACCCCATTGATAGAATGGAGCTTCCACCTGCATAGGTTTCAAGGGTAGTGCTCCCTGATATTTTAATTTTCCTCAAAATTTCTGGCATGCCTCACATTTTCTCGTATAGCAATGAGTCATTGAAAATTCTAGGCCAATAATATCCAGCCCTCGGGATTTTGTGGGCTGTAGTTTTTTCTGAGAAGTGCCCTCCACATACTCCTTCATGTAATTCTTTCATGACATGTTTTGATTGATGTTCATCTAATTATAGCAGCAAAATACCATCCCTATTCTTCCAATAAAGGTCTCCATTGATAAATACATGCTTTGAGGCCAGTAATTTAAGTGTGATTTTCTTGTTATCATCATATCCTTTAGGACATTTCATGTGTTTCAAATAATATATGATGCCAGTATACCATGGAGTATGCTCAATGCTAGAACTCATGTTATTAACATCACCAATATTACATAATTGAGAAACCTCAAGATTTTTTTTGGCCATTAGTCTAGAAAGACCCTATCCTCTCACCAATTTGGTGATTTAGATTTCAATATTAAATTCTTGAATTTTATTAATCCACCTGCACCTTCTGCCCGTGACCTCAGTTTGGACTAATACATCTTTTACTATAGCATTAGGCACATATGTTATTATTTCAACTCCCACCAAGTATGGTCTAAAAGCTTTGACTGGTTTCACCAATGCATACACCTGTTTCTCAACTATATCATATTTTAATTATGTATTTTAAAGAGATTTGCTAAAAAATTGAAATGGGTTATTCATATCCCTCATCATTTTTCTGCAATATTACTGCTACAACTGTATGATATGAAGCAAATGAGAACAACTGGAATGGCTTGCTGAAATCAGGAGACACCAGAACTAGGGCTTCCTTGATTTCTTTCTTAATGGCAGAAAATGCCTCTAATGTTTCTGCTGTCTAGTTCACTTTTTAATTCTTTTTTAACATTCTTGATATGGGACTAACAATTTCTGCAAAATTTGATATGAATCTCCTAACAAAGTTGATTTGGCCAAAGAATAATTGTATAGCTTTTACATCTCTAGGAATGGAAACTTGGTTAATGGCTCTTACTCTTTTAGGATCTATTCTTACTCCATCTTTTGAGACTATGTGACCAAGCAACTTGCCCTCTGTTACAGCGAAATGGCATTTCTTAGGATTCAACGAAATTCCATATTCTAAGGCTTTAATGAAAAATTGCTCTAAATGTGTACAATGATCTTCAGCCTTTTTGGAATATGCTGTCATGTCATCCTGATATATTACCATAATTTTATTAATCATCTCTGCAAAGGCCACATCCATTGCCCTTTGGAATGTTGCTCCAGTGTTTGTGAGTCCAAATGACATTCTTAAATACACATACGTTCCCCATGGTGTGGTGAATGCAGTCTTATATTGTTCTGATTCTTTGACTTTCACCTGATTATACCCTAAGAAACCATCCATCATTGACAATAGTTCACACCCTGTAACCTTTTGCAGTACTACTTCTGTATTAGGAAGGGGATAATTGTCCTTAAGAGAAGATTTATTTAGATTCTTGAAGTCCACACATAATCTAATATCACCATTTTTCTTTCTGACAAGCACCAAATTAGAGACCCAAGAAGAATGTCTAATGGGTTTGATAATAGCTCCATCTCTTAGTTTTGTGAGTTCTTCAAGCATTTTAGGGACCAGTGTAGGATTGATAGGTCTCTGCTTTTTCCTAAATGGTTTGGCATCTGGTTTTAATGGTATTTCATGCTGAAAAAGATCCTCCCTATATGCTTTGAAGTCATCATACAACCATGCAAATACATGTCTATACTTCCTAAGTAAGTTGATGAGCATGCTCTTGATTTTGGGTCTGAGTTTCTTTCCAATGTATACATTCTTTGGGGCTGTCTGCGTCCCCAAATTAATCTCTTCAAGATCGTTCTGTACTATGGGTGTCTTTCATTTTAAATCTATCACATACATCAAATTCTTTTTCAAATTCTATGAATCCCTTAGGTATTTTAATTGTTTTTAGCTAAACTATCTCTTGACCAAAGAGAGTTTCTTTTCCATCATGTTCTTCCACAAACGCATTAAAATTGATCTCTTGGTTTTCATAGTGATCGACATAATGCAAGAATTTGATTATATCGGTATCATTATCAAACACTTGCCAGCTATGTATATTATCTGGGATAGTGGTTTTGGTTTTGAATTTAATTTCTAGAATACCTCCTAATGTGATATCATCCTTTTTTAATGGAATATTTGCTAGAAAATCTGCCATAATATTTTTTGATCTATTAATCCAGTTGATTGAGAAGGCATCAAATAACTCAACATCATCCCAGACAACATTTCTATATTGCTTCAACCTCTTGTTTTTGGACAAGTATTTCCCTCTTACTTGAGAAGTAACTAATTTTGAATCACCATATACATCCAACTTTCTTATCTTATGCTTGGTGGCTATATTCAAACCAATGAGCAAAGCCTCATATTCTGCTACATTGTTTGTGCATTCAAATGTCAATAAGAATGAGTATTTGAAAGTTTTACCTATTGGTGAAATAAATAATACTCCTGCCCCATTTCCTATTTTGCTACATGCACCATCAAAATACATTTTCCACACATCATTCTCCTCTTTCTTATATTCTATATGTATTGGATCAGTATTCTGCAATTCTGGCTGACTTGTTTCAACCTTGAAGGTTCCCAAATATGTATCACAGAATAGGTTTATTTGATTTTGATCTAATCGTTCTATGATGTTCTCATATCTTGGCTCCCTACATAGCTTGATCTCTTTGCCTGCCACCGGTATTGTGGCATATGATAAATCTAATTGGACATTCCCTCCTGTCATTGCAGCCCATTGTCTTGATAAGAGCATTCCATAATATGGTGGGATATCAACCACAGTGATATCAATATTATAGGTTGCTTCAGGGTATGAAGCTAGTTTTATTTCCACATCCCTCATAATGCCCACAACTAGGATAGACCTATTGTCCATTGCATAACATTTACCAAACATAGTGTCAACCCACATTCCCAGTTCTTTCATGACTGCTATTGGCATGATATTCATGGCCGCACCTGAATCAATCATGCAATTCCTTACTAGCATGTTTTTGATTAATAAGGTGGTGTAGAAAGGGTCCACTTGTGAGGGGTTCTTTGTTAGGGTATCACCCAGATATACTTCAGGAATTTGGAATGTTTCTTGGTGAACATTGTTTGTTCTATTCTTTGATTCTTTATATTTTTGATTTGGTATGTCTGAAATTAGTTTAACCACTGTATTTCTGTATTTATCTATCTTCATCATTTCCAAAAGTGGTACTGATATCTTCACTTGAGATATTGCATGAGCAATGTCAAATGAATGGGCCATAGTCTGGTCATTCCTTTTTATCTTTATATGTTCTTTTTCTTGATTTGGTGATTTATCTTTCATTTATTTTTATCAATTTTTTCTGGTTCTTTGAATGAGGATTTTATGTTATTCTTTTTGTAATTTTGATCTTTTACAAAGATGCTCCCAGGTGTTCCCTGTTCTGCATTAACTGTCTTGTTTCTTAGATTATAAGCATTTTTAGCTTGGGCAACTGCAGCTATTGTAAGAACTTCCCTTTCCTTTTTAGTGGGCTTTCTCCACTGATCATAAGGTGAATTGTTATGATAATAAGTAGGTCCCTCATAGCCATCCTCTTGAGATGAGAATACTTCTTGTTTTCCCATGTTGATATGATGTTTCTGGTTCCCCACATCATATTCATATCCATCTTCCTCTGTAGAAGAATAGTCTTTATTCAGCAAGTATGGTGTATCTTGCATCATGTTTATTATGTGATTATCTTTGTTATAGTTGTATAATGCTTCTTGTTGTTGTATTGTTTTAGCCACAACACAATATTCAGGTGAGTGTGGTAAATTGCATACCAAACACCAAGGTTTATCTTCTACCATATGTGCCCCATTTCTCTTTAGAGGGTCAGGAGTATCTTTTCCATAATGTTGCTTTCTGCTGCTTTCAATGGGTCTCCCATCCTTTCAATTTGTATTATATGGCATATCATGCAACCTAGGTCTTTCATGTCTATGCTGACCATCTTGTTTATTCGACTGAATGTTTGGGCTTTGAAGAGTTCTAGGATTATCTCTTTTGCTAACCATACCTGCAGCTTTTCTATTGTTCTCAATAGTTAATGCCACTTTATGTGCTTCAGCTAGGGTCATAGGGCACCGATTTCTAAGTTCATACCCTATCTTAGGATCAAATGCTTTTAGATAAATACTCAATGCCATTGGATCAGTCAATTTAGATCCATGTGGTATTTTGTTGTGTAACTTGGAAAATCTCATATTGAAATCATATACTGACTCATTTTGGTATTTTTGGATGCTTATCAATTCATGCAATGCAAACTCAGGGGCATACTGATTGCCATACTGCTCCTTAAATTGACTATGGAAATCTGTTAGGGAACTGATTGAGATATCTGGTAAGCTGTTGAACCAGTCTCTCACATCATGAATAACCTCATTTTAACATCTTCATAATCCATACTAATATCTTGTACAAAGGCATTGAATCTTCTGATATGATCCTCAGTTGATATTGCACTGTTTCCAGTGAACTTGGGAACTATATTTCTCCAACTACTATCAATAGGGTATGGATACAATTGATATCCAGTCAGATCAAATTGCCTGCATATATTTGTGAGGTTTTGGGATGGAACATTCATGGGTGGTGGGTTAGGGTAGTAATTATATCCGCCTAGAGGTTGATGATAAGCATATTGCTATTGTGGATTTATATGGGGGTTCATATGAGGATTTTGTGGTCTACAATACTATTGGCCAGGGGGTGGGTATGGATTAGTCATATGTTGAGAGGTGTTATGTATAAGAGGTGGTCTAGGATTATTTGGGAGGGTATTTTGATGAACATGACTTCCGGATGCTTGTGGATTGGAAACACCACTTGTACTTTGGTGCAAGTTTTTCTGTGGGTTCCTCAAAATATTTCCTCTATGTGGAGGTATATATTTTGGGGCAGCTATTTTAGTCCTATTCCTTATCTATTGAATTTCTTGCTTTAACAGCATCTCAGTTTCCTCTATCTTGATCATTTCAAGTTCTTCCTAGAGCTTAAGCACATTCTGTTGTACTTCATTTATATTCCTTGTATTCTTTGGACTTTTATTCACCTCTTGATTCATGAATCCATATTTTACCCCCTCTCCCTCCTGTAATGACATTTTATAATCATATTCAGCTTGCCTCTGATCAATTTCCTTCATGGCCCATGCTTCAGACTCAAGCTGTTCTTGAGGATCAGGTATGTATTTTTCCAATATATCATCTGTTACTCCATTGATTTGAGACAAATTCTCATTTGATTCATGCAGAGGGGTAAAACTATTGTGAGTTATGATAGTTTGTTCTGTATTATCTTCTTAAGGCTCTTGATTATTATTATGATGAAAATAATTTGATGCTCCATTTTTCTTGGGAATAGCTTTAATTGGTGGGGATGATTGTAACTTCTTCCCTTCCATCTTGGATCTTCTACCATCCATTTGGTACTAACTTTCTGTTATAACAGGTCCTAGAGTTGCCACTTATTTTTGTAAATAGGGAAAGTTTATATTTTATCTTTCTGGATTCTTCTTGCCAGCAGAGTTACCATTTTATATTTTGAAATTTTTGACTCTATAAAAGAATGGTCTCTTACTAAGGTCCTTTGTATTTGGTGTGCCCAGTAGAGTCACCAATTTGTTAGGTCTCAAAAATGCAGGTTGAAAATCCTAAGAAGATGCCAAACTCTATGATCAGATTGGCAACATTTTTGAACTAACGCGACAGAGTTACCCTATAGGGTTGATGACTCCCTGCACTTTAGGCACTGCTATACCTAGGCGGGTGGACCTTTAAAGTTGAAGCAGATTAGATGAGTGTAAGTGCTTTGGCTAGGTTAAAGGATCTACCCATAGTGGAAAATGGTGTGGAATAGACAAAAGCTTGCTAACCAGTTCTATATCTAATATCTGAAAGATAATTGGTATAAATTGTATAAGCAATATCAAGGTAAATTTTATAACTATATTTAACTAATGAATGGGTTTTGGATAAAACTAAATGATGAATCAAGATAAGACTAGTGCCTTGTTGGGTAAACAGAGTCAAATGAAAATCTGAGACCAGTGGCTTATATTGGGTGATAACTCTAACTGTTTGGCACAATACTTTGATTTACAACTTGTATAAACGTGTAGGGAAATGATTGACAAACTCTTCTTAATATCCAACTGACACAATCAGGTTTCTTGTTATTCACAGAGAGAAAATTTAATCCTTTCTTGAAGGAACCAATTGAATGAAATATACAAGAATAACAGATAATATCAACTTGGAGACAAAATGACAATCTTAATTATATGGTTCTTCTTAGTGATCCAAATCAACACTTCTAGATTACTGTGACTGACCAGAAGGATTTTAATTCCTTTTAAGGAAACCAATTAATCAAATCACACAAATACAATGAATGTGCATTGACAAATTAAATATATACTTGATATATCAATTTAAATAATAAGGAAATACAGAATTGGAGACAACCAAATAATTGAATAATTCCAACAAACAATTGAATGCCAGCATGAAAGCATAGAATCAGAGATCTTCTATTAGCTTCTTTAATATAACACTTGCAACATGGTCTTTTAAAATATTATGAACTTCTCATATTATCTCCTACTACTGATAATAATTCATCACCATATGTCGAACTTATATAGAAATATTTATGAAGAGACATAACCCTTCAAAATTTCTTTTGGGAATTAAAATGATTAACACAACAACAAACAAAGATAATGACTGTAAGCCCTGCTAAGCCACATGTATATCTGAGCAACATGGTCTAGGTATTCTTGGCTACAATGTGTATCAGTAAACTCCATAGCATGTCTTGTGATCACATCCATTATCACCATCTTCTCCAGATGCTTGCAGGCTTCCCCAGATGTAGAGTCTTTATCCTTAAGAGCCTCTAAAGCTTCATGTAATATCACCTAGCATTCTTTACTCTATTCATCCTTGCTCTTCAGCTCCTTGTCATTTCTAAACATAGGTATACCTGCCTTTGAAGCCTCAACGCATTCCCTGGCATCATTTTTAAGCTGGTCATGATATTTTTGATGTTGTTCAATCAAGTCTTTTGCACTAGAGGTACCTATAGTGTCATGAGTGTCCCTACTCTATATCTCATGGAGTTTCTCTTGAAGCCTGTTGTTTAACCTTTTATGCTCTTGGATCGCCTTATGGTTTTCAGAATAGACATCCCAAAATTTGTTCATCCAATGCATCATATTAATATGCCTATTTTGTAGTACTGCTACAATTGTGTCAATTTGAACATGGCTATCTGATCAATAGATGGTGACTAGGTGCTTTGTGAACTCTCTCCTTGGGTTAATCTTTTAACTGATCCTCCGAAGGCATTCTTAACAGTATCTTTCAAGAAATCATTTTCTTTTGTTAATCTCTCACAACTCAGTTTATATGCATCTTGTTCCTTGATCAGCTTCTGAGCCTATGGTTTATTTAAGTTTGCAACATTTATGCCAATGTCTAGAGTAATCAAAGGATCAGTTTCCCCTTCTTTCAAAGTCATAACATGCCCAAAAGTTTTTTCAGTATCTATAATGGTGGTTTTCTTACGAGGAGGGTATAAGGCCCATATCATGAGTGAGTTTTCATCATTGTTATATTTGGTACCCATGTATACCTCTACAACACCCTCAGGAGTGAGCTTATACTTGTCATCAGTATTGTACAAAAAACTATCAAACACCAAGGTAGAATTGATATCGAGTCCAAGAAATATCATGACACTTGCTTCTTTGAGCAATTGTCTACCTCTGTTAGGAGTCAAAGCTTTCAATTCATTGTCTACTGTTGTTTTTAACATTACAATTAATTATTTTTCATTGTCAGTCGTGACATCTTCAACTGATTCCCTGAGTTGTTTTCCTTTGCATTTATACAAAAATGATTTAAATTCTTAAGATCGAATAAATTGATCATCTACAATGAAATAATGATATGCTAACTGTCTAGGATCCTCATCACGAGGCTCCTCTTCATCATGCTCTCTATTAGGAGATTGATAACATTCCATTTTTCATTTGGATATTCTAGTCGCCTATTCATGTAGCTCTTCTTCTCTTGCAGATTCCTCATCACCAGAAGACAACAACTCTATCTCTGCAAGCTATTTTCTCTTCTCATCTAGTTCTCTATTATACTTCTCAATTACCAGTTCAACTTCAGCTTCTTCCATGTTCATAATAATATCATCATGTGGATATGGGATATGTGTATATCCACTGAGGTTTTGTTTTCTTTTGGAAAAAATCAATAAAACCCTCGGGATCAAATCCTTTTCTTGCTTCTACACACCTCATGTTGTAATGCATTAATTTGTCCCTAATGAGACCATAACCTTCTTTAGACACCACAATAAAATCTCTGAAGCACAGAGTACTGGGCATGAAGGATTGTTTGTCAAAGGTACTAAAGTTCATCACATTAGAGCAGTTCATTTTCCTGACTATCTCTAAGTAGGCAATCCTATTAGGAACTATCTTGGGTAATATGAATGGGGTATCTTCAAAACCATAAATTCTGACCATGGTTAAATCCTCAAAGCAATACCGATCTCCCCAGTTGCGGGTGATAGTTGGGGGACCACCAAAATCTTTTGGTCTGAGAAATCTTTTTATTTCATCTGATAATGAATATTCACAAGGATGATTTAAATATCTATACAACACCTTTACATAGTATTCTTCAAAATGAATGTAACTAGAGTGGCCAAACCTACTATCCCATATCCTTGTCCACATTTGCATAGGTGACTTTTGTCCTCTCTTCTCTACTTGAGCAATTCTGAGTTCACTTGGCCATATTCCAATTTCCTGGCCATAGTATAATACTATATGCATGAGGAGTGAATAATGCTTAAAAGAAACTGTTGGGGCTTTGTTCTTAATTACAATTAAGTTAGAATCAATCTTTCTAAAAACATAAGCATTCTAGTCAAACTGCCTAGCATTATGACACTGAATATCTGTGGCTATCACCATTAATGGGATTGTCATAAAATCAAGAACCTCTGACCCTAGGACCTGGCCAATGGAATAATATGTATATTGCATATATGGTTCAAACAAAGACACACGGAATGGAGGTCCATCATTATAATCAAAAGGCACTATTTTTCCCTCTGGCCTACGCCTGTGGAGAAGCAATGTTAATCCATTGTATGTGGTACCCATCCTCCAGTATTCTTTGTCCAAATCTTCATATACTATTGGAAGAGTACACAAATCATCTAAATCAAATACTTCACAAATGACATTTTTTGACAAGTGGATAATAGGTTCTCCTTGTGGATTGTATATGGCTTTGAGGCTGGGATTGTAATGTTTAGCCAATAGTTTCAGGAGTTCCACATTTAGAAACACATCAGGGATGACCAATTTGCCTAAATTCAAATGTCAAGGATTAGACACTAGGAAATTCCTGAACCTTCTATCGGAATGAAATTTGAACAACTCATATCCTCTGATTGGTGTCCATATATTGCCTAGGTATTTGCATTTGTCCTCTAATTTCTCTACATCTACCCTGAGTTGTGCAGACCTTCAGGATTTAGGGGTAGACATAGGCAATTGGTCAATTAAATCCTGATTTTATTTTCTTTCTTTCATTTTTTCATTAGAGCTTTGGTCAATCTTCTGTTTCTTAGATTTACTAGTTTCACCCTGTTGTTTTCTACTTTTGCCCTTTACTGGAGTCTCCATTATAATTCTGGATAACAAATTCAAGTTGTAATCCACTACACAGAGGTTTTTGTGTATGTACCTATTGTCTAAGATGATGATCGAACTCCTTTGTTCTCTCCTCCAAGTTCTTTCTTGTGTGCTCCTCTTAGACAATTCTTCTGAACTAAATTGCAATGATTTCGAATGACTCTTCAGAGGATTTCTTCTCGGTCTTTAATTAATAGTTCCAGTGCATTAATTTCATAATCATTGTGAGATGTCACATCATCATAACCTCCTTCCTCAGTGGGACTTTTATAATGTTAGGGCAATCTAATAACTTCTTATGGCGTGAACATTTGTAGATGGCTCAATCACTGTGACTCTTCATTTTGTCTCCTCGATGTCACCTTTTATAAAAACATATATATGTCTATATTGACAAGACATTTCAATTTCTATCTGATATAGAAATGAGCATATTAGTTGTTGTCAGCTTGGCTTACATTAGCATTGTGAGAACATCATCGTACTTCGATAAAAAATCTCCGATATGAATATCGGCATGAGTCTTGTCGACATGCTTATCAACTTCTCTTTACAGGGCAGGTTAGGGGAATCGGCAAGACCTAGGTAATTAATACCAATATCACTTGTCTTTATAATTTGTCAGAAACAATCTTATCGATGAGTGTGGCCACTACCATCATCAGAACAACATATATTATTGGGATGACTTGATTCAAACTATCTGATCATGGTTGTTTCCCCAATACCTTTCTTTCTATCCTTCATCAGAATGATCATCATAACATGTCACCGAAATCCTTCATCGTTGTGACTATAGATTCGACAGGACTTGTAAACTTTATTCCAATTTGTTCCCTTTTGCCAATGATTTTATATCCTCCATATACATCGGTATGACAGGCTGAAAATGCCTTTTGGTCACTAAGACATCATAAGGTCGGAGACACTTTAATCTCTTGCCCTGATGTGCATTTCTTCCTGATGAGACACTAGTTCCGCCAATTCCATGGGTTGTTCGGCAAGAGTCTTACCGTTTCTCCCATTAGTGTGATCTATACTATCAGGGGAGTGTTCACAGTATTCTTCGATAATGTCTTTTCATTTCGATGGTCCTTACCTTTGATTAATTCAGCGTGACTGGGAATTCTCTTTCCGATGAAGGGTCATCAGTGTTACTCCTTTCATCAGAGATTTCTGAAACTTTCACTCCGACCATAATCCTCATGCCAATACACATCTAGCTTGTTTCAAATAGAACATGGATCCGTATAAAGAAAACTGAGGTCTTGCCGAAACTAAGGAATTGATGCCCCTCATTATACTATGGTCTGAGGGGTGAGACAAATATTTGTGGTAAAGATCATGTGATATTTATGGAATTTATCAGCTACTATTATGATTTTGGGCACATGATTTTCTTATTTGGTTGGACATGGGGTGGGTAGGGGTATAGGAAAATTTTGAAATTTTCCTGTCCCAACAGGGTCACTGCCTCCAGTAACTTCAAGTAGCCTGAAATGTAGACACCTTCTGCTCACTGCATCTGGAAGTCATAAGCTTTTACACTTGCACTCAAATCATCACACCTGATTATATTTGTATTTTGCACTATGTGTGTATTCTAATCAAACTTCACCTTGCATTTATATCATCTGCAACTTGAAAAACATCTTCAAGTCAGATACAAAGAGGCATATGCACTTCAAACGTGCAAACACCAAATAGGTCAGCTCCAAACACCTCCGTGGTGGAAGGAAATGAATGCGGACCACATTAAGAGTTAATCAAGACCTAAATCTACATTAACACACTACACCACACTTCTTCAAGCAACAAAGCAGTTTCGTAATAAGCGCTAACATGCCAGGTTGGCCAAACCTACATTAATGCCCTTAAATAGTTAAGTTCATGCTTCATTAGGTCTGAAAATAACTTGCAAACCACAAAAAAGCATCATACAATATTCCTAAATATTCCAGCATCATCAGACTCTTCTGTAATACTTCCTCAATCATCTGAACTAAAGAATGCCTTCATTCTACTTATCAGGATGTACTACCACTTGAATTATAACACAAGAACTGAACTTGCGGAGCAACCTAACACTATAAACTCTAAGGGAAAGTAGATACAGACAATATAAGCATGTTCCTAGATCCACAAGTCAAGAACCCTCAATGTGGAGCAATCTCATTTCTCCCAGACAACCTTCTTCACAAGAAACACTCTGTCAAACACATCTTCCACTATCGCATGATCCAAAACCTAAAACTCTAGATATAATACCTCTGAACACCTCTGATCATCATGTCCAAACTGTACAAGCATATTTTCACACATGAAGAAATATGGAGCAGAACATTGAACATGCCTCTGTCATAGTGCACATTCTTTCATTCAAATTCTCTCAAAAGCACTTGGAAACCAAGTGAACCATCTGCATCAAAAACACTAAAAACACCTTCTTATCATCCTCAAACACTTCTCATCATGACTACAATAGAGGTTGACATCAATAAGAATACTAATGACAGAACCAGCTTCCAACAACTCCAATTCTAGGGATTGACATCAATGACAACACCAGCAAGCTTCCAACAATCTCCCCTTTGTCATTGATGGCAACACCAACCCTATGAAAAACCATCAACAACAAAATCAACCAACAACAACTCTGCAACCAACAACACTCCCCCTAATTGGGGCATCTCTTACTCTTCACACTCTTCACTTTTGCTTTTCAGACTTCTTCCCTTACCCAAGGAATTCTTCATTCTCTTATGAACACACTCTGTCACCCTATGTTTTTCAGACCAACTTTCCTACACTATGGTTTTTTAACCACTCTAATTCTCTCCCCCTTTGACATGAATGGAAAAGGGAAACAAACTAAGCCAACTCTCTTTCCTTCATATTCCACACCTTCCTCTATTGCATTGAATTCTTTTGCTCTCCCCCTTTGACAACACTACATAGGGCAACACTTACAACACCAGCAAGCACCTACTCTCTCTCCACTACTCACTTTCCTACACTCTCCCCCTTAGGGGCATAGAATATGTTCCATCTAACTGCACTAACCAAAAATACCACTAGGTCTACTACCTCTGAGAGGTAGCCTTCAGCATCAATCCAAGACCAAGAATGTATCTTGAATTATGCTTCCCAGATAGATGCACACATTTTTGCATCTAATTAGAGGAAGGAGGGGCAATAACCCCTAACTTCTGTTAGAGATATTAAAAAGTTTATTTAGGAAGAGCCTTTGTAAAAATATCTACAACTTGATCCTTAGTAGGCACATACTCCAATTTCACCTCATTCTCTACAACCGTCTCCCTTAGAAAGTGATACCGAATAGAGATATGTTTTGCTATTGAATGCATTATTGAGTTCTTTGAAATGTTGATAGCACTTGTATTATCATGCAAAATAGGAATAGGTTCATCATATGATACTTTGATATCCTTCAATGTCTACTTCATCCACAACACCTGTGTGCAGCAAGATGCTACTACAATGTACTTAGCTTCTACAGTAGATAATGACACTGAATCCTACTTCTTACTCAACCATGAAACTAGTCTGCTTCCAAGAAAGAAAGAACCACCACTTGTATTTATTATATCATTCATACATCCTTCCCAATCTACATCTGTATAAGCACTCAAAGAGAAATTGGTATCCTTAAGATACCATAAGCCATAATCTGGAGTGCCTTTCAAGTATCTAAATATCCTTTTTACTACTATAACATGTGATTCTCTAGGATCTTCTTGAAATCTAGTCACAAGACAAATTGCATGCATGATATATGGTCTAGTAGTAGTTAGGTATAGCAATGCACCAATCATTGATCTATACTTTCTCTGATCTGTCTTGGGAGACTCATCATTCTTGCTCAACTTACAACCAATGACCATAGGAGTACATATTGGTTTTAGAATCCTCCATCCTAAACTTCTTCAACATTTCCTTAATATACTTTGACTGTGAAATGAAAATACCTTTTTCTGATTGACTAATTTGTAACCCAAGGAAGAAATTCATTTCCATACACATTGACATTTCAAACTCTTTTTGCATATTTTGCAAATCTTTTGCGCATACCTTCATTACCTCAAAAGATTATATCATCAACATATACCACCACAATTAGGATTTGACCTTCTTCAACTTTGAAGTACAATTTGCTATCTACAGTACCCTTTTTGAATCCTTGCTGCAACAAGTATCTATCCAGTCTTGCATACCAAGCTCTAGGATCATATTTCAGTCCATACAATGCCTTCTTCAATTTGTAGGAAATATTTGGATCATCTGATAATTGAAAGCCTTCCGGTTGTTTAATGTATACCTCTTCTTCCAGCTCTCTATTCAAGAATGCAGATTTCACATCCATCTAATAAACTTTGAAGTTCTTATGAGCTGCAAAGGCCAAACACATTCTAATGGCCTCCATTCTTGCCACCGGAGCATATGTTTCCTCAAAATCTATTCCTTCCACTTGTGAGTAGCCTTTACATACAAGCCTAGCCTTATTTATGACTACTTCTCCATTCTCATTCAATTTGTTCTAGAACACCCATTTACTTCCTATCACATTTTTGTCTACTGCTCTTGGGACAATTTCCCAAGTCTGTCTTTTCTCAATTTGCAACAATTCTTCTTACATAGCTTTAATCTAGTTTTCATCTTTGAATGCTTCAGTCAATGTCTTAGGTTCTATTTTAGACAATAAGCACCAATTTACCTTTTCATTTGTCAAAGCAATTTATCTTCTTGTTAATACACCTCTTTTCTTATCTCTAATTATTTGATCCTCAGAATGATTTTTCTGCACATACTTGGGAGTCTTAGGAATCCTTTCCGAAGCATCTTCTTCATGAACTCGTATCTCCTTTTCCTTTTCTTCTTTTCTTTCTTCTTCTTTGCAAGGGAACTCATCAGATTCATATCCTTCTATCAGCACTAAGCTTTGATGTGGTTCTTCATCCACTTTGACATTTTCACTTTAAGCTAACTTCTTTAGTCTCTTGTTGTAGCACCTGTAAGCCTTGCTCTTTATAGAATATCTAAGGAAGATTCCTTCATCTGACCTTGTATCAAATTTTCCCAGGTTTTCTTCATCTCTCCTAATATAGTACTTGCTTCGAAACACTCTAAAATATTTAACAATAGGAGTTCTTCCATACCATAGTTCATATGGAGTCTTTTAACTGTGTACCCTTGCTTGCACTCTATTTTGTATGTAGATTGCAGTGTGAATAGCTTCTCTCCAATAAATATCTAGTAGATTTTCTTATTTCAACATTGTCCTTGCTACTTCCTAAACTGTCCTTTTCTTCCTTTCCACAACTCCATTCTACTGAGGAGTTCTTGGAGCTAGCAAATGCCTTTTTATTCCATGATCTTCACAAAAATAGTTAAACTCATTAGAGGTGAACTCACCACCTATGTCAAATCTCAAGCACTTGATTTTCATATCTATTTCATTCTCAACCATAACCTTAAATGATTTAAACTTATCTAGAGCATCTGATTTTTCTTTGAGAAATGTTACCCATATCATTCTAGAGTAATCATCAATTAACAACATGAAATACCTGTCACCTTGAAAGCTTCCTGTTCTTGTAGGTCCGTATAGATCTGTATGTACCAACTCCAAAGGTCCTATGGTAGAATATTCTTTGATTTTGAAATTCTTTCTTGTTTGCTTCGCAATCTAACATTCCTTACAAATTACATTGATAGGCTTTGTAATTCTTGGCAGATCTCTCACAGCTTAAGTAGAGTTGATCCTCACTAGGCTATCAAAATTGATGTGACACATTCTTCTATTCTATAGCCAACATTCATTGATTTGAGTCATAAAGCACATGCCATTAGCACCTTTGAATTGATATACATTTCCTTTTGTCCTTGTTCCTGTAGCAACCAGAGTTCTAGAGATTTTTTTCTGATCTCATAGCCATCATCTTGAAACATAAGGTTATATCCTCTATTACACATTTGTCCTACACTTAGAAGATTATGTCAGAGACCCTTGACATATAGAACATCATCTATATTATTCTTTCCATCGAAACTAATTGAACCTTTTCCATAGATCTTAGCAGATGCATCATCTCCAAACTTAACAAAACCTCCATAAAACTTCTCAAGCTTAACAAGCTTATTCTTGTCACCTATCATATGATTTGAGCATCCACTATCAATAATCCAGTAGTTTTCCTCTTCTCTTGCATGAAAATAAATTACCAAAGCTTCTTTGATATTGTGCCCTATTTTTTAAGCAATTTTCTTCATACATCTTTCAGAGTCAATAGAATTGGTTCCAACATTCAAAGCTATGAACAAGTATTCATCACTTTCATCATCTGGATAGTCAGACTCATCATCAGATATATTGGCATCTTCTTTAACATAATAAATCCTCTTGATTGATTTACCTTTGTTATCCTTGTATTTGCCATTTGAGATTTTGATCAGACATTTTAAAGCATAATGACCTATCTTTTCACAGTTAAAACATTTGAAGGGTAACTTACCTTTGTATTTTCCAGTGCACTTTTTCAATCTACTTACAAAATTTGCTTCCACTTCATCAAAATCATTTGAATTTGACTCATCATTCTTTTCTATCTTGCTAACCTTAAAAGCAGTCTCTTTTCTTGAATCATCTTAACCAAACTCTCTTAATTCAAAGGTAGTTAAAGTAACAAACAATTGATCCCCAGTATAATTATCCAAATTTTGAGCTTCTTCAATATCAAAAACTTTAGCACTATAAGATTTTAGAAGAGTTCTTAGTACCTTATTTACCACTTCATTTTGCTCCAGCTTTCCACCAAGACCATTGATGGAATTGACAACTTCATCCACTCTATGCATGTAGCTTGCAATATTTTCATCCTCTGACATCTTTAGCATTTCAAACCTGGTCTTCAAATTCTGTATCTTTGCTCGTTTGACCTTGGCATTTCCTTCATAGATACTTTCCAGCTTCTTCTAGATCTCATTAGCAGTTTTGTAGCTCATTACCTTCACTAATTTTGAATCAGAAAGACTATTCAAAAGAGCATTCCTTGCCTTGCCATTGTTCTCATAGTCTTTAATAATCTCATCATCACCTTTTGGACCACCAGTAGGTATAGTATATTCTTTTTCAACTAACTTCCATACTCCATATCCTAATGAGACAAGAAAGAGTTCCATCCTGATCTTCCAGAAAGCATAATTTGTTCCATCAAACGAGGGAATCTCAATACATTTCCTATGTGCCATCTAGATCTACACCAAGCGGTTAAGCTTCTTCAAAGAGCTTGGCTCTAATACCAATTGTTAGATGCACATGACAACTGAGATGGGGGGGGCTGAATTAGTTGTACATTAAAACATTAAATTCTCAATACTCCTCCAACTCTTATTAGCCTTCAAACTCTTATTATGCATTAGCAGAATGTAAACATGTAAGACATCATTGCAAACAAACACATAAGAACACCAGATTTACGTGTAAACCCCAAGAAGGGAAAAACCACAATGAGGATTAGTTTACATATTTATTATTAGCAACATTAAATACAATAGGCTCATTGCTAGAGGGCTCACTGCCCAAAAAGACTCACTGCCAAGGGTTCACTTCCCAAAAGGAGAAGAAAGGCTCACTGCCAGAAGGACTTACTGTCCAGAAGAAGGAAGAATAGAGGAAGACTATAATAGAGAGATTCACTATCTCACGGTAATAGCAGAATTCCACCACCACAACCTTATGCCATCCGTAACCTTTGGCTCACTACCTCTAGTAACTTCAAGTAGCCTAAAATGTAGACACCTTCTGTTCACTACATCCAGAAGTCATAAGATTTTACACTTGCACTCAAATCACCACACCTGATTATATTCACATTTTTCACTGTGTGTGTATTCTAATCAAACTTCACCTTGAATTTATATCATCCACAACTTGAAAAACATCTTCAAGTTGGCTACAAAGAGACATATGCACTTCAAACGTGCAAACACCAAATAGGTCGGTGCCAAACACCTCCGTGGTGCAATGAAATGAATGCAGACCACATCAAGGGTTAATCAGGACCCAAATCTACATCAACACGCTACACCACACTTCCTCAAGCAATAAAGCACTTTCACAATTAGCCCTAACATTCCAAGTTGGCAAAACCTATATTAACGCCCTTAAATAGTTAATTTCGTGCTTCATCAGGTCTGGAAACAACTTGCAGACCACACAACAATGTCATACAATATTCCTAAATATTCTAGCATCATCAAACTCTTCTGTAATACCACCTCAATCATCTGAACTAAAGAATTCCTTCATCCTGCGTATCACGATGCACTACCACTTGAAATCCAACACAAGAACTGAACTTGCGGAGAAACCTAACACTAGAAACTCTAAGGGAAAGTAGATATAGACAATATAAGCATGTTCCTAGATCCACAAGTCAAGAACCCTCAATGCAGAGAAATGCAGAGCAATCTCATTTCTCCCAAACAACCTTCTTCATAGGCAAACACTCTATCAAACACATCTTCCACTACCGCATGATCCAGAACCTAAAATTCTAGATATAATACCTTTGAACACCTTTGATCATCACGTCCAAACTGCACAAGCATATCTTCACACATGAAGAAATGCGATCACAACATTAAACACACCTTTGTCACACTACACACTCTTTCATTCAAATTTTCTCAAAAGCACTTGGAAACCAAGTGAACCATCTACATTAGCAATAGTAAAAACACCTTCTCAGCATCCTCAAACACTTCTCATCATGACTACACTAGAGGTTGACATCAATAAGAATACTAATGACAGCACCAGCTTCCAACAACTCCAATGCTAGGGGTTGACATCAATGACAACACCAGCAAGCTTCCAACAATCTTAAGGCCATGGATTTTGTTATTTTTTTGAACCAAATTGCAGAGAGAGTAGCCTGAACTCTTCAAAAGTTGAGGATGATTTCACTTTTGGAATAAGAATGATGGTTATTTTCTTAAATTCTTTTAGAATATTTTTGTTCTTACGAGCCTCCTGAATTGGAAGATATATCTCCTTGCCCACTATATCCCAACATTTTGGAAAGAAGGACCTTGTGAAGCCATCTAGCCTTGGGGCTTTATCTCCCAGCATGGAGAATACTACTTCTTAAACTCTTTCCATATAGAAGGCTTTCATCAAGAGATCATTATGCTCTTCCTTGACTAGTTTGGGAATTTTAAACTCTATTATAAAATGATTTTTGAGGCCAGTAATATCATCCATTGTGAGGAGCTTTTTGAAGAATGAGTTAGCTTCATCTTGCATGTCTTTCAAATTAGAAGCATGATATCACCATTTTCCTTATGAATGGAACTGATATGATTGTGCTCCCTCCTAATTTTCATAGAAATGTAAAAAAAAATGTGTTCTTATCTCCATCCTTAAGCCAAGTCTCTCTCGATTTTTGGCACCAGAATATTTCCTCCCTCCTAAGGATTTCTTCTACGTTTCCTTTGAGAAACTCCTCTCTTGAGTAGGTATCACTATTCATCCCATAAAGAATGACATGTTGTGAATGGCCTCTAAATCCTTCTTAATTAAGGCCTTCTCATGGAATATATTCTTGAAATGTGACTTGCTCCAGGCTATAATTTGATTTTTGAGGTACTTCAACTTATGTGCTAATTGAAACATTCTAGATCCCTTAATGAAAGGTGTTGTCTTCCACTACTCTTGGGCCTAGGAAATGAAGATAAAATCTATAAATCACATGTCTTGAAACTTGAAATGCTTTTCTTTTGAGAAACAGGTCTCACCCATGGAATGAATGACGAGGAAGTGATCTAACCCGGTCCAAGGTAGTATTTTTGAAGAAAAGTCTTTGGGGGAGTTAAGACACATGCTGGAGACCAAGAATATATCTAACCTTTATGATATTTGACATAAATTATTCCTTCTATTGGCCCAGGTGTATTTACCATTCTTGGGAAGGTAGTCTGGAAGACCATTGTCAGATATGAACTCCTTGAAATCCTCTAATGATTTGGTGTGGTGGGATATGGCCTCTACTTTCTCATCTTCTTCTACTACTGCATTGAAGTCCCCACCAATTATGACTCTTTCCTTCCTTAGAGTGCAAAGTAAATGACTAATTTGGGGCCATAGAGCACTCTTTTGAACTGCTCTGCAAGGGTCATATATGTGGAAGAACCACAAGACTTTCGTGTCGAGTGAGCTTGGGAATTTTCCTATCATTCAATTCCTATTCTTGGCTATGAGTTCCATATTGGGGAAAGGTCTTCGCCATAGTATAGCCAAGCCTCCTGAGGCACTACTGGTAGGGACAATAGTTGACTCCCATCTCAACAATTGTTGAAAGATTTTCCTCCCTTGTTCCTCTTAGAATTTTGTTTCCTGTAAAAGCACTACATGTCCACATCTTCCCCATCAAGATAGTTCTTGATGATACACCTTTTGTTAGGGGTGTTTAAGCCCCTAACATTCCAAGTGAGGACTCTCATTAGACCTAAGGAGAGTGTTCTACTCTCCTCATACTTGACCTCAGAGCCCTATCTATTGTAGTTTTGATTCATGCTACAATTTCCACTTTTGTTTTGTTGTTCTTATTCCTCTTTGTTTTCTTGTATTATTTTGGTGTGGACTTCTCCCCTATCTTGTCTCCCATACCTATCTAGGAGATGCCAAGAGTGGGTCTATGCTCCTCATTCGATTGCTTCTGCAGCACTTCCTCTACAATATCATCACATATGTCATTACTAACTTTGAGAATAACCTCATTTAGGAATGCCTCTATATTAATGATTTCCAAGTCTATGTTCCCACCTTGAGCATTGATTTAATGGTCTATCTCTTTCACTAAGCCATATTCCTTGTCCCATCTTGCATCCTCTAACATCTCTAAAGCTCCACTACCCAAGACCATCTCTTCCTTTTCTTCTCTTAGGTAGCAACAACCTGCTTCATTGTCAAGGGGTGCTAGAAGGACCACCTAGATCTGTGGAGGCCATTTGGTTAAAAGAGGGGTTGGTATTGTTCTATTTATTTCACCCTTTCCTTCTTTTAGACTCTAGTTAGTAGATGTCTTATATTTGTGCAAATGGGAGATAGGTCCTAGTGGGCCTTCCTAGCATCATCCCTTGGGGTAATTTGGCCTTGTTGTCCATAATTTACTTCCTCCACCTCTCGAGCCTAACTTTGAAATATGGTCTTATCCATTCTATCTTAGTAGCCCCCAAGACTGTTCCTCCTTACTCCCAGAAGATCATTTCCATCCTGTGAAATTCTAATAGTCACATCTTTTTCCCTCAGGAGATTGTCCCTTGGATTTCGGAGGTCCTTGCTCGCCTCTTGTCTACTTTCCAACTGAAAAGGGTTGTTCCCATTCATATCCCTATCTTGATTTACCAAATTCCATTTCTTCAGAATGTCCTTTCCCTGGTTTGTCTATTTATAGTATTCAAGGACAATGCTTTTTCTTTTAGCCCCCCATGTCCTAGCCTCTCATTGGAGATTTTTTGTTCCCAAGTTCCTTCTTGGGACAACAATTTGACTATTGTTAGTTTATCTTTCTCGATGTCCACTAAAATGTACAATCTGATGGTCCCAAGTCAGTCATGGCTCTAGGGAATCTCTATTTTCTGACATGTCCCTAAAGATTTCCCTATCATTCTCAGTATGTTGATATCTCTATATTACAGGGGAAGACTTAAGATTTAGACCCAGAAGGGGAAGAAGGACATGATTTCTTTTGATGGGTTGAAATTTGACTTCTAGGGTTGAAAAAATACCCCACTGGCTATCTTGTAAGACTTTCTCATAGTCCTTCCCTGAAAATGTTGTTATGCAAAATCTCTCTCCTAATTCTACTAGTTCTATCAGAGGAGGCCAATTTTGTGATAACCAAGCCTAGAAATCAAGAATGGGAAAATAATTTTTTGATAATTTACCAATTATGGCTATATTTTGAAGTTGGTCCAACCATGGCTTGAAGGTATCCTTTGATATTTGTAGTACCTCTGCTAACATTTTCCTGTGTGGGTCCTTGTTAGCATTGTATTTCAAGTTGTCCAATTGCTTTCTGAGTTCCTTCATTCTGTCAGTATATACCCTCCTTTAGCCTGCCAGGTTATTGAAATTTTTTTCCTTTCTCAGGGTATTTCTTCCTAACCTTATGGTTACCACCCTTGCATTTCATCTTTTCTTTTTTAGGTCTTCGTTCCTTGTGATTGTAAATATGTCTTCTTTAAAGTTGTGATCTATTTGTCTCCTGAAAAGCTCATCTTGTGAAGGCAGTGGGACTTTTTCCTTCCATCTATTCATCCTTCCAAATTTCATATCACTTCATCAGCCACTATGATGTTGATATTGTGAATGTGGTTTTTCTACATCTATATGAGTGATACGACAATGGCTTCTTGAAGGGATTTTTTTCATGTTTTGATAAACTTCGTGCACCATTCCTACAAGATTTTTTGTAGAATAATGGTGGAAGCCTCCCATAGTTGTAGAGCTCCAAGGATTTTCACATCTTGTTAGGAAAAGGGTGTTGTACACTTTACAATAGTAATGAATTATTTTAATTACATGTAAAATAAATATTTATTTGTGATACATCTAGGAGATGTGTTTAGCCACATTAAATATTTATTTGGGTCCACTTGTAAAGTTGTATTGTAACATTGGCTAAATATTTTATGTGTGGGAAACACATGTAATACATATTTAATATTTGGAAAAATTAGTACCAAAAAGAAAATGAGGGGGTTTGTGGTTTTATGCTCTCATGGTTTTGACACATATGGTTTTGTCAATACCACAAGTTGTATTTGTGTGAGATTTATTCTATAAAAGAAAGCACATTGTTAGTGGTTTGGGTTGACTAGTTGAGTGGGCTGTCATTTGTATTGATCTCTCTTGAAGAGTGCATATGTGAAGCACATAATGGGATGTATGGTTTCTTAGACACATGGAGGTTGCATTGGAAGAGCTTGATGTTTCAAAAGTATTCATGGAAACTCTATAAGTGTATTGTAATGCTTCATTGCTGAATAATACATTCAGTGTGGATGATTTTGGAGGCTTGAATTTTCCCTCATAAGGGTTTATCCAGGGTATATCTTATGTTATGTTGTGGTATGTATTGAAAATAAGGAACACTGAGAGGGTGGGGGGGCGGTGGATTAGTGTTCTGCAAAACTTATTACTTTGTTCCTTTAATAATTTACCACATACATCCAAAAGAAAGAAGCTTGAACACAAGAATAGAAACAACAAGATCACAACACATGAACACCCAGATTTTTACGTGGAAACCTGATTAAGGGAAAAACCATGGTGGGGGTTAACCCACAAGAAATTTATACTCTATTAAAAGTATTACAAATGGGAAGGCACATGCCTTCGGGCACACTACCCAGAGCTCACTGCTCAAAGAGGTTCACTGCCTACAAATCAATTACAAAAGTTCACTAGAATGTTTGAACTGAAGAATAGCATCTAACAATGCAAAATTATAGTTCTGGTTAAGCTCAGTACACTGACTTCACACACTTCATCCTTTTCTGCCCTGTTTCACTATTCTGCCATAATCAGGGGATCAGATCTCTGCTTCAAACTTGATACTACCACCGTTCACATCTCTTACTTCATATTTGCACAACCATGCCTCAAAATGCTCACATCCATCGAGTATATATATCTACAACATGAAATTGCATCCACTACAGTCAGCCTCAAGAAAACTTAAAGACTTTTTCAAGATCACCATTCTGTCAGCTAAATCCATGCACAAACATCAACACAGACCAAAACCTATGTATTCAAGTCATCATGCATGTCAGCTAATACCACTGGATCTCATACATTACTCAACCAATCACTTCTTTCAATCCGTACAAGGATCAAACACCAGGTTGGCCTATTCTTCACCGAACTGAACTGTTTAATCAGAACCTGATACTCAGATGCATGTAACTTTCAATCCCTTCATCACTGAAGGCTAAAATATTGCATTTAGGTAGCCCTAACATCCCTTATCATTCCCTCAGATCCACAGCACAACATGAATACCAGTGGAGAAATGCAAACCAAAATGTTGAACCCTATCATATGCCCTGTTCCTGTCTATCTGGACTTAGACAAATCTGC
This sequence comes from Cunninghamia lanceolata, assembly GCA_027924645.1. Lineage (NCBI taxonomy): Eukaryota > Viridiplantae > Streptophyta > Pinopsida > Cupressales > Cupressaceae > Cunninghamia > Cunninghamia lanceolata. The sequence goes on from BSBN01000798.1 coordinate 4,545,528, forward strand.
AATCTGACTTCCAGTATGAATAGATGATACAATGTGGATGTGTAAGATGGATTTAGTTGCAATCAATGACAACACCTGATATGCCTAGCAGTGTCTCTTGCCAACAATCTCCCCCTTTGGAATTGATGACAACACTTAGTGAAAATCACTAAGTGTTAGAACAACTCTCCCTTACTATATACACTTGTGATTTTCAATGCTCCCTCTTAGATTAATTCTTCATTTTTCACTGCTTTTCCTATCCCCCGTTGACATCAATAGAAAAGGCTAGGATCCACATATCAAAATTCATGCAAAGATCTTATGTACATGGGTCAAAACTCTAAGTGTATGTTTCCACATATGAACACACAGTCCTTAAGGCTTGTTGATCAGCAAAAAGATATCACAAAAAATGTTTTTCAACCGTGATAATTCACTATCCCAGTTCTTCTTTATGCCATCCAAAATAGATATATGCCCACTAAACAAAATGTCTGTGATTCTACCTTTTGAAGATTAGTAGGATCACTAGTAGTAGCAGCAACTTGGGATTCTGCCAATAGATCATACATAGTTTATAACCTAGGGGATATTAGTCCCTAGAGCTCATCCAATCTCCCCAACACTTTGACCATTTCCTTCTCCAAATTACTCAATTCATTTTGTAAACTTACTACTTGACATTCTTTGGTTGCTACAGACTCAGTTAAAGGACTATATGACTGAGAAATGTTAGACAGTTTGAGCTCTAAGTCCTTAATCTTCTTCTCAATATCTTCAACAGCTTTAGACCAATTTAAACAAAACTTATAGATCTCTACACCTTCAGACAGAGCATTTTGAATACTCTTTACATTGGTATCAAGCACTGATCTATCATAGCTAATTACTTTCCTTATTTGGGTGAGTGCGAGATCATGATGGGCCAAATAGTGGGAATAGAGAAAAAACTTGTTGTATGAAAAAGTGCTAACATTTAGACTAATATTTAGATTTGGATGGAAAGGGTGTTAATATTTCTAGCTCAAATATGGATTTCCCTCCAAAAATGCCTTGGTATTACTTCATATTTAGGCAAGTGGGAGTCCCAAAACTTGCCAAAGAAACTTGCAAAACCACCCATTTAGTGTTATCCTGAAATTTTCCACAATTTCATCCTTGAAGCTGACAAACTTTTTTGTAACTAAATTTAATAAAATGAAAAGGGTTTATAGAGGAAGCTATTAAGATTCTAAAAATATAATATATGCCTCATAATAATTTTAATAGGTAATTATTATTAATTTTCTACATACGCTATGTCTGATTTCCTAATAGATATACATATTGAAAAATATCCATAGCTTTCAACATATTAATCCTTTTTTAAAATCCAAAAGATGCATCACATTCTAGGATTTATTGGGTATACATTAAAATTATAATATTTTTATTTTCATATATTTTTTACCAAGTTAGGTTGGCTGAAAAATTAATTTTTAATATTTTAAAAAAGTCATAGCAAAAAATTCATAAATAATTATTTATTTACTTAAAAAATTCAAAACAATATGTATCACATCTGCTCATGTGTCCTTTACTTAAATTCAAATCATGGAATAAAAATATTACCTTTTTCTCATACTTAGGTTGGTCGGAATGACACATACTTTTTTATGTTTTTCTGAAAATTTTAGTAGTGTTTCATTGAAATATCTAGTTTTCACCAAACTATTTTTAAAATTTTCAAGAAAAAAGTAGTAGGAAATAAACTACATTCAATTTATTACAACTTTTATTACTACCTTTTTTTTAGATTGTGTAGATAACTCATTCAATTTTTGACATGAAGTTACTTAAGTATGTTTTTCACATTTAAATTGCCACTTAGGGGTAGTGTTTGGCCCATCATGATACTGCACTCACCCATTTCAGCAAATCTCTTCTCATTATATTCATTTTTGACTTTAACTTCTGTTGACTTCTCAAAAGTTTCAAAATGAGTACTTATAGAGTGTATCAGACTCTTCAGCTGACTGGAGGGAGATGCTGATGAGTCCTGAAATATGGGGATCTTTTTCTCCAAAATCTTAGATGCAAGACCAAGCAACTCGCTATCTTCTATATGAGACTTTAAGATTTCTTCTCTGGCCTTAGCTTGTGCAATAGAGGCCAACTTTATCTTCTGCACCGGTGACAAAGTATCAAAATTGATTGGTCCTTGTATTATATCCTAATATTCGTCAATTTATTTATCCCTTTCCAAAATTTCTTTCACTGCTTCTGCAGTATCTCTTGCCCAATATGATGTTATAGATTTAAGCTCTTCAGGGCCTCCATCTTCTCCCTTTTTGAAGTCAACCTTATTGTCTTGCTCATCATTTTCCTTCTTTTTCTCTGCTTCTACCTTCTCCGCATCATTATCAGAAGCAACCTTGCTTTTATCTATCTCAAAAATATCTTCTATATTCTCTTTTGGAGGATTTGGTGGATCCTCAGTGGCAGTATTGTCAAATTCCTCAACATCTGGAGTGGAAGAATCAATTCTATAATTAGTTTTTTTTTCTTGATCTTCTTTATTCAATGTTTCTTCTTCTGGAATGAAGACATCATCTACTCTAGTTTGTTGCTCATTTTTCTACAGCTCTTCATCATTCATAATTGATGCATCCTCAGTATCAACTGGTTCTTCTATAACCACATAAAACTTATTCTTGTCGAATGCTTTCTTTAGAATTTGTTGTGTTTCTTTAACAACTTCATCAATGTCTCCAATCATCAGCTTATTCATCCTTTTCTTGCTTCTGAATTCATTCTTGACTTCTTTGAGAATCTTATTTTCTTCTTTTCTAGAGATCACCGGACACGGATTAGACATTACATGTTCCCTTAGCACTAGATCTTTTTTTTTAATAGCTTCTTTTCTTAATTCTAGAATGTCTCTTAAAGTCTTAGGGATTTCTAACAAAATCTCCACTAGAGCTCTGTTGAATACATTTAAATATTTTACAGTAGCATCCTCCAAAATTCTTTTGTCAGCATCACTGTAATGATCATAGAATTTAGGCATTGGTTTTAGGTTTCCATATATAGTGATTGTCTTAGCGATATCCTCCACAGAAGGAGTTGGCTTCTCAACACCAGCCTCTGACTTATGCCTTTTGCTTGACTTTTTGCTCCTGGAGGGCTTCTCCTTAGACACTTTGGCAGCTTTAGTTACTGAGGCCTTCAGCTCTTTAACTTCATCATCTAAGTCAATTTATTCTTCATCCTCTTTTTCCACACTAACATATGACCTCTTGGCCATTGCTTTTGTTCTTTTTCCTTCCTTACTAGTAGGTTTTTCTTTAGATTTCTCTACAACAAGAGAAGGTGATGCATCAGAGGTTGAACTAGTACTCCTAGTAGATCTTGACTTGGAAGGAGGTTCTCTCGGAACACTTTTCTATTCCCTATCCTGCTTCTCCTTCTCAACCTTTTATGTTTTTTCCTTGAATTGCCTCACAGCTTCCTTAGTAAGGCCTAGATTCTTGGCCAACTTCTCAACTTCTCTCCTTACTTTCCTTTTGGTTTTAGGAGCTTTGAATTCAAGATGTAGTTTTTGTGACATTTCTTCATAAGTTCCAAATCTTTGTTTTGCCAAATCCCTAGGCTGACTTAACAAATGTTGTGCATACAGTTCCAACACACGCCCATCCACTTTATACCCCATGGGCATGATCCACACAACTCTAGGCTCCACTACCTCCATTTTGCATTGATCAACAGTAACCATAAAACAAATGGTGTCCTTGTATTTCTCAACCACAGCTCTAGGTATTCTCTCCCTAGCCTACATTATACTTTGGAAATTTTTAAAGAATCCCCAAAGTGCATTCTTTTGTGCATCATAACTACCCAAACAACTCAAATGATTTCTAATCTGGACTTCTACCAGTTGGTTGCTGGACCAATATATATTTTTATTCCCAGGGAGCTCACTCAAGAAATAAAAGAAAAAACACATGATTAGCATACCATATTTGAATGAGTACTTCTTATCCTTGTTTATCTTGCTTAGGTTCTCCATAAGCTGGTTCAGCAACAGTTCACAAAGATCATAGTCTGCACCTTCTTTTACCATCTTATATGTAGCATAGATGGATGTTCTAGAAACTAAATTTTCTCTGCTACAGTAATATATCCTATATCCTATCACCATTGATGCGAATCAAACCCCATGATCCTCTATGTCATTTATAGTCATGGCTTTCTTGTCAAATTTTGATCCGGTTGCCTCAGTGACTTCTTGATTCTTCACATCCTTCAACTAAGGCAAGGTACCGATTGAATTCAGTCATGTAACTACCCTTATTGCATCCTTTGTGATTTTGAATGGGTGATTCAACCATAGAAACTCATCATGGATACGGCTCAAGACATACCAGACCCACTCGTCCTTTGTAAAACACATAAACTGAACAAATTGTATGAACTTCTTGTCTTTTAGAACTTTGTATTCTAGTTTGAGCTCAAAATCATCACCTTTTAAGTGATTCATGAATAATGTTTAGTGGAAAATTGGATCTTGTTAATCCTTTGGGGTTTAGATGTTAAAATCAGCCTCTCGACTATACATTGAAGGATCTAGGGTCAAATGGAAAGCACTATCATACCCTAGAGTCACTTTTAGATGTAGGGAAACTTGGATTAGGGAATTAATTATCAATTTTTCCTTCTCATATGTCCAATTGACCATTAAAACCCTAATTATGCAAATACGACAACAAATTAATGAATTACGACATAACCTCTTATAAACAGGAGTAAAATGCAAAATTACAGAGTACCCGTTTTTGAGGTTCTGAAGCAAAACAGTCAGGGACACTGGAGCAGGTGCCCAAGTCCAAGTTACCTACTTTTTCAAGGAATCTGGACCTCCTTTGGACACTGATCAGCCCTATAAGTTCTATTTTCCAAAAATAGTCTGTAGAGGACACTGGAGCAAGCACCCTAGTCCTGGAAGTGCTCCTTTGTCTAACTTTTCTTCTGATCCTGAATCCCTGATGTCTTCCTATCCTTCCTGGAACTCCACTTTTTCTAGATGCGACACCTATAACCTGCAATCACAAGACTTGGTTTAGGGGTTGTGGTGTTTAGAGGTTTGCCTCAGTCAAACCCCAAAGGACACTTAACTCTCTGAACACTGTTGTCAGATAAAGAGGGTGTGCCCTTTTGAGGAAGAGGCCAAAAACCAAAGGAATCAATGATAAAAACATAATGATATGTCACCTTGTAGTGAATCTCTCATGGAGGAAGATGCTCTTCATGCCATGAGGAGATTGATGCTCAAATTTACAAATATCAACACATAAAACATACAAGTCTACTCTTGCAACACAATAGGAAGCCTTGAATCACGTTGAGAATGCCTAGAGTTCACAATGATTATCTAGTTTACAAATTAATGCCTACATATGTTTATATATGCATCTATAAGCATTCCCGCCAAGATATTTGAAATTCAAACTTACCATGTTGGCAAGGGGACCTAATAACAGTCACTAACTGACACTTGGAAATTAGGGCTGCCCTAAAATAGGGCAGGACTAGGGCACGGGTGCCCAAGTCCTCCCCCCTATTTTAGGTAGGGTACAGCTCAAGGGGTCATCCTAGGTCCTATTTGCCATGGGACTTAGGTCTCATTCCATCGAGATGCTAAGATATGAACTAAAATGTCTTGAATGCACTCTAAAGACTCAGGAGCTAAACCTTATGAGGGAAAAGCCCCCAAGGGGACATTTTTTGACGTTACAAATAGATCAGCAACCTTGAATCACCATGCTCCTCTAGAGGTGTGTGAATATAAGCTCTAATATCCTCTGTGTGCAGAACTCCATAGAAACCCTAGAAAACGTTCCCATCGAATCGACTTCAATGGATTTGAAAGGATGCTTCTTAAACTTTGGCCTAGGTCACTCAGTGATGTTCACAACCAGAGGAGTAGCCATTTCAAAAGATTACAAGTTCAAATCTTCACAAAGAAATACCTTTTTCTTCATGGAATTGGGGTTAGCTACTTAATTCATTCTTCGCACTTCAATTCTCTGGAATTTCAGCTAAGGTGCTCTTCTCCTTGTTTTCTTCAAATGCAATGTGATTCAAGTGTTTGAATGAATGACCTTTTATCCTCCTCAAAACCTAATTCTCCATTGTAATAAATGTTCTGCCCTAATACATCTAGTTATACTATTTTTGCATACAGTCAATCTTCAATTGCTCTGCAATCAATCGCATTAGCTTCTTTTCCTTCCAAAATTTGCTTCAACAGATCTATAATAGGCTTCTTTATCTTCAGTCATTGTGCTAGATTTAAGCACCCACTTACTGGCAGGGGGAATTAGATTTTCAATGCAACTCCCCCTAAGCCAGAGCTCCCATTTCAATTCTTGGATGAATTATCAACACCAGATTCTGGTGCGGACCCATCACCTTCATTCTTTGCATCTTTCTTCACCCATGTTTTATTCATTTCCTTCTGAATCTTTCACATCTATTTTGCCTTTGCCTTTGTCCATCTTTTGCTATATTCTTCCTGCCTATGAGTTCACCTTTTTGCTTCTGCAAAATTTAGCAATGTGTCCAGATTTGTTGCAGTTAAAACATATAATCTTATTTCTCTGACAATTACATGTTAGACTAGGTTTAGATCTACATTGCATTGCCATATGCCCAAACTTGTTGCAAGTAAAACATCTTCCATTGAAAACTTGTTTGTTCTTAGGAGGATTCCTGGATCCACTTATGTATTCCTCAACCTTATGACCTATCCTTTTGCAATTAAAGCATTGACCGGAGAAGGATGATGCATTTGATTCACTTGACTTCTGCATTGATTAGCTCTATGACCATACTTATTGCATTTGAAACAATTGCCATTGAAAGATGGATACCTTTAAGCATTAGGTTGTCTTACCAGGGGTCTTTTAAGATTACTTCTTTGATGGTGTAGTCACGATAGGAGGGTTCATAGAATGAACTATCCAGACCATGCAGCAAGAGTAAACACAACTGAAACAACTCAAAGAAATGAAACAAATCTAGATTTAGTCATTCAGTATATCATAGAATTCAAATATAATCTGGCCAGCAACATGTGGGCTTACAATTAGGGCTCATAGGCCTGATTACATACATGTGTAAGATAAAGATTTGAAGCTCCTTCGCACAAAAATCTAAACTATCAGATCTTTCTTCTATGAATAGCCATTTCCTAAGGATCTATTGTATCAATATATGTCATTTCCAGACCAATACATTCCTCCGCATTGGCTGAGGAAGATCACAAACTCCAATGAAGAGCTGTAAGTTGTTCACACATAGGTCGGGCCTAAATGCATAGAACACTACCTCAAATGAATGGAATAACGTACGGACCTCTGGGGAAGGTCAGCCATGAACTAAGGATCATTGGATGGCATGCCATTAGGATCTGTAAGTCAAGGAATGATCCGCAAGCCTTCTCCTTTAGCTGATTTGTCTAAAGCTCTGCTCTAAGAAAATAGTCGATCTTTTGATAGCGATATCTTTCCGGTAACTGATCCAAATTCTCTGAATTCTTGATATGATGTAGATGAATGAATGTCTAGATCCGTAAGGTGTGAAATGCCAAAATCAGACCACAAGATGAAAACTAATTCTGACTGAACTAGAAAATAAAAGAAACTGAAATGCAAACAAACTGAAATGCAAATATTTTTGGTTGATGCAAGATTGCTCTTGAATTAGGGATGGTCCTACATCAAACATCCAGGGCTTTTAAAAAAAAGTGAGTCCCTCACTTTGCTGGGGCTAGGGGAGAACCAAGACAGTCAACCTCAGCCTAAGAAATCCAAGATGAGTCTTCTTTGGGTCTGCCTTTCCACTTCACAAGATATTCTTTGTATTGTCTTCCTCTAGTGCTGCGTCCAACTCTGTTGTCCAAAATGTCTTCTATCCACTCCAGTGCTTGTTGTGGTAACTACTTCTGTAAGTCTTCTTCCATGTTGTCACTGAACTCTACTTCATGATACTGATATAGATCTACAATGTTGAAAATAGGTGATATTCCCAATGTCTCCGGTAGCTCTACTTCATATGCATTTCCTAAATCAAATTTCCCAAGTATCTTACAAGGTCCAAACTTTTTCATCTTCAACTCGTTATATGTGGCAACTGGAAATCTCTCTTTTCTCAAGTACACCATCACTTCATCTCCAATGTCAAATTCCTTATGTCTTCTCTTCTCATTAGCCTTCTCTTTGTACTTACTATTCATATCCTCCAAATGCTTCTTCACTTGATTATACACTGTCTTCATATGATCTACAAATTCTTCTTCTTTTGCACTTCTCTTTTTCTTTGTACTAATGTCTCTCAATTCTATAACTCCTCTAGGATTCACTCCAGTCACAATCTGAAAAGGTGTTCTTCCAGTACTCCTGTTTACTGAATTATTGTATGCAAACTCTGCTTGTGAAAGAATCAAATCCCAACCTTCGGTCTTCTCTCCAACCAAACATCTCAACAAGTTTCCCAAACTCCTATTCACTACCTCTATCTGTGGATGAAAAGTTGAACTAAACTTTAAATATGTCTTCATCTTCTTCTAAAGTGTCTTCCAAAAGTATCCAACAAACTTTGTATCTCTATCTGAAACTATACTCTTAGGTAATCCATGCAATCTCACAATCTCCTTGAAAAATAGGTCAGCTACATGCACTGCATTAGTTGTCTTCTTACAAGGTATGAAATGAGCCATCTTTGAAAATCTATCAACCACTACAAATATTGAATCATGTCCTCTTTGTTTCTTAGGTAATCCCATTACAAAATCCATGCTTATGTCTTCCCAAGGTCTCTCTGGTACTATCAAAGGTTTATACAATCTAGTATTCTCAATACTCCCTTTTGCAACTTGACAAACTCTACAACTCTGTACAAATCTCTAAACATCCTTATGTATCTGAGGCCAAAAGTAATTTTCACTTACCAAAGCCACTGTCTTGTCAATGCCAAAATGTCCTGCTAATCCACCATTGTGTTTCTCCTTGATCAAATTATCCCTCATTGAACTTCTAGGTATGCACAATTGACTTCTTTTGAACAACATATCTTCTTGAATGAAATAGTCCAACCACTTGCTCCTATCTGCCACAATAGGTTCCTTACATGCTCTCCAAGGTTCTGTAAAATCAGTGTCTCCCTCATACACATTCTTCAATTCATCAAAACCCAACACTTCAACTCTCATCTCTGTCAACAAGTTTCTTCTTCTACTCAATGCATCAATGACTTTGTTTGATTTTCCACTCTTATGCTTCAACACAAAAGTATAACTCTACATGAACTCTATCCATCTCATATGTCTCTAATTCAACTTACCTTGACTGTTCAAATATTACAAAGCCTGATGATCTGTATACAAAACAAACTCCTTAGGCAATAAATAATGTCTCCATTTCTTCAAGGCTTGAATTATGGCATAGAACTCTTGATCATAAACTAAATATCTTCTCCTTGCATCATTCAACTTCTCACTGAAATATGCTATAGGTCTACCTTCTTGACTCAACATTACTCCAATTGCATTTCCACTTGCATCACAATCAACTTGAAATACCTTATTGAAATCTGGTAGTGCCAAAATAGGTTGCTCTATCACTTTCTGCTTCAACAACTCAAAAGTTTTATTTGCTGCTTATGTCTAGTTGAAATCTTTTATGTCACCTCTCATTGTCAATGTCATAGGGTTACAAACTGAACTAAAATTTTGGATGAACTTCTAGTAGAAACTAGCTAGTCCATGAAATGATCGAACTTCTCCAATGCTCTCCGGTGTAGGCCATTCAACAATTGCTTTCACTTTCTTAGGGTCCATCTTCAATCCTTCTGCAGAAATCACAATTCCCAAATATACCAACTCTTCTTTCATGAAACTACACTTCTTGATGTTTATCAACAATTTCTTTCTCTCAGTCTCTGCAAATCTTGTCTAATATGCCACAAATGTTCTTCTTTTGTCTTACTGAAAATTAGAATATCATCCAAGTATACAATCACAAACTTACCTGAGAATTTCTTCAGAACTTCGTTCATCAATCTCATGAAAGTACTCAGTGCATTTGTCAATCCAAAAGGCATCACTAACCACTCATACAATCCTTCATTTGTCTTAAAAGCAATCTTCCATTCATCACCTTCTCTGATTCTGATATGATGGTATCCACTCTTCAAGTTTATCTTTGTGAAATATTTTGCTCCACTCAAACAATCCATGATATCATCCATCCTAGGTAAAGGAAATCTATACTTAACTGTGATCTTTTTTATTGCTCTAGAGTTAGTACACATTCTCCATTCTCCATTCTCCATCCTTCTTTGGTGCCAAAACTACAGGTATTGCACAAGGACTCAAACTTTCTCTAATCAAACCTTTCCTCAACAACTCCTATATCTATCTATTTAGTTCTTCATTCTCTGCTGGTGTCATTCTATGTGTTGCTTTGTTAGGCAAACTTGCTCCCAGTATAAGATCCATGTGATGATTGATACTCCTTATAGGTGGTAATCCTTCAGGCACATTATCTGATATGATGTCTTTATATTCTGTCAGCAACTCCCTTATCTCTTCTGGTTGTGATTTTTTAGTCTCCTTCTTCAAAGTTTCAGGCTTCTTAGGAATCAAGGCATAACACATATTCTCATGTCTCAGACCATCCATAAATTTTCTTCCATCTACCAAGCAGATTCTAGCATTCCCACATACTTCATCTTTAGGATCATCTTCAAAGTAATTCTCTTTCCATTTTTTGTTATAGTATATGTATTCTTTCTCCCATCATGTATATCTTTTCTATCATACTACCAAGGTCTACCCAACAAGATATGACAAACATCCATAGGTATAATATCACACAAGACTTCATCATGATAAGATCCAATATGAAATTTCACCAAACATTGTTCACTCACTAGTACCTTATGATCATCTTGAATCCATGCTATCTGATAGGGCTTAGGGTGTTTCAATCTTTCCAATTTCAACTTAGTCACCATCTCCTCTGAAACTAGGTTATCTAAACTACCACTATCAATTACAACTTTACAACACTTACCTCCTGATTTGCATCTAGTTCTGAACAAGCTCTTCCTCTGTGGCGGTTCCTCATCTGTCTCCACTTGAAATAGTGCTCTCCTCATCACCAATGAGTCTCATTTCTCAGGTTTGCCAACAGAACAAGGATCACTTAGTTCAATAGGTTCTTCTTCAGCATAGGCTGCTCTTCCACTGTTTTCTGTCCTCTTACTTGTACTACCCTAATTACATTCAAATGCTCTATGTCCTTCACCTCCACACTTGAAACAAGTACCTCTGAATGTCCTCTTATCAAATCCTCTTCCTTCTCTTCTATATCCTTCATTCCGGTATGCACTAGGGTTTCCTCTTCGGTAAAAATTTCTGTCATCTCTCTGGTAAGCACTGTTATCTCTGTCATCCTTCTTAAATGGGTTGTCAAACTTGTTCTGCTCCACAAATGATCTATCATATCTAGAAAATGTTCTACCTCTCTAAAATTTACCTCCTCTGCCTCTCTATTTCTGATCATGCCTTTTATTCAACTTCTCTTCAACCTTCAGGGCAAACTGATATGCTACTTCCAAAGATGTCATCCTTACTAGGCTTAGTTCTTCTTGAATGTTCAATCTTAGTCCATTGATGTATCTAGCCACTTTCTCTTTGTTTACTTCACTATGTCCTATTCTTATGATCATTTTATGAAAATCTTCAGTGTACTCCTTCACATATTTCTCCTTTCGTCTTAGGTTTTGCAATCTTTTCAACAATTCCAACTCATAGTCAGCTAGTATAAACTGATTCTTCAACTTTGTCACCATCTGGTCCCACTTTGTAATCTTTTCTTTTCCCCTTCTATTTCTTTCCAACTGAACTTCTTTCCACTATATAGTAGCATGTCCCTTCAACTTTGTCTTTCCAAATTTCACCTTCTCCGAATCTTCAATTTCCTCATATTCAAAGTATTCTTCCATGTCATTTATCCAGTCAATCAATTTTTCAGGGTTCAGATTACTAGTATAATTTAGCACATCAACTCTAGGTCTCTTTCCAATCTTTGAAATAGCTCGCAACATCTTTACCTGATCTGATTCTTCTTCTTCATTACCTTCTAGGGTTTTGCCAGTTTATTCAACAGATTGAAATTCCTCTTCATCATCGCTTTCAATATTAAGTCTAGGTGTTAATCCTCTTCACCTATCTTCCTCGACAGCATCCAAACAAATTCACATTGTTCTTATCAATTCCATCATCTCATCCATTCTATTAGCCATTGTACCAACAGGAGGAACTCTCCTCGGTGGCATCTTCCTCGGATCAAGTGCAAACTGCCTCAAATTTGGTGATCGGTTGCACATGACAACTGCCTCTCAATTGGTGATCGGTTGCACATGAGTATCCTTCCTCGGATTGGCAATTTGCTTATAACAAGATCTTACGGAATCCCCTTCACCAATTCGCTCCAAAGAATCAAACGTTCGCTCTGATACCACTTGGTGCAGTCATGGTTGGAGGGTTCACAAAATGAACTACCCAGGCCATGCAACAAGAGTAAACACAATGGAAACAACTCAAAGAAATGAAACAAATGTAGATTTAGTCATTTAGTATATCATAGAATTCAAATACAATCTAGCCGGCAACATGTGGGCTTATAATTAGGGCTCACAGGCCTGATTACATACATGCACAAGATAAAGCTTTGAAGCTCCTTCTCACAAAAATCCAAACTATCAGATCTTTCTTCTATGAATAGCCATTTCCTAAGGATCTATTACATCAATATATATCATTTCTAGACCAACAAATTCCTCCACGTTGGTTGAGGAAGATCACAAACTCAAAGGAAGAGTTGTAACGTGTTCACGGATAGGTCAGACCTAAATGCATAGAACACGTCCTCAAATGAATGGAATAATGTACGAACCTCTGAGGAAGGTCAGCCATGAAACAAGGATCATTGGGTGGCATGTCATTAGGATCCACAAGGCAATGAATGATCCACAAGCCTTCTCCTTTACCTGATTTGTTTGAGATTGTCAAGAAGCTCTGCTCTGAGAAAATAGTCGATCTTCTGATAGTGATATCTTTCTGGTAACTGATCCAAATGCTCTAAATTCTTGATATGATGTAGATAAATGATTGTAGATGCTAAGTCCAAATCTGTAAGGTGTGAAATGCCAAAACTAAACCACAAACTGAAAACTGCTTCTGACTGAACTGGAAAATAGAAGAAATAGAAATAAAAATAAATTGAAATGCAAATGTTTTTGGTTGATGCAAGATTTCTCTTGAACCAAGGATGCTCTTGCATCATTTGATTTCTTGCTTCAAGATTTCTTTAACTAGATCTAGATCTTTCTCCTTTCTCAAATCCCAAACCATGCTTATCATCTGCCTTCTTCTAACTCTCAAGCAACACCTCAAGTTTGGCTGAGCTTATCTTGAAATTTTCTTTGCACCCATTTGTAACTTCTAGGTCATGTTTGAGAATGACAATTTGTCTTTCAAGTTGATCCTCATTATCTCTAGTTTCTTGTAGATCAGATTCTAGATGACCAATTGTTCTATCCAATCTGCAACACTCTTCTGTTCTTTCTTTTAGAGATTGATTCAGTTTTTCCTCAGTCTTCTTCCTTTCTTCAATTTCCTTGGATAGCCTCATCACCCTGAATTCCATCTCATGTTTTAGGACAACAATTTCTTTTGCTAACTTCTCACATTTGTTTGTCTTCTCCTTCAGTGCCTTATCCATGTCATTGTCTTCATTCTAATTTACTAGCTGATGAAGTAGCTCCTTTCTCTTTTCATTAGATTTGTTCAAATGTCCTTTTAAGGTTCTCTTGCAGATCTTTGATTTCTGCTCTGGACAGGTCAAGATCATTTAAGGATACTTGATGTTGTGATTAATACGATCAGAATGCTTAAAAGAACCCATTGAAAACACCTTCCCAGATCTTCCTCAAGCTATTAAACTTCTTCTAAGGAACTTTGCTCTGATACCAATTGTTGAAAATAAGGAACACTGAGAGGGGGGGTGAATCAATGTTTTGCAAAACTTATTACTTTGTTCCTTTAATAATTTACCACATACATCCAAAAGAAAGAAGCATGAACACAAGAATAGAAACAACAAGATCACAACACATGAACGCCAGGATTTTTACATGGAAACCTGATTAAGGGAAAAACCATGGTGGGGGTTAACCCACAAGAAATTTATACTTTGTTAAAAGTATTACAAATGGGAAGGCACATGCCTTCGGGCACACTACCTAGAGCTCACTACTCAAAGAGGCTCACTGCCTACAAATCAATTACAAAAGTTCACCAGATTATTTGAACTAAAGAATAGCATCTAACAATGCAAAATTATAGTACCCATTAAGCTCAGTACACTAACTTCACACACTTCATCCTTTTCTACCATGTTTCACTATTCTACCATAATTAGGGGATCAGATCTCTACTTCGCACTTAATACTGCCACCCTTCGCACCTCTTACTTCATATTTGCACAAAGATGCCTCAAAATGCTTGCATCCATTGAGTATATATAACTGCAACATGAAATTGAATCAACTATAGTCAGCCTCAAGAAAACTTAGACTTTTTCAAGATCACTGTTCTATCGGTTGAATCCATGCACAAACATCAACGCAGACCAAAACCTATGTATTCAAGCCATCACACATGTCAGCTAATACCACTGGATCTCATACATTACTCAACCAATCACTTCTTTCAATCCGCACAAGGATCAAACACCAAGTCGACCTGTTCTTCATCAGACTAAACTGTTTAATCAGAACCTGATACTCAGATGCATGTAACTTTCAATCCGTTCATCACCGGAGGCTAAAATATTGGATTTAGGTAGCCCTAACATCCCTTATCATTCCCTCAAATCTGCAACACAACATGATTATTGGTGGAGAAATGTGGACCAAAATGCCAAACCCTGTCATATGCCCTTTTCCTTTCTATCTAGACTTAGACAAATCTATAATCTGACTTCTGGTATGAACATATGATACAATGCAGATGTGTAATATGGATTTAGTTTCCATCAATGACAACACCTGATATGCCTAGCAGTGTCTCTTGCCATCAATATGTGTTTTTTATCTTTGCATTATAGTTATTTTGTAAGCTTGTATTCATCATTTTGTCTCATAGGCTTATGCAAGAAATGGTTTGATCAACATGTAATTTCTTGAAAAGTGGTATCACAACTATTGTTATGGTTGAGAGCTCTAGGTGTGAGCTTCCTAGTTTTGTTTAACCCTCATTTGAGTAGATTTGATGCAAATTTGAAGCCATGACAATGATGGAAAGATTTGAGACATTTCAAGGTATAAGGGTTTTGTGTAGATTGTGAAAATATAGGTTTGGAGTTTTGGAATTTAAAGATTTGTGGTTATTTTTGTAGATATAGGGTTTAAAATATTTGGTAAAAAGGGTTTCTTGGGTGTTCATCATATGAAGGTTTGTGGAGGAAGTTACAGAAATGACCTCCTAAGACAAAATGGACATCACCATTAGATCTAAAAGGCTCAAGACATGAATATTGACATAAAATGTAATGAATTTTGGCCACCAAGGCCTAGAAGTGAAAAAATACACCCTCCCTTATTCAATCATACAAATTTGTAGAGTGAAAAAATAAAATAAAACAAAAATCATTTAAAATGCCTACTTAGTGACTCACTAAAAAAATATTTAAAGGGGGTGGTATGGGGTATACAGACCCCTGTACCCCCAGCCCCTTGTGGAGAGATAGAAGGGTACCAATAGGGCATGTCTTCTAGACCCAAGTTAGCTCATGACTAATGGTTACTATGGTTGGTGGGTTAAGCCCCTAGTCCTAGCCTCCTACTTGGGCCGACTTCAAAGTAATCATTATGGGCTTTAAACAAAAATTAAAGTGAAGTTCATAACTAGTTTAGGTCCACAAGACAAAGTTTTGAATTTAGAATTTAAACAATTTTGAAACAAAATTAAATGAAATTTTAGATCTACCATTAAAGTGCCTAGTCTGAGTGCTCACTATAGGTGGACTCATTGTCCAAGTGAACTCACTTCCCACTGAGAAAGGAAGGAAGAAGAGAAGAGTGGCTCACTGCCAGACTTTCAATTGATATAATTGCATCTAACCTATGTATGGAGTTTAGTTCCAATGAAGCTCAATATCCATCAAAACACAAACAACATCTTTGCAACAACACTAAAATAGTAGACACCTTCTATTCACTGTATACAGTAGCCTAACACATGAAATCTCTCACTGCTCTGATCAAATTTGCATCATAAACATCATATCCCCCGCACACACTCATTCATGAATTCTTGACACTTATTTATACCATCATCATCCTTGGAAACATTCTCCAAGGTCAGCAACACAACTTAACCCATAAAATTCAAATTAGCTCTAGACCTAAACATTCCCATAGAGGAAGGGAATGAATGTAGACCACATCAGACCTTAGCACAGACCTAAATCTACTCTTACATGCTTCATCATGCTTTCACTTTCACCAAAGCACAACCGCAAATAGTGTAAACAACCAAGTTGGCCATCCTTGTGTTAACACCATGAACTTTTAAATGCATGCTTCCTCAAAATCACACAATGACATGTATACCATGCGTCAAGCTCAAACATGATCTAGAAACATCCATAAGCACCTAAAAACCAACAAATTCCTTTACAACATCTTTCACTTGAAGAAACTTCACACTGGAGTACTTAATTAGCTATATCATATTTTGTCATCATCTGCAACTTAACAAGTGTACTTGCAGAGCACAAAACCATGAACCACTTGAACTAAAGAAAAATATAGACTTTATAAGCACACATCTAGAACTGCAACACCTGAAACCATTCTGTGGAGAAATGCAAAGCAAAATAGTTTCTCCTAGACACACTGCAAACATTGTTCTCAAACTAGTAAACACAACTTCCACTGCATAATGATCTGGAGCACCAAATTTTGGATTTAGCATCTTAAAACACTTCTAAACAACATATCCAAACCACATTATTAGATCTCCAACACAAAAGAAATGTAAAGAAAAAAATCGAACAACACTCTGTAACCAGAAGACTTCTTCAACACACTGTTTCCATAATTTATCAAATTTTCTCGAAAGCACTTGGAAACCCAACAATAGAAGTATATTCTCAATATCTTCAACACCTCTACAAAGAAACCAAATCACTTTTAAAAAAACAACTTAATCAGACAACAACAACCTCATCAGAAGACATAGTTGACATCAATGACAACACTGATTAGCACATACTTGCAACAATCTCCCCCTTTATCATTGATGGAAACACATGATGTGAAAAACCATCATGACACAACTCTGCACCAATCTTCTTTAGCTTTGTTACTCTCCCCCTTTATTTTGCACATCTTATTCTCTCTTTGGTCACTGATTGTTCTTTCTCCCCCTTTGACATTAATGGAAAAGGGTGTCACAACTTTCCCTTTTCATGATATTACACATACTTGCACTATTCACTACTGCTCTACACCATCTTTTTCTTTCACTACTCTGAATACTCCCTTTGACTGCAACAATCATCATGACTACTACCTGCTCCCCTTGAGAGGTAGCCTCCAATCATAAGTCCAGAAAATAATGAATCTTGAAATCCACTGGACTGATGCATCTCCTTATGTATCTAGTTCAAGGAAGGAGGGGAAATAACCCCTAATGATGTAGGAGCATCCCTGGTTCAAGAGCAATCTTTCATCAACCAAAAACATTTGCATTTTAGTTTGTTTGTATCTTAGTTTGTTTCTTTTCATTTTCTAGGTAGTTCAGTTAGTAGCAGTTTCTATATTTTGATCTGCATTCTACCGCAATTGCATTTCAGATCTTGCAGAGATGGACTTAGTACGTAGACTCATTCATCTACATCATATCCAATTTTCAAAACATTTGGGTCAAGTATCGAAAAGATATTGCTATCAGAAGTTCAACTATTTTCTCAGAACAGAGCAACCTAACAGTCCCAGATAATCAGCTAAAGGAGAAGATTTGTGAAGCATTTCACGACTTACAAATTTCAAAGACACATCATTCAATATTGATTGGTTCATGAAAAACCTTCCTTGAGATTTGCACATCATTCCATTCATTTGCGGAGGAGTTCCATTCATTTAGGTCTGAAATATTTATGTACACACGTTATAGCTCTTCATTGGAATTTGTGATCTTCCTTGGCTGACGCGGAGAAATCTTTGGTGTTGGAGATGATATAAAATGTTGTAATAGGTGTCTAGGGAAGTAGTTATGATCATTATATATAGTTGATAGTTTAAATTCTTGTGAAGGAGCTTCAAGGCTATATCTTGCACATATTCTGATATTCTAAAAATTAGGCCTGTGAGCCCTAATTGTAAGCCCGCATGTTGCCGGCCAATCTCTATTTGAATCCTATGATATAATGAATTACTAAATCTACATTTGCTTTATATCTTTGAGTTGTTTCCGTTGTGTTTACTCTTGCTGCATGGTCTGGATTGTTCTTTTTGAGGACCCTCCTAACAGTGACTGCACCACCTAACTTCTCCCATAGATACTCAAATATATCCTTAGGAAGAGCCTTAGTGAATATGTTAGCAACATGATCCTTTGTAGGCACATACTCAAGCTTCACTTCATTCTTTGCAACCTTCTCTCTTAGAAAGTGATACCTAATTAAAATATGGTTTGTCCTTGAATGCATCACTGGATTCTTTGAAATGTTAATAGCACTTGTATTATCACAAAAAATAGAAATTGACTCATCATACACAACTTTGATATCCTTCAAAGTTTGTTTCATCCACAACACCTGTGTGCAACAAGATGTTGTTGTAATGTATTCTACCTCTACAGTAGATAGAGATATTGAATCCTACTTTTTAGTTAACCATGACACTACTCTGCCACCAAGAAAGAATGGTCCACCACTTGTACTTTTCCTATCATCTACACAACTAGCCCAATCTGCATATGTATAAGCACTTCGAGTAAAGTCAATATCTTTTGGATACCACAAGCCATGATTAGAAGTGCCCTTTAAATATCTGAAAATCCTCTTTACTGCCATAACATGTGACTCTCTAGGATGTGCTTGAAATCTAGCCACAAGACAAACTGCATGCATAATATCTGGTCTAGTAGTACTTAGATATAGTAATCCTCTAATCATTGATCTGTACTTTCTCTGATCATCCTTAGGAGATTCATCATTATTGCTCAACTTACAACCAGTAACCATAGAAGTACAAACTGGTTTAGAATCATCCATTCCAAACTTTTTTAACAACTCTTTTACATACATTGACTAAGAAATGAAAATGTCTTTATCTGTCTGGTTGATTTGTAAGACAAGAAAGAAATTCATTTCCCCACACATTGACATTTCAAACTCTTTCTGCATCTTATCTGCAAAACTCTTACACATGCTTTCATTTCCACCAAAAATTATGTCATCGACATACACTTCCACAATCAGAATTTGATCTCGACTTACTTTGATGTACAAATTGCTATCTGCAGAGCCTTTATTGAATCCTTGTTGTAATAAGTACCTGTCTAACCTTGCATACCAAGCTCTGGGAGCTTGCTTCAATCTGTGTTGGTGGTGCTCCCACAATAGTGGGTTACACTTTTTGGCCAAAGTTGACATTGAAATGAACATTTTGAAAAAAATCTTCACTTTCGGACACCTATAGTTTCTAAACCGTGAGGAATTTGAAGATGATGTAAACTAATGATTTGTCACATTTTGTCTATAGATTCTAAATATATATATTTTGAATTTTTTGGAATCAAATTATATTTCTTTTTCCATCACCTTCAATAACTAGTTTCTAACAATAAACAACATTTTTAAAGAGTGACGTGTACTGTGTAAAACATAACTTTTTTTCTATGAAGGATAAAATTCTAATTTTTTCAAATTTAGGTTTTTAACTATGATACCTAGAGGATGCATTTGGTTTCACTATATTTTATTGAATATTTTTCTTTTAATTAACTTTTGAAGTCAAACCAATTACAATTTAGACATAGGTGTACTATGTAAAGCATAACTTTTTTTTGTATGTATCAGAATTCAATTTTTTTTGTTGGAATAAGGACATCAATACCTAGAGGACATGTATTTTTTAGTATTTTTCTTCTATATTTTCCTATTTTTTCGTATGTATGAAACAAAGACCTTGATGTTCATTAAAAAGCCTACATTCACAAGAAATAAAAAATGAATATAATAATCAAATTAAATATATTTAAAATTATACTTTTTGGAAAGCTTATAATAAGGACTACATACAAAACATAAAATTTCTAAATGAATTCATTTGATCCCCCCAAAGGTAAATCAAAAGTGGTTTTTTATTAGTATTTTGATAGGTGTAGAGGAGACTCCATGATAGGTATGGTTTAGAACTAGTGGGGTTCTATCCAAGGGGGTTTGATCTAAGAGGGTTTGATCAAACCCTATTCAATTACAATCCTTTAAATGGAACCTTTCAAGGATTAAATCATTATATTTTATAAAAAAATGTGATTTCAGCAAAAATCAAGATGTCCCAGAAAGTGTAACCCATTATTGTGGTAGCACATGCCTTCTTCAACCTGCAAACCATATCTACCTTATCTGACAACTAAAATCCTTCTAGTTGCTCTATGTACACTTCCTCTTCTAACTCACCATTCAAGAAAGAAGACTTCACATCCATTTGATATACTTTGAAATCTTTATGTGCTATAAAAGCCAAAAGCATCCTAATGGCCTCCATTCTTGCCACTAGAGCATAAGTTTCCTCATAGTCTATATTCCTTCCACTTGTGAGTAGCCTTTACATACAAGTCTTGTCTTATTGCTTACCACTTCTCCAATCTCCTTCAATTTGTTCCAGAATACCCACTTAGTTCTGATCACATTTTTGTTCTTTGGTCTTGGGACAAGTTCCCAAGTCCAATTTTTCCTAATCTACATTAGTTCTTCTTTCATAGCCTTGATCCAATTCTCATCCTTGCATGCCTCAACCACTATTTTAGGTTCAACTTTAGAAAGTAAACATAGATTTACCTATTCTTCAGAAGCTCTCCTTCTTGTCAATACACCTTTGCTCTTATAACCAATGATCTGGTATTCAGTGTGATGCTTCTACACATACTTGGGAGTTTTAGGAGACTTCACCGGAGCTTCTTCCTCTTCAACTTGTACTTCCTTTTCTTTAGCATCTT
The DNA here is from genome assembly GCA_027924645.1 of Cunninghamia lanceolata. Classification (NCBI taxonomy): domain Eukaryota; kingdom Viridiplantae; phylum Streptophyta; class Pinopsida; order Cupressales; family Cupressaceae; genus Cunninghamia; species Cunninghamia lanceolata. The sequence continues at coordinate 4,566,850 of BSBN01000798.1, forward strand.
CCTCTTCACTAGAAAAAGACTCATCTGATTCATAATCATTAATCTCTAAAATCTTCTATATGTCTTCATCAACCTTAACATTCGGACTCTCAACAATCTTTCTTAGCCTCTTGTTGTAGCATTAGTAAGCTTTGCTTTTGTTAGAGTACCCAAGGAAAATACCTTCATCACACCTTGCATCAAACTTTTTTTAGTTCTTCATCTCTTTTGATATAACATTTGCTTCCAAAAACTTTGAAATATTTAATAGTAGGAATCCTTCCATACCATAGCTCATAGGGATTCTTTGTGTCATTTGCTCTTACATGTACTATGTTCTATATGTAGACAATAGTATGAATTTCTTCTCTCTAGTATACTTTCGGTAGGTTTGCTTCTTTTATCATTGTCCTTGCAGCCTCTTGAATAGTCCTATTATTTCTTTCAACCACTCCATTCTGTTGAGGAGTCCTAGAGGCAAATAAATGTCTCTTTATCCCATGATTCTCACAAAACATGTTAAACTCATTAGAAGTAAATTCTCCACCTCTGCCAGACCTTAAGCATTTGATCTTCATATCTATTTCATTTTCAACCATTGCTTTAAAGGCTTTAAACTTATCTAGGGCTTCTAATTTTTCCTTAAGAAAAGTGACCCATGTCATTCTAGAGCAATCATCAATAAATAACATAAAATATCTATCACGTTGAAAACTCCTTACTCTAGTAGGACCAAAAAGATCTGTATGTACCAATTCCAATAGTCTGGTAGATGACTAATCCTTGACTTTGAAGCTTCTTCTTGTTTTCTTTCCAATCTAACATTCCTTGCAGACAATATTGATGGGCTTTGTGATCTTTGGCAGATCTCTCACAGCTCGAACTAAACTTATCCTTACCAGGCTATCAAAATTGATGTAACACAATCTCCTATCTCATAGCCAACTCTCACTGATCTGAGTCATAAGGCAATAACTAGCACCACCTTTAAGATGAAAAACATTTCCACCTATCCTCTTTCTAGCAACAATTATTGTTCCGGAGCCTTTTTGGATCTCACAACCATCATCATGAAACATAAGATTGTAACCCTTGCTACACATCTGTCCAACACTCAAAATATTATGCTTTAAAGCTTTGACATAAAGAACATCATCAGTGTTATGCTTTCCATTAAAACTGATTGAACCTTTTCCACAAATCTTGGAAGCTTTATCACCACCAAACCTAACTACCCCACCATCATATTTTTCAAGTTTAACAAACTTACTCTTATCACCTGTCACATTATTTGAGCATCCATTGTTAATGATCAAGTCATCTTTTCTTTCTCAGCATGAAAAGCAGATATTAGAGTGTCTTTAGGGTTAGTACTTGCTTTCGGACCCTTTTCCTCACATAGCTTCTAGAGTTAGCAGAAGCAATTTCATCTCTTAGGGCTATGAATAAGCATTCATTATCATTATCATCCTCATAATCAAATTCATCATTGATCAGATATACTTGAATCTTCTCTAACATAGTAACTTTTCTTAACAATCTTACCTCTATTTTCCCTATTCTGAATTCTCAGAGCTCTATCTAGACATCTTGAAGCATAATGACCTATTTTTGCACAACTAAAACATTTAAAAGGCAACTTACCACTAAACTTTCCAGTACCCTTTTTCATCCTTCTCAAAAAGTTAGCTTCCACTTCATCAAAGTCTTTCGGATCCAATTCCATAGTCTTCTCTAATTTGTTGGCCTTGAAAGTAGTCTCATCCTTTGCAGTTCCACTAGTTGCATGCCAAACTCTCTTATTTCAAAATTAGTTAGGATGACAAGAAACTGATCTTTGGTAAATTGAATTAAAATATGTGATTCTTCAATGGCAAAAACCTTATGACTGTAAGCTTTAGGAAGAGTTTTGAGTACCTTCAATGTCACTTCTTTATCATCTATACTTCTGCCAAGTCCTTTGATGCCATTGACAACTTCATCCACCTTTTGTAAGTAGCTTGTAATGTTTTCATCTTCAAACATTCGGATGTTCTTAAAAGTGATCTTCAAATTATGCATTTTAGCTTGTTTTACTTTATCATCTCCTTTATAAACACTTTCCAACTTTTTCCAAAACTCATTAGCAGTCTTCAAATTCACAACTTTCACCAACTCAGAATTAGTTACTCCACTTAAGAGAGCATGTTTTGACTTGCCATCTATTTCAGTAGCTTTGATATCATCTTCAATACTTATACCATTCTGAGGTACAATGTAATTAGACTTGATTGATTTCCAGACCTCATAACCAAGAGCAATTAGAAGTGCTTCCAACCTTACCTTCCAGAGTACATAGTCTGATCCATCAAACAAGCGAATCTATTTCTTGTGCGCCATCCCAGATCTACTTCTTGAGCTATTAAGCTTTCTTCAAACGAACCTTTCTTTGATACCAATTATTGAATGCACAAGACAAATGAGAGGGGGGGTGAATTAGTTGTAAAAAAACTTTCAAACCCTTACAAACATTTAGATCCACATTAACCTTTAAACATGTTATGATGATTAAACATGAAAAGTAAATAATTGAAATTGAATCATAACAACACCACACACAAAAGAACACCAGATTTTACATGGAAACCCCTAAAAGGGAAAAACCATGATGAGGATTAGCTCACAATATAATGTAGTAGCAATACCGAATTACAAAGGCTCACTGCTAGAGGGCTCACTATCCAAAAGAGAGAATGCTCACTACAGGTGGACTCACTATCCAAGTGGACTCACTGCCCATTGAGAAAGAAAGAAAGAAGAGAAGAGTGGCTCACTACTAGGCTTTGAACTAATATAATTGCATCTAACCTATGCACGGAGTTCAGTTCCAATGAAGCTCAATATCCATAACAACACAAACATCTTCGCAGCAACACTGAAAATAGTAGACACTTTTTGCTCACTACATCCAGTAGCCTAACACATAAAATATCTCACTACTCTAATCAAATTTGCATCATAAACATCATATCCCCATGCACACTCATTCATGAATTCTTGACACTTATTTATACCATCATCATCCTTGAAAACATTCTCCAAGGTCGGCAACACAACTTAACCCATAAAATTCAAATTAGGTCTAGACCTAAACATTCCCGTGGAGGAAGGGAACGAATGCAGACCACATCACACCTTAGCATAGACCTAAATCCACTCTTACATGCTTCATAACACCTTCACTTTCACCAAAGCACAACTGCAAATAGTGCAAACAACCAAGTCGGCCATCCTTGTGTTGACACCATGAACTTTTGAATGCACACTTCCTCAAAATCACATGACGACATGCAGGCCACGTATCAAGCTTGAACATGATCTAGAAATATCCACAAGCACCTAAAAACCAACAAATTCCTTTATGTTAGTGTAGGAATTTATTTTCCTTTATTTTATTTTTAAGCTTGCTTAGGTTGTTAAATAATTGTGAGTTATTTAATAGGCCATATTCATGTTAGTAAGTGCATGTGTGTGAGGTGTCAATCCACTCATGGGAAGTTACTCCGCCTCCCCACTATTTTAGGAAATGCTAGAGTCACATTTCTCATTGGGTCAATATTGCCACCTCACCCCACTCATCTTGCCTATAATACGCACTCCTTAGCATGTATTTTCATGAGGTTGATTAATGCATTTTTCCTATCTTTGCATGAATATTCTCTCTTAGCTTTGTCATGGCTCTCCTGTGGATGAACACTTGCAACAAATCCTAGCTCTAACATGGTATCAGAGCTCTAGAATTGCAAGTTTCTTCTCAAATCTGTGAGGGTTTCAGCCTTGAGAGTCTAAAAAGTGCATCCTGGAGAAAAATTAACCCCACCATTGCATTCAGAAGGGCCAAAAACCCTAAAATTGCTTGTTCAAATGCCTAAAAAGGAGACTCAAAAATTTTGAGTGTTTTTGTAGGTTTGAGTTTGGCTCATTGAAATTCCGTACACTGTACAGATGACGATACAGTCCATACGGCACCATACCATCTGTGCAGTCCTTGGCCCTTTGTGCAGGCTTCTTCGGCGATTGGCATAGGGTTTCGACAGGTTGCAAGGTTCCTTGGATGGCGGTTTCATTGTCTCTAAACACTAGCTTCAATGTTGATTTTAAGCGCCGCTAATCTCCAAGCGGAGGTCCCAAGTACTAGCACTTAGGGCCTAGCACTTAAAGTGCTCAACACAAACATATAGCACTCAACTGCTTAGAACTGCTAGCTCCAGGTCACTTCAAAGACCAAGCCCTAGTGACTACACCTTCCAACGCTTAGCACTCTCTGCATCAGCGTGTGGTCATATTGGTGACTAGGTGCTAGTACCCAGGACCTAAGCCCTTTCTGCCTAGTGATAGGTCACCCATGCGACCGGGCTTTTAGCCCAGGGGGCTATTTTTTTCTCTTGCAGACCCTAAAGGAGCAGTATCACAAAAACTGTCATAATAGAGGCATCCGGACTCCAATTTGCACAAATGAGATATCACCAGAAAGAGGACTCAAAGAAATTTCTAGTGGTGCAGGCAACTTTTGCTGATTTTTCCTCAATAGCTTGATGTTTTCACCAAAAGTCAGGTCTTTGTTTCAGAATTGCCCTCAGTATTTTGGACATATCTTTTGTATACGGTGTCAGAATCAGGCAAACAAAATATCATTGGAAAGGTGATCCTATCCTCCACACAGCCATTTCAGTTTTTTTTAGAAAACATCACCATATATCTTTGTTTTGCATATCTCTATTTTTTGTCCTGTTTGTTGGAAAAAGGACATTTCAGTGGTTTTTTCTTGAACAAGGGGGATAATTTCTTGCTTGGGAGGGTATTTTATTGTTGTTATCTTAGTATTTTTCTGTAATTATCATGGACATTCCTAAAATTGACCCTCTCACTCCTCATAACTATCATAAATGGAAAGAAGAAATGGAGTATATTTTACATAAATTGCACTTACATAGAATACTTATGGGTACAAATGTACAACCCAATGGTGCAAAAGAAAAGAGGAAATGGAATGATAGGAAAGATGAAGCCTTTGGTACTCTTTCTCTATGAATTTCTCCTGATCTTTGCTTTCATATATCATCTTGTCAATCCCCAAAAGAAATCTGGACAACATTAGAGGGTTTATTTCAAACACAGGATATAATGAAAGGATATGAATTGGAGAAGGAACTTATTAGTTTGAAACCTACAGAATTTTATAGTATTCAAGACTTCTTCACCAAACTTAAGCCTTTGAGATTGCAATTAAAACAATGTGGTATTGAAAAAGAGGACACACAGTTGATTTTGTACATTCTTGCTAAACTTGGTCCTGATTATTCTATATTTGTATCAAACATTTATGCTACTAAGGATGCTTTTGGTGCTAGATATAAAATGCCTTATCATGATGAGTTTGCTTCATTCCTCATAAGAGAAAAAATAAAATTGGTGCAAATGGGTACTCTGAAGTCTTCAAAATCCCATGCTCTTGTTGCAAAAGAGCAAAAGGCTTCAAGTGGAATAGAATAGAAACAAAAAAACAAGGATAGTGAGAAAGACAAAAATTCAACACCTCAAGCTACCCCTGAGTCATCTTCATCCAACAAAAAAGAGAAAAAGGAGAGACCCACTTGTGCATACTGCAAGAAATGTGGGCATAATGAAGAAGTTTGTTACAAAAAGGAAGTGGATGAGTTGAAGAATCTTATTTAGAAAATGAATGCAAGTACTCCTTCAGCCTCATCTCCTAGTTCATCTACTCCTACTCCTTCATCAAAATAGTTAGAATCATCTAAAAAAGGCCATGCTAACAAATAAAAAGGTAAAACACTTTGTGCATCTACAAGTTCCAACTCAGGTAAATGGATTCTTGATTCTAGAGCCTCTCATCATATGGCTTCATCTTAGTCCATGTTTTCTACTTTTGAGCCTTGCATTATACCACCAATTTTAATGGGTAACAATACATATGTGAATGCAATTAGGAAGGGATCAATTGAAATTGGTGATGGTACTTTTAATGATGTACTTTGTGTACCTTCTTTAACAAATAATCTACTTTCTATAAATCAGATTATTTACAGTGGTGCAAGGAAGACTGTGGAATTCACACCTAATTTAGTTATCATCAGAGACTTGGAGAGTATAGAGATTATTACTATAGGGGTTGTTGATCATGAAACTTGGTTATATACCTTTTCTGGTTTTGCTCTTGATGATGGTTCAGATACTTTGGCTGATATTCACACTCCTTGTGTGAACCATGTTTTCGAGGCGAAGTGTGGTCACTTGAACCTTGTTGTTCTCACATCTAATCTAGTTCTTGAGACTTGTGTTGACATTTCTTCTCCTCCTCCTGCTTCTTCAGATATTCCTATTTCCATGGTTAAGTAGGATAATGTTTGTTCTTCTGATTTTGTTGTGTGGGATGGTTATTTAACATGTATTTCTAAGTTGTTTTATGAGTCTCACATTGCAGATCTTGAAAACACTTTTGATGATAGTTAAAACATAACTATCATTCCTTCATCTTCTATGTTTCCAGATGTAGTTCACATCATTTCCTCTCCTGGTTCTTCTATGACTATGCAGACATTTTCTATTTTGGAGAAGACATCATCTTCTAGCGTGAGGTCATCTAAGTTGCATTCAGAGGCACACACTTGGATTTGGTTTCCCTCTTCATCCAATTTATGGGAGTGGCTTCTTCATCCTCCATTGGACTTGTTTCTTCCCAAGGGAAGAAATGTTGTATGCAAACAATGCACTATCTTCATCTCTCTTGCATCTTCAGTGGCTTTGAAGTTACTTCTACTTGTGATGGACACTTGATCCTCTCCGTCCTCTTCTTGATGAATCATGTTTGTATGATGGTTGTATCTTTGGAGAGTCTTATGAAATTATCCACCATCATTGTATACAGGTACCTAACATGGATTCATTTTCTGGGACCCATCTTTACATCCACCTAAGCTATGCTTAAGTGGGGGTGTTAGTGTAGGAATTTATTTTCCTTTATTTTATTTTTAATCTTTCTTAAGTTGTTAAATAATTGTGAGTTATTTAATAGGCCATATTCATGTTAGTGGGTGCATGTGTGTGAGGTGTCAATCCACTCATGGGAAGTTATTCCACTTCCCCACTAATTTGGGAGATGTTGGAATTACATTTCTCATTGGGTCAATATTACCACCTCACCCCACTCACCTTGCCTATAATACTCACTCCTTTGAATGTATTTTCATGAGGTTGATTAATGCATTTTTCCTATCTTTGCATGAATATTCTCTCTTGGCTTTGTCATGGCTCTCTCATGGATGAACACTTGCAACAAATCCTAGCTCTAACACTTTACAACATCTTTCACCTGAAGAAACTTCACATCAGAGTACTTAATTAGCTATATCATATTCTATCATCATCTACAACATAAGAAATGTACATGCAGAGCACCAAACAACGAACCACTTGAACTAAAGAAAAATATAGACTTTATAAACACACATCCAGAACTGCAACACCTGAAACCATTCTATGGAAAAATACAAAGTAAATACTTTCTCCCAAACACACTACAAACACTGTCAAACACTGTTCTCAAACTGGTCAACACAACTTTCACTGTATAACAATCTGGAGCACCAAATTCTGGATTTAGCATCTTAAAACACTTCTAAACAACATATCCAAACCACATACTCAGATCTCCAACACAAAATAAATACAGAGAAAAAACTCAAACATCACTCTGTAAGCCAAAAGACTTCTTCAACACACCATTTCCATAATTAGTCAATTTTTCTCAAAAGCACTTGGAAACCCAATAATAGAAGTATATCCTCAACACCTTTAGCACCTCTACAAAGAAATGAAATCACTTTTAGCAAGACAACTTAATCAAACAATAACAACCTCATCAGAAGACACAGTTGACATCAATGACAAGACAAGCTTTATGACATCAATGACAACACCGATTAGCACATACTTGCAACAAAACTAACTAGCATGATAAGAGAAAATTGAATTCTCCCAAACGATGGATAATTTATCTATGAAATCTTTATCATATTTGTGAATTACAATCAAGAATATGCATGTAAGAGGAATTTTGAACAAACCTTGTAGATTTCAAAAAAAAAATTCCGTAAAACAACCTATGAAGCTTTAAAATTGGGTGAAAACTCAAATTTCACAAATATGACCTAATCAAATGTTTCTTACTTCTTAGAGATGCTTGAAACAACCACAACATGCCAAAACTATGAAAATAAAATGAATTTTTGGGTGATGTAGGATGACCAGTGGACCCAGATGCTCCTGCATCACATGTATTTATTTGGGATCTACAAGTTATTTAGCTTGTGGGTATGCAAAAATGATTGATTGTAGTGGGATGACTCAGATGTGGACTAGCTACATCCATAAGATTGAATCAATGTTGATATAGACTGTGTTAGTTGGCCTTGTCTATGGTCATTTGTGCATTGATATGTTGCATTGGGATGATAGTATGGATGATTAGAGTGCCTGGATAGTTAGTTATTGGGACTTGTAGCATTTTTATCATGATTTCATGGATATCTTGGTCATGCAGATCAGTGTGAGTATTTTATAGTGATGGTTTCATTATATATCTTCTTGGCTTGAAGATCTTAGTTCTACTTATTCTCTAGAGCTATTGGTATTATAGTTGAGTGTGTGTGGACCATGGGTGATCTTAATTTAGGATAGGGTTATTATAGTTCCATGGATAGATTGGTATCATAGTTCAATGGGAGCTTTGGTAGTGATGTGTATTCAACACCTAGTGATGGATGACCTTCTACAGTGATTGTGGGTTGCATGGAGAGGGTCTTGAATCATGATTCTTATTTGCAATTAAATTTTTTTGACATCCTAAGTTCTTTTGTCAAGGGATGGTTATCTTCATGTGATTGGAGATGTTGACATATTGTTTGACCATGGAGGACTCTTGGAGTCTTTGATTGAGGTGTCAATCTATGACTTGCCAATTTTGATAGGTGGTCCTTGGTTGAGAGGATGTTTGGTATTGTCTCTTGGCTTAATCTAGATACTAGTTAGAGTTTTGGCATGATATAGGTTCTCTTTAGAGTGAGGTATGTTCATTGGAACTGTGATAGATAAATTTGCATGCAAAGAATAAATGAAAGAAAGTGAAAATCAAATTACAATTTACCTTCACTTGCATACAAATCCAACCTCACTGATTGAGCGTATTGAAGTTGCACCCAAACTCCAATGGATTTCTCCTTGCTTTGTTGATATGTGGATTTCTCAATTAAACAACACTTGTATGAGGATGACAGGATCTAGAATGATTTCAGCAACATGATGTTGTATGAAGATGAGAAATCAATGGCTAGAACTGGTTGAGAGAGTGACAAGTGTCCTTGTCCTCTCATAAATTAGGGGAGATAACATAATTGATTGATGAGTTGACTGAGTTGATTGCTTAGTTAACTAAATTGATTGACTTGTTAACTAAATTGATTGACTAGTCAAGTAAATTGATTGATTAGTTAACTAGATTGACTGACTTGTTAACTAATTTGATTGATTTAGTTAAATAATTTGATTGATTATTTATCTAAACTAATTGAGAGTGAATTATGGAGGAGAGGGAATAATAGGAAAATAAATAAATAAATTATTTAATTTCATGCACATGGATAAATAAATAAAATATTGAACTTTATTTATTTTGAAGGAAATAGAATATTAACTTTAATTTAAATAAATAATTTAAATTTATTTAATTAATGTGTGGAGGAAATTTGATTTAATTAAATAATTAGAATTATTTAATTAATATGGAGGAATACGATGGAGATCAATAAATGAATTTAATCAAATAATTAAGAATTACTTAATTAATGTGAAGTATGGCAGATGAATGTCTGATCTGGGAATGGGAAAATTTTAGGTGTCTACAATAACATGTGATCTCCTAGGAGGAGATGTTAGATCATGACATCATGATGTGTTCTTAGATTATATAGACATGTAGTGGGAGCTTTGACAGTGGTCTAGATAGTTGTCTTCATATTGAGTGCATTGGTCATTTTCTTAGAGCTTCATGAAAGTGTGATGTTGCATTTGGAGCTTAGCATCGATTGAGTAGCTATAGGTTCTCATAGATACTTGGAGACTTGGCTGAGATTGGAGTTCTCTTTGGCTTAGAGACATTTTTTGAGATGGCTACTCTTTGTAGGTTTCAATAGGAAGACCAAGGAGCCTACACCTAGATATGGACATGAGTTTATGATAGACTTGAGAGGAGATTGTTCTTGGAGAAAGTCATTGTGGCTTGGTGTATCCTAGAGGAGCATTTTCATTCCCTACTCTTGGTCTACTTAGTGGATAATTATCTGATAGGTATTTCCCATCTTTTTCAGATGGATTATGTTTTATGTTTTGTCTTCGCATGCATGGATCTTGAGCTATGGTTGTTAGTTATAGATGGTTCATTTGAGGAGTGTTTAGCATTGTTATCTCCTTATACATTTGCATTTGATTTATGCTATCATTTATGAGATTTAGGAGATTTTTTTGGGCTTATTCCTATTTTTGTGAATAAAAATTTGAGTTTGATCTTCCTTGGTTAGAGAGGCTTACATCCATGTTGGTTGCATGCTACATGTGTTTTGTATGATCTATGAGATTGAACACTTGGGTTTTGTTAAGGCTTTTCACTTGGGGTTGTAAAGGAGATCATACTTGACACAACTTAACACTTTGAGGTGTTGGTAGAAGGACATCGTATGATATGATTTACATGTTTTAACTCTTTGTTCTATGGCTAGTTCCTAGAGGTTCATGTTCATATGGTAGATTTGGAAGAGTTATGATGACATGTTGTGAGGGAGTACATAGTGATTTGTGTTGCATGTGTGGATCATTGTGATTGTTCTTTGTACTACATGGTTTGATTATTATGCACACCTTGGTTTAACTGTTGATTGGAAGACTTGGTATGCCTTGATCTATTTTCAAATTTGACATTACTCATGTAATGGGAGTTCCTAGATGTGTGAGTTCTTCATTGATATGTTTTATACAAGGAGCTTGTGATTTCATTTTATGGGTTGGATATATTGTTGGCATGAGTTAACTGAAGTTATGATACCTTTGGAGGTATGGATGGATGTATGTATTACCATTTTTTGTGGATTCTATTTCTAGTCATGTGGGTTTTTATCTAGTCTGTAGCTTGGAGACTTTGTCATCACTTAGAATTGATGCTTGTGTTCTTTGGATTGGTGCATCTTTACCTTGGCTTGTTTCTTTTCTTTAATACATGGCATGTTGGAGGATGAGAGGAGTTCTTTCTTGAGATGATTGTCACTTTAGTTTTATTGCAGGTATATTGATGGAGCATGAGAGCATGCTAGAGATTCATTTGGTTTCATGGATGGTTATGATGATGTATTTCATCAGTTGACCCTTACGCAACAAGTAATAAATTATTTTTATTATTAAAAAAAATATTTATTTATGGTGAATTTGGGATATGTGTTTAACCACATTAAATATTTATTCATGTCAACTTGTAAATTTGTACTATAACATTGGTTAAATATTTTATGTGTGGGAAATATAGAATAAATATTTAATATTTGAACAACTTAGTTGAAAAAATTAAATGAGGGGCTCAACAGTTTTGTGCTCTCATGGCTTTGCCAATACCACAAGTTGTATTCGCGTGAACTTTATTCTATAAAATCAAGCACATGGTTAGCAGTTTGGGTTGGATGGTTGAGTAGGCTGTTATTGTATTGAGCTCTCCTAAAGAGTACATATGTGAAGCATGGAATGGGATGTTTGGCTGCTTGTACACATGGAGGATGCATTGGAGGAGCTTGATGTTTTAGAAGTACTCATGGAAACTCTGTAAGTATATTGTAATGTTTCATTGCTAAATAATACATTGAGTGTGGATACTTTTGGAGGCTGACTTTTTTCCTCTTAACGGTTTTCCTATGGCATATCTTGTATTATCTTATGGTATGTCTTTTTTATCTTTACATTATGGCTACTTTGTAATCTTGTATATGTCATTTTCTCTCATAGGGTTATGTAGGAAATAGTTTGATCAACCTATAATTTCCTAACAAATATTCCTAAAATAGTTTTTAGCAAGCTATGCGTGATTAAAATCAATTATTTAACATAGTCCCCTTTGATGCTAAGTGGATTCACAAGATTATCTTGGAGTTTCAAAAATAAAAAATTTACAACTTCCTTTGTAAAGATATCTATAAGTAGCTATTCTTGAGCCTTTATATACTTCAATTCTACTTCTTTCTTTTGAACCAATTATTTATTATAAACCAAATCTTGAATGAAATGATATTTCAAATCAAAATTATTAAACCTACTATGATGGATTAGATTCTTAGCCAACCTAATAATGCTCATGTTATCAAAAAAAATATTATGGGATAAATTTGTTTTTCCCCAATTTCTTCTAACATTTTTTAGTGTCATAATGCTTGTATACTTGTGAAAGTGATATTAATATTCTCTACTTCTATAGATGAAAGATAAATCAAACTTTAGTTTTTTGAGCTCCATATGACCAAACCCAAACCAAGTGAAAAAATTACTAAACGTGGACTTCTCATCATCCAAACTACCTCTCTAATCAATATCACTAAACCTAACAAGTTCACATCTTTTAGAAACATAATAATGAATACCAAATTTGTAGTGCCTTCCACATACCTTAATATCCTCTTGGTTTCCTGAATATTTCAAATGGATCAATTATATACCTCAAAAAAATAGAAGTTGAATAGGCAATATCTAGTCTTGTGTAAGTCGAAAACATCAAACTTCCAACAATAGTTTTGTAATTTGTCTCATCAACTATTTAAACACCATATTCTAGACATAAAATAACTCCATGAGTTGTTGGAGTGAAGGCTAGTTCCCAATCAACCATATTGAATTTCTTCAACATATCATTTCCATATTTTGTTTGACAAATGAAGATCTCTATTCCTAAAAAACATTGCATGGGACCTAAATCTTTCATTTCAAATTCATTCATTATATAAATTTTAAATTCATGTTTCATCTAAAAACTACTACCTATATAACAAATCATCAACATACAAACTTACAATAAGGATATTATTACCTCCTTGCTCGTAGTAAAGAGTAGGTTCACTCTTGCTTCTCTTGAAGCTAATCTATTGAAAATATCCATTGATGCAAGGGCATCTTGTTACTTTTTAAAATTTGGGGGTTTATGTGACAGAAAGCATGAAGAAGGAAGTTCCTATCGCCAAGGTGACAGGAACATTAATAATTTATTATTAAATTTGAGAAAGTTGAATAATGGAGATAGTGGTGATTATATCCAAAATCAGGTGCATGCAGGTTCATTAGCTATATTAAGGAGGTACCAACCATTATGAAGACGTGTTGCTGGTATGATAAAAGAGATTCTATATTTAACCAAAGAAGGATGATTAATGACTAATAGTGGAAGGTGGAGAAAGGAAGAAAGAACTAAAAATAGACAAAAGCGGCAGAAGAAAAATAAAAGCAAGCCGCATGCAAATGGAAAGGGGGCAACTGAGTAGTTGCAGAATGGAGGCCATTGGGAAAAAGGTTGATTTCTGTAGAGAGAGAGAGAGGCTGATATAAAAACCATGCCGATAATAATGTAGAGGATGGATTGGGGTGGCAAGGATAGAGAAGTCATCGTTGGATAGGAAAGAAGCAAGCCGATATAAGATGGTTGAATGACCAGAAGGAAGAGAGAGAGTGGCAGAAGAAGAGGCCACCAAACCGATAAGGGATATCCTTGAAGAAGAGAAGGGGCCGAACAGATGAAGCGGTAGAAGGTAATTGGAGCAGGCCGCATATGATGAAGCATATCGAACATGTGAAGAACAGTCGAGAAAGGAAGGAGGCCGTGATGAGAAGGAAAAGTTGGCCAAATGCGAGGCATGCTGCAAGACCAATAGTCGGTCACTGGTAAATAAGAATGATATGGTAGGTGATCAAGATATTGAAAGCCTAACGACATATTAAAAAGAGGGTCGATCTATAGAGGCCAAGAATTAAAAAGGTAGTAAGCAGTAGATTCTCAGACAACAAGATAAAGGAGAGATTGAATATAATGATAAGCATGGTGATAGAAAAGAATAAACCAGTTTGAGAGGAGGAGATTGAATGTGGCCAAGGGCTAAATAGTATAGACCATCGAGGAGGTAAGGGTTGATGAGAGGCCAAAGAGATTAAGGTGTAGATGTGACTTTGAATAGTTTTGTGATATTTTGTAATAGAGGCCAAGTTGTCTAAATGAAATAAAAGATCAATTTCATATGCATTATGTCTCTATATCATGTATGTGGACAACTCTTGTAGCTGGTTAGAACAAAGTCTGAATTCATGTCGTTCCTGTAGCAAGTCAGAGTTGATTTAGTATTATCATTAATCCTGTCACCTTTGGAATATTGTGGTGAATCCTATTGCATGAATGGTTTTGTTTAATCTTTTTTGTGACTGTCCTAGTTCCAGTCATAATAATGGTAGAAATTATGTTAAAGCCTTGTAAGTTGTGCAGAGACTTGATTCTCACTTGAAGATTGTAAGGGTAATTGTGCATGTTTATAGGGAGGTGATATCAGATTGGTATCAGAGCTCAAAACGATCTAAGTATGAATATTGAATGTGTTATTGGTTGTGGTTTTGTGGTTGACTTACAAGGTAGATTAGAAAGAGAAGAAAGCCCTAAGGAGGTGTATGAAAGATGAAAGAAGATAGAATAATGTAGAAACAAAGGAAGAAAGAGAGTCTCACAAAAAGAGACAAAAGAAAAGAAGGAAAAAGGATGACAGATGTAGAATTCGAAAGAGAATTGGTAGAGTTGAGAAGGGATTTGATGTTGGTAAAACAATGGTATGAAGAACAAGACCCAAGATATTATTGGGTTTGGCCAATGAGTAAGAAAGTAAAGTGGCCTGTAAAAGAAATTGTTGAGAAGAGGAAAAGGTAGAGTATAAAAGCCTTAAGAGGAAAAGATAAGAAGGTGAGAGGGTTCTTAAAAAGATGGGACAGCAGAGAGTTGTCATTGGAGCAACACAGATCGAAAGAGGTCAAGAGAGTTCTCAGTGAAGAGAACATGAGAAAAGAGAAAGAGAAAGAAGTGCAGCAAGTAGCACTTGAGAAAAAGAGAAATGAAGAAGAAAGAATGTCCATGAGGAGGGCATTGATAGAGACACTGTGGTCTCTCATTTTATTTGCTAATGTTATGTTTACAGATTTATATGCAAGTATAAAGAAAGTGATCAAGAAGGTTGAGGTAAATGCAAGAAGTTGTGTCCACTTAAGGTGGAAGTTTCAGAGTTAGAAAAAAAATTGAAATCGGGTAACTAAAAATGGGATCCCGTTTCTATAAAATGGGATCCCATTTTAGATCAGGATCTCGAGCCTAAAATCCAAAACGGGATCCCATTCCTTAGCGGGATCCTGAACCTATTACCAAAAAATGGGATTGCGTTTTACGAAATGGGATCCCGTTTTTAAAAAGTATTAAATTTTTTTAAAAATGGCTATGACCTGATTTTTCCCAGCGACAGGCGATAGCTGAGAATGGGATCCCGAGTTGAGGAAGACGATTTTCACCATCAAAACATCAAGTAAGTGGATTTTTCCACTTCTACAATTTGGTAATTAATCTTTTGAAGTTTCCCTTTTTTTGGGTGTAAAATACAATCAAAATTTAAAATGTAGACTGTTACTTAGGGTTTCTATTTATGAATTCAATAGTTGTATTTTGACATTTTAGTTGTAAAATACAATTGAAAATTTGAAAGACTCATATAAAATGATAGAATTTGAACAAACTGTCAAAATTTTGTTTAAATTTGAGAATTGAATAGCTGTATTTAGACATTTTAGCTGTAAAATACAATTGAAATTTTGAAAATACTGTATCATATGAAAGGAGAGATTTTGAACAAACTGTCAAAATTTGATTTCAATTTGAGTGTTGAATAGCTGTATTTAGACATTTTAGCTGTAAAATACAATTGAAATTTTGAAACGAATGTATCATATGAAAGGAGAGATTTTGAACAAACTGTCAAAATTTATATAGCATTGGGATGATATATATATTTGGTTTTTATAAAATTTACTTATATCAATGTATGTCATTGTATTTTAAAGGCATTATTGAATAGGTAACTGTCATGTAAAAAAATAACAACAGACCATAATAAAACCTTTATCACTTCATAATCAAACCTTTAGAGACAGACAACTAATCAAGAATTGAGAAGATTTTACAGTTTTTGTGATAACCAACTAATCAAGAATGAAATCAAGCCAACAAATGTAACTTTAGAGACACTTGTACTTGTCCTCACTAGCTAGGTTATGCCCCTGGGATGAACATCATGATGTTAATTGTGATGTTCGCCTAACCTCATTGGTAATGCTTCCCCTAATCTTAATGACATTGATGTAGGCCCCACTCATGATCCTTACAAAGATCTTTCCACCACTAATCCCTTTCATGATAGGTCACTATCCTCACCATCTCCTTAGACCTATAATACCTTGAGCTTATCGATTGGGACCAACACGACCCTTTATGATTTGATGTTTTCCAAAATGATGAAGCCATCATGAAACTTATGACATGTCAAGACCACATCCCCATGGTAATCATAAGAAAGACTTTTCCACCATACTTAACACCTATGCTTATTTTGGAAAGAAAAAAGAACCCTTTAGTCCTAAGGCACCCTAGTAGGAAGAATAGCAACAAGATATAAGAAGAAACTTGTGATCGATTAAAATGATACAATAAAAATGGACACTTCCCAAGAGCTCCTCAATGAAAAACTTCACCTTCCATCAGATACCACTTAGATACAAGATGACTCCCCTCTCCTTGTTGAGGATGCTATAGACATCAACCTGTGAATAGAAGAGGACCCTAAACTCTCTAAGATAGCAGCTCCACTTGACCTTGACATCAAAGAAGGTATAACCATCACCCTTAAAGATTAAGTTGATTTCTTCATGTGGTCTTATGGTGGTATGCCTTGAGACTCGATCTTTAGTCATGCATCATCTTGTGGTTCACCTCAATGCCAAACCTATTCAATAAAAGCTACACAAAATGCACCCCCAAGTAGCCCTCTTGGTCAAAGAAGAATTGTATAAACTCTTGGATGTGGGGTTCATTCAGACTATTACTTATCCTAAATGGGTCTCTAATGTGATTTTAGTTAGCAAGAAAACTGAGGGAATTCATGTTTGCACTAACTTTTGAGACATCAAAAAAGGATACCCTAAAGATAACTTTTCTCTACCAAACATTGATATGATCGTGGATCTCATAGCCATATATAAAATGTTATCATTAATATGGATATAATATCCCTTGAAACATTTGAGTTAGACATGGAGACACCTAGATTATGGAGAGGTCTATTAAGAAAACAGCTCCTGTAGACTCAACACAAACTTATCCCTCAACCCTTTAAATTGTGGCTTACATCATTTGATTACCTTGGAACACACTATAGACAACTCTAAACAAATTTGGCAAAAGATATTTTCTCCTAATAGAAATTGTATATGTAGAAGTAGACTACTACATAAGATCCTCTAGGATAATAACACTTGTTGTGATCTCCAACACTATGATCCATATGTACTCTTGAATTTGTTGCTACTTGGTCCTCTTGATGAAAATGCATCAAATTAACTTCAAAAATTTATGCATATAATTAGATTTGATATACTTCTTAAAAGGAAAGAGTTGGAACTAACAACTAAATAGAAAACAATAATTTTGCAAATAGGAAATAGGAAGCAAAATCGAGCTAGAACCATCTGGACTAATTTATCTTTTTCTAGCTAGATTGAATCCCTACAATCACAAGTTAAAAACAAAGAATCGAATTCTTCATTAAATTTAAATCATAAATCATCAGAATATATTCATCTTCATACTCAGATTAGTCAGGTAGGCAACTAGTAGTCAATCCTATCTCCATTATCAAATTTGGTTGCCATAGGCAACTTCACCAAATTTAGGTTTTCAGATCATGTGGCATGCACAAGATATCCACCTCAAGGTAGTTTTCCAAGTCTAGTTATAGTCTTGTAGATGTTCATTATGATTCTACCTAGGTGGTATGATAGTCCATTGGTTTCTAGATGACATCATTCAATAGCATAGATGCATCTGAACATTCACCCTTCATTGATATATATTGATAGTAAAATAGAGTTTTAAATTGTTCTTAAGGTTTGGGACAATCATAGTGTTAAGATAGTGCAAATTTTAAGACTATTTAGACTAATTAAATGCGCTTAGTCTCAAGCTAAATAACACACATAAGAGTTGGGACTAACAACTAAATAGAAAATAATAATTTTGCAAATGCGTACGAATAGGAAATAAAATCAAGCTAGAACCATCAACTAATATATTTTTCTAGCTAGATTCAATACCTACAATCACAAGTTAATCAAAGCATCAAATTCTTCATTAAATTTAAATCACAAATCATTAGAATATATTCATCTTCATACTCAGATTAGTCCTAGGCAACTAGTAGTCAATCCTAGATCTCCATTATCAAATTTGGTTGCCATAGGCAACTTCACCAAATTTAGGTTTTCAGATCATGTGGCATGCACAAGATATCAACCTCAAGGTACTTTTCCAAGTCTAGTTATAGTCTAAAGCAAATGTTCATTATGATTCTACCTAGGTGGTATGATAGTCCACTGGTTTCTATGACATCATTCAATAGCATAGATGCATCTGTTCTAATTCATTTCTTTTGTCCAAAATGGTTGTGACAATAAAAAATAAGCTTATTGAACTCATAATCAATAGGAGACCCCCGGTCATAATAGGAGGTCTTGAATTTGGTACCAATGATTATGAGGTCCTTGTAGAATATGATGAACCTTTTGAACAAGAGAACCTTGTAGACCAGTATGCATATCTTGATAAACTTGAACATTATCATCATGTGAATTCTTTTAGCCATCCTACAACCTCCTATCACCCTTCATCCTCTTATAGGGATATGCCACACAACCTCTCCAAGTTGACCATGCCAAACCCAAAGTCACAATCCTAAGAGGTCCCCAATTTCCTCCCAATGATCATGAGAACCTTGTAGATCATGATGCATATTTTGAACAACAAGATAAAATACAAAGACTTCAACATATGTGGAAATCCATCCCAACACAAGAGAAAAAGATCCTAGCCCAACAACAATTTCGAGCACAACAACAAGCCCTCATTCAACAATTCCTAGCCACCCACCAATCCCAAACCCAACAAACACAACCACAACATCAACAAATTCCACCTCAATCCTACGTATCACCTCCATCATCATACCAACCTAGTCCATCCACATATCATGTTGAAATTATACATCAACCTATCCCACTTATTTCAATATCAACCAATATACATATCAATCCATACCCAAAGATCATCCAACTACTTATTCCAACATTTCAGCTCATCATCAAATCCATTTACAAGACTATCAAGTTCCTTCACAACAAGAACGTGCAAGTCCAAGTTACCTTTTTCACCAAGATCAAGTGTCCTTAAGTCCTTATGTTACCTTTGACAAGGGGAACACCACTCTAGATTATGCATCCTATGGGTATCCTTCATCATCATCCAATTGAATGCCTATCCAAGAGCCTACTAGTCCTATCCCAACACCACCATGTAATCCCAATCCTAATTCATTGGTCCATCCACCTTCTAATCCATCAATCCCTTCATTAGCCTCACCACCATCTAATCTTCCAACTTCACATCCTAAATTTAAATCACCTCTCTTAAATGACCTCTATAGATACTATGAACTATATTACAAAGACAAACCTATATGTCATCCCTCTCTAGTACTTGATCACTCCCAATCCTAATCCATTTCCTCCTATTATCCATCCACCTAATCCTAGACATTCACCCTTCATTGATATATATTGATAGTAAAATAGAGTTTTAAATTATTCTTAAGGTTTGGGACAATCATCTAGTATTAAGATCTAGTGTAAATTAAGACTATTTAGACTAATTAAATGGGCTTAGTCTGAAGCTAAATAACACACATAAGAGTCAAGTGATTAACAACTAAATAGAAAACAACAATTGCAAATAGGAAATAGGAAACAAAATCAAGCTAGTTCACCATCAAGTAATATCTTTTTTCTAGCTAGATCATCCCTACAATCACAAGTTAAACAAAGCATCCTAACCTTCTTACCTCATCATCTATCTTAAAAGTGGAAGATTTAATCATTACCACATGGTTATGTCTCTTTGCTTATCTAGATAATGCAATTGAATCTCTAGAGGAGTCTTACATCTTAACAACAATTTCATTGTCCCTTTGTAGTTCATTGTCCCTCATGACAAGTCTGTTATTGGTTTAAGGCTATCTTAAAGGTCCATATAACAATCTAGGAATTTAATAACAATTAATGTTTAGTCCTTAATGGTCATGACAACATTATACAAGATACTAAAGTTCACATGATGATTTCCTCTTTCCTATCAAATGGTAAGGATTCACTCAAATTTTCACATACTCAAACACATATCCAATTTATGAATTCATGATTGATCCAATGCTCAAACCAATGCAAGCATGACTATTGTTTGTTGACCAAGCTTATTAGTCATATTTAGTTAGATAAATTCATCCAAAACCATTACAAACTATTTGTATCTTTGCCATAGGAAATGTTGGATCTCCTAGAATGAGTACTTAACATCAAACCAATAGCCAACTCCATAGAAAAATTAACAAAATTGAAACCTTGGACCTAACATATGATAACAAACCTTGAGAACAAATTCATTATGGTAGTCCTAATAGCCCTACTATTAAATTGATTTGTACATAGTATTAAATTGATCTTTCTTGTCTCCCTCACTATAAGAATCAAAATTTAGGTCTCAAATGAAAACCCCTTGATTTCAATTTGAAAATTACATCTATTTCACTATATAATAGCTCTCTTACATTTTGAAATTTGTACATGCATGTATGTATCTATATGTTTAATTTAAATTTATTTCAAGTGTAATTTTTTGAAACATACATATAATTTATAATTTTTGAACATGTACATTATATGTTTATATATATATATATATATATATATATATATATATATATATATATATATATATATATATATATATATATATATATATATATATATATATATATATATATATATATATATTCTTGATTTAATTTTAAATTTGTACTCAAGTTTGTATGTTTATATGTATATATTTAGGTTCATATCTATTTTTATATATATCATGAATCTGGATTATATTCACTTTGATGTTGAGGACTTCCTCAATGCACAAGATGATCTGGCCCCACCCCCACCCCCACCCCCACCCCCACCTCCAGATGCCCCACCTCCACCCCCACCTGGACCCCCACCTGGAACTGACTAGGCTCACTTGTGAGGCATAATTAATGAAAATGTGGATTCCATACAAGAAAAATTGAATTCCATTTGCAATGAACAATTTATGCCACCTCACGTGGTACGTTTTGTAGCTTTGATGCAAAACATTGTAGATTCTGTGAGGTCTATTTACTTAGACTTTGATGGATTCTGGAAATGGAGAGAGGAGAGGCACCAATTTTATGCTGATGGCCTCTCCTATAAAGCTATTTTGGATCTTAAAATCACAAAAGCTCATTTAGCGCAATATTTTAGACATCTCATTACAAATGAACCTATTCCTATAAATAAGAAAAGAATATCAATCAGGTGGTGTAGGCATGAAGGAATCTCTACCAATTTTTGGGACAGATGGTGGATGGTGTTTGATTATCCACCTCATGCTAATTGTGAGGTTCCTTTATATTTTTTGAGAAAATTATATGTAGAGTTTGTTATGAATAAAAACCCCAACTACTTTGATTTTAGATCATTCCAGGGTATTGGTGGTGGCATGCCACAATAGAGGTTGGGGGCACAGGTTGATCTCCAATGACCCATTCCTATTCAACCTCTTATTGACCCTCCTATTGCTGCCATTCCTTCGCCCTTCCAGCATCGTGCAGTGGTATCCACACTAGGCACATTGAGTGCACTCTCATGTAGCCTAGATGAGCAGACTTCTGTGATGGTAGCTTAGGTTAGAGACCATGGAGGAGTTGATGATGGAAGTGGTCCTAGTACCACTCCACATGTGTCAATGCCTCATACATGTACGTGTTGCAATCAGTTGTGTTATGGACCTTATCAGGCAGCTGCACCCACTTCAGCTACACATGCATCATCTGATAATGTGGGTGAATTATTTGTTGATTATCTATTTGCTAAGGATCATCCCACTGATCATTCAACATAGGTATATATAGGTTATGTACACATGTTGAATTTATAACAATTTTTTAAGCACGTGTTTTTAATCAACATATAGATCAATTAAATTGTAATATTTTAACAATCGAATTGTTTAGTGTAGATGATGGCAATAGGGACCATTGATCGAATTAATTTTTCATCGACACCTGTTCATCTCGGGCACCCATTTGGGGTACATTTTGAATGATTTATATTTTAAATATTAATTTTATTTACTTGATTTTAATTTGTAATTTAGTCTTGAACATGTACATTAAATATTTATGAACTGGTTCAGGGTTCTTCCACATTGAATCCTCCATCTGAGGGTGTCTCGAGTGCTCCTCCATCATTGGGCATCTCACATAACACTTTTACAGTATGTATATTGTTTTAAAAAACTATATATATTCAGATTTTTCTATTTTGATATCACTATATCTGAAAACGTGCATGTACTATTTAATATATATTAAAAATATATGTCTATACAGGTTGACACAACAATGAGGATGGGCATTGCAGCACACTTGGATAATCCAAGTTTATATCAGGAGTCGACTGCATTTTAGGTTGTTCAAAAACGTATATCTATGTCTACGTGTAATATATGTACAAGTCTTTTAAATAGATTAAAACAAAAACTGAGTACCTATAACATGTACACAAGTCAATTATATATATGTTTTAAGACCTAATTTGTACACACATGTGCTAAGTTATAAATGACCTTATAGGAGCGTGTCAGTGACATGTTTCATCAACACACAACACATGTAGAGCAAGAGGATAGAGGAGATGGGCAGCCTGATACGATATAATTTTAAATTTAGATTATATTTAAAGTCAATTAAAATATACATTGTGAACTTAAAGTAAATTTCTTGATAGATATATATGTTGACATGTGTTCAAAATTCTTTTTCTTTTATAGCTTGAGACATGTCATGTAGCTAAGCCTGTAGAGACAAGTCCTGGAATAGAGGATTCACAACAAGTTCCTCTTACGGTATAATAATTTAAATATGATAAATTATAAATTAAATTGAATTAAATCATTTTAAAAATTGTCTTACATCTAATTTCAACTTGAACTTTCTCTTGTATTAAATAGATTGATTCAGAGCATGTAGAGACAGGTCCAGGTGCACCAGAGCATGCCTCTTAGCCTCACACGGTAATTTAATTTTATGATAAATTACAAATTTAAAAATTGTCATTAAATCATTTTTAATCATCTTACATCTGATTTCATATAAATCTTTCTCTTCTACAGAGTGATTCAGGTCATCTAAGTAGTTCGCATGGTGTGAAGAGGACTCTTGATTACAGAGATAATATGTGATAGGTTATTTCATGGGCAACATAATTTGACTATTTCATGGACTATGTTATATACTGTTTGTCATGGACTTTATATATATATATATATATATATATATATATATATATATATATATATATATGTATAGTTGAACATGGACTTTATATTTTGAACATGGGACTTTGTATATTTTTTGAACATGGACCTGGACTTTATACAACCTGACCTTCCTCTATTTGTTCTTGTGTGGGTTATTTGGATAAACAATTGAATACAAAAATAAGAAACCTTATTGATCATCATCTATGGCATCTTCTTGCTTAATGATAAGAATTATAATGCAACTTTTCTTCTTGGATACTTGTGTGACCTCGTCTCCTTTAAAGAACATATGACATACTTCTGTAACATTAGGATCTTCCATCAACAATCCTTTCTTGATCTCAAAGAATTTGAGAAAAGTAGGCATTGTTTTCTTCTTGTGGATATTGTTGTTTTATTTATAGTTTATAATTATGTGAACACATGACATCATTCAATGTATTATGTGAACACATGACATCAACTAGTGCTTGTAGTTGTTATTCTTTTAAAGTTGAAAGAAATTCAACAAGTTTTGATACAATTACCGAAGAACATTTTTTGAATGAAAATGATCAATATCTACTTTACTTGCCATCGAGTGTAGATTTCCCTATATTTGGTCATCAATTGCCATTTTTGAGTAGTCACCAAAATTGTAAGTATTTTAATTCGCACCTTTTTAATGCAACACAATAAAATAGTGTGTATGATAAAATTGTTCTTTAAATTAGAAGGGGAAGCTCCATACAAAAAAACTAACATAAGCCCTAACTTAAACTATACATACTTTCTATTTGTGATTTGTACACGTGTGTTTTCTAGGGTGGTTCTCTCATAGTATGCAAGACAAACAAACTTAAAATATTAAACCCTACAATGACTACCACACTTATGTTGTTCAACTAAAAGCATAGATTGAAGGGATTCCTTGTGTTAGAAGGAGCAATCTTGAGCTTGGGGATTTTGTAAGGTTATATATTTGTAATCTTCCCCTTGTGACTTTATATGAAGGAAGTTATATATTTGTAAGGTTTTAAGCAATGGTGAAATTGGCATGTTATTTTCAAAAATATTGTTTTCAAATTTTGAAAATTGAATATTATTGTTGGGTTAATTTGTGTTCCAATGGACCGTAGCATAGGTTTATAATCATTCCTAGCCAAAAGGTATGGTCTAGTTTTAGTTTTAGTAGTATCCTTGCAAAAAATCCTTTCATTAGGTGGTAGGACCAATTGTGGGTTCCTCTGCATTAATAGTGGTTCTTTAACAATGTAGAGAGGTTGTAAAGGTAAAATTTAGATATGGAGGGTTAGTATGTAATGGTAGAAAACATATGCAAAAGTCTCATCTTTCTTTGTAGTTTAGGAGAAATTATAGAATTATAGTGGTATCTTGGGTTTTGTGTTAGATTCATGGGTTTTGTGGTGGCATCTACTCCCCTATGGTAGGATTCTCATGTTGACTTTTCTAGAACCCTTTGGGGGTCTAGCAGTTTCCTCTCTACTCTTTTGTTTGGTTGAAAAGTAT
Source organism: Cunninghamia lanceolata (assembly GCA_027924645.1). Classification (NCBI taxonomy): domain Eukaryota; kingdom Viridiplantae; phylum Streptophyta; class Pinopsida; order Cupressales; family Cupressaceae; genus Cunninghamia; species Cunninghamia lanceolata. Next base: position 4,592,198 of record BSBN01000798.1, read on the forward strand.
TTCATTTTAACAAATTTATGCGTAGTTCTTTCCAAAACTTGTATATGCGAAAAAAACCACTTGAAAAAGCATGTTTTGAAGGTCTTATTTGATTTGAATCCTAGGAGGATTAGAGGACAAACTTGTAATTTAGTGTGTTATGTTATAGAATTTGTAGAATATCCATAAAAAACTCTAGATTAGTATGCAAATACACATTCAAGATGAGCATAAGACTTTTGTAATATAATTGTATTGGATGAAAGAATAATTGTATAGTGTTATACATGCAACAATTTAATGGTATGAACTTCTCTATCTATACATTATATAGCACATGTATTTATACAAGTGATTGTCTAGGTAGGCCTTCAAGAATATGCTAACATATGTTATGCATATAAGTGTGATTCACAAGTAGACATGAGTGCAAGAGGTTTCAAACCTTGAAGGCCAATGTAATGGTGGTTAGAGTGGGTAAAAGACTAGATATATCAATGATCCGTGAAAACCTAAATAAAGATATAACTATAAAGTACAATAGAATAGAGCATATAAACCCTAACAAGATATCCAAATATGATAAACTAATTAGAAATTATTGATCTAAAAAACCCTAATGAAAGAGAAACCCTAAGGGGGAACCTTAAGTCATGTAAGCAATGTTGGGTTCACTAATAAATGTAAATAAATAAATGCTTTACATAAATTATCTAGGCTAATTAATCTAATGCAAATAATTAAGCATTATTAAACCAGATAAAATCTAGAGTCAGGTTGATAAATTGATAGTAATAATATGATAATTAAATGAGCAATTAATTAATTAGTTCTAATATCAACAATAGAAGAATAATGTTGATGATGTGCAAAAGTGATTCACCACTTGTTGATGCATATTTTGACACAATAATATATGAAATTAGTTGTTCCCTACTTGAAAGGGAACTTCTTCCCCCAAGGTTCTTTATCAGAAAATTTGGTTTGTGTGAATAACATAGTGGTAGATGTCGATTGTCCCATATAAGGGGCTCCAATGAAATCAAAGGAATGAAACACATGGCATTGCTTGCAATTATTCTTGTTACTTAGCAAGAAAGATAAAGCAAACATGTACATGTTCAGTTTTAGACATTCATTAATAATTTCATACATGAATACATACAAGTCCTACCAAGGAATTTTAACAATTTCAAACATGGTAAAAATTTAACATCTTAGACTAGATACTAATCTAGAATTCTAAGTTTAATCCCAATCTAATAGATTTTATAGGAAAATTGCAAAATAAAGGTGAGAAGGAGAAGGGTGAGAATGATCTTGTTTTATATTGTCCTTCAATTTGAATCTTTGAGTAGACAAATCTAATCAAAGCCACTCTTACTTAGCAATTTAAACCAATTGAGGACCAATACTAATCAATTACATCATTCTAGATATGATGTATATTATTAGACTTGATGAAGGTATATTAGGTGATATCCATGTAGTTTTGAGTCGCTCTCTTAGATGTAGTGACATATGTTAATTTCATATCATTGCTAACATAGAGAGGACATATACATGCATGATTCACATCATGGACATATAATAGTTCATCTTCATTATTGAGCATGTCAAATAAAGAAGAAATTTTAAGGATAGAATGAAGATGACAGTGTAATGGTTGGATTGAGAGATATATGGTTATTGAAACATAGAAGTAACATAACTGCACATAGGATGTACTATGGTCCATTAACAACTTCAAATTGGCCATGTAAATTAACCTACAAAGATGCTAACTTTTTGGATGTCTTAAGGGGTCCTAATTTACGATGTCTTAAGGGGACATCTTAAGTTCTCAAAATTTGGTGAAGTTGCCCAAGGCAACCAAATTTAACAATATAATAAAATCAAATTTAAAGTAAATTCAAAGTAGAAAAACATGCGCATTTAACAAATAAAATATATAGAATAATAATTTTGATATATAAAAGTGTAGAGTATAAAATTGTGTACATACACATGTATACAAATTTGTGTACAAAATGTGTAATAATGTAATTGTGTATGTACATATATGCCAACTCAAAATAATGTTTACAAAATGTGGTTATCCCATCTCAAGAAATCCAAAACTTTTGGGGAATGTAGCAGGTCTTCACGCCACCTGATATAAAAATAATACAAGCAATTTATCAATATATCATCAAAACATGTATTTTAATTTATATAAAACTATCTAGATATACACAAATTGTACCTGTATTTACAAGTGCCTCACACATGTGTAGATATAGGTTTAATCTACATCCTCTCAAGTTTTTGTTTTAAAGTATGTGATGAATTTGTGATAATGGCCTAAGGATATAAAAGGACAATTTAAATCAATTTCAACTAATAAGGCACAAGAAATATCAAAACATGTATATAATGTATTTAAAAGAATAATATAAATCTATTTAACTATATTTACCTGTATTTACTTATTCCATTGTACCATCTCCATCCTCTCTTTTTTCCAACGCATCGATGATTGTCTCATGGTCTTCCATAGAAATTATCCATAGCTCTTCATTTGTAGGTTTTCCACGATACCTCTCCAGTTTTATATTTGTTGCCAACACCAAATGTGAGTAGTGTATAATCTTCTTATGTGTTTCATAATCTTCGAATGCAGGAAAACCATTCTTCCTTATTAGGTATTTTTGTAGCCAAGTGCCAACAACCACCACCGAACCTATTGGACATTGATAGCCATCATCAAATAAATTCTTAAAATTTTCTTAAGGGGATCAAAGAAGTTCTTAAAATTTGCTTAAGGGGATCAATGAATTGTTATCAAAATTTGCTTAAGGGGATGTCTTAAGGGGATCACCAAACCTATTGGATAAGGAAAGCCATCATCATCTTCTTGAGGTGTTGTTAACTTATGTTTAGTCTTCACACAACGAGCCAACCAATATTTTGTTTCCTCTTCATTCTTCTTTGGTGCAACAACAACATACACATGCCCTGCAAACAAATTTTGATTCAATAACTTGCACATGTCCATAAAAATTGACCAATCAACATACATGCATTCATATGTACACATATAAATAAATAAAAGCACTACAAATTAGTAATGAAGTGAAATAAAATGAAATAATTTGAATTAAATTACCTTCTTGTACAAGGTCTGAAACACGGTCATAATCGTCTGATGCAAACAGTTGATCATTGTCTTCAATTGTTATTTCACTTTGATCGTGTGCTTGTGCAAGTGTCAATGGTCTTTGCTTCCACTCTTCAACCCATTCTGTATTCTCGCATGCTTCCCAATCTCCTGAAATACAAAACTAACAAAAACATGCAAGCTCCCTTGTCTGCATTCAAACTCCTAAATGAATGCCATTTAGTAGATCCAGTAATTGTCTGGCAAGCAAGTCTAGGTAGAATGTTTTCTTCTTCAACCAACCAAAAGAATCGATGAACTGTAGAGTACTCGATTGATCCAGGTGTACATAATCTTGTATTGCACCAATCTACAATCCCACATGCATCTTTAAATTTTACTGCATCCTCAAATTTCAATTGTTGTCTAGCAAGAATTCTTTTAACATACACACCAGCTCCATCATGTTCTCCTTTACCATGTCCAGCTTCAAAACTTTTTTACATATGTTGGACATTATTCACCTTGTGAACCCTACTTAACCAATAGAACATTCGAGCATTCTTGAACTGCCCTGTACAATTATCTGACCATATAAGATGTTTAGTCATCTGGATTCTTTTTTCTCTTAAATTTGTATAAAATATATAGAAACAATATTGAACAAACTCTAATGAGTGTAACCGGTTGTCACTCAAATAGAAATGATACTCCCTCAAAACTTTTCTATCATTCTTTGTGCTATCATCTACATGTCTATAAACAATATGAACAAACATAGCAACCTACACTGAATTGTAATATTGTGATTGAATTCCTCTTGTGAAGATTAAGTATAGTTTTCTACAAAATCAACCACTGATAGCATAGTACCAACTAGAAATGTGTTTCTACATTCATGAAATTATCCATCGAGCTTGTTGAGAGTGCTTGACATATTTTGGTACAATTTTACTCTTAAATTATGATATGAATGCATGCACACTAAGATTTTCTGTAATTAAATCACAATGCTTTCCAAATTTTCCATCTTTTAAAGAATACTCAACATTCTTAAATCTTTTAACATCCACTAATTGTTGTCCAAAATTATTTTCAACACTTTTATGCATACAAACTCTTAACAAAGAAAGATTGCCACAACTAGTGCATTGTTCAGAAATACATGAACTTAAATAAAATAATTTTTTATTAGATCTTTCACAGAACATCCTTGATATAAACTCTTTTATTGCTTCAGTTGGCATATTAATATCACATTCCTATATAATCATGTTACTATGTAAAGTACAACGTATATATTGAAACACATCATAATAATAACGAAATTGAACATGTGTTTTAAACAACAAGATATTCATTGCTTATTAATCTTTACATACCATGGTTTTTATATTTCAAAAGATCTTTGACTTATTTTAATATTACCAGGTAACACTAATTCATCACAAAATTTTCTATAAAATTCAGTTTGCATTGTATCTAATAGGTGTTTTGGATGAGGATCGTGAACTTTGGACCCCACTCTTAATTTCAAAACATCTCTAGCATTAGATGATACCCTAGTATTAGGATGCCAATATTTTTTGATCAAAGATCTGATTTCAACATTCAGTTTTATGTCAGATCTCAGGAGTCGACCACTAAAACTTCAACATTGGTTAATTGGATCATTTTCTATACTTTCTCTTCTTTTTTCTGCTCTTACCAATGTTTTAGGATGTATTTTTAGAATTCCACTAATATTGCTTACCATTCCTCTATTTAAAGTTGTTTTATTCACTATAGAATTTGTTATAGCTCGTCTTGCCACATTCTTATCTTTGGATCAACTATTACTTCCAATAGACTCAATGGCACTAGAAATAGTAGACATAGCATGTTTTAGGGATTGATCTTTTCTTCTTGGTTTAACAAAAATGCCTAACATTTTCATTACTTTTCTTATTTTCCACATTCTCATTAATTGTATCATTAGTTGACATTGAAATGATAGTTTTTTACAATTAAAAAATTCCTTGTATAATCTATTGGCATGTGTTCTTATTTGTCTACAAGAAATTTTACCAGGAAGATTATCCAAAACATCTCTTTCAATTTTGAAAAAAAAATCTCATTTTTAACATCACATCCTGGATTTTCATTTTCAACAACAAAATGGTTTTCATTTTCATTTTCAACAAAAGGATTTTCGTTTTCATTTTCAACAGCAAAATAGTTTTCATTTTCATTTTCAACAAAAGGATTTTCGTTTTCATTTTCAACAACAAAACGGTTTTCATTTTCATTTTCAACAACAAAACGGTTTTCACTTTCATTTTCAACAAAAGGATTTTCATTTTCATTTTCAACAACAATTTGTTTCAAATTTTGATCTCTATGAATATTATCAATCTCAACATTGTTATATCCAGCTTGTTTTAAATCTCCTATCAACAATATTTCCATTTCATTCAAAGGTGGATTTGAAGAAGTACCTAGATTTATGCCTATTGAAACATTCTCCATAGCATTGACAGAGGGATTTGAAGACATACCAGAGTAGTTTTTATAATCGTATTAGTTTCCACATTCACCTCTTGCAAATCTGCATCATCTACATCCATGGTCTCCTCAATGTTTTTATCTTCAATAGTTGTGGAATTGGATGCTTTAGCATTATTCATTGATTGAATCTTTATTCTTCTATCTCTTTGTCTTTGTGCCTCCTCTCTCTCTGCTTCAATTTCTTCAAGGGTTAATAGCTTCCTATCTTTCCTTTTATTACAACTTTGTGATTCCATGATTAAAAAATTTATGAAGCATGTACAAATGAATGTCAAAAACTTGAAAGCCTTTCTTCTTTGTTCAAGTCCTTCAAACAAGTAGTAGTTCAACAAAATTTCTCTCAAACAGTGTCTCAATGATGGCTTCTATTAAAATTCAAACAATATTCCAAGTTGATGGACCTGCAAAAGAAAAAAAGATGGTAGAGAATGCTGCAAATGTCACTGTCGACCATACTGTAGAGCAAGTTACAGGGCTGACAGTCATAGTCACAGTCTTATTAAAAAAGTGGACAAATAATAAATGGGATCCCGTTTAATAAATAGGATCCTGTTTAATAAATGGGATCTTGTTCTATAAAATAGGATCTCGTTTCATACGGGAACCCGTTTATTAAATGGGATCCCATTTTATTTTGCACCGATAGAGTAAAAAATGGGATCCCGTTATTTAAAATTTAAATTTTAAACTTAGGTTTTTCTTTGTAACCTGGTTCAAGAAATGCTTTAGGGACCCGAACCTGACCTCTAGACCTGGTTTGACCTGCAGCTTGAAGGTCCTGTCAATGTCACAACAAAATAGTAACTTTGAACATATATTTGAAGGTCTATTTTGCAGAATATTTTGACGAAATTAAAACCCATTATAGATGAGATAGTGTAGATTCCAAATATGTAATGTTTTTTACAATTGGATTAATTTTTCTATTTTTTAATCAATTTCTGATGAAATATGTCCATAAACGTGAATTATCAGTTTTTTAGTATTTTAATAACTTTTTATTAAAATATTTTTTTGTAAAAAAAATTGTATGAAAACATACTTTAGACAATTCTTTTCAATTTAAAAAAAAATTCAAAAAATGTTAAGTTTAGGTCATCTTATGCGTGACGTACACGATGATTTTTTAAAAGACCAAAAATGGCCAAAAAAATTAATAAAAAAAATATTAAATAAAAATTACAAAAAAATATGGAAAACGTGCTTCAGTGAGTTACAAATCTTTTCCCAAAAGAATTTTGAAAAATATGATTATTTAGGTCAAAATATGAATGACGTACACGTACATGGTATAGTAAAAAAAAGCGACTTTTAAACAGTGGTTTTTAGAAACACCTATTCAAAATCAATTTCTATCAACTGGGTATTGAAAAAAATTACATATTTGGAAACTAGACTCTGAGTACTACATTTCATATTTAGTGACATTTTCCAAGATTCCACATTTAAGTGCTTTAAATTTTTAGGTCAAATGTGACAAATTCTAAAAATTAGGGAAAACACTTCCACTTTTTGGCTAAAAAGTGGACACAACTTCTTGCAAACACCTGTCGAGGATGAGACCTTGAAGATAATGAGAGATGGGGCAAGAATAGCTCCTGAAGAAAGAGTGGAAGATGTGAATGGGGAAAGCTTGATGGCAGCAGAATGCCAAGAAGAGTTTGCAGCAAAGGTGCATTACAAAGTACCTGAAAATGAAGAGGAGATCGATGCTAAAGATGTTCAGTTTGATGAAGAAGATGAAGAGGAAACCATAGAGTTTCATGATGCATATGAATATGTTGTAGTAGTAAAACAAGATTTTGACGGAGAAGAAAAGTCAAAAAGCCAAGAAGCTATTGAGGAGGATAAATTGGGGCAGCAGGTAAAGAAGAGTTGCAATGATGATTTTAGTTTTGTAAATGAAGATAGTAATGTTAGTATGAATGGAAGTGTAAATAAAGTTGGACAAGTTTCTAATGAGAAAAGGAAATAGTGGATCATGGGTACATAGTCCCATGTTGGCAAAAGAGAAAGATGGATAAAGAGCCGAAATTGAGGTATGGGAAGAATGTTGTTTTTGATCCTATTTATAAGCTTGTGTAAGGAGTGAAGAGTATGCTGATGAACAAGAAGCAAACATATATGGAGATAAAGTGGCCAGCAAGGAGGCCTGGGGAAGAAGATGAATTGAGAATGAAGTCCAGGCAAAGATTGGGGAGCATAAGTGCAGCAATGAAGATAGGGTAGCCCAAGGTTGAGGCAAACAAAGTTTGAAAGGCAAAGAGCATGGCAGCCGAGAAAACAAAGGGAGCTGAAATAAATGATGCTGATGAAATAATGGAGATTGTAAATGAAGATGCCGGTAAAGAGCCTATGAAGGAACTTGATGAGAAGAGAATGGAGGCCCTAGTGTGGCAACAGTTAGAGAATGTTCCATGTGTTGTGAAAGGTAAGCAAGTTAAGTTGAGTAAGGATATTTTTAATTTTGTTGAAAAAAATAGGAAGGAGATAAACAAAGTGCCAAAAGGGAAATATGAGTTTGATGATGGTTATGATGCTTTGAATGAAAATTATTATCATAAGGAAGTTGCCAATGTTGATGTGTTGGATAGTGATTGTGGGATGAATGAGTATGAGGAAGAAATGTGGAAGATGGTGGAAGAGAAGGAGATGAAGAGAAGAAAATACCAGAAGAAACAAGAAGGTAAACAAAGGCAAATTGAAAGGTGCAGCAGGAAGCATGCCAGAAAAGAGGAAAATTTGATTGGTAGAATTGTACCTAAAAAGAGAACAATAGTGGTATATGTTACAAAATATGAAGATGCAGATTTGGATAAGGGAGTAGCTACCAATGAAGAAGATGATGGTGAAGAAGCCATAGTCCTAGAGGAAGAAGGTAAACACAAGAAGAGTGAATATGATGCAGCAATAGTGTTAGAAGGAGGAGCAGCAACCGCAAACATTGAAGAGGATTTGTGGAAACAATTTGTAGATATAGAGAGGGAGTGGAATGAAAGGATTGAGAGTGTGAGAATAGGTGGGACACTAAAAGAAATAGAAGATAATGTTCCAAAAGTTGTTGCAAGGATAAAAACTGAAGAGTTTAAGAAGAATGTGGTAAGTCATGAGTCTAAAGAGGTTTTGTTGCAGCAGGTGGTTGTAGGGAAAGAATGGCTAGAAGATATGATAGATGAACATGTTGAGTATGATGTAGGTATGATAAGTGTTGGAGGTACAATAGAGGATGTAGTAATTTTCCCATTTGTTTATGATTTGTTTTAGGTGAATGAAAGAAGAATTTGAGATTGGAGATGGATCATAAGCGTTACAGACAGTCATGAGAGAGTAGCTCATAGTGTTGCACAAAAATGTTCAAAGAACAATGCATATGGGATAGAGAAATTATGGAAAAGGCAGAAGAAAAGGTTTGATTAAGTTTGCAGAGGACCACATGTGCAAGAGCACATGATCTTTGTCCCTTGGGGAGTCTGATGCAGGGGCATCCTATTACTTTTGAAAATTTGGGGGTTTATGTGACAGAAAGCGTGAAGAAAGAAGCTCCTGTTGCCAAGGCGACAAGAACAATAATAATTGATTATTAAGTTCAAGAAAGTTGAATAATGGATAAAGTGGTGATTTTATCCAAATTGGGTGCAAGCAGCTTTGTTAGCTATATTAAGGAGGTACCAACCATTATGAAGATGTGTTGATGGTATCATAAATGAGATTCTATATTTAACCAAAGAAGGACGATTAATGACTGACAGTGGAAGGTGGAGAAAGGCAGAAAGAACTAAAAATAAACAAAAGTGGCAGAAGAAAAATAAAAGCAAGCCACATGCAAATGGAAAGGGGGTGAACAAGAAGTTGCAGAATGGAGGCCATTAGGAAAAAGGCTAATTTATGTAGAGAGAGAGAGAGGTCGATATAAAAGCCATGCCAATAATAATGTAGAGGACGGATTGGGGCGGCAAGGATAGAGAAGCCGTCGTTGGACAGGAAAGAAGCAGGCTGATATAAGATGGCCAAATGACCAGAAGGAAGAGAGAGAGTGGCAGAAGAAGAGGCCACTAGACCAATAAGGAATATCTCTAAAGAAGAGAAAGGGCCAAACAGATGAAACAACAAAAGGTAATTGGAGTGGGCCGCATATGATGAAGCAGATCAAACATGTGAAAAATAGTTGAGAAAGGAAGGAGGTCATGATGAGAAGGAAAAGTTGGCCGAATGTGAGGCAAGTTGCAAGACCAATAGTTGATCACTAGTAAATAGAAATGATATGGTAGGGGATCGAGATACAGAAAGCCCAACGACAGATTGAAAAGAGGGCCGATCCATAGAGGCCAAGAATTAAAAAGATAGTAAGCGGTAGATTCTCAGACAACAAGAGAAAGGAGAGATTGAATATAATGATAAGCATGGTGACAGAAAAGAATAATTCAGTCTGAGAGGAGGAGATCGAATGTGGCCAAGGGCCAAATCGTATAGACCAACGAGGAGGTAAAGGCTGATGAGAGGCCAAAGAGATTAAGGTGTAGATGTGACTTTGAATAGTTTTGTGATATTTTGTAATAGAGGCCAAGTTGGCTAAATGAAATGAAAGATTAATTTCTTATGCTTTATGTCTCTGTATCATGTGTGTGGATATCTCTTGTAGCTGGTTAGAACTAAGTCTAAATTCATGTCGTCCCTATAGCAAGTCAGAGCTGATTTAGTATTATCATTAATCCTGTCACCTTTGGAATATTGTGGTGAATTCTATTGCATGAATGTTTTTGTTTAATCTTTTTTGTGGTTGTCCTAGTTCCAGTCATAATAATGACAGAAGTTATGTCAAAGCCTTGTAAGCTATGCAGAGACTTGATTCTCACTTGAAGATTGTAAGGGTAATTATGCATCTTTATAGGGAGGTGCTATCATCCATCAATCCTAGCATACCATTTTCTTTGTGTTTTCTTGAATCTATACAAAGAATTCTTCAACTTGTAGAATTGGTGTTCTTTGCCTTCCACTTTGAAACCCTATGGCTATTGTATATAAACTTCCTTTTCTAAGTACTTATTAAAAAAGGAACTTTTCACATCCATGTGATGTATGGTCCATTTCTTTTATGCTCTAGTGAAAATAACATTCTAATGGTCTCTTGTCTTGCTACTAGTGCAAATGTCTCTTTATAATCTATCACATATCTCTGTGTGAAACCTTTTGTAACTAACTTTTCCTTTTGTATTTCAACACTGCCATTATTGATGTACTTTGTCTTGTAGACCCACTTGGTAACAATACATTTCTTGTCATGTCGAAGCTCTATAAATGTCCAAGTATCACTCCTATGAATGGAATCTATCTCCTCGTGCATTACTTGCACCCAAACCTTCATTAGTACATGCATCTTCTAAACATGATGGTTCAAAATTAGCTTGCAAAAGTAAAGAAAAATTTATCATCTCACCTCTTGAATTCTCTTCATGTGCTTGTCTCGTACTCTTTTGATAAATATCCCTTAGGCTTCTTATCTTCCTTGTAGAACTTGGACTTGAAGTTGGACTTGCACTAGAATTAGAAGTAGGGCTACTTGGTGGACTTGTAGTACTTGGAATTGAAATGTTACTGGGTTGTACATTAACAATATCATCAATAATATCACCATTACAAATATATTTTGACTGCTCAACGTGGTCTTTTCAATGACCATACACTCCCCCTTTACCAAAATTTACATATATTGACACAACAATGTTATTAGTTAGAGGATTTACAATCTATAAGCTTTGATTTGTTCATTGTACCTGAAAAAATGCATGATTCACTTTTTCAATCTAACTTCTATCTCTTTTGATTAGTAACATAAACATAAGCAAAATAACCAAAAACTTTGAAATGATTAACATTAGTATTTTTCTCATACCAAGATTCATAAATAGTCATCCTATTAAGGGCACTAGTAGGACTCTAATTGAGAACATACACTATTGAAGTAACTGCATCAACCCAAAAGAGTTTCTCAATCCCATGGTTTGTAACATACTCCATGCCATTTCAACCATTGTATGGTTATTCCTTTTAGCTACACCATTTTGTTGAGTTTTGTTAGTGGTGAGTTATCTTTTGCTGCAATTCATATTAATAATCCATAAAAGCTCTCAAACAAAATTGTCCTCCATGATTAGTCCTTAAGCACTTTATTTTTCAACCACTTTCATTAACCACGAGGGCTTTAAGTTGTTTGAATGTATCAAAGGATTCATCTTTGTGCTTCAAAAAACAATTTCAACACTTTTGTGAATAATAATCAATAAATATAATGAAATAATATGACTTACCCCAACTTTTTGTTTTGCATAGGACCACAAATATTAGATTGAATAGCTGAAATGAATAATGGGCCCTCCATTGAATACCTTTTTCAAATTTTATTTTGCATGTTTGACTTTAGAACACCCTTCACAAACCTCATTTTGCTCTTCAACCTTAGGGAAACCATAAACTAATTCATTTCATGTTAGTAGTTTCAAACTATAATAATTCAAGTTTCCATACCTGAGATGACACAACCAACTTTTGTTTTCAAATGCCATATTGGAAAGATTGTTGCTATGTTCTCCAAACTTCAATTGGAACATTCTATTCTTTGACATAGACACAACTATAACAACCTTATTTCCATAATTCTTATCATAGATTGTACATTATTTATTATCCAATACTCCTTTGTAGTTTTTTCTCACAATTTTCAAACACTCAATAAATTATGTTTTAACTATGGAGTGTAATAAATATTATTAAGATATTTCCTACCTTCTTTAGTATTCAACTCGATAGCTCATTTTTCTACAATCTCCAAGGATTTGTCATCACCAAGCTTGATATTGGATTTGAAACTTTCATCCATTTTTGAAAAAATCTCATTATTCCCAAACATGCAGTTAGAGCAACCTAAATGTATATACCAAACTTCTTTAGAACAATTTTTAGCTTTTTCATAAGATAAGCATAAATTGTCTGGAGAATCCTCCTTGTCCTCATGAGTATAATTTGCAATTTTGGTGTTATTACCTACTTTTAATCAGCATTCCATTTTAAAGTTACCATGAATGTTACAATGATAACATTGGATGTTTCTCTTATCAAATTTGCCTCTACCTCTTCCTCTTGCACCACTACCTCTATTTCATCTTGATAATTCTTATTCCTATCTTCGCCTTGTCCTTGGTTGCTTTTACTACTGGTACCTTCATTCTTTGTGATTTTCAATTTTGAGGAAAAAGCTTTCTCATTACTTTTTCCAAATGAGTGTCTTTCTTCATGAGACATATAAGATATCCAATTAAGTAATCAAACTCGAGAGTAGTGAACTTTTTAATTTTCTCAATGATTATTGCAACATGATTCCACATTGGTGTTAGAGATCTCAACACCTTTTTAACCACAACCTCTTTGTTCATAATTTCTCCAAGATTAGCCATTGTATTGACCACATTATTTTCTCTTACACAATACTCACTCACAATCTCAACTTCTTGCATCTTCAAATTATCAATTTTTCTCTTGAATGTCTATAACTTAACAACTTTGACTTGATAATTGCCTTGTTAAGCTTCATGTAGAGTCTTTCAGCCATCCATGGCTATTTTTGCACCTCTAATTCTCATAAATAATCTCTTATCTAGAGTTATTGGAATATGAAATGAGATTTGAGCATTCTTCTTTTTGTCTCCTTCTTAGTTGCTCTATCTGGTCCAATTAGTTGTCTCTTCATACCTTGTTTCTAGAATGTCCCATAAGTATTTCCCTATTTAAAAAGTCGTCATTTTGATGATCCAATCATCATGTAATCATTTCCATTAAATTTTGGAATGAGCAAAGAGTTAATGTTTGACATGAAAAATTGTTAGAGAGATATCAACTGCAAAATCTATAACCCAAAAACAATCTCCTACTTTGATACCAAACGAAGGCTTCGAAACTAATTTTGCTAAAATTACTTATAACAACAGAAAAAGAAAAACAACTTATAGCCACCATTCAAATTTGATCAAACAGATATGGAGGAAATAGAATAATCATACGCTGCAAATATTAAATAAAATGTGTTGATTGCAAACTATGCACATATTGTTTTATTGTCTTCTGCTTCTCATTACAAAATAGTATACGTTGTGATTCTTTTATAAAATCTGTGTCCTAAAAAAGACCATTGATAAAAATAGAATTAAACTTTAACTTTGTTTTTTTTTTTTCCTTTTATCATACATTATGCATGAGCGACGCATTATCCACCCAAAAAAACAAAACTAAAACTCCTAAATTAAGATACCTAAATAGCTATCAGTGAACTGTACATGATCAACATCAATTATTTAACAAAAGGGTTCACTCTGAGAATGTCTTTCATCTTAGATGTCTTGTTTGCGAAATGCAATTACAAATTTCTTATTACTTATTATATATTATGTTTGAATATAAAATATTTTTTTCACAAAAAACCCTCGACAATCCAAAAGGTGTGTGGGGACATAGATAAAGCAATTTCTGAAGTCGTTATGACAAAAGTGAGGAAGATAAGCACTCAGAACTCAAAGTGGATGAGTTGGGACGAAGTGATGTTAAAAAATTGGATCCACCTAGAACCGATTTCCAATGGATCGGAAGCACATGCTTGCATTCAGAAAGTGGATCGAAATCTCATTAAATGGAGTCCCCCAAAATAGCCTTATGTCAAATTGAATTTCAATGGTGCATGTCAAGGCAATCCGGGTTTGTCAAGTATAGGTTGTGTCATTAGAAATCACGAGGGGAAGCTGATGGTGGCAAAGTCTTCAAAAATTCAACAAGGAACCAACAACGAAGCCAAGGCATGGGCGCTCCTCCATGGATTACAATTGGCCATAGCTCATAACTTTAGAACACTATGGATAGTGGGAGACTCTCTAAACACCATCAGAGCGCTCAAATCTAAGAAAACAGAGAACTAGAAGGTAGATTATATTCTAGGGCAGGTGCTGGAATTGATGAAAAGTTAGAGAATTTATAGGTATCTCATCGCTATAGAGAAGAGAACAAAGTGGCAGCCACACTGGCAAATAGAGCTATAGATCAAACCCAGGACTTTTTAACCTAGGCAAGGAAAAGTGCCTAGTCAATTGATGACCTGGATCAGAGATCAAACATAAAACATCTAAAGTACACTTGATCAAACATCCTAGGGGATATTTTCCATCAATATTAATCCACAAAGAAAGGTGAACAACTAGATTAAGAAGGTGGCAGAAAGGACAATCTGCAGGGCTAGGATAGCCGTATAAGATCTCAATGGTAAAGAGACTTGGGGCCGATGGATTGTCTACTTCATTTATTGGAATCAAATGCAACTTCTTCACACGAAGATCTCTTTTAAAGAACAGGGAAGGAGATGGATGCTCAAAATGGGAGAGGACATCAGGCATTAATGGTAAGCTCTTGAAGCACGAACAAAGATTTCTCCCCACCCGCAATCAATAGATATTGTTTCCTCCAAGGCAAGGAAAAGTGCCTAGTCAATTAATGACCTGGATTAGAGAGGACACTTAAACATCTAAAGTACACTCGATCAGACATCCTGGGGTAGATTTTCCATGAATATTAACCCACACAGAAAGGTGAACGACTAGATTAAGAAGGTGGCGGAAAGGAAAATCATATGAATGTAGGGCTAGGATAGACATATAAGATCTCAACGGTAAAGAGACTCGGGGTAGATGGATTTTCAACCTTCATTTAATGGAACTAAATGGGGCTTCTTCACAGTGCGGAGATCTCTTTTAAAGCATAGGGAAGGAGACAGATGCTTGAAATAGGAGAGGACGTCGAGCATTAATGGTAAGCTCTTAAAGTACGAACAGAGATTTCTCCCCACTTGCAATCAACAAATAGTGTTTCCTCCAATTCTGAAAAGGGATCAACACATCAAATCAGATAGCTATTTGCACGAAGGAGATCCAACGATCCTTATTCTCTGTAAGAAAGACCAGCTGGATGGTAGCTGAACTAGTCACTCAAATTTAATAGGATAGTTCTCAACAAAGCTTCATAATGCCACGATGTCATGAAAAGGATAGGTTGAAAAAAAGGAAGGGAAAAGTAGAATGGAGGTGTTAATTGACATACGAGCCAAATCAGTAAAGGATCCCTTTCATTTATAATACATCCCAGAATTAGTTACTAGATGACGCCTTCCCAGGGATGAAAAGACTGCCTCGGAGATAGAAAGAACAATCTAATATTTATATTTATATCCTCTATATGATACAAACCTTGTGAATCAAAATCAATCACCTTGCCGCAATACATATTTTTTTGGCTTTCTATTTCCTTCTTGTAGGTAACGCTGATGGGGAACGACAAAACCAATCAATGCCTTCTTTTCCCAGTTATGTCGTGGGAGCCAGAGATCAAAGGGAGAATGAGAATAATGGATCCAAACCAAATTGTTGACTCCGACTGCACGATGGTTCAGTTCACAGTTCAAAATATCTGTGGACAAAAATGGCTTCAAGGATGGGCAGATAGGATTCTGCACTAGTCGGACATAGTTTCCACACTCCTGTCAAACATAATGGATATCGTCCACGATGGGCATTATGTGAATGCAATTGCAACGGGGCTGATTTTTTATTACCTTTACAGTTTGGAGCGGTGGAGATCGACATTGCAGGGTTACGACTTAATGAAGGGGGAAGCCATGGTGGGAGGCCTCTTCCCAATACAATCTCTTAGATCATATTCAACAGTTGAATGCGTCTACAAAGCGATGCAGAAAGGACTAAGTTGCGGGTGCATAAGTGATCTTGACAAGGCTCTCCATGGTCATACTCACAATTTCTCAAAATAGATGACAGCTAGATGCAGGGACGTCTTCACGTCAATTCACTTCCTCAAGATGTATGTCCCTGATTGGGCCCCTCACCTCCCCAAGGCGATTGCAAATGATGATGAGGTACATGTCCCGGACGGAGAGAATGAGCCAGAAAGCCCAACCGTGCCGACTACGACTGGGATGACCTTCATCGAGCTGATGGACGAACAGGGAGATACCCATGGGACAAGGGTGAGGGAGAGGGAGAGGGAGAACATGTAAGTGGGGGGTGTGGTTTCTTTCTCCCCACTCCACTAGTACCTCGGGGGTATGTTGTGTTCTTCTATTTTGTTTTTCTGTTGTTAAAATATGCATATGATAAGTTTTTAAGATGTTAGAAAATTTGATCAAAGCCATATAGGGCCTAATATGTAAGCATTTTTTGATATGATAGTCAAGATTAGGGCGGACACTGGATGGTATCCATCCTTTTATGTAATCAGATATATTATAATTAATATAAGTCTAGGTGGTTATCCACCTTTTTATTTAAAATAAATTAAAATAATAATTTGTTCAGAAATTTACTATAATAATAACAATATATACTTAAAAAAATATTAATGATATATATTTAGTGCCGATATGTTCTTTATTAAACGACATATCAAGCAATTTAAGAAAATTATTTTACTGTAAGATAGAATGAAAGAATTTGTGGAACAGTGATAAGTGCTATGATCTTCGCAAAATAAATTTCAATATACTCTTCTCTTAAATTTATACTCCCCATAGCGGTTCCCACAACAGCATTGGATCGACATCCTCACACATAGTATATTCATTTTGTTGTGAAGAGGTAGCTAAAACATGTTCAGCTTCAAGAGATCCAATTGTGAGAAGAGATACAAGCTTTTCATACGTAAAATGCATATTCAGGATCTCTTCTTGCTTGGCTGCCAACTGTGATTCCAGGTCGGCAATCCGCTTCTGCAGTTGATGGGTTGCTCTTGCACAGCCATAAACAGGGTCCTCCACTCTGGCTGTTGCTTCATACACCAAACTATTTACTGCATCTGCTCTTTCCTCAACTTTAACATCCTATTACAAGACCACATCAAAACCATGAATTCCATTAACCACCAATTCAAAACCAGAACACCATACTCTCTGTTTTATTCTATAGCAAAAAATTGTAGCGAATAGTAAATATTAGGACATGTATGGTATGGGATTATTTTAAAAATTGGACAAAAGCAGCCAAACTAGTACGTTTCACAGATATCAACTTTCTGTGAACTCTTTTATAGAGTAGACTTCGAATATGGAAAGGAACTGTGCATTCAAAAAATTGAAAAAATAATGATAAACGAAAATAGTATAATTTTATAAAAATTAAATTACAAATAGAAAAATACTAAATTTAATGTGAATCGTATGAATACAAAGTTACATGTATTACATGTTAGAATTAAATGTCCAAAACTTGAACTAGCAACAGCATGTCTGAGTGTTGATGCATTATTTATATACACTTCCCAATAGTTAGTAAACTAGTCAATGAGAAGCAATAATTTTTGTCCTAAATTATCTGACCTAAATAACGTGAAGTACTGATTGAAGCTAAAAACATACAACCTTTAATATTTTGTGGTGAAACCATTGAAGTGTTCCTAAATATCACATGTAAAAGAAATTTATATAAGTTCTGTTTGCCTTTTCCCCTAAAATTCTTTTACCCAAATCTCTACTATTTCTGGTATTATAAAAACAAAACCATAAGAATGCAAACTCAGATAATTTGAAGTAATGAAAGTGATTTCATCTGATATCTGAAAGCTTAGAAATTGAGCACTGTTAGGTTACGTTACTTTGAGCATTTTGACAATATGGTTGATTCCATACACTTTCTGCACGATTGTAAACCTGTGCCGGTCGTCCCAAGGAAAATACGGAGCCAGAAAACATTCGTCTGAGCATTTTTTGCGTTGTGATCGACAAGCTGCGCAGGCTTTGGGGGCCATCTTTATTTTTACCATGCCAGTAGATCGCGTCACTTCTATTTATAAAAAATGGAAGGAAGGCTTCCTTGCCTTAGAGTTACGATTGGAACAGTGAACTAATTACAGCACGTAATCAGATGGAGTGCTTTTTCACGTTTTTCTTTCTTTGTCCTACACAGCTCTCATTAAAAATAAGAGACTAACCAAAAAAATTATTAAAATTCATCGTGGAAGATCCAAAATTAAAAAGTGAATGTCGCTCATCATAAACAGCATCTATTAAAAATTTGTATATTATTATCATGGGCTACCATTAAATCTTGTAGATATTATTAAAAACAAACACTCATTCATTTGATTACACGAACCGTCATTTGACAGCACGCTCTCCTTAAACATGTAATAATACTAAGATTTGCATACTCAAAATTTAAACATGGTGTATTACAGGAGATTTGAATACCAAAGACTTAAACATGTAAAGCGTTGCGGTATAATGATTAAGATTTCCTTCAATCTGCCGTATCTGATTAAGGTTTCTTTCTATCTGTCTTATCTGATTAAGGTTTCTTTCTGGGTGTCATATCTTCATGAAATAGTGAAACCAAACCTTGAACTAAGCTTATGCAGGCTCCAAAACATGGTTGGTCATGCAACTTGCAACTTTATATAGACAATGAACTACTAATATAACCCTACAACAACATAAAAACATGAATACTGTTTTGTTGGGGGTGCACATACCTCTATTACGTGAAAATAAAGGTTGTCAAATCCAACCATTCTTTTTAGATAACCTCAAATGAGCACAAAAACACATCTTACAAACCATGAACTAGACTTGTGTAGGTTGAAAAACATAATGTGTAGTTCAATATGAAACTTTATATATACAGTGAAATCCTAACATAACCCTACAACAACATAAAATTGGGAATACAAGTTTTTTGTTGTAGTGCACATACCTCTATTACATGAAGAGAAAGGTTGTGAAATCCAACCATCTCTTTGAAAAAACCTCAAATGACCACAAAAAACATCTTACAAACCATGAACTAAACTTGTGCAGCTTGAGAAACACAATGGATAGTTCAAGCTGTAACTTTATATATATAGTTAAATCTTAACGTACCAAATGAAATGTAATTATTTAAGTACAACCCTGACACAACATAAAATTAGGACACATTGGTTCAAGTACACATATCTCTATTACATGAATAGAAAGGTTGTGAAATCCACTGATGCTTTTGATAAATTTGAATGACCAATTATGTTCTTCCATTGCTACCACCAACCTCAAATCAATAACATATTTAAATCTATTGAAAATATTATGAATCAATATGTGAGTCAACTAGGAGAGGCATAAGTTTGAAACACATCTTACAAAACTTGAACTAAACTTGTGCAAGCTCGAAAACACAATGTGTCATGTAACTTGCAACTCTATATATACAGTGAAATCCTAACACAACACTATAACAACATAAAATCAAGAATACTATTTTGTTGGGGTGCACATACCTTTGTTACGTGAACATAAAGGTTGTCAAATCCAACCATTCCTTTGAGATATCCTCAAATGAGCACAAAAGCACATCTAACGAACAATGAACTAAGCTTGTGCATGTTGAAAAACATAATGTGTAGTTCAACCTACAAATTTATATATACAATGAAATCCTAATGCAACCCTACAACAACATAAAATTAGAAATATATTTTTTCTAGAGTGCACATACCTCTATTACGTAAAGAGAAAGGTTTTGAAATCAAGCCATTCCTTTGAGATAACCTCAAATGACCACAAAAACACATCTTACAAACCATAAAATAAACTTGTGTAGCTTTAAAAAAACAATGTGTAGTTCATGCCACAACTTTATATATATTGTGAAATCCTACCATACCAAATGAAATGTAATTATTTATACATAAGCCTAAAACAACATAAAATTGGGAAGACACATTGGCTCAGGTACACATACCTTTGTTACATGAAAAACAACGTTGTGAAATCCACCAATGCCTTTGGAATAACGTCGAATGACTAATTATGTCCTTCCCTTGCAGCCACAAACCTCAAATAAATAACACGTTGTTTAAATCTGTTGAAAACATTATGAATCAGTGTGTGAGTAACTAGGAGAGGCATAAGTTTGAAACACATCTTACGAACCTTGAACTAAACTTATGTACAGTCAAAAACATAGTGTGTCGTGCAACCTACAACTTTATATATACAATGAAATCCTAACACAACCCTACAACAACTTAAAATCATGAATAACATTTTGTTGTAGTGCACATACCTTTGTTACGTGAAGATAAAGGTTGTCAAATTCAACCATTCCTTTTAGATAACCTCAAATAAGCACAAAGCCTTATCTTAAAAACCATGAACTAAACTTGTGCAAGTTGAAAAACATAATGTTTTGTTCAACCTGCAACTTTATATATACAATGAAATCCTAACACAACACTACAACATAAAATAGGAAATACAATTTTGTTGGAGTACACATACCTCTACTCTGTGAAGAGAGCTGTTGTGAAATCTAACCATTCCTTTGAGATAACATCAAATGACCACAAAAACACATCTTACAAAGCATGAACTAAACTTGTGCAGCTTGAAAAACATAATTTGCAATTCAAGCTGCAACTTTATATATAGAGTGAAATTGTAAGATACCAAATGAAATATAATTATTTATGCACAAGCCTGAAATAACATAAAATTGGGAAGACACATTGGTTTGTGTGTACACATATCTCTATTTCATAAAAAGAAAGGTTGTGAAATCAACCAATGTCTTTGGGATAACCTTGAATGACCAACTATGTCCTTCCATTGTTGCAACCTTCTTCAAATTAATAACACGTTTAAACTTGTAGAAACATTATGAATCATTGTGTGATTCAACTAGGAGAGGCATAAGTTTGAAACACATCTTATGAACCTTGAACTAAACTTGTGCAGGTCGGAAAACATAGTGTATCAGGCAACCTCCAACTTTATATATACAATGAAATATTAGCACAACCCTACAACAACATAAAATTTAGAACACTATTTTGTTGTGCTGTACATACCTCTAATACATGAAGATAAAGGTTGTCAAATCAAACCATTCCTTTGAGATAACCTCAAATGAGCTCAAAAACACATCTTACGAACCATGAACTAAACTTGTGTAGGTTGAAAAATACAATGTGTAGTCCATCCACAACTTTATATATACAATTAAATCCCAACACGACCCTACAACAAAATAAAATCAAGAAAACACTTTTGTTGGAGTACACATACCTCTGTTATGTGAAGAGAAAGGTTGTGAACTCCAACCATTCCTTTGAGATAATTTCAAATGACCACAATAGGACAATATTACAAACCATGAACTAAACTTGTGTATCTTGAAGAAACATAATGTGTAGTTCAAGACGCAACTTTATATGCACTATAATCCTACTTTACCAAATGAAATGTTATTATTTAGCACAAGCCTGAAACAACATAAAATTGGGAATATGCATTAGTTCAGGTACACATATCTCTGTTACGTGAAGAGAAAGGTTGTGAAATCTATTGATGCTTTTGGGATAACCTTGAATAACTAATTATGTCCTTCCATTCCTACCACCAATCTCAAGTCAATAACACGTTGTTTAAATCTATTGAAAACATTATGATGAGTATATGAGTCAACTTGGAGAGGCATAAGTTTGAAACACATCTTACAAACCTTGAACTAAACTTGTGCAAGCTGAAAAACATGGTGTCATGAAACCATCAACTTTTTATATATAATGAAATCCTAAAACAATCCTCCAACAACATAAAATTAGGCATATCATTTTGTTTGGTTGAACATATCTCTGTTATGTTAAGATAAAGGTTGTCAAATCCAACCATTCCTTTGAGATGATCTCAAATGAGCACAAAAACATATCTTACAAACCATGAACTAAACTTGTGCAAGTTGCTAAAACATAATGTGCAATTCAACCTACAACTTTATATATACAATGAAATCTTAACACAACCCTACAACAACATAAAATTAGGAATACACTATTGTTAGAGTGTACATATCTCTATTACATGAAGAGAAAGGTTGTGAAATCCAACCATTCCTTTGAGATAACCTCAAATGACCACAAAAGCACATCTTACAAACCATGAACTAAACTTGTGCAGCTTGTAAAACATAATGTGTGGTTCAAGCCCCAACTATATATATACCACAAAAACACATCTTACAAACCATGAACTAAACTTGTGCAACTTGTAAAACATAATGTGTGGTTCAAGCCACAACTATATATATATATATAGTGAAATCCTAACATGCCAAATGAAATGCAGTTATTTATGTACAAGCTTGAAACTATTGAAAATGGTAGAGCAAACAAATATATTAAACCATTGCACAGAAATATCAGAAATATAGAATAATATATTAATGTGTTTGAATCATGTTGCAATACAATTCAATAGCTTTTTAAAGCCTTATTATTCTCGTATATAACTTCTTATGGGAAATAACTTCTTAACTTCCCAAAACTAATTTATTACTAACATTTATCTAACTATTGCTTTATTTAACTAACAATGTAATACTATATGACTATTATTCCAACATTCCCCCCCTTATTACATTGTTCCTGCAATAGTACCAAAGGACCCCCCCTTAATGCTAAAATACTCAACAAAAGTGATTACATAGTATGAATACATATTTTATAGAAGATATTCTCCCAAAGTACAAATCTTGAACCAAGCGGGGCTCCATCATGTTGTCTCATCTACCCTCGGAAAGGTGTAGCTTCAAGCTGTGTTCTTGAGCTCTTAGTCCCAGGTTCTCAAATCATAGAGTCTTGAATTATTCGATAATCAACCCTAAAAGATACGACAGATCTCTGCCATTGTCTAGTGACCACGAAAGGGTATAATTCAAAATCATATACACTTTGAAGCTCGCTAGACAACAATCCATATTGAGCTCAACACTAAATCCCAAATCTGTCTCCAGAACAAAATCTTCACAAAACATACATTCTTCAAATCCGTCAGCATCAACAAGGAAAAGTATAACAACCAAAACCAAAAATGCTTCTCATGCAAAGCATCATCTCAAAGCGAGAAGCTAACTTGAGATGATGGAAAATCCTCCATCCTCCAATGCTACCTGCCTCCAATTTGACCTTGTTACACTTTAACCAACTGATGTCTTGGATGAGTCTTTGGAGGCCTCATCAGGAATAGAAAACATGTCCTTGAAAGCATAAGTGATCTTTGACATATGTGCATTCATGATTAAAAAATAATAATGTCAATTTGAACCAATGATAGACCCATACACTAATCAACCTTATATCTCCAAGATAATTTTCCTTATCACTCCAATCCATACAATTTTATTTCAATATTTAGCCCATAATAGTATTCTCATCATATTTACACATCCAAAAACTTCAATATTCTTTAGATATTTTGAGAAAAAATTCACTACTTATCTCTCCTTTTTTAAAAACTTTTCTCCAAAATAACTTGTAAATTTCTCCCTTAAAAACTTTTTCCCTTAAAAGTTAAAAACTTTTTCCCTTAAAAACTTTTTTAACTTTCTCCATACAAATTTTTCACATGGCCTTCATATTTTTTAATATTATTTAACTTTCTCCATAAAAACTTTTCTGGATGGATTTCTTTTTAAGACTTCATTTGTTTTATATCTCTTGGCTGCATATTAATCTCTTTGGATGCTTCTTCAAATATGCATTAGATGATTCTAAAATTAAATTTACAAATTTCAATTACTGAGATTTCTAATATATCTGCATACCTCAATCATCAAATGGATAATACAGATTTCAACACCAATAATTCCATCAGCAATTGTCTCAATCTTTCATATGGTTGAACATTCAATGGACTTCCAAGCCATTATTCAAACTTCAACATCCACACTTCCTTAACCATTCTTCACACATTTGCCATCACACATTTCTCTTCAATGCTTCAAAATATATTTCAGCACTCAAAACAATTACTCAATATTCAGGCAATTTTAGCATATTCAAATGCCAAACTTATGCTCTAAACTGCTCATGAAATATTGTCAAATTCTTTAAAACGTTTATGGGTTTTATGTTCCTATTCTTCTACTTTCCAAAACATTTTGAATGTTGAAATTTCATTGAGAAATGAAAAAGATATTGAATTTTTACTGAACTGTTATCAAAACAACATACCAATAGATAATTAAAATGCCTCTTTCATATTATTTATGCCTTTGCTCCATGCCTTACACCTAGAAAGCTTCATAAAATAGAGGATCTTCAAGCCCCATTCAATTACAGTGAAAATCTTCTTTCATATCCACCATTGCCTAATTAAAAATATTCTTGACAACACAATCTCAGCACATAGACACATGAATCAACAATGCTCTGATACCATATTGAAAATGGTAGAGCAAACAAATATATTAAACCATTGCACAGAAATATTAGAAATATAGAATAATATATTAATGTGTTCGAATCATGTTGCAATACAATTCATTGGCTTTTTAAAGCCTTATTATTCCCGTATGTAACTTCTTATAGGAAATAACTTCCTAAGTTCCCAAAACTAATTTATTACTAACATTTATTTAACTATTGCTTTATTTAACTAACAATGTAATACTATATGACTATTATGCCAACAAAAACAACATAAAATTGGGAAGACACATTTGTTTGGGTACACACATCTCAGTTACATGAGGAGAAAGGTTGTGAAATCCACCAATGCCTTTGGTATAACCTTGAATGACCAATTATGTCCTTCCATTGTTGCCACCAACCTCAAATCAGTAACACATTGTTTAAATCCATTGAAAACATTATGAATCAATATGTGAGTCAACTAGGAGAGGCATAAGTTTGAAACACATCTTACAAACCATAAAATAAACTTGTGTAGGCTAGAAAACATAGTGTGTCCTACAATGTGTAACCTTATATATATAATGAAATCCCAACACAACCCTGTAAAAACAAAAATTGGGAACACCATTTTGTTGGGGTGCACATACCTCTTTTATGTGAAGATCAAGGTTGTCAAATCCAACCATTCCTTGGAGATAACCTTAAATGAGCAAAAAACACATCTTACGAACATTGAAGTAAACTTGTGTAGGTTGAAAAACACAATGTACAATTCAACCAACAACTTTATATGTAATAAGAAGAAAAATGCTTGATTGATATTATTCGATGAACTATACAAGCATTTATACAAGAGAAATACAGTTAATAAAACTTTAACTATATTGTAACTACATAACTGTTGTCTAAACTATTGGATTCTAGGACAACATTTAGAGGGGGGTGAATCAGTGTTGTATAAATTTTGAAACCTTTTTATATTTCTTAACTTTCAAGACACAAAGAGAAAGTCATCAATGATTTGTTACACATATGCACATAACTCAGAATGAAAGGAGTGAACAAAAAAAAACTCATGACCAAAATATTAACATACACACATAGAGATGAAAACAACATGAATCACGAAACAAGATTTTGTATGAGTGGAAAACCATCCTAGGGTAGAAAAACCACTCCAAAACTGCCTCACTAGCTTAACTAAAAAACATGCCTCACTAGCTACATATAGGTCTCACTGACCAGGCAAGCCTCACTGGATACAATATGTGTCTCATTGACAAATGTAAGGTCTCACTGACCTACAAGCCTCACAGGCATATTGTACCTCACTGGCAAACACAATCACCATTAGAAGAGATAAACAAAATTAGAGGGTTACTCTATTTCCATTCAATTCATTATTCCATCTCTGCATAATACAAACTTGTTCAATCAAAATAGATTTCTCTGTGTATGTCTTCAAATGACATCTGATGCACAATCAATTCACCTGATCCAATGTATCTCTGTGCAAAAAATTGCATATTGTCTTGACATGGTTCAATTTGTAAATTTGTGGCATAATGTCTTCATCCTTATTTGATTCAATCCTGCATAAACATAATCTCATCTATATTTTTAAAATATGTCTTTATCACTACATTTTGATTCACACAATCATTTATATGTATCATCAAATTATCTTCATCATTGATCTGCACAACAACTACCCTCAAATAATGCATATGTAAAACCATTATAAATGAGATGACCTTTCTCTTATAGTTCTTCAAATTTTCATCTACTCCATTTCAAGAATAAAATAATTCTATATAAAAATAATGTCTTTTGTTTGCTGCAAATAAATCTCTTCATATTCCATTTTCCACAAAAACCTTCAATCTACAAAAATAATAGTTAGAAATCATATTTATTTTTGCATAAATAATATCTCAAAAAATCCTTTCATATTCTTCTTCAAAAAGATCATCTCCACCATCTAAAAAATAACCCTTGATATCAAACCCCATTCATCTTCTGAGCCCTCTTACAATTTCATATTTAATTTTCCCTACGGTATATAATTTTTTATATCTTCCATATACAAATCCTCTTTGTAACCAAAAATTCTCAAACAAAAATAAATATTCTTCATAATCCTTATATCTTCTCTACAAATTGCCTTTCTATGACTTCTCCAAAAAATCATTTAACTCCTCAAAAAAATCTTCATTTATCTCCTTTAAAAATCTTCCAAAAAGAGTCCTTAAAAAATCTCCTTAAAAATCTCATAGGAAGATGCCTTTTAGAAGGCCAATAAAGTAGGAGATGAAAAGTTTCTAATTTTAAGAATAAACCCATTTATGGCTTATCACATTTCATTCAAAAAAAGGCCTTCCAAACTTTATGAAACACATTCAAACCAAAAATATGCGATGCATTTTATAAAAACAAAACCTCCATTAAATATCTTTGAATATATTTCAATGCTCCCCTAAAATATATTCGATGCTCATGAAAATCATTCTAACTTTAAAACAAAGAAAAGTCAAAAATTCACAAATATCATCTCCACTTTATAAATCATGCCCTTCTTAAAATCATTCGATAGCCTTTTTCCCACTCGAGCTCTTTATAAGGTTATCGATGTAGATGGGAGACTAGGTGAAAGGGGCCAGTTTTTCTTGACATTAGAACCCTTAAGAAGTGACTAAAGGCCCTTCGACCTACTATCTCAGGTCAACTTCATTTAAGATAGAGTGCTTATCAATAGTGATAGTTAGAATAGATTTAAACTTATCTTTTAAACAAAGCACTTAAAGACCTTGAGATAAAATTGTTTCAATACCAATGATATCAAGACACTAAATAAGCTCACTGTTATTGCAAACTGAGTAGATCAGAATAATAATGATGATACTATCACTATAATACCAAGAATGAGTTAAGGTGAATTCTTGTGAACTCCATTTATTGACACCATCACTGTGATCATAACAATCTTCAATCTGACATAATTTGATGAAGTAGAACCATCAACATTACCATGCAACCTTGAGTGTGAGAGAACAATCATCTTTTATTTGACCATGACCTTCTAAGCATCTGAACCCTTTCATGTGACGCAAGAAGATGATCATAACATGAAACAAGATCATAACCAACTCCACACAACATAGATCCTCTGGCCAACACAACTCAACTCAACTCAGTACTGATCCTCTGACCAACACAAACAAGTCAGCATTTCCTGACTTAGCCATGAAGCAACATATCAATATGAAGTATATTAAGCCCAACATGAAACAAACCATGATCATCAACCATCCAATTAATGAACAAAGAAGATCTACTTATTTGTAACAACATCATGCATATGAATCATGTGAACTCCTATATGATCAATATCAACACCTTGCAAACCTGCAACACCTTTTGACATCAATGACAATCAACTCAAACACCTTTTTGACATCAATGACAATTTACCTTCATCATAAACTAAGTGGTTGGTTACTTATTAAACAATGTAATATAAAATGTTATGCTAACATTCCCCCCTTATTGTATTTTTCCTGCAATAGTACCAAGGGACCCCCCTTGAATGCTAATATACTCAACAAAGCTAATTACATAATATGAATACATATTTTATAGAAGATCTTCTCCCAAAGAAGAAATCCTGAACTAAGCGAGGCTCCATCATGCTATCTCATCTACCCTCAAAAAGGCGTAGCTTCGAGCTGTGTTCTTGAGCTCTTTAGTCCTAAACTCTCAAATCACAGTCTTGAATTATTCGACAATAATCCCTAAGAGATGCGATAGATCTCTATCATTGTCTAGTGACCGTGAAAGGGTATAATTCTTGATCATATACTCTGAAGCTCACTAGACAACAATCTATATTGAGCTGAACACCAAATCCCAAACTTGTCTCCAAAACAAAATCTTCATAAAACATACATTCTTCAAATCAGTCAACATCAACAAAGAAAAGCAAAACAACCAAAACTAAAAATGCTTCTCATGCAAAGCATCATCTCAAAGTGAGAAGCTAACTTGAGATGATAGAAAATCCTCCATCCTCCAATGCCACCTACCTCCAATATGACCCTGTTACACTTTAACCAACTGATGTCTTGGATGAGTCTTTGGAGGCCTCATCAGGAATAGAAAAGATGTCCCTGAAAGCATAAGTGATCTTTGACATATGTGTATTCATGATTAAAAGATGATAATGTCAACTTGAACCAATGATAGACCCATACACTAATCAACCTTATATCTCCAAGATATTATTAAACATTCATCAAATTAAGCCTTCAACAATTTTTACCTTTTAGTACAAATAAAATATAAAAAATCTAGAATTTCACAACCACCTTCGTTATATTTGACCATAACAAAATTATCACACTTTCTCAAAATTTAAGATCCCTCTTTGAATTTCTGACCACCACTTTAAAATATTCACATGCCACTTCAAAATAGAAACCAAAAGCAACTTTTTCTTACCTTATATCTTCACACTTCCAAATAATTGCCTTTCTCTAAAACTTTCTTTTGATCTGATTTTAAACCTAAATAATTCTTCAATCTTAAAATCTTTGTGCACATAATCTCCTCAAAAGCAATGAATATATGAAGTATAGAATCTCTAATCAAATTTTGACCTTTAATCTGCTAATGGTTACCCAAAATCACCAATAGCAAAAGCAGGAGTAATGGAAGTAGACCCAAGTGCAGATCGAACCATTTATATAAATGATTGCCCATGTAGTGTTGTTTGTGAATCAACAAGAAGGATGCTTCTTAAAGCACCATTTCTGATAACTGGAAAATCTTAAAAACAAATATCAAAACCTTCAAATAGATTTTAATCCTTTGATAAATAAATCTATGTTCCATGTTCCAACAAACAAGCCTCATCAAATCTTCAACTCTTCATAGGATTGTTCATGCCATTGCAAACGCCAAACACTTCTATCTCTGTAGATATTTCATGCAGCATTGTGCATTTCTTCTTTACCTTCAAAAGATATGGTGGAACATATAATATTAAAATCTTCACACTTTAGTAGATGTAAGTGGGCAAAGGCTTCTTCGCACATTTCAAAGGTTTTCACTCTCCAACAAACTTGCAACTTATAGAAACAAAATGTAGTCATGCCTCTGTATTTAAATGCCTTTACACAAACAATTTCCTATAGGCACAACAAATGCGCTACAAGAGATTATGAAAAAGCATTTGGCAGATCAATGCTATCTCCATGTTTTTCTATCAAATGGATGCAACAGACTAAATCGTGCCTTCCTCACATTGTAGAAGCTCTGATACCATTTAATAAGAAGTAAAATGCTTGATTGATATTATTCGATGAACTATACAAGCATTTATACAAGAGAAATACAGTTAATAAAACTGTAACTATATAACTGCTGTCTAAACTAAGCGGTTGGTTACTTATTAAACAATGTAATATAAAATGTAATGCTAGCAATATGTACAATGAAATCCTAACACAACCCTACAACAACATAAAATTTTGAATTCACTTTTGTTGGGATGCACATACTTTTGTTAGGTGAAGAGAAAGCTTGTGAAATCCAATCATGCCTTTTAGATAACCTCAAATGACCACAAAAACACATCTTACAAATCATCAACTAAACTTGTGCATCTTGAAAAATACAATGTGTAGTTCAAGCCACAACTATATATTTACAATGAAATCCTAACATACCAAATAAAATGTAATTATTTTTGCACAAGCCTGAGACAACATAAAATTGGGAAGACACATTGGTTGGGGCACACATATCTCTATTACGTAAAGAAAAAAGTTGTGAAATCCATCACTGCCTTTGGGATAACCTCGAATGACAAATTATGTCCTTCCATTACTGCCACCAACCTCAAATAAATACGACATT
The DNA here is from genome assembly GCA_027924645.1 of Cunninghamia lanceolata. Taxonomy (NCBI): domain Eukaryota; kingdom Viridiplantae; phylum Streptophyta; class Pinopsida; order Cupressales; family Cupressaceae; genus Cunninghamia; species Cunninghamia lanceolata. The sequence continues at coordinate 4,623,042 of BSBN01000798.1, forward strand.
ATTTAAACTTTTTGAAAAAATTATGAATCAAGATGTGAGTCAACTAGGATAGGCATAAATTTGAAACACATCTAACACTCCATGAACTAAACTTCTGCATGAGCTAAAAAACACAATGTCTCGTTCAACCCACAACTTTATATATAGAATAAAATGGACTAACATAACTCTAAAAAAGCATAAAATTAGGAATACACTTTTGTTGGGGTGCACATAGCTCTATTAATTGAGCAAAAAGATTGTCATATCCAACCATACCTTTTAGATAACCTCAAATTACCACAAAAACACATATTACAAATCATCAACTAAACTTGTACGGATTGAAAAAAACAATGTGTAACTACAAGTTTGTTTATAAAATGAAATTGTAATGCAACAAATCAAAGTTATTTTATCACCCAAAACAACAGTTTGACAAAATCCAATGGTAGACTTTTTTTTTTCTCTAGAAAAAACTTAAATTTATTTCAATAGACAAGATTAACTTACCCACAACACTTATCTTCCACTGTAACACATTTTTCACTAGTTTTCTTTGCCTGCAACTCACCCCTCCACTCCACTACTTCACTCTCCCACTTCAACAGCATATGAAAAAAATGGAATTGATTTTCCTAGTTACTCACTCAATAGAGTTGTTGTCCACTAGATGTCGTTTGTTTATTGTATCCTCACCTTCAACTCCTGTAACTCCTCCTTGGTTGACTCCTCACTTCTGCTTCAATAGAAAAATAGAAAATACAATGAAAAACTAAGTGTTTGAAAGTCCCAACAAAGTTGGGGTCATTGGCAGGAAATGTGCCATCGCTAGCACGCCATCCTCATAGAAAAGGGCAAGTGGCCGCCTTTAAACACAATGGTGTTGGAAGGTCCCATCACAAGCTCTTTTGTTGGGAGTATATGGTCATCGATGTTGTTTTGTATGGTGATTTGTATGTTATGATGTCTTAGGCATGTCATTTTTTTGGGAGAATAGTCACTTCCACACTTAGAACACCTTTTCATCTTAGATTGCATAAATTTGATGGTCAACCTTGCTTGTCAAGCAAATTTTTTATGACATTTATCCATTCAAAGGTGCCCTTAAAGTATTATAACATGCTTTAGTATATATATATATATATATAGTCTAATCCAAAATCTCTCCTTTCATTTGATACAATCTTTCTAAAATTTTGATTGTATTTTACGATTAAAAAAAAGCCTAAATATAGCTATATGGCCATCAAATTTAGGCCCTGACTTAGACGTCTTGTTTGCAAATGCAATTACAAATTTCTTAGTACTTAATATATCATATGGCAAGTCAAAAAAAAATAATCTATTTGAATATAGACTAATCTAATCAGAAATTTAATATAATAATAACCATATATACTAAAAAATTATTAACGATATATATCTAATGCCGATATGTTCTTTACTAAATGACATATCAAGCAATTTAAGAAAATTACTTTACTGTATGATAGAATTCAAGAATTTTTGGAACAGTGATGAGTGCTATGACCACCACAAAATAAATTTCAGTATACTCTTCTCTTAAATTTATCCTTCCCATAGCGGTTCCCACAACAGTATTGGATCGACCTCCTCGCACATATTATATTCATTTTGTTGTGAAGAGGCAGCTAAAATGTGTTCAGCTTCAAGAGATCCAATTGTGAGAAAAGATACAAACTTCTCATATGTAAAATGCATATTCTGGATCTCTTCTTGCTTGACTGCCAACTGGGATACCAGGTCAGCAATCCACTTCTGCAGTTGATGGCTTACTCTTGCACAGCCAAAAATAGGGTCCTCCACTCTGGTTGTTGCTTCATAGACCAAACTATTTACTGCATCTACTCTTTGCTCAGCGTTAACATCCTATTGCAATACCACATAAAAACCATGAATTCCAATAGCCACCAAATCAAAACTAGAACACCACACTCCTTTTATTCTATAGCATATAGGAAATAGTTGTAGCAAATAGTAATTATTGGCACATGTAATCTATGGGATTATTTTAAAATTTGGACAAAAGCTGCCAAACTAGTACATTTCACAGACATCAACTTTCTATGAACTGTTTTATAGAGTAGACTTTGAATATGGAAATGAACTATCCATTCAAAAAATTCAAAAATAGAATGATAAGTAGTATAATTTTATGTAAGTCATATGAATAGGCCAGCCATAAATAGCCGGTGAGTTCTAACTCACTGACTATACAGTTGGGCAGTCGATTCTTCCAGTTGACCAAACCTAGTGACTGAACTGACTGAGTGTCTTTTGACCATTCGTGTCATACACTCCGTCGACATCCCGTCAACTGTCTTTGCCCGACCGTATAAGTTGTCGACCAGCCAGTCACTTACAATGCACCGACTGGTTAAGACGTTCTGTATAAATACAGGCTACTTACATATATTACATGTTAGATTTTAAATGTCCAAAACTTAAACTAGCAACAGAATACTTACCTAATTAGAGTTAGTAAACTAGTCAATGAGAAGTCATAATTTTAGTCATAAATTAGCTGACTTAAATAACGTAAAGTACCTGATTGAAGCTAAGAACATACAACCTTTAATATATTAAATAAAACATTATCCCTGTCAAATTTTTCTTTGTGGTGAACCATTGAAGTGTTCCTAAATATCACATGTAAAAGAAATTTATATAAGTTCTATTTTCCTTTTCCCCTAAAATTCTTTTACCCAAATCTCTACTATTTTTGGTATTATAAAAACCAAACCAAAAGAATGCAAACTCAAAGAATTTGAAGTAATGAAAGTGATTTCATCTGATGTCTAAAAATTGGAAACTTAGAAATTGAGCACTATTAGGTTATATTATTTTGAGCATTTTGACAATATGGCTGATTCCATACACTTTCTGCACAATTGTAAACCTGTGTTGGTCGTTCCAAGGAAAATACGGAGCCAAAAAACTCTTGGGAAATGAGGTGTCTCAAGCTTGCATATTTCTTGTAGCATTTATTTGTATTTAATTTTTTCCCATGATCAATTATTGTTTTATTTAGCTCCAAAATAATTAAGGGGCATTTGAATTCTTAATTGACACTTGTGCCATATGTCAGTGTCTTGAAAATTGAAATATTAGTTGTCAAAAGATGCCCACATGGTAGTATATTATGGAAGGACTATTTTTAGCGATATTATAACAGATTCTATGACAATTGTAAGGATAAAAAATAGGGGAGAATATTTTGGATGTGAGAGCTTATTTTTAGACTGGAATCTTGGCTAAGAAGTTAAGTATGTGGTTTTGTAAAACCACATAATGGTTTCTTGGTTGTGAGAAGTCTATAAATTGGAGGCTTAAGGAGAAGTTTGTGAGAGAAGAGTTTTATGTAGGATTATGTTATCAGTTTTTCCTCCAGAAGAGCAAGATGTAAATCTCCATGTTAAGGCTTTGAGCCTGCAAGTGTATTGTAACATGTTTGTTGTTGCAGATTAATACATTGGTTCGATGCTTTGAAGTGGGGTTTTTTACCCGAAAGGGTTTTCCCCACGAATATTGGTGTCTCTTCTCTTCTGTCTATCTTTCTTCTATTCTTCTTGTTTTATGTTCTTAAAGTGTTAATTTATATGCCGTTATACTGTTGAAATTTATTTAGATCTGCAAGGTATATTATCTTTCCTGGGTTTCCGCTTTAAAGGCATAGTAATATATGCTTACATCAAGTTATTGAATATATGTTTAAGTAAAATATAAGATGTTATAAGGTGCATACTCAGTTCTCTTTTCCCTTTCAAAAACATTCATCTGAAGATTTTTTGCGTTGTGATCGACAAGCTGCGCAGGCTTTGGGGGCCATCTTTGGTTTTGCCATGCCCGTAGATCGCATGACTTCTATTTATAAAAAACGGAAGGAAGACTTCCTTGCCTTAGAGTTAGGACTGGAACAGTGGAACAGTGAACTAATTACAGCACGTAACCAGATGGAGTGCTTTTTCACGTTTTTCTTTCTTTGTGCCGCACAGCTCTGTTTAAAAACAAGAGACTAACCAAAAAATAATTAAAATTCATCGTGGAAGATCCAAAATTAAAAAGTGAATGTCCCTCGCCATAAACAACATCTATTAAAAAAATTGTATATTATTAGTATGGGCTCCCATTAAATCTTTTAGATATAATTAAAAACAAACATTCATTCATTTGATTGAACGAGCCGTCATTTGACAGCACACTCTCCTTAAACATGTAATAATACTAAGATTTGCATACTCAAAATTTAAACATGGTGTATTACAGAAGATTTGAATACCAAAAACTTAAACATGTAAAGCGTTGAGGTGTGATGATTAAGGTTTCCTTCTATCTGTCTTATCTGATTAAGGTTTCTTTCTGGGTGTCATATCTTCACGAAATAATGAAACCAAACCCAGTCCATATAAGATATAAAATAAAAAAATTTATAAAATATAATAGTGAACTAATTACTTCCATATAAGAGTGAACTAATTACTTCGAATAAAAAACGCATAATAAAATATAAAATATAAGATATAAAATAAATATTAATAAAAATAATTAAACTTTAACATGTCCATAATTCTAAATGACAAATAGAATTACTTCTTTTCGGATAGAATCGAGAAATTTGATTCATCATCAATTTTAAGGCTTTATGGGGAATATGGTTCTAGATATAGTTGCACAATTTTAAGGTTCAATGGGAAATATGGTTCTAGATATAGTTTGGCACAATTAATGGCCTATACTCAAATATTGTGGTGAAAGGTATATAGAGTGGACCATATAAATAGTCATTTTTTCAGTGATTTATTATTTTTTGTATTATACTATTGTTGGAAATATTAATTTGGAGTTAGAAAATTAATTTCTTTCCCATCATAAATATCTTCTAGAGATTTGCTCATTTTGTCAACTTTACTAAAAATATTTAATGCTCATTGATTGGTCAGCCCTTAGTTAATGCTGGTAGGTATATTTGAATTTTTAGCATTAGTAAAATTTAAGGAGTCAGATAAGACAAAAAGGAAAATTTGGAACCATTGAGGGTGTGTATGTGGAAAAGAGCATTCACAATAATAGAGAAGAAGAGAGGAGAACAACTATAGAGAAGTATATTGCAGAGCTCTAGAAAGGCACACAACAACCAACTACATAATAGTAGTAGTAGTAGCTACAAAAACTTACAACAGAACTATGGAAGCACACAATAGAACTACATAAGCACATAGTAGAACTATAGAATCATATAGAAGCAACTATGAAATCACACAGAAACTACTAAAAGAAGAGGGATAACACACAATAGTATCTAGTCAGCTCTGGAAGTATCAAAAAAGTTTGCAATCATTGTAAAAGAGGAATACAGAGTAGAAGCCCTGCAGTTTAGATTGTAAATGTTTTTTTAATGTAAAATTTTTAATATAAATACAAATAGAAATTTGGCTACTTGTTTATTGTGTGCATTTCTCTATCCCATTCTCCTCCCCGACAAGTGGCACCAGAGAAATACCACTAATAGTTTCATATCAGAGAGATATACCAACATGTGGTATCAAAGAATTCGCCATCAACTACTATTGAAGCCAGAGCCAAAGCCCTATATTTTTTGGGTATTAATATTTTTTTATCTAGAGTTAGAAAAATAGTTAGAGGTGATAGTAAGTGTTGGCAATAGCCACCTACTTTTGATAGATAAAACTATAATGTTTGGGAAAAGAAGATGTTCAAATAATAATGGTAGAAAATTATTTGTGGGAGCTTGTGGTCATTAGATTCACAGATGTGGCTAATCAAATAGCCTATGGATCATTAACAAATACCCAAAAAGAAAGATGCAAAATCCCTAAGTTTGATAGAGCTAGCAATGGGGTGGAAGCAAAAAGATGAGATTTCTTTTAGTGGAAGTCACATGGGAAAGAAAAATCTTGACAGAAATGGGTGCGCATTTTGAAAAAATAGGTAGTCATTTAGGAGCAGGTTCCTGAGCCTAAACTTGTACCCATATTGAATGGGTACCCATTTAGGAATAGGCACATAAGCCTAAATGGATGTCCATTATAATTATAATGCATACACATTTTAAAAATAAATAGGTACCCATTTTATAAACAAGTACCTATTCATGAAATGTATTAATTTTTCAGCCCACGAGTTCATTTTTTCACTATTCAAACAACGCAATCGGGTGCAAAATGATCTCTAGAGTGTGTACCCACATCAGGTGACCTTCTCAGCATGTCCCTCTGACCTCCTACCTCCATGAGAGTTTACTTATAGTGTTTGTAGGTAAGTGGCTTTCCCAATTTCATGTTTTTGACATGTTTTTTTATTATTTTTAATTTAAATTTAGTTTTGAAACCTAAAATCATCAAATATATTTTATTCACTAAAAACAAAAACCATAGGATGTAGTCTAAACTCTAGAACCCATTTGAAATGTCAGGACCTTTAAATTCTAATTTGTAAACCCAAAATTTAGGGTTGAGGGTTTGTAACCTAAAAATAGAAACCCTAGGACCTTGAGGGTTGAGGGTGACATACAAACAATTATGCATGATGCATATGTCCATGTGATGCACTAGCATCCTTGGTCAAGGCTCCAAGATTTTTGTGACAAGTTTTGTTCTATGTTTTATTTTTCGTTCTAAACTTTCTTTCTAAAACTATTTCACCATTTAGTTTGTATATGTAGTATTCAAATTAATCCTAGTAGGCATTAATCTAGTTTACAAATTAGCATTAATATATTTTTTTAAATGAAAGGTGGCGGAGAACCTATATTATATTAAAATAAAGTTTAAATACAAAAAACATACTTAGAGTTTGAGTAATTCAACCAAAATGGGGCGGGAAACACCAACGGAATGAAGTAGCAAGAAAACACAAAAAAGACCAAATATACATGCATTACATATCATATCTTCATCTAATTAAATCCATGGGGATCTTCTAGAGGAGGGATAGCAAAGGGGAGGGTGAACGACAATGTTCCTGGTGCTCATGGAGGGCCTGGAGCAAGATATGGGGCATGGTGATAGAGGAACCTTATCATGGTGAACACCTCCTTAACTCTATTTGCCATTCCCATCAAGAGATGTCCAAGCAGTGGGCATTCAGAGATCTATTTAGAACATTGTAACAGTCTACCCAGAGTCCTCTCTGCATAGAGTTGTAAATCAACATTAATATTAGAGTGAATTGAATTAGAATAAAGTTCTGTTTTTCATTGTCACAACTTCCCCTGTCCTAATAATAGTCCTTGCTTGGTTTTAATTCCAAAGACAATTTCTGGATTTTACTACACCCATAAGGGGTGCAAATCCCTAACCAAAGAAAATGTTTGCCTATGTCCAAAATTATAATTCTCTTGCCATATTGTTTGTCCTAATTCTATATTTGGCCCTTCATTAACTACCAATCCTAGAAAATTTAATAGAATATGCCCCATTAGATTCCTTTCCCATGTCATTATGTCTTTCTCCCCACCCTAATGATGTTGGTTGGATCTTCATATGTGCTCATGTGTTTATCATGTTCATATGTTGTAATCCTATCAAGCTGCATATGATCCTATAAACTTGTGATCTCTATAAAAGTGATTTAATGATGATCTTTGGTGCTATAGGCTAGGATTTGACCTGATGATCATGTGCCTTTGGCATGGATGCATATCTATGTTCTTATGAATTATGTGTTATTTAATGATGGTAGATTTCATTGTTCTTGCATGAGAGAGTCATTATGAAGAATGATTTTGGATCTATTAGGTACATTATAAATTAGATAACTTGTGCAATCCTATAGTGGTGTTAGAGTTTCCTTATCATCCACATTATGCCATTGTGTGGCTATATCATCTCCTATGGGCCCTTCTCTTTCTTTATAATCTAGTAGATTGCAATTTCATCTAGGTGTTATGGAATTTGTTCATCTTATTAGAATAAATTAAGGTTTACATTTATTAGTTTAATAAATAAATGTTGATTTTATAAGTTAGGGAATTAGTTATTCCCGTAGTAGTTTTTAAGAAGTTATTGTCGTTGCTTGTACGAGAATATGTGGCTTTATAAGCCAATGCACTCAAATGTAAAATCATTTGAAGACAATAATATATTATTTTATATTTTAATATTGTTGTGCAATAATGGTGTAACTATCTACATTTTTTCCTACCATATTTCAATATGGTATTAGAGCTTTCATATCTTTGTTTCTGTGAAGAGGAGGAATGTTGCATGGAAGAGTAGAACAAGGATTGAACAAATTGATTCCAGATCAAACAAACCTTTATCCTTGGTGTGTAATCATCATTGTTGTGGAAGGCCACTCTAGATCATACCATACATAGCAGGAAGGCGTGATGAAATATGATACATTTTATGGTGTGGAAAGACCAGCATTGACAAGCATGATTTTCTATGCAGAAGCATAGAAAAGATATCAAAGATTTAATTGTGCATTTTTGTCAGTCAAGTGCAGACCGAATAGTCCATTTCCAGCCGATCTCTGTAAGGTGTAGATTCCTAAACATGCATGTGAATTCTTTTGCTGTGCGTGGAACTCGTTTGTTGTTGGCATGAGTATATTAGATGCAGACCATGGACTTGTTATGGCTGTGACTAAGAAGTATGTTAGTGAAGTCCATATGAACAAGGAATGAAATCATTGAGGAGTAAAGGTGGAATGAAATCATTGAGGAGTAAAGGTTGAATACGATAGGAGAATAAGTTTGCGTACAGAGAAGATTTGCATGATCTGTGAGACATCTCATAGAATATTATCATTACAACATACAAAATCCATAAGCATATTTCTCTAAATGCAATCTTCATGCCTCCATTGACTAGAAAAGAGCAAAGAAAAAGGTATCTTAGAGGAGGTGGCCAATCAATACAGTGAAATTAATTAGGGTTTAAGGGAGGTATGCATTTTAGGATGTTGATTTGAATAGAGAAGCAGTAATTTTTATTTTAAGCATTGTTATTACTTATTTCTCACATGCCATAAACATTAATGTTTATAACTAGCATAGTTGGTTTAAAAGCTCATTATTAAAGAGGAGTTATAAGGTTCTTGGTTCAAAACTCACAATGATGTAAGAGCATTATTTTTGTGCTAAGAACTATTTGGAATGCTATGATTTTATTTTTAGGAGAGATAAGCGTATGTTTTTGTTTTTGGAGTAATAAGGTGGAAAACATTGGAGTTATAAGGATATATTTGTGTTTACACTATATTGTAAAAGGTACACTTTGGGTGGAATTTGACACCTTGTTTATTTTATTTTATCATTGCTACATCAAACATTGCTTGTGCTCCCAGGGCCATTTATATTACACCTAATGAGGCCTCCAAAGACTCATCCAAGACATCAGTTGGTTAAAGTGTAATAGGGTCATATTGGAGGCAGGTGGCATCGGAGGATGGAGGATTTTCCATCATCTCAAGTTAGCTTCTCTCTTTGAGATGATGCTTTGCATGAGAAGCATTTTTTGGTTTTGGTTGTTTTGCTTTTCTTTGTTGATGCTGACGGATTTGAAGAATGTATGTTTTGTGAAGATTTTGTTTTGGAGACAAGTTTAGGATTTGGTGTTGAGCTCAATATGGATTGTTGTCTAGCGAGGTTCAGAGTATATGATCAAGAATTATACCCTTTCGTAGTCACTAGACAATGATAGAGATTTGCCGTATCTCTTAGGGATTGTTGTCGAAGAATTCAAGACTCTATGATTTGAGAGTCTGGGACTAAAGAACTCAAGAACATAGCTCGAAGCTACATCTTTCTGAGGGTAGATGAGATAGCATGATGGAGCCCCGCTTGGTTCAGGATTTGTTCTTTGGGAGAAGATCTTCTATAAAATATGTATTCATATTATGTAATCAACTTTGTTGAGTATATTAGCATTCAGGGGGGCTCCCTTGGTACTATTGCAGGAACAATGTAATAAAGGGGGGAATGTTAGTTTTATTACATGTAAACCTTAAAGGGGGATGTTAGAATAAATTAAGGTTTACAATTATTAGTTTAATAAATAAATATTGGTTTTATAAGTTAGGGGATTAGTTATTCCCGTAGTAGTTTTTAAGAAGTTATTGTGGTTACTTGTACAGGAATATGTGGCTTTATAAGCCAATACACTCAAATGTAAAATCATCTAAAGATAATAATATATTATTTTATGTTTTAATATTGTTGTGCAATAATGGTGTAACTATCTGCATTTTTTCCTACCATATTTCAATACATCTAACATCTAATTCATTTTGCACCATTGGTTCAAGTTACAACATGGCACACTCTTACACTCCCACAGGTCAATAGTTTTTCATAGTATGATCATTGTTCTTGAAGAAACAGTAAATGCTTTATTCATTTATTCGATATCAAATACAAATTACATCCATGTATATCTATTATGTGGGGAGTTGACAGTTATATGGTTATATGAAACTAACTGACTGAACTATATGGTTAGATGAAACTGAACCAACCAAACTTGACCGAACAATGTAATACAATAATGTATTATGCTAACATTCCCCCCCTTATTACATTGTTCCTGCAATAGTACCAAGGGACCCCCCTTAATGCTAAAATACTCAACAAAGTTGATTACATAGTATGAATAGATATTTTATAGAAGATCTTCTCCCAAAGAACAAATCCTAAACCAAGCGAGGCTCCATCATGCTGTCTCATCTACCCTAAAAAAGGCGTAACTTTGAGCTATGTTCTTGAGATCTTTAGTCCCAAGCTCTCAAATCATAGAGTCTTGAATTATTTGATAATGAACCCTAAGAGATATGACAGATCTTTGCCATTGTCTAGTGACCACGAAAGGGTATAATTCAAGATCATATACTCTTTGAAGCTCGCTGGACAACAATCCATATTGAGCTCAAGAGCAAATCCCAAACCTGTCTCCAAAACAAAATCTTCACAAAACATACATTCTTCAAATCCATCAACATCAACAAAGAAAAGAAAAACAACCAAAACGAAAAATGCTTCTCATGCAAAGCATCATCTCAAAGCGAGAAGCTAACTTGAGATGATGGAAAATCTTCCATCCTCTGATGCCACCTGCCTCCAATATGACTCTCTTAGTCCTTACCCTCCAAAGATAGCACCAAAGGAAATACTACAGTCCTAGAAAGCCTCTAAATATATGTTAGTAGGAACAATTAATTTGTTTCCATCCAAGGTACAAAAAGATTGCATGATATTGAATAGATTTTCTCCAACCTTCATTAGTAGATGCTTTATGCGTTGTTGCTGACTAACATTAAGAGCAAGAACCATTCTTTAGCCTTTCATACCTCTTTAAACCCTCTCTCTTGATCCAGCATTATACACCAATAACACCCTTTACAATATGATAAAAAATATCCTAACCTTATCACTCCAATAGTTTTGTAAAATACATAAAAGAATTTCTATAAGCTTCTAATCATAGGCATCTTTACACTTCCTACCAAACCCTAACAAGCTTTCATGTCAATAAAAACTAGTAACGATCACATCTACAGGAGAAGGAACTTTGACTATTCAATCCAAAGTGATGCATCCTCTATGGCCCACTAAGACATCCACACCCCTAGCAGTTGGGTTCAATGTTGTGAAAAATACTAAGTCAAGGAAGTTGAAGAATTTAAAAATGTATTTGCAGCACACACAGAAAGATTTTGAATGGATTCCAAACCAAAAGTCTTGAGTTCAAACCTGGGTGGATCTGTCAAACCACTTCACTATTGTCTCTGTGTTGTCCTTGTGTGAATCCTCTACACCATATGCTGTAATATTCTTCATGCAACAATCATTACAAAAAGAATGGTAACATTCAAAAGAGGTTAAAACATTGCAGGCCTAGGCATGTTTTCAAGGAAATTTATTTTTAAAAACTATTCTCCTACATGATTTTTAATTGCTCCAAATGGAAGGAATGATAGTTCTGAAGTAGCAACCATGAATAATACTACAATATTATCAAATGACAGACAATCTTCTTTTAAACTTAAACAAATCTGCACCTTTCTCTTTTCGTTCTTCCATTTGATGGTAGGATCTTCATGATAACAACTTGTTTGATTGTTTTAGATATTCAAAACATCTTTCATCAGCATATACAATCATGCAGAATCAAGAAAAAGATGCAAAATGTGCCTTTAACTGTCTATAACTACCTTATTCCTGCGCTCCCTTCTCTATTTCCAGTGCAAGTCTGATTTTTTGGAATGATCACATAACAATAACAATTTTATCTAGTCGATTCTTCTATGCCATTAACTTCTAGATCATCAAATGCTCTGCAAGTGTGCTCCTCTACCAACCTTGCTGATTATAATTGCCTATACTTTTGGGAATGTGATCTTCCAATGAGAAAACTTCAAAGATGATTTTGTAGAACACCATAATGCAACACTCATGGTTGTGCCTTCTTTCTCCATAGCAAGATCTGTCCCCCAACTGCCAACAATATCAAATGCAAAGATTTGATTTCGCTCAACCCATTCTCAAAATGCTCTGATACCATTTGAAGAAACAGTAAATGCTTTATTCATTTATTCGATATCAAATGCAAATTACATCCATGTATATATATTATGTGGGGAGTTGACAGTTATATGGTTATATGAAACTAACAGACTAAACTATATGGTTAGATGAAATTGAACCAACTGAACTTGACCAAACAATGTAATACAATAATGTATTATGCTAATAGTTCTATATATCGGTCCACAACCATGTTCTCCTCTAGTGTGACTATTTCCTTTTCCTAGGTGGCCATGAATTAATCTATAATGATAATATCATCAAGTAAGATATGGCATGCCTATGCATCTTTAATGTATTATTAGTCTCCTATGTCTCTTGCATCACATCAATAGTTATGATGGAGTCAAGTCACCATTGGTGGGGCCCTTTTCTTTTATTTATTTCTATGGACATATGTTTGTATCCAAAATGATCCCATTGGTGTGGAATGTTATGGTGCGCCCCAAAATTCTTTTTCATAAGGAGAACATCATCAATGTTATAGAACCATTTGATCTCATAGTGATTTGTATGATCCAAGGGCCCACACAACACTATAGAACCAATGGTTATTATGTCAATGCAGGGTTGTTTGGACCATTCATGTCATTTGAGATGGATGGATTGTGCACTCCTTGAGCTTATTTTATTATATGTGGGGTTGAAGGTCCATGGGCGTATGGATCTTTGTTCTAATCAATAGTTGTTGTGTGTCCATGGTGGCTTTTGATCTTCTCAATGCTATTCGTTGTAGGGGTATGCACCAATGATCCTATTGGCTTATGGATACAACTTATTAGCTTTTTATTGGTGTGAGAAAAACTGTGATGGTGTGAGGTTACCACATGGTGAACTCAAAGGATTTATATTCATTTGATGCAATATCATGCATGGGATCTACGTGTTATTGAATGATGATTAGGAAGGCACCATGTGGATGTGATGTGGTGGGATATGTGCTTTGTGTCCTTATTTGGAAGGAATGGTCATATTCTCTTACCACATGGAATGATTTAGAGGTGGTGAGCTGATTCCAAGGTGCCCATAGTAATTACAAATGATAAGCACCATGATCAATAACCAACAAATGTTTGATGGCCATGTAGCCTATTGGTGGTTACAAATCTAATGTGTTGATGATGGAAAAGCTCAAGGAGGCCTATGGCAAATAGTGTAAACTTTTGAGTGGTTAGTCAAATCTAGTGAACACTAATCTATTGGCACTAAGGGGAGTATCTAGGAATTTAGTCATAATTGTGGAGTCTACACCATCTACCCGTGCCCCTTGTAGAAAATGTACATGTGAATAAACCCCATTTCAAATTTCCTTGGAATGGATGAGTTTCCTAAATTTAATGTAAATCTGACCCCAATGCAAGAAGTCGTTGTTGTACACATTAGGGTATGTTTGCCCATGATTTGTCAAAATGTAGATTTAATAATGATTGTTCCCATGTGCACTTGGTAAATTTGGTGTGGTCACGAATTTAATGAAGGTACAAAAAGACCTTGATGGTTTAGATGTATTACAACTATCACAAATCTCATGTTTTTTGGGCCTATGAAGTATCCATTATAAATGGAGGTTGTTTCGATGTGTTAGGGATTGGTCTTTGAGCCATTTTCATGCTCTAGTTTGCCTATAGATAATTATATGGGATCAATTAATGTAGGTTAGATCTAGTTTAGATGTGTTCATTTTGTTCATAAGTTTGGAGAACATGCAATCACATAGATTCCTCTCCAAACTTCAGGTGTCTGTATGGTGGATAGAGGTATTTTAGATATTCATGAGAGTGATCCTCATGACTCCTCATGTCATATTCACTATCATGATCATGTATTATGGATTTTCTAGTGTTGCAACACTATATGTCATTGCAAGGATTTTGTAATGGGATATTCTTTAATACGTGTGAACTATTTCTATGGTGTTGTGGATGTATAAACATGCTTGAATGTGTGAAAAATATTGATTTATGTTATACATTGAGATGGAAAGGTTTAATATGGTTCTGCTTTAAGTTTATGCAAACATTCACATTCTTCTCTTGCCTTAATTCTATTCCCAACTTGATAGGCACTCGTCTTGATGGCCCATAGGTCAATCCTTCATTTTAATACAAATCTATTTCGCTCCTCTTGTCAGTGTAGAAGTATTTTAGGATCTACCATTCTCTCATGATTCAATAATATCAAACTCAAGAATGGATATAGGATCATGTTATTGTGTTATCCTCTTGCATATGTGTAAGCATAGTTTAAGTGGATTCACTTGTAGGGGTATACTATTGTTTTATCTTTTGGTGCATGTGCAAAAGTATGTTTAAATCTACTTATCTATGGTGTTTGAGGGTCTATTTATAACCAACATCGACAAGAGTTTAGTGACAAATTATAGAAATTCATAGCACATAGACTATGGTTGTTGAGGGCCTTATTTTTCACTCTTTATTTCTCTTTAATTGTCTTCTAATAAGTCCTTTGGGCCCACCCTCCATAGTTTTGTAGAGACAAAAGTGAAAAAAACATTTACTCACTCTTATTTGTTAACCCTTAGTTGTCCACATTCTAATTATGAATCTTAATCATATCCTCAAGATGACATGCTTCCTTGGCGTTGAGAATTGGTCTTCCCTCTAGTAATGTGGAATAACAACTTCAATCACCAACAACCAAGACATGCAAATTAGATTGAAGTTCATAAAATACGTGGGTCTAAGGAATCCTTGGCTTAACCATTCACAACCATCTTGAAACATAGGTGATTGGGAACATGACATGTAGCCAATAAACAAGACACTGTAGAGCAATAGTAATTATAGATAGAACTACTGTGGCAATCAAGGAAAGCATAGAATTGATAAGTATGAGCCTAAACCAAGAAAATAAAACAAGAACCTAGGAGGGACACAAAGGAAAATTCATAAGTCTCAAAAAATATCTTGGATCGGTTATCACTAGGACTCATGAAAAAATAATAGAGGGGCATGCTAAGAGTATAGATTAAAGCACTACAAGCACTCGAGTTCAAAAAGGGAGGACCCAAATTCAAGAGGAATTGAGGTAGTCTCAACAAGAAACATGCAAATTAATATGGATGAAAAGAATGTTATCTGATTTAAAGGAAGAGCAAGAAATACCATGTTAATATAATGTGACAAGTCAAAAATAAATATTCTGTTTCAATATAAGTAACTTGTTCAGAAAGTTAATCTAATAACCATCATATATAAAATAAATAAATAAATTAATTAAGTTATATATTTAATGCGGATATGTTCTTTATGATACAACCTTAAGCGACATATCAAGCAATTTAAGAAAATAATTGACTATAAGATAGAATTAAAGAATTTTTGAAACGGTGAGGAGTGCTACGATCTGCATAAACAAATTTTAATATGCGCTTCTCTTAAATTTATACTTCCCATAGCGGTTCCCACAACAGCATTGGATCGACCTCCTCACACATGGTATATTCATTTTGTTGTGAAGAGGCAGCTAAAACGTGTTCAGCTCCAAGAGATCCAATGGTGAGAAGAGATACAAGCTTCTCATATGTAAAATGCATATTCAGGATCTCTTCTTCCTTGGCTGCCAACTGGGATTCCAGGTCAGCAATCCGCTTCTGCATTTGATGGGTCGCTCTTGCACAGCCATAAACAGGGTCCTCCACTCTGGCTGTTGCTTCATACACCAAACTATTTACTGCATCTGCTCTTTGCTCAGCTTTAACATCCTATTACAATACCACATCAAAGCCATGAATTCCAATAACCACCAATTCAAAACCAGAACGCCATACTCTTTGTTTTATTCTCTAGCAAATAGTTGTAGCAAATAGTAAATATTGGGACATGTATGGTATGGGATTATTTAAAAATTTGGACAAAAGCAAATGCAGAGAATTTGAAGAAATGAAAGTGATTCCATCTGATGTCTGAAAACTTAGAAATTGAGCAGGGTTAGGTTACGTTACTTTGAGCATTTTGACAATATGGTTGATTCCATACACTTTCTGCACGATCGCAAACCTGTGAAGGTCGTCCGAAGGAAAATATGGAGCCAGAAAACATTCATCAGAGCATTTTTTGCGTTGTGATCGACAAGCTGCGCAGGCTTTGGAGGCCATCTTTCCCTTTGCCATGCCAGTAGATCGCGTCACTTGTATTTATAAAAAACGGAAGGAAGACTTTCTTGCCATAGGATTGGAACCGTAAACTAATTAGAGCACGTAACCAGATGGAGTGCTTTTTCACGTGTTTTTTTCTTTGTTCAGCATAGCTCTATTTAAAAATAGGAGATTGTGACTTGGGTCAGTGTGACTTTTTACCATTTTTCCTGTTTCAATATAAATTAAATAGAATGTTTATTTTTAAAAAATCAAAATTCATTATGGAAGATCCAAAATACAATGTGAATATCACTCATGATGATAATAATAAGCAGTATCTATTAAAAAAATTATATCATTGTGACTAGCTCTCATAAGAGTACACGTTTTAATAAATTTAGATTTTGTTAAACAATCATTCATTCATTCATTCATTCTATTGCACGTTTGACCGGAAACGTCATGCCGGTCCGCCGAATACACACTATTTAAGCAGAATGCTTTGAAAGTATGCTCTCCTTAAACATGTAAATCGTTGTGGCGGGATGATTCTGTCGTATCTGATTAACGTATCTGATTAAGGTTTCTTTCTGTGTCATATCTTCTTGAAATAGTGAATCCACAAACAGTAGCTTTTGGACTCGTGTGGTTTCTTCGAATAAAAAACGGCGTAAAATATAAAATAATTAAACTTTAATATGTCCATAATTTGAAATGATGAATTGGATTACTTCCTTTTGGATAGAATCGAGAAATTCTTATCATCATCAATTTAAGTATCGAAAGAAAATAAAAATATCACTAACACCATGAAAAAAAAAAAAATACACTGTTCTGCTTATTCATCGTATAAATGTTGAAGGATTACACAGAAATTAAAAACTTTCAGCATTGTACGCTGCTGCAGCAGAAAAACACAGTTACATGTTAAATTCCTAAGAATAAAAAACAGACTAAAAATAAAAGGGTTGGAAATGGATGATGAGGTAAAAAGGATAAACATAAAATAGAACAAAGCTAAATACTGGAAACATACTAATAAAAATTAAAACTAAAAAAGCTAAGTGTTGTCCTTTACCATGTGGATCAGTAATATCTTCATCCTCCCTCTTGATGATCAATGGTGTGATCTCTAACTAACTTCTCAAATTGTAAAATGCAAGGTATACAGATCATTTGGAATATACTTGTGAGAAATGCTGGGAAGCAATTCATCAAGCCATGAAGGAAATAGAAGCTGGTGTACTTGTTGTGGAAGAAGTCTTTACTACAAAGAATCTTGATAAGCAATGTACCAATGAGAAAGAATATGAATACGAGTTTATCAATCCTGAAGAGATAGAAGCATTCGGACAGAAATTATCCAAAGCTTTAGAGGATTGTAAACAAGGTTTACAGATGTTAGAGCACTTGAAGCGGCAATTGAGAAAGAAAGAAGTTCGAGCTTGTGGCAAGAACCTGAATTTAACAAAGATAAGTTTCTTGAGGAATATGCATCTACATTACATCAAAAGATCCTTGAGAATGAGCTACAAGAAGTACAGACAACGTTGTTAGAAGATCATATGTTAGAAGCTTTGCAAAGAAATCTAGATGCTATCATTGAAGAGTATACTGATGAAGAGCCCATGAATAGACAAGAGCAATTCGGGTCGACACTCGACACTTCTATCATTATACAAGAAGATATCAATCCGAAGAAGAGACAAACAATTGAAGAGCATATTGCCGTTATGGATGCTAAGATCAAGAAGTTGTTAACACAATTGCTTGAGATCACAAAGGAGCTAGACGATGAGATCATGCAATACGAAGAAGACGAGAAGTTCATCAACCATTAATGGCGACCTCCCGATGGATGCATAGAATATGATCAAATTCTTGGTAGGCCATGCCTCATTGAAAACAGCAAGCATCAGGTTGTCTATTTCCCTTCTATTGATTGGAAGAATTTTGAATTTGAACATCATGAACTTCTAATTGGTAGTACTGATAATGATATTGATGATAATTCTGAACATATTGAACATGT
Source organism: Cunninghamia lanceolata (assembly GCA_027924645.1). Lineage (NCBI taxonomy): Eukaryota > Viridiplantae > Streptophyta > Pinopsida > Cupressales > Cupressaceae > Cunninghamia > Cunninghamia lanceolata. Next base: position 4,641,723 of record BSBN01000798.1, read on the forward strand.
TGAATATGAATTTGATTATGGTGAATTGGGTAGAACAACCTGTATTTGGATAAATCATGGTCCCAATGAGAATCCTCAATTGATCATAATACCTCCAAAATTTTTTCCTACATTTGAGGTCTATCCCCTGAAAGATGAGTTTTTCTCTGAGTTTAAAAATGAATTTTCTTGGTTGAGGACTATCACTGTTGCATTATTGCTGCTGTACATACTGAAAAATCATGTTAGGGCATGTGTATACTCAGTGTTCTAGGTTGTATCTTCCTGTTGTTTGTACATAGCTATTTTAGGGTAAAGTTTTTTATTTCATATTGCGTCTTAGAATAGATTTGCTTCCTTGAGGTCATTTGACTCAAGTGTTGTTTGTCCTTAGCTTAGTTTTTCTTTCGTGTTGATTGTTTGTTTTTGTCTTTCCTTAGCTTAGTTGTTGGTTTGTTTTGCTTTCTTAGATTAATTGTTCATTTTTCTTAGTTGTTGGTGCTTGTTTTCATAGATTAGTTATTTTTTTTTAGTTGGTTTGTTGTGTCGAGTTTCCTATTTGTAAGAAGGTAATCTGGTGTCGATTTGTGATAACATGTTAGTTCATTTCTTAGACATCCATTCGTGAAAGTCTTAGAGTACCAAGATGTTTTTTTCTTTCAATTTATCATCCTGTTAGACTTTGGACTTGACTTGGAAGTCAATCATATATTGTGTCTTGACACTATTATCTTTTGGATCATAATGTTTTAAAATGCAAAATATTAATATTATGAATTCTTATGTCTTTTGTTGAGAAACATGGATCATGACTGATGGATTTCCCGTGGATTCCATTGCTAGTGTCAAATAGCATGACTGCTTGCTCATGGGGGATAAGCCAGTTGTCAGTATTACTTGAAGTATTTTGAGATCTTATACTTTACACACTTAAAAAATCCTAAGGTACCTAAAGGAGTCTATGTGAACTTACATTAAGTGAAAAATCTAAAGGTCCACCTTTACCACCATTGCAAGTCCACACCCGCTAGCTGAGTTATCAACGTAACTCGTGCTATCAAAAAGCATGTGTTGCAGGGGTAGCGGTACTGCATTGTACTCTATCACATTTAAGGTTAACAGAAATAGAATATCAAAGAATAAAGTAAAGAAATGCAAAATCACAAATCACACACTATAACTCAGTTTGATGGACAACCGAGTAATCTTTACTAGGGCTATGGACGCCTAACCGGTAGTGAGGCTCTGCTCGAGTTGAATTGCGAGACAAACCCATCAGGGCTATAGATGCTCACTGGTAGTGGGGCAATGTCTAGGCAGTTCATGAGGTGTGTACTAATCATGTAGCCTAATGTAAAGAACTTAGATGATCTTAGTTGCTAACAGATGGAAATGAACGCAAACACACACACTTGGATCCTTGGAATATGGATGGTCGTGCTGGTGGTTGGTTTTGATTCTATGATCATGTAGTTTTGTTTATTTGGTCTGGTGTATGGGTGTACATGGAAATGTTGAAACTTTATTTTTGTTTATCTTTGGAATGCTTAAGAAGCTATTTTAATTGAAATCTATCTTTAATCCCAGTGTCATGATCCAATCTATGATTCTTTTCCTTTTTGAATTTGTTGTCTAGCTGGTTGATAGGTAGAAGAGGAGTGTTTGAAGGTTCTGGGTCTAGATTGAGTCTTTGTCTCTAAAATGTTCAGGAACATTTATTCAAGTTGACACTAGATGTTGTGACCTAATCACACATTCCCCCATTGCAAATGGGGACCCCCATTTTTTGAGCTCTGATGCTTTGCATTAATTTTTTTGATGATGTCTTAGGTTTATTGCATGATGAAGTCATTTGTTGTTTGAGTTCTTTGTCTAGTTTTAATTCAAGAGTCATGTGCTTTCATTTTGAGATTAATCTTGATGTGTGTTTGAGATCCTAAAAATGACTAAGTCTAGTATCTTAATATCCTAAAAATCCTAAAAATTTGACTAAGTCTAAAATCTAGTGGATCCTCCAAATTCTATAATCTACATGTTAAATCTGATGGATTCGATACCTATCTCAAACATCCTAAAAGGTATATTGAAAAATATTTGAAGTATAAGAAACTTGTACTTAAATATATTTTTCAATAGACCTTATCCTGAGAAAGTTGAAAAAATGGCTAAGTACTCCAGAGGATTCAAAATCCTCAACCAACATGCCCTTATGAGAACTTTCAACTAGAGCACAGAATCTTCAACTAATGCACCTCAACCAATGTGCCACTCCCATATGAGGTTGGATTTGAGTTTTCAAGAGCCCTTTCATGTGAATAACCAAACATTGATCCAATGCACCTTATCTATTGCACCCATTTCAAGAAGAGTTCAAGATCCTTAAGCAATGCGCCATCATTGAGGAGGTTTGACTTAAGTTTTTTGACCTTTTTTCAAGAAGATTCAAATTGTCCAACTAATGCATCTCATCTAAAGCACCTTCTACAAGGAGATAAACTTAAACTTTTGAATGTCATATCAAGAAGAACTCAAGATCATCAACCAATGCGCCTAAGGTAAGTAAGCTTGCTTTGATGATCAAGATGCAATTTAAGATAAGGATTCAAAAACATGAACCAATGTGCCTCAACCGGTGCACGCAAGAAAGAAGGAATATTTTGACTAAAGTTTCAAAACAATAAGCACTCAAAACATGGAACTAACACACCCTAACTATAGCGTCATTATGGAGGGCAAGGTAAAGTGAAATTTTGAAAGACATGTGGGAAGAAGCGTTCAACATGATGATCTCTTGCATCATAACTAACGTGCCACCTCAAGATAGGGACAAATGCAAGATAAGATGGAGTTTTAAATACTTTTCAAGAAGCTATCAAGATGTTGATCCATTGCACCCCAACCATTGCGCCAATGTTAAGAAGGAAAGTTAAGTTTTGAATGTTACAAGATGAGGATTCAAAATCCTTAACCAACGCGCCATGACCGTTGTGCCTGTGATTAGGAAAATCAAATCAAAGGTAAAAACACAAACCAAATGCATAACAAAACAAATAGTTATACCTAGACATGAAAACCCAATCTCATCAAAAGGGAATGAAGCTTTGCACCCAAGAGCTCCTAGATAAGATATACCCTAATGGATGAATAAAATGTGAAATGCTCTATCTCAATTGCAACTCACAATGCTAGCTCAATGGACATTTGGACATGGTAACATTACTTGAAGATTGGATCCCAAAATGGGTTGGAGGATGAAGTATTTATAGAGATTTTGGAGAGATTTTGATCCAAGGGTGGAGATTGGTTTGGAAGATCAATGGTGGATGATGAAAGTGATGTGGAGGGCCTAGATTTGATCTTGGAGGAATGGAGGGCTAGAAATAAATGTAAATCTTTTATTCATTTTGGGAAAATGGTGAATTAAATGAGTATGGGTGAGATGGAATATTTGTGAATTAAAGATTCATATGGGGAATGTAAAATGAGGTATGGCATAGGTAAGGGGTTGTAAGAGGAATTAATTGTGATGTGGGATATATTTAAATAAAAAGTTGACTTATGTGGATATATTCTAATTTTGTATTTGGAGGATGTGGAGAAGGGTGCTAAGCTAGATTTGAGCATCTTAATGATAGGTTCAAGATTAATTAAACAAGGTTGTATTTAATTAATCCTAAGGCTAGGATGAGGTAGGCTAGGGTAGGCAATTAAATAATAGCTATTTAATTGCCTAGGGTAGGGATAGGTCAATTAATAGGCTGAATTAATTAGTTAAACATGATTTAGCTAATTAATTAGATTTAGTGAGGAGAAGGAAATTGAACAAATAAATATTGCATATTTATTAAATCAATTGGCTAAGGCTTGAACTATTGAATTAATAAAATTAATTCAATTGTTGGGGATAAAATGGTGAAAAATTAGGAGATGAAGTGATAATTAATTAAATAAAATTTTAATTAATGGATTAGAAGGGAAATTGGTATGTTTTGGGATGTCGGGAGTTAGTTTGATGGTAAAAGACATTTTTAGGTGTCTACATTTGCCCCTCTTTGACGTGGTGTCAAGACCTAGGAGGGAAGTGGCATCAGGTCGAAGAAAAATATGCCCCAGCTACCAGGAAGGAATAAGATGAGTGAGGGATGCCCCCTCAAGAGTTCAGTGGAAAAAAAAAATTTAGGGCGAGCTCTCGAAAGGATGCTACGGAAGTGAAAGTTGGATAGAGGATGGAAAAAGAAGACGACAGGAAGAAAAACAGAGGGAAAAGGTTGGGATCTGCACCCTAGGGGAAAAAGAGTGGGTAGAAGGATGACATGGCCTACTATATTAAGACAAGTGGGCCCTAAGAGTGCCACATTTGCACACATTGACCTCTTGAGAAGGAGCGAAGGAGAGATGGCAGAGCGCAACCCCCAATTCCCATGACTTTGACACATTTCTAAGCATTTCCAATTGTTTGGTCGGGCATTGGAGGCTGGACCAGGTAGGACCTAACCCTGACTTTGTGATTTTTTTATTTTGTCGCATTTTTGTGTTCGGGAATTGGGTTTGGGGATTGCGGCGCTATATCGCAAGATCGCATAGCGCAAAAATTAAGCGGAATAGCGCAATCCTCTGGATTGGCTCTATCTGCTAGGGTAGCATAGAAGCGGATTATCACCATGTATTTAGCATTTTAGCACTATCTTCTATAGTAGCACAATGTGTGGAAGAATAGGGTTTTAGTGTTTTAGCACCAAATGTGTGGTAGGGTAGCGCTGTGTTCTTGACTAGCACTATTTTGAGTAGTAGTGCTATATTGTGTTTTAGTGCTATGTAGGGGATCAGCGCAATATGTGATATATGTGCTTTTGGGAGAATTGGTGCTATTCATTAGATTAGTGCCAAGTGGCAAGGTGGCGCCAATTGTCAAAATGACGTGAAGTGTCTTGTGCAGTAGTGCTATTTGGGAGAGTGGCGCAAAGTATCTTGCACAGTGGCGCTATTTGTGAGAGTGGCACAAAGTGTCTTGCATAGTGGCGCTATTTGTGTAATAGAACCATGAGAAGAAGTAGTAGTGCCATTGTTAAAAATGGCATAAAGTATGGTCTGTTCTGGTGCTAAATGATTCTAGCTTTTCAACATTAGAAGAAAGGGGTTGATTGAAAAAAAAGATAGGTAGATTTCTGACTAGAAAGTTGTGGATGCAGGATCTAGGTTCATTTATAGTGTCCTCATGGGAGAGATGCATGCCATCTGTGATGGCACTGTTTGATCAGTTTGATGATGCCACCCGGGCCCGACTGGCTAGGCTAGGGCACCTGATAGCTGCATTGATGCTAGTATTGCGAGCTCATAGAGCTCTGATGATAACAGTAGTGGAGCGGTATCGGTCAGAAACTTGCAACTTTTTACTACCTACTGGGGAGATCACTGTCACTCTTGAGGATGTTTATCGCATCCTCAAGCTACCTATTCATGGTCGTCAAGTGAGATACGACACGAGGAGGGGATGGCGGGCCTTGATCAGACTATTTGGTCAGGAGCACATGGATTTATTAGCAGATGAGCAAGAGATGAGTTATGAGGGGTCGTTAGCGGTAGGTGCAAATCACTTTGCCTTATTCTTGTGTGCATTGATTGGTGGTGTGGTGATGCTTGATAGGAGGGGTAGGGGTTTTCCAATTGGCTGGGGAGAGATGATCGAGGGGATGGTCAGGCATGAGACTGTGTATGCCTGGGGACCAGTGATGCTGGTGCAGCTGTATCACAAGATGCACACAGTTGTCTATCACTATGATGTAGCCTTATTAGTTGGGGTTACTTTGTTGCATGTGTGGATTTGGGAGTACATTGCAGTTATTCGGTCAAGATGTGGGTACTATCACCGGTCATTTGAGGCCTTTGTGTTCCTATATCGGGATGCTGAGTACACCTACACTAGTCAGGTTCGGTATTGGTGACAGGTGCTAGATGATGTCATTCTGGTGACTTGGCAACCATACATTAGAGTAGAGCCGTGGCCAGATGATGATGTACACATGCCTTTTACTTTTCAGTAGTGATACTTGATAGGTCGAGGAGACCATATGATAGACATGTATCTACCGTCATGAGTTATGCGACAGTTTGGGTTATGGCAGGATGTCCCACAACAGATGGCCATTTTTGCACGAACTTGTCGAGATGCGCATTTTTGGCCTGCAGCCATATAGCCCCAAGTTGCTTTGGGGGATTTTGCGGCTTTGCAGCCATTGCAGTGGGATTGGCAGAGCATAGTCAGGGATGCAGGCACTACTCCTACATATGATACATGGTGGTAGATGTGGTGACTGATGCGGTTCACTGATTCGGCAGAGGAGGTAGTCCCTACAGAGGAGGCAGTGGGATCAAGGGGTGAGGATTCTGAGGATGATGGAGATGATGATTCTAATAGGGATGACTTCATGGAGGAGGGTGAGGAGATCATTGTAGATTACCTTGTGGAGGTTGGAGGGGATGGAGAGGAGGAGGAGGTTGGGAGGGATGGTCAGCCGATGGATGTGCTAGCAGCGGCAGCAGCTAGACAGGTGCCCAAGCAACAGGTGAGATAGCAGGCACCTGTACAGTAGGTGCCTATTGACTAGGGTTAGATTGGGGTTGTGCAGTGGCATAGAGGGCCTCAATAGTGTGGGGGACAGTCAAGGGTGGACAGGGGGGTCTACCCCCACAATAGGTAGCATAGCAGCAAGCTGTCGCAACAAGACAATAGGCAGAGGCAATAGGGTAGCAGGCAGAGGCAGTCCCTTCAGGGGCAGGTGGAGAGGCTGAGGTTCAAGGGCTCACACCTCGTCGGCGGCCTTGGGGTGAGGAGGAGGAGATTGAGACCCTATGAGCATAGGTAGCTAGCCTACATGAGGCTTTAGAGAGTCGTGAGGTGGAGTTGGTGTAGCTGCAAGGGACAATAGCATTGTTGGATGGTACAGATGGATAGATGGCTACATTACGGGCATAGCTAGCCTAGGCTCAAGGTGAGATAGTCACTTTGACAAGGGAGTGGGATGCGGCACTTGCGAGAGCTCGGCAGGCAGAGGCTACAGTGAGCAGTTTACAAGCTTCAGGGGTTGGTCTAGCCCCAATTTTGACATTGATGTAGACACAACTATCTCAGGTACAGGGACGGGTGTCAGAAGCCACTCGACGGGTAGATTATTATCAAGTTCTCTACCATACGGCAGTGCCTGTAGAATAGTGTGCAACGAGCTTTAGTGAGCTTAGTGGGGCCAGATCATCTAGGTCACAGAGATCTAGATCGGTTTAGTCTGTCCAATAGGTGATGGGTCCTCCATCACATGTGCCCCAGCAAGTTCCATAGGTTCAAGTTCGGCCACAGCTACAGCCACCACCAGGGTCTGGATCCCCCACTCCATCAAAGAGAGGGTCCTCTATGTGACAGTTGTATCATTTTAGCCCTTAGAGGCATTGTATCAGGACATTATATTTTTTTATGTGTATATATGAGCGATGTACATTTTTGCGATGATGATATATGATATGATGCTTTTTGATGGTCTATGTGTTTTTTTATGATGATGCTTATGTTAATGGATGTAGGATGCTTCATGGATTATATGCTATGGATGTGTTGTGTTTATGTAATGTATGATTTTGATGTTATGGATGTACCTATTGATGTAATATGATGGATGTAATGATGGTTAATGTATTTTGATATATGCATGTGTGTGATTTATGGATGATGATGTAAAATGCAAATAAATGTTTAGATTCATAAACATTTATTATGGATGTAATGCAATGGAAATTTATGTTTATCTAAATAAAAAAATGTTATGTATGGAAATATGGATATGCAGCTAGATGATTGTAAAATACAGTTAAATGATTATGATTGTAATTATGTAATGTAACTAAATGATTCTGAGATGATATATGGAATGCAATGTGATGATATATAATGTGCAACTAAATGATTCTAAAATAGACCTAAATGGTTATGCAAATTAAATGATTGTGATATGGAAACTAAGTGACTCTAAAATGCAAATTAAATGATTGTGATATGGAAACTATAGGATTCTAAAATGAACCTAAATGATTATGATATGCAACTAAAAGATTCTAAAATGAACCTAAATGATTATGATATGCAACTAAAAGATTCTAAAATGAACCTAAATGATTATGATATGTGACTAAAAGATTCTAAAATGAACCTAAATGATTATGATATGTGACTAAAAGATTCTAAAATTAACCTAAATGATTATGATATGTGACTAAAAGATTCTAAAATAAACCTAAATGATGATATGCAACTAACAGATTCTAAAATGAACCTAAATGATTTGTGAGATGCAAAGTAGGTGATAGGTGAGATGTAAATTAGGTGATAGGTGAGATGCATAAGTCTTGATACACATGATGTTCTTTGTTGGACCCTAGGTGGTGAGACTGTATGGCAGGGGAATAAATGGGGAGTAGATAAGGATAGATGAATGGGGCATGGATAGGATTGGGAGTGGCTAGATTGTGGGGGAGGGGATGAGGGAATTGTTAGGTCATAAGACACCATGTCATGGAGGGGGGATATGATTTGGTTTTGGATGTGTTGCATGGGAATAAGTTGGAGGAGTGGGATTAGTGAGGAGATATGGTAAGGTGAGGGGGGGTAGGTGGTTATGAAATCTAGGCCTAGATGGTATGGTTGATTAAGATGATGATTTGATCTAGTAACAGTAGTTGCATACATTAAGTGAGAGATTATAGCAATGTAGGATATAGTTCACAAAGGTATGAGATGACCTAGGTGATGATATATATCCCACAATTGCATGGACTAGATGCGCAAACAATAGGTTGATTTCATGCGTGCCCAAGGTAGTATAACCTTGCCTAGCTTAGGAAGGGGACTCATAGCGATGAGTGCTAATAGTACATATAAGGTTTTGATACCTGTATATGTAAATGACGTACACCATGCTAGAACCAACCCAGGCTTCAAGATATGAATACTATTCTTGGAGTAATGAAACCAACCCACAAGTAAAGCATACAGAAACAATGACCTTGTCTACTCTAGGTGTTGTTTGCCACTTACCATGATATAATGAGATCAAGGTAGCTTTGGAGGTGACCTAGAGTGAGACAAAAAGATAAAAATCAATAATCAAAAAGACCAACAAAAAGATGCAAATAGCCTTTGTGTGCTCTTGCCAAGATACATGTTGATAGGGTGACAGATTCTTGTCCATTGTGGGAAAGATATATCCTAGGACGCAAATCAGTTGGATTTTGTTGGATAATTTTTGAAAGGTGGGCAATAGGATAGTCAGGCCATGTGTAGGATTATAGTTGGTATGTTGATTGATGATTTTTGCGTTAGGGACCATGCTTCAAGTGTATATTAGCGTGTGTATCATATATTGGGTCTAGCAGGCTCAGTTAATGGGGACCATCCAAACGAGTTGGATGGGTGCATCTTATGTACCTGAGTATTGGAAACTTCCTTCGTATTCTAGACTGCCTACATACCCTGTGTCCATGGAATCAAGGTACTTTCAAGATGCTGGCGAAATGAATATGTAGTTCTAGTATGAATTGATGATGTGGGAATGGTTTGGGATGGGTGTGATGGTGAGAGTTGTTTGATTGCAGCGAGATTGATGTATGGGTGATTTGTAATGAATTGAAGGATTTTTTTTGGATTTTTTTTGAGTTTCTATTATTTTTTGGATTTTTTTATTTTTGGCTATACATAAGGAAGCTTATAAGGATCCTCATTCCATGAGATGGGCTTGGGTGGGATAGTGCGGGGTGGGCGATAGGTCTTGATGTTTTAGAATTCCAAGCCATGGGATGTGTGTGATATGGAGTGTTGTGTCAGAAAGAGGACTTATTAGATGGTAGAACTGGCCACTACACATGGCGCCTGAAATAGGTTTTCACCATGGTACTTATCTAAAGCATCATCGAAGTGATTTTCACTATTGGAACTCCCCCTATCAGCAACAACCATTCACATGTCTTCTCTTCCTTTCCTACTCTCCCTTTGATTAGCAACCACTTTTTTTTCACGTCTTCTCTCCCCCTTTGACATCAATGGCAAAGGGCACATACTTGCAACTTCACCACTTCAGACTCATACCAGCTGCTCCCCTTGAGTAGCAGCTTCCCATCATCAATCTAGACCACAAGATATGACTGTGATATCCATCAGACTGATGCACATCAATGCACCTTAGTTCATCACCGAAGGGGCAATAACCCCTAACTTCTCCTTGAGATACTCAAAAGAGTCCTTAGGTAGAGGTTTAGTAAAGATATCTATAATTTGATCCTTGGAAGGCACAAACTCTAATTTGACTTCATTCTTGTTTACTTGCTCTCTCAAAAAGTGAAACTTGATGGATATATGTTTGGTCTTTGAATGCAACACCGGATTCTTTGAAATATTTGTTGCACTTGAATTATCACAGAAGATTGTGATAGGTTCTTCATACTCCACTCCCATGTCTCTAAGCATTTGCTTCATCCACAAGACTTGAGTACAACTACCTGCTGTTGCAATATATTCTACTTCTACAGTGGACAGAGATATTGCCTCTTATTTCTTTCTCGGCCAAGAAACTAATCTCTTTCCTAAAATGAATGCTCCACCATTGGTACTCTTCCGATCATCTACATGTCCTGCCCAATCTGCATCTGTATATGCATGAAGAGAGAAATCATGATCTCTGGGATACCACAATCCATACTCAACTGTTCCTTTTAGATATCTAGGAATCTTCTTGATTGCCATGACATGAGATTCTCTAGGATCAGATTGAAATCTAGCAACAAGACCAACAACATTCATAATGTCAGGTCTAGTTTGAGTGAGATACAACAATCCTCCAATCATTGACCTATACTTTTTTTGATCAGCCTTAGGAGAGTCATCATCTTTTCTCAATTTACATCTGGTTGCCATGGGAGTACTCATTGGTTTTGAGTCTTCCATCCTAAATTTTTTTAACAATTCTTTCACATATTTGGTCTGAGAAATGAAGAATCCTTTCTTAGTTTGAATGATTTGCATACCCAAGAAGAAATTTATTTCCCCAAGCATGGACATCTCAAACTCACCTTTCATTTGATTTGCAAAATTTTTGCACATACTATCTTTTCCTCCAAAAATGATATCATCAACAAACACTTCAACAATTAAGATGTTTTCATAATCAATTTTGTAATATAAATTATTGTCAGCAGTACCTTTGTTGAAACCAATCTTCAAAAGATGCTTATCCAATCTTTCATACTAGGTTCTTGGGGCTTGCTTCTGTCTAGATAGTGCTTTCTTCAACTTGCAGACCATATCACCATAATCAGACAATTGAAATCCATGCAGTTGTTCAATGTATACTTCTTCTTCCAAATCTCCATTCAGAAAGGCAGACTTGACATCCATCTAATATACTTTGAAGTCCTTGAAGGTAGCAAAAGCAAGAAATAACTTGACTGCTTCAATTCTTGCTACCAGAGCAAAAGTTTCTTCAAAATCAAATCCTTCTATTTGAGAGTAACCCTTGTAGACTAATCTGGCTTTATTTTTTATTACTTCACCAACTTCATTCAGTTTGTTTCGGAAGACCCATTTGGTTCCAATCACATTTTTGTTTCTAGGTCTGGGAACAAGATCCCAAGTGTGATTTTTCTCAATTTACATTAGCTCTTCCTCCATTGCTTTAGTTTAGTTTTCATCATTGCAAGCTTCATTCACTGTCTTAGGTTCAATCTTTGAAATCAAACAATACTCTTCTAAATCTTGAGCAATCCTTCTTCTTGTTTGAACATCTTTGCTTTTATCACCTATGATCTAATCTTCAGAGTGGTTCAGTCTTACATACCTGGGAACTTTGGGAGTTTCTTGCACTTCTGATTCTTGATCAGGCTCATTAAAACTCATCTCTTCTTCCTGATTTATCGGATCAGTTTGAATCTAAATTTTAGAAGGAACTTGGGCTCCGTGAATCAGAACACCATTCTGATCATCTTCATCATATTCATAAAACCTTGAGGGTTTTTCAATTCCTTCATCAACCTTCACATTAGTACTTTCTATAATCTTTCTCAATCTCTTGTTATAACACCGGTATGCTTTGCTTTGAGTAGAGTAACCCAAGAATATTCCTTCATCACTTCTAGCATCAAACTTCCCTAGATCTTCATCTCTTTTAATATAACATTTTCTACCAAAGACTCTGAAATACCTCACAGTAGGAGTGATCCCAAACTAAAGTTCATAAGTCTTACCAGTATTGCTTCTAATTTGTACTCGATTGAGAGTATAGACTGTAGTACTGATAGCTTTTCTCCAATATATTTGAGGAACATTTTCTTCCATCATTATTGTCCTAGATGCTTCTTGGATGGTCTGGTTCTTTCTTTCCACTACTCCATTCTGCTGTGGAGTCCTAGGAGTAGACAATTGTCTTCTGATTCCATGCTTCTCATAGAATTCTATGAAATCACTGAGTGCGAATTCACCACCTCTATTAGACCTCAGACATTTTATGTTCAATCTAGTTTCAATCTCAACCATAGCCTTGAATATTTTGAATTTCTCAAGAGCTTCTAATTTCTCTTTTAGAAAAGTTACCCACATCATTCGAGAGTAGTCATCAATTAATAACATGAAGTATCTATCACCTTGCACACTTCTGATTCTTGCCGGACCACATAAATTAGTATGAACTAAATCTAATAATCTGGTAGAAGATTGTTCCTTGCTTTTGAATGAGACTTTGCTTTGTTTACCCAACGGACATTCCTTGTACAAACTATTTGTAGGTTTCACCAATTTTGGAAGATCTCTTACAACTTGAGTATTGCTTATCTTGATGATATTATCAAAATTCACATGACACATCCTCGTATGCCATAACCAACTTTGATCAATTTGCCCAAATAGACAACTTTTACCAGTACCAACTAAATGGAAGATGTTACCTTTTGTTTGGGTACCAGATGCAATCTCTATTCCGGAACTCTCAAAGATCTTGCATTTTCCATTCTTGAATCTGAGATCATAGCCCTTGTCCATGAACTGTCCAACACTGAGAAGATTGTTCTTCAATCCTTCAACATACAGTACATTACTAGTTTTGTTCTTTCCATCAAAGGAAATACTTCCTCTACCTCTAATTCTACCAGTAGAATTATCACCAAACTTTACCACTCCTCCTTCATACCTTTCCAAATCTATGAACTTATTTTTGTCATCTATCATATGGTGATAGTATCCACTGTCAATGACCCAGTCATCCTTTTCTTCAACTTGGGCAGCCAGAGCTCTTTCTACAGCTTTATGATTGACAGATTCAGAGGGTATTGGTTCTTCTTCCTTGATGGCAATAAACACCCAATCACTTCCGGATTTGTTTCTTGTCTCTGATTCATCATCTGTTACTCCTTCATTATCATCTTCTTCATGAACATAGTAACAATTCTTTTGGAACCTTGATCTATTAGGATTTGGCCTTGAAAATTTTTCTGGACATATTGAGGCAAAATCACCAATCTTATTGTAGTTAAAACACTTAAAAGGTAATTTTCCTTCATACTTATCAGATTCTCTTGGTAGTCTTTTGGCAATAAGGGCTTCAAATTGAGCAGTTTCTGCTTCTTCTTCTAGGTCTTTTCTTGCTTTTTCATACCATGATAGTTTCCTTGAAGAGTTCTCTCCCGGACCAAACCTTTGTTTACCTTTTATAGAGGCACTGAGTTTGAATGCAGATTCAGTCTTGGGGGTGTCATCTCCAAACTCGGTCAATTCAAATGTAGCCAATTTACCAACCAATTGATCTCTTGTGATAGTTGTATGGGCTCTGAATTCTTCAATGGAAGCAACCTTGATTTTATAAGAGGTAGGAAGGGATCTGAGAATGTTGCCAACAATCACATCTTCATCCAAGACTCCACCAGCACACCTAAACCTACAAACAAGCTCATTTACTGTTGGCATAAAAGTAGTGATATTTTCATCTTCTCTCATCTTCAGATTTTCAAAATTTCCTTTTAGACTTTGTAGCCTTGCACATTTAACATACTTGTCTCCTTCATGCAGAATTTCCAGTTTTTCCCAAATCTCAAAGGCAGTTTATAGGTCAACAACATTTGAAAGCTTTGAATCAAATAAGCCACTTAGAAGAGCTTCTTTAGTCCACATATTGTTTTCAGCATTTGTGATTTCACTTGGGGATTTCAGACCACCCTGTGGAGGAGTATACTTCGTTGAAGCCATGTTCCAGTACTGCATTCCCATACATTGCAAGTGACATTTCATTCGACTTTTCTAGAGATTAAAATTGGTTCCTTCAAACTTCAGACTATCCTTCTTGTAGGATGACATCCTGGATCTCCTCAAGCAGTTAAGCTCTTTTAGAGGAACTTAGCTCTAATACCAATTGTTAGATTATGGAAGTAATTCTTCAATTGCAAACTCAAACTCCAATGCAGACCACCAAAATGAACTGGACATGATCCAAAGACCTCCACAAGCTTGCCTGAATCACCAAGAACATCCACACTACATCTTCTTACTGAAATCCTTCTCTTCTTCATCCGGAACCTCAAGAACACAGTCTATCATCATTGTCACAAAGAAATAGATTCTTGCGGACCTTCAGACCATGAACCAATCGAGTTAACACTTCTCAAAGACTTCCTAAACACCACCAAATCTGCAGAATAGGATAATGCATTTCCAGATCTCACCAAACCTATCTGTATCACTCTGTCACCTCTAAACACCTGCCAGAACTAGTTTTACTTGAGCGGCCACAACTTCTTCATATCTTCATGCAGACCTCTGAAATCTTTACTAGATCATCTTAAGACACATATATACAAACCCTTTAAACCACATCCTCTAATCCTCATCTTAACTAGGACTTTTACCTTACTGTCTTTACTATCCTTGATATGATCAATTTTCTCAGTATCCTCAGCAAACATTTCATCCAATCCTTATCATTAATGCAACAAGAGTATGTTGACATCAATGACAACACCGTTTAGGCCCATATTTGCAATAGTTCTATGGTAGTACTTTGTCGATGACTTCTTCAAAGGTAGATGCACAAAGGATTTGTAAATGGAACCCTATTTCCTGATTGAGGTTAGTCACAAACATTTTTCAAGAATTTGCCAAGGGAGTTTTCTTGCTAAGCTTCTCCACCTCTACAAGAAGGAAGCAAAGGATTCTCCAATTTTTTGTTTTGTGTTGCAAAGGTCTTTCATAGATATCTCATGTTTGAAGTTGTAGGAGAAATGCTTGACAAATTTTTCCATGAGCTCAGGAAAAGACCTAATGCCTGGGGGAAGATGTGTGAGCCATTTAGTGGCATGACCGCTGAGGCTTCTTGGAAATAGTCTCATAAGATATGTATCGTTGTTTGAGACTTCTAAGAAAGTGAGGTAAAACTCCCTAAGATGATCCCTAGGGTCTCCCTTTCCCTTGTATTTCTCAAATTTAGGTGTTTCAAAATTCTTGGGGAAAGGGGGCATGTATAATGTCTGATCAAATGGATAGGGACAAATATTCTCAAAAGAGTAATGCTTGTGTTTGCCCCCAGTTTGCATGTCGTCTACCTTTTGGATCAAGGCATGTACAATGGTTGTGAGATCTAGTGTTGATTGTAGTTGGGGTGTGTAGGTTTGTTGATGGATGAGGTGTTGAAGATTAGGTGGGGTTTGATGTTGGGGGTTTTGGGATGTCGTATTTTGGTACTATGTGGTGGTGTTTTGGTTGAGTTGTGCAAGATGTTGTTGATGAGTGTAGAACTATTAGAGAATGTGGAGGTATTTGGGGATTGGGATTATGATGTGTTGATGATGCTACGGGGTTTTGTATATACGTGAGATTAGATGGATTGACGTTAGATGGGTGGATGTTGGATGGATTGACATTGGATGGGTTGACATGAGATAGATTGATATTAGATGGGTCAGTCGTGTTGTAAGGTGTTTGTGAATAGAATTGTCTTATGTAAGCTAAGGTTTGAGGGTTGAGTGGAGGCACACTCGTGGACGCACTTGTATGTGTGAGGTTCCCTTGGATGCCTAAGGTGATTTGTGGAATGGAAGAGGTTACATTAGTTGTGATAGTGGATGTGATGATGGGTTGGGAAGTGGTAGGATTGGAGACACTTGTGGGAATTGTATATGTGGTAGCATTAGAGCTTGTGGTGGTGGTAGATATCATGGGAGTTGAGGTTTGTGAGACGATGAGTTGGGTGTTTGATGTAGATGGTTGGGAGGATGTGGTAGGATTGATGTTAGAGGTGGATGGTTGGGCTGATACCGTGTTATGGGGTGGTTGGGCAGCAATTTCGAGGAGGTAGTCAAGATATCTATTTGGATCCGACCTGAGGATTTTGTCAAGTAGGTCCATGCTCTCAGTGTCTTGTGTAAAGCCCAAGACATCTAGATCATCTTGGGACATGGTGGGGACATTTTGTGTTGGTGGTGATGGTGGTGGCGGTGGTTATAAGAAATGGAAGGGATTTTCATTGGGATTATATGTTGGGATTTGAAAGACCAAATGTAGGTCGTATGTTTGATTGATTGGTAGGTTGCTATCATTGGTTTAGGCATTCCTATGTCCTTATATTGTCCAGATTCTACCATTTCTTGATTCTTCTTGTGTTGTGATCTAGTTATGGGCATGCAAATGTATGGATTTGATTTTAGAGATGGAGTGAAATGGGGATGGAGACCTTAGAGAATTTGGATTAAATTGTTGGACCCAAAGATGGATGTGGTAGCGAGATGGAGTAGAGAAGAGGATGTAGTGTGATGAAGGATCGATAAGTCTTCAAAAAGATGTTAATCTAAGGGTGATAAGAATGGACGGTATTGAATTTTTGCACAAATTTGGACCAAGAGGATGATGTTTGCTTGAGGATGATTTGTTGGAAGAGATTTTGATGTTAATTTTAGGGATGATGAAATTTTTAGATGAACTAGATGTTGGTATGAGAGATTAGGATGATGTATTTGAAAGGATTTTGAAGGTCAACAAATTGATCTTAGGTAAGATCTAGATTTGTGTCACACAAATTGATGTTTCTCCTTGTTTGGGGTAGACTAATGACCTTACAGAAAGAAGGATGATTATTTTACTTGAAAGGTTGACTAATGACTCTTCAAGAAAAATATGATGAAAGAGATGAAATCTAGATCTATCTTTTAGCTCAAAGGGATGACAAGTTTTGGATGCTTGGTTGATGGTTCTTTGATAGGTGTTTGGATTTGGAAGATTTTGGATGAGAAAATTGAGATGATTTTGGAATGATTTCTTGTAACAAAGGTGTTTGTTTGGTCCAAAAGGTATGCAAAGATTAATGAGGATGAATGGATATGAAATTAAGTGGATTATGATATAGAAAATGGTCTAACAATGATAATGATTGATTCTCTAAGGTCAAAATGAAGGTATGATTTAGAAAATTTGAGGAGAAAATGGATGGGGTACTAACGGATTTTTGAAAGGTGAATATGGATTATGGCAAAGCAGGTCCTAAAGATCACAATGGAATTGGCCTTAGTTTTAGGCAAGTCAACCTGAAAATAGCACCAATCCATAGGTGAAATGGCATCAAAAGCAGACAGAGATGGTGCTGAAATAGGGCAGTGTTGGTCAAGGCTCTGAAAAAGATAGATTTTGATGGCAAATTTGGATTTGTTTTGATATGAAGTTTGATCAAATGATTTTATTGTCTTTTGGCAATTTTCTTGAAAATAATTTAAACACAATAACACACAATAACCAAGATTTTTGTTTGTGAAAAGATGTGTGATTTTGTTAAACAAGCACTTTGTACAACCTAAGGTGAAGATAGGACAATATTTGTTGAATACCCTAGGTGCACCTATTCAAAGTGGGTAGCTCCAGGATCTTGGTAGCACTGGCTCCTCCTTACAATTGCACACACTCCTCACACATACCAAGATTCAGGTTTCCATGAAGGCTTGTTCCTCACCAAACATTAGGATTGTTCCTGCTACCTCAGCTAAGAACTGCATGAATCGGGGCCACTTCAAAGGTTTCCCTTCTGTGTCAACAAATAGAAGGTTTTTGGCTTGCTAAAACAAAGGTTCGTAGTAAGTGCATTTGTTTAGGTGGCCATACGTGCGGCAATGCTACTCTCTATTATGGAGTCTTCCAGCCTCCAAGGGTTGCACCTTGGAGGGTTTTAGGGGAGGTTGGCTATCGGTATGACACAACAACACCTGTTTCTTGTGACTTTTGTCACACATTATTTTATATAGCGGCTTGAAAGAGCTTGGCTTTAGCTTATTGTCGCTTGGGTCATTCCCACCTTTTGAAGCAGGGTGGCAGGCCCTCTAAAGATTAACAAAACCAACACAACCACAAAAATACTTTTGATCCCCAAGTTCATACAAGGATGCAAGGGGAGAGAATACATATATTTTATGCTTGCATCACACTAAAAAAGGTTCATTTTAGTTCTTTGGATTATGTTGGGGGTGATTTGTGCAAGTGTTGAGAAAAGATTTTGATTCCTAAGGTCACCAATGGTGTGAGGGAAGGGCATACACTTTTTCACACTACAAACAAAATCACAAAAACACTTCACACAAATTAGATTGGTTTTCTTGTTTATATGAGTTAAGAATGCAAATTGTTGTTCTTTTTAATCCAATGAGTTTATTGATGCACTTTGTAGTTCTTTTTAAAGCCCAAAATTGAAATGTTTTGTAGAGTTGTTGGCAAGCACTTGTGAATTTTAGAACACCAAATTCAAATGTTTGTTCTAAACTAAGGCACACACACAAAGATTTGTTTGTTGGTTGTTGATCAATTTTTATTGCACCAAATCAAAATGTTGTTTAAGCTAACATGCAAGGGTTCTTTTTAATTCCCAATAGAAGTGTTTGTTTTAAAGTAAAAAATAAACACCCTGCAAAAACTTGTTAGTGTTCGCAAAATGATGGTGATGACATGCAAACAACTTATCAGTCCCTGCATAGAACGCAAAGTCAGTCTCTAAAATAGTGCTAAAACATAGACCTAATGGTGCTACTGCGGACAACAATGGTGCTACTGACAAAAAAACTTGACACCTTAGACAAATAGTGCTGATTTTACACACAGATAGCACTGATTTACAAATATGTGCTAGTATCAGATGTACAGAATGCACCAAAATAGAATATAGCGCTACAACATTATATAGAAGGCACTAGAACATAATATCGTGCTAAAATGAGATATAAAAGGTGTTGAAACAACAAATAGCGCCAATATGGATATAATAAGGCGCCACTACATGTGCTGTCAAGTGTCTTGGTCATAGTTTGAAAATAGCGTTGCGCTGAGTGCCGATAGTGCCAATACGTGCCTGGACGTGTCCGCCTACAAAATAGAGGTTTTCCTAACCGAAACAGAGGGTCAGACTACAAATAGAAGAGGTCCTATTAGTCTTGTTAGTTTACCAAATGGAAAGAAAGACAAAATAGGAGCCAAAATGCATGTTTAGTCCTTAATGAAATTTTGGCATGACTTCCCCCTCTTCGTCCAATATTCCTGCAAAAATAGAGTATAGATGAACTCGAAAACAACAGGAAGACAAAGAGGATTGGATGGATTTTGTGAGTGAAAGTTGGAAGAGAAAATTCTCTGCAAAATAGCACTAGAACGGTAAATAGAGCCAATACTCGCTAAAGATAGCGCCACTGCGCAAGGCAGATAGCGCCAAACCTGCAAAATGACATCTCAAGCACAAAAACTCACAAATTAATATTAGATTTGGACCTTGTGGGTCCCACCGGGCATGCCAATGTGATTAGGAAAATCAAATCAAAGGTAAAAACACAAACCAAATGCATAACAAAACAAATAGTTATACCTAGACATGAAAACCCAATCTCATCAAAAGGGAATGAAGCTTTGCACCCAAGAGCTCCTAGATAAGATATACCCTAATGGATGAATAAAATGTGAAATGCTCTATCTCAATTGCAACTCATAATGCTAGCTCAATGGACATTTGGACATGGTAACATTACTTGAAGATTGGATCCTAAAATGGGTTGGAGGATGAAGTAATTATAGAGATTTTGGAGAGATTTTGATCCAAGGGTGGAGATTGAAAGTGATGTGGAGGGCCCAGATTTGATCTTGGAGGAATGAAGGGCTAGGAATAAATGTAAATTTTTTATTTATTTTGGGAAAAGGGTGAATTAAATGAGTATAGGTGAGATGGAATATTTGTGAATTAAAGATTCATATGGGGAATGTAAAATGAATTAAAAATTCATTTGGGGATAAGTGGAGATAAATGAGGTATGGCATAGGTAAGGGGTTGTAAGAGGAATTAATTGTGACATGGGATATATTTAAATAAAACATTGACTTATGTGGATATATTCCAATTTTTTATTTGGAGGATGTGGGGAAGGGTGTTAAAATGGATTTGACCATCTTAATGATAGGTTCAAGATTAATTAAACAAGGTTGTATTTAATTAATCCTAAGGCTAGGATGAGGTAGGCTAGGGTAGGCAATTAAATAATAGCTATTTAATTACCTAGGGTCGGGATAGGTCAATTAATAGGCTGAATTAATTAGTTAAACATGATTTGGCTAATTAATTAGATTTAGTTAGGAGAGGGAAATTGACCAAATAAATATTGCATATTTACTAAATCAATTGGCTAAGGCTTGAACTATTGAATTAATAAAATTAATTCAATTGTTGAGGATAGAATGATGAAAAATTAGGCGATGAAGGGATAATTAATTAAATAAAAATTTAATTAATGGATTAGAAGGGAAATTGTTATGTTTTGGGATGTTGGGAGTCGGTTTGATGGTAAAAGACATTTTTAGGTGTCTACAGTGCCATACATGATAAGGGTGAAGTGAGTGTGTTCTAAGAAGGAGAGATCAAAACATCCAACCGGCATGCCATAACCATTGCGCCATGCATGATGAGGATGGATGCGATGTGTTCCAAAAGACTTGCCAAGAGGATTCAAAACACTCAGCTAGTGCGCCACATCTATTGCGCCACCTTGGTCAACATCAAGAGGATTTGAAATTGTTAACCAATGAGCCCTATGTAATGTGCCATTCACAAGAGGAGAATGAATTACCCAATTGCTACACCAAGACATAAAGAGGATTCAAATTTCACATTTTCTATGTTATTAAGAAGAGGAACATAAAATGTTGATCTGTTGCGACAAAACTAATGCACCACTTTTAGGGAGGTGTAGTTCAAGTCTCAAGTCTGATCTGTTGCACCAATTTAAGAGGAAAGTGAACTGTCCATCTAATGCACCAAACTCCTTAGAGAAGATCAAAACCCTTATCCAATACACCTGAGAGAAATGTTTTAAATTGCAAATTTTAGAAACTTTCAAGAGGATCTAAATTCCTGATCTGATGCGCCTGATCTGCTGCACCACAATTAAATGATGATGAAGTCAAGTTTTATAAATATTCCATCAAGAGGATATCAAAAAACTTATTCACCATGCCAAATTCAAGAGGATTCAAAAACCTTAACCAGTGCGCAAGGTGGAGTGGGTTGTTTTGGATGTCAACATGCAAATTTTATGATATTTTAAGGAGAGATCAAAATCTTGATCTGTTACACCACATGTGAAGGTGGTTTAAGTTCAAGTTTTTGACATACTTTCAAGGAGAGATCAGAATGCTGATCTGCTGCACCCTCCTCAAAAGGTAAAAATGATGATTTAAACAAGTTTTAAGAAGGATACAAGATTATCATCTCATGCGCTCTAACCATTGCACCATCTATAGGGGATAAAAGTTTTTGAAGGATTTTAAGAGGGATACAAGATCCACATCCCATGAGCCTCATCCAATGATCCTAATTTGAATGATTTTTATTCAAGTCTTTGGCAAGATCAAGAGGATACAAGATCCTCATCTAATGCACCATGTCCAATATGCCAGTGTTAGAGGATTCAAAACATCATCTAGTGCGCCTAGATCAAGGAGTGAATAAATAGTGATTTAAAAGTGGAATTTCAACCAGAGGATGCAATTTTGATCTAGTGTGCCACTTTGGATTGAGGTTAAATTCAAGTTTTATGAAGGTTTCTAGGCAAGGAGTGAAATTGGCATCCAATGCACTTAGGATTGGAAAGGTTAGAAATTGATTTACAATGATTATTTTGTGTTGTAAGATCAAGGAATCAATATTGCTTCTCTATTTGTTTTGCAGGAACAAGGAGCTTGGATTGAGCTAAGGAGTCATTAGAAGAGCAAATATATAGAGTCATCTTCAAGCGAGGGATGAAGTCAAGAGGTAGTTTACAAGGAAGAGACATCATGTAGTGGCTCCAAGAGATCACTTTAAGTCCAAGATACCAACACTCTTCATCTTCATCATTATCAAGCATTCCAAAGGCATCTATAAAGTTTCAAGTTCCTCCGGTACATTCAAGCCTCCTCAAGAAGTCATCTACTCTACATATAAATAAGGTGTTATCATCAATATCTACACTCCAAAGGGTCACTTCAAGATCATCTAGTTCCACATGTTTCATTATCTACATTATGTTCGAAGACACTTCATCCATCAAGCTTCAAGACTCCTAAATCTTCAAGGCTAAGAGAGATCTCCTACTTCTAATCATGAATGAAGTATCATCATCATATCTCTAGTATACTATCTACATGAAGAATCATTCAAATAAGATCAATCTACATCCTGCAAAAGAAGAATCACAGTGTTAAACAAATGAACAACATCTATCATATGCATCCAGTTTGCAAGAAGATGAGCAAGGCGAGATCAACAAGATACATTCTTAAGCATTCCTAAATGTACAAGTTCAAGTATCAAAGAAATCACCTCAAAGACATCATACAGAGGATACAAATTGGGAATATGCCCATAAAACAAATTGAATAAACATTTGGAATCCATAAGAGTTTCTAAGATGGCACCTATGTGGCATGTACATCATCATCAAGCCAATCATATTTTGCCACATCATTTGACAAGCAAGAAGATAGAGAGGACGTCCATGTGGAAGATTCTTCAAAGATTCCATCTTATCTTATCTTCTTGGAAAATGTGACCTCATTGCCTATCTTATGTACTAAAAATAGCAATTTGTTATAACAAACTGCCTTGTTGGCATGATCTGAGCCATTAGCAACGTGAAATGATCCTAGTCATTCATTGTAACTCTAGACCTCTATATAAAGGCCTTGTTCCCTCATTTGTAAATATAGTTTAGTTAGTAGATTAGTAAAGTAGAAGAGACTCTCCAAATTCTCTAAGAGGATTTGAAGTTGTAAATATTTCTCAAGATTAATGCAAAAACATTGGATCTCGTTTGGTGTTTAAGTGTTGTCTTGTGAAATAACATGGTTTCTTGTATCTTGATGAAGTGGAGAGATGTTTTAGATTAGATTAGAAGTAGATTAGGAGATCTTTGATGTAATGTATGTATGTATTGAATATTTGATCAACTTCTAGCTCATGCTTTTAACATTCATCACTGGTGAAGTGTTGTGTAAAGCTAGTATGAGCCTTGTCATTTACTTAAGTTTGATTGTGGATGCTTGTTTAAGTTGCGCCATCTGATGGGTGCTTATATAAGCCTTCATGATTTGAAAACCTTTCGCTATCCTTAGGAGATCGCACCAACTTCATTTAGTTGTAGGCATCCTTGGCAAAGTGGAGTTAGGTTGATTAAGGAGTTTGTCTATTCATACATCATCATTGCTTCATTGACCTTAGATTAGCTCCCTAAACCCTATCTTTTTTCCCTTTTTTAATCATTACTTCATTGTACATACTTCATCCACACTCAAGGGAGAAATAAACTAAATGAAAGAAGAATAATCCAATGTAAGTCCCTTTGTGATAATCAGCAAGATCACATGTAATCACTGAGTTTATCCACCATAAGTTATAAGAAAGGAACCTTGGAGTTGTCTTGACTGATCACTTTGTTTAGTATTCGAGAGGCTTTATTCAAGAGAGAGTTGGATACTCGGTATTTTACTCTATTGTTGACTTGTCTAAAAACAATCATCAACACTAGGATTAACTGCAAAAAAGGAACTCTAGATTATTTTTCTACAAACAAGATGACAGTGAATTTGTTGGAACTAGACAAGTCCAGTCCATTTTTTCAAAAAATTCTTACTTTGTATGCACTTCGAGATTAGTTTACCCAATTAAATGCAAAAATTTTGGGACAGTTAGGGGTTGCATTTCTTTGTTTAGTGCCTGACCTTTTGAGCTCATCAGCAAGCAGAAGGCAATTATAGTTGTGCTGCGTAGTTAAAGCAACGGAATTAGTCTGGTAACTTTCATCTACAAGTCATTTCCTTGCTCAAGCCATTACCATTATTTGATTATTGAAGATAGTACATGCATCTAGTACTGATAACAGGGTAGATGAATAGAAACAGATAAAATGGCTTTTACTCATCAAGGTTTCTATTGAGAATACACAGAGAAAGTATAAGATAGTTAGTGGCACTTGGGTGGCTTGTTAGAAGATTGGGTTCATTATGGATTCTCATAGTGTAAGATTGAGAAGTTTATAAGATGGGATCACTTGAAAATATTGTAGCCTTTTTGCCAGACCTCTTGGGCAGAAAGTGACCTCCTGAGTTAAAATTGGGTGGTGCACTATAATGGAAAAGATGTTATGAACACTGTTAGATTAAATGTATATCTTCTAAATGGAGGCACGCATGGAAATTCATTTTTCATGGAGCCCCCTCATATTTGCAACTAGGAGAGATTAAGCCTTTAAAAGTAGTTTTAAATCTTCATATTGTGCAAAGAAATTCAGAATGTTTATTTACACACTGTTGACCATGAACATCGTGTTATGTTCCATTTCTCTCTGAGGTCATTTTGCTGTGGAAACTGCATATCTTTATGCAAAACTTCTTTTGATATAGTCTGCATATTGACAAACATGCAGATGGATGGAAACATTCATGTGTTCATCCGAGTTGAAGCCTCCTTATACTTAGCCGGCATTACACAGTGCCCTAGGTCTTCCTGAAACAATCTCTCCTTGTTGTCCTCAGCTTGGCTTGTTGGTGGTTTGGTGGCGACTACTCCTACACCCATTTCTGGTGATTCGACTGTGCTCAAACATATCCATTATCCTCTAGTTCGCTCTCCTTGCAGAAAATTTTAAAAACCCATCAATGTTCCTATCTAAATCTAGAAGAGTATATTGTTTAGTTTGGCGCCTTGTCTGAGCCTTTGTAGTCATGTCTATTAGAACACTTCCAATTAGATTTCACCATTTGCTCCATAATGATTTTGCTTTGCACTTATCAATTTTATTTGATTGAAAGTTACTAAAGCTTGATCCAAAGATTCATTTTGTGCGTATCCTGCAATCATCTAATGATTATTCTTGAGCCATTCCATTATGTTTTGAAAGCTTATATATAGCATCACTTCTTCATTTATCATACTTTGAATGACTTACTGCGCTTTACCTTATCCTAGCCACGTAGGGGTATAGCCTGCACATTTTGCTTAGCCATTATAGGTAACAGAACAATGATTGTGCAACTATATAGTCTTTTGAATTAGAGATGCCCAACTGAATCACTGTGTCATATATCTTTTCTACATTCAGCTGCATATACCAAAGTTCTTCTATTTGCTTATCTGATAAATTCTTTTTCATTATGTTTCATGTAAGTTTTTAGTCTGACAAATACCATACACAATGATGAAGTTTGCATCTTTAGAAACTATAGTAGAATTGCTTTACAAGCATGCAGTACCCATTCCAAAAGATCAATGCAGCAAAGCTCTTCAATTGGGAGTTAGTTTTGCCATAGGATATATTGCTAGTGTCCTTTGTGCTATTGTTTCACATCCTACAGACAATCTAGTTTCTTTCCTGAACAATGCCAAGGGTGCTACTATGGGCGAGGCTATGCAGAAGATTGGTCTTATTGGCCTCTTCACTTGTGGGCTTCCTTTATGTATGGTTATGATCAAGCTCAGTAGGGTATCTATGATGCTTTCAAGGTGTTTGTTTGCCTAAGGAAATCATGGATAAGTGAATGGTGCACAGTCCATAAAATAAGGCGCAACCACAAGCTCACATGGCGCAGCCTATACAAGTGTGCAGGCATCTAAACACAAGGATCAACGTTAAAATATATGACACCACTATTAGTTGAAGGTCACCTCTTGTATAATGATAAAGCTCATCCAAGTCGTAGCAACCAACATTGAAATCCAAGACACAACAATATCAAAACAAAGTGCCATCTTTATACTTTCCCTTCTAGATTATCTGGAGCACAAGTTATGAAGTTATTCTTTGTATAGATACAGAGAAGCACAAAAGAGAAGGTCCCATTTACTACTACATCTTCAACACACTCCTGATATGTTTACTCGTTCTTCACATTTATAGGTGGGTTTTGATCTACCGAATGCTTGACCGGCAAATGAAGGCAAGAGGCAATATTTGTGAAGATCTCAGATCAGATTCTGAAGATGACAACAAAGAAGATTGAACTTTTATAAATGAACAATATTTTGAGAAATCAGAATGGAGGAATTGATTGGTACTTCAGCAGATTTTAAAATGTTATCTGTGAAGGAACTGTGTTTAGAGCCTATCTCAACTGTGACACCCTTTGTTCAAGATTTTACTCCTAAATTCAAAGTCAAAACACCTCATGTCATATCTCAAAATTATTTTCTATTTGAAGAACTATGAGGTGGGAAAAGTAAATACAAACTATCTCCAGAATGGAATGTAAAATGAAACACACATGCTTTCACTGAAGACAGGAGAATAGTATAATCACATTCCGGGAAAACAAAAGGTGAACAAATGTGGTTGAAAGGGGTAAAATTATTAAACAAATATGTAGCATAGACATATTTCTGGGGTAAATATATTCACAAGAGGATATATTAGGGATTTTGCAAGATCAAAAGGTAAACATTTATTTCAATCATCTCCAGATATAAAATAAATATTTTTCATCAGAATATTTTACCAAAGGGGTTACAAGGATAGAGACAAAATACTTTTCAAGGAATTCACTACACAGGTAATTATTTTACCTAGAAAATATTTTGGAAGAGCATACAATGGCCAAAGGATATTTTCACTGAGTGAACAAAGAAAGGGTAATTATTTTCACCCAAATAAATATTTTTGTCAAATAGAAGTGAAACTTACGCAGTGAATACAGTTGAGAAATGGAGTAAGGAGTAAAGTTTATTATGGCATGGGATTAAATATTTTGATGACAAAGGTTAATTTAAATATTTGATTTGGCAAAGGCAAGTATTTTATTTTACCAAGAATGAATTAAATAAAGAGTTGTACCAAAGAACATACCGAGCAGCAAAGAGAATATTTTGTGATAGGAAAAGATTAATGTTAAAATTAATCAAACCAAAAGTTAGGGCAAAAGATTTGAAATTATTGCAGCCCTAAACAAGATATTGAAGAAATTTATTATTAAATATTTGGGTATGATAAAGTGATAATCAGTGACAGAAAACCCTAAATACACGTCAATGATAGAATATACAATGGAAATAATGGAATGATACCTCACGACACATATCCTAAGGTTCACACCTATACAAATTATATGTTTATATATTATCTAATGATTAATTTGTTTTTTTTTTTTGCAGGATTAGGGTTGTATTGATTCAATGAAGTGGCTCGGGAAGATTAAATATTTTATTTCAGCCTGAGATGATCATTAAAAGAATGCAGCCATATGATTAATGATTTTCTTATCAAGTGAAACCATATATCTGTTATATCAGTTATTTAAACTACAAAATGAATGTAACGAGTCTAAGGCTTGTTGCATCTCTATAAATAGAGATCCCAGGACTCGAAATAGAGAATTAGGTTAGAGTAGGATTAGATTAAACACAAAGACAATTGAAACATTTTAGGATTAGATTAGGTTAGATTTGATTCAATCTGATGCAAATTTGATCCTTCTATGCAATTTCATTCTGAGATAGGCTATGGTGCATGATACATTCTAAGGCTGCAGTTGAGGATTCGAATTCGAAATACATTCTGATGGTATCATCTGTTTGTTGTTTTTAATTCAATCAATTTAATTATCTCCATGTCATTCATTTTTTTATTATTCAATTTAAATGTGTTAAGGATATGTTCAAATTGTCTGATTACATTTGCTAATTCAGTATAGTTGATTTGATTGGTTTCTCAAAGAGAATTAAATCCTTTCTCATCAATTATAGTAATCTTAATATGTTGAATGGATTACTAAGTACGATTAATTGATTAGGGTTATTAATTTGTCTCCCGAGTTGATCTAATTTATTATTTTACAAAGTTAAATTGGTTCTTTCTAGAAAGATTAAAATTTATTTAATATTTTGCATTTAATACAATTATGTCCTTTGGATTATTAAAAATGAATTAATAATTTCTTCCTTGCACGTTTGTACAAGTTGTAAATAGTTATATGTGCCGATCAGATCAAGTTATTACCTGATACAAGTTATTTGTTTCTGATATCCTGACTCCGTTGCCCAAATGGACAAAGCACCAGTCTAACTATTGATTCATTTTATGTTTAAAATCTTTACTCTGTTATAGATTCATTTTATGTTAGTTGTTATTTATTTCTATTAGAATTTAGATTAAATCATTTGCTTTTTTTAGAAATTGTTTGCAATGTCTCGTTTGATTTACAAGTATGCCATTGTAGTCAGATAAACTAGCAGCAAGCCAACATTGATTTAATCATACAACCTGCTTTAATAATCAAAGGTTCACCTGCCTAGGTTGTAGCAGGACCTAAAGTGCAGGGAGAAGTTGATCGCTAAGGTCAAACTCCAGTCATTGGTTCAAAAATGTTGTGGATTTGACCATAGGGTTTGGCATCCCCTTAGAATCCACAACCTACATTTTTGAGACCCAACATAATCCATACACAAAAATAGCCCAAGATATGGGCGTTCGCAACCTAAAATGAAAAGAACTCTATCCAAGAATAGGCGTACACAGCTAGTAAAACAATAGAATCAACAACTCCCATTACCCATCACTATCTTTATTACTTAAAAAAATAACACTCCTAAATCCAAAAAACTATCACCCAAAACCTAACTCTATCTTTTATAGCTTTTTCAATTCTTCTCCAATTACCCAACAACTTCCCCTAATATGGAAGGTTGTCTTCAACCCAAGGGAAACAGGAACACTTATCACTACAACTAAGAGATAGTGAGAGGAAATGGAATCCAAATTGTCTTCTCATTGATAACTATCAAACAACCCAAACTCCCGGCAACACAAAATAAGGTTGTTATTCCTTGACTTCTAAAGCACCCACCAAGCAATTGAACTAATGGCTATTAATTAGGAAACAAAAATAAACTAGATTTACAGCAACTAAAAGAAAATGGTGTTGATGAAATCCTCAAAGAATATGTTCTGCATCATTCTCCCCTTCTTTTAGAAATTTAGAATCACCTGGTTCCAATTCATAGGGTGAATTTTATTCAGCTATACTTGAGCAAATTGGCCTCTGTGATCAAAGATTTATAAGATTTTGCCAAGCTTTCCCATTTAACAAAATATAGTTTATATGAATTAGATTGAGCAACCATCAATTTAGTATCTAGTACTCACTCAACTTTCTCTCTTTTTTTCCTCGGTAAATGCTTAGTCCCATCATTGTTCTCTTTCCCATTTTTTTCACCTTCCATCTCATCATCATCATCTCTAATTGAGTGGGCATAGAGATCAGCAACATTAAAGATTGGACCAATGTCCAAGTCCTTGGGAAAATCAATTAAATAGGCATTTTCATTTATCTTCTTCACAATTTTGCAAGGACCAACCTTCTTGGGATTTAATTTATTGTAGATGCCTTGGGGATACCTTTCCCTATGCAGGTGTACCATGACCATTTCTCCCTCTTGAAAGATTTTTCTCCTTCAATGTAAATCAACTCTCTATTTATATTGTTCATTCATGGATTGCAACTTGAGTCCAACTTGTTGGTGTAACTCTAAAATTTTCTCCACAAAATCTGTAACTTCCTGGCTAATATGTGATTGTATTGAAAAAAAACTAAGTCCACAATTCCCTTAGGATTTGTACCATAGACAATCTCAAATGCAGATTTACCTGTAGACCTATTTATGCTCAAATATTAGGCAAATTGAGCTTGAGGTATCACCAAATCCCATTGTTGAGGACTATCACCCACTAAACAAATCAATAGATTGCCTAGGCTTCTATTAACCACCTTGGTTTGATAATTGATTTAAGGGTAATATGTAGAACTGAATTGCAACATACTGTTCAACTTCCTCCATAAGACTCTCCAAAACAAGCTTAAAAATTTGGTGTCTCTATCACTGGTTATAGTCTTCAGGATTCCATGCAACCCCACTAGTTCTTGAAAGAATAATTATGCTACCTAGCTTGCATCATTCATCTTCTTACAAGGTATGAAATGGACCATTTTATAAAAGTGGCCCACTACCACAAACACTAA
Organism: Cunninghamia lanceolata; assembly: GCA_027924645.1. Taxonomy (NCBI): domain Eukaryota; kingdom Viridiplantae; phylum Streptophyta; class Pinopsida; order Cupressales; family Cupressaceae; genus Cunninghamia; species Cunninghamia lanceolata. Next base: position 4,672,264 of record BSBN01000798.1, read on the forward strand.
ATCATGACCTCTTTGGGTTCGTGGTAGGCCTAAAAAAATCAATGGAGATATCAGTCAATAGCTCCTTTGGCACTAGTAAGGGAATATATAAGCCTATATTTGGATGTCCTCCTTTCACCATTTGACACTCCCTATAAGAAGAAAAAAATCTATCCACATTTGTCCTCATGCTAGGCCAAAAGATTTTTTCAATCATTAATCCAAATGTCTTATCTCTTCCAAAGTGTCCACCCAACCTGCTTGAATGTATCTCTCACACAAGCTCTTCTCGCCTTGACCCAAGGGGAATGCAAAGTTGAGACCCCTTAAACAAAAAGCCATCAAGTAGTAAAAGTCTTCAAATGGATGCATACTTGTTAGAATCATATAAAGGTTGCAGAAATATGGATCAACATATTCACCCTTTATTTCTTCAAAGCCAACTGACCCATTACTCATTACGACTAATAAATGATGTCTTCTACTTAAGACATCATATGCAACATTGGTTTTACCACTCCTATGTTGTACAACAAATGTATAGGCTTAGAAGGCTGAAGCCCATTTGCCATGTTTGTAGGAAAGCTTACCTTGTGAATTTATGTACTTCAAGGCTTGATTATTAGTCATCAAAATGAATTCCCTATATCAAAGATAATGCCTTCAATATTTGTGAGTCTTGTACCACAACATAGAATTCTTTATCATAAGTGGAATACTTCTTTTTAGCCTCATTTAATTTCTCACTAAAAAAGGCCATAGGCTTTCCCTCTTGGCTTAACACTCCCCCAATAGCCACTTTAGAAGCATCACACTCAATGGTAAAAAGTTTCTCAAACTCTAGTAAAGATAGGATAGGTGTTGAATTGTAACCCTTCTTTTGAGCTATTCAAAACTTACTTCAGTCAAAGAGAAGACCATTCTCTTTATGCAATCAATTAACGGCACACTTATGCCACTAATTTTTTTGATGAATTTATTATAAAAATTCACCAACCCATGGAAGCTCCTCACCTCAGTGATATTTTGAGGAGTAGGCCACTCAAGGATAGCCTTAACTTTTTCTGGACCCATACTCAACCCTTCTTCTGAAATAACACTACCTAAGAATACCAATTCATCTTTACTAAATTCACTCTTCTTAGAGTTGATAAACAACATTTCTTCTCTGAGTATGTCCCATACCATTCTCAAATGTTCTATATTCTCATCTATAGTCTTACCAAAAACTAAGATATCATCAAAAATAAACTATGATTACGATGAGAGGCATTCTACACTCACAACAAGGGCTAAAAGATTCAGATTCCCATAAACAATTAAGATTCAGATTCCCATGTAAGCAAAATTCATAAAATGTGTAAATAAATAAATTCGTGGAAGCCAAATGGATAGAAAAATAGAAAAACTTGGGCAGTTATGGAGTTAGATCTTTATTACAATTGAAGAATATGAAAAGTTTCGCAGCATAGTAACTCATGTGAGCATATCAAATATTCTAATTGCAAGTAATTTATAAATGCCAACAAATTGGAAGATATCTCTCAGCGTACTGTAGATATATTTTTTTAAATATAAATATACTAGTAAATATTCCAATGAGCAATCTAAATATCTGGTTCATAGTGCACATGAAAGTAGCTGAAGCATTGTACAATTTGAATGGCATCACTACCCACTCAAACATCCCATCCTTGGTTTTGAAGGCTGTCTTCCAATCATCACCTTCATGGATTCAAATCTAATGGTATCCACTTCTAACATCAATCTTGGAGAAGACTTTGGCATCAAACAAGCAATCTAATAAGTCATCCATCATGGGTAGCGGGTAGCGATACTTCACATTGATTTTATTAATAGCTCTAGATTTCATACATAACCTCAATTTTCTCCCTTTCTTAGAAGAGAGTAGGGCAGGTGTGGCACATAGACTCATGCTTTCCCTTACAAACTCCTTTTCTAATAACTCAATAATTTGTCTCCTCATCTCTTCATTTTCTAGAGGAGTTAACCAATAAGTAGCCTAATTAGGAAGTTTGGCACTTGGAATAAAATCAATTTGATGAGTAATGCCTCTTGATGGTGGTAAGCCACCTGGTATAGCAGATAGTGTCAAATCATAATATTGTTTCAATAATTTCTGTACTTGCAATGGGATGGTTTGCTGATCTGAACTCTCCTTTCTTCGGGGGTACAAGAACTAACAAATCTCTCCCTTAGATTCTTAGAAAAACTCCCTCCAACCCACTCTAGATAATGACAACGATTCTATTTTAGTAGCTTCTTTTCCTTTAAAAGGTTTTAAGATATGGATTTTACCCTCATGTTGTATCTCACAAGTGTTTTCTCTACCATGGTTAATCACATTTATGTCATATAGCTAAGGTCTTCCTAACAATAAATGGCAAGCATCCATAGGCACTATGACACATTACATCTTGTCTTCATAATGATCAATTTTGAAGTCAACAAGGCAAGATTGGTTAACAAGCACACTATGATCCTTCTTCAACCAAGAAATTTTATAAGGATTTGGTTTCAGAATACAAACAAGCTATAAGTTTTGTACCATTTATGTACTTATCAAGTTATCAGTAGAACCTCCATCTACAATCACTTTACACACTTTATCTCTACACTTACATTTTGTCCGAAACACATTGTTCCTTCTCCAATCAGCGATCGGGGCTTCTTTTTCTCTAGCTATCAAGTTTCTATTCAACATCAAGTTCTCCCCTATCTCTACGTCAACCTCTTCTATCAAGGGCTCTCCTCCTTCCTCCTCAAGGGCCACCATTGCCCTCTTGGGGTTTTAAGGACAGTCTATATCCCCATGAGGTTCACTACAAATAAAACATCTCAAAGGTTTCCAACTTCTAGAAAATTATGGTCCTCGTTCCCTACCACTAAAGCCTCTCTTTCCTTGGAAATTTGATTTTATGCTACTATTTGACTCCTCTTCATTGGTTGATTTGGAGGAACTCCCTCTACCTCTACTTGAATTTCTGCCCCATCTATTGCTTGTCATTTTGCCCTTTCTATTTAGTTTTTCCTCAGCTTTGAAGGCCAATTGGTATGCCTCATCTACAGTATTCAATTTGAGCAGGGCTAACTCATCTTGGAGTTGAAACCTAAGTCCATTTATGTGTCTTGTTGTGGCATGTTCATCATCTTCTTGCAAATTAGTCCTGATTTGTAGCCTCAAAAATTCTTCAGTATAAGCTAGTATGGATAGCTCCCCTTGCTTCAGATTTTGGAAGTCTCTAAAAAGTTTTTTGATGATAATCTGACGGCATAAACTTAGTTTTCAAATGTTTTAACATCTTTGACCACAGTTATTTTCTCTTTCCCTTGTCTTTTCCTTGTATTTTGAAGATTCTCCCGTCATAGGGCAGCATGCGTATTTTTCTTTGATGCTGCAACTTTAACTCTTCGTGGATCAGCCTCCCCCAAATCCCTCCATATCATAGAATTTCTCTAATTCTTGAACCCAATCCAAGAACATCTCTAGGTTTAGTTCACCTTTAAAATGAGGGACTTCAACCTTAACTCTAGTCCCTTGTTTGGTGATGGCTTCAATAAACATTTCTATGGGATCTAGGACTCCTATTTGACCGCTCTGAATTTCTAGTTCCTCCTCAGACTCATCATGAGGCAATCGAGCCTCAAGAGCCTGCAACTTCCTGAGCACTTTCTCCTCCACATTACCTCTCAAGAGCCTGCAACTTCCCCTAATCCCTGAAAATAGGAACACCTATCACTACAGCCAAGAGATCATGGGAGGAAACAGAGTCCAAACTGTCTTTCATTGATAACTACCGAACAACCCAAACTACCAGCAACACAAAATAAGGTTGCTGCTCCCAGACTTCTAAAGCACCCACCAAGCAGTTGAACTAACGGCTATTATTAGCAAACAAAAATAAACTAGATTTATGGCAACTGAAAGCAGAAGGTGCGGACGAAGTCCTCAAAGAAGATGCTCCGCATCACTGAAATAAACTAAACTACTGATTGAAGCTGAAACCATAGAACTTTTAATACATTAAATAAAATACTATCCCTGTCAAATTTTCATTGCGGTGGACCGTTTAAGTGTTCCTAAATGTCACACGTAAAACAATTTTATATAACTTCTGTTTTCCTTTTCCCTTAAAATTCTTGTACAGAAGTATAGTAGACTGCAGGGGAAAAATCTTTACTATTTCTGGTATTATAAAAACCAAACTTTATGCTGAAAGAACGCAAATGTAGAGAATTTGAAGTAATAAAAGTGATTCCATCTGAAGTCTGAAAACTTAGAAATTGAGCACTGTTCGGTTACATTACCTTTAGCATTTCGATAATACGGTTGACTTCGTAAACTTTCTGCACGATCGCAAACCTGTGAAGGTCGTTCGAAGGAAAATACGGAGCCAGAAAACATTCATCTGAACATTTTTTACGTTGTGATCGACAAACTGCGCAGGCTTTAGAGGCCATCTTTCCCTTTGCCATGCCAGTTGATCGTGTCACTTCTATCTATAAAAAGTGGAAGGAAGACTTTCTTGCCATGGTAAACTAATTATAACACGCAACCATAAGGAATGCTTTTTCACGTTTTTCTTTCTTAAACATGCAGAGCGTTGTGGCGTGATGATTCTGTCGTATCTGATTAAGGTTTCTTTCTGTGTGTCATATTTTCTTGAAATACTGAATCCACTAACAGTAGCTTTTGGACTCGTGATAATAATTAAACTTTAATATGGCCATAATTCGAAATGATAAATAGGATTACTTTCCTTTGGATAGAATCGAGAAATTCTTTTCATCATCAATTTAAGTATTGAAAGAAAATAAAAATATCACTAATACTATACTGGAACAGAAAAAATAAACAGTTATACACTGTTCTGCTTATTCATGGTATAAATGTTGAAGGATTACACAGAAATACATAAAAAAAAACTTTCGGCATTATAGGCTGCTGCAGCAGAAAAACACAGTTACGTCTTAAATTTCTAAGAATAAAAAACAGACTAAAAATAAAAGGGTTGGAAATGAAGATTTTTAAACTCAACTTTGTTCTGTAAACAAAAAAATTATAACAGCAAAAACAACACTTACAATGAATACTCATTTACAAATCACATCTTACAGCCATTAAGAAAAAACTCCATACACAGCAGCACAAACACAAAAAACCTGTATATTAATCTCCACCTTACATCTCTCTTCAAATTGAGCAACCAGCACACTACTCTCAATTTTTCTGGCTTGTTATATAAGCACAGGGCAGTCCTTTTTAAAGACTTTGCAACCCCCAAAATAGACCAGCAACATAAATAAACTACTAGTCTAAAAAAAAGCACTATAAACTGTAAATACAATTGTGCTAAAAATACAACTTATCATGCATTGAACATGCATTCTTAAAAGATAAAAGTCTTTTTAAATAAGTCTTCAAAAAACTCTCACACCCCTGCATTCATGCAAGCATCACTTATCAACATACTCCCCCTTGACGTGAAACCAATTAGTCAATCATGGAGTTTCACTGTCTAGTCTTATAGACCAACTTAGTACTTGAGCTTCATTGCCTAGTCTTGTAGACCCACTTGTACTAATTCATTTCTTTTCACGTGGAAGCTTTGTAAACTCCCACAAAAATTTCCTATCAATGGAATCCATTTCTTCTTTCATTGCTTGCAACCAAATGCTATTAAAACATGCAAACTTAAAAGATAAAAGTCTTCCTAAATAAGTCTTCTTAAAACTCTCATACTCCTGCATGCATGCAAGCATCACTTATCAACAGGAAACAGATGATGAGGGAAAAAGGATAGACAAAAGATAGAAGAAAGCCAGAAACTGGAAACGTATATATAAAAATTAAAACTAATAAAGCTAAGTGTTGTCTAAGTTATATGTGGATCAACAATATCTTCATTCTCCTCCTTAATGATCAGCAAGGTGATCTTTAATTGACTTATCAAATTTGTAAAATGTGTCGGTGGAAGAGCTTTGGTGAACATATCAGCAATTTGTTCAAATGAAGAAGAAAATTGCAATTCCACTTGTCTATCTTTAACCAAATCTCGAATGAAATGATGTCGAATCTCTGTGGGTTTTGATCTAGCATGAAACATGAGATTCTTTGGCATTTCAATGGTGCTACTATTGTCACAATAAATAGTAGGGGGATGCTCTTCAAACAAGATTCTAGATCTTGCAAGATCCTTCTAATCTATATGACTTGACAACTTGTTACTACAACAACAATATATTCTGCTTCAACTGATGAGAGAGGCATGGTTTCCCTTTTATACTACTCCAAGATATAACTCGAGATCTAACTGGAAAAACATAACTAGACATTGATTTTCAATCATCCACTAAACCAACCCAATTAGAGTCCATGTAATCCACTAGTTTACATATTTCAATGGAAGAATAATTTATGTCAAAGTTGTGTGTACCACTCGCATACCTTAAGATTCATTTTGTAGCATGCCAATGAATCTCATGTAAGTCCTACATGAATTGAGATATTAGACTTATTGCATACATAATACTTGGCTTAGTTGTAGTGAGGTACATGAAGCTCCCAACCAAACTTCTATACAAAGTAGTATCCACCGTTGAACTTGCATCTTCCTTGGTCAATTTTTCACCAAATGCTAAGGGAGTTAAAAGTGTCATGCATGTCTTCATTCTAAATTTTATCTAATTAATCTTCTACATACTTGGTTTGTGAAATAAATATACCTTTTGATTGTTGTTGCATTTCCACACCAAGAAAATAATGCATGGGTCCTAGATCTAACATTTCAAGTTTCTATTTCATTTTTGCTTGAAATTTCTCCATTTGAGCTTTACTATTACCTATATAAATAAGATCATCAATATGTAAAGACTTGAACAATGATAATTTCATTAGCGACATGTTTGACATAGAAGGTTCAATTTGAGTGGCTTCTAATGAAACCCTTCTTCAAGAAATCACTATCAATCCTTGCATACTAGGCATGAGAGGCCTACTTCAATCCATATAGAGCTTTCTTCAACTTGTAAACCATTTGTTTTTTCCTTGGAGTTTTATAGCCCATTAGTTTTTCCAGATAGACTTCCTCATCTATATAACCATTAAGAAAGGTTGATTTGACATCCATTTAATATACAAGCCACTTGTATTATGCAATAATTGCCAAGCTAATCTTTATGGTATCAAGTCTTGCAACTGAAGAGAAGGTTTTTGAATAAGCTACCCTAGTTTTTTATGCAAATCCCTTGGCAAAAAATATTGCTTTGTGTCATTTCACAAAACTATCAACATAATATTTTACCTTATAAAACCATTTGACACTAATCACCTATTTATTTTTTAGAATTTGCACTAATTCCTCCCATGTATTATTTTATCAATTACTTACATCTCTTCATTCATAGAATCAATCCATACATTCTCTTTCATTGCTTTTTCATACATGTCATGAGTCGATGTTTTCTAATTGAAGATTGGAAAAGACTAACAATTACATATAGTAGATATGCATGGTAATTGATGTAGTAGAGCTTTTAGATCTTAGAGATCCAAATGTTGTAGATAAAAATTCTGAAGATGATGGTGCGACTGTGTATGCTCTCAACGTTTGACTTCTTATGGATCAGAAAAGCATCGAACGGCCTCAACATATGTTTTCAATCACGATCCAACTCCATCATACCCGTTGATGGAGAAGAGGAATCAATAGGAATGAGGTTGAGACGAAGTTGCAAAGGATCGCCACCAAAGACAAATTAGTTAAAATAACAAATAAGCGATTGTTATTAAAAGACCAATACAAAGAGGCACTTATAGTAAAGGGACGCAACCCATCTATATGCGAAGGAATAAAAGGGATAAAATCATAAGCAATCAGGGGGGAGTATTTCATCTATCGATTAGACATAGTACGCAAAACAATAATTGAAGGAATAGTTTGAAATTCTATCTCTGCACTTACAGATTAGATCACAAGCATTGCTAATCATTGAACAACAGCAAATAGGAATTTATTTACATTACACACAGAGAAGTATTGGAGCAGGTTGTTCTACAAACATTGCCCAGCCCACAATCAATTGAAATCTGCAGAGTCATACAAGGATTCCATTATATGATGCATAAGCAAATAATACGTAGGGCATGATTGGAAAAAGACACATGGAATACACAGCAGTGAAGGATTAAAATAGACGCGTATCATAGAAATTAACCAGAGCATCAAACAAAATGAATACGGGGAAAATTAGGGAGATTTCATCAGCAGTATAAAGATATTAAAGTGCAGGAAATTCCTGAACAGCGAACAGGTAAGTTTGGTTTGGTATAATTTATGTCAAAAAATAAAATAAGTAACCATAAGTATTATATGGTAGGCATATATGTATATTTATAGATATAAATTATAATAGAATCTATATGTATGTGATTCAGATTTTGGTTAAGTAAGTGAATAAATTTATATGTTAAAATGGCTAAAATCCTTGGACAATTAAATGTATAAAATTGTGAAAGATATGGAACCATGAGGCACATGAATAAACATGAAAACTATGAAAGAAGGCATATGGAAAGCCTCATTATGAAATCATGGCATCTTGTGATCCATGGTGGATCACAAGATGAGAAGCATTGGACAACCTTAGGACACGACTGATGATCCATCCAGGAAAGGTGTTCGAACCTCCTTATTAATTGCCTTTTCGTCCATCATAGTAGGGTGAATTAGGGATGTATATGGAATGAAGAACATTGCATGTAGTGTGAAGTTCTTGGGCCTATGATAATTTATGAGCTCATACTAATTGTGCCCAACGTGAGGTGACTCTCGATGGAATGAAGAATGCCACATGTTGAATGAAGTTTGATTAAGCCAAATGGTGAGGAACATCGTGTGTAGTGTGAAGCCTTTGAGCCTCCGTGGGGATGAAATGTGCCCTAATACATCCGTACTTAGGTGGAAGATGAGGATGATTAATGAGAAGACAACCAAGAACCCAATCAAGGTGGAAGCATAGGAAGTGTATGAACAAATGATAAGTTGGAAACATTATATAATAACATGAATATACAACTTGAATATGGATGAATAATGATTATATTGTTAATATGATGAAATGAAAATAAAATGGAACTCTAATGTTCTCTTTGTGAGTTGAATTGTGCAAGGTCAAAAAAAATGGACTCACTAGAAGGGGACATTACAAGTGGTATTAGAGCAAATGTTCAACCTACCATCCTGTGAGGAAATTTGATACAAGCTTACCCAAGAAGATACAACATACGTAACAACAAAAACCAAATGGATGAGGCACTAAGAGAATTCATAGAGGAACAAAACAAGACAAACCAAGCTCTCCATCAAGCACTACAAAATATGGACAACACTATCGAGAGTTTGAAGACCCAAGTAACTAATGGAAATGAAGTGGGATTGAACCACGCTAAAAATAGCCAATCCTCATCCGCTTCGAAAGTGCCCATGCCATCCTTCCTTCCAAATGAAGAAGCTCCTAATGAGGAAAAAAATACATCAACCGCCATGAGCATGGATGATATATCTATAGCTTATGCCAACTTAGACCCCAAAGTGAGAAAGGTAGTTTCATTCAATGATTACTTTAATGCAAAAAGAAAAGGAGGACAAAGGGAAAGAAGGCCAATAAATAAGGATCTCAATCAAAAGGCAAATAAAGTCAACCTTCCAAATTTTGATGGGACTAGCAAGATAACCCCTCATGCATGGCTTCAAAAGCTAAATGACTATTTCCAACTTAGCCCTATGATGGAGAAGGATCTATTTCAATTTGATGTCCTACACCTAGAAGGGGTTGCTTATGAATGATGGCACAATGGAAAAAGAACTCAAGATTATGGATCCATCACATCTTATATGGAGTTTTCTAAGAGGTTCCTCAAAAAGTTTGATAGAAGGCACCCGCAACAAGATTTCAAAGATTTGACCATGATAAGAGAATGAGGGACAATGGATGAGTACGTGAGCGAATTTGAGAAAATAGCTCTCCAAGTTCCCGAGATGAATAATGAAAGACTCACATTCCTATTTATTCAAGGTTTGGATGAGAAGCTAAGAGGATTGGTAGGAGCTCTAAGACCTTCTACCATCATGATGCCATTGAAATGGAGACTCAATTAGAAACTAGTAAGACCCCTCAACCATTCACCAAACCTATGCATAAGAAAGGAAATTTTGATAAGAATCCATGCCGTAAGTGCAGAGAACCATGGAAGCTGGAACATATATGCCTAAGGAATGAAAATGGACACAAGAAACATATCATCCTTACAAGGACTATGAAGAACTAAAAGAAAGGGGCCTTTGTTTTGATTGCAAAGAAGCATGGAAACTCGGACACAAGTGTAAAGACCATGCAAAAGGAAACACGTGTTTTATATGTAATGAGAAGTGGGAATCTAGACATAAATGTGGGAAAAGAGCTCAAGCACACAATATAGAAATCATACTCAACAAAGAAATTCCAGAAGGAAGTGAAACAACTTCAAATAAAAAAAGGAAAGAAAATTGATCTTAAAATTGAGTGTCCTGAAGAAATAGGATTGCTTGAGGATAAGAAATCTCAAGAGGGGAGGCCTATCATGAGTCGATGTTTTCCAATTGAAGATTGGAAAAGACTAACAATTACATATAGTAGATATGCATGGTAATTGATGTAGCAAACCTTTTAGATCTTAAAGATCTAAATGTTGTAGCTGAAAATTCTGAAGATGATGGTGCTACTGTGTATGCTCTCAACGTTTGACAATCTTCTTATGGATCAAAAGCATCGAATGACCTCAACATATGTGTTCAATCACGATCCAACTCCATCATACCCATTGATGGAGAAGAGGAATCAATAGGAATGAGGTTGAGATGAAGTTGCAAAGGATCGCCACCAAAGACAAATTAGCTAGAATAACAAATAAGTGATTGTTATCAAAAGACTGATACAAAGAGGCGCTTATAGTAAAGAGACGCAAACTGTCTATATGTGAAGGTATAAAAGGGATAAAATCATAAGCGATCAGGGGGGAGTATTCCATCTATCAATCAAACATAGTATACAAAACAATAATTGAAGGAATAGTTTGAAATTCTATCTCTGCACTTACAGATTAGATCACAAGCATTGCTAATCATTGAACAATAGCGAATAGGCATTTATTTACATTACACATAGAGAAGTATTGGATTAGGTTGTTCTACAAACATTTCCCAACCCACAATCGATTGAAATCTGCAGAGAGTCATACAAGGATTCCATTATATGATGCATAAGCAAATAATACGTAGGGCATGATTGGAAAAAGACACATGGAATACATAGTAGTGAAGGATCAAAATAGACGTGTATCATAGAATTTAACCAGAGCATCAAGCAAAAGGAATATGGGGAAAATTAAAGAGATTTCATCAGTAGTATAAAGATATTAAAGTGCAGGAAATTCCTGAACAGCGAACATGTAAGTTTGGTTTAGTATAATTTATGTCAAAAAAAATAAAATAAGTAACCATAAGTATTAAATGGTAGGCATATATGTATAATTATAGATATAAATTATAATAGAATCTGTATGTATGTGATTCAGATTTTGGCTAAGTAAGTGCATAAATTTATATGTTAAAATGGCTAAAATCCTTAGACAATTAAGTGTATAAAATTGTAAAAGATATGGAAATGAGGCACATGAATAAACATGAAAACTATGAAAGAAGGCATATGGAAATCCTCATTATGAAATCATGGCATCTTGTGATCCATGGTGGATCACAAGATGAGAAACATTGGACAACCTTAGGACATGACTCATGATCCATCCAAGAAAGCTGTTCGAACCTCCTTATTAATCATCTTTGCATCCATCATAGTAGAGTGAATTAGGGATGTATATGGAACATAGGTGACCCCAAGTGGATGAAGAACACCGCGTTTTGTGTGAAGTCCCTTGGGTCAAGAGACGAAGAACACCGCATGTAGTGTGAAGCTCTTGGGCCTATGATAATTTATGAGCTTATAATAATTGTGCCCGACATGAGGTGACTCTCAATGGAATGAAGAATGCCGCGTGTTGCATGAAGTTCCATCGAGCCAAATGGTGAGGAACAACACATGTAGTGTGAAGCATTTGGGCCTCTGTGGGGATGAAATGTGCCCTAATACATCCATACTTAGGTGGAATATGAGGATGATTAATGAGAAGACAACCAAGAACCCAATCAAGGTGGAAGTGTGGGAAGTGTATGAACAAATGATGAGTTGGAAATGTTATATAAGAATATGAATATACAACTTGAATATGGATGAGTAATGATTATATTTTTAATATGATAAAATGAAAAGAAAATGGAACTCTAATGTTCTCTTTTGTGAGTTGAATTGTGCAAGGTCAAAAAAAATTGGACTCACTAGAAGGGGACATTACAATACATGGCAGGTTTAACCTGAATTTGACTTCATATTAATACTCTTCAGATGAATTTCACTTAATCTTCTTATATTTCTTGAAAGTCTTGGACTTGATGTTGGACTTGAATACCACTTGAATTTGAGTTGTTAGGAGAACTTGGTGGACTTGAACTTGAGCTACTACTAGAGCTTGAACTTCCACTTGAGTTTGTGGGGAGAGGAAAAATATTGCCATCTTCTATATCCATTATTACTAGTGTTCTTTGTGATAAGATTATAAAATATGTACCTTTTAGTTGGATCAAAATATCCCACAAAGAAAACAAGCTAGCATTTTGCTTTAACTTCTTCTACTTCTGGACTAGAATATGTACATATGTTAGACTTTACCAAAGACATGGAAATGGGCCAAATAAGTCTTATGATCACTCCAATCTTCCTTTGAAGTGATGTTCTAGACTAATTTTATGGGAATACGATTCTAGATGTCCATTGTTGTTGCCACTACTTCTACCCAATATCAACAGGGAAGGTTCTTTGACTACAACATGTTTTGTGCCATTTCTATAATGATACAATTCTTTGTTTTTGCAGCACTATTGTTCTAGGGACTATAGACTATAGTTAGTTGTCCCTTGATGCCATGATTGTTAAAAAAATCAATGAAATCTTTTGAAGTGAATTATCCCCGTCTAGATCTATTTTGAGTACATTGAGATAGTACACACTTTGCTTTTCTTTCATAACCTTGAAATTCTTGAAGCATTCAAAGGTTTCAAATTTTTACTTGAGAAAATAGATCTAAGTGTGGGAGGAAAAATCATCAATAAAAAGTTAAACAAAGATTCTTACCCAAGGATTGCTCCAACATTTTACAATAGATGTCAACATGCACAAGATTGAAAGAGTAACTTTTTCCCTCCATGATTTGTTTATCAAAAATCCATCTCAATGTTTCCTTCCAAGTGCACACCTTGAACAAACTTCTGCACTTGCTTGAATTATTGGAAGTCCTCTCACCATATTCTTCTTGTGAAGAAAACTCAAATGTCCATAGCATTTATTCCATAACCACGAATCATTTGTGGTTGCTTTGAGGAAATGCACTTTAGTGGAAAGTAAGGTGAGAGGAAACAACATATTATCTATCATTGAATCCTTTGCCACAAGATTATAATTAGCTAATTCATCAAATATTTTATAGTAGATATCCTCAGACACAACTTTGTAATTTTTTTCAATAATCTATCCAATACTTAAAAGATTATGACATGATTTTGGTACATGCAAAGTATCACGAATATAAGTAGTTTCTCCTTGCTTAGTTTTTACAACAAGGCTATCTTTTCCTATTGCATCAACTTCTTTATCATCACCAAATTCCACTTGACTTCTCACAAATTCATCTAACTTGACAAAGAGATCAAATTTACCTATGATATGGTTTGAGTAGCCACTATCTAGGAACCACACATCTTTATGATGTTATTTTTCTATGTTACATGTGAAGAATGTAGAGTGTTTTGTTTCTTCAAAAAACTACTTATTATAGTTAGCTCTTGACTTATTCAAGTCGTATTTAGACTCAGAGTCATAGTTCCCATAATGTTAACAATACCTACACTAGATGCCTCTATAGTCCATAGAACTTCTTCCCCTTCCTCTTCCTCTCCCATGAGATTTATTTGATTGAAAAAGAGGAGTTGTAAATTTATCTTTATTTTATATTATAGATTAGAAAGATTGCACCAAGCTCTTCATAGAAAACTACATACACTCAGTGTACACAAAATATAGACTAGAAATAAAGGGTTCAAATGTAACTTTTAAAACCCTTAATCTACATTTAATGTCATCTCTGATAAAGCAAGAAATCAAACATACAAATGAATAAACAACAAAATTTAACAAATTTTGATTCCTATTGCTCCCCAAAGGTCATTTTTCTCAAATGTTGATAGATGTGGTTGCTCAAACTGATAGCATGATGTTACAGTGAAGATAATTGATGAGAAATGACTCCTAAAAGGCTAATTTATAGACTTCTAGAAAGGGGATCAATGGTGGAGATTTGAAGACAAATGGATGGTCTAGATTGAGTTGGTTGGGTAGTTGAAGGACTATAGACTATAGACTATAGTTAGTTGTCCCTTGATGCCATGATTGTTAAAAAAATCAATAGGGACTATAGACTATAGTTAGTTGTCCCTTGATGCCATGATTGTTAAAAAAATCAATGAAATCTTTTGAAGTGAATTATCCCCGTCTAGATCTATTTTGAGTACATTGAGATAGTACACACTTTGCTTTTCTTTCATAACCTTGAAATTCTTGAAGCATTCAAAGGTTTCAAATTTTTACTTGAGAAAATAGATCTAAGTGTGGGAGGAAAAATCATCAATAAAAAGTTAAACAAAGATTCTTACCCAAGGATTGCTCCAACATTTTACAATAGATGTCAACATGCACAAGATTGAAAGAGTAACTTTTTCCCTCCATGATTTGTTTATCAAAAATCCATCTCAATGTTTCCTTCCAAGTGCACACCTTGAACAAACTTCTGCACTTGCTTGAATTATTGGAAGTCCTCTCACCATATTCTTCTTGTGAAGAAAACTCAAATGTCCATAGCATTTATTCCATAACCACGAATCATTTGTGGTTGCTTTGAGGAAATGCACTTTAGTGGAAAGTAAGGTGAGAGGAAACAACATATTATCTATCATTGAATCCTTTGCCACAAGATTATAATTAGCTAATTCATCAAATATTTTATAGTAGATATCCTCAGACACAACTTTGTAATTTTTTTCAATAATCTATCCAATACTTAAAAGATTATGACATGATTTTGGTACATGCAAAGTATCACGAATATAAGTAGTTTCTCCTTGCTTAGTTTTTACAACAAGGCTATCTTTTCCTATTGCATCAACTTCTTTATCATCACCAAATTCCACTTGACTTCTCACAAATTCATCTAACTTGACAAAGAGATCAAATTTACCTATGATATGGTTTGAGTAGCCACTATCTAGGAACCACACATCTTTATGATGTTATTTTTCTATGTTACATGTGAAGAATGTAGAGTGTTTTGTTTCTTCAAAAAACTACTTATTATAGTTAGCTCTTGACTTATTCAAGTCGTATTTAGACTCAGAGTCATAGTTCCCATAATGTTAACAATACCTACACTAGATGCCTCTATAGTCCATAGAACTTCTTCCCCTTCCTCTTCCTCTCCCATGAGATTTATTTGATTGAAAAAGAGGAGTTGTAAATTTATCTTTATTTTATATTATAGATTAGAAAGATTGCACCAAGCTCTTCATAGAAAACTACATACACTCAGTGTACACAAAATATAGACTAGAAATAAAGGGTTCAAATGTAACTTTTAAAACCCTTAATCTACATTTAATGTCATCTCTGATAAAGCAAGAAATCAAACATACAAATGAATAAACAACAAAATTTAACAAATTTTGATTCCTATTGCTCCCCAAAGGTCATTTTTCTCAAATGTTGATAGATGTGGTTGCTCAAACTGATAGCATGATGTTGTAGTGAAGATAATTGATGAGAAATGACTCCTAAAAGGCTAATTTATAGACTTCTAGAAAGGGGATCAATGGTGGAGATTTGAAGACAAATGGATGGTCTAGATTGAGTTGGTTGGGTAGTTGAAGGATGAAGGAGATAAATTGAGATTTTATAATTGATTTATTGATTTTTGGGAGATGGTTATGGAATGGGTGGATGAGGATAAAAGAGATTTTTAATTTATTTTATTCATTTTTAGGTAGTTATGTGAGGATTTAATTAATTAAATTAATTAAATCATGTGGAAAATGGATATTAGAACTCAAAAAAATGATTTAGGATTTAGGGAAAATTAGGGATAATGATGAAATCAAGAGTTGATAATTGGGCTAATTAGAAAATTTTAGCAATCAAGAAGATTAGTGGCTAATTGATCAGGATTAATGAGAAATCAAGATAATCAGGATCACTAACCAAGATGATGGAATGAATTCTTAGGATTATAGATAAATCAAGATAGTTTAAGGAATTAGAACCTGGGTGATTTTTAGGAAAAATTGATCATGATTAGAGTAGTTTAGGGATAAATTAATTGGGAGTAAGCTAATCAGGACCTTGTATATTTTTAGGTGTCTACATTTTCCCTCTCTTTGAGATGATGTTGCGATTGAGAGAATGAATCTCATTTCAAAGAAGAATAAAATATAGATTTAGGATGAAAAGGGATGAGGCTTATAAAAAAGGAGGATGTGGTAATGCCCCCTCAAGGGAATAGGCAGTTGTGAAGGACACAAGTAGGCTCTCAAAATGGATGGAAAGGAAGGATGAGGCTAAGGGATTATATGCAAAAGAGAGAGGAAAGGGTATTCATGTTGAGTTTGTGTGAGCAAATTGATGTTTGATATATCACTAGACATTATGCACCATGATATAAAGACCATGGTGATGATTTGTCAAATGCATAAAGGATTGATAGTTGCAAGAAAAAATACGCTGATGGAACCATGATATGAAAGACCATGGTATTGTTATGGTATATATACTATAAGCACCAATACAAATGCAAGATAAAATAATAACACACACACAAGCAAAGCAAGAAAGCATGCATAAACAATACCAAGACAAACATGATTTTCCCCTGATGAAGCTGAAAATCAATAAATGATGGATGATGATGATGATGATGATAACATTTTCAATGTGGGAATGATATATCTTGAGAACAATGCAAGGATAGTGTTGTTGATGTGGGAATGATATATCTTGAGAACAACACAATGATAGTGTTGTTAATGTGGGAATGATATATCTTGATGATGATGATTGATTCTATTAAAGTTGATTAATGTTTACAGTAAGGCTAGGAATGAAACCAATGGATGCTTTTGGATGATAGGATAAATTGCTCAGCAAGATTTGAGTGGATTAGGATTGTTTGCCATCGATCAATTTCTTTGGGATCAATATTGTGATTATTGCATTGGATGGATACACTAGATTGTTGTTGGAGAAGTGACACTAGATTGCTTTCTAATGAGATTATTGTCTCCATATGATAACATCATGAAAAGGGAATACCCAGTCTAAAGGAAAGGATGAGAGATAGGTTTGTCTTAGGTTTATGGGCATAATGAATTGGAGGGAATGGATTAAGTGGTTTTCAATAATGAATGGAAAGAAGGATCGATGATAGATGGATGGGTGATGAGAGTGGATGGAAAGGAATATGGATGGTAGATGGATAGAAGGGTGTAGGATGTGACCTCCAAGGACTATGTTGCATAGAAAAAACATGCCCCTATTCTACAAATGTTGTTTAGAATGTTGGACTAAAGGGATATAGTATATGACATAAGTGATAACAAGATGTTTAGAGGATATGTTATAGTAGGATTTTCTATGTCAATCTTTTATCAAAGCATGTACAAAAATCATGCCTTAGTCCTTATCAAGATCAAAGTCAAGTATAGTCAATGAAGGGGAATGATATAAAGGATATATGGATATGATGGATTAGGATGATAGGAGGGGGATATGATGGGATAGTTGAGACAACTTCCCCCAAGTGCAAAGTTCATCGACAATCAATTTACACATGATGCCCATGAATATTTTTTCATCATGGTACTTCTCCAAAGTGCCATAAATAAGATTTTCACCACTGGATGAATGATTTCTCTTTACTATTTTGATTTTAAATGATCTACTAATTGAATAAATTGATAATCTAGTACTCAAATGGTCTTCACATGTTCTTGTCTACTTGAGATAGTCGATGTAGATGTGTTTGCTATAACATGCCAATAATGTCTTACTTGAAGTAATTGCTTTGTCAGGATCAATACTCTCTTGTACAATCATTTGATGCTATCATGACCCTCATTGATAACTAAGTTGGCCTTATCTAAATGTTTACATATCAATAGAGTAGTCATAGCCCTTATGGTGAAGCATTTCTACCACAACATGCCAAATTTGGGAGTTGGATTTTTTAGATTTTAGACATGATTTTTTATTTGGATGGGGGTATTGGATGTGAAATTAGGTGGTTGTGATATATATTTAGTTTGGGTGGATAGGTTGATGATGTAGATTGGTTTGGCAATTTTTTGATTCAGCAAACTTGAGAGGTGGATTATGCAATTTGGATTTGGAATTATGATGTTTGGATGTGGGACTAGGATGGATATTAGGACAAACATTCTTGTACAAATTGTAATATGGTGGGCACCTATTATATGCAAGGTGCTTCTTTCAATTTTGATAGCTTTTTGTATTTGAATAATTTGCTTCAATTTTTTGCTTGGCTCATTTTGTTTTGGGACCCGTATTGCTTTTATATGATTTCCTTGATTTTTGACTTCATATGCTTTTGATGTTTTATTTGAATTTTTTACTTTGTATGCTCTATGATTTTGTTAGTCTTGATTAAGGGGTTGAAGATGTGGAGGATAAATTTTTCTGGTAGAAATGGTGAAAGTGGAATGATTGTTGGTAGCAATCTTATTGCAAGGGTTAGAAATGGCCCCTATCTCCATGCTCTCATTGGATGAGGCAGCCTCAGTTATCATTGAAGTATCACAAAATAAATATATTACCTAGATAAGTGATTATTTTTGCCTTGACCATGATTGACGTGGATTCGGATAGGCTCTAATATGCCAAGTGCTTGTGAAGTCCCAATCCTTTTCCATGATAATCCATCCTTTTACATATCATTTTTGTGATAGGATATTTGTCATCTTTGAAACATGATGCTAATTGATTGATATGTTGTCGATAATAATCAAATTTTACTATTGTCTCCTTTGTGAGTATGTTTGACATGATGAAGGTGACATATCCTATATGATAATATGCTTGTGCTTTCTCATTGTTTACACTTTTTGTGTCTTGATCATTTGATTTATCAATGTGATCCATTGTGATTTTCTTGTCTTCATTCTTGATGTGATTAAGATCTTGATTACCACTGTGCTCATTAGGATTTTGTGTGATGATCCAATTCATTTTTTTATTGTCTATGTGTTCGGAACAAGTGTCTCATCATGGGAAGTGATTGTTGTTGGGACAAAACTATGGATCAATGTTAGGGTAAACTATCCTCGTAATTCTATCAAATGGACTTAACACAATTGAATGTATCCTTGGGATCTTCATGTTGATTTCCTCAGTTTGTTCCTATATGTCAATCTAGGGATTGTAAACTTGTGAAAGATGTTGTGGCTATGTACTAAAGGGATGAGAACAATAAATTAAGTGGGGATGAATGCAGCTAACACACACAATGATTATCTAATTAGAAATCTAGTTTACTCTCCCTGTTTCTATTTTGTGACAAGAACTATGATAGGAAGTATGATAGAAAGTGCAGTGATAGAAACAAAAAACACAGTGATAGGAACTATCATGGATCATGAACTAACATTAGTAAATTCCTTTTACATAGATCAGAGTTTTAATTCAAATCAACCGACATAGTAATAAGTGTTATGTTTTGAATAAACACACCAAAATATAACTAATGGAAATCAACTATGAACCGAATTGTAATTAATTATAAATAGTTATATTTATGAAGAGAAAATGCTACAAAAAATTAAATCACACACATTTACCACACCAAGCTAATCTAAAGAAGTCATTGGATAACTCAAGTGAAAGGAAGCTAGGTGTGCGGAAATCACTTCCTAAACTAATCTAATGAGGGGAGAGATATGCAATTCTTTACAACCTTTACAATTGCACCAATATGAAACATATACCAGAGATATTACAGCAGCAAACACAAAATAAGAATGTAGACAGAGAAAAGTTGACACAAGATGTACGTGGGGAAAACCTTTTCGGGTAAAAAACCCCACACTCTAAAACATGCACAATGTATTATCTGAAATAGTTACAGTTTAAAATACACTTGCAATGCAAGTTCTTCAAAGAGTCTTCAAATGTCAAATCTAGAGTTATTTCGGTAGCATAACAGTACATGTAAAAACACTATGCAAATGCAACTCCAAACTATGCAATATATAGGGATTACAAGGCAAATATTGAGAGCATCTTCAGATAGGTGTCCACCTTGGCCACATGGCCATTATCCGACATCAAAGGAAACTTGTCCTTGCTACATATACATCCCTTACATCTATCATACATGGAAGATTTGACTTTCCCAACATAAGAGCACTCCATGCTAAAAATAGACTATGACAGATGCTCTTACACATCTTACAATTGTCATAGATTTTCCCAACATAACAACCTTAAATTTTGTAAGAGAATCCGTCATACAATGCTAAACATAGCATATTCCTCTTACAACATGTCATAGCCCAATTTGGGCACCCAAAGATGCCTTTACCTCATGCAAAGATCCTCACTGACACTTGTCATCACTTGTCATAGGAATCTCCAAACTTGGCTCTTACGCGTCATAGATTCTGTCATATGAAATATTGTCTTCCACACACCACAAGATGCTGACACATGGAATATTAGTGCCACCTCAAATAAGATACCCAAATCCATGTAGGTTTGACTTGACCATCCAACTCACATTCAAAGTAAGATGACATGTCACCGTGCCATCTAAACTATGTGACCAGACTGAATGTGCAAGTAATTACAACATTAAGCAATAAATTATTGTACAAATAAATAAATAATGCTAGGAAATTGCAAAGGTTGAGACACCTTAATTCCCAACATTCTCCCACTTGTGGAACACCTTGTAAGAGCCAAAAGAAATGACAAGATTTACCTACTAGGGCCTAAGAGGCCCATAGACTCTGAACACCATCTAAACTTCTCTATGCCCACTGGTTTCATCAATGCATTTGCAACATTCTTCAAAGTGTCTACTTTCTCCACTATCACCTTCCCATCCTCTACCATGTCTCGCAAAAAATGAAACTATACATCAATATGCTTTGTTCTGGCATGTAAAGTCAAATTCTTTTCTAATTAAATCACACTGACTGTCACAACAAATAGTAATTTGTCTTAGATCAACACCAATATCTGAACACAACCTCTTAAGCCAAATGGATTCCTTACAAGCATGAGTTTCTGCCATATACTCAGCTTCTGTCATGGACATAGCAACCATAGGTTGTCGCTTACTCATCCAACTAATTACACCACCAAACATAGTAAACACATAAGCACTGGTGGATCTCCTGCTGTTAATGTCACCTGCCCAATCAGAATCCACAAATCCTCGAATACATATAGAATGTGGAGGTCCTATAGGATGACCATGATAACATATAGGAAATACTCAGAAGTACCCTGCAAATATTTGAACACTCACTTAACTGCATCCCAATGTACCCATCCAGGATTAGCCATAAACCAACTAAGGACTCCCACTACTTGGGCAATGTCTGGTCATGTACAGACCATAGCATACATCAAGATGCCAACAACACTAGCATAAGGTACTCTTCTCATATCCTCCATCTCAAAAGGTGACTTTGGACAATCATTCACAAATAACTTTGTCCCCAATGAAATAGGAACAGTCAATGGTCTACAATCTACCATGCTAAATCTATCCAACGTGGTCTTCACATACTTACTCTGGCTAAACCAAAGTTTTTTGTTTGCTCCATCCCTTCTGATCTCCATTTGTAGAATGTACCTAGCTACCCCTAAGTTTTTCATCTCAAACTGTGCTGACAACTGA
This sequence comes from Cunninghamia lanceolata, assembly GCA_027924645.1. NCBI lineage: Eukaryota > Viridiplantae > Streptophyta > Pinopsida > Cupressales > Cupressaceae > Cunninghamia > Cunninghamia lanceolata. The sequence goes on from BSBN01000798.1 coordinate 4,694,432, forward strand.
GACTTCAAATCAGAAATCATATTCTTAACATTCCCAATCAGCAACATATTATCAACATATAGTGCAATAATGAGAATATGATCATTGTCAAGCTTGTAATACACATAATGATCTGATTTCAATCTTAGATATCCAAACAACAACACAAATCTGTACCACATCCTAGGAGATTGCTTCAAACCATACAAAGACTTATTTAACTTGCAAACTAAATTTTCTTTACCTTTTTCTATGTAATGCTCTGGCTGTGACATATAAATCTCTTCCTCCAAGTCACCATGAAGGAAAGTTGTCTTCACATCTATTTGTTCCACTTCTAAATCATAAGTAGCTACAAGAGATAACAGGAACTGAATAGATGTCCACTTTTCAACAGGAGAGAAAATTTCACCATAATCAATTTCCTCCACTTGTGAGTACCCCTTCGCAACCAATCTGACCTTATACTTTTCAACATTGCCATCTGTACCACATTTCTTCTTGAAAACCCATTTGCATCCAACAGGTTTCTAACCATCAGGCAAAGGCACCAAGCCCCAAGTTTTATTCTTTTCCAAAGAAGCCATCTCATCTTCCATGGCCTCCTTCCAAGAACCTACATCTTTCATGCCCATAGCCTCTGTCACAGTTCTAGGCTCATTAGCATTAGTAAGCAAAGAAAAAGCACAACTAGAATCAAACAATGTATAACCAAACCTCTCAGGTTGCTTCCTGATTTATGTGGACCTCCTCAAAGGCTGAGGTGGAGGTTCTACTTCATCTTCTAAACTTTCAGAGCTGCCAGAGCTCTCCTCATCATCATGTCCAACAGGGTCATTTGGTTCAGTCTTCTCAGGGGTAGAAGGAAACTAAACCACATCCTCTTTCTTTTCTTTCCCTTCTAGTTGTAGAACAGTGGAAGAATGTTTTAGCTCTCTGAAAATAACACTTCTGCTATACAACACTTTTTCATCCATAGGATCCCAAAGCTTGTATCCTTTCACACCAACACCATAGCCAATGAAGATACACTTAATAGCCTTGTTCTCCAATTTTGACTATTTCTCCCTAGGCACATGTGCATATGCCTCACAACCAAAAACATGAAGATGTCTAACTGAAGGTTTCTTACCAGACCACACCTCCATAGGTGTCTTACCAACAAGAGTTGATGTAGGAGACCTGTTTACCAGGTAGCAAGTAGTGGCTACAGCTTCAGTCCAAAATTTTTTCTCAAGGATTGCTCCACTAAGCATACTCCTAGCCTTCTCCATTAGTGTCATGTTCATCCTCTCTAAAACTGCATTTTTCTATGGGGTGTATGGAGTTGTCTTATGCCTTTCAATCCCTTGCTCTTTATAGAACTTATCGAACTCTACCGAACAAAACTCACCACCGTTGTCAGTTCTCAAATACTTAATCTTTTTACTAGTCTGATTTTCAGCAAAAGCTTTAAACTCTTTAATCTGAATAAAGACTTCATATTTTCTTCTGAGAAAATAAATCCATGTCCTACTATAGTCATCTATGAAAGATACAAAATATATAGATTTAGAGATTGAAGGAACATTAATTGGACCAAACACATCAGAATGAATAAGATCCAAAACACTAGAAGACTTATGAGAACTTAAGTAAAACTAAACACTATTTTGCTTTCCATATATACAATGTTCGCAAAAGTCAAACTCAAGATTACAATCATTTAACCCCTCAATGAAGTTTTTATTTTTTAGGATTCTAAGACCCTTCTCACCAATGTGGCCAAGTCTCTTATGCCATAACATTGTCTTCTCAGCAGGAAGCTTAACTTCCAAAGCATGAGCACCCTTAGGTACCCAAAATGCACTACCATCAAAATTTGATACAACGGGTATTTTAGTTGTTGGTTCCAATGGTGGGGATGAAGTGACTGCAGCTCTTTTCTTTGAGTCAGAAGAACTATTGCATTGTGAAATGCATGCCTCCAGCTGAAATAGAGTACCTCTCCGAGTACCCTTCACAAGCACCATAGATCCTCTAGTCATCTTGCATCCTTCTTTCAAGAAGACAACTTGCACACCTGCATCATTCAATTTACTTACAGAAAGCAGGTTTCATGCCAAGCCTGGGATGTGCATAACCCAGAGATCCCCTTCACTTGTCCATCAGGGAATCAGATTGAGACTCTTCCATGACCAAAAATCTTCAGATGAGAGTCATCACCCAGGTACACTCTTCCACCATCGAACTCTTCATACTTCGTGAACCAATCTCGATGTGAGGTCATTTGGAAAGATGCACTAGAATCAATCATCCACACATCATCAGATGCATGGGTGGCCAAGGCTGTAATGAAGGCATCACCATCATCTTGTGACTTGTCAGAATCTAAATCTAGGACATTCTTCTTTTTCTTCTTTTTCTCCTCTTTGCATTCCTTTGGGAAATGCCCAGTTTTCCCATAGTTCCAACATAGTACCTTGGACTTTCCAGGAGATTTGGATCTCCCACAAGATTTGGATCTACCCTTCTCATCTTTCTTGTCTTTCTTTTTCCTTTTCTCCTTGGGTCTTCCACGAACTATAAGAGCTTCTTTAGCTGACTTAGATGACTTTCTCCACATCTCTTCAGATAACAGTGAAGACACCACATCTTCCATTTTGAAAGTGGATGTAGTACTCTTGATGGCCATAACAAGATGAACCCATGAATCTGGTAAAGAACAAAGAAGGGTCATACACCGATTCCCCTCCTCCATCTTCACACCAACAGATGTCAATTATGCAACCAACATATTGAAGGCATTCATGTGATCAACAACAGATCCTCCATCTTCCATCCTTAGATAATATAGCTTCTTCTATAGGAACAACTTGTTTACCAGGGATATAGCTTGATAAAAATCACCAAGTTTCTTCCACAGATCCTTTGCATTTTTCTCTTCATTAACATTTAACAAGACATAATCAACCAAATAGAGTCTCACAAGACCCTTGGCTTGACGATCTTTGAGATCCCAATCATCTTGAGACATTGCCTCTAGTTTTACACCAGAAATTGTTTCCCATAGGTCTCTATCAATGAGCATGTATTTCATTTTGAGTTTCCACAACTCAAAATTGTTGCCTTTATACTTTTCAACCTCTATTCTTCTAGATGTGTCTTCCATCTCCTTCCTGCAACAAGATTTTAGAATACTCTGCAAAGACTCCCACTCAATCTAAGATCAATACAAAAATGCCCTACCTAGCAGCTAGGACCAAAACTGGCCAGGCTCTGATACCAATTGAAAGGAAGCTAGGTGTGTGGAAATCACTTCCTAAACTAATCTAATGAGGGTAGAGGTATGCAAATTTTTTACAACCTTTACAATTACATCAATATGAAATATATATTAGAGATATTATAGCAACAAACACAAAACAAGAATGTAGACAAAGAGAAGTTGACACAAGATGTATGTGGGGAAAATCTTTTCAGGTAAAAAACCCCACACTCTAAAACCTACACAAAACTTTCCCATACTAACAAAACTTTCCCAATCACCAGGAGGAGAGAGTAATTTCAATTCCCGAATAACTAGTAGCCTAATCAACCAGTGATGAGCCAAGGAATGTTTCTTCCCTTCTTGTACTACTTTACTCATTCTTTGCAAGGAACAATGAAGAAAATATGGAATATTTACAAGAACTCCTCTTCTCAAATGTAGCAGAAGGTGCAAATGTTGGGAAAAAACATAAACGTACATTCCTTCACATGTAATGTATTGTATCATGAATTTGGCTACATCCTTCCACAATTGAGGGAGTGAAGATAATTTGGTACCCTTCCCATGTACCATTTCAACTGACTCTCCTCTATGCAGAAATTGTTTCCTCATTAGTTGTAAGTTCGCAACCTTTGTGGAATTATCAGGAAAATAATTTTCTCCTAATAGTGGCAACCCAGTCACATCTGCAATTGTTGATACCATCACAAGAAACTTCAAACCCCAAAGAGACACTTGATTCTATTGAAAGCAAGGTGTAAATTCCCTAGCCACATCATTATCATACCCACGTAGCCATTTGAAATATACATCCCATTGCATGGTCTACTTAAAAATCTTATAAGCCTCCTCTGCAGCTCTCATATGTTCTATGGAGGTGGGTTCATGGCGGTGATGACATTCTTGTGACATGAATGTACGAGGAAGTTTTGCACAGAGATAGTTTCAGAATGGTAAAATTATGGTGAAGGGTAAAATTATGGCAAAGTAAAATTATGGCGAAATAATGATAGATTATGTTGAAATGAGAGGTAAGATTGGGGAAGTGACTATAGAGTATGGTTAACATACATGAAATAATAGCTAAATCAGGTAGGAATGATTCTATGAATGACCATAGTAAATATACTAAATACATCCTCCCCCTAGCTAAGCATTTGACCCATCCATAGGGGCAAGTCACCATTTGCTTTAAAAAAAAATAAAAACAATAAATTAAAAAAGAAACTAAAACATACCAATTACCAATAATCGAGAGACATGTGGAAGATGGAATGTGAAGTCAGTGGTGAAAAATCTAGTGGTGGAGTGGTGGCGAGCGAGCAATCATAAATGTATAATCTTCATAGATCCAATGGTACTTAATGAATAATGCCAGAAAGGATGATGGAATGTGAAGAGAAATGGATGGTAGTGAGAATGTGATGTGGAAATGATGATAGAGTGTGGGACATAGAAGTGATGATGTGGGGAGAGATCAATTATAGGATAGTACCACAAACCCATAGCTTGGCAGAAAATCCATAAAAGTCGTGTGAAAGATCTGTCACGTCAACAAAGTAGTAGAAACTGATGCCAACATTGACATGATGAAAGGCATCATGTGACTGAAGGCATTCGAGAAATCCACCTGGTGGCACTAGAAAATTTACATTGTCCAGAGGGCCAGAAATGACATCACTGAGCATGTACGGTAGCCACTGTGGAAAAGTGAAATGCTAGTGAAGAGACAATAAAAGAGCTAAGTACATGCCCTGAGAGTGACAGGAAGGTTTCTGGCACAAAAGAAAGTAGAGAGTAGTCATGAAAAATGAAGACTAGGAGACAAGACAACTATCCAAACTAGGGATGAGCTAAGAAAAGGAGCATCAGGATGACAAGAAAACATCACAGAATCTTGGCAATGGAAAATCAATTCCGGTCGCACCACAAAATGGGTAGCAACAAGAATAATCCTTGAAGGATAAAAGTTCCTGGCATATTGGTGATAGGAAGAACAGATTGTTTTTTTAATTTTTTCAACGACACCAGACCGCTGACAAGTCAGTTTTCAATCTGATACTGCCTGAAGATGTTAGATAGCTAATTTTCATCCCTGAGATTATTATGGAGTTATTATCTGCTGGTAACCCAATTTTCAAGTAATAATTGGTCAGTAATGCCCAAAGGTTTTCATTGTTGGATATTTTTATTTCTCTTTTTTATCACACCTTTTGAAAGTACCTAAGAGGTACTTGGAGAGGTGACATGAACTCAAGTGACAATATTGAGTTCACTTGTCAAACCTGAAACAAAATTTTCTTTGGAAATAGGCTGCTTATACAACTTCAAGTGATGACCATTAACAACAAGGCCCATGCAATCAGAGTCTACAGTGTGGAGCTTCAATGCACCATTGTTGTAGACAACTTCAATCTCATAAGGCCCTAACCACCTGGTGTGAAAATTTCCTTTGAAATCATGGAACCTGGAGTCATACAATAATGCCCAATCTCCTGGCTAAAATGATCGCTTGCGGATGAAGCGATCATGCCAAAGAGCACGTTGATGTTGAACTATCTCTATATGAAAAAGAGCTTGTTGATGTATTTCATCTATAGAATAGAGTTACTCAATTCTTGCCTTTTGAGCATTAGTAAGATTCAGACCCAATTCCAAAGCAGTACGTAAAATTTTGATTTCAAACTCAATAGGTAACATAACCTTCTTACCATAGACAAGCTCATAGGGTGTAAGACCAATAGTAGTCTTCAATGTTGTTTGGTAAGCCCATACTGCTTCTGGAAGTTGAGCTACCTAATATTTTTTATGAAGTGCAACTATTTTGGTAAGGATGTTCTCAAGTTCCCTATTGGTAACCTCTACTTGACCATTGGCTTGTGGATGATATGGTGAAGACTTGCGATGTTGAATCTCATATTCTCAAACAAAGTAGAAATCAACTATGACATGAATTGAGGATCCTTTTCAATCATGATTTCCTTGGGTACACCAAATCTTTTGAAGATTTTAGTGTATAGAAAATTAGCTACCTTAGTGTCCCATGCATCCTTCAATGCCACTACTTCAACTCATTTAGTAACATAATCTGTACAAACCAAGATGTACTCTTTATTTCTGAATGGGGAATTGATTGGCCCCACAAAATCTAAACTCCTATTTTTAAAGGGTTATATCGACAACTGGGATTTTAGAGGCATTTCATCAGAATGCGTGGGTCAGCCCATGTGTTGACACTTGTCACAATTTTGAACATACCGCTTGCAATTCTTGTGAAGTGTGGACCAATAATATCCAGTAGTAAGAATCTTGTTGGCAGTCCTTTGAGCTACAAAATGTCTGCCACATGGCTCAGTATGACATTCGTGAAGTATGTCGAAGACATCATCTTCAGCCACACAACGACACATGACATTATCAATGCCAATGTGAAACAAAAGTCCTTTAATCCACATGTACTGACCACTTAGTCCAACGAGTTTCTTGCGATCTCTAGGAGAGAAATGTGGGGGAAACTTACAAGTGACCAAGTAGTTAGCAATGTCAGTGAACCGAGGGCTTTTGATAGAGATGGAAAAAAAGTGCTTATCTAGAAAGACATCATTAACTGGAATAGGTTCATCCTTGCTTTGTAACCTATATAAGAAATCTACAGCCACATTCTCACGACTAGGCTTATCAAGTATATTAATATCAAATTCTTGTAACAATAATAACCATCTAATAACTCTTCCAATAACAATAGGTTTATTCATTAAAAATCAAATTGTAAAATGATCAGTATGAATAAACACTTTATAACTAGTGATGTAATGATGAAAATCATTAACTGCATAAATGACAGTCAAAAAATATTTTCAATTACTGTATAATTTACCTTTGCACCAGTGAAGTTTTTACTTATATAATAAATGGAATAGAAGAGTGTACCATATTTTTGTCCTAACATAGCTCCCATTGAAGCATCAGAGGCATATGTGTGAATGTGGAATGGTAGCTCCCAGTTGAGTCCACGTAACACTAATGTAGAAATGAGTTTTTGTTTAATGGTATCGAAAGGATGTTGACAATCTGCATTCCAAGAGAAATTGTTATCTTTTCCTAACAAGACAAAAAATGGTGAGGAAATATTACTAAAATCTTGGATGAATCTTCTATAGTAACCTACATGTCCTAGGAAACTATGAACATCCTTTTGACAAGTAGGTACAAGTAAATCTTGTATAATTTGTATTTTCTTTGGATTAACCTCAATACCTTTGGAGGAAATCTAATGACCTAATACTATACCCTCAGTCATTAGAATGTGGTATTTTTCATGGTTGAGGGAAAGATTAGTATCTTCACATCTTTGAAGAACTTTTTACAGATTGTTTTTAGCTCTCTCATACGTATTACCATGTAAATCTTGTATAATTTGTATTTTCTTTGGATTAACCTCAATACCTTTGGAGGAAATCTAATGACCTAATACTATACCCTCAATCATTAGAATGTGGTATTTTTCATGGTTGAGGGAAAGATTAGTATCTTCACATCTTTGAAGAACTTTTTACAGATTGTTTTTAGCTCTCTCATACGTATTACCATGTAAATCTTGTATAATTGTATTTTCTTTGGATTAACCTCAATACCTTTGGAGGAAATCTAATGACCTAATACTATACCCTCAGTCATTAGAATGTGGTATTTTTCATGGTTGAGGGAAAGATTAGTATCTTCACATCTTTGAAGAACTTTTTACAGATTGTTTTTAGCTCTCTCATACGTATTACCATACATAGTGAAGTCATCCATATACCTCAACACATTCATGAACTAAATCAGCAAAAAATACTCAAAACAACTCTTTGAAATGTTATTGGGGCATTACATAAACCAAATGGTAAAACATTATAAGAAAATGTCCCCAAAGGACAGGTGAACATGGTTTTATCTTGATCTTTGAGTGCTATTCGAATCTGGTTGTATCCATCGAAACCATCCAAAAAGGAAAAGAACTTTTTACTTGCAAGAGTATCAAGCACTTGATTAATAAATGGCAATGAAAAATGATCTTTCTTAGTAGCTTTAGTAGCTTTATTTAAAGCCCTATAATAAACATAGATACGCCATTTACCATTTTTCATAGTAACTACAACCAATGGTGAAACCCATTGACTATCTAAAATTGGTTAAATGAAACCTACATTAAGTAACTTCTGTAGTTCTTCTTTGACAATCTCGTACAAGATGGGGTTTAATCTACGTTGTAGTTGTCTCATTGGATGACTGCCTTCTTCCATATAACTATGGCGAGTGTAGGTAGCAGGATGTATACCATGCATATCTTGATACTCCCATGCAAATGTGGCTTTATGAGTTCTTAACATAGAAATTAGATCATCCATTTGTGTTGTGGTTAATTGCAGATTAATATTAAGTGCTTTTCCTCACAAAACTTCCATAGCCTATGACTTAGTAGGTGTAGGTAAATCTATAGCTATTGATTGTGATGTGGATGCATAAATGGATGATTTGGAATCGACATTTCATTGAATAAAAATGCACTATATAGACAATCATGTGGTAACAAATGATGTAGTGTCATAAAATGTTGTATGGATTATGAATCACCAATTAAAGGAAATTTTCCAAAAGTGCAATTATCATTTGCACAAAAATGAAAAAGTAACCTTTCTAATACATCACTTGAAGAATCATGTTTTGGAATAAATTAGCAATTATGGTATCTTTTGTAGGTTCTTGTAAGCTAAGACTCTAGTCAATTGTTAGAACCAGAAATGGTTCTTCAATATCACTATCAACCTAGAATGTATCATATGTTTCCAATAAAGGTTATGCTAGTGGATATAGTGTCAATTGTTTCTTTTGTTCACCATTGGAGATAACCATATTACGTGAACGATAGTTGGATGAAGGCATCTGCAGTTGCCAACCAAGGTCTTCCCAAGATTAGAGGGTATCCCCCCAACTATATTTTAGACTACAAAACCATAAAGTCAGTTGGGTACTCCCAGGAATCAATAGAAATAATGACATCTTCTATTATACCTTTAGGTTTTACTAAAGAATGATCAACCATCTGAAGAACTATGGGTGTAGGCTTCCTTGAAGGCATAACTTTTCTTTAGTTTCACTAGTCATAACATTTATAATAGCGCCCAAATCGATAAGTGTATTTAGGATAGAAACTTGACCAATACATACCTGTATCATTGGACTCCCTGGATTAGAATACTTAGGAATTGAAATATTACTTAGCATAAGATCTACAAGTTGTCTAATGACTTGAACAATCTTTGGATCTTGTTTCTTTTTTTGTTTATGTGTACACAATTCCTGAACTATTTCAGTACAGATAGAAATATCCTTGACTACCTGCAACAAAGGAATTTTGACACATACATTTCATAATTCATTGACAAGATCAAATTCTAAATTAGAAACTTCCTTTTGAACAGGTTGCAAAAGAAACTGATCTAGATATGGAGGTGATGTTGGTTGTACTAGAGTTCTACCATTATTAGGTTGAGTTTCTTCCAATTCTTCTTGTGATTCATCAAGTTTAGTAATGACAGGTGGCTTAGGTCCTTGAAGAGTTTTTCCTGACCTCAGTTGAAGATCATTGATATCTAATGTGTTGATAGGATAAGTTGGAAATCTGGCCACCTCATTATTATAAATTGGTTGAGCCACCTTATTATTTGGATTGGGTGTTAGTTGTGTGGGCATAAGCATAGCCCTTGGTGGCTAGGATGGAGTAGATGGTGGATTATTGGATGTAGATGGTATAGGTGGTAGAAGTTGTTGTGGTTGTTGATATGGAGTAATGATGGGTGGTATGGGATATGATGTATATTGTGGATAAGGTGGTGGTGCTACCCTCCATGGTTGTTGCCATGGTTGTGGAGAGAGCTACTACTATGGGTATTGATTTGGCCACAGAGGATAGGATGGAGGTTGTTTCCAACCTCCATACCACCCAGGTGAATTATGATATGGAAAAGGAGCAGGATGACCACTTTGTTATCTCATAATGTTATAAGGTGCATTATAGTCATTCATCATGCTTGGTGGCGTAGCCCTTGGCTGCCATGGTCTCCTTTGATCCATGTAATAGACAGGTTGTTTAGGATATTCTACTTCTGCCATATCAACAGGTAGTGGTCGCAAGGAAGTGTTTTTACTAACCTCTTCTAAGGATGAGATCTTTGTCCTATTATAAGGGCATTCTTCACTAGTATGTTTCTTGTGACATGTGGGACAAAAGATGGCTAGGGCTTTTTTAGCTTCTTCTTGCTTTTTACATGTAACAAAGTATCTATTTGTTTACCCATATGATTTAAAACATTAGTTTTTAGGTCATCAAGTAGCGTACCTAACTCACATTTGGTTATACCTGATGTACCACCTTGAGAAACTTATCTTCCAGAATAGCCTCGTAACAATCGATGAGATCTCGAGTAATTCCTATAAATTTCACAAATCTCATCAAAGGACAATTTAGAAATATCTCCTGGACCTATAAGATTCAAAGTATGAATGCAATCATCACGAATCCCTCTTAATAAAAGCATTTTAATAGTGTTAGTTAATAAGCCTATTTTTCATGTTCTTTAAAGACTGAACAATAATCATTTAAGAAAATCCTCGAGTGTTTCATCTTCTCATTGAAACATCCTAAAGATCCCATACTAAACTTGTTTTGTGTTACAATAATCCTGATACTTGGTTAAAAATTGTTCCTTCATGTTATCCTATGTGCGAATTGTTTGTCATCCGAGTCCCATGAACCATCGTAATGCAACATCTTTTAGTGTAGCTGGAAATAACTTGAGTTTTTGTACATCACTCTAATAATCGTAACTATGACACAACACCTCAAATGCAAATAAAAACATGTCAAGATCTTCAATAGAGAGACCTCTAAAAATTGGTAAGGCCGAGTGAGGTATATTTTTCATAGGTGCCTCTCCGTCGGGACTCACAATGGGAAACTCAAAAGTTATTGGTTCATTATTGACTAAAGCTTGTCCATTGTAATTTTGGTCAGCTTCATGATTATGTTCATCACCCATGTTGATTGATGACCATGAAGTCCAATAAACAAGGATGATGAAGAACATGGTAGGTATTGTCATGGTATTTCCTTTCTACCACTTCTTAATGCATATGAAACTTTGAATTGTTCAGCAAAATCAAGAGGAATAGGACTAAGAGGTCTTCTTAATGGTGCTACTAGTTACTCAGGCTTATCTGAATTTTTAGGTGTAGAAGGGATGGTCAAGGATGAGCCAACATCTACTTCAATTTGTTCACTTGAGGTTTCTAAAGGTATAGTGGTTGACTCAATGACACACCTTTCTAAATTAGGCTCAACTTGCTTCTTTTTCACTTCTTTTTCATAGGTTGTGACTTAATCACACATGTAGGATTCTTTTTTTTATGAATTACTCACAGCATGTTGTTTTACAAATCTACCTTTATCATCTATATCTCAACTCATGCATCTATATGATCTACAATAGAGCAAACAAAGGATAAATACCTAGGCAAGGTCGACAATTGCATGGACTTTCACCTTGGTGAACTGGTCCTAACTTAATTCACTAGACTAATAGGCCTTTAACATCTCTCCTTGGCAATGGTGCCAAAAATGTTGGGACAAAACTATGGATCAATGTTGGGGTAAACTATCCTTGTATTTCTATCAAATGGGCTTAACACAATTGAATCAATCCTTGGGATCTTCATGTTGATTTCCTCAGTTTGTTCCTAAATGCCAATCCAGGGATCGTAAACTTGCGAAAGATGTTGTGGCTATGCACCGAAGGGATGAGAACAATAAATTAAGTTGGGATGAATGCAGGGTAAGTGCAAGAAGTTGGGTCCACATAGAGGGCAAGTCACAGGTAAAAAAGAAATCCTAACAGAAACAGGTACCTATTTCTTTAAACATATTTGAATTTGAAAAAAAGCCTACGTGCTTTTTTTTCATACAAAAGGAATGGGTACCCATTCCTAAAAGCTTAGGCTTGGAAAATGCATGGTAAGCCAACCCCTTGCCTTGGACCTGCAAGTTTTTTTCTAAGTATAGAACAATAGAAAAGACTGAGTTTACCTATATGGCTGACGACATTTTTTTCTAACTTTTTTTACAAAATTAAAACCCATTACATATGATAGTGTCTAGTTTTCAAATATGTAATTTTTTTTATTGGACTTGTTTTTCTATTTATTATTTAATTTATGAGCAAACTAGTCCAAAAACTTGAAATGACAGGTGTTTGTATTTTTTTAATAACTTTTAATTTTTAAATTTTTTTGAAAAAAAAATTATATATCATCAATCTACACATCATTCTAAACATAATGAATTTTTTTTTTCATTTTATGATTAGTTTTACTCAAATTATGTTGGTCATACACGAGGGTTTTTGAAAACAGCAATTAGGGCCAATAAAAAATTAATTAAAAAAATTATTTGGAAAAAAATTATAAAAAAAAATCCTAATCAAACTTTAATATTTTGTACATCTTTCCCCAAAAGGGTTTAGAAAAAAACTTTTATTTAGGTGAAATTATGTTGGTCGTACACGTGCATGGTATGGTAAAAAAAAGTGACTTTTAAATAGTGGTTTTTAGAAATGCCTATTGAAAATCAATTTGTGTCATCTGGGTATTAAAATAAATTACATATTTGGAAACTAGACGCCGAGTACTACATTTCATATTACTAACTTTTTTAAAGATTTAGGTATGTGCAGGATCATCGCGGGCCAAATAGTGGCAATAGGAAAAAAAATCACGTTTTTACTTAGCCAAATTTGTGACTTGGCAAAGTTTGACTTTCATATGTTTTGAAACAGATATCGGTTTTGGTTTGAATACCAAACCAAAATGGATATCTATTTCAAAATGGATATCCATTTCTAGAAATCCAAAATGGATATCCGTTTGGATTTCTAGAAATGGATATCCATTTTGGATTTCATGCCCTAAATTGCTTTACCCAATCCTTCATATGATTTGATTCAAGATACATGGTTTGAGAAGGATACACATGATATACCCTTACCCTCTAGTGATAAAATTATGAATGATACTTTATGTGGTGAAGCTACACCTTCATTAATACTTCATGACATTTTTATTCCTTGTGATGATGATGATCCTTCATGTGATATGTTGGGACATAATGCAAAGTTAACATGGCATGAACTCTCTTGGAAGGGTAAGCATGGACTATAAGAACATTGAACTAGTTGGATCTGTTAAGCTCGCCATTTATGAAAGAACCTTAAAGGTTAACCTTAATTAGGTAAGGTTATGTTTCAGTGTGGTTGTTTGTGCAACAATGTGTAAATTAATGTTACCTAAGGATAAATCTAACTATACTAACATTTTAATAACCATGAGAGCTAGGACTAACAATTAGACTAAAAACTTGACAAACAATACAACTTGGACACATGTAGGACTTGGAAAATGGAAGAGAATATAATTATAACTATATAAAATAATGAGTAAAAATAAAGCTTTTGACCCATATTTAAATTTCACAAACATTAGAATAGTTAACTAAATCTGCAATAAAATTTACTTAAGTAGTATCCACGAAGAGTATTCCAATTTTATGACTAAGTAAAAGTATTATAATGTTTGACAATAATACATCATAATAATATTGATCCATTATACATACTAGAATACACAAAGGTTGACCAAACAAGGACCCGACAATAAACCTACAAACCACAAGATGACCATCGAACTAAAAATTGAACTGACCTAGGGGATAAACCTCATGTTATCTCCTTCAACGTTATCGATTGGTATAAGGGCCTGCTCAGACCTGCTATGTTAGGTAGAGTTGAGGCTCAGTAGCTAAAACCTGCATAAGAACAATAGGTTGTATACGATCAACTGCATATATATCAAACACACACAGAGTTAGAGAATCACAACATAGTAGGGTGCTTGAAATGAGTAGTACTACACCGTCCCTGCTCTGACACAAGACTATAAACATTTTTATTTAAAATCAGATATCAACAAACAGCATAACACATGATAATATTAAACCATTACTAATCATGTCAACCTCATTGTGACTAGAATAACAATAATGCCATCATAAACTCATAACACATGTCAAACTATATCAGTCGAACATAGTCTATCACGATCATAATAAGCATAAACCATAGGCCTAATAACTCAAATCTCTCAGAACTATCTAAATGCAATGGAAGAACTAACAACTGTCACAAGCCAAAAATGAGGGGGCATTACATCCTCCCCAAGGAGTCAGGCTTACTCCTAGAAGCCTGCAAATAAGTAAGGGTATGACTCTCTCACCCTGGAAGCATCCTATTAGGTAGCAGAAGTCTCATCACTAGGGTCCCACTGGACCTTGACCTACTCCACATCTCTGCCCCTGAGAGTTTACTCCCAATGTTGAAGCTCACACACGATCTCCAAAGAAGGTTGCCTGCCCTCTACCTATGGTCTCCAAGGCTATCCCCTGATGCTCAATCACTGCGAACACTCTATGAGACCTCCTTGCATCACCTATGGTCAGCTTTGAAACTGCCAATCTTTGACCAAAACCTGAAGCATTCCTTTGTGGACACTGCCTAGCTATATGGCCCTGCTGTCCACAAGAGAAACACCCTGAGCCTCTATCGAAACCTCCACCACCCAAAGAAGCTAGCCAAAGAAGCATTAGACTACTAAAAGTTATCTCTACTTACTGCAGACTGCGTACTATGAGCTGGCTGATCAAAGTGATTAATCCTATTCCACTGCCAAGATGGATCTTTCTTAGATTGAAATCTGTTACCTTGCTGAGGCTGAGTGTTCTTTGGTTGTGACTAAGAACACTGCTGTTGTTGCCGCTCACCTTTGTCAGGTGCATGATGGTCTCTTGAAGAGCCAGTTGCCTGAGACTGACCACCAACACCTACAGAAGGCACACTACTAATGTGCACACCTGTATGCCCTCCAGTGCCATCTCCAAATTATCTTCTACTAATCAGGCTTTCTCCACTGCCACTTCCATAGACTAAGGTTTGAATACACGAACCCCTCCTCTGATCTAGGCATTCAAGCCCCTAATAAAATGATATATCAACATAGACTCGTCATCTCTGATACCCGTATACTACTTGAGCTCATAGAATCTGTGCTCATACTACTCAACTGACATGGCCATTTGCCTCAGCTCATGGAACTCATCTACACAGCACTACCTCCAATGATCAGATAGGAAGCAGGCTCTAAATCTCTCTAAGAACAACTCCTAAGAGACAGTGCTAATGTCCAAGTGTAGTTTCTGCTCCTCTAACTGCCACCAAGTCGAAGTAAAACGTCAGAGATGCAAAATAGCACATCTGGCTTTGGTGTTGCTTCCATAAGGATGCATGGCGAAACACTTGCCTATATCCAATAACCAAGTCTCTGATCCTAGACCACTACCAACTCCATCAAAGGTGGGAGGGCATGCTCTTAGTAGATTTCTCATATGGTTAGCTAGTGTGGCCTCCTGCTCAGTTGTCAACTCTCTCTACCTAGGTGATCTCTCTCTTTCCCTAGGTTCTGGCTGATCTACCTCCCAACCCCCTCTAGGCAACTCAACCTCCTGTCTAGGACCTAAACAGGTGAGGGCCTCCTCAAGTAACTGTCGTAACTGGGCTCCCTCAAGTTGGTCCTAACATTCCATATTCTGACCCCCGCCTTCTGGGCAATCTCACGAGGAGAACTGGGAGGAGGTGTACCACCACCACCTCTCCCATGACCCCTACCTCTGCCACGACCATGACCTCTACCTACAAATCAAAGGATAATTCATTACACACAGAAAGGGAAGCAATAGGGATGAAGGTTAATCTATAGAGTTTAAGCACTAGGTCACATAATGGGCTCATTTATAACTAGAGTACCCAGTGTTTAAACTTGGCTCTGATACCAAATGTGATGCCCTATCATGCAACCCTAGAGTGTTAGACTAACAAGTACCAAATATAGAAATATTTTTTTTGAAGCAAGTAAATGCATTAATCATTAAATATAACATCAAGTCAAATGAATAGCTAACACCTCTAGGGAACATAACTGCATCAGATAAAAATTATAACATTACAAGTGATATACATCATAATACAATGGAAGAGTATTACATTATACATTTGCAGAGATGAATAATTACAAGGGTTCAATACAAGATTACAAGACCGATAACATTGGTATACAACGTACAAAAATACAATACAATTATGAAGGTATACTACAACTCTGAAGATGTAGAACAAATATGGAACTGGAACACCTCTGCACTGAACTTAAACCATAACATCTAAGAAGACCAATGGATAGCTCTGCCTCCCAACCATGTGGAACCCTAAGGTCCACCCCTCCGAGCTAGGAGATAATAATGAGGTTCCACCAGGTCAAGGTTACAATAATGAATACAACAACAAGATACAGACTCCATGTAGACAAAATAGAATAACAAGACTGCAGAGCCAAGATAGTACTCGACACAATAGGACAAATCATTAAGACAAGTTTGCACTCCAGAGGTAACAACAAAGATAAAAAGGAAGAAACTGGACTGTAGTAAGGAGAGTGTCATCACATGGTCCTAGCATGGGTTACCTAGGCTATCTCTCTCTAGAAGCCAGCCCCCATCTATAGTTACCCTAGCAACCTCTCTCTAGGCACCAACCCAATAGGGTGACACATGCGGAGCTGTCCTATTCTCTCATGGAGATAAGGAGGTCAGCCTTGCCAACCAGGCCTTCTCATCCCATCCTTAGCCTACGAGAGCACTCAAGGCATGGGTGAGGCATCTTACTTATCTTGTTATGTAATTTACTACCCCAACCCTCCTAAATAAATTATTAAATTATCTCTTGCTTAAAACTTCCATGGGGTTACCTAGGTGGCCACTTTGGGCACTAGCCCCACCATGAAAGCCACTCTCCTAGCAATCTCTAACCAACCATCCAAAACCAAAACATACATGGACAAGGGATTGCAAAGCCTCTATCAATTAGGCAATTTAAAACATTACATAGACCATTACAAATTTCAACCACAGAAATCAAACTTTCCCTTGTCCACTTCAAAATCTCAAATCAATAAAACATATAAATAGAATGAAATAATAATAGCTTCAAGACCCAAGGAGTCTAACCTCTGGAGTCAAAAAGTTGAACTCATTGCAACAATACACAAGTTCATCTCCCAATAAGAAGCAAGGGTTTTGATGACTAAGACTTTCCCCTAGAACAATATGACTTAAGGCCAAAAAAAATAACTTAACAACCCAATTACATCATTATTCCTAATGGAATTTCCAACTACCATTCCATTCTAGGAAATAATTACATCTAATATTTGATTAATATACATTTATTAAAATCACAAGTAATCTCTAATTTATTTATTAAAATTAGAATGCCACAGGATAGTATATTACTAACCATAACTAACAAAATTAAGATAAATGAGTATAACAAAAATTTAACTCTAGAAATTGTAATACCACAATAAATTTTTTCACCTAGACTTAACAAGACATAACAGCAAGATTTAAAATGTAGTGATCCAATTCTATTGATGATACACAATGGTTTGCAATAAACTACAAAGAATAAAATATGTCCAAGACCCAAATACCACAACACTCCTTGAACTATTTTAACATGAATTGCAATAAGAGATTTAAATCTCTCTATCTAGTTATACTATAAACTTTCCTAAGACATCAACAACCTATTCAAAATTCAAGATCTATAATTTCACAACCTTATCCAATTCAGCTATGACACAATTATTCTATCAAAACAAGCTTTATAAGAGAATAAACTTACTAATATTTAAATAAACTAACTTTTATTCTCTAATAGTAATCTATATTCTAACTTCAAGTTTCCATAAAAGGGAATTATACTACAATTGCATTAATATCATAAATTTAAATTTAACAAATACATATTTTATTTTCACAAATAACATTCCATTAATTTTAAATACAAAGTTTATACCCTTCGATAATTCTTATAATACTAAACATATATGATATGATAAATTGACTCTAAACGTAACATCAATATATACTAATTCAAACACTTAACTATATAAATTCAAAAACCATCGAATAACATAGAAACCATATTTTTTACTAATTACATCGACTCTACATAGAAATTGCTAAAAAGAAAACAACCCAATCCCTAACATAAGGACTAGGCTGATTACCTACTAATAAATACTGTAACATAACTTGGCCATGATGTACCATTATTGCGGGTGGCCATTTCTATTATAGGGAGATTCAAACATGTAAAAATGAATGCATTCGCTAGCCGAGAATTGGTTCAAAATGTAGCAATGAACAATGAATTGTTGAGAAGGTAGACGTTTTGCAGAATGATAACATCTAAGCTTATCAATTGAGTTGGTCTTTCACTGGTTCGTTTAAGAGCTCAAAAACCATTCTTGCAAATGTAAATATATCAAGTGGCTCGAAGGCATACAAGGCTAAAAGCAATGATTGCTGGATGCTACATAATGCAGCAATGCTAAAAGATTATTACCACGCCGAGCATGAAAGGTAAATAGAGATGATCGATGACATCCCCGTCATGTCGCCGATGGGTTGATGGGGATACCAAAACTTAGGCTTACTATATAATGATCGGTCGACACTCTCAGTTTGTCTACACAGAAATAGTATTCAAGTGGTGTCAAGTAGTATGCAGCATGATAATAGACTGTCATTCAATTAAATGGGCAGAACAAAATTTTGATTGAAGGCATTCGACATAAGAAGCACATAGCTCACGGCCTTTTGAAGCATCAATGGAAGAACAAAATGGATCAAATGTGGTAACATGACACTGGTAAGACAGATGTCTAAAATCAGTTTTGTCTTGGCTAAGATTATTCCATGAAGCGGCCATGAACATGTTTTTACTCACTCAAAATCTATTTCTTATAATTTGTGCATGCAAGTATAACTCATTGACCGAGGCATAAAAGTGAGCCAGTGAACATCAAGTGACACTTCATTTGAGTAAAATTAGATGGATTTCATAGAACAATGACATTCTAATATAGAGGCTTACAAAAAACATGGCTATGGATTAATTGAATATTGATTTACAGAAGACAAGGAGAGTCTGACATGCATTAGATAATTATGCAGCATCCATCATTGATCGAAATAAAAGTGTTGCAAGAGTTTAGGAAATGCTAGGGTCTCAATAAGGACACATCATACATTCAACCTCACTACCTAAATCAAGGATCTATAGAGTTGACATATGATAAGATCAAATGTGAGTATTATGATATGCCAGGTTCAAAAGAAAGAGTTATGTTGAGGAAAACATAATGGAGAAATTAGATTTCAATGATGCAAAAGTTTTGAAAATATGACATACTAGAAAATCAGTGAAATCTCTAGAAGGGGTTGCATTGGTGTTGCAAACAGAGCAGATCAATTTTATTATCAAGATAACATAAAAACAATTCATTCATTGACTAAAAATAAAGTGACAAATCGTAAAGAATCGAGACAGAACACATAGCCGGACTAAGCTATTTTCCCCAATTCTCTTCTTGCCTGCTCAATTCCCCTTTCTTTCTCAAAATCCCCTTCCCAAAATTTACCTTGAAATAAAATAGCCCCAGTCATAAATGCCCACTAACACCAAATCCGTTTCCCCCAAGAATCCTCTCCACCAGAAGGATTTTAAATTTTTACTAATCTCAGAGATGCCCCATTCTGGAATCATAAATGATAGCTAATTGCCTTTTAAATTTTCCCCAGAATGAATCAATACATAACTATATAAAATAATGAGTAAAGATAAAGCTTTTGACCCACATATAAATTTCACAAACATTAGAATAGTTAACTAAATCTACAATAAAATTTACTTAAGTAGTATCCACGAAGAGTATTCTAATTTTACGACTAAGTAAAAGTATTATAATGTTTGACAATAATACATCATAATAATATTGATCCATTATACATACTAGAATACACAAAGGTTGACCAAACAAGGACCCGACAATAAACCTACAAACTACAAGATGACCATTGAACTAAAAATTGAACTGACCTAGGGGATAAACCTCATGTTATCTCCTTCAACATTATCCATTGGTGTAAGGGCTCGCTCAGACCTGCCAAGTCAGGTGGAGTCGAGGCCCGGTACCTGCAACCTACATAAGAACAATAGGTTGTATATGATCAACTGCATATATATCAAACACACACAGAGTCAAAGAATCACGGCATAGTAGGGTGCTCGAAACAAGTAGTACTACACTGTCACTGCTCTGACACAAGACTATAAACATTTTTATTTAAAATTAGATATCAACAAACCGCATAACACATGATAATATTAAACCATTACTAATCATGTCAATCTCATCATGACTGGAATAACAATAATGTCATCATAAACTCATAACACATGTCAAACTATATGAGTCGAACATAGTCTATCATGATCATAATAAGCATAAACCATAGGCCTAATAACTCAAATTCCTCAGAACTATCTAAATGCAATGGAAGAACTAACAACTATCACAAGCTAAAAATGAGGGGGCATTACATAATATGCAAATGATATGAACACAAAATATATGTGGATAAACCCTTGTGGGAAAAATCCACCACCAAAGAGACCCAAGCCTTTATTGATCTCTAAAAATAGAGTACACCAATATAATCCACTTATGTCTCTAACCAATAATAATCTAATGTAGTAAACATGTAAGATAAAATATGTTGGACACATAAAACTAATGTATAAATGAGAAAACATAAATTATGTTTTTATTATCTTCACAGTGCCACTTTAAGGGGGTAACCTCCATATAGAGCATACACTCCAATAATAAGTATTCAAAGATGCTTTCCAATTGATAAGTCATTACAATATATAGAAATTTTCCAAAGGAAACTACTACCATCCCATTCATGCAAGATAAATATTTTATTCTAACAACTAGTGATGAATTTACAAAGAAAATGCATCTCTTTATTAATGCTACCTAAGGGCAACTTACAAACAATATGTGCCCAACTAATACTAGCTAAATTATAAAGTAGAATGAGGTACATAACATTACATCCCCCTTCAAAAAGATTTACCCTCAAAACATGAGATGAGAAAACTTGGAGAGAATGTTGGAAGGCTCCCATGTGACATCTTTAGGTTGTAGGCCTTTCAAATCGATTAATAACTCCTTAATAGAATGATTGCAAAGGTGCTTGTGTGTTTTTCCAAAATAGCCTCAAGTTCTAAAAATATTGATCCGTTCTCATCCAATTTAGGTAGCCCTAACGACAGGTGATTAGTAGTCTCAATCACTTTCTTGAGATAAGAGACATGAATAACTAGGTGGATTTGCAAAGAATGTGGAAGTGCCAACTTGTATGCCACCTCTCCTATGCATTGGATCATTTGATAGTGACCATAAAATTTGGGACTTGACTTATGTCCATGCTTGTTTGGTAATGAAAGTTACTTGCAGGGCTAGAGATGTAAAACACTTAAACACCAATGTCAAAAGTGCATTCTATCCTATGGTGATCCACCTACTATTTCATACAATATGGAGCTAGTGTCAGATTTTCCTTAAGTAGTCAAGAGATGTCTTCATGCTTGACCAAAATGATGTCAATTGCTAAAACCTTAGAAAAACTTGAAACATAAGCACAAAATGAAGGTGGGAGATTACCATAGAGGTCATCATAAGGAATTATTTTGTAAGAACTATGATAATTGGTATTGTACCACCAATCGGCCAAAGGTAGCCACTTGGCCCACTATCCTTGTTACTCAAACATAAAACAATGTAAATAAGTCTCAAGGCACTTGTTCATGATCTTCATTTGACCATTAGTCTAAGGATGATAAGTCAAACTCATGTTCAATGTAGTTCTTTGCAACTTTAACAACTCTTGCTAAAATTTATTGGTAAAGGATGAATCATGATCACTAACAATAGAGTGAGGCATCCCATGGAGTTTGAAGATTGAATCCAAGAAGTGTTGAGGAACCATATTAGTAGTGTAAAGATGAAGTAATACGTATAAATGAACATATTTGGTCAAGTGATCCATCACCACCATGATGACCTATAAATACTACTTAGGGTGGAAGCCAACAATGAAATCCATAGAGATATTAGACCATCCTAGAAGAAATCTTGCTTCACTCGCTTGTAGGTCTTTAAGAAACTTGAGTCCTGCCATAGGGGAGGAGTACAATTATAGTAGTAATTAAGTCTTGAGTGCTAAATTGGGGAGTAAATAAATTTGGTTGTGATAGGCGAGGACTTGATTATGGATCATGTTCCAACTGTTGAATGATATCTTGAATTATAGGGTTAGTAGACCATTCATTTTGAATCTCATGGGCAAAGACAATTCCACAACACCTTGTCTCCTTATAAGAAGGGGTGAGATGATGGACTCATTTGAGGTACAAATTTCATTCTCCCCCTTTGTATACCCCACCAAAATGTGTGGATTGGGTCATCCCCTAAAGTGATGAAATGCTTAGGCATGCGCGCTAAAAAGAAATGAATTTAGGTGCTTTTGATTATGTAAGATGCTCTTGGGTTTAAAATGATAAAAAGAGATAAAAATTGTTCTTTTGATCTCCAAGATCGCCTAAGGGTGCAAGGAGAGAGAATACACACAAGTAGGATCCCAAACACATGGTAAACAAATTTAAGTTTCCTTACGAAATTCAAATGTGTCTAGATTTAGTGATAAAATGATGTATCCTTCAACAAGCAATGCTACAAATAAGACATCAGTAGTTTGATAATGTCTTGTAAAAACAATTCTCTACTCAAAAATGATGTCATCTCACAAATAAATAGTAAGAAAATGATTAGTCCAAGGGTTAGAAATCCTCAAATTCTAAGGAAATTGATTAACTCTATCATAGACATGGAAACAAACAAATAGAGATACATACGCTTAAATATGAATAGAAATGCTCAATTACAAAAATGACTAAACATACCTATAGGCTCCTTAGTATGATAGAGGCACCTAATTATAGATGTGCCTAGATATGTGCTATAGGCACTCAAGTATGAGAGGGGTACATGTTTTTGAACACAAGTGCTCAACCATGTTGTGGCCATAAAATTTTAATAGGGACCTACAAAAATGATGTTAAATCAATAAAATAGATATGGTGAGTTGAAAAATGAGTAGAATAATAACTTATAAGATTATTTACTATAAAAAAGGTAAATTGAAAAGGTGTGAAAATGACAAAAATGCTATTTGGAAGTCTGGCAACAAAGGTGGTGATTCATGCATGGAAACACTCATTCGTGTTTAAGAACAAAAATGTGATATGATCTGTACAAATCAAGGCTAATCTATAGAAAGAGGGGGTTACGATGATAGATAAAGCATTTAAATGAAATACCCTTACAAAGCCACAATATTTTAGTCTAAAAATCTTGCACAAAAGATGCAAAAAATAAGATTTATGATTTAATATGACATGCTACCAAGCCTAAAAACATAAATGCTTAAGCACTTACAAAGATGCATAAACATGACTTACAAGTTTTTAAGTATGATAGAGGTGTTAGGGTTAGCCGACAGAAGATATCAATTAAATGCAAATAAAGATTAAACAGAGGAATGAAAATACACAGAAATAATAACAACGAGAGACAAGTTATAATGTGGTTCACCTAAACTCGGGCTACATCCACCAACAGAGAGTCCAATACTATTATCCAGTAAATCAAACTAATTACAACCAGCAATCCTTGCAACTTAATACCATTGCAAAATACTACAATACATCAATGAAAATCCTAACCCTTAGTTGTTTTTATCAAGCCTTATGTCGGTTACAAAATAGGGTTTTTTTATGTCGACCAATAGAAAAAATAACTCCCGACGCCTTTATAAAATAATAAAAAACCCCCAAAACCCCTGTACTGCCCCCAAACCCTCGCAAGGGGCGCTACCCCTTGACCTCATTAAATAATTGGGGGGGGAACTGCGTCAATAAAAATGGGGTAAATTTAACCTCCGAGTCTGATTAGGCTCCATATAACAATAATCTCCCACTTGGATTTTGATTAGACTCCACACCATATCATTTCCCACTTGGAGAATAATCATAACACCGCTGACCCTATAGCTCTCACTAGAAATAAGCACCCTGGACTCTGTTGTTCTAATTTTTTATTTTCAATCTTGAAGACCAATCGAAGCTAAAGAGGAGCTCAGAGTCTCCTATGTCACTACCTTCGTAAACATATCCGTTGTATTTTCATCTATATGTATCTTTTCTAACCGCAACTGTCCATCATCCAACACTGACCGAATGAAGTGATACCTCAACTGTATGTGTTTGGTCTTTAATGTAAGGCAGAATTCTTTGCAAGATGTATGACACTCTAGCTATCCATAAACAAATAACTATTAGCATGTTGTTTGCCCAATTATTCCATGAAAGATTGCAGCCATATCATCTCCTTGCTTGCCTCTATTGCAGCTACATACTCTGCCTCCATGGTGGATAAAGCAACCACCTTTTGCAACCATGAGATCCAACTCATTGTTGTCCCACCTACAGTAAAGACATAACCTGTAATACTCCACCTGGTATCAATATCCCCTACCAAATCTGAGTCTACATAACCTGCTAAATCAGGATTAGAGCCCCTAAAACATAAGTGTTTATTGGATGTACCTCTCAAATATCTGAGAATCTATTTTACTGCATTTCAATGCTCCAATCCGGGATGATTCATATACCTACTTACGACTCCTACAACATGTGCAATATCTGGTCTCATGCATACCATGGCGTACATTAAACTTCCTACAGCTGAAGCATATGGTACCTTGGACATTTTGTCTTCCTCCTCTTGTGTCTTTGGACACATCTCTTTAGTCAATTTCAAATGACTAGGCAAAGGTCTGCTGACAGCTTTTGCATTCTCCATATGGAATCTCTGCAACACCTTTCCAACATAATCAGCCTGAGATAGAGTCAATTTTTTGTTCTTCCTGTCTCTGACAATTTTCATACCAAGGATTTGTTTTGCTGCTCCCAAATCCTTCATAGCAAATGATTGTGCTAACTGTTGTTTTAACTCACTTATGTGATCCATGTTAGACCCTGCTACAAGCATGTCATCAACATATACACATAAAATAATGTAGCTGTCATTATCCAACATCTTAAAATAAACACAATGGTCAGACTTACACCTGTTGTAGCCTTGCTTAGCCATAAAACTATCAAATTTTAAATACCATTGTCGAGATGCTTGTTTCAGGCCATATAAACTCTTCTTCAATCTACACACCAATTTCTCCTTACCTTTGACCTCAAATCCCTATGGTTGTTCCATATATATCTCCTCTTCCAAATCACCATGGAGAAAGGCAGTTTTCACATCTAGTTGTTCCAAATGCAAATCTTCAGTAGCCACAATACTTAAAACAGTACGAATATAAGTCATCTTAACAACCGGAGAAAAAATCATCAAAATCAATACCATTTTTCTGTGCAAACCCTTTTACAACTAACCTAGTTTTAAATCTTTTCTACCTCCATCTTCCTCTTTCAACCTATAAACCCATTTGTTTGGTAAATCTTTTTTACCTGCAGGCAACTTACATAATTCCCAAGTCTAATTTTTCAGCAAGGAGTCCATTTCTTCTTTCATTGCAAGCTCCCACTAAACCTTTGTATCCACTTCCATAGCTTCATCACACCCTTCTAGTTCAGCAACATCTATTAACAAAATAGAATATAAAGAGGGAGAAAACCTTTCAGGAGGTCTACTTAGCCTTGTTGACTATCTAACATTCACTGGAGTTTGTGATATTTTTTATTGCTGTTGCGGAGCATGAGAAACCACTAGAACATCATTATCTAGAGTATCATCTAGCACCACATAATCCTTTTCTTTCTTCTCATGCTGCTGCAACTGATCTTTGTACAACACCTTCTCATTGAATACAACATACCTGCTTCTGACAATTTTCAAATTTTCAACATCCCAAAACCTATAACCAAATTCATTAATGCCATATCCAATGAAGATACATTTTTTTTATTTTGCATCTAGCTTGGTTCTATTTTTAGAATCTACATGTGCAAATGCTTCACATCCGAAAGTTTTGAGAAAAGAACAACTCACCTTATTACCTATCTATGCTTCCTCTGGAATACCACAGCCCAAAGGAACTAAAAGACCTCTATTAATTAAATATACAGCGGTATTGATAGCCTCTACCCACATGTTTAAAGGAATCCCAACATGCAATCTCATGCTCCTTGTATGCTCCATTATTGTCTTGTTTATGCGCTTAACCACTCCATTTTCTTGTGGAGTCCCTTGAATCATTTTCTACCTATGAATTCCATTAAATGAACAATAATTCTCAAATTCTTTGCTGCAATACTCACCACCATTATTAGATCTGAGACATTTTAATCTTTTACCCATCTGATTCTCAACCAAGCTTCTCCATTTCTTAAATGTTTCAAATACATTATATTTCAGACTAATGAAATAAATACAAACCTTCCTAGTTGCATCATCTATGAATGTAACAAAATACCAAGAGCCACCGATAGAAGATACCTGAGCTGGTCCCCATACATCTGTATACACAAGATCTAACTTTTCATCTTTCTTTTGCTTCCCATCCTTGAGAAAATTGATTCTCTTTTATTTGCCATACACACAACTTTCACAAAAATCCATATTAATACATTTTAGACCTCATAAAACTTTTTTAGAATGAAATACCTTCATACCTTTTTCACTCATATGCCCAAGTCTGTTATGCCACGGTGTTGTCTCAGAACCTGTTTATTTTTTCTCTACAATAGCTAAAGTAGAAGGAACAATATGACCTGTACAAAGATATAAGGTGCCTACTTTCACACCTTTTGCTACTATTAAGGCACCTCTAGAAACCTTCCAAATTTTATCAATATATGTGACAATACAACCTTCATCAGCTAGCTGCCCTGCTAAAATTAAATCCTACTTAGCCTTGGAATGTGCCTTACCTCTTGTAGTAGCCAATGATTCCCATTCTACAACTTAATCTTGATTCTTCCCTTTCCAACAATCTGACAGGGTTCATTATCTCCCAAATAAACCAGCCCAAAATCCCCTTGGACATAATCAAGAAAATAATATCTATGGGGTGTAGCATGAAATGAGGTCCATGAATCTAAAACCAATGAATCATCAACATTATCTAGGGAAAGAATCAAAGCATCATCTTCAGATTTATTACTTACCACATTTGCCTCCTTATTGCCTTCTTATTTGTCTCCTTTATTCTTTCGAGACCAGCAATCTTTCTTCAAATGACTTGGTTTCCCACAGTACCAGCAATCCTTCTGTCCTATGGATTGGTACCTCTTGTCCTTTCATTTTCCTCATGACTTCCCATGACCTCCAGAACCTTTTCCTCTCCTTTAATCTGCCCCTACTTTCTGCATTCAAAACACTGCCTAATGTGGACCCTCCTGAGCTTTTCCATCGTATTTCCTTGCTAAGGATAACACCAACAACATCATCAAATTTTAAAGTATTTGAACTAGAGACAAAGTTACTTACAACCATTACCAATCTATTCCAGCTTTCTAGCAAAGAACATAATATCAAGAGAGCCCTCACCTCTTCATCAAAACTTACTTTTATCAAAGTTAACTAACTAATAATCATATTAAACTCATTTAAATGATTTATCACATATCCACCTTCAATCATTTTTAGATTAAACAAATGCTTCATGAAAAATACCTATTTGAGGCTGAGGGTTTTTCATACAATTTAGACAAAGCTTTCATCAGACCATTTGTTGTCTTTTCTTCCATTATATTGAATGCCACCAATGGTGCCAAGCATAATTGAATGGTTTCTAGTGCCTTTCTGTCTAGAAGATTCCAATCCTCATCAGTCATTGTTGTCAGATTCTTGGCTATTCCTTCCAATGGCCTCCATAAATCCTTCTGATAGAGATAATCCTCCATCTGCATCTTCCATTACCGATAGTTCTGTCCATTGAATTTATCTACCTTCAATTTACCCTCGTCTGCTATTGCTCCCACTCAACGGCGAGACCTTCCTGTAGATGATAATCGAACACAACCCACTCTGATACCACTTGTTAGGGTTGACCGGTAGAAGATATCAATTAAATGTAAATAAATATTAAACAAAGGAATGAAAATACATAGAAATAATAACAGTGAGAGACAAGTTTTAACGTGGTTCACCCAAACTTAGGCTACATCCACCAACAGAGAGTCTAATATTATTATCTAGTAAATCAAACCGATTACAACCACCTATCCTTGCAACTCAATATCATTGCAAAATGTTACAATATATCAACATAAACCCTAACCCTTAACCACTTTTATCAAGCCTATCGATTACAAAATAGGGTTTTTTTTATGTCAGCCAATAGAAAAAATAACTCCCGATACCTTTATAAAATAATAAAAAACCCCCAAACCCTTGCAATGCCTCCAAACCCCCGCAATGCCCCCAAACCTCCACAAGGGGCGCTGCCCCTTGACCTTGTTAAATAATTTGGGGCAAAACCGCACCGATAAAAGTGGGGTAAATTTAACCTCTGAGTCTGATTAGGCTCCATATAACAACAATCTCCCACTTGGAGACTGATCAGACTCCACACCATATCAAGAGGTGCTTAAAAATGGAAATGAGTGGTTATGACTTGTAGGATCTCAAGCATGAACAAGGGCATTTGTTTATGAACATAGTGTTGCAAGTATGGATTAAACCAGTGTTGTCATTGATGTCAACATACTCATGTTGCATTAATAAGAAGGATTGGATGAGCTGTGTGCTAAGGATATTGAAAAAATTAGTCTCAATCAGGAACAGTGAAGAACAGTGATGATAACAAGGTAAAAGTCCAAGATAGGTTGAGGATCAGAGGATGCGGTTTAAAGGATTTGTAGATATAAGTCTTGAGATGCTCCAGTCA
The DNA here is from genome assembly GCA_027924645.1 of Cunninghamia lanceolata. Taxonomy (NCBI): domain Eukaryota; kingdom Viridiplantae; phylum Streptophyta; class Pinopsida; order Cupressales; family Cupressaceae; genus Cunninghamia; species Cunninghamia lanceolata. The sequence goes on from BSBN01000798.1 coordinate 4,723,747, forward strand.
AGTTTTCAGGGATCTGCATGAAGATCTGAATAAGTTATGGTCACTCAAGTAGAACCGGTTCTGACAAGTGCTCAGTGGTGACAGAGCGAGACAGATAGGTTCGGTAAGGTCTGGTAATGCATTATCCCACTCTGCGGATTTGAGGAAGTGTTTAGGATGTCCTTGTGAAGTGTCAAGTAGATCAGTTTGTGGTTTAAAGGTCCGGAAGAACCTATTCCTTTGTGACAGTGATAATAGACTGTGTTCTTGAGGTTCCAGATGTAGGAGAGAAGGATTTCACTACGTAGAGAAAGTGCGGATGTTCCTGGTGATTTAGAAAAGCTTGTGAAGGTCCTTGGATCATGTTTAGTTCGTGTTGATGGTCCGCATTAGAATTGAAGCCCGGAATTAAAGAAATACTTCCAAATGAAGGTGTTCTTTCTGTGACTGGCCGACTAGATGAATTATACACCTTGCGAATGTTCTTGTGGTTGCTTGCCGACTTAGATGTTTGTTCCTAAGTTGATGTCATGTATAAATAAAGGTTTGTTAAGTCATTTCAAGAGTGTACTGGTGGAGATGAGTGTGTGGTAGCGAAGAGAGGAGCGAAAGGCAGAGCAGAAGGTTTGAGCTTAAATGGAACTAACTCAAGCATAGTGAAGATGCTATTTACCAGTTCAAGTATGTGATACTTATTCCTTTGTAGATAGTGTGTCTCCTGTAGGCAGTGAGCCTCTCGTGAGCAGTGTGCTCGGGCAGTGAGCCCTAATTGGCATGTGCCATTTTGTTCTTTATATTCTTCTAACAGAGAATATTATCTTGGGTTAGTCACCCCGTGGTTTTTCCCTTAACCAAGTTTTCCATGTTAAAATCTTGGTGTCTCATGTGTAGATGTGTTTTCTGCTCTTGGTTAATTACATTAAGTTTTCATGATTGATTTATTGTTAATGCAAAGTGAATGCAAGTGTTGAAACAAGAAATGTTTTGGACAACTGATTCACCCCCCCTCTCAGTTGTCTGCCCTAAATCTAACAATTGGTATTAGAGCCAAGTTCCTCTGAAAGGAGCTTAACCGCTTGAGGAGATCCAGGATGTCGTCCTACAATAAGGATAGTCCGAAGTTTGATGGAACTAACTTTGCTCTTTGGAAAGGTCGCATGGAATGTCACTTGCAGTGCATGGGATTTGCATATTGGTCCATGGTGACAAAGGCTTATGTACCTCCACAGGGTGGTCCGACAACCCTAAATGAAATCATAGATGCTGAAAACAATCTGTAGACCAGAGAGGCTCTTTTAAGTGCATTATCCGACTCAGAACTCTCTAATGTTATTCATCTACCAACTGCCTTTGAGATTTGGAAGAAATTGGAACTTTTGCATGAAGGAGACCAGTTTGTTAAATGTGCAAGATTACAGAGTCTAAAAGGGAAATTTGAAAGACTGAAAATGAGAAATGATGAAAATATTACCTCTTTTATGCCAAGAGTGAATGAGTTGGTTTGTGGAATCAGAAATGCAAGTGGAACCCTGAGTGAAGATGAGATAGTAGGCAAAGTTCTCAGATCCCTTCCTGAGTCTTATAAAATCAAATCTTTTGCAATTGAAGAATTCAGAGCTCACACAACAGTCACAAGGGATCAATTGGTTGGTAAGCTAGCTGCTTTTGAAATGGCCAAGTTTGGAGATGATCCTCCAAAGACTGAATCTGCATTCAAAGCAAATGCCTTGGTAAAAGGAAAACAAAGGTTTGATCCAGGAGAAAACTCTTCAAGGAAATCAACATGGTATGAGAATGCAAGAAAAGACTTGGAAGAAGAAGAAGCTGAAACTACTCATCTTGAAGCTCTTTTTGCAAAAAGACTACCAAGAGGATCTGGTAAGTATGAGGGAAAATTGCCTTTTAAGTGTTTTAACTGCAACAAGATTGGTCATTTTGCATCAAGGTGTCCAGAAAGATTTTCTAGGCCAAATAGTAATAGAACAAGATTTCAGATGAATTGTTACTATGCTCATGAAGGAGATGATGAAGGAGTAACAGAGGATGAATCAGAGAAAGAAGACAAATCCAAAAGTGACTGGGTGTTCATTGCCATCAAGGAAGAAGATCCAATACCCTCTGAATCTGTAAATCATAAAGCCCTGGCTGCCCAAGTTGAAGAAAAGGATGATTGGGTCATTGACAGTGGCTGCTCTCACCACATGACAGGTGACAAAAACAAGTTCATAGATTTGGAAAGGTATGAAGGAGGAGTGGTAAAGTTTGGTGATAACTCTACAGGTAGAATCAGAGGTAGAGGAACTATTTCTTTTGATGGAAAGAACAAAACCGGTAATGTATTATATGTTGAAGGTTTGAAACACAATCTTCTCAATGTGGGACAGTTGGTGGACAAAGGCTATGAACTCAGATTCAAGAATGGAAAGTGCAAAATCCTTGAAAGTTCTAGAATAGAGATTGCATCAGGTACCCAAACAAAAGGTAACATCTTTCACTTAGCTGGTACTAGTAAAAGTTGCTTATTTGTTCAAATTGATCAGAGTTGGTTATGACATAGAAGAATGTGTCATGTGAACTTTGATAATATCATCAAGATAAGTAATACTCAGGCTGTAAGAGATCTTCCAAGATTGGTAAAACCTACAAATAGTTTGTGCAGAGAATGTTAGTTGGGAAAACAAAGCAGAATCTCATTCAAAAGCAAGGAACAATCTTCTACCGGATTATTAGACTTGGTTCACACTGACTTATGTGGTCCGGCAAGAATCAGGAGTGTGCAAGGTGATAGATACTTCATGTTGCTAATTGATGACTATTCCCGGATGATGTGGGTAACCTTTCTGAAAGAGAAATCAGAAGCTCTTGAGAAATTCAAAATATTCAAGGCTATGGTGCAAAATGAGACTGGATTAAAATTGAAGTGTCTGAGGTCTGATAGTGATGGAGAATTCACATCCGGTGAGTTCATAAAATTTTGTGAGAAACGTGGAATAAAGAGACAATTGTCTGCCCCTAGAACTCGACAACAGAATGGTGTTGTTGAGAGAAAGAACTGGACCATCCAGGACCATGATGATGGAAGCAAATGTTCCTCAAATCTATTGGAGAGAAGCTGTTAGCACTGCAGTCTACACTCTCAACCGAGTTCAAATTAGAAACTATACCATTAAGACTCCTTATGAACTCTGGTTTGGCATTACTCCCACTGTGAGATACTTCAGAGTTTTTGGTAGCAGATGTTACATTAAAAGGGATGAAGATCTAGGAAAGTTTGATGCTAGAAGTGATGAAGGAATATTCTTGGGTTATTCTACTCAAAGCAAAGCATACTGGTGTTACAACAAGAGACTGAGAAACATTGTAGAAAGTATAAATGTGAAGGTTGATGAAGAAATTGAAAGACCCTCAAGAATTCTTGAACATGATGAAGATGATCAGAATGGTGTTCAGATTCAAGGTATCCAAGTCTCTTCTGAGAAACAAAGTCAAGTTAATCTGATAAGACATGAAGAAGAGATAAGTCTCAATGAGACTGATCAAGAGTTAGAAGTGCAAGAGACTCCCAAAATTCCAAGGTATGTAACTCTAAACCACTCTGAAGATCAAATCATAGGTGACAAAAGCAAAGGGGTGCAAACAAGGAGGAGAATTGCTCAAAATTCAGATGAGTATTGTCTAATTTCAAAGATTGAACCTAAGACAGTAAATGAAGCCTACAACAATGAAAACTGGACTAAGGCAATTGAGGAAGAACTGATGCAAATTGAGAAGAATCACACTTGGGATCGTGTTCCTAGACCAAGAAACAAAAATGTGGTTGGAACCAAATGGGTCTTCCGGAACAAATTGAATGAAGATGATGAAGTAATCAGAAACAAGGCTAGATTAGTTTGTAAAGGTTACTCTCAAATAGAAGGAGTTGATTTTGAAGGAAATTTTTACTCCAGTGGCAAGAATTGAAGCAGTCAGATTATTTCTTGCATTTGCTGCCTTCAAGGATTTCAAGGTGTATCAGATGGATGTCAAATCTACCTTACTAAATGGTAATTTGGAAGAAGAAGTGTATATTGAGCAACCAGATGGATTTCAATTGTTTGATCATAGTGACATGGTCTGTAAATTAAAAAAGGCACTGTATGGACTAAAGCAAGCCCTAAGAGCCTGGTATGAAAGATTGGATAAGCATCTCTTGAAGATTGGTTTCAATAAAGGTACTACTAACAGTAATTTGTATTTTAAAATTGATCATGAAAACATCTTGATTGTTGAAGTATTTGTTAATTATATCATCTTTGGAGGAAGAGACAGTATGTGTAAAACTTTTGCAAATCAAATGAAAAGTGAGTTTGAGATGTCAATGCTTGGTGAAATAAATTTTTTCTTGGGTCTGCAAATTACTCAGACAAAGAAAGGAATCTTCATTTCTCAGTCAAAATATGTGAAAGAATTGTTGAGGAAATTTGGAATGGAAGACTCAAAGCAAATGAACACTCCAATGGCAACCGGATGCAAGTTGAGCAAAGATGATGACTCTCCCAAGGTTGACTAGACAAAATATGGGTCAATGATTGGAGGACTATTGTATCTCACTCAAACTAGACCAGATATTATGTAGGCTGTTGGTCTTGTTGCTAGATTCCAAGTTGATCCTAGATAATCTCATGTTATGGCGATCAAGAAGATTTTTAGATATCTAAAGGGGACAGTTGAGTATGGTCTATGGTATCTTAGAGATCATGATTTCTCTCTTCATGCATATACAAATGCAGATTAGGCAGGAGATGTGGATGACCGGAAGAGTACCAATGGTGGAGCATTCCTTTTGGGAAAAAGATTGGTTTCTTGGCTAAGCAAGAAACAAGAGGCAATATCTTTGTCTACAACTGAAGCAGAATACATTGCAGCAACAGGTAGTTGCACTCAAATCTTATGGATGAAGCAGATGCTAAGAGACATTAAAGTAGAATATGAGGAGTCTATCACAACATTCTGTGATAATTCAAGTGCAATAAATATTTCTAAGAATCTGGTGTTGCATTCTAAGACCAAGCACATATATATCAAGTTTCACTTTCTGAGAGAGCAAGTGAACAAGGATGAAGTCAGATTGGAGTATGTGCCCTCCAAGGATCAGATTGTAGATATCTTTACTAAACCTCTTCCCAAGGACTCTTTTGAGTATCTCAGGGAGAAGTTAGGGGTTATTGCCCCTCTGGTGATGAACTAGGATGCACTAATGTGCATCAGTCCAGTGGATATCACAGTCATATCTTGTGGTCCGGATTGGTGTTGGGGAGCTGCTACTCAGGGGGACCAGCAGGTGTGATTATCAAGTTGCAAGTATGGGTCCTTTGCCATTGATGTCAAAGGGGGAGAGAAGACATGTGAAAAATAAGTGGTTGATGATTGAAGGGGGAGCAGTACAGGAAGAGAAGACATGTGAATAGTTGTTGTTGATAGGGGGAGCTATGACAGAAAGGAGAAGTTCTTGTCTTGATAGTTTTTCACATAATATGTTGCCATCAATGACAAAGGGGGAGATTGTTACAAGTATGAGTTGAACCAGTGTTGTCATTGATGTCAACATACTCATGTTGCATTAATAAGAAAAATTGGATGAGCTGTGTGCTGAGGATATTGAGAAAATTAGTCTCAATTAGGAACAGTGAAGAACAGTGATGATAACAAGGTAAAAGTCCAAGATAGGTTGAGGATCAGAGGATGTAGTTTAAAAGGTTTGTAGATATAAGTCTTGAGATGCTCCAGTCAAGTTTTTCAGGGATCCGCATGAAGATCTGAAGAAGTTATGGTCGCTCAAGTAGAACCGGTTTCGACAAGTGCTCAGTGGTGACAGAGTGAGACAGATAGGTCCGGTAAGGTCCAGTAATGCATTATCCCACTCTACAGATTTGAGGAAGTGTTTAGGACGTCCATGTGAAGTGTCAAGTAGATCAATTTGTGGTTTGAAGGTCCGGAAGAACCTATTCCTTTGTGACAGTGATAACAGACTGTGTTCTTGAGGTTCCAGATGTAGGAGAGAAGGATTTCAGTACATAGAGGAAGTGTGGATGTTCCTGGTGATTCAGGAAAGCTTGCGAAGGTCCTTGGATCATGTTCAGTTCATGTTGATAGTCCGCATTAGAATTGAAGCCCAGAATTGAAGAAATACTTCCGGATGAAGGTGTTCTTTCTGTGACTGGCTGACCAGATGAATTATACACCTTGCGAATGTTCTTGTGGTTGCTTGCTGACTTAGAAGTTTGTTCCTAAGTTGATGTTGTGTATAAATAAAGGTTTGCGAAGTCATTTCAAGAGTGTACTGGTGGAGATGAGTGTGTGGTAGCGAAGAGAGGAGCGAAAGGCAGAGCAGAAGGTTTGAGCTTAAATAGAACTCACTCAAGCATAGTGAAGATGCTATTTACCAGTTCAAGTATGTGATACTTATTCCTTTGTAGATAGTGTGTCTCCTGTAGGCAGTGAGCCTCTCGTGAGCAGTGTGCTCGGGTAGTGAACCCTAATTGGCATGTGCCATTTTGTTCCTTCTATTCTTCTAACAGAGAATATTATCTTGGATTAGTCACCCCATAGTTTTTCTCTTAACCAGGTTTTCCATGTTAAAATCTTGGTGTCTCATGTGTAGATGTGTTTTCTGCTCTTGGTTAATTACATTAAGTTTTCATGATTGATTTATTGTTAATGCAAAGTGAATGCAAGTGTTGAAACAAGAAAAGTTTTGGACAACTGATTCACCCCCCCTCTCAGTTGTCTGCCCTAAATCTAACACATAGGTGTTGTCACTAAAACAAGCCTACAGATGCTCAAATAGAATCTACAAGTCACACAAGGATAAAAACACAAAAAGATGATTAGAAAATGGATGTATCCCATCAGGTGGGCTAAGAAGGTGTACGAGTAAATACAAACATGCATAAACAAACTAAACTAATCTAACCTATTCATTTACATCTACATGCAACCTCATGATAAAGTAAAGGACTACTTAAGCTAATGAAAACAATAAAACTTCTCACCAACACCAATCCTTGTTGCACCAAGTTGTGGTGGATGTGCTCAAGGATTGTTGATGAGAGATGTGGGTGCTCTTACTAGTAGCATGACTTTGCATTCCAAGGAGGCTTGATAATGGCTTGGGTGAAGGCCATTTTTTATATTTTTGGGAGGATGGATGGAGAGATAGGATTGATGAGGAGCATCCAATTGGCACCATGTGATAGGTGCACATGGAGGGATCCAAGATTCAAGGGAAATCAATGGTTGAGGATTCCCTTGGAGAAAGTGGAGGGTGAGGATCAAAGGGTACCTTATGGGTACTTTCAAGGTATGGGCAAATCTTTGACCCATGCTCATCTATAAATCAAAAGACTCATGTACACTTTTGGAGGTTGTGCTAAGTTTAAATGAGTTGATCATGTTTAGGATTGTGCAAGTGGGTGATTAATTGACTAATTGACTTTAGCCAATTTAATGGTATGCGGACAAAGTAGGGAATTAAATAAATATGATATTTATTTCTTTTTTTGATGGGGATGAATATTGATTAATTAAATAAATGGTGAAATTTATTTAATTAATGCTAGGATGAATAGTAATTTTATTCATTAAATAATAAAATATTATTTAAATAATATTGGGATGAAAATTGGATAATTAATCAAATAAATAGAGATTTATTCAAATAATTATAGAAGAAATAATTAAGTTATGTCCTCATGATAATTGAAATAGTGATGAAGAAGTTATAAGTGATTCCTTCTCTCACTTTGTTCTAGATACTCCATCCACCCCACATCTAAAACCATATTCTCCATAAAGCCTAAAAAAAGATCACTCTTTTTGAAACTTAGAGTGATAAAAAACCCCTAGTAAAATTTTAGAATGCTTGGACCCACATTCTCATAGATTTGACAGCTCACATTTACCTTTGAAGATCAATAGCAGGAGAGAAAATATGATAACTAACCAAGCTTGCGGTCACAATTCCAGCAACCGATAGTCAATCACCACACTATTAAAAGGCTTTTTTTTACGTTATTTGTAACTACTTATGACCAAATATTTAAATAGAAAAAAAGCTAGGACTAAGTGAAAGTACTTAGACAAAAATGAAATAGGTTGTCATTAAAGCAACTATGAAGCTCAACCAAAGGCATAAGGCTATGAAAATTTGATACCAAGGCAAGAAAATGGAATATGGGCAAGATCGTAAGGTTAAGTAAGGTATAAATATTAACTCGGATTGATTATTAACTTAAAAGGGCACCAAGCAATGCAAGAACTAGTAAAAAAAAAAAAACTTAAATAGATGTCAATAGTACGCATGTGGAGATTGGATTTACTCACTTTTTATATCAACAATCACTCTTAACATTAAGAAATTACCATTAAACTTAAATTAATGATGAATAAAATTTCTCGATTCTATACCCAAAAGAAGAAGTAATTCTATTTATCATTTCGAATTATTTATTGAAGTTTAATCATTTTTATTAATATTAATTTTATATTTTACGCATTCAGAGTAATCCCACGAGTCCAAAAGTACATGTTGTGGTTTCACTATTTCAAGAAAATATGACACCCAGAAAGAAAGCATAATAATATACGACAGAGAAGAAAACCTGTGTCACTACGTGTTTAAGGAGAGCGTTTTGTCAAAAGTGCAATCAAAAGCTTAATAATATACGACAGATAGAAGAAAACTTCTCTGTCATTACGTGTTCAAGGAGAGCGTTTTGTCAAAAAGTGCAATCAAATGAATGAATGCCAGTTTTTAATAATATCTACAAGATTTTATGGGAGAAAGTGATAATAATATACAATTTTTTTAATCGATGCTGTTTATAATGAGTGACATTCACTTTTTTAATTTTGGATCTTCCAAGATGAATTTTGACAATTTTGTTTTTAATTTTTGGTTAGTCTCTTCTTTTTAAAGAGAGCTGTGCAGGACAATTTTGTTTTTAATTCTTGGTTAGTCTCTTCTTTTTAAACAGAGCTGTGCAGGACAAAGAAAAGAAAAACGTGAAAAAGCATTCCATCTGGTTATGTGCTTGTGTTGTAATTAGTTTACTTTTTAATTTTGGATCTTTTACGATGATTTTTGATAAATTTGTTTTTAATTTTTGGTCACTCTTATTTTTAAACAGAGTTGTGCAGTACAAGAAAGAAAAAATGTGAGAAAACAGTAAAAAAAAGAAAAAACGTGAAAAAACACTCTATCTGATTATGTGTTGTAATGTTTATTTTTAAATATCATCCACTTCAATAGTCAAAGTCAATTTTAACCAATAAAAATAAGAAAAATATGTACTTTTTATTGTAAATGAGATGTAAAATTTCTATTTGAAATAGATGATATTAGAATCGTTGAATGTACTGTATTTAGTTTGCTGTTCCAATCACATGGCAAGAAAGTCCTTCCGTTTTTTATAAATAGAAGTGATGCGATCTACTGGCATGGCAAAGGGAAAGATGGCCTCCAAAGCCTGCGCAGCTTGTCGATTACAACGCAAAAAATGCTCAGATGAATGTTTCTGGCTCCTTATTTTCCTTGGGATGACCTGCACAGGTTTGAGATCGTGCAGAAAGTGTACGGAATCAACCATATTGTCAAAATGCTCAAGGTAACATAACCTAACAGTGCTCAATTTCTAGGTTTTTTCGGCATAAAGTTTGGTTTTGATAATACCAGAGGTATTTTCAACCCTGCAGTCTACTATATTTCAGTAAATGAGTTTTAGGGGGAAAGGAAAACAGAACTTATATAAATTTCTCTTACGTGTGACATATAGGAACACTTAAATGGTCCACCGAAATGAAAATTTTGCAGGGATGATATTTTATTTAGTGTATTAAAGCTTCTATGCTTTTAGAATCAATCAGTACTTTAGGGTTGATTTCAGTCAGCTAATTTACCATTAAAACTATGACTTCTCATTCACTAGTTTACTAACTAATTAGGTAAGTGCTATATATTGTCATCAGCATTCAGACATGCTGTTGCTAATAACTGGTTCAAGTTTTGGACATTTAAAATCTAAAATGTAATACATGTGTATTCATACGACTTACATTAAAATTTGTCATTTAATATTGATATTCTATATTGGAAGTTTACTCTATAAAACTGCCCACCGTAAACAGTCCGCATGTTCTGTGCCGACCGTTTATCTGCAATTTCGACCTATTATATTTTCAACTGTTTTAATCCACCCAAAGAATTGACAATCCTCCATTCATTCGACCATAGTGTTTGTCCATTAAATTTGATTCTACCGAACAGTGTTTAAGCTTTACCCTATAAAACACTGTAGAGAAAGTTGATCTGTGAAACGTACTAGTTTGGCTGCTTTTGTCCCAATTTTAAAATAATTTGGACAAAAGTGTATGGTGTTCTAGTTTTGAATTGGTGGATAATGGAATTCGTGGTTTTGATGTGCTATTGTAATAGGATGTTAAAGCCGAGCAAAGAGCAGATGCAGTAAAGAGTTTGGTGTATGAAGCAACAGCCAGAGTGGAGGACCCTGTTTATGGTGTGAAAAATCTATTGCAGCTACTGATTATTAATTTCCTATCTTATAAGATTATTTGGCTGCCGAATAATTAATTAATTTACAGCAAATATTAAATAATAACACAGCTGCAACTTCACAAAAAAATCACGGAGACAGAAAAATAAAATCAACACAATATTTTGGACAAATTGTCCCTGGAAAAACCCCGAAGGGAAAACCAGTCAGCAGATAAGAATTCTATTCAACTGCAGAAAATCAAGAGATACAAAATTGCTTGCCTCTTATTGGCAGAGCTCTGGAAATTTCTTTCCTGTAAAATCCCTTCCCTCAATTGTTCCTGCTGAAATTGCTCTGGCAATATTTTCCTTCTCCGGCAATTCCACTGCTCTCCAACGCTATCACTGTGCCCTTTGCTCTCACTGCAAATCAATTTGCTATTGCTGCAAATTTATTTATTTGCTATCGCTGCAAATACTTCTCGGATCTGTCTTCTCCAAATGCCTATTGATCCTCTTTTATAATCCCCTCATTGAAAACCAATGGCCATGATTTAATCTTAATCAATGGCTAGGATTAATTAGACTCTAAACCCTAATATCTAGAAGTCTCTCGAGAAATCAATTATCTAGGTATGGAGATAATTATTCCAGCTGTGTTTCCAGCCTTGTAATCACCACCTGAGACTAGAACACCTGTCCAAGCTACATAAAAATTAACACTCCCTCTTAGTAAGGAAGGTGTTCTGCATAACACCCAACTTATCTCTGAAGAAGATGAATTTTGCCTTCCCCAATGCCTTTGTCAAAATGTCTGCTACCTGCTGATCTGTAGGTATATACTGTAGCTGAACAACCCTCCGCTGTACACAATCCCTGATGAAATGATACCTGATGTCTATATGTTTAGACCTATCATGAAACACTGGATTCTCAGATAATCTGATGCAACTCTAATTGTCACAGTGTATCACTGTAATCTCAACCTTCTGACCAAACAAGGCTACCAGCAACTTCCAAAGCCATATAGGCTCACACGTTGCCATGCTAGTTGCTATGTATTCTACTTCTGCAGAACTCAGAGCCACAGACTTTTGCTTCCTGCTGTACCAAGAGACAACTCCTGATCCCAAACTAAAGCAGCACCCTGAAGTGCTTTTCCTGTCCACTGTACTACCTGCCCAGTCTGCATCAGTATAGCCTATCAACTTGATACCATCACCTCGAGCATATCTGATCCCATACTTGATTGTACCACGCAAATACCGCAATACATGCTTTGTCGCTATCCAATGCACTCTCTTCGGCTCAACCATGAACTGACTAAGAGAGTTTATTGCAAAGGATATATCTGGCCTAGTGTTGACCAAATACATGAGAGATCCAATCAACATCCTGTATAAGGTGGGGTCTACATCCTTTTCCTTGGATGCGTCTACCTTCTTCCAATTCATGATCATAGGTGTAGACATGGCTCTGCAATCTTGCATCTCAAACCTCTTCAAGATTTCAATGTAGTATTTCCCTTGTCCAAGGAAAATCTCTCCATCTGTCTGCCACACTTCCATGCCTAGAAAGTAGTGCATAAGCCCCAAATCCTTCATCTCGAACTCTACTGCAAGGTCCCTCTTGCACTCCTCTATAAGCCGTAGTGAGCCTATTAAAAACAAGTCATCCACATATAGAATAAGAATGAGAACTTCACCCCCAACCATCAAGTAGTAAAGGTTAGCATCCGCCTCACTCTTCACAAAGCTTATTCCCTGCAAGTATCTATCAATGCACTCATACCATGCCCTGGGAGCCTGCTTGAGTCCATATAAAGCTTTCTTCAATCTGCACACGTGGGTTTTGCTGCTGTGTGCTACAAAGCCCTCTGGTTGTTCTATGTATACCTCCTCTAACAATTCACCATTAAGAAATGCCGTCTTGACATCCATTTGATGGATCTGCCATCCCATATGCGCTGCAAGTGAGATTACGGCTCGTATAGAAGTATACCTAGCCACTGGAGCGAATGTCTCCTCATAGTCTATTCCCTCCTTTTGAGAGAACCCCTTGGCCACGAACCTTGCCTTGTATTTTTTGATGCTACCATCTGCACCATGCTTAATCTTATAGATCTAGCATGATCCAACCACTGCCCTATCTGTCGGTCTAGGCACAACCTCCCACACATCATTCTGCATTATTGAGGTATATTCCTCAACCATCGCATCTTGCCACACCTGTTGCCATGCAGCCTCCTGATAGCTGGAAGGTTCACTATCTACCAACTGACTAACCAATGCCACATAGTCATTATACCTAGCTAGTTATTTCCGCTGTCTATTACTCGTCCTAGGAGCTCCCACAAACTCCTGAGTATCCTTATGTGTCTGTTGAACCTCACGGTTCCTCCTGTCAACTATAGAGGATGAAATATCAAACTCTATATCTTCTTGATGCATCTCTTAGATTTGTTGTATCTGTTGCTCCATACTCTGCAAACTCTCAGCTTCTATTAGCTGCTCATTCTGATCATCTACGGGCAAATCTCTGGACCACCTATATGCCTTGTCTTCCATGAATTTGACATCATGCCTGACAATAATCCTCCTGGTCCGTGGAATAAATATCTGATATGCCTTTGAGGTCTCGCTGTACCCCACAAAGTACCCTCTCTCTGCAGTCTGATCTAACTTGGAACGTGTGGCCCCTGGAATGTGACAAAATGCCAAACTCCCAAATATCTTGAAGTGACTGACATCTGGCTTCTTCCCTGAGAATGCCTCCTCTAGTGTCATCTTACCCAATACCCTATGTGGAACCCTATTCTGTATGTATATTGCTGTACTACATGCCTCTGCCCATAAGTAACGTGGCATATCTTGGTCATACAACATAGCCCTTGCTGCCTCCAATATAGAACGATTCTTCCTCTCAGCAACCCCATTCTGCTGCGGGTTGTAAGGAACGGTCCACTCTCTCTTGATTCCTTCCCTGGTACAGAACTCTTGGAACTCTTTCCCTTTATACTCGCCTCCATTGTCTGACCGAAGAACCTTTACCTTCCTACCTATCGAATTCTTCACAAGAGCTTTGAACTCTTGGAAGTGACTAAAGACCTCATCCTTGGTCTTCAAGAAGTATATCCAGGTCTTCCTAGAGAAATCATCAATAAAAGTAACAAAGTACTCATATCCTCTGAGAGACTTCGTTGACATTGGTCCACATATATCTGAATGTACTAGATCAAGAACCCCCTTGGATCTGGAGTCACTCCTTGGAAAAGCTGCTTTCACAAACTTCCCCAACACACATCCCTTACATACATCATCATGCTCTGTGCTCACCTCTGGAACACCTGTCACTGTCTCACGAAGCAATTTAAGTGCTCCATGATGTATATGGCCCATCCTCCTATGCCATAGCTCTCCTTGATCTCTAGGATTACTGCTGCTCACTAGTACCTTAGGAGTATCAAACTGCAACCTATAAAGTCAGCCGCTCCTAACTCCAATAGCTATGGGTGATTTCCAATCCTTATGCTTGATTAAAACATGTGCCCCTCTAAAGAGTACATTGTAGCCTTTATCCTGAAGGACAGATACGGAAATTAGATTCATGCCCAAGCCTGGCACATACAACACATCATGAATGGAAATAGGCTTGCCATTCTCCCTCTGAAATAGAACAGTCCCTCTCCCAACTGGATTACACTTGGACTTGTTCCCCATCAGAATCTGGAATCTGATGTCCTCCTCCTTGTAGCTGGAGAAGTACTCCCTAACTCCTGTCATATGAAATGATGCCCCACTGTCTATATACCAAACACCCTGTGAGGTTGAGCTAGTTAGGCAAGCTATGAGTGCAAACTCATCCTCCATTCTGCTAGAAAGCTCATCTACACTTGCTGAAGCTGCCGTCTGCTTTTTGCCTTTCTTTTCATTTTTCTTCCTTTGTGGGCAATCACTGACATAGTGGCCGAACTAGTGACAGCCATAGCATTTGATCTTAGATAAGTCCTTCTTCTCACTTTTTGGATTTGATCCTTTGCCAGACCCCTTCTTCGCTTTCCCTTTTCCTGCTAGGGCAACGTTTTCCTATTCCACCTCACTTTTCTGACTATTACTGCTGGTTCCATTGACAAGACTTAGTCTAAGCTCCTCCTGAGTGAAGTCACTCCATAGTCGATCCCAACTCGGTAAAGTGTCCCGTCCATTAATAACTTGAACAAAGACATCCCACTACTTAGTAAACCCATTCAGGGCTATTCATACTAGCTCATCATCCTTTGGTTTGTCTCCAATAGCTGCCAATTCATCCTTGACAAGTCTAAGTCTGGTGAGGTAACTTGTGACGTCTTCTCCCTTATTCATCTGGGTATTCCTTAACTTTTCTCTGAGAATCAGCTTTCGATTAAGGGTAGCATTCTGGTACAGATTCATAATGGCATCCCACATCATCTTTGCTATATCTAACTCTGCAATATATGGAACAATATGATCCTTAACACCGTCAAGAATCAACCTCCTTGCCTTGGCATCTTCCTTCTTATATGCTAAGAGCTGTGTTGCATCTGTAGGTACAGGTACAACAGTGGTCACCTAATCCTTGATACCATTCTCTTCCAGCAATAAAGAAATTCTGGCTTTCCAGACACCAAAATTTGAGGCTCCATCCAATCTGTCCTGATCTCTTAAACCTGCTGAGGCCATCTCAAAAGAAAATAATAATTTGAAGAGGTCAAACTGGGTTTTATAAACCCTAGATTTTTTATTTATTATTTTTCCTTTCTCCCTGTGCCTGTTCTGCCCTTAGATCCGCTCTGATACTATGTGAAAAATCTATTGCAGCTACTGATTATTAATTTCCTATCTTATAAGATTATTTGGCTACCAAAAAATTAATTAATTTATAACAAATATTAAATAATAACACAGCTGCAACTTCACGGAAAAATCACGGAGACAGAAAAATAAAATCAACACAATATTTTGGACAAATTATCCCTAGAAAAACCCCAAAGGGAAAACCAGTTAGCAGATAAGAATTCTATTCAACTGCAGAAAATCAAGAGATACAAAATTGCTTGCCTCTTACTGGCAGAGCTCTGGAAATTTCTTTCCTGTAAATTCCCTTCCCTCAATTGTTCCTGCTGAAATTGCTCTGGCAATATTTTCCTTCTCTGGCAATTCCACTGCTCTCCAATGCTATCACTGCGCCCTTTGCTCTCACTGCAAATCAATTTGCTATTGTTGCAAATTTATTTATTTGCTATCGCTGCAAATACTTCTTGGATCTGTCTTCTCCAAATGCCTATTGATCCTCTTTTATAATCCCCTCATTGAAAACCAATGGCCATGATTTAATCTTAATCAATGGCTAGGATTAATTAGACTCTAAACCCTAATATCTAGAAGTCTCTCGAGAAATCAATTATCTAGGTATGGAGATAATTATTCCAGCTGTGTTTCCAGCCTCGTAATCACCACCCGAGACTAGAACACCTGTCCAAGCTACATAAAAATTAACATATGGCTATTCAAGAGCAACCCATCAACTGCAGAAGAGGATTGCTGACCTGGAATCCCAGTTGGTAGCCACACAAGCAGAGCTCTTGAATATGCGTTTTACACATGATGAGCTTCTATCCCTTCCCACCTTTGGATCTCATAATGCTGAACATGTTTTAGCTGCCTCCTCACAACAAAATGAATATACCATGTGTGAAGAGGTGGATCTGATGCTGTTGTGGGAACCGCTATTGGAATTATAAATATAAGAGAAGCATATATTGAACTTTGTTTTACGGAGGGCATAGCACTCCTCACTGTTTCAATTTTTTTTCCAATTCTATCTTACAATTAGCAAATTTCTTAAATTGCTTGATATGTCGCTTAAGGTTGATATTTTTTTGGGTTATAAATGGTTATTATTATATTAACATTCTTAACAAATTGCTTACATTCAAACAGAATATTTATTTTTGACTTGCCACATTATATTAATTTGTTATTTGTTGCTCTTCCTTTAAATCAAATAATATTCTTTTCATCCATAATAACTAGCATATTTATATTTAAAAAATTAATCTAAAGTGTGCCAGAAGTCCCTATTCCACCTATGTGTGGTAAATTGATTGAAAAATAGGCACCTCGAGAAGGATATCTCTTGGCGTACTTTATCTATATTTTTTAAATATAGATATGCTAGTAACATCCACAAGCTTAATTGTAACTATATTATATACCTTAAAAATTAATATAATTATATAATATGATATTATAATATAGGTTAAATATATTATTATAATATATTATATATTAATTATATATAATATAACCCTAACCCTAACATTTAGGCCAATACTAACCCTAATTGTAACTCCAACCCTAACCCTGATTATAATCAGGGTTTTAACTCTAATTCTAACTTAAACACTAACACTAACCCTAACCCTAATTCTAACCATAATTTTAACCCTAACACTAAATCCAACTATAATTCTAATCTTGATTTTATTGCTAACCTTAATTCTTACCCCAATACTAATTCAAACCCTAATTCAAACCCAAATTTTAACTATAACCCTTACCCTAACCTTAATCTTGATAGTAATGCTAACCCTAACTCTGATTCTAATCCTAACCCTAATTGTAACTCTAAACCTAATTCTACCCTTATATCTGTCCCTATATAATATAATAGCTATGCTAGAATTATATATAATATAAACCTAACCCTAATGTTAATCATGATAGTAATTCTAACTCGAAGCCTAATTCTATCCCCAACCCTATTAGTAACCATATTTATAACCCTAATTCTAACTTGAACATGAACCCTAACCCTAACCCTAACTATAGGCCTAACTTTTAATTTGAACCCAAATTGTAACTATAACCCTAACCCTAATGTTAATCTTGACAATAATTTTAACCCTAATTTTACCCTAGATCTACTTAACCCTAATTATATTACTAATTCCATCCCTAATCCAAACCTTAATTCTAACCATAGTTTTATTTATAGATATAAATGTAAATGACCTTTTTTTGTTTTATTGTAACTATAACCCTAACCCTAACATTCACCCTAATTCTAATCCCAATTCTAACCCCAACCCTAACCCTAATTCTAATCATAGTTTTAACCTTGATTCTAACCTAAACCCTAATTCTAACAATAATTCTAATG
Organism: Cunninghamia lanceolata; assembly: GCA_027924645.1. Classification (NCBI taxonomy): domain Eukaryota; kingdom Viridiplantae; phylum Streptophyta; class Pinopsida; order Cupressales; family Cupressaceae; genus Cunninghamia; species Cunninghamia lanceolata. Next base: position 4,741,439 of record BSBN01000798.1, read on the forward strand.
GTAGTCCCAAACCTAATTGTAATCATAACCCTAAATCCAATTATAATTCTAATATTGATTTTATCCCTAACCCTAATTCTCACCCCGATACTACTTATATTACTAATTCAAACCCAAATTATAACTATAACCCTAACCTTATCCTTAATTTTGATAGTAATGCTAACCCTAATCATAATTCTAACAGTAATTCTAACCCTAACAATAACCCCAATTCTATCCCTAACCCTAATTCTACTTGTGACCCTCATTTAATCACTAAGCTTAATTCTATTGTTAACTCTAACCCTAATTCTAACTCTAACCCATGTCATAAAACTCATTTATCATCTCAATATTAGTGTTCCATTGTCCCACACCAATATTTAAAAGTTAGATTGCATCACATGGAATTGACCCCTGAATTTCAAATTTTAAAACTTGTAATTTTGTTGACTCTTGCCCATTTCTTTCCCACCATGAGCTGACTTGGTACACATTTTGTATGATATATCACTTTGAGGGACTTAGATATGTGATTTCTGATGGCATTATCATTTTTTAGATCTTTTGAGGGATTGTATTCTTACTTATCATTATTCCATTATTATATCTTTTCTTTTAGAGTTTTGTGCTATGTTGAGATATATCATTTACCCACCCTAGCCACCCTTCTAAATTCTATTAGGTTTCCATTTTCATATCTAATATACCACTAGTTCTAACCCTAACCCTAATTCTAACACTAGAGTTAGTGTTAAGGTTAGGGTTAGGATTGGGTCATTTCAAATGATTTCATTGGTAAAATATTAATTCCCAAATTTATATTAATAGATAAAACCATTTGGTATGGAGTAATTGTTTAAAGACATCATTTGACATCATAAGCAAAACATATAATATGAAGTATTCCAATGCATGTACATTGCCACCCTAATACTTGTACACATAAGAATAGTATTTGTCAACATAATATTCTTATCTATTTCTTTGCAAATACTCTTACCTTTCAAAATTACACAAATCATTCATATCATGGTTGTTTGATTTGAGTTCCACAAATCACTCATGTTTTGTTTGGAGCTCTTAGCCTTGTTTTAGGATCTTACTTTTTTAACTCCAAAATCACACTCTTTTGGTTCAAACTTTTCTTAGTTAAAAGCCAAAAAAAATTATATTAAAAAATTTAGTAACTATTCTAATAAGCTTGTAGTCTAAATATTTATGGATGCATTTCTTTCCAATTTGTAATCTATTTTATATTGTGTTGTGTGAATTTTCACAATACAATTGAATTGCATAACAAAACCCAATTGAAATGTTAATGTTTGTTGAAACAATTTGGTATGTATCTTGTTAAACACATTTTAATATTCTTCATATTTGTTCACCTTGATAATTTTTCATGCAACCATGGGAGATAGAATGCCAACAATTGACACAATTATAATGTTGGAGAATTTTATGATTCTAAGCTCTTTTTACGTAGAATGCCAACAATTGACATAATTATAATGTTGGAGAATTTTATGATTCTAAGCTCTTTTTAACGTAGTATTAATTATGTTTGATAAAATAATTCAATTGAATGTTTTATATGTATATAGAGTTGATAGAAGTGGAATAATTAATATAGTAGTTAGAAAATTTTACTTTTTGTAAGATCATGCATTTAATATCTTCCAAAATAGAATTCCCAATGTAACCCTAATTACTAATATAGGTTATATATTACTTTTACTATATATACATTGCTTATATTTAGTTTTTTTCCAAAAGTGGTTGCAGTAGTTATTATAAAGGATATTTAGTTCTTTTCCAAAAGTGGTTGTAGTAGTTATTATAAAGGCCCATGAATAATGTAATTAATTAGTTTTATATATTTAGTTTTTACTTCATCACTCTAAGATAAATAATGAATATTATTTTAGCTTTTAATATAACACTTAGCAAATTTATGAAAGAAAATTGAATTCATATAATCAAGTTTTTTTGTGACCCCATGTCATGTGTAATGTGTTTTTGGGAATATATATTATGATGTTTGTAAATTGTAAAATGTAAATAAAATAACTTAGATAATGCTTCTTGATTTTTATTTTTTGCTTCTTCCTTATTGTATAAAATATTTTTAAAAAGAAAACTAAATTCATATAATCAAGAAAGGGGACTAAAAGATTATTAAAAGTAAATGGGGATTTTATAGGTGTTTAACTGACCCCATGTCATGTGCCATGTTTTATTGGAAATATATATTATGATGTTTATAAATTGCAAAAAGTAAATAAAATAACTTATCCATATTATGAAAAATTATTTAATTACGCCGAGACATTCTTACAATCATAGCATGAATGGGAGCTGAAAGATTCCAATCTAGAATCTTTATTAAAAAAACCAAATAGTCAATACACAAATTAAAAAAACTAAAAAAGAAGGTGAAGGGAATAAAAGAAATATGGAAAGAAAGGTGGATGGTAATTTCATAGAAGTCATCACTATGCACTAAGATGAAAGAAAGAAACATTAGGAATGGTATATTAAAAGACACATTTGATCTATTTATATTTCTTCCTTCCTTAATTTTTTTCACATGTAGAACGAACATATCAAATTGTAGGATTTGAGGTGAGTGCCGAGAAGGATATCTCTCGGCGTACTTTAGATATATTTTTTTAAATATAAATATACTAGTTTAAAATATTGGAACAATATGAAATGAGTTATGGATACACCATTAACACCAACCTAAAGCATACAAATTAACACCAAGCCAAAAATAAGTTTGAGAGATGATTATTTAAATTTTTATCAATAGTTATTTTGATTTTGATTTTTTTTGCTGCTTCTTGATTTTTATTTTGCACTTCTTCCTTATGTAATTCATGATTTTATTTTCCACTTCTTCTTTGTTTTGGCTCCTTCCTTGTTCTATTATAAATTATCTAATTATTTTTGGTATTGGAGAGTTGTCAGACATTTGTGTTATACATATATATTTTAATTATTAATTTGAATTTGTAGGCTATATTTTTGTAATGTTTATGATTATTATTTTAATATGTCAGCTATATAGTTATTTTTTAAATTTGTTTTGTTAACACACTCATGCCATTACACTCCACCTCGTGCTGCCATGCCTCTCGTATAATTAATATGCTTCTTGTTGAGGGCCACCTAAAAACACCCCAGTTCTACCTAAATTTGGCGCCCCCTTTTGAACTCTAATGCTTGTAGTGTTTTAGTCCATACTCTGAGCATGCCCCTCTACAATTTTTTTGTGAATCCCAATGAAAATGGATCTACGATATTTTTTTAGATTTGTGAATTTTGCTGTGTTCCTCCTAGGTTCTTGTTTTATTTTCTTGGTTCAAGCTCACACTTATCAATTCCATGCCTTCCTTGGTTGCCGTAGTGGTTTCGTCTATAATTATTATTTGTCTATATTGGCTACATGTCTTGTTCTTAGTTGCCTATGTCTCTAGATGCTTACGAATGGTTAATCCAACGACTCTCTAGACCCAAGTATTTTATGAACTTGAGATTATGAGAATGACTAGGTGTTCCATAGGTCTATTGAGCATGAGAGTTTCTTCAAACAATATGTGATGCTTGGTAGCATTATAATAGAATCGTGACTAACCTAGGGTTGGCAATAAACTAAATAATCATTAAGTCACATGTTATCTTTGTGTGTTAGCACATGTATACTCTTTTGGATACATTGTAATGAACTTGAGATTTTGAGAATGACCAGGTGTTCCATAGGTCCATTGAGGATGAGAGTTTCTTTGGACAATATGTTATGTTTGGTAGCACTAAAACAAAATCTTGACTAACCTAGGGTTGGTAATAAACTAAATAGTCATTAAGTCACATGTTAGCTCTATGTGTTAGCACATGTAAACTCTTTTAGAGACATTGTAATGTTTATACCTATAGCTATGGAGAGAACTTTGTGTATTTACATTCTTTATGTATTAGCATTTAGTCATCTAAGGGTAGACTATAAAAACAATATACATATATGTTATTTGTCTTCATTAATAACAACAACGAATGTGCAAAAAAGATAAGATTGTGTGTATTGGAAATGATATTACTTGAGACTATTGCATTTTCCAAATAAACTAACAATGTTAAATAGAGACTAAATATCATTGTAGATATATTGTTTACCTTGTATATTTGAATTAACTACTTTTTTTTAATAATCATTGAATTTAAGTTTATGGAATTTCATTAAGGGGTTAGTTAGGGTTCTTTCTACTAAGCCACAATACATTCTAGACATGGAAATTATGAAGGAAATGGTATTTGTCCTTTTGATAAAATATAGTATGGTGATTGCAATTACTTAACAAATGTAATATAGTAGCATGATTGTTTTAATAAACTTAATATATACTATGATATATTTTTCTTGACAATTGCATTGGTTCTAATTGTAATAGTGAGCATGTTGTGTATATTTTGTGTCTATATGTTGTCTATATTTGGAGTCATGAGGTCAGTAGAAAGTTTCCTCCTCAAACTCTAATAACTTATCTACAATGTGATTGCAACAACTTGACTAGGATTTAGTATCATAAAATATGTGTACATGAGGTAAGTAGAAAGTTTCCTCCTTAGACTTTAGTAACTTATCTACAATGTGATTTCAACAACTTTACTAGGATTTAGTGTGGAAAAATATATGTACATTAGTATAGAAAGATTTAGGACCAAACATCTTACTAGTGATCACATTTTCACATTGACCTCTATAATTAAGCAAGTCAATGAAGAAAGTTTATTATTTCTTTGTAGACTTTCTCAAAGCCTTGGCACTATTCCTTGACATTTTAAGAAACAATACTTCTAGCTTCATTTTAACGATGTCTTAACTAAGATATACCTCTTTCACTCACTTGTTACACCTACTCTTCAAAGCTATGGGGATAAAACTTGGTAGTCTTACCTTATGAAAGCTAACCAAAAATAAATTAAAAGAGTGCTTACTTTCTTGTTATGCAACCATACTCATGCTAAAATATTAGTTCCTCAAGACATCTTTCTCACTGAATTTGGTATTGTCCACCCTACTTATTGTAGTGATCTTTCAAGTAGTAACAATGATACATAGGCTTAGATGGACAATACTTTGACAATTTTCTTTAGATACCCATATCAAATATTCAAATCGTTTATATAGTTGGCACAACATGGGATCTACTCTAGACACGGTAGACCAAGTCTTTTTCTCTATTTGTAGGCATTTATATAGAAAACCTTACTTTGTGTAATTTTTCAGTTGATACACCAATTTTTCTACAATATAAAAAAATAGGGGTATCACATATGAGATCTAAAGAGTGACTTTTGTCCAAATGGTTAGACCCCCAAGAACTCACTTTCCTTGAAGCTCAACACTACTACAATACATATCTTCATATTAAGGCTAGAAAATGAGCATAGGAGTGAAATTGAACAAATTTACAATAACAAAGGATAGGTTCATAATATTTGGACTAGACTACAAAATGCAATGGGTACTAGGACTAGACCACATGACACAACAAAGTTTGCAACATCAATTCTTTGTGTAGTGTTTCTTTAGTTATTTATTTAATATTTCATTTTCATATTGTAGATTATTTATCATCTATCAAAATTTTAGGATAAGTTTTCTTTATTTCTTAATTTTCATAAGATAATATTGTGAATCTTTCTATTTTTAGAGACTAGGTCATCTCATATCCTCTTATAGTATCTATAAATACAACTTCAATATATTTTATAGAATTAAAAATAGAACATATAGCATAGTAGCACAAGATGCTTAGTTTGTACATAGATTAATGAATAAGATTCTACTCTATTCATTTTCTTCTATGTAAGTCATTATTTATGCACATGGTAGTTTTGCTTTGAATAGGTTTATTTCCTTAGATTCATTTCAACACATTAGAAATATTACATGATATCAGAGAAAATACACTACAAATATTTCATTAACAACTTGGTTTCAAGAATACCTAACAAATATTTCACAAACCCTAGGTAAATGTTTATATTGTAGAGATAAAAAGAGTTAAATTTGACCTTCATATTTTTTATATACTAGCTAAGAATTAAGCTTATGACAGGTCCCATGTACATTATGGGATGCTCTACCACTAAGATTTTGGTCCTCTATGTTAGTAGAGATTTTTTGGTAGCTCCTTATTATGATTCGAGTATGGCCAATTTCTACAACATCCCCCTTGAGACAAACTTTGTTGCTTAGGAATCTTAGTCTGAAATTGGTATCATGTAAGAGTTAAGACATGTTGAAATAAATTTAATTAAATAAATAAATTTAAATAGAAAACTAACTAGTGCATAAATAAAGGCACAAATATGAACACAAACATAGTATATTTTTATTCATCAAATTGTGTACAAATTGAACATATCGTGCTATATTTGTTATCTATCACTTCATAAAATGTAATGAATTTCTATTTGTAGTGAGTACAATAGGAGATTAGATAACTTGGTCTCTAAAAATAGGAATATTCTAACAAATCAATTTTCTGAAAATTAGGAAATAAAGAAAGATTTTCCCAAAGCCTATATGTAAAATCAGGAAACAAAATAAAAAAAATATAATGTCAAAAATTGCATACCCTTGCAAATTCACACTACATTTTTTTTCTCAATTTAGCATTCATTCCCTTAGTTTGTTTGTAGGATAATTTTAGCCCTTGCATTATCCTTTTTCCTTCCCATGGCTCCCAGGCCATTTTTCCTATGATATTTTTTGTCAAATTTTGTTGTCACTTATGTGTTATCCTTGTGATTTTCTAGTGTCTCACCTTTTTTTATCCCAAACTATCCAGACACTAGCACTTTGTGTGGACATCCACATGACACTAGTGTCCCATGATAGTTTCTCATTTGGTGGTCATTTATGAGCATATCACCATTTGTTTCCTTCCTAGGTTAGTGGTAATAGCTCAAGACAATTCCAAATGGCCCATCAACCTCTTCCTCTTGCCTCTCCCATTTTTTTGAACCTATCTTTTCATTGTTACACCTCTCTTGGCTCTCTTTTTGAACGCTCTCTTGCACTCACATAGCTCTCTTCAGATCTAAAATTCTCTAAAACACTATTATAATGATGCAGAGCATAGAGGGTTCAATCAAGCAAACATACTTCAAACAAATGACTTTTCTCACAATCTTCCACTATGCTTTGATGAGAACAACAAATAAGGTAATTTTGACATAGTTTTCAGAAGACAACTCAGACCCACGATATAAAAACTAATTTGGATACCCATTAATCCTTTCTATAACATATCTTGAAATGGGGTATCATTACTTTGGAAGGAAAGGTTCAAAACTTGACTGTTCTACTCTTGCCTAGGTTTTGAACTAGAGCAGCAAATAGGGTTTTTCGGCCATAACTTTTTATTATAAACATGATATCTAAAATACAAACATAGTTTCAAACACCCATTTGGACTTTATACAACATATCTCAGAATCAAGGTAGGTTACTTTGTACGGAATCCTTCAAAAATTGATTTGTTTACTCACTATACCATAACTAGGGTTTCAAACTTGTTTGTAGTAAAATGGGCATACCTTTCTCAAAACACCATTAAATTAAGTGCAAAAAAAAGGTAATAGAAAATAGATTTAATTATATTTCATTTCCAATTGGTCTCACACCATGAAATGACTGTACCATGCTGTACCAATCTCTGCAACATCAATTTAATGTTTAAAAATTACAGAAATAAGGATGTCTTTTATTGATTTCACTTCAAAAATGTAACAAACCACCTTGGTTTTGACCTCCCCAAGGCTGTTTAAACATATACCAACCATTTACAACTAATTTTCCAACTACAACCATTCTAATTCCTTCATTTACAACTTATGACTCTTCATCTTCCCACTTTTTGCAACTTTACAATATGACAAATTTTACAAGATTTACAAAATTTGAGAAACCACCACCTATAAACTTAATAATGACTCAAGACACCTTACACACCTTAGAAATGGTTTTTAAGACCTTATGACATGATTCAAACATAAAATAAAGCTAATATTTACAATGTGGCCTCATTGAGGCATAAAGTCCATCAGGTGCTCTTGCACCTTACTCTCGGCCGAAAAAAGATTCAAAGCCCTCTTGAATTGAGGGTAACAATAGGTATCCACCTCTGAATGCTCCTTCTTGATGCCTTCTATGATCTACCCTATGTCTTCCTTAAAGAAGCTCCATGTAGTCTTCAATTTCACCTTGGGTTTTATCTTGAACTTTGGTTTGTCCTTCTTTACAATCTCAACAAGAAATATGTGTACACCTTCCTTACTCTTTCTCCCTTTTGGTGTAGATATGATCCCTTCACCTGTGGTCCTCACTTTTCCCATCTGCTACTCTAACGTCAACCTTGCCGCCTTATTAGGATCACAAACCTCTATAGTGCAAAAAATTGAAAAGTCATTATCCTCCTTAAAAATCAATGAAGAAAACATTATACCATCATACCTTTGAGACCAACTTTGATCCTCCAAAATCAAGTCATCCTTGACCTTAACCAAATCATCTTTTAACACCAATTCAGTATCATCTTCTATTGAAATCAGATCAAGCTTCACACCTATTGTTTCAACATCTTCATGGTTTGACATGGTTGCATCCTTCATGGGTTTGTCTTCATCTACCATCATCTCAGCTTGCTTGGCTTGTTCCTTGTCTTCTTCCATCAACAAAGGCTTCTTCCCATCTAGTTTTAATGCTTTCATTTGTCTTCTCTTTTGCATCAACCTTTGAATAGGCCATACAACCTTCTTCTTCATTGTCAAGTGCCAACTGAGTGCTTTTTTGAATAACTGCTCCATCTCATCTTTCATCCTTTCTCTCACCTCTTTCAATTGTTCCATAGCCTACCTTAGTTCTTTTATTTCTTGGTCAAACTCCATTTGCCTTATCTTTTCCTCTTTTCTCTTCCTCTCTTTTTCTTCTTTCTTCTTCTTTTGTGAACCCCTAGCCTGCAAATACCTTCTAAATAAATCTATCTTCTCTTTAAGAAAGTCCCTTTAACCTTGCTTCCTCTTGTCTTTGCCTCACCTAGGTCTCTTCTCTTTTTCTCTACCTAGTCTTTTGGCAACCAGGTTCTCTTTTCAACCTTGACAAACACACAAACAACAAACTCTCTTGCCCAGACCTTTGGAGATCTGATACCAATTGATGTAGAGCATGGAGGGTTCAATCAAACAAACATACTTCAAACAAATGACTTTTCTCACAATCTTCCACTATGCTTTGATGAGAATAACAAATAAGGTAATTTTTACATAATTTTTTGAAGACAACTTAGACCCATGATATAAAACCTAATTTGGATACCCATTAATCCCTTTTATAACATATCTTGAAATGGGGTATGGTTACTTTGGAAGGAAAGGTTCAAAACATGACTGTTCTACTCTTGCCTAAGTTTTGAAGTGGAGCATCAAATAGGGTTTTTTAGCCATAATTTTCATTATAAACATGATATCCAAAATAAAAACAAAGTTTTAGACACCCATTTGGACTTTATACAGTATATCTCGGAATCAAGGTAGGTTACTTTGTACGTAATCCTTAAAAAATTGATTTGTTTACTCACTATACCCTAACTAGGGTTTCAAACCTGTTTGTAGTAAAATGAACACAACTTTCTCAAAACACCATGAAAATGAGTGAAACAAAAATAAATAGAAATTAGATTCAATTATCTTTCATCTCCAATTTGTCTCACACCATGAAATGACTGTACTAGGCTGTAACAAGCTCTGCAACAACAATTTAATGTTCAGAAATTACAGAAACAAGGATGTCTTTTATTGATTTCACTTAAAAAATGTAACAACCCACCTTGGTTTCAACTTACCCAAGGCTATTTAAATATTTACCAACCATTTACAACTAATTTTTGAACTACAACCATTCTAATTCCTTCATTTACAACTTATGACTCTTCACCTTTGCACTTTTTGCAACTTTACAATATGACAACTTTTACAAGATTTATAAAATTTGACAAACCACCACCTATAAACTTAATAATGTCTCAAGACACCTTACACACCTTAGAAATGGTCTTTAAGACCTTATGATATGACTCAACATAACATAAATCTAATATTTACAAAGTGGCCTCATGGAGGCATAAAGTCCATCAGGTGCTCCTGCACCATACACCATTCTCCTTTAGCTCTCTTGTCCTCTTGGCTTCATTAATCCTTTATAGGTGATATTGTTCTTGTTTCTTATTGTTATTGCAAGAATTTATTTGTTGTTCCCCTGAGCACCTTGGGATATTCACATCCTAAAATATTTCATTTTGATTACTGTTCTCTTTTCTAAATGAAATTAGATTGAGAACACACACTATTTTCTATCTATCTATCTATTGGCTGCTATGGAGGTAGAAATACCAAAGCATTGGTTTGACTTGAAGGTAAAGCCCCAAATAGACCCAATATTTGAAAGGAAGATAAGTGTGCGGAAACACTTCCTACACTAATCTATTGAGGAGAGGGTTATGCAAATTCAAATTTATCATAACTATTACAGAAATGTTAAACCATTAACATGAGATATAGCAACAAAACATAAGAGCCAAAAAGAAGATAGAAGAAGATAGACAGAGATTTACGGTGGGGAAAACCCTTATTGGGTGAAAAACCCCACACTCAGAAACCTGCACAATGTATTAACAAATTTGAAAGAATGTTTACAATACACTTGTAATGCAAGCTTCAATGGTCTTCGACACTTGTGTCTGGAGTCAATCTGGCAGCATAACAGTACCTGTAAACCTGTGATACAAACTCCATCTCAAAGCACCTGTTTAAATAGAACATATAAGGCAATTTTGGACCTTTCTTGGAATGGGCATCCAATATGGAATCTTGGACCAAAACCCATGCCTAGGGACACTTGGTCAACATTGTAGAATGTGTCTGACACTTATCCATAGCTCCCATCCCAAAGAGGTCACCTATTTCCAAAATGGGCTATGACAAATGCTCTTACGACACTTATGACCGTCATAGAGTCTGTCATAGTGGTTACAACTTACAGCTGTAAGAGAATTTGTCATACACATGCTATAAATAGCATATTCTCTTACAACACATCATATTCCACCTTGGGGCACCCAAATATGCCTCATTCAAAGATGCTACATGACACATGTCATTACCTGTCTTACAACCTTCTATTCTCGACTCTTACATGTCATAGATTCGTCATAGGAATCTGTCATAACCGTTTCAGTCAAACATTCCTTACACAACATAGAAGATGCCGACACATGGCAGAATATTCCTACCACTAAGTGGGATGCCTATCTCCTCATGTGAGGACAAAATAACAAGTTGTCATAATCCATGTAGGATTGACACATCACCGTGCCACATCCCACAATATGACAAAGTGGAATTTCCAATTATTTACAACATAGGCAATTGAATAATAAATACAAACATTACAAATGTAGAGAATTACCAAGGTTGAGACACCTTAATTCCCAACAATATTTTCTCTTTTTTTAGTGACGGGTTTTTTTGGAGACATCAACCACACAGAGGTTTGATAGTTTCTTCCTTCCTCTTGTGATTTGAATATTTCATTTGATTTAGTTAGTTGGCATTATTTTATGATTTCTATGTATTCTGGTATTCCTTAGCTCATTGTTTTTTGCTGTCCTTATTTATTATTGTATATGTGGGTTTAAAATCTAGTGAAAAACTAGTGTTTTGTGACTTTCTGGGATGGCAATGCAAAGGAAGGACTACAGTGCTTCACACATATGTTTGTACATTATGCTGGCATCTAAGATAGTGAACTCCATCTTTCGGTGCTAAGTTCTTTATTTTTTGTTCTTTCCAATTCTAAACTTAGTTTGTTGATTTTTTATTTCAATTTCTTGTGAATTATTATTTTTCATCCCAACTCATGTTAATGTAGTGTAAAAGTTAGTGGTAGCTTAATTTTTATATTACAATTATTATATAAAATATATAGATAGTAAGTATGTATTATCTACATAATATCTACCTAATAAAGATGAATATAACCTAAGGTGCAATAATGTATATTTACACCATTGGTTTAGGCATCAATAATGAAAGGATAAGTGAGACTTTAGAGCCCCATTCTAAGATAAATATTAAAGGTTTATGGTATGTACCTCCTTATGTGACAAAAACATCAAAGAACCAACATATACAAAATAATTTACCCATGCCTATAGTCACACTTGAGGAGGACATTTCTCTTATATATCTAAAATTGACTAATTAATTAAAAGTACTAACTAAAGTATTATCTTTCAATATTTTAAATAAAATATTAGTGATTGTCTAAATCAAACATTTTTTCCCTCATCTTATTTTTTGAATTTTAATTGATGACCTTGAGGACTTCTTTTCTTTCTTAATGATGATTTCTTACTATCACATGGTTGGCATGCTTAGAATGAAGAAAATCATCCTTGTTTAATATAAGTTGTAGTCAATTGCACATTCCTTCCTATTGAATATTCTAGATCCTAGGAAATGGTTATTTATTCATGCAAAATCTAACCTCTATTGGTAAGAGACACTGCTAGGCATGTTAGGTGTTGTCATTGATGACAACTAAATCTATCTTACACATCTGCATTACATCATTTGATCATACCGAAAGTCAGAGTATAGATTTATCTAAGTCTGGATAGACAGAAACAAAGCATTTGTTAGGGTTCAACATCTTAGTCCGCATTTCTCCATAGGTAATCATATTGTGCTGTAGATCTAAGGAAATGATAAGGGATGTTAGGGCTACCTAAATCTGTGATTTTAGCCTATGGTGATGAAGGGATTGAAAGCTACAAGCATCTAAGTATCAGGTTCTAGTTAAACAGTTCAGTCTAGTGAAGAATAGGCCAACTTGGTGTTTGATCCTTGTGCGGATGAAGAGAAGTGGTTGGCCGAGTAGTTTATGAGAGCTAGTAGTATTAGCCAACATGTGAGGTAACTTGGATACATAAGTTTTGGTCTGTATTGATATTTGTGCATGGATTCAGCCTACAAAATAGTGTTCTTGAAATAGTTTTCAAAGTTTTCTTAAGGCTGACTGCAATTGATGTAATTTCATGTAGTGGATATATATGATCGATGGATTCAAGAATTTTGGTGTGTGGATGAGCAGATATGAAGGAATGAAGTGCAAAGTATAGCAGAATCAAGTGCAGAGTGAAGAGATCTAAGCTCTAGATCATGGAAGAGCAGTGAAGTAGGGCAGAGAGAGATGAAGTGTGTAAAGTTAGTGTACTAATCTCAACTGGAACTGTAATCTTACATTGTTAGATGTTGTTCCTCAGTTCAAACATTCTAGTGAACTTTTCTAATTAATTTTGTAGGCAGTGAGCCTCCTTGAGTAGTGAGATTTGGGAAGTGTGCTCGAAGGCATATGCCTTCCCCATTTGTAATACTTTTAATAGAGTATAAAATCTTGTGGGTTAACCCCCACCGTGGTTTTTCCCTTAACCAAGTTTCCACATAAAAATCTCGGTGTCATGTGTGTTGATTATGTTTTTGCTCATGTATTATTGATTTATGCTTTCATGGTTATATTAGTAATCTACTAATAAGTTATAAAGAAGATTAGATACAGAAAAAGATAAAGTTTTGAGACAACTAATTCACCCCACCTTTCATTTGTCTACCCTAATTCCAACAATTGGTATTAGAGCCTGGTTCCTTAAAAGAAGTTTAATAGCTTGAGGAAGATCTAGGAAGGTGTTTTCAATGGGTTCATTCAAGCACTCTGATGGTATCAATCAACAACTTCAAGTAGCCTTAGATGATCTTGACATGTCCAAAGCAGAAATTAGAGATCTACAAGAGAACCTTAAAGATACTGAAGATTTCATTGAGACCTTAAAAGGACAACTAAGTAAATCCAATGAAAAGAGGAGGGAGCTACTTCAGCGGTTGGCAAATCAGAATGAAGACAATGATATGGATGAGGCTCTGAAGAAGAAAACAAAGGAGTGTGAGAAGCTAACAAAAGAAGTTGTTCTAAAACATGAGATGGAATCCGGAGTGATGAGACTAACCAAGGAAATTGAGGAAAGGAAGAAGATTGAGGAAAACCTGAATTAGTCTCTGAAAGAAAGAACTGAAGAGTGTTGTAGATTGGAGAGAATTACTGGCCATCTAGAGTCCGATCTTCAAGAAACCAGGGATAATGAGGAATAACTTGAAAGGCAAATTGTTATTCTCAAACATGACCTAGAAGTTGCAAATGAATACAAAGAGAAGTTTAAGATAAGCTCAGCTAAACTTGAAGTGCTGCTTGATATTCAGAAGATGGCAGATGATAAACATGGTCTTGGATATGAGAAAGGTGAAAGCTCTGGATCTGGTCAAAGAAATCTTAAATCAAAGAATCAAAGAAACAAACCTAGAAGACCTTCGGTAAGACAACCTAATGCTCAAAGGTATCCATCTTTCAATGGAAATTGTTTCAATTACAATAAATTTGGTCATAGAGCTACTTAGTGTAGAAGTAGAGTGAATCAAAATGGTCCATCTTTCTCCAGTCAATGCTTCAATTGTAAAAAGTATGGTCATAGATCCAACGAATGCAGAAGTATGACAATGAGTTACTCTAACAATAGAAGAAATGTCAATACTTTCAATGGCAACTATTTTTCATGCAATAGATTTGGACACATGGATAACTAGTGTAGATCAAGAGGAAATCAAATAAATCAGAAAAGAAATGTTTTGTGCTTCAATTGCAATAGATCAGGTCATATTGCAAGATTCTGCTGAAGCATGAATGATGATAGAAAAGGTTCGATAAATAGAAACCAAAATATGCAAGAACAAGATAAAGGCAAGGGTAAAGTAAATGTGAATGAGATCCAGAATGAAATGAACAAAACATGGGTAAAGAAAGGTGAAGTGAATGATGGTGATGGGTCCGCACCGGAATCTGGTGTTGTTAATTCCTCTGGGAATTGAAACAGGAGCTTTGGCTTAGGGGGAGCTACATTGAAAATCTAATTCCCCCTGCCAATAAGTGGGTGCCTAAATTTCGCACGATGAATGAAGATAAAGAAGCCTATTTCAGAATTGTTGAAGCAAATTCCAAAAGAAAGCAAGTTAATACCAATGATTGTAGAGTAATTAAAGATTGACTGTATGCAGAAATAGTGTAACCAGATGTATTAGGGCAAAGAATTTATTACAATGGTGAATTAGGTTTTGCGGAGCATAAAAGGTCATTTACTCAACATTTGAATCACTTTGCATTTGAAGGGAATAAGGAGAAGAGTGCCTGAGCTGAAATTTCAAAAATTTCAAGTGTGAAAAGTGAACTCGACAGCCAACCCTAACCGGCCAAACGAGGTATTCTCTGTGAAACTCTCTAAATTTGCAATCTTTGGATATGGATACTTTGTTAGTTTTTGACATCACCGAAAGGCCCTGACCTAAATTCAAAAAACATCCACACAAATCCGTAGAGGTCAATCTATTAGGTGCCTTTTCAAATGTTCCGCATGGTGTGTTGCATGTTGAAGATATTAGGGCTTACATTCATGCTAGCATAGATGAATTTGGGGATTTAAGGTTAGTGGATTTGTTCAAGAATCATATGAGGCATGAGATTCATGGTCTTAAACCTGAGTATAAGGCACTATAAGTTAAACATTTTGTTCAAGTTATTAGGTTCCCATCGAGTGAAGATGAGTGGGTTCGGTATGTACTGAGTTGGATGCATGCTGAATTCATGTGGTTGATGAAACACTTCAAGATCACCAAGGATGCAATCAAGGCTGTGACAGGATCGAACTCATCGGATGGACTACCAATGCTGAAATCAGTGCAGAATCAAACTGTAATTGAAGCTACCGGATCAAAATTTGATAAGAGGGCAATGACAATCAATGACATAACTGATCCAGATGTCAAATTTGCATCTATGGTGATTAGGTATAAGATATACAACTCGATCAAGAAAAAATTTGTATTCGGTACATCCATCTATGTTGCCTATCAGATGTTAAGAGCGAATGTTGACTATGACCTGTGTAAGTTACTGCAAAACCAGTTAATAGAGAATCTAAATAAGATAAAAAAGGACAAGAAGAATACATTCAAGTATGGTACGTTGGTATTGGGTTTGTTCTTCTATTTCATGAATGAGTTACTTGGGAAGAAGAGCATGTGTTGGACTAGTGATAAACCTATTGCCATACAAATAAGAGAGCACCTACACAATCTTGGTGACTCCAATGGCCAAAGGACTGCTCTTTGGGGATACTTCAAGAACTTTTAGAACATGATGCAATCAAGGGAAAGAATCCCTGCATATGTGGTTAAAAAATACAAGGACATAGTCTATTTTATGGTGGATATAGATCAGTGTTTAATGGAAGCAGTTGAACCAAGAACTATGTGGATCATGCCCATGGGGTATGAAGTCGATGAGAAAGTATTGGATATGTATGCTCAACACCTTTTGAACAAACCAAAAGATACCTCTGTTGAAAGATTCAACACATATAGAGAGCTTAGTTTAAAACTTTATGTTGAGCTCCGAAAACCAGAAATCAAGAGAAAGATCCAAAGGCAAGTTGAAAGGTATGCTGAAAGTATTGGAATAACAAAGGAAGTTGTGAAACAGAACAAGGAAATAATAGAGAAAGCTGAGAAGGAGAAGCAGGACAAAGAATAGGGAAGTGTTCTAGTGGAATCCACTTCTAAAGCAAGGACTACTAGGAGTTCTGGTATAACCTCTGGTGCATCACCTTCCTCTATTGCAAAGAAATTCAAAGAAAAACCTACCGGTAAGGAAGGAAAAAGAATAAAATAAATGGCCAAAAGGTCATATGTCATTGTGGAGAAGGAGGATGAAGAAAAGACTAATTCAGATGATGAGGTTAAAGAGTTGAAGGCCTCAGGCACCAAGGCTACTAAATTATCTAAGGAGAAGCCCTCTGAAAACACAAAGTCAAAGAAAGCAGAAGCATCAAGGGTTGCCCAAGACAAACCCTCTGGAAGTGTAAGGGTACGTAAAAGACTAAAAACTGAAAAATCCACCTTGTCAGTTAAAGACATTGTGAATGCAGTAACTGTTCATGGGAATTTGAAGCCCATAATAGAATATTATGATAGCTTTGACAAAGCGAACAAGGGAATTTTGGAGCATGCCACTATTAAATACTGAAAATCTTGTCAAAACTTCCTAAGAGTCTAAGTGACATTTTGGAGATGAGAAAAGAGGTTGCTAAAGAAAAAGATTTGGAGCTAAGAGAACATGTGTTGACCAGTTTATGTCCTGTAATCTCTGAGAAGGAAACAGATAAAATCTTCAAAGAAGTCAAAGAGGAATTCAAAAGCAAAATCTAGATGAATACGCTGATGATTGGAGAACTAGATGAGGTAGTCAAAGAAACAGAGAAAATTTTGAAGAAAGCTCTGGACAAAAATAAATTCAATATTGTCACAGAAGAACCGATTGACACTGATTATGCATCCATTCCAAATGTTGAGGAATTGAAAGAAAGTGAACAACAAGCTGACATCTCTACTCTAAAAGATGAAATGCTAAATAAAGAAGATGGAGATATGGTGAAGGAAGTTAATTTTGATGGTGCAAAGGACACTCAAATTCCTCTGGACCAATCTGCTAGAGAAAATACAGAGATGAATACAAATGTACATCCTCCTGGTGAAGATGACTCTATGAAGAATAAAGAGCGAGAAGAAAAAGAGGTTAAGGACAAGGATGAATAAGAAGAAGAAACAACAGAGAATATTGAAGAGAAAAAGCAAGATGACAGTATCGGCAAGGATCTAAAAGATGGAGTTGCATTTTTGGCAAGAGACACTACAAATGCTGTGAAGAAATTACTTGAGAAAGACAAGCTTGAGTTTGATGAACTGGAGCTAATTCAAGGACCTCTCAATTTTGACACTCTTTCCCCTTTACAAAAGATGAAGTTAGCATCTATGGTACAAGCAAAAGCAAGAGTGGAGATTTTGAAAACTCACATTGAGGACAGTGAGATGCTTGGTCTTGCCTTCAGAATTCTAGAAAAGATTATGCCAACCTTTCAAAAGGATTATCCAACTCTCCTTCTGGTCAGTTGAAGAGTTTGATAAACTTTGTAAGTACTCATTTCAAAACCTTAGAAAAGTCAGCAGAAGTTAAAGTCAGGAATGAATTTAATGAGAAGAGGTTTGCTGAAATGAAGAAAATAATTAGTTATGATAGATCAGGACTTGATACTAGTGTAAAGAGTATCCAAAATGCCCTCTCTAAAGGTGCAGAGATTTACAAGTTTTGTCTAAATCGGTCTAAAGTTGTTGAAGATATTGAAAAGAAGATTAAGGACTTAGAGCTCAAATTGTCTAACATCTCTTAGTCATATAGTCCTTTAACTGAGTCCATAACTACCAAAGAATGCCAAGTAGTGAGTTTGCAGAATGAATTGAGTGATTTGGAGAAGGAAAAGGTTAAAGTTCTGGGAAGATTGGATGAGCTCCAGGGACTGATTTCCCCTAAGTTGGAGACTATGTATGATTTATTGGCAGAATCCCAAGCTGCTACTGCTACTAGTGATCCTACTGATATTCAAAAGGCAGAATCACAAGCATTTTTGTTCAATGGGCATTTATCTATTTTGGGCAGCATTAAGAAGAACTGGTATAGTGAATTTTCATGGTTGAAAAATATTTTTGGTGATATCTTTTTATTGATGAAGAAGGCTTAAGGACTATGTGTTCATATTCAGAAATAGATACTTAAAGTTTTAACCCATGTACATAAAATTTTTGCATGAATTTTGGTATACAGATCATAGCCTTTGCCATTGATGTCAAAGGGGGAGAGGAAAAGCAGTGAAAAATGAGGAATTCATCAAAGGGGGAGCATTGGAAATCACAAGTGTACATAGTAAGGGGGAGCTGTTCTAACACTTAGTCATTTTTTAGTAAGTGTTGCCATCAATGCCAAAGGGGGAGATTGTTGGCAAGAGACACTGCTAGGCATGTTAGGTGTTGTCATTGATGGAAACTAAATCTATCTTACACATCTACATTACATCATTTGATCATACCGGAAGTCAGAGTACAAATTTATCTAAGTCTGGATAGACAGAAATAGAGCATTTGTCAGGGTTCAACATCTTAGTCCACATTTTTGCACAGGTAATCATATTGTGCTATGGATCCAAGGAAATGATAAGGGATGTCAGGGCTACCTAAATCCAATATTTTAGCCTATGGTGATGAAGGGATTGAAATCTACAAGCATCTGAGTATCAGGTTCTAGTTAAATAGTTCAGTCCAGTGAAGAACAAGCCGACTTGGTGTTTGATCCTTGTGTGGATGAAGAGAAGTGGTTGGTTGAGTAGTTTATGAGATCTAGTGGTATTGGCTAACATGTGAGGTAACTTGGATACATAAGTTTTGGTCCACATTGATATTTGTGCATAGATTCAGCCGACAGAACATTGTTCTTGAAATAGTTTCCAAAGTTTTCTTAAGGTTGATTGCAGTTGATGTAATTTCATGTAGCAGATATATATGATTGACGGATTCAATCATTTTAGTGTGTGGATGAGTGGATATGAAGTGTAAAGTATAGAAGAATCAAGTGTGAAATAAAGTGTGAAGTGAAGAGATCTAAGCTCCAGATCATGGCAGAGTAGTGAAGCAGGGCAGAGAGAGATGAAGTGTCTAAAGTCAGTGTACTGAGCTCAACCGGAACTGTAATCTTGCATTGTTAGATGCTATTCCTCAGTTCAAACATTCAAGTGAACTTTTGTAATTGATTTTGTAGGTAGTGAACCTCCTTGAGCAGTGAGCTTTGGGTAGTGTGCCCAAAGGCATGTGCCTTCCCCATTTGTAATACTTTTAATAGAGTATAAAATCTTGTGGGTTAACCCCCACCGTGGTTTTTCCCTTAACTAGGTTTCCACGTAAAAATTTTGGTGTCATGTGTGTTGATTATGTTTTTGCTCATATATTATTGATTCATGCTTTCATGGTTATATTATTAATCTACTAATAAGTTATAAAGAAGATTAGATATAGAAAAAGATAAAGTTTTGAGACAACTGATTCACCCCCCCAGTTGTCTGCCCTAATTCCAACATCCCCATATCATGTTTAATTGAAATAGAAACATTTGCTTATGCTATTTTATTTATGGCTTAATGGAAATGAATTTTAAGGTTAGTGTAGGCATGCATTTTGACATCATTTAAATGAATGAAAGAATTGGTTAGCAAATGCATGTAATTTCTTATTATGTTTATTAATATTTTAGGAAAGTTTACCTTCAATAATTACTTAATCTATACATTATGTATATGTATTGGTTAGTATTGGGGATAGGTGTGACTCTTCCTTGTCTCACTTAGGACCTTGGAGGAGTGGTCCTCATAGGGATGCCACTCTCATATGGTATTAAGGGCATTAATGATTAAATGGAATTATCTTCTATTGTCTTGGTTGTCATATACTTAGAATGAAAAAAATTATCCTTGTTTATACCTTGTATTTTAAAAAAAAAGGTTAGTGTAGGCATGCATTGTGACATTATTTAAATGAATAAAATTATTGGTTAGTAGATGTGCATGTGATGGATTATCATGTTTTTTTATATATGTTATAAAAGTGTAGATGCATGTGATGGATTAGCATATGGTAGTGGCACCTATGTGTGTGTTGTACATTACCAATTATATATAGTGGTTTGTTTCAAAAAAATGGTTTAGGGTTTAGAGAGGTTTTATCCATGATTGGAATTATTACTTATATCCATGCAATTTTAAATTTTAATAATTTGAAAGTATGAGTACATAAATATACATAAAATGTTCTTTATTTTGTGTAGTGAACATGGTTAAACTTTTTGGGCATATAGATAGGGAAATTATTAGATTGCAGTTAATTTTAAAGGGCCCATAAACTATAGGGGTGTATAAATCAAAATGTAATATTATATTATAAAGTTTGATTCATATTAGAAATTCTTTAGGAGGTGTTAATGCTTATTATAGTGGCACCTTAGCAATAATTCTTGCCCAAATGTGGTAAAGTGTGTCTGGTTATGTTTCTTTGAGTATTGTCCAACTAAAATTTCCCAAAGAAATTATTAAAAGAAATTTTTTCCATAGTATGCCCCCAAATCTATTGTTAGGGGATATCAAATGACTAGGTGCATGTGTGCTCATTTGGCACCATTGATATACACTATATTTATTACTACCCAATGTTGTTATCCTAATAATAACCAAATTCCATTATATTTTTTGTAATAGTTTTATGCTAAAGTTTACTTAGGCCTCAACATCAACTAGTTAGATTTACCTCCACATTTGTGACACAAGTTGGTGAGAGGATGCCTACAATCTCTCTATCCCTTAATGTTAATGGTAATCATGTGGTTATTGCATCCCAAAGGGAAGCAATTGATAGTATTTCTAAGATTACTATGTAGACATAGACCATATCTTCAAATTGGGTGGGACAATACTTGATGAGGCATCCACACAAGTCATCTACATCATGTGGACCATCATAATCATAGTCAAATCCCTATCCTAGTACTTCCATCTCATCCCGATAGGATCTTAATCACACTGTAGATGATGATTAGATTCATAGGTTGGCATAGTTTTTTCTAAGTACTTGGTAAGGGTATATCAAGTGATATCATCATAGCTAGGAATCCCTTTGTTAGGTGTTGGTGCATATGAGGATCATGTCCTTATGGATTCAGAGAGTCCAACATCTAACTCCCAACCTTGTGATACATATTGGGTCAGATCCTCTAGTGGTCAATAGTGGCATACCTTAGTAGTGCCATCTATAGATCATTTGTTAGAAATGAAGGTAAACAACTACAAGTAGAAATATGATCTCAACACTATGTACGCATGCATGTGTACAATCAAATGGAGATTGTAATAAAAACAAAACTATAACACCCAAAAACAATAGATCAAATAACTAAACACATAACATAGTATGTACGTGGAGAAAACCCTTTTGGGTAAAAAACTCCACACAAAAGAGAGGCACAAGCTTCTATTATCTCCAATTATGAGATTACAATACATCAACACCAATCTCTCCTTAGTCTTCAATCTAATAGCATTTTTGCAGTACTTGTACAAGTTTAACTCACACTAAACAACACTTGCAATGCATCATAATATATAGAATATGAACAACCATGAAAATGGCATCCAACTTTGGATTCTCAATACCCTCCTTAGAATCTTGCATGCATGTCAGCAATTAATGACTCTTACACACCTCTTACACCTTTCATAGAGAATCTTGCATGCATAGGTGTTTAGAGTCACAAATAGCATCTTACAACTCAATTATTGATATCATAACCATCATAAAATATTATGACAACTTACAGTTGTCATAGATGCTCTTACAACTTATGATAGTTGTCATAAATACCAAAAATAGCTCATTCCAAAAGGTGGTGCCTAGATTCTCTCAAATAAAATTTTACCATTTACCATGATGCAAACTGGTAAGTTGAATTTCATAACAAACTCTCAATAACATAATTAATTACTGTTGCCAGTAATAATTACTTACCGTACTAGTAAATATATTTTAACCATTGTTGATGATACTCTACATCCCTTATGGGTGAAGTACAAACAATAGTAGGAATAAATAAACTTACAAGGTTGATGGAACCTTAATTCCAACATCATTTTGCTACTCCTTAGCAATCTATGACACCTAATGCATTGGAGCATCTTGTAGGAGCCATGGGTTTCATAGTTTTAATTTCTCCAAGTTCAATGCCATCTCATAGTCACAGTCCTTTTCACATGTCATTGTTATAGTTATTGGATGAGAGATATTTGACAAAGGTAGAGGTTGATGTGCTAACTATAGGTACATATGTGTTGACATATGCAAATTTGGTAGGATGGTGTTACTCTTGATATGGAAACATAGGTATAATTTTTAAGTTTTAAGTTAAAATTTATACTATAGATTTTAAATCATATGCATGAAGTCCTACATAATTATTATTTAAAATTAATTTTTTTTACATGCATGTGGCTTGGAGTAGCAATTGACATTCCTAGTATGAGTGCAAGGCATGTACTCATGCATGCTTCACTTGATGACAGTGGGTAGTTAAGATAATTTAGGTATACATTCTAACTTTATGATCAAATTGAAACATAGAAATATCATATGTATGTATGTATGTATGTATGAAACATATATGTTCTAATTTAATTATCTATGTACATTTTTGTAGGGCTCTACTAATATATCAAAGCATGATTATCACTCTAAGGGTTTCTCAACTAGGAGCTGAGTTGATGATCAAATGAGCTAGTTTATATTACATGACATGTTTATTTTATGCCTATATTTGACATGGATATTTATATTTGAAATTTGACATGGAGATTTATGTTTGATATATTTGAGATGGATGTTTATATTTTACATGGAAAAATGTTCTCTTGGATAAATTCCTCTTTCTCTCCCTTTCATCCTAGTGTTTTGAGAATAAATTTCCGTTGCTTGTTCTTTATGTTTTAGCCCTCATTACTCTCTAAGTTTATTTCATTCATTTACTAATTTTATGAATTTGCAATTTTTTCAAATTTTTCCCTTTTTTCATTTTGTGACCTCTTGCTTGTAATTTAACTTTTTTACTTTGCTTCTTTTCTCTATTTTGTTTCTTCCTATCCTTTCAATTTTTCAATTATTTTTATTTCATTTCAATTTAAAATTCTAACATAGCTTCTTTATTTATAATTTGTTCTTTTATTTCTTTTCCCTCTCACTCTATATATATTCTATTATTTAATTTTGTCTTTCCTCAATTGTTTTCCATTATTTTAAGTTTTTTACATAATTTTAATTTTAGATAGATTATTATTGTTTAAAGTATTTTTTTTGTTTTATTCATTTTTTTTTCTTTTTTCTTTTATTATACATTTTTCTTATTTTTATGTTTTTCATATAATTGTTAATTCCCTTTTATTTTTAGATAGTGTATTTTTTGTTAAACATTGTCTCTTTTTTTAATTTTTTAAATTCTTTCTTATTTCTTGGCTTTTATGTAATTGTTGTTGGAGTGCCAAGATCTTTTGGCAGAATGTCAATATTGGCTCAAGCCACAAAAGACAAGCTATCACACGCTCCTACAAGGTACAAAAAAAAGAAAAATATGCAACACAAGGAAGAAATACATAGAAATGGAATCAACCACAATGTATTAACCCACAAAATGATATGTAAATATAGGAGAGAGGGAACAAATCACCACCTAGAATAGTAGAGAAGAATAGGTAGTTGACTCCCACTAACTAAGACTAGTGGTGAGTTAACTTCCTCAAGACTAGAAAGAGGTGGAAATATAACTCAATGAGACTTTCTAGATAACTAGCAAGTGTCTCCAATAACTAGAAAACCTAATTAGGATTAATGCCATGTGGAATTATCCATGTGAATAAAAATTAGATAATATCTACATTAACACCCCCCTTAAGCATAGCTTAGTTGGGAACAAAGAAATTGGGTCTCAGCAACTAGGCCTGATGAGGTGCCTATGTACAATGTTATCTCTCATTAATTAGAGAAACAAAGAAACCAAATTGAAAAAACTCCCCCCAAAAGAGAGAAAAATAAGTGAAGAGGACTAGAAGGTCTCGCTCGAAGATGATGTTGCTGCTAAAGAAGACCGCACCACAAGAAGAGCTCACAGATGAAAGAACTTGCTCTCAATAAAAGGCCTTTTTTTGTAAATCCTAAATTATTTTCCTAAGTTCTAATATCCATTTTCTACATGATTAATTTAATTTAATTAATTAAATCCTCCCATAACTGCCTAAAAATGAATTAAAGAAATTAAAAATGTCTTTTATTCTCATCCAGTCCATAACAATCTCAAAAAAATTAATAAATCAATTAGAAAATCATAATTTATCTCCTCCCTCCATCCTCCAACTACCCAACCAACTTGATCTAGACCATACATTCATCTTCAGATCTTCACTATTGATCCCTATTTTTGGAAGTCTATAAATTAGCCTTTCATGAGTCATTTCCCATCAATTATCTTCACTACAACATCATGCTACTAGTTTGAGCAACTACATCTATCAAAATTTTAGAAAAACCACCTTCGCGGTGCAACAAGAATCAAAGTTTGGTAAACTTCACTATTTATTCATTTTATGTTTGATTTATTGTGTTATCATAGGTGGCATTAAATGTAGATTAAGGGTTTTAAAAGTTACATTTTAATCTGTTATTTTTGGTCTATTTTTGTGTACACATTTTTGGCACACCCAATGGGACTCCCTATCCTTGTTAATTTTCATTTACAAGTGTTTGTGTTGTGTTTTTGCAGGTTTCTACTTGTTTTTTAGAAAAATCTTGGGGGTCCACTTTCATAAGAGTCCTCTAGGGTCAAAATTGATATCACTGTTACATTCAAAGTAGCCAATAGGTGAAGATAGACATAAAACACTTGATATTTTGGTAATAAAAATTTTGTAATATACTTTTTTTAATTTTTTGGGCCTAGTCCCTTATATGGCCATATGACTATACAACCATATCATACAACCTAGTATTACTCCTTCTGTGCAAGTTCTCTTTGGTTTTCATCCTTTGCATTAAAATTTTTTAATATCAATTGTGTAGTGGTTCTATTAATTGGATTTTTCTTTTGTTCATAGGTTCTTCTCCTTCTATTTGCTTGTACATAGAGGTATTTTCCAATGAACAAATGTTTTATCCTTAACCCATCAGATATTCGTATTATCTACATGGTTGGTGTCATTTTCCAATGGTTGAATGGTATATTTTATTTGTAGGTGAGTGGCTTAACCTTCATGGCTAAATCAGTAGCTGGTGGATCAAGTATTAGTAACTATCCATTGACAATTATGTTAACTATCACCTTTAAACAACTCTTTTCCTGCAGTCACTTCTATGATCTAAACTCTCAATAGACCACTAGTTCCTTTGGTCTAATTGCACAGTCACTTAGTGACCACCAGCTATGCTAGTCCCTGCTTGCTATCTCTATTTCAACCATAGAATCCAATAGTTTAAAATGTTTAATGTATTGATTTTCATGTTAATGGTAAATTTTGGTTAGTGTTAAATTTAACATTGACATCACATTAAAAACATTAAACTTAACAATAGTTCTTAGGCATAAACTATCATTTAAATATAAACAGTGATCTATGGCTTGTGATAAATCTTTGACATTAACCATGAAATTTAGCACTAATGTTAATCTTAACATCTTTCTTAAACCACCATGTGCTAGGCTAACATTAAACACTAACTATCATAGAAAACATTAATTGCAGGTAACGATCAAACTCTCAAACCATTTGCATGTGATTAGATTGGCACTAATGCTAGCGGTTTATCTTAACCATTAGATTTATCTTGACCACCAGTACCAAACCATGGCTTGTGACCACTCTGCCACAAACCACCAATGGATAGACTAACTTCTTGGACATACCCTCCTTAACCCCTAGAGGCCTAAATAGCACCTTTTAATCAAATTGACCTTGTTTAGGGGAAAATTGGGGTTGTTTAGTTTTTAGTGTTTAGATCTTTGAATCCTCCTTTCACCCTATACATTTAAGGATCCAGGGTCAAGTGGAAATTCACTATCATACCCTAGGTCACTGTGAAATGTAGGGAAGCTTGGATTAGGGTGTTTAATTATCAAATTTCCTTCTCTTATGCTTAATTGACCATTAAAACCCTAATTTTGCAAATACAACTATAAATCGAAGAATAACAGAAAAAGCTCTTGCAGACAAAAGCAAAATATCAAATCATAGAGTACCTATTTTTAGGGTTCTGAGGCAAAAGGTCGAGGACAAAGAGTGGCACCCAAGTCTAATGCCCTTCTTTTTATCCGGATCTGGAAACTTAGTCTACAACTCTTCCCTGTTGTCTTGGAGATTTTCCCGTCATAGAAGTTGGAGGACTAATGAGTGGGTACCCAAGTCTAGGTAGCTATTTTTCCTTCTGTTCTACAATTCTGACACTTCAAGATACCTTCCTACAACTTCACTTTGTCTAGCTCTGCAACATGTAACCTGCAACCATGAAAACTTTGGGAGGGGGTTGTGGTGTTTAGAAGCTTGCCTCAGTCAAGCCCCGGAGGACACTTAAGTCTCTGAACATTGTTGTCAAATAGAGAGTGCGTGCCCTTGTGAGGTAGAGGCAAAAACCAAAGGAAATGATGATGAAAACACAATATAATGTCACCTTGTAGTGAAGATCTCATGGAGGAAGATGCTCTTCATTCCATGATGAAACAAATGCTCAAATCTACAAACACAAACACAGATAACATAATTCTACTCTTGCAACACAATGAAAGCCTTGAATCACCTTGAGAATGCCTAAAGTTCACAATGATCATCTAGTTTACAAATGAATGCCTAAACATGCTTTTATATATAACTACAAACACTCCTGCCAAGATTTTCATAATTCAAACTTACCATGTCGGCATAGGACCCAAATAATGGTCATAAATTGACACCTAAAATTTGGGACTGCCCCAAAATATGGTAGGACTAGGGCGTGGGCACCCAAGTCCTCCCCCATATTTTGGGCAAGGTTATGTTGATAACTAAGAGGGGGGTGAATCAGTTATCTAAATTACTTCTACTTTATGTTCTTCTTTAACAATTAGTGTAGCATCAAATCATATAAGTAAACATAACCATGAAAGCAAAAATAACATCAATACACATAACACAATGATTTTGATGTGGAAAACCCTGTTAAGGGAAAAAACCATGGGGTGACTAACCTAAGATTGTATTCTCTGTTAAAAGAATAAGATAGTACAAAATGGCACTTGCCAATTAGGGCTCACTACCTGAGCACACTGCTCACAAGAGGCTCGCTGCCTATAAGAGACTCACTGTATACAAGGTACAAGAAAGTAACAAGATATTTGAACTGATGAGAACCATCCACATATGCTGAAGTTCAGTTCCGGTTAGGCTCAATACACTGTTCTGCTACACTTCATTTTTCCTCTTCCTTGATGTTGTTGTCATGTTACATACCAGACCTATATTGCAGCTTTCACTTTGCTCTATGCTTTTCTTCGCACACAACACCACACCACACACCTTTGCATCCAAATCCATCTGGTATATATTTCCGCACTAATGATTTCAACACCTTTCTAGTTAGCATCCGGAATACTCAATATTTTCCCAAACTCTGATCTGTCAGCTAAATCCTTGCTTATCAAGTGATGCATATTAAGGAGATGCTTATAGAAGTCATCAATCATGTTAGCCAATCATGAATGATACCTCAAGAAACTTGATCATCATCAATATCTCATCTAGATTAAGGTTTGATGCTCTGCCGGTCAGTTCTTCCTCAGTCTACTCTACCAAACAGGAACCCAATACTTAGGTGCTCATATCTCTTCACTCTTTCTTCACCGGAGGCTCAATCCCATGAATCTATCAGTCAAGATACTCCTCTTGACTTCCCCAAGTCCGTACTTTACTAAGATACTTCCTCTGAGAGACCCAGACCTAACTGTTAGACCTTGCTACATGCTCTGTTCTTGCTTACCGGACCTCAACACTCTTCAATCTAACTTCCGATATAGGCACACCATGTCCTACGAATGGGTGGGATGAACTTTGTTGCCATCAATGACAACACTCATGAAGCTACACTGTGTCTCTTGCCAACAATCTCCCCCTTTGGCATTGATGGCAACACTTAGTGAAAAATGACTAAGTGTCACACTACACTCCCCTTTGGCTGATGCTCTGTTCTAATGTACACTTTACCGAAGCTTCCCCTTAGCTGGATTCCACATTTTTCACTACTCCTCACTCCCCCTTTGACATCAATGGCAAAGGGTAGGGTCTGCACACCCAAAAAAACCAAAAATCCAACTATACTTAACCGCATAAGAGTATATACATATTATACTTACATATATTGAAGAATGTCTGCAAAAGTTGTCTTCAACTAGACAAATTCTATTGCCCAACTCTACTTCATTCTATCCAAGATTGAGATGTGACCACTCAATAGAAATGTAAAAGCCTCTGCCCTCTTCAGATCTATTGGATCATTGGTCTGGGCTGTGGTCTGAGCATCAATTAGAGCCTCATGCATGGCCTCTAACTTAGGGATAATTATCCCTCTGAGTTCACTAAACCTGTTTATTCCATTTTTCTTCTCCTTCTCAAGCTTCTTTATTTCATTTAAGACTGCAATAGTCTGGCACTTTTATTTTATTATGGAGAAGGTGAGAGAATTAAAATTTTGAGATATACTTGACATTTTATCCTCTTGCTCTTTCATTTTCTTCTCAATATCCTTTGTTACCTTGGACCAGGTTAGACAAAATTTATACATTTCTCCGCCATCTTTGAGAGCATTTTCTAAGCTCTTTATCCCAATATCCATAACTCTCCTATCATTTGTTATTAATCCTTGTACTTCAGAGAATCTCTTTTCCAAAAACTCCTTCCGAACCTTTTCTTCTGTTGACTTTTCTAGGGAATCAAAATGTGTATGAACAAAATTTACAAGAGACTTTAGATTACCAAATGTGGAGGCCGAAGGATCCTTTTGAAAGGATGGCATGATCTTCTCCAATACACCGGATGCAATTTCTATGAGCTCATAGTCTTCCATGTGAGATTTCAGAAGTTTTTCTTTTGCCTTTGCTTAAGTAAAGGATGCTAGCTTCATGGTTTGAACTGGGGAGAGGGAATCAAAATCGAATGGACCTTGAAGCAATTTTTGTTCATCAAATTCCATCATCTCTTTGGTCAAGAATTCTTTGATAGTTTCTACAGTGTCTCTTGCTGGAGACATAGTCTTCTTCCCTTCTACAGTCTCAGAACTGTCTCTTGGAGTCTTCTCTATTTGGTCTTTTTCTTTTTCCTTTACTTCTTCTTCTTGACTAGTTTTCTCCTCTGATCTTTCTTCTTCTTTAGATCTAGAGTCTATAGGGGAAACCGGAGGAGAGATGTTTGCTTCTTTATGGACTTCCTCTTCCTGAGTAGAGGAATCCAGGTCCTTAGTTTTCTCCTCACCTATTTCTTTTTGAACTTCTGCATTTTTCTCTGTAGGATCTTCCTTTGATGTACTGAGTCCTTCATCATCCATGATAGAGGGTTCATCACCTAAGTCCTCTATAACAGGAATATTGAAACTTTTATAGGCATTCCAGAGGATCTCTTCTATTTCTTTTGCCACTTTGTCAGTCTCTCCAAGCATAAGCTGATTCATTCTAGCTTTGCTCCAGAACTCATCCTTGCAATCTTTGAAGATCATATTCATTTGTTTCTGAGTGATTGAAGGATAGAGATGAATAGCTATCTGTTCCTGGATCTCAAGATCCTTTGCCTTAGCATTGTTCTTCCTTATTTCTAGTTCCTTTTCTAGGTTCTTAGGAATTAGAGATATGATTTCAATAAATGCGTTATTATAGATATTTAGATACCTTACTGTAGCTTCTTGCAAGATCTTTTGGTCAGCTTCATTATAATCATCATAGATTCCATAGTGACTGATTTGACTACATCATCAATGGACATAGTGGGCCTTTCAACAAACTCTTTTGCCTCTACTTCATTGGATTTTTTCTTCTTCTTCTTCATTTGCTTGATCTCCTCATCAAATTTTGTCTCTTCATCATCCTTCTGACTAATATAAGACCTTGTGGCCTTTGTCTTAGTTCTCTTTTCTCCCTTTTCGGATGTCCTGACTTCCAGTTTTGATGCTTTCTAGCTCTTAGAGGTGGCAAGTACAGAGCTCTTAGAGGATCTGGTCTAGGAGGGAGCTTCTACCGGAGCACTTTCTTTTTCTACTTCTTCCTTTTCTTTCTCTTCCCTTTCCATCTTCTCTCTGTTTGCATTGAGTGCATCTTTTGAAATGTCATACCTTTTGGCAACATTCTCTATTTCTTTTCTCACTTTTCTCTTCATCTCCAATTGTCTAAGCTCCACATGAATCTTTACACTCAACTCTTCAAAGGTTCCAAACCTTTCTACCTTAGGGTCCTTGGGCTGACTCAAAAGATGTTGAATGTGCAACTCTAGGATTTTCTCATCAGCCTCATATCCCATTGGCATGATCCATACTATTCTTGGTTCCACTGCCTCCATTAGGCATTGATCAGTATCCACCATGAACCATACTATATCTTTGTATTTTTCTACTAGAGATTAGGGGATTCTCTCTCTTTCTTGCATCATACTCTAATTTTTTTTAAAGTAGCCCCATAGTGTTGTATTATGTGCCTTGGCATCACCTATTCCATGTAAATAATCTTTGATTTGTATGGCAACAGGTCTATCATTTTTCCATATCCAGCCATTAGATCCGAGTAGCTCATTCATGTAATAGAAGAACAGATAGAGTATCAGGCCACCGTATTTGAAGGAGTTCTTCTTGTCCTTCTTTATCTTCTACAGATTCTCCAAAAGTTGGTTCAGAAGGAGCTCACAGAGATCATAGTCAGCATTCTTCCTTAACATTTCATAAGAAGTGTAAATTATTGTTCCAAAAATAGAGTTCTCTCTGCTAGAGTGATAAATCTTGTAGCCAAGTATCATGGCGGCAAACTTGATGTCTGGATCTGTGATATCCTCAATTGTCATTGCTCTTTTATCAAATTTGGATCTTGTTGCCTCACTCAATGTCTGATTCTTGATGGATTTGAGAGCAAGTAACTCACCGGATGAGTGCAATCTGATAAATTTGCCTTAATGGCATCCGTGGTTATCTTGAATGGCCTCATCAACCACATAAATTTATCATGCATTCTACTCAGAATATACCGGACCCATTCATCTTCTGCAAAATATGGGAAATGAATGCACTGTTCGAAATGCTTGTCCTGGATGGCTTTGTACTGAGGTTTGAGTTCAAAGGAATCATCTATTAGTTATTTGTGATAGATATCCATTAGTTTGGAGTCCCTAAATACCTCAATGTTTGCATGAATATATGCCCTAACATCTTATACATGCAAAACCCCATGCGGAATGTTTGAAAAGGCACCTAGGGGATCAACTTCTAGGGATTTGTATGGATGTTTCTTGAATTTAGGATGCGGTCTATCAATGATCTTCACAACATTTGGAGTAGCCATCTTTGAAAAGATTCAGAGAGAGATTTCAAGAAAAGAGAATACCTTTTACGCTATTAGGGTTCACGAAATGAGCCGAAAAGATCACCGGTTGACTTGAATTCTGTGGTTGATCCTTGAGAGAGATGAAGTAAACTTGTTTGCAGGGCTCTTCTTATCTTTTTCACTAATGCAAATGTGCAAATGAAAAGAAAATGAACCCTTTTATCTCTTAGCAAACCCTAATTCCACATTACAATAAATGTGCAACTTAAGTCATTATGGTTTCCTAGTTCTCCTTGTTCTGAGAAAGATCTTTTCCGAATCACTAAGATATACATAGAGTTATTCTCGATGATTAATGACAATCTATCTTCCTTTCCCCAAACATTTGATCTATCCGCAGATCAAGATACCTCAAATTTGAATCATACCAGATCTAACTGTGAAAATCCTATTCTTACCAGATGACTGTTAAACCGGATTAATCATAGATGATTAACCTCTTCAAATTCCTTGCGGATCTTTCATATCTTTCCCAAAGGTTATTTAGATGTTTCTCTGAGAGCCCTTTTTGTCCGTAACCTTCCATGTGCCAATTTCAGGCACCAATTGACTAGTTGGGGGAAGATATTTTCTTTTGTGACTCCCCCTGAGCCAGAGCTCATCCATTTAGTTTCCAGAAGGAATATCAACACTAGATTCTAGTGTAGAATCTGTCCTCAACATTTTTTGTACTCCTCTTCACCCAAATCTTGTTCATCTCCCTTTGAATTTCATCCACATTCTCTTTTCCTTTTCCTTTGTCTTGGTTTTGATTATGATGTACCAGACCCTTTTTGTCTTGATTCTTACTTCTGCAGAATTTGGCAATATGACCGGATCTATTGCAATTGTAGAAAACAACATTTCTTTGCATATTTGACTGATATCCCTTTGATCTACACTGATTATCCATATGGCCCATTCTATTATATGCAAAGCATCTACCATTGAATGAATTTTTCATTTGCATATTTCTAGACTCATGAGATTTGTGACCATACCTTTTATAATTAAAACACTATCCGGAGAAGGATGAATTAGTCTGATTCATTCTTTTTCTGCACTGATTTGCTTTATGACCAAAGTTATTGCAATTATGGCAGTATCCATTGAAGGATGGATATCTTTGAGCATTAGGTTGCCTTACCGGAGGTCTTCTAGACCTATTCCTTGGATTTCTTGATCCAGAGTTTTTCTGACCGAATCTGGAGCATTCACCTTTCTCATACCCCAAGCCTTGCTTGTCATCTACCCTCTTTTGGCTTTGAACAAGAACTTCAAGTTGAGCAGAGCTTATCTTAAATTTCTCTTTGTATTCATTTATTGTTTGAAGATCCCTCTTAAGAGTGTCAATCTGATTCTCAAGTTGTTCTTCATTATCTCTTGCTTCTTCAAGATTAGATTCTAGATGCCCAATTATTCTATCCATTTTATGGTAGTCTTCTGACTTTTCTTTGAGAGTTTGTCTTAGATCATCTTTAGTGTTTCTTTTCTCTTCAATTTCTTGGGTGAATTTCATAACCCCTGATTCCATTTCATGTCTTACCATAATGACTTATTTTGATAGCTCCTCACATAACTTGTTTTTTCTCTTTTAGATCTTCATCAGTATTATTGGCTTCACTTTGACTTGCTAGTTGTTGAAGAAGTTCCTTTCTCTTTTTCATAGAGATACTCAATTTATCTTTTAGTTCATTTATGAAATCATCAGCCTGTTTGAGTCTTTCCTTCAAGTTATTAACTTCGGAGTGAGATTGTTCAAGATCATCCAGAGCAGACTGAAGTTGTTCCCTCATACCATACATATCCATTGAGATTCGTAGATCTTCCTCAAGCTGTTAGGCTTTGTTTGGAGGAAATTGGCTCTGATACCAATTGTTGATAACTAAGAGGGGGGGTGAATCAGTTATCTAAATTACTTCTACTTTTTGTTCTTTTTTAACAATTAGTGCAACATCAAATCATATAAGTAAACATAACCATGAAAGCAGAAATAACATCAATACACATAACACAATGATTTTGATGTGGAAAACCATGTTAAGAGAAAAAACCACGGGGTGACTAACCCAAGACTGTATTCTATGTTAAAAGAATAAGATAGTACAAAATGGCACTTGCCAATTAGGGCTCACTGCCTGAGCACACTGCTCACAAGAGGCTCACTGCCTACAAGAGACTCACTATCTACAAGGTACAAGAAAGTAACAAGATACTTGAACTGACGAGAAGCATCCACATATGCTAAAGTTTGGTTCCTGTTAGGCACAATACACTGATCTACTGCACTTCATTTTTCCTCTTCCTTGATGCTGTTGTCCTATTACATACTGGACCTGTATTGCAGCTTTCACTCTGCTCTCTACTTTTCTTCACACACAACACCACATCATAAACCTTCATATCCAAATCCATCTGGTATATATATCCACACTAATGATTTCAATACCTTTCTAGTTGGCATCTGGAATAGTTAATATTTTCCCAAACTCTGATCTGTCAGCTGAATCCTTGCTTATCAAGTGATGCGTATCAAGGAGATGCTTATAGAAGTCATCAATCATGTCGGCCAATCATGAATGATACCTCAAGAAACTTGATCATCATCAATATCTCATCTGGATTAAGGTCTAATGCTATGTCAGTCAGTTCTTCCTCAATCTACTCTATCAAATAGGAACCCAATACTTAGGTGCTCATATCTCTTCACTCTTTCTTAACCGGAGGCTCAATCCCTGGAATCTATCAGTCAAGATACTCCTCTTAATTTCCCCAAGTCCATACTTTACTAAGATACTTCCTCTAAGAGATCCAAACCTAACTATCAGACCTTGCTACATGCTCTATTCTTGCTTACCAGACCTCAACACTCTTCAATCTGACTTCCGGTATAGGCACACCATGTCTTGCAGATGGGTGGGATGAACTTGTTGCCATCAATTACAACACTCATGAAGCTACACTATGTCTCTTACCAATAGGTTAATCTCAAGGGGTCCTCCTAGGTCCCATTTGTCATGTTACCTAGGGCTCATTCCATCGGGATGCCAAATTATGAAGTAAGATGTCCTAAATGCATGCAAAACACCCGAGAGCTAAACCTTATGAGGGAAAAGACCCCAAGGGGATATTTTCTGACATTACATTTAGCCCCCACTTTAATGTATGTATAAATACAAGGCCAATACATGCATTAAATTAAGGTCACAAACACAACAAACACATCAAACATGGAGAAGACACACCAATCACATGGAAAATAGTAACAGGCATGCAAAACATGGAGAAGATAGTTATAGTCACATAGAACACAGAGAAGATAGTCAATGCATAGAAGACACATTAATGCATGTAAGACAAGCATTATATCTTTTCTTTTCTTTTTCTCATATATATGAAATGCAGATGCAAGTACTGGAAAGTAAACAAACCTCCCATAATACATGATGCACTCATCGCATAGGTCTTTGTACATATGGGGAAACACACACGTAAGACATGCAAAACCTCCCAAAATGTAGGAAGCACAACCCTAAGGCACTGGTCTTTATATTGCATATGGGGAAACAAACACGCCACATAAAACAAGCATGCAAAAACATACACTTGAAGACACAGAGAAAACACGGCAGGCAAGCAATGGTGTGCTCCCTATTTCTAGGCTCATCACCATCTCAAGCACATTACAGGCACACACTGATGATTGGGCTTTGCCACAACAATTGCTGAAGACATGCTTAAGGGTTGAGTTAGTCATAGAACCGCTCCCTGCCTCTACAAAGGACTTTTGAAAATGATAGGATGATGCAATCTGCTCTAAGAAATACACCATCCCTGCCTCTGTAGAGGGCTTACGATAAAAAGGATATACGTGATATCCTACCTCCATAGAGGGCTTACATGATTGATTGATTGATTGATTGATTGCAAACAAGCTCAGGATGCATGATGCACTCATCGCACAGGTCTTTGCACCTGAGGACAAACACATTGCTAACATCTATAATAGACAGCTTACCTTATATGCTCCCATCTTAAGGTGGTTGATATCAGGTATCGATATCAAGCACGTTAAGGTAGGAATAAAACACACAAGGGAACACAAACTTTCACAAAGCCCATGCCCCCTGGAGGTGACATGTACTTTACGATCGCCAAATGTTCCCACAAACACATCCTTACAAGAAACATGTTAGTGTCTACAAAATCATGATAAACAACAACATTGATGCATATGATTAACCACACAAAGAGCCAAGGTTATACAATAAATTTGGAGTTCAAAGATAACTGTAGGGCTATATCATGAAGCTCTTCGAATAGAGTACCACCAAGGCTAGATTCAAAGACAAACAAAGGTGCATGGAGCAACACTATTGTTAAGGGTTGTAAATGCAATAGAAACATCATGAAATTCACTATGCATAAAGCACGAGTGCTTCCATTGGCCAAGCATCAAATAAAATATACAACCCCATTGTCATATTAGGAACTAAGTCCATTTTTTGATTGCTCTCAAAAGGGACACTAGGTCTACATCAGTATAAATGTTTTTCGTCATCCACCTACTAGATAGAAACACTAGAGGAAGGGAAACAATAAATAAGAGAGGAGAAACAAGTGTCTTAGGAACAGTCATGTAGGAGGGTGCCCCCAAGTCACTAACCACAATGCTATTTCCGCAAGACACAACACACAACAAGGACATCAGAGAGAGAGGCAATATAGAAGAATGATGATACAAATAGAGGAAGGTCACAATAGAGGCGGTCTCCTGGGATCCCAGACCTTCCAAGAGAATTAGGGGTCATCCCAAGAGGCCTAAACAACACATAACACATCACGGGGGAAGCACATCATGAGAGAGATAAAAGGTTAGAGATACTTACCTGTAGGGTCTTCATATTAGATTTTGGAACTTGCAAACCTCTTAGAGAGGTACTCGATCATGTTTAATGCAAAATTTGAGTGGTTCTTATGAAAGTATTGTTTGTTATCATATGATGTTTGTTTCTCAAATCCGTGTTTAAATGAGGCTTTTTGTTGCTTATGAGGGGGAGAACCACTATTATTTCCAACTGTTAATTGTTGTCTTACTCTTTTCTAATTTTTAGTGAGTTTTTGTTGTTGAATCTTTCTTACATGGTAACGGGAATCATCCCATACCATCATACTCATCTGTATCAGTTGTTATTCTTGCTTTTCTGATGCATTTTGATTATCTCCTGATCCATATAAGGATAACGGAGGAGGAACTTTAGCATAAATTCCATTTCTTTGTGGACAAGGTGGATTGTCTACTTATTTCTTATACTTCAATCATTCCCACGATACCATCATAGTCCAAGTGATCATCCTCATCTACTTCTATTAAACCCTATTCCACCATATTGTTTTCAATATGTTTAGGGAAAGGATTAGTGAAGATTTGTAAGTTTTGATTCGGTAGAGCAACCAACTTGTTTCCATTATCATTCACACCAGATACCTACATGACATTTGAATCAATAAGGTCCTGTATCTCATGTTTAAGATGCATACATCATTCAGTGTCATGTCCTTGCATTCGATGATAATGACAAAAGGCATTAGCATTGAAGTAAGGTCCTTGTTAACTAGGATCAACATGCTTGATCAGGGGAAGCTTCAGAATGTTATTACTCATAGCTTGATTCATGATAGAATGATAAGACCTAGATATCAAAGTAAACTTTCTTGGTTGATATGATACTTTTTTTGGATTAGTGATAGATGAAACATTCAAAAAGTTGTTCATATTTGGTCGATTAATCTTGATGAAGCTCCTGTTATTATTATTTCTCTTAAAGTTGTTTTGTGATGATCCACCCATGGATTGACCAACTTGAGCCAATGAGTTTTGGTTTTCATACTGACTAGATGAAAGTTGATAATCACAAAGGGCGGTGCGTAAATATTGAAAGGAGTTATACTTCATCAAGTGGATCTTATCACGAATATTAGGTTGTAGATTTGTAATAAATATCTTCTAAACATCTTCATCTTTCATCTAATATTGAATCTATGCATAAATTTCTTGATACCGACTAATGAATTTAGTTAACTTTTCTTTTAGACCTTGTTTGTATTGAACCAAGTCAATAAGCGTGACTTGGGGTCTGATATTTTCTTGAAAATCTTGTAAAAATTGATCAATCAACCATGAAAAGGAGTGTATTGAATTCGAAGGCAAAGAGCAAAACCATTCTAAAGCAGTACCTTTGAGAGATTGGAAGAAAAGTTTTGCTAACAAATCCTCTTCAAAATAAAAATCACTACACATAGCTATAAATGCTGCCACATGGATATTAGGATCACCTTTTCCACCATATTTTTCAAAGCGGGGAGTCTCAAACCTCTCAGGCATAGGAGTTCTCAAGATTGCATAGGAAAGGGGATTATGGGCATGATATGTTGGTAGACTAGGCTGCGAAGAATTTGTCAAGTTTGTTACCTTTTGTTGTAAAGCAATCATGCCCTATAACAATTGGTTTAGGATGGCATCATTTGGAGATGCGATTTGTTGTGAGGAATTGGAACCAAAGTGAGGAGGTGAATGAGTTTGAGATATAATAGGTGGAGGCTGAGAGTATGTCAATGATGGTTGGACATAGTGATAGGTGGAAGATGGTTGCGAGTAGGTAATAGGTGGTTGGAAATGAGTGGAATAGATAGGTGGTTTAGAACAATTATGCATAGAGGAGGTCCCCTTAGAAACCAATTTCTGATAATCAAATCCCATAGCTTTGTAATTACTGTTGTTAGATACTCCAATACCAATGGTAGCATTACTACAAGCATTTGCATCAGTTGTTAAGATCGTTGGTGTAAAAGTCAATATTCTCGTAGTCAATATAGGTACTGAAACTTGAGTATGAGATGGTGATAAAGTGTTATTTATCACTTGCACACATTTGGTCACCGACATCATATTGGTTTGTACAATATGTGCTAGACCACGAATTACATTAACACCATCTTTTCCTTATTTTATCAATTCTCTTATATTGTTAATTGTAGGGACAACTTCTTTAGCTATTCTCTCATTTTCTATAAATGATTAAAATTCAGCTAGCTCTTTATCCAATTTTTCTATTTGCTCATCAGATACATATCCTGTTGCCTCAATAGTATCATCAACATCATGAAAATTTTGTTCTTCCATTGTGGTTGGTGGATGTATAATATCTTGCGCAATTTGAGTTTCTCCCTTTGTAAAGAAGGTGTTCAAAGTACCAACTTCTTGAAGAGCACTAGATCCCATGTGTCTCTTGCTTCTTCTTAAAGGAATATTTCTCTTAGGGCAGCAAGTTATTAGACTCGTGCAGCAATATGCTCAAGTTTAGGCTTAGGATATGTTGTCAATGCTTGATTTTTGTACTTTTTCCAATGCAAATGAATGGAACAAAGAGTGTTGTAAGGATTTTTTATCAAGGGGAGCAATTTATATGTCTGATATCAGTCCAAAATAGCAATATGATCCTTCTCAACACATTCTTGATGCAAATCCAAGATAATGCCAAGTCAAACTATAGTGAAAATATGTCAAAATGGGCACTTTTTCACAAAAATTCAAATGCAAAAGAGCATAACAAAGGGTGTTGAGAGGAAATTTATGATGGAAAGAAAATTATATCAGTAATAACAGCCACGTAATGTCAAAATATCCAACACAACACACTTTTAGTGCCACTTAAGGTAAAACCCTAGTGAAAATATATCAAAAATAGGCTATTTTTCACGGTTTTTCAATTCCAAGACCTAGAAAAAGGGGTGTTGTAATGAATTTTAGGAGGTGTATAAATTA
This sequence comes from Cunninghamia lanceolata, assembly GCA_027924645.1. Classification (NCBI taxonomy): domain Eukaryota; kingdom Viridiplantae; phylum Streptophyta; class Pinopsida; order Cupressales; family Cupressaceae; genus Cunninghamia; species Cunninghamia lanceolata. The sequence goes on from BSBN01000798.1 coordinate 4,781,512, forward strand.
ATACTTATTATATTAGTCAACTCAATCCATAAAATTTTTCACAACGTGCTTGGAGTGCAAACTAGGTCAAACCCTAGGGCAAAAATGCCCAAAATATGTAATTTTTCACCGAATTTTCAATACAAGAGCCTGTTAAAAGGGTGTTGTGAAGCTTTTTATGAGGGGTAGAAAATTATTACCCTAATAGCATCTAATTAATGTGAAAATACTCTTCACAACATGCCTATGGTGCAAGTTTATAGAGTCGATAAGGCCAAATTTAGTGAAAATCATTGTTTTTGAAGCCCTAGGTTTGAGATGTTGACACAAAATGCTATGTGAATGTTTTGAAGTATGATTTATGATGAAAATGAATTAATCTCAGATCTGAAAATTATTTTCAAGCCCTTACATGCAAAATGCCAATGCAAATCTAATGAAAATGCATGAAAATTGCTATTTTTTGTTGAAATTTTCTATGCAAAAATGCAAATATTTTAAATCTAGATGCAAATTTACACTAAAATGAAATACTAAATCCAAATTATAATTTTAATGAACCTCTAAAATTAGTATAAAAATATGAAAGAAGATTTTTCCTACTAACCCTAGATTTTTGAATTACTAGGTTTAATGAAAATTGTCAAAATTTCTACAAAAGCCTAGCAAATTAATGATGAAAATGCAATGCAAATTTCTAAATTTTTGTGTTTTTCTGTAGTTTATATCAGATCTGATCCAAAAATCATGAATTAGTAAAATTTAGAAAGAATTGATGCAATTTAGTAAGCCAAACAATGCAATTTTTTAGAATTTTTTAAAATTTTCAAATTTTTTGTAATTTTCTCAATGCAATAAGATGAATGAATGAAATCAATCCAAATCTGAAGACACACACTAATAAAGTTTCAATTTAAGTCCAAAAACATGGGTTCACCAAAATGTTTAGGGGAAAATTAGGATTGTTTAGTTTTTAGTGTTTAGATGTTTGAATCCTCCTTTCACCCTATACATTCAAGGATCTAGGGTCGAGTGGAAATTCACTATCATACCTTAGGTCATTGTGAAATGTAGGGAAGCTTGGATTAGGGTGTTTAATTATCAAATTTCCTTCTCTTATTCTTAATTGACCATTAAAACCCTAATTTCACAAATAGAACTGTAAGCGGAAGAATAATAGGAAAAGCTCTTACAGACAAAAGCAAAATATCAAATCACAAAGTACCTATTTTTAGGGTTTCGAGAAAGAAAATTCAGGGACAAAAGAGCAGGTGCCCAAGTCCAATGCCTTGCTTTTTGTCCAAATCTAGAAAATCAGTCTGCAACTCTTCCCTTCCGTCTTGGAGATTTTCCCATCACAGAAGTTGGAGGACTAATGAGCGGGTGCCCAAGTCCAGGTGGCTATTTTTGCTTCTGTTCTACAATTCTGACACTTCAAGATTCCTTCCTGCAACTTCACTTTGTCCAACTCTGTAACTTGTAACCTACAACCATGAAAACTTTGGGAAGGGGTTATGGTGTTTAGAGGCTTGCCTTAGTCAAGCTCCAGAGGACACTTAAGTCTTTGAACACCGTTGTCAGATAGAGAGTGTGTGCCCTTGTGAGGCAAAGGAAAAAACCAAAGGAAATGATGATGAAAACACAATATAATGTCACCTTGTAGTGAAGATCTCATGGAGGAAGATGCTTTTCATTCCATGATGAAATAGATGCTCAAATCTACAACCACAAACACATAGACAATACAATTCTGCTCTTACAACACAATGAAAGCCTTGTATCACCTTAAGAATACCTAAAGTTCACAATGATCATCTAGTTTACAAATGAATGCCTAAACATGCTTTTATATGCAACTACACTACCGCCAAGATTTTTGTAATTCAAACTTACTGTGTTGGCATAGGACCCAAATAACGGTCATAAACCGACACCCAAAAATTAGGACTGCCCCAAAATAGGGAAGGACTAGGGTGTGGGCACCCAAGTCCTCCCCCTATTTTGGGTAGGGTTAAGCTCAAGGGGTCCTCCTAGGTCCCATTTGTCATGTTACCTAGGGCTCATTCCATTGGGATGCCAAATTATGAAGTAAGATGTCTTAAATGCATACAAAAGACCCAGGAGCTATACCTTATGAGGGAAAAGCCCCCAAGGGGACATTTTCTGATGTTACAGACCTAACATTTTTCTTGGGTATTAGAGTTGTGTGATTTTATAGGCATTGGAAAGCTGACTTGGAGATCTACGTAGTGATAAAGATCATTTCTTTAAATTTTGTCTATATTTTGAGATATACCTTCATGAACTCAGCCTTTGCTTAGAAACTTCAAATGAGTATAAATTTTGCATATGAAAATGAAATTTAATGAATTTTAAAAAAAATTACATAGAAAATCACAAGGAATTCTATGGTGACATTAATTTTTCTATGTTAAGATATCTTTTTTTTGTTTTTTTTAGAATTTTAGATTTTATGCTAATGCATCTTTCCTACAACTAAATATTTCTTGAAGATGAAAAAATATTGAAACTACTAACCTATTTGTGTAGCTACACCTATCAAAGACTACAACTAGTTTAGTGGCACATATTTTTATTAATAAAAAATGAACTATTGCTTTTTGTGTCTGTAGGACCTATTAAGTGCATATGCTCTTCCCTCACACTAGAAGGTGATCTTGGGAATTAGAAACACTTTGGAGTTCTTTAATTTTATTCTTATCCTAAGAGTCTAAATGTGTATGCTCTCTCCTCACATTGTAAAGTGATCTTGGAGATCAAAAGTACTTAGATTTATTTCCCTTTAGGAATCCTTCCTTTGTATTCCATCACCCTAGGGGATGACCTCAACCACATGCTCTGGCAAGATATACAAAAGGCGGAGAGTTAAAGTTGTTCCTCAATAGTGGAGTTGTTGTTTTGGGACCATGTTGATCCTATGGGACTCGGTAAAGTGAACAATCACATGCCTTAGACAACACACTTGTTCATGGACTTAGGCCTCATATACCAATTGTATAACTAGTATATCCCTTAGATGCCTGCATAGCCTATACTAGGATACTTCGGGCATCTTTTTTCATGGTGCACTAGTAATTAGTTAGAATTGGGAAGTTACTCATGTCATGTTTCTAAGCTTTTCAAGATAGAGCTCACTATGGGTAAAGATTTATCCTCCATTGTAAGGAGTGCATAGGTGCTACATGAACTTGCATTCCCTAGCTATCTATAGCTTAGTAGATAACATACTTTTGGGCCCATGAAAACTGATACACCCACTTGACTAAATTAGGTTTTTAATGTGTCTAATGTGTTTTCTTTTGTGAAACCAGTGAACATCCTTGCATACATAAAAGTTTTTTCTTGGTTTGTTGAATCCTCTTAAATAATTGAATCAATCTTACAAATTAAACCAAAACATCCCAATTTTAGAATATACCACATCTGAATCCACTTGTAAAAAGGTTGACTTTATTCCAAGTCTATTTGTCCAAGTCATAGTTTAATACCTCATCTTGTGCTGAATTAACTTTCCTAATCATAGTCTTGTGCCTAGCCTACCAAATCTAACTACGCATCCTAGTTCACACTTATACCAAATAATCCATTATCCTTTCTTGTATCTATCATGGACCCTTGGTTTAAGAACTTTATTATGCAAGCTAGAACCCCTATTCTTACTACCATCTATGAAGCCAATCTGAAGCGCAAAGTTACATTCAAAGTAGACCCTCACACTATGTATCCATTAGATCAAATCTTTTATGCAAATCAAATCACAAATCCCTTCACCAATGATGATGATGTAAATCAAGATTAATGGCCTAACGACAATAGCTTTGATGATGAGATTATTCTACAAACACTTGCTATGAACTTTCATCACTCACCCATGAAGATGCAATGACCTTTCAACCAAGAGCCAATTAGCACAATTTGTCATGCCAATCCTAAACACATATCTGTTGGTCATCCTTATGATATATTTGATAGGGGAATCACTATCTTAAAATCAAGATCCTTATAATCAATCCACATTTCCAACCTTAACCTCATGTGAGCACTCCTTATCCTCCACATCCTATCAACTCCTCCATCTACACAATCCTTAGTAATCCAACTCATCTCATCGATCAACCCAAAGATGTAGCCCACAATCCAAACCCACTATATCAAAATCATAATTTTTAAATATCCTGCAAGGACTACTAGTAAATGAACAATATCAAACTATAAATAACCAATCCAATGAGTGTATATTTCCTAATCCTATCTAAAAATCATATGGTATCACGCTATTCCCTCAAATACTACCATGCAATCAAAATCCTAACAACATGCCCATTTATGATCAAGTGCCATCATGTAAAGATCTTATTAATCCCAAGCCTATTAAACATGAGAAATAGTCCCTTATAACCATGTCTATCCATCAAACATCAACATGTAATCTAATACCTATCAAGCCTATCAAAGAGTCTCTTACAATAAGTTCAAGTCAAAATCCATTATGCAACCATGTTTTCGGTGATCTAAAACCTATCAAGCCCATCCAAGAAACTTCTATTTTCATCCAAACTCAAGAGCTATGTCAAGAACCAAATCCTTGAAGTAGGATCAAATGTGCACTCAACTAAATAAAGATCAAGTTATCCAAGCTACTAAAGTTCAAAGTATCCAAATTATCCAGGATCAAACTATCCAAGCCACAACTATCTATGATCAAGATCCTATTTATGATCAAGAGAACCAAGATGATCCCTTCATCAAATTTTATGTTATCCATGATCAAGAAATCCAACATAATCCTATTGACTATCTAACTAGTCATATCCATCATCCAACAACAATTGATGGGAGAAAATGAGGCCTATTATTCCATTCTTTTTTTGCATTTTTACCCTTATTTGCACTATCCTACCTATACTTCCTGTCACTATTTATTTTAGGAAAATAAATGTATTTAATAAATTGTAAAAGGAATTAAAACTACCAAAACTACTAATTATTCAAAGAAATGTTAATCCTTTCCTGATTAAATGACAGGGGGTAATTAAAGGCGCAATTGTAGCTATGTAGTACTTGGATGGTAGAGAGGCAAGGAGATAAGAGTTCAAATGACTCATGAACCATTTTTAAAAGATACTTGTTAGTTTTCTACATGGTTATGGCCAACGGCAACTATCTATTTTATATCAAACATATTTGGTTTGTTGGCCATAGGCCAAAACAAACCAAAACAAACTCTATCAATGTTTTCTTAGTATAAATATGTGTGTATTCAGAAGACTTGATCATCATGTTAATATATGAATAGACTACTATTTTGACTTGTGATAAAATTTGGAGAATTTATGTTCATGCATGTTTAGTTTGACATAGAACAAAATTTACATTTCATCACCAGATGACCAAGGAGGTAGAGCCCACTGCTTGAGTTATCTGGTGACTTCTTCATATTAGCTTGGTGAGGTAAATGTGTGTGATTTAATTTGTTGTAGCATTTTCTCTTCATAAATATAACTATTCATAATCAATTGCAATTGGTTCATAGTCGATTTCCATTAGTTATATGTTGGTGTGTTTATTCAAAGCATAGCACTTATTACTATGTCAGTTGATTTGAATTAAAACTCTGATCTATGTAAAAGGAATTTACTACTGTTAGTGCATAATCCTTAATAGTTCCTATCACTCTGTTTTTCTTATTTCTGTCACTGCACTTTCTATCATACTTCCTATCACAGTTCATGTCACACTTCCTGGCGCAATTCCTGTCACAAAATAGAAATGAGGAGAGTAAACCAAATTTCTGATTACATAATAATTGTGTGTGTTAGTTGCAGGGTCAGTGCAAGAAGTTGGGTCCACTTTTTGGCCAAAAAGTGGAAGTGTTTTCCCTGATTTTTAGAATTTGTAACATTTGAACTAAACATTTGAGGCACTTAAAGATTGAATGGGTATGTGCAGGATCATGATGGGCCAAACTATACGTCTAAGTGACAATGAAAATACAAAAAATCAAACTTTATCAAGTTCATGTGAAAATTTGAATGGATTATGTACACAATTTGAAAAAGATGTAAAAACAAAATTTGTAGAGAATTGAATCTAGTTTATAGGCTACTATTTTTTTTTTAAACTAAATTTACTTAGTGAAAATTGAATATTTCATTGAAAAACTATTAAATTTTTCAGAAAAAAATAAAAAGTGGGTGTCTATCCAGCCAACCTAACTATGAGTAAAAAATTTTTTTTTTTTTGAAACTTTCAAAATAAGTAAAGGACTCATGTCCGGATGTGACGCATATTTATTTGAAAATTTTTTCCAATAAAATAATTAGTTATGATTTTTTTACTGTGACTTTTTTTAAAAACTGAAAGTAATTTTCCAGCCAACCTGACTCGATATAAAAAAAATTAATTCAAATTATTTTTTTAACCTATAGCCAAAAAAGCATAGAGTGTGATGCATGTTTCGGATCTCAAAAAAGTGAAATGGTTTGAAATTTATGGATGTTTTTCAATCAATGTGTCCATCAGGATTTCAGAGACATGGTATATAGAAAATTATTAATAATTATTTAATAAAATGATAACCAAACAAATCTTATATTTTTAGAAAGCTAACCATTTTTTCTATAAACCCTTTTTGTTTTATCAATTTTGCATAAAAAAGTTGTCAGCACGAAGGGTGAAGTTCAAAGAAGAGACTGAAACATGAAAACATGTTAGAATCCATGAAAAGTCAACAACCAAAATGGATATATGTCTTGCTTTGTACCAAAGCAAAACAAATATCCATTTTAGCAGCTCAAAACGGATATCCATTTTTGGGAAACGAATATTCGTTTCTAATGAAAATATTTATTTAATGAAATAAGAATATAGACAAAAAAAATACTAACAAATGTAGATAGTTAGAGGCAGAGGATGCAAGGAAACATGGGGCAGGGTCCTATTAGGGGATCCTATGTCATAGTGTGTTGTGTACAAGTGTCAGAGCATGAATCAAGCCTGTCTTATACTAGAATCCAATGTTCTTCTTTTGTCTTGGTGCATCTGTCTCCTACTGGAATTCATGCATATGCATTCTTTATGTATTTTCTTAAAGTTGGTATCCAATTCTTTTGGGTTTCAATGTGGAATTGGTATCTATGTTGTGTTGGTATGATTGGTCCACGATGCTCTAGAACTTGCAAATGTTTTTGTCCCTTACAATAAATGTATAGAGAAAAGGTTTTAAATTTGAGGTGGAGTAAGAATTAAATCCAGATTTGGTGGAGTCTTCCCCCGCACACGAGTTGGCCACACATATGCATGTGAGTCAACTCATTATAATATGGTGGAAGTTCATGTGAATGCTTGTCATTTTTAATTAGTTAAAAATTGGTGGCTCCTTGTGAAAAGTATGGGCTCTTATCAAGCACGCATAACCAAGAAGGTTGATATCCATTTTTCTTACATGTTTGTTGATCACATCTTATGAAACAGATGTTTCTTGGTGATAGTTCTAGGTTTAGTGAACAATATTCTCAAGCTTATTGCAATTTTTACACTTGTGACCAAATTTGGTACCAAACCCTTTCACCTTTTCAATTAATCCTAATAGTGTCATCTCACTCCATGCAAATCAAACCAACATTAGGACCATGTGAATGAGATAAAGGATAGCCTTGAAATATGAATCTTTGTTCTGTTGACTATCCTTTTACCATGACAATCCTTTAGGATCATTGTACCCAGGTGCAATAATCCTTCAGTCTTCTTTTATTTATATTTCTTTCATCTTCATACACAAGATTCTCTTGCCTTGTAGTCATGACAATCCACAAATCACCTAACTGCCCTTAGTGAGACTATATCTTATTTTGACAGTGATAGTCATCTTCCATTCACAACTCTCCTCTTTAACATAGATACCATTTGCACATGTTTTGACTTCATGATTTTCCTTTTGTATGTTGTATTATGGTATGAAAATACTATGGCCCCTTCTTCATCCTCTTGTATAATGAAATTGAAGGTCGACACTTACGGTTACTCTTCTTTATTACTTGGTGATAATGAATCCCTAAACTCATTTTGATTGTCTTGAAGCCAAATTTACCACTATTGAGACAGTCGGAGTTGATTCTTGATCATGAATATTGCAAATTACTTCAAATATACATGGACAATTTTAATTGTGTTTCTTAAGACAACCATCCCTTGACTTTCCCTTGCTGTTAGTCATGATTGTGCTTGGATGGCACAATAGTTCATAGTTAGATTTTTGCCACTAAAGTTTTCCTTTGACAAAGTAGTATTTGTAGACCACCTTTTGATGATGTTCAAACAATATAAATACTTATTCTTAACATAAGCAATACATTTCTCACAAATACCAATGCATTCTACTCATAAGGTTCATGGCACCATGCCTAAAGGTATGATAGTCAGCAGTGTACTATTATGGTAGCCTATGGTTGGTTTGACAATCCATAATAGTGATAGCATTCATGCCTAACAGTCCTTATCATTATTGTCATAATATATTTTACATTTGAGGCCTTGTCTACAACATACAAAGTTTACCTTTCTCACCCATGCCTTCAGTATATAAAGGACATTGATAAGGAATTTTTAATTTCCACTCAGTCGGTGCAATCTAGGAGAGGATAGATTTGTTGCAAGTATGGGCCTAACTGATTCTGTCATTGATGTCAACATACTCCTGTTGCATTGATGATAAGGATTGGATGAGCTGTGTGCTGAGGATATTGAGAAAATTAGTCATAATCAAGAACAGAGAAGAACAGTGAAGACAGTGAGGTAAAGATCCCTGCTAAGATGAAGATCAAAGAATACACTTCAAAGGGTTTTTAGATATGTGTCTTAAGATGATCCGGTAAGGATTTCAAAGGTCTTCATGAAGATCTGAAGAAGTTAGGGCCACTCAAGTAGAACCAGTTCTCGCAGATGTTCAGAGGTGACAGAGTGACACAGATAGGTTCGGTGAGCTCCAAAAATTCAATATCTTGTTCTACGGAGTTGAGGGAGTGTTTAGGAAGTAAATTTGAATTGACAACTCAATTGGTTCATTGTCTGGAGGTCCGCAAGCATCTTTTCTAATATTACAGTAATGAAAGACTATGTTCTTGAAGTTCTGGATGAAGAAGAGAATATTTTTAGTAAGAAGAAGTAGTGTGGATGGTTTTGGTGATTTAGGAAAGTTTGTGGAGGTCTTTGGATTGTTTCCAGTTCGTGTTGGTGGTCCGCATTGAAGATTGAGCTTGTAATTGAAGAATTACTTCTGGTTAATGGTGTTCTTCCTAAGTCTAGCTGACTAGATGAGTTACACATTCTGCGGATGATCTTGGAGATGTTTTGTGAAGAATGGCATGTTCCTAAAGGAATATTGGAGTCTCAGATCTGTGTGGCCGACAATGTGTTGATCCGCGTGAATTCTTTTTGTAATTAGTTATGTTGCATTTATATATTTTCTCTGTAATGTATGCCGACTTGGATGGTTATTCCTAAGTCAATGTTTTGTATAAATAAGGAGTTGTAAAGTCATTTCAGAGTGTCTCATGGTGATGAGTGTGGTAGAGTGGAGTAGTGCGAAAGGCAAAGCAGAAGTATTGAGCTTAAATGGAACTGACTCAAGCATGGTGAAGATGCTATTCTTCAGTTCAAGTATGTAATACTTATTATTTTGTGGACAATGTGTCTCTTGTAGGCAGTGAGCCTCTTGTAAGCAGTGTGCTCAGGCAGTGAGCCCTAATTGGCATGTGCCATTTTTTTATTTCTATTCTTCTAACAGAGAATACAATCTTGGGTTAGTCACCCTGTGGTTTTTCCCTTAACCAGGTTTTCCACGTCAAAATCTTGGTGTCATATGTGTTAATGTGTTTCTACTCTTGAATTGTTGCATTATGTTTCTATGATTGAATTATTATTATGCTGCTGAATTAAGAAAAGGATTTAAGTGATTAAATTGCAATAAAGTTTTTGACAACTGATTCACCCCCCCTCTCAGTTGTTTGCCCTAAATCTAACAAGATTGTCTAAAGTTGTAATATATTTCCATTTACACTTGTCATAACTACAAATGCTTAGTGTTTATTCTCAACCCCGGTATATGAATAAAATGTGACCTATTGTTCTAATAGGCCTATATAGACAAAGAGGTGATAAAGCCTTTAATTTTAAACATGACATGGTTTTGATAACTTCCCATATTGGTAAGGTCCTGGATGACAATCTTTTGATGCACCTAATTGTAATAGGTGTTATGATAGTCCTTGGTATCTTTTCATTTCTTTCTTGAATGGCCTACAAATAAGACATAAGACCTATTAGATCCTTCATAAATAAGAATTCTCATACATTACATTTAAACTTAAACTCCCTAAACATCCATCAATCCATCCATTAATATCAAAATGCCATGAATATCCTATGATCAACCATTCTAATTCCTAGGATAGTCATATTGCAATTTTGCTTCTCTATACTAAAATAGCCCAATGAATATCTACCCTTGAATTTGTATTTTAACAATCTAATGTCTTTATGAATAACATTGAGCCTTCTTTTGGGACAACATTTTTGCCTTTAGAAGCTCCTCATTTCATGATAGCCTAAAATAGAATAAGTGGATAGTCATAACATTTTAGCATAATGGGAAAACCCTAAAGTGTGATAAAGTCTATACATTATCTATTCCCATCCATGTCACGAAGCAACTATTCAAATGCTAGGCCAACATGATTTAAACAATCATAAGGGCCAACAATTCTCTCCAAATGCATGGGAAAAGGACAACTCTTGGATCCCATATTAATCATGTTCACATGGATGCTAGCATCTTCAAGTGAGTCAATACAAAAATTGAAAGCCTCAAACTCATACACTTCAGAAAAATGTACCTAATTATAAATTTGATATGCATGAATAAGGAAGTCCTCATGCAATACACACTAAAATGTGTCACATTTAGACATGTCATCAAGTTGAACTACATCATGTTGAGACTCGTGTTTACTTAAGCATTACAAGTCACTTGTCTCTTTGCATGCTTCAAAGTTCCAAACAAAGGACTCAACTTTAGGTGTAGCAGAGTCCTCATCAATGACTGATTTACATGGCCTTCAACAAACTAAAATTATATATCATCTTTATGCTTATATGGAGGCTATATCATCTTTACAATTGTATGTCCAGGCTCTTTAGGAGTCTTGACAAACGTGTCCAAAGTAAGATTACTCAAATCAAATAATGGCTTATATCCAGAGCTTTATTAATTTGATACCTAGGTGGATTAATGTGTAAACATTCAAATTAGATGGTAATTCACAAGTTTATAGAATAATAAAATGAATACCTAGTCTAGAAACCAAATATACATATTCAAAGGCATTAAAGATTTTGAACAAATTACTTTATTGAATTAGAGAAGGCATGTACAAATGTGCAAAGTTTATCTTATTCTTCCTTGTCTATACTTTTATACAAATTTGTATGTACATGCGTGTGGTGCATGGATCAAGTGGTCAAGGTGACAATAGATGTCAAACCCATATAACTTGTTGCTCCTATCTTCCATGATTACCATATATTCTATCGTATGTTACTTGTTTAGCTCGTATTCTTTCGTATATTCAATCCTTACCTCCCATGCTTTCTTCTATGCCTTGTTTAGTCCCTAAACATCTCTATGTTCTTTGTTTAGAACCTATATTTTTCCATGTTACTTGTTTACTTATATATCCCTATGCTATATATCCATGATGTCCCTATATTCCTATGATCTATGCTTGTGATCTCTATCTCTTATGTATCCATATTCCATGCTTATCATGATGTTTCTAATACTTAAACATACTTATGGTTCTTACACATTTAGTATTCTTATTCTTTAGTTATTTATATATGTATTTTAACATTTAATTTGTCCTTCTTATGTGTTCTTATCATCTCCTATTCTCATTTATCTATATCTAGTTGTATACTTTGTATATTATTTCATGCTTTGTGAGGAAAACAAAATAGATATCCATTTTGAAAATGGATATCTATTTTGTAGTAGCGATATGGACATTACAGAGTGTCCATTGGCGAAGAATTAGGCTTTAAGAAATGGATATCTGTTATGTAAATGCAGAAAAAGGACACCTAGAGACCCTCTGCTATCGAAATACTCGTGATTTCCTACTATGACAGTGAAAGGAATATTTTTATGCACTTTTGGAGACACAATTTTCTTGTTACAATCATAAGGGTGATATTTTTGTTCCCCTAATGGGGAACAACAGTCGTCGTAAAGCAAAAAGGAGGAGGAAAGTTACATTGGAGGAAATTGAAGCAATGAGGGAAAAAGATAGGGAAAGGAATAGGATTACAAGAGCGGGTTTGGTAGATGCTCATCAAGGTGAATCTTCTTCTTTACCATCTAATGACATGCAAATTGAAGATGTTAATTTTGATTATAATGAAATGTTAGATAAGAATGAAATTCACCATGATATTGCAAATGAAAATATTGAAAAATGTTATGAAACACCTATTCATAATAGCAATACCATGGACAAAGAAGAAGAAGAAAAATGAAGATGTGCACTTGAAGAAAGTGGATATGAACATCATGATGTTGAAATTGCACTCCATAATCCATTTGTTGATAAAATTGATGAGGTTGATAACATGGATGAAACAAGAACAATCAATGTATCTCCAAATTTCATAGGAAGAGAGGACATTTGTCAAGAAGAGAATAACCGTGATGAAATTGGAAAACACCCAAGAACCCCAAAATGGTTACTTGAAATTGATGAGAACATAATGGAAAAAATTGAAGACAAGAGGTCGTCACGAATGGTTCGGTTGTGGGCTTCAAAACTCTTCAATGAATACTTTGAGAAAAAAACATTAACCGAACAATGCCAAATTTTTGTGAAATTATTAAAGATGTACAAAATGAGACCTTTACTAAAGAAATTAAAGACTCAGTTAACAAAGTGTCCGATCAAAATAAAATTATTGTTAGAAGCCTTTTCAATGCACTCAATTCTATTGGAAAGACTAGCAAGGAGAAAGATAAAAGAGCTGCTCGTAGAGTAATAACAACCTCAATAGTAAGCAAACAATTAAGAAATGCTCGATTAATGAGGCAAACTTGTATTGACTTAAGATTGAATCGTAAAACATTGTCAAAAGCACTAGCATTAAGATCAAGGATAGATAGTCCTCTTGCCAATGATACCTGGGCTTTCAGTGGTAGGCTTCCACAAGTTGACAAGAAGCTAATTGATAGCAAAAAGGAAGAAATTAAATGATTTTGGCACACTAACTCTAGGGTATCACCAAATGCAAAAGATGTTGTTGTTGGATCTAGGGCATACAACTGAGAGGGGGGGGGTGAATCAGTTGTATAGAACTTGTTCTATTTCAAACACTTTATTCTCTGTTGTTAGTTAGCAGCATATCAAATAATCATTCATGGAAGCACAATACATAAACACAAGAGTAGATAAGCATCAACACATTGAACACCAAGATTTTGACGTGGAAAACCCGGTTAAGGGAAAAACCACAGGGTGATTAACCCAAGAATTATTCTCTGTTAGAAGAATAAGGAAAAATGAATGGCACATGCCAATAAGGGCTCACTGCCCGAGCACACTGCTCACAAAGAGGCCCACTGCCTACAAGGAGACACACTGTCTACAGAGTGATAAAAATCACAGTCTTGAACTGAAGAATGACATCTCTACCATGTCCGGATCAGTTCCAATTAAGCCCAACAATCTCTGCTCTGCCTTTCGCACTTTTCTTCGCTACACCATACTCATCCACATGCCACACCCTGAAATGAATTCACAAATCATTATTTATACAAGACATCGACTTAGGAACAAGCATCTAAGTCGGCAAACAACCATAGGAGTATCCGCAAGATGAATAACACATCCGGTCGGCTATCACAAGAACATTCGCAGGATGAACAACTCATCCGGTCGGCTAAACAGAGCAATAACTTCATCCGGAAGAATAACTTCAATTCCGGGCTCTACCATCAATGCGGACCAACAACACAACCTGAACATGATTCAAGAACCTTTACAAGTCTGTCTGAATGTCCGGATACATCCGCACTTCCTCTACTTACTGGGATCTCTTGTCTTCCTCATCCGGAACTTCAAGAACACAGTCTGTCGCCACTGTCATAATGCAAGAGGTACTTCTGGACCTCCAAATCATACACAAACCAGGATGACACATCACAAGGACATCCCAAACACTTCGTCCAATCCGTAGATTAGGATGATACAATTCCGGACCTCACCGGACCTTTTTGTGATCATCTGTCACCTCCGGATACTTGCCGGACCCGGTTCTATACCGGCAGCCATAACTCCTTCAGATCTTCATGCGGACCTCTGAAATCCTAACTGTAGCATCTCAAGATTCATATCTACTAACCCTTTAATCCGCATCCTCCGGTTCTCATCCTATACAGTATATTTACCTTCTTCTCATCACTGTTCTTCACTGTTCCTGACTGAGGCTAATTTTCTCAATATCCTCAGCACAAAGCTCATCAAATCCTTCTTGTCAATGTAGTATGAGTATGTTGACATCAATGACAACAATGGCTCACCTCATACTTGCAACAATCTCCCCCTTTGTCATTGATGGCAACATATGATGTGAAAAACCATCAAGACAAGAACTTCTCTTTTCTGTCACAGCTCCCCCTATCAACAACAACTCTTCACATGTCTTCCTTTGCTGCTCCCCCTTTGATCATCAACCACTTGTTTTTCACATGTCTTCTCTCCCCCTTTGACATCAATGGCAAAGGGCTCATACTTGCAACTCTCATGCATCAGAATAATACCAGCTGCTCCCCCTTAGTTGCAGCTCCCCATTAGTCCGGATCACAAGATATGACTGTGATTGCCACCGGACTGATGCACATCAGTGCATCTTAGTTCATCACCGGAGGGGCCATGACCCCTAACTTCTCCCGGAGATATTCAAAAGAGTCCTTGGGAAGAGGTTTTGTAAAGATATCTGCAATCTGATCCTTGGAGGGAACATACTCCAATCTGACTTCTTCCTTGTTTACTTGTTCTCTCAAAAAGTGAAATTTGATAGATATGTGCTTAGTCTTAGAATGCAATACCGGATTCTTGGAAATATTAATTGCACTTGAATTATCACAGAAAATTGTAATAGGCTCCTCATATTCAACTTTGATGTCTCTTAGCATCTGCTTCATCCACAATATTTGAGTGCAACTACCTGCTGCTGCAATGTATTCTGCTTCAGTTGTAGACAGAGATATTGCATCTTGTTTCTTGCTTAGCCAAGAAACCAATCTCTTCCCCAAAAAGAATGCTCCACCACTAGTGCTCTTCCGGTCATCCACATCTCCTGCCCAATCTGCATCTGTGTAAGCATGAAGAGAAAAATCCGGATCTCTAGGATACCATAGACCATACTCAACTGTCCCTTTCAAGTATCTAAAAATTCTTTTGATTGCCATAACATGAGATTCTCTAGGATCAGCCTGGAATCTTGCCACAAGACCAACAGCTTGCATTATATCTGGTCTAGTTTGAGTGAGATACAACAATCCACCAATCATTGATCTATACTTTGTCTGATCTGCCTTTGGAGAATCATCATCTTTGCTTAACTTACATCCGGTTGCCATAGGAGTGTTCATAGGCTTTGAGTCTTCCATACCAAATTTCTTTAACAATTCTTTCACATATTTGGTCTGAGAAATGAAGATCCCTTCTTTTGTTTGAGTAATTTGCAGACCCAAGAAGAAATTCATTTCACCAAGCATAGACATTTCAAACTCACTTTTCATCTGATTTGCAAAAGTTTTACACATACTATCTCTTCCTCCAAAAATGATATCATCCACAAACACTTCAACAATCAGAATGTTTTCATGATCAATTTTGAAATATAAGTTGCTGTCAGCAGTACCTTTGTTGAATCCAATCTGCACAAGATGCTTATCCAACCTTTCATACCATGCTCTTGGGGCTTGCTTCAATCCATACAAAGCTTTCTTCAACTTGCAGACCATATCATTATTATCAGACAATTGAAATCCATCCGGTTGTTCAATGTAGACTTCTTCTTCCAGATCACCATTTAGGAAGGCAGACTTGACATCCATCTGATATACCTTGAAATCTTTGAAGGCAGCAAATGCAAGAAGTAATCTGACTGCTTCAATTCTTGCTACCGGAGCAAAAGTCTCTTCAAAGTCAATTCCTTCTATTTGAGAGTAGCCTTTGCAGACCAATCTAGCTTTGTTTCTGATTACTTCACCAGCTTCATTTAGTTTGTTCCGGAAGACCCACTTGGTTCCAATTACATTCCTGTCTCTAGGTCTGGGAACAAGATCCCAAGTATGATTTTTCTCAATTTGCATCAGTTCATCTTCCATTGCTTTGGTCCAATTTTCATCATTGCAGGCTTCATCTATTGTTTTAGGTTCAATCCTTGAAATCAGACAACATTCATTCTGATCTTGAGCAATATTCCTTCTAGTTTGTACACCTTTGCTTCTGTCACCTATGATCTGATCTTCAGAGTGATTCAGTTTTACATACCTTGGAATTTTGGGAGTATCCAGTACTACTGTTTCTTGATCAGGCTCATTTAAACCTAACTCTTCTTCCTGATTTACCGGATCAGGCTGACTCTGTTTCACCGGAGAGGATTGAGTTCCTTGAACACTATCTTGGTCATCTTCATCAAATTCATAAAATCTTGAAGGCTTCTCAATTCCTTCATCAACCTTTACATTGGTACTTTCTATCATCTTCCTCAATCTCTTATTGTAACACCGATATGCTTTGCTTTGAGTGGAGTAGCCCAAGAAAATTCCTTCATCACTTCTAGCATCAAACTTTCCTAGATCTTCATCTCTTTTAATATAACACTTGCTACCAAATACCCTGAAATATTTCACAGTAGGAGTGATGCCAAACCAAAGTTCATAGGGGGTCTTACCGGTGTTGTTTCTGATTTGAACTCGATTGAGAGTGTAGACTGCAGTGCTGATAGCTTCTTTCCAAAACATTTGAGGAACATTTGCTTCCAACATCATTGTCCTAGCAGCTTCCTGGATGGTCCGGTTCTTTCTCTCAACTACTCCATTCTGCTGTGGAGTCTTAGGAGCAGACAACTGTCTCCTTATACCCTGTTTCTCACAAAAGTCAATGAATTCACCAGATGTAAATTCACCACCTCTATCAGACCTTAGACACTTTAGTTTCAATCCGGTTTGATTCTCCACCATAGCTTTGAAGATTTTGAACTTCTCAAAAGCTTCTGATTTTTCTTTTAGAAAGGTAACCCACATCATCCGGGAATGATCATCAATTAACAACATGAAATATCTATCACCTTGCTGACTCTTGATTCTTGTCGGACCACATAGATCAGTATGTACTAATTCCAACAATCCGGTAGAAGACTGATCTTTGCTTTTAAAAGAGACTCTGCTTTGTTTGCCTAACTGACATTCTTTGCACACACTGTTTGTAGGTTTTATCAACTTTGGAAGATCTCTCACAGCCTGAGTATTGCTTATTTTGATGATGTTATCAAAATTTACATGACACATTCTTCTATGCCATAACCAACTCTGATCAATTTGAACAAACAAACAACTTTTATTTGAACCAACCAGATGAAAGATGTTACCTCTTGTCTGAGTACCGGATGCAATTTCAGTTCCGGAGCTTGTAAAGATTCTGCATTTTCCATTCTTGAACCGGAGATCATAGCCTTTGTCCACTAACTGACCAACACTGAGAAGATTGTGCTTCAATCCTTCAACATATAGTACATTACCTGTTTTGCTCTTACCATCAAAGGAAATAGTTCCCCTACCTCTGATTCTGCCAGCAGAATTGTCACCAAACTTTACCATTCCTCCTTCATATCTTTCCAAGTCTAAGAACTTATTCTTGTCACCAGTCATATGGTGAGAGCATCCACTGTCAATAACCCAATCATCCTTTTCTTCCACTTGAGCAGCCAAGGCTTTTTCAACAACTTTGTGATTGACAGATTCAGAGAGCAAGGAATCTTCTTCCTTGATGGCTATAAACACCCACTCATTTCCGGATTTGCTTCCTGGATCTGATTCATCATCTGTTACTCCTTCATTGTCATCTTCTTCATGAACATAATAGCAATTCTTTTGAAACCTTTGTCTGTGAGTATTAGATCTTGCAGATCTCTCCGGACATCTTGAGGCAAAATGACCAATCTTATTGCAGTTAAAACACTTAAAGGGTAGTTTTCCTTCATACTTACCGGATCCTCTTGGCAGTCTCTTTGCAATGAGGGCTTCAAGTTGAGCTGTTTCTGCTTCTTCTTCTTCCATGTCTCTTCTTGCTTGATCATACCATGACATTTTCCTTGATGAGTTTTCACCCGGATCAAATCTCTGTTTGCCTTTTACATAGGCACTGGCTTTAAAAG